>OY856415.1:66936334-69801334 GCA_963693085.1 Alisma plantago-aquatica
TGCAAATATTTATATAAATTTTTAAATGTAATTGTTATGTACTTTATATCATGTGATAAGTTTTTTTATAGAATAACCTATTAAGAAAATGTCTATCTAAGATCACATACTCAAATAATATTGCATAGTAGTCACTAATGATAGTCATAAACACTTAAAGTACAAGCAATACCACTAGCATGTATGATGTGGAATTCACTCGTGAAAATAAACAACCATGATGAAGAGAAGGTGGAAAGAATTTTTACAAGATCCTCCAACCAATTACACGAGCAAAGATGGGAGAAAAAACCTTATCAAGTAAGATATTTGATGTCTTGAAATCTCGATATATGATGGGCCTTTCTCCCCCATGAAGGAAGGCAAGCCCTCTTGCTGCATTCAATGCAATTTTGACTCGAGTTGGCCAAGGCATTGTAAGACTTATACCTGTAGAATTCAAAATGAGTTGGTGGGAAAATTAATATAATTAAAAGAATGATAAATACCACTATTTCAATTTGAACGTGCACGCAACAAATGAGACAAGTCCATTACATCATCAATCATTGACGGTTTGGGTTGTGTTGCACTACGTGATGCTTGAATATATGAAAAAGTTAGACCGTTATAATAGATTAAGGGCTACTTATACTAAGTATACTTTATCATGTATTTATAATTTGACGTCCAATTGAAGATGAAATAAGAGACATGGAATAATTTATCACAATGAAGATTTAAGACGTCTTATGTATGCAACAAAATGCTGATAAGGTTTTGTAGAGGTTGAACTTCATTTCTACATAAAATATTGTTTCTAATTTTGAATCACCAACTTACGACGGAAGAGATGTTTCTCCAAACAACCGTTAGCCATATACTCATAAACCAGAATTCGATGCTCATCCTCGCAACAATATCCAATGAGCTTGACTAAATTTGGATGACTGAGCTGACCAAGATAATTAACCTCGGCCTACAAAAACCATACGTTAACAGCCTCTCAGTATATGTATTTTTCGATCAGCATTGCTTCAATTAAAATTAAGATAAATGATAGAGATCACATCTGCAAAATATGCCCTACATACAGAGAAAGGAAAGTTGCGACTGGAGATGGTACAAAAAGTATCAATCTCACATTGAGAGTTTGTGGACGTTGCGAGCCCATATGAAGGATTGTAAGCGAGAGGCACCTCAAAATTATAGCACTCAAACAAAGTTCTTTAAGTTTGGATTTTAGTATAGTCCAAAGTACACACGCTGTAAAAGAAAAATAATCTAAGTACTTAATGGTGCATTCTACAATGTTTTAAGGATCTCTCTCTCTTACCCACACGTGTTCAAGCACACACATTTCTTATTATTTTTAATTTTAAAAATAATTACTGAAACATAATTTCAACTAGTAAGAACTCATACGAAATTTCTTTGTTACTTGGAATAAGTCCAAAGATCAATTGTTTTGACTCAAGTAACAAAAGTAACCAAATAAAACACATAATTAAAACCCAATGGAATCATTTTTTAAACCTCTTAATTACCACCAAAACGAAGTCACTACTGCAGAAGATCCTTATGAATAATAAAAATTATTAATGTCAAACTCCAAAGGGGTGAAATCCCCTCCCCCGCACTTAGGCATGGCATGATATGCCCCCATGAAGGGCACAGGTTCACTGTTCCAAACACATTGTTTTAGACCATCTTAACCACTCATATCTCAAAAAGGAGAGAAGTAATTTGAATATATCTGACAGATACACGGTCAAAGATATATCCGTCACAGAAACCAGAATAACATCCCGTTCACAGTGAATTGCAACACTATACGTCCTAGTCAGCGTCATCTTCCACCGCACCTTTTGTAGACAATTTCCATTTTTAGTTTGTGTGCATGAGTTATAAAGTGAATCATATCTATGGCATTGGTTACGGCCAAATAAGTTGACTATTCTCTTGTCCATATGGACACTAATGTTATTTTTGGTATTTGTGAAAATGAGGGAAGGTAAGAAAGGTGAATGATGATATAACTAATGAAAGAAAAGGGAAAGCAATGGTGGTGAAGCTAATGAAAGGGAAGGGGAACTAATGGCAGTGAAGCTAATGAAAGGGAAGGGGAACTAATGGCAGTGAAGCTAATGAAAGGGAAGGAAAAGTAATGGAGGGGATAAATTGTCTTATTGATGGTATGTTTTGTTTGCACAGAGTAGGGAATAAATGAGAATATATGAAATAATAAAACTTTATCTTCATTCTCCTTAGAAATAAAATTTGATACGAGGAAGACATCATTTTCCGTTTCCATGCACTCACCCCTCCCTTTTTCATTTCAATCTTAAAACCCAATCTAAATTTTTCATTCCCTTCCCTTTTCCTCATTTCTCTACGTACCAAAGGAATAGCAATTTTTCGCTTGGTATATGAGGGGTTATGTGAAGAAAAATGGTGGGAAATTGTTGCTGTTTTTTGGTAGCAAGTTGATTAAAGAGTGGAAATTTATATGGGCAATCAATTAGTTAATATGATAGGTATATATTTTTATATCAAAGGATGATAAATGAGATGGAAAAAAGTCTCTTCTAGTAAAATTAGTCCTTCAAGTTCTTGTCACATTATTTCATTTTTATCTATAATATTTTGTTTCTCTATATGAAGACATTTAATTATAAACATTTCGTTCCAAAACTATAACTTTTTGATTAATATATTTCCCTCAAATAACTATGTGTATTTATTATTTTTCTCTAAGTGAACCCTTTTGCACTGATAAGTTTGAAATTCTTAATAAAGCAAAATATTTCCAACTAAAAATATTTTTTTCCAATTAATGAACTTCCTACTAAAAAGTTATTTCCCTTTCAAGGAAATTACTTGTCAAATATTTTATTTTCTCAATAAATATGAATCCCCCTAAAAAGTAATAATCCAAGTAAATTATTTGTTGAGATTTCCCTCTGACTAATTTTTTTGAAAAAGATTTGTTCCCTATGTAGACTTGTTCCCACCAAGTAAATAATTTCCCTCGAAGAATTTGTTCCCCTTAAAGTATGCAAGCTCCCACCAAAAATCCTCTAATAGTTTGGTTCTGTCTAATTAAATAATTTCTCTTATAGTAAATATTTACTATAAAAAAATCATCTAGATTAAAAAAATTATAAAAATGAATTAGTTCTTTCCAATTCAATAGTTCCATGCCATAAAAATCTCTAATAAGAGTTTGACTACAAATTATTATATAATTCATACATAAGAAGGCCTATTTGATCATTGTGAGAGATTGTTTCTACTATATGAGTATCCTCAAGTCATAGTTAATATATATGAAATTCATTTATCATGTTGTACTTATTTTAAAATAGTTAAGGGAGGTATGAAGCAACTTAATTGTTTTTTATTTTTTCTTCATATATGTTTTTTATGTCAAACTACTTTTAAGAAATTGAATTGTGCAAAACTTAACTACATATGTTGTAGTACATTATATATATTTTTAACAAAAATTATGTTGGTAGAATAATGAAGTTGTTTATGCAGCATCTTTTGATGAAAAAAAATATTTAATTTTATCTACTATATTAATCAGATAGAAAGGGTATATTTTGTGTGGAGAGTTAAAAAGTAGTTCTCTCTCATAATCATTGTTGTCGTATAACAATTTATAATGTAAACAATTTCCCCTACATATCCATTTTCATACACAAATACTCTCAAATAAGACCTTTAAATAATTTCCCCTTCCCCTTCCCCTCACTTTTCTTTGTCCTTGCCCTTGCCCTTGTATTTCTTCCTCCCCATGTAACAAACAGAGCCTAAGGCAATAGTCATTTAACCTTCATATCAAGAAAATGACAAATAAGAAATGTTACAGGGGCCCACAAAAAAAGTTAAACATTTACAGTACAACTGTCGTTTTGTGTAGTACGTATGTCTGTTGTTTTCACAATTTCTGACATTTTTGGTCATCGCTGCATTACATTGTATTCAACTTATCGATATAGGAAGCAAAAAAGTCATTGTTGGTAAAAAGCAGAATAACCTGCATAAACCTTATAATAAAAAGATAGTTATTAATGGGAATAAGATCATCTACCAGCCATTCTCTGTCTCCTTGATACCCTTCATGATCAAGCACTTTAACTGCAACTTTGGTGTACGTGAAACCAGACCTGATTTTGTCGTTAATAACTCCTTTATAAACAATGCCAAAACCACCCTCCCCGATGATGAGCTCTGGCTTGAAATTTTTGGTGGCTAGGCTTAGCTCACCATAACTAAACATATCAACATTACAATTTTCTATCGTATGGCGAAATTGTTCCTCGATCGTGGCAAGGGCTGCGGACATGCTTCTTGTGGGCACAAGTCAGCCCCAGGTTTGTTCTTCAAACCAACTGCACAAAAGATGAAATAAGGACATGAGCATGATTGTGTTTCAGAGAAGAAAGAGATAAATAAATACACTAACAAGCATACTAATCCCAGATGCTTGTGAAGGGATACGATTATGGAACAGAAATTAGTACCTAAGGATGATGTTCAACGAGACATTTAGCAGCGGTATAGCACCACCGATGGATCTGTGCTGAGCGCGGCAGTCATGCGTCTTTGTTTCTCCTCATCTTTGCAACGATATGAACCTGCTATTCCTGATTCGGTACCAGAAGGAAATGGTTCTTGTTTGTTTTGTTGGCATTGAATGGTAATGGGTGATCTGAGAAGGTTATTGAAATGACGTAATGAAAAGTGGACTAGATGGTAAAAGATTGATTACTTTTTACAAATCCACGTACAATAATCAATTTCTCTCACTTGTCAATGTCCAAGAAGATTCTCCCTTTTTGCAAATATAGAAAAAAAAAAGTGTTCACCAAGAATAGTATAGAGAAGGAAGTGTTTGTTATATTCTTCCATTTAATAACTTTTTCAAGCTAGTCTATAGAATTTCCGACCAACACGTTGAACCAGGAATCCATTGATTGAGTCTCAAATGTCTAATGCATCTAGGATTGTTCTCTCTGTCCCTTCTATTTTTGGAACTCCTCTCCCTCCATCTCCATCCAAAATAAATTTTAAATTAAAAAATCAGCGGACTAGAGTCACTTTGGCAGAGTTTAGAAATTTTTGTTTCAGAGTTGGTGGCACAAACATGGTAAACATTCAAACAACTTGTATGTGTATTGAAGGATAACACTTTGTAAAATTCTATACAAAAATAGATAGTGACATGGTAAGCTAATATAATCATAGTTTACCTTAATGAAATTTTCTTTTTTAGGTAAAAATTGTACTTGTGAGAGTCTGTGAAGAGCGTAATGGGTATACACCATGGCTCGCATTTACACTGACAGTGGCCGCTTTGGCCACGTTCTCTAAAGAATTCTCTCATAGAATAAAGGAACATAATGTTGTAATGTTTTTATCTGAAAATATCATTTGATACTTAGATAACTGGATAAGTTGCATAAATCATGATAGTAATTTGAAATTATTGTTTATCTTCGAATAACGTGTGATTACTTAAAAGATGTTTTTAAAAGGTTCTAGTGTTTGTGTTACTTATCATGCTAATTAAATGTGTAGTGATGTCCCAAGCTAAGATCACCCTTCTAGTCAAAAGGTAGAGTAGAAAATTTGGTGTTATGTGTACCGACTACATAAGAATGTATGGTTCATTGTAGCCAATTAGGAACACCAAAGATAGCTCCAAAAAACTAAATCGTATGCACGAATTGGTATTTTAACAATAAATTTGTTGTAATGAAATCATCTCATTCCCAATAGTAGTCCATAATAATTTACAAAATCTTTGAATGGTTGTAGACAAATCATGAGTTTATAGTTTCTTGGGAGGTAGTGTGCAGTTGAGATCGCTTCGTTTGGGAAGGTAGCATCTTTTATGAAATGATTTTAAAATGTTCTGACTGAACTATTCATATAATAATAATACAAAAGATTTTGGTTGAGGTTAGTTTAGATCAGACCAAGAGAACGACCACAAGAGTTAGAAAAAAATTGAAATATCATTGCTTGTTCCTACTAGAAACTAAACATAAAAAAGTTGTTTTAGTAACAAAAGCTAATGGAACTCATCAATCGATGAGGCCATTGCCTCATTAACCCATGAGACTTCTAATTTATCCACAAGTGGAACCATGACTGATGAGGCCACCTCCTCATTAACCAATGAAGATGCTAACCTTCGACAAATGAAGGAAGAAAAGTACAACATGTGTCCCAAAGCAAGTACTCTGTTGCTTGGGCTGCAAAAAAAGTACTCCCCGCATAGTACTTGGAAGCACTTTGAGTACCCAACAAATTTCTATAAGTAGCGACCCTTGTCCTCCATGAGGAGGCATCTTCTCTTCTGCGACCACCAAGTGATGATGTGACATCCATCAAGTATCGACAAGATGAGAGTCCTCATTAGTTTCCACCTCCATCAACCTCAGAGGGTGTATAACACAAAGTAAACATTCAAACATATATTAGAATATGTATTAAAGGCTATCACTCTACAAGCTTATATTGAAAAAATGATAGTGACATGGTAAATTATTATACTTAGAGTTAACCGCAAAATAATTGTCTCTTTTAGGCTGAATTGTAATTGTCGAGTCTTTGAAGAGCTCAATGGGTGTATAAAACTATCATTTTACTTCTATTTATTTTCCCTCCTTCTCAAAAGAATCTTTCAAGCATAGAATAAAGGAATATAACATTATAATTTTATATCTGATAATGCCATTTAATACTTCAATATTATCTGTAGTAGATAAATTGCATATCATGATAGTAAGTTGAAATTATTGTTCAACATTAAGTAACATAACATGTGTGATTACTTTGACAAAAGCTTCTCATATATATTTTACTTTATCATGCTAATTAAATATGTAATGATTCCCCAATCTAAGTTCACCCTTCTAGTCAAAAGGCAGAATGGAAAATTTGCTATTTTTTATAACCACTTGAGAAGAATGTATGATTTATTATATCCAAACAAGAACACCAAAGATAGCTCCAAAAACTAAATCATATGAATAAAATAGGGTGTTTAAACAATACACTTAATTGTAACAAGATCATATCAATCTCGATAGTTCTTCAAAAGACATTACATAATTGTCAAATGACTAGACATAAATCATGATTTTGTAGTTTCATGAGAGGTAGTGCATAGTTTGGATCTCTTGGTTTGGAAAAAGAGAATCTTCTGTGAAATATTTTAAATTGTTCAGATTTAAACTAGCTCATTTGCAAAATAATATAAAAGACTTTGGTTGAAAAGTTTATATTAAATATTAAAGTTGCATGACATCAAGAGAATTTCCCATGGAGTAATAGAAAAAATAAATCATAGTGTGTTCCTAGAAAATGAAATAGTAAAAGGTTTTTTTGTTACTAAAAGCTGATGGAACTCCTCAACTGCTGAGGCCACTGCCACCTTGACCAATGAGGCTTCTAATTCATCCACCAAAGGAACCATCGATTGATGGGGCCATTGCCTAATCGATCGATGAAAATACTGACCTTCAACAAATGAAGAGGTTTCTATTGTGTCTATATAAAAAAAGAACAATGCATACCCCGAGCCACGTGCTCCTTTACTTGGGCTGCAAGAAAAGTACTCCCTCATACTTGGAAGTGCCTTGAGCACCTCACCGATCCCTATAAGTAGGGACCATTGGCATCTATATGGAGGCATTTTCTATTTGCTAACCATGAAGTTCGTATGTGACCTCCATTGAGCATCAACAAAGATGAGAGTCTGCATTAGTTTCCACCTCCATCAACCTCTGATGTTATACATCTACTTCTAGACTGGATTGGTTAAAGAAGTATAAAGTAGTTTTGTACTGTGAGGAATCCAAGGTTAGATTGGTTCATCCTAATGAAGGAAAAGTGTGTGTCAAGGGCAAGAAGCGAGAAGAGCGACAATTTGTCATCTCTACCATTAAAGTTGAAAAGCTTGTCTCACAAGGGTGTAGAGCTTTCCTTGCCTCCATAGTTCTCGATGCTACATGTCACACCCCAATCTCGCATTACCCACTAATCACGAGATTAGGGCGCGACGGAGGGATTACACACTAGCCAAACCACTCATGACTTTTAAAACATTTTAAAGACATTAATAGGATAATCTGATTTATGCTGTAAAATGAAACTAAACAAACTGCGGAAGCATTTTTATTAAACTGACTAGCAATATACAGAAAGTCTACAGCATATTACATTGTTCGACATAAAATAAAGCATAACAGTTAATTTACATCTTTATACACATTCTCTCTCACCCACACCTTGTCCCAAAGATCGAGGGGAAAGGACTAAGAGACCACTAACTACTAACTACATAAACCTTCTACAGACTGAGCGTTAGGATGAAAGGATCCTCCAGATTCCTGTGATGTTGATGACCTGAAAATGTTTTGAGTAGAGGTATGAGCCTACTCACTCAGTGAATAGCATTTCACTTAGCTATCACTAAACAACTCATCAGGTTTATAAAATTGAAATAAAATATAAGTGCAGTACAAGCAGGGCAGTTCTAATGACATAACAGATTTGCAGATAATAATCACATTTCTATGCAACAACAGATATTTAAACAAATAAACATATATATATAGAATTGGCACAAAAGTTCGAATATATTAATTTACTGTGATCCTATATGATTACATATTTATATATTTGTTATGCCCTAATCATATGCAGTGTACCCTACATATAAAGATCTGTAGCGAACTACGATCCCACCGTACAAGACTTAGCGACACACCCGGGGGATGCTAAGTCTGACTTCCAGCCCTGGTCTGCTGCAGGGCCCACAAGCTCATCGGCCTTCAGGCTCATCGACCTCACTACACCCTCAAAAGAGTGAACTCTAGACTCCTCCTCAAACCTGAGCACACAGGCGGAGAGTCTTACCGGGTTACCACCGTGACATCGCACGCGTTGTTGTTGAATAACCCCTATTTACTCCAGTGCCACCGTGACATCGCACGCGTTGTTGTTGAACACTGCCTTTCCATCCTCGTGCCACCGTGACATCGCACGCGTTGATGTTGAACACGAGTTTCACCCCCTTGGTGCAGACCTCTCAAAGGGGTTCTACGGTGTTAGGGCACCAAAGTCTATTAACTGATTAACATATAACCATATAAATAGGAATATCACATTTCATGCATATTGCATATTCTGAATATTCACTTGAAACACATGTATATCCTTTGTCATCCTTAAACATGATTCAGTATCATTTATCCAGTTTTAATGCTAAACATCTACTTTTAAATCAGCAAATACATTGCAACTATAATACAGGAAATTTCATCATTTTCATCAAGCATATCAAGTATTTCAAGTTCCAATGAATCTAACATATTCTATTGTATGTACTACACTGTTTAAAAGTTATACTAATTAATACAGAAGTAATTAAGCATTTAAATTGAGTTAAATAATGATTTCTAAATGAACTACTACTCACAGTACTGAAACTCGGCCGACCAATCTGGGAACTCGGCCGATCAGCTGGAAACTCGGCCGATCCACCTGTAACTCGGCCGATCAAAACCCTATTTGATTTCCTTATAAAGGAAACCCAGCCGAATCATACCTAATTCGGCCGACCAAAACACTGATCCTGCAATAAAACAGTAACTAGCATCTTAACCCAAAAGAAAGTCTAAGGATGGCTCGATTAAAAGCTAAGTCTACGAATTCCTAATCAAGACCATATGTCGAAGTCAGAACTACCTTGAATTAACTTGTTTACTATTCCTGTTACATCAAATTGCTTTAAGCACCGCTACATGATGATGAGGAGAAAATGATTGGTAACTGAATCGCGGATAGAAGCTAACCTTGCTCAAATTCGGAACTCAAGGGACAATTCTCTGCTGCTTGGCGCACCAAAATTGTCCCCCCTCAAGGTCACGCACAGCAGCAACGACCTGCTGCTACTTGTCGTTGGTTCAGATTACTAAACGGCTAACTTAGGTGGGTGGGTAGCTGCGGATTCTGGCTAGGGCTCCATGGATGACTTCGACGCCGTGGATTGGAGGAGCTGGCCGCACCAAAGGAAGCTCTGGCTGGCGGCTTGCTGCACCAGCAGCTTGGGCGGCCTCTACTAGGGCGGCGCCTTAGCAGCTTGGCTGCTCGGTGGGTTGTGGTTAAGGCAAACGGAAAGAGAGGGAGAGAGAAAGAGAAGAAGGAGAGGAGATGATTTCTCCTGGAATCGAGCTTGTGAGCTCTAGGGCTGCTCTCTGCTGCGAGATATCGCAGGTCTGGACCCTGCTCAAGCGTCACTCGCCCACTGTTGTATCGGAAATGAAATTAGAAAGGAAGGAGATAAGGAAACAAGTTGCCGACCCACTTAAATGGGTAATTAAATGGAAAAATTGCATCTCAAGTCCAAGAAAACCAAAAATGGCATAAGTATTGCCTCGGAGGTCCAATTTAAACGATTTTTCTTGCAAAATGCCAAGCACGGAATCCACTACAATCTCGAAGTGAGAAATTATGGTTATTAGCTAGTCACTACCGGTCAATAAATTAAATGCATCTGGAGTACTTTATTCAACTTGATTAAATTAATTATTAACACTGCAATTATCATTAATTGCCTCAGGTGATTCAATCTCAGCTATTAATTCACATATTAACTTATTTGATTAACCATGATGTTTAATTTGATACTCAACACTAATTGAGGTGTTTCACGTAATTCGAGGTATTCATTGACTAACCCTGATATGGGTCGTAACAATCTCCCTCCCTTATAAGAATTTCGTCCCGAAATTCCTAAAAGAGAAAAGGAAACTTGTTACGCACATCTATCCCAAAACTTCTATGTGGTTCCTTCTAGGTTGTAGTTTCTCCACAAAACCTTCTCTAAGGGTATCTCACGATTCGTGAGTTTCTTGATCCTCTGATCAACCATCTGTATTGGTCCCTCAACCTAGGACACATCTGATCTGATTCCAGATCAACCCACAAAACATTGTCTTTCCAGAACTGTTATAACAGTATCTCAATTTATGGTAATTACTGAGAAATTATTATACTATACATGCAGACAAACTAAAAATTCTTAAATAAACAGAATGCATGTCAATCTGGTACTAAAATAAAATCATGCAATTAACTGTTAAACATCACTACATCTCATACTGAGAATTGATATCAAAATACTTGATTCATCGTACACCCTATACTTAGGGTTTCATTTGCCTTATTCATTCATCACATGCCAACACCCTACTCTTAGGGTTATCTCATTCACTAGTCACATGGCAACACCCTACTCTTAGGGTTTCCGTTATCTCATCTGTTTGATTGCAGTTCAAATCACAATACGGTATCATTCTAGAACTGGCAGAGCAGTATATTCAAAATCATTGTAATTACTGAGTAATCTTTATATCATGCATGCAGGCAGATTAAAAATTCATAAATATTCCAAACTCAAATCAATTTTGGCACATACATACTGAATTCATGTAATTGAACATCTTATTACATCAATAAGAGTAATTTACTTCACCTATAAGAAACCATCTGTAATATTTTTCAATTATCTGAAATTTCTCGAAGAACGTGCATATTAACCAAATTCCTGGTTTGTGCATCACATAACTCAATTAAGAGTTGCTTACAAATCATAACACAAATAATTAATAGTACTTGAGAATTTCTAATAATATCTCAGAGAAACGTGCCAATTCATGAAAATATTAAGTCATACCCATTAACATAACAGGAAGCATGCAACTAGGTTTATTTGTATATTTTAATGCTAACGTACTTCCTTGAAATCATGCACCTAATGATTTACCAAATTTGTATTGTCTGGGTTTATACCCAAACCGTACCATTATCGTTTGTGTATTTCTAAACTCAACATTCACACTAAGCAAACTCTATAAGACTTAAATGTTCTTCCCAACTTCCACTGAGATGCATAACACATGCTCTCAGCATGTCCTTAAGAGTCTGAATGGTCCTCTCAGACTGACCATCCGTCTGCGGATGAAAAGGTTGTACTGAATCTTAACTTTGTTCCCGAAGCACGATGCAACTGTTTCCACAACCTAGATGTGAACTTAGGATCTCAATATGATATGATTGAAACTGGATTACCAGGCAACCTAATTATTTCATCCATGTATATCTTAGTCAAGTTTCGAGACATCAAAGGTTGACTTAATATGAAGAAAGCGAGCAGACTAAATTAGTCTATCCACAATCATTCATATCAAATCACAACCTCTAGGTGTCCTGGGTAACCTTACCACAAAATCCATTGTGATATATTCCCATTTTTATTCAGGCATAGAAAAAGATTACAAGGTAGCTGTAGATTTCTAGGGTTCAGCCTTAACCTACTGGTACACACTACTTCTAACCACGTACTCAGCTACATCCTTTTGCATATCTGACCATCCGTTTCAACTCCTTGAAATTTATTTACATCTTAGTGTTTCCTGAAAGTATAGCATATATTAATACATGCACTTCCATAAGAATATTTTCTTTCAATTCACTATCTCGAGGTACACATAACATGTCATGCTAATACAACACCTTATCATCTAAAAACTTAAATTCTGGTCTCTTTTCCTCCTATCATGTCATGCATGGTCTGGTTTAATTCACTATCACCCTCTTGTAGTTCCTTGATCTGATCATAAGAAGTAGGCTTAACTTACATCTGTACAATCAAATCACTTTGTGTTGTCACCCCTAAGTCTAAGTTCAGCTTCCACATTTCTACTAACAGGTCTCTATTGAAACCTGTCATAGAGAATGCATTAACTGTTGAACTTGACTTTCTGCTGAAAGCATCATCCACCACATTCTCTTTACCAGGGTGATAATCTATTGTCACATCATAAAGATAGTGACGCCATGTCTTAAAAACATGAACTACATCAACTATCTTCAGATCATATATCGGATAATACTCCGCATTCTATGCTACTTTCTTATTGTTACACTTCAGGTTTATGTTTTACTCTTTTCTCTAATTCATTTCATGTTGTTCATGTACTGTTCAGATTAACTACCTTAAAACCCTAGATCACTATCAAAGCCAGTTTACTTTACATAGATCAATTCTCAAGGTCTTATTTTACAGAGATACTAGTATTCAGGGTTAAATCACTAGTGATATCCCTTAAACTACTACAACTTTAATCATTCTAGGGTTTGGTCCTTGACAATAACATAGCGTTATTGTGTGCGGGTGTGGTCGATTATATAAATCAATTTGAGTTGCTTGGGTCAATAGCATATTAATCCAACACTCAACTTTAATTATATTGGCTGAAAATTCAGTTTTCACAATAGTTTCTGTAATTCGTTTATTAAATAGCTAACAGAAGCTCCAAAAATTCTGGAAATTTTATATGTTATACCTAATGAAGTTTCATACCTCCAGTAAAAATTTGAGATCATTTCTATTTACCAATAAATAATTAAAAATCAAACAGAGCACTGCTATATTGCAGTCTGCAGCAGATTCGGTCGAGTTGTAAACTCGGCCGACACCCTCACTGTAGAGATCAAAAGTCATCCAAAAATTACGCCAATTTAACAGAGTGTCTAAAATTGTGTTTTTCAAGCACAGTTAAAATTTGAGATCAATTGGATATACAAATAAAAAGATAAAATTCAATTACCACACTGCTATATCATTCTGAAAATGTGATCGGTCGAGTTTGAAACTCGGCCGATAAACAAGTCAGAACATTCTTCAAAAATTCTGATATTTTCCAATGTTGTTTACATTTTATATATCCAAATCATATCCCAATTTTAGCCAAATCAGAGTTACACATAAAATACTAAAAATCATTTAGTGAGACATTCTATTTATCAAATTCAGTATTCATATGTCATTAAAATCCTAATTTGGGCCAATTAGGGTCTATGCTTCTCAAACCCTAATTCTCAAGACAAAAGAACACTTAGACTTCTTATCATAATTAGAACATCCTAGTGTATATACATTCTCACTATGTTACGGGTCTAATTCAACCAGAATCTATTCTTATTTTACTGTTAATAGGAGTCATAAGATCTCAGTAACGCATCCTGCCAGCCGGACCAGGCCGAACCTGTAGTCCTGAAGCCAAGAGTTACTCGAGATTAATCAACCCCTATTAATCTTAAACATGTGGAAAGATTATCCACTTAGGGAAAACTCATTTATACATAATTTCGGGTCTACTTTAATACAAAGAAAACAAACATTAAACAATTCACTTCAAGACACAACAATATAAAAGAATCTTATTTACTTTACAAATTGAAAAATCTAATTTCATACATATAAAAGCATTTCTAGTGATCTTTAAATCAAATAAGCAATAATAGAAAAGAGTTGAATCGCATCTTATATGTAATCTCTTATTCATACATTAGTCTCTTATCTCATAATCCTAAGATTTCTAGGGTTTCTCTCTAGCCTATCCTTCCTCTGCATACCTGGCCAGGGCATCCAGAGAAGAATAGACAGAGTAGCTTGATACTGGTCAATCTAAGTATTCAGACACCTGGCCAGGGTATCCAAACACTCAGACCTTCCAGAGCTAAAACTCATCATTTATTATTCGTCTCACTTATAACTTTATCTTTTGACCTTAATGATTCTTAACAACTCAACTTAAGCTCATTACTTGATTCTCGTGACCACATCCTTTTCTTGCCATCTATAATAGTATAACAGAACACTTCCTGTTAGAAAATTACAGACAGAAGAAAAAACTCTTAAACCTTAATCCTATTGGTCTCTTATCGTCCCCTGACCTTGACTTAGAGTATTCACATACTCAACCTATGCTCTGATACCAAGTTGTCACACCCCAATCTCGCATTACCCACTAATCACGAGATTAGGGCGCGACGGAGGGTTTACACACTAGCCAAACCACTCATGACTTTTAAAACATTTTAAAGACATTAATAGGATAATCTGATTTATGCTGTAAAATGAAACTAAACAAACTGCGGAAGCATTTTTATTAAACTGACTAGCAATATACAGAAAGTCTACAGCATATTACATTGTTCGACATAAAATAAAGCATAACAGTTAATTTACATCTTTATACATATTCTCTCTCACCCACACCTTGTCCCAAAGATCGAGGGGAAAGGACTAAGAGACCACTAACTACTAACTACATAAACCTTCTACAGACTGAGCGTTAGGATGAAAGGATCCTCCAGATTCCTGTGATGTTGATGACCTGAAAATGTTTTGAGTAGAGGTATGAGCCTACTCGCTCAGTGAATAACATTTCACTTAGCTATCACTAAACAACTCATCAGGTTTATAAAATTGAAATAAAACATAAGTGCAGTACAAGCAGGGCAGTTCTAATGACATAACAGATTTGCAGATAATAATCACATTTCTATGCAACAACAGATATTTAAACAAATAAACAGATTTATATAGAATTGGCACAAAAGTTCGAATATATTAATTTACTGTGATCCTATATGATTACATATTTATATATTTGTTATGCCCTAATCATATGCAGTGTACCCTGCATATAAAGATCCGTAGCGAACTACGATCCCACCGTACAAGACTTAGTGACACACCCGGGGGATGCTAAGTCTGACTTCCAGCCCTGGTCTGCTGCAGGGCCCACAGGCTCATCGGCCTCACTACACCCTCAAAAGAGTGAACTCTAGACTCCTCCTCAAACCTGAGTACACAGGCGGAGAGTCTTACCGGGTTACCACCGTGACATCGCACGCGTTGTTGTTGAATAACCCCTATTTACTTCAGTGCCACTGTGACATCGCATGCGTTGTTCTTGAACACTGTCTTTCCATCCTCGTGCCACCGTGACATCGCACGCGTTGATGTTGAACACGAGTTTCACCCCCTTGGTGCAGACCTCTCAAAGGGGTTCTACGGTGTTAGGGCACCTAAGTCTATTAATTGTTTAACATATAACCATATAAACAGGAATATCACATTTCATGCATATTGCACATTCTGAATATTCACTTGAAACACATGTATATCCTTTGTCATCCTTAAACATGATTCAGTATCATTTATCCAGTTTCAATGCTAAACATCTACTTTTAAATCAGCAAATACATTGCAACTATAATACAGGAAATTTCATCATTTTCATTAATCATATCAAGTATTTCAAGTTCCAATGAATCTAACATACTCTATTGTATGTACTACACTGTTTAAAAGTTATACTAACTGATACAGAAGTAATTAAGCATTTAAATTGAGTTAAATAATGATTTCTAAATGAACTACTACTCACAGTACTGAAACTCGGCCGACCAATCTGGGAACTCGGCCGATCAGCTGGAAACTCGGCCGATCCACCTGCAACTCAGCCGATCAAAACCCTGTTTGATTTCCTTATAAAGAAAACTCGGCCGAATCATACCTAATTCGGCCGACCAAAACACTGATCCTGCAATAAAACAGTAACTAGCATCTTAACCCAAAAGAAAGTCTAAGGATGGCTCGATTAAAAGCTAAGTCTACGAATTCCTAATCAAGACCATATGCCGAAGTCAGAACTACCTTGAATTAACTTGTTTACTATTCCTGTTACATCAAATTGCTTTAAGCACTGCTACATGATGACGAGGAGAAAATGATTGGTAACTGAATCGCGGATAGAAGCTAACCTTGCTCAAATTCGGAACTCAAGGGACAATTCCCTGCTGCTTGGCGCACCAAAATTGTCCCCCCTCAAGGTCACGCACAGCAGCAACGACCTGCTGCTACTTGCCGTTGGTTCAGATTACTAAACGGCTAACTTAGGTGGGCGGGTAGCTGCGGATTCTGGCTAGGGCTCCATGGATGACTTCGGCGCCGTGGATTGGAGGAGCTGGCCGCACCAAAGGAAGCTCTGGCTGGCGGCTTGCTGCACCAGCAGCTTGGGCGGCCTCTGCTAGGGCGGCGCCTTAGCAGCTTGGCTGCTCGGTGGGCTGTGGTTAAGGCAAACGGAAAGAGAGGGAGAGAGAAAGAGAAGAAGGAGAGGAGACGATTTCTTCTGGAATCGAGCTTGTGAGCTCTAGGGCTGCTCTCTGCTGTGAGATATCGCAGGTCTGGACCCTGCTCAAGCGTCGCTCGCCCACTGTTGTATCGGAAATGAAATTAGAAAGGAAGGAGATAAGGAAACAAGTTGCCGACCCACTTAAATGGGTAATTAAATGGAAATATTGCATCTCAAGTCCAAGAAAACCAAAAATGGCATAAGTATTGCCTCGGAGGTCCAATTTAAACGATTTTTCTTGCAAAATGCCAAGCACGGAATCCACTACAATCTCGAAGCAAGAAATTATGGTTATTAGCTAGTCACTACCGGTCAATAAATTAAATGCATCTGGAGTACTTTATTCAACTTGATTAAATTAATTATTAACACTGCAATTATCATTAATTGCCTCAGGTGATTCAATCTCAGCTATTAATTCACATATTAACTTATTTGATTAACCATGATGTTTAATTTGATACTCAACACTAATTGAGGTGTTTCACGTAATTCGAGGTATTTATTGACTAACCCAGATATGGGTCGTAACACTACACCTCCTGCTCTAGATCATGTTGATGTGGTGAAGGACTTCCCGGATGTCTTTCCCGAGGAGTTGCCCGGGTTGTCGTCAACTCACGATGTGGAATTCTCCATCGATCTTATACCTGGAATTTCACCGATATCGAAGCCACCCTACCGCTTGGCCCCTACTGAGCTGGCTGAGTTGAAGAAGCAGCTTGAAGAGCTTCTCGACATGGGCTTCATTCACCCTAGTGTTTCCCCTTGGGGAGCCCCTGCCCTGTTCGTGAAGAAGAAGGATGGATCAATGTGGATGTGTATCGACTACCACATGCTTAACCAAGTGACAATGAAGAACCGTTATCTGTTGCCGCGCATCGATGACCTATTTGATCAACTGAAGTTAGGCACTGTGTTCTCCAAGATGGATCTGCGAAGTGGTTACTACCAGATGCGTGTGAAGGATGATGATGTCCCAAAGACAGCGTTCAGAACTCGTTATGGGCATTATGAATTCATGGTCATGCCTTTTGGTTTGACAAATGCCCTTGCTGCGTTCATGGACCTGATGAACAAAGTATTCCGCCCATATCTTGACAAGTTTGTAGTGGTGTTTATTTACGATGTTTTGGTCTATTCCGAGACGTTAGAACAACATCGCGAGCACCTACGGATTGTACTCAACACATTGTGAGAAAACCAACTCTATGCAAAATTCTCAAACTGTGAGTTCTGGATAAAGGAAGTTATGTTTCTTGGTCATGTGATTTCTTCCAGTCATATAGTTGTTGATCCTGTAAAGGTGGAAGCTGTGACAAAGTGGAATGCTCCAAAAAACCCATCTGAAATCTGTAGTTTCCTTGGTCTAGCCGGTTACTATCGGAAGTTTATCAAAGGGTTCTCCGAGTTGGCCTTACCTTTGACCAAGCTGACTCGGAAGGAGGTCAAGTTCTCATGGACCCTTGAATGTGAGGATAGTTTTCAGAAGTTGAAGATGAGCCTGACTTCTGCTCCCGTGCTTGCTTTGCCTGTTGAGGGCATACCCTATGTCATCTACACCGACGCATCCCGACAAGGCTTAGGGTGTGTTTTGATGCAAGACGGAAAGGTAGTCGCATATGCTTCTTAATAGTTAAAACCTAATGAAGCTAATTGGCCTACGCATGATTTGGAGCTTGCTGCCATAGTTCATGCTTTGAAGATCTGGCGACACTATCTCTATGGTGAAAAGTTTGAAGTCTTTTCTGATCACAAGAGTCTGAGATATTTGTTGACTCAGAAGGATCTGAACTTGCGACAACGTAGGTTGATGGAACATCTTAAATATTATGACTTTACCATCATCTATCATCCTGGTAAAGCTAATGTCGTAGTTGATGGTCTAAGTCGTAAGAAGGGTGTTGTTTGTGTTTCTATGAGATGTTCAGTGTGGGAAAACCTTGAACATGTGGCTAGCTGGAGACCTCAACCTGTTGATTCAGTGGATGAAGACAATTTGTGTGTTCATATGGCCAGTTTGACCGTTACACCAACCTGGATCTCAGAAGTCATGGCTGCACAGTTAGAGAGTTCTGAGCTTGAAGAAATGAAATCTTTAACTGATAAATCGCAATCTGACTTCTCTATCGGAGTGGATGGTGTTGTCCGCTTCAGACAAAGGTTGTGGATTCCCAATGTTGGTGATATGAGACAGAAGGTTCTAAGTGAAGCTCACAGGTCCAAGTACACTATTCATCCTGGCACAACCAAGATGTACAAGGACTTACAGTGAAGCTTCTGTTGGAAGAACATGAAGAACGACATAGCTCTATTCGTGGTGAAGTGATTGACATGTCAGCAAGTCAAGATTGAACATCAACAACTCGGTGGTCTTCTTCATCCTCTTGAGATTCTAGAATGGAAGTGGGAGAAGATCACAATGGACTTTGTTACTAGTTTCCCTAAGTCCAAGAAAGGTTATGATGTTGTTTGGGGGTGATTGATCGGCTTACAAAATCTGCTCATTTCTTGCCTTTCAAAACCACGTATAAAGTTGCTGAGATGGATCAGTTATATGTAGAGTGGATAGTTCATCTGCATAGTGTTCCTACTATGATAGTTTCTGATCAAGACCCAAAATTCACTTCTCGCTTATGGGGTCAGATTCAAGAAGAGTTGGGTACTGATCTGCATTTCAATACTGCTTACCACCCGCAAACCGATGGTCAGTCTGAGAGAACAGTTCAGATTCTGGAGGACTTGCTACGTGCTTGTGTGATGGATTGAGGTGGTGCCTGGGATCGATATCTACCATTAGCAGAGTTTGCTTACAACAACAGCTACCAAGCTAGTATTGGTATGCCGCCTTTTGAAGCTCTCTATGGTAGACCTTATCGTTCGCCTTTGCATTGGGATGATATTGGTGAACGTTCCCTAGTGAAGATTGATGACATGTAGATGATGCTTGAGAAGGTACAGCTGATAAAGAAACAGATGAAAGCTGCTCAAGACCGACAAAAGATGTATGCTGATAAAAAGAGGTCTGATGTAAGCTTCTTAGTGGGAGACTATGCTTTTCTAAAGATAAAGCCTATACGTTCTATTGCAAGATCTAAAGTAAAAGGCCAGTTGAGTCATCGTTATGTTGGACCATTTCAAATCTTAGATAAAGTGGGATACTGTGCATATCGCTTAGCCTTACCTCCTACTTATGACAAGATCCACAATGTGTTCCATGTCTCTGTGTTGAGGAAGTATGTGAAAGATCCTTCTCTTGTACTCACTATTGAACCTGTGGAGATTCATGAGAATCTGACTTATGAAGAACTACCTGTGAGGATCCTTGACTCCCGAGTAAAGCAGTTGAAGAATAAGGAGATAGAGTTAGTAAAGGTTTTTTGGAGATATCATGGTTTAGAAGAAACCACTTGGGAGTTGAAAGACGAGAAGTTACGTACTCACCCTTCCCTCTTTGTATGAGATTTCGGGGACGGAATCCTTTTTAAGGGGTGGAGTGATGTAACATACTGAAATCCTTTATGTATCTCTTTGGACTCTTTTCCCATAAGATTTTTCCTTCATTTTTCATTCCATATGTCTTTGGATCTAATTTAGTGGAATTATGATGGTTATTGGATAAATGTTTCCCATATATTCTCAACATGGGGTTGTATGCACAAATACCTCAGTTAGATTTTACATAATGGGCTTGAAGTGCAAATTATACACTAAGTAATAAAAATACTAAAATATTTCATCCTAGAACTTTCTAGTACTTTGTAGAATAGGAAAAAGATGAGAAAATCCAAATTTTATATAAAGGAGATGATAAATACAATAATTAGAGGTAATATGAGATTTAATGGATAAAAGAGGATAATGAGAAATATTTTGCACCAAAAATTTAATTGGAAACCCACAAGGATAATTTGACACTCAAATTCATTTTCTTGACTAAAAAGTAACTTAAGGGCCAAGTATCATTTAATTTGGAAGATGAAAGTAAATATTAATGACCTTATCAAAAGAAAATAGGAAATAGGCCAATAACATGAAATAAAATACTTAATGCTCTCAAAATAGAAAAATAACTCCATATTTGGATTCTACACATCAAAATAAGTCAGAATATAAAATTTGGTAATTTTTGGATAAAGTTTGAGCCTCCAAATGAGGAGAGAGAAAAACATTTAAATGAATATGCCTTTTAAGTCGATTTTGAATAGGAATCAAGCATACAACTTTAATTTGGCACGTAATCTTGGCCGTTGGATCACGATTTGAAGGTTTGCGGATTGTCTTCCTCCTCGATCCACTTTGGGAAATAGGTTGCTTGACTGCCATGTTAAGTAAAACTTTTGATTAATCTTGCCATAACTCTTTTGCTAGCATGTAGTTATATGTTCTATTTAATTGTAAAGTAGTGGTACCTATGTACAACCACCCACAGAGGGCATGTATATAATCTCCCTAGGGGAATGTTTATAATTCTCCCCATAATATTATAGATGACTGGGAATGTCTTATTCTCCCCTCACCTAAGGTTAGAGGTCTGGTAGGTCCCTCAACCCTACTTAGTTAGGTAGACATATTAATTTACATGCAAACCCTTTAATTACTTTTGTTACTGGAAAGTTTCCTTAATAAAAGCCTCATACTCTTGATATCTCATCTTTTGATGATTTCCTAGCCTGTTTTACTTGTTACAACTATCTTGTCACTTTTAGAATAATCTTGTAACACATACTTTTTCTTTCTTTTTCTCTTGTTGAGTGTCTTCCCAACCACCCAGGTGTCGGTATTGTGCAAGGAGAAGGACAAGATTGAAGGAGGCTTTCTTCAGGAGTTGATCTTTAGCGTTTAGAAAAGGATGGCTAGGTTGTTATAGCTAGATCCTACTTATCTTATCTTTTCTTTTAGAAATCATTCTTGTAATAAACAATAAAAGCCATGTGAAGGCTTATTATTTCTTTATTTCCGCTACTATTGACATTTTAGTATGTATCTAGAATCATGCTTATTTATTTGGAATATCATTCAATCATCCTCAAAGTCTCTAAATTTTGTTAAAATTGTGGATGTTTGTATTTCCTTTAAATTTTAGTAAAGAGGTGATCTCGCCTCTTTACACATAGGCTGCTACTCCATCTCAATTGACCTTGACATCGACCTTCACAATATCCTTTGATAATAGAAGGAAGGAGAAGGTATTGTGGTTTGTCTATAAACACTGTGGTTTTCCCTTTTCGGTCACCAACGACCTTCAAAGAAAAGATCATATTGATGACCTATGATCTGACAAGAGCACTTCTTCATTATTTCTCTCATACTCCCTCCTCTGTGTTTGTTTATTCCCTTATCTAGTTTGGTTTATGGCCATCATCCACTATAGATCAGCACTATCCACCATTAACATGACTAAATAATTCCTTTAACTTAGGTTGGGAGTATTCATCAGCCCCTCCCAACTATGTAAATACATTTAATCTTTTAAAATGTATATATTCTTGGCTTGTTTGTCTTCATACTCTTATTGTTTCTGCATTTCTTGCATGGTTCGCTACTATCTTGTGATGTTTGATTTCTTATGACCTTGAGAGTGTTGTTTGATGATTTTCAGAGTAGAGAGAAGTGTGAATGCATGAGACTATTGGAACATTTTAGCTATTAATCACGTGGTTATGCATTTTGGTTGTTTGTTTGTCCTCTCAAGAGAGATGTGTGCTTACAATCAAGATCTATCCTGAGCTAAAGAGAGGATGGATAGACATAAATTATGATTGATCATATAAACTAAGATAAGGTTATAAAATGGGTATTAGTGTTTGCATGTTTGGTGAGTGTCCTCGGTAGGTAAAACCTGATCCAAGTTCCCTTTCAAATTTATAAAACTAAAAGTATTATTTACCTCTTGTTTTGTTTATAATGTATTATATTTACTTTCTTGTTTGATTTTATTTTTCTACGATGTGTCGTACCAATCATCTACTTTCGATTCGAATTAGCTAAACTAATACCAAAGGTCACTTAACCAGCAATATCCTTGTCTTTGACCTAGTCTATTAATTTTGACCTTGTATATCATTGCAAGTGTATCAAGGTGTCTAGTTACACATTTAATGTTTGACCACTTAACAACCAAGTTTGGTACACTTATATTTTGAACCCACTTTATGAGGGAGATCACCAACCTCCTTTATTTTTTCCCTCCAAAGCTTCTTTTCCAGCATTTTCTCAACTTGTTATCTTGTGAAACCATTTTTGGTCAGTTCGAAAGGAGGCTCTAAATCTCTGCCAACCTCATCTTCTCTTTTACAACATGTAGTTCTCTATCTTCCATACTACCCCATTTCCCTTCAATGCGGTACAGTGTCTCCACCATTATCTTAAGGTTGTATTACGTTGACATGATTATTATAGTTGGGATTACTTTTGATTCAAATCTTTGCACTATCATTTCTAATAGGGAGTGGAACATTTCTACGCCCAGGAGTTCTCAGGTTCTGCTGGATATTGTGAAAAAAGTTGGTATAAACTATGAGGAGGATGATCATATTACTTTTAAAAGTCGTAAGGAGGTGTCATTCAGAGATGTGTGGGAACATATTAGATCAAACGAAATTGAGGATGCTTGTTCTAAATGGATATGGGAATGTAAAAGCCATATGAACAACCTGATCCATTTGTGGAAAACAAAATTGAATAAGCTGTCGACTTCTGATTATTTGCAAATAATTGGTATTTTGGTTGTATCTATGTGTTTTCCATGTATGAATAGTTATGAATATTCTAATCACATCTGCTTTAAAGATCCTACACTCGAGATATATGGCATGATTCTATCTAGGATAATTTAATTATGTATGTTCCTAACAATTGGTCTGATATCATTTCTCAAAAAGAAAGGGGAGCAAGAATTGTGATCCCTCTCATTTTGTATCATTGTTGGCTTGAAAGGAACTTTAGGGTTCATCATAAGAACTGTAGAAACATGGGAGAGTTTTGGAAGCAAATCCGTTTAGAATATGATATTTTATATCGAGGAGAAGTTTCTTTGGTTTCCTTAGTCTGGTTATGCTGGTATATGCTCTGGATTATGTTCGTAGGTCTCTGAAGTGGTGTTGTATCTAAATGACGATTGGGCAGTTCTGTTGAAAAAAAAATTATATGTTCATGCTTGGGTCTGAATCTTCTGTTTTCTTTTCTAGTTATGCTTGATGAGCTTTTGTTACAGGGCTCTGTTGGTTGTTTACTGGTGATATTCATATGAAGATTTTTCCTCTGCTTGAAATGATCATGGGTGTCATGATATTTCTTATGTTTGTCAAGTTTTTTCTGCCTGGAAGTTTCAAAGTGGAGGAGGTCAAAGCTTAGGTATTCCTTTGGGCCATTCTAGCTGTTGTTGGCTGAATTTCGGTGACATTCAGATGAAGAAAGTTTCTCTGTTTGAAGGTTGTTATCTTTTTAGTTTTTCCCCTCTTTGAATCCTTTCTGGTGATTCAAAGTGACTGCATGTTTTGGGACATTCTTTTCTTGGACTATTCAAGGGCGCTGTGTTTTTTCTTCTGATTTGTCTAAGCTTTCCTTTGTCAAAATTCTTTGGAAGTGGAGGAGGTGAAGCTCATGCTTTTCTTTGGGTTCTTTTATGGCTGTGAGGCACATTTGTGAAGGTTTCCTCGCTTATTCTTTTATATATGTGGTTCCACCTCACTGTACAGTCTTGTTTTGTTATTTTTGTAAATCTCTCTGATTTCAGCTCTGTACAGTTTGGACCTTTACAAAAAATACAAAAAGAGGAAGATGAGTTTTGACCGACAAAAAAAAACTATGTACTAATATCCACCATCACTAGAAGCCAAATTATATAAATGTTTCAATTCATTGTTTCAAATTGAACATCCACTTTCAAAATGGAGTCATGTTGACAAACTTTAGATTTCTTCCATATGATTTTAGACATACTAAATCTTATTAATACAGCTGATGTAATTTTTTTAGGTCTTATATCTAGACATTTCATTGGGATATGATTTCCTCTACTCAAATCCAACATGCTTTCTCGTCTATTTTCCCACAACCATTCCTAAATGATGCATGTTTCAAATGTGTACATCCTCGACATGAACATGTGAACTTATCAAACTACCTAATCTAAATTTAGAGCTATAGAACTCAAGAAGAATCTTTCAACTTAGAGTTGAGTTGACCCAAATTCTCAACCTAGAATTTAATTAGGTCAAATTGGGTTCCAAAATAGGTCAAAAAGCTATGGATGAGGTAATCTGTTAGATATAACTTTTAAATTAAATCATTTTATGATTAACATAGTGGTGTGTTATGAATTTGTTTCATTTGTGAAAAAACCTAAAATAAACTAAGCATAAAATTAGAAAAAGGTGTTTTGGAGTGGGTCTATATATACCCTATGAATAAGCAAGATTGTTGAGCTAATCTAAATGTTTTCCTTCCGTCATGTCTAGTTGCTCAAGCATTTCTTTCACTTGGTCCCGGTATTATTCTTGTTGTTCCTTGTGGTGTATTTGGCTATTTTTTTGCATTTGTGTGACTCAACTGACCATTCATTCTTATATATGTGTGCATGAATATAATATTTATATGATTTAATTTAAGTACATGCACAATACTATAGAATATGAGTTTGGTTCTAGGTTAGACAATACAATAGCGTGTATGGTTATGGGTCTACCAATTGAACAACACAAGAAGGGTTTGGGATCAGTTCTGCATGACAATCAATGTAATATTTTACTATGATGAATACATTTAACTAACTCAAAATTATGTATTGCAAACTCACATGTAGATGATTTTTCTAAATAATTTTGCATGTCACACCATAATAGTTTATATATTAAAAACCATACAAATGCCTAGCTAAACAATCATATCACTTTATCAACAAACATTATCACTTTATAAACTAGTGTAAGAAGGTAGTTTCATATGGCACAAGTACTCTGGTGACATAGAAAACCAACACCCACCTCTTATCTAGGGTTACACTTTGGGCGATAGTGATGTGTGTGATCCATTCCCCACATGCACTATGGTATCTTCTCTAGTTTGTTTGCATGTTCCCCTTCATCCCTATGGCGGAAGGGATAGCATGAAAATATGCATAGCTCACAGTCAAATACATATAGATGGAGATCATCTCGACCTGGCACTGATAGGAATGATCATGACAAACAAGTCGTATAACTTTCATGTGTTAAGGACTCTACTAGGAGCATTAGTGTTCAAGATTAGGCCACATTCATAAAGACCACAAGAAGCAAATATGTCAGTAATTCTTACATTGGACAGATAAGGAGAAGGCACAATTTAAAAGTTGCTTGAAATTTTGACAATAATCTCCTAGTAACCAAAGAAATCAAGGTAGAAGACATTCCTGAAGAAGTAGCCATTAATTAGAATTTCTTCTAGGTTCATTCATATAAATTACCCTTAGGGTACCAAACTGAGGAAGCTATCAGGGATATTATATGATGAATAGGTGAATTTGTCAACTAGAGAATGAGTATTTCAGTTGGGATTCATCATGCAAGTGAAGGGCCAATGTTGATATCACCAAACCCCTTAAGCATATCCATAAGATAAAGGATAAGGAAGGAACTAATACCAATGTACAAATGACTATCGTAGTTTGCTACCTTTTTGGGATCATTGGGTACACAGACAAGGATTTGAAGAGACAAAAAATTAGACACCTAGAGCATGGGGTTGTGAATAAAAGCCTCTCAAGTTAGACATTGAAGGATACCTTTTAAGGAGGAGCTCTATGGCAGAGACAATGCCAAGAAATCCTTGTAATTTGTGAAGATTACCACATGAGGAAGTAGCACAAGAAGTGACCAGGAGGACAACAATTAGTTGATGAAGACAGACAAGAAGCACACAGGTCAAAATGTGTGGGTCAACCAATTAGAATTGAAGACCTCAGATCCAAAAGTGAAAGGCAGAGAAGTAACATATAATGGAAAGGAAAAGAATGATATCTCAATAGGGGACAAAGTGTTACCGATACAGAGGATCGATGGAGGAAAAGGAGGAAAGATGGCCCGACAGGTCATAACATGCACATCAGGAATAAAGGCAACATTGGAGGCAAGGAGTCAGAGGATTGAATCAATACCTAAAGTTTCTCCTGAAGAGTTATTAGAAGATGAAAACCTATCGAGTGATGATAACTAAAGCAAGGAGGAAGTCCTGAGTCCATGAGTAAGCTAAAGCATATCCTTTCTAGCCATCCCATCACCAACCTCGAAAAAGAAGAACACACAGCCCTAACGCAACCCAAAACACCCACTTCCACCTAGAAATACCCTAGCTAAAGAAGCAAGTGATGAATGTCACATTGCATCCATCCAACCTAAAACTTCCAACCTGCCACCAATAGTTAGCTTCCCCCCCCCCACAATGTACTTCCCACATTCACCCACACCTCAAATATTGAACACCCTAAAAAACAAGCCTAAACTAAGATTAACAACAAACCAAATCAACATTATTCCCATCCTGGATTAACCCCCTAGGCAATGCTTGCTTTCAATGTAGGATACTATGCAGTTAGCACTACCAAAAATGAGAAAGGGTTTACCATGTACTACAAGGTAAAAAGGAAGGGAGGAATAAGAATGAAGGGAAAAGCCAAGGGAGAGAATATGAGGTAGGGAAATGCTCACACGCTTAGTACGGTCTGTGCTCAGACATGGATGTGAACGATGGATGGATGGGGAAGAAAGTCTACACAACATCACTTCTTGCTTCTATAACAAGCATGCAAGTGGTGGGCACTAGAAGGGACCAGACCCATGAATGGAAATCAAAATATTGTATTATAACCTCTAGGGATTGGGCACCCCTAGAACTCTCTTTGGTTTATGTCCTAGAGAGAGATTTGATGTTTTATTTGTCATAGAAACCATATCAAACACTAATGAATAGGAGAAATTCAGGTGTAGTTGTGGTTTTGATAATGGGTTTAATATTTCCAGCCTATAGGACATAAACTTTAAAGGTGGCATCATCAAATCTTTTATTTGTTGGAGATTCGTGTTTAGGGGGGAGTGCATCTTGTATGGGGAGTGATATTTTTATTTTCAATTTGTCATATCATTTGTTGTAGTCATTTAAGTCCAAGATGGTTATGTGTTTCACCCGTACTCTAGCTTGAGGGGAGTGTTAGAATATTTTTATTTAGTTTATTATGTCATCTGCACCTAATTGTCTTTGCACATTAGTACTAAGTTCACTTACCTTATACTTGCCTCCTTGCCTATTTATAAGAAGAGGGGTGTGTCGTATATCAATAAGAAATATCTTATCAGCCTCCCATCTTATTTTCCATAGAAAAAATTGAGGTGGAGGAAGGATAAATATGAATGATGGTTTTAAAATGTCTTAATTACTTAATGACATTTAAGTGCATGTGTATTTTTTATTGTTGCTTATGTATGGCTATTATACATGTGACAAATCTCTTAATTTGGCCTTCATCTTGTGTCATTTTTTCCATTATTCACATCTAGACATTTCATTATACAAATAATTTTCTCAACAATTGGTATTATTGTCAAATGCAATTATGATGTTCCTTGTGTGTTTTCTAGGCACTTGGATACTATCTGATGGATCGAGAGGGAGATATGACAACTAAGACTCCTACATGCATGAAGGAACTCAAGGAACCATTTAAGTCAAATCCAACCTACCCCAAGATTCCAAAGAATCATTAAAGCAAGGAACTCAATGATTTGATCAAGAATCTGATCACAGATGCTTTACAGTAAGAATAGAAAGACAAAAACAACGCAAGAACTGAGACCCCTTCAAAGTACCTCCAAGTCCTAAGTCTGCCATCCCTTGTCATGGAATGGTTTTATACCCTAGAATGACCGTGTCAAAATGGCCATTTTCCACAAAACCATGTCACTCCACTGTTAAACCCATGAAAATCCACTAAAGAACCAAAATCCATCACCTAGGCTTTAGAGCGATCATTCTGATCACATGATAATTGTAACGACCCTGACCTGGGTTATGAGGTAACACTACTTGTTTTGGCTAATAAATTTGATTATAAATTTAATATAATCCTCTAAGGAGTTTTTTTATCATGTGACACGCTTATGTTCCAAGTTTGGTCCTGATTGAATATTGTTTGAGCAATGTTCCTTTATTTTGGACCAAAGTGCAATTTACCCAAATTGAGGGGTTATAATGTAAAATTTCACATGTTGAATGTACCCCATGTGTTTTACAGTCATAAGAGAGAGAATGATGCTAAGTGATGGCTTGTGGAAAGCCTAAATTCCAAGTTTGAACTTGTTTGAACAATGCTGGTGCATTGTGCACCAATTTTGGTACAAAGTGCAATTTACCAAAAATGTGGGGTTGATATGAAAATTACCACATATAGAGTGTTCCTAATACCTCCTAGCATCATGTAGAGTAGAGATAAATGAGGATACACCATGCTTGATTCCATTATGAATGATGGTAATCTTGGTGAAGAAATGACCAAGAAAAGGGTTGAATATGAAAGCTTAACTTGAGTTGTATCAAGTTGAAAAGCCTATATATGAGTGCCTATCAGACAAGGAGCCTTGGGACAAGCATCATATCGTTTTGTGATCTCTTAGCAAAGGCCATATCGTGAAAAGTACCTCAAGGAGGTGAGGTGTGATGGCCGACAAGTTTCCTTAGAAAAAGTGTATCAACTTGACTTAAAATAGTGATTAAACCTAGATGACTTATCCAAATGGATAAGTAATGGATGAATTTGCATCTCTGTATGATCCTCAAATGTTTTTCAAGACAAGATAAATGATTATTCATGCATGGAAACGTGTCACCCATGCATGACACGTGGCACCTACTAGCTCAAAAAGTTGACACCTCATTTTTACCTTCCTTCATGAACAACAAGTATATATACCCCTAGTTTCACCCCTTGGTGCAATTTTTCGACCCTTACCACCCTCCTACCCTAAGTTATCGTGCATAGATATCCCATATCGTGAAGGGATGTTGTGGTATCGTGCATGGGCCTTGGGATATCTCCCATGGCAAGAGCATATCACCCAAGTAGGAGATATTGGCCATATAAAGGTGATATCGGCCATAGAGTGAAGTTTTGACTCCAAGTGAGTATCATATCATGCAAGTGAGTGACATATCATGCAAGATGGGTGGAATATCGTGCAAGGACACTAGTGTATCGTGCAAAGGTGTTAAGGAGCAAGAAGGAGCTCATACTTAACCCTAAGGTGAGGATAAGATCATCTTCAACCTTGGATTGAAGCATGAATTTAGGGTTTTGATCTTCCTTTCTTTTCTTCTTCACCAATTGCTTATCCATGGTGATTCTTTACATATAGAGGAGTTGTTAAGTCCATCTTCAACCTTAGGAACGTGTAGATTTGGATCTTGGAGCTTTGAAGTCGTTCTTAAAGCGGGTTATATAACTTGAACTCAACCATGTTATTATTCTTCACCTGAATTGCTATAATTAGTGAAATACTTTTAATTTCGAAATTTCCTGAAATATTTGATGAGATTATGAGTTCTAGTAGTTTCTTAGACCTGTTGACTTGAACTATAATAGTTAGAACAATGTTCTATAGCTTGAAGATGATGATATCACCTTATAAAAGTGATATCAGGTGCAAGCACACAAGAAAGCACCTTTAACCCGATATGATGATGAACCTATTTCACTAAAATGATATGAATAGGTTTGTAAACCTTGTTGCACGATATGGGGGTGTAGTATACACCTCTTTCATGATAGGGAGTCAAGTATAGACTTCATGCACGATACAAGGTCAATTGTATACTTGTAAGTTGACAAGACACCCTAATTTGGGTAACCCGATATAAGTGAAGTATAACAAGTGATATTGCATGACATGGTTGCACGACATGGTTGCACGACATAGTTGCATGACATGGTTGCACGACATGGTTGCACGACATGGTTGCACGATAGGGTTGCACGATACACAACCCTACATGATATGGTAACCCTAACCCGTCATGGCTGACCCTAGATGGTGACTAGCCCAATAAGGTGATTGAATGTACTTCTAGCCCGACATGGTGATGGTTTGATACCCCATAAGTATCATGGGTGACACATACATACACCTTGTGCCCGATATGAGGTCAAGAAGATACCTCATGCCCGATATGGAGACAAGTACAAATCCTAACCCGATATGGTGAGTGTTCATACACCTCCAACCCAAGACACCTTGTAAAGGTGAGAGTAAGACACTCTTAGGAGTAATGAGTGTAACACCAAGTAATGGTATGACTGATACCTTGATAGGTGAAACACCTAAAGTGGTTGACAATGGTTAATCCTATATCAACATTGTCTCAACCTGAGATGAGTCCATATCAATTGATGATGGTTGGACAATTCAAATGTATGACTCATGATCAATACACTACAGAATAAATGTGATGGGCTAGTGCATAAAGTATTAGGATGGGGAATACCCTAATACAATATAAGTTGAGGAACTTAATTAAGTTAAAAGTAATGAGGGAAGTGATACACTAAGGCATGGTAAATATCACATCCAACACTTTAAGGTTGTTACACCTTGATGCACCTTAAATCCAATATACTTGGATGAGTAACACATGATGTGTGTCATGTCAATTGTTACATTGAGATGGAATGCACTTTGATAAGTGTAGGCTATCATACCTTGAGAAAGGGTGAAGCCAAGTTAATAAAGTATGATGTAATCATACCCTTATAAGGATGAGAGAGGAACTCATACCTTGTGTTGATGATTCATTTAAAAATAAATGATGAGAATAAATAAGTATGATTGAATACTTATGATGTTCATGTATGCTCCTAGATGTATGGAGCAATGAATTAGGGTTTGGATTGATAATATGAACTTGAAACCCTATTCAGCTATAAAGGGAAACCCTAACCCTAATAGTTGTTGCCTAGTGAGAGGTGACAAGATGTTTAATGGGCCTTGTGAGACATGTGAATAGTTGTTGCCTAGTGAAAGGTGACAAGATGATTAATGGGCCTGGTGAGCCATGTGAATAATTGTTGCCTAATGAAAGGTGACAAGATGTTTATAAAAGTCTCATGTAAGGAATGGTAATGTGAAAAATAAACTAAGGGAAATGGAAACCAATAACTTCATAATAATAATAAATGGTTATAATAATAATGAAATCTTGATCATACATGCTTTATGCTAAGAGCCAAATAAGGGCTATAGTGTTTTGAATATGCTTAAAGGAGATAAGAGGAACACTTGTAGTACTTATAGAATGAGAATTGATACGATGGCTTGCCCCAAGGTATAATGCCTAGTAAAAGGATGTGATAACCAATAATGAATTTAAGGAATTGATATCCCATAACGAATGCCTGTAATCAGGATTGGTTACAGGCCAATGTCAGGCGGTGTAATCAGGATTGGTTAAAGTCCAATACCTAGCAGAGGCGTGAAGCATGTAATTAGGAGTGGTTAGAGTCCACTTCCTGGCGGTGTAATCAGGTTTGGTTACGGACCAATACCTGGCAGAGGCATGAAGCATGTAATCAGGAGTGGTTAGAGTCCACTGCCAGGCAGAGGCGTGAAGCCTGTAATCAGGATTGGTTAAAGTCCAATACCTGGCAGAGGCGTGAAGCTTGTAATCAGGATTGGTTAAAGTCCAATATCTGGCATAGGCGTGAAGCCTGTAATCAGGAGTGGTTAGAGTCCATTTCCTGGCGGTGTAATCAAGTTTGGTTATGAACCAATACATGGTAGAGGCGTGAAGCCTATAATCAGGAGTGGTTAGAGTCTACTGCCTGGCAGAGGCATGAAGCCTATAATCAGGATTGGTTAAAGTCCAATACCTGGCAGAGGCGTGAAGCCTGTAATTAGGAGTGGTTAGAGTCCACTTCCTGGCGGTGTAATCAGGTTTGGTTACAGACCAATACTTGGCAAAGGCATGAAGCATGTAATCAGGAGTGGTTAGAGTCCACTGCCTGGCAGAGGCGTGAAGCCCGTAATCAGGATTGGTTAAAGTCCAATACCTGGCAGAGGCATGAAGCCTGTAATCAGGAGTGGTTAGATTCCACTACCTGGCGGTGTAATCAGGTTTGGTTATGGACCAATACCTGGAAGAGGCGTGAAGCCTATAATCAGGAGTGGTTAGAGTCCACTGCCTGGCATAGGCGTGAAGCCTGTAATCAGGATTGGTTAAAGTCCAATACCTGGCAGAGGCATGAAGCCTGTAATCAGGAGTGGTTAGAGTCCACTTCCTGGCAGTGTAATCAGGTTTGGTTACGGACCAATACCTGGCAAAGGCGTGAATCCTGTAATCAGGAGTGGTTAGAGTCCACTGCCTGGCAGAGGCGTGAAGCCTGTAATCAGGATTGGTTAAATTCCAATACCTGGTAGAGGCGTGAAGCCTGTAATCAGGAGTGGTTAGAGTCCACTGTCTGGCAGTGTAATCAGGTTTGGTTACGGACCAATACCTGGCAGAGGTGTGAAGCCTATAATCAGGAGTGGTTAGAATCCACTTCCTGGCAGAGGCGTGAAGCCTGTAATCAGGATTGGGTAAAGTCCAATACCTGGCAGAGGTGTGAAGCCTATAATCAGGAGTGGTTAGAGTCCACTACATGGCAGTGTAATCAGGTTTGGTTGCGGACCAATACATGGCAGAGGCGTGAAGCCTGTAATCAGGAGTGGTTAGAGTCCACTTCCTGGCAGAGGTGTGAAGCCTGTAATCAGGAGTGGTTAGAGTCCACTATCTGGCTGTATAATCAGGATTGGTTAAAGTCCAATACCTGGAAGAGGCATGAAGCCTATAATAACACAGGATTGGTTAAATCCCAATGCCTGGAATAATAACACAGGATTGGTTAAATCCCAATGCCTGGAATAATGCATATGATTGGCATAGTCCAATGCTTGGACAGGATATGATGATGTATACTCACATGACTGGTACAATTCAATATCTGGTTAGCAGATTGGCTGAGGCCAACCGATAGAAATGAGAATGATTCATGGATGATATACCATGAAAATGAGCATCACAGGATAAACTTGAGATAATATGATGGGTAAATGATATGTGTGTTCTCCATATTCCTTATAAAGTGAATAGATGAATTACTTCTCTATCATAGACAGCTGCCATGATTTAAAATATGAGAATGTTATAAACTACTTATCCTCTACTCAGTTTAATACTATTTAACTGTGATAATAACATTGTTGACAGAGAGTTATATCTCTTGTTGGGGCAATTTTCAATTTTCTCACCCCCGTGGGATCCAACATTTTTAGGTGGACGTGCACGAGGAGGTGAAGACCTTTCTGCAGAAAAAGAACAACAGCAGCAGGGACAGCAGTGATAGCTCATGTTGAGTGTACTGTCTGTCATGTCTTCTAGATAGAAGTCCTATGTGTCGTCTCTGTCCTCTCAGGTCCTTGGAGTTGGTTCGTTATGGTTTCATGAACGATCTGAGGTTTTTGGCTTGTAAGCCTCGAGGTTTTATGTTGCTTCATTATATGTTTTGACAAAGCAACTGTTATATGGTATCCTCGAGAAGAGATGGTACAGTGAATGTACAATGTGAACAATGATGTATATAAAGTTTTGGTTCTTCCTTAAAGATTTTTCCTAGAAATGGATCTCTTTGCAAAATGGTTTTAATTTTTTAGTGATTTTTGTTAATCTGTTGTTTATGTTGAAATCCCGCTTAATTAGTAATGATTTGTTTGTCGGTTTGGCGACTGTCGTTACAATAATAACCTAGATTTGTCATTTTCACCAATTACAATCCACTCAACCCGATTCCACAATCAATTCCATCCTCATATGTTCTAACCAGAATGGTTGTGCTACTTCATATCCAAAACAACCATTTTGATCAGATAGGCCATGTTAAAATTATGAAAATGTTTGTTGTACTTTGGAATAATCATTCCACCTAGACCACCCACACACTCTCCTAGGGTCAGAATGACGATTCTACCATCAAAACAACCATTCCACCCTAGAACTCTACATATTTCAACGTTACATAAAATACCCCCACCTAACCCTAGTTGTAGCATCCCCCTATATATACAAAAGTGGAGTTAAAGATGCAAAAGTTTCTCTCATTAGTGAAGGCCACCACCTAGTCCCACCTACCTCACTTCTTCCATTTTTATTCCATTTTCCATCCCAAATCCCTATGTTTTAGGGTTTTAACCATACTTGTTAAGGCTATTGCCTAGTCATACCTAAGAGGCTTCCTAGGCAGTAAGGCTTCCCAAGGGGTGCATTTTTCCCTGCACTTTGCCTAATTGTCTGCCTTATGATATTTTCACACCTTTTTTGCATATTAATGATTTTTTATGGTTTAGTTCTGTGTCCTAGAGTTCAAAACGTACATTCTTGTGATTGTCATGTGCCAACTATCATTTGTATTATAAATATTTCTATTAATAGGCATTTCCCTAATTTTCATATTTTGCCTTATTGCCTTTTATTCAGTTTCTACTTAGTGGCTATATTGTTAGAAGAAAGTCAACACTTAGCAATAGATTAATATTTATTTATGTACTAAATCTTAGTGTCTTACATTATCTGGAACACTTTTCTTGTTTTGGTAATGCTATGAGAACTTTTTAGAAAATGTATTTTTCATGCCTCTTAGTAAAATACATGTGTATGCCATTCAGTTAACCATAATTTATGTACTTACAACAGTTGTGAAATAAATGTATATGAAGGGAGAAAAGTTTCTAAAATCATTATATGTATACCTACATGTTAAATGTACTACTATTTTATCTTTTTTAAAGATGCCTAAGAAACTCTTGGTCATGACTAGTCACGACTAGTCTCAAGGCTCTTTGTCTGAACGTCATAACGTCTTGCCACCTTGACAAGTATGGTTTTAACCATTATACTTCCACTTTCCATGCCATTACACCTTGTATGAGGGAGGATTTCATCCTTGCTATTGTTGGAGAAGAAGGAATAAACCACTACTTCAAGCTCCATGGCTTTCTTTACCTCCTTCCCTGTGTTCATATTTTTCTTTGTCATGACCAGATAAGCCCTTTTATAGGCTGTTTGGAGGAATTAAATGTGATACAATGTTGGAGACTACTTATTGTAAACACTAATATTTCATTTTGAAATGTTATTTTACTTGTCTCTCATTTCCCATCTCTCACTATGGTTATTGATGTTTGAAACCTTCTAAATATAGGAAGAATGGTATATCTGTAGCTATTTAGGAAAGATCCTAAGTCCAACTAGTGTATCCTTATCTCACTACCTCTCTTTCAACATATCCCTCTACTTTTATATCCTTAGGTGTGAGATATAAGTGGCTAGTAGTTCCTCGCATAATGTACTTAGCAAAGAGCATGTATAGAGGTTACAAGAAGGTAATAGGAGTGAAATGTCCTTCTCATACACTTCATACCACCCTTGACATGAAGTACATTAAGAGAAAGACTCTTACAAACCTAGACTAGTGTGGTCTTGATTGAATCATATATATACCCTAGTCAATTGAACCTTGCAAGGTTATATGGGGTGATATGGACTAGTTTCCCTATGAACACCTTATGTCACTCATGGTCAACTAGTGGTGTAGGATAATTTATCAACATCCCACTTTGTTGTCTGGTTTGTAATAAATGCATATTCATCATCTTTTCATTCCAATTTCTAAATAAATATTTTCATTTCAATTAGAAATTGCATCATGTTCTGCTTAGTTTAATCTTTTTTGTCTTTGTTCACAACTACTAAGAATTTGATCAATTTCCTAGCTCTTACAAAGATGAAATCTCTCATAAAAATAGAGCATCAGAGAATTCCTTCCCCGAGCTCATATTCAAGATATGGGAGCTATAGGATATTATCAACACATTCAAGCTTGTCGATCGATCGACCAGATCTCCTGGTCGACCAACCAACCTACCCATCTCAAAGCACTCCAAGGAAAAAAAACCACGTCGAGCGATCTTCCTTGATGATCAACCAATCAGAAGGTCCGGAAAAGTGATAGAGACTTTGATGAATTTTTGACACCAAGTGATCATGTGATCTATCATGACAGTCGATCAATCCATCTGTAGAACAATACCTTGAAAGAATTTCAGATCAATCAATATCCCCTATTGATTAACCAACCAAATTAAATCCTAAATTTCTTCCTTGATATCAGTAACTTCAGCGCTTACTAAAGTACATTTAATCAGATGATCTTCCTTGTTGTTCAGACAACTAGCTTGAGATGCCTTCCAACTCAGGGACTCACAACAAACCTTGGTTTTCCATCATATCGGGCGATCACCTCCTAGGATTGACTGGCCAAAAGATTCTCTAAAAGCCTCATTAGAAAGATGATCAGCCAATCAGTCACAATGGTTGGAAAACCAGAAGGTCAACAACCACATAGCCATGCAGGTGATTGGCCAACCAGGCCACTTGGTCACCCGATCATCATAGTAACTAGAGAAACTCTCACAGCCACCAGCTGGGGGCTATTTTCCAAATAAAATAATATCCAACCTAATCATCATTCAATCCATTCTCTCATAATCTAGAGCATGTTCTAGAGAAAGGATTTGGAGGAGACAACAACGAAGAAGAAGAACCTAGTGAATTTCTTTGGATTTACCATGACCAGAGAATATTGTGGAAGTTAGAGATCACTGGCTCATATCTCTTCTCTATTAGTCACATGATCTCTCTCCCCTTCCTTGTATTTTCATACTTTCTTCAATTATGGGTGAGTAGACTATCTCGTTGGGGCATGGGGAATAGTCCCATTGCTTGTACTATCTTAGTTGTTATGAAATCCATTTCCCTCAATATATTATATTGCTTTCCATTTAATTATTGCTTTCTTTTTAAATTAATCTCTCAAGTAGCATGTTTGATATAATCCAAAACTTAGAGACAAAAAAAGGATTAGATTCCTAAATAGATGTGTAGTATCCTAGATGTGATCAAAGAATGGGTCCTATAGGATGACTGAATCATACATTGTGGGTAACGAGACCTCAACCCCATGGGGAATTCAATCCTAGTGTAATCCACCTTCTAAAAGGAGTGGATTCACTTGGTCCTAGCATTAATTGTTGAGGTAATTTTGAGTTGTAATGATTAAGATGGTACTTAGGTGATGATTGTGAAACCCAGACATACCAGTGTATTTTAATATTGAATTCAACCCTATTTTACATGCTTGCTTTGCAATCTTTAATTCAACCCTATTAAGAGGCAGCAACAATTTTGATTGATTCAAAGGAGGGAAGATCGACTCTTAGGCTAAAAGTTGTCATGATTTTTTTTTGGGGGGGGGGGTGGATGGAAGCATGAAAGTGTGTATCTAATAGGAGTTTTTCTATTGGTAGGTTTGAAAGCTAGAAATTTTACTGTGCGACAAGCTATCCCCAAAACTGCCTTAGCTGAAGTGTTTAAGCATGAAAGTGTGTATTGACAATCAACATATTTTTGTACCTTTTGGATTGAATACTTTTGGGTTCTTAGAGCCACATTTTGTGGAGATTCTCAAGAGGTTGCAAAAAGTTATGCACATCAATGTCATGACTCCCAGATCTATGGATGTAGTGTTTTGGAGGACAGATTTTGCCATTCAAAAGGGGCTAGCGGTGCAACTTGTTGCCCATATGCCTTCTTTTTCATGGTAATTTTGACTTTTATGATATAATATTCTGTTTGGGAAGTTATTTCCCTTTTGAAAGAAAAAATATAATAATTTTTAAATAACTGGAGTAAAATATTGTTCTTAATGATTGGTTTTGAAATGATTTCATTGTCCTTTAGGATTTAACCCTTACAACACTGCAACTAATTTGTCTACTTGTAGATGAGTTACTTGCAATTGTATTAAAGGCTTTAAAACCTAGAATAATCCTATTTAGGGAATTTGTATGTGCAAATAACTCACATAAATTTTTTGTGTCATTCCAGGGACAGCATAATAGCTTTTGACCCCATTGTTTTAAACAATTATGGTTTTTCTTTTCAATTGATAGTCAGTAAATCTACTTGAATTTTTCATTCCCTTGATTCCTGACATTATAAGATCTCTTTTTAGGTACCAAAAGTGCATGTAACGCTCACAAAGCATTGGTTTTACTCCTTTGAGTTTGATCCAGAGATTAATAGAACATTTCACCGCTTGAATTGAGCCTTCTAGAACATGATGGACAAGGAAGAAATAAATTGAAGGGTTAACCAAGATCTAGCCACCCAAAATATGGCTCTTGTATAAAGAAAGAGAGAATCCATGGTTTCCTAAATAGAGCAATAGAGCTAGATAGGAAGTAGCACTTGAGGAAGAAAAAGCTTAAGGACTTCTTAATCCCTAATCCCATTGACATGCACCATCTTGTGGAGCCTGCTGCTGTCATGTCCCTTAGTTTTAAATCCACACTCAGTGGATCACTATGCTATAGAGAAGTGTCTTCCGTGGCAACAGCGGTAATGGTTTGCAAAGCTCACCTACATTGGTTTGTTGATCCTTGTGCTTTGAACAAGAAACCTGAAATTTTTGAAGACACCCTCAAGCTCTTACTATTCAAATATTATCTGATGGATAGGGAAAGTAATTTGTATTGTGCCATGGAGGGAGATCCCATCACCATATGGGAAGGCCTCCAGTCTAGGTTTCTAGAGAAGTACTACTCGCCATCCCTCACTTACCAAATAAGGGTCTAGATCACATGCTTCAACATGTTCCTCAAAGAGTCCCTAGTCGATGCTTGGGATAGATTCAAAGAGCTTCTTGTACGATGCCCACATCATGGCATTTCTTCAGTCACGTTGATAGAGACATTCTATAAAGGTGTCAATGACTACGCCAATGAGTTTCTTGATTCCTCATTTAGAGGAAATTTAATGTTTTAGAAGTTAGATAGTACATGGGAGGTTGTTAGAATAGGTTCTAAAAAATAGTCCAGATCCCACCCTAACCATAGACGAGATGGTATCTTGAAGGTGGCCAAGGCCAAAGACAACTCTGAGACAAAATCCATATTATAATCCCTCAAAATTCTAGTCTTGAAGCAAGACAACCTCGAGTGATCTTTTAATCGTAATGAAAGAAGAGGAAAGCCACAGTAATTCCTTCAGCAAGTAAAGTCTGCTCATTTCTTCTATGACACTTGAAAGGGCCATGAAGAACTCACTCTTAGTTGACAAATGATGTTCAATGTCATGGTGAACAATGCACCCATACCAGATGATGGCAAGTAGATGGAATCTATAAATTCCATCTATAGAATACCAAGCCAAAGGTACTACAACCCCAACTAGACTATAAATCATCCTAGTTTCCAGTATGGTAATCCAGCAAGAGCATAAAATGTGGCACAACAATGGTCAGCCCAAGAAAACAACCAAGGTTGTGCCCTCCTAGTTTTCAATACAACCAACCTCAAAATTTTAGGAAACAACACAACTACCAAAGCAATTCAAAAACCATGGTTACAATCAAGGGCAACAATTTTAGAATCCAAAACAAGTTTCACATATATCACATCCCACTCCTTCCATGGACAACAAACTTTCAACTATTGAGAAGATCCTCCAGTCTCACCAGTACATGATTGCTAGCTAGATGACCATGCTCTCCAATCAGCAAGCTTACCATAAATCTATTGATACTCAGTTGGCCCCTCTTGTATGTTCTTTTGCTGGACAACCTGAGAACAATCCCAAGCACCCAAAGCAGATGAAGGTCATCTCCAAACATTCAGGCAACGCATATGCTCCTCCCCTTCAATGAAATCAACCACCATCCCTATTGACTTTGATGACAATGATACTATGATGATTGAGAAAGAACAAGTGCAAGACATGATTGTCAATATTGTTGTAGGAAAGACTACTAGTGTTGAAAGACCCCAAGTTAATTCCATCAAGACTAATGTGCCTATTTATAAGATAAGACCTCTCTAACAAGCACGTCTGAAGAAAACAAGATTGAATGCTAATTCTTGAGATTCAAAGAAGATATGAAGAAGTTTCACATGGATATCCTCTTCTTGGAAGCCCTTTCTAAAATTTTGATGTAGTATAAATCTCTAAAGACTTTTCTCAAGAAGTACACTACTGAAGAGTATGAGGCAATGAAATTGGCAAGAACTATTACTTCTAACATCATTTTGAATAAAATGGCCAATAAGAAAAAGGATTTTGGTTCCTTTGAGATTGGTTGCTACCTTGGTGAAAATACTTGAAAGAAGGTGCTTGTAGACTTAGGTATAAGAATCTCCATCATGCCATATAGTTTGTCTCAGAGATTGGGATTCACCGAGCTTCTCTCCACTATGATGACCATTCAGTTAGTTGATTCCTCCATGATGAAACCAATAGGTGTGATAGAGGCCATCTTGTGAAGGTTGGGAAGGATGTATGTCCCTTGATATTTTGTGATTATGGACATCAAGGAGGATCTCTCGTATCCACTAATATTTGATTGCATATTCCTTGACACAACCCGAGCCTTGATTGATGTAAAGGCATGAACCATTATTTGAATATTAGGGAGAGAAACACTCAAGTTTATGGTGTTTAATACCATCAAGGCCCCTAGAATGCATGAGGAAGTGTTCTTACTTGATTTCATTGTCCATCTATCTCAACTTAGATAGGAAGGTGATGTTTTTAAAGAACCATTACAAACAGCCCTCACGGTTCCATACGTTTAATTTTTGATGATGAACAAGTCAGCCAATACCAGTTCCATCTAGATACCGTTGAGGAAGAGCCTAAGGCAGAATTTGAAGAATTAAAAATGATATATGTTGTTGAAGAGAAGCCAAAACTACCATAGACTTCAGAGTTGAAAGCCCTACATAAGGGGATTAAGTATGTTTTTCTTGATGAACATGAAACTTGCCCAATAATAATAAATCTAGACCTCACACAAGAGCAAGAGGATAGATTCCTGACAGAGCTGGAGAAAAGAAAGGCAATCTTGGGGTATAAAATTATTAATGTGACACTTGTTTGCCAAGCTATTTGTACGTGTACGATTCACATGCCAGAATACTACAAACCATATAGAGACCTCAACATAAACTGAATCCCAACATGAAGGAAGTGGTTCGTCTAAAGGTTATCAAGTTTCTTAATGCATGAATTATCTATCCAATTTTATATTCTCCTTGGGTCATCCCCATGCAAGTTTTTCCCAAGAAGGGTGGTACTACTACGATGAAAAATGACAAGAATGAATTCATCCCCACCCGCACTGTCTTGAGGTGGAGGATGTGCATTGACTACAAGAATTTGAATAAAGCTACAAGGACCACTTCCCTCTCCCATTACTTGGTCAAGTCCTTGAACGCTTGGCACATCAAGAGGTTTTCTTCTATCTTGATAGTTCCTCAATTTCTACTAGATTCCTATTCATCTTGACGATCAAGGGAAGATCACTTTCATATGCCCTTTTGGCACCTATGCCTTTAGGAGGATGCCCTTCGGGTCATGCAATGCCCGACACTTTCCAATGTTGTATGGGCTCCATTTTTGTAGGGTCGATATAGATGGTGATTGAAGTATTCATGGATGATTTCTCCATTTATAATGACTTTTTGGACTCTTGTTATCTTTGGTGTTAGCAAAATGTGAAGAAGCACATCTGGTATTGAATTGGGATAAATGTCACTTCATGGTGAAGGAAGACATTGCCCCTAACCATAGGGTGATAAATAGAGGGATAGAAGTTGACAAAGTGAAATTTGAAGTTATTGCAAAGATTGAACTGGCCTCAAAGGTCAAAGAATTTTGTGACTTCTTGGGACATGTTGGGTTCTACTGCCGCTTCATCAATAACTTCTCCAAGATTACCAAGCCTATGACCAATATTATTTTAAGGGATGTCATCTTATCCTTCGATGATTCTTGCATGGAAAGCTTTAAAACTTTGAAGGCTTCTCTCACTGCAACACCCATCATTCTAACACTAAACTTGTCTCAACCTTTTGAGATCATGTGCGATGCTAGCGACTACATCGTGGGGCTATTCTAGGCTAGCAAATTGACAAGAAACACCGTGTCATCTACTATGCCTCCATGACACTTTATGAGGCAAAGTGAAACTACAACATAATGGAGAAAGAGTCTCTTGCTATCATCTATGCCTTTGAAAAATTCAGATCCTCTCTTGTCGGCTCCAAGGTGATCATCTACACCAACCATGTTGCCAAACACTATTTGATGATGAAGAAGAACTCCAAGCCTAGAATGATTTGTTGGGTCCTATTGTTGCAAGAATTTGACCTTAAGATCCATGAAAAGAAGGGAATTATAGTACATAATCCTCTGAGCCACATCCATCCTGATGACAATGACAACAACCACATTGATGATTTCCTTCCTGAAAATCAGTTCATGACATTTTCTTCTGACATTTTGTGGTTTTCTAATTTTGTGAATTATATCACTACAGGAGTCATACATCTTGAGTACACATTACACTCTAAGAACAAATTCTTCCAAGATGTCCAGCAGTACTACTGGGATGAGCCATACCTTCTTTGCCTCGATGTTGATAGCCTATATAAAAGGTGTGTTAGTGAAGAAGAAGGGCAATAAATTCTTGATCAATGCCACTAGGGACCAACATGTTGACACATGAGGGCTAAGAAAACTTCTTTGAATGTTCTCCATTGTGGATTTACTTTCCTACCATTTTCAAAGATGCCTATGAGTACATTCTCTGATGTGATGAATGTCAGAGATAGGGAAACATTTCTAAGCGTGATGAGATGCCTTTGACATCTTAGAAGGAGGTCAAGATATTTGATGTTTGGGGAGTGGGATACATAGGTCCTCTCGCCCCTCCTTGCAGCTACTCTTACATCCTTGTTGTGGTACATTATGTGTCCAAGTGGGTTGCGGCGATCTTCATTATGAACTTGTTTGCTGATATTATTATTCCTAGGTTTACAGTACCAAAAACTATCATATTTCCTATAGAATAAGTTTGATTTGGTGCTGAAAAGATATGGTTTTATCACCAAGTAGCTACACCATGCAATTCTCAAACTAACAGCCAAGTCAAAGTGTCTAACCGTCAAAGCAAGACCATCCTTGAGAAGATAGTTGGAAGGACAAGAAAATATTGAGCACTAAACTTAATTATGCCTTGTGGGCATATGAAACTACATTAAAGACCCCCTTAGGTACTACTCATTTATGTTTGATTTACAACAAATCCTGCCATCTCCCGATTGAGATGGAACACAAATCCATATGGGATACCAAATTTATAAATATGTATTTGTCTCTTGTCTGGGAGAAGCACTTTCTTCAATTATAGAATTGTGTATGTTTTCCTACAAAAATGCATGTATCTAGAACTAACGGATCAAGATGTGGCACAATGGCCACCTCAAATGAAAAAACATTCAAGTGGGAGATCAAGTTTTGTTGTACAACTCCCTCTTGAGACTGCTTCTCAGAAATTGCAATCCCAATGGCACAGGCCATACCAAATGAATAATATCTACCCACACAATGCATTTGTATTGTGGTACAAGATCAAGGGCAAGTTGTAGAGAATGGGCACCAAATTAAAGGATACATCACTGCTGGAGATATCAAAACTATGGATGAGCATTGGGTGGGTTACCCCAGGTTTTGACAAGTTCATGTCCAATCACATATTTTTAACTAGGTTTTGGGTCGGGTTTAGGCTCATGTAATGTTTGGAAAACTTGTCTCATACCCGACCAACATAATAGAGATGGGTTTCAAGTTGGATTAGGGTCAACCCATATAACATAGTAAATGAAGATATTTCCAACATATACATAAGATATAATATTAACATCACTTTTAAATTGTATACCCCTACTTACATGTAATCTACAAGTTTCATCAGAAGAAATGGTACACTTACAAATTGTTATATAAATTCAATAGATTAAACACATAAACTGTAGATCAAACATGTTAAATTACAGTGATATCCCATTTATTTATGTAATATATTAAAACCATACAACAAACAATGAGATTTTAATAGTTAACACAGAATAGAAGATGCACATTTTTATTTCAATTAGTGGTCTAGTGATGTCCCGATGGAGGTGATTTTTTAAATATATATATATAAGTAGTATAAATCCACTCTATTATATTATATTTTATTGTAAATTATAATAAATATGTTATATACAAAATGAGTGTGCATGTCATAGATTTACTCTAGTTTCATTACTCTTCTAGTGTTATTAATATGACTGACAAAAAATATATTGGTCAAATGCAATGTTGACCATTTACAATCAAATGTATCTTACAAAATATACATATCATATACAAACATGATGTTGTGTGAACACATGTATATAATTAATCTGGATATCTGGGTTTTCTAGATTTGGTTTACCTTGGCCATGACTCAGCCCATAAAAAATATGGGTCAAAATCTTAGGCTTGGCCCACCCATGTAAAGTACATGAACATGGCCTGGGTTAGTTTATGCCAGTTGAGACATGGGTTGGATGGAATGGCCCAACCCTATGTTCATCCCTACTCAGAACATAGGAATTATCTCCACTTCCTCTTTCTAATTCCGGTTACAATTCGAGGAACTAGGCATCGACCATGATATTAAACAAGGCGCTTGTCTAGAGGCCGACAGTTATCTACTTTAGATTTTGATTTTTTCAACTAGTTAAGTTTTAATTATGTCCCATTTTATCACATCCAAACATTCATCATTTAACATTTAATTGATATATCTTTAATTGAAAATTTTCTTACAAGTTAACAGAGATCCTTGTTGACCCTGTGATCAACCGACTAGACTAGTTGATTGACAGACCGCGTAGGTCAATTTTTGCTCATGCAATCTTCTATAGGTTGATCGAATAATCAGCTCCTCTAGTCAATCGATCTACATGTACCATGTGTTTCTCTCTACAATGTTGTTCATCTGATCACTTCACTAGTTCAACCGACCATGAGAGGATGGAAATGTCAGTAGCTACTGGATTCAAAAAATCAGCCGATCAAGTCAACTTATCAGCCGACCAGCATGTTGCCCAAAACCTTCACTAAGTTTTTGGAATCATGGATATGCTTAAGAGCAGGAGATCCCAACTCTAGATTGGGATACCAATGGGTGTCGAAAATCATCAGTAATTTGTTCGGCCAACCGTGCATGATAATCGGCCGACCAATCTGAAGCATTTACAAGAATCAATTTGATATGATCAACCAAATGACGTTGATGGGATCACTCAATCCAACGTCTAAGCTTCCATGATGTGAAGATCCCACTGACCTAATTGGGACAACCTAGATTGACCGATCATTGCACCCACACCTTTATAGTCAGGGTTAGGGGCAAGGGAGTGATCCATTTAGTCACTTTTTGTAGGCTATTTTCTGAGCTTATTTAGCATATATGTTCATTTCCATACATGTTTATGCATTGTTTTCTATCATTATACTGTGAAAATTTGTTGAATAAAGTATTCTATATTTTTACCAAATCATGCTAATTTATTATCTATATTTCAAACTTATGTCATTTTTTCCTTTTTTAGGTGATTTGAGCATTGAATGCATATCTCGATGCTACCAACCCATGCGTCATTGGTACTAAAAAATCATGAATCTACATAAGGAAAGAAGGGAAACTTGGTTACACTAAAATGATACTTGGTGCTACTAAAAGAGGCATTGATGCTACCAAAGCCAGTAGTCGGTGCTACCAACTCACGATCTAGGGAGCATTAGAACTCAAGATTAATAGTCTTAGTGCCACCAAATCACCTATCAGTGGTACTAATTTCAACATCCACTATGAGAAGAAACTCAGTGCTATTGTCACTCGTGTTGTAGTACCAAAAACTCAAGAGATACAAGTCGGTCGATACCCAAGTTCTGCAATCATAACAGATCTAAAATCAAGTCAGATCCAACGACCATGACTTAAAGAGGGCCAAAGTGTGTCTTATGACCTAGGGAGTGCAGAGACAAACATGAGATCACATAATTTGTAGAGTATACAAATGAGAGAGGAGGAGACAAGGAGATAGCCACTGACCAAATGCTCCAAGAACTTCTAAAGAACAAAGTTGTAGTAAAAAATCTATAGACCAGAGTGTTCATCAAATGGGATCACTTATATGACTTCTTCATGAGATTTTATGTTACTTGTTTGATGTTTATCCTATTTTATTCTTCATCCTCTTGTGGTTCAATGTTAACAATCATGTGTGGCTAATCCCCTTATTTCTTAGGACTTGGGAGTAGCCCGATATTGCATTGTATTTGAATTCTATGAGTTAGTAGTTTTTTTCTTTATTCTAGATGTGAATATATGATATTTTCATTGATTTGTTTATGCTTAATCACCATAATCAAAGTAACATGACACTAATTTCTTTGGGATAGGGATTAGGATTTAGATAAATCATAGGTCCACCTATCCTATATCGCGCTCTAGGAGAAGGCTTACAAATATGAAAGGATATCTTAGATATTTTGTTAATGCATGTAACTAATTCCTAAACTGCTACGGGAGTTGGTTTTTGTTTTAGTTTAGGTAGTTCATTATATTGTGGGGGTGAGTAATGCTTGTTACAGGTCTTTTGTCTAGAGTAAGGGTGAATGATAATTAGTAAAAAAAGGTTTTTAAATGCAAGGTATGTCATGATGAAACCACAAGTCCTGGAAAGTCCATTCATTTTTTATCACAACCATCTAATTTAGATTTAAATCTTTCTTTTAGTGAATTCAACAATCAACCAACTCTTTATAGGTCAAAATGGTTTGATCTCAGTAAGTAGTATTCTTTGGTGAACGTTTCCTTGAGTTTGACACTTGGTCCTTATAGGGCTATATTACATGACACATGCACTTATGTTTTACACACACAATTTGCGCATGTCAAGGTTTTGGGTTGTAGCTGAGGAAATGATAATACTAACACTATGACTGTTGCAACTAGCCAATCTAGGCCTTTTTTCTTATGATTTCTATTTTTATTTAAAGTATAGCATAATTGATAAAAAAATTCTTTTGCCAATTTACTATATTATGTGTCTCATATTACCAATTTAATTTTAAGTATTAGTGCACAACTCACCCTTGAAATACATACTACAAAGAGTCCACTCCACCAGGTGTAAATCAAGAAGAGATCTTGCATAAGGCGTGATAGTTTAGGGCTTCATCTCAGAAGCTCATTCAAACTCCCAAACTATAGGCAGAGTAAGAATAGGAGATAGTTATGGATCTGAACAGTGAAGATGATGTGGAGGACGTGCCTAAGTAATAGACAGACTAGGAAAAGATAAAGGCATCATCACCTACAGCTCAACTTGGACCAATTAAATGCCAGTCAAGGAATGTTGGCAGCTACAAAATCAACCCATCACTTCTGACACTAATCAAGTCTCAATCATTTCATGGACGGATCATGGAGGATCCAATGGCACATATAAATAACTTTTTAGAGGGTTGTGAAATGTTGAAGCTTGATATAATTTCAGCCATGGTTATTCATTTGAAGATCTTTTCATACTCAGTGACAGATAAAGCCAAGGCTTGGTTCCTTAGCCTATCATAAGAGTCAATTGAAATTAGGGATGATATGATCGATGCCTTAGTTGAAAATGTTTTCCACCACTAAAGACAAACAAATTGGTTGGAAAAATGTACAATTTCAAGTAGCATGCTAAAGAATCTTATTCATAAGCATGGGATAGGTTACAAAACATGATCAGGAAAGTCCCTCATCATGGAATTGATTTGTTTCACCAAGATAAAGACATTTTGTTATGGCCTACATAAATGGGAGATGACTACTCTTGATACTGTTGAGGCATGATTCTTCCTTAACAACAAGGCTACAAGATGCCACGGGATCATGAAGAAAATGGCTAAGAACTAATCCTAGGGGAGGAGTGAGAAGCACTAGCAACAATCAAAAGTAATATGGAATCAAGGGAGATCACCAACTTAAAAGCTCAAATGGATTGACTCACAAGGAAGCTTGATAAAAAAATATGGCACCTCATTTGGGGGTGAAGAGTAGGAGTGCATGTACTTGTGGCACAAAATAATAGGGGCAGCAACAAATATTTGTGGCATCAGGATCCTAAATTTTCTTGGAAGGATCCCAACAATTTTCAATAGGACCCATCACAAGCGCAAAATCCCAAACAGTGACAAAGCATCACTTCATAAAAATACCAGCATGATAGGGGTCCTAGTAAGATGGGCATAATATAATACGTGTTGGATAAACTCAGGAGTCAGAATGAGGCTTACCAGGACCAATCAAAATGGGAGCAACAAAATCAAAGGGCTCATATTCACAATATTTAAAATCAAATTTCACAACTAGTAGTGGAGATGGAAGTCATAATGAAACCCAACTAGCAAGTACTTCTAGGAAATAGTGATATTGACCCTAATAACCAATAAGTGAAGTAAGTGCTTCTTCACAGTGGTAAAGTGTTGGTGAATGAGCAAAAACTGATTCCAGAACAGAGTACAACATCATCTTACACTAGGGAAGTGATAGACATACACCCTCTAGAGCAGCCACAAGACCCTACACCTCAAGAGGAAGCTACAAAAGAGGATAATATTAGGAAAATAGAAACCAGAAAGGGGTCTTACATTACCCCTCACCAGCACAAAACTTTGACTCCAGTGTCATTCCTTGATCAATAGATCACTAAATTTTTGGATACGTTCAAAAAGCTTCACATCAACCTATCACTAGTATATGCCATTATGTAGATCCGTCCTATGGAAAGTTCTTAAAGGATATCATCACATATTATGTTTTTGTGATTTTGTAGGAAGAATTCGGTGCCTTGATACAAAGGAAATTGCCACAGAAGAGACAAAATCTAGGATGTTTTAACATACCATGTTACATTGGCAAGATCAAGTTTGGAGAAGCATTATGTGATTCTGGGGAAAGCATGAATTTCATGTTAGTGATGACATTCAAGAAACTTGGACTAAAATAATCAAGGAAGAGAAACATGATAACTCAACTTGTAGAGAATTATGTGGTAAGGCCAATAGGCATATGTGAAGATGTTCTAGTGAAGGTGGATAAATTCATATTTCCAACAGATTTTTTAGTCGAGGATATGCAAGATGACTATGGTAATGAATTACTCTTAGGAAGGCCATATTCCAAGTGAAAATTGATATGATGTGTAGATGGGGATAGGAAGATTAACATTGGGGATCCAAGATGATTGATTTGAGATGATCGGTCTAAGATAAAGCTACATGATTAGCAACAACTGATCAAAGAGCAGGGACAATGTCACATGATGTAGCATTATAATAGTGAGGTGTCCCTACTCTTAGGGAACATATTTCTAGACATGGCTCATGTCATGGAAAGGGTGGATAGACACTCTTGTGGTAGATATTATTAAGCATACAAAGCATATATCTTTGACATGGTTGTGAAGTATCATGATGAACCTGAGGAGGAAGTGCACCTGACCATAGTCACAAATGCAATTTTTTCTTCCATTATGCAGGCATACCCTCAACTAGCTTTAGAAGATTGTCTCATGAATCTGGTGGATGACTATATACACTAGCATCTATTAGAAGAGTGTGCCCAATTAATAAAATCATTTTGGTGTTTCTATTTAAGACATTAAGAGAAGTTGGGACCGCAACCACCCACATCAGTCTCATCTTTGCAATGTCCACCTGAGTTGGTATTGAAGCCACTACTGCCACACATGAAGTATACATTCTTAGCAGTGGACAAAAAACTTCTAGTAATTATTTCAGCATCACTGAGTATTAAAGAGGAGGATCATCTACTCATCGTTATAAAGAATCATCAGGCTACAGTTGGGTGGTCCATTGCTGACTTCAAGGGGATCTCCCCCAATTTATGTCAACACAAGATCCAGATTGAAGGACTAAAACTTGTGTCACAACCTCAACAATGTCTAAATCCCATCATAACTGAGGTCATCAAATGCACATGTGAACGTTCTTTGCATGTTTTTCAGGTACTTGGACCACACTTGGATGGATGGGAGAGAAGGAGGGTGATATTAGGCTCTTCCACCATTGGAGGGGTCCAAGGAAGGTTTGAGAGCTTCCCCAACCTACCCCTAGATCCAAGACTCAAGTCAAGAAAATAAATCCATATAAATCTAAATTTCAAGCTCAAAGTGCCATAGAAGACCCCAACACAATCTTGGTACCAAGGAACGACCATGTTGATCAAGTTCCAAATCACTGTAGAAGCACAACTCAAGCATTTTAGAAAATATTCAGCAGCACAGCCATGCAAGCTGCCATGGTCGTGCCAAGATGGACCCATGACCATCTTGCATCATTCCATGATCGTGGTACTGAGATCCCACCATGCCCATTCCAATTAGAACAACCAACAACACTCAAGTACATCCTCCTCCAAAATGGTCATGCACCAAGGCACAACTGTGTGACCACATACCCACCATGGTCATGTTGCCCAACACGACTGTGCCACCAATGCCCCTATTCCAAAAACAACCTGACCCATTTCCATTCCTCAACATAGCCATTCCACCCCACCACGCTCGTGAGCCCTATTACTCACCACAATCATGCTGCCCAACGTGGTCATGCTACCACAAAACCTAGCAACAATTTTGCACTGCATTTCCCATTATACCCTCACTTGACCTAGTTCTTCCACACCACCTACATATGCTTAGGTGGCAAATGAAGCACAAGGTTCGATACCTCTCATCCCATCTTAGCCCCCTATCATCAATACACTCCACTCACTACTCCATTTGTAACATACTAAAACCTAGCCTCTTGACCCTGATATTATGCCTTAGAGGATGGAGAGTTTAGTTCTTTGGACTTAGCCAAACAAGGATGAAGATATACCTAATAGTAGTAAACTGTTACCCTAATATGTTAATGCATTAATAAATCACCCTAACATATATGTATTAAAGAAGTTATAACATAATGCTCTCATAATAATACATAGACCAATAAAATATATTACATGAGATAATGTTGATGAAGGTACGAGGTTAAGAGAAATAATATGCATAGAAGGACTAGGTGCCCATAATTGAGAATATTGATACATAATTCATATAAATATGGTGATAAATTTAATGAGTTACATGATAAACAGAAAGAATTTCATGCATAATAATATATAATCATTTTGGTTGTAATATGATGGTATGGGACACAATTGGAAGAATGATAATAATAATGTTTAAAGAATATGATAACTAAAATAATGATAGGCCACATATATTAATTATGCATAATTTATGAAAGGAACTATACAAAATGAAATCTAATGTGAAAATTGTGTTCCTTGGGTCCCAATTAACTTGGTAGTCAAGTTCCACCTTATTTACACTATAATAACTACCATAATTTCTTTTAGGAAGGCAAATATGAGTTTTTCTCCAAAATATCAAATAAATCAGTAAATGACTACAAAAGAGGAAATAAATCTCAAATTCGAAATCTACATGATAAAATTTGCCTATGTGTGAATTTCAAATAATTTGGACAATCTTTAATGTTCTAATGTGTTTAGGAGAGAGAAAGTGTAAATAAATCCAAAAATATAAAATAACATGTTAAATTATCACAAATGAGAAATCAATGGCAAATTCATTTTCCACATGTTTTAGTTTTCTTGAGGGTGAAGTTTCACATTAATTGGTGGTTTCTAGATGTCTCTAAATCAAGAGAAAAGAGAAGATATGATTTTCTTTAAAAGAATTAAATAGACTAGTAAAAGTTCTGAAAAGTGAAAACTAATGCCTTATTCAGATTCTACATGTCCAAAATAAGCTAGGTGTCAAATTTCAATTAATTTGGAGTTGGTTTGCACCCTCAAAAGATGAGAGAGAAAATGATAAATAATTCAATATATCACTTTAATTGAATTTTGATTTGGATAAGGTTTTTGATTTAATCAATGTCATGTTCTTTCTTTGATTTTGTATTTAACATGGATTGTTGGATCTTGATCCTACAGCTCGCGGATCGTCTCCTATCTTAAGTAGGAGACCCACTCTTGTGAACAGTGCCCCCACAGAAATGTGATTTTCAAACCCAATTTTCTCACTCCTCAGTTGATCCTTTCACATGATTTCTTCTCCATTAGTTTCTAAATCAAAATCATCATCTTTTAAACCATTACTCATGTGATTTTTTTGTGGTTTCGAGAAACACACAAATTTTCCTACATAGAGCTTCATGCCCACCTATCCATTCCTCAGCTCACATGTCCCCACCTATTAATACCCCTACTCTGGTCTTCCTCAGTTGATTTGAACTCCCTCTCATTTCAATTTCATTCTTGGTTGTACATGTAGCCATCAATGATCATGATTGGGTCTCTGGTTTGTGGTGGATTGTGCTTCATTTTCTCATCACTGCAGTGCTATAGCCTTTGGAGGTAAGTTCCTTGAACTCTCCTCTTTCTTTTTGTGATCTTGGTTTCTTGAATTCTCACATATCATGGCTTTTCCCACTTTTATCTAGCCACATCTGACTTCTTGAGCAACCATGGCATGGGATAGAGGAAGGGGAAGATACCCCCTTGTGAAATTCCGATCTTACCCCTCGTTATTTCTTTTCTTGGTTTTTTGCGCAAGTGCACTTTGGACTTTGGCCTGGTTTTCTTTTGCTTTGGGCATGGCTTACTTGGTCGTTGACTAGTGACTTGGTCTCCCATGATTGAGTCAAGACACACAACCTGACTTCTCCCTCTCTCTCTTCCTCTCTCATGGGTTTACTTGCTGATGTGGAATTTTGTGTTTAGTTGATTTTGTATAAATCATATATATTAATCTATTTGTCTAAAGTTAACAAATAAATATGTTTTGGAATTGGAAAAATAAGATGTATCTAATAAAAATTCTTTTGGAATTAGATTTCCATGTTTTTGATAGTTGATTTTTGAGAATCTAGTAAATTATATAAAAATCCCTAAAAATTGTAATTAATGCATATAATCTCCGAATAATGTAAATAGATATGTTTTGTTGATCAGGAGAATTTAACAAATCGAGTGGTGAAGTTTTTAGAGTCAAAATCTGAGATTTTACGGAAAGGTCTAAAATTAAGGCTTCTTTACACATATGAAGAGTGTTTCTAGGACTCTAGATTAAGGTATGTTTGCATCCCCAATTATTCTATATTGATCAATCTTCCAAAATTATCACTCTTTTGATAGCCTACACAATATATCTTTCTTTTGAAAATATATTTCATGTGAAATACTTTATTTGGTTCTGATATTGTGATCATTCTAATTTGATTGGACATTCTTTTGACTCAATCTTATACTTGGATCATGATGGAACTTCTACATGGTGACGTGTTAATTTTGCCACTTATATGGGGGATGCTCATATTTTCCATTTATGTGATGTCAATCTTGTTTATTTTGACTATACTTTTTACTTGCCTCTACATTAAGCATGCCATGTGCTAGAGTGGTGTAAGTACATTGGTTTTTGGGTTGTGTGCTCATGTATTATTTTTGGGGTGGAGGTTGTGTGCCCCATACCCAGGTGGTGATGCCCATTTTTATATATATTGGGAGTCTGTAAGTATGTCATTCTCTAACATGTTTCAAGTTTGTGAGACTTGGCTGCCATTGTCTTTATATTGTTCTAGTACTATGCGTATCTCACATGATTGCAGGTTGATGATTATCATTAATGGGTTGTGCACCCTAATTCTTGATATGCGCTTGTGTGGAACAACTTTTATTTGTTGATTATATGGGAAGTATTCTTTTGTTATCATATGATTGCAATTCATTTTCTCTTGATACCCACTTGGGTGGTTCTTTCCTCTTCTATGGGAATCATTGTTTATTTGATGTCCGTTATTTCAAATGCTGCTCAATCTATATTTAGTATGCACATACCAGCCTTATGTTGATGTCATCTATTTTTCTCCTCTTTATGGGGTATGCTTCAAACCCCAGGTGTAGGACATGGCATGCTGAGATTGATCTAAATTAAGGAGTTGATGCTTGGAAACAAACTTGATATGGTTTAGATCAATTCCCTCTATCTAGATCCTTATGTTCTATCTTTCATGTAAACCCTATAGGGGAGATCATGATGTACATTTGTAAAATTGATTATAGTCATGAAGGTTTTATTCCGCTGCTATACTTTGGTCTTTTGTATACCATCATTTGAGATTTAAAAATTTTACACCTATTCTAACATACTTTGTGTGTGTGTTTGGAATGGCTATTTTATTCTTTAAAATTTTGAAGGGAGTGGATACCCTCTGGGTCCCACTCTTTACACCATTCCATTTCCATTCCATCACCTTCCACCCCAAAACCCTTCTTTTAGGGTTTTTGGTCACATTCCCACCTCATATCCATGCTATTCCACCATGGAAGAGAGAGGTACTCGAGCTTCTACTGCTAGGAGGTGGATAAGGAGGAGTCTCCATCGAGCTACCATGGCCTTCCTACTCATTTACTTATTCTTATTTCTCCATTTTGTGTTTTCCTTTGTTTGGGGTCAAAAATATTACTTTGATACCATGTTGGGTGAGAGTGATATGTAAACATTGTCACTTTGTTTTCTAATGATTATGTTCTACTTTTATCTTATTTTCCATCATTGCTTTTTGGTTTGTGCTTGAAAATACCTAGTATTCCAGCGAAATTGCTTATATGTCGCTAATTCGGGAATTGCTCCTAGGTTCAATTAGTATATCTCTAGATAGATATTCACCTTCCTACATGATAATCAGTTCACCTACACTTAGGTTAATATCTAAGTAGCTATTTTAGAAGCATTCAGTGTAATTGTCTTGGAGCTTCCTGAAGGCTAGATGGCAAGTGATTTGAGGCCCAAAACCTCATTTTCACCTCCCATTACTACCCTCGCCCTCCAATTTCCCTAGGAGCTTGTATCCTAGAAACATGGAGTTGATTAGGTCTCAATAGAATTCCACCTAAACCCTAATCCAAATGAGCCTCACTAGGGTGGATAGGACGTGATAGGGACTAGTTCCCCTATACACACCCTACCCCAATCATGACCAATTAGTAGTTTAGGACAATTCTTTAGCATCTATCTTGTTGTTTGATTTTGTAATCTAAATGAAATAGTAATGTTTACATGTTATCACACCCAACTCAATTGAAATGTACGTTCCCCCAAGCAACCCACACTTCCCATAATTGTCTAAGACCCTAGTTGCCTTCTTTCTTAGCTAATCTTTACTTATTTAGCTCTTTACTTGCTTAATTAGTCTCTTTCCTCGCTCTTGCCTTGTTCTTGCTAGTTTAAGTCTTTAACTGTCCTCCATGCTTAATTTCTAGCTTAGTGTAGTGTAGATCTCTTCTTTCTTGCCTTAGTTTAGTTTGCTCTCTTTCATTGCTTAGCTTCCTTTTTTGCTCATTAGAAATAAACTGTCTAGGGTAAGCTTAGGTTTTCATTCTTCTTCTTTATTTAAATTCATGTTCTCCATCAGTGTAATCAAACAAAATGAACCCCAAACCCTTCAACCCCAAACTCCATGGTAGGAACTTGTCCAAAACTAGCTTATCTCTAGTGCCCCCCTCTATCTTGGGTTCGACCCCTAACTTACTACTTTCATGTACTGTAATACAACCTCGTGTGTTTGCAGGTGAAGTGTGTTCATTTATGTGAATGAGCCTATTAGGGATTTATAAATTTGAAAGACAATGATGTGTGTGGTAAAGGTACATCCAATAAAATTTAATTGGTAGGGTGAATCCTTAAGTGAAAAAACATCATAAATTCATCCTACAATTGAATAATAACACCCGTTATCCTAGTAGGAATGTTCTTTATGAATTATAGTGGTCATGGATCTTCTTTATACTATCCTTGTAAATCCTTCAGTTCTCGTAGGCATCTAGTCTGATCTCATCCAATCCATTAAGATGTAATCTTTGTATCATCCACTAGTCAAATCCAAATTCAATTTCCTCAAGACTCACTTGGCTTTATGTTCCAATTCTATGAGCAAGTGAAATGCTCAATTATGTCTAGTCTATATGACGCCGTGCCAATGAGTGTTTTAAAACATGTCATATTATCCCAAAAAGTATCATTCAATTTCGTGCTCTAATTTGTCCTACTACTCAAGATGGTCTTTTCCAATATCATATTTATCTCCCTATTGAACACCTCCACTTGGCCTTAAGTATGGGGGTGCTATCGTGTTCCTACCCTATGCTTCACTCCATATTTTATCAATAAAACACCAAACTTCCTATTTGTGAAGTGAGAACCTCCATATCTTATGATCATACTAGGCACCCCAAACCTACATAAAATATGATCCGTCAGAAAATGACATACAACCTGTGTATCATTAGTTCGGGTTGGAATTTCTTGCACCCATTTAGACACACACAATAAATTGCAAGCAAAACATAGAGGTAAGAATTAGAATACACAAAGGGTCTATGAAATCTTTGCCCCATATATCAAAACCTTAACCTCGTGAAACATACTTAAGGGCATTTCTTGTCTTCTAGAGATATTTCCTAACTGTTGACATACATCACACCTCCTCACAAAGTGATATGCATCCTTGAGCAAGGACAAATAATAAAATCCACTCTATAAAACCTTGGCTATTGTCCTTGATCTAGCATGGCATCCCCATGTGGGTAGAGAGTGGTAATGAGCAAGTATGCTCTCAAACTCACACTCAGGAACACATTCTCTCAAAATTTCATCTCTACACTGCTTAAGTAAAATAGGGTCATCCTAAACATAAAACCTCAAGGAGTGGAAATATCTCTTCTTCTCCTGATATTCCCAATCTCCTGGTAGTGCTCCACTTTACAAGTGTTTCATTATGTTTGAAAACTAGGGATCCTTTCCACTTATAGAAAAAAATTTCTCATTGGGAAAATCCTCAACAATCGGTATCTCCAGCCCCGACTTGTTCACCCTCTCTAATCGAGACAAATGATCTACTACCACATTCTCTACTCCAATTTTATCCTTGACTTCTATGTCAAACTCTAGTCGTAAAAACATTTATAAGATCAATCTTGATTTTGCATCTTTCTTCTGCATTATGTACTTTATAGTTGCATGGTTAGTCAAAACAATCACTTCTGACCCTATTAAATATTATCTAAATTTATTAGAATTAAAGAGAACGGATAAAAGTTCTTTATGCATAGTAAATGATAGAAAGATCACATTTTTTTGTTGGCTCAAAACTGCTCCAACAGCCTAACCTGATGTGTCACACATTAGTACAAAAGGTTGGCTCCAATATAGATCCACCACCACGGGTGTGGATTTCAATCTCTCCTTCAAAATTTCAAAATATTTCAAACAACCATCATCAAAATTAAACTCAACGTACTTTTCTGACAACTCAAAAAGTACTTTTGCAATCTTAAAAAGTCTTTTATTAAACATAGATAAAAAATGGTATGTACTAAAAAAACTCCGAAATCCTTTCACCAAAAATGGTCGAGGTAGCTTGGATATCACCTCTATTTTCACTAGATCGATTTCCATCCTCTTCTTAGAAACCTTGTGTGCCAGTACAATTTATTCACTCGCCATCATATGACATTTCTCCAAATTCAAAACCTACATCTCTGCATGTCAAGACCGGAAAAGCAGTCCTGACTCTCCATACACCTAAAAACTGTCCATAAAAATTTCAAGACTTTGCTCTACCACATACAAAACATTAGCAAGCATACCTCTTTGAAACGTCACATAGCATTACAAAGACCAAAAGGCATACAAAGGTAAGTAAAAGTACCATAAGGACAAGTGAAGATTGACTTCCCTTGATCTTGTGGTTCAAGAGAAATATGATTGTAGCCGTAATAACCATTTAGTAAGAAAAAGTGTGAGCGGCCAGTGTATGTATCAAGGATTTGATCCATGAATGATCTTTCAAGATGGAAAAATTTATTTGGTGATAATCAATACAAACTTGCCACCCGACCACTAATCTAGTAGAAACTAGTTACTTGTGGAATTAATAGTGACTATTATTCCTCCCTTCTCAGGAACTACATGAGTTGTGCTAGCCCATTTAGATTATGAGATAGCATTGATTATACCTACCGATAGAATGTTCACTACCTCTTTCTTATTGAGGGAAATAACATGCTTGATAACAAATATAGATGTGATTGAATACCAATAAGATACAAGATGAAGCCCTAATATAGGGCTACATCACTACCCTAAAATTAAAACATACTTGTGCTCAAGTATGCTCCAACTCAATCTCTCTTCAATTTTTCAACAAACAAGAAATGACAAATGCATTACAACAAATGTATATTGACTAAATGAGCTTAGTGATAACTAAGTACATGTAGTTCACCTCCTTCTTCTTCTCTTTCACAAACCAATTGTGATTAAATCACTAAGTATACAAACTTCAAATATAGGGAATAGAATGCATAATCAATCCATATGACTTTCATACAGCTTTGGATAAACCATTTCATGGTGGTGGCAATAAAAAATGACTAGAGTTTCTATTTTACCTTCATGCATTCAATCTCATATGTCAAACGACACTAATTAAACCACATGGATGTGAAAAAGGGTGAAATGAGCTAGGTGTGGTGTTTCCTAGAACAATGGACATGAAAATAGAAGGAAGGGGTTGTGGTGAGATATTGAAGTGATATTACATAGGAGAACTCATATTTTATTTATTTTGATGTTATGACAAAGGAGCATCTTTTATTTTATTTAGCATTTTCTTTTTCTTTTTCTTTTCCCTTGGTGTAGTTAGGGCACATGATGGTGAGAGTGAACTGGGGAGATATAGATATGGCCACCCCAAACTATTGGATGGTGGTCAGGGCTAACTATGTGCTCTTTGGCATCTTTTCATGAGGCAGAGACATAAGAAGTGGTGATAGAAAACTGAGTCAAAGAGGTTTCACTGGTGTGGGTTTCAACATGAGATCTCTTGCATGAAAATTTCTCCAACAATTTCATCAAGAAATAACACACCACATGAATGAGAAATATAAAAATCACATTTTTATCTCAAGATTCGATAAGCCATAAGCGTTTGGGGATTGCTTAAACCATAAATCAACCAAACAATTCACAAGCATGAAAGAGGTGATTCACTTGTAAAAATTCAAGAACTAAGACCATTTAGAACTAGATCATAATAATGTAGCATGCATTTATCAAAGGTCAATATTTTCAATTCAATAAGTAGAGATTGGGTCAAAATACGGCTCTAGACAAGAAATTCTAAATTTGGGCAAAATTGGACAAAATCATGCCAAGTTGCCTTCAATCATATCTAAGCCTTCGTTATGAAACATAAAGCAAGAAACAAGCAAGTTCTAGCACAAACATGAACTAATTACAAAATTCTACCTAGAATGCAATGCATCACAAAAAGAGTACAAAAATAAAATCACACAAAAATGCAAAAAAAGTGAACTGCATGATATGCGTGTGTGCAAATAAAACCTCAATCTAAACTAGATAGCGAAAGTAACTAAACAAAAGTAAATGGTGAGGTGAAATGAGAATCAGCAAAATGAAGGGCATACCGCCCTACCACCCCAAACTTTTGAATCATGTTGTCCTCAATATGTCACTAAAGTATTGGAGTGATAGGGCAAATGATACTATTGTTGTGGTGGTTGGGGTGGTGCTCCTCCCTATGGTAAGGGGGACCGGTAGTAGCTTCCCCAGTATTCCACCTGTGCAGGTAGGTGTGTCTCTTGATATCCAGACAGCGCTCCCCACCAGTATTTCCCCCATTGGGGTTTCCTTTGCACCTACGCGTTCTAAAAGTGATACATGTGGTTTATTTGATGGTGCATCTATTGTTGATCCAACCACATCACATCCTATCTCCTCTCAAAACTCACATATGATCTTGAAATGCCATCCAATTGTAACATGTATCATATACATGCCATATTCGTTCACTATGGGTTGTTGTGGGTCTACCTCTATCTCTCTTCTTCACATTGCATGGGCCTCTCTCTCTTCCATAACTCTCCTCTACTCTTCTGCCTGTGACTCTTCCAATCCCTCAAAAAAATATGTGGTGTGTTTCTAGCATATATCACTATGCTCCTCCTCACATCTCCTCAATGTGTCCAAGAAATTTGGAGATGGGCCATACTCCTCTAGGAGAGTTTAGTATGGTAGGGTAGGTGAAGTGAGATTCCATGACAAGGGGGGTTGACCTAGTATATGATTTTCCCATCAACCACTAAAATCATGGACAAGCAAATCAGGTATTGCACATCCACAAGCTTCCCTCCATATGCCTTGGTATATCTAGACATGTCAGTATCCAAAGCTATGGAAATGCAAGTTACATTCCCTCCCATTTTAAAAGGATTCTCACTCATGGACGGAATTGTCTTCATGTGATCAATGGTTAATGCCCCTAGATTAACATGCTTGCCTTTCACTTCCATCCCAACACAAGAAAACCTTTCTTTGTGCAGCTCCCTTAATTCTCATACCGAGAGAAAGTAGTGTTTGATAGAACCTTCTCGACATAACACAAGTAGGGGTTATGGAGCAACGTCTTTGAATTCCCTACTACAAATTGTTGTGCACAGTTAGCTTCTTTTATATTGCTTAAATAATTCATTTGAGTCCTTGTCTATCCTGTCTTGATAAAGGAGGGTTTACACTTAAAGACTAAGAGCATATTCTTGCTAAGTACAAATGCAGTGAGGAGGTGAGTTTCATTCCTCAATTTGAAATATAGTACTTCTTCCCCATCATGTGTGACTTTCTCCTAGGTGTCCAAGAACTGATGTGTAAACTCAATATATATATCATAGACATTCATCATCACCTCAAATAATCCAAGTGGTTTCATGACATCCTAAAAAAAAGAAAAGATATTTAAAGCTTCCATTGTCTCCTGGTAGGCGTAGTAGGTGACAATCACTCTACACTTCAAGCACTCTAGATTCCTTGTATTTATTAGTCATCTATTTCTTATGTTCAGAACCTCCTCATGTTGTTCCTCATGCACCTCTTCCATGCATGTTGTAATTCTTCATTTTGTGTGTCCTTCATTTCTTCATCTTCATCATCAAGTATCCGTCTCCACCTTTAGGCTCGCAACATGGCAGAGGTGATGGAGTGTCGAGATGGTATGTCTGGTGGTGCTTCCCATAAAGAAAATGGTGTTGCAAGTCGTGGTTGAACAGAGACTTCTTCCATGATGGGGTCTATTAATGCTTCTGGCTCAGTTTCTGACAAACAAGTTGTTTTGCTATGATGGCTCAGATTTTCCGGTGGCGGGTGGTGGAGCAATAGATGCATAGATGGTTGTAGAAGAGTTGTCTTTGGACCAACGATGGTAGGAGAGAACGCTCTTGGTTCTCTCATTGACTTGCTTTGTTGTCTTTTTCATTTTGAGTGGATTTTGGTTGGAAGACGTGGAAAATTATGTACTTTCATATTTTTGGGTATGTGGGGCATAATGGAGGTGATGAGTGGAGATTTTGGGGGTAGAAATCGAATAGAAATGGTAGATGGAGGTAGGGAAAAGATGTTGAAAGTGATTGAGAGTTGATTGGAGGTGAAGGAGGTTGAAATTGGAGCTTGGAGGAGGTTGCGCACATAGGCATGGCGCTCATGAAGAATGAATTGAATCAGGTTACTGGAATTGTTGGAATCAAGGGTTTAAGAGGGAGGGACCCAACCCATGGTTGGCACTATCATACTAGGCACCATGTTCATGTTTTCTTGCTGGCACCATGCCCGTGCTATGCCACATGGACCTACCTAGTTTGCATTCAATAGTTGTCCCTTGTTCCATTGATCACAAAATTTATCACCTTGTGTTCCATTCGTTTCTCCACCCTTTAAGTAATCAGTTGGACTCTTCAAGTCACCATGATCGACATCCTCATCTCGATCTTGTTGGGTTGGGGTCTTAAACATATTGATCTATATCTTCATGTCCATGAAAGAGACTGGCATTGTGCTACTATGCACATGAGTCTCGGCATCAACTATAGACAGGAATGGTCTCCCCAAGATGATAGGAATCTTCCTATCCTATGGATCCATGTCAAGAACAATGAAATCAACGAGGAACACTACTGCCCTTTCCTTGTCTATCATCACTAAAGCATCATTCACTCTTCCTCTAGGCGCTTTAATGGAGCGATATGCCAATTGGAGAGTGAAATGAGTTGGTTTCAACTCATCTAATCTCAACTCCACATAGACACTATATGGAATCAAATTCACCCTAGATCCCAAGTCAAGTAGGTATTGGTCTATGTGATGTCCCCCTACATATCTAGGTATGAGTGGGGCTCTTGGGTACTTTCTCTTCATAGGAAGTGAGTGCTGGATGATAGAGATCACTTGTTTTATCAACTTGATATTCTTAGGCATCCTCCCCATTGACTTCCTATTGAAAGTACACAGGTCCTTGAGAAACTTGGCAGAAGATGGGATTTTCTTGATAGCATCCAACAAAGGGATATTCACCATCACTTTCCAAAACATCTCTGGAATGTCAAAATTGTTATTTGCCTCCTTTTGATGATGGAGATTCATCTAGTGCCTTGAGGAATGGTGGCTCACTTGATTTTGCAACATGCCCTTCTTGTGGCATGCCATGAGGTGGTTTACTAGGGAACATAGAACCTACAAACAAAGTAAAGGGTGGAACACACATTGTCACATTATCAACATGGTGTGTCATAGAATCATCTTCAGCAATTTTAATCACAGTATCACCACTTGGTTTCTTCAGCCTTGTTTCATCAACATGCCCTTGGCTCACATGATCATTTCCCAGTTTATACTTTGGTTGCTCAATGGCTTTTTCACTCCTTAGAACCATCACAACACTACCTTGCGCATGGTGGAGAGTGGGAGAAAATTGTATTTGTAGAGGAGGTGGAGGTGTCCCTTGGTATTGGAATTGAGGTGCAGGAGAAAATTGAGGGTGGTAAATGAAGTGGTGTGATGGTTGTGGTGATGGGGGTGGTGAGGCGTATAAGGCTTAGGATGGCCTTGAAATTGATATGTGGGATGCACTTGCATTGGAGGTGGCTACAGAAACTTGTGAGGCACCCGTTGGTCCACTTGATTCATTAAATTTTATTATGGGTTTGGAATAAAAATTCCCTTCTACTTTTAGAGAAAGCAGTGAAGAGAGTTGAACCACTTTTTACTCAAGCCTAGTCACATTTTTTGAACATCATCAAAACTTTTCAACCTATAGAGAAATTCATCGTCAAACATTGAGATAGATCTTGGACTTTTTTTTCTTCAATGAGAATGAGGTTCCTTCACTTATACACCAAAAGACTTAATAGAATTAAAAGAGTAACAAGGAACACTTCTCGGTTCATTATTCATAAAGCTCATCATTTCCCCAAAAATCTTCATCAATTGTGGGCTTGAACATTAGGAGTTGGGGACATCAAACTAAAGGCTCGATCACAAATAAATGCATATTTATCCATTTTTTTACATATTTTAGATCTCACTTCAAGAGAATTTTGTTCATTATTCTCAAATTTCATGGTTAATTGTCTTAGTTTAACTTTTCTAATTTAATTGGACGTTTTTTACTATGTTTAGCTGACTTTTGTAGGGAAATGATTGAATCTATCCAAAGCCCAAGGAGGTCCAAAGTATTAGCAGCTCCATTGCCTATATACAGCCTCTTTAACCTTCCAAACGATAGACTGACTCATCCAACTAGTCAAATCACATGTACAAGACCTCAACTTCCAAGAAATCCAATTCATCGAATGGAATTCCTAGTCAACCTTCTCACCAGAAAAGACTTAGTCAAGACAGATCTGCCAAACGGTTGACTCGTTTTGAACCGGTCAACTAGCCTTCCTTGGAGCCAAAGAATTGACTCAAAACTGGTCAATAGCACTGCCAGCAGATACGTTAGGGTGTCACTGGACTAACATAGGCATTTAAATCCAATCGAGTGACCAAATCCCCATTTGATTGACATGTGGCAAGATCTAGTCAAAGACGAATCGAGAAAGTCATCATTGTAGTCAAAGTTGGACCGACTTGCTTTTGGGCTAAAGTAAACGATTAACCCAATCAGCCGAACCCCAAACTCGACAAACCCAACCGCCACCAACATAGTTTTTAGAGTTCTAACCCCTCCTTTCCCCCTATAAAAGGAGGGGGATCCAAATACAAAGGCATCTCATTCTTTATCCATCCCCCTATCATCTCATAAATCTGTTTGGGAGAATGGAACAAGGAAAGGAGATACAGAGTTTGCAAGTGTTATCATCATTATGATTTCTCCTCTTCGGTTCCTCGTTCTTCTTTCTATTTGTGATGTGGAGTAGTCCTTCCATTGATGTGACATGGGAAGTCACCTCATCCCAAATTTTTTCTTAGAAAACTTTGATTCCCTTAAATAAATAAAACATGTTTCTTCATTCATTTAACAACTTGATTTATGAACTAATCATTTGTACTTCATGACCTTTATGATCCATAACGATGAGACCCCAGTGTTATGGACCAAAACATCAAATGGAACTCACAAGTCACTAGATGAGACCCTGGACAGAAACTTTTTGTATGATTGAACTATAACCTACAGAACATTGAAACCTTAGGTCTACAAATATCTCTATCCATGAGATCTATTTGCAAAAGGAACATATCTACATGATTTTAATCTAAAATTAATCTAAAAGGGAATTAAAAGTTTCTTAGATAATCTTGACAACTTGGGTGTGTGAAACCCAGACTTTCGAAAACTCTCATTAATTGGAATTAATGTTTGATTGATTTTCTCATCTCTTGCACGTTTTCTTGTTTAGTTTCATACTCTTGATAACTTAGTTCCATTTTTCCAATTACTTTCTTATTTAGTTTTAATATCTTGATATCTTAGTTTCTGGTTTTAGCAGTTACTTTCTTGTTTAGTTTTGATCCCTTAATAACTTAGTTTCCTTTTTCTCCAATTTACCTTCTAGTTTTACTTTCCTTTTGATGATTCAGTTACTCCCGTAGCTTAACTTTCTTATTTTAGTTTAAGCATTCTATCAAATCTAGAATTTACTTTCTATTCACCATAATTGGTTTGGACTGATGCTTTAAAATATTGTGCTCTAGGATTGATAGCCTCTATATTGAACCAATTCACTTGTTTACAATTTATTGATAATTGTTAAAGGTAAAACTCTAGGATTCCCCCCCCTTGTGGATTTGGTGTGCAAACGACATGCAACAAATCTTGGTGCCATTTTCAGGGACGACATCATTGATTTTAAACCGATTTTTTTTTACACTCACTCTTATCTTTTTGAAATCTACTCTTCCATTTTTTAATCCTTCTTCATACAATCAAATAGTGTATGTGGTTCTCTAAAGGCATTTCCAATACACCATTATCTTTTGATCTTGAAATTGATAGGTGCTTCCATCATTTAAATTGAACTCATCAGATTAAGATGGCCCAAGAAGAAGAAATCAACTAGCAGATAGATATGGTCTTATCCACACAGAGAGAGGCTATCGCAACCGAATCAAAGGCCACTGTTTTCACCGAGTTAGAAGCCCAACCCGCCGCACTTCATGATGAGGAACAACAAAAATTACTCAAGGACATCTCAGTCCCCTTGAATGTTCCCCCGGGTAAGCGCTCCAAAGTTTGAAATTTGCATGCAGTGGATCATCGTGCTCCAAAGTAGTGCATTCTCTAGAAGGTTGGTCTAAAGTTTTCATGGGCAACTATAGATCTTTACTAATCTTGTACTTTGTTCAATTTCAGGCATCTCAGACGACGTCCTTAAATTGTGTCTATTCAAATATTCTATGAAGGATCTAGCCAATAGTTGGTATAATGCAATGAAGGGCGGTCACATCATCATATGGGAGCCCCTCCAATCAAAATTTCTTGAGAAGTTATATCCCCCTCCCTCACCTACTAAATTTGGGGGCAGATCACCCAATTTTGCACGTCTCTAGTAGAAACCTTGGGTGAATCTTGGGTGCAATTCAAGAAACATCTTCCCTGTTTCCCACATCACAACATCTCACAAGTACAAGTAATTGAAACCTTCTATACGGGCATCGAAAAAGATACAAAGGCCTTCCTTGGTACCCACCTGGATGTTAGTTTAATTTTCAAAGTTTCAACAATGCTTGGGAAGTCATTAAGAGAAGCTTTAAGACCCAAGATCAAACTAGTCAAGCACAAGGAGGCATTCTCATGGTAGCCAAGGCTGAAGATAGCTATGGGATGAAGTCCATTGATGAAAGCCTCAATATGATATCCTTGTAGAAATAGAAACTAGAGATCTCTTTAGTGCTTATGAAACAAGTGGGCAACTCTGTAACAATAAGTGGAAGTTGCAGAAATTCTTTGTGGTATTTGCCACAGTTATGATCATACCACAAAGCAATTCCAATAGCTCTACAACATTCCCATGCAACCAAAAGATGGGAAGTAGATGGAGGACCTCAACTCTGTGCCAAGATTACTGTAATCCAAATCTAACCATGAATCATCCTGGTTTTCAATACGGCAACCTCATTAAAGTAGAAAATGTGGCACAACAATGACCTCCTCAAATGAACTACCAAGTTCGTCCACCCCCAGGTTTCCAATATAACAATCAGTAAAATTTCAGAAACCAAGTAGATTATCGGGGTAATTTCCAAAACTAGGCTCAACAATTCTAAAGCCTCAACAAACCACCCCAGACCTGACAGCATAATCCCATTTTCTCCGCTAAAGAGAAGTCCCTCAAGTTAAAATAGATGGTTCTATCCCATATGGCATCTCTAAAGACGACCGAATCCTAGGTTTCTCAACTTGTTGCCAACCAACACCCTCATGAAGGGGGATTTACTAGGTAACCTAAGAATAATCGCAAGCATCTTGAGAAATTGAAAGTTATTGCCACACATCCTGGGAATGTGTATGCTCCTCCTCCTCCTCTTATGGAGAAGACTCCTGTCATTCCCCTTGACTTCGACGATGATGAAACTATGTTGATTGAAAAAAGATAAATTGTCAGAAGTAGTTGCCAGTCTCAGTATAGAGAAGCCTCCCGTTGTTGAAACTTTGCTAGTTGAAACTAGAGATTCATATGTGGTGATATACAAACCACATCCTCCTTATCAAGCATGCCTCAAATAAACAATGTTAAACACCATATTCATGAAGTTTAAAGATGCTATGAAGAAACTTCAAGTGGACATCCCCTTTCTAGATGCCCTTTCTGAGATGCCCTCATGGTCCAAGTACCTAAAATCCCTATTGACTAGAAAGTAAACCAATGAAGAATGCAAGACCGTAAAGCTAGAAAGAACCACCTATGATATTCACTGAATAAGATGCCCAAGAAATAGAAAGGCCCTGGATCCTTTGGGATCAGTTGCTATTTAGGAAACAACACTTGTACAAAAGGACTCATAGATTTAGGTGTTAGTATCTCTATTATGCCTTATGGTCTATGTCAAAGATTGGATTTTGTAGATATGCTACCAATTGCAATGACTCTCCAACTTGAAATTCATTTATGACCAAACCCATGGGCATCATTGAGGATGTACCAATGAGAGTTAGCAAGGAAGCTTATGTTCCTTGTGACTTTGTCATAATGGAAATTAAAGAAGATCTCCACCATCCCCTCATCTTTGGTCATCACTTTCTGGCTACATCTCGTGCCTTGATAGATGTGGAGGAGGGCACCATTCTCCTATGACTAGGACATTAAAACTGGGATTTTTGAGTTTTCAAAAGCATGAAGGATCCTAGATTCCAAGAAGAAGTTTATTTGCTTGACTATGTGGGCAAACTCTCTCAACTCAGACAAGAATGGGAGCTTTCTAAAGATCCATTGTAATAACCCTTAAAGCACCGTCTGAGTCTGACTTTGATGATGAGAAAATTCATCAGTGTCGAGTCCATCTTGACACCTCCAAAGAAGACGCTCAAACTAATTTTGTTGTAGAAGAGAAAGTGGAGCCACCAAAGACTTTTGAGATGAAGAGCCTCCCAGTAGGACTCAAGTATGTCTTCTTTGATGAAAATAGATTTGTCCTTTCATAATAAATTCCAATCTTACATATGAGCAAGAGAATAGGCTCATGTCAGAGCTAAGAAAGTGGAAGGCTGCCTTGGGATATAAAATGACCAACCTAATAGGGGTTAGTCAAACCATCTACATGCAAACAATCCCCATGGTGGAAGAATACAATACCTTAAGAGATCCTTGACATGAATTTACCGTGCGTAGAACGCAAGTGCACGCGTCAGAGTAATATAGGCCTTTGTGAGGGCCGAGTCGAACTCAGGGAAATGTAATTGTTGGTAGACTACTACTAACTACTCGCAATCAGCTAGACCGATTAAATTGATTTGTGAGTTGATTGAAAGATAAAAGAAAAATGAAAGAAAATAGAGCAATCAATTAAATGTTTGGTTTAATCAATTTAAATGGGAATCTTTAGGATTATGGTTTCACCACATGTTCTCATTGTATTAATCTCTACATAGTTAACCTAATATGTCTCTCATTCCGGGTAGTGGCATGTATTCAAAATTGCTCACTTTTGTGATACAATTCACTACCTAAATCTAGGTCGGTTCCATGGTAGTAGTAACCTATACCCTAAACTAGGTGCATGAGGACCATACTCTGGGTTTCCACCATTAACCGTACATCGCCTTGTTCAAAGGATTTATTAGTTAATGTGAATTTTGTCTCTTTTCAACCATTAATTCTTCTTTCAAAGTAATTAAAGGCATTAGATTATCATTAGGGTGATCAATCATAATGATATAATGGATAAAATGAAATCATACCACAGATTTAAGAGACAAATTATGAAATACTATGGTAAAAATGTCATACAACCATCACCCAGGCTACTCCCGGTCATAAAGATAAGGGGGATTAGTGTTACAACCCCAATTTTGGGTTCATTTGGTGAGAAATATGATTTCTCATAATAAAGATAAATGAACAAATAATGATGTCTTTTGATTGAATGCATGAATTTCGTGTTGTATGTTTTCTTAATGGGCCTTATTGGCAATTGAGCCCAATTGAAGGAAAAAGAAAAAAAATGAAAAAGGAATTCAAAGGAATACATAAGAGAATAAATAAATAAAAACAAAAGACTAATGAATAAATTCCAAAAATAGGATTCTGAGTTTTTGGGGTTCCTTGGGGTTCAAGGAACTCAGAATCATAAATTGATGGTAAAAGAAATAGAAAAGATATGGAAAATATGAGTAATTAAATGATAACTTGCAATCCAAGAAAAGAGATCATCTACTTGAGATAATAACCCAAAATTTGTAGGTTGGAAGATAAAAATATAAACAAGGTTTCCTCAAAATTTTAAATGAAAAGGAGTTACGAATTGGGAGTTATGTTCCAAGTTATCATTGAATTAGGAATATAATTCGAATTAATTGGAAATTTATTTCCTTTTGATCAAACACACGTGATGAGGGCCCTTGGATTTAGATCCAATGGGAACTGCTCATCGTCCAAGTCCCAGGGAGATGAGGACTGTATCTGCGACAGGGGGGGATTCCCTTGATTTCGTTGACTCTGATGCATGTGCATCCTTGGAAAGGTTTTCTTTGAGTCCGGGAGCGAGAGGTGAAGCTGCTCGACCCCACTTTGGAAGGTTTCTATCGTGAATAGGAAAAATGCCCAATTGGTCAAGGTTACTAGTTTTGTCGAGGATTGGGAATCATCATAGAGACCTCCCAAGATCTATATAAGGGGTAGCACTCAATTCCTCACCATGTTGCAACCGTGAACGACTACTTTTAGAAGTCCATAGGTCTCTCTAGTATTCGATCGAGTTTTTCCAGCGAGGTCTCCATCGTGGTGTCGTCGTGCTGCTCAAGCAAAGAACCAGATGATGATGACGTGCAGTCATCGTCCGATCAGGGAACATGGTAGTCCTTCGCGAGATCCAACGGCCCGGGCATAGCAGCGTGCGCGCAGGCAGTGAGTGGAGACGATCGACGTGAATCGTCTGATCGGTGAACTATCGTGGACTCGAATCAATCACATGGCCAGTAGCAGGAGGAGGGGAATGCATCTGAGTTATTAGAGACATGTGAAGTAGAGAGTCAGATCTGGAGGAGGACCACAGGCGCATCAATCCAACGACTCAAAAAAAAACGGTAATTTCGTCTCTCTGCTAAATAAACCAGAAAAAGGGTTTTTCTTGCGAAACTGATAGAAATAACTAGGAACCTCTAATGGAAAGACTTTATATATGAAAGTTGCATAGAAAAATACGAGGAATCTAATAAAAATACTTTGAAAACCTGATTCTTCTCCATTTTGTAAAAGTACCCTAATTTTCTAGTAAAGTGTATTAAAAGTTGATGAGAAACCCTAATTGAATATTAAGGGTGTAATTTAGTGAATAAATAGGTCAAATTGATAAGCTTAACCCTGTTAATTATAAAGATGGTTTAATTATCCATTTTGAATGCAAAGATGCCTAAATTAGAGTTGTAATCCATAAAAGAAGGCTAATCTATATGGGAACCCTAATTTGGGATAAAAGGAGATAAAAATCATATTTATTTGGAATAAGGAAATTAGATGCTTAATAAAGAAACTCTAAATTTAGGAATTGAAACCCTAAGTAATGTGATGATATTGGGTAAATATTAATAAAAGGAAATTGGTACTTTTATTTCAAGATTTCTATTCCTCATTGCTTGCTTGATTGGGTTTCTCTGCATACTTGAATCTTTCTTGAAATCTACAATTGAAGGTATGTGGTTACGCTTATGAATATCTCGAAATAGTTTTCCGAGGTTTTCTGAAGTTTTCATCAATAACTCGAAATAAATTTTTGGATGAATTTAGTTCATGTAAACTATAATGTGGATATGACTATCACATAATATATGTGCCTACTAGCTCAGATCATGGTCCCCTCTGTGGCTTAATAGTTGACCTAGTATATGGCTACCTAGAGGGTAGGTCCATCAGGTCATTGAATGACTTAGTATATGGCTACCTAGAGGGTAGGACCATCAAGTCATATTGAGTTAGATATTGGGCTACCTTTGGGTAGTGCCATGCGACTCTATTACCCTATGTATTGGCTACCTGTAAGGTAGGACCATGGGGGTAAAGATCTACCTTTATAGAGGTATCATATAAGTCCACTGCAGGGATAGCACAGAGTTGTGGATAGGTATGGATTGAGTAGTTTGGCTTAAAACGTAATCTTGGTTGTTAAATGATTAATTGCATGTTAACGTTGTTAACATAGTTGCACATTATTTGTTTCCCCCCACATACCAGCTTCTTGCTGACCGACATTTTGTTTGTCGGTGTTTTAGGTACAAATGAAAAGAACAAACAGTAAAGTGGAATATGTGGAATTAAATGAGAATTAACGTGCACAGGAGGATAAGTTAGATTAGTATCTTCATGGATAGAAGTTTAGAAATCCCAATTTTAAAAAGGTAAGCAAAGTTTTATTTTATACCAGTTTTCAGTTTAGTTGGTAAAGTTTATTAATTGTTATTGATTATTTGTCGAACCTTTGATCCTGTTAATTAAATAACGGCTCTGTCCTTTGGGTCTCCCTTAATTGGGGGTTACCGGGAGGCAGGGTCGATCAGAGCGTAGGTTCCTCATTTAATCTTTAATAATTATTAAATTTTACAAATTCCATAGAACCGAGGGAGTTATTAGAGGATTGTCCGAAAGACTGAGGTGTCTAGAAAAGGATCACGTCTGGGGGATGGCAATATTTTCCTCCGTACCTCTAGTCGGAATACAAGGACTCCCAGATTGTGTGACTGCCTGGCCGATGTCTTAGGATATGACTCGAAATAAGATACCTTTAGGACTCTCTCATCTTGTTCATCCCTTCTCAACTCAAATTCTGTTAAGGACCTTAAGGATTAGGGTTTTCTCTCTTTTCCTCACCCTCTCAAGGTATGGGTAATGTTGATAAGGTTTAAGGAATCCTCCACCAAATTAATTAAAAGCATGTAAATAAGATGTCATGGACGTAAGCTTAATAGAGTAAGCATAAACTAAAGAATAAATACATGCTTAGGTCGTATGACATGAGTTTTCATTGCCCTCAAGAGAGACCTGAGGCTAGACCTTCTCATCTGGAGGATGAGTAGAGAGAGTTAGTCTTGGAGGTAGAGATCTCCATTACAAGTAGAGACCAGGCACATCCTCTGCGGATGATGCGAACCCTAACCCTAAGTGGAGGTTAGAGAGAGAGATGACATGATGAGTTAGATGTCGTGGTATACCAGGTGTTTGGATAGACATGCCTTGGATTCCATATGAGCCATGAGAGGTTGATGACCGAGTACCTTTGGCAACCCAACCCTGGGAAGGATCATGCATGTTTGAGTGAAGGATAGCTCCTTCATGGACGAGGTTAGAGAAGAACCTATAGAAACCTTATGGGCCGTTGCAAGTAGGATATAGCTTGCACCCAGAGTACATCATTAGTACGAGCAGTAAGTTAAAACTGATGCCAGAAGGACAGGATGGATGGCTTATGAGATAAGCATAAGGGGCTATGGATAATCATGAGCAAACATAAGTTTGAGCATAGGCTTCACTCACGTAGAGGTATGCATGTGAGCTTTATCCTTCATGGAGAGAGGACCTCTAGTAGTAAGGATGGATGTGAAGTTAGATCCAGACAGAGAAAGCAGGACCCAAGAAAAAAGGTTAGAACTTAGATTCCAAGACATGAGGAACAGTGGGGAGTTGAGGATGAAGCGGCCTAAGTGGATGATAGTGGTTGCTTCGTGCTTGATCCCTGAAGGTTGATGATATCTTGGTTGCCTTTAGAGAGAGGATGAGTCTTCTAGTACCTCTATGGCTATGGTATAGGTGTTTACCTCTTGAGATAGGGAGAAGAGATTCTTAGACTTGGGAGAGGTTTAGTAGCAGGATGTGAGACCTTATACCTAGTTGGTTGTCCTGGAAGAGGACTCAACTTCGAAGTGTTGCTCGAATGAAAGGATGACATACCTTGGACATGCTTGATTCATGGTTAAGAGGTCGAGCATGCAGTTGGACACCTGAAGGTGGACCTAGGGTTTCTAGGCCTAAGAGGGGAAGTAGTGTACCCGATGCTCATGATAAGATTTGAGTCTCTATAGCTTCGAGCATGTGTACAGGAGAAAGAAACCCCTTGAGTTAAAGGTATGTATGATGAACCCCTCACAACTAAGTTGGTCTAATGTTGAGGATGAGAATAAGTGTGACCTAGCATGGTTTAGTAGGTACGTTTGTGATTTAGTAGTTGCTGGATTAAGCATGCTCACCCTAAGGACACTTGGGACCTTTGTTATCAAGGTGTAGTTTCCTCCCATCCTGGGAGAGGGACCCTTTGGTAGGAGTTTACCAGTTTGGTTGGTTTTGAGGTAACCTAAGGAGGTTTCATAGGATCTTGAGAAGCTAAGTGAAGAGTACATGGCATGAGAATGAACCTATAGACCCACAAATAACCATCTCTACGTGCATGTGGATGTGTTACCATGGAGGTAATCGGTATGGGGCTTGACCAAGGTAGGCAGGTTGCCATGATCCCTATGAAAGGATGAAAGTCAGCCCATGAATGCAGGAAGAGAGATGATGAATGCTTGGGTAAGGTTCTAAGTTGAACATGTACTATAAGAGAATCCTAAGTCTATCCTAGGGTCAGGTAGGGATAAGACCGATGGAAGTAGGAGTTACCTAATTCCCTAGTGCACATGACCATAGGGTCGGTAGGTAATAGCTATCATTGTCTGAGGGCCATGGGTTAGGAGATTGATCACCTTCATGAACTCATGGGACCCAAAAGGGTAGATGAGTAGGGCACTCTCTGGATGCATGAAGGAAGAGGGATGACCCCAAAAGTGTCGGCACCCTAAAGGCCTAGAGGAGATGACCAAGGATTGTGCTTGGACCAAGTAAGTTCGAGACCAGTTTCCCATGGAAGTAATGGGGATATCAAGATGATGGCATGTTTCAACCTAGATTTGAAGGTGTACTGGCAAGGTGGGATGTGTCATCTCTACTCTTGGAACAGGAAGAACTTTGTGTTTGGACGGCCGCCAAATGCTCATTTCCTCTTGTTATGGGAGTGAGAGATGGGACAGTACACATGCCATACACCAAGGATAAAAGATGAGGTGGGTTGGAACGTTGCTACGAGGTATGAGGACATAGATGATAACATACCTTGGTGGAGTGAATGATACATGGATAGGTACAAACGATAAGAGTATTAAGATAATCACCTTGTGAGAATGTTTTATCATGAGCTATGTGGGATCTGCATGTGATACAAGGTTGAGTTTGATAACAAAGAGGATGATCTCAGAGTTTTCTTGATGAAGATAAACTTAGAGTTCGAGATGAGACTTAAGCGAAATACATGGAGGTAGTATGTCTTCAACATTACCTAATACTGAAGGATGTGAAGTGGTAATGGATGCTCTGGTGGAGATATAGCTTCCCAGTTTGGCTAGAAGAGGTTGTTAGGCTAACCCTAAGTTTAGAAAGGAGGAAAGTTTGGCTAACACACAGATGTAATGATAATGATTGATCAATTTAATGGTTGATTGGTTAGCCAGCCTAGTCTTTGATGCAATGGAAGGATGGTGGTAGAACCTCAGATGCACTTATTTGGAAAGGAAGGTGATGAAACCCTGATTAGAATGGTTTAGGGTCTCTGAGGTATCAAGCTTGAGGAATCATAATAATGCAGTAGATCGTGATATACCTTGGTACTACAAAGATAGTAAGTGACAGTAGTATTTTGGATGTCTAAGGTGAAGTGCATTTGGTATGTTGCCATGTATGATAGGTGGTGAAGGATGAACACCAGTAACCCAATGTATCGATATAGAGAATAAAAGAGTCCCTGAGAGGGAATGGGAGTTCATCACTATGGATGTTGTGGTAAGTCTCCCTTTGACCAAGAAGGTCAAGATTCAATATGGGTTATGGTAGATCGCCTCACCTAGATAACATGAGAAATAAGGGAGTATTGTCAAGAGACATATTATGTTGAACTACATAAGAGAGAGAGATGGTTCAACTACACCATGATATGAGTTCAAAAGTTCTTGAGTATGACCTAACGGTTCACTTCCATGAGGTGGAAGTAGAAACATACATAACTCAATGTTGGTACAGTTTATCACCCCTTACTAATGGTTAGTATGATCCAGACTAGAGGGTCTGATGAGAGCATGTGTGCTTGTTCAGGGTGATATTTAGAGACAGTTCTTGTCCTATGAAAGATATAATGATAACCACCATAGCCAGTATCAGGTTTTAAAGAAGCTCTATAAGGGAGGTTGTGTCGGTCACCACTTCAATAAGGTGAAGTTGGTGAAAGGACCACAGTGTGTGTAGATGAAGTTGCTTTGATCATGCAATGGCTGAAAGGAGCCTAGAGACGACGAGTGTCGTGAGCGGATGCAAGTAGACTAACACGCAGTTCACTGTGGGAGAATATGTGACATGAAAATCCGACCCCTCTAAGTTATAGCTAAGAGAGTTGAGTCCCCGATATATGGGTCCATTTGAGATGGATTGGTGGAGAATGTTATGGGTAACCTTACCCCTCAGGATAAAGAAAGGTGTAATGAGTTCCAAGTGTCCAATTTAGAGCACTATGTGAGGTACCCAGACCATGAGCTAAACAATGAACCTAGTGAGCCCCAAGGGAGGCTGAAATGACCTGAGTCACCTGTGCAGTTTATAGACGCCAGGATGAAAGAACTCAGAGAAAAGAATATGTGATGATAAAGGTTCTTTGGAAGCGCCATGGGTAAGGTAAAGCCACATAGGGGCCGTTGATGGACATGGAAAAGTCTTATCCTGAATTGTTTGTTTTGCTTGATTGAATTTTGAGGACAAAATTCCTATAAGAGGGGAAGGATGTTACAACCCCAATTTTGGGTTCATTTGGTGAGAAATATGATTTCTCATAATAAAGATAAATGAATAAATAATGATGTCTTTTGATTGAATGCATGAATTTCGTGTTGTATGTTTTCTTAATGGGCCTTATTGGCCATTGAGCCCAATTGAAGGAAAAAGAAAAAAAATGAAAAAGGAATTCAAAGGAATACATAAGAGAATAAATAAATAAAAACAAAAGACTAAGGAATAAATTCCAAAAATAGGATTCTGAGTTTTTGGGGTTCCTTGGGGTTCATGGAACTCAGAATCATAAATTGATGGTAAAAGAAATAGAAAAGATATGGAAAATATGAGTAATTAAATGATAACTTGCAATCCAAGAAAAGAGATCGTCCACGTGAGATAATAACCCCAAATTTTGTAGTATGGAAGATAAAAATATAAATAAGGTTTCCTCAAAATGTGAAGTGAAAAGGAGTTATGAATTGGGAGTTATGAATTTTCCAAGTTATCATTGAATTAGGAATATAATTCGAATTAATTGGAAATTTATTTCCTTTTGATCAAACACGCATGATGAGGGCCCTTGGATTTAGATCCAATGGGCACTGCTCATCGTCCAAGTCCCAGGGGGACGAGGACTATAGCTGCGATAGGGGGGATTCTTATTCCCTTGATTTCGTTGACTCTGATGCATGTGCATCCTTGGAAAGCTTTTCTTTGAGTCCGGGAGCGAGAGGTGAAGCTGCTCGACCCCACTTTGGAAGGTTTCTATCGTGAATAGGAAAAACGTCAAATTGGGCAAGGTTATCAGTTTTGTTGAGGATTGGGAATCCTCATAGGGACCTCCCAAGATCTATATAAGGGGTAGCACTCGATTCCTCACCATGTTGCAACCGTGAACGGCTACTTTTAGAAGTCCATAGGTCTCTCTAGTAGTCGATCAAGTTTTTCCGACGAGGTCTCCGCCGCGGTGCCGTCGTGCTGCTCAAGAAAAGAACCAGATGAAGATGACGTGCAGTCGTCATCCGATCAGGGAACACGGTAGTCCTTCGCGAGATTCAACGGCCCGGGCATAGCAGTGTGCGCGCAAGGAGTGAGTGGAGACGATCGACGCGAATTGTCCGATCGGTGAACTATCGTGGACTCGAATCAATCCCACGGCAAGTAGCAGGAGGAGGGGAACGCATCTGAGTTGTTAGAGATGTGTGATGCAGAGCATCGGATCTGGAGGAGGACCACGGGCGCATCAATCCAACGACTCACAAAAAACGGTAATTTCGTCTCTCTGCTAAATAAACCAGAAAAAGGGTTTTTCTTGCGAAATTGATAGAAATAACTAGGAACCTCTAATGGAAAGACTTTATATATGAAAGTTGCATAGAAAAATATGAGGAATCTAATAAAAATACTTTGAAAACCTAATTCTACTCCATTTTGCAAAAGTACCCTAATTTTCTAGTAAAGTGTATTAAAAGTTGATGAGAAACCCTAATTGAATATTAAGGGTGTAATTTGGTGAATTAATAGGTCAAATTGATAAGCTTAACCCTATTAATTATAAAGATGGTTTAACTATCCGTTTTGAATGCAAATATGCCTAAATTAGAGTTGTAATCCATAAAAGAAGGCTAATCTATATGGGAACCCTAGTTTGGGATAAAAGGAGATAAAAATCATATTTATTTGGAATAAGGAAATCATATGCTTAATAAATAAACTCTAAATTTGGGAATTGAAACCCTAAGTAATGTGATGATATTGGGTAAATATTAATAAAAGGAAATTGGTACTTTTATTTCAGGATTTCTATTCATCATTGCTTGCTTGATTGGGTTTCTCTGCATACTTGAATCTTTCTTGAAATCTGCAATTGAAGGTATGTGGTTACGCTTATGAATATCTCGAAATAGTTTTCTGAGGAGAAGTTTTCATTAATAACTTGAAATAAACTGTTGGATGAATTTAGTTCAAGCAAACTATAATGTGGATATGACTATCACATTATATATGTGCCTACTAGCTCAGATCCTGGTCCCCTCTGTGGCTTAATAGTTGACCTAGTATATGGCTACCTAGAGGGTAGGTCCATCAGGTCATTGAATGACTTAGTATATGGCTACCTAGAGGGTAGGACCATCAAGTCATATTGAGTTAGATATTGGGATACCTTTGGGTAGTGCCTTGCGACTCTATTACCCTATGTATTGGCTACTTGTAAGGTAGGACCATGGGGGTAAAGATCTACCTTTATAGAGGTATCATATAAGTCCACTGCAGGGACAACACAGAGTTGTGGATAGGTATGGATTGAGTAGTTTGGCTTAAAACATAATCTTGGTTGTTAAATGATTAATTGCATGATTACGTTGTTAACATAGTTGCACATTATTTGTTTCCCCCCACATACCAGCTTCTTGCTAACCGACATTTTGTTTGTCGGCGTTTTAGGTACAAATGAAAAGAACAAACAGTAAAGTGGCATATGCGGAATTAAATGAGAATTAACATGCACAGGAGGATTAGTTAGATTAGTATCTTCATGGATAGAAGTTTAGAAGTCCCAATTTTAAAAAGGGAAGCAAAGTTTTATTTTATACCAGTTTTCAGTTTAGTTGGTAAAGTTTATTAATTGTTATTGATTATTTGTCGAACCTTTGATTCTGTTAATTGAATAACGGCTATGTCCTTTGGGTCTCCCTTAATTGGGGGTTACCGGGAGGCGGGGTCATTACAATTAGCCCTGCATGTTCATCTCAATGAAAGACATGGTGAGAGAAAGGGAAAACATGGAGAAAATGTGAATGAAAGTGATGTAAAACCATGAACAGAGGAGATCCGGGCATTCCTTGACGTAGAATGTGTGATCTACATCCTTCTGGCGGTGCAAAACATCCTTTGCGGCTCTCAGAATGATCGGGGTGTGGTTCTGGGCTCCGTTCTTCTCTCCTCCTCTCCTTGAGACTTATACAATGACTAATGACGTGATACCTTTCTTAGGGCCGCCGAAATTAGGTATATGCACCACTTTAGATCGCCAAAAGATCACCACCGTCTGATTGGAATCAATCTGAAACAAAACCTAATCTGACGGTGGGTCGATGGTATCGACACCTTTAGAATATCGAAAAGTCTTCTTTTTCTGATGTTCCACCTGATGCAGACTCGATACCATCGATTGTAGTGTCGATGGTATCGACACCTTTAGGCGTTGCTTTTATCACCGATCTGACGTTGAAGCTGGGCAAGGTCGATAGTATCGACTTTGCGTCGATAGTATCGACCAGTTGACTGCTGGCTTGCTATAGGTATCTCGCTACCATCAACTTCGGTGGCGATGGTATCGACGCATCTTGCTTCCTTGTGGATGTCTCACTGTGACCGAGTCGATACTATTGATATCTATCGATGGTATCGACAGCTGCATATATTCGTTTTTCCTGAAATTTCATGATAAATCCAAATCAGCCTTCTAAAACACATCAATATGATCATTTATAACCAAAAAGATGAAATATAGTAGATTTGATGCAAAAAGAGATTATAGACTAAAATGAGTGAATCATGCGATATTAACCACAAATGTGACTAATAAACACATAAAACGCATGTAAAACCAGTCTATAAAAGCGACTCAAAATCCTCACATCAAACTCCCCTAAGCTTAAACATTGCTCGTCCTCGAGCAACAAAACTATAGAATAAAATTGTGAGGGTCAACTAAAGAACATACTATCACAACAGACATTATTGTATGATTCCCACCAGACATTCACATACCGACCCTCACTAACCACAGAATGGTAACTACCCTATAGGTGACGATGATCATCCATAATAGATATCCACTCCAAGATTGGTGAACACTATCAAATAAGGCAGTTAATATAATAAAATCTTCCGGTTCAGGCTTGGTGCATCTTGTTATCTCTTATCTACATTGCTCATAACCTAACTACCATCTAAATGGAAGCAAATCTCCTGAAATATAAAAGTGAGAAGATAATCACTGGTGGCCTACCATTTTGAGCAACGGGTGGATGGAATAGGCAGTTTATGTAAGAAAGAGTAGCACAATACAGTTTAACATGCAATAGTGCAAAAATGACCTACATGATGCTCATGCACATGAAAATGACCTAATGCTTGCATTTTAGGTGGAATGATGCATGCATTACTATTCCATCCCAACGAGAGACAGAATATCTACAAAACTACACATGTGCTTATTCTTCTTATTATGCATGTGAACAAATTCCTCCATCTTTCTGGCCTTCACTTACTTATTATTTTTTTTCTCTCTTTTTTTCTTTTCAGTCCTTATTTTGCTTAATGACTAAGATGAAATTTGCACATCTTTGTCTTGGGCTTATTCCCATAACTACTATTTTTTTCTTTTTTTATTTCAGAAAGTATGAAACAAGTTCCTTATTTTCAGAAGAAGCAAGGCACATCATGTACAAAATGATTAAGATCATGCAAAATGTAGCTAAAATAACATTGACATGCATTCTAAAATTTGTGCATGCATGACCATAATGCAACATTTTTTTCATAAATGCAATAGATGTAAAAACTAACTACAATGCCATCTTATCTACATGATATGCAATCAAGAGATGATGAACTGTAAAGTGCTACTAATTCTTATGGTGGAGTGTAAATGGGATGAGGTGGATAGATCACAAGATTAATTGACAGAACACTTAGAAGATATTATATGTCCCTCCTTACTGACATGTGTAAAATCAAGGGGATTTTCTCTCTTATTTCAGATTAAAATACCATTACCATTTGTTCAGTTTAGGCTCCACATCCTATTCTATCCACTTTCCTTGAATCATAGGCATGTAGAGTTGTGATCTTATGTTTTAAAGTTGACAAACCCAATTATTTTCATAGGTTAAGCGCTTAAGTTCAAACAAAGCAAGCTTGCAATCACATGAAAAAATTTCAAATTTACCCATACTCCCATATGACAAACATAGAGATGACAAATTACACTGGATATCCACAGATACACTAGATAGCATGTGGATCCTAAAAGCTAAAGCTAAGAAAATTGCTAACACAAAAAAGTTAATAAATGATAAAAACTAAGAAAAATAAAAGATATAAAAAGATAGAAATTGTTCCATCTCCCCCCCTAAGCTTGAATCCGACTATGGCCTCATAGTCAAAAACAATCTTAGCAGGTGGAATAGTGATACCATTTATTGCTCAGGTGGGGAGTACTGCGGGGCTGTGGGATCCCATGATGGATATTTCCCCTGGAAGTTTGGATCATATTGGGGCATCGATGGAGGTTGAGGATATCCCCCGAAGTAGTTTTGGCTCCAGTAGTGATCATAAAATGGTTGCTGCTACTGTTCGATCCTCCCCAACCGATCGTAGACCTGTTGCTGATTGGTGAATAGCTGACGTTCATTTTCAAAGATAGCTTGTTGATTAACATACAGTCGATTTGTAGTCTCCTGGATATCAGCAAATGACGCAGTGTGCTGCTGTTGCGTCTCCTGAATGCTCTGTAGCATGGTGTACATGCCCTACATAGAATAGGCATCCTCTCCTTGTTGAGAGGCTTGTGGTGGCGGAGGCTATGAAGATGAAGATGCACCTGGGTAGAAGCGTAGACGCTTCCGCGGTGCCACTCGTGCCCAAAGAGGAGTGAAAGCCTCCTCTTCCTCCTCATGCTCGTTTCCTTCGTCATTGTCATTGTCATTGTCGTCCTCATCTTCTCCACTATCGGAGTCGTCGATGGCAATTATGGGCCATTGAAAGTGCTGAGCTCCCTAGATGTGGAAGACAGTATCTGGAAGCGCGCACTCTTGGTACTCTTTGTTGACATGGCAATGTGCATAGACCACGCCATCACGGAGCGTAAGAAGATTGGAGCGATGTAGGTGATGCAGATTGACTTTATTCTTATTGACCAGTGGAGTGAGTTGGGAAAAATCCAGCCCAAGATAGAGAGCGAGCGGTGTGATAAGCCCCCCAAAGTGGATAGGGGCTCGTATAGTACTCCTCTGCACGTCCATAACACGCGTTAAGAAAAACGCACCCCAGTTGAGCTCTTCTCTTTTCAACAACTTATAAAGAAAGAACAAGTCCGTCTCCTGAAACTTACTTAGCTAAAGGTCACCTCGAGTAAATAAAGTAGTGCACAACATGTGATGTAGAATCCGCACAAATGGATGCTCGAAGTCAGCGACGGCTGCGTTATGATAGTTGATAGACTTGTGTGGAGGTGCAATCACCAGATGGGCAAAGATTTCATCATAATTGGTCTGGTTGTCCGGCCTCCTATGCTGATTCGGAGAATGATACCAGTTGTAGATTGAATTAAACTGGTCAAGGGTGATGGTATAGTTGTTGTTGAAAAGCCGGAAAGAAACGCGGCCCTTGATCCATTCCCGATCGGTGGAGACAATGTCATTGGGCATGACGCATATGTCAAGCGATGCCATAAACTCAGCCACCAGTTCTTTGTACGTCAGCCACTCACCAAAAAAAAGGATGGCCTTCAGTGTGGTATTGGACACCTTGAAACATCCTGGTTGTATGTATCGCTTTCCCCTGAAGAATATAAGCGAGGTTGGTCTCAAACCCGAGGTCACGGATCATGGTCCGATCAACATATCGGGTCGGTTCAATTTTTCACTTTAGCAGCTCCTTGTAGATCTTCTTTACATTTGCCGAGGGGTGAACGATACTAAGATGAGGAATGGAGACGGGTGGTGGAGGAACAAACATCTCAATCTCCATCGGGGCTGCCTGTGAAGATGATGAAGCTACCAAAACTATAACGACCGACAATCCAATCGTCATTAATTAAGCAGAATTAAATATAAATAGCAGATTAACGAAAATCACTAAAAATTAAAACCATTTTTTCAAAGAGATCCATTCCAAAGAAAACTCTTACTGATAGGTCCAAAACCATATATACATCATTATTCACATTGTACATATCCGGTACATCTCATCTCGAGAATAACATATAACAGTTGCTTTACCAAACTATTCATGAGCAACATAAAACCTCGAGGCACGTAAGACAAAATCTCTTATTGATTCATAAAACCTCACCATCGTGAACAAAAAAGAATGGAGAAGAAGAAATAGATCTTGATGAAGGTCAGAGAAGAAGATCTCCGCTCGGTGAAGAGATCGAAGCTATATCGATCCCTTGATGCTCAATGAAGGCCTCCTATGCTCAGCAATGCTCAATGCACAAGTTGAGGGGATTCACTCTGAAGGTGTGAATAGAATTGAGAAACAACCCCTCCTTTTATAACGGAACCCGTCGCTACTATTACTCCATTGATACCATCGACGGATTGTCGATAGTATCGACACCTAGAGCACAATCTGCTCTTCGCAACCATCGACAGTGGTTGATTGCTAGATGTGGGGGCCCAAATCGATGACGCGTCGATACTATCGACAAGGGTCGATGGTATCGACCCATCCCACAGATCGACTTCCGAAATTGGCGGGCTCCTTTGATTTCTTCTCGTAGATCGGTGACGTGTCGCGTCGATACTATCGAATGGGTGTCGATGGTATCGACTCTTCATGGTTCGATTACCCTCGTGAGACCCGAGCACCGATTCCTTGCTATTGTCGTATCGATACCATCGACAGGGTTGTTGATGGTATCGACTTCACTGAGACAAATTGTTCTGTAAATCTTTAGGGATCTCATGAGCATCGACTTCCTAGTCGATACTATCGACCAGGAGCTATCTGTTTCTTCGATGTAGCTGATGATAAGTCGATACCATCGACGAGGTCGTCGATGGTATCGACTCAATAAATTTTCTGCAACCGCTTCCCTGTACCCACGTCGCTACCATCGACATTGTGGTCGATGGTATCGACTCTGATTCAGTACTGCACACTGAGAAAAACTATTATGGTATCATTTTTACACTAAAAATGAAATTAAATAAAACTAACTTGCAAATGTGAAGGAAAAATGAAGGAACTACAAATTAAAACTACTGATGATTGGGTTGCCTCCCAACAAGCGCCCTACTTTAACGTCGTAGGCCAGACAAAATCAAGCTCGTCATCTTGGGGCATCGGGGAGTGTTCCTAGGAGATCACTCGGCAGTTTGAACTCAACTCTTTCCTTGCCAATTCCTAATGTCAAGATACCTCTCCCGATAGCAGTGATAACATCAGCTGTCGCTTGAAACGGCCTACCCAGTAGCATCTCACAACCCTTTAGCTGCGGCATGTCCATGACAATGAAATCCATGGGAAAGATGAATCTGTCGACCTTGATAAGTACATCCTCACAGACCCCATATGGCTTTACAATAGACCCATCCGCCAACTCAATAGTCATGGCAGATTTCTTTAGTATCTTCAATCCAAGCTTTTGGAACGTGGATAACGGCATAAGATTTATGCTAGCACCTGAATCGCACTGTGCATACAGAAAGTGATGGCCGCCAATTGAGCACGGTATGTAGAAACTCTCGGGATCTTTCTTCTTCTCTGGTACACTTCCAGTGATTATTGAGCTCACTATCTCATTCACAAAGCAAACGTCAGTGTATTTTATCCACCTTTTCTTAGTTATGGTGTCCTTGATAAATTTTCCATATGCAGGAATTTGTTCTATCATTTCCACTAACGGAATATTAATATGGAGCTTCCTAAACATCTCCAAGAACTTCTTGTAGTGTCTATGCTCCTTCTTCAACTTCTGAATATCCTGAAATGGAATGCTTGGATCTTTTATGCGCTTTTGCAGTGGCACATATGGGCTATTTTGGGTCTCCTCCCCTAAGCTTGCTTCACTGTCACCCTCTGACATAGGCTTCAGCACATCATTCATGGTTGGTGTGACTCGTGGCTGCTCATCCTTCTCGGCGGTAGTAGCTTCACTGCGTAATATCACTTTCACCAGTCCTCTTGCCTAGATTTGGGCACGGCTGTGATGGGTTCTTGGTAGGATTTCCTAAATGGGAAATATCTGCCTGGTAGTCCATATAAGCTGCGGGGATATGGTACACTGGTTTTAGCCTCCGTGTCAAAATGCATTTTTTCCTTGTCATGGGCCTCCACCACTAGGGGCTCTAGTTCCTTAATCACAGATATATACTTCACTTGATGATGTATTTGAGCAGACTCTGCATTACCAGCTGGTCTTTGTTGATTTGTATGTTTCATGGCCGCAACTTCACTGGCGATTTGAATCACCGTCATCTCTAGTGTCCTCATTTGCACTCCATGACTTTGCAATGTCTGCCCAAATTTATTTAAAATCTCGCCCTGGGACTGTAACTACTTGGCGAACGTACTCATCATCTCTTGATTTTGTCGCACCACTTGACTAAGCAACTCAGTGCTTTTATCCTCCACTTTTGATTGTGGTTTTGAGTCTGGATCTTGCAAGAAGTTGTTTGGATCCTTCCATGAGAATTTTCTATCCTTCCTCCAGGCATAATCATTGTTCCTATAGCCCTATTATTGCATGAATCTGGCTTGGGCCTCCTCATCAGATTCGTCCTCTTTCTCCACAAGCTTCTTGGCTATGAGATATAATTTGTCATTCAATTCTCTGATGGATTTGGCATCACCTACAGTTCTAACTTGTTCAGATGCATCTCTGATACCCCAGGACTACTTCTTTGCCATATTCTTAAGGATCTCCCAACACCTTGTATCAGTGTTGTTAAAAAAATCTTGACCCTGTTGAATCCAAATTGCTTTTGTCATGCTCATTAAGCACGAAGTAGAAAATCTTCACCTATTTTTCCTTGTCTAACCCATGATGAGGGCATCTTCTCAGCATTATCTGGAATCTTTCCCAGGTTTCTGAATAAGTTTCCCCTGCATTTTGAGTGAAGTTGTGGATTTTCCTTATTAGATCATTGGTCTTCTCAGGTGGAAAGAAACGCTCAAAGAAGACCTCGATCATCTGGTCCCACGTCTCAATGATCTCATCATCCATATTATAGAACCACTCTCTTGCAGTTCCTATAAGAGAACTTGGAAACAGTTTCAAATACAGTGTCTCCTGTGGAAAACTATCAATCTTGATCATATCACAATTTTCCACGAAAGTGCTTATGTGGGCCACTGGATCTTAGTTCTTTAGTCCATGGAATGCTTGAGTTTTGACTAGATTTATTAGTGTTGGGTCAATTTTATAAGTTGGGATGTTGATAGCCTGCCTCTTGATCGGCCCTTTCGATGCAGAGGAAGAAGACGCCTTGATCTTCTCCCATATCGTCTTTTCTTCAGCCATCTCTTCTTGTTCAAAATCTAAATTTACTCTCTCGGGTTGATTCTGAATGTTATGCCCTTCGTCGTCTGATCCCAAAGATGGGACCTCTGGTAATGACTGCGCGTAGTCTGTGCTACGCGTGCTCACCATGCACTAGTACCTACAAAACGATATATTTTGTTAAGTACAGTGCTAGACGAATATAGATTTCTAAAAATTAGACAATCAATTGCAAGAATTTATAATGTAGTTAAAAGAAAAAGGTAGCCTAGAGTGGCCGCTTATAACACTCGTACTGGCAACAATTATCGTTTCCCCGGTAATGGCGCCAAAAACTTGACATGAATTTACCGTGTGTAGAACACAAGTGCACGCGTCATAGTAATATAGGCCTTTGTGAGGCCCGAGTCGAACTTAGGGAAATGTAATTATTGGTAGACTACTACTAACTACTCACAATCAGCTAGACCGATTAAATTGATTTGAGAGTTGATTGAAAGATAAAACAAAAATGAAAGAAATAGAGCAATCGATTAAATGTTTGGTTTAATCAATTCAAATGGGAATCTTTAGGATTACGGTTTCACCACAGGTTCTCACTGTATTAATATCTACATAGTTAACCTAATATGTCTCTCATTCCGGGTAGTGTCCTATATTCATAATTGCTCACTTTCGTAATACAATTCACTGCCTAAATCTAGGTCGGTTCCACGGTAGTAGTAACCTATACCCTAAACTAGGTGCATGAGGACCATACTCTGGGTTTCCACCATTAACCGTACATCGCCTTGTTCAAAGGATTTATTAGTTAATGTGAATTTCATCTCTTTTCAACCATTCATTCTTCTTTCAAAGTAATTAAAGGCATTAGATTATCATTAGGGTGATCAATCATAATGATATAATGGAGAAAACGAAATCATACCACAGATTTAAGAGACAAATTATGAAATGCTATGGTAAAAATGTCATACAACCATCACTCGAGCTACTCTCGGTCCTAAAGATAAGGGGGATTAGCCCCGCATGTTCATCTCAATGAAAGACATGGTGAGAGAAAGGGAAAACATGGAGAAAATGTGAATGAAAGTGATGTAAACCTTGAATGAAGGAGATCTGGGCATTCCTTGACGCTGAATGCGCAATCTACAGCCTTCTGGCAGTGGAAAACATCCTCTGCGGCTCTCGGAACGATCGGGGTGTGGTTCTGGGCTCTGTTCTTCTCTCCTCCTCTCCTAGAGACTTGTGCAATGAATAATGACGTGATACCTTACTTAGGGCCATCAAAATTAGGTATATGCACCACTTTAGATCGCCAAAAGATCACCATCGTCCGATTGGAATCGATCTAAAACAAAACATGATCTGATGACGTCGATACCATCGACGTGGGTCGATGGTATCGAAACCTTTAGAATATCAACAAGTCTTCTTTTTCTGATGTTCCGCTTGATGCAGACTCGATACCATCGACTGTAGTGTTGATGGTATCGACACCTTTAGGCATCGCTTTTATCACCGATCTGACGCTGAAGCTGGGCAAGGTCGATAGTATCGACTTTGTGTCGATAGTATCGACCAATTGACTACTGGCTCGTTGTAGGTATCTCACTACCATCAACTTCAATGGCAATGGTATCGACGCATCTTGGTTCCTTACGGCTGTCTCACTGTGACCGATTCGATACTATCGACATCTGTCGATGGTATCGACAGCTGCATATATTCAGTTTTCCTGAAATTTCAATATAAATCCAAATTAGCCTTCTAAAACACATCAATATGATCATTTATAACCAAAAAGATGAAATACAATAGATTTGATGCAAAAAGAGATTATAGACTAAAACGAGTGAATCATGCGATATTAACCACAAATGTGACTAAGAAACACATAAAACGCATGTAAAACCAGTCTATAAAAGCGACTCAAAATCCTCGCATCAATCCTCAACTCAAGATGAATCCCAACATGAAAGAAGTCATCTATCTTGAGGTCATCAATCTTATCACCACATGAATTATATATCAGACTTCTAACTCCCCATGGGTGAGTCTTGTCCAAGTTGTGCAAAAGAAGTGAGGCACTAGAGTGATAAAGAATGATAGAGATGAAGTCATACCCACCCACATTGTTACCTGGTGGAGGATGTGCATTGACTACCACAAATTGAACAAAGCCACCCAAAAAGACCACTTCCCTATCCCATTCCTAAATTCTATGCTAGAGTGCCTTGCCCACCAAGGATATTTTTTCTACTATACAGTTACTCGGGATTCTACTAGATCCGCATTTATCCCAATGACCAAGAAAAAATCACTTTCATCTACCCCTTTGGCACCTACGCCTACAAAAGGACGTTGTTCGACCTCCGCATTGCACCTGCCACCTTCCAGCGATGCATGGCTACAATTTTTTACTGACTTGATGGAAACTATCATGTAGATACTCATGGACAATTTCTCTATCTGTGGAAATTGCTTTGACTCCTATCTACAACATCCATCTTTGTTGTTGGAAAAGTGTGAAGAGACACACTTGGTTTTGAGTTGGGGGAAGTACAACTTTATTTTGAAGGAGGGCATTGTCCTTGGCCATAGAGTGAGAAATAGGGGAATCAAGGTTGACCATGCAAAGATTCAAGTCATCACCAAGCTTCCTCCACCTATTTTTGTTAAGGATATTCTTGCCTTCCTTGGGCACACTAGATTTTATTGGAGACATATTCATGATTTCTCTAAGATCACCAAACCCCTCACCAACCTCCTTCCAAAAGATGTCACTTTTAACTTTGATCAGGCCTATCTTTTTAGTTTCAAAATCCTAAAATGGCTCTCGCCACTACTCCAATCATTCATGCACTGGATTATTCACTTCCTTTTGAGATCATATGTGATGCTAGTAACTATGTCGTAGGAGCTATCCATGAGCAATGGATCAATCAAAAACATAATGTTATCTACTACACCTCAAAGACCCTTGAAGATGTACAGCAAAACTAAACTACCACCAAGAAGGAGATGTTGGCCATAGTTTATTCCTTTAACAAATTTTGTTCTTACCCGGTAAGCTATAAGGTAATCATTTTCAAAGACCATGTTGCCATTAGGTATATGATGACTAAGAAGGATACTAAACCCAAACTTATTCAATGGATCCTTCTTATCCAAGAATTTGACCTGGAGATCCACAACAAAAAGTGGTTAGAAAATATTGTTGCATACAATATCAGTAGGCTCAATTTCTAGGAAGATGACTTAATCCTTATCGACGATTCATTGCCAAACGACCATGTGCTCAAATATGAAGGTTAATTCCCTTGATTCAGATATTATGTGAGTTACTTGGAAGCTTGTGTCTTGCATCCCAAATACAAGGGACATGAAAAGGAAAAATTTTATGCATGATGTTAAAAAAAATATTATGGTGACCCATCTCTTTTTAATATCTGCACAGATGGCTTCTTTCATAGAGATTTTACATAAGAATAAGCCCATGGTATCCTCTAGAAATGCCATCTAGGCCCTACAAATGGGCACATGATTTCTTAAAAGACTGTTAGAAAAGTACTCCAATGCAGTTTCTACTGACCAACTATGTTTAAGGATGCCTACAATTTCATCATTGCATGTGACCAATGTCAAAGTCTGGAAGTATTTTGAAGAGAGACCATATGCCAATGAATTCTTGGCACAAACTTGAAATCTTTGACATTTGGGGGTCGACTATATGGGCCCTTCCCTTCTTCATGTGGATTTGTGAATATCCTCATAGTCATGGAGTACATATCCAATTGGGTAGAGGCTATTTTGACAAAGACCAGTGATTCCAAGTCTGAGATAAAAATCCTTAAATATATCATCTTCCCTAAATTTGGAGTTCCTCACACCATCATATCAGATGGTCTATGACATTGTACAGAGAAAAACTTTGAGGTCCTATTGAGAAAATACGGTGTTCTCCATAAGGTTGGCACCCCCTTCATCCTCATAAATGTGTCTAGGTCAAAGTCTCCAATCGAAAAATAAAATTACTCTTGGAGAAGACCGTGAATTATATAAGAAAAGCTTGGGCCTTTAATCTCATTGATGCCTTGTGGGCATATCACATTGCCTTTAAAACACCTTTGAGAACTACACCCATGTGTTTTATCTATGGGGATTCTTGCAAATTACCTATAGAAATTGAGCACAAGGCTAGTTGGCTATTCGATCTCTTACTTTGACTTATCTTTAGCCATAGAACAATGCTCCCTCCAACTTCAGGAGTTGGAAAAACTTTGCATGACAACCTATGAGAGTGTCATGATCTACAAAGATCATACCAACATATGGCATGATGGCCATGTGAGAAGGAAATACATTCAAGTGGATGACCAAGTCTTAGTTTATAACTCCATATTTAAATTTTTTTTTGTGACTGAGAGAACCCACCTCGGGCGAGCATGACATGGTAAACTCTCAAGGCATGAGAGGGTGTAGTCCGATCACCCCCCCTCCCACACCAAATTAGTGTGGATTGTCGTTCCCAAAGTGCCTTTGTGAGGTTCAAAGCCAGGTCCTTCATTGGGACTTACTAAGTTCTTATTGTAGGGAAATTGGGTGCAGATGTAGGCAGCTGAAAAAAAATTAAATTGCATGTTTCCCAAGAACAACAAGATCACGTCAACAATAGTGTATCTAGGAAGGAAAGGTTGCAAGGTTATACCTAGTCCTGGATCAAGTATATCGACATTACCCTTGTAGTAGCATTATGCTTCTTATTCTTCAGGAAGCAGCACTCGAACAGTCGTCTCCACTAGCCTCCTGGTGTAGCACCATGGATAGTGGTTGATGATGTCCTCCTAGAGGAAGACAATGGCCTCCCCCCTCTAGAATAGTCCACACAAACTACCAAGAACTCTAGGTTGTGCTACCCAAGACAACGGTAAGGAATTGTCCCTGTTGTCAATGTACTAGTCACCGACATGCTCTCCCACAACTGATCTCAGTTGTTCTCTCCCTTGCTATCCCTCCCTTTAACGGGTAGGACTTACTCATGCTCTCTATTGGTTACCACAACCAGAGAGGACAAAAGTTGTCAGAGCAACTGATTCTCATTTGTGTGTGTTGGGAAACCCTCAGTACCCCTCTATTTATAGTAGAGGCCAGGGTCAGGGTTCCCAGTCTGTGTGGGAGTAGAAGGGCCCCGAATCATAAATTTTCTAGAACCTAGGAATGGAAAATTGGTCGTCTCGCATAGAAAAATAGTCATCTCATGGAGAACCAATAATCTCACTTAGAGAGATGGTCATTTCATACAGTTTCATGTTTGCAATTGAATTTGAAATTCGTTATCAATTAATTTCCAACATTAATCTTGTACCAATCGAATTGAACAAGTAAAACGATTCAACTTTTCTCATGATTTGGGAAAATCACCAGAAGCTTTGGTTGGCTTGACTGAGTCGATTGGTTCACTAGGTGAACCGATCATCTCACCAACCTGAGTCTAACAGTTCACCTAGTTAGCCAATCGGTTGGTATCTTGAGTCATGTAGAACTCAGCCTATTCAATTTTCAATCAACCTGACACTCCAATCAATTAGTTCAACGCTTGAACTTGATAGTTCTGAGTCCAGTCAGTTGATCTATTATTTAATTGAATACCTAAACACCTTTAGTAGTCAAATTAAATATCATTCATGAATATACTCCTTTAATCCAAGTGCATCCTATGCATGTGACCCTCTAGGTCCAGAATTACGTTGGAAGTGAATGTCCATAACCAATTATGACATCACAAGCAAAGAGTGGTGCCTAGTCGCACATCGTTTCTACCCAAGAAATTAGAAAAGTTGAAGAACAATTTCAACCTACAATTTGTAGCTAGTGTTACTGTGATTGTGTATCTCCTTTGTCTCTTATAAAATGATTGAACTAGAGGTGTGGAATTGTCATCCTCTCAACATTCAATCCATGTTCCTTGAACTAGAGCAGACTGTCTGAGATGCATGTGAGATCACATATCATATATTGAGTCATATGAGTATGGACATACATTTCTCAATCTCACTTATCAAGAGGCATTGGATATCAAACTCTTATAGGAGGGTCAAATCCCATCTGCATCACTCACATTCAATCCCCATGTATCACAGCTACCCAATCGTCATTGTTATGGCAATCCTTATTCAAGGTCACATTTGATGATGTCAAAGTATACCTAACGACATGTGATGAATGTAGTGACATCAAGTCTAAGAACTACAATCACCACTATCACTATGAGAGTTGATTCTGACTACTGTTGCATGGTCTCCATGTATCACTCTCATGGTGGGTTTATCTGATACACTGTTATCTAACATGTATTTGTGTGAGTGACTTGATATCATATATCATGACTATGAGATTCTATAATCAGTCAACACACACTATACTCTTATGTATTATTGTTGTCTATTTTTCTTATACAGGAATATCCGACTAGGGACATAACAAGAATGTATGTACTCTTAGCATATGTATGATCTCATTGTTCAATTAACATACTTGAAGACATACATCATAAAGTAGCATCATTCTTTAGACATCTAGTAAGTATATGTCATCATCTCATGACTGAGACAAACATAATAAACAAAATTACCTTTTTAATTATCAAATCAGGTATTTAATGCCACACTCCAATCATTATATGATTGGCTCTCTGGGCATACATACCAACACTTACCACTCAGGCTACTATGGATAGACAACTCCATATTGAGATTGTTCCCTAGGAAACTAAAGTCCAAATGGTATGAAAAGTATCTTGTGTATGCTTATCCACATGTAGCATCCATCCTATGGAACAAATTACAAGGAGAATTCACAATGAATGGACACAGGCTCAAGCACTATATCACTGTAGATGATTTGTTACCACATGGTGTAAGACGTCAAGCCTCCCATATAAAATCTAGAGACAAGGGAACCCCATCCCTTGATCCTCTCTAAACATGAACCACACCCCATGACTTGATTACAGGTGTCCGGCCTCTGATGTTGAACGCGGATCTTGTTGGGAGGCAACTCAATCATTCCCTCGTTTCCCTTTCACTCTTACCTTTTTATTTTTCCTTCCTTCTAATTTTGTAAACTCCTCAATTTGTTTAGGTCTTCTCATTTATGTTGTTATTTTTTTTGTAGGAAAAAATGTTAAAAGAACGAGTTGATTGGTTTCTCCCTCAATCGCTCGACTGGATCCAATGATTGGGAGGGAGATCTAAATCACTTCATCCCCCCCACAACCTTTGAGTCGATCGACTCACTCATCCAATCGATCAACTGGAAAGATATGAAAAGCTTATAAAAGTTGGCACCTAGGGATTCAACTCATAATTCCAACCCTAACCTCCTTCTAGAATTTCGATTTGCTCAGGACAAGATAAATTCTAAGTTTTAGGTGGAGTTGGGTGGTAACCATTTTACACCACCTCTATCTTTTCTTTATTCTAGCATATCCATTATTTTGTGTTTGCTTGCATGTAGTTTTAGTTTTCTCTTGTTTAATTGTATGCTATATCTCCTTTATCTAGTCGCCCCTTTAATTTCATGTGCATGTATTTAATATATCCCCTTTAATTGAAGTGAATCTCTTATGATATTATCATAAAAATCATGTTTATGAAAAACAAATGTCATCTAAAACCGTAATTAGCACTATACCTCATATAGTTGGCAAGCTGAATGGATAGATAGGAATCAAACACATTGTGTCTTCAATAGACTTGTTGAATTAACTTGTTAAGTTTCTAGAATTTTACTTGTTATAGAATGGTTTGAATCGATGTTATAATACTCCCAAAGAACTAAAATTATGAATATGAGAAAGCACAAGATCAGCCTTTTCTACACTTCTTCCACCACCTTCTTATCTCTCCATCTGCCAAAACAAAAAGAAAGCAAAATGCCAAAAAATGTGCCCAACCCCAATTTCGTGGTGGCACACCCCTTCCTCCTTCTATCGCTTCTTCCATACCCCTCCTCAATTTAATAGGGATTGTGTTATTTTATGTTTCTTCTTATCAAAATCTATTAGTTTACCATCAAGAAAAGATGCCAAAATGCACAAGCACAAAAATGCAGTCAATGTAATTGTAACAAAAAATAAAATATCTCAAGTTGAATAGAGGAGAGATTAACTCCTTCTACACCTCCCTTCACTCCATTTTCTACCTAGAGGAATTATTATACCCCTAACCAAAAAAAGAAAACCCTAGTCTTATGTAAAACTCTCATAAGAATATGTGGGAGTACTAATGGAAAAGGGGATGTAAGATCTATTTCCTTGCAAATCTTGAAACGGAAGCAAGTTGAAAAGCAAATTTGAGTAATGAATGTTGGATATTTGTGTTTTTGTGGTTCTAGGAATTCAGGGTCACTTGTCAATAAAAGGTGGTGAGGACAAGGAAGTGTTATGAAAGTGAGGTGAACAATGTATTAGTATAAATTGTGGGTGTAGCTCAAGGACGAGCAACATTTAAGTTCACGGTAGTTCAGAAATGCTTATTTATCCATCTTTACATATTCTAGATCTCTCTTTAGGAGTAATTCATTCACTATTATGTGATTTCAAAGTTAATTGTCTTAGTTTAGATGTTCTCCCTTTAATTGGAGTTTTTTAGTATATTTGGTTGACTTTTGTAGGGAAATGATCGAATTTGTCCAAAAGCCAAGAAAGTCTAAAGAAATAGTGGCTCAATTATCTATCTTCAGCCTCTTAGACCCTCTAGTTGATTATTTGAATCATCTAATTGTTCAAATCACATATACAAGACCCTGACTTCCCAAAACTCCAATCCATTGTGTGGAATTCCCATTTGATTGACTCGGCAATGAAGACTAAGTTAAGCCAGATCTGCCAAATGGTCAACTCATTCTGAACTGGTCGACTGGCCTTCCTTGGAGCCAAAGAATTGACTTAAAATTGGTCAATAGTGTCACCAACAATTAGCTTAGGGTTTCATCAAACTGACATAGACATTTAAAACCAATCAAGTGACTAGATCCCCATTCAATTGACTCGTGGCTAGATCCAATCAAATCGAATCTAGAAAGTCATTGTTGTAGTCAAAGTTTGACCGAATTACTTTTGAACTGAAGCAAGTGATTAAGCCAATCGACCGACAAGATCCCCAGCCGGTCAGTCGGCACCTCGGACTCATCCAATCCATCCTCCACCAGAATAGTTTTAGGGGTTTTCACCCCTCCTTTCCCCTATAAAAGGGGGGGACTCCAAAGACAAAGTAATCTCATCCTTTAGCCATTCCATATCATCTTAGAGCCATGTCCAAGAGAACGGGACAAAAAAAGGAGAGGCAGAGTTTTCCAGTGTTATTATCATTATGATTTCTCCTCTTCAATCCTTGTTTTTGTTTTTGTGAGTTATATGGACTAGTGCTTCCATTGTTGGGACATCAGGAGTAGCTCCATGAACCTGAATGTTGTCTTAGCAAACTTTGATTCCCTTAAAGAAATAAAGGAATTTTCTCCATTCATTTAACAACTTGAATTATAGAACTGGTAATTTGTACTTCATGACCATTATGATCCATAACAATGAGACCCCAAACTTATAGACTAGAACATAAAATGGAACTCACAAGTCTCGTAACAAGACCCTATATAGAAACTTGTTTGATGATTGAACCATGACTTGCAGAACACCGAGAACTTGAGTCTGATGATAGCTCGATCCATGGGATTTGTTTCCAAAAGTAATAGATCTACATGATCCTAATCAAATTTATCTAAAAAGGCATTGAAAGTGGCTAAGATAACCATGAAGGCTTGTGGGTGTGAAGTCTGGACTTCCAAAAATTCCCATTAATTGAAACTAATCTTTTATGGATTTCTCTACTCTTGCTTACTTTCTTGTTTAGTATTAATCTCTTGATAACTTAGTTTCAATTTCTACCAATTACTTTCTCATTTAGTTTTCATATCTTGATAAGTTACTTTCCATTTTGCCAATTACTATCTTGTTTAGTTGTGATCCCTTGATAACTTAGTTTCCTCTTTTACTGATTTACATTGTTATTTTAGCTTCCTTTTGATAATTTAGTTACTCCCGCAAATTTACTCTCTTGTTTTAGTTTAACCACTCTCTCAAATCTAGAATTTACGTTCTATTCATAGCAATTGGTTTGGATTGACACTTAAAAACTTTGTTCTTTTGGACGGATACCTTCTATAATGAATCAATTTCCTTGTTTACAAGTGATTTATAACTATCAAAGGTTGAACTCTAGGATTCGTCCACTAGTGGATTTTGGTGTGCAAATGACATGCATCAGTCACCACCATTCACCATGCTAGAAGCTCAATTCCTTCAATTTTTTGCTAAGTGCTTAAACATTGGCCATTACTCTTTCAGTGGTTTAGCTGTTAAAGATCCTCGACAAGAAGAATCCACTGTAACTTGACTCACTTGAGATAGACTGGAGTAAAGGGATTGAACAAGCTTCCATAAAGGAATTGCATGGTGTGGGGACTCTCTCAACTTCTTTTAAAATCTTTCCCAAGCATCATGGAACCGCTCATTACACATTTGACAAAAAGTCACTAAGGCATACCACATTTTTTTCAACCTTGTAATTGAGTAAAATTTCTTTACAAAGGCATTCTTCATGTATCCCCAACTCATGATGTTCATTCTCAAGTCATACCAATCTTTGGCCTTGTCTTTAAGGGAGAATGAGAACAAGGTCAGCTTGATGAATCATCACTGGTTGTCACTGTCATGAAGGTAGAGCATGTTTCAAGAAAAGAATCCATGTGCTTGTAGGGGTTCTCACTCTCCTATTCATATAAGGTGGGGTAGGAGCCTAAGAAGACTAGGAGGGATGGATAATTGCATCCTTAGCACTCTATTAGCAATTGGCAATTTGTAGTTACTAGGCATGAAGTTTTCATGGAGTGGCTTGTGAGGTGCATTTTGGCCTTCCTTCTTTTCTTCCACGAGTTGCTTGTCACATGCACAAGGCACAATCAAACAAAAAAGAACAAGTTAGAAAACCAATATGCACAAATAATATAAATAATAAAGAATAAAAATTAGCAATGAAGAGGGTAGTAGGAAAAGATCAAAGCTAAAGTAACTAGTTAGGCAGAGCACCTTTATCCCCAACAAAGGCGCCAGAAATCTTGATGTATTTTTTCACTTAAATTTGGTTGCATGCGCCTTTAGCACACACAACAAGATCTTTTGAATTTATAAATCCCTAATAGGCTCGCCCACATCAACTAACACACTTCACTCGTAAGTGCATGGGGACGTGTTATAGTATAGCAAAGCAGCAAGTTAGGGGTCAAACCCAAGAGAAAGAGGGGGAACTAGAGATAAGTTGGTTTTGGCTAGGTTTCTATTGTGAAGTATAGGGTTGAAGGTTTTAAGGTTTATTTTATTTTATTACACAAATATTGAACAAGAAATTAAATAAAGAATAAGAATCAAAACCTAAGCTAACCCTAGACAATTTAGTTATAATGATCAAGAAAGGAATCTAAGCAATGAAAGAGAGCAAATTAAACTAAGGCAAGCAAAAAGAGATATACTCTACACTAATATAGAAATTAAGACTAAAGGACAATTAAAGACCTAAACTAGCATGAACAAGGCAAGAGCAAGGCAAGAGATAATTAAGCAAGTAAAGAGATAAGCAAGTAAAGACTAGCTAAGCAAGAAGGAAATTAGGGTTTAAGACAATAATGGGAAGTGTGGCCTATTTGGGTAAATGTACTTGTTAATTGAGTTGAGGGTGATAACATGTAAACATTAATATTTCATTTAGATAACCAAACCAAACAACAAGATAGATGCTAAAGAATTGCCCTAAACTACTGATTGACCATGGAAGAGGTAGGGTGTGTATAGCGGAACTAGTCCCAATCACCTCATATCCACCCTTGTGGGGCTTACTTGGATTATAGTTTAGGTGGAATTCTATTGGGACCTATTCAAGTGTAGGTTTCTAGTATAGAATCTCCTAGGGAAATAGGCGATTCAGGGTAATAATGGGAAGTGGAAATGAGGTTTTGGACCTCAAATCACCTACCATCTAGCCTTTAGGAAGCTCCAAGCCAATTACACCAAATGCTTCTAAACTAGATACTAAGATCCCTCACCTAAGTGTAAGAGAATGGATCAGCATGTAGGAAGGTGTATAGCTATCTAGGGATCCACTAATTAGACATAGTAGTAATTCCCAAATTAGTTACATATGAGCAATTTCCCTAGAATCCTAGGTTATTTCAAGCACAAACCACAAAACAATTTATGAGAAATGAGATGGAAGTAAAGCATAATCATTAGGAAACGAAATTACAATGGTTATGTGTCACTTTCCCTAAAATAGTATCAAAGTAACATTTTTGGCCCCAAGCAGCCCACCTAGGGCGCATAGCTACTCATAACAAAGGAAAACACAAAATTGGATAAAGAGAATAACTAGAGGAGTGAAAATCCATGGTAGCTCAGTGGATACTCCTCCTTTATCACCTCCTAGAAGAAGCAGCTCAAGCACCTCCCTCTTCCATGGTGGAATGGCATGGATATGAGGTGGAAAGTGGACAGAACCCCTAAAAGAAGGGTGTTGGGGTGGAAGGTGATGGAACGGAAGTCAAATGGAGTAGTGGGTGGAGTGTATGGATGAGAGGGGGCTAAGATGGGATGAGAGGTAGCTAACCTCATGATCCAGCCACCACCCAATATATAGGTAGTGGGGAAGCAATAGGTCAAATGAGAATAATTGGGAAATGCAGTGCAAAACTACTACTAGGTTTTCTAGTAGCACGACTGTGCTGGGTAGCACGACCATGGTGCGTAATAGGTAGAAACACCATGGTGGGTTGGAATGGGCATGCTGACATTCTGGAAGAGGATGTACTAGAGTGTTGTTGGTTGTTCTCATTGGAATGTGTGTGCTAGGATCTTTGTTGGTCCATCTTGCAAAGTCATGGCAGCTTGCAAGGTTGTGTTGCTAAGTCTTTTCTTCAATGATTGAACTGTGCTTCTACTGTGATTTTTAGCTTGATCAGTGTGCTCATTCCTTGGCACCACGGTCATATTAGGGTCTTCTATTGGGCTTGAACATTAGATTTCCATGGACTTCTTTGCTTTACTTGAGTTTTGGATACTAGGGGTAGGTTGAGGAAGCTCTTAATCTTCCATGGACCCCTCTAATGGTGCAAGAACCCTAGGATCACCCACTTTCTCTCCCGTCCATCCAAGTGTGGTCCGAGTACCTGAACAACATGCAAAGAATGTCCATAAGTACAGTGCAAGGACAAAATGGTATGAGTCTTTGAAAAGAGTTGGCTAGAACAAACCAGATTGTAAGACCTTCCTAGTAGTTTTCTAAGAGCTCATGTGTACTCCTGTGGGGCCAGAATGGCACTGCTCAAGAATGTCGTGGGCCTCTTTCTCAGTGACACACCTACAGTAAAGTCTATCTGAACACAATCTAAAAATATATGGGTTGTTTCAGATCATGCAAGAATTTAGCCTTAGAATGTCCCTTATATTCAGGGTGCAACACACCTGCGGTTAGAAAATTTACATAATCAGCAAATCAAGGATATTGGGATTCCACCTTTAATAATTTATCATCAGGAAGGGAGTCATTAATTGGGATGCCATCATCATCGAAAAAATCAAGGCGACTAAGATGGTCGGAAACAACATTCTCACAACCCTTTTTATCTAGGATTTCTAGGTCAAATTCCTAATGTAAAAGGACCTAACAAAGAAGGTGAGGTTTGGCATCCTTTTTAGTCATCAAGTATCTAATGGCCGCATGATCCATGTAAAAAATGACTTTGTACCCTACCAAATATGAGTAGAATTTGTCAAAGGCATATACTATGGCTAGCATTTCCTTTTAAGTAGTTGTGTAATTCCGCTGGGTGTCATCAAGAGTTTTGGATGCATAGTAAATTACATGGTGCTTTGTATCAACACGTTAACCAAGAATAGAACCAACAACATAATCACTTGCATCACACATTAACTCAAAATACAAGAACCAGTCAGGGGCCCTAATGATGGGAGTAGAAATGAGGGAATCTTTCAAACAAAGAAAATTGTCCATGCAATCTTTATTAAACACAAAAGTAGTGTCTTTTTGGAGGATATTGGTTAAGGGTTTGGTGATCTTAGAAAAGTCACAGATGAAACGCCTTTAAAAACCTGTGTGCCCAAGGAAGGCATAAACATCCTTGACAGAAGAAGGGGGTGGGAGTTTTATGATGACCTCAATCTTATCTCTATCAACATGAATGACATGGTTGCTGACCCTATGGCCTAAGACAATTACTTTAGTCACCATAAAGTGACACTTTTCCCAATTGAGAATCAAGTGTGCTTCCTCACATTTTTCCAAAATAAGAGATAAATGATGGAGGTAAGAGTCAAAACTATCTCCATAGAAGGAGAAATCATCCATAAATACCTCCATAAAGGTCTTGGTTGATCCAGCAAAGATAGCATACATGCACCGCTGGAACATGGTTGGAGCATTGCACAACTCGAATGACATTTTCCTAAATAATTAAGTGCCAAATGGGAAAATAAAGGTCATTTTCTCTTGGTCGTATGGATGAATGGGAATTTGATAAAAACCTGAATAGCCATCAAGATAACAGAAATATTTTTGATGGGCGAGGTGCTCTAGTACTTGATCTAGAAAGGGAAGGGAGAAATGATCTTTTCTAGTGGCCTTATTCAATTTTCTATAGTTAATACTCATCCTCCACCCTATGACAGTGTGGGTGGTAATAAGCTCATCAATGTCATTTTTCATGATAGTGGTGCCCCCTTTCTTGGGGACGACCTATACAGGACTGACCCAATGAGAGTCAGAGATGGGGTAGATGATTCCTAAAATCAAAAGCTTAATAACATCTAGATGAAAAACCTCTTTCATGTTAAGATTCAGTTTCCTTTGAGGATCTCTAGAAGGTTTGTTCTCTTCTACCATAGGAATTTTATGCATGCAAATGGCTTAATCGATCCCCTTCAAATTAGCCATTTTATATCCTAATGCGGATTTCCTCTTCCTAAGCTCAGTTATTAGCTTGGTTTCCTGTTCATGGCTGAGATCAGAATTAATGATAACAGGATAAAGTTCTTGCTCATCAAGGAAGAGATACTTAAGACCTTCAGGGAGGGGTTTCATCTCAAGTGTTTTGGGGAGTTCAGGTTTAGAATCTATAACATAAACCCTCTTGAGATCCTTAAATTCTTAATCATGGATATCCTCAAAGGTGTCAAGATGATGTCTATATTGCTCCAATTGCTCTTCTTCAAATCCACAATCAATAGGGGTCACAAGGGCATTTTGGAGGGGATCCTCAACTAGTTCCCATTCTTGTCTCAATTGTTGCATCTTATCAATACAATCAAGGAGATAGACCTCTTCTTGGAGGATTGGTCCGCACATGCTTTAAAATACCCTAAACTTTAGGGTTTGTTCTCCTAGTTGCAAGAAAATGGTTCCGGTCTCAACATCAATCAAGGCACGAGTGGTGGACAAAAAGGGGCGGCCAAAGATGATGGGGTACCTTAAGTCTTTCTTTATGTCCATGATGACAAAGTCACATGGGACATAAGCATCTTTCCTAACCTTTACAGGTATGTCCTCAATGATACTGATAGGTTTGATCATGGATGATTCAGCCAATTGGATGGTCATGGTGCTAGGAAGTGTGTCAACAAAGCCTAACCTCATGCAAAAACTATAGAGCATGATAGAAATACTAGCGCCCAAATCCTTAAGACCCTTCCTGTAAGCATTATCACCTAGGTAGAACCCAATCCTAAAGGAACCAGGGTCTTTATTCTTTTCAGGAATCTTTCTTTGGGTGATATCAGAGGTGGTCCTAGCAAGCATTACTATTTAGTGCTCATTCGTGTGGTACTTCCTAGTCAATAAGGATTTCATATACTTGAACCAGGCAGACATATCGGCTAAGGCATCAAGAAAAGGGATATCCACATGCAACTTTTTAATGGCCTCCTTCCCTAAATTTCACAAAATGAGTATCAAGCCTAGTTTACTTTAGGAGGGCCTACTAAGGTGGATGAGGTTTGTAAATAGTAATTTTTAGCTAATCAATTTCCATAGGTGGGACCACATGAGCAGGGATGGAAGGAGTGGCAATAGTGAGTGAAGGAGGAGGTTCGATGACCACAGTATCATCATCCTCAAAGTCCATAGGTACAATGGTGGTTTTCTTTGGAGGATGAGTATGAGTCTTCCCCGAACGGCTAGAGACAACCTTTAGTTGTTCAGGATTTTTGGGTTGTTCTCGGGTTGTCCAGCAAAAGTACTTGCAGGGGGGTTTTGTTGGTCAAAGAGATGGGAAAGCAGAGCATTAGTGGACTTATGATATGCTATTATGATTTTCTCTAAGGAAGAAACCCTATCATCAGTTACAAGAGTGGGAACATTCTGTTGAGGTGGTGGTTAATGAAGGTTTTGATATTGTTGTCCTTGGTAAGGTCCACAATTTGGGATATTACCCATATAGTTCCCTTGGTTCCAAAAATTCTTTTGATTATTATTATATGGGAGCCTGGTGGTGGATGGTAGTTGGCTTGGGGTTGTGGGGGTCTTTGTGGAGGGGGAAGTTGATATGAGCTTTCAGCTCCTGAAGGGTTTCGATATTGAAATGTGGGATGGTTTCTGGTTTAGTTTGGATTGTAGTAATCTTGGCCCGGGATACTATGGATTGAGTTAAGATCCTCCACTTGTTGACCAACATCAGGCTGCATAGGAGTGTTGTAGAGATATTGACATTGGAAGGTAGCATGATCATACCCTTGGCATATCCCACATAGAGATTCAGCAACCCTCACTTGTTGAGGTTTCCTTTCATAGGCATTAAATGAGGAATTTAAGTGATCTTATTTCAAGGAGATCAATTTAAGGGCTTTAGTAATGTATGGATGTCTGGGTTTACCTCAGCCTTAGAAACTTTAAGGACCCCACGACTTCCCTGTCTAGCTTGGGTCTCTGAGGCCCTTTTAATAGCCTCCCCACGATGCTCAGGTTTTGAAACATGAAATTTCCTCCATATGAGGAATCAAGAAATTTCTTGGTGTCATTATCAACACCACGGTAAAATATCTCAATGAGCTGAGATTATGATATGTCATAATGAGGGCAACAGTGGAGGAGTTCCCTAAATCTCTCCCAATCTTATCCTAAAGTTTCTCTGAGGACCATTGAAAAGAGAAGGATTTGTGCCTTGATCTCATAAGTAAGGGAAGGAGGGAAGTATTTATCCAATAACTTTGTTTAAAGTGTTTCTCAAGTGGTGATAGGATCTTCACTTTCCATGGAATTATACCAACTATTGGCTTGTCCTAAGAGAGAGTATTTGAAAAGCCTAAGTCTAATGGCGTCTTCAGAAATGTCTGGTATCTTGGTCAAAGAAATAAGGTCAGTGAAATGTTGGAGGTGATCTTGACAACCACCACCCTTGTTCCCATAAAATGGGTTGGCCTGGAACATGGTGATCCATTCAGTCCGGATCTCAAATTGGGGGGCGGTAATTGTGGGTAGCACAATTGGGTGTTGTGCATATCCGGTTTTTTGGAGTGGAAAATATTTTAGTTTTTTTTGTCTCTCGGCCTTTCTCTAAGTGTCTTCAATAGCCTCTTGCTTAGCTATATAGGCTGAGTGTAGATTGGCTTCTTGGGCCGTGCGTTCAACCATCATAAGCTCTCTCTGAGTGCAAGTGCATGCTCAATCCTATGGGCAACCTCTTCCTCATCCATCCTAAGTTTGTTTTGTCTATTCAAACAATGGAACGTTCTCTCTGGCTCGGGATAAAAAACCAGCGGCACAAAATCAGCGTGGGTGGCACATGCACAGTTATAATTGATAGATAATAATTGAGTGCAGAAAAAAAATTTACTACTGGAATGGAAACTCAACATAAAGAGGAGATATCACTTCCAAAATGTTACTAATAAGGATTAAAAAAACGGTTTTCAAAAAAAAATTGGTGTTCGAGAAAACAATCGGTTCTTCCCGGCAACGGTGCCAAAATTGACACGTGTCGAAAAGTACACCAATTCACTAGAATAATTATCCTAGAGTTTAATCCTTTTTTTACTTTCTAGTTAAGGCTAGTATAGAAGGGTAGATCCCATAGGACAATATTTTTAAGGTTGTTCTCTTTTGATCCCAATTTATATTTAAAATTATTTCTTTTTAGTATTTTTGAAAGATTGACAGAAAGTAAAATCCGATTTGAAGGGGTTGATTAAACTAGTAAAAGAAATTAAAGTGTAAGAGAAATAAAAGATTACACTAAAGCAAGGAAATAAAAAGTTTAAAGTAAAGCAATGAAAGTAAAGGAAGAAGATGGTTAGCACAATATAAAAGATTATCTAAGGATGAGAACAAAATTGCAAGAATTAAAAGGAAGTGATTAGAACAAACATTGGAAGAAACTATTGAAATCAGATGGGAAAAACATTGAGACTTAGGGGTTTTCACCACCTTAGCTGAAGTGAAGATAAAATCAAATAATATACAATAATTCAAAGATAGAAGTGGGTATGTGAAAAATTCATAAACAAAATGCAAGAGGCAAACTCCATGTAAACTCATTTGTCCTGACGTTCACACTTCATAGTTCATCATCCCAATAGATGTTTTTCCATGGTCACATCCAAACCCCATAAAAATGGTTTTTCGTTGTAAATTCAGGTTTCCATGATCACATTTAGCAGAATTTACTCACAATAAAAATAAGAGATCACTTTATTTAAATCAGTAGTTTTCTAAATCAAGTCATAGTATAAAGAAAATCATATAAACTTAATTCGATCAACACAATGGTTAAGGGAATATTCCCCTTGCCTCAATAAGGAGACTACTCACTAGTCATAGTGAGGAAGGGAGAAATAAGAAGAAGAAGACAGGAAGCCATAGACCACAATCCAGAATCTCCAAAGAGACCAAAGGTGGTGATGATTAAATGGATTGCTGTCTTAATCTCCCGCTCCAAGAGAAAAGAATGAGAATAAAGAACAAGAAATAAAGGAAATCTGGATGTAGAAGAAAAGAACTAATTTTATTGTTTGAATGTAAAGATTATAATAGAATTGAAATTGACAGAGGTTCAACTAAAAATGCCAGTAAAAATTTTGGGACCATTTTTTTAGTGGAGTCTCCCCTCCTTTTATAGGGGAAGGAGGGGTGGAATCCCAAAAATGTGAGAAAGAAACAAAGGAGCAGTGGATGTTGTATGTCTTGGTCAAGAGAATAATTTCCTTCCTCAATAGGCAACAGAGGAAATCATTGATTTTCTTCTTTTGACCCTTCAAATTCTGACTCTCTCTGTAGATTCTCATTCCCAAAGTTTCTTATAAATTTTGGCTAGTAACAAACTTTAAAGTGTCCCAAAATATATATTTTTCCTGTAGGTCTTTGAATTCCCTTTGCAATGCATATTTGAATATTAAATTTCAATTTGGGATGTGAGATTTATGTGAATTTTGGTGCAGGGTATATATTTAAATCAGGCACTATGGGAAAACGTTCAAGCACGTTCACCGGTTGATTGGATAGTCAAATGACTGCCAAATCATAGGAAAATATATTTTTCCTATAGAAATTGAAATTAACTTCTCAAAAAATATCTAAATTTTAAATTTTAAATTTATATGTGGGAGCTTTGACTATTTTGGTGTGAGATATATCAAACTCTGTGGGAAATCTGAAAGGCACATATCTTTATCTTTTTCTTATCTTGAGTTAAATACTTCAATAATTTTTGAAAATTGAGAGAAATCTCATAAGAATTCAGAAAAGGAATATTGAGAGTATGAAATTGCAGTTGATTTTTGAATTAAACTAAAATTACCAAAAAAATCTTAATTAATTATCCTAAATGATGTAAAAATAAATGATGAATATGCATTCATCAAGAGGCATTGATGTTACCAAAGCTAGTAGTCAGTGCTACCGATTCATGGTCTAGGGAGCATCAAAACTCAAGATTAATAGTCTCGGTGCCACCAACTTACTTGTTGGTGGTACCAACTTCAAAATCCAAACCTCTAGGAGGAGCAACTAGGTGCTATCAACACTTATGTCGCTAGTACCAACACATTTCTAGAGATACAAGCCTACCGACCTCTCAGTGTCATAGACACCCCATCACTGGTACCAACATTGTTTAAATCAGAGAAGATCTAAAATCAAGTTATATCTAACGGTCGTAACTTAAGGAGGTATAAAGCCTCTCTTATGACCTAGGGAGTGCAGCCACAAACATGAGATCATGTGATTTGTGGAGCAAAAAGCCTAGAGAGGAAGAGACAAGGAGATAGTCATCGATTAGATGCTTTGGACACTTCTAGAGGACAAATTTGCACTCAAAAAGTTGTAGATTAGAGTGTTTACCATATGGGATTGTTGATACAACTTCTCCAGGGATTTTACATTAGTTTTCTGATGTTTAGACTATTTTCTTATCCCTTCTCTTTTTGTACTATGAGGATAATCATGCAGGGATAAATCCCTTATTCCTTAGGACCCATGAGTGACATGACGTTGCATTTTATTTGAATTCTATGAGTTAGTAATTTATTTTCTTTATTCTGGGTTTGAATCTATGATGTCCTCATTGGTTTGTTTATGCTTGATCACCATAATCAAAGTAATAGGACAAGAATTATTTGGGAGAGGGTTAGGAGTCAAATAAATCGTAGATCCACATAGCCCATATCGCGTTTTGGGAGAAGGCTTATGGGTATGAAAGAATATCCTAGAGATTTTTTTAATGTACATAATTTATTCCTAAACTTCTATCGGAGTAGGGTTTGTTTTATGTTAGGAGTGCATTGCGTTGTGGGAGCTAGTAATGCTTGCTAAGGGTCTTTAGTCCAGAGCAAGGATGAGTGTTTATTAATAAAAAGGAATTTAAGTTCAATGTATGATGTGGTAAAACCAAAAGTCCTAAGGAATACACCCATTCTTGATCACAACCATATTAATATATATTTAAATCTTGCTCTTAGTTGATTCAACAACTAACCAACTCTTTGCTATGTCTATCTAATTTGGTCTCGGTAAGTAGTAGTCTTTGGTGAACGTTTCCCTGAGTTTGACACTTGGATCTCATAGACCTATATTAAATGACACATGCACTTGTGTTTCACACACACGGTTTATGTGTGTTAGGGATTCGGTATCACCCTCCCTTTATCTAGAGACTGGAACCCCCTTTATCCTTCCTAGAGCTACCAGCCAACGTTGTTATCTGACACTAGATTGGATGATCCCAACAACCTCCATCGTCGTCCTTCCTCGTGACATCTGGATTGGTCCACTAGAAGAAGCTTGGGTGATCTTGTACATGCCATTGCTCGACCCTGACTTGCCTATTAGGTCAACAATGAAACCACTCACGCCCTTCAACACTACCACTCACCCAACATAAAGTAACCAGATCGACTGCCCAAAACTTCCACCCCACCACTTTCTTCACCCAGGTGTTGCTCCAATTCTTGGTCTTCTGACCACCTCTATTGATCACCCGACCAGGCATCCCAGCTGCCAAACAAGTCCCCTCAAATTTCCTGACCAATAGTTCATAAGGAAAAAATGCACGATATATCACTCGAATAGTACTTGCGGTCGCCTAGTTCACTTTCATCAGAATCTTCTTCTACCTTCCTAATCAACTGACCACCTCAACTAGTCACCTGACCATCACACATCAGAGGGAGAGCTATTTCCTCATATTTCTTGATCACCTTGCCTAGTTTCCTGACTAGGATTTTGACATGCACCAGCATGCTAAGAACACAAGGAGACACCTCTAACCACCTAGACAAAGGGTATTAACATGGGCTCCTACATAAGATGAACCTCTTCTTGTCTCATAAGGGCAACAAAAATGCAACCACAATGTATGCACCACTTCCCCCACTCCCATTCTGCCCGACCCACCAGTGGCATCTGCATCCAGAAGTAGCATTCTACAGACGACATTCCCCCTTTTAATGACATGGAGCATGCGGAGGTCCTAGGTGAGGAGGACATGGAGACTTATGTTGCCGTAGTTGAGCATCTAATTTATGACATCGATGCTCATCTATGAACTTCTACTTCCAGCCACCACCTTAGTTTGAGGGTGAGTTGTGATGGTGTGAGGTTGCCTTCCCCACTCACATGGATCCTCTTCCAATCAAGTACAAGGCCCCCATCACTACTGAGAAGTCAAAGAGGCATAAAGCCATGGAGGCCGTTAGGGTACAGCTGACTAGCTATGTGTTTCCCATGACATTCTGGTGTTTGGACATCTATGAGTTAGTGTTGCACATTCCATGTAGCATGCACATATCCACCTTCTCTTTTCACATGTGGTCAGTCTATCATGAGCTCACGATGGAGTTTCTTGCTTTCTTCAGGAAGCACTTCAACAAAGGTGGGGAGTATAGTTGCTCCTTCTACATGTTCATGGAGAGCACTTCTTGGATGAGGACAACCTCACCGCCATCATGATCAATGCACACACGTAATGGGAGGTGAAGTTCGCTAATGTTAATTACAACCACACATCTAAATAGTAAAAGGATAAAAGGTTATAGGACAAAATCATCAGGTTTCTCCCTTCCTTCCCATATGGATCCACGGTGTCATTCATCCATAGCTTAGTGGTCCACAACCTTACATCATTCTGACATGCACCATCTTTAGCAAAATGGGTGCACCGGTCATCATATCCACAATAAACCTTAGTGCATGTGGTATCTGATGAATGAAGATACCTATAATTTGGGTAGTGCACTCATCAAGCATCTACACAATCATCAGCTCCAAAATAAGGCCTTCGAGTTCTGTCAAGGAGAAATCATCACTTCTATATCCACCTACTTAAACTACTCCCACATTCCATTCATCATGATGATTCAAAAAACCATTACACTTGATTGATGACAATTAGTTGGTTGCTTATGGGAACCTAAAGATTGCCAAGGAGGATGGCATCTTCCACTAGTTGTTTAGGGATAGTCGAGCCATACTTGTGCTACCCACCCATGCCCACTTTATAGTAGCAAACTCTATCTATGGCCTTGACTACATGATCACACATATCCACCATTACATGAGGAAGCATCTACAAATTGAGGATGAGGTTCCTCGATGGAGACAAATGATGAGCATTTTGGCACTTCCCCTCTCACTTCACCATGTCACATGAAGCAATGTATGCCTGAGATTGTAGGGACATCTAGGACTTATGACTTCACCAACATCTAGCAGCATCAGGATTAGATTTAGGGCACCCAGACCCTCATGGATTGGGAGCAACAGTGCCAGGGCCATCATCACAACCATATGTATGTGATGCATAGGTGCATGATCATTGGCATGTGGACCAAGGTGAATCCAGTAGGTGTGGGCCTACTATGGGTATTATATCTCCAATAAAAAGTACCCTTACCCTACCTTTGGGAATTGGAGAAGCCAGTACAGTGAGCCACCTCCTATGGAGCCCCAACAACATCCCCCAAGCCTAGATCGATCTAATAAACCAACATGGGATCTCTCCACGTCTAGCCTCCATAGTCCACCCCTCCACCTCCATAGTAGCCACCACCATCGGTGAACATCGTGTTTGGTAACATTTCCAATGATCTTCTTCCCCTCTATTCTGAATTTAGAATTTGCTCGATGATGAGAAAATTTCTAAGTTTAGATGGAGGGTGGGTGGTATGTCTCCATCCACAACCTCTATATTCCCATTTATGCCACTTACTAGATTAGCATTACATCTTTTCATTCTATTATTATTTTCCCAAATTCATGTTAGTTTCATGTAACTGACCATTATCTAGTCGGTCTAGATTCACTTTTTGTCTGCATGTTCAATTTGGCAAATCAGCAATGTGCCCCCGAAATTGAATGAAACAAATCCTTGTTGCAAAAAATGAATCTCAAATTCCAATGCTAGCACCTATCTCAACTCCAATGACCATGAATAATAACATTCCTTGGAAATGATGGCAAGTTGTATGGGATAGGGAGGAATCAAATTTCAATGTGTTTCAAAATCGATCAACATAGTTTCTTATTGCATTATCATTATTTTGCAATTCTATGATATGATTAAATTGGTTGTCAATGTTTCTTCCCGTGCTCTAAGTTTCCAAATATGAGATGCACAAGTTCAACCTCTTCTACATTTCTTCCACCACCTTCTTACCCCCATCATCTGTCAAAAGCAAACCAAAATGTCAAAAAGAATGTGCCAAACTTCAAGTTTGGGGTGGCACTCCTTATCTCACTCCTCCATTTCTTCCATACCCCTTGTATGTAACAGGGATTCACCATAATAAAAAGATGACAAAAATGATCACCCAAAAAGGAAAAGAAAATGTTATCAATGTAATTGCAGCTAAAACAGAGCAATCTATAGTGGAATAGAGGAGGGACTCACAAGTTCTCCTTTCACTCCTCCATTCACTCCAATTTCTTCCCATGGGGCAGCAATCACTCCAAAAATACTCCCCTTCACATCTAAACCTTGTGCTTTTACAAGTCTCACAGGAATATGTGGAACCCTTCTGGGACACCATTGGTATCATGATTGTAATTTTCATGTTTTGATATAGAAACTTATTTGTAAACGTGAAGTCAATACAAGGAATTTGAAGCTAAATTTTTGTGATTATAGAAGATCAGGGATACTTGGCCATGTTGGTTATAGGGAACCAAGTGATATTAATATGAAAGAGAATAAGACATGCTAGTAATATTATTGGCAGGTTGTTTTGATTCTATGCGGCTTGAGGATGAGCAACATTAAAGTTTAAGATAGTTTTATGAATGTATATTCATCATCTTTTCATTGTGGTTTCAAGCATAGTTTTTCTCATTTCAATTACAACACATAAACGTTAGATCATCTGAAAGTTCCTTCCCCAAGTTCATGTTTAAGATCTAGAAGCTAATTTACATCAAAGAGGAGTTTATTAGCACATTCATGCATGTTGATTGGGCGAACAGATCTCATGGTTGACCGGCCAACCCGCCCATCCCAAAGCACTCCTAGGACAACCCCCAGATTGGGCGATCTGCCTTGTTGATCAACTGATCAGAAGGTCACCCAAAGTGACAGAGTAGTAATTTTTGACAGCAAGTGATCGGGTGACTCATCATGCTAGTTGAGCAATCCACTTGTAACATAGAGCCTCGAAAGAATATCAGATTAGCCTATCTACATTGTTGATTGGTCGATCAAATTAGATCCCAAATTTCTCCCTTAAGATCAATAACTTCATCACTTCTTGAAGGACATGTAATCAACTGATCTCTCATATTGATCGACCGACCAGCCTGAAATTCCTTCCAAGCCAGGGACTCACAGTAGGCTCGGTTTTCCAACAGATCATGCGATCATCTCCTGGGATCGACTGACCAAAGATTCTCTACAAGTCTCATTAGAAAGATGACCGACCAATCCGTCACTTTGTTTAAACAACCAGAAGGTCAAAAGTCGTGCCACCATGTATGTGAATTTCCAACTAGACCGCCTGGTTGCCTGATTGTTGCAGGAGACAAAGTGACTTCCACAACCACCAGTTGAGGGCTAGACTAAAAGAATAATAGACTTGATCAGCATTCATTCTATTCTCTCAGAGCTTAGAGAACGTTCTAGAGCAAGGATTTGTAAAAAACAACAAGGAAGAAGAAGACCTAGTGGAGTTCTTTGGATTTGTCATGGGCTAGCGGATTCGAAAGTCAGAGGCCATTGGCTTCCTATCTCTTCTCCATCAGTGACATGATCTCTCTTCCCCTTCGTTGTATCTATATTCTTGCTTCTATCATGAGTGAGTAGACTATCTCGATGGGCCATCAACTGTACTTTGTCTATTGTTATCAACCTCCATTTTCCTCAATATATTTTATTTCTTTCTATTCAATTATTATTTGCTTTTTGAATTGATATCTCAACTATCATGTTTGATATAATCTTAAATATAATGACCATAAAACATAGGATAGATTCCTGAATGGATGTGTAGGATTCTGGATGTGATCACAAAAGGGATCATATAGGACGAATGAATCATGAACTGTGGGTAACGAGACCTCGAGCTGGTGGGTAATTTGATCATGTGTAATCCAACTTTGTAAAGGAGTGAATTCAATTGGTCCTAGTATTAATTGTTGAGGTATTTTTTATTTGTAATGATTGAGATAGGTAAATAGGTGTTAGTGGTGAAACACATACATCCTAGTGTCTTTTAACATTGAATTCAACCTTGTTGTAATTTGTTCTTGCTTTGCAATCTTTATTTCAGTCTTTAGTTTATATTCATTATGAAATAACTGGATTTAAATATTATTCTCAGTGATTGGTTTTAAAGTGATTTCTTTAAAATGTTGACCTTTGGGATTCAACCATTTACTATATGAAGTTGATCCGTCCGCTTGCGGATGAGTTAATCGTGATTGTGTTAAAGATTTTAAAACCTAGGATAATCCTTCTTAGGGAATTTGTGTGCGCAAATAACTCGCATTAGTTTGATGACATGGTTTAGTTAAATGTGTTGTGTGACATAACCCTAATTAGGTTGAGAATGGCATTTACCCCTAACAACCCACTATCATTAATTACTTGTTAAAATCCTAATTATTCACTCTCTAGCTAGTGTTATCCCTGTCAGATTTCTTTATTGGTTCTTTAATCTGATTTCCCTAGTTGTTGGTTAATTATCTTTGTTAGAGTCACTTAGACCTCATTGTGAATTGTTAAGTATTTCTAGTCAGATGCTTATTGTAGCCTTTGCTTGCCATTTTAGTATGATTGGTAGAATAGTGTAGTTAGTTGTTCTCTCTTTACTTATTTGGCTAGTTGTTCCATTAGTTGCTAATTAGGATTGTTCTTATTGATGGTGTTAACCAATTGCCTTTAGTTGCTTGCATTAGTGTAATTGTCATTTTTGGATTATGTAGTTAATCTTATTGTGTAGAATTAATCTAGGTTTAATTATTGCCTCCTTTCTAACATGATCGTCGTAGTTCAATTCAATCTCAAGATTAAACCATTGAAATCTACACAACGCATTAGCAATCTAGTCAAACAAACCTAGCTTTAGTACCTCCATCTCTCCTTGTGGATCGACCCCGACTACATGCTCTATACTGATATCGTGAGTCATGTGTTGTGGATCTATTATCAAGAGTGTGTCTAAATTGGGCAATTATAAATCTTTCTTAGCTTGATTGTCCTATAAACACATCAGTGTGCATTGTAAGGCTTGGTTGCTAGAAAACTCACACTCAACTTGATTAGGGGAAACTTTAAAATGTGGAATAACAAAGATTCAAACATATAACCTGAATCAAATGACATGTTGTCCAAAAGAAGATTTAGATGTAATGTGTGTCAAAGTCATCTCTTCAAATCTAGGAACAAACTATATGTGGAAATTTTGACAAGTGAAACAAGTTATGCATCCATCCTAGTACTACCAAACTAAAAAATTTGCATAAAACTAAGGGAGTCTAAAAGAAGCATTCCTAGAAAATGTTCCTTCCCCACCCCTCTTGTTGCTAATGGCTTCCCTGATGGGCCATGTGCGCATTGGTTTGTTGTTGACCCATATATATCGTTGTGTGTGTGGGTGGGTGGGTGGGTGGGTGGGTGGGTGGGTGGGTGGTTTTGCTTTAGTTAAACGGTTGCTATACTCTCTTGCGGTGTGACATGCTATAACACTTGAAGGTGTTTTTCTCTTAGATAGCCCATAGAGAGGCCTAATTAAGCGTCCATGTTAGGATCGATCCTCCTGCACCCAAGTCCTTAGGTCTCGCCTTAGTGGTTTCTAGGAATTTTTATGTTGTTGTCTACAGCCCCGTTTCACATTTAGTTGTCAGCGCCAAGGTACATTGTCCACCTATTTGGCCTTTAATGTGATTCCTTAGATTTACTGCTGCCAATTTGGCTCTTTAATGTGATTCCTTAGATTTACGCCAAGCCCATTGTCTACTAGATTACTGCCCGACTTTGCCTCCCTCATGTTTTACGTCCTTCAATTTGCCTCCGTATGGAAGCCGATGGTAGTCACATTCATCCCTTCTTTTACTTTTATAAATAGTATTCATTAGTGGATGGGCCACCCGTAAGCTATGCTTCTACTCTTCCTTGGCCCCCTCTCCTTGTTGGTACACGGCAATGGGGGGTTTCACTATAGAACTCAACCCACTTCAAGAACAAGTTCCCTCTCCACTTTCGACATCATTACTCCTGAGTGAGATAACCGATGTTGGACTGGATGTTGAGCTGCGACTTTCCTAGAATCTAATATAAAACGAGTTTGCTAACTTTTTTTCTTTTCCTTTCATGTTCTTTCTCTCATTTGTTCATTTCTCATATCACACTTACATGCTCTTCGATGTCCAAGCCTCATGAACTTGCAATGTTCTCTAGATTCTCTTCACACTATAATGATTTAAAGCCCGTCTAATATAACATAAAGATATGAAAAAAGCCAGTAAAGAGTAGTTCAAGTGATAGCAAGCAAGTAGTCCCAATGAAGGAACATGGAATTGACTCTTAGTTGTATCCTCCGCAATGAATTATCATAGTCACAAAAGTTGACCATTTGTGTGATTATAAATGTCTCCTTTAGTGTGTAAGTAGATGATGAGCGTCCCGAATTCTGGTGGGTTAAAAGTGAGCCTACCTGAAAGTTCTCTTGTTAATGAAAAAAAGATCACAGAAGACAATTGTGCCATACAACAATTTCTGCTAGGATGGGACGCCACTCTAAAGGGGGGAAAACTGCACTCAATCAAAAATGCCCAAGTACCACTGTGGAAGAATATTGGATAAATACCACTATGCATAGCAATGACTCATGGAAGAAATGCATGGGAAAAATTCGCTGACGTTATGTGATAACAAACCATCACCAAATTTTAGATTTTATTTCAGTATAATTCCTTTAACAATCTGAAGCATAAATGTCATTTTTGCTATACAAGTGAAGACTAATTAAACCATGATTGTTTCAACTAAAAGTTCGCCTTCAACACATTCCCAAAGATCTCCTTTCTACTAAAAAGCTAAACGAGATATGTCACCTAGTATTTCATTTTCAGGAAGTTTACAAGAAAGAGGGTGGATACAATTATAAAGTGGATAGGATGCATAAAGATGCTTCCCTCCCGTTTGTTTCTTTCCTTCTCAGATACAATGTCAAAGCCATGTACACCGAATCTACTAGTAGTGGAGGACAAGGTACAAGACGCTGAGACAGCCCAGGGACCAAATCTGATTTTCAATACTCTCGTACTAGGCAGATACGCCTATTTGGCATAATGCACGCAAAGCACGCATGGTTTTACCTGAACGGACAGCCACACCCATGTAATCTTTTATATGATCGAGCCCTGTAAAATCCCCCTAGCAGCAGATTTCTTGTGTGACCACGAACAGTTGATCGTGTTGTTCTTTGCTCAAGTTCGAGCATCATCTGACTCTGGCATTAATTTTAAAATGATGGAAGAGTAGCTAAGCATGGGGTACACGTTCACTTCCGTGAAGTGTATGTATTGGTTAATGGCCGACATCCTGTCTGGTAAATCTTCTGCCAAAAAGTCATACGGTGCTGGCTTGCTGGTGTCCACCAAGGGCTCCCATCTATGCCCAGGTCGCTCCGGTAATGTGATCAAGACTGGTACGTGGCTGGTGTTGAATGCCACATAGATTTCCTTGTTTCCTGAATCAATCTGCACAAGAAGACTTCAACAATTTAGTGCAGATAAACTCGATCCCAAACTGTAGGCTAAGAATGCTTCAGTGCTAGTTTACAAGAAATAGCCTATACAGCTTCATAGTGAGCTTTTTTACGTGCATACCAAGGAGAAGGCCACAAACCGACTTGATTCTGACCAGTCTGGTTTTCCAGGAAGGTGGCCGTGCCATTGCAATCTTTCTGCAGTTGGAAAACTATCCAAACGGAGGGATTCCTGTTCACTGCATACGAATTTGAAATCAGACCTCAATTTATAGTAGAGGGAACTTGTATATATGCCCGTAACAGCAATAGTTTACCCACGAAACTTGATCATAAGTCTACAAAATCGGAGAAAGTCTGCAGAACACTCTTCCTTTTTGTCCCATCGAAAATAGTTGATCTGCAACATCATAAAATGTTTATCACGTTTCTGAGAAGGAAAAATATATATATATTCTTCATGAGGGTAGCAGAAGGCGAAATACATAATTGTCATGGCAATATGAGTTGTTATTGCCTCCTTTCGTGTGGCCATATTCATCTCCCATCAAAATCATTGGAGCTCCCTGTCCAGACAATAGCCAGATGGAAGATATACAGTATGAATTTTCAGTGTTGGAACATCAATGAATACACCTGTGATGCTTTTTTAATCTGAACAAAAAACAAAGCAAATGCATTGCAGAGGTGGTCTTACTTGGGATACCATGAGACAGACAATAAAATTTCGCATCTGCCTCTTCCTCAACCTTTTCACACGCCGGCTTACAAATTCCCCCTCCTATAGAAAAGAATATTAAAACAATTATCCCTCTTCCTTCCCATAACATCAATTTGAAAACATAAAAGCAGAAAGCGCATATTCTCTTAGAATCATGTACTACTTATGCATGCATTCGCAGTAATATGTATGTCGTCTAAGTGCATAGGCATGCTCAGGCTCAAATCCCAAGTGTACCTCCCCACAATTCCAGCTGTTATTGTGATTTTCACCATCATTGTTATTCTCTCCATTGGCAATGTTATTTTTGTTGTTGTATGTCACCAGATCAGCCAAAGTAAACCCGTCATGTGCACAGACAAAGTTGACGCTGTACCATGGTTTTCTACCTCCATCCTGTAAAAAATTCTTGGTTACTAATAAATCAAGAGAAAACTTGCCTGTACAGTTGTTGATAGAGGAGGCTAGACATTAAAAATGAGATACTGGATAATATAGTTTTTGCCGAAAAAAGCACAATGAACTTTATTTTAAATGGTTGACACATTCTTTATGGTAAGCAAGCAGATAACTGAGACAAAATCTCTGACAGGCATTATTTAGTAATTAACTACAGAAGCCAATGGATCATTGGATTAATCAGCAACAACACACCGCAAGCCAGGTACGCAGCTCCATCAATATACTCGGTCAATTAGTTAATGTACTTGTTGACATGGCATTGCTTTCATTTTTTTTTTCTACAATCAATTCATAGCAGGTAGATCATCATTTTCTGAATTGCCTTTCCTTTGAATTGAGAAATATACATTTTTGGTCATTTATAAAGAAAATGGCAGTCTTCGAATTATAACATCTAATATAGTTATATCTATGAGGATTTCATTAAACTCAGTATCCAAGTCAAATTATTTTGCTTCTTTTTATTATTGCTGAAGTGTATCAACATTTTGTTTTCATATTATGTAGTATGTTTTACTAAGTTGCGGTGTAATTTAATAGTCAATATTCTCCGCCTTTTAAAGAATTTTTCCGATCAAATTGCTAGTTTTGCACGGGCACACCTTACATGTTTCACACAATTCCAAAATTGCAAATTTTATGATCTTCTCTAACTTGTTCACAATCTCCCTAATTTTGATGTTATACAAGTAAGAAATATAGTTCCTTCAAGTTTTGGGATAACTTGATGGAACTATGACAGAATGGTCTGTAGTGACTTCAATTTAGCATTACATCACATCATTCGGTGTTGAATGATTTGCATTCATGCATCTCACTAAAATATATATCATGGGTCTACATCTATCTATTATGTGTGTGTTGCCTCTCTATGTATATAAATAAAAATGTAAGTAAATAATATTTTAGTTCTATTTTTATTCACTTTTTCCCACAATAATTGATCTAACTTGTACTAAATATTTACCAGATTTTATCCAATACCCTGCATAATTCCATATTTTCAGCCTCCCTAACTCTGAATGAACCCTACATATGTGGCTAACTAGTCACTTGGGTATCTACTCCATGCAGTATGTATTTATATTAAAGGTGCTGCTGATATTCAGGTCATTGTGGCTTTGATAGGGTACTGTACTATATTAACCACCGTGTCAAAGATAAGAATCGAAAGCATATAGCTACTCCAGTTAGTGTGATGCCTGCAAAAGCTGCACCGGCAAAAAGGTAGTCAAGCAGTAATAACTGCCTAAACAAACAAAAAAAACTTTTTGGAGAAATTAACTCTGATTTTATTAACTGTGAAACTGGAGGATCCCACTCAGATTAAAAAATAGTTCTATAGAACAACTATTTGACCAGCCATGCTACGGGGGAGCGAAAGCTGGGCGGTGAAAAATAAGGTTTAGAATGTGGCTTGCATGCGCATGCTAACATGGATGTGTGGGAAGACAAGGAAATATCACTTGAGAAAGAGCTGCTTTATATTACAGCTCAATGATCCCTCGTAGCTTTTATTACAACATTGAAGCTAATAGGGATACTGAAATATCTTTTGATGCATATGTGCCTGATGTAAACCGTGTTTCTTAAACCTAAACTCATTCTTCTAATAGACAATACCCCAGGCATGGGTTTATATAGACAGCTTGCTGGAAGCCCTAATTGCCTAATTTCCTCTAATGACTCAACTTAAACAGGAACTATATTAACATTATGAGAACTTACAAATGAGCCCCCAAATATCATGTGCAGCTCCTAACAGTGAAACAATTGTAGATAAAACTCTCAGACAAACACCAATGAAACACAACTAATAAAAAACTGGCAACTAATTAAATATTGATGTGTCTTAAACTCTCTAGAAAAGCTCTTTAATGAACCAGACGTCTAAACGGAACCTCGGCATCATAGGAATACATTTTGGGAGCCTACACCTGCATTACCGCTGCTTGGACTGTATATGGTAAGGGGCAGTAACAAAGCTATCTACGGTCCGCATTGTTGCTGAAATGAAAATACACTCCAAGTTAGGGACCGTAAACGTGGCCGGAAAACAACCGTATGACTTTGGGACTTTGGATATGGGTCCTATTGTTATAAATAGACCCCCCAACTTATCCCAATCATGAAGAGCAATGAAGAGACATCAGGAGACGTCGTTTCAAAGACCTAAAGACAAGAACAGACCTAGGGTTTCCGGCCTCCTAGAGCTCCACTCCAAACAACCGTCTTCTTTACATCTCCACAACAAGCTTGTTGGACTTTGGTTGTGCAGGTCTCCCATCACCACCATATTTCAACGAAAACAGACATCATCATCATCAACTAAACCTCAATCCCAACTATGTTGGGGTCAGCTATTTCAACAAAACAAACACAAATTAAAAAAAAATGATGTGCTCCAATCAAGAGGATTGTTAAAACGAGCCTCTAACAAGTGGAGTGTAATTGTTATATCTCATGATAGGATGATGTGGAAGGCATATGTCCAATGAACATGGAGTGTTGAGGTGAGTCCTCATTTGGCTCCTCATTTGTTGCATGGGTGTCATACTCATGCTCTATGTCATCCTCTTTCTCGGCGACGAATAATCATCAAGTGATTGGGGCACAAGTTGCATCAGTGTTTGCAAACTTGGAACGAGAAGCACAAACCTTGGAAGGTACTAATGTAGACATTGATGAAGACTCCAAAGCACCTGCAGTCAATGTAGAAGCAGCAAGGCATCACCGAGTGGGCTCTCTTAGAGGAGTTGGACGCCTCTGCTTGTGCTTTATCTCACTCTTTATAACACCATCCATATTCAAGATGAGGGAGGTAGAAAAGGTGGCGTCAATCAGAGCAAAGAGACAACCATGGTGGACCATCGTGATCATGATAGTCTATTACAATAGAAATTTGACCTATAGACCACGTCATAGAATTTGTTTGTGTACTCATCAACGCAGCATGCATCCTGCTACAAATCAACTTGATGCATAATTTCAGCTTGTAGTTGACTAGGATGAAGAAAGATTCATATCGGTGCATGTGTTAACATGGCAGATGGTGAGTACTCATTCCACCACTAAAGCCCTTATCGGCCTATTTCCGCTAATAACTGAACTTAAACAGGAGTTAACTAATTGATTTGAGAACTTAGACATAAGTCCTCAAATATTTGATGTAGATCCTAATACTAAAACAATTGCAGATAAAACCCCCAAACGAAAACCAATTGTTAATATATCTTTCTTTATGTCTTTATTTTCTATTTTTCATTACTGCTGTACCTATGTGCAATTTACCCCTTTATATAAATAAAGAGGAGAGCCCTATTGGGAACTCTTACGTTGCCTTGCGCAACACACAGATCACGGCTTTCCCGTTTTACGTAACTCTTCCGTTCCGCTAACATGGTATCAAGAGCAGTGTATTGATCGGACGCTTCCGCTTCTCCCTTCTCCAGCGCCGCCGCCCTTCCTCCTCCATCCCAGCAGGGCCGCCGCCGACGTCTCCCTCCACCTAGGGCGCCGCCGCAGCAGCGGCCTCCTTCTCTCGCTGCCGCCGCGCGGCAGGGGCAGGGCAGACGCCACCGCCGGCGCTGCAGCCCGTCGGTTAAGGGCTTCTGTTGCCCGTCTACTACCTCTGGACCTCCGGTAGTCTCCTCCATGCTACCGTAGGCCCGGCAGCCAAGAACCGAAGCTCCGTCTACGTTTTCGGCGTTTTTTCAGCAACTTTTCGGCTAATTTTTGGAAGCCGAATTTGCTGTTTGGGGATTTCCGGTTGATCAAACGGCCATCTAAAGCCCTAACTGGAGGTCTCGTCTCTCTTCCAAAGTGCCTTCCTAATCACATCTCCTTCATGTGTGATTAAGAACATCTCTCTCTTGAAGGCTGTTGATGCATCAGTAACGCATCCTCTATCCAGTTTCAGTTGTGACGTGTATCTCTCCGTCACGTGACGTGTATCTTCCCGTCAATCCAGCCTTCTTTGTGACGCGTATCACTCCGTCACCTATCCTCGTTGCATTATGGAGAATAAGATGTCCACCTATTATGGAGAGGTGTCGCCTATTCCCATCAAACTCAACGGGAAGAATTTTCTGCTATGGATGAATGTTGTTCATACCGTCTTGGAGTCCCGAGATAGGGCAAAGTTCGTTGATTTTGCACCCCTAGCTAGCACTGACAAAGACTATGCCGAGTGGAAACGTCTAGACAGCCTAGTGAAGACTTGGCTATGGGGTAGCATGGAACCTACAATTGCATCTAGGTTCATGTTCTACTCTACAGCCAAGGAGATTTGGGATGCCGTGAAGCAACATTATGCTTAAGAAAAGAATGCTCTTCGCCAGTTTATGATTTATGACCGTCTTTTTGCGGAAAGACAGGGTGATAAGCCACTTGAAGAGTATTTTGGTGTGATTCAAGCTATTTCTCAAGAACTGAGCTACTATCATCCAGTGACAGTTGTTGAGCAGATTAAAGATAGAGACGACCTGGTCACTGCTAAATTTCTCTCTGGACTTAGCCCCTCCTTCGGTTCGGCCAGAAGTGTGATCCTTACTTCAGACAAATTACCAAGCCTTGCAGAAGCTTACTCTAGGATTCAGCAGTCCACCTTTGAGTCTGCTGATTCTATTTCTGTTGTTCCTTCTGGAGATTCTCATGCTTCTATTGCAGCAGCAGTAAGAGGAGGACGACCTGCACCATCTGACAGATCTGGCTTGGGCAGAGGACGCGGGACTCGTCCTAGATGCACATTCTGTGACAAACCTGGGCATACTGTAGAAAAATGTTGGAAGAAACATGGGAGACCTGCTGCCCCGCCTGTTGGAGCTGCAAACTGTGCCACTTCAGAATCTTCAGTTGTGGGTTCTAGTACTTCTGGCATCACTCTTACTCAGGAGGTATACGACAGATTTATTCAGGCAACTCAGCACTGGAACATGGGCGCGTCATCTTCTTCGGCAGCCAACCTTGCGTCTACTGCGGGTAATCAGGCTACATCCTTTATGGCTTCCGGATCCGCAAATCCTTGGGTGGTTGACTCTGGCGCATCCCAGCACATGACTGGTATGAGGAGATTGCTCCGTTCACTTGACTCATATATTCCTCATCCATCTGTTACCTTGGCAGATGGTTCAGTGAGGAAGGTGGTAGCTAGTGGATCTGTGTCTCTTACACCAGATATTGATCTGAAATCTGTTCATTTTGTGCCTGAATTTCCATTTAATTTGCTTTATGTTGCCAAGCTGATTGACACTGTAAAATGCACAGTAACATTCGGGCCCTCTTGTTTTGTTTTACAGGATCTCAAGTGTATGAAGATGATTGGTGGGGGCCTAGGAAAGGTGATCTCTACGTCTTCCCTGGTGATTGTCTACCTCGCCATCCACCTCCTGCTCCAGTTTCAGCCGTCATGATGAGTGGTTCCCCCTTGCTGTGGCATTGCAGATATGGACATCCATCCTTAGAGAGCCTGAAGAAGTTGGAACCAGATCTGGCTCATTTGTCTTCTTTAGAGTGTCAATCCTGTCAGTTAGGCAAACATCATAGATTGTCATATCCTGTTCGTGTCAATAATCGGGCTACTAGTCCGTTTGAGTTAGTCCATAGTGATGTGTGGGGTCCTGTTAAAAACCAAAGTTATAATGGCTTTAGCTATTTTATTTCCTTTGTGGATGATTACTCTCGCATGACATGGATTTATTTGTTGAAAAGTCGTGAGTCTGTGCTTTCCATCATTAAATATTTTCATAAAGAAATTCAAGTTCAATTTAATTGCAACATCAAGACTTTTCAATCTGACAATGCTCTCGAATATGTTCAGAAAGCGATGAATGAATTTTGTAGTTCGGTTGGGATAATTCATCATACATCCTGTCCTCACACCCCTATGCAGAATGGAGTTGCTGAGAGAAAGAATCGCCATCTTTTGGATGTTACTCGATCCCTCATGTTTGAATCAAATGTGCCTAAACGGTTCTGGTCTGAAGCCCTTCTCACCGCATGTTTTTTGATTAATTGACAGCCCTCCTCCGTTTTGCATGGACGCACTCCCTTATCTGTTTTACGCCCTATGGATCAACCTTTTCATGTTCCTCTTCGGGTTTTTGGTTGTACATCCTTCGTTCATAATTTTGATCCTAAACAAGACAAACTTTCACCTAGGTCTGTTAAAACCTTGTTCCTTGGGTACTCTGGTACGAGTAAAGGTTACAAGTGTTATTGCCCTAGTTTGCGTCGTATGTTTGTTTCTAAGGATGTCACTTTTCATGAAACCACTCCATATTTTGCAAATTCTATGAGCAAGGGGGAGCAATTGAGTGCGAGAGTGCCACCCCCAATTCAAAGTGAGTGAGTGGCACCACATGTGCCGAGTGAAGGAGTGCCACCCATTATTATTCAGGATATGCGGCATGATGATGCACCTGTCATTCAGCCCTATCCACAGGTGTATCACAGGCGAGGTAGACAGAATCCAGATGAGGCAGCGACACCAGTCTCTGAGCTTCCTCCATCGTCTTCTACTCAAGAGATTCCTGCAGAAGCTTCTGACCTTGATGTTCCTATTGCTGTCAGGAAAGGTATTCGTTCATGTACTATTAGACATCCCATATCAAATGTATGTTGTTTGTCCCACTTATCTATACAGGCTCGTGCATTTACTGTTGGGATGGACTCAATTACGACACCAAGAAATCATTTAGATGCTATGAAGGACAGTGGTTGGAAACAGGCAATGCAGGTGGAAATATCTGCTCTATTAGACAATGGCACATGGGATCTTGTCGACTTATCTGCAGGAAAGAAAATTGTGGGCTGCAGATGGGTTTTCACAGTCAAACACAACCCTGATGGATCTGTTGAAAGGCTGAAGGCTAGATTGGTAGCAAAAGGCTACACACAGACATATGGAGTTGACTTCTTTGAGACTTTTTCTCCAGTTGCTCGTTTAAACTCTGTACGGATCCTTATATCACTTGCTACTACCTTTGACTGGCCTATTTTTCAGCTGGATGTCAAGAACGCTTTTCTTCATGGTGATCTCCAAGAAGAGGTATATATGGAGCAACCACCTGGTTTTGTTGCTCAGGGGGAGTGTCAGAAAGTGTGCAAACTGAAGAAAGCTATATATGGGCTAAAGCAATCTCCTAGAGCTTGGTTTGACAAGTTCAGTGTTGTTGTTTTACAGATGGGTTTCTCTCGTTCCATGACTGATCATTCTCTATTTTATTCAAACTCTTCTTGTGGGTCTATCATTATTGCTGTCTATGTTGATGATATTGTGATTACTGGCAGCGATTCTACAGGTATATCATGTGTGAAGGAAGGATTACAAAAACACTTTCACACAAAGGACCTGGGGAAACTGAGATATTTTCTAGGGATTGAGGTTCTTAGATCCCATGCAGGTATAAACCTATCTCAGAGGAAGTATGTGCTGGACTTGCTACAGGAAACAGGCATGACTGATTCTAAGCCAGTATCCACTCCTATGGATTATCACACCAAGGAGATGGATGATGACACTGAGTATTCAGATCCAGGACACTACAGGAAAATAGTTGGGAAGTTAATCTATCTAACTGTAACAAGACCCGATATTTCTTTTGCTGTAGGAGTGGTGAGTCAACATATGTGCACACCACAACAGTCACACTGGACAGCTGTATGCAGGATTCTGAGATATCTGAAAAGTGCTCCTGGAAAGGGAATCACTTACTACAAACCAAAGAGCTCCTCATCACCTTTGGTTCTTACAGGTTATGCAGATGCAGATTGGGCTGGCAATCAAATTGATAGAAGATCTACTTTTGGCTACTGCACTTTCCTTGGTGACCATTTGATCACTTGGAAAAGCAAGAAACAACAGGTGGTAGCGCGGTCTAGTACTGAAGCTGAATATCGTGCTATGGCACATGCATGCTGTGAATTACAATGGATCAAATCTGTCTTATCTGAGTTGAAGATTTCGATTTAATCTCCCATGACACTCAAGTGTGACAATCAATCTGCTATACATATTGCCAGGAATCCTGTCTTCTATGAGCGTACAAAGCATATAGAAGTTGACTGTCACTTCATCAGAGATCAGATAAAGAATGGCAATGTTGTGACACCATATGTCTGAGGATCAATTAGCTGACATCTTGACAAAGCCATTGGGTCCAGCAGTGTTCCAGAATTTATGTGGCAAGCTGGGCATCCACAATGTGTACACTCCAGCTTGAGGGGGAGTGTTAATATATCTTTCTTTATGTCTTTATTTTCTATTCTTCATTACTGTTGTACCTATGTGCAATTTACCCCTTTATATAAATAAAGAGGAGAGCCCTATTGGGAACTCTTACGTTGCCTTGCGCAACACACAGATCACGGCTTTCCCGTTTTACGTAACTCTTCCGTTCCGCTAACACCAATAAACAACTGATAAAGACGAGCATGTATAAAGGAGAAAAAGAAGTGCTAGCCTGGCTAAGCGACTTGTCCTTCGTCAATGATGCCATTTCTCGTGTCTTATTTGATATCACATGTTGTAGCATTAGTTTCTCTGCAGCAATGTAATGCAGCTAGCACGTGGGCAAGAACAAGAAACCTCTATGATGCTTACATATAACATATGAAACAACAATTTGAGCCATGTTAAGTGTCATTGTAATGACATATAGAAGAGAAATAGGGGGATCGTCGTCGTCTGATACCATATAGAAGAGAAAAGTCTTTCTTTAATGTGTCTAAAACAAATACAATGCTCTCTCTTTTATAGGATGAGCGAGTAGGTAAGAAACAGAACTAGGCAATATGGGATAAAAGAAAGGCTAAAGACCAGACAAGTCTAAAGCACATAACAAACCACATAACAAAGCATAACGCATAACTAAAGAGACAGTAATAGAATAGGGAATATATATCAACAGGGGTCAGGGGATTACTGGTGACTGGTGATGTGGTTGTTAGTGGCTTGAGTGGGATATGAGGGTGTGGTGGTGGAGTGGAGCGGTTGGTGATGGCGGCTTGGCGGGATGGTGGCAGTTGATTGCGAGATAGTTGTTGGTGGCAGCTGATGGTCGTTGGTGGCAGCTGATGGTGGGATGGATGGTTGTTGGTGGAGTCATGGCTGGTGATGGATGGATGGTTGTTGGTGGAGCGGTGGTTGGTGATGTGGTTGTAAGTGGCTTGAGTGGGAGAAAGGATGACGGCTTGAGCAAGAGACATGCTGACGATGGAGTGGAGGGTGATGGATATGGTTGTTGGTGGCTTGTTGGGTGATGTGGTGTGGTGGTGGAGTGGAGTGGCTACTGATGGCGGGCTGGCGGAATGATGGCAGTTGATTACGAGATAGCTTGTTGGTGAAATGGATGTTGGTGGCTTGGGTGGCGGGTGGTTTGAGCGGGAGAAAGGGGGGCGGGGGATGCAATGACTGGGGCAGGAGGGACAGAAAGATGTTGGGAGGTTGGTTAGCAGGTCATGGGGAAAGAAAAGGAAAAGCGGGAGGAGAGGTTGGTGTGCGGGAGACAAGGATAGCAGCGGCGGCTTTGGAGGGGAGACGGGGTAGCGGCGGGGTGGTTTGTGGTTTGAGGAGGAATGGGTGTTAGGGCGGATCAAAAAACCGCTCTGAGAGCAATGAAAGAGATATCGACGATATCGTCGATATATCGACCGGTATACCGATATCGACGGCATCGGTCATCGGTTCACACAAACCTGTCGTTGGGATTGCAAATATCGGTAAACCGATGGTATACCGCCAACTATCGACAAATACCGCCAAATATCGACGAAATGTACTGGTATACTGACAGAAATACCGATTTTTTGCGTGCTTGAGTTTGTTTCTGTTGTTTGAGAGGAGGAAATGGGGGAGCAAAGGGATCTCGACAACTAGGGCTCAGATAAGTCTAATCTAAGGTATGCCTTTATGTTTTCTACCATTTCTCTCATTTACACTTCATTTATCTAAATTAAAATATAAATTCATCCCACAATGCCTTAAATTGGCAAAGATCCCGCCATCTGCTTTTTTATGTCTTCCTAATTGTATGTGTTCTTAGATCTATAAGACTTTCACATAATCTACATTATAATCATAGTAATATACCTAAATAATCCACGAAATATAAGTATAATCTGCTATCTTTTTTAGTAGTAACCTAATTAGTATACATATGTTCTTCTTACTAGTATTTTTATCATACAAACAGTGTTATCAAGGCGCCCGCCTAGGCGCCCTAGGCGTTAAGCCAGGCGCCTCAAACTAGGCGCCCAGCCTATTAAATGCATTAAGTGGGCGTTTAAGGCGTTTTAGGCCCAAATTATGCAATTTAAAGGCTAAACTAGCATGAATCGAGTCTAGATTTGGTCAAATTAGATCACCTTCAGTCATTGCATGGTTGATATAGGTCTGATTTAGAGTAAATCAGGTCAAATTTTGGCAAATTAGGTCTGGTCTGATTTGGGGAAATGAGGATTGATTTGGGCCAAATCGGTATGTCATCATAGCGTTGTTTGTTAAGTTTTTTCTACTTTTTCATATGTTTATTGTTCTTGCTTCTTTCTCTTTTCTTTTTTTATCCATTCTCCTGCATCTTATTCCTGAGTCCTGCTGCTATGTTTTTTCTGAGTTATTCATCCTATATTCCCTCCTACTACTATGCAAGCATGTGCATATTTTCTTTTTCAAATTTGTCCTATACATCCTGCTACGAAATCTACTACTACTATTTACATATCTAATTTTCTTTTTCTGATTTCTTCCTCCTAAATCTCCTCTCTTAGCCACTGTTGTTTGCATGTTTCCATTTATTTTCACTGACCTATTCCTTCCTCTATATTTTCTAATTCAGCACCTGCTACTGCTGTTTTTTATTTTGTTTTGTTGATTCTTCCTCTTTCAATCTCCTTTTACTGCCCATGTTTGTCTTATTCTGACTTCTTCCTACAGAACTTCTACCATTTGCACGCTCTTTTTATCCCATTTTCTCTCACCAATTCGTACTTGTCTTCCTCTTACTGTTGTTTCATTTTCTTCATGTTAATTCTGTTGTCCCTGATTCTCCTATAGTTATCAATTCAAATTAGACTTACAATAACATTTAATGAATAAATAATACATTATCACATATAGTATCATGTGTGTGAACATTTAAATATGTAACTGAAAAAAAAAGTAAAAACAAAAACGCCCAGAAAAGCCTAGGCGCCCGCCTAGGCGCCTAGGCGCCCCTTAGATTAAACCCACCACCTAGACGCCTTGACAACCATGCATACAAAGGAAGAAAATGTACTACTTCGCAACACAACAAACAAATATTCTAAAAAAGTATAGATTTTGTAATTTTCTAGTCTTATATTTGTTTATATATGGCACTTGCTACATATATCCCACAACATGGACATGGTTGACATGTTAAGTACACTTTTATATTATCGCATCCCCACGACATGCATATAGTGGGCATGGTAATAATGGCTTTTATACTTATCCCGCTATTGAGCATAATCCATGGAGAAACTCACTACCACATATCAAGATCATATGGTAACAAACAACAGCGGAGAAAAGTTGCCACAATAGTGATGGTGCCTAACTTCCTTGACAATCATGAAGTTAATTGTCAAAGTCACACATTGAAGAAGAGCAAGAGAAAGCCTTGGTGTATATTTTCATTAGAATCTAATATGATGCATATGGAGACATAGTACTGTAAAATTCAAAAACATATCGTGTTTAATTACATAAAAAGAACGAGTATTATACACTTATATAGTATTGTACATGACGTGTCTGAGCAACATGTAACTTCATATCACCAACCTTACATAATGTACATGTCATGGGAGCAATATGTCAACCATATCAACTCAATATTGTACAGAGAATCAGTGTGTAACTCGACATACAATTGATATGAGTTAGTAAGTTACTATGCTATTCATGTGTTGTGAATTGGATATTATTGCATAAGTGTGTGTGTGTTTATGTTGATGGATTGTACTAGTAAAATTCTAAATCTTAATTCCAATATTTTGTCATTGAAATCCTTCTTCGAAATCCGCAGAAAACAGGATAAGTTCCCTACCTCCCACATGATGGACAACCCCTCATACCCTTTATAGAATTTTATTGCATAAAACGATGCATTTAGGTGTAGAGATTACCCCTGTAAAATTTCTTGATTTAATTCGTTCATTTTGGCGTCGATATGGCCAGGATTGCATTTGTCGATATTTCTGTCGGTATACCAGTAAATATCTATATCCAAGTTGTAGAAACGGCATCGGTATCGGCCATTTAATTTCGTGTCTGATACCATGTGATTAGAGAAATGTTGTATATTACTTTTACAGGCATAGGCACCCTCCTTATATGGGAGGGGAAGAGCCACTTAATACATAGTTCACAAACATGGGACCAAAGACGAGACACTAAAGAGTGCACAAAATAAATATATTATTAACAAGAATGTCTAGGATATATTTTCTTTGACAAATATTCACACCTTTTGCTAATTTTTCAATCTCTATACCCACAAAGTACTTTATTTCACCATATCTTTCATTTCAAATTCTTTAACTAGCATGGTCTTTAGGAGTTGTATTTATTCATTGCCACTTCCAGTAATAATTTGTTGTCTACATACACTAGCATTGACCTTTTTAGGTCTTCTGAACAAATAGAGTATGGTGTCCATTTCCTTGTTGGAACCCTAACAGTTTCATGAAGATTCTAAGCCTTTCAAACCAATCCCTCAGAGATTGCTTTAATCCATACAAAGCTTTCTTTAAACTGCAAAACTTTCCTGCTTGTTCATAGGTAGGTGGTAGTTTCATGAAGATTTGTTCATTCCGGCCATCACTAAGAAGAGTTTTCTTAACATCAAGCTGATGCATTTTCCAGGAGATGAAAAGAATAACAATAATGATTTCGACAGTGTTCATCTTTGCCACAGGAGAAAGTGTCTTAAAGTAATCGATTCCATACATCGAGAAAAACCTCTAGCAACTAGCCCAGCCTTGTATTTGTCATAGTCTCATCAGCATTGTGCTTTCATTGTGCAAACCCACTTGGATCCAACCAGATGAGCTCCTTTAGGAATGTTCACAATATCCCATGTTTGATTCTTTATTAGAGCATTCATTTCTTTCTTCATAGCATGAGCCCACTTGGGGTCTTTTAAGGCTTCATCAACTGTCCTAGAAATAGACGAAATGTCAAGAGCAGACAAAAAACAAATATTATTGGAACTTATTTGTGAAATGGCACATATATTTGGAGAGGATGCTTGGTGCATTTTCGTGTTCCTTTCCTAAGAGCGATTTGCAGAACGTCGTCAAACCATGTTGACTTCTGGACCTAGTCTCGAGAGGATTGAGTCTAGGATTGGTATTGGCATCATTATTCTCAATGACGATTGGATTTTGCATTCTTCCTCTTCCGTACACATGTCCAAACCATTGTCCTTCATGAGTCTTTTCAGTTCTACTTCTGTAGTTTTGGAAAAGCATAGTGGTTCTTCTATCGGACATGTTACTACTAACTCCTATAAAGGAACAATACCCACAAAGAAAGGTACATTCTCATCAAACATAATGTATTTGGAAATATAGTATTTTCTTATTGACACAGAGAAACATATCCTTTCTTTGTCACATAATACCCAAGAAAAATAGCTCTAATCGCCCACGGGTTAAATTTTGATCTCCTAGGTTGCAAGCTATGTACATCGCAAATACTTTTGGTGGTAGATAAAAATGTTTTGTTGCCAGACAAACTATCATTGGAACCTCCCCCTTCAATTCTCTACTATGCATTCTTAATTAAGTAGGCAGTTGTTGAAACTACATTACACTAGAATTTTTACGGAACATTCCTATGAATTAGGGAGCTCTTGTGACCAGCAAAAGGTGTATATTTTTCCTCTCTGCCATGCCATTCAGTTGTGGTGTGTAGTTGCAGGATGTCTAATGAATAATATGTTTCTTATTGAAATGGGCATCACTCCTTTTTCTAAATACTCCTTGGCGTCATTAGATCTAAATTTCTTTATAGTGGTTTCAAATCGCATTTCCACGATCATTACATATTGTAAATTAAAAAAAATCAAGTTTACAATTAGTGTCACAGGAATCAGACATTGGCTTGGCGAGTCTCCTCTGCTTCAATTTAAAATGAAACCTCTTCTAGTCTAGGAATGGAAATCCCATTTAAGATTTTACTGTGAACATTTTCAAGCTCTGCATTGAGACCACCCATAAAGGTGCATCTTCCATTCCCGTTCCCAATACAACTTCTGATCATCAGCGCAAATTTATGTATTTTCACTGTAGTAATCCATATACTCCCACTTGGTTTTCAAGGTACTGTACAAATTGATCATGTCAATTTTTCTTGCTGAAGAGTACAAATCTCCTTGTTCAGTTGGCAAATCTAGATGTCCTTTTTATGCCAGAACTTACTTTTGAGAACACCCCACATGTCGGAAGCTGTCTTCTTTTACATAATTAGGGGTTGTACGTCAGAAGCAACAGAATTCCAATTTAATATTTAACTAGGTTGTCTTCAAGGTACTATAAATTCCATCCCTGTTTTCTTTTGCAGGCGCTTTGTCATTTTAACATAGCCAATTCTTCACTGGCTAGTAATTGACATCTCCGCAGCAGCCATAGGAGATAATTGGCATGGTTCAACTTTGTTGTGGTTATTTGCACGACTGACATGTCAATGGACTTGGAGGGCTCCATGAGAGAGGAAAGATGAAACGGCCAGAAACAAAAGAGGTATTAGGAAAAGTATACTAGCATCAACAGAAACATATTGCAGGCTCCTAGCAGCAAGAGAACTGTATCCCAGCAGCAGCAGAGACGCAGGGTTGTTATTGCTTTCATAATATCACTGATAGGGAGGACTCGTTACATTATATAGAATAACAAAGGCTATATGGATCCAAGCCCAAGATCCATTTAGCAACAAAAACATAATAGCATAGCACTTAACACATGCAATAATAATATAGTAGGATGCCGATGAGTATTTTTTATGTCAAAAAATCCCTCTAACGGCTCTTTTGAATGCCTCAAAGCCCGACTGTGGTTAAGGGCTATACCGAGACCTTTGGGGTATGTTTCTTGAAGACTTTCTCTCCGATCACCAGAATTGCATCGGCTTGCATTCTTATATCCCTCTTTGCTCATCTAGATTAGGAGTTATACACTTTGACATAAAAAGTGCTACCTTACACGGAGATTTCTCATAGGAGTCTATATGCAACAATCTCCCAGATTTGTTGCCGAGGGGGAGTTATCTAGGAAGGTTTTTCGCCTATGACGTTCCCTTTATGGCCTCAAGCAATCTCGTCGGGCTTGGTTTGATAAACTAAGCATCATTCTTGAGAATCTTGTACCCAAAAGATCGTCAAGTGATCAACTACTAGTTTGACAACAAAACCTCCAAATGTCATGTCCTCTTGTAGTTTATCTTGATGATATTGTAATTACTAGCAATGGCACTCAGAGCATCATTGATCTTAAGAAGGCACTTCATTCTCACTTCTACACAAAGGTTGAGGACACTCTGATATTTATTAGGAATTGTAGTTCTTCGATCAAAAGATGGAATAAATATATTCCAATGTATGTTTTGGACCTTCTCAATGATATTGGCATGACTAATGCTAAACCCTTCTCGATTCCAATGGATTATCATGCCTCTACAATAACATCGGGCCAGTGTACTGCAAAATTCCTATATTTTAGATTTCTAAAACTTGCTCCAAGAAAAGGACTATTCTACAAATGTCTCATTTCCAAGGAGATCACCAACATTGGATACGTTGATATGGACTGCACATGAGATGTGACTGATAGGCAGTCAATCTCAGGATTCTACATTTTTCAGTGAGATCATCTGTGGCCCGAAGGATCAAGAAACAAGCAGTGGTTGCTCGTTCAGAATACCGCGCTATGGCCCATGCCTGTTCTGATATACGATGGTACACAATTTTGGAAGAGATGGCATTTCAGTACAGTCTCTAATATGACAAGTAGGTTGCTATCAACATTACCAATATTAAGGTCTGTCGTGAAAGAACGAAGCACATTGAAGTTGATTGTCATTTTGTTTATCACCTAATGAAGCCTAACAAGATTAACACAGCGCATGTAAAGACCGGAGAACAGGTTGCATATGTTCACACAAAGCCTCTCCTTCCTACCTTGTCTTCATATATGAGTACCAAGTTGATTACAAGATGTGTATCTTCCAGCTTGAGGGGGAGTTCTAGAGATAACTAGTTAAATGGGCCAACTGGGCCTCTCTCTCCTTTCCTTACGATACGTTATCCTGTACTCGTGGTACAGGATAACACAATTTAATGAGAACGTCTGTACCAGTTTTGTAATTAAGTAGTAAATTCTGATTACTAACACCAAATTTTACTTTCGTACGAGTGAAATCTTTTGTAAGATGATGATTTGTTCTCAGCCAGTGGCATATTTTGACAACCAACAGCTAAAAGTGTGATTTTCCATGGTCAATGATTGTCCTTCAGCAAAAGGGGCTCGGATATTACCACCTAAAATATGCAAATAAATAGCATAATACCCAATAAACATGTGCAACCAGCCAGCATATGATCTCCATGTTCAGTTTTGCATAAGAAAAATGTTGAATCTGAAAGTTCAAAACTGATTCGGACACTATTGACTTTTTATGAATTATACTTCTCTACAAGATGCACGCAGCTCAGTTGAGAAATTTGAGTAAAACATCTGTGCTCAAGACCACCTCAAACCTAAGAACACAGGAGTTTGTACTGGGACTCCTCCCTTGATGAAAATTCACCGTGTAAAGTTTTTTTTATTATAAAGGTATTTAGATAATTAAAATCTCTATCAAATAGACCAATATGGGATACAGGGGACATGACCATCATATTGAGAGGAGTTCGGTAATGTAGAGTAGTAACAGTTACCTGGTAAAGGTTGGGGCTTCCACATATGCATTGGGCAAAAGCTCCAGAAAAACCGTCTGTTCCTTTGATGAACTGCCGGACGATATCACGATACTGCACATTCAAGAATGTAGGAAAAATGAAACACAGTTATAAACTATAGAAACCATGTCTCTGGGAAAATCCGGGTTTTCTATATAAATTGTGTACAGTACAAAAAGAAGATCTGCATGCCAAGCAAGATAAGTAATACCCTAGAAGATGTGAACAACCACTACAAGAGGGGAGGGGAGTTACTTTTGGGCGTGCCGTGATGACATGTAAAACTGTTTTTGTGTGGTTTGTATTGATAGAGACCACGCTTATTACATGGTGACGGACTAAAAGAGAATACAACCAAGGGGAAAAAATACATTAAAACAAGCAGGAAAACAAGCCTAAATACACAGCTCTGCAAATATCTTAAGGTATAAATCAGTCACTACATAGGTAGCAATCAGAAAATATGCAAGACATGGACATACAGTATGGGACACAATAATTCCTAAAATTTAGAATCCAGACATGGCATGGACACAACAAATACATTTTGTTAAGATATTACATACACACTTCAAACCATAAGGCAAAAAACTAAATAGTTATTTGTTTAATTCAAATAAATTAATATCTCTACTCCTAATCCTCTGAAAGATGCCAATTTGTTTAGTGTGGTTTTAAGACTTTAAGGTCAATATCAGTTTCAGCATACTACTTGATGAGGAACCAAGTTCCTAGGGAAGCCATGTATAGTTCTCACTAACTACAATAATTCAACTCGGCCCAGACAATACCCCCTGAGTTGGGTATATTGGTATCCCAAATTAGGATATAGACATGGCATGAATACAACAGAAGCATGAATACACGGTACTCCCACAACTACGACATAGGGACACATGTAATGTCTCTGACCAAGCCATCTAATTTTCCTTTTGGGAAACCATGAGGCTAAATCTTATACGTTAACATGGCTCTAAGTATCAAAGTACAAGAATGACATAAGCAACACTTCATCATCATCGTCATCATCATCATCTATGTGAGGAAGTGTTTACGATAATGTTGTGTTGTTTTATTGATATGTACACCCCTGTCCTTATATAGGAGAGGAGGCAATTACAAGGAGGCACAAAGGAAGCGGACAAACTCTAATGGGTCATGGGCAACAGGCCCATGTAGACAATATACTAATAACCTATTAACTAAATAGGCTATATTCTAACACTCCCCCTCAAGCTGGAGCATGGGTGAACGCATGTCCAAGCTTGGAGTTGCATGACTCAATTGAACGACAAGAAATAAACGATAAATGAAAGATAGATAAGTCACTCCCCATACAAAAATTATTACTCCCCCTTAAACAATACTTCCTAACTAAATTGATATGATGATGCCTCTTTGAGATGTGTTCTGCAGGACGGAGAAGCTCGAGCTTTGAAGAAAGTCTTTCTCTGGAAGTGCATCTGGAACGAAGAACATCTGAAGCAGATAATCATAAATACCACGACTACACCATCTTCACTGGAGAGAAATGTGGAATGGAATAAGCGCACTCAACACATCCAACATACATAATGCGGCACAAATGCGGAGGCACAATGTTGATGTCTCTGAATTGTCTGAGAAGTGTAGCCAACTGGAATTAGCGTAGAAGACAACCGACATGCATAATGTGGCACGAACACGCAGGGCGAGATGTTGAGGTGTCATCTCAACACGTGACGAGCTTCGAAGATGAAGAAGCAACCATCTGGAACACCATCAATGCAGCATGGATGATCAATTGGAACGTCATCAACACCAAAGGGACTAGAGGCCGGAATATGCACAGCAAGCTCTTGTCCTGACATACATAATGTGGTACGAACGCAAAAGTTTTGGTGTCAATGTTGCAACTGTGAGATCCTTCAATGTTGTCTGAAAAGTCATGTTCTAAGTAGGAATGACGCGCCACAAAGACATCAGGAAACTAGATGTGTTGAACAATACGAAGCCCCATGAAGATAGCCTGGAATATCATCTCATCTCATCTCATGTCTCTCTCCTCATATTCTCTCTCTCATGTTCTCCTCATACCCTCCTCTCTATCTCTTTCTCTCCTCTATTCCCTCCCGCACACCAAATACAACGACAGTGAGTAGATGGTGTCGAAAAAGGAAAATATGACCCCTCCCCCCCCCGCAAGTGGAAAGACACACACATGATGGATGGAAGGGTGGGAAAGGGAAAGGGTAAAATGAGAGGTGTAGTGTGTAGAGAAGAACAAAAGGACTACCGGAATGGAAACATCGGTAGGAGGAGATACACTACTGGAATTTTGCTCGGTAGGGGAGGAAGTGGCACTGCCGGAATGGTTTCTCGGCATGAAAATCGATAACCGGGATCAATATGAAAAAACAACCCGATTAAGATCCGAATAGAGAAAATAAATGGATAAAATTTTTGCAGGGTCAAAAAATAATAATAGGATCTGATTATCATAAGTATTGGAGGAGAGATAGACCTTTGGAGGACGTCAAACTGGAATTGGAAGTGTTCTGACTGCTTCAAACACGCCATGTCTATGATTGGACACGTCGTGTAACTTGTCAGAGGTGAGAGACCGACTCCTGATGACGGGCCATGTGGAATGCTGACATGTCGTGTAGCTTGATGGTTGATGATGGCAGGCTCCCAGCAACACGCCATGTGGAAATGAGACACGTTGTGTCGGATGTCGGAGGCGTAACTCTGTTGTCCGCTGACACGCCGTGTTCCAGGAAACACGCGGTATATGTTGCAATCTGCGCCGTCAGGACGAGTTCTGGAATCGAACACGCCGTGTCTTTTGCGTTCTGGACGAAACTCCACGTCGTCAGGGTGATTTCTGGAGCATGACACGTTGTGTTGTTTGGACAACACACTGTGTCGGCGACGGCTGATGCACGATCTCAACGGGAATAAGCGCCGTCAAGGAGAGAAGTACCCCGGGAATTAGCACCATGGGTCGACGGGAATTAGCGTCGTCTTTTGTACTCCTTTGATCATGAACAGAGGTGATTCCTTACTTGACCACGGCCGAAGCTGGACAGGAATAAGCGTCGTCCAGGGTCCCGAGAAGTGGTGTAGCGGTGGAGTGATGGATGAATGCTTGGTGCAATGGCTCGACGCGGAGATGGCAAGGCAACGAGGCGGTGAAGATGATGGCGGCGGTTGCTGGAGCGGAAGGTAGATGTGCTTGGTGTGGCTTCTTCAATAGCGGCGACTGGAGCTGCTTGACGAACAGATCTCGGGGAAGATGACGACGATGGATAGATCTGGATAGGAAATAGCGTCGTCCAGAGATTCAGACTGGATAGAGATTGCTGGGAAGGATGGTGCCATCTCATAGATAAAATATATGTGAAAGGGGAAGAAGATGCGACCATGGAGGTCGGGATGAGCCTGGCTGGCGGCCGGCCTAAGCCATGGAAGGAGGCAGCAGCCGCCCTCAAGCGGGTTGTCCCCCGGTTGCTCTCTCTAGAAGAGGAAGGGGTGGTGGTTGCTAGGGTTTGATCAGGCGCCAGAGAGAGAATAGTGAAGGAGGGGTGGCGGCTAGGGTTCTCTCCTCAGGGCTATTGCTCTGATACCATGTGAAGAAGTGTATACGATAATGTTGTGTTGTTCTATTGATATGTACATCCATGTCCTTATATAGGAGAGGAGGCAATTACAAGGAAGCACAAAGGAAGCTGACTAAACCTGATGGGCCATGGGCAACAGGCCCGTTTAGATAATAAACTAATAACCTATTAACTAAATAGGCTATATTTTAACAATCTAAGCCTCAGTCCCAACTATGTTGGGGTTGGCTACATGGATCTTCGTTTCCATTCAGCTCTATCATGGGTCATATTCTGGTCAAGATGTAGAGATTCAAAAACTCTCTTTATAAGCTTCTCCCATGTTAATTTAGACCTTCCTCTTCTATTAATTGTGCTTGACTCAATAGAATTGCTTCATATAGGCGCATTAGTCAGTCTGCATTACACATGTCCATACCATCTGAGTCAATCCTCGCGCAACTTGTCCTCAATGCTCGCCACCCCCACTTTATTCCTGATATAGTCATTTCTCAAGTGATCTTTTCTTGTTTTCCCACACATCCATCTCAGCATACGCATTTCAACCACGTTCATTTTGTTGAGACTTAGTTTCTTCATGACTCAACATTCACTCCCATAGAGCATGGTAGGTCGTATAGTTGTTCTACAAAACTTGCTTTTTAATCTGAGAGGGATCTTCCGATCACATAATACTTCAGTTGTTTTCCTCCATTTCAACCATCATGTCGTGATCCTGTGACAAACATCATTTTGGACATCCCCATCTATTTGAATAATAGAACCCAAGTAACGAAATTAATCACATTTTGGTATATCTACTCCATCCAACTTAGCTCACCATTCACACTGCGAGATTGGATGAAATTGCAATGCATATACTCAATTTTACTCTTACTAATCATCAATCCATTTGATTCCAATGCATATCTCCAAAGTTCAACTTTATCATTCAATCCATCTTTAGTTTCGTCAATCAATACAATATCATCAACAAATAACATACACCAAGGAATACCATCCTAAACAGCAAATAACATACACCAAGGAATACCATCATGAACATTTTTTGTCGACTCATCCATAACAAGAACGAACAGATATAGGCTGAGAGTGGGTCCTTGGTGTACCCCAAATGTGATAGGAAATGTTGGTGTCTCTCCTCCAGGAGTCTTCACACTTACAGTAGAGCTATCATACATGTCTTTAATCAAGTCAATGTATTGGATTGACACACCCTTTTTCTTCAAAACCATCCACAACACTTCCCTAGATACTCGATCATAAGCCTTTTCAAATCAATAAAAACCATATGAAGATCTCTTTTGCTTTCTCTATACTTCTTTATAAGCCTCCTTATCAGAAAAATAGCATATGTTGTTGATGATCTTCCAGGCATGAAACCAAATTGGTTGTTTGATATCTACGTTATAGATCTTAGCCTCTGCTCAATAATCCTCTCCCAAAGCTTCATTGTGTGACTCATCAACTTGATACCTCAATTATCCTCTCCCAAAGGCAACTTTACATTTTTATATAATTACAATGATCATGTATACCAAATGAGGTTTAAGGTGTCCTTGGTTCTTGATGCCCTGCAAAATATTTTCAAGGCAAGTCTACTGTAAGGAAAGGTTCTACAAATGCACAAGTCCGCAACATGGAAGAATGTCGCCACCCAAATGGGAGGGTATGTATGAGTAAGACAAATGTCTAAGTAGGACAAATACAGAATAGTTAGAATCTATAATCATAATTATATAATCCAGTCAATTACTCATAGCATGACAGATGTCAAAGTGCTTGACTAATACTAAAGCTATGCTCAAATATATATTACCAATTTTGGTATTTCATATTGTTAGCATAAGTGGCTCTTTAGTAATTCGGCCTAGCCCCATTATCATCAAATATGTAGTTTTATATCTTATGTTGTTCCTATGGAACACCACACCTCCCAACTCATCTATACGGAGGCCAATGTAAGCTAATTACAACTTAACGAAGTAATCTAATTTCACACATTGTATTAGAGCAGTAGTCTTTCCTACAGGTTCAACTCTCTTCCCTCTCCCCCCTTCCCTTTCTTGCCCTCCAAGGAAATCCCCCCTCCACCCATTTAGGAAATACTATTCACCGTGCAGGAAACACTATCCATCATTGCCAAAAGTAGTGTTCACCAACAGAAGTACCGTTTTCCAGAAGTATTATTCATTGTTGAAAACATTATTTAACGTTGAAAACACTATTTAATGTTGAAAACACTATCAATGTAGGAAACATTGTTCACCAACAGAAACATTGTTCATTGATAGGAGTGTTGTTTACCTTATATTGACCATCTTGGCACGATCTAAGTTTCTCTACCTCGTGTTCTTTTCCATCATTTGTATCTCCTTTTCTTTCTACAAAAAAAAGAATCAAAAGACCCAGGTTGCTCTCTTTTAAAGAAAAAAAAAGGGAAAACTACATTGTTCTTTCCTCTCCATGTAATTCCCCTAAAACGCATGGGTGACTGCTTCTTTGTCTAATTTGGGGGCTATGATCTTACATCACAATGCCAAATTCCTTTGTTGTCTTCCTACCATGCCAACTTTTCAGGTAGCGCTTTCATCTTTGTTTTTCTTTTCTGACCTTCTTTCTGATGAATACAAAGTTTCATTTTTTGCTTCTTCAACAAACGTTCTTGCATATCGGTGCCTTACTCTTTCTTTTATCATGTTGCATTCTGGTAAATCATATATGCTCTCATGGCTGAAGATAAAGCCCCCCTATCATATACAATGACATGCCATCTAATTTTGTTATTAAACTAAGCAGAAGCAACTACCTTATGTGGATGAATGATGTCTCCACATTCCTTGAGTCACGGAACAAGCTCAAGTCCATCATCGACAACCCACCTGTAAAACATGAAGATCACCCAACATGGGCAACTGGCAAAAGTCAAGTCCTTCACTAGCTCTAGAGTGGCATGGAATCCCATATTGAGGTCAACTACATGTTTTACCACAATGCCAAAATGATGTGGGAAAAAATGAAGCAATTTCACACCCAAGAGGAGAATTGCCTTCATTTGTACAATTTGATGGATAAACTCTTCTTCGAGCAGCAAGGTGATCGACCCCTTGAGGCCTACTACAACTCCATGTAGGCCCTAGCGAATCAACTCAATTTTTTCTCCCCTACTACATCAACAGACGTCATCAAGGAGTGTGAATGTATCATCTCTGGGAGGTTTTTCAACAGCCTACACCTACGGTATGTTGTCGCCAACCGTTACTCCCGAGAGGAACAACATTTCCATCCATAGATTAAGCAAATGTGCCAATATCTCAGTCTGACATACCCCCATCCCACATCACCTACATTGAGCCCTCTGAATCTCAAGCTATTCCAGTCAGAATATGAATGGCTTTTCGTGTTGCACAACAGGTTGGTTAATCACCGTTCCCAACACAACAAGTTGGTTACTCACCACTCCTTGCACAATTGGTTCCCTCCCTTAGCAAACTCTACTACATCAGAATGGGTGATTGAAGATTCCCTGGTCTACCTAGTCCTCTGCCCACCTTGCAGCTATCCATCAATGTAATGTTAGGCCCTCCAGGCTTGCCACACACTTCAATTGGATTGTAAGGTCAGACGCTACCAAACACATGATTAGCATGAGACATCTACTTACCACTTCATATTCCTATATTCCTCACTCTATCACCTTGGCAAATGAACTTGTCAAAATTGTTGCCCGAAGTGGTACCATTCTACTTTCTTGTACCATCACAATACCCTTTGTTCATTACAAGGAAGAAAGTGTCTGATTTCGATGTCGTTTCAGTGGCCACAGAAATAGAAATTTATTGGAATTTCGATGGAAATTTTGAAAAATGTGTTCCTAACGTTTTGACGGCAAAATGAACAAATTAATTTTATAAATTTACCAGACATATCTACTAGTGCAGATGTACTCAAATATGTAATAATATTTCATATTGGATCTGTGCGGGTGGGTCTCTTCATGTGTGAGTGAAGGACCCTAAACTGTTTTGATGGGGATTTCAATGAAGAATTTTGATGCCAACATTCAATGGTGAAATCAATGAATTAAGTCATTATAGTTTGCAAGCACAATATACAGACATAAAGACACAAAATGTGCAAAATAAATAAGCTCTAGGTAGTCCGTAGTACATTAAAAAAAAAAGAAAATTATCGATGGACAGTGTGTTTCAACAGTGCATTTCAATGTCTGATGGCCGTCGATATTTAAATAATTGTGGAAATTTCGACAATTTTGTCGAAATTTTAAAATATGCTTCATTATGTTCCCAATTTTCCACATAAACTACTTCCTGTGGCTAAAGTCGTTGATTCCTCAGTATGTTATCACACTTTTGGTCCTACTAGTTTTGTGACGAGCTTGAGGATGATTGGACGAGGGCTTGCTCTAGTGATCTCTACTACTTCTCGGCCTCTACATCCCCCTCCACTGCTCTTGTTACTAATTCACCCTTACAACATCTTAGTTTTGATCATTAGTCACTAGATAAATAAAAAGTTTTGATTCTTCAGTTTCCTTCCTATCCTCACTTTCTTGTGAGGCTCGTCAATTAGAAAACACCACAGTGTGTCGTTTCCTGTGTATACTCACAAACAATCTGTAAAACCTTTTGAATTAATACATAGTAATGTTTGTGGCCCATTTTGGGATATTGCATATAATGGTAACCGCTATTTGTTGACTTTTGTGGATGATTTCTCTAGTATGACTTGGCTTTATCTTCTTAAAACTCGTGAAGATGTTTATTTTGTCATTAAAGTGTTTCACAAATGATCATTGTTTAGTTTTTGAGTCATCAACTGAGATTTTGTGAATAGACAATGTGCTTGAATATGTTCTTGCTATTTTTTCTCATTCTATTGTAAAGTAGGCATGATCGATCAGGTCATGTGCTCAATCTCCACGACATATGGTATTGTAAAATGAAAAAATCGATATCCTCTTGAAACTACTCGCTCTTTACCCATTAATGCCAACTTACCCAAATGGTTCTTGTCTGAGGCCATTTTGATGGCATGCTTTCTCATCGAAAATCTTCGTTCTTTGTTCTTCATTCTCATAAGAATCCCTTTTCTCATTCTCCTTGAGTTTCCGGATGTGTTGCCTTTATCCATAGTTATGATCCAAAGGCCGATAAGCTTTCCCCTCAAGTGCTTAAAACTATTTTCTAGGGTTACTCCTAAGTCCTAAGTTTAGAAAGTTTACAAGTGTTTTGATATGGTTGCTAATCCCATGTATGATTTTGCTGATGTAACCTTTCATGAGGATGAACTCTTCTTTTCTACTTCAACAGTTCATGTTTCTTGATCACCTCAATTTATTTCTCTTCCCCTAGATGCCAACCCTATTCCACTCATGTATGAGTAGTACTTAACCAACATCTCCACCTCTATCCCAAGGTGTACAATGGAAAGGTAAACGCTCTTATACAATTAAGCATCATATCTTTTAAACTCAATGCTTGGCCCATCTTTCTTCCTATGCTCATGCTCTTGCCACTACCCTTAATACTACAATTGTTCTCACGCACCATGAGATAGCTCTTCAGCACCCTGGGTGGAGGTTGCCATGGTGGATGAGATGGAGGCATTGTGGGAAAATCACACATGGGACCTGGTCGATCCATCCCACGACAAGAACAGTGTTGGTTGTTGTCAAATATTAAAAGACGACTACTTGTTGTAACTTCATAGCAGTAGTAGAGGTAGATGATGAATAAATAATAATAGCAGCAGAAAACTTCATATAGCGGAAAAACTATCACGAACAATCCACATAACAATAGAAGGATCCACATAGATGAAAAAAGAGCACCAATAGTAGCATAAGGATCCATATATCAGCAGTAAAAAGTGGCATGAAGAACCAAGTAGCACCAAGTGGCATGAAGATCCATGTAGCAACATAACTAAATTCTTCTTCCTTCATTTCTCCTCCATCTCATCTCTTCCCTCTACTCTTCATCCTCTATTCTCCTCCTCATGCCAACCACGAAAAGAATGAAGAGTGGTTGGAGTGGAGAGTCAAAAACAATGGTAGAGGTAGCATTGTGTAGGCAATATATGGAGGAGGATAAACGATAACTCGAGTCAAGGTGCAAAATGACCCGATTAGACAGATCTGAGTAGAAAAATAAATGGATCTCTTTCTGACCCGAAAATGGGATTTGTTTAGCCCATAGGGCAACAAATCAGGGGGTGTGAGGGTGGAGCCCCCGAAAAAATCCGATTAGGCAAAAAATGGATCCGATTAGCACAAATATGTAGAGTATATATGGGGGCAGTATAGAAAAAAATATTGAGGTACTCAAAAAGATATGTAGGCATGTTTGGTAGCGGTGGCGAGTGTGGTGGGTAGCGATAGACAGCAGTGGGTGACCACCCACGATAGATAACAGTGCAAATGGGGTTGCGAGAGGAGCAGCGGAAGTAGAGGTTGCATGATGATGGCAGTAGTCAAAAAGGGCCACCAGCAGCAGCAAGGCGATCATGAGCAGCGGTCACGACAGCTTTACAAGGCAAGCAGCAGTAGCAGAGCAGTAGGAGGCTGCTGCAATGAGCAGGGCCAGCGGCGAGCAGACATTTAGGGTCCATCGGCGGCCAGAAGAAGCAGGAGTAGGGGTGGCACAAGATGGCGGTGCAGGCATGCAGTAGGCAGGGGTGCAGGATCAGCGGCAGACTGTCTTTAGAAAGCAGCAAAAGATGACGGCAGTGACCAGGGTGGGCAAAATGCAGGCAGCTGGGGCAGGAAGGAGGGAACTAGAAGTGGCCGGTGGCACGACGGGCAACAAAGTTGCTTGGCGGCGCTTGTACTGGCAGTGATGACAAGGGGCTGCGGCGGCGACAAAAGTGGCGGGGGCTGGCTATTGGTCAGTTGCCAGCGGCTGGTGCAGTGACGGGAGGAGCACCGGGGATATTAGGGGCGGCAGCGGCAAGGTAGATCATCGAAGCGGCGGTGAGAAGAGGGGCAGCAGCGGCACAGGGTAAAGGAGATGACACAAGCAGTAACAAGAACTTTCCCTGCGGGATCTCCGCTAAGGGCGGCGGCCGCCCACAAGGGGCGCTCCTCCGATTTTCTCTCTCTCACGTTGTCAAATAATAATAGACGGCTGCTTATTGTATTGAAAAGAGAAAATCATGCTCCTATATATAGGAGAACAGGGAAGCATACAGACACAACTTAACCCTAATGGGCCAAGACATACTTGGGCCCATATTACAAAACACTTTTTATCATAAATAAACAGACTCTAATAGTTGTTGTTGCTTTTTTTAAGTAATGCTAAAGTGCGCTTAAAGGCATGATCGGTTGCCAAAGGTTACACTCAGACATTCGGCATTAACTTCTTCGAGACCTTCTCGTCTGTCACTCGAATCGCTTCTATTTGCAATCTCATATCTCTCGCTGCCCACCTGAATTGGCCTCTATATCAGCCTGACATCAAGAATGCCTTTCGACATGGTGCCTTATCTGAAGAAGTATATATGCAGCAACTCTCAACGTTGTTGTTGGAGGGGGGGTCTACTAAAGAAGTATATATGTAGCCAACTCCCAACTTTGTTGATGAGGGGGAGTATACTACCAAAGTTTATCATCTTTGTCGCTCTCTCTACGGACTAAAACAATCTCCTATTGCATGGTTCAACAAGCTCATCATGGTTTTTGAACACTTGGGATTCAAGCAATCTTTGACCATTCTCTCTTTTGCTCACGTGCACCTCAGGGTCATGTTCTTCTCATTGTCTATGTCGACAACATTGTAACTATTGGGAGTGATGTCCAATGAATCTCTAAATTAAGGAAAGCTCTCCAATCTCACTTTCATACCAAAGATTTGTGGAACCCTTGGTACTTTTTAGGCATAGTACTTCGATCCAAGTCTAGGATCAAACACTCTCAAAGCCTCTATGTTCTAGATTTATTGAAAGAAATAGGGATGCTTGATGCAAAGTTTGTCTCTAAACCTATGGATTACCATACAAAGCTTATGAGTGAAGGTTCCTGATCCAAAACAATACCAACACATTGTTGGCAAGTTAACTTACCTGACAATTACACACCTAGATATTTTCAAGGCTATTGGTGTGGTAAGCCAGCACATGAGCTCTCCTATAAGTGAGCCCTAGGAAAAGGTCTCTAATCTATGAACGGCCTCAAGAGAAAACCATCTTGGTCTCTGGCTATGCAAATGCAGATTGGGCAGGTGATGCTCAGGATTGGCGATCTACACCGGGCTTCTGTATTCTACTAGCCAGACACCATGTTGCTTGGAGAAGTGTAAAACAGTTTTTTGTTGCTAGATCTAGCACATAGGCTGGGTATAGAGCTACAACTCACACCTACTGCCATCTATGGTGGGTTCAGTCCATTATCTCTAAGTTTGGAATTCATGTCTAACTTATAGCCACAGTTTTATCGTGATAATCAAACTGTGATTCGCATTGTCGATAACCCAGTCTTCCACATGGGCACAAATCATATTGAGTTGGATTGCCATTGATATCTTCACCAAGCATTGTCTCTGTTCTATTCCAATACATGAGTAGCAAGCTGAAATTAAACAATGTGTACTTTCCATCTTAAGGGGGATTGTTAGTAGGAATTGGGCCTAGCCTTGACACTATGAAGTTTTATATCTCACGTTGTTCTTGTGGAAGATCACACCTCTGGGCTCATCTATATAAGGAGGTTCATTTCAGCTGATTACAACTTATCAAAGTGATTATGATTTCACACGCACATATTTCATGATGATGTAGGATTGGACGATGCATAAGGATTGGGAGACCTTGTTCCGTGTATGAGCTTAAGGCTACAATTCTCAAAAAGGGTGCTTCTTTATCCTTGGACGAATTTCCCACAATCATTATAAGAGATGATTAACTAAGACATAGGCACATAGAGTTTTGTAACACCTTTGATCGCTCTAGTACACCCCCAGTCACGCATGAACAAGGCACGATCAACAAATGAGACAGATTAACATATGCAACAACTGCATAAATTGTCATAGGAGGGTGATCCTTGCATAAATTGTACCTTGGAGTATCATTAGTTCGTATGCTTAGTCTTTTTAGGAGACAATTTCCTAGTATTGACCGATCATGCCCGAGTGTACATGACCAACCCAACCGTGGGCCTGGGTATGGTAGATGCCATCGTGTGTTGGCAATGTTATCACATCTTCGATGACTACACTTCATCATAAGTGGATATATATCAAAAGAATATAGAAATTATTACAATGGCCAATCAAGATTGATGGATGTCAAATGATGACCATGATAGATCATCTTGAGTACACTTCCATAATGTAATTATGCAAGATTATGTTGTCAATTAGACAAAACTCCCATCAGGTGAAAAAGGTCAGGGGGTCCCCTTACAAACACAGTATAGCTAACCAACCTTTCCTTTTACTAGCTAAAGGCACCTTTCAGATGGTTGTTTGAAGTCCACTTTCCAACAAAATCACATATTTCAATTCGTCAAGATAAAGAGATTAGTCCAAAAGAGAATAGAATCTCATGGCCCAAAAGCATGTAGGAAATCATTTTTAAGTATAAGAAACAAGATAATCAAGTGGATAATAAAGGTGACCGTATAAAGACATCCCTTTACATCGAGGAAGGAAATTCCCCAAGAAGAGCTATTGACATCATTCATTATAGCTTATATTTTTGTAGTTTATCACAAGGTTGTTAGAGCCGAACTGGTAAGCGAACCAGTGAGGCTTGTGGGTCTCGGTTCACTAGTTCAACCAGTGGTTGGACCGGTTCAACCGCTTTTCAAATCTTATGATTTATGAAAAACCAAGGGAAAGTAAGCAAATCAAGGAAAATATCAAAAAATAACATAGAATGACAATAATGCAATCAAACACTATATTTCCTATGTCAAATTATGGTGGAAGAGCAAAGGGGAATGAGAACATGGAAGTAGCAAGTGGGAATAAACTTAATATTGGGTCTGAGGGTCAAGGTATATAGATACGACCAAGAACCGATTGGTTGGAGAAAACCAGAACGGTTCACCAGTTCGACAGGTTCAACTAGCAAGACCAATTTTGGCCGATTTGAAGTCATTTTCAGAATTTCAGGTTTATCAGTAAATCAAACTGTTCTAGCCACCACTTCCCCGTTCAACCAACCGATTCGGTTCAGTTCCAACAACCTGTCATTGAATTAATATGACCATGTTTGTCAAGGCATTTAGGTGGTCCTTTTCACCAAAGGGATGCCTACGTGCCTAAGTGGGAGCCTAGGCGTTTCTAGTATTTTAATTTTTTATATATAGTTCAATTTACATATGTTAGAAAATAGTTTCGTTATTTATGTATCTCTTTACTATTTGTGTTTCATGTTGGGTCTAGTATGTAAATGTTCTCACTCCATATAATAAAGGAGAACCCGCTCTAGTCGGGTATCGCTTTGACCTGATTCCATTCACATGTTATCGGAGCATATATGGCTGTTGTAACCCTAGCCGCCACCCTCTCTCTCCTCTCCTCTCTTTCTCCCTCTCTTGTTACATCCTCCGTCACCACCGCCAGAGGACATTGTCGTCGCCGTCGCCACTCTTCCCCACCGGAGTGGTCGTCCTCGGATCCGTCAGAGCACGATGACCGCTTGAAGGAGAGGAGAAGACCCTCGTTCTATCCCGTAGAGAGGAAGAGGAGTACCATCTCTCTATTCCCCTTTCCGCTCCACGTAGTCCCCGTACGTAGATGAGTGCCTAAATCTCTTGGGGTTATTGATGTGTCAGATTTGCATCTTCAATTGATTAGTGATGGCGCTAATTCCCGTCACCCCCCCGGCGCGTCTTTCCGAGGTCATCCTCTCTCAAGTGCGTCTTCCTAGAGTCTTCTTTGCTCTTTGATGGAGCTAATTCTCGTCAAAACTTACGTCACTCGCCGCCGGACAGGGCGTATTCCCCAATCGACATGGTATGTTGTTGTGTCCAGAATTTACTCTGACGGCACAGATCGTATGCAACACGGTGTGTCGCATCTGTGACACGACGTGTCACAGCTACTGAAGGTTACACCTCCGAAGATACACGACGTGTCCTGTATCCACACAGTGTGTAAACACGTCAAAAAGTTGTCTTCCATCTTCATCAGCCGACACGGCGTGTCTGGAATCCAACACAACGTGTCCAAATCAGCCAAAAGAACCTGACTTCTGGCTCTGTCATCTCACACGGCGTGTTCTGGATCTGGAAACGACGTGTCATTTCTTTTGTTTGTTGTTGTTATCCTAATCCGATTTTAAGATGGGAGATGCAAAGCTTGTTGCTTCAACTACAATCATCTACAACGATCAATCTCAGATAACTTCTGTGAAGCTTAACTCACAGAATTATCTCCTCTGGATGAATGCTATTTACACAGTCCTTGAATCTCGAGAGAAGGTGGATCTTATTGATTCAAAACCTCCTGATGAGAGTAGCAAAGACTACCCTACTTGGCGGAAAAACAACGGACTGGTGAAATCCTGGTTATGGAATAGCATGGAACCCTGGATTGCATCCAGGTTTATGTTCTATTCTACAGCAAAACAAATTTGGGAAGCTGCAAAGAAACATTTTACTCACGAGAAGAATGCTCTACGTTTTTATACTGTGTATGATCGCCTTCAAGACAAAATAATCGCTCTCTAGAGGATTATTTTGGCACTATATAATTCAATTCCCAGGAACTTAGTTTCTACCAACCGTTGAAGACTAATGATCAGATGAAAGATCGAGATGATCTAGTAACAACAAGGTTTCTTTTCGGCCTAAATCATGTCTATGCTTCAGCTAGGAGTGTCATCCAGGCCACAGACAATTTACCGAGCCTTGAAGAAGCCTTTGTGAGAATTCCGCAGTCCTCATTTGAGTTTATTTCTACTACTCCATGAGAACAACATTCTGATAAGCATGCCTCTTGTTGTTGCTACCAAAGGAGCTGTACAGGGTGATGGTCAAGGACGAGGCAATTGTCCAAAATGTACTTTTTGTGGGAAACTTGGACGTCTAGAAGAGAAATGCTATTTTAAGCATGGTCAACCCCCTGTTGGTGATGCACATTATACGAATACTCCGTCATGAGCATCTGCGTCTGGAGCTTCTAAACAGGATCAATCAGATTTTACGATCTCTAAGGAGTATGACCGTCTTCTTCTGGCTACCCAGCAAGCTTCTCTTGGCACCTCTGTCAATTAGGTTTCAGATACAGGTGACCAGGGGACTTCACTTGTTGCCTCTCACCCATCTTTTACATGGGTGGTGGATTCGGGCCCTCCCAGCAAATGAGGGTATATGATTCATGCTTCTTCTTCTGACTCGTTTATCTTGCATTCTTCTGTGACACTTGATGATGGTTCTATCATACGAGTCCAGGCGTGTGGCACTGATCTGATTTGACTTTACAATCTGTACATTATGTACTAGACTTTCCATTTCACTTAATGTTTGTTGCTAAGCTAGTTGATTCTTTGAAATGTTTGGTAATATTTGGGGACTCTTTCTTTCTGTTACAGGATCCCAGGAATTGGAAGACGATTGGTGAGAGATCTAGTAAAGGTGATCTCTACTTCTTTGAAGGTGGTCGCCCAGCTTGCCAGATTCCATCCACCACTTCTACCGTGTTCAGTTGCTCTCCTTTACTATGGCATTGTTGCTATGGGCATCCGCCCTTACAGAGTCTTTAGAAGATTGTCCCACGCTTAGCATCAATAAAGTCGTTAGAGTGTCAGTCATGTCAACTAGGCAAGCACCATCGCATTTCTTTTTCGAGTCGCATTGTGAAACGCACTAAGCGTCCTTTTGATCTTATGCATAGTGATGTCCAGGGTCTTGTTAAAGAGCCAAGTTATTTCAATATTTTCTGTCTTTCATAGATTATTTCTCTCGCGTGACTTGGGTATACCTACTTAGTCCTGAGATGAAGACTTGTTTGTCATTCAAACTTTTCATCAGTTAATAAAAATTCAGTTTGATGCTCATAAAGATTCTTCGTACTGACAATGCCCTAGAATATGTTCAAAAGGTTGTCTCTAATTTTTCTAATTTTGTTGGCATGATTTACCAGACGATTGTCCTCATACACCTTAGCAAAATGAGGTTTCTAAACACAAAAACCGCCATTTACTTGATGTAACATGTACATTACTTTTACAGATGTCTATGCCAAATAAATATTGGTCTAATTCTCTTCTTACTGCATGTTTCTTGATTAATCGCCAGCCATCTTCTGTCTTACATGGGGCTACTCCTTTGTCTGTTTTACGACCCGATGAGCAACCGTTTCTTGTTCCTCTTCGTGTGTTTGGTTGCACTGTGTTCGTTCATGTGTTTGATCCATGTACTGACAAATTGTCTCCTCGCACAGTTCGCACTGTCTTTTTGGGATATCCTCCCAAAGAAGGGTTACCGATGTTACTACGTTAACCATTTTTTTGGGCATTCACTTTCCGATAATTGAACACCGTTATAAGTACATTTTCCTCATCTCCATCGTCTTTTTGTGTCGGCTGACGTTACCTTTCATGAGTCTACTCCTTTCTTTAGCGACCCTGTTTAGAGTAAGGGGGAGCACAATCCTGAGAGTGACTACATTTTCAAGCGTGAGAGAGAGCCACCTCTTCATGTTCCTTGTGATGAGATTGTTCTAGATACTCCACCACCATCACCACTGCCTACCCCTCCATTGATTCCACCTTTCCCACTAATTTACACTAGGCGAGCAGGGCATCACCAAAAGGATGTAGCGTCATCAGTCTCGGAGATTGCCTCCTCGTCAAACACTCCTGAGGAACATGTTATGACTGAGAGTTCTATTAATGTTTTCGTTTCAGACTTACCCATCCCGTTGCAGCTTGTAAAGGTGTTCGCTCTTGCACTATACACCACCCACTGGCGAATGTTTGTTGCTTATCTCATTTGTCACCGGCAGCCCACATGTTTGCTATTCAACTTGATTCTACGGTTGTTCTTCGTTCCTATAGGGAAGTAGCACGACATGATGGTTGCATCCAGGCAATGGACAGTGAGATGGCAGCTCTTCATGAGAACTCTACCTGGGAGTTAGTGGACCTTCCACCTGGAAAGTCTATTGTAGGTTGTCGTTGGGTGTATACTATGAAACAGAAACACGATGGGTCTATTGATCGTTTCAAAGCTCGTTTGGTGGCAAAGGGGTACACTCAAAGACATGGAGTGGACTTCTTTGAGACTTTCTCTCAGTAGCTTAGCTCAATTCTGTGCACATCCTTATCTCTGTTGCTGCTCATTTTAGCTGGCCTCTTCTTTAGTTGGACATCAAGAATGCTTTTCTTCATGGTGATCTACTTGAGAAGGTATATACATGGAGCAACCTCCTGGGTAAGTTGCTCAGGGGGGGTGTTAGAAGGTCTGGAAGTTAAAGAAATCCTTGTATGGTCTGAAGCAATCACCACGGGCATGGTTTGATAAATTCAATGATGCACTTATACAGTTTGGATTCACCCAGTGATGTAGGACGTATTAGGCTTTATTTTATTTGTTTTTGCTTTATTTCTATATTTAGGGACCTAAGTGCAAATTATCTAGTTAATGTACTTAAGTCATAAATGTTTTATGATTTTCTTTATTTTAGGTTTTATTTAATTTTGAATTTTCTTAAATAGGATGTTATTTTCATTACTTGAGGGTCAAGTCATGTAGTGTTATAAAAGTCAGCCTTGGGGCCTTTGTCCAAGCAGTTGAATATGAATTGAATTTTGAGAATTGTCGTTTATCTTCTTCTTTCTTCTTCTTCAAGATGTGTTTCCACATCACCCGGTCTTCTACTGATCACTCATTATTTGTGTATAAGTCTTCAAGTGGCACTATTATTCTAGTTGTTTATGTATATGATATTGTCATCACATGTGATGATTCTACTGGCATTCTACAGCTCAAAGAATGGTTGCAAAAACAATTTCAGACAAAAGATCTAGTAATCTCCACTATTTCCTTAGAACAGAAGTTCTACGCTCCAAGAAGGGCACAAATTCTCTCAGCAGAAATATGCCCTTGACCTCTGTTACATTATATATATTTCCTGTTTTACATAGCATGTTATTTGTTTTGTTATTTTCCTTTATATATGGACCTCTCTGTAATTGTCTCAGTAATATATATATGAGGGTGCACACGTTGTGCAACCCTGAGCTTTCTGGAATTCCTGACTCTCTTACATGGTATCAGAGCAGGCTCTACCCTAGCCGCCTTTGCCTCCCTCCCTTCCTTCTCTCTCCTCCGCCCGCCCCCCCCCCCCGCCCCCGCCGCCCGGCAGCAGGCCGCCCGCCGCCGGCTGCAGCAGCCGCCGCTGGCTTAGCCAGGGCAGCCGCAACGCCGACAGGCCGCCTCCAGCGGGCCGCAGGTCCCTCCGAGGGGGTCTCCGTGGTTCCGTCTTGCCTCCTGGCGTGGTGCACCGCTAGTACTTGAGCAACCTTGGTTGTTGTTCGCACAGCAGGTGCGCTGCCGGGTGGTCGTTTTCTACGGGACCACTGAGCCACTGGTAGATTTGGACTAGATCCGTCTTCCGGGGGAGATCGGCGCATTGTTCGTCTAAGGGACTACCTTCGGTTCGTGCTTGTTTGTGCCTGCCTGCCCGTGTAGGCTTCGGCCTCCGAGTTTTCTGCTACGCTTTGGCGTAGTTTGTATGTGAGAGGTCCACGGTGACTTGCTTCTGCCTACTTCTGCCTACCTGACGGCGTAGTCCGTCTTCTATCTGTACCTACCTGTGCCTGTGCCTGCCTTCCTGCCTGTCCTCATGGCGTCTTCTGGGGATGACATCTGGAGAGACTCGCGTCGTCAAGTCACTACTGTTAAGCTTGACGAGCGCAACTACCAGCTTTGGGTATGCTCCTTTGTGATCTTTGCCAAATCACAAGTGAAGTATTCTCACCTGATACGGACGGGCCCGCCTCAGCCTGCAGAGGAGGCGGATGCAAAGGACCTCAAAGCCTTTGATGACTGGGTCCGTGATGACTCGACGGTTATGACATGGATTCTCAACAGCACAGTTGAGAAGATCAGTGTCACTCTTCTTCGACTGCCTACGGCGAAGCAGATGTGGGATCAGCTTGCCGGTACCTACTCTCATAGTTAGAATCCCAAGAAAGTCTTTGATATCACCAAGCAGCTGGGGCGACTGCAGTTTACGGGATCTGACATATCAGACTACTTTTCTACCTTCACTGGTCTGTGGGGTGAGTTGGAGACTTATCGCCCGCTGTCTACTGATTTAGTGACTATGCAAAAACAGCGGGCGGAACTTCAGTTGATTCAGTTTCTGAGTGGTCTACCCGAGTCCTATACTGGTGTGGTAGATCAGATCTTGGCGAGTGATCCACTTCCTACCTTGCAAACTGCTTACCAGCGCCTCCAGCGCCTTCCGTCATCGACACCGTCTCCGCCTCCTGAGACTGGAGACTCTACTGCTTTGGCTGCTTGGGGCGGGCGTGGTCGTTGTCGTGGCCGTGGCCGTGGCCGCTCCAATGATGGTCGTCCTCCCCTGGGTGCAGGTCGGGGTCGTGGACCTGGTGCTGGACGTGGAGCTCATTCTGCTGCCCCGCCTTCTGCTGCTGCGCGTCCTCAGCAAGGACAGCGCCTGTGTACTTTCTGTGGCCGGTCTAACCATATTGAAGAAAAATCCTGGGAAAAGTATGGTAAGTCGACGTGGGCCAATGTTGCGGTTGATTCCTCATCTACTGCGTCTGAGGGTGGTACTCAGACACCTGTACAAGAGCCTGCGGGGGCTACCGCAGACTACATTCGTGCTGAGGTGGAGCGTCTTCTTCTTGAGCGTGTTGGATCTTCTTCTGCTGCATCTACTAGTGGAGCACATGCTGCCTTTTCTGGTTATGATATTGCATTCCTGAGCTCCTCCTCACCTTCTACTTCTGGTAATACCAAATGGGTGATCGATTCTGGTGCATCTGCACATATTTCTGGAAATAGATCTTTATTTAAACATATATCTGCACCTGCCCGACATTCTTCTGTTATGCTTGCTGATGGCTCCAAGTCTTCGGTCCTTGGAGTCGGTGATATTGTTTCTCACTTTGGCCTAAAATCTGCCTTATATGTGCCCAGATTTCCTCTTAACTTATTATCTGTCTGCAAAATTTTACGGAGTTTAAAATGTAGCCTGACATTTGTTCCTGGTTCATGCGTTTTTCAGGACCTTCACACGAGGACGAAGATTGGTGGGGGGTATGAAAGTGTTGATGGGCTCTTTTACTTGGACCAATTACCTAGATCAGAGAAAGCTGCTGTGATATCTGCATTATCTGCTTCTGTTTCTGCTCTCCAGTGGCACTACAGGTTGGGCCATCCCTCGTCAGAGAAGCTGCGTAGTTTAGTTCCTGATATTGGCAGTTGTCATTTTCAGTGTGATTCGTGTCAGCTAGGGAAACAAACTCGTACCGTGTATCCTAGACGTAGTACTGTGAGCAGTAAAAACATTTTCGATTTAGTCCACTCTGATGTATGGGGTCCATGCCATGTACCAAGCTTGTCTGGTTACAAGTATTTCATTCTTTTTATTGATGATTTTTCGAGGACTACTTGGTTGTTTCTGTTAAATAGTAGGTCCGAAGTGCTGTCTACTATCAAATATTTTTTTGCTGAAATAAAAACGCAGTTTGGCTTGCCTATTAAAACTTTTCGCACTGATAATGCTTTAGAGTTTGTTAAGCAAGATGTGGCTTTTTTTGTAAATCTGTGGGTACAATTCACCAAACTTCGTGTGCATATACCCCCACAACAAAACGGTGTTGCTGAGCGGAAGAATAGGCACTTATTAGAAGTTACCAGGACGATAATGATGCATTCTCATGTGCCCCGCTCTTATTGGCCTGAAGCTATCTTGACTGCATGTTTTCTTATTAATAGGATGCCATCGTCTGTTATTGGAAATAAGATTCCCATCCAGGTTTTGCACCCTGACACCTCCTTGTTTACTGTGCCTCCTAGAATTTTTGGGTGTACCTACTTTGTTCGATTGCTTGGACCTACTTCTGATAAGCTATCTCCTCGGGCTGCTAAATGCATTTTTTTGGGCTATTCTCGAACTCAAAAGGGTTACAGATGTTATAATCCCAGCACTCGGAAGTGGTTTACCAGTAGTGATGTTGTCTTTTTTGAAGATACACTATATTATTCTTCAGCAGGAGATAGTTTGCAGACAGACATTTTGGCTCCTCATTTACCTGTTATTTCTGAATGTATGCCTGACCGCACTGACACTGAGATTACTGCAAAGCAAGACCCTCCTCTTATTGTTTATCAACGCAGGAATAAAGCACCTTCCACACAAGTACCCCCCCCAAGACAACCAATCTTCTCCTCCAGAAGGTTCTGCTGCACCTGAGGTACATTCTGATCTTGACATACCTATTGCACTTCGTAAGGGTACTCGTTCTTGCACTTCTCATAGCATTGCTCAGTGTGTGTCTACTGCTCATCTACATACTCATTCAAGCAATTTTGTATCTGCTTTATCTGTTGTGGCTGTCCCTAAGAATGTTCAGGATGCCTTGAAAAGTACAGCTTGGACATCTGCTATGCATGACGAGATGATTACTCTCACTGACAGAGACACTTGGGAGCTGGTGGATCCACCTCCTCAGTGTAAGCCTGTAGGCTGTAGGTGGGTATATGCTGTCAAATATCAACCTGATGGTACGGTTGAAAGGTTGAAGGCAAGGCTTGTTGCCAAGGGCTATACTCAGACATATGGCATTGATTATTTTGAAACTTTTTCTCCTGTTGCTCGCCTTAACTCTGTCAGAATTCTTTTATCTGTTGCTGTGAATCTAAAGTGGCCTCTTCTGCAGCTTGATGTGAAAAATGCTTCTCTGTATGGTGATTTACAGGAAGAGGTGTATATGGAGCAACCTCCTGGGTTTATTGCTCAGGGGGAGTCTCATAAAGTCTGCAGACTTAAGAAGTCTATCTATGGACTCAAACAGAGTCCTCGTGCCTGGTTTGATAAGTTAAGCAGGATCATGATTGATTTTGGCTTTCTGAGGTCACAAGTTGACCATTCTGTTTTCACAAAAAAGACTTCAGCAGGGATTACTGTTCTGATTGTGTATGTTGATGACATTATTATTTCTGGCAGTGACACTCTTGGTATTCAGGCTACCAAAGATCATTTGGGCAAGCACTTTGCTACCAAAGATCTAGGCAGACTTCGGTACTTTCTTGGCATAGAGGTCTCTAGAAACTCTAATGTCTTGGTTCTTTCACAGAGAAAATATGTTCTTGATATTCTGCAGGAGACTGGTATGCTTGAAGCAAGACCTGCAGATACTCCTCTTGATCCCAATGTCAATTGGGATGATGATTCCTCTGCTATGTTTGCTGATCATAAAAAATTCCGGAGGTTGATTGGTAAATTGATCTATTTAACTGTTACTCGTCCTGATATTGCTACTGCAGTGGGTCTTCTTAGCAGGTACCTCGACAAACCCAGACAGTGCCACTGGGATGCTGCATGTCAAGTCTTGAGATACTTAAAAAAATCGCCTGGCAAGGGACTTCATTATAAAAAGAATGGGCACTGTGTTCTTGAAGGGTATTCTGATTCTGATTATGCAGGCAGCAAAGTTGATAGAAAATCTACTTCTGGCTATTGTACCTTTGTAGGAGGCAATCTTGTCACTTGGAGAAGAAAGAAACAGTATGTAGTGGCTAGATCTAGTGTTGAGGCTGAGTACAGGGCCATGGCCCATACTGCTTGTGAGTTGTTGTGGGTGCGTTCTCTTCTGAAAGAGTTTGGTATTGAGTCTTCATCGGCCATTCCTATGCATTATGATAACAGAGCTGCCATTTTCATTGCAAATAATCTTGTCTATCATGAGCGCACCAAACATATTGAAGTTGATTGCCACTTCATCAGAGAATCTATTCTTGCTGGCAAGATATGCACTCCATTCACAAGATCTGAAGACCAAGTTGTTGATATCTTCACCAAGCACTTGGCAAAGAAACAGTTCTGTACGCTGCTGGACAAGTTGGGCATGATTGACATCTATGCTCCAACTTGAGGGGGAGTGTTACATTATATATATTTCCTGTTTTACATAGCATGTTATTTGTTTTGTTATTTTCCTTTATATATGGACCTCTCTGTAATTGTCTCAGTAATATATATATGAGGGTGCACACATTGTGCAACCCTGAGCTTTCTGAAATTCCTGACTCTCTCACAACCTCCTTACAGAGACAGGCATGGCATAGTGCAAACCCGTCTCCACGCCTATGGACTATCATACCAAGACGTCTATTTCTGATGACAATGATTTTTCTGATCCAGCAAAGTATCGGAGGATTGTAGGGAAACTTATTTACTTGACAGTTACTCGTCCTGATACTTATGATGTGGGAGTAGTTAGCCAGTTCATGAGCGCACCTAAGATGTCACACTGGATGGTAGCCACCCGGATTCTTCGTTATGTTAAAGGATCGCCAGGGAAGGGCCTTACTTATTTTACATGACGGAATCTCACACATACATCCTTGAAACCTATGAAGCACGGATATCCAAAATAGATGCCGTACCCGTATCCGATACGTATCGGATACCCACCCGGATTCTTCATTATGTTAAAGGATCGCCAGGGAAGGGCCTTACTTATTTTACATGACAGGATCTCACACATACATCCTTGAAGTTGAAACTCATTGGGCCCACTGATGTTGATTGGATAGGTGATGTTGGAGATAGATGTTCTACTTCTGGCTATTGTGTGTTTCTTGGGTCACATTTGGTGACTTGGAGGAGCAAGATACAGAATGTGGTAGCACGATCCAGTGCAGAGGCTGAATATCGAGCTATGGCACATGCTTGTTGTGAGCTACAGTGGGTTATGTCTGTTTCGTCAGAAATGGGAGCGTCTATTGAGACACCAATTTCTCTCATGTGCGATAATCAGGCAGCCATTCATATTGCTAGCAATCTTGTGTTTCATGAGCGGACCAAGCACATTGAAGTGGACTTCCACTTTGTTCGTGATTTAGTGCTCTTCAAGAAGATTCAAACTCCTCATGTTCGGACTGGACAACAAGTGGCAAATATCTTCACCAAGCCACTTCCATCTTCCGCTTTCAAGTATATGAATTCCAAGTTGGGCATGCATGATGTGTATGCTCTAGCTTGAGGGGGTGTTAGAAATTAGTTTCTTTATTTATGTATCTCTTTACTATTTCCTTTTCATGTTGGGTCTAGTATGTAAATGTTCTCAGTCTATATAATAAAGGAGAACCCGCTCTAGCCAGGTATCGCTTTGACCTAATTCCATTCACAACATATATACGGAGAACAAGAGGTGCAACTCATAAAGAAGCAAGTGAGCCAAGTGGAAACAAGTTTGTATTTTAACAGAACACTTCCACAAAGGAAAACCAGGTAAAGTTCACAAAGAAGTAAGCGGGCCAAGTAGAGAAAGTGTGGGTATAGAAAGCTAATGGCAACAAACCAATAACTTATGATGCAGTTGAATGGAGGGCTCCTCCAAGTGATTGGTTGAAGATCAATGTTGATGCATCAGTAAACTAGAACCAGGAGGCCATTGTTGTTGTGGGAAGAGACGCTAATGGGATTAGATACTTGATATTGGGGATAGGATCATGGCTACCAGTGTCACCAAAGCAGAGATAAGGGTTACTCTTAGCGATTAAAATTGCAAAAGAGAGAAAGGTGCTAATTGAGAGATTTTATTGTGGCAAAGGAGTTACTTTCATGCAGCATTGAATTTTTCTTTACTGGCAAGTTGAAAAGCAAAGACCGTGGAAGCTATAGACTGACAGTGGGAGGTTGAGAGCTCTCGCATCAGCAGAAAGTCTAATAAGCTAGTTGATGGTTTAGCTAAGTAGCATTTAAAAAATTATGTGAAGGTAGTTTACTGTAGCACTCCACCTATTTTAGGTCATTTACTTTCAATTGAATTTGTATTTAATAGCAGTGAAGAATGGAGAATTGTTGTTTATTGAATGAATAAAACAGTGTACATAGTAGTCTCTTATATAGCAAACAGAAAAAGAGAGTATTAAGATGCAACCCATATGGGACTAAACAACATAAGAAATAGAATAAATGGAGCACATGCTAAGCACATGACGCTCAAGAAAACACATATCTCTATACTCCCCCTCAAGCTGGAGCGTAGATGTCGAAGAGGCCCAGCTTGTCAATCAGCGTCTGAAAGCGATTTTTGGGTAGCACCTTGGTGAAGATATCTGCAAGTTGTTTCTCTGTGCTGATATATGGAGTGTGGATCTGTCCAGACATAACCTTTTCTCGTACAAAGTGGCATTCGACTTCAATATGTTTGGTTCTTTCATGAAAAGTAGGGTTGCTCGCAATAAAAATAGATGCCTTATTGTCACAGAACATAGGGATGGGGCTAGACGGAGAGATGTCAAATTCCTTCAGAAGATTGCGGACCCATAGAAGCTCACATGTAGTATGAGCCATCGCTCTATATTCTGCTACAGCACTAGATCGTGCAACAACCGTTTGCTTTTTACTGCGCCATGTAACCAGATTGCCCCCCACAAAAGTACAATATCCAAATGTGGATTTTCTATCAGATCTACTTCCAGAATAATCAGAGTCAGAAAAACCAGATAGATCACAATGGCCATGTTTCTTGTATAATAGACCTTTCCCAGGAGCACTTTTGAGATATCGAAGAATGTGACAGATAGCATCCCAGTGACATTGTCGTGGTTTATCAAGATACCAACTAACAAACCCAACAGCAGCAGCTAAATCAGCTCGAGTGACAGTCAGGTAGATAAGTTTGCCTACTAGTCTCCTAAACTGGTGTCGGTCAGCATATATGGGAGAAGATTCATTGTCCCAATCCATATTGGGATCCAGAGGTGTGTTGGCTGGCTTGCAGCCTAACATGCCTGTCTCTCGCAACAAATCCAGAACATATTTCCGCTGTGATAGGCACAATCCTGCAGAAGATCTAGCAACCTCAATACCCAGAAAGTATCGTAATTTACCAAGGTCCTTAGTGATAAAATGTTGTGCTAGATAGTTTTTGGTTGCTTGAATCCCTGCATTATCGCTACCAGATAAGATAATGTCATCAACGTACACAATGAGAATAACGAGCCCTGCTGTAGTTTTTCGTATGAAAACAGAGTGATCAGCCTGCGATCGTCGAAAGACGAAAGAAAGTAAGATTTTACTGAGTTTGTCAAACCATGCTCGTGGGCTTTGTTTTAAGCCATATATCGCCTTGCGAAGTATACAGATTTTTGAAGCAGACTCCCCCTGAGCAACAAATTCGGGGGGTTGCTCCATGTAGACATCCTCCTGTAGATCGCCATATAAAAAAGCATTTTTCACATCAAGTTGGAAAAGAGGCCAGTCTTTATTGACTGCAACAGATATCAGAATGCGAACAGAATTGAGACGAGCTACTGGAGAAAAGGTTTCAAAATAATCAACTCCGTAGGTCTGGGTATATCCTTTTGCCACGAGACGAGCTTTCAGACGTTCAATGGTACCATCTGGCTGATATTTAATGGTGAAGATCCAGCAACAACCCACAGAATGGCATGAAGATGGTCGGTCAACCAGATCCCAGGTATGTTGGTCATTCAGAGCTTGCATTTCCTGTTCCATAGCATGTTTCCAGACAGGATGACAAAGCGCCTCCTTGGCGGTTTTAGGAATAGTCACAGCAGATAAAGCAGATGTAAAATAGGCAAAGCTATCACTGAGATTGGCAGATGAGCAGAAGCGACTAATAGGATGTTGAGTACAAGAACGAACACCCTTCCGTAAACTAATAGGAATATCCAAGTCAGAAAGTACCTCAGCCGGTGGTGGATCATCCGCAGACAGAGGAGTTGGTTCGGTCGGGGCAGTGACGGGCTTCGGTCTTCGCTTGTAGACTTGTAGAGGGCGTTCTTGAGGCACAGTAGCAGGTGGCAGATCTTCGACCAACGGTAGTGGAGTGGTAGCCAAAATATCAGTAGTCAAGTGTTCCCCGGTAGCAGAGTAATAGGGCATATGTTCAAAGAATATCACATCCGCACTAACATACCAATGTTTCGTAATTGGATCAAAACAGCGATAGCCTTTCTGAGTGCGAGAGTACCCTAAAAACACACACTTCACATAACGAGCATCTAACTGGGTGAGACCGGGGCGAAGATTTTTCACAAAACATGTACATCCAAAGATACGAGGCGGCACAGAGAACAGAGGTTTATCAGGAAATAAAAGGGCGTACGGAACCTGATTTTTCAAAACAGAAGATGGCATGCGATTGATAAGGAAGCATGCGGTGGACACAGCATCAGGCCAAAAACAATGAGGTACTTTATAATGAATGAAGAGGGTGCGAGCAACCTCAAGAAGGTGTCGGTTCTTCCGTTCCGCTACGCCATTTTGTTGTGGGGTGTATGGGCAAGTAGTCTGGTGGATAGTTCCTTGGGACACACAAAAAGAAGTAACAGCTTGTTGCATAAATTCAAGGGCATTGTCTGTGCGAAGGGTTTTAATAGATTGACCAAATTGTGTTTTAATTTCAGCAAAGAAAGTGCGAATGCAATCTAACACAGTATTTCGACCTCTGAGCAGAAACAGCCAAGTGGTACGAGAATAGTCATCAATGAAAGTCAGAAAGTATTTCACACCAGAATGACTGGGCACAGAACATGGTCCCCAAATATCCGCATGTACTAATTCAAAAAGTTCTTTAGAAGAAATAACTTTTTTAGCAGGAAAAACAGATCTAGAATGTTTGCCCATAACACAGGTCTCACAGGAAAAACTATCGCCTGATAAGTGCGGAAAATGATGCTTCAATTTTGCCGCAGATGGATGTCCAAGCCGAACATGCAATTGTAGCCCTGTCACAGAGGTAGAGATCATCGCCTTCGGAGCAGGTGGTCCATCCAGGTAGTACAGCCCATCAGGTCCTTCACGGCCCGAACCAATCCTCGTCTTCGTGCGGATATCCTTCACAATACAACCAGAGGGATCAAATTTGACAGAGCAGTTTAGTTGTTTAATCATTTTGCTGACTGAAAGCAAATTAACAGGAAATTTCGAAATGTATAAAACTGAATTTAGATGCAGCTTTCGTGAAAGAGGAACTGTGCCGGTGTCGTGAACAGCAGTTTTAGATCCATTTGCAACAGTAACAGATGATATCGGAGTTGTTGTACTAAGTTTTGAAAATAAATGAAGAGCACCAGTCATATGAGTGGAAGCACCTGAGTCGATGCACCACTGTTTGTTACCAGAAGATGATGAGGTGAGCATGGCAGATGAGCCTGATGTAGAAGGTAGCTGTGCAAGGCGCTCTTGAAACATTTTCTCGAACTCTGAGCGTAGCCAATCAGTGTTGGTTGGTGCAGTTGATATTTCAACAGGAGAGTCAGCAACGGCAGCATCATCAGCGGTTTGGTTAGCCCAAGCAGGTTTACCGTGCTTGATCCAGCATCGGTCCTCAGTGTGATTGTCGCGACCACACCAGTTGCAGTGACGTGGGCCTTGAGAAGTACCCCGACCTGGTGTAGAAGATCCTCGGCCGCCAGAAGGAGGAGGTCGTCCACCGCGACCGCGACCACGGCCACGACTAGAGTCAGTAGAGCGTGCAACTAGGGCAGGATGCTCAGGAGCAGGTGTGGGAGTCAGAGAAGGCAGTCTCTGAACTCTTTTGAGGACATCGCGAACAGTGGGTAGTGGATCGCTTGACAGAATTTGATCAACAACCCCCGAGAAGGAGGCAGGAAGGGCAGCCAGAAAATGCACAAGTTGAAGTTCGTTTCTTTGTTTCTGGGCAATCTTGATATCAGCAGTCAGAGGGTGATACAATTCATATTCATTCCACAAAGCAGAACATTGATTATAGAAATCGTCAATAGACGTTTCAGTGGAGAACTCCTTCTTGACGAGCTGTTTGAAGATTTCGAAGACCCGCTTTGGATTCTCCTGATGTGAGTACACATGTGTCAAATGATCCCACATCGCCTTGGCATCATGATGGCAGAGAAGAGATTGACTGATCTGGGGCTCAGAGCTGTTGAGGATCCAAGACATGACGCCCAAATCATCCTTGGACCACTGGATGTAGCTTTGTGTAGTCTTGTCATCAGAATCCGCCGTAGGAGCAGTAGGAGGATTGGCCGTAAGATGGTGATATCGACCCTGTGCCTTGACATAGAGAACAAACGACGCTGACCATAGATGGTAGTTGGACCCGCCGTCGAGTTTCACCGTAGTGACACATAGAGATCTGGGGGCTCAGAGTAGGCCATAGCAGCAGTAGACGTCGACGTCGTAGAAGCAGTAGAGACCCTTAATGGGCAGAGCAGAAGAACCCGAGACGGGCAGAGGTAGCAGGGATCTGACGCAGCAGATCAGAAGAACCCGAAAACGGGAAGAATATGCATAGAAACCTACGCCTGCATGAGAAGAAACTCAACGTTCCCTCATGAGGCGCAGGCAGAAATACCCACGGACAAAGAGGACTCTCAACTTAGATGGCCAACGGACACCCGAACAAGAACTGACGGAAGTCCGGTCGTAGACGTAAAAAATTAGAAAGTGTACAGGCCTTACGTAGGAGTGTAGAAATTGTTTTTGGTGGAGAATATTGTGGAAGAGGGAATGGATGGGTAGATAGGATAGAGGAAGAGAGGAGGAGAGGGCACGGGGTGGTGGTGGAGGTTGGTGGTGGTGGCTACTGCTGGAAGCAGCGGCGGCAGGGGTGGAGTGGGGCGGCGGGCTGTTGCTGTGGTGGTGGGCGGGTTGCTGCTGTGGTGGTGGTGGGGGGGGGGGGGGGCGGCTAGGGAGGATTAGGGTGAGGGAAGGTGGGAGAGAAGGGAAGAAGAGGAGCGGGCAGGAGGAGGCTGCCACCGGCGGGGGGGGCTGTTAGGTCAGGGGTGGGAAATTAGGGTGGGAGAAAATGGAGGCCTGCTCTTGATACCATGAAGAATGGAGAATTGTTGTTTATTGAATGAATAAAACAGTGTACATAGTAGTCTCTTATATAGCAAAGAGAAAAAGAGACTAGTTAAGATGCAACCCATATGGGACTAAACAACATAAGAAATAGAATAAGTGGAGCACATGCTAAGCACATGACGCTCAAGAAAACACATCTCTATAAGCAGTAAGCATGTCGCTCTTCTTTATAATTCTAGTTGTCTTGTACCCAGTTTGTTTAGGCCCATGAGAGGACATGACACACACACACACACACACTCTCACTCATTTTGGTTTATATACGCTTAATGAATCATACCTTGGCCTAAACCACACCTAACATTACCTAAATTAGACTCAACTGGCCTAATTTGACCTGACTTGCTCTATGTTAGACCCGATTTGGCCTAAATATGACCTAACTTGCCCTAATTTTGCCTGAATCAGACCTTATATGGCATAGCGTGATCGTATCACTCTCAACTTCCCTTAATTTTAGGTGACATGAGTGGGCACCTATGGCGTTTTAGGCTCAATTCAAGCAAATTAGAAGCCAAATTGGCATGAATTAGGTATTAATTTGGCCAAATCAGATCAACCTGGACCATTTTATGGGTTAAATGTCTGATTTAGGTCAAATCAGATCTGATTTAGCCTAAATCAGACCTATTTCAGCCCTAAAATGACTCAGGTTGATCTGACTTTATTAAATCCATACGTAATTCATGCTAATTTAACCTCTAACTGGCTTAAATCGGGCCTAAAAGCCTCCACTGAGATCACCTAAGGGCATGGGCACCAAGTTTTCGCCCAGCGCCGAGACAAATGCCTACATAACTATGGATATGACTCTAAAATGAGATGGAATACGAATATAAAAAGAACTCAAAGCATACATGCATATATATCTGTTGAGAATGACGGAGGAAGAAGATGAAGAACACCGATTACATGTCGGCTGCTATGTGCAGCAAACGTGAGTAGGGTTAGTGCCTACACACTTGTATTTATACATTAGGGTAGAGTACATGAGATACAAGAAGAGAAAACAAATAAAAATAACATTTTATAACAAAAATAGATCAGCCGCCGGTTTACTGTTCCGCCGCTGTGCCGGTGTCGATACCATCGACTTGTGTCGATGGTATCGACGGAGTATTCTCTTGCGCCTGAACCAATCTCGATACTATCGACATGTGTGTCGATAGTATCGACCAAGATGCGGCTTGCTCCATCATGAACCTGGACAGATCTCGATACCATCGACAGGATGTCGATGGTATCGACTTAGATACAGGTTGCTTCACACTCCCCCTCAAGCTGGAGTGTACACATTGTGAATACCCAGCTTGCCACATAAATTCTGGAATACTGCTGGACCCAATGGCTTTGTTAAGATGTCAGCTAATTGATCCTCAGACTTGACATATGGCGTCACAATATTGCCATTCTTTATCTGATCTCTGATGAAGTGACAGTCAACTTCTATATGCTTTGTACGTTCATGAAAGACAGGATTCCTGGCGATGTGTATAGCAGATTGATTGTCACACTTGAGTATCATGGGAGATTGAATCAAAATCTTTAACTCGAATAGGATAGATTTGACCCATTGTAATTCACAGCATGCATGTGCCATAGCACGGTACTCAGCTTCAGTACTGGATCGCGCTACCACATGTTGTTTCTTGCTTTTCCATGTGATCAAATGGTCACCAAGAAAGGTGCAGTAACCAGAAGTAGATCGTCTATCAACTTGATTTCCAGCCCAATCTGCATCCGCATAACCTGTAAGAGACAAGGGTGATGAGGAACTCTTTGGTTTATAGTAAGTGATCCCCTTCCCAGGAGCACTTTTCAGATATCTCAGAATCCTGCATACAGCTGTCCAATGCGACTGTCGTGGTGTGCACATATGTTGACTTACTACTCCAACAGCAAAAGAAATATCAGGTCTTGTGACAGTTAGGTAAATCAACTTCCCAACTATTCTCCTGTAATGACCTGGATCTGAATATTCAGTATCATCGTCTACCTCCTTGATGTGATAATCCATAGGAGTGGATACGGGCTTAGAATCAGTCATACCCGTTTCCTGTAGCAAGTCAAGAACATATTTCCTCTGGGAGAGATTTATACCTGCATGGGATCTAAGAACCTCAATCCCTAGAAAGTATCTCAGCTTCCCCAAGTCCTTCGTGTGAAAGTGATGTTGTAGTCCTTCCTTCACACGTGATATGCCTGTAGAATCGCTGCCAGTAATCACAATATCATCAACATAGACAGCAATAATGATGGATCCACCAGAAGAATTTGAATAAAATAGAGAGTGATCAGTCATGGAACGAGAGAAGCCCATCTGTAACACAACAGCACTGAACTTGTCAAACCAAGCTCGAGGAGATTGCTTTAACCCATAGATAGCCTTCTTCAATCTGCAAACTTTCTGACACTCCCCCTGAGCAACAAAACCGGGTGGTTGCTCCATGTACACCTCTTCCTGAAGATCTCCATGAAGAAAGGCGTTCTTGACATCCAGCTGGAAAAGAGGCCAATCAAAGGTAGTAGCTAGAGATATAAGGATCCGCACAGAATTGAGACGAGCAACTGGAGAGAAGGTCTCAAAGAAGTCCACTCCATATGTCTGTGTGTAGCCTTTAGCTACCAATCTGGCCTTCAACCGCTCAATCGATCCATCAGGGTTGTGTTTGACGGTAAAGACCCATCTACAACCCACAACTTTCTTGCCCGCAGGTAAAGTAACAAGATCCCATGTGCCATTGTCAATCAAAGCAGAGATTTCCACCTGCATTGCCTGCTGCCAGCCACTGTCCTTCAGAGCCTCTAAGTGGTTTCGTGGTATCTTAATGGAGTCCATCCCAACAGCAAATGCACGAGCATGTGTAGATAAGTGGGACAAACAACAGACATTCGATATGGGATGTCGAATAGTACATGAACGTATACCTTTTCGGACAGCAATAGGAAGATCAAGGTCAGAAGCTTCTGCAGGAATCTCTAGAGTAGAAGATGACGAAGAAGGCTCATGGACTGGTGCCGCTACCTCAACTGGATCCTGTCTACCGCGCCTGTGATAAACCTGGTTATAGGGTTGAATGGTAGGTGGATCATGCGGTAAGTCCTCAACAATGATAGGTGGCACTCCCTCACTTTGAATTACGGGTGGCACTCCCTCACTCAATTGCTCCCCCTTGCGCATAGTATGTGCAAAATATGGACTGGTTTCATGAAAGGTGACATCCTTAGAAACAAACATACGACGCAAACTCGGGCAATAACACTTGTAACCTTTACTCATACCAGAGTAACCAAGAAACAAGGTTTTCAAGGACCTAGGAGAGAGTTTGTCTTGTTTGGGATCAAAGTTATGAACGAAGGATGTACAACCAAAAACTCGAAGCGGAACATGAAACGGTTGATCCATAGGGCGTAAGACAGAAAAGGGAGTGCGCCCATGCAAAACAGAAGAGGGCTGCCGATTAATCAAAAAACAGGCAGTGAGAAGAGCCTCAGACCAGAAACGTTGAGGCACATTGGATTCAAACATGATAGACCTAGTGATATCCAAGAGATGGCGATTCTTTCGCTCAGCAACACCATTCTGCATAGGAGTGTGAGGACAAGAGGTTTGATGAATCATACCAACTGAACTGCAAAACTCATGCATTGCTTTCTGAACGTACTCAAGGGCATTATCAGATTGAAAAATTTTAATATTGCAGTGAAATTGAACTTGAATTTGTTTATGAAAATGTTTGATAATGGAAAGCACAGATTCACGACTTTTTAAAAGATAAATCCATGTCATGCGAGAGTAATCATCCACAAAAGAAATGAAATAGCTAAAACCATTATAACTCTGGTTTTTAACAGGACCCCATACATCACTGTGGACTAACTCAAACGGACTAGAAGCCCGATTATTGACACGAACAGGAAAAGACAACCGATGGTGTTTGCCCAACTGACAGGACTGACACTCTAATGAGGACACATGAGCTAGATCGGGTTCCAATTTCTTCAAGCTTTCTAAGGAAGGATGGCCATATCTGCAATGCCACAACAAGGGGGAACTACTCAGCATGGCGGAGGAAACTGGAGCAGGAGGTGGATGGCGAGGTAGATAATCACCAGGAAAGAGGTAGAGATCACCTTTCCTAGGCCCCCCACCAATCATCTTCAAACTCTTGAGATCCTGTAAAACAAAACAAGATGGCCCGAAAGTTACTGTGCAGTTCATAGTGTCAATCAACTTGGCAACAGAAAGCAAATTGAATGGAAAATCAAGTACAAAATGGATAGATTTCAAATCAATATCTGGTGTAAGGGACACAGAACCACTAGCTACCACCTTCCTCACAGAACCATCTGCCAAGGTAACAGAGGGGTGAGGAATATATGAGTCAAGTGTGCGGAGCAATCGCCTCATACCAGTCATGTGCTGGGAGGCACCAGAGTCGACCACCCAGGGAGTTGCGGATCCGGAAGCCATAAAAGAGGTAGCCTGATTACCCGCTGTAGATGCAAGATGTGCTGTAGAAGCAGATGAAGCGCCCATATTCAAATGTTGAGTGGCCTGAATGAATCTGTCATATTCCTCCTGAGTAAGGGTGATGCCAGAGGAACTCGAGCTCGCAGTAGTAGAATCTGAAGTAGCACAATTGGCAGTTCCAACAGGTGGGGCTGCAGGTCTCCCATGTTTCTTCCAGCATTTCTCGACAGAGTGCCCGGGTTTGTCACAAAAAGTACATCTAGGGCGAGTCCCACGTCCTCTGCCCAAGCCAGGTCTGTCAGATGAAGTAGATGCAGGTCGTCCTCCGCGAACTGCTGCAGCAATAGAGGCATGAGAATCTCCAGAAGGAACAATAGGAGGAGGACCAATGGACTCAAAGGTGGACTGTTGAATCCTAGAGAAGGCTTCTGCAAGGCTCGGTAATTTATCAGATGCAAGTATCACACTTCTTGCTGAACCAAATGAGGAGCTAAGGCCAGATAGAAATTTGGCAGTGACAAGATCATCTCTATCCTTAATCTGCTCAGCAACCTTCACTGGATGATAGTAGCTCAACTCCTGAGAGATAGCTTGAATCACACCGAAATACTCTTCAAGTGATCTATCACCTTGTTTTTCCGCAAATAGACGATCATAGATCATAAACTGGCGAAGAGCATTCTTCTCTTGAGCATAGTGTTGCTTGACGGCATCCCAAATCTCCTTAGCGGTGGAGTAGAACATGAACCTAGAAGCAATAGACGGTTCCATGCTACCCCATAACCAAGTCTTTACTAGGCTGTCAAGACGTTTCCACTCGGCATAGTCTTGGTCAGTGCTAGTGAGAGGTGCAGAATCAACAAACTTTGCTCGATCGCGCGATTCCAAGACAGTATGAACCGCGTTCATCCATAGCAAAAAATTCTTCCCATTAAGCTTGATAGGAATAGGCGAGACCTCATAATAGGTCTTGTTCTCCATGATGCAGCTGGGATATGTGTGACGGGGTGATACACGTCACAAAAAAAAAATGAGTGGACGGATAGATACGCGTCCCGTGACGGAGAGATACACGTCACAACTGAACAAGATAGAGGATGCGTTACTGACGCATCAACAGCCTTCAAGAGAGAGGTTCCTAATCACACATGAAGGAGATGTGATTAGGAAGACACTTTGGAAGAGACGAGACCTCCGGTTTGGGCTTTAGGTGGCCGTTTGATCAACCGGAGATCTTCAAACCGGAGAACAACAGCTCTACCGGTTGCTGCGGCTGCGGCTTGTGGAGAAGAAGTTGCTGCGGTGTCGCCTTGTGGAGAGAAGGTGTGGCGGCGCCCTGTGGAGAAGAAGAAGGGTAGGCGGCGCTTGGAGAAGAGGCGATGGACCGGTCGAAGTTACAGCTCTGATACCATGTTGAGAATGACGGAGGAAGAAGATGAAGAACACCGATTACATGTCGGCTGCTATGTGCAGCAAACGTGAGTAGGGTTAGTGCCTACACACTTGTATTTATACATTAGGGTAGAGTACATGAGATACAAGAAGAGAAAACAAATAAAAATAACATTTTATAACAAAAATAGATCAGCCGCCGGTTTACTGTTCCGCCGCTGTGCCGGTGTCGATACCATCGACTTGTGTCGATGGTATCGACGGAGTATTCTCTTGCGCCTGATGTGTCGATACCATCGACACAAGATGCGGCTTGCTCCATCATGAACCTGGACAGATCTCGATACCATCGACAGGATGTCGATGGTATCGACTTAGATACAGGTTGCTTCACAATATCATATCTTGATGCTTGATGATGATATTTGAAAGAGAAAAGAGTACTAGTCTTGAAAAGGTATTCAATGTTCAGAATTATATAGTAACTAGTAAGATATGTTTGATGATGATAATATAAAGAATAAGACTCGACATGGGTTGGAGTATTCCTCCATTGTGTTACTTTTTAATAATGCAAGACAATATGCTTCAGTAAATACAAAGTTTACAAAAGGTATGACATTTATGGACAGAAAAATCCAAATTCTTGAGGAAAAAACATGTGATACGACCTACAGAATTCCATGTTTAGAGTATGTCAACAATAGAAGAAAAAAATGCATCATCATCATCTAAGCCTCAATCCCAACCATGTTTGGACCGGCTACTAAGGAATTAAAATTATCTTGCAAGCAGACACCACAGTAGAACTAATGCCAGTTGCTGCTGAAGTAGGACCAGCACCTTTTCTTATAAGGTACCTCAAAAAAAAGGAGCAGCACCTCAAAAGCAACTATGGCGTGTAGATAGACCAGGATGTGTTCCAGGCATATCCTGGCTGTGCCCTAGCCTCCCAGGAATACAGTGCCCATGTTCCAAGTGTCTCAAAGCTTTTTTTCAGGTTAAAAAGATTTTGGACACAGCTACTTCTTAGAAGTGTCTGTGCTACCTAGATGCTTATGAACACTCACGGAATTGTTTGCATACTGTTAGAGAGTCTGTTTATTATTGTTATTAGTGTCTTTGTTATATGGGCCCAAGTGTCTTGGCCCATTAGGGTTAGTCTTAGGTCTGTACGCTTCCCTGTCCTCCTATATATAGGAGCAGGGTTTCTCTTATCTAATACAACATGTACCCGTCTTTTTATTCTCTAAGACATACTAAATGTGAGCCTGAGATGCAACCAATGGCTGTTGCACACAAAATCGTGGGCTGGGGGAGAGGTAAAATGATACAGTAATAAGTGGTGGGAGGGGAGGTGTGCAAACATTTCAGTTTGTTCATTACATAGCTGGAAGACATCAAAATTCAAGTTGAAAGATAGGCTAAGAGATCATGTATGGCATCCATCTGTTCCATTAGCCACTATTAACTAGAATCTGCCTAAATTCAAATTCAAATACTTCTTAGCTTTGATATTCCTTATAAACATTAATATCAATTAACCTGCCCATTCCATTCAGACCAAACGCCCCAATGGGGGAATTTGCCAACTTGATAGAGGCCCCCGGCATCCCAGGCTTCAGCAATCAACTGTTCAAAAAACATCAGAAAATTGGATTCAGAAATGTTTTATAGGTGAAATAAAGAATCCTTCTCTACTGCTAAAATGGGTTGTGCAACACCTTAACATTCCGGAGGATAGGATCATTACTGATCATGTCTACCAGAGGTGGATTAGTAAGAGGAGTCCCAGTAGTTGTAATATCAGCATCTGCTTTATTTCCATATGCATTAGCTGCATCCCATAGACTGCAACAATAGATGGTAGGGGAAAAGCATCATCACTCTTTGAGATTTGTAAAGAATCAAAAAGAGGCCGAAATCCATAAGAAAAAGGGTGTCATCAAGTGACATAGAAGTTTACCTGGATGCCCTCGTCATGATGGAAGCAAGATCAAAGCGAAAGCCATCTACATGCAACTCTGTAACCCAGTACCTTCATCAAGATGAAAATGGACATACCATTAACTACAGGTAAGCCAGTACATAACTATGGCAGTGACATAACTTCAGAACAGAAGGGGAGAGAGGATGACAAAATGCATTATGACACAGGTCACAGACACTCTGGTCCATAAATAAATTGTCAAAGGCAAACATGACTTTTTGCAGAAGTAGATCAAAAAATGACATATTTTTCGGAACTTGGATTTACCTTAGAGAATCAACTATGAATTGTCGAACAACAGGATGACTACAATTAAAGGTGTTTCCGCAACCTGAATAGTTGTAAAACTCGCCCTGTAAGAACAGAATCTTAGAATTTTTTTTGCAAGTGAATGTGCTTAACAGAAATTAAGGGTGGGCATTTAAATAATGGAAGTCATGAAAACGAAAGCCCAGCATGCTTCTTATCATCATTGTTTCAGTAAATAGAACAGTTTACCTAAGAACATCTAGATGTACATACCTTAGGCGCAAGGATATAATAAACACTGTTGTCAATACCCCTAAACGATATTATAGGACCCTTTTCATTTCCTTCAGCAGTATGATTGAAAACAACATCCAATATAACCTGGAAAAGTTCTTTGATGATGTGAGATGTGTACAACCCATTAATTAACGCAAGCCATAAGCAATCGAACACTGATGAACATGAGTGGCAAAGACCTCTATGCCTCGCTTGTGTGCCTCTCTGACCAAAAGCTTAACTTCGTTTAGTGCATCACGTCCACAATTTTTCATTCCAGAAGCTGAGTACCTCATCATTGGTGAGAAGTAACTGACAGTTGAGTATCCCCAGAAATTCATTCTGCAATGAAATAGAAGCCCTAACATTCAGGCAATTTTTTATGGAATTCTGTGGAATTATAGTACGAGCTCATTGCACTCCCATTAAAGCCTGAAACCAACACTACGTCTAACTTGGATGACTTTTAGGATATTGATAACTAGAGGTTAGGAGAATAAGTTTAGTAGGTACTCAAAATGATGGTGTCAGTTCATGATGCAAGCATATATCAATAAATATGTATATGTTAGGAAGGTAAACTGATAGATAGACGCGCTATATCTTATGATCCCTGATGGCAGAAAAAAAATGGAACCACTATTGTATAACTCATTCCTTTGATGACCTAGGTATTATATATGAATATACCTATACTCTAGAGAAGCACTAGATCAGCTTGTAAGCAAAAGTGATTACCTATTCCCACCAGAGCCGAAATACTCTAGTTCGTTAAATTCCTGGCATGGCATCAGCTCTATGCAATTGATTCCAAGATCCTACAAGATTACCAGAGAATCAGAAACAGAAAGCAAAGACTGAACTATGCATGGCATAGTAAATGGCAAGTGAAAACTAGCAAGGCTGTTGGAGTGTGGGTAGCTGTGAAATATCCAAGGCTGCTGCGAGTGTGGGTAGCTGTGAAAACAGATCCATAGAAGCAGCTAGCTATATAATCTTAAACCTAATACACCGGAATAACCACCATGCAAGCAGCAGATTGTGATTAGCAACCCACAAAAATCAAGTCCACACAGTGAGTAATCAGCAGGCTTATCAATCCAGCGGTTACTGCCACCGTCCCAAACATTACATAAGAGATTATTTGCACATCATTTTCTTAGAACAAATTTATATTGCAATCGTACTGTATGCACTATTAAGATTCAAGGCTGCCTAGTCAACTTCTCACGTATACATTGCTCCTTTTCAGTACTTTAGGATACCATGCAGCTACTACATGGAAGGTGACAGTATACACAGATCAATACAAGTTGTCCTTAAATGGAAAGGATTGAAATTCTTCCTTGAAGAGGTAAAAAGAGGAGTGAAGCTCATTACATAGTTACAGAGTAAACACTGATCATCACAAGTTGTCCTTAAATAGAAAGGACTGAAATTCTGTCTTAAAGAGGTAAAAAGAGGACTCAAGCTCACCTTCAAGTAGTCAAGTTTCTCCACAACGCCACTATAGGTTCCAGGAAAGTTCACACCACTAGAATCATGCTTGGTGAATCCACGGACATGCATCTCATAGATAACAAGATCTTTCTGAGGTAACCTCAGAGGGAGGTCTCCTTCCCAGTCAAACTGCATGCACGATCAACATTACACGGCAAAAATGAGACAAAGCAAGGTATTGGTAAATCAGAACGATCAGTGTGTGCGATAACTTGGCCAAAAGTAGTGAGTAGCATACCTTATTATCTTTACATGACGGCACCATACCAGCCATCTGGGGCCAACAACTGCCACCGGGTCCCAAAACTCCATACTCTCCTCTGCTTAGAACTGCCTAAAGCGAAAAGCAAAGCAGTTGAGAAACGAGGAGGTGGAGTCAGCGGCGTAGGGATCAGCAGCAGAGAAGTCCAAGAACTGTGTGGAAGTCTGTCTACCTTGGCATACGGGTCGAGCAAAACGCGAGATGAATCGAAGTAGTATCCCTTCTCAGGGGAGAACGGGCCGTCGAACTTGTAGCCATAGAGCATGTCAGCGAAATCGCCTTCGAGGAATGCGTGCCAGACGTCGCCAGTTCTATTGAGGTGAGGATCCAGAGGGATCTGCTCCGTCACTCTATTCTGCCGCAGTTCGGAATGGTGATGTAGAGGCAAGGAGTCAGAGATACAAGTTATGCAAGTAGATTATGTTATCAATGCATGCATGCATGCATGTATGATCAAAAATGGGAAGGGAGGGAGGGTTTAACAGTAACATTAGATTCAAGAAGTGTGAATGCAAGAGAAAGAAGACTGAAGCAAGACTCAGCGAGACTGATTTGACTTGAGATGACTAACCGACTGACTCTTGTTTACCTCTTGAAGATCAGTCAAGGTGTAGAGGCAGAGCACCGCGGCAGTGGCCCCGCTGGAGAAGATGGAGAAATTGACACCTCCATCACGGGCCGTCGCGCCAAATGGCTCAGGAGACCCAGGCAAGACCGCCCTGCTTCCCTGTGCAGCCCCCTTCGACGGTTGTTCCACCACCGTCGCCGCGGCGACCTGAGAGGCCACAACACCCCGGCGAAGACGCCGGTCGAGCGAGTACTGAGAAGTGCGCGGCGCTGTCTTTCCCACAGAGGTGTCCACCGATTTGCAGTTGATTTCGACTCTTCTCGCCAATTTCCGGTGAGAAACGGGAATGGCGGAAGCGGGAGGAACAGCCGGGGGAGGGTGAAGGAAGCTCCTAGAAGTTGTCATCGCAAGCTCCATTATTGGCTACTCAGGCAGCTTGGTGGAATGCCGCTATTTATTAACTGATGAACACGGGAGGTGTTTGGTTTGAGTCCTCTATGTACAGTTCCGAGCACAGAGCACGGGAAGAGGAGGAAGAGAGGGCAAAGGGGCGGCAGGCGGGCATCGTCGACTCCGTTCACTTCGATGGGCGTGTACGCACGCCTCGAGAGTCGGAGCGCTCCCTCTGTCGCGCTTAACACGTGCGTTTATTTCCCACCGGAGACGCTGCTTTCCAACCCGAGCCTCATCGAATGGCGATGGACCGATGGTTGGCAGGCTGTAGACGAAGTCCAACTGGTCATGATGATTCGCCGCGCCCCAGGGAAAAAGCGCAAACCTCCGCTGCCCTTTTTTGCTCTACTACTATACTAGTGAGTAGTGATTAGTCTAACCATGGTTACCACGCCACTTCGCCGCTCCCTGGGTCAGACCGCTCGGTAGTCGGTGCCACCCTTTGCCTTAGTATACCAACCCGAGCCTACTGCTGCTCAAGGGCTGGGAAAAAACAAGAAGATCATGCTAACTGCCAAATAACTTTTATTCTAATTTCGGAGTCCACAATCATGCTAACTGCCAAATAACTTTTATTCTCATTGGTTGTTTGGTTGCAGTTTTCTCAGCCGTTTACTAATCAAAAATGTTTTTCGGAGGCTTTTTGTTTCCAACTGGTTAGTTGTGCCTTGCTCGAATAGCAAACCGACAGGTAGTGTTTGTTTCCAGAATTATTATTTTTTCAAACTATTTGGTCATACAAACACCACCAACCTATGCTAAAAAAAATAAGTTTCAAGTTAGAATTAGTCTATAAGCTGGAACGCCTGTTGCTACCATTTAGTTCGTTAGTTGAGGGTTTGTCTACTGCCTACTAATCGAACTAATCCTTTTAATTTGTTTATTTTGTTAGTGTCATTTTTATTCACTTCTTCTTTTCAACTATTTGGTTGTGTCAATCAAGCTATGTGCTGATGCAGCGCATCGGTTGGTGGTATAATTTTTCGGAAGTAAAAATAGAAGGCTAGTCGATATATTGATAAGTGAAATCTCGTTCCTATATATAAGATAAAAAGATAGTTATAAATTTGTGGTTCAAGCATGTTTGTGACTAAAGCATACATGTACCTTAAGCTTGCTTGGGACTCCAGCATATTGGGACTCAATACAACCATATGGGTTGTCCCATTTACATAATAAACATAATATTAGTTACTTAAACACTCCCTCTCAACATGGGGTTTGCGAGAATTCCAAATCATTTTGCAAACATATAAACTAGAATAAAATGAAATCACACCCATATAAAAATATTACTTCTCTTCAATATTACAATCAAATACTCTCTCCCTTAAACAAACAATCAAATATGTCTTGAGACAATCTTTAGGAAGCAACTCTATAACGCTCCAAGCATGTTAAAATCAAGTTATAGGAGCTTCTTGATTTGAATAAAGATAAGTGACATATGAAGAAGTGGTATGTAGAAGCAAGTCAAAGCAAGTGGCATCGTATCAGTTACCAGCGTCATCGAGTACTCCAATACTCTAGAGAACCTTAGGTCCCAAATAGAGTAGAAGTCAACATGCACAAGTACGAACAAGAGATATTGAGAGTAGCGGCAATATAGTTAGAATTAATCTCTATCTCTAGCGTCATTGAGTACTCCAGAGAGTGTTGGGTCCCATATATACAAACACGGACAAGAGAGATAGAGTAGAGGCAACTCAGCCGGAATGAAAAGCCTCTTGCATAAATCATCAAACAGTAAGTTACTTCAAGAGGTAAAGTTGCAACGTTACACAATTCTATATTTCTTTGTTCTTCATCTCCTCTCCTCCATATCATATATTCCTCTATTCTCCCCCTCATGCCAACCACAAAAAGAATCAAGAGAGTGATTGGGTTAGAGAAACACAAATCATAGTAAAGAAAATGAATATCTAAAAAATATGTGGGTGGTAATTGATAAGCTGAGTCAATCCAATGTAGATCTACCTTACAATATATGAGGGGTCATTTAAGGGATGATGGGCACAAAAAAAGACTACTATAATGAAAGATCTAGAAGCATAGAGGTGTCACTATTGTTTTTTATTTTGTGATGGAGACACTCATAAGAAGCATTCCAAGATGAAGCAGGCGATAGCATCCCTACAGGTAGCCAAGAACCACCAAGGGCGGCGACCCCACACGAGGAGGAGCTCATATTTCACTCAGAAATGCCTTTTCTATGTATAGGATAAGGGGACAATTATAAACTCAAGTCTCAAGCGTGCTTGTGAATCAAGCATAGTTGTGTCTCAAGTATCCTTGGGACTCAAACATACTTGGGACTCAAGACAACCATATGAGTTGGCCCATTTATATAATAAATGGAATGTTAATTACTTTAAAAAAAATAGTAGTAGCTCCTTTTTTATTTACAAAAATAAAAAGAGGATGTCAACATATTATTTCTCTGACTGTTCTCTACTTATTTTTGTTATTTGGTTGTTTCTTTGTTTATATTGACACCACTCATTGATTCCAAGTATTCGTGCTGATTTTTCTTTTTCTTAGCTTCATTTCTTCCTAATTTCTAGTTTTTCAACTGATTGGTTGTGCTATTTGATACATTGGAAACTGTAGCACACCAATTGTAGTGATTTTATTCAATTGATTTTCATTGATCTAGTTACCCATGGTAAATTCTTTTTTTCTATTCAGAAATTTTCATTGTGTTTTGAGTGCATGAACCATATCTTTTTTGACGCTGACTTCTAACAATTTGGCTACGTAATCTTGTTATTTGGTTGTTTAGTTCTAGATATTTACATCACTCATAGATTCCAAAATAATCAAAAGAGGGTGTGAGCATTTTGCTTTTCTAATTGTTTGGCTACATATTGGTATTCTTTGGTTGTCTAGTTTTCTATTTCCATCACTTATTAATTCCCAGCTAATCATGCTGACTTTTCTTTTTCTTAGCTTCATTTCTTTCTAAATTCTACTTTTTAATAGCATGGTTGTGCTATTTGAGGTACTTGCTCTTATAGCATACTAGTTGTAGTTTTTTTAATAGATTTTCATCGAGCTACCTACTCTGAGTAGCTCACCGACCCACGTTAATTTCTTCTTTTTCTAGTAAGATTTTTTATTGTTATCTGATTACATGAAGCTTATTGTGTGTTCATAGTGAAATGTCATGGATAAGAATGAAATATTCAATTGATTCATACTACTGAAGTATGAATAGTTGAACATGATGTCAATTTGATAAAAGTCTAGAGAATATTCATAAATATCACTGACATGTAAGATTTTAGGTTTCTCATTATTTCAAGCCAATCCAAACAATAATAAAGAATGAATTTTTTAAACACGCACTATATATGTTTTTAGTAAGACTAGCCAAACATGTCTTCTAGAAGATACTTATGAATTTTTATGCACTATTATATTGTGGAAGTGTCAAATGTATATATTATAATACTTAAATATAAATGTATATATATGCATATCAATTTATCAAACAGGTCATTTATAATTTCTTTGTTCTTGGTACTTTAAATATTTTTCTTTTTTGACACTATTTTTCTAATTGTTTGGCTATGTATTGTTGTTATTGGGTTATTTAGTTGTAGTTGTTTCTACCACTCATTGATTTTTAGTTAATCAGAAAAATTAAAAGAGTGTGTGAGTGTATTGATTTTGTAACTATTTGGTTACATAGTATTGCTATTTGGTTGTTTAGTTGTATCTAGTCCTATCACTCATTGATTCCCATCTAAGCATGCTAACTTTTCTTTTCTTAGCTTCATGTCTTTGTAAATTCTACTTTTTGAATTGCCTAGTTATGCTATTTGAGGTACTTGTTACTATAGCACACTGAGTGTAGTGTTTTCCTTCAATAGATTTTCATCGAGCTACTTGCTCTTAGTAGCACACAGAGTCACGGTAATTTCTATTTTCCTAGTTAGACATTTTTTTATTGTGCTCTGATTATATGAACCCTATTGTCAATCAAAATGAAATGTTTCTGGATAAGAATGAAATATTTGATTGATTCATACCATATTTGTTAGGCCCAGAGTTGAGTATGAATTGTTAAATTTGATGTCAATTAAACAAAAGCCTTGCGAATATTTATAACTATGGCCTCCACATAACGCATTTGGGTTTCTCATCAATTCAAGAAAATTCAAACAATACTAAAGAATGAAGATTTTCTAAACATGTTGTAGATGTGTTTTTAGTAAGAGTAGCCAAACATGTATTTTAAAAAATATTTTTGAATTTTTGTGGGGAAGATTTAACTTACGAGAGTCTCAAAAGTATATGTTAGGATACTTAAGTATAAATGTGTGTGTGTGTGTGTGTGTATATATATATGCATTTCAATTTATCAACCTGGTCATTGATAATTTCTTTGTTCTGGGTATCATGAATTTTTTACTTTACGACATTGTTTTCTAGTTGTTTAGCTATGTATTATTTTTATTTAGTTGTTTATTGTATCTGTTTCTAGCACTCATTGATTCCCAGCTAATCAATGAATATAAAAATAGGGTGTATCATACTAGTTTTCTATCTATTTGGCTATGTATTGTTGTTATTTGGTTTTTTAGTTGTAGCTACTCCTATCACTCATTCATTCCCAGCTATTCATGCTGACTTTTCTTTTTCTTAGCTTCATTTCTTTCTATCTTCTACTTTTCTAATCGTGTAGTTATACTATTCCAGGGATTTGCTCTTATAGAACACTAACTATAGTGTAAATAGATTTTTATCGAGCTACTTGCTCTGAGTAGCACACTGATCCAGGGTAATTTTTTTCTAGTCAGAAATTTTCATTATGTTCTAACTACATGAACCCTTTGTGTGCTCATGTGAAATGTATGTGGACAAGGATAAAATAATTGATTCATATTAGATTTGGTAGGCCCAGACTTGAGTATGAATTATTAAATATGATGAAAATTGAATAGAAGCCCTAGTATATTTTTAATTGTTAGTCCCACTTAACAATTTTGGGTTTCTCATCAATTCAAGAAAATCCAAACAATACTAATGAATGAAGATGTTCTAAACATGTAATAGATGTGTTTTTAGTAAGACTAGACAAACATGTCTTGTAGAATTTTTTTTGGATTTTGTAGATAAGTTTATTTTATGAAAGTCTCAATTGTATATTTTCTGATACATAAATATAAATGCATATATTTAAATTTATCAATTTTTTGTTGAAAATTTCTTTGTTCTTGGTATTCTGAATCTTTTTCTTTTTTGACACTACTTTTCTAACCGGGTGGCTACGTATCAGTGTTATTTGGTTATTTAGTTGTAGCTATTTATACCACTCATTGATCTAGTTAATCAATGTGAGGTGTGAGCTATTACTTTTCTAAATATTTATGTATGTATTATTGTTATTTGGTTGTTTCATTGTAGCTATTCCTATCACTCATTGATTCTCATCTAATCATGTTGACTTTTCTTTTTCTTAGTTAGATTTCTTTCTAACTTCTGCTTTTCTAATTGCTTAGTTATGCTATTTTAGGTACCTTTTCTTATTGAACGTCGATTGTAGTGTTTTCCTTCAATAGATTTTAAACAAGCTATTTGATTAGCACACTGACCAATGATAATTTTTAATTTTCTAATCAAAAAAATTTATTGTGTTCTGATTACATGAACCCTATCATGTGTTCATAGTGAAATATCTATGGATAACAGTGAAATATTCAGTCAGTTCATACGACATTTGGTAGGTTCAGACTTGAGTGTGAATTTTTATATGATGTCAATAGACAAAAATCCCAGAGAATATTTATAAATGTTGTCCCAACATAACAAATTTGGGCTTCTGATCAATTCAAGCAAATCCAAACAATATTAGATAATGAAGATTTTCTAAACATCTACTCTTGCAGTAGATATATTTTTAGTAAGACTAGTCAAACATGTCTTCTAGAAAATATTTTGCATTTATGTTTGTAATTTTATTTTATAAAAGTCTCAAATGTATATATTATGATATTTAAAACAAATGTATATATATTTATGCATTGAAATTTTTCATATTGTCCATTGATAACTTCTTTGTTCTTCGTACCCTTTATATTTTTCTTTTATAGCACTACTTCTCTAACAATTTGTCTACGTATTATTATTGTTTAGTTGTCTAGTTGTAGCTATTTGGACCACTCATTGATTCCCAACAATCAATGCTAATAAAATAGGGTGTGAGCAAACTACTTTTTTAACTATTTGGCTATGTGTGTTGTTATTTGGTTGTTTAGTTGTAGCTATTCCCATCACTCAATAATTCTGAGGTAATCATGATGACTTTTCTTTTTCTAAGTTGTAGTTCCTTCTAACTTTTACTTTTTAAATTGCCTGGTTATTCTATTTGAGGTACTTTCTCTTATAGCACATCAACTATAGTATTTTTCTTCAATGGATTTTTATCAATCTACTTGCTCCGAGTACACCTCCCCATGGTAAATATTTTTAGTCAGAAATTTTGTGGTGTTTTGATTACATGAACCATGTTGTGTGTTCATAGTGAAATATATATGATTAAGAATAAGAAATTTAGTTCATTCATACAACTTGAGTATGAATAATTAAACATGATGTCAACCAAACAAAAGTCCAGACAATTTTGAGATTCTCATGAATTCAAAAAAATACAATCAATATGAAATAAAGAAGATTTTATAAAAATAATGTGTTTTAATAAGACTAGCCAAACATGTCTTCTATAAAATACTTTTGGATTTTTGTAGGAAATTTTATCGTATGAAAGTCTCAAAATCATCTATTATGATACTTAAATATAAATGTGTATATATTTGTGACAACTGTTATCAAACTGATAACGACATCGTACAAAACCACGCAGAAACAACCATTAACAGAGGATTACTGAAATCACTAAAAATTAAAACTATTTTTCATACAGATCCATTACTAGGAAATTTATTACAAAAAGGACCAAAGCATGTCATATACAACACGATGCATCACACATGTGATGTCTCAGCAACATCTCTGTTTCATCTGATATTAGCTTGCTTTTACCAGAAACATGTACATGAGCAAACTATTAGCAATAACCACTTTTTGGACAAAAACTCAGATCGGTCGTAAAATAAGATATGAAACTATCACCAAAGACCTGAGAGTACAAAGACGATACATAGGACTCAATTTCTACAAGACACATAACATCACACTCAACCTGAGTTGTTACTGTTGTCCTTGATGTTGCTGCCCACTCTCTGCTACACGATCTCTACCTCCTCGTGCATGTCCACCTAAAAAGGTGTAGAACCCACGAGGTGAGACAAAAGTCCATGTGGGAGATATAGCTCTCTGCCAACATTATTATTATCATTGGTAAATCTTATGAAAGAGATTAGAAGAAACCTTTATTGAAATAACAGGTTTAAACACTTCCTATAAGCAGAGTAGAGAAACATAATCATTTAAGTAGTTCAAATATCTATGACTGAGCAATAAATCATGTAATCACTTTTAGAAGGAATATGAAGAACATGTATATCATTACCAATCATGATATACCAACATCTCAAGCTTACCCTATGATCATATTTCCATGGTATGATATCTATGAATCATGTGAATATACTGCCAGGTATTGACCTTTATCAATCTTGTAATTATACTACCAGGTATTGACCTTTATCAATCCTGTGATTATATTTCCAGGTATTGATCTTCATCGATCTTGTGATTATACTGCCAGGTATTGATCTTCATCAATCATGTGCTTATACTGCCAGGTATTGATCTTCATCAATTTTGTGATTATACTGCCAGGTATCGACCTTTGTCAATCCTATGACTATACTGCCATGTATTGACCTTTATCAATCATGTGAATATACTTCTAGGTATTGACCTTTATCAATCCTATGACTGTACCGCTAGGTATTGGCCTTAATCAATCCTGTTATTATACTGTTAGGTATTGATCTTTATCAATCTTGTGACTATACTTCTAGGTATTGACCTTTATCAATCCAGTGTTTGTACTACCAGGTATTGACCTTTATCAATCCTGTGACTGTACTTCCAGGTATTGATCTTCATCAATCATGTGATTGTACTTCCAGTGCTGGATTAAATGCATCACAACATCTTATGGCATCAATCAAGTTACAAGTATGAAAGGTATATCATATTGCCAAGAATTCTAACAGTTGAGACACCTTTGTGTTACCCTATTACTTTCATCATGGGATGTCAATCCCTTAAACTCATCAATGAGTACCACATCACCTTACTAGGCAACATGCATCTACCAGGTCATTAGACATATTCACATCCCTCTTGTGATACAATTATTCCAAGGCCTCATAGGGCATACTCAATATAGCCCTCATTTGTCTATATCCATAATGCCTTCATGGTTAAGATTTCATTATTGTATCCATTGATTATAATTAGCATGCCATTTCAAGTTACACTCCCTCTTGTGATTAGGGTTAGAGTTTCTCTTTCCAACCGATTAGGGTTTCCAGGGTTATATCCAATAACCAACCCTAAACCATAACTCCTCCTCTCTATAAGCTTATATTATTATCTTTACATTTAATTGTATCACAGATAATCATTCAATCAAGTTACAAGGGTTTCAATTGTAGCTGATTAGGTTTTCTAGGGTTATATTCAACCACCAAACCCTAATTCATAATTCCTCTCATCTAGGATCTTATTTCTTTGCCATAAGTATGCAAACATACTTGATTACTCTCATCCATTATCATTAATTGATTATCAATATGAAGTATTACCTTTCTCATATGAGTAGTATAAGTTTCCCTCTCATCCTTACTAGGATATTGATTTCAACATACTTATTACATTAGCTTGACCCTCTTTGGGTTTATCTGCCTACACTTATCAAAGTGTATCCATCTCATTACTTCATAGTGTATCCATGGATTATATTCATCATGTGTTAGAATACACTCATCAAGGTATATCGGCCTACATAGTACCCCTTGTGTCGGCCTAGACACATTCACTTGTGTCGGCCTAGACACTATCTCTTGCGTTGACCTAGACACTCTCACTTGTGTCAACCTAGACACTCTCACTTGTATCGGCCTAGACACTCTCACTTGTGTCGTCTGTGGCACATCAAAGTTATATCTGTTTAGAGGTGCTTAGGGTGATGTCATTTTTTATCACATCTTGGTGTATCACCTTATACCTTGGTGCATCACCTTGTTCACACTTTAGCATAATATTTTCACCTTACTTAAACATATCATCTTGACCTCACTTTAGGGTATTGGCCACCCTATCACTTTGTGTATCGGCCACTAGGGTATCAGCCTCACTATCTTCTAGTTTATCGGCCTAGCTATCACCAAGTGATATCGGCCTCTAGGGTTTTGATACATATCGGGTTCTACGATTTTGATAGATATCAGGTTAGCCATCATCAACACCCTTACATACTTTCACCTATCAAGGTATCGGACTCACCACTAGTTGGTGTGTCAGCCATGACTTCAAGGAGTGTGTCACCCACACCTTTCATATGGTGTGTTAGCCATGGTGTGTCGCCCATTACACTTGTGTCGGGCTAGAGGTGTGTCGACTTGCTAGGGTTAAGGCATGTCGAGTTAACTACATATCTTCACTCAACTTCAAGATATTATCATGCCCCCATCTTTAGCCTTAGGTGATAGGCTATACAATTGTAAGGATGATAGTCCTTCACATGTAGCAAACTGGTAACAGGCTAGGAACTCAGGTATATTGGTTTCCCTTCATATATTCTTGTATTGGGTTAGGGTTTCTCAAACCAATATCGTTTTGTGCATGGGAGATTCCATCATATTTAAAGCTTCAATCCTTCATCCATTAAAATTTTATTTCATGTACAACAGCCCCAAATATCCATCGGATCTCATAGAATCATCATTCAATCAAGGAAAGTCGAAATTGAAAAGGAATCATCAAGTGTTGCATGATAGAAGGTGAATAATAATAGAGCTGAGTTCAAGTTATATAACCCGCCTCAAGATCACCACTAGAGATTCAAGCTTCAAAGCTCCACGTTCCCAAGGTTGAAAATGACCTATCCAAAGGTCTAAGATTCGACTATAGCTTCACCTCCATCAAGAAGAAGGTAACATAGTTAGAAACTTGGCGAAGAAGAAAAGAAAGAAAGAATTATGATTCGAGATGCATAATTCTCCAAGATTGAAGATGGTCATGGCATCACCTTAGAAAAGATGCTCGACCTTCCTCTTTCTCCTTGAGCTCCTAGGGTCGTCCACCAAGAAGGATGTGGTAAAAGATTCAAAATATTTATTTGCTTGTGAAAAGAGGGGCTTATATAGTTGAGTTTTAAGAGAGAGAGTATATGTGAGGTGTCATCACCATATGCACTTAGGTGACATGTGTCCATGCATGGTGACTCCATGCATCCATGGTTATCTTGTCATGTAAAACTCTTGAGGATAATTCAAGGATGAGATATCGGCCATTGGCTATCTTGCTTGACAAGATATCACAACCCAATATCACTTTATGTGCAAATCGATACAACTTTTGCAAGGAACATCTAAACTAATAGGATTCACCTACTTGAGGTGCTTAGCCCAATATGAATACTTACAAAAAGTTACTAAATTGATATGATACCTCCTCTATGGTTTCTAAACTGACAGGCCGTCTCTAGGGTTCAAGATACTCAATATTCTTTGGTTCTTTCACCACCAAGAGTGCTACCACTCAACCAAGACTCAAAAGGAACCCCCTCCTTTTTCTCTACTCTAGATGATGCTAAGAGAGAGAGAGAAGGGACACTCTAGATATGGTAATTTTCATGTTAACTTCTTACTTAGGGTAAATTGCAATTTGTACCAAAACTATCATATAAAGCACAAACAATCTTCAAACAGACTCAAACTTGAAACTTGAGCTCTCCTTAAGTCTTAATTACTTTTCAAAAGATTAATACAGGGTTATAATCATCTTACTTAGGCAAAACATCCACAGTTACCTCATAACCTAGGTCAGGGGTGTTATAAGTTATCAACCCCTAACAAGGATTTCGTCCCCAAAATCTCAAGAGAAAAGAGAAAGGTACTTCCTCTTTTAACTCTTCATTAAACTTTTATGAAGCCAACCAAAGGAATCTCAAAATAGTAAACTTACTTATGACTAAGCAAGATTCTTATATTAAACATCTTCTATATCATAGTGATGTCATGGAACTGTATCCAAGTTTAACATGAAATATATCACATAGGATACACCCTTAGTTAACTCTACTACTTCTAGCTTGTAGAGTTAATACTATGTCAAGTCATACTTTATCAACATAGAAACACTGTATGTACTTTGTACAACTCAGATGGCAACCCTAACTTTTAAGCCACCTTCACAACTTGTAACATTACAAGAGGAGGTTCACAAACCTGGGAGTTATTATATTTATCTGAGGGCAAAGGTAAGACCACAATTTCAAGGATATTAACCATAAAATTCTCATTATGAAACTTTTTATTGAACTCACATACCACTGGAACCTCTTGGATACTAGGATTCCTTACCTTGGTACCCATCACATATGCCAAAATACATCTCACTCATGTTCATTTAGCTTCTCAGCTATCTCTATTCATTCCAAACATGTTGGAAGAATCTTACTATCATCTTGGAGGATTCACAAAACATTATTATTCACAGATGTCACCATCTTGGAATCAAATTCCAAGTGCCAACTGATACTTTTCAAGTATCCATCTCAAGGTCACCTCAAAACCATACATATCAAATGATATGAGACTCACTTGAACATCACATCCCTGGAAAGGAAGTACATAATGGAAACATACTTTCCCTTATCACCACAACCCATCCATGGATTGCTAATAGGGATAAGGAGATTACCGACTTTATTTGGTTATTATATGAGTTTTACTGCTCATGTGTCATTCAATCCAGTTTCATCTTGGTTTCCTTGCCATTGGCATAGGAACTGTAAAGATGATTACATGAAATTACTCCTTGTTTGATTTTTGCTCTTCACGTCCATGAACATTTCCTTATTTTACCAGATTTTTCATCCTTAAACCATGGAAAGGATCATTATTATTCACATATTTTTTATTGTGCAGGGATCATCTTCCTTGTTCCCTTTCACATATCATGAGGATTACACTTTATACCTTCTTATACTCATAGTTTGGTCTGGGATTAACTTAGGTTCCACCTTATTACAATTAGAATGAGGTAGGAATATCTATGTTACATTTCTCATTTCATTATGCTCATTAGATTGCCTCAAAATGACTACTTGATCAGAGTAATCATAAAGATAGCAATTCAAGAGTTCCATACTTCCCTTTTTCTTTAGTAATTGAATACCTGGCCAGGGTATTCAAGCACTGAGATTAGGTATTATGCACTTTGTTTTATATCATGTTTCTTACCTTAAACATCTCTTTTAAGTTCTAAGACTTAGTATCTCTAGTTCTCTCCAGGTGTCTCTTTTACACCTCTTCCTCTTTTACATGAACAGAAGAACTCACAAAACATTTTAGAGAATATTGGATAGAATATAAATTCTAGTCCTCTTCATCCCTTCCTTATGTCCCCAGACAACTAACCCGAGAAAACTTAACAATGACTATCCTTCTTATGATTAAGAGGTGGCATAAAGAGAGATAAGTCGGAATGAAACAGTTCTATCTGACCCGTTACCCATTACGGGTTATCTGGTGTCTCAGGTTGACTCAACGCATAGAGTCTAGCCATCGCCTGCTACCGCCCTCATCCTCTACTACCTGAATTATATGGACCATCCTATGACACTTGTCCTAATCCTCCTACTCCACTAACATGGTCCTTGTGAGCCCTACAGATTCTGCCTTGATTGTTGGGTTACTTTAATATTTCTTCTTGGACACTGCCACCTCAAATGTCCTATCTATCCACACTTGTGGCAAGCTTGGGCCCCATGTTGTGACCTAGGCAAGCTCCTCATTGATACTAAAGGTACGCTTGGAACTCTTGGTGGATGTGAACTCTGACCTCTGCCCCTACTTGGTGACCATTGCATTGGTGTACTAAATGGTTGTTGTTCTAATGGCACTGAAAACTTTGGCTACTTAGAACCACCAAACAACTGTTCATGTGACTGTCTATGCCTCTTTTTGAGGTTTGCCTCATGTTTCTCTATCACAGACCTTTCTATCCTCCGTACAAATTCCACGAATGTGGCAAATCTCTCTCTATTTTCCAAATCAGCTACTAAGGTAGACATATTAGCATTCAATCCTTTCTCAAAACATTGGATCCTCTCCTACTCACTAGTAGCCATTTGAGGATAAAATTGCTAAAGTTCCACGAACCTGGCCTCATACTCATTAATTGTTAGGGTTCCTTGCTGAATCCCCTCAAACTGTGAGATCTTTTTGTCTAAGTATGTCTGTGGAAAGTACTTAATTGATGAATTCTCAAAGAAATTCCTCCCAACCAACCTCTTCATCATTCCTTTTTATCTCTTCTATGGCCTACCAGTGGCCAACACTACCCTTCAAAAGGTACACAACGTGCTTGACTTTGTTAGCATCTAGGATAATAAGGATCTTGAATGCCTTTTCTAACTCAGTGAGACATAGATCAACATCTATTGGGTCAGCTATTCCAGCATATTCTATAGCTCATACATGGCGTAGCCATTCAAAGGTCTTACCAGAACTCAAAAATTTTGCATTGGGAACTGGAGCCCTAGGTTGTATTGCTAGTGTGTGGTCCACTATATGCATCACTATTGTCATAATTTGCCCAACGAGAGCATGAAAAGTAGGGTTCTCTATCATGACTAGATCAGATTAGGGATTCTTAGGCACTTGTTCTTCTCTTGCCTGATCCCTCACACCTTCTCCTGGTGCAGCAACATGTTCATCATGTTCTCCAGACATCTTCATGATTTACCCTTTCTTCTGCATAGGCAAAAGTCACTTATAAGATATACTGGAAGACACTAGAACAGACTCAACAACCTTAGTCATATGTCCCTGTAGACTCAAAGAACTCATCAATGAGTACTACATCACCTTACTAGGCAATATGCCTCTTCCAGGTCATCAGACCTATTCACATCCCTCTTGTGATACAATAATTCCATAGGCCTCATAGGGCATACTCACTGTAGCCCTCATTTGGCTATATCCATAATTCCTTAATGGATAAGATTTCATTATTGTATCCATTTATTATTATCATCATGCCATTTCAAGTTACACTCCCTCTTCTGATTAGGGTTAGGGTTTCTCTTTTCAATCGATTAGGGTTGTATCCAATAACCAAACATAAACCATAACTCCTCCTCTCTAGAAGCTTATATTATTATATTTATATTCAATTTTATCACAAATAATCACTCATCAAGTTACAACCCTCTCATAATTAGGATTAGGGTTTCTATTGTAGTTGATTAGGGTTTCTAGGGTTATATTCAACCACCAAACCCTAATTCATAATTCCTCTCATCTACGAGCTTATTTCTTTGCCATAAGTATGCAAACATACTTGATTACTGTCATCCATTATCATTAATTGATTATCAACAAGAAGTATTACCTTTCTCATATGAGTAGTATAAGTTTCCCTCTCATTCTTACTAGGATATTGATTTCAACATACTTATTGCATTGGCTTGACCCTCTTTAGGGTTTATCAACCTACACTTATCAAAGTGTATCCATCTCATTAATTCATAGTGTATCAATTGATTATATTCATCATGTATCGACCTACACTCATCAAGGTATATCAGCCTACACTCTACCCCTTGTGTCGGCCTAGACACATTCACTTGTGTCGGCCTAGACACTATCTCTTGTGTTGGCCTAGACACTCTCACTTGTGTCATCCTAGACACTCTATGTGACGTCCCCAGATTTTCTAAAACTTAATCTGATGTGTGACGTCTAAATTGAAACCCTCACCTCAGCGAGAATCCCAATTTAAACACCCCACACTAGGCTAAGAAGAAGAAAATCAGAGGAAGTAAGAAGGAAACACAGTAGCACATGTACATGAACAATAATAAAACCATACACACATGCTCACCATTCAACATATAATTACAACATGAATTGTTACAACATTTGATATTACATATTGAACAGCAAACTATACATATACATGTGCTACAACTAATCAACAGGATCATAAGACAACAGGTCCACCTGTACATCAACTCGCTACACAACTCTCTCTATCCTGGATCTTCAAGAGCATAACCACAACCTAAAAAAAAAGATTACATGCGGTACACGTCAGCACAATATTTCATGAATAATGTACTGAGTACGCCTACGTGTCTTTTTAATATACCTCTCATCATATCTTGGAAATAAGATAAAACTAATATACTTGGCAGTAACAAAAGAATATAAGAAAAGCATATACTTGCACAAAGATATTCATTAGCAAAAGGGAACACATATTTTTAATCACATTTCCATCATATATCTCGTACATATGGCCCCAAGGGCTTTAATGTTTTTAGGCCTGGTCATATAAATCATACATCTGTCCCTAGGGCTTTGATGTTACATCTGCCCCTAGGGCTTTGATGTTTGTCAATGCACTGTACTACCAAAGAGTTTAGTGCTATCATATGATGGATCAGATATTTTATGTTTCATGTGTTCATAGATATAGGTACGGAAAATCAAGCAACATATCATGCTAGAACAATCATATCATCCAATATCATATGCCAAGTATTTTACTACACCTATAACACAAGCATATTGTATAATAATCCAAGTAAGAGGTAATGGCGTACCTTGGTCAAGAACAAACCTAATCATCACATATACTTCTGATGTCAACTATATCTTGGTCAACCTTGATTAAGATAAGACCATGTACTATTATCAGATTCTCATCATCTATATCTCATGTTAACCCTAATCGTGTTCATTAGGGCTTTACTTAGTCTCTTAAGTATATGTACTTTATTACTTGTCTTATCATCTTGTAATTAGGTTACTGATGTTATATTCTAGATTGGGGTACATAATCTGATTACTCTATATCATTATTTATACATATTAACCCTAAGTTACATGTATTACTCAAATTAGGGTTTCATCGTATGTATTAAGGTTCATCTTAATTAAACAAGGATTCCATGCATCATCTTGATCTCATAATCAAAACTGAGCTTCCATATACTGATATAAGCTTACTCTATGAAATTTATCATTTATTGACCATGTATGCATTTATTGTATATTAATTAGGGTTATAAGCCCTAATTAGCAACATTAAGCAAAAGGCATGATTTCATAAATCAACATGGCCATATCTGACATCATATGCATTCGAAACATGAAATATGGTTTACATGTATTTTCTCATAATTTTAGGGCATCGTTTGATATTTATTATCCATCATATGAGCATTTCACATCTTACATATTATCACTGATATTAATGCATCAAAAGCCTGATATTATTGTTCCATCTTGAGCTATGCATTTTTCTGAGAATTTCGGTACCTTATTTGTATTTTTCTGACATTCGTACTGTTTTCTATGATTTATACAAGGTCTGCATATATTTGAGATTTTACCTTTGAATGGCCAATCGGCCGCTGACACGTGGCCATCTTGGGCGCGACTCCTAAGTCCTAACTCATGCTGAGCCGACTGGTTCTTTCTCTTGGCTCGCCCTGGGCCGGTTCACCTTTGGGCTTGGATCGCCTTTTCTCTTCCTTCGTGATCGTGATCTCGAGGACTCGCCCGCCTCCTCTGCTTTGTGTGAGCGCCGCCGCACGGAGATGCTCCGACGAGCAACTGTTGGTGTGCTGGAGCTTCCGGTCCTCTCCTTAGGTTCCCATCAGCTTCGGCTGTCCTCCTCAAACCTCCTCAGCTGCTCAGCTTTGCCCTGGCGCCTCCGAGCCACCGCGTTTGCAAGCTCGCCGCCGGTAGTGCTGCTGCGGTGGAGCAAAAGGGGCATCACGCCTCAGGTCATCCTCGCGCCCAGATGAGGCTTCCAAAAGCTTCGCACTGCCTCCACGAGTCTGTTTGCAACCTTCTCTTGTGGCGAGAACCTCTCCCCACAGGTCTTCGAGCTCTGCCATCACTTCCGGTCAAGATCCACCTCATTGGCCATGGAAAACACCACGGTAGCTCACATGAATAACGGGGATGAACTCCTCTCAACACGAGCTTCGTTTTCCCTTACTTATCTCTCTCTGAATGCCTCTATACCTCCATGTCCTACTCCTGTCTATGACCTGCTCGCTGCATTGGAGAAACAGCTGAGGGGCGGGGATCGTTCTCTGTGTATGCTCCACCATGCGCCACAAAGTCGGGGTCAGGATGGATGTGATCAGGGAGGCGAGGCCAACCGCCTCCTTTGTTCCCCTCCTCAGCGCACGTCCTAGGTGGTCGTGGCATTCCTGGTGGGTCACAGTCACCCCCACGTCTCAGTCGAAACAGTTGGGAGGTTGGTGACAAGAAAATGACCCTTAGATCTATTATTTACTGTCCAGATTGGGGCTAGCTACAGGTCGATCCGTGGCTTCTTTAGGCTGTTATACACGACCACTAGATCAAAAATCTAGGGCACACAAGAGGCCACGCAGCCCGGCCCAAAACAAAAGGGGCGTGACATAGATTAAAGGTCACTAACTTAGGTCCAACACACATCAATTAGGGTTATTTCATGATATTCAAACCTAAATAACTCCCTCTAGGAGCATCCAAATGCCACCAAATTTTAACCATAGCTTCCTCACTACAAAAGGTACCTTGTACATGAATTTGGTGCCCAAAACTCAATTGTTAGACCATTCAATTAAATTCCTCAAGAAGGCATAAAAAGAGAAATCTTAATCATTATATAAATCTCAATCAACATTTCAACTTTACTAAAATACTTGGGACTCTCATTATAACTCAAGATATGGATTCTAATATGTTATTGGATATTTATGGATTTCAAAAATCCACTCGATCACATCCTACACACCTTAAAAGATATTTTGTCCTCTAAATTAAGCCAGAAAACCCACTTTGTAACATCATATACATCTTAAAAGAACTTTCGTCCTCGAAAGTAAACCATACTCATACTTCCAGGGAAAACATTCTCTTGCCTTCATCCACATGTAGGCACCATTCTATGTACAACATAGACAAGAGATCTAGAACTTTATCCAAGCTACTAGGGTGTTTTCAAACATCTAAGGTGATACAAGAGTGAACCACTCATCATAATCATGGTTTAGGGGCTTAGTCTACATTAAGACGTATCTCATATGCTAGGGTTGCATCCTTATCTTTACCCATGCATTAGTGTTCCTGCATCATATTACCATGTTCTAAAGGAGTTAAATAAGATTAACTCATTATATCAAGGTGTCATCAACATTATGTTGTGCTAACTACCAAACTATATTTTTTCCATCTTTATTAAGAACTAAGATGAACACCTCATGTAACATGTTTCATTCTTTTGATCTCATTTCATTTCTTATAATAATAAATTGCAACATTTACAAGTGATTTCTTCAGAAGATTAGCCATCATTTTCACTTTATTCATGTATAAGGTTAACCATTTATGCACTGATGTCTATTAAACTGTCTCTAGGTTTTCCATTATATTATGTCTATATATCACGTCATCAATATCATATCACATTTTTATCTTTGTTATATCACGGTTGTACTAAACCAACTTATACAAGTGGCTCATATATCAAAACTTTACTTAGGCCAAAAGAGGTTCCTCTAACCCATACCACGAGGGTAGTGTCGTGCTCAGTCTCTCTGAGCTAACTCAACCCTATGGGTATCTCATAAACAAAAACTTATCTTCCCTCTCATAGTCTAGGGTTTTTCGGATTACCTCATTGGCGCTATCCACATAGCACAAACCAAAACATGACATGATGTTCTCATCATAGGTCTCTACCTAGGAGACATGCTTACCCAAAACTCTCTTATATACACCACTAGATTCTTATGTGGGAAACCACCAACCCGAGCATGAGGCTTCACAGAAACTAACATACTACCTCCTCTAGGGTCTTGGGCTCTCTCCCTCACCCTGATGGCAGACACTCATATCCATGTTCACATACGCACATATATAACCAGCCTCTCGCTGACTCTAGGGTTTCGTCCTCCCAAGGACATCTAGGGTTCAACAAGACTATAGGAATCATGCATTAAGTAGCTCAACTCGTTCACTCAGGAGTATTCTAGTTTAGGACATGTCATAATATACATTTCTCATCTTTCTCATATCATGGAGTTTAGGTTCTCTGACCTTCTCCCAATGTGTCTCACTCTCTCTAGAGTGAACCCTAAAACGGGTCCTAACACTAGAGGTCCTCCTTTGTAAAAGAGCTTGAGGCTCATGCTGACTCACATCCTTGTCTTAACTTAGCTTATCTTATCTCATAAAAGAATGCATACTTGCATCATAAAAACTTATCTCAAAACCTCAAAACTGAACTTAAGTTCTCAAAGACAAACATAGATCATCGTAACCATCTTATATCATCTATGTAAGACTTACATCATATCATCAAAACTTATATCATCTATTCCATCTATCATATGTATCAAAAAGGCTCTAGACATCTAATCTAGAACTACTCTCTCTTCTAGATTGATGTCATTCACTTTCACTTAGGTTACATGACCACCTCCTACTCGTACACGTGTGGGGACACATTTTTGTAATACATATACATAATAAAATATTATATAGTTTTTCTCCGATAAAACAAGCGTCAGAGAAAACTATCGAGGTTGGATCCGTTTGGAATCAAAAACCAAATCTTGAAAACGAGTGTCCCACACATAGTAGAGAGTCCAGTGTCATGAAAACTAATGAAAAGAGTGAGAACATGGTGTAGACTAGCGTAGCTATTCTAGACAACAAGCGCCATATGTCTAGGGTTTCTCTTCCCTTGATGCACGTCATTTCCAAATAGTGCAACGTCCCATACCGCTGCACTACAAGGAAAGAACGACATCTAAGGACTTGCTACTCAACAAGCACCAGTCTAGACCTAGTTCTCGGACATCTAGGTGCTAACCTAGAGGCTAGGTCAGATCTAGTCTCTAAAATACGACTAATCTAACCCTAAAAGATTATTAAGTTCAAGGTTCTTTAGTTTTGAGTTGCATAATGAGAAAATGCCAGGTTTTGCTATTGTTCATGCTCTGATACCACCTGTGACGTCCCCGGATTTTCTAAAACTTAATCTGATGTGTGACATCCAAATTGAAACCCTCACCTCAGCGAGAATCCCAATTTAAACGCCCCACACTAGGCTAAGAAGAAGAAAATCAGAGGAAGTCAGAAGGAAACACAGTAGCACATGTACATGAACAATAATAAAACCATACACACATGTTCACCATTCAACATATAATTACAACATGAATTGTTACAACATTTGATATTACATATTGAACAACAAACTATACATATACATGTGCTACAGCTAATCAATAGGATCATAAGACAACAGGTCCACCTGTACATCAACTCGCTACACAACTCTCTCTATCCTGGATCTTCAAGAGCATAACCACAACCTAAACAAAAAGATTACATGCGGTACACGTCAGCACAATATTTAGTGAATATTGTACTGAGTACGCCTACGTGTCTTTTTAATATACCTCTCATCATATCTTGGCAATAAAATAAAACTAATATACTTGGTAGTAACAAAAGAATATAAGAAAAGCATATACTTGCACAAAGATATTCATTAGCAAAAGGGAACACATATTTTTAATCACATTTCCATCATATATCTCGTACATCTGGCCCCAAGGGCTTTGATGTTTTTAGGTCTGGTCATATAAATCGTACATCTGCCCCTAGGGCTTTGATGTTACATCTTCCCCTAGGGCTTTGATGTTTGTCAATGCACTGTACTACCAAAGAGTTTAGTGCTATCATATGATGGATCATATATTTTATGTTTCATGCGTTCATAGACATATGTACAGAAAATCAAGCAACATATCATGCTAGAACAATTATATCATCCAATATCATATGCCAAGTATTTTACTACACCTATAACACAAGCATATTGTATAATAATCCAAGTAAGAGGTAATGGCGTACCTTGGTCAAGAACAAACCTAATCATCACATACACTTCTGATGTCAACTATATCTTGGTCAACCCTGATTAAGACAAGACCATGTACTATTATTAGATTCTCATCATCTATATCTCATGTTAACCCTAATCGTGTTCATTAGGGCTTTACTTAGTCTCTTAAGTATATGTACTTTATTACTTGTCTTATCATCTTGTAATTAGGTTACTAACGTTATATTCTAGATTGGGGTACATAATCTGATTATCAGGTTCTATATCATTATTTATACATATTAACCCTAAGTTACATGTATTACTCAAATTAGGGTTTCATCGTATGTATTAAGGTTCACCTTAATATAACAGGGATTCCATGCATCATCTTGATCTCATAATCAAAACTAAGCTTCCATATACTGATATAAGCTTACTCTGTGAATTTTATCATTTATTGACCATGTATGCATTTATTGTATATTAATTAGGGTTATAAGCCCTAATTAGCAACATTAAGCAAAAGGCATGATTTCATAAATCAACATGGCCATATCTGACATCATATGCATTATAAACATGAAATATGGTTTACATGTATTTTCTCATAATTTTAGGGCATCGTTTGATATTTATTATCCATCATATGAGCATTTCACATCTTACATATTATCACTAATATTAATGCATCAAAAGCCTGATATTATTGTTCCATCTTGAGCTATGCATTTTTTTGAGAATTTTGGTACCTTATTTGTATTTTTCTGACATTCGTACTATTTTCTATGATTTACACAAGGTATGCGTATATTTGAGATTTTACCTTTGAATGGCCAATCGGCCGCTGACACGTGGCCATCTTGGGCGCGACTCCTAAGTCCTAACTCATGCTGAGCCGGCCGGTTCTTTCTCCTGGCTCGCCCTGGGCCGGTTCACCTTTGGGCTTGGATCTCCTTTTCTCTTCCTTCGCGATCGTGATCTCGAGGACTCGCTCGCCTCCTCTGCTTTGTGTGAGCGCCGCCGCACGGAGATGCTCTGGCGAGCAACTGTTGGTGTGTTGGAGCTTCCGGTCCTCTCCTTAGGTTCCCATCAGCTTCGGCTATCCTCCTCAAACCTCCTCAGCTGCTCAGCTTTGCCCTGGCGCCTCCGAGCCACCGCGTCCGCAAGCTCGCCGCCGGCAGTGCTGCTGCGGTGGAGCAAAAGGGGCATCATGCCTCAGGTCATCCTCACGTCTGTATGAGGCTTCCAAAAGCTTCCCACCACTTCCACGAGTCCGTTTGCAACCTTCTCTTATGGCGAGAACCTCTCCCCACAGGTCTCTGAGCTCTGCCATCACTTCCGGTCAAGATCCACCTCATTGGCCATGGAAAACACCATTGTAGCTCACATGAATAACGGGGATGAACTCCTCTCAACACGAGCTTCATTTTCCCTTACTTACCTCTCTCTGAATGCCTCTATACCTCCATGTCCTACTCCTATCTATGACATGCTCGCTGCATTGGAGAAATAGCTGAGGGGCAGGGATCGTTCTCTGTTTATGCTCCACCATGCGCCACAAAGTCGGGGTCAGGATGGATGTGATCAGGGAGGCGAGGCCAACCGCCTCCTTTGTTCCCCTCCTCAACGCACGTCCTATGTGGTCGTAGCATTCCTGGTGGGTCACGGTCACCCTCACGTCTCAGTCGAAACAGTTGGGAGGTTGGTGACAAGAAAACGACCCTTAGATCTATTATTTACTGTCCAGATTGGGGCTAGCTACAGGTCGATCTGTGGCTTCTTCAAGCTGTTAGACATGGCCACTAGATCAAAAATCTAGGGCACATAAGAGGCCATGCAGCCCGGCCCAAAACAAAAGGGGCGTGACATAGATTAAAGGTCACCAACTTAGGTCCAACACACATCAATTAGGGTTATTTCATGATATTCAAACCTAAATAACTCCCTCTAGGAGCATCCAAATGCCACCAAATTTTAACCATAGCTTCCTCACTACAAAAGTTACCTTGTAAATGAATTTGGTGCCCAAAACTCAATTGTTAGACCATTCAATTAAATTCCACAAGAAGGCATAAAAAGAGAAATCTTAATCATTATATAAATCTCAATCAACATTTCAACTTTACTAAAATACTTGGGACTCTCATTATAACTCAAGATATGGATTCGAATATGTTATTGGAGATTTATGGATTTCAAAAATCTACTCCATCACATCCTACACACCTTAAAAGATATTTCGTCCTCTAAATTAAGCCAGAAAACCCACTTTGTAACATCATATACATCTTAAAAAAACTTTCGTCCTCGAAAGTAAACCATACTCATACTTCCAGGGAAAACATTCTCTTGCCTTCATCCACATGTAGGCACCATTCTATGTACAACATAGACAAGAGATCTAGAACTTTATCCAATCTACTATGGTGTTTTCAAACATCTAAGGTGATACAAGGGTGAACCACTCATCATAATCATGGTTTAGGGGCTTAGTCTACATTGAGACGTATCTCATATGCTAGGGTTGCATCCTTATCTTTACCCATGCATTAGGGTTCCCGCATCATATTACCATGTTCTAAAGGAGTTAACTAAGATTCACTCATTATATCAAGGTGTCATCATCATTATGTTGTGCTAACTACCAAACTATATTTTTTTCCCATCTTTATTAAGCACTAAGATGAACACCTCATGTAACATGTTTCATTCTTTTGATCTCATTTCATTTCTTATCATAATAAATTGCAACATTTACAAGTGATTTCTTCAGAAGATTAGCCATCATTTTCACTTTATTCATGTATAAGGTTAACCATTTATGCACTGATGTCTATTAAACCATCTCTAGGTTTTCCATTATATTATGTCTATATATCACGTCATCAATATCATATCACATTTTTATCTTTGTTATATCACGGTTGTACTAAACCAACTTATACAAGTGGCTCATATATCAAAACTTTACTTAGGCCAAAAGAGGTTCCTCTAACCCATACCACGAGGGTAGTGTCGTGCTCAATCTCTCTGAGCTAACTCAACCCTATGCGTATCTCATAAACAAAAACTTATCTTCCCTCTCATAGTCTAGGGTTTTTCGGATTACCTCATTGGCACTAGCCACATAGCACAAACCAAAACATGACATGATGTTCTCATCATAGGTCTCTACCTAGGAGACATGCTTACCCAAAACTCTCTTATATACACCACTAGATTCCTATGTGGGAAACCACCAACCCGAGCATGAGGCTTCACAGAAACCAACATACTACCTCCTCCAGGGTCTTGGGCTCTCTCCCTCACCCAGATGGCAGGCACTCATATCCATGTTCACATACGCACATATATAACCAGCCTCTCGCTGACTCTAGGGTTTGGTCCTCCCAAGGACATCTAGGGTTCAACAAGACTATAGGAATCATGCATTAAGTAACTCAACTCGTTCACTCAGGAGTATTCTAGTTTTGGACATATCATAATACACATTTCTCATCTTTCTCATATCATGGAGTTTAGGTTCTCTGACCTTCTCCCAATGGGTCTCACTCTCTCTGGAGTGAACCCTAAAACGGGTCCTAACACTAGAGGTCCTCCTTTGTAAAAGAGCTTGAGGCTCATGCTGACTCACATCCTTGTCTTAACTTAGATTATCTTATCTCATAAAAGAATGCATACTTGCATCATCAAAACTTATCTCAAAACCTCAAAACTAAACTTAAGTTCTCAAAGACAAACATAGATCATTGTAACCATCTTATATCATCTATGTAAGACTTACATCATATCATCAACACTTATATCATCTATTCCATCTATCATATGTATCAAAAAGGCTCTAGACATCTAATCTAGAACTACTCTCTCTTCTAGACTGATGTCATTCACTTTCACTTAGGTTACATGACCACCTCCTACTCGTACATGTGTGGGGACACATTTTATGTAATACATATACATAATAAAATATTATATAGTTTTTCTCCGATAAAACAAGCGTCAGAGAAAACTATCGAGGTTGGATCCGTTTGGAATCAAAAACCAAATCCTGAAAACGAGTGTCCCACACATAGTAGAGAGTCCAGTGTCATGAAAACTAATGAAAAGAGTGAGAACATGGTGTAGACTAGCGTAGCTACTCTAGACAACAAGCGCCATATGTCCAGGGTTTCTCTTCCCTTGATGCACATCATTTCCAAATAGTGCAACGTCCCATACCGCTGCACTACAAGGAAAGAACGATATCTAAGGACTTGCTACTCAATAAGCACCAGTCTAGACCTAGTTCTCGGACATCTAGGTGCTAACCTAGAGGATAGGTCAGATCTAGTCTCTAAAAGATGACTAATCTAACCCTAAAAGATTATTAAGTTCAAGGTTTTTTAGTTTTGAGTTGCATAATGAGCAAATGTCAGGTTTTGCTATAGTTCATGCTCTGATACCACCTGTGACGTCCCCGGATTTTCTAAAACTTAATCTGATGTGTGACATCCAAATTGAAACCCTCACCTCAACGAGAATCCCAATTTAAATGCCCCACACTAGGCTAAGAAGAAGAAAATCAGAGGAAGTCAGAAGGAAACACAGTAGCACATGTACATGAACAATAATAAAACCATACACACATGTTCACCATTCAACATATAATTACAACATGAATTATTACAACATTTGATATTACATATTGAACAACAAACTATACATATACATGTGCTACAGCTAATCAACAGGATCATAAGACAACAGGTCCACCTGTACATCAACTCGCTACACAACTCTCTCTATCCTGGATCTTTAAGAGCATAACCACAACCTAAACAAAAAGATTACATGCGGTACACGTCAGCACAATATTTCATGAATATTGTACTGAGTACGCCTACGTGTCTTTTTAATATAACTCTCATCATATCTTGGCAATAAGATAAAACTAATATACTTGGCAGTAACAAAAGAATATAAGAAAAGCATATACTTGCACAAAGATATTCATTAGCAAAAGGGAACACATATTTTTAATCACATTTCCATCATATATCTCGTACATCTGGCCCCAAGGGCTTTGATGTTTTTAGGTCTGGTCATATAAATCGTACATCTGCCCCTAGTGCTTTGATGTTACATCTGCCCCTAGGGCTTTGATGTTTGTCAATGCACTGTACTACCAAAGAGTTGAGTGCTATCATATGATGGATCAGATATTTTATGTTTCATGTGTTCATAGACATAGGTACGGAAAATCAAGCAACATATCATGCTAGAACAATTATATCATCCAATATCATATTCCAAGTATTTTACTACACCTATAACACAAGCATATTGTATAATAAGCCAAGTAAGAGGTAATAGCGTACCTTGGTCAAGAACAAACATAATCATCACATATACTTTTGATGTCAACTATATCTTGGTCAACCCTGATTAAGACAAGACCATATACTATTATCAGATTCTCATCATCTATATCTCATGTTAACCCTAATCGTGTTCATTAGGTCTTTACTTAGTCTCTTAAGTATATGTACTTTATTACTTGTCTTATCATCTTGTAATTAGGTTACTGATGTTATATTCCTGATTGGGGTACATAATCTGATTATCAGGTTCTATATCATTATTTATACATATTAACCCTAAGTTACATGTATTACTCAAATTAGGGTTTCATCGTATGTATTAAGGTTCATCTTAATATAACAGGGATTCCATGCATCATCTTGATCTCATAATCAAAACTGAGCTTCCATATACTGATATAAGCTTACTCTGTGAATTTTATCATTTATTGACCATGTATGCATTTATTGTACATTAATTAGGGTTATAATCCCTAATTAGCAACATTAAGCAAAAGGCATGATTTCATAAATCAACATGGCCATATCTGACATCATATGCATTATAAACATGAAATATTGTTTACATGTATTTTCTCATAGTTTTAGGGCATCGTTTGATATTTATTATCCATCATATGAGCATTTCACATATTACATATTATCACTGATATTAATGCATCAAAAGCCTGATATTATTGTTCCATATTGAGCTATGCATTTTTCTGAGAATTTCGGTACCTTATTTGTATTTTTCTGACATTCATACTATTTTCTATGATTTATACAAGGTCTGCATATATTTGAGATTTTACCTTTGAATGGTCAATCGGCCGCTGACACGTGGCCATCTTGGGCGCGACTCCTAAGTCCTAACTCGCGCTGAGTCGGCCGGTTCTTTCTCCTGGCTCTCCCTGGGCCGGTTCACCTTTGGGCTTGGATCGCCTTTTCTCTTCCTTCGCAATCGTGATCTCGAGGACTCGCCCGCCTCCTCTGCTTTGTGTGAGCGCCGCCGCATGGAGATGCTCCGGCGAGCAACTGTTGGTGTGCTAGAGCTTCCGGTCCTCTCCTTAGGTTCCCATCAGCTTTGGCTGTCCTCCTCAAACCTCCTCAGCTGCTCAGCTTCGCCCTGGCACCTCCGAGCCACCGCGTCCGCAAGCTCACCGCCGGCAGTGCTGCTACGGTGGAGCAAAAGGGGCATCACGCCTCAGGTCATCCTCACGCCCAGATGAGGCTTCCAAAATCTTCGCACCGCCTCCATGAGTCCGTTTGCAACCTTCGCTTGTGGCAAGAACCTCTCCCTACAGGTCTCTGAGCTCTGCCATCACTTCCGGTAAAGATCCACCTCATTGGCCATGGAAAACACCACGGTAGCTCACATGAATAACGGGGATGAACTCCTCTCAATACGAGCTTCATTTTCCCTTACTTATCTCTCTCTGAATGACTCTATACCTCCATGTCCTACTCCTGTCTATGACCTGCTCGCTGCATTGGAGAAATAGCTGAGGGGCAGGGATCGTTCTCTATTTATGCTCCACCATGCGCCACAAAGTCGGGGTCAGGATGGATGTGATCAGGGAGGCGAGGCCAACCGCCTCCTTTGTTCCCCTCCACAATGCATGTCCTAGGTGGTTGTGGCATTCCTGGTGGGTCACGGTCACCCCCACGTCTCAGCCGAAACAGTTGGGAGGTTGGTGACAAGAAAATGACCCTTAGATCTATTATTTACTGTCCAGATTGGGGCTAGCTACAGGTCGATCTGTGGCTTCTTCAGGCTGTTAGACATGACCACTAGATCAAAAATCTAGGGCACACAAGAGGCCATGCAGCCTGGCCCAAAACAAAAGGGGCGTGACATAGATTAAAGGTCACCAACTTAGGTCCAACACACATCAATTAGGGTTATTTCATGATATTCAAACCTAAATAACTCCCTCTAGGAGCATCCAAATGCCACCAAATTTTAACCATAGCTTCCTCACTACAAAAGGTACCTTGTACATGAATTTGGTGCCCAAAACTCAATTGTTATACCATTCAATTAAATTCCTCAAGAAGGCATAAAAAAGAAATCTTAATCATTATATAAATCTCAATTAACATTTCAACTTTACTAAAATACTTGGGACTCTCATTATAACTCAAGATATGGATTCTAATATGTTATTGGAGATTTATGGATTTCAAAAATCCAATCCATCACACTCTCACTTGTGTCAGCCTAGACACTCTCACTTGTTTCGGCCTAGACACTCTCACTTGTGTCGGCCTAGACACTCTCACTTGTTTCGCCCATGGCACATCAAAGTGGTATCGGTTTACAAGTACTTAGGGTGATCTCAGTTTTGAATCATATCTTGGTGTATCACCTTCACCATACCTTGGTGCATCACCTTGTTCACACTTTAGCATAATATTTTCACCTTACTTAAACATAACATCTTGACCTCACTTTAGGGTATCCGCTACCCTATCACTTTGTGTATCAGCCACCCTATCACTTTGTGTATCAGCCACCCTATCACTTTGTGTATCAGCCACCCTATCACTTTGTGTATCAGCCACCCTATCACTTTGTGTGTCGGCCATAATATACACTAGGGTATCAACCTCACTATCATCTAGTGTATCAGCCTAGCTATCATCAAGTGATATCAGCCTCTAGGGTTTTGATACATATCAGATTCTATTGTTTTGATAGATATCGGGTTAGCCATCATCAACACCCTTACATACTTTCACCTATCAAGGTATCAACCTCACCACTACTTAGTGTGTCGACCATGACTTAAAGGAGTGTTTTTCCAACACCTTTCACATGGTGTGTCGACCAAGGTGTGTCTCCCATCACACTTGTGTCGGGCTAGAGGCGTGTCAGGTTGCTAGGGTTAAAGCATGTCGGGTTAACTACATATCTTCACTCAACTTCAAGATATTTGCATGCCCCCATATTTAGCCTTAGGTGACATGCTAGACAACTATAAGGACAATAGTCCTTCACATGTACCAAATCAGTAACGGGCTACGAACTCATGTATATTGGTTTCCCTTCATATATCCTTATATCGGGATAGGGTTTCTCAAACTAATATCAGTTTGTGCATGGGAGATTCCACCATCTTTCAAGCTTCAACCCTTCGTCCATTAACACTTTAGCTCATGGACAACAACCCCATATATCCATTAGATCTCATAAAATCATCATTCAATCAAGGAAAGTCGAAATTGAAAAGGAAGCATCAAGTATTGCATGATAGAAGGTGAATAATATAGAGTTGAGTTCAAGTTATATAACTCGCCTCAAGAACACCACTAGAGTTTCAAGCTTCAAAGATCCACATTCCCAAGGTTGAAAATGACCTATCCAAAGGTCCAAAATTCGGCTATAGCTTCACCTCCATCAAGAAGAAGGTATCATAGTTAGAAACTTGGAAAAGAAAAAAGATGCTCAACCTTCCTCTTACTCCTTTAGCTCCTAGGATCTTTTGCCAAGAAGGAGGTGGTAAATGAGCGAAAGGTTACTTGCTTGTGAAAAGAGGGGCTTATATAGTTGATTTTTAAGGGAGAGATTATATGGGAGGTGTCATCACCATATGCACTTAGGTGACACGTGTCCATGCATGGTGACTCCATCCATCCATGATTATCTCATCATGCAGAACTCTTGTAGATAATTCAAGGATGAGATTGTTGACTCAAGGTCAATTAGGTCAATGTTGACTCACGTCTAAATTGACTAAACCTGTGTTTTGATGATGACTAACCATTCCACATATTGGTGTCTAATGTCTCTACTTGAGTGATTTCAGATTAGGTATAGACACACTCCAAATGCCCTAACTTGCACATCTCAAATTGGAGAAAAGATAAGTCAAAGTCAATACAAGTGCACGTTTTGTAATATGATGTATATCCATTAGAATCATGTTGGAAATCACTTGTAATGATTGTATGACTTGTAATTAAGCTTAGAAAAATATCAGGAGCACTTAGATCGAATATTAGAGCACTTTAGATGCAACTTTGAAAATTGATTACATGCACTTTGTCGGTCGAGTTTCCCAGCCTGAAAACTCGACCGATCATCCTTGATCAATTTTCTGAAGATTGCATCGGTCGAGTTGTGTTTACACAGAATTCGACCGATGGAGTAACTGACCAAATCGATTTTCATTGGTCGGTCGAGTTTCCTCAGGACAAACTCGACCGATGATCTGAATATCGGCTTTGTCTTTTACTCTATCGGTCGAGTTACCCTTATAGAAACTCGACCGATTGCACTGTACGGAAAAGTGTAGAAAAGTGCTTCTAGCCATTGTGGAGTTGCAACAAGTGAAAATAGATCCGTTGCAAGCCACAAAATGGCTAGTTGTCATTCACAAGTGTTCCCAAAGGCTAAGAGGCATCCCCAGCTATAAATAGGACCCCTTGGGCTTCATTCCAAGGTTGAACATTCATTGCAAACTCTATGTGAGTTTCCTATTCTATAACTGAGTGCTTCCTACAGCCTCCTCTCTCTCTCTAAGCTTAATCACTTGCTACATCCATTAGAGTGAGTAGAAAATCTGTAAGAGAGCTAGTCCTATATGTATATCTTGTGAGGCTCTCACTTCCACCACCTCCTTTTCTCTCATTTCAATCATGAAGATGAAGGTTCTCTCTCTTGTCCAAGAGAGGTGAAGAAGAATAAGGGAATGAGTCCCTTCGTGAAGATCAAGGCTGAAGACTTGGAGCTAGAGTGGGTAAGCCCTTGGTGAAGGCAGAAGACTCCTTGCTCAAGTAGGTAAGTCCTTGGTGGAAGCTTCTCTGAGTGAAGGTGAAGTCAAAAGTTGAAGATCCAAGAAGAGTGGGCAATCCCTGTAAGGCTGAAGACTTGTGCTAGAGTGGGTAAGTCCTTGGAGAAGGCCGAAGACTCTTGCAAAGTGGGTAAGTCCTTGGTAAGGTTGAAGACTCTTTGTATTGGATAGGTAAGTCTTTTGTTTGGTCATGCATTGTATGTCTTATGAATGAATATAAGAGTGCAATAGTTTGGAAGTCCTAGAGGTTGACCTCTCTAGGCAAGTGGACTGACACACTTCTAGTTTGAAGTGTGGAACCACTCTAAATAGCTTGTCTAATTGGTGCATGTTCAATCTCTCTCTCATCCTTGCTATGCATGTTTTAGTTGCACTCAAAATTACCTATTTAGAAACCTTATCTTATCATATATCTTGAAGGTTTAATGAATTTTGTTTAAGTGCTTTCATCTCTATTCACCCCCCCCTCTAGAGCATCTAATCACCCATCTAGGATCCAACAGAGATATCGGTCATTGGGTATCTTGCTTGAAAAGATATCACAACCCAATATCACTTTATGTGCAAACCGATACAACTTTTGCAAGGAACATCTAAACCAATAGGCTTCACCTACTTGAGGTGCTTAGCCCGATATGAATACTTACAAAATGTTACTAAATCGATATGGGACCTCTTCTATGGTTTCTAAACCAATTGGCACTCCCATATACTCTTCATAACTCGGCACAACCTTATCTAGGATTCAAGATACTCAATATTCTTTGGTTCTTTCACCACCAAGAGTGCTATCACTCAACCAAGACTCAAACAAGGTACCCCCTCCTTTCTCTCTCCTCTAGATGATTCTAAGAGAAAGAAGGGACACTCTAGAGATGAAAATCTACATGTTAACCTCTTACTTTGGGTAAATTGCAATTTGTACCAAAACTATCATATAAAGCACAACCAATCTTCAAACAGGCTCAAACTTGAAACTTGATCTATCCTTAAGTCTTAAATACTTTTCAAAAGATCAAGACAAGTTACTAATCATCTTACATAGGAAAAGCATCCAGGGTTACCTCATAACCCAAGTCAGGGGTGTTATAATATCTATATATAATAATATATAAAATTGGTCATTAATAATGTCTTTGTTCTTCGTACCATGAATTTTTACCTTTATTGGCATTGCTTTTCTAATTTTGGCTACACATTGTTGTTATTTAAATGTTTAATTGTAGTTTCTTCTACCACTCATTGTATAGCATTCTGGATTTTCTCTCCCCTCCAACTATGCACACTTTGACTCATGATGTAGTTTATTTAACTCAATGATCTCCCTAATCATCACTTGTATGTTTTTGAGCTACATATTTCTCAATTGATGAGTTACGATGACTAATTTCAAATTTGAACTCGATTATGCAATCTTGAGTGCTTCATTAACTTTGAGGATCCTTTTGAATTTTTGAGACTACTGAACATCCTGATCTTGATATCAAACCTTTTCCATTAGATAGAGGATGAAATTTTTGATCTAATGGTGAAGATTTCACACAAATATGACAATCAAGACGAAAGTTATGGCCATTGCATTCTCACTCTTTTTCTAGCCTTTTTTCATCATTTTCCCTTCATTTTCTAGTTCATGGGCCTTGGTCCTTTTCTCTCCTTTGGTCCAGCCTAATAGGGGCACACCCAACTAGTCTCTTTGTGAGGTCCACCTCAGGACCACTGATCCGATGGCCAAGACCATCCGTGAGCTGATCGGACGGCTGGGGGGTCATCCCCAACTTTGATCCAAAGTCAAGGAGCTAGGAGCTTCTAGCCATGTATGTAACCCCAACTTTTGTGACTTTCTGACCTCATTATCACCCAAACTCATCACAAAAGTATCCCTCTGAGCCTCCTGACCTTTCCCCTACTCTTTCCTAGTAAAATGGTCCATGGTAGAGGCATGGAGCACCCCTCCAACCATGGTCGGCCATTATGGCTGCCGCCATAGTAATGAGGACTTTCAAACACCCTTGTAAATTATGTTTAAGTTGATCAAGTTTAAAACTCCTCACCATTTGATTTTACCATCTTCTCACTCACTCTCTCCCTCTCAACCTTGATCTATCCCTTCTTCTTGTTCTTCCTTGGAGCTCGTTGGTGCTGCCATGGCGGAAAGCTTTAGGGCCTTCCACCCTAGCCTACCTCACCTTCAATCTCGACTGCCATTAGGTCCGCGGAAGAGAGATGAAGTTGGTCAGCATCCTCCTAAGTCCTCGTGACCACTACTTCACTCTCTAACTTGGATCCCCGGAGGGCCACACCATCTACGCTGTCGTGTTGCTGCACGCATGCAGTGGCGGTGTGCAATGCCTGGGTAACGCTAGCAGTCACATGAAGGCGGTGAGGAAGCAATGTCGGGTGGTGGTCAATGACTGGAATCCGCTCGCATGTGTCTCCTTGATGTGGAATATTATCACACTGTAAATTCACTAGGAATCTAATTCCTAGAGTTTACCAAAACCAAAGTGCAATAACGCCACTCACAAGTGGACAAATCTTATCACATTATAGTTAAGTATCGAATCCCAATGGATAGAATTTTTAAGAACTATCTAATCAAAGTAACGTAGCAAGAATTAGTGTTTATCACAAAAGTTGAGATTGGTTTGTTTAATCTAAGGTTTCAAGAATAAAAAGATCTAGATTAAGGTTCTAGTGATCAATGGATGGAAATACTAGGGTGGAACTAGGTTTAAGTTACTCGTTGTGAGAACCCGTTACACTACACGAGATTACTCAAAACATAAAACACAATCAATCACTAATTAATCACATACCCAAAAATATGGGTAAATTAAAACCGATTTCAGTGTCAGCACCCGCTCATAAACATTTGTATAAGATCCCAAAATCTTTCTTATATCCATACTATGCCAAGAATTTTATACAAATTGATCTATCGCCTTAGCCACAACATATATACATAGGAGAACAATATTCGTATATGTCACACAAACAAGCATTAACATGCTAACAAAATCATGATTCATTTGAAACACCATATACAAACTTTTCCTACCCTGACCTGAGAGTACAGGGACGACTCTAGGACACACTAGACGTCTAATCAGCTTTCTCAAAGATTCATTACTATAGCTCCTCTTTGCTGCCACATGTTTGTTTTCGTCACTTCCGATTACCTAAAAAAATGTAGTGAACCACAAGGGCGAGACCCAGTCCCAGCAAGAGATATAACCTCCAACAACATTTATTGATTACAACATTTTTAAGTAATTAAATAGTTAAGCAAATTAATTAGATATAATAAATAAGCTCAGCAACATTGATGATTATCAAAATACACAAGGGGGTAGATAATAACTATCATCATTAGCCAGACTATCATCCTTTATCTTGTTGATAACATAAGTAATTCAGTAGCATATGCATATCTAGCATCATGAGCAAGTCTAGTAACATAACATCTCTATCATTATGAATAAGTCTAGCCACATAAGCATAGATAACAACATTAGCATGTCTAATAGGTTGAACATATCAACATCATAAAAAGAGATAACACCATAAGCACAACTATCTGGATAAGCATGATCAGTAGTATATGCATCTCTAGTTACAAAGGCATGGCTAGCATGCTAAACATAACTAACAACATGAGATAGCTAGCATCATGATTATAATCAGTAGTAGCAGTATAGTTATCAGCATAATCATGGCTACTGTATGTACACATCTACAATATTAAGCATATCTACAACATAAGTATATCTACCATCTCTTAATTGCACTAAGGATAATCTTTATGTAAAGAGAACAAACAAGGGTTATCATCTAATGTGAAGCATCATGTATAACCCTAAATAGATATGTTATACGACTGTATTACATCTTTTATTATGCCCTGAGGAATTTGAGGATACCACTCAAAATCCAACTAACCACTGCTAAGTCAAAATCAGTGCCATACAAGATCTAGGAAGAGCCAGACTCCTAAGATCTTCTCTGCCCCCGGTCAGTACGGGTCCACCACAACGACACATAAGGTCAAGCTGCTAACAGCCTAGTCCGTCCTTGGTACATGTCATGACACTAGTGAAAGGAGGTGGGTATGCATACCCTACCATCCGAGGTACAACCGTAATTGTCCTCCAATCTTGTCACATATATAATCACCGAGACACGACCACATCCGTTCTCAATCACATCAGATGTATGAGGCATGACCATAGCCAACCTCCACCATATGCATTGTGGATGACAAGGACATATCCTCAACTTGCCACCCCCACATACTCAACAGTATGCGCTCCGAGTTTCCCTTAGGAATACTCATTTCACCATCTGGAAAATTCTAACACTCAGATGGATCTATGGCACAGGGCGCTACATGATTAGAGTTTCACTTAATTAGTTATGCCAATTGGGTGAATTAAGGATACATCAAATAAGTGGACATACAAACCCTAATTTACTTCTAATAAGCATATAAATATCACAACTTCAAAAGATATAAAATGTGTGAAACATAATTTCTCATCTCATCATCACATGGTACTATTCACTTGCCATTCATGAGACCACACTAGTCATCATACTACCACAAGATATAAATCATTTCCACTATGTCACAGGGTATCAACCCTTATCAACACAAGAGGATTACACCTCATTCAGGGATCAACCATGCCCAAAGGTCATTAAGACCATCATACTATTCCCTGCAAGATCATCATTATCTTTCCATGCCTTATAACAAGGCTCAAAACATCACTTACATATAATACACTAGATCAACACAATATTGCATTAATGAGCTAGGAGATATTCATAAAAAATTCATAGCAGGGTTATATTAACATTAAGAGCATTCCTTTATTACATCAACATGCAAGGAATCTAGATATGATTAACTCTCATCATATTCATTATGCACATGTTTAGCATAAGAAAGTATCAACCATGTGGCTATGATAACCACCAATTAACATATCAAGGTTATGATCATAGTAAGGAGGTTATTCCACCAACATTCCATCATATAAGAATGTTAAACATGTATACTCATATTTATCTGTTTGCATTAGATTTAGGTTCACAAGATAAATTATATTAATGTTACTAATCAACACTTATACCCAAACCCTAACTCACGACATCCCCATTGGATCATGGATGCATAAGGTGAAGTATCACCATCACATTCCATACTATTATCAAGTATGAACCCACACATAAATCAAGGTGTAACCATCATGTTATAACATACTAGGGCTTCAACAACAATAAGAGAGTACTCCATGATTGTATTAATCATTCAAAGACTATTCTTACCCAATTACCATCATTTAGTTATATTAAAGCTAGGTATAGCAAGCTATACCTCATTAGGGTTATATATCAACACAATATGATTATCATCCCTTCTATTCATATGAGTGAATAGGTAAGAATACCTTATTAAGGGTAACCCTCCATTTGTTCCATCATCATTCAACCCATATCACCATACCACAATGTCACCCAAAACCATTAGATGTTTAAAAGGTAAGACCATTGATTGTTTACATAAGTAAACACCCTGGATAAACCACCTATGAAGTCCTTGATTTGTACTCTAGAAATAGTCACCATCTAACCCTAGACATCCCTTGATTAACAACACAAAAAGTTCCATTGAGAGTAGGGTAAAACCCACAATCGATTGTTCATTTAAAACAAGCCATCCATTGTCAACAATTAAGCTCCTTAAGTTGATCATATAAAGGAAACCATCTAAATCACATTATTAGGAACAACCTATTACATTAGCCATTATTCCACTTTATTGGAGGAATAAATAGTAGATCTTGACCATTGGTTCCAGTTCATATATTAAAACCATTAATTACAGTATAGGTTCAACCATTGCATCAAGTGACCCAAGAAACCATTGGTCTAAGGCTTAATTGATGCTAAAACTATATGATTAACTCACCATAGATTTTAGAGACATGATTCACCATCATTAGTGATCATTAAATCACTATAGGTTGTTAGATCAACACTATATTCATTAATCAACATCAAATATTAAGTTGATGTCATCATTGATTGATAACATCAGTAGGGTACTTAATGGTTGATCATTATACTTCTAATTGATCCAAAACCTGATCTAAGGGGGTGACCATAGGTTGTCACCATAATTTGACACCCTTGATCACGACCATGTGTTGTTATGAAGACAACACCATAAGGTTGTTGCAATGGTACCATCATCGGGTCATGGTTTATAGAAGAAATCAACTTTAAACCCTAAAATTGACCATTGTTTGATAGGTGCTTAACACCATAGGTTGTCAAAACAACCTAATCCAAGTCATATTATACCTTAGGAATAACATACAAACGATCACAGGTTCATCTAGAACTGAAATTAGAATAGGGAACATTATAAAATTTGAAATCCAAGTCAAGCATAGCTTTTTAGTTCATAAATCATCATTTTCAAGCAAGAATACGAGCTAGTAAGCTTATGGTAAGAAATAAACATGGAGAAAGTTATAAAACTTGTCTATAATGAGAATATGAAACCCCACACAGAAGAAATCTCGAGCAGGTAGGGTAGAAATCCAAGAATAAGCTATGAATCCGTCCATCTAGCACCTTTCTTCATCAAATGAGCAATCCCTAAACATAAGGAGCAAGAAAGGTAGGGTTTTAGAGTTTTAGAGTAAATTCTACCATGGAACAGCAAGGTTAAGACCTGGAGGAAGGTCTAAGGAAGGATAAGAGTAAGAAAAACAAAGAAGGAAGGAAGAAAACAACTTGCCTTGGTTGAATTCCCTAGAAGATGACCTTAGAAACCCAAGGTAGGGCTAGATGGAGCCCTAGGAGACCTTCTTCTCCAAAAAGGGGTTGTATTCTACCTTAGAGTAGTTGGTTCCACATAAAAATAGAGTGGATTCGTTGCTCCAGGTTAGAAGAAATAGAAATCAAGCATAGTTTTGTATTTGGGCAAGGAAGAGGCAAATATAGCCCATGGATAAGGATAGAAGCAAGCATGAGGTGTAAAAGTAGCTTCCCCATGTGTTTATGGCCTTAAACTATTGATAATATACAAGCAAACACACAATAAGCTCCCCCATCATACCTATTAACCTTATTAGATTTCCTTTGTAGAAATTCCCAACCAATCACATAATTCATTAGTTGATAGCTACTAAAAGTAGCTCATCCGTGAAGGGGTAAACTCTAAAATACCCTTGATGAAAACACCTTCAAACCATGGATCAACTAGGAGCCCCATGGATAAAAAATCTCAATAATGATAATATAAAATCTAAGTAACATAATGTATGTGAAAAATTGCAAAGAAAACCCCTCAATTGAGTAAATTGTAGAAAAGTCCTAAATGTACAGAAAGTTGCATAACTTGCTCAAACAGTGTCCAAATTGGACCAAATTTGAAACTTAAGCTTGTCTTATAATTTAAAAACATGTCAAAAATTTATATTAGGTTTCTAACCATAAAATTATGGTAACTAAGCTCATTCAACTCATTAAGTAAGTTCAGGGGCCTTACACTCGCATCAAAAGATTATAGTAAATCACGTAAAGTGGGTGATCAACCTACAAGACATGTGATAAACTATTGGCTATGAATTTCATGAGTTCATACAATAATTATAACATGATTGAAATTGCAAGTAATGGGTAGTGGGGCTAGTACCAACATCCCAGTGAAAAGACTACTCCCTCAACATGGTGAGATTAATATCACAAGATGAGGAAGAAGACACGAGCATGGTCGTGATCGTGGTAGAAGCGGCTCGACATGGTGTGTGACAAAAAACTTCCTTCCTTCTTTCTCATTCATGTATTAACCCTGACTTGTAGTAGAATTAGGTGGATGAATAGTAGTTCAGGGAAGAGATCAATCACCTTTGAGAAGGAGATCGACGACCTAGAGTTGCATATGAAGGAGATATGTCGATCTATGCTTGATTTTGTTAGGCATCGTCCAGCTAGGTCGATAGAACTAGCTTGGTCGACAGGTCTTGTCCTTGATATAATCTCAGCGGCAACTTCTCGGCATGTTCTGTCTCCAAAAAATCTGAGATGATTTGTATGGCTGCGCTGGGGGCCTATTTATAGGGTCAAGGTTGTTGACCTCTTGTATTTCCTATTAGTGTCGACTAGTTTTCATCAGTGTTGATTGATGGGTCCATCAGTCGATGGGACTATTGAACAACAGGTGTTGATGCTTGGACTTCTATCATCAGTCTTGGAGTTTGACAGAACTGTCAACCTTGAGGGTCAACAAGACTGTCGGTTGAAGTTGCAGTTGTCGATGTGAGTGTCGACAACATTGTGTTAACGACTCGATTTCTTATCGGTTGTTGACCGATGATGATGTCGAGTAGGGGGTTCAACAAAGGTGTCGACCTCACTTATTGATGGATTGTATGTTGATCTCATGTATGTCGATCTGGTGGATTGATGGAGCTGTCGAGCATTGAGTATCGACCAAAGTGTCGATGAGTCTATCGATGCTTGATACTACCCCCAGGAAAACTTGCTACAGAGTGATAGAATTCAAAACCTACAAAGGGAGCCTAGAAAAGTATCAGATTCATACAAATTAATATAAAAACCTAAGTAGATTAAAACAAATCTATTCTAAAGAAAACTAATCTATATGAATGATAAACTAGACTGAAAATGCAACTAAAAATGGGATGAATAAGCATTCATCACTCTTCTCCCTCCTTCTCTCATGGTTGACTAGTATTTGGTCGCTCCTCATCCGCTCAATGTACTTGGAACCGATGGCACTTGGATGGGCGATCGACGGCCAAGGTTCCCCAATAAATTGTACACTAATATGTCCTTGACCTAAGTTTTATGTTAGATCTTCCAAAATTCATATAGAATGATTCCTTGGGTGAAATGAGACATATTATATATAAAAATTAATCCACTCTATGAGATATATCCAGCGAACTTGGTTTTAGAGTCTAATTCCACTTGTATATCTTGTTATGTTGAAAATGGCATCAAATGCATCTCTTTCATAAGTTCAATAATTTTAATGTCATGAACCCACTTGTTTTATCATGACTCCAACCAGCTATATATGATATATTGTGCTATACAAATTAAACTTGACCATACTTGGCCCTTATAATGACCCTACTTTATGAAATATGCCTCTAATGACACTTACTATGATTGATCTTTTGTGCTAAAATGATGATTTATGTGCACCAATATGATCTTATGATCCATGAATCTTCGTACTCACTCTAGATAAGTTTTTTCTAATGAATTGTTGAGACATTAATTGAATTTTTTCATACTTGAACCCTATTAAAACTTGATTACATGAAAAGTGACACTAAATGGAACATTTATGGACTTATCATGATGAATCATCAACTGTGTGTTAGATGCTTATTAAAAAATGATCAAATATACATGCTAGCCTTTAAATCGGTCCATTTTATGACTCGTGATATGAAATACCATGTAATACACTCTTGTTCACTTTTTGGCTATATGTGACATTTAATATGACCTCGATGCACATGTTGATAATTTGGTATCTAATCTCATACAAGACTTGCCCTAGTGATCATCCATGCTATTTAATGTCCTCAAATCATTAACATGTTGGTATTAATGTCACTAAATCAATCTTGAACTCATGTGTACTCTAATTTTGACAATCTTGCATGAAAATGACTCGATATGACTTAAATTGTTGATATGATGAATAAGTCCATAATCTTATTCAAATATTATGATTTCTCTATTAAGATGATGAAACCTATGTTTGAAATCCCTAATATAGTTGTGATGTGTCACTCTAAGTTCTATTGAACCCATGACATTACTATGTTGCTTGATAATGAAAGTGCATGATCTAGTTTGGGATATTGATATAAATGTTGAAGAAAATGAGTGCCTAGACTTAAGTGACACATTCAATCCCAATGATAATGATTAATGAGACCTACTCTTTCTGATATTAATCATAACACACTTGCTTTTAATGTCAGCATGTCTATGATGACTTATTTGCCAAGATCTAGTCATGCTTGCTATATATGTATTTTCTAAGTCAAGTTGTTAATTAATGCTTGTATCAAGGTATGTTTTATCCTCCTATTGGCCAGATTAGTTGTATTGAAATTGCATGTATGTATGTAGTATAAATTCTTGGCTTAACATACTTGTTTTAGCTACATGTTCCCTATGACTACTATGTTTTGATCTTGATTACGTATGTTGAACAAACTTAAAAACATAATGGTAGATGTCCATTATACAACTTTGTGCACCTGCATGTATTCTCAGGGTAAGGACACAAGGTTGGGTGTCGTATTTGAGTTGCCATGATAGGGAAGACCATGTTGATACAAGGCTTAGCTCTTGGCGATGGCCTTGAGATCCCTTACAAATAGGGTTAACTCTGACGTTTAGTCATATAGTCCCTCACGTTCTTTTGAGAAGCTGGTCAAAGGCCTTATTATATTGTTGGTGTAACTAAATGAACTTAAAAGCTTGAATGTTAATAAGAGAGTCTTTAAATTTTGTTGCTCCATTTCTTGTTATTGCAATATGCTTTTTCCAAGAAGTATATGTTCTTAAACCTACAATTTTATATGTTTGCATAGTGTACTCGACACAGTTGTGTTGACGTGTACCCATTTCATGATGTTTGGTAACATGTACACTGTGAATCTATAATGATGATCAATGCTTCCACACTTATGATAATATATGCTATACTCTAATGATAATTCACAACATGGAAATGGAATACACATGGTTGATATATGGGACCTAAGATCTTTTAATGTATTGGTTTAGCATTCTTTCATGCTTTATTACCTCATACATTAGTTGTTGTTTGTGGTTTTATTCATGCATGTGTTATGTGATATATTATACGGATGGACTCTCATGTCCTTTTACCTTTGGATTTCTAGCCATTAGGAGTAAAGATTTGGATAAAAAATGGTTATGTGACATATGGTATTAGAGCAATCATATATCCTCTATGCGTGTTTAGTAACCCAATCTCGTATAAACTTTGGGAAACCTAATCCCATGATGGTGAAGCTGAGGTGTCTAGGTAGGTCTCTATGTGGGATTTGATACATCTCCTATATGCCTAGTTGTGGTGGCTGAGGTCTCCCTTGTTTACCTACCTTGCCCAAGTGAAGTGAATCTAAAATTGGATTAAGGAATTTTCCCTAAAAAGCTTAGAGAGTCTTCTAGCATCTCATCTCTTCTTTAAGGATTACCCTAAGCCACCCATGAGATGATGATTAGATAGCTTCTCATTTCCTCGTATGATCTCTCTTGTGATAATTAATCACATGATCTCTCAATTATGGGTAGCTTATATATGGGTAAAATAAAGTTTACATGAATTGGTAAAAGTTAATTTAAGATGATAATGATGTCATGATCTGACCTTAACTTGAAAACTCAATTATGATTAATCAAAGTACTCTTGTAGCTAAGTACTCATGTGTAATATCTCAGATCATGTAAACTCAATTTTACCAAATATGAACGATGTGCTTCCTATGTTTGAGGTAATTGATAATGATCCTTAATATGATGAATTAAGGAGAACCCATGCTTTATACCTCATTGTTGATGAGGTCACCATTGACTAAGTACATGTTTCCCCTATTGTTGATCAAACCTCAAACATGGTTAAGCAAACCTTTCCCTTAATGATATATATCATGTTCATACTTTGAAATGACTATGACTTTAGACTCTCAAAATCATGATGAAATTTTTTATACTAGAGGCAAAATCCCCTATTGATTATAATGCCTCATTGTTAAACTCACTTTTTAATAATATGAAAAATATGAGATCTCAATCATACTCGATAATGCTTTAATAATTGAAAGAGCATATATTTTCTTCTATATTTTCATGTGTATTCCCTTGTTGTTTATTACGAAGAGAAGGGAACAATATTATGACCTCAAGTATATAGAATCTCGAATCACGATTTCTCTATTATGATAAATGATCTTTGATATGATGACCATGTGAAATACAAATAGATATTTTAAGCTCTTCCTATTTGATAGACTTGATACTTCATGGGTAATGAGGAAAAATTTTCTATCTTAGAGTGGTAGTTTGTTTCATAACTCACCTAACCTAGGTCGCATCCCTATTATGATTGCTTCTAAATTTTCACCGTGTTGATTATTTAGAGTTGGGAAGGGTAACCCCTTCCATAAATTTTGACATCTTGACCTAAGTACCTAATAGGTCAAATCTTATGATGACATTGAAAATTGATATTGAATCTCAATTTGACGATGATCTTGAAATATGATTATGTTGACTATAGCTTGTGGTTAAGATCCTAGAAAGACTTAGGTCTAGATCATTCATCAACCTTGAATACTATGATAATAATATTGATATCACAAAATGTTTCTAGATTGTTGATTATGCATGAATGATCCCACCTATGATCTAATTCGGAATCTTGTACCCTAGCTTCAACATTTTTGGAAATATTACTTTTGTTGTCCAAAATCATGACAGTCGATATTAATACACAAAATCTTGACTATTGATAACTCATCTCAAATTTTATTCGACTCCTTTGATCACCCTATTTGGATCTTGAGATCACCCTCAATATACTATCGATGACTTTAATGTTACTAAATCTCAAAATTTTTGAAAATGATGATTATGTTGATTCACTTGATTTATGAATTGGAGATGAGCTCTCATGTGGACTAGGGTGGGACCTTCCATTGATTCTGATACAAAACCATGATATTGAAATATGATGTTTGTCTTGGATTGTTGAAATATGAATATCAATTATAGCCCCACCGAGGGCCATTGTAGAATCCAAAACCCTAAATGTTGGAATTGAAAATCATACTTTACTCTTGAATCAAAGGGCCTTATTCGTTTGACCTAAATGGTGCTCTCTCCAAATTTGTAATTTTTTGATGATATGTGTGAGTGTTCTTGTAGTTTGATGTTTGGTTTCTTGATATGAGAATAGTTTTGATGATTGAAGTATTCTGAAGTTATATTTGGAGTATTAGTATGATTATGATATGGACTATGAAGTCCCAATGTATGCTGAGGGTTTTTTTTTTATTTTGGGGACAAATTTTCTTTTAAAGTGGGAAGGATGTAACATTTTGGATTTTGTCTCTCCTCCAAATATGCACACTTTGACTCATTATGTACTCTATTTAACTAAATGATCTTTTGAATAATCACTAGGGTGTTTTTGAGTTACATGTTTCTCGACTGATGAGTTATGATGACAAATTACAACTTTGAACTCGATTATGCAATGTTGAGTGCTTAATTAACTTTGAGGATGGTTTTGAATTTTTGAGACTATACAACATCCTGATCTTGTCTCAAACCATTTTTCATTAGATATAGGATGAAATTTGTGATCCAATGGTGGAGATTTCACCCAAATATGACAATCACGGTGAAAGTTATGGCTATTGCATTCTCGCTCTTTTTCTAGCCTTTTTTCATCTTTTCCCCTTCTTTTTCTTGTTCATGGGCCTCGATAGTCGATACTTTGCTCTCCCTTGGTACGGCCCAAGAGGGGCACACTCAGCTAGCCTCTTTGTGAGGTCTCCCCTGGACTACTTATTTGATGACCAAGACCATCTGCGAGCTGATCAGACGGTTGGGGAGTCATCCCCAACCTTGAGCCAAAGTAAGGATCTAGGAGCTTCTAGCCATGTCTGCAACCACATATTTTGTGGCTTTTGGACCCCATTTTCATCCAAAGTCATCAGAAAAGTCTCCCTCTAATCCTCTCGACCTTGCCCCTACTCTTTCCTAGCGAAATGGTCCATGGTAGAGGCATGGAGCAGCCCTCCAACCATGGTCGGCCATCATGGCCTCAGCCACAATAATGAGGACTTTTGACCACCATTACAACTTCTATTTTAGCTGATCAAGTTTGAGGATCCACACCCTTTGATTTACCCATCTTCTCACTCTCTCTCTCCCTCTCAACCTTTCTCTATCCCTTCTTCTTCTTCTTCCTTGGAGCTCGTCGGTGCTGCCATGGCGGCAAGCTTTGGGGCCTTCCACTCTAGCCTACCTCGCCCCCAATCTCGACCACCATCGGGTCCGCAGAAGAGAGATGAAGTTGGTGGTGCACTCCCAAGGCCTCGTGACCACTGCTTCACTCTCCATCTTAAAGCCCTGACGGGCTGCACCATCCACGCAGCCGTGTTGCTGCACACACAGCAGCGGTGTGCGGTGGTTGGGCAACCCTGACAGCTGTGCGAAGGCGGTGAGGAAGCGATGTCAGGCGCTGATCAGCGATCGAAAGCCGCTCGCCGGCTTCTCCTCTCCCTCCTTTTCTTGTAGTTGACTAGTATTTGACCGATCCTCTTCTACTTAACATCTACAGAATCGAGGGCATTTGGGTGGGCGATCTACGACCGAAATTCCCCAATAAATGGTACATTAATATCTCCTTGACCTAAGTTTTATGCTAGATCTTCCAAAACTCGTATAAAATGCTTCATGGAGCCAAATGAGACATATTATATATGGAACTTTATCTACTCGATGAGATCTATCTAATCAACTTGGTTTCAGAGTGTAATTCCACTCATAACTCTTGTTATGTTGAAAATGATGTCAAATGCATCTCTTTCATAAGTTCAATGATTTTAATGCTCAACCTTGGCCATATCATGAGCCCACTCATTTTATCAGGACTCTAATTAGTAAAATATGCTATATTGTTCTATATGAATTAAACTTGATCATGCTTGGCCCTTATAATGACCCTACTTAATGAGATATGCCTCTAATGACACTTACTATGATCGATCTTTTGTGCTAAAATGATGATCTATGTGCACCAATATGATCTTATGATTCTTGAATCTTTGTGACCACTATAGATCAGTTTTTTATAATGCATTCTTGAGTCATGAATTGAATTTGTTCATACTTGAACCCTATTACAAATTGATTATATGAAAAGTGACATTAAATGGAACATTTATGGACTTATCATGATGAATCGTCAATCTTGTGTTAAATGTTGATTAAATACGATCAAATCTACATGCTAGACTTTAAATAGGTCCATCTTATGACTTGTGCTACGAAATACCATGGAATACACTCTTGTTCACTTTTTGGCTATATGTGACGCATATGTGACATTTAATGAGACCTCGATGCACATGTTGATAATTTGGCATCTAATCTCAAACAAGACTTTGCCTAATGATCATCCATGTTATTTAATGTCATCAAATCGGTAACATGTTGATATTTATGTTACTAAATCAATCTTGAACTCATGTGTACTCTAATGTTGACAATCTTCATGAAAATGACTCATATGATGAATAAGTCCATAATCTTATTCAAATCTTATGATTTCCCTATTAAAATGATAAAAACTATGTTTGAAATCCCTAATCTAGTGGTGATGTGTCACTCTAAGTTCTATTAAACCCATGATGTTACTATGTTGCTTGATAATGATAATGCATGATCTAGTTTGGGATATTGAAATCAATGTTGAAGGAAATGAGTGCCTAGACTTAAGTGACACATTCAAACCCAATGATAATGATGAATGAGATCTACTCTTGCAGATATTAATCATAACACACTTGTTTGTAATGTCAGGATGTCTATGATAACTCATTTTCCAAGATATCGTCATGCTTGTTATATATGATTTTTCTAAATCAAGTTGTTGATCAATGCTCGTATCAAGGTATGCTTTATCCTACTATTGTCCAGACTAGTGATATCAAAATTGCATGTATGTATGTAGTATAAATGCTTGTCTTAATATACTTATTTGAGCTACATGTTCCCTATGACTACTATGTTTTGGTCTTTATTACATATATTGAACAAATTTGAAAACATAATATTAGATAGCCATTATACAACCTTGTGCACCTGCTTGTATTCTCACGGTAAGGACACACGGTTGGGTGTCCTACTTGAGTTGTCATGATAGAGAAGACCATGATGATACAAGGGTTAGCTCTCGATGGTGGTCTTGAGGTCCCTTACAAATAGGGTTAACTTTTGACGTTTAGTCTTGTAGTCCCTCAAGTTGAAACAGGGTAGCTAATCTTGAGCAACATCACAAACCCCAGATTTTGTGGCTTTTTGACCTTGTTTTCACTGAAAATCATCAAGAAAGTCTTCCTCTAATCTTCCTAACCTTTCCCCTAATCTTTCCTAGAGAATTAGTCCATGGTAGAGGCAAGGACCACCCCTCCAACCATGGCCGGCCATCATGGCCACAACCACAGTAATGAGGACTTTCGAGCACCCTAGCAACTTTTGTTTAAGGCGCACCCATTGATTTTCCCATCTTCTCACTCTCTCTCACCCTCTCAACCTCACCCTATTCCTTCTTCTTCTTCCATGGAGCTCATCGGCACTGCCATAGCGGCAAGCTTTGGGGCCTTCCACCCTAGCTTACGTCACCCCCAATCTCGACCACTATTCGGTCCGCGGAAGAGAGATGAAGTTGGGTAGAATCCTCCCAAGGACTCATGACCACTACTTCACTCTCTATCTTAGAGTCCCGACAGGCTGCACCATCCACGCCACTGGGCTTCTGCACACACACAACGACGGTGTGCGGCGGCTGGGCAATGATGGTAGTCGCGTGAAGTCACTAAGGAAGCGATGTTGGGCAATGTTCATCGATTGGAAGTCGCTCGCTGGCTGCTCCTCTCCCTTATTTTCTCATGGTTGACTAGTATTTGACTGCTTCTCATCCACTCAAATTTCTACGGCATCGAGGGTGCTTGGATGGGCGATCTATGGCCGAGGTTCCCCAATAAATGGTACATTTATATCTCCTTGTCCGAAGTTTTATGCTAGATCTTTCAAAATTTGTATAAAATGATTCCTTAGCCCAAATAAGACATATTATATATGAAAATATATCTACTCAATGAGATATATCCAATAAATTTGATTTTAGAGTCTAATTCCACTTGTAGCTCTTGTTATGTTGAAAATGACATCAAATGCATCTCTTTCATAAGTTCAATGATTTTAATGCTCAATCTCGGCCATATCATGAACCCACTCATTTTATCATGACTTCAATAAGTGAAATATGCTATATTGTGCTATACAAATTAATCTTAACCATGCTTCACCCTTATAATGACCCTACTTTATGAAATGTGCCTCTAATGACACTTTTTATCATTGATGTTTTATGCTAAAGTGATGATCTATGTGCACCAATATGATCTTATAATCCTTGAATCTTCATAATCACTCTATATCAGTTATTGATAATGATTCTTTAGACATGAAATGATTTTGTTTGCACTTGAACCCTATTACAACTTGATTATATGAAAAGTGACATTAAATGGAGCATTTATGGACTTATCATGATGAATCATCAACCTCATGTTAAATATTGATTAAATACAATCAAATCTACATGTTAGCCTTTAAACCGGTCTATGTTATGACTTGTGATATGAAATACCATGTAATACACTCTTGTTCACTTTTTATATGTATGTAACATATATGTGACATTTAATGCAACCTCGATGCACATGTTGATAATTTGGTATCTAATGGCATACAAGACTTTCCCTAGTGACCATCCATGCTATTTAATGTCCTCAAATCAGTAACATGTTGATCTTTATGTCACTAAATAAATCTTGAACTCATGTGTACTCTAATGTTGACAATTTTGCATGAAAATGACTCGATAAGACTTAAATTGTTGATATGATGAATAAGTCCATAATCTTATCCAAATCTTATGATTTTCCTATTAATATGATGAAACCTATGTTTTAAATCTCTTATCTAGTGGTGATGTGTCACTCTAAGTTCTATTGAACCCATAATTTTACTATGTTGCTTGATAATGATAATGCATGATCTAGTTTGGATATTGAAATCAATGTTGAAGGAAATGAGTGCCTAGATTTAAATGACACATTCAACCCAAATGATAATGATTAATGAGACCTACTCTTGCTGATATTAATCATAACACACTTGGTTGTAATGTCAGGATGTCTATGTTGACTCATTTGCCAAGATCTAGTCATGCTTGCTATATATGGGTTTTCTAAATCAAGTTGTTAATCAATGCTCATATCAAGGTACACTTTATCCTCCTATTGGCCAGGCTAGTGGTATTGAAATTGCATATATGTATGTAGTATAAATGATTGGCTTAATATACTTGTTTGATATACATGTTCCCTATTACTACTATTTTTTGGTTTTGATTATGTATGTTGAACAAACTTCGAAAACATAATGCTAGATGTCCATTATACACCCTTGTGCACCTACCTATATTCTCAGGGTAAGGACACAAGGCTGGGTCTCCTACTTGAGTTTTCATGATAGGGAAGACCATGTTGATACAAGGGTTATCTCTCAGCGATGGACTTGAGGTCCCTTACAAATAAGGTTAACTCTTGATGTTTAGTCTTGTAATCCCACACGTTGAAACAAGGTATCTAATCTTGAGCATGCTCACAAACCTTTTCTTTTGAGAAGCTAGTCAAAGGCCTTATGATATTGTTGGTATAATAGAAATGAACTCAAAAGACTCTTGTATGTTAATAAGAGAGTCTTCAAATGTTGTTGCTCCATTTCTTGTTATTACATTATGCTTTTTCTAGCAATATATATTCTTAAACATGCAATTTTATACATTTACACAACATACTCAACACAGTTGTGCTAATGTGTACCCATTTCATGATTTTAGGTAACATATACACTATGAATCTCTAATGATGATCAATGCTTCTATACTTATGATAATATGCTCATGTTTTGATGAGAATTAATGACATGGAAATAGAATACACATGGTTGATATATGGGACCTAAGATCTTTTAAGGTATAAGTTTAGTATTCTTTTATGCTTTGTTACCTCATACCTTAGTTATTGTTTGTGGTTTTTCTCATGCATGTGTTATGTGATCTATCCTACATACGAACGCTCGGGTCCTATCACCTTTGGCCTTCTAGCTATCAGGAGCAAGGATTTGGGTAACAAATGAATATGTGACACATTGATTCCTGGCTAGCTAATGAAAAGAAAATGAGGGTGTGAGTTTGATGCTTTTCTAATTGTTTGGCTACATATTATTGTTATTTGATTGTTTAGTTATGGCTATTTTTAACAAAATTTGATTGCCAACTAATCATATTGATTTTTCTTTTCATTCTTATTTTCTTCTTTGTTCTAATTTTTTAATCTCATGGTTATGTTGTCCAAGGTACTTGCTCTTACAGCATATCGATTGTACTAAATTTTTCAATAGATTTTTATCAAGCTACTTGCTCTGTGTAACACACCAACTCATTATATTTTCTTTTTTTCTAATATAAAAATTTCGTTGCATCCTAAATAAATGAACCCTATTGTGTGTACATAGTGGAATGTCTATGGTTAAGAATGAATATTCAATTGGTTCATACAAGTTTGGTAGGCCCAGACTTGAGTATAAGTTGTTAAACATGGTGTCAATTGAATAAATATCTTGAGAAGAATTAGAGAGTATATATTAACCTATTTAATTAATAGGTTAATTAGTTAGTGAGCCTTTAGTGTCTCAGTCCATTTCAATTACTTGTGTCCCAAGTCTTAGGGATTCTCCCTTGCTGCTATATATAGGACATGGATTTACATCTTTTATTCATCAAATCAATTCAATACATCTATTATTATTTCTCATATGGTATCAGAGCATGTTCACTCCTAGGGAACCTAGCCGCTTCCCTACTTCCCTTTCCAAGCGAGCAATAATCACAACTGCCGACACCCGTCTCTCCTAGAGAGAGCAATCAAGGGGAGTGCCTCTATCTTTGGGTGGCTACCACCATCACCATGGCTTAGTCCAGCCATCCTCCAGGCATATTCCATCCTCTATGGCTTATCCTCCTCTTTCTTAAATAATTTGATCTTCTTTATGTACGTCAGCATCATCCTTCCCGACTATCTTCAATCTTCATCCATCCATCACCGTAGCAGCTAACATCATTGCCGTCGATCACAATAGCCACTGTAACAAACATCGCCATCGATGTCAGTAGCAATCACCTGTGCCACCCATAACCAGTGCAATAGCAATAGAAACCACCGACTGCCCAGCAAATATCTCCATCCGCCATTGACATCAAGCAACAACATTGGTCGCCGATCAACAAACAATAGCCACTATCATCAATGTCGATCCCTCACATCACACCATCGCTGTATCTAGCCAACTAGTCATCGGTGGATAGTAATAGTGTTGCGGTTGACCACAGAAGTAGGAGCAACCATCACTGCCACCGCCCCCCCAGGATCAGCCCCCATCGCCGTCGCTGCCTTCGTTTATCCAGCCTTCACCATCGCCTATGGAGAAGCTCCACACTTGGCTCCCCTTGTAGTCTCATGGCCTGCAACATCTCTGGAGATACGCTGGAGCCAATATCGTCTCCTCTGCTGTGGCCAAGTCCTACGGTAGCTAGTCATCACATAGTAACTACTGAAATTTGGCAACAACATCATACAATTGTCGTCTCCATCATCCAAGCTCCATCCCGCCATTGCTCCATCCTATTCCATACTACTGTTACCTTGATCTCACAAGCTACTATTGTTCTTCATCACTCCACCACATTCAACCATGCCATCTCCCCCAATTGTTCTATCTTCTCCCAAGCTCTTGACGTCCTCCAAAATTTTATGGTCAAATTTTTTTCATTTCAGGTTGGGATCAGATCCATGTAAGTTTCCTACTGGGATCTTATATTGACCCATTTAGCATCTCCTCTCTGATTATCGATTTCCATTCTCTACATACTATACATCTCAATTTCACAGATTCCTCTCTTCTTCACCAATTCATTTCCCACCCTTCCACCCATCATGTGTGTATACCCTTTTCCACATGTGGGGGTCCTATATCCAATTCTCCACACCATATACTCATTCTCGTTGTATTTGGTGTATGGGGGGATAGAGAGAAGAGGAAGAGTATGATAAGAGAGAGAGAGCATGAGAAGAGTATGAGGGAGTGCATGAGTGAGAGCATGAGAGAGATGTGAGAGTGATGATATATATATATATATATATATATATATTCCATGATACTATCTTCATGGAGCTTGGTATTGTCCACCACATTTGTTCTCCACTTCCAGACAACATTGAAATATCTTCATTACAACATTGACACCAAGCTTCACACGTTCATACCACATTATGTATGTCAGGATAAGAGTTTACTAAACATATTTCAGCCCTCTTGTTTCCTCTTCCTTAGGTGTTAATGGTGGTTCAGTTGATCTCTCTTGCTACATTCTTGAGAGACAGATGGGTGCTTCTTCAGACTTCTCAAAAGATCAACAATTTCAAGCCTGCCAAGTCTACGTCTGCAAGGTTGATAGGTCATCCAGTTATATCTTCACTGAGCTGCTTTCATCATGTCTTCTCTGAGATGCATCTATTATTTTAACATCACCTTCTGCTGATCCACTTGCGCCTTTCCTTGATGGATGATCTCCTTTCCCATCAAGCCCCCAAGGTTCATGCACCAGAGTTATGGTACATGCATCGTATCATCAACACATCGTCTGTTCGTGTTCATGCCATGTTATGCACATTTCTCAAATGCTTTGAAGATTATTCTACTACACATCATCATTGGAAATCTGTGTTCGTGTCACGTTAAGTATGTATTTTATGAAGATGACATATTCATGGTATTGATGATCGTCTGCTCCAAAGTGATGAATTTCTGTTGTAGCATTTAGGTTCCATGCTTAGATGTTCTTCCTTCAAGATGCACTCCAAAAGACCTTCCTCAAAGCTCGAGAATCTGTAGCCTGTAGAACACAACTGAAAAGAGGCATCATCATCATATGATTTAGGGGGAGTATATTATAAGGGGGGGGTAAAAAATTATGTATGGAGAGTAAAATTTATCTTTCTTTAATTTATTATTTCTTTTATCATTTTATCGAGTCATGTAACTCCAAGCTTTCACATGTGTTTCACCCATGATCCAGCCTGAGGGGGAGTGTTAGAGAGTATATATTGGCCTATTTAGTTAATGGTTTAATTAGTTAGTGGGCCTTTAGTGTCTCGTCCCATTAAGATTACTTGTGTCCCAAGTCTTAGGGTTTCTCCCTTACTCCTATATAAGATAGGGTTGCACGTCTTTTATTCATCAAATCAATTCAATACATTCATTATTATTTCTCACAGGAAGAATTATAACTTTCACCCCTGCATATCAATTTTTGGTATCTCATCAATTCAAGAAAATCAAAATAATAAAAAATGAAGATTTTCTAAATGTAAAATAGATGTGTTCTTAGTAAGAGTGGTCAAATTTATCTTCTAGAAAGATACTTTTTATTTTTTTTGGCAATATTATCTTATGAAAGTCTCAAAGTATATATTATGATGCTTAAATATACTTGTATATATATGTATGCATTTCTATTTATCAAATTTGTTGTTGATAATTTCTTTGTTCTTAGTGCCCTAAATCTTTTTCTTTTTTGGCATTGCTTTTCTAATTGTTTGGCAACAATTTGTTGTTATTTGGTTTTTTAGCTGTAGCTATATCTACCACTCCTTAATTCTCAGCTAATCAATAAAAATGAAAAGAGGTTGTGGCAACTTTTCTAACTGTTTCACTATAAATGATTATTATATGGTTATTTAGTTGTAGTTGTTGCTATCACTCATTGATTTCCAACTAATCATACTAATATTTCTTTTTGTTAGCTTCATTTCTTTCTAAGTTATGCTTCTTTTATTTCTTGATTATTCTATTCGAGGTACTTTCTCTTGTAGTACACCGAATGTAGTGGTTTTCTTCAATAGATTTTTACCGAGCTACTTGCTCTGAGTAGCACACTGATCCATGATAATTTTTTTTTTCTAGACGGTCATTTCCATTGTGTTCTCATTACATGAACCATGTTGTGTGTTCATAGTGAAATGTCTACGGATAAGAATGAAATATTCCAGTGATTCATACTAGATTTTTTAGGACTAGGCTACGTATGAAATTTTAAAAAATGACAACAGTAAAAAAAATCCCATAGAATATTTATAAATGTCACCACCTTGTATTATTTTTGGATTTCACATCATTTCAATCAAATCCAAACAACACTAGAGAATAGATATTTTTAAACAATAAATAGTTGTGTTTTTAATAAGACTAGGAAAACATGTCTCTAGACGATATTTATACATTTTTTGAGAATATTGTCTTATGAAAGTATCAAATGTATATATTATGGTACTTAAATAGAAATGTATATGCATGTATGCATTTTAATTGATCAAAGTAGTCTCTTAGAATTTGTTTGTTATTGGTACCTTGAATCTTTTTCTTTTTTGGCACTGCTTTTCTTATTGTTTGCCTATGTATTGTGGTTATTTTGTTGTAGATATTTCTTTCATCATTGATTTCCATCAAATCAATGAAAATAAAATGAAAGTAAGGAACTGTTGCCTCATTCACTCATTCTCCTACTCCTCAATATCCCCTCAATCAACAAGATTTGTCAACATCTTCACCACAAGGGAAATCCCCTACCATCATTCAGAGGGTGTGAGCATACTACTTTTTTAGTTGTTTGTCTACATATTATTGTTATTTGGTTGTTTAGTTGTAACTATCTCTACTCGTTGATTCTCAACTAATTGTACTATTTTTTTTAAACTTCATTTCTTACTACTTCTGCTTTTTTAATTGCTTGGTTGTGCAATTTGAGGTACTTGTTCTTATAGCATTGTAGTGTTTTTCTTTAATAGATTTTTATCGAGCTACTTGCTCTAAGTAGCACATGACCCATGATAATTTCTTTTTTCTAGTGAAAATTTTGATTGTGTTTTAACTATATGAACCATATTGTATATTAATAGTGAAATGTCTATGGATAAGAATGATATATTCAATTTATTCATACCAGATCCCATATTTGAGTGTGAATTGTTAAACATGATGTGAATTGAAGAAAATCCTAGATAATATTTATAATGTTGCCCCTAGGTAAAATTTTTGGGTTTGACATCAATTCAAGCAAATCCAAACATTACTAAAGAATGAAGATTTTCAAAACATGTAGTCAATGTATTTCTGGTAAGACCAATATACATTTCATCTAGAAGATACTTTTGGTTTTTAGGCAGTATTATCTTATGGAAGTCTCAAATTCATATATCATGACACTTAAAATAAATGTATATATATATGTATGCATTTCAATTTATCAAATTGGTCATTAATCAATCTTTGTTCTTGGTACCCTGAATGATTTGTTTTTCTATAGTACTTATTTAACAAGAGGGGTAGATATTGTTGTTATTTAGTTGTTTAGTTGTAGCTATTTGTACCACTCATTCATTCCAGTTATCAATAAAATAAAAAGGTGTGAGCATACTACTTTTTTAATTGTTTGGATACATATTGTTATTATTTGGCTATTTAGTTGTAGCTATTTCTACTACTCATTAATTTACATGCTAATCATACTTTTTTCTTAGATTCATTTCTTTCTCATTTTTTATTGATTGGTTATGCAATTCAAGGTACTTATTCTTACAGAACTGATTGTAATGCTTTTCTTCAATTGATTTTCATCGAGCTACTTGCTTCGAGTACCACACCAACCTAAGGCAAATTCCTTTTTTATAGTTAAAATTTTTCATTGTGTTTTGACTGCATGAATCCTATTAGTTCATAGTGAATATGTATAAATAAGAATGGAATATTCAATTGATTCATACCATATTTGGTAGGCCCAAACTTGAGTATGACTTGTTAAACATGATGTCAATAAAAAAAAAGTGTGGAGAGTATTTATAAATGTCACCCACTTAAAAATTTTGGGTTTATCATCAATTTAAGCAAATTCAAACAATATAAAGAATGAAGATTTTGTAAACATGCACCATATGTGTTTTAGTAAGATGATGCAAACATGCTTTCTAGAAGATACTTTTGATTTTTTAGGCAATATTATCTTATGAAAGTATAAAATGAATATATTATGATACTTAAATATAAATGTGGCAAACATGTCTTCTAGAAGATACTTTTGATTTTTTTAGGCAATATTATCTTATGAAAGTATAAAATGAATATATTATGATACTTAAATATAAATGTGTATATATGTATGAATTTCAATTTATCAAATTTGTCATTGATAATTTCCTAATTCTTAGTACCCTAAATATTTTTCTTTTTCAACACTGCTTTTCTAACTACCACACAGTGCATTGTTATTACTCAATTGTTTAGTTCTATAAATTTCTATCACTTATTATCTAGCAAGGTTTCAACTCATGTGGTAAAGGCATGTGCTTCCTTATCAAGGGACTGAGTTTGAAACCCAAATTGTATACCTTGAAAATGAATTATCCCGTCACACAGGCTGCCCCACTGTCTGATTTAACCATCCCCTCCAGTGTGAGAGTATTCGAGAGGGGGGAGGGATTTACTATGTCAAGGTAGGGTCATTGAAGTGTCTCCTCCTTGAGGGTGGTTCTCACATAATCCAGATAAAACCTTCTATCACTTATTGATTCCCATCTAATCAGTGAAAATATAACAAGGGTGTGAGCATACATGCTTTTCTAATTGTTTGGCTACAAAAATTATTTTTATTTAGTTGTTTAGTTGTAGATATTTCTACCACTCATTGATTCCTAACAAATCACACTGACTTTTCTTTTTCTTAGCTGCCATTTTATATCACTTCTTCTTTATAAATTTCTTGCTATTCTAGGTCCATTCTCTTAAAGCACACCTAATGTAGTGTTTTTCTTCAATAGATTTTTATCGAACTACTTGCTTTGAGTAGTTCATTGACCCACAACAATTTCTTTTTTCTAGTCAGAAATTTTCATTGTGTTAGATTACAAGAACCCTATTGTTTATTTACAGTGAAATGTCTAATGATCAAAAATAAATATTCAAATAATTCATACCAGATTCAATACCTATACTTGAGTATGAATTGTTAAACATGAAGTCAATTGAACAAAATCCTAGAGAATATTTGCAAGTGTCACCTTTACTTAACAATTTTGAGTTTTCTCATCAACTCAAGAAAATCCAAACAATACTAAAGAATCAAGATTTTCTAAAGATGCATTAGATGTGTTTTCAGTAAGACTAGCCAAACATCTCTACTAGAATATTGCTATTATCTTACAATAGTGTATAATGTACACATTATCATACTTAAATATACATATATTTACATGTATGCATTTCAATTTATCAATGTGGTCGTTGATAATTTCATTGTCTTTCTCTTTTTTGGCACTACTTTTCTAACTACTTGGCTACATATTTTTGTTGTTTGGTTGTTTAGTTCCAGCTATTTCTACAAACCATTGATTCCCAACTAATCAATAAAAATAAAAAGAGGGTGTAAGCATACTACTTTTTTAATTGTTGGGTATGTATTGTTGTTAGTTTTTTTTATTTAGCTGTAGCTATTTCTTCCACTCATTGAATCTGAACTAATCATATAGAATTTTTTTTTTCTTTGCATCATTTCTTCTTAAATTTTTGTTTTAAATTGTTTGGTTTTTCTATTTATAGCACACTAGTTGTAGTGTTTTTCTTCAACAAACTTTTTTCAAGTTACTTACTTTGAGTAGCACACTGACCCATGGTGATTTCTTTTTCTCTAGTCAAAATTTTTATTGTGTTGATTACATGAACCCTATTGTGTGTTCAAAGTGAAATTTTAGTGGATAAGAATGAATTATTCAACTGATTCATACCGGATTTGGTAGGCCCAAACTTGAGTATCAATTGGTAAACATTATTTCAATTGAACAAAACCCTTGATAATATTTATAAATTTTGCTCCCACATAATTTAAATTTCTCATATAATCAAGAAAATCCAAATAATACCAAATAATGAAGATTTCTTAATATGCATTAAATGTATTTTTAGTATGACTAGTCAAAATGCCTTTTAGAAGATACTTTTGGATTTTTATAAATCTTATGCAAGTATTGAATATATATATATATATATATGATACTTAAATATATATATATATGTATGCATTTTAATTTATCAAATAGGTTATTGATAATTTCTATTTTTCTAGAAACTCTCCATTCATTTCACTAGCAGCATAAATCATTGATAATTTCTTTATTCTTGGTTCCCTGAATCTTTTTCTTTTTTGGCACTGCTTTTCTAACTATTTGGTTGTGTATTGTTGTTATTTGGTTGTTTAGTAGCAGCTATGTCTACCACTCATTGATTCCTAACTAATCAATGAAAATAAAAAGAGGGTGTGAGAATACTACTTTTCTAATTGTTTAGCTATATATTATTGTTATTTGATTATTTTATAGTTATTTCTACATCTCAATGATTCCTAGCCTATCATACTAATTTTCCTTTTCCTTAGTTTCATTTCTTTCTCACTTCTATTTTATAAATTACTTGGTTATTCTATTTTAAAGTACTTTCTCTTATAGCACACCTTTTGTAGTGCTTTTCTTTAACAATTTTTATTGAGATACTTGATCCAGTTGCACAACGACCCAAGGTAATTTATTTTTTTCGAGTCAAAATTTTTCATTGTGTTCTGATTTCATGAACCCTATAATGTATTCATAGTAAAATTTCTATGGAAAAGAATGAAATATTGATAGGCCCAAATTTGAGTATAAATTGTTAAACATGACGTCAATCAAACAAAAGCCCAACGGATATAATAAGTGTCACCCCTACTTAACAATTTTGGGTTCCTCATCAATTCAAGAAAATCCAAACAATACTAGAATGAAGATTTTCTAAGCATATAAATAAATGTGCTTATAGTAAGACTACCAAATATGTCTTCTAGAAGATACTTTTGGATTTTTGTAGGCAATATTATCTTATGAGACTCTAAAAAGTATATAGTATGATACTTAAAATGCATATATATATAATATATATATATATATATATATATATATATATATTCCTCCTAATTTATCAAAGTGGTCGTTGATAATGTACTTATTCTTGGTTCCCTAGATCTTTTTCTTTTTTGGCACTTCTTTTCTATCAGTTTCGCTTTGTATTTGTGTTACTTGGTTGTTTAATTGTAGCTATTTCTACCACTCATTTATTCATAGCTAATCTATGAAAATAAAAAGAGGGTGTGTGCATACTACTTTTTCAACTGTTTGGTTATGTATTTTTTTTTTAATTGGCAATTCATTCATCCTGCTACCAAGAGGTTACGAACTTGTGACCTCTCAATAATACAACATCAACTTTACCACCCGGGTGCCACTGCGTTGGCGTTTGGTTACATATTGTTGTTATTTGTTTGTTTAGTTATAGCTATTTCTACCACTCATTGATTCCTTGCAAACCATATACATTTTTTACTTTTATTAACATCATCTCTTTCTCATTTTTGTGTTTGAAATTACATGATTATTTGACCCGAGGTACTTGATCTTATAGCACACCGATTGTATAGTTTTTCTTCAATAGATTTTATTGAGCTACTTGCTCCGAGTAGTACACTAACACATGGTAATTTATTTATTTTCTAGTAAGAAATTTTCATTGTGTTCCAATTACGTGAAATATATTGTGTGCTATAGTGAAATGTCTATGGATAAGCATGAAATATTTAATTGATTCATACCAAAATTTGCAGGCCTAGACTTGAGTATGAATTATTGAACATAATGTCAATCTAACAAAAGCCTATACAATATTTATAAGTGTCACCCCTAGGCAACAATTTTGCTTTCTCGTCAATTCAAGAAAATCTAAGCAATACTAAAAAATGATTTTTCTAAACATGCATTATATGTGCTTTTAGTAGGAATAGATAAATATGTTTTCTACAAGATATATTTCGATTTTTGTAGGAGATGTTATCTTATGAAAGGCTCAAATGTATATAGTTTGATACTTAAATAAAAATATTTATATATGTATGCATTTGAATTTATCAAACTGGTTGTTGATTGGTGTGTTTCGCAAATGCTACCAAGTAAACTGAAAAAAGACAATGCTTAAGGAGAGAGATCACACCACAACTACTAAGGAGCTATGACACTTTCTATCCCCATCAATGATGTTAGAAAGCTTAGTGCCCCTTTTTGAGTTGGGACTACACACTACTCACTTGAGTTATGAATAGATGCAACCCAAAGCTCACAAGACACACTTGTGACTCTTTCACATTTATAAAGGGCTCTATGCTAACACATCCACATAGACTAGAATATATCACCTGCAAGCACACAAGATCGTATTATAGTATATGTGAGTGGCAAGTAAGAGGTTGATCTGTAGGGACAGAGGGGCTCTATATCTTAGTTAGCTTAAGACATGTTCTTAAAATAGAGAGTATATTTTTTATGGTTTGAGGTTAAGTTGGGTTTGATTATACTAGGGTTTCAAGCAAGAAAGAAAGGAAGGAAGAAAAACTAGCAAACTCCTATTTTAACCTTAAACAAGTTAATTCTAGCTAACAAAGAAAGGCAACTAAGTAAGCAAAAGCAAGAGACTAAGACTAAGTTATACTAGCTAAGCAAGTTAGATGTTAGTTGGACCTGGGAGCAAATCCCAAAATACCTCACATAAGCCATCTCCTCCTAGACCTAGGTGGTTTCAAGCATAAAACAACAGGCAATTTATGTTTTCAAGCACAAAAAGAATCATGGGAAATAAGAAAGAAGTAGAAGGAAATCATCATAAACAAATATATAGAGTTTGCAAGTTATATTCCCCCAACATGGTATCCAAGTAACATTTTTATCCCCAAAGAGCCCACCACAAAGGGCTTCACCACTCATAGTACAAAGAAGAACAAATAAAGAAGTTGAAGAAGAAGGAAAGGCCACAAAGCTCATGGAAGATCTTATTCTCCTTCATCTCCAACAACAAGAGCATCACCTTCTCCCTCCTTGGTGGCAAGAGTGCATGGAATGGATGGTGGAAGTGGACAAAATAGTAAAAAACTAGGGTTTTGAGGCGGAGGAAGGTGGAAATGAAGTGGATGTAGGTGGGAGTAGGTGGGAGCTCCTTGCATGGCCAAGGGAGGTGGAAATGAATGCTATGGGAGTGTATGAGAAGGAGAAAGAAATGTCCAAGAGGTAGCTAAGGGTGTCTAGCCTCATGCTACAACCACCACCCTTGTATATATAGGTGGTGAGGAAGCACTAGGTTAAGTATGGGCAAAATGGGAAAAACATTACAGAAAAAATCTAGGGTTTTGGTGGTAGCACGGTTGTGTTGGGAAGTACAACCGTGGTTGGTAGGAGGTAACACGGCCGTTGTGGGGAAATGGTACATGTCAAGTTAAAAGTGGGAAATTGATGGCTGGTAGCACGACTGTGGTGGGGGCTAGGTAGAACGATCATATTGGGTAGCACGACCATGGTGGTGAGGTTGTGGACTTGGTCGTTCCCTTGATCACACCCATCCAGCCTCTGGCCAACATGGCCATTTTGGCTGGCATGACCGTGCTAGGTTCTTCTTGGCACAGATGTGCTGCGTGTTGTCGAGGTTTCTCTTCAAGGCTGAACTTTGTCATGTCTCTGTGATTTTTGATGTGTGTATCACAGCTCTTCTGTGTCACCATGATCGTGTTTGGTCCTTTGCTTGCACTTTAAGATCCATGTACACTTTTACTTAATCTCAACCCTTGGCCACTAGGGGTAGGTTGGGAGAGCTTAAAGACCTTTTATGGACTCCTCCATGGGTGGATGAATCCTAAATCACCTTCCTTCTCCCCCATCCATCCAAGGTGTTTTCCAAATACTAGAAAAAGATGTAAAAAGTATCCATAAGGGCATTTAATAGAAAACTATTTATTAGGGGAAATAGATTGCAATATAACATGTCTAGATGTGATTGAAATGCAAAAAGACACAAGATGAAGCCCTAAAATAGGGCAACATCACCACCCCAAACTTAAAACATACTTGTCCTCAACTATGCTCCAACTCAATCTCCCTTCAATTTTTTTCAACAAACAAGAACGATAAATGCATTGCAATAGGTGTAGATTGACTAAATGAGCTCAAATGATGACTAAGTGCATGTAGTTTACCTCTTTCATGCTTGTGCAATGTTTTGGTTGAATTGTGATTTAACCAAGCTACAAACGCTTAGTATTTGTGGAATTTCATGATAAAAGTGTGATTTTCATATTGCTCATTCATGTGGTGTGTCATGGTTTGATGGAGTTGTTGGAGTAACCTTCATGCAGGAGATATCATGTTGAAACCCATGCTAGTGACCCCTCTTTGACTCACTTTCATTTCATCATTTCTTACCTCTTTTCCTCATGAAAGGATGCTCATACATCAGCCTTGGCCACCCCCAAAAGCTGGGGTGGCCATATCTATGTATCCCCACTTCAGTCTCATCACCATGTGCCCTACCTATACCAAGGGCAAAGAAAAAAAAAAGAGAAAAAGAAAATGCAAAAAGAAAATAAAAGATGATCCTCTGTAATAGCATATAAATAAATAAAATATGAGAGCTCCTATGTAATAAAACTCCAACCTCTTACCACAACCCTTTATTCTATTTGCATGCCCATTGAGTTAGGAACATTAAACCTAGCTTGTTTTTCCCTTTCTCACAACCATGTGGGTCACTTCGTGTGGTTTGATATATGAGATTGAATGTATGAAAGCATAGAGAAAATTTGTAGTAGATAGGGTGGTGCCTAAATGATCCAATCAGAACAAGTGAAGCATGGTGAAACAGATGCAAGCAAAATGAGCTAAAAGAAGAGGGCATACTGCCCTACCACCCCAAACTTTTGAATCACACTATCCTCAACATGGAAATAAATCTTAGGAATGATAGGGTAGTTGTCACTGTTGTGGTGGTGGTGGATCTTGAGGAGGGTCTCCCTGTGCTTGTGGAGGAACATTCTGGTAGTAATGGTCCCAATATCCCATGTGGAGGCATGAATGTTTCCTAGTATCTGAAAAGGGCACCCTAAAAATCTTCCCCCCATTGTGAGTTTCTCTGCACCTGCGCGTGTTGATACTGATACATATGGTTGATCTGATAGTGCATCTTATGTTGATCCTTCCACATGTTAGTTATGTCTACTGAATTGCCTCTAACGTGCATGAATGGCTGACATGTCATATGCATTTGTCGGAGGTGGTTGTGCATCAAACTCCTCATGTCTTTGTCGCATACAGTGAGGCTGCTCTAGGATGTGTTGATACCCATGAATGTTTATCTCTCCCTCTCCTTTTAACAAATCACCAGATGGTGCCATATAGCCTTCTTTGGTGTGATCCCTCTCCCAATTTCTCATTGGTCCCAAATTCTTAATCAAAACACTAGAATGATATAGGAGCTCTGGAGTGATACCAGGATAACCAGGGTTCAAGTTGTAGATGATCTTTTTATTATTGAGGGAGATCATTTGGGGCCTTTCTAGGTAGTTTGTATCAACAAGTTTTGTTCCTTCTACCTTATTGAGGCCCCCAAATCACAATATACAACTTTGGAAATGGTGGTGATTATCCACCCCCCATGATGAAATGATTTTTACTCTTTGAGGAGATTGTGTTTAGATGGTCTTCACCATAATCACTATGTTGACAAAACCACCACTTTCTATTGTGACCATCACAAAAGATCCTTTGGTGAGCATCAGCCTTGATTGTCATACCGACCAAATATAGTATTTGCTAAGACCTTATGGAAATATCTTATGAAAGGATTATGCAATTTACTGGTCTTCGACTTTCCTCCAACAAATCTCTCCTATTCTATGAAAGTCTTCCACATTGCTGAATAATTTGCCTTGCCATACCTATCAAATATCCCCTCATCAAATTTCTTCGCCATCTCTGGAGTGGGGGCAAAGTTGCATTGATATAGGAGGCCTTAAGCACATGTGTAGAATCATTTAATTTAAATCTGATGGCATCTTCACCTTGATATTGTACCTTCTCAAAAGACCTAAAAAGCTCATGGGTTGTATCAATGTATGTCCTTCTATCTCAGTCAACAATTTGTACAAACCACATAAAGTTAAGTGATCCTTGATGTAGGAGTGAATCCCTAGATCTTGCATGGTGGGGTTGCATGTGTATCTTGTAGGAATCACCCTCCTTGTAATGCACTCAGGGTGGAGGGGTCTCACAAAAGTCTTCCTTGGGACTTTCCTTCCAAATGAATCTCCCTCTAGTTGCTTTCCCAAGAATTTCATTCTACCTTCCTCCAATTTTGACAAAAAATCAACTGGTTCATCCTCCACCTCTTCACTCTTGGTGTCATCCCCTCTTCTTTTTGATAGTCGTGGGACCCTAAACTTGTATCTCAGTTCAAGGACACCATCTCAACCAGTGCATTGTCATCTTCATCTACCAACAATCTCCACCTCGTGGGTTGTTTTGTGGCATGAGGTTGAGCTGATGATATAGAGTGCCTCATTGGAGTAGGTTGTGGAGGCAATCGTAAGGGTGAAGTGGAAGCAACCCTCTTGTTTCTTTTATCATGGACCAGTTCTTCAACATCAATTGATTCAACATGATTCTCCATTTCCTCCTCCTCTTCATCAGGTTTATTGTATTTTGGATCCAAGTTGTGGCTAGAGGAGGACCAGAAATGTGATCCACTCATAGACGTCAACCATTGAAATGAGTTGGAAATTGAATATGATGGCAATGACATAGGGTTGTGTGAGGGAAGGGTGATGTCCATGGAGACATGTTTTGTGCGAATTTTTCCTCTTATGAGGATCTTCATAGTTCTATTGACTCCCTTCTTTATGGATTTCCCAATCTTCCTCATATTTGCTTGTGATGCAGAGAAGAGCGGAAGGAAAACATGGATTTTTGCCCTTCCTAAGAGTTGGGGCGAAATCCTCTTGAAGGTGGAGAAATAGAGGTGGATGAGGGGTGGAAAGTGGTTTTGGAGGTAGAGGAAGACCCTTGGGGGCTTGAAGGAACTTGAATCCGGAGTTTGGGAGAAAGGGATGACAATTTGGAGGTGAAACAAGATCACCCTAATCGCCCATGTCCACAGAACATGCGTGTTGCACAAGTTTAAATGAAGGGTTGGTCGTGTTGTGGAGAGAATGGTTAGGGAATTTAAGTCGCGAGCTCGAGCCAGCATGGTCGTGCTCGCATAAAGCCAAAATGGTCGTGTTGGTCAATGCGGTCGTACTGACCGGGCCCAAAACTTCAAGTTTTACTATTAAAACATCCATATCTAACACAACTGTTCCACACCAACATGACTACTATAGCTCTCCCAAGTAGAAAGACTTCCATAAATTCTCAATTCTCTTAATCAATCATATTCCAAAAAAATATTCAAACATCGTGATATTTTCTCAATTATTTTTTCTAAAATTTACCCCCACTTTCAAACTCTAACCTATTTCACCTGTCACATTAAAAAACCAAGCAAAAACTATTAAACACAAGTGTGTGTGCTTCTTAGAATGTGTAAAAACAAAGCATAACAAAACAAAAGGGTTTTGACAAAAAGAGTCTCAAACCTACATGGCTTGCCTCCCACTAGCGCTAAGTTGAGAGTCTTCAGCCATGCTTGTTGCTCTTTCCACCATCATGTGTTGACACCCAAGGTGCTCCCACCATCATCAAAAGTGATCCTCTCAAATTCTCTCATGATGTGCTCTTCTTCCCAATTCTCTTGCAGGCTCTCATCATTTCTTCTTTCTAATGTCCCCTATTCAGCATCATCATAGTCTATCTTAAAGTATATTTCCTCCTCATCAATTATGTTCTTCATTTCCTCAATGGTGAACATGAACATATCTAGATTTTTCTTCATATAGGATTCCATCAAGATACCAACTCGCACCTTGATCTCCACATCCATTTTGCATAAGAAGGGCCTCCCTAAAATGATGTAGTTCTTCTGATCCTTTGGATTTACATCCATTATAAGAAAATATGTTGGGTATGAGGTATATCATTTATTGTTTCCATCCACCTTTTTATTTTCTATCATTCCATTAGGTGTCCTATTGGATATATCATCTAGCAATAGAATACAATTTGCAGGTTTCATTCCTTCTAAACGAAGCTTGACAAATAAGATATATAGAATGCCACTCACACTAGAGCCAAAATCAAGTAGTGTGTCATCCACAAATTTATTGTTGATGTAAGAACGAATGAGGGGGACTAGGATCTTTCCTCTATTTGGGGAAGGGGTAGTTAAAAATAAAGTTGTCCTATTCTATTGCTAAAACCCTTTTAGCCAACATCATCATCATCTTTGCCTTCCCTATGTGAGAAAATTTAAGCCAAGACATAAGGGTTGTGATGCTTCCTCTCCTTTAACTTAAGGCCGTCAAAAAGTTCATGCTATGATCATGTCTCTCTTAGAGTAAGGGGTCTTCTAAAGAATCATAGAAACATTGCCACTGGCATCAATGTCTTCTACAACAAGCTGTGGACCTTGGGGCATCATGAGAATATTCTTTAACTCATATGGTGGAGCTTGTGTTGTTACCAACTCTAAGAGTGGTGGGACAATAGGTTCTTCCTTTTCAAACAACGATAGAACACATGGGGATGTATACTCAAGAAAAGGTGGATTAGTAGGAATCATGATCTTAACAGAAGGTGGGAGAAAAAGCATCATCTTCTCAAACAATGGTGGGGGACTTGGTGGCAATTTTTTATAGGAAGATGGTGTATCAAGAACCTTGGTGCTTTTGGCACTCTCAAGAAAAAATGAAACAACATAATTTTTTATGCTCTTAACATCTTGTGAACAAGAAAGATAGGGTGTTGCAATGCGGCATTTAGAGAGGAGCAATGTGCCCTCTCCCTTTCATTAATTAGAGAACTTGGATAAATTACATAGAGGCCCAACAGTATATAGAAATTACAAAATATAATAAAGCTGAATATAAATAAGATATATTAACACTCCCCCTCAAGCTGGAGCGTACAAATCGTGTATGCCCAACTTGTTGTAAAAGTTCTGAAATGCTGCTGGACTCAATGGCTTTGTGAGAACAACTGCAAGTTGATCTTCATATTTAACGTGCAGAGTCACAACAGTACCATTCTTGATCTGATCTGTGATGAAGAGACAATCAACCTCTATGTTCTTAGTGCATTCATAGAAGACTGGGTTCTTGGAAATATAGATTGTAGCTTGATTGTCACATCTGAGCTCTATGGGAGACAACACAAGAATCTTTAATTCATAAAAGCACAGATTGAACCCACTGCAACTCACAACAGGCATGATCCATAGCTCGATACTTAGCCTCCGTGCTAGATCTTACCACAACATTGTGCTTTTTGCTTTTCCAGGTGATAAGGTGATTTTTGATAAATGTGCAATATCCATAAGTAGACCTCCTATCATTCAGATTCCCAACCCAATCTGTACATCATAACCAATAAGAACAAGAGTAGGCAGTAGACACAGGGGTCTTGGGTCTGTAATAGGTGATCCCCTTACCAGGTGCACCTTTCAAATATCTCAGAATACATAAAATTGTTGTCCAATGTGACTATTGTTGTGATCTCATATGCTGATTCACCACTCCTAAAACAAAGGAAGTGTTAGGGTGAGTAACTATCAGATATATTAGTTTACCAACAATTTTCCTGTAATATCTTGGATTTGGATAATCAGTATCATCCGTTGTCTCCCTCACTTGATAGTCCATAGGAGTAGACATTGACTTAGACTCACTCATACCTACTTCCTACAATAAATCCATCACATATTTCCTCTGAGACAAATTAGTACATGCATGAGATCTAAGTACTTCAATGCCTAGAAAATACCTCAGTTTGCCCAGATCCTTTGTATGCAAATGCCCCTACAATCCATTTTTTACACGTGATATGCCTATAGAGTCACTGCCGGTGATAACTATATCATCAACATATACATCAATAATAATAGATACAATAGGAGAGCTAGAATAGAATAAGGGGTGATTAGTCATAGAATGAGAAAAACCCATTTTTAGTACAACATAACTGAACTTATCAAACCAAGTTCTAGGAGATTGTTTCAACCCATAGATGGCTTTATTCAATCTACACACCTTCTGACAATCCCCTTGAGCAAAAAACCAAGAGGTTGCTCCATGTACACCTCTTCATGTAGATCACCATGAAGAAAGGCATTCTTGACATCAAGCTGAAATAGAGGCAAGTTAAAAGTAGTAGCTAGAGAAATAAAAATCCACACTGAATTCAGATGAGCCACAGGTGAAAATGTCTCAATGAAATCAACCCCATATATCTGAGTATAACCTTTTTCCACCATTCTAGCCATCAACCTCTCAAGTGAACCATCTAGATTATGTTTCACTGTGAATACCCATCTATAGCCCACAACATTTTTATCTAGAGGTAAGTCAATAAGTTCCCAGGTGGTGTTTTGTAGAAGAGCAGACATTTCCATATGCATTGCCTATTTCCAGCCAATATCCTTCATATAATCAAGATGATTTCTTGGAATGATCACATAATCAATCCCAAGAGCAAATGAAGGGGCCTGCTTAGATAATTTTGAGATAGAACACACACTTGCAATAGGATGTTGAATAGTATAGGAATGAGTACATTTGCGGATAACAATGGGAACATCAAGTTTAGATGGTTCTTCAGGAGTCTCTTGAGTAGAGGGAGATGGGGAAGGCTCAGAGACTGGAGTCTCTACCTCCTCTAGATCTTGTCTTCCTCGTCTACTATAAACATTTGAATCTTGTAGAATTAAGGTACCATCTGCTGAATGCTCTTCCTAAACTACAGTATAGTAAGGAATAATCGGTGTCACCCTCTCACTCTATTTTGGTGGTGGCACTCTCTCATTGATGTTTGATGGTGGCTCTCTCTCACTCTCACACAATTGCTCCCTCTTACTGGGACCACTAGAGAAATATGGAGTCGATTTATGAAAAGTTACACCCCTAGACACAAACATACGATGAAGACTGGGACAATAACACGTGTACCCTTTGCTAGTGTTAGAGTACCCAACAAAAAGAGTCCTAATTGACCCAGTGGATAATTTATCAGCCTTAGGTTCAAAATTGTGGACAAAGGAAGTACAACCAAACACTCTAAGGGGAACAAGAAAGGGATGATCCTTGGGATGTAAGATAGAGAATAGAGTACATCCTTGAAGCACAGAAGAGGGCTGCCTATTAATAAGGAAACAAGCAATAAGTAAAGCATCAAACCAGAATCACTTAGGAACATTGGATTGAAACATATTTGTCCTAGAAATATCAAGAAGGTGACAATTTTTCCTCTCATCTACCCCATTTTGTTGAGGGGTGTGAGGACATGACATATGATGTATCATCCCAACAGAGCTACAAAAATCAAACATAGCACTTTGAACATATTCTAAGGCATTATCAGATTGAAGAATTTCAATATTACAATCAAATCAGACCTTTATTTCTTGATGAAAATGCTTGATAATGGATAACATAGACTCTCAACTCTTTAAGTAATAAATCCATTTCATGCGAGAAAAATCATCCACAAAGGAAATAAAATAGCAAAAACCAGTATAGATGTTATCTTTTACAGGACCCCAAACATCACTGTGGACTAACTCAAAGGGACAAGAAGCCCGTTTATTGACACAACTAGGATAAGACATTCTATGATGCTTCCCCAATTGACATGACTGACACTCTAATGAAGACACTTGAGATAACTCAAGTTCTAACGTTCTCAAGCTCTTCAACGAAGGATGTCCATATCTGTAGTGCCACAATAAGGGAGAACTGCTCAAAAGGATAGCTGGAGCAAGAACAGATACTTGGTGAAGCAGACTTCCACCATGGAAGAGGTAGAGATCACCTTTCTTAGCCCCCCACCAATCGTCCTCATACTCTTGATATCCTATAATATAAAACAATAAGGTCCAAATGTTACCGTACATTTCACAGTATCAATCAATTTTGCAACAGAAAGAAGACTAAATGGAAATGCAGGCACATAATATACATATTTAAGATCAATTCTAGGAGTCATGGAAATAGATCCACTAGATAACACTCTCCTCACTAAACCATCTTCTATTGTCACATATTGGTGAGGAATATGTGAGTCAATGGAATGAAGCATTCTCCTCATACCAGTCATATGATGTGACGCTCCAGAGTCAACCGCCCATGAAGAAGTTGAACTAGAAGCCAGTAAAGAGGTAGCCTGATTACCAATAGTAGATGCCATGTTGGCTGAAGAAGATGATCCCAAACTCAAATGTTGGGTAGCCAGAATAAATCTATCATATTCCTCCTTGGTGAGTGTGATGCCAGAAGATCTAGAACTCGAAGCAGGAGGCTCAAAAGACTCAGTAGTGCCACCATAATTTGCTGCCCCCACGGGTGGTGCAGCAAGTCTGCCATGCTTCTTCCAACATTTCTCAACTATGTGTCTAGGTTCATCATAGAAAGTGCACTTAGGATGTGTGCCACATCCTCATCCCATACCTATACGACCTCCTCTAACTACAACGGCTATAGGTGCATGAGAATCTCTATGAGATGGGATAGTTGTAGGATCAACCTGTTCAAAATTTGACTGTAAAATCCTTGTGTAAGATTCTTCCAAGCTGAGAAGTTTTTCAGAAGCTAGGATAATACTACAAGATGAACTACAAGAAGGACTCAGGTTGGATAAGAATTTTGCTATAATCAAGTCATCTCTATCTTTGACTTGTTCTGTGATAGTCATTGGATGACAAAGCTTAGTTATTGAGCAATAACTTGGATCTCTCCAAAATATTTTTCCAAAGGCTTATCCCCCTATAGTTCTGCAAATAGATGGTCATATATCATAAACTGAAGAAGAACATTCTTTTCTTGTGAGTAATTTTTTTACTGCATCCCATATCTTTTTGGTAGTAGTGTAGAACATGAACCTAGTAACAATTCTAGGTTCCATTCTCCCCCATAGCCATGTCTTCACCAGACTATTATGATGCTTCCATTCAACATAGCCTTTGTCAATAGAAGCAGGAGGATTAGAATCAACATGTTTTGCCTTATCTCAGAATTCTAACACTGTATGAACATCATTCATCCACAAGAGATAATTCTTTCTGTTCAACTTGATGGAGGGGATAGGTGATATCTTATTGTAGATGGTAGATTCCTTGGTGTCCTCCATAATACACATCAAGAGAGAAACTAAGTGACGGAAAGATACACATCACGTTGTGGAAGGGAGTGACAGAGAGATACACATCACCCAAATATAGATGAGATGATATGTTTCTGATGCATCAACAACCTACAAGCAAGTATTTCCTAATAACACATGGAGGAGATGTAATTAGGAATTCTCTAAATAGACGTGGGCTACTCTATTTGTTCTTTTAGAAGGCCATTGGAGAGTTTAAAGGAGTCTACGCCTTTTGGTCAAGAATCAACTGTGTTTGGCACCTCACCCGATGAAAACCAGCCCAACAGAAAGCTTCCTGGAGGCTGCTTGGCTGGAAGTGACGGGCCTTTGGTGACAACAGGATGTCAGCAGTGGACTGCCTACAATGCGACTACTGCCCGGTTGCTTGTTGCTATCGACAGAGATGGCGGCTTGCCCTATTGGTTAGGGTTAGGGCCGGATACGCTTCCATTAGATATTGTTGCTTTGGTACCATGTGAATAAGAAATATCGGGTGCGATGCATCGTGTAGAGAGGAGAAATGTGCCCTCTCCCTTTTATTAATAAGAGAACTTGGAGAAATTACATAGAGGTCTAGTAGTATATAGAAATTACAAAATATAATAAAGTTGAATATAGATAAGATATATTAACACATCTCAACAAGATTTTTTCGGCAACGTCTTTCCATAATGCTCCTTGGTCACTATCTCCTCCCTCTTTATGACTCCCTCAAAAACTTTCTTCCCCCATATGATGGACACTATGCTCACTTTCTCATGGGAAGGAAGGGGGAGCTCGTGATGATGGTGGTGGTCTTTGGTGTGATGGGTTTGGGTTTTGGAGGATGTAGGTTGGTTTTCGTGGAGGTGGTTATTGATATTGAGGTGGATATTATTGGGTGTATTGGATGTTGAAGGGAGGTTGTGGTGATGGAGGGGAATATGGATTAGGAGGTCCTTGGTATTGTTGTAAGGTTGTGATTTGTGCTTGTTGTGGAATATAGGAACCTTGAGGAGTGCCCATAGAACCACTATCACTATTTGGGTTGGCCATGGTTTGGGAAGGGGGTCTTCCCTCCTCATGATGGGTAAGTTAAAGAGAGATTTGATCTAGCTTTTTCTCAAGGTAGCTAATTGTTTGCACATGGGAGGACACATCCTTCTTTACAACATCATGGCTCCTTAGCCTTCCAAGCACTTATTCTTCAAATTTAGAGTTGTAGCCTTGGTTTCCCTCGTCCCTTTTCCCCTTTCTTTCAAGATACATTTGAGGTGATTTCTTCATTCTTGAGTGTAGGTGTTAGACATGGGGTCTTCATAGTTGTGGTTCCCAAAAACATGGAGAGCTTTCAATTCTTCATCAATGGAATCAATTGCAAGAGCAGAGTGTATAGAAGGGCCTCCAACTTGGTTCTTCATCAAATTCATGATATTAGCAAGAATTTTCATCATTTAGGGATTTGTATCATCTTCGGATGGAGAGGGAGGAGGAGGAGGGGATGTCCAGTTTCATTGTACACCCATGCTAGAAGCTCAGTGATGTGAATTTTCAGCTAGATGCTTGAAGAGAGGCCATAAATCTTCCAGGGGCTTGGCCATGAAGGTTCCTTCACAAGAGGAGTCAACAACTATTTGACCCAATTCAGATAGACCAGTGTGGTAGGATTGCACAAGCTTCTAGATGGGTACTTCATGGTGAGGGAAGTCTCTAAGTAGATTTTGGAACCTCTCCCATGTCTCATGGAATGGCTCATTCTCCTTCTGGGTGAAAGAAGTGATATATCTCCTCATTTATGTCTACTTGGCAATGGTATGAAATTTTTTCAAAAACTCATTCTTCATAGCTTCCCAAGAAACCAACTCTGGATTTGACAAGTACAACTCCTTATCCTTTTCCTTGAGTGAGAAGGGGAACAAGGTCCTCCTAATAGAGTCATAGTCACAACTCAGGTGTAAGGAGGAACATGTATCCAAGAAGGCATCGACGTGGTGATATTGGTTCTCATTCTCCAACCCATAGAAGGTGGGTAGGAGGAGGGCTGGTCGAATGGAGAATTTTTGACCCAATATTTGGTCAACTCGTATGTCAATGTGAGATGTGTAGTTTCCCGAGGTAAAGTACTCATGGAGGGGGAGGTTGGCTAGCGGTACATCTAGAGGCATACACCCCCTCGTCATGGTGACCATATCTATCTCCCATTTTAGCCTCTTAATGTTCCCTGTGATGGTGTTGACGTCTCTTTCTACCTATCTTGGGGTCATCTAGAACCAAGTTAGTAGAAATCAAGTGTCACCCAAGTATGCACAACTGTCACCTGCACAAGGCACAAACAAGCAACAAGAGCTAAGTTAGAAGACAAGTATGCAAAAAGTAAACAAAGAATAAAGAACATCAATGATGAGGGCAATAGGAAAAGCAAATCTACACTAACTATCTAGGATGAGTGCCTCAATTCCCAAAAGCGGTGCCATAAAGTTTGGTGTGTTTCTCAAATGCCACCAAGTAAACTGGAAAATGACAATGCTTAAGGGGGAGATCACACCACAACTACTAAGGATCTATGGTGCAATTTCTATCCTCGTCGTTGGCACCAGAAATCTTGGTTCACCTTTTTGAGTTGGGACTACACACTACTCAATTGAGTGATGAATAGATACAACCCCAAACCTCACAAGACACACTTGGGATCTTTCAAATTTAGAAAGTGCCCTATGCTAACACATCCAAATAGAGTAGATTATATCACCTGCAAAATCATGAGATCGCATTGTAGTATAGGTGAGTGGCAAGTAAGGGGTCGATCCGTAGGGAGAGATGGGGCACTAGAGCTTAGTTAGCTTAAGCTATGTTCTTAATGCAGAGAGTAGGGTTTTTAGGGTTTGAGGTTGATTACACTAGGGTTTCAAGAAAGAAAGCAAGGAAGGAAGAAAAACAAGCAAAACCCTATTTTAACGCTAAATAAATTAATTATGGTTAACAAAGAAAGGAAACCAAGTAAGCAAGAGCAAGAGGCTGGACAAAGTTACACTAGCTAATCAAGTTAGACACTAAAGAAATTAAGGACCTAGACTAGAACCAACTAGCAAGATTAACACTAACAAGCTCTAAAGAATTTTAGATACCTTAGCAAGATGAAATTATCCAAAACAAGACAACTGACTAAGTAGAAATTAAAATAAGTAACTAAGAGATCATAAACTAGCAAGAGTAATTATGGTTTTAATGCAAGTTATGGAAAGGTGGGCCATTTGGGGGATACTACTAGGATTCCAATTGGGAGAAATATAACATGCAAACCTAACCATTCATTCTAGATTGACAAACCAAAAACTAGCCAAATTAAATCGAATCACCCTATACTATTAGTTGACCATGGATGGTATAGGGTGTGCATAGGGGAACTACATCCTTACACCCCCTATCTAGCCTTGTGAGGCTCAATTGAACTAAGGTTTAGGTGATATTCCAATAGGATTTGACTAACCTAGGTTTCTAGCGTGGGAATCCTTAGTGTAATTGGGAGCCAAATATAGGAATGGGGAGTGGAGGTGAGAGTGTTTCACCTCACATCACTCACCATCTAGCTTTTAGAAAACTCCTACGAAATTGGACTAAACACTCCTACACTAGCTACTTAGATCTCACACCTAGTAGTAAGAAAATAGATATATGTGTGGGAAGATGAAGTGCTAGATAGGGGTCCACTATTTGGACCTGGGAGGAAATCCCAAAGTAGCCTCACATATGCCATCTTCTACTAGACCTAGGTGGTTTCAAGCATAAAAAACAAGCAATTTATGTTTTCAAGCGCAAACCACAAGAAGAATAATGGGAAATAAGATAGAATTAGAGGGAAATCATCATGAATATATAGATTTTACAAGTTTTATTCCCCCAACATGGTATCAAACCAACATTTTTAGCCCAAACATCCCACCACAAAGGGCTTAGCTACTCATAGTATAAAAAAGAACAAAAGAAGAAGTAGAAGAAGAAGGAAAAGCCACACAACTCATGGAAGATCTTCTTCTCCTTCACTTCTAGCAACAAGAGCATCACTTTCTCCCTCCTTGGTGGTAAGAATGCATGGAATGGATGGTGGAAGTGGACGAAACCCTAGAAACTAGGGTTTTAAGGTAGAGGAAGATGGAAATGAAGTGGATGTAGGTGGGATCTCCTTGAATGATCAAGGGAGGTGGAAATCAATGCTATGGTAGGGTATGAGAAGGAGAAAGGAATGTCCAAGAGGTGGTTAACCTTATGCTAGAACCATCACCCTTGTATATATAGGTGGTGGGGAAGCACTAGGTTAAGTAGGGGCGAAATGGAAAAAAACAGTGCAGAAAAATGTAGGGTTTTAGTGGTAGCGCGACCATGCTGGGAAGCACGTCCGTAGTGGGTAGGAGGTAACACGACCATGGTGAGAGATAACGACTATCGTGTGGAAATAAAAAATGTCAAGCTAAAAGTGGGAAATTGATGGCTGGTAGCACAACCTTGCTAGGTAGCACGACCATGATGGGGGCTAGGTAGAATGTCTGTGTTGGATAGCACGACCGTGGTGGCAAGGTTGTGGACTTGGTCATTCCCTTGAGCATGCCCGCTCTGCCTCTAGACATCCCGAATGTCATGGCTGGAACAATTGTACTGGGGTCTTCTTGACATGGTCGTCCTGGCTAGCACGATCGTGTTGTCGAGGTTTCTCTTCAAAGTTGAACTCTAACATCTCTCTGTGATTTTTGATGTATGACACATGGTCATTCCATGTCATCACGACTGTGTTGGGTCCTTTTCTTGCACTTTCAACTTCATTATTTGAGATCCATGGACACCTTTACTTTAGCTTGATCCCTGGCCACTAGGGGTAGGTTAGGGGAGTTTTAAGACCTTATTGGAACACCTCAATGGGTGGAGGAATCATAGACCACCTTCCTACTCTTATGTCCATCCAAGGTGTGGTCCAAGTACCTAAAGAAATGCAAAAACTCTCCCTAAGTGCATTTGATAGAAAACCATTTATTAGGGAAAATATCTTACAATCTAACATGTCTAGATGTGATTGAAATGAAAAAACACAAGATGAATCCCTAAAATAGGGTTGCATCATTGATGATCTTTGTTCTTGGTTCCCTAACCTTTTCTCTTTTTTTGGCTTTACTTTTTGAACTATTTGGTTATGTATTGTTGTTATCTGGTTATTTAGTTGTAGATATTTCTCACACTCATTGATTTCTATCTAATCAATGAAAATAAAAATAGGGTGTCAACATACTACTTTTCTGAACATTTTGGGTACATATTACTATTATTTGGTTGTTTAGTTGTAGTTATTTCTATCACTCATAGATTCTTAGCTAATCACATTGATTTCTTTTCTTAGGTCAAGTTGTTTCTCACTTTTATTTTTTTAATGGCTTAGTTATGCTATTTGTGGTATTTTCTCTCATACCACACCAATTGTAGTGTTTTTCTTCAATATATTTTAAATCAAGATTCTTTCTCTAAGTAGCACTCCAACCCACAATAATTTCCTTTTTCTAATAAAAAATGTCCTAGTGTTCAGATTACTTGAACCCTAATGTGTGTTCATATCAAAATGTGTATAGATAAGAATGAAATTCAATTGGTTCGTACCAGATTTGGTGGATCCAAACATTAATATGAAATGTCAAACATGATGTTAATCAAATAATATCCCAGAGAATACTATAGAAATGTCGCCCCACATAAAAATTTTGGGTTTCTTATCCATTCAAGCAAACCCAAACAATACTAAATAATGTAGATTTTCTAAACATTCACCATATTTGTTTTTAGCAAGACTAGCCAAACATGTCTTCTATAAGATAATTTTGAATTTTTGTAGGCAATTGAAAGTCTCAAATGTATATATTATGATACTTAAATATAAGTGTATATATATGTATGCATTTCAATTTATCAAATTGGTAGTTGATATTTTCTTTGTTCTTAGTCCCCTGGATCTTTTTCTTTTCTAGCACTGCTTTTCTAACTGTTTGGCTATGTATTGTTGTTATTTATTTGTTTAGTTTTAGATATTTCTACCACTCATTGATTCACAACTAATCAATCAAAATAAAAAGAGGGTGCAACCATATTGCTTTTCTAACTATTTGACTACATATTGTTGTTATTTCTACTACTCATTGATTCTCAGCTAAACTTACTGATTTTTCTTTTTCATAGATGATGTGCATAATTTATATAGGATTTTTTCTCACTCTTAAATGCATTTTCAATCCACTTTCCATCTCAAATTGCCTCTATTCATACTAGATTTTTCACCTTATAGTTGTCTTTACTCATTCTATGTTTATGATCACAGGTACATCATGTTGATGAAGAATGGGGTTAATTTCGTCTCAATTCATATCTATTTGAATTCCTCAAAGAATTGCACAAATGTGATGAAAAAATCTAAAGTTTTTGATAGAAACACGACATATCATCCATCTGACATTCTCTGTCCTCCCATTCAAGAATTCACCAAAGACCAACCTAGTATGAACATGCCATGTCTGCTCTGAGCACATATTGTGTCTGTTTAATCTAGGAGCATCTATGACACGTCAATGTGTTGTGTCTCATTTACACACACCGTGTTGATTGAAGCCGAACTTGTCCAGATTTTTTCAACTTGCAACAACATGGCATGTTGGCCAACCGACACATTGCACATCCTTTGCACAAGGTAGTTTCATGTTCATTTATTAAGAGTAACATGTCGTGTTGCTTGACAGACATGCTGTTTCGCATACAATGTCTATACAATTTTGAAAGAAATTGTCCCTTGCTTATGGGACAATTATCACTTGTCATTTGAAGCCACTTTTGACCAGAGAACATACTAATGAAAAAGGAGGATGATTTTAGAGAATACAAGGTGGTTTCTTGAGTGAGGACCTCTTCTCTACTTCATTTCTCTTCATTGATTATATCAAGGACGTCCAATCTCCATTCCAACCCCTCGGGAGAGAAGGTTGCTAGAGTAGGACTAGGAACAAGGACAAAAACACACCTTCTAGCTGAAGTTTTTACCTTATTTCTTTTTGTAAGACCCCTGACCTTCCTTTCTGGTTGATCTTGTTTGATTAGCAAAATTATATGCTTAAAAACCTTAATCTAATCTCATTATGTGCTTTGATAACATGTGGAAAGCTTATGTTTTAAGTTTGGTCTAGTTTGGATGTTGTTTGAGCTAGTGATAACATCAGTTTTGGTGTGATTTCAATAGACATTTAAATAATAAATGTCATTATAAATAATGTTTAGATGTTTAGATTTACCCATTTTATTCTAGTTTACTTAAAAAACAAGTTTTGAATCAGTTTTGGTGACATTTGAAGGAATTGGATGCAAATCAAGTGGAATCAATGAAGTCTGATTAGTTGTTCAATAGTTGTTTCTTCAGTTTGTCGATCAATCGGTTGACAAGAAGGTATGTCTAAGAGGATTGAGAAAAGACTGTTGATTCAAGCCCGACAGACTTATCAAGCATTAGCTAGGTGAATTGAAGCACCTCGACAGCCATCTATCGAGGGAAGGAGTGTCAAGCAAAAAGGGGAAAAACTAACCTTTATCGATGCAACATTGACATCTCAATCCATTGACATTGACAGACACTTGTCAGTATGAAGCTATCGATCCAGCACTTGACACACATGTCAAGTAGAGGACCCTCAATAGTCCTATTGAATCATTCCACCAATAGATTACGTTGACAACATTATCGACACCCAAAAATGTCTGTCGAGGAGTCACCTCGACAAACCTATCCACAGTAAAATCGTCAGATCATTTGCAAGAAAGAACTATGTCGACAACAAGAAGAGGTTGACATGTGTGTCGATTGGCAAAGATTATAATAAGATCCATTGTCGACCTGGCCGTCGATAGACCCAATGACAGGAAACCATCAACATGGATGGAAAGGGGTCGACAACCTTAACCCTATAAATACGCCCCCAACACATCCATTTTAGGCATCTTGAATCTTTAGAGCAGATTACCGAGAGGCAACCACCAAACCTTCTCAAGTTCCAGAGCTGGAGGATGGGACATGTCGACCTTCCTAGATCCCTTGATCTAGTCCTATTGACCCTAGTCCTTGCCGATTCCTTTGTCATCACTGAGTAACTAAAGGACCTTCTTACCTCAAGTCAAGATCAGAAATGACGAGAAAGACTGTCGACACCATTGTTGACCACCAAGATATCAATCGAGAGGTTGGTAGATCGATCATTCGATCTACCCTTATATCGATCTTCTTTTTATATTTTTTGCATCATGCCCTACTTTAGTTGTATTCTTTTTGTTTCTTCAACCATGTGTGGCTAAAACCCTAACTTGGGTTGGGAGTAGCTATTAGCCCTCCCAACCATGTTATTGTTGATCTTCCTATTTAATGACATATATTCTTTAAAGTTTTGTTCCTTTACTCTTGTTAAAATTGTGTCGATTGAGGATTAGCTACCTTCCTTTGACGTTTGATATGGACATTGTTTGAGAGAACAAGTTCAATGAGATCTGGAGTATAGTATAATAATGATTCACGAGAGTGAGGAGTTGCTACAACAAAGGTTGTATTGTTTTCCACCAATCTTTTAGTTATTAACTCGAGAGAGTGAACCCCATTAGATAGACATCTGCTTAGATCTTGAGAGAAGGAAGAGACATATATTTTCTTATGACTATTTGCAAAACAAGTAGAGAATGTATATAAAATAGGAGTGAATGTTTATGTGGTTGAGGTTGGATTGATTGGTGAAACCCAATCCAAGTCCTTTTTATCTTGATTTCTCGATTCATCTACTTTTCTTCTTTGTTTTTCCATAGTATAGGTTCACTTCTTAATTAGGGTAAATCCATTCCTTAATCGGAACACCACAAGATTGCTTTCAATTAGGCTAGACTAAGCAAAGATTTCACATTTTTATTCTCTTATTCTCCTTGTCCCTACGTTCGACCCTGCACTACTACAAAGATTCTGTATTTAGTTGTAGACGTCTCTTCTAGTTGGGTATAAATTTAAAGTCTGATATCTTTGAATGGACAATTGTGTTTACACTTTTGACCCATGAAAAAGAGCGATCAACTTTTGGCACCGTTGTTGTGGAAAAGGCATCGAATAACCTCTAAAAACCTGGGGCCTACTTAGAACTAGTCATCGCTTCTAAATTTTGCAAATTTTTTATTATCAAATCTATTTTACTACCTATCTGCTATAATGTTGGTTACGTTTCCAGTCTCAGGCTAATTCATTCAATATTTCTGTCTATAGGTAGCCTCTTCTCACTAATCCAAGAGTTCCTCACTGAATATCCAGAGGGAGATATTCTCATAGATCCAATGGTAGCACGAGGTCCGCCTGACACAAATGTTCATGAGGAAAAGCCTTCTCTGTGTTCCTAGTCACTGGTCGTGTCAATGACGACTGAGATCCTATAGCTCTCCCTCGCATGCCAACAACAAACTTTGAGTTGAAGCATGGATTCATCATTATGATCCAAAATCAGATGTTTGGGGTAAACTTTGTGGAAGAAAATCCTTATCACCATATAGACACCTTCAAGAACCTCTGCAATACTATTAAGGTGAACAAAGTACCACAAGATGTCATCTACATGAAAGGTTTCCATTTCTCTCTCAAAGACAAAGCCTTACAATGGTACCTATCTCAAAAGGGCATCTCTTCGTGGCAACAACTATCTGAAGCCTTCGTGAACAAATTCTACCCAGTGGAGAAGATAGTAAGATGCAAGCTGAAGATTACCAATTTTAGATAGAAGGATATTGAAAGCCTGCATGATGCTTGGGAAATATATCAGGAATACTTAAGAGACTATCTCATCATGGCTATGCACCTTCTATGAAAACCTTACTTCGACCGAGAGAACATCTCTAAGTGCTGCAACTAGAAGTGATTTCATGAAAAACGATGCTGACACTTCCAAAGAGATAATCAATAACATGGTAGCTCTCCAAGCGGGTTAATATTTTGATAGGAGTTCTTCAACGACAGTGTCCGCCGCTAGAGAATCCCTAGACTCTAAGCTATTGGAGAATTTGAACAACAAATTAGATAAAATGGCATCTAATGTTCAAAATATGAAGGAAGTAAATTCTAGATGCTTTACTGAGACATCCATAAAGTGTGTCACATGTGGAGAAGGGGGTCATGGTATTGATCACTGCATCTGCACCCATGAAGTAGAAGACACACAAACTGAGAATGTGTCTTATGTGAACTACAAACGTCCTGACCATCCTAGATTCTCTTATGGGAACACTTCGGCAGTATAAAACTCATTTCAACTAAATCAATCTTCTCAAGCAATGGGCAGAGGCAAGATGTCAGAAGAGAAACGCCACCTGGATTTCAACAAAATAGATTTTAGCCACAACAACAGGGAACATTCAATGGGCAGAGGGGGAGCCTTTTTCAACAACATCAGAAGTCTATCGCCAGTCTGGAGTCTTTAACAGAAAAAATGGGAGAATGTCTGATGAGTAACAACAACATACTAGCAAATATGCAAACATAGATGAGCATCGTGAATACTCAAATAAGTGATCTTCAAACTCACAATCAGATGATCGATCAACAATTAGCTTCTGTTACTGCATCGATTGGAAGATCATCAGGACAATTTCCATCTAACACCAAACAAAATCCCAAGGATGAAACAACAAGAATGGCCATGCTCCACTCTAGGAGTTCTACCTCTATTGCACAACCTAAAGTACCAAACAATGAAGGAAGCATAAACAACCCAGAAGAGGCACCAATATGCAAAAAGTCTAAAGTAGCCACAAACTCTGCCATTACAGGTGACTGGATTTCCCATTGGAGCCCCTTATCGACATCGCTTCATTAAGGCACAACTCAAAAAAGGTACACAAAATTCCTTGACACCATTAATAAAATTCATCTTGATATTCCTCTCCTTGACGTCATCGACGAGATACCTACATACGCCAAGTTTTTGAAGGATCTCATCACAAAGAAGAGGAAGAGGGGAGAATTCAAAACAATATGCCTTACACAAATGACATTTATCTTCTATCAATCGAATATTTCGACAAAACAAAAAGATCCTGTTGCATTAACTATCCATTCCTCATTGGTGATTCACTGACGAGATGTGGTCTTATAGATCTAGGAGCCAACATCAATCTGATGCCCTATAGTTAAGAAGCCAAGTTGGGCCTCACCGGTATTACTAAATCAAATATGAGAATTTAGTTAGAACATAATTTTTATACTAAACCAATTGGGGTGGTAGAGGACGTACCAATCAGGATAGGGAATTTCTTTATCCCATGTGACATTGTTATCATCGACATAGCTGAAGATCCCACATGTCCAATGATATTCGGATGACCTTTTCTTTCAACAACACGAGCATTGATTGATGTGGCTTACGAGTCAATCATAATATGAGTTGGGAACAAATCTATCGATTTTCACATCCTCGATCACATGTAGGTCCCCTCGTCTACTGAAACAAGTTACTTTGCAGACCTTTTCAATCAGTTGTTCGTGGAAATAGCAGAGCATAATGCTATTGTTGATCCTCTGATGTGCACATTAAACAACCCTACCTCAGGACTTGACGATCCCGAGGTCAAAGAAATCCTGGATTACTTAGCAACCATAGATGAAGTAGAAGAGTTTAATGGTGCTACTGAAATGGTATGATATGCCTCTCTTCCACGTGAACCAAAAGACATTTCAGTTCCAAAACCACCACCATAACTCAAGCCACTTCTAGAGGGTATGAAGTATGAATTTCTCAACAAAGAAAAGAGAAATCCAGTGATCATTAATGCACGAATGCCCTTAGATCATTAGGAACAACTTTTGTCTAAACAAAAACACTAGAAAAATGCTCTCGGATACTTCATAGAGGATATTGAGGGTCTCAGTCCAGCGGTGTGCATGCATATAATCAACCTCGACAATGACACAAAGCCACAAGTCCAAGGTCAAAGGAAGTTGAATGAAAAAATGTGAAAGGTTGTATGCAAGGAAGTCATCAAGCTTATGGATGCATGTATTATCTATGCTATTAGTGACAACAACTGGGTAAGTCCAGTTCATGTGGTTCCCAAGAAAGGTGGGATGATAGTAGTAAGGGATAGTGAAGGAAAGGAATTAGCCACATGCATTGTGATTGGTTGGCGCATGCACATAGACTACTGAATGCAGTAACACACAAAGATCATTTCCCCCTTCCCTTTATTGATCAAATTCTAGAGAGGCTGGCACATCATTCACATTTCTGTTATTTAGATGGGTATTCAGGATTTTATCAGATTCCCATTCATCCAGAAGATCAGGAAAAGATCACATTCACTTGTTTGTATGGGACGTATGCTTTTAGGCGCATGCCGTTCGGTCTGTGCAACACACCTGCCACCTTTCAGAGGTGCATGTCAGGCATATTTTCCAATCTAATAGAAGAGGTCATGGAAGTCTTCATGAACGACTTCTCTATGTATGGGTCATTTTTTGAAGATTGTTTAAAGAACCTATCCCTGGTCCTCAAAAGATGTGAAGAAAAATAGTTAGTTCTCAACTGGGAGAAGTGCCACTTTATGGTATGAGAAGGAATAGTCCTAGGAAATAAGATGTATGAAGTCAGTATAGAGGTGCATAAAAGTAGGATAGAGGCAATCTCTAAACTTCCACCCCCTCTTCAATCTCTTCTGTCCGCAGTTTTCTAGGACGTGCAGGATATTACTATCGATTTATCAAGGATTTTCAAAGATCGTGAAGCCCTTGTCCAAACTATTGATAAAAGATACTCTATATGTCTTTGATGAAGAATGCCAGAGGACCTTCCACACCCTAAAAGATGCCTTGACCACTACTCCCATTATACAAGCTCCAGATTGGGATCTCCCCTTTGAAATAATGTGTGACGCTAGTGATTATGCAGTAGGGGCTATCCTAGGACAAAAGAAGGACAAGAAACATCGTATCATCTACTACTCTAGCAAAATTCTTGATGAGGCTCAAATTAATTTCACCACCACTGAGAAAGAGATGTTGTCCATCGTCTACGCCTTCGACAAATTCAGATCCTCTCTGTTAGGTAGGAAGGTGACAATCTATACCGATCATGGGGCAATCAAGTATCTCATGCATAAAAAAGATACCAAACCATGTCTCCTCTGGTGGGCACTTCTTTTAAAAGAATTTGATCATGAGATTGTTGACAAAAAGGGGACATAAAATTTCGTCGTTGATCACCTCTCTAGAATAAAGGTGCAAAAAAGTAATCCTCTCCCTATCAACGAATTCTATCAAGACAAATCATTGCTTCTTATTCATTATATTGATCAAGTAACCCCATGGTATGTTGATTTCTACAACAACATGGCATGCCAACAGCTACCTCTAGGAATGAACTACAATCAAAATAAGAAATTCTTTTCTTACATCAAAAACTATTTCTGGGGTGACCCCCTACTCTTTTGAAAGTGTGTAGATAATGTATATCGTCGTTGTGTGGATTACAACGAAGCTCATTCCATCTTAGAAAAATGTCATACAACCTCATATGGAGGTTGGCGCTGAGAAAACAACTTTAAAATCTTGAACTCTAACTTTTATTGGCCAACCATATTTAAAGATGCACATGCTTTTTTTTAAACAATGCGATGTGTGTCAACGCACTAGAAATATCAGCAAACACAATAAGATGCCCCTTGTGGAATGCATCAGAGTAGAGATCTTTGATGTATGGGGGATAGACTTCGTGGGACCTTTTCCACCTTCTTCTGGGAACAAATACATCTTGGTGGCTATTGATTACGTCTCAAAGTGGGTGGAGTCTATACCGTAATCAACATGTGACTCTAAGACGGTTATGCGACTGTTTACAAAAATCATCTTTCCTAGATTTAGAGTTCCAGATACTGTAATCAGTGATGGAGGGTCGCACTTCATTGAATGGCAATTTGAGGCTCTTCTTAAGAGATATGGGGTGAGGCATAAGATAGCCACCTCGTATCACCCTCAGAATGTAGGTCAGGTTGAGGTCTCCAACAGGCAGATCAAGAAGATTCTCGACAAAACTATGAGAAAATCAAGAAAAGATTGGTCGTCTAAACACGATGATGCTCTTTGGGCATATTGGACTGCCTACCAGACACCCATAGGAACCACTCCCTATCGATTAATCTATGGGAAATCTTATCACCTCCCATTAGAATTGGAACACAAATCCTATGGGGCAAATAAGGCCCTAAAGATGGATGTTGGACTTGCTAAAGAAAAGTATTTCTTACAATTACAAGAGCTAGAAGAGATTCATCTACATGCTTATGAAAATACAAGAATCTACAAGGAGCACACCAAGATCTGGCATGACTCTCATATCAGAAGGAAGGATATTTAGAAGGGGATAAAGTTCTGCTATTCAATTCTGCTCTACATCTCTTTCTAATAAAGCTTTGTTCTTGTTGGTCTGGACCATTCACAGTAATCACCATCTATCCCTCCAAAATGATGGACATTCATAGCGAGAAATCAGGAACATTCTCAGTCAATGGTCACCGATTAAAGTGATACTACGAAGACGAAGCCATCACCAGAAAGGTGGATTTGGAGTTGCCAGATGCCCCAAAAGCAAAATGAGATGGATGTCGAAGAAGTCAAGCTACATGACTATAAATAAAGCGCTACATGGGAGGCAACCCAAGAATTTTTTCTTTTCTGTCATTTAGATTAGTTTTTAATGATTTTGTTTCATCTCTTACAAACACTTCTTAAGGATTGTCCATCTCAATCAAGGAGGACAACTATTTTTCTTTTAAAATGATGATTGGATGACAATCATTTTACTTTGACCTGTCGACCTAAAATCTATTCTGCCTTATCACATATTACATTTAGAAATTTGGTAAGTTGTCAATTGCATTAGATCAACAATGCTGTCAATCTGCTTAGGTCGACAAGCCTATCAACCACCAAGAATTGATCTTCTTTATGGAAGGACTCTCATCCTTGCAATCGGGAGGATAGACACGATAACTGACGATGGATTGGTCAATAATGTTTTGGGTTTTAGCGAAGCTTCCTGTCAACGGGCTGGTCGACAACGTTGTTGTCGACTTCATGATCGATAGTGTTCACAATACGTTTGACATGCCCACAAGTAAGACATGTCGACCGACAACGAGTTGTTAGATCCGGATCTACAGCTGAATAATCGACTCCAGTTTCACCAACCTTAACCATGGCTATAAATACCGATCCCAGTGTTAAGAAATTTTTACCACTTTCTAATCATAGCGAAGCTCTTCCTCTCCGTCTGCTCACCTTTCGACCTCCAAGCAGACCGCCTGACAAGCCTCCTGTTGACGCCCGGTCAGCACCCTGATCTGTTTATTCCTGACGACTACATTCCCATCTGATCGACATGTAGATTTACACATCGGTCGACACCCATGTTGACCTACAACACGACTTACTTGTCGATCGATACCCTTATCGACCATTTACAAATCACATTTTGACTTGTTTTCATTATAATCTATTGACCTCCATATCGACCGTGTACTCCTTTTTCAATTTGACATCAGTGGCTTTTATGCAAATTTTCTATACACGTTGTCAACGCCGGTAATAGAAAAGGTTAATACACACCTAATTAGTACACTTTACCTTTTTCTTTACAACAATGGCTCACCAAGGAACCACCATCCCATCAAAGAAGGGGGAGAAGAGACCTCTTCCTGAGTATCCCATAACTGTAGTAGACAAATGGGCCAGGACTACTACACCAGCACCAGAGGCTCCATAGGGTTCATAGTTGGAGCTCCCCTATCAAGGAACCTTCAGGCCTCAGAAAAAGACCATTTAGAGGCATTCAAGGCAATGAAAAGAGTGGTTTTCATACCCACACACTTCATCTCTTCGACGTCCCTTGACAAAATAGGCATCTGAGAACGAGTCGAGGAAATGTTGGCTAAATCCAATTTAGCCCACCTCTGTTTTGCTACTCCATGAGCCTATGCAGAGAAAACTACAGAGTTCATGCCATCTATCAAGGAGGTATCATCTACCAAGGAAGTGCACTCTAAAGATTCAAGTTAGAATCAACAACATTGACTACGTTCTCACTGACTAAAGTCTGAACACAATTTTCTATGGTTTAGAGGAAGAAGCTACCAGGGCATCTACTGGCCTCCTAGAGAAAGAAGATTCCATTTTTAATGCTTCTAAATATTTGGAGAAATGTACATGCCTAAAGAAGTATCAATCTGGATACTCCAAAGCATCTATGGTGCATTCTGATTTCTGAAGGGTTATGCACAAAATAGTAGCCAACATCCTCTTCACCAAAGTAGAAACGGGGAGCATCTACCTTGAGGAATTATATGTACTATCTTTGATAATGGATGGCCGCCCTATCAATATTGGTCACCTCCTGATTGATAAATGGCTACTTATCTGCTACTCTCTACAATAAGAGTATTATGTGTGGTCTCGTCAAACTTATATATCAGGCACACAGACACCCCCCATGTGTTGCTTTTAAGGAAATAATAAGTGAAAACTTTATCACCATAATATGCCTACTGCCTACTGGTATTTTGGTACGAAACAACAATTCTACCAGCTACAGGTTCATGAGAACCAAGCTTTCTATTCCTTTACATGGTCTGACGAATTATGACAAAGACCAATTACTCTTTTCTGAGGAGGAAATTACTACACTTGTTAAGAACTTTCAGTAGATAAACCAAGCACATCACAAGGTTGGGTGAGGCCAAAGCCTATCAGTACAAAACAACCTAAGAAGTCGATGTCTAAGATATCGAAAGAAAGTGATCAAAGAAGAGTTGTCAGGTATGACCTAAAAGAACTATGAGTATCACCCGAGAATGGCCCAGACTCCCTCCTAGTCTCTAAAGAAGAATGCCTGCCAGTCACTCCATCTACTGCTATAAGCAAGTAACCTGCATCCACCACAATCCACCCCGCCTCCATCCTAGTTATGGCTACTTCCAGCAAACCTGTCTCTCTTCCTAGAAAGAAAGTGCATGATGTTCTTGAAATCCCACCACGACGTCAAACACATTCCTATCGGCCATTTTCTTCTTATCAAGAACCTAAGTTTGATAATCATTCTTCATCTTCTTCAGAGGAAGATACCTTGGGCGGTGCATTTGGTCGTGAATTTGACACTATAGACAAAGTCATTGGTGAAATCACTACTGCCTTTCCTAAACTCTGAAAGGTCGTAACAGACATTAAACAACTGGTTCTAGCAATGTACGCATGGGTCAGTGAGCTAAGAACCATTCCTATACAAATGGTGACCCTTTAGCGCCACTTAGATGAAATACTGAAGGTCTAAAACCACCTCCTGCTCAACATGACTTATCAAGAAAAGGCCAGGCAACTCTGAGAAGAACAATGTGGCATGCGATGAGAACAAAGACGAGCACGTAGATGTAGTTCTATTGAAGCATCATCTTTACTGTCTTCCCAGTTCACCGAGGGTAATTCTTATGTTGCCGATACTATGAGTGAAGATGCTCGTCACCACTCTCCTGATCAGGCCACTAGGTCATTCTGAGAATTCGTATCCCACATATCTGAATTAGTTTTTGGCTCTACTAAACCTTTAAACGACCTTCATGTGCCTCATTCTCCACAATCTCTTGTGGATGGCCTACCTCAGTTTGAGACAACACCTATCATCAACACCTCTAAGGATAGACCATCCAAAAATATTCCTCCATCTCTGCCATTGTCCTAAGATATTTTTGAAAGGGAGATGAAGTAGAAAGTGATGAAGCACTGCTCAATCTGAGCCCAATACACTCTATGCTTAGTTTACATACAGAGGAAGACATATCTATTGGGTTTTATACGACACATATGAACCTCGATGATGATTCTATAATTCCTTCTGACAACAAAGAAGTTTCTTATGATGATGATAATGGTGATCTCTCCATTGTTTTGTCAGTTGCACCTCCTCGTCTTTCGACACCTATCTTTCCAGAACCTCTGTTGCCACTTCCACCTCAGCTTCCCCTAAAAATAAGTGGATTTGATATGGATTGCTTGAAGGTAATGTAGGTTCATGACATCTTTGTCTTACAAGACATCCTGGATGACTGATACCACCCATTTTATGGCTGCTAGAGCTTATATTTTACTATCAAAACTGCCTACTAAACCGTCTTCCTCTCCGTTTTATCTTATTTATTGTATAGACATAATCCACACTATGCTCCTGATAATATTTCCTATCTTTTACAGAGTTTCTCTTGTTTTTCCACCAAAAGAATGCTAATGGGCCAGTCCCGACCCATCCATAAACAAGCTAACTGCCTCGGCCCTTCTAATGGCGAAGCAACACACCCCTTACCCTTCATGGTTGCTGCCCGATATGGAAGCAACCCGACATGGGTGTGTCACGCGGGGAGACTCTGACTGTCAGAACAAGATTACTAGGTACTCACAGAAACCCTCAGAGAATCTGCACGAGACATGGGAAAGGTTTCTAAGCTACCAGTGGGAGTGCCCACATCATGGCTTTTTTGAACCTAAGCTTATAACCACATTCTACAATGGGGTGTGCCTTGCGGAGAGGAAATCCTTGAATGCTGTAGTTGGCAGTGACTTCTTAGGGCTCAGTGCTCAGAGGGCCAGGGAAATCATAGATAATATGGCCACAAATCAACAAGACAGTGAGTATGACCGGGAGTCTATGAGCCATACCACTCAGAGAGAGTCCAAGGAGATGGAAGCCCTTGCGGCTAAGCTAGACAAAATAGTAACTGATGTACAGACACTAAAGGAGCAGGGGTATAAAGGAAAAGTTCGACAAGAAGTTGTGAGAAGTCGTGTCACTTGTGGAGAGCCAGACCATATGTTTGACTTTTGCCCACACATAGCCATTCAAGGAGATCTTGATGAGGACAGTACAGAAAACGTCAGTTATGTCCAGTACAGACACCTTGATCACCCTGGTTTCTCTTATGGGAATTCCAGTGCTGTTGAGAACTCTCATCAGTTGGTGGGCGGAAATCCTTCGGGAGGACCGTCGAATAAGCAACGTCAGGCAGGGTTCCAGCAGTGAACTTTCCAACAGAACTAGCCACAGAGACGTCTATGATGACGAAGTTGATGTACTTTTCCAAAAAGCAAAATGACCTTAATGAGAAGATGCATAAAAGTTCTATGGACAGCACGGCCCTACTTAAGCTGATGCAACAACAGATGGGGGGATTCTCAGACCAGATTGGGGAACTCCAGTAGCACAATAAACAGAGCGACCAATAGCTGGCGAGCCTCACCCAGAGCATCAATCATCAAGTGGGGTGTTTCCCCTCCAACACTGAGGTGAATCTGCGGGGACATGAGACTGCAAAAATGGTCATCCCAAGATTAGGCACCATAGTACAACCAGCCATGGAGAAGGAAACAACACCAATGACATCACCGCCAAAGAATCTAGCCCAAAAGAGGTTGAAGAAGAAGTCCCAACAAGGACAAGGAGAGTGACCAAGGAAAGAAGAAACAACATCTCTTTTGAAGAGCATCCTAACAAGTACGCACCCCGCATACCATTCCCCCATAAGCTGGTAAAAGCCCAGCTGAAAAAGAGATATGAAAAGTTTATGGCCGCGATATAGAAATTGTACCTTGACATCACTTTTCTGGATACCATTGAAGAAATGCCTACTTACGCCAAGTTTCTTAAGGATCTGATTTCAAGGAAGAAGAGAGGCGAAGAGGTTGAGATCATAAAGCTAGCACAGATGTCCAGCTCCTTCGTCATAGCAAGTATGCCGACAAAGAAGAAGGATCCTGGGCCTTTGTCATCCCCTTTCAAATTGGGGATAACATAACCCGTAAAGGTCGAGCAGACCTGGGGGCAAGTATCAACTTGATGCCCTTGTCCCTTACTAAGAGGATTGGAATTACTGATATTTTAAGCATGAACATGAGGATCCAACTCGCTGATCACACCTTTACCAGGCCAGTAGGCGTAGTGGAGGATGTGCCCATTCGAGTCAGGCGATTATTTATTCCATGTGACAATTTTGATTGATACCATAGAAGATCCCATCTGCCCTATTATCTTTGGGTGACCTTTCCTAGCGTCTGGCCGAGCCCTGATAGACGTATATGCGGGTATGATTATGATCCAAGTTGGAGGAGATCATATCGACTTCAACATTAGAGATTGTATGAAAGCCCCTTCGTTCCTTGAATCCTCTTGTTTCGTTGAGAGCTACCAACAGTTGTGTAATGAAGTAAGGGAAGAGAAGGTCATGGTAGGCCCACTTATGCATGTCTTATCTAGCAAGACACAAGAGGTCAAAGGACTGCTGGCCTTTCTGGAAGTTGAAGGTTCGTCTGAAGAAGATGAAGATCCTGTGGAGACAGTTATGTATGCTGCTCTCCGAAAAGACCCCACTAGTGAACAAGAGAATGAAACTCCGCATGATTTGAAAGTTTTGCTAAGAGGCTTGGAATACCTCTTTTTAGATGAAGAGAAAATGAATCTGATGATCATCAACTCAGAGTTAACTGATAGACAAAAAGATCAGTTGCTTAAAGAGTTAAGGCTACAGAGAAAGGCCCTAGGTTACTCTATAAGAGACCTATGTGGGATCAACCCTTCTGTGTGTATGCACATGATCCACCTGGAAGAGGACTCCAGGCCATATGCCCAGCCACACAAAAGGCTGAATGAGAAGCTCAGAGAAGTTGTTAGCAAAGAAGTTGTAAAGCTCTGAGATGCGGGAATAATCTACGCTATCATCAATAGCACGTGGGTAAGTCCCATTCAAGTCGTCCCAAAGAAAGGAGGTATAATGTTGGTTAAAGGAGATAATGGAGTCGAGGTCGCTACAAAGACAGTGACCAGCTGGCATATGTGTATCAATTACTGAAAGCTCAACACCACCACCCGCAAAGACCATTTCCCCCTCCCATTCATCGATCAGATGCTGGAGCGCCTGGCCCATCACTCCTACTTTTACTGGTTGGATGGGTATTCAGGGTTCTATCAGATCCCTATTCACCCTGACGATCAGGAAAAGACCACCTTTACTTGCATCTACATAAGTTTTTCTTTCAGGAGAATGCCCTTCGGGCTTTGTAATGCACATGTCACCTTCCAGCGGTGTATGAATGCCATTTTTAGAGATTTTCTTGAGGACAAAATGGAAGTATTTATGGATGAATTTAGTGTGTATGGAAGCTCCTTCAATGACTGCTTGAATAACCTATCTCTAATAATGAAAAGATGTGAAGAGAAAAGTCTTACTCTCAATTGGGAAAAATGCCATTTCATGGTGCAAGAAGGAATAGTCCTAGGACACAAGGTGTCTAGCAAAGGTATCAAAGTCGATCGATCCAAGGTGGAGGTGATATCCAAGCTTCCTCCTCCCACTTCATTTATAGGAATTTGAAGTTTCTTAGGTCATGTAGGTTACTATCAGCGGTTCATCAAAGATTTTTCAAAGATCGCCAAGCCCCTTTCCAATCTGTTGATGAAAGATGTGAAATTTGATTTCACGGATGAGTGCATGAAGGCGTTCTCCACTCTAAAGGATGCTTTGGTCTCTGCACCCATTCTCCAGTCCCCTGACTGGAATCTTCCCTTCGAGCTCATGTGTGATGCCAACGATTTTGCTAGAGATGCAGTTCTTGGCTAGAAGAAAGACAAAAAGCACCATGTGATCTTTTACACAAGTATGACCCTGGATGAGGCACATCTGAATTACACTACTACTGAAAAGGAGATGTTAGCCATTATGTATGCTTTTGATAAGTTTTGATCCTACCTCGTGGGCTCAAAGGTGATAGTTCACACTGACCACGGGGCCATCAAGTACTTAATGCATAAGAAAGACACGAAGCCCAGGTTGTTGCGTTGGGCATTACTATTGCAAGAGTTCGATCATGAAATAATAGATAAGAAGGGTTCAGAGAACGTGGTCATCGACCACCTCTCAAGGATCCGGGTGGAGGATGACCACCCACTACCAATCAATGAAAGCTATGCTGATGAATCAATTTATGTTGCCCAGTCAGCCAGCCCTGAAGGGCCATGGTATGTAGACTTCTACAATTACCTAGCCTGCAGACAACTACCCCCGAAAATGTCCTACAATCAGAAGAAGAAATTTTTCTCTAATTTGAAGAACTATTACTGGGATGACCCTCTTTTGTTTAGGCGTTGTGCTGATGGGTTATACAGAAGGTGCATACCTGAGGAAGAAGCCCCCAAGATTCTGTTTGAGTGTCATTTCTCTCCTTATGGAGGACACCTTAGAGGTGAAAGGACCGCCATCAAAGTACTCCAGTCAGGCTTTTATTGGCTGACTCTCTTCAAGGATGCTCATGCTTATGTCAAGTCTTGCAATGAATGTTAGAGAACCGGGAACATCTCCCATCAAAATGAGATGCCGCTGTCTGAATAGATTGAGGTAAGATCTTCGATGTATTGGGGATAGATTATATGGGGCCCTTCCCCTCCTCCTATGGTTTTAAATACATCCTCGTTGCAGTTGATTACGTATCCAAATGGGTAGATGCTATACCCACCACTACAAGTGATGCTAGAGCTGTGATAAAGCTCTTTACCAAGATAATCTTTCCTAGGTTTGGAGTGCCGAGAACCGTCATCAGTGATAGTGGATCTCACTTTGCAGAAAGGCAGTTTGAATCGTTGTTGCGTAGATATGGCGTTCGTCATAAAGTTGCCACGCCGTACCACCCGCAGACATCCGAGCAAGTTGAAGTTTCTAATAGGTAGATCAAGAAGATCCTAGAAAAGACAATTGGCAAGTCTCGCAAGGACTGGTCAGCTAAATTAGATGATGCTCTCTGGGCATACAAAACCACTTACAAGACGCTGTTGGGTACCACACCGTACCGCTTGATATATGGGAAAGCTTGCCACCTGCCCTTTGAGTTGGAGCATAAAGCGTTCTGAGCAATCACACACCTCAACATGGACCTGACGCTGGCTGGGAAGAAAAGATTTCTTCATCTTCAAGAACTTGAGGAGCTGAGGCTTCATGCTTATGAAAACGCGAGGATCTACAAGTTGCGAACCAAAGTCTGGAATGATTCCCATCTGCGGAAGAAGGATGCCAATGAAGGTGATAAGGTTTTGTTATTTAAATCTTCTATTCGCCTTTTTCCAGGAAAATTGCAGACCAGGTGGTCCGGACCATTCATAGTAGTAAAGATATATCCATCCGTGATGATGGAGCTTTATGATAAAGATGATCCAGCAAAAGTTTTTCCAGTCAACAGACACAGAGTGAAGAGGTTCTACGAAGACGAAGCCTTCGTGAGACGATCATACTTGACCCTGAACGCAGCTGAAGCTGCCCCAACTGGAGAAGTATAGCAAGATCCGAAGATGTAGAGCTAATGACAGAAACCATAACGCTCCTCAGGAGGTAGCCTGAGCTTTTACTTTCCTAGAATAGGATGTTATTTCCTTTTTCCTACAAAGAACACTATGAACAATCTCATTGTAATAAGGCCCGAGCCTGTGCCCGCACCACGTGCACAAACTTTTTTGTTTTATGGGACACCAACTTATTTTTATTCGCCTTGGTGAGTAATACTATCTGAGGCTGAAGTTCACTCTCAAGCCAATGATGTTTTACCCATCAAGTGCCTTCTGATTTACAGTTTTCTATCCTTGTTTTTGCTTTAGTTTTTAGCCCTTTTTGTTGGTGTATCGGGCAAAGATGTAGATTGCCTTCCTTTGCTCTCTGCTATGTGCGACAGACTTTATGACAACTGTATCACCTGACTCACTTTGAACCATATCGGGTGACACATTGGTCTTGGTCTTTCACAGTTTTGGAGTGGCGTGTCGGGTGCCAGCCTTATCGCATGACAAGCACATCAGGCTTCTTGATCACCCAAACCTTATCGGCCGGCCCGCCCACCCATGATAAAAGATCGAGAGCTGTATCAGGCAGACGTGTTGTGCAATGGATCACGCGCAGCGCGACGCATGTGTCGCACAAAGTTTATATCACGTTAGAAGTGCGTCGGGAAATATTCATCAGGCGACACGTCTCTGTCACGTGAACCTTCTCGAAATCCTTGTGACGTGACATATTAGACTGATTTCACCATGCTTCAGAAGGCGATTCACCTCCTCACGTGACATGTATCCTTGTTTTACCCCTTTTACCCCGCTCGTGGCCGGCTATATATAGTAACTCAAGTTTAACCATGTTGAGTTACCAAGTTACCTGCTTCTGCTCTCGTATCGTGCATTCCATCTTGATTATCTAGCTCCCGTGTCGACCTTCTTCTAACGACACCTGTGTCACGTGCCGAGCATCCTCTTGCCCGATACAGGTAAAAATTGAAGTGCCCTATCATGCAACTTGTGTCGCGCAGACCTTGTCAACTAGACTCGTGCCGCGTGCCATCTTTTCATGTTTAGATCCGTGTCGGGTAGAACCTTTTGCCTTGTATCAAGTTTTGCTTATCGCGTGACATGCCTACCATTTTCTTCGCCACTTTGTTTTATCGGTCTTTGGCATGTGCCGCATGACACTCATGTCACGCGATACACATGCGCACGATACGACTACAAAATACTTTCATGTTGGGAAGAAATCACGAGCTCACGACGATGGCTCTACCACTCAGTTTGTTTTGCAAGAACTTTGACTCGTGTCAGGCGACACGAGTATCGCCTGACACGACGCAGCACGCGTCGTCCCTGCTATAGATGCATCACGTTTTAACCTTGCCGTGTGACACCCATATCACGCGACATCCCTATCTGGCATCTTACCAGGTAGGATCATTTTTGAGAAAGCCACCCGATATTAGCATTCCCGATCACCTAGGCCCTATCGTGTGATGACCCCACCTGTGCAGTGTTTTTGCCTCGCCCAATATCGACTTTCTAGCGTCAAACATTCATATATCGTGTGACAGTCTTTTTCTTAGGGCCCCAACCCAATATCATTTTTTCTTGTATCACCTAACTTATATCGGGCGACACACTTGTTTTTAGCCCACTACGCAATATCGGGCAAAACAGTTTGATTGATTAAATTCTTTTTGACTTACTCCCTTTGTTTAAAAATTGCAGAAATGGCCCGCACCAAACAAACTGTCATCCAGGTTGACGAACAAGAACAGAGGATCAACCCCGAGGCCACAAACAAAGCCACCACCACTTGGAAGAAGCGCCCAAACCCCGAGGCGGTTGGGTCATCTGAGGCTGAGAAGTGGTCCAGAATAGAGGCAGCCCTGACCCTAACAACGACAGAGGAACCGGAGGCCCTGGCCCACTCACCAGGCCGATTCATGCCGTAAGATGAGGAACACCAAAGACATTATGCGGAGTTGGTGACAAAAGTCTACCGGCCAACCCAGTTCTACCACCAAGCATCCTTCCAGCAGATCATCATCTTCGACAGATTGACGAACATCTTAGAAGCCACGGGACTACGAAAGATCTGCTTCAGCTACACTGCCTCCTACACTGAGCTCACCAAAGAGTTTATCTCATCCCTTCGCCGAGTCCCAAATACACCAGAAGAGGCCAAAAGGTTCGGCGGGGCGGACAAATTACAGGGGCGCCTCTACAACGTCGACCATGATATCTCAGAGAGGCTGCTGAATGAGATATTCTCGTCCAGTGAATCTGAGAGGGAGCTTCTCAATAATGGTTTCTGAATCACTGAAGGCAACGGATTCAACCCAGTCTCACTCTGGAGGAGGCTAATCGGCGAACCTTCTTTCAAGCTGGGAAGCAAGGTGGCGGCGGTTCACTCCTATTTCTGGAGGATTATCCACAAGATCGTAGCAAGCCTCCTCTTCAGCAAGTACGAGACTAGCAATCTATATGCTGAAGAGCTCCATCTCATCTAGTATATGATGGAGGGCCAAATGATCAACCTAGGACGATTCCTACTAAACATGCTGCATCTGATGAAGGACGCCACCAAGGAATACAACATGGGAGGGATCATCAACTTGATCATGGTAGGGCTGGGGGACCCTAAAGAGCCGTGGATCCTGTCAAGGAGAAGAGGCGATGATAGGATCGATATCAAGTTCCTCACAAGGGCAAACATTATCAAGAAGGAGGGCCACTGCTTCTTCTACAAATTTGCAAGGACAGATCTACTCCTGCCCCTTCCACTCTACGTGAACTATGACGTGGAGAAGCTATTTTTTTTTAGTTAAATCAGGAGGTCATTCTATTCATCCCACCCTCCTCGTGTGAGCATAAAAGGATTCAAATACAGCTCCTGCTTATAAAATGCAGGTCAAACCCCCACATGACCCCTCAACAACACAAGGACCACAGCAAAAAACCTTCATACAAAATGACCAAACAAGACAGACTCCAAAACAACACCTCAACCAAGCATTATGGATGCTTAATCTTCAAAACCACGTAAGGTGTGTGGTTTCTCTCGAGGAAAACCATACCACGAACTCTAGCCGGCAAGCTGCTAGGATCGGAAATCACAATCAGATCCTGACTGAGAGCGCCCCATCTACCAATCTCTCTGGGAATGGAATTGATGGCCCTGTGAACAAGCGATCCAACAATGCCTTCGTCCTCCATATAGCTCTTCAACTCCCTGACAATACGAGATATCCTCCATGGAATACATGACATGCCCCATAGCATGTGATATGTATTGACATCATCTAATTCCACCACAGCGATCCGCAAGGATTGAGACTCTGCCAACTTCAAACCTACTGCACATGCTTGAAGGGACGCAGAAAGATGATCAGTTGCAGTCAACCATGCTCTAGCAGTCTGACAGATTGCAACCCGGTGATTCCTGATGATACTAGCCATCCACCACCTGTAATGTCCAGAAGAATCTTTGCTTCTACCAATCGTGACATTCATCTTCAAAGAATTGAGGTCAGGAGTCATCCATCTCATAAGGTGAACTTCTCTAAGAGCATAGTTTGGATCATCAATGCCATAATGATTAAGGCGTCTATGATCCTCCGGCTGAGCAAGGACGCGGAACCACCTCTTCTTCAACATAAAGTTGAGCTGTGCAATCATGCAGTTCATATCCCGGGCAATAGGAGACTTACAGCCGTCGTATCTGGCGCGGCATCTCCATCTCCAGATATAGAAAGGGGTAAGCGTAGCAAGGCAAGCTGCAATCCACTCCATGACAATGGAAGATCTCCCTCGAGCGCAGAGAGACAACAGCTCGGAAAAGTTATAAGGACGGGCTTTAGCAGTAAGGAGAGAGAACTTGTTCCAGAAAGTAGCGGCAAGGTTTCCATGAAAGAAAAGGTGATCCATATCTTCCGTAACGGGATCATCACAGCATTCACATCTAGAAGACATAGCAATATGGCATCTAATAATGTTGTCATCGGTTGGAAGGGCTCTATGAAAGAGCTTCCAAATGAGCGTGCAGGCCTTAGGCGCGTCGAGGTACCAAATCTTCTGAGCAGCGGAAGGAGCATCACTGTGGTCCATAGTCAAAATCTTCTTCACAGATTTTATAGAAAACTGACCCGTCACCTCCGGACACCAAACAAGCATATCATCATCTTCATTTATCTGCTGGTCTGCCTTCTTTATCAGATTTATGCCGTCCTCATCAAGAAGCTGCCTCAAGGTCAACCAGTCCCAGCCTTCATTATGGATCCAGAAGTCACAAATGAGGAAATGGTGGTTACGATCACTCGTATGCAAAGCATGATCAAAGAGCCTCTCATCACACCATAAAGAGTCCCAGAAATGGATATGTCCCTTCCTAACTCGCCACCTGCAATGAGGGAGAATCAGAGGAAACAAATTCCACATATGTTTCCAGTAAGGAGAGGCCGAAATACTGTATCTAACATTTTGCGGATACAACTCAGATCTACTATGCGCCCTGCTCGCATATTTCTCTCTACAGAATCTTGCCCAGATCGTGTCCTTTGCTAAAATCTCCCAACAAGCTTTAGCCATGAAAGCCTTATCAACTAATCTCGTATTGTGCAGGCCCAAACCACCATACTCCACAGGCTTAACAACTTTGTTCCAGCCGATCCACGCCTTACGATTATGGTTTTCTCTATCTGCCCAAAGAAACCGAGCAAGGATAGCGTCAATGCGATCAGAAACTCCACAAGGGATACCAATGGCAGCAGCAGTATGGACAGTCGTCGACGAGAGGACATGAGCAATGAGCAGCCTCCGACCAGCAAAGGAAAGGAGCCTAGATTTCCAGGATGCCATCTTCTGTTTAATCTTCTGAAACAGGCCCTCAAAGTCATTTAGAGCATATCTTCCCATTCTGATGTTAACTCCCAGATAAAGAAACGAATCCGCAGTAGTGTCAATCTCAAGAGTGTGCGCAATGTTGGAGATGATTGCGTCACTCTTGCTGCCCACCGTGCAAATGGACTTTGTACGATTGATCTTTTGTGCAGATGCAGCTTCATAAGCCTTCATAGTCTGCTGTACACGTTGCAAAGTGTCAGGATGCGCATTCAGGAACAACACAACATCATCCGCATAAAGAAGGAAGAGAGGAGCAGCGCCGGTGCCTCGAGTACAGAATCTATCCAACTTGTGAACATGGTCAATGTGATGGATGTATCTACTGAGAAGCTCTTCATAGATGATAAACAGAAAGGGGGAGATCGCATTCCCTTGTTTGAGGCCCCTGAGCATAGGAAAGAAACCATCATACTCACCCCCGATGGAGACCGTAGCCCACGCGTTGGAGAAGAAGCTAAGGCAAAGCATGCAGAAATCATCCGAGAACCCAAATTTCATCATAATCTTCTTGAGAATAGGCCATTCTACCCTGTCAAAAGCCTTCGACATATCTAACTTGATCATCACGTTTGGCTGCTCTCCGCCCTTATGGATATCATGCATTAACTCTTTAGTCATCCTGATGTGGTGAGTGATCTCCCTGCCATGAATGAAAGCCGCCTGCTCCTCAGAAATAATGGAAGGCATCAACTGGGCCATTCTGTTACTAACAACTCTAGCAAGAATTCTCAAGGAAACATTTTCAATGGATATAGGACGGAAGTCTTTCTCAATCTTTTTAGGATTCTCTATCTTTGGAACAAGAAGGATTCTGCAGCTAAAGAGGCTCCGGTGACAAACAAGGCCTTTAAAGAACATCTCAGTCAACTTCATAAAGTCCTTCTTAATGGTATCCCACATAGCAGTGTAGAAGGGAACAGTAAAACCGTCAGGACCCGGGGCGGTGTGCGTATCCATCTGCAGCAGAGCAGCTCGGACCTCATCCTCCATAGGAATGGCGGTGAGGGAGCTGTTGTCATCCATAGAAACCATCTCAGGAATAGACTGCAACATCTCATCAAGCGTATCTTCATCATACGTGGAACAGTCTTTATAAAAATTACTGTAGCGCTCAGCTGCGTACTTTGCAATTTCACGCGGATCATCCAAAACCGAACCATCATCCAGCAGCAAACTACGGACACTCTTATGCTTCCTCTTAGCCTTGACGATAGCATGATAGAATCTAGTGTTCCTTTCGCCATCATTAAGCCAGCTTATACGGGATTTCTCTCTCCATATGCATTCTTCGGTATCCAGGACCTCCTGAAGCTCATACTCCACTTTTCTGAGATTTGTTTCATTTTCAAACGATGGATTGTCATCATAAGCAATCTGAGTAGTGTAAACAATGTCTTCCAGATCTTTTTTCCTCTGCTCAATGTCACCAAAGGTTTGCTTGTTCCACATCTTAAGAGCTTCTCTGACCATCTTAAGCTTGAAGAAGAAAGACTCGGACGGGTTCCCCCACGAAACCATATCCCAAGTCTCATTTATAAGGTTACGACAACTCTCATGGCTTAACCACATCTGCATAAAAGAAAAAGTTCTTCTGCTCCTGAAGTTCCTCGTGATCCCAGGCTGGTAAAGAATAGGGCAGTGGTCAGAAACCTTGTACCGGGTAAGGTGTGAAGACATTGCATTAGGAATCTTTGTGCACCATGCTTCATTAAGAAAAATTCTGTCCAGTCTCTCCCAGATGGTAGGGGTACCATACTGCTTGTCAACCCAGGTGAACTTGCTACCTTCAAAAGGGACCTCCCTTATATTCACATCATGAATGAAAGAATTGAACTCCATAATCTCTTGGAAACCTCTGTCTATGCCCCCTCTCTTCTCCGCGTTGTCTCTAATGATATTAAAATCACCCGTAATCATCCAGCCTGCATCCCCCATCGCCGTAGAAAGATCGCCGATATCCTCCCAGAGATTTCTTCTAGTCACGTGATTGCAGCTAGCGTAAACCATAGTAATAAAGAAACCAGAAGTATTCTCCACATTAAGCTTTAACGTAATGTGCTGCCTATGCATGCGAACCACAGTGGGGCTAAGCTCCTTGTCAACGTAAATCCATAGCTTCCCGCCTTCCATCTCATTGCTGGTCGTCCAGTCAAGCCTAACAATATCAAGCAGCTCCTCTGCAACAAGAGCATGGAGGAAAGGTTCAGCAATGCAAACAATCTTCGGGGAGTGTCTTCTACAAAGCCTGCCCAGGACTTTTCTAGTTTTGTTATTCGCCGCTCCTCTGATGTTCCAGAATAAGATTTTTGAGTCCATATGATTTGGATCAAAGATCACACTACTGCTAGCAGCCGAATCAGCAATCTCCTCTTTCTCTATCGATCCAGTCATCATCCGAGAAAGGAGTCTCGCCTTCAGATAATCTTCTTCTGTGTCCATGCGGTCGCTGACCATGTAACCTGCGTATCCTGCTATCAAACTGAGATGAAGGACCCTCTTCACAAGGAAGTCTTGGACGACGCCTGCTACCATTATGAGCTATTCTAGAACACCCATCTCCTAAGTGAATGAAGTCTTTCACCCTGCTCAGCTGTAGACGAACTCTATTTCCTTCACCATCGAACACAATTCTACTGTGATGTGTCGCACGCTGCTGCTGGCTATCATCATCTCTTACTGGTTCATCTTCAATGGCATGCAAAGGCTGCTCATCCTTCTTCTCAGGCTCTGTAATCACTGCTGTTTCCACAGGAATCTCCGGCTGTATTGCTGCATTGACATAAGCAGTTCTATGGATAGAAAGCGCTTCCAATGGAATGCCGAGCTCCTCCCTGATCTCAGTACGCGAGAAGAGGGATGATCTAGGACTCCCTCGTGCCACCATCTGCAACATCACGTCCGAACGTCGATCTCCATAAGTAAGGGCCACATATTGAGGCACGTCCTCGCTAAAAGCTTCAACAAGGACCAAGATACCGGATATGTCGTCATGGTTTCTCATCCAGTCCGAAACAAGGACCAATCTACCAAAGCTGTTAACAATACTGTCGATAGCCTCATCATCTCGGCATACAATAGGAAGATTTGCAATCCAGAACCAGAAGGCTTCCTTCTTGGAACAATGCTCTCCGTCCTCCAAGGATTTGAGGGTAACTTTGTTGTTACGAAACTGAAAATCACCGTTCTTGCAAGCATCCATCGCTACCTCCTTAGATTAAAAAAAGGCAACTGCTTTACTACAAGCATGACGATAAATGTCCGTCGTGTGCGGCCACATTTTCTGCAACACAGGGCCAAGATCTTCCCAGGATGTAGGGGTCTTCCAAGCTATCTCCACTGCTCGACCAAGAGCCATAACTCTATTCTTTCTCTCATCAGTATCGGGTCCTAGGTTAACAGCGACCCTTTTGGGAACATGTTGAGGCCCGCCTCGAGCCAGAGAACCAGACCTCATCGCCGGGAAATCTTCCATGGAAAAAATGTTGGGAGGTTGAGGACGAGGAACGTAGGAGCATCTTCTAGCAACATGGCCCGGTTTTCTGCATTTGTAACAAACAATGATGTTCTGGCATTGGGACTGCCAATGTCCTTTCCCCAAACACCTGTAACACGTGTCCTTTGGCACTCCGATCTCCCATTTGGCTGGAGATGATCTTCTAGGATCGCGAGCCATAGCAGCCGGCCTAGGGTTTAGCGCCTGCACCGCATCTCTGTTATGGGTATCTCTTGGTCGCTGTTCGCCTTCATCGTTCGGTCGAGGTCTTTGGGCAAGATGCTGGTTAGGGTTTTCCACCAGCGGGGCCATCATCCCTTCTTCCCTTGCGGTAGCCTCGTCTTCGATCAAAGCATTCCCTGACTCGGCGTGGATACGTGAGTCCGTCTGTCCGGGTGATGTCGCTCTCGTCGCCGGTATTTCTTCTCCCTGGACCACCGCAACATCCCCGTCTTCGCTGACCTCTGACTCCTTCTGGCCGATCACCGGGCTTGGCGAGCGGAGGACATTCCTTATGTCCTGGATGACGGTATCCGATGGTATGGCGAGCGCAGCAAATCCCTCCCGCCTTTCATGGACGGCCTGCCGCGCCTTCATGGCCTGCAGGCTCTGCCGAGTGACCCGTCTCGTAAACGGAGAGGGTAGCATGCTGCTCCCGATCTCAACTCAGAAAACCAAGAGGGTGGATCTCGGTAGGCGGAGTGCCTAACCGAGATTGAGCTTGGCGGCGCCGCCGCCGAAGGGGCGCCCACCTCAGAGCACGCACGCCGCCGCCGCTAGGTCAGAGCACGCCGCCCCAGTCTTCCAGTAACCCCTGACCTAGCGAGTGTGCAGGCCATGAAGTTATGATTGTGAACTGTTTGGTTGAATTATCGACGTGGAGAAGCTAGTCTTCATGAAAGATGAGATTCAAGCTGCAATCATTGAAGCTAGCTACACCGCCACCAGGATCATACAAGAACGGGTGGTAGCCACAGGAAGGCCAATCCCCTTCGATGCTCGGTGGGAAAAATCATCGACAGTCATCATCGATGATTTTCCTATCGCCACCACCGCCGAGCCGTCCACCATCGCCACACAACCAGCAGCCGCCGCTCCGGTGGCCACTGCTGCCGCCACCGAACCTACTGTAGCTACCACAACAATGCCCGCCGCGACTATTGAAGAAGTGTCGACCATCATGGAGGTCATTGACCCCACCAGGGCCACAACAATGATCATAACCCCGGAGGTCGCTGCGGCAGATGAGATAGCCACAACGCCCAAAGCTTTAGCCCTGCCTGAGATGGTAGAGGCAACAACACAGCCGAACACCCCCCACAACAATGTTGATGTGTTCGCTGAGCTCCTAGAGGCGGAGCTCAGGGCTGTGCAGCCAACACTGACACCGACACCATCAATGCCGATGATCGCTATGGAGGAGGACACCGAGAGCTGGATGGTCGATCAGCATCCGGCCACTCCACAACCTTCTCCACGACCCCAAGATGATGAGTTAGAGGTGACCACGAGGGTGCCAACGCCCCGTGCAGGAGCTACACCCTCACAGACACTCCAGATGGACTCGGACCCAATTGATGACACATACTCATCAGGCCGTGCTGGCAATATGAGGAGCACAACAAGAAGCCGAAGCTGATCAACAACAGTCCCCTCCTCATTGGGACAGGCCTTCAGTTTCGAGTTTGATAACTTGCGGGAGGTAACAAGTAATCATACTGCTACATTTGCTTCCCTGACCTGCAAGTTTTAGGTCTTCCAGAGGAGGCTGAATGAGCAGGAGCGCCAGCTACTGCCTCTAGTTGGTCTCCCTGACCAACTAGATGCAGTGAACATAACGATGCAGGTGGCACTCCAATGCCTCGACACCATTGAGGAAAGGCTCAACCAAAGGGACGACCACCACCGCCCAAGGCATCCCAGGAGATCGCCATCGCCACCAGGCTCCGGCTCTCCATCATCAGTGTCATCCTCCTCTGGATTGTCATCATCTTCCACCTCCAGCGAGCCCTCCACTATGCCCGAGGAAGAGACGACGAACAAAATCATCGACGGAGCTCCAGAAAGACAAGAGAGCGCCCACGACATCGATACACCTACTCCCTCACCCCCACTAGACTCAGCTGAAGACGAAGAAGAAATTTCTATCAGCCGAATGGAGGGTTCATCTGAAGAATCATAGGGAGAAGGGGGTGATCTGTATTGCTCAATCAATGAGTAACCCCTAGAGAGAGGACCTCAACGGAAGATGCATTTTCTACGCCGTCAGAGATCCCATCCTTCGAGATGGCAGATTTTGATAGGTGTGCCATCGGCTACCTGACAACCCGAGACCAACAATTTCTCAACATGGTCCTGAGGCCATAGGCAGATGAAGAAGTAATTGTATGGAGTGAAAGATACTTCTCAGTACGGCACAGAGCACTCCAAGCCATGTTACGCTCAGAAGCCGTCATGGGAAAGATCCTTTTCAGGGTCCTGGAGGGCGCGATGCTTGAGAATATTACAATCAGGATAGGCTGATAGCCATTCTACAATGCCACCCCAGCCTTGGCAAGAAGACTATTAGCAGGGGCGTACGACTCAAAGCAGGTGGCCGACATGCTATAGCATATCAAAGAGCACAATCTCCGTCTAGTGCTGGCCCCTTACAAGCTTAGGAAGCATTGGTTCCTCTGTGTGGCAGATCTCCTCAACCGTGACGTCACTCTCCTCAACTGCTGCACAATGGAGGTCCCACACAGAGGACACTTCTTCATACGCCCCGAAGACAAGCACGCCATGCTTATTCCTCTACGTCTTCACCGCATAATAAAGCAAGGAATCCAACGCCACAATGACATATGGAATTTCTATGCCATCCGAGACTTCCCAGTCTAAGAAGAGCTGGGAAGCAGAATTAGCACCTTCATCGTCCTACGCACTGTGGAGCTGCTAAACATCTTCTGATACGTAAGGCAGCTCTAGGACCAAGACTTCTATCGATTAAGAAGCATATATGCGCTATTGATGATCAAGGACAAATGCTATTTCTGAGACGCAGAGCTTCCAGAGGAGCTGCTAGAGACAAATGTTGAAACCGAATCTTCCCAGCCCGGCAGCCCTCCAAGGGAAGAAGTCGAGAGCGCAAACGTCTACGGTACAAGAAAGTAGATAGAAGTTCTACAGACCACACTCGCCACTACTGAAGGCGAGTATGCTTTGCCTGCCATCTCTGGATCCCTAATTAGCAATTTAGACCGCTTCACGTGCACTTCTCTATCTCATGAACATGTCAACGAAATTCTTCTCCGACTTGCTGATTCAAATACCGTAGACGTCATCTATTAAAAGGATAACATAGTGGTCCCCCTCGACAACCTATGGGATTTAGTCAAGGCAGGAGGATGTCTAGCAATGACGGTGGTGTCAGCTTACATCTCCATCCTATAGAAGAAGGTTGAACACGCCTACATCACCCACCCGATGTTGTTCAATGACCTATGCCTGGCTGACAAAATAGGAGCGTGTCAGCTGTTTCAGCTCAAAATGAAGAAGTATCTACCGCACATCATCTTCCTACCTATGTTGCATGACAACCACTAGACGCTCCTAATGGTGTACATCCGTCCACGTGCCGATTTCTTCTACAACAACTCCGACGCCAACAACAATCATCTGACGGAGAGTACATCCACACCCATGACATCCCTCGAGTGGTTAACAAGGAAATATTATGCCGAGGTGGCGTCTTTAATCTAGTCGTACCTCGAAGACCCGGAGGCTAAGTGGCACAAACTACAATACTACCACCGCTGTCCACAACAACTTCCGTTATAAAATGACGGAGGTGTCTACGTGCTGCACTGGATCTAGTGCATGATAGCCCTAAAAAAGACACCAGATAAGCTCCAAAACTTGGGCTACCACATCCAACACGGAGAGTATGTGATGGAGTTCTTATCTACCGAGGGAGCCCACTTTTGTTGAACCCTCACTGACCTATGCCTATCCTTTCCTATTTTATCTCACAACTCTAGGACAGAGTGTGGGGTAAGTTTGGGGGGGGGGGGTACTCCATAGCGTCAGTGAGGGAGGTACTCAAAATTTCTCTCCTTATGCTCTTTTACTTTTCCTACCATACACTGTATATACATATACATATATATATATATATATATATATATATATATATATATATATGATTGATAGAAAACAATGCATACACAACTGTTTGTCTCTCGAAAACTGTACAAAACACTTTATAGTAAAAATTTGGTACAACTTCTTCCAGTTCATTCTCTCCATATCTAAGGCGGTGCTTATTTCTATTTTTCTCTTTCAAAAACGCAGTCTCAAACAAAAAAGGCTACGACTTTTCTATGCCAACTTTGAAAAATAATCCCGCAACAGCTAAGAGATGTGCATGTGAAGGAAAAAGCTGCACAAATAGGAAACTCTTTTTCTTTTCCCTACCCGTCAAAATCCCAAAAAGAAAGAGGAAAACCTTATGAGAGCGAATAAAAGCATGAGAGTTGTGCTAAAAAAATGAAAATCACACTTTTCTTTCCAAAAGTATCCATCTTTAGGCATGGTAGATCCGGGGCAGTGGTACGTAGGATGTGAAATCACTGTTCTAAAGCCAACTAGTTTGTCCTGCAGGGACCAATTTCCCGTTAATGGACCCGTACCTGGATGGACCAATGGGAAGCAAGAAAAACCCACAAATCCTTAAGCCTTCCTAAAAACCCCACCTTCCACTCCCAAGCTATTTGGTGTGAAAGCTAACTTTGAAACCATGCACCAAAAGTCTCGCCGAAGCTGAAGAGAAATTTTTGCTTAAATAAGGCAAGAAAAATAAATTCCATTGCTCGTATCAGACGTAATTTTCATCAGGGGATCTCAAAAATTCTTTTAACCCCTTTTCCGAAGACTACGTCTGGTTTTGAAGAAGTATCACATACAAAGTTTTAAAATAAGTATAGATTGATTGAGGACAATCAAAATGCTAAGTTTGGGGGAGTTGATAACACCCATTTTAGGGCTTCTAGAGCTTATATTTTACTATCAAAACTGCCTCCTAAACTGTCTTCCTCTCCATTTTATCTTATTTATTGTATAGAAATAATCCACACTATGCTCGTGATAATATTTCCTATCTTCTGCAGAGTTAATCTCATTTTTCCACCAAAAGAATGCTAATAGGCCCGTCCCAGCCCATCCATAAACAAGCTAACTGCCCCGACCCTTATAATAGCAAAGCAACACGCCCCTTACCTATCACAGTCACTGCCCGATATGGCAACAACCCGACATGGGTGTGTCGCGCGGGGAGACTCTGACAGACAGCACACTATTTACCCAACAAGGAGCCTTGCCCGCCATGACTCGTCAGCCTGATGGAGTCTATCGCGCGATGCAGCCACCCTTCGGTGCAGTAGCCTGCCAAATCCTTTAACTGACACAATCAAGCGTGACTTACTCGCAACCCGGCACGCGACGGCCCCCGCCGAACGTGCCGGGCGATTGACGTGTCGACCCTCTCCCAAAGCCAAGAGAATGAAGTAGACAAAGGACACATGGCTCAACGAGGACCGCAACCCCTACCAGCCACTGCCTATAAATTGTAGCTATAGGGTTTCGATGGGACGGGTCAGAACCCCATGAGAGCTAACTTCGAGAGCAAAAAGGAGCTAGTGCGTCGAGTTCCCAGGTGTGCCGGGTGATACTACGTGAGCACACCCCAACCCGAGAGGGACGGGAGGAGTTCACCTAGAACCCGTCCCGGTAGTTGTGGCAGCACAATACGACCATCAAGGCCACTCCAATGTGTCGGGCCGCTAGCTGGGTCTCAACCTGAGACGGTCTGCCCAACCATGCCCGACACGAAAACCTGAGAACCTAATATAAAGCTAACCCGACACGACACCCAACCCGATATGGCCTACCCATCACGGTATGTCGCCTGAGAGGGTCAGCCGCCTGACGCGGCCATATCGGGTAGGCAGTCCTTTCTTGATACGCCCTTACCCACCGCGATTCATGACCCGACACAGCCAAGAACCCGACACAGGCGTATCCCAATGGGGCTCCTACCCAGTACCGGGTTAGCTTCACCTTAGGGGTCCAATGCTGTGTATATCGACCTCCTACATCAAGGAGGCCGATACCTATCTTCCCTATTTCATCAATTTACTTTCATTTACCATTGCATTGTAACTAAACCTTTTTGTGCTTACGGAATCTATGGAGTTTATCTTATATTGTTTTGTGTATGGTTCCTTTTTGTTGGATGATCTATTTATAGCATCTGAGCTCTAGTCTCTTCTATTTGGATCGTACTTTTGACTAGCTATCAAATCGTGTTTCCCGTTTTGACTACCTTGAGAGAGGGATGTCATAAACTCTAGAACTTGGTCTGGTTCAGGTGTACGAGAGTACCCAGGATCAGGGTTGCCTCGGCATATCTCTCCGCTCCAGTCTATGCCCAATACTCTTGAGAGAGAGAACTTGTGCATAGTCAGAGGCCCCCTCCATGAGAGAAGAGGGTGCATGATGTATTCTGCTGCCGCTTGTTATGTTAAGTTTTCCTCCTTTGTGCTTTACTCTGACAATAGTTTTATCTCCTCAGCTTCCAATATACAAAACCCTTATAAAAATTGCTAAACCCTAAAACTTTAATCTTTCTAGTAACTCCAGTTGGAGATAGACTTCTAGTTTAATTCTTTATGGTTCTTTTTTGTTACAACGAATCTTATCCTTCAACCCTTTTTATGTGCTTAGACAAGTGAAACTTGAGTTCTAAAGCATCGTTCTTCCTATCCATGTGTTCGACCCTAAACTACGTTGACCCTGTGCTAGTTGTAGGTGTCTTAAACATTCATGTATTATAAATTTCTAAAAGTCTGATAACCTAGACATGACTCCATTCTCGGACCCACGTTTAAGGCTCGTCAATGACCAATGTGATGGAAGCCATATTATCTATAATAATGGTTCCATCCCCCTCTCCTGAGTGATTTTCGAAATATTTTTCGCAATCCTGCCAAAGTCACAAAAAATGTTCACTATCCTCGCATCAACTATTCTGGAAGACATCATGCCTTGATATAAGGACTAGATAGATTATAATGCCACTCCTTCCTTAGAAAGCTGCTTATTCAAGAGCCATTTGATGGCTCAAGCTATTTTAACCTTACATGCAAAGCTTGAATATAAGAAGACAAGGGTGATCTTGCTACCCTTTCATTTTAGAGGATTATGGCTCCTATGTGTTGCTGACCTCAATAAATGTCAAATTACTCTATTCAACATGTGCGTTGAAACACTTGCACATTATGATATGCAATTTCAAGATCGCACCGTTGAGAAGCTACCTCGTATCCCATTTCGACTTCAAAGAGTTGTTCGAGAAGTCCCATATTATCAACCTAACTGGACAAATTATGTGATTGCACCACTCGCCTTCCACCACAATCTTGAGCACAATAATAGTGCTTTCATTGTTCTCTGGGTCATGGAAGCCCTTAATTGTGAAACTCTTGTTTCTAGCCTAGACCCAATTGGCATCACGCCTCTTCATGGACGTTATGCTATGGAAGTCATCTATGACAGTCGTTTCTTTCAGGACCCTAAATTGCCAAAAAACCTCAGGGATCTTTATCCACTTATTCTTTGCCCGGTGAAGGAGGCCTTTTGAGATGTCTTATAGAAAGAAGAAGCAGAAGAAGGGAAGGTCACTCCATCACCTATTGTCACTGAATCACCTGCTACTATTACAACAACTACAAAAGTTAAAGAAGTTGTTGCTATACTAAAGTTCCTTGATGAGTTTGAGCCATTTTTGGTATATGGCCCCCTTGTCACTATAGAACCAAGTTTTATGAATTTTGATCGCAGTACATGTTGTGAACATTCTCTTCCTCAACTGATGATGTTGATGCACTGCTTCAAGCCTGGTGAAAATCATGTCATTTTCAGTAGAGATGACCTTTTGGTCATGAAAGACGACCTCTTGGAGACTCTTCAATTACAAGGATGTTTATCTCATAGCCTCATGGTAGCTTACCAATCTCTTATCTGCCAGGATGTTGATGATGTCTATATGTCCAGTCCTGATCTTGTCAATGATCTCTGTCGAGACTCTGATTCGGTGAAAAAGATCTTCTGCTTCGATGACTACATGAATCTATTCCTCACTATATCTTTGTCCCTACTCTTCACGATGCACATTGGACTTTGCTTGCTATCTCTACTTGTGAAAGAGAAGTCGTGCTCTATAATAGTTCATATTCTTCTTTTGATCCTGAAGGCCCTAAATACTCAATGCTAATACGTAATATTCAAGAAAGTTTGCTGATGCATGTTCTAAGGTGCTTATTTTGCCGATCCACGAATTTGGCAGTGGTTATTATTCTCAAGAACCTAGAAAATGGAAGGTAATCAGATTCTGGCATCATTGACCTCAACAACATCCGCTGTCTAATGATTGTGGCTTCTACGTTCTACACTGGATGTACACCATTGGATTTCTCCATGCAGTTGTTGAAGAAACTCACAATGATAATTATCATTACCTTCAAGGAAATTATGCTCTGATGTTGCTCGAGTCCCCATGGTCAATAGTGGAACTTCCCTGACAAACTCATGTGATTACATTAGAGAACCTTTTCCATCAATGGGTACCCCCAAAGAATTGACCACATTGACGCAACCACTCAAGCCTTACTAAATATGGGTGAATGACTAATAGAAGTTCTTTTGTTTTACTTTCCTTTTCACATATGTGGATAGTGTGTGTTGTAAGTCGGGGGAGTGTAATCCCATGAGTAGGTATCCATTGTATCAAAAACTTTGCTTCTTTTCCTTTTCCTTTAATATTTCTTTTTCATAATTTCTTTATTTGCATTTACTAATTTAAGCATGTTAATGAAATGAAGATGTAGTTGATGGAAAAATTCCCTCTACAAAGATTCTAGTTTGTCCCTGAACTATCCCTTCATACATGACATTTCAAGTCAAAAATATTTTTGTTGCTGATATAGTTTTTATGTTTTCCTCTTAGCAAAACGTCATTTATCTTTTACAATATCATCATTAGTTTCTTACAAAAAGAACATAATTAATTAAGTCTTATCTTGTCAAAGGTGTACTGATGCAAAAAAAAGAAAGAAAGAGCTACCTCGTTCTATCCTCTGAATGTTTCATCCCAAAAAGAGTAAGGAGTGAAAAAGAATCTAAGAGACATCCCATGAATTAGAGCTATTGAAACAGTGTAGTGCTGCGCTCATGAACGCAGTTATGTCAATTTTATTTAGTCTCTAAAACCCCTACCTCACTCTAATGGAGTTCATTTATAGGTATTGCAATATGAGGAAGTGATACTTAGGATGTGCAATCACTGCTCTAAAAAAATATGGTTTGGAACGTAGGGATCACTCACCTATTTAAAATGAACCTGTACTTGAATGACCAGAGGAAGAAAGGAATATCTATAAGCCTATCTAATTTCTCCACATAAATACCTAGGCGAGAGTGAAAGATGCTTTGACAAAGTGATAGATATATTGGAGACAAGCATTAGACAAAAACAAAATAAAGAAAGAAGTTGTTGACATAATGACATCTTGGATAAAGATTAGTTTTGTTAAGAGGATTGTATAAATTCATGTTTTAGTAATTTATGGATTTTTTTTCTTTGTTTAAAGAAATAACGATTCCATTAGCTTGAGGACAATCAAAAATCTAAGTTTGGGGGAGTTGATCACATTAGTTTTGGTGCAATTTCAATATCCTTTTACATAATAAATGTCATTAGAAATAATGTTTAGATGTTTTGATTTACCCATTTTATTCTAGTTTACTTCAATTATAAGTTCTAAGTCAGTTTTGGTGACACTTGAAGGAATTGGACGCAAATCAAGTGAAATCAATGAAGTCTGATTAATTATTCAATAGACCTCTCTTCAGTCTGTCGATCAATCAGTCGAGAAGAAGGTATGTCTTAGAGGATCGAGAAAAGACTGTCGATTCAAGCCCAATAGACTTATCGATCATTATCCGGGTGAATTGAAGCACCTCGATAGCCATCTGTCGAGGGAAGGAGTGTCGAGCAAAAGGGGCAAAACCCACCTTTGTGGATGCAACATCGATAGCCCGATCTATCGACACCGACATACACTTGTCGGTATGAAACTATTGATCTACCATTCAACACACCTGACGAGAAGAGGATACTCAATAGTCCCATCAAATCATTCTAACTATAGACTACATTGACAACATTATCGACGCCCAAAAATGACTATCGAGGGAGTCATCTTGACAGACCTATCGACAGTAAGATCGAAAGATCATTTGCAAGCAAGAACTCTGCCAACAACGAGAAGAGATCGATATGTCTGTCGATCGACAAAGATTGTAATAAGATCCATTATTGACCTGGCCGTCAGTATACCCAATGACAAGAAACCACCAACATAGATGGAAAGGGTTTGACAACCTTAACCCTATAAATATGCCCCCAACGCAGCCGTTTCAGGCATCTTGAATCTTTGGAGTCACAAGCCGAGAGGCGACTGTCAAACCTTCTCAAGTTCCAGATCTGGAAGACGAGACCTGTAGACCTGCCTAGATCCCTTGATCTAGTCCTATCGACATCGCTCCCTGTAGGTTCCTTCATCATCACCGAGCAACTAAAGGACCTTCATGCCTCAAGTCAAGATTAGAAATGAGGAGAAAGACTGTCGAGAGCACTGTCGACCACCAAGATATCAACCGAGAGGTTGGTAGATCGATCATTCGATCTACCCTTGTATTGATCTTCTCTTTCTCTTTTCTGCATCATGACCTACATTAGTTGTATTCTTTTTGTTTCTTCGGCCATGTGTGGCTAAAACCCTAACTTGGGTTGGGAGTAGCCGTCAGGCCCTCCCAACCATGTAATTGTTCATCTTCCTATTTATGGCATATATTCTTTAAAGTTTTGTTCCTTTACTTTTGTTGAAATTGTGTCAATTGATGATTAGCTACATTCCTTCAACGTTTGATATGGACATTGTTCAAGATAATGAGTTCAACAAGATCTGGAGTATAGGATAGTAATGATTCACGAGAGTGAGGAGTTGCTATAACAAAGGTTGTGTTGTCTTCCACCAATCTTTCTGTTATTAACTCGAGAGAGGGAACCCCGCTAGATAGACATATGCCCAAATCTCAAGAGAAAGAAGGGACTAATATTTTCTTATGACTATTTGCGAAACAAGTAGAGAATGTATATAAAATAGGAGTGAAGGTTTTATGTGGTTATGGTAGGCTTGATTGGTGAAACCCAATCCAAGTCCTTTTTATCTGGATTTCTCGATTCATCTACTTTTCTTATTTGTTTTACCGTAATTTAGGTTCACTTCTTAAATAGGGTAAATCCGTTCCTTAATCAGAACACCACAAGATTGCTTTTGGTTAGGCTAGACTAAGCAAAGATTTCACATTTTTATTCTGTTATTCTCCTTGTTCCTGCGTTCGACCCCGCACTACTGCAAGGATTTCATATTCAGTTGCAGACGTCTCTTCTAGTCAGATATAAATTTATAGTCTAATATCTTTGACTGGAAAATCATGTTTACACTTTGACCCACAAAAAAGAGCAATCAACTAGTTATGCGTGCTTGTTTTGGACCTAATTGTAATTTCCCATTTCTAGGGTTTATCTTGGAATTTTCACATGCTTGTTGTGCCTCATGTTTTGACATCATTTTGGAGAGAGTGGTGCTTTGGGGTACCCTATTGTGCCTTGGTTTGATGTGGTGACATCTTGCGTGAATTTAGGGTTTTACTTGGATGCCCCAAGTGGATGGTTGACCTTGCTATAAGTTTGACTGATGAGTTTGTCTTTTAACAATATCCAAGGATTTTAGATCCATGATTGTTGACGATCAATTATGTTTGGCCTGTTATAATGTCTGCTCCTTAAGACATGCCTTCAACATAAAAAACAATGGCCATTATAATAAAAATTGATGTCTCCTCTATTGAATAAGTTTTTCCCTACCTTTTTCAAAAACTTGGTTATCTATTTCTATCCACATCTGGAGCCTATTCTAACTAATCCTCCTTTGTACTTTAATTCTCATTTAATTCCACAAATGCCACTTTACTGTTTGTCCTTTTCATTTGTACCTAAAATGCTGACAAATAAAATGTCAGTTAGCATAAATGAATTATGCTAGTATGTGGGGGAAACAATAATCGTACAATTAACTATAACAACATATTGCAATCAATTATGATTTAACAAACAACTTTACGTTTTCAGCATAACTGCTCAATCCCTACATACCCTAGCCTCTGTGCTGTCCCTACAGTGGACCTGGAGGCTACCTTCCTTATGGTAGATCCCCATTAAACCCTGCATGATCCTACCTAACAGGTAGATCAATATCTAGGGTTGAGTCACATATGGCGGATAGAGTGCTCGTACCTCATGCGAAGGAAGTTGTCTACAATGCAGAACCCCAGGGTTCTAGGAAGACATTTGAGTGTATGAGACGTGTTAGGGCGATAAAATGTGCGAGTATAGTAGACCCAGAGGATGCAGATATGTGTATGACAGAGCTAGAGAAGGCTTTCAAGATCCTTAATATCCCTAAAGAGGATAAGGTGAAGCATGTAGTGTACTCGTTGAAGGGAGGTGTTGGCCATTGGTGGGCCATAGAAGAAGAAAAGATACATGGAGTGATGACCAGTTGGGAGTCATTTTGACGGGAGTTTGTGAACCGATACTTCCCAGAGATGTATCTGGATGAGAGAATATCATAGTTTGAGAAGATCCAACATGGTTTTATGTGAATCCATGAGTATGAGGAAAATTTCATGGAGATGTTAAGGTTTTGACCTCACATGTAAGCGACGGATAAGGAGATGATATGATAGTTTGAGAAGGGTTCGATTTGAGGATGAAGTTGATGACAACGATGTCTTCTTTGGAGAATAGGGAGAGGTTCTCTACCTTTATGGAGTCAGTGAGGAGGATCAAGTGATCTACTATCAAGAAACGGGAAGCCAATGCTAAGAAGAGGCCATCTCAGTTTCAGAAACAATCGTCTCGTGGCTTTAAGAAACTAAGGTTTTCGTCACCACATTTGTAGCATAGGTTGACTTTTACCGAGTTGAGATCACACATTCCGTCACAGTGGTCCCCGAGCAAGGGTAGAGGCAATAGTTTTCTATCTATTGGAGCACACAATGTGGCATCAACATCAGTGATAGGACCGTCTAGGCCAAGGTACACGGCAAAAACGTGTTATAGGTGTGGGAAGAATAGTCATACAAGGTTGTTTTGCCCAATGAAGGATGAGGAAATCACACAACAATCTAGGTAGAGTCAGCGAGGTTATCAACAGTAGCAGTTTAGTAGTGGTGGTGGCAGAGGACGCGGTTAGGCGTCATAGGCAGGATCTTCTGGACAAGTTAGCAGAGGGCATGGATGACAACATGCAATGACTCGATTCTATGATATGAGTCAGTCGGAGGGAGTGGTTAATCCACAGGCCATGAAAGGTCAGATGGAACTTTTTCATTTTGATTTATCTACTTCTTATTATGTATCAATTTTGGTTGTCCTAGTGCGACACACTCTTTTATCACCAGGGAGGTGACATATAGTTGTTATCTTCCTATATGTAGTAGATCTGATAGTCTTTGGTTAGAAAGCCCTCTTGTTGGTTCTGTCGAGTTGTGGGAGGTGTGTCCATCTTACGTTCTTTCTTTCTCAGGACACAACATTCAAGTAGATCGTATGCCACTTAACATGCATGGATTTGATGTGATCCTTAGGATGGATACCTTAGAGAAGTATGGAGTGGTCTTGGACTATAGTTCCAAGGTGGCGACGTTCAGTGATGATGATGTCTCATGGATCTTCCAAGGAGATAGAAAGATTCTTCCAATGTGTTTGGTGTCAACTATGAAAACAGAGAAGCTGACGAGGTAGGGCTATGAGGCTTTCTTAGCGCATGTTGTGGATACCAAGGTGAGGAGTCCTAGTATCCATGAGGTGCCAGTGGTTTGATAGTTTGAGGATGTTTTTCACAAAGAGTTTCTTGATGTTCCTCCTCCTAGAGATATTGATTTTGAGATCAATCTTGTTCCTGGAATGCGGCCTATAGTGTAGTCACCGTATAAGATGGCACCAACAGAGATGCAAGAGTTAATGAAATAGTTGCAGGAGCTGTTAGAGAAGAGCTTTATCAGACTGAGTACTTCTCCTTGGGGTTCTCCCATGTTGTCTGTGAAGAAGGAGGATGGTTGTACGAGGTTATGCATAGATTACCAGTAGGTGAGCAAGGTGAAAATCAAGAATAAGTACATGTTGCCAAGGGTAGACGACCTGTTTGATCAGTTGAGAGGATCTGTAGTGTTCTCAAAGATTGATCTGAGGTCCAGAAACCATCAGTTGAGGATCAAGGTGAATGACATACCCAAGTCAACATTTCATACTAGGTATGGTCACTATGAGTTTGTGGTTATGTTGTTTGGGATAACCAATGTGCCAACAACTTTCATGGATCTAATGAACAAGGTGTTCAGGCCATATCTGGATCGGTTCATGGCAGTGGTCATGTAAGAGAGTGAAATCACCCCTTTACTAAAAATTTGAAGAATTGACATCCATTCCAAACACTCTCAGAGGTATGATGGAATGGGCATAAATTTTCCAAATTTATTTAAACATTGATATACAAAAGACCATTATAAAGCAGCGGAATAAAAAAAATAACTGACTATATTCAATTTCATAAAAGGTTTACAAAAATACATCAAATTCTCCCATTAGGGTTTACATCAAGACACACAATCAGGATCTAGATAGAGGGAAGTATAGACTACTACAATCTTGTCTCCAAGAAACATCTCCATCAACTGAGTCCAAGCCAAAAGCTAAGATCTTCCTTGTCTTGTCCATCACCTTGCTCAGCACATGGGTGGTTGGGACGGCACCCGACAAAAAGGGATAGGGAAGAAAAGTATGTGTCACAAAACTAGTCTAGGATATCAAGATAAGTAAAGCAAATAAAAACAGGATATGGTTCATCATAAGATGAAGATAACAAGAGTATGAGGCTATATATCAAAGACGCTTGCCATTAACAATTATATCAAAAAGGATTTGCATATAAGATAATTATGTCTACCTAACTAAGTAGGGTTGAGGCACCTACCGGACCTCTAACCTTAGGTGAGGGGAGAATAAGACATTCCCAATCACCTAAAATATTATGGGGAGAATAAGACATTCCCCAGGGCGATTATTTACATGCCCTCTATGGGTGGTTGTACATAAGTACCACTACTTTAAATTAAATGGAACATAAATCCACATGCTAGAAAAAGTAGTCATGGCAAGAATAATCATATGAATCAATAAGCATGGTAGTGGGGGTACCAAGACCCAAGAATAATGTTTTGAAACTGATTTATGAGGCAAGTATAGCAAATGATTCAAGAGTATATGAAATAGGGTTTAATAAAGCCTCATTATAGAAAAATAGGTTAAGGCACAATTATTCCCAACTTAAGGTGTAAATGCACATACATAAATAGGGATTGCACATACATAGAACATACCTTTCATTATGATTCATATTACCCACTTTCATCACTAGATTGAGTCCATGATCAATTTTTCCTATTTTCAATTCGTATGCATGTATTAGAATGATATATATGCATTAAGGTAGAGAAAACTCATATTTTTAACTTTTAAGAAAAACCTCGATTTAGACTATGAAAAATCACCATATACTTAGTTAGGTTCTTCTGATTAAGAAAACACATTTTTATGTTAATTTTGGAGTTATGATGATTAAGATGTAATTTTTATGGATTTATGCATTAAATTCATTTTACAAAAATCACCCTTCGTAAAACCATGAAATCAGACCTTGAAATATTTTTATTAGATAGAGATTAATTTTCCAATTCCAAAATATATTTATTTGTCGAATTTGGATAAGCGGCTTAGAAGATATGAATTTTTTAATACTAACCAATAGGAAATTGCCACATCATCAAACCAATCGAGATAATTAAAGAGGGAGAGGGAGAAAACACCATTTGACCCAAGATCAGGTTTGAAGTTTCTTAGATAACCAAACTAGAGATTCTAGAGAAGATAAAATAGCAAGAAACCAAAACCTTAGAAGAACATGGTGAAAAGAGATGGAAATCATCGATTATCAACATAGAATCATGGGTTTTAAGTATGTACTAAGCAATATATGAGAAGGGGGTTAACAAAACTTGCCTCTAGGAATGTAAGAAGGTCCAAATAGAAATGATCCCGAGATTATAAGGTATGTTTGCTCCAAGCCAATCTCCTTTCTTGAGCAAAGATCACCTTCTCCACTTTAGAGGTGCAAATCCTAGCAAAAGAGCATGGTGTGAGATGTTTTAGGGTGGAGTTTTACCATGTATGGTCATTGTTACGACCTAGAAGAAGGTGTAAGGAAGACTAATAGTATGAAAATAGGGAAGGAAGGGAGGAAACTTACTAGTTTTTGTCGAAATTACCAAGGAGGAGCTTTAGAAACCCTAATAGAGCAATTTGGAAGCCCTATGAGCCTTCTTGAACAAGGTAGGCTCCCTCTATTGCCTTGGGACATCAACTTTGTGGACAAATACAGAAGGAACTATTATCTAAGATAGAGGAAATAAAAGGAGAGCAAGAGTTTTCGAATTGTGAGTTGGGAAGGGGTATACATGGCTATATAAAGAGAGAGGTGAAGCATGAGGTCTCTTAAGGGACTTTCCATGTGTCTTTAGCCTAGGGCTTGATGGCCATGCAAGAGGACAGATCATGGACTCTTCCTGGATATCAAAATTAGGTCCTAAGAGTCCACAGATCCTTCTAGGCCATCACCACCATTTTTCAAGAAAGAAATAACCTCATTGGTTGATAGCTTTTAAAGATAAGCACCTTTATAAAGAGGGTAATCCCTATAATGCCCTTGGAAAGAAATGCCATCAAACCTAGGTGAAAATAGGTTCTACAATGGTTTAAAATCTCATTAATGTTAAGGGAATATCTAAGGATTAAAATTCAGTTGATAATTTGCAAAGAAAACCTCTCAATTGGGTAAATTGCATAAAAGTTCAGAATGTACCTAAAATTGCATAACTTGCACAAACAACATCCAAATCGAATCAAATTTGAAACTTAGGCTCATTTTATGTTTTCAAATCATATCAAAAAGTTAGATTAAGGTTTAGAGCACTTAATTATGGCAATTAAGCCTTCACTGAGGTATTTGTGCATAAACCCTTATATTGGTACAATTAGTGAATAAATGTTCACTAAACCACTATAAATTCCACTAATTAAATAGAAAGGCCAATAAGGATAGAAATGAAAGGAAAGGATAGGAAAGAGGGTCAAAAGACAAAATTCTAGAATTCAGTATGTTACAACACTCCACCCCTTAAAGTGGATTTCGTCCCCGAAATCACAAGCAAGAAGGGAAGGGTGAGTGTGCAACATCTCATCACAAAACTTCAGTTATTTATCCAACCTTAACTTCTACCAAAAAACTCATCAACATATACTTCACAAGCATCTTGACATAGATTAGGTTCTCAAGGATCACCTAGGTTCCATTATTTAGATATTCTTTTTAGGAGATTTAACATTATTTACATTTTTGGCTCATTAACATTCTATACATTATGATATCACATTATCACGATTATTTTAATTATGTCATGTTATAATCACTTTATTACAAAGGAAGTTATATTTGAAACATCATATATATATCATTTATCTTACTAAGAATTTTAGCAAAATTATGGGTTACTCAATTCCCTCAATATACTTGATCATTATCCTTAATATTTTGAACTTCGACTTCATTATCCTTATACTATCACCAAATTAAGTTATAACGAATTATTTTGCATGAATTATTCAAGTTGTCATTAAATCTTCATTCAATCCAAATTATGTCACATCAATTACATATATTTATATTAAATGTTATCTCATTGCCACATTATCTTTATTTCTCACATTAATGTCATCATTAATCATTTGTCATATTTATTTATGTTATTGATTTGCACATTTATGTGAATCAAATCAATTCATATTCATATTGAAGCCACTCCATGTATTTTAATGATCAAGGTGAGGTATATTACGAATTGATTCACATTAAGTGACTAATCGTGTGTGTATTAGATAACAAGGTAACATACCATGCATTTCATATTGACGACTTGATTAATATGTGATTAGATGATTATATATATCAGTTATGTGTATCAAAGAATGTTAACTGATTATGCCACCTAATGTCATTAATGTATCTTGGAAGGCATTAAGGATGTATATGTTAAGGTTAGATGATTACAACTTAGGGTTCATGTTAATATGATCACTATATTTTACTTAGCATGTATTAAGTCCAAGATTAGATTACAATTATCTTGTCATTTCATATGGGTTTATTGGTTTATGACATGGGCAACACCATGCATATCCATTAGGATTAATATGTGAGTTACTCATATTATGTGCATTAGGTATTCATTAGGGTTTGAACACATAAATTATTCCTCAAATGATCATTATATGTTCATTAATATTTAAACAATCACGTTAGGCTATAACTATAGCTTGTTTAGACCCCACTAAGGTTTCAAGCACAAAAACCTCCTAAGTATGGGGTTAGGGTTTCTAAAGATATACAACATAGATATCTAAGGTCACTATTGCCTAAAAGCAAACTATTTTAGACAATCCATTTCATCTTAGGCCAGGCCGGTATCATATGGATCTGGGAGTCCTCGTAAACCAAGCAAGTGGCGCGGAAGAAAATATTGCCAACCCCCATAACCTGATCCTTTGTAGACACCTTTTCTTCAACTTCATGCCCTAATAGTTTCCTAAAGGCAAACCTAAACAACATTAAGTTATGCATATTTTAGTTATGAGTATTTTAGGGTTTTATTTTCATGATATTAATGTGGAACGATAGGGTCCTAAATCAACCTTTCATCATTTATATATCAACTGTAGGGCCACCATGTCACCTAAAGGAACTATGTAAGGTATGGATTCTAATTAGGGAGATAAAACTGAAATAGTCAGATTCTGACTACCATGGGCTCAAATACCATTTTGTAAGAGAGTGAAATCACCCTTTTACTAAAAATTTGAAGAATTGACATCCATTCCAAACACTCTCAGAGGTATGATGGAATGGGCATAAATTTTCCAAATTTATTAAACATTGGTATACAAAAGACCATTAGAAAGTAGCAGAATAAAAAAATAACTAACTATATTCAATTTCATAAAAGGTTTACAAAAATACATCAAATTCTCCCATTAGGGTTTACATCAAGACACACAACCATGATCTAGATAGAGGGAAGTCTAGAGTACTATAATCTTGTCTCCAAGCAACATCTCCATCAACTGAGTCCAAGCCAAAAGCTAAGATCTTCCTTGTCTTGTCCATCACCTTGCTCAGCACCTGGGTGGTTGGGACGGCACCCAGCAAAAAGGGAAAGGGAAGAAAAGTATGTGTCACAAAACTAGTCTAGGATATCAAGATAAGTAAAGCAAATAAAAACAGGCTAGGGTTCATCATAATATTATGATAACAAGAGTATGAGGCTATATATCAAAGAAGCTTGCCATTAACAATTATATCAAAAAGGATTTGCATGTAAGATAATTATGTCTACCTAACTAAGTAGGGTTGAGGCCCCTACCGGACCTCTAACCTTAGGTGAGGGGAGAATAAGACATTCCCAATCACCTACAATATTATGGGGAGAATAAGACATTCCCCAGGGTGATTATTTACATGCCCTCTGTGGGTGGTTGTACATAAGTACCTCTACTTTAAATTATGGGTGGTTGTACATAAGTACCTCTACTTTAAATTAAATAGAACATAAATCCACATGCTAGAAAAAGTAGTCATGGCAAGAATACTCATATGAATCAATAAGCATGAAAGTGGGGTACCAAGACCCAAGAATAATTTCTGAAACTGATTTATGAGGCAAGTATAGCAAAAGATTCAAGAGTATTTGAAATAGGGTTTAATAAAGCCTTATTATAGAAAAATAGGATAAGGCACAATTATTTCCGATTTAATGTGTAAATGCATATAAATAAATAGGGATTGCACATACATAGCACATACCTTTCATTATGATTCATATTACCCACTTTCATCACTTGATTGAGTCCATGATCCATTTTTCCTATTTTCAATTCGTATGCATGTATTAGAATGATATATATGCATTAAGGTAGAGAACACTCATATTTTTACCTTTTAATAAAAATCTCGATTTAGACTATGAAAAATCACCATATAATTACTTAGGTTCTTCTGATTAAGAAAACATATTTTTATGTTAATTTTGGAGTTATGATGATTAAGATGTAATTTTTATGGATTTTATGCATTAAATTCATTTTACAAAAATCACCCTTCGTAAAACCACGAAATCAGACCTTGAAATATTTTTATTATATAGAGATTAATTTTCCAATTCCAAAACATATTTATTTGTCAAATTTGGATAAGCGGCTTAGAAGATATGAATTTTTTAATACTAACCAATAGGAAATTGCCACATCATCAAACCAATCGAAATAATTAAAGAGGGAGAGGGAGAAAACACCATTTGACCCAAGATCAGGTTTTAAGTTTCTTAGATAACAAAAATAGAGATTCTAGAGAAGATAAAATAGCAAGAAACCAAAACCTTAGAAGAACATGGTGAAAAGAGATGGAAATCATCAATTATCAACATAGAAGCATGGGTTTTAAGTATGTACTAAGCAATATATGAGAAGGGGGTTAACAAAACTTGCCTCTAGGAATGTAAGAAGGTCCAAACAGAAATGATCCCGAGATTATAAGGTATGGTTTCTCTAATCTAAGCTCCTTTCTTGAGTAAAGATCACCTTCTCCACTTTAGAGGTGCAAATCCTAGCAAAAGAGCATGGAGATGAGATGTTTTAGGGTTTTAGGTGGAGTTTTACCATGTATGGTCATGGTTCCGAACTAAAAGAAGGTGTAAGGAAGACTAAAAGTATGAAAATAGGTAAGGAAGGGAGGAAACTTACTATTTTTTGTCAAAATTACCAAGGAGGAGCTTTAGAAACCCTAATAAAGCAATTTGGAAGCCCTATGAGCCTTCTTCACCAAGGTAGGCTCCCTCTATTACCTTGGGACAGAAACTTCGTGGAAAAATACAGAAGGAACTATTATCTAAGCTATAGTAAAGAAAAGGAGAGCAAGAGTTTTCGAATTGTGAGTTGGGAAGGGGTATACATGGCTATATAAAGAGAGAGGTGAAGCATGAGGTGTCTTAAGGGACTTTCCATGTGTCTTTAGCCTAGGGCTTGATGGCCATGCAAGAGGACAAATCATGGACTCTTCTTGGATATAAAAATTCGGTCCTAAGAGCCCACATATCCTTCTAGGCCATCCCCACCGTTTTTCAAGAAAGAAATAACCTCATTGGTTGATAGCTTTTAAAGATCATCACTTTTATAAAGAGGGTAATCCCTATAATGCCCTTGGAAAGAAGTACCATCAAAACAAGGTGAAACTAGGTTCTAAAATGGTTTAAAATCTCGTTAATGTTAAGGGAATATCTAAGGATTAAAATTCAGTTGATAATTTGCAAAGAAAACCTCCCAATTGGGTAAATTGCATAAAAGTCCAGAATGTAACTAAAATTGCATAACTTGCACAAACAACATCCAAATCGAATCAAATTTGAAACTTAGGCTCATTTTATGTTTTCAAATCATATCAAAAAGTTAGATTAAGGTTTAGAGCACTTAATTATGGTAATTAATCCTTCACTGAGGTATTTGTGCATAAACCCTTATATTGGTACAATTAGTGAATAAATGTTCACTAACCACTAAAAATTGCACTAATTAAATAGAAAGGCTAATAAGGATAGAAATGAAAGGAAAAGATGGGAAAGAGGGTCAAAAGACAAATTTCTAGAATTCCGTATGTTACAGGTCATCGATGACATCTTGATGTACTCTAGAGACAGTCAACATCACGAGCAGCATCTACCCCTAACGTTGACGATGTTGAGGCAACACAACTTGTATGCCAAGTTTAGTAAGTGTGAGTTCTAGTTGATGGAGATGTCCTTTATGGGTCACATGATATCTACTGAGGGTGTTTGTGTGGACTCGAAGAAGGTGGTGTTCGTGCTGGAATGGAAGCATCCTAAGGCACTGACAGAAGTTCATAGTTTCCTAGGCTTAGAAGGATACTACAGGAGGTTCATTAATAACTTCAATAATGTGGTGTTACCCCTAACCAAGTTAATGAGGAAAGGTGTTCCCTTTGTCCAGGATGACATGTGTCAATGTTCTTTCCAGTTGTTGAAAGAGAAGTTGACCAACACACCGATGTTAGTTCAGCCAGAGCAAGGGAAAGGCTATATCATCTTCTATGATGTATCAAAGAATGACTTGGGATGCGTGTTGATACAAAACAAGAACATGATCTCTTTTGCTTCATGACAACTTAAGAAACATGAGGAGGACTACCATACACATGATCTAGATCTTATAGCTGTGGTCCATGCTTTGAAGATTTGGAGGTACTACCTGTATGGAGAGAAGTGTCAAATCTTCACCGACCACAAAAACCTTCAGTATATCTTATCCAATCAAGAGTTGAACATGTGGTAGAGGAGATGGATGGAGTTGATCAAGGATTATGATTGTACGATAGACTACCATCTAGGTAAGGTAAACATGGTGATTGATGCGTTGAGCAGGAAGTCATCTTTGTCATCATTGGCTGACATGGCACATTTATGTTCCTTGGTGTGCCATAAATGAGACATGTTGGTGTTGTTGCAATAGATGAATGTCTAGGTGGAGATTTCCTTGTTAGTAGGCTTGTTAGCACAATTACAGGTGAATCCTACCTTAGCGCAATAGATTAGAGGCACGACAGGATGATATTGTGATACAAAAGATTTAGTCAGAGTTTGGCAGTGAGAAAAATGATGGTTTCCATGAGATAGAGGATGGGATAGTTTGTTTTCATGGAAGGACAGTGGTTCCAGATGTTGATGGTTTAGGGAAGTTGTTTCTTAAAGAAGCTCATTCCTCGATGTATGTGATGCACCCAGACAATACCAAGATGTACTAAAACCTGAAGGATTTGTATTGGTGTCTTGGTTTGAAGCATGATGTAGCAGAGTTCATGGCTTGATGTCTAGTTTGTCAGTAGGTCAAGGCTGAGCATTAAAATCCTATAGGAACATTGCAACTGTTACCAATACTGCAATGGAAATGGGATCATATCACTATTTACTTTCTGATTGGTCTTCCTAGGATATCCAAAGATCATGATTCCATTTTGGCGATAGTTGACAGGTTGACCAAGTCAACACACTTCTTGCCAGTTAAGACAATGTATATGATATAGAAGTTGGTTCAAATTTATTCCGATGAGATAGTTCATCTACAATGTATTCTAGTTACCAAAGTGTGTGACAGAGGTCCATAGTTTACCAGTCATTTTTGGGAATGTCTACATTCAGCGATGGGGACACAATTGAGGTTCAATAAAGCTTTTCATCCACAGACAGATGGTCAGTTTGAGAGGACCATTTAGACATTGGAATATCTGTTGAGAGCTTGTGTTCTTTAGTTTCTTGGAAGGTGGGATGTGCATCTGAGTTTGATAGAGTTTTCCTTCAATAAAACTTATCAAAGGAGCATAGATATGGCACCGTACAAATCCTTGTACAAAAGGCATTGTTGGTTACTGCTTTGTTGGTATGAGACAGGTGAGTATTAGCTTTTGGGTCTTGAGCTAGTGCAACAAAATATAGAGAATATCAAGGTGATACAACATTAGCTAAAGGAAGCCCAAGATCGACAAAAATCTTATGCTGATAACCATCATAGACCCTTTGGAGTTCCAAGTGTGAGATTGTGTGTATCTTAAGGTCTCTCCTTGGAAAGGTGTTGGGAAGGTGGCTCCCAGGTTTATGGGACCTTATCCTGTGGTGGCGCATGTTAGGAAGGTGACTTAAAAGTTGGAGATATCACTAAAGTTTCACAAGTTGCATGATTTGTTCCATGTTTCCATGTTGAGGAAGTGTAACCCAGATACCGAGTTGACGTTGTAGCCAGTAGATGTTGAGTTGGAGAAGGATGTGTCATAAGTTGAGGGTCCTATGTTGATCCTAGATAGGAGGGTGAAGAAGTTGAAGAAGAAAGATATAGTTCTTATTAAGGTTTTTTGGCATCACCGTGGTGTGGAGGAAGCCATGTGGGATTTAGAGGATGAAATTCATAGGAAGTAACCATCTCTATTTGCATAGGATTTTGAGGGCAAAATCCTTGTTAAGGGTTTATGGTTGTAAGACCCCTAACCTTGCTTTCTAGTTGATCTTTCTTGCTTATAATAATTAGATGCTTCAAACCTTAATCTAATCTCATTATGTGCTTTGATAACATGAAAAGCTTATTCTTGAAGTTTGGTCCAGTTTGGATGTTGATTGAGTTAGTTATGCTTACATGTGCTTGTTTTGGACCTAATTGCAATTTAACCATTTCTAGGGTTTATCTTGAAATTTGTCACATTCTTGATGTGCCTCTCATGTTTTGACATCATGTTGGAGAGAGTGGTGCTTTATGGAGCTTTGTTGTGCCATGGCTTGATGTGGTGACATCTTGTGTGAGTTTTAGGGTTTTGCTTGGATGCCCCAAGTGGATGGCTGACCTTGTCATATGTTTGGCCGACGAGTTTGTGTTTTGGTAGTCTCTAAGGATTTTAGATCCATGATTCTTGGTGTTTGATGATGTTTGAGGTGTACCCTTGATATTGGCGGTTAATGAAGCAATGTATCCTCTTCGGTCGCCAATAAACCCTAGGATTTGATCTTCAACATTCACTATGTTTTCATCTTTGGTCACTGAAGTTCCCATCCGTCGTTGGGTTTTCTTGGACCAGATTGGTCACTGAGTTCTCTTAGTTTTATCACCCTTGATGCATGCTTGAGTGTGGTGCTTTCATTGATGAGTTTTTATGGAAACAAGGCATGTGTTTGCATGACACCTAACCCCCTTATCTCTCTTAAACCCATTCTATATAAACCTCTCTCCTTTCATGCAACTAAACCCTTTGCACCATTTCTTTCTCTCCTCTAGTTTGGAGCGCATCCTCCTTTTTCTTGGTGGTAAAGGAGGATCTTGATCTTGGAGAAGGTGGCGAAATCCCTTGCATGTTGATCTAGGGTTTGGAGCAACCCTTCCTTGTGGTCGTTTAGTGATCCTTTACTCTTCTCATTGTTTTTGGGTAAGTGATCTACCTCTTCATCTTTGTTTCCTTACCCTACCCACCTTCTTATTTCTCTTCTTGGCCGAACCCATGGTGTTCTATGGTAGTTCTTGAGTTGAGGTTAGAGAGCTTCTCTTTGTACCTAGGGTTTTTGTTCTCCTCCTTACTCTTTGACCTAGGGTTGTGCTTCTTTATTTGAGGTGGAACTTGCTTGGACGAGAGTGGTGATCAAGATAGGGTTTTCTCTCTCTTTTTTTGGAGCTTCCTTTATATGATTTGCATCTTATTCTTTGAGGCGAGTTATATAACTTTCTCCACTATTATTGCTTACACTTACCTTGCATGCAAATAATCTACCTTAAAATTGTGTTTACAAGTAGAATGATGATGATATCTTGATCTAGGGTTTATGTTCACATGAAAATTGTTGAGTATATATCTCCCCTTTGATGAACCCTAATATTTGTACCTGAAATCTTATTTGAGGATGGGGGTTTTGATCCTTGCATGCATGTGCTAAACGTTGGTTTTATCTCTCTAAGTCATTGTGACAAAGTGGAGTTTAGCATAAGTATGAAGTAATTAGCCTTTTGACCTCTCATTATACCCACTCATGGTCCCAAATTACTTTTCTTGTCTTCATATTCAATGTTGAGACTCAAATTTGAAATATGGTGATCAATGTGGACTTTATACACATTATAACACCACAAATTATATTCAATCATCACTTTATCCAAAGAAGAAAATTGATCTATCAAACTTCATATTTTAGTTCTCAAACGTTTCTTGAATATTCTACACTTTATTATGAAGCTATGATCCAAATTTGAGATAATTTGGACATTCCTACGATTTTATACAAATTTTCTAAGTTCTGCTCTCCTTTTTGCCCTAAATACCTTCTTTATTTCGTTTTGTTGTTTACTGGGTTGGGCCCAATAACCGCCTAGACTGGCTCGGCCACGGTGCCTTTGAACTAAGGAAATCCCCCTCCTTTTCTATATGGACCGGTCCAGACCGACCTCGCGATCCTGGGCTCACTTGGGGGATGAAACTTGGCCCTTGGATCTGAGGCACATGGATCCCGGTCGGATCGGACGATCCATGATGCGTCTCCTACCTCCCAAAATTAACGGGGAAGGTAGCTGTTGGACTGAGCAGGCGTTTGACCTCAAAATGACCTTGATTTGAAAATCAAATTAGATGGAAAGCCCCGCCTCAAAATCTCACACTCGACTGGCCCTTTCCCCCCTCGAATCTGCCTATTCCATGACCGAACGGGTGCTTCCTCCCTCGGCCGCCGCCATGGATGATGTGGCTAGCCGAAACCCTAACCTAGCATCATACACCTATAAAAACCCTACCCTTGACATCACCGTTCACCCACAATCACGAGCAGCAAACTCAAAAACTTTGCCCCTTCTTATCTCGTGTTTCCCTCTTTTCTCCTGCAACTGCTCCACCGCGGCACTGCCTTGCCAGTTGCTCGGGCAATCGAGCAAGGGAAACTTTTCCCTGCCATTGATCTTGGCCCACAGTCAAAGGCTGAACAAGATCCAACGGCCCCAGATCAGAACACCCTTCATACATGTGACCCAGAGAAGGCTCCTCCTAGCCACAGGATCACGACCTTGGTCAGTGGTTGACCGGTTGATCAACGACCAATGTTTTACCCTCGATTTTCCTTTTTCTAGTAATTTCCCTCTCTCTACTCAAAAATCTATAAATTGGCATGATCTTGTTTAAATCATATCTCTTAATTCTTAAATCCAAAAATTATGTATAAATAGTCGATTTTGATCAGAAAAACCCAAGGGATTAATTAAAAATACTTTTGGAAACTAATTCGTTATGGATATTTCTGATATCCCTATAGTTGAACTCTTTCTTATTTAGTTTATCAAATGGCTCAATAATGATGTTTAATCTTTGGAAATCCTAGATTTGGACTCTAATGATTATCTTGTAACCTAAATATAATCTAGTTGAATCACCTACTCTTAAAAATGAATCATTAGTGATCTAGATCCATTTACTTGATTCAATATTAACTATGATCTCCATGAATAATGAGTAATCTGGATATTGATCTTTATCTTACAAAACCCTTGATATACATTTGATCCATCAATCTGATTTTGAATTCCAATTATATTAAGTATCATGATGATGATATAGAAATTTGATAATGACTTGGATAATGATCATAAATTAGGGTTAACACATATGATGCTAGAAAACCTAGGTAGGTCATTCACACTCAAAAATACTTAACACTTGAAATAATGTTGGACATATTGAAATATGAGTTGATTATAAGTGAATGACCCAACCCTAAGGTTGACATAGGAAAAGTCTAACCCTAATCTCAAATATTAAAACATGATATTCTGGACATCATGATCTTGACCCCTGATCCAATCTTGATGATTTAGGATCTGACTCGAAGGGTTGACCTATTGATTCAGATATTGATTATACTTGAAATCCTCAGTGAAAGGTTCACTATTATACCTCCTATTTGGTTGTAATGAAGATACTTTTTATGTATCTCTTGATTGTGTACTTGTCTATATACTTTGTTGAGCCATTATTCCCTATTGATTAGAATTTCATATTTCTTATATTATATTTTGAGCTAAACTGGAAAACATAAATGACATGCCCATTATGACTGCCCGTATATTGATGATGATGATGTTGATAATGTTGATATTGAGAGCAATCAACCCCTCATTCGGAGGTGGACTTGTACATTGACCTTCTATCTCCTATGGTGAGAAGGAGCATGGTGACCTCCCCATCGCATTGGGGTAATAGAGTCACACAAAATATTTAAGCATGCTTATTGATTACAACATAATGGGAACTCGTAATAAAAAGTGAATTGTTTTGAAATAAAATCTTGTCGAATAAATGTTGGTTTTGCAAATTGCTCATTATACTTTTGAAATATAAGTCATGCCTAGTACACTAATTTTGTTATAAAGCATTTTACTTGTTTTATATAGTGTACTGTGCAATTGCATTGACTGTGTCTTGATTTTCTTGATTTTAGGCAAACAATGGAATCTTGACTATATCTCTTCCGCACTCATATACTCTGATGAAAAATATTGATCTACTATATCTCCTATATTGGGTTAGTTGTTATTTAAATTTCCTGGTTTTTGAGTTATTATTTCTTATTGTATATGCCAGTGTGTTAGATCCTATCAGGCCACTTAGGGACGAGCACTTCAATCCTTTTACCACTGTCTATGTAGTGGGATTAGGATTGGGGTAAAAATGGTTCCGTGACAGTTGGTATCAGAGCTTACACACTCCCATATATTTTAAAGAAGTAATTTCTCAAGCCTCTTACACACGAGAAACCCTAAAGTCCATAATGGTGAAAATTGAGGTGTCTAGGCTCGGGGTCCTAGCATAATTTCTCCTATATATTTTCACAGTGGCTAAGATCCCCCACTCTACCTGGCCTTAATTGATCTAGAACTGGACCTAAAGGTTCTCTTGTGAAACCCTAGAGAGTCTTCTGGCATCTCATCTCTTCTTTAATGACTATCCTAAGCCACCCATGTAGATGAAGATTAGGTAGACGTCTCATCTCATCATGTGGTCCTTCTCATGACCTTTCACCACATGATTTCTCAATTATGGGTAGCTTATATAGGAAAAATGAATGTCATTAGAAATAATGAAAGTTGATTAAGAAAATGATACCATGATCTGACCTTAATGTGAAAAATTGTTTTTTCATCAATGAAAATAAATTTTGAAATCAATTACTCATGATGACCTTAATATCATGCAAACTCGATTTAATCAAAACTAGACTACATGCTTTCTGTGTTGAGGTAAATCTTGATTTGCTGAAATAAGGATGACTTATACCTTATACCTCATTGTTGATGATGTGACGTCCCCAGATTTTCTAAAAATTAATCTGATGTGTGACGTCCAAATTGAAACCCTCACCTCAGTGAGAATCCCAATTTAAACACCCCACACTAGGCTAAGAAAGAGAAAATCAAGGGAGTCAGAAGGAAACAATCAGTAGCACATGCACTTGAACAATAATAAAACCATACACACATGTTCACCATTCAACATATAATTACAACATGAATTGTTACAACATTTGATATTACATATTGAACAACAAACTTATACATATACATATACATGTACTACCACTAAACTACAGGATCTTAAGACAACATGTCCACCTGTACATCAGCTCGTCACACAACTCTCAGCTATCCTGGATCTTCAACAACAAAACCATAACCTATACAAAAAGATTACATGCGGTACACGTCAGCACAATATTTCAAGAATATTGTACTGAGTACGCCTACGTGTCTTTTATATACCTCTCATCATATCTTGGCAATAAGATAAAACTAATACTTGGCAGTAACAGAAGAATATAAGAAAAGCGTATACTTGCACAAAGATGTTCATTAACAAAAGAGAACACATATTTTAAGCTCATTTTCCATTATATGCTCGTGCATCCACCTACCAATGGGATAGATGCATTCAGGCCTTATGATCCGCTTACCAAAGAGATAGATCATTGTACATGTGATCCGCTTACCAAAGAGATAGATCACTCACTAGCACTACGCTTACCAAAGAGATATAGTGCTTTCATATAATGGAACAATATATTATGTTTCATGTGTTCATAGCCATAAGTACGGAAAATCAGGCAACATATCATACAGGAACAATCATTTCATCCAATACCATATGCCAAGTATTTTACTACTCATATAACACAAGCATATTGTATAATAAGCCAAGTAAGAGGTAATAGCGTACCTTAGATCAAGAACAAACCTAATCATCATATCCTCATGTCAACCCTAACCTTGGTCAACCTGATCAAGACAAGACCATATACTATCATCAGGTTCTCATCGTCTTACATATCATCTTAACCCTAATCGTGATCATTAGGGTTTCTCTTATCTCATTAGGATATGTGTATCATTACTTGTATTCTTATCTTAGATTTATGTTACTGGTGTCATATTCCAGATTATGGTTCATTATCTGAACATTAGGTTCCATATCCTATTTATGCACGTATTACTCAAATTAGGGTTTCATTACATGTATTATGGGTCATTCTTCATATAATATGTATTTCGTGTATAAAACTGATCTCAGATTTACGTATTAACTTTAAACTACTGATATGAGAGTATTCTGTAAATTTCATCATTTATTGATCATATATGTATTTATTACATATTAATTAGGGTTATTAGCCCTAATAAGTCATATGGAGCAAAATACATAATTTCATTCATTAACAAGGCCATATCTGACATCATAAGCATTCTAAACATGGTTATGTACTTAATTACATGTTTTCATGATTTTAGAACACCGTTTGATATTTATTATCTATTAAATAAGTGTGAATCTTCTTACATGATATCACTATTATTAGTGCATCAAAATCCTGATATTATGCTTTCAGGTTGTTCTACACATTTTTCTGAGCATTTCGGTATATTATATGTATTTTTTTGATATACGGGCTAAATTCTATGATTTATGCAAGATCTAATAATTTCTGAAGGAATTACCTTAATCAGCCAATCCAAGGCGGCCACGTGTCCAGTGGGGTTGGCGCAGCCCTTTGCTGGCTGCGGGCCGGTTCTTTGGTTGAGCCGGACTGATCCAATTGGTTCGTAGCTTTGGGGTCTGGCCGAGTCAACCCAGTCTGGCCCTTGTTTCTTCCTCGCGATCTTGATCTCACGAAAATGAAAACCTGCATCCCCTACTTGCGCAAGGTGCCGCCGCGGAGCTAGGCTCCGGCGAGCAAGCGTGCTCCACCAGGTCCACCGAGGCTTCCACCTGGCCACCTCGGATCCTCCTCTACGCCAGAGCCTCCACCTACCGACCTCCAGGGCTTGAGCTGCCGTCGTCCAAAGCAAGGAAGCAGCGAGGTCAGGGTAAAGAGGAAAAGGGAGGATGACATCCCTGCTCAACACGCGCCACCAACCGATTCCTATGTCTGCATTCTCTCGAGCACCGTGCACTGCCCAGGCTGCCTTCATTGCGGGGCCTGCTCCAGCAACGAGATCCACCCTCAGCACCGCCTCCTTGATCTCTTCTAGGTCGACGCAGCTGTCGCCCAACTGCAGGTCCCCAGTGTTGCTCACCTCTGTTTCATGAGGGCACCATCGCACTGCTCTACTCTAGGCTCTGCCATCCTCGAGTTCTCATGCAACGCAGGGCGCGAATGCAGGCTTCGCTGGTCTGCTGCTCCTCGTTGGGCTTGTGTGCTCGTTCGACGACTGCCGTTCGATCCCTTAACCTCGACCTTTGCTTCCCCCTCTAGCTCCGTTTCCTTCCTCTTAGTCTGACTTGCTCGTCTCGGAGGAGAGGTGGAGAGGAGCAGGGGCTGAAACTCCCTCCTCAGATGGTTGTTCACCCCAAGTAAGAGGTCGATGGAAAGAAATATCTCACCCAGGGTCACAACTCTTCTCGCACGAAACCCACTCCGAAGCCACGATCACGAAGTCCATGTTGTGCGTGGTTGTTTCTCACGGTCAAGGTGTAACTGCAAAGTTGAAGAAGCAATCCTGGACGTTGGCTCTTCATGTGTGATGGAGATGGGTCCTGGTCTACAATAGAATCCGTGGCCACCCTATTCTCAAGGCGCGTTGCACTACGTTACCTCGGCTTAGAATTACAACTTAGCCTATGAATCGAATACTTTGTTCCAAAATATCCCAAAGTGTACATTATTTCATCATTATCAAACCTAAATAACTTCCACTAGGATTCTCCACACGTTATGAAATTCTAACCATAACTTTATCACAACTCAAGGTACTCGCCATTCAATTTTTTGATACCATAACTCACTATATGACCAGTCAATTAAATTCCTCAAGAAGGCATAAAATTATGGATCCAAAACATTATATTAACATCATCAACACTCAATATTACCAAAAACACATGGAACTCTCAAAATGACTCAACATGTGTGAAACCAATTATGTCATTGGGTGATTAAGGACTCTAAAAGTCCACTTCATCACATCCTACACACCTTAAAAGAAATTCCGTCCTCGGAATTAGGCCAGAAAACCCACTTCATCACATCATATACATCTTAAAAGAACTTTCGTCCTCGAAAGTAAACCATACTCATACTTCCAGGGAAAACCTTATCTTGTCTTCATCCATATGTAGGCACTATTCTATGTGCAACATAGTCAAAGGCTCTAGAACTATGTCCCAGCTATTAGGATGTTTTCCAAACATCTAAGGTGATACAAGGGTGAACCACTCATCATATATCATGGTTTAAGATCTTAGGTTACATCATGACGTATCTCATCTGTTAGGGTTGCATCTTTATCTTTAGACATGCATTAATATTCAACATCATATTACCATGTTACCAAGGAGTTAACCCATACATCAAGGTGTCATCAACATTTTATGAACTAATCGTTAGAACATGTTCAACATTAACATATGTCTTTTATGAGGGAGTTAACTAAAGTTAACTCACTTTATCCATCCAGATTGTATCCAGGTATCCTAATCATTATGTTGTGTTAATTGTCAGACCTTATTTTTCATCTTATTAAGCACTAAGATTAACACATCATGTAACATGTTTCATTCATATGATCTTATTTCATTGCTCATAATTGATTTCAACATTTACTAGTGATTTCATCACAAGATTAGTCAACATTATTCACGTATATGGTTAGCCATTTATACATTAATATTTATTAAACCATCTCTAAGATTTTTATCATATCATGTCTATATATCACTTCTTGAGATTAAATCACAACCTTGCATATATTATATCATGGTTGTGTTAACAAACTTATGTGAGCATCTTGTTAACATATATCAAAGATTAGTCTAGCCCAACTGAGGTTCTCCTTACCCATATCATGAGGGTATTGCCATGCCCAGTCTCTCTGAGCTAACTCAACTTTACGAGTATCTCGTATGCATATATTTTATCTTCCCTCTCAGACTAGGGTTCTTAGGTTACCTCATTGGCACTAGCTAAAGCCTTACAAGGTCGAGCCACACAAGCACAAACCAAAGACATGACATGATGTTCTCATCACAGGTCTTCTACCCATGAAACATGCTTACCCAAAACTCTCTTATACACACCACTAGATTCCTATATGGGAAACCACCAACCCGAGCATGAGGCTTCACAGAAACTAAGATAGCTACCTCCTCTAGGGTCTTGGGCTCTCTCCCTCACCCAGATGGTAGGCACTCCTCTTCATGTTCCCATATTCATATAACCAGCCTCTCTCTGACTCTAGGGTTTGGTCATCCCAAGGACATCTAGGGTTCAAGGAAACTATAGGAATCACACATTACGCAACTCAACTCAATCACTCAGGAATAGTCTAGTTTAGGACATATCATATCACATATTTCTCATAATCTCATGTCTTGGAGTTTAGGTTCTCTGACCTTCTCCCTATGGGTCTCACTCTCTCTGGAGTTAACCCTATAATTGGTCCCAACACTAGAGGTCCTCCTTTGTAAAAGAGCTTGAGGCTCATGCTGACTCACCACTTGTCTTAACTTATCATATCTTATCTCATACAAGTCTATTTACTTGCATCATCAAAACTTATCTCAAACCTCAAAACTGAACTTGCATCCTCAAAGACAAACATAGATCATCAGAAACTATCTTATAACAGCTATATAAGACTTGCATTATATCATCAAAACTTATTTCATCTATTCCATCTATCATATATATATCAAAAAGGCTCTAGACATCTAATCTAGAACTACTCTCTCTTCTAGACTGATGTCATCACTTTCACTTAGGTTGCATGACTACCTCCTACTCATACATGTGCTGGGACACATTTTTGTAATACATATACATAATAAAATATTATATAGTTTTTCTCCGATAAAACAAACATTAGAGAAAACTATCGAGGTTCGATCTGATTGGAATCAAAAACCAAATCCTGAAAACGAGTGCCCCACACATAGTAGAGAGTCCAGTGTCATGAAAACTAGTGAAAGGGGTGAGAACAAGGGGTAGACTAGTGTAGCTACGCTAGACAACGTGCGCAATATGTCTAGGGTTTCTCTTCCCTTGATGCACATCATTTCCAAATAGTGCAACGTCCCATACCGCTGCACTACAAGGAAAGAATGACATCTAAGGACTTGCTATTCAACAAGCACCAGTCTAGACCTAGTTCTTGGACATCTAGGTGCTAACCTAGAGGCTAGGTCAGATCTAGTCTCTAAAAGATGACCAATATAACCCTAAAAGATTATTAAGTGCAAGGTTCTTTAGTTTTGAGTTGCATAGTGAGCAAATGTCAGGTTTTGCTATTGTTCATGCTCTGATACCACCTGTGACGTCCCCAGATTTTCTAAAACTTAATCTGATGTGTGACGTCCAAATTGAAACCCTCACCTCAGTGAGAATCCCAATTTAAACACCCCACACTAGGCTAAGAAAGAGAAAATCAAGGGAGTCAGAAGGAAACAATCAGTAGCACATGCACTTGAACAATAATAAAACCATACACACATGTTCACCATTCAACATATAATTACAACATGAATTGTTACAACATTTAATATTACATATTGAACAGCAAACTTATACATATACATGTACTACCACTAAACTACAGGATCTTAAGACAACAGGTCCACCTGTACATCAGCTCGTCACACAACTCTCAGCTATCCTGGATCTTCAACAACAAAACCATAACCTATACAAAAAGATTACATGCGGTACACGTCAGCACAATACTTCAAGAATATTGTACTGAGTATGCCTACGTGTCTTTTATATACCTCTCATCATATCTTGGCAATAAGATAAAACTAATACTTGGCAGTAATAGAAGAATATAAGAAAAGTGTATACTTGCACAAAGATGTTCATTAACAAAAGAGAACACATATTTTAAGCTCATTTTCCATTATATGCTCGTGCATCCGCCTACCAATGGGATAGATGCATTCAGGCCTTATGATCCGCTTACCAAAGAGATAGATCATTGTACATGTGATCCACTTACCAAAGAGATAGATCACTCACTAGCACTACGCTTACCAAAGAGATATAGTGCTTTCATATAATGGAACAATATATTATGTTTCATGTGTTCATAGCCATAAGTACGGAAAATCAGGCAACATATCATACAAGAACAATCATTTCATCCAATACCATATGCCAAGTATTTTACTACTCATATAACACAAGCATATTGTATAATAAGCCAAGTAAGAGGTAATAGCGTACCTTAGATCAAGAACAAACCTAACCATCATATCCTCATGTCAACCCTAACCTTGGTCAACCTAATCAAGACAAGACCATATACTATCATCAGGTTCTCATCGTCTTACATATCATCTTAACCCTAATCGTGATCATTAGGGTTTCTCTTATCTCATTAGGATATGTGTATCATTACTTGTATTCTTATCTTAGATTTATGTTACTGGTGTCATATTCTAGATTATGGTTCATTATCTGAACATTAGGTTCCATATCCTATTTATGCACGTATTACTCAAATTAGGGTTTCATTACATGTATTATGGGTCATTCTTCATATAATATGTATTTCGTGTATAAAACTGATCTTAGATTTACGTATTAACTTTAAACTACTGATATGAGAGTATTCTGTAAATTTCATAATTTATTGATCATATATGTATTTATTACATATTAATTAGGGTTATTAGCCCTAATAAGTCATATGGAGCAAAATACATAATTTCGTTCATTAACAAGGCCATATCTGACATCATAAGCATTCTAAACATGGTTATGTACTTAATTACATGTTTTCATGATTTTAGAACATCGTTTGATAATTATTATCTATTAAATAAGTGTAAATCTTCTTACATGATATCACTATTATTAGTGCATCAAAATCCTGATATTATGCTTTCAGGTTGTTCTACACATTTTTCTGAGCATTTTGGTATATTATATGTATTTTTCTGATAGACGGGCTAAATTCTATGATTTATGCAAGATCTAATAATTTCTGAAGGAATTACCTTAATCGGCCAATCCAAGGCGGCCACGTGTCCAGTGGGGTTGGCGTAGCCCTTTGCTGGCTGCGGGCCGGTTCTTTGGTTGAGCCGGACTGATCCAATTGGTTCGTAGCTTTGGGGTCTGGCCGAGTCAACCCAGTCTGGCCCTTATTTCTTCCTCGCGATCTTGATCTCACGAAAATGAAAACCTGCATCCCCTACTTGCGCAAGGCGCCGCCGCGGAGCTAGGCTCCGGCGAGCAAGCGTGCTCCACCAGGTCCACCGAGGCTTCCACCTGGCCACCTCGGATCCTCCTCTACGCCAGAGCCTCCACCTACCGACCTCCAGGGCTTGAGATACCTCCGTCCAAAGCAAGGAAGCAGCGAGGTCAGGGTAAAGAGGAAAAGGGAGGATGACATCCCCGCTGAACACACGCCACTAACCGATTCCTGTGTCTGCATTCTCTCGAGCACCGTGCACTGCTCGAGCCGCCTTCATTGCGGGGCCTGCTCCAGCAACGAGATCCTCCCTCAGCACCTCCTCCTTGATCTCTTCTAGGTCGACACAGCTGTCGCCCAACTGCAGGTCCCCAGTGTTGCTCACCTCTGTTTCATGAGGGCACCATCGCACGGCTCTACTCCAGGCTCTTCCGTCCTCGAGTTCTCACACAACGCAGGGTGCGACTGTAGGTTTCGCTGGTCTGTTGCTCCTCGTTGGGCTTGTGTGCTCGTTCGATGACTGTCGTTCGATCCCTTAACCTCGACCTTTGCTTCCCCCTCTATCTCCGTTTCCTTCCTCTTAGTCTGACTTGCTCGTCTCGGAGGAGAGGTGGAGAGGAGCGGGGGCTCAAACTCCCTCCTCAGATGGCTGTTCACCCCAAGTAAGAGGTCGATGGAAAGAAATATCTCACCCAGGGTCACAACTCTTCTCGCACGAAACCCACTCTGAAGCCACGATCACGAAGTCCATGTTGTGCGTGGTTGTTTCTCACGGTCAAGGTGTAACTACAAAGTTGAAGAAGCAATCCTGGACGTTGGTTCTTCATGTGTGATGGAGATGGGTCCTGGTCTACAATAGAATCTGTGGCCACCCTATTCTCAAGGTGTGTTGCACTATGTTACCTCGGCTTAGAATTACAACTTAGCCTATGAATCGAATACTTTGTTCCAAAATATCCCAAAGTGTACATTATTTCATCATTATCAAACCTAAATAACTTCCACTAGGATTCTCCACACGTTATGAAATTCTAACCATAACTTTATCACAACTCAAGGTACTCGCCATTCAATTTTTTGATACCATAACTCACTATATGACCAGTCAATTAAATTCCTCAAGAAGGCATAAAATTATGGATCCAAAACATTATATTAACATCATCAACACTCAATATTACCAAAAACACATGGAACTCTCAAAATGACTCAACATGTGTGAAACCACTTATGTCATTGGGTGATTAAGGACTCTAAAAGTTCACTTCATCACAGATGAGGTATCTATTTGATTAATGTCCATGTTGCCCTATTGTTGATTAAACCTCAAACATAGTTAAGAGAACTTTTTCCCTATTTGATGCACATCATGACTATGCCATGAAGTTGACTAAGTCTAAGACTCACAAAATCATGATGTAAGACTGTGATGCAAAAAGTTGTTTCCCTATTGGCCATTGATGCCTTTTGCAATCTCGATTTTGATATGATGATTATGAGCCTAGAATTTTCACTACTATTCTCTAATTCCTCGAATGCCAAATTCAAATCCTTAATTTCCAAATTATATCACTACCTTGATTATGAAAGGAAAGGAATGCAAACATTAACTTGACTTTGTAAAATTATGACATTATTGCCCTATTATGATCTTGAATTTTGATCTTATGACCTTGTAGAATATGATTTGTTCATTTCTACTCTCCCTATTTGAATAATCTCAATGGATAATGACTAATGTTAGTAATGTGCTAGATTAGGGTGCTAGTTGACTCATGACTCCGCTAACCTAGGTCACATCCCTATTATGACTACCTCTAAGTTTTCACCTTGTTGATTATTTAGAGTTTGGAAAGGTATTCCCTTTCACCCTATTTGGATTGGTTGACCTAAGACTAATAGGATAAACTCATGGTTGATACTCGATCTTGAATATTGAATTGATAACGAACTTGATATATGATGATGTTGACTATAGCTTGTGGTTAATTCCTAGATAGACCTAGGTCTAGATTATTCATCAAACTTGGATACAATGATAATGAAACTTGATATGTTGCTCGAATATTGCTTGAATATTGTTGCTTGTAATTGAGTATAGATGAAGTGATCTGCCCTAAGGTCTAAATAGGAATATAAACCCTAGCTTTGGAATATGTATACATATGATCAAATTTTGGATCTATGACTTTTAGTGTCTAAAATCTCGACCCTTGATATTGATTAATACAATTGTGACTCACGATTATCAATCACAATAATGATACAAATCCTATGTTCACATTATTTGGGTCTATAGATCACCCTGAATATATGACGTATGACTTCAAAATCCCAAATCTTGAAAATTTTGAAATGATGACTATTTTGACTCTCTCGATTTGTGACTTAGGGTTTAGCTCTCATTAGGACTAGGGTGGGACCTCCCATTGATTTTGAGCTCGAAATCATGATATTAAAAGTATGATGTTGTCTCAAAATGTTGAAATATGAAATCTCAAATCATGGATGTATAACCCCACCTAAACCAATGGAGAAGCTAGGACCCTGAGATATTGGGATTGAAAGTCACCTTGTATACTTGATTCAAAACTCTATTTGTTTGACCTAAAATATGATTTCTCCAAATTGTGATCAATATGATGCTTTCCATATTTGTGACTTATATGATGACTTGAAATAATATATGCATTGACCTTGATACTCTATTGCTCGATGATGAAACGATGTTGGTACCAAGTTAGTTATGATATGGAACATGGAATCCCAATTATGATTATTGAACTATTTGAGTTTTGAGGGCATGATTTTGATTATATAGTTGAGAATGTTCTAGTATTTGAGGATATGATCTGAATTTAGATAGCCCCAAATATGAGGATGTTTATGAATTTTGGGGAAAAAAATCCTTTTTAAGGAGGGAAGGATGTGAAAAAGTGGATTTTAGCATAAGTATGAAATAATTAGTCTTTTCACCTCATTATACCCACTCATGGTCCCAAATTACTTTTCTTGTATTCATAATCAATGTTGAGACTCAAATTCAAAATATGGTGATCAATGTGGACTTAATACACATTATAACACCACAAATTATATTCAATCATCACTTTGTCCAAAGAAGCAAATTGATCTATAAAACTTAATATTTTGGTTCTCAAACATTTTTTGAATATTCTACACTTTATTATGAATATATGGTCCAAATTTGAGATAATTTGGACATTCCTACGATTTTATACGAATTTTCTAAGTTCTGCTCCCCTTTTTACCCTAAATACCTTCTTTATTTCATTTTCTTGTTTACTGGGATGGGCCTAATATCTTCCTGGCTTGACCTAGCCGTGGAGCCTTTGAACTGAGGAAATCCCCCTCCTTTTCTCTCTAGACCGGTCTAGACTGACCTCACGATCTAGCTCACTTGGTGGATGAAACCCGACCCTTGGATCTGAGGTACATGAATCCCGATCGGATCGGACGATCCATGATGCATCTCCTACCTCCCGCAATCAACAGGGAAGGTAGCTGTAAGACTGAGAAGGCGTTTGACTTCAAAACGACCCTGATTTGATAATCAAATTAGATGGAAAGCCCCGCCTCGAAATACCACGATCGACTGGCCCTTTTCCCCCCTCGAATCTGCCTGTTCCATGACCGAACAAGTGCTTGCTCCCTTGGTCACCGCCATGGATGATGTAGCTAGCCGAAACCCTAACCTATCGCCCATACACCTATAAAAACCCTACCCCTAACATCACCGTTTACCCATGATCATGAGCATCACACTAAAAAACTATGCCCCTTCTTATCTCGTGTTTCCCTCTTTTCTCCTGCAACTACTCCACCGCGGCGCCGCCTTGCCAAGCGCGCGGGAAGTCAAGCAAGGGAAACTTTTCCCTGCCATTGATCTTGGCCCACATTCAAAGGATGAATGAGATCCAACATCCCTGGATTAGCACACCCTTCACACATGTAACCCAAAGAAGGCACCTCCCAGCCACATGATCACAACCTTGGTCAGTGGTTGATCGGCTCATCAACGATCAATGTTTTACCCTTGATTTTCCTTTTTCTGGTAATTTCTCTCTCTCTCTCTACTCGAAAATCTATAAATTGGCCTGATCTTGTTTAAATCATATCTCTTGATTCTTAACTCCAAAATTACGTTTAAATAGTCAATTTTGATCATAAAAACCCAAGGGATTTATTAAAAATACTTTTGGAACCTAATTTGTTATGGATCTTTCTGATATCCTTATATTTGAACTCTTTCTTATTTAGTTTATCAAATGGCTCAATAATGATGTTTAATCTTTAGAAACCCTAGATTTGGACTCTAATGATTATCTTGGAACCTAGATCTAATCTAGTTGAATCACCTACTCTTGAAAATGAATCATTAGTGATCTAGATCTATTTACTTGATTCAATATTGAATATGATCTCCATGAATAATGAGTAATCTAGATATTGATCTTTATCTTACAAAACCCTTGATATACATTTGATCCATCAATCTGATTTTGAATTCCAATTATATTAAGTATCATGATGATGATCTAGAAATTTTATGATGACTTGGATAATGATCATAAATTAGGGTTAGCACATATGATCCTAGAAAACCTAGGGAAGTCATTCACACTCAAAAATACATGACACTTGAAATAATGTTGGACATATTGAAATATGAGTTGATTATAAGTGAATGAACCAACCCTAAGGTTGACATAGGAAAAGTGTAACCTAATCTCGAATATTAAAACATGATATCTTAACGTCATGATCTTGACCCTTGATCCAATATTGATGATTTAGGATCTGACTCGAAGGGTTGACCTATTGATTCAGATATTGATTATACTCGAAATCCTCAGTGAAAGGTACACTATTATACCTCCTCTTTGGTTGTAATGAAGATACTTTTTATGTATCTCTTGATTGTGTACTTGGATATATACTTGGTTGAGCTATTGTTCCCTATTGATTAGGATTCCATATTTCTTGTATTATATTTTGACACAAACTAGAAAACATAAATGACATGCCCATTATGACTGCCCGTATATTGATAATGATGATGACGATGTTGATAATGTTTCTAATGTTGATATTGAGTGCAAGCAACCCCTCCTTCAGAGGTGGAGCATGGTGAGCTCCCCATCTCATTGGGGTAATAAAGTCACACAAAATATATAAGCATGCTTATTGATTACATCATAATGGGAACTCGTAATAAAAAGTGAATTGTTTTGAAATAAAATCTTGTCAAATAAATGTTAGTTTTGCAAATTGCTCGTTATACTTTTGAAATATAAGTCCTGCCAAGTACACTACTTTTGTTATAAATAATTTTACTTGTTTTTATATAGCGTACTGTGTAATTGCATTGACTTTGTGTCTTGATTTTCTTGATTTTAGGAAAACATTAGAATCTTGACTATATCACTTACGCACTCATATACCATGATGAAAAAGATTGATATACAATATCTACTATATTGGGTTAGTTGTTCTTTAAATTTCTTGGTTTTTGAGTTATTATTTCTAATTATATATGCCAGTGTGTTAAATCCTATCGAGCCACTAAGGGACGAACGCTTCAATCCTTTTACCACTGTCTAGGCAGTGGGGTTGGGATTGGGGTAAAAATGGTTCCATGACAGTTATGGTTTGCTTTCTCTCATGATGATGGTCGATTCAAGGTTTTGGTGTTGATTTACTTCTTATGTTTTACTCCTTGGTGGTTTTTAGTTTCATGGGTATGGTCAATCTGATGATTGGTGAGTTTATGGTTGCCAAACTTTCTCTCTTTTCCTTGAGGTCACCAAGGATGTTGATATTTGGTGATTACCAAGAGTGACTACATGTTTTTATCACCAAGGATTGAATCTATGTGGTCGCTGAGTTTTGGACCTTCATGGTCGTTTAGGTCTTGGTTTCTATGCGGTCTATGATGGTTATGAAATCCCAAGCAGTTTCTATGAATTCAAGTCTTCTTCGGTTGCCATGCTTATGTTTTTCAACAGTTGTTGACATCACCTGAACCTAGTGGTCACTAAATAGGGTTAACCTTCACCAGCCACCAAAGTGGTTGACCTTCAACGGTCGATGAAGGTGGTGCACCAATCTCAGCGGTCACCAATCTTGATGTTTCTCTTTGGTTTCCAAGGATGGTGTAACCTAGTTTTCAACAATCGATGAAGATTTCAGGTTTACTTGGTCATGGTGTTTTTTGGACTTGATGATGATGATGTTTGACCTAATCTCTTCCAAGTTTGTTAGATAAGTTGGTAATTAGGGTTTAGCTTTTATTGCTGATTTGAAACCCTAATTTGGCTACCTTGTTGAACCTAATGCCAAATGTGAGTATATGAAGATGTTGCTTATCTTTCTTGTGTAATTAGGATGAGGATGGAATACTTACTCTTTCCTAATGTTGTAACCTTTATTTGATATATTATGAAAATCATGGTTCATAAAGTGAGATTATGTTTGTGATTATGTAGCACATGTATAGTGATGGTTATGAGCTTTGTTGAGGCATGGAGAGGTGATGATGTTCTTGTAGGGAACAATGTGAATTGGTCTTATGACCTTGGACAAGGTTTATTACCATAATTGAGGTGATATCCTCTGGTGATGTGATAAGGGATTGGCATCCCATGATGATGTGATGATGAGTGTGGACTCGATGATGGTAGTGGAACATTACCTTGTGATGATGTGATAAGCTTTATGTTTCATATGTTTTATATCTTCTGAAGTTGCAATGTACCCTTACCTTTGTAGAATCTTTCTAGGGTTTGTATGTAACTTGATTGATGCATTTAAAAGATACCCAATTGGATTAAATTAATCAAATGAATCCCTAATCATGTAGTTGTAGGGAAATCATGCACAGATATTGGCAGCGGAAATAAAAAATTAAATGTTTGTTTCCTAAAACAAACAAGATCGTGTCAACAATAATGTATCTAGGAATGAAAGGTTGTAAGGTTATACCTGATCCTAGAGCAAGTTCAGTGACATTACCCTTATAGTAGCATCATGCTTCTTCTTCAAGCATAACACACTCCTTCACTAGTAGCAACACTCGAACAATCATCTCTACTGGCCTCATGGTGCATCACCATGGACAATGGTTGACGATGTCCTCTTAGTGGCATACAATGACCTCCCGCCTCTAGAGTAGTCCACATGGACCACTGGGAACTCCACATTGAGCTACCAGATACAATGAGAAGGAGTTGTTCCCCTCTGTCAGCGTACTGTCATAGATATGCTCCCCCACAATTGTTCTCAGTTGTTCTCTCCCTCGCTATCCCTCCCTTTAACTAGTAGTACTTGCTCGGGCGCTCTTTGGTTACCACAACTAGTGAGGACAACAATTGTTAGAGAAACTGATTCTCAATTGTATGTGTTGGGAAGACCCCATTACCCCTCTATTTATAGTAGAGGCTAGGATCATGGTTCCCTATCCGTGTGAGAGTAGAAGGGTTTGGAATCATGAATTTTCTAGAACCTACAAATAGAGAATCAGTCAGTTCACACACCCAACCAATTGGTTGGTGCATGAGTCAGTCAGTTCACTAAGTGAACCGATTGGCTCATGCAGTTTCATGTTCTGAATCACATTGGTATCCAATGCTCCATTAATGCTAAACATGACATCAACATCAATCCTTGTTCCAATCAAATTGGAAACTGAATCGGGCAACCTATCGGGTGAACCACTCATCTCACATAGTGAAATGGTCATTTCACATTGTGAGATGGTCATTTCAAAAGTGAAATGGTCGTTTCACTTGTCCAGTTCTGGAAAAGTTCAACCAATATTGATTCCAATTGACTTGACACTCCAATCAATCAGTTCAACACTTGAACCAGTTGATTCGGAGTCCAGTCAGTCAATTTTGAACCTCAGTTGTCTAATTTAATACCTAAACACCTTTAGTAATAAAATTAAACACCATTCATTAATATACTCCTTCAATCTAAGTGTATCCTATGTGTGTGACCCTATAGGTCTAGAATTATGTTGGTTGTGAATGTCCATAAAGAATTATGACATAACAAGCAAAGAGTGGTGCCTAGTCACACATCATTGCTACCCAAGTAATTCGAAAAGTTGGAGAACAACTTCAACCTACAATCCATGATCAATGTTACCATGATCGTATAGTTCCATTGTTGCTAATATCCAAATTAAACTCGAGGCATGGAATCATCATCCTCTCAACATTCAATTCATGTTTCTTGAACTAGAGTAGACTGTATGAGATGCATGTGAGTTCACATATCACATATTGAATCACATGAGTATGACTATACATTATTCAATTTCTCTTATCAAGAGACATGGATATCAAACTCCTATAGGAGGGACAAATCCCATCTACATCACTCACACTAAGTCCCCATGTATCCCATCAACCCAATCATCACTGTTATGACAATCCTTATTTAGGGTTACGTTGGATGATGTCAAAGTAAATCGAATGACATGTGATGAATGTAGTGACTTCAGGTATAAGAACCACAATCACCACTATCACTATGAGAGATGATTTTGTCTACCATTACATGGTCTCCATGTATGAATCTGGTGGGTCTGTCTGATACACTATTCATTAACATGTACCTGTGTGCCTTGACTTGATATCACATATCATGACTAATGAGACTCTGTCATCAGTCAACACACACTCTAGTCTTATGTGTTACTATTGTCTATTTTCCTTCCATAGTAATATCCAACTAAGGGCATAGCAAGAATGTATGTACTCTTAACATTCATATGATCTCATTGTTCAAGTCACGTACTTGAAGACATACGACATCGAGTAACATCATTATTTAGACATCTACTATGTATGTGGCATTATCTCATGACTAAGACAAACATAATATACGGAATTACCTTTATTATAATCAAATCTGGTATCTAATTCCACATTTCAATCATTATATGATTGGTTTTCCGGGCATACATACCAATAGACTCCCACTTACACTTAGAACCAATCACCCACAAATCTTATTCCAAGTGATCTTACCATGTCCTTCATGTTTTTGCTCTGCAAACACTTTTATAGCAGGTTTAGCGACATTTACTTCCAGTTGGTATTTTGCAAATTTCACATCTCTTTGTTGTACGACATCTCATATGATATGGAAGTGTTTTAGTATGCTATATGAGATTACTTGCCTAACTAGTAGCTCCATTTCTATCATCAGTATTTCTACTGTGTCATCAATGGCCAGAACCTCACACAAGTTCACCTATATAAACTTCTTGATCCATACAATATCCTCTATTAACATCCATATGCCAAATATCACAATCATACTAAGCTGCAACAACAAGCATGATCCAAATGGATTTAACCATGATAACTGGTGAAAGACTTCATCATGTTCAACACCTTTAACTAGTTTGAAACTCTTTGCAACCAATTTACCTTTCCATGTTGGTCTTCTTACAAAGACCCAAATGCACCCGATGGATTTTACCCCTTCAAGTAGATCCACCAAGGTCATACCTTGTTGGTGTCCATGGAGTCCATCTTTAATCTCATGGCCTCAAGCCATTTCTCAGACTTTGGTTTCTTAATAGCTTTCTAGGTAGGTTGTTGATGCATCATCTATGATCAATTTACCATGCTTTTGAGTTATATGATATCGTAATCTTTAAAACTCCAAGGCATTTTCTACTATAACTATAAGGTTTTGTCTTACATAAGGAACTTGAGATTCCATAACAACTTGTGATACTCTTTGTTCCTACTGTACCTCTTCAGGTTCAATGTTTTTCTTATTTGGATCAAACATTTCAAGTTCTACTTTTGTCCCATTGATTCCTTTGAACTAAGTTCCTCTTTAGGAGTACATCCATCCTAGAAATAAACACCTTTGTTGTTGGATTGGGATAAAGTAGTATTCAACAAAATAACATTTATGTTATTTATGGACGAAAAATCCTTTAAGAAACTATTTTCTTATATAAGCTTTCACTCCTAATCACTACAAAAGACATATCGGGACATATCCCATGCCATATCTCATATGGTGTCTTTTGAACCATAAGAGAATGGTACATTGTTTAGTGTTAAGCATGTGCATAAAAGAGAATGGAAGATCAACTAGATTTCATCGATAATATCACTATGACTAGTAAGGCATGATTCGTTCATACTGATACACTCTCATGATACACTATCATTTATGTTTCAGGTGGAGCTCATCATGATATATTATCATAATCTCCCCAAAAGGTCCTCAAACTCTTGGTTTAGAAGATTTCAACACGGATCATATCAATGTATCTTAATACTTTTACCAAGTTAGTTACATACTTCATTTCTGATGTCATTGAATACTTAAAGAGATTCACTATTGTATTCATTAAATACAAATTTCCATATCTATTGATAGTATCAGTAAATATAATGAGGTATTGATAACTACCTTTATCATTTATTCTAAAAGCTCTATATACATCAGTATGTATGTTCCCTAATAGAATAGTCACTCTCCCAATACATCTAGTGAAGATGCTATTTTCATATTGCACAACAAATAAAATATACATGTCTCTATTGGTTCAACAACCAAAAGAGTCTAGATAACTATCATATGGATTCTAGAAACACATTTCTCATTTATGTTCTCTAGATGACAATGCTATATGTACTCAATATTTGAGTTATCAGGTCATTCAATATATGCCTCATACACATTTGTCTTTACAACTATCAAGTATAGTTTGTGAGACATAGGACATTAAAATTAAAATAAAAGAATCTTTTAAAATGAAACATAATGTTCTTGTCACAAGACATATGATGTTTTCATCAATGGAAGGTACATAATAGAAATTCACTAATTCTATTGTGTGCCCATGAATGACAGCTTCCAACTATAGTGGCAGCAACCCTTGCTCCACACAGTTCTAGCTTACTTCTTCTCAAGTCCTAAAGTAGATATATCTATTTCTTTCTTCTTCTTGAGATCCTCTATATAAGAAGGGCAATTCCTTTTCCAATGTCGAGAGAGGTGACAATGGTGGAACTTTCTTTCTTAAATCCATTAAGTGAAAAGGACGGATTCCTTTTACAATTACCCTTGTCCATATATTGAGTGCAGAAGACTTGGACTTCAGTTTAGCCTCATTTATTTTCCCTTGCCTTTTCCCTAGGACTCACTTCCGATGAAAACCATCACAAATTTGTCTTTCTTCATTCTGACTTTGGCATCAACATGCCAAGCATTTGATAAACTGAATATGTGATTCATGCAACAATGTGTAGAATCATATCCATGGTCAACTTTTGACCTAAGAGAAATCCTAGTCACTCTACATGTCCAATCATATTGAGCACACGAGGCTCTACTAAATCTCCCTTTGTTTGTTTGCATTCAAACAATGCTTTGGAGACATTATACCTTGTTTGCTTTGCATGATTCTTAATATATGTTACCATTTTAGAATGTCCATGTTAATGCAACTCATAGTTCATAAAACATAGAAGGAGGTGCTCATTATCTATGACATCATCGACATGCTTCAAGTAAGCATCCAATTTAGTCTTAGGTGCATTTGGAGCAAGATCCTCTGGCTCTGGTCTTTCAAGTACATATAGCTTCTGCTCATGGTTTCGAACACTTATCAAAATCCTTAACCAGTCATGAAGTAAATCCCATTTAGTTTTGTAATTCTTAAGGACCAATCACAATAATAACATGTTTGCATTTATCTATAAAAGAAATTGTACAACTTTTCAAAACATTTTTGATTTGATTAGTTAAAGATACTAATTAGGCCTTTAATTAATTATCGCTCCCACTATTTTGTTCATATCGAAAACCTTCATTTATCAATTTGAAAGATTGCATCGTTCAATATTCTAGTGAGCCAAGATCCAAAATAATTAAGTCAATATCCAACCAATGGTGACACTCATGACCAATTATTAAGGTAGGCAACATTTGTCAATTGCATCTCATGCACCTCTTGGATAGATGGTGTGCACAGCTCCTTGTCACAATCCATTTGCATGCTTCTAGGCACTTAATCCTATTAAGGTCACCTAGTTAGGCTAGGCCCAAGATCCAACATGATAGAATATGCACCCTGCTAGGGTAGACCCACATATCTACCATCACACTTCCATGAGATAAATGACACACCACTCTAGGGCATGCCCACGCTTGGTCGATCAAGATTTTCATGTGTGTTTTTTATGGAAAGCATCTTAGACTTCATATTTATTGAATAATTTTATATATAAATACATATACATATCCAATCACAATATACTTAAAGTATGTATCATATACATGCTATAACAAAAAATGAGGAATAATTAAAACACACTAGCGATGGTTATGGACATACTATTGTAATTCCTTGGATCCACAAGGAATTACGACCCACCTAAGGTCCACATCATATGCAACCTATCATTGATGAAGATCCATGCTCGGTCCAATCCGGATTGATCAGTTCAACTCTTGAACCGGTCAGCTCACCTCTTGGTTGCTCAGTTGGTCTCTTGAAATGGTCATCTAGTCTTCAGGTTCAACTGATGTTTAGACACCTCCATCCAATCTATTGGGCCACCAGTCAATCTGTTCATCCTCCTATCATCTGACCTCCTTGATCCTCCATTCCATCAGTTCATCTCATGAGCCGGTTGATTTGCCTTTGTGCATATCGCCATCTCACATCAAAACATAAATCAAAACTATCCTCTTTCTTATTACATTATAAAAGGGAAACCTTGAGTTACATTCGAGGCAAAATATGAAGAAGAGAATTAATTTACATTTGAAAAGGAGAGACAGGCTCGGTACACAGACTGAGTAACAATAGGAATAGATAACCACAACCATGCGCACATATATCTATGGTTATTGGCCATAACCATGCAAAACATCCACCATCAAAATTGATTTTAGGGAGACATGCATAAATTGCATATATATGTATCATATATATATATATATATATATATATATATATATATATATATATATATATATATATATATATATATATATATATATGCCCATATTTAATTCTCACGTGGGTAGCTACCTGCCCCCTATTTTGGTTTCTTTTTTTGGAGTTTCTTACTTTTGACATGTAGAGGGTTACTTTACCTTGCAAATTGTTACGTTTCATGATAGATAGTTACATTTGCAATAGCTATAATAAATATACAATTACATATATATTTGCCGTGCATTAAAATTAGATTTACGTTTTTAGTCATATAGTTACTTTTTTTATCAACATAGTTACTTTTTTGTCCAACGAGTTACTTTTCTGACCATATAGTTACTTTTCAGGCTAACGGGTAGCAAAAATCTAGGTTATCCACTGGGTATTGAATGAATGCCCTATATATATATATAAATATATATAGAGTTAGGCTAGAATACACTCGAGTGTATCCAGAGCGGAATACACTCAAGTAGTTTTTCATGATGCAATATTTTTTTTGAAAATCTAACCCATTGATCTTATTAAACATCTTGTGAACAACTCATACACAAAAATTGAGCACATTTGGATATGTATAGCTCATGTTATGAAGACCACAAAAATTTTGCATTTCAAATTAGTTTCACGCGTCGATTTTGTTGCCCTTGGATGAGTGACTTACACTCATCCAAATGGGCTCAAAATTTGTATGTAGCCTAGCTATAGTATGACGGTGAAGATCGATGGTTTACATTTTGCAAAAAATAGTCTTGATATGCAAACACACTTGAGTGTATTTGTGCGATCTGTACACTCGAGTGTATTCTAGCCTGACTCTCTCTCTCTCTCTCTATATATATATATATATATATATATATATATATATATACATATATATATATACATGGATTTATTCGTTGCCCATGCAGGTAGCCTGATTTTTTGCTACCAGCAAATCCAAAAGTGTAACTACATGGTACACAAAAGTAACTCTAAGATCAAAAGAGTAACTATATTGATAAAAAAGTAACAATATGACTAAAAAAGTAAGTGCGTAGAAAATATACAGTCAGTAAATATATCGACGTATTTTTTATTTTGGTGGGGCAAATGATATTATTTTTGGATGAAATTTTTTGGGGAGCTAGATAAAATGCTCCTCTACAATTGCGAATTAAAAAAAAAAGTGACAGGAAGGGTGTACAGGTAGCTACCCACGCGGGTATTAAAGATGATCCCTATATATACATATACATATATATATAGTTTGTGGAGTTTGTATGTGGAATTTAATTGGATATGTACATAATCATTTTAATATTCTCATTGTATGCAATAAAAGAATGAAAACTAAATCTGATCCTATTGATTTAAATTCTAGATAGACCGTAAACTAGCGTGATTCTGATACCATTATAGGCAAAATCAGGCGTTGACATAGGCAGTGGAAACAAAAAAAATAAATGCCAGTTTCCCAAAATAGCAAGATCACTTTAACAACAATGTATCTAAGAGGAAAAGGTTGCAAGGTTATACTTGGTCCTGGAGCAAGTCCACTGAATTTACCCTTGTAGTAGAATCATGCTTCTTTTTTTTTCAGGCAGCAACACGCTCCTTCAATAGCAGCAACACTTGAACAGTCATCTCTACTGGCCTCCTGGTGCATCACCATAGACATCAGTTGACGATGTCCTCCTAGCAGCAGACAATGGCCTCCCTCCTGTAGAGTAGTCCATGCAGACCACCGAGAACTCCACATTGTTCTACTAGAGCCAATGGGAAGGAGTTGTCCCCCTCTGTCGACATACTAGTCACCGACATGCTCTCCCATAATTGTTCTCAGTTGTTGTATCCCTCACTATCCCTCCCTTTAATAATAGGTAGGACTTGCTCGGGTTCTCTATTGGTTACCACAACCGGAGAGGACAAAAATTGTTAGAGAAGTTGATTCTCAATTGTGTGTGTTGGGAAGACCTCAGTACCCCTATATTTATAGTAGAGGCTAGGGTCAGGGTTTCCAGTCTGTGTAGGAGTAGAAGGGTCCAAAATCATGAATTTTCTAGAACATGTTGTTGGGTTTTAAGGGAGGCAGAGAAGGCAGCGGAAACAAAAATGTTCTCCCCCAAACCAAGAACAAGGAAACGCGTCAACGTCTATACAATAAGAAAGGATGGTTTGTGGAATCATACCTTATCCCCAGGCTTGCTCGGCGACAATACCTCGCGCCTTGCGCGGTCTTCACCTCCTGTCTTGGACGGTGCCTGTGCAGCTTCTGGTCGCACCAGGACTGACGAGATTGAAGGCTGTCCTCCTAGCGGCAGAAACCTCCCGCCTCTGAAGTAGTCCACACGGACCACCTGGAACACCAATCTCCTTGTCCCAAAAGGAATTGGAAGGATTCACACCCTCCTGTTGGCGTACTAGTCGCCAACACACTCTCCTGCTACCAGTCGCAACTGCAGTTGTCTTTCCCTTGCTGTGCCTCCCTTATTGGGTAGCACTTGCTCAGGCTCTCTCGGTTACCAAAACCAGAGAGAACGAAAACTTTGCAGAGCAACTGGTTTTCACTGAGTTGTACTTTAAGAAGCCCCCAATACCCCTATATATATAGGAGGGTCATGGGACATGGTTCTCCATCTCGGGCAATATGGGACTAAAAGCAGGAGTAGAAGGGTTCGAGATTTTCCACAAAAACAACCAACTCACAACCTGAACCGATTGTTTCACAACTGAAACGGTCAGTTGGGGACCTGAGCCGGTCGGTTGACACCTCAACCGATCGGTTGGGACCCATGAGCCGATCGGTTCACTTCTGAACCGGTCAGTTTGTGGTCCTGATCAGTTCCCGATTGACTTTCCTTCTTTTGTTTCTAATTGGTATCGAATACCAATCCTTTTTCCCAATCAAATTGGGCAACTGAAATGAAAGGAAAATTCTCACCAATCCAACTTTCCCAACTTGCTCAGTTGCACCAGTTGAACTGATCGTTTCAACACTTGAAGCAATCGTTTCACCCTGTCCATGAGCCGATCGACTCAACACTTGAGCCAACCGGTTCACCAAGCTCAGCCGATCGGTTCATCACATGAGCCGATCGGTTGGGAGTGTAGATTGTGTAGAATTAGTCAATTGTGGTTTCAATCAATCTGATACTCCAATCAATGTGTTCAACACCTTGAACATTATGATATTGAGCTATCAATTGATTGAGTGTTTAATCGAACTACTAAATTCCTTTAGTAATCAATCTAAACATTGTTTGTGGACAAAACTCCTCTTCCAGGTTAAATCCTATGTGTGTGACCCTGCAGGTCCATTTCACATTGGCAGTGAAAGTCCATAACACTTATGAATTCACAAGCAAAGAGCGGTGCCTAGTCACACATCAGTGCTACCCAAGTGAAAGTAGAAAGTTGGAGAACAACTTTCAATCCTACAATCCATGAATGGTGTTATAGTGAATGTATAATTCCATTGTCACTGATATCCCGAATGAACTCGAGGCATGGAACAGTCATCCTGTCAACATTCATTCACTTTCTTGATCTCAGAGTAGATTGGAAGAGATATGTATGACATCAATATCACATACTGATTCACACATGCGTGCACGCCTTTCTCAATCCTACTCATCAAGTGGCCATGGATATCAAACTCCCTCAGGAGGGACAAATCCCATATCTATCACTCACCCCTCAAAAGCCCCATGTGTCAAAGCCACCCAATCATCACCTTTATAACAACCCATGTTTTAGGACTGCATTTGATGATGTCAAAGTGTGCCCAACGTCATGTGTTGAGTGTAGTGATTTCAGGTCAAAGAATCACACTCACCACCATCACTGTGAGTACTGACTGTGACTACCATGTCATGGTTCCATGTGTCAAACTCACGGTGGGTCTGTCCAGTACACTTGTTCTCTAACAAGTACCTATGTGTTTGGTTTGATATCTCTATATCATGACTAATGAGATTCTGTCATCAACCAACACCACAATCTAGTATTATGTGTCATTGTTGTCTATTTACCTTCCGCAATGACATCTGACTAGGGACATAACAAGAATGTACAAACTCTTAGCATCCGTATGATCTCATCGTTCAGGTCCTGAACATGAAGGCATACGTCATTGAGTACTGTCATTCTCTAGACATTCAATCTGTTCTATCACTATCTCATATGACTGAACCAGAAAGAATTGGAAGCTTGCCTTTGATGTTTATCAAATCAATCTTAATGTATCCCACCAATCATCCCATGATTGGCTCTCAGGGCATACATACCAACAGACTCCCACTTGCACTGCGAGCCAATCACCCTTGAATCATATTCATAGTGATCTTCAAACATGTCCCACATGTTACTGTACTCTAGTGCGAACATAGTGAGTTATGGCAACACCTTGCCAAAGTCAGTATAAATTGCATGTCTCTCATCTCTTCGCTGTACGTCACACGTATGAGATGGAGTTGCTGTAATATGCGATCCAGTATTCCTTTGCTAACCTTTAGCCACATTGCATGATCAAGGATTCCATACTTGTCATCAATGAGCAGAATATCTATAAGTTCATCTCATGAACTTTCAGATCCATATAGTATCTACTGCTGTTCTCTAACACATAGATACTCGGAATTTCCCTTTTAAATGCTTTTATTGGAACACTTCCAATTATCAACAAACTTTCACTTTTATATATCCTATATATATTTTGCGATTAATTTTCTATCATTTTGGAAGTTCACATCAATGTAACTCTTTACATTGAACTCTTCCTTATCTCCATAGAACTAGTACTTCACAAGTACTTATCAAGTTCTCATGGTATTCCAGTAACCCTTACTGGAAGTAGATAGACATCCACTCGTCATGTCCCACATACGAGTTATCAGGATGAGCACATCATATTGTCATGTCCTACATACAAGATGATGAATGCATTTTGTTCTTGCCATGCAAGATAATGGGATGATTACATACATGATAGATCCATATCTATTCTTAGTGTTTCCATTCTTCATAAGAATTGGACACTTGGCCTTGGGATACAAACTCCATGTAACATGGATAAGTTTTCTCTCACTGAATCTGTGCATACTGAACCCTTCATTACAGATTGCCAATGTATGCTTTCTCTTTTCAGGTCAAGAGGTTTTTGAGAACTATCTCTATACATACCTATTCCTATCACATAGGAAACATCTCTATCTTCCTTAAATATAATTTCCACTTTTGGATTTCCATTCCATTTCACATCAACATGTGGAATGTGAATACGCTCCCACTAAATCACAGATCCCTTCTTTATCTTTGACATATCAGTCAAACCCTTTGACTATATCATCAAAGTAAAGATCCAATTCTGAGTTGCTTGTACTCAATCAATCACATTGATTAGTCCATTGTAACTTATAGACTTCATTTGCATTAGTGGATTCATAAACCTTATAGGTTGTGTCACGTACACATCCTTGTTTTATTCCTCATAGGAATGCGGTTTTAGTATCCATATGCCAAATGTCTTAGTCATTAAGTTGCAATCAATCAAGCATCATCCTTCTCAAAATGTTATCCATGTGTCTTAACACTTAAGACTCATTTGCACTTATGGATTTCATCCAATGGGTGATACCATCAAGGTCATACCTTATGGTTCACATGGATGTCATTTAGGATGTAATGGTCATATACCATGACTCAAAATTTGGTTCCTCATATTCATCTGGATAGTTGACTCATCACATGAACAACTCATCACATAGATAATTGAGGTGTATCTGTCAAGGATATAAGAACTCACAACTCCTTGTGATTCTTATTGTCTTTTATTAGTGTGGGGTATTCTTTTATTAAGAAGAATTTAGTTATTTGATAATTATTCTCTAACTCCTTAGAGTATGATTCCTTCTTGATTTAGACATCACCATGCCTTAATCAGGAGTTCACTATGATACACTATCATAATCACTCATAAGGATCTCAAACATTTGGTCCTAGTATTTCATTCATTGATCTCACTAAGAATTAACACTTTACCAAATTTGCACTTCATATATGATAATCTTGAACACTTCAAGTTATTCATATTGGTATTTCTCTAAACACCATTTGAAGTATTAACATTTGTTCCAATAGGTATGTAAATACATCACATGTATTATACCTAATAGGATAATCATTCTCCCACTACCTTTAGTGAATATTGATTAACCATGTCCAAGATATTCATGTCTCTTACTGGTTCTCTAACCAAAAGAGTCTAGATTTATCCATCACATGGAAACTAGAAATGAATTTCTCATGATTGATGCTTATTTGATTGTTTGAGTTATCTATAACTTTTAGGTATCATTTTATCTTATGCATATCAAATACCACAAGATAAACAAGGCATTGCCACAAAGCTCATATCTTTATAAATTGAAACATCTCTTTATTGATTGCCATCATTGTCATAAAATATGCAAAATAAAGTGTTTCTATCTATTGGCAAATATGAAATAACAGTTCATAACTGTATTACATGCCTTATAGGCTGAAAATAAACTAAAGTACTCCTATTTATGGCGGAAACACTTGCCCCAATTATGAGTGCTTTACACTTTACATCTTGGTATCATATACCTCAAAAAGTTTTACAAGTTTACTTTCATGACACCTTTAAGTAGAGACGTCGGTCGCCTCCTTCTTCTTTTGTTCTTCCACATAGAGAGGACAATTCCTTTTCCAATGTCCTGGCTTTTGACAATGGTGGCAATTGCCTTTCTTGGTCACGCCTCCCTTGGCCTTGAGAGCTGAAGACGACTTGGGCTCCTGGCTAGCATCAGAACCTTTCTTAGCTTTGCCCTTGCCCTTGTGCTTGGACTTGCCTTTCTTGCTTGTGATCACCATCACAGACTTAGGCTTGTCCTTCTTCATCTGTATCTCGGTTGTCCTCAACATGCCCAACAACTCTGACAGTGTCCTATAAAAGTTGTTCATGTTGTAGTTCATCACAAACTGACTGTAGGATTCTGGCAACGATTGCAGTATCACGTCAGTAGCCAACTCTTGGCTTAGTGGAAAACCCAGTCTTTGTAGGTTCTCCACATACCCAATCATCTTGAGTGTGTGAGGACCCACTGGATCTCCTTCTGTCATGACGCACTTGAACAGTGCCCTTGAGACATTGTATCTCTCTTGCCGTGCTTGATCTTCATACATGTTCCTGAGATGCTGAATCATCTCAATGACACCCATGTTCTCATGTTGTCTATGCAACTCGTGGTTCATAGAGCACAACATCAAGCACTTTGCATCAATGGCATCATCAGAATGCTTCTTGTAAGCATCCCTTTCTGTCTTTGGTGCATTAGGAGCCGGTTCCTCTAGAATTGGAGTATCCAGGACATAGAGCTTTCTCTCTTGAGTGAGAACAATTCTCAATGTCCTATACCAGTCGTGAAAGTTTGTCCCATTCAGCTTGTCCTTTTCAAGGACCAATCGCAAAGAAAAATGATTGTTGTTTGTTGTCATTTGTACTACAAAAGGAAATATGCAATTTTAGTCCAAAAACTCATTTTTGACTTATTTGATTGATTTGAAAAGTTGACTATATAATTAGGCCTTTAATTAATTATCGCTCCCACTATTTTAGTTCAAATTGATAGCCCTCGCCATCAATTTGGAAGATTGCAGCGTACAACCTTGTAGTGGGCAAGATCCTGAAATCCTCTAAGTCATGGACCAGCTAGGGCTGTCACCCACAACATAGATCTCTCAGGTAGGCAACTCTTGCCAAATTGCATCATATGCAACTCATGATAAGATGTCATATGCAACTCTTTGCCATGATCATCTCTATGCCTCAAGGTACTAGATCCCATCTAGATCACCTTGTTAAGTCCAACCCAAAGCAAACACAATGAATATGCACCCTGCTAGGGAAGACCCACCCATTCATCCTTCACGCTTCCAAGAGATAGACGGTGCACCACGCTAGGGCGTGCCCACACTTGGTCGATCAAGCTTTTCACGTGTGTCGCATTTGGAAGGCATCTAAAACTTAATATTTAATGAGGGATTTGGTTTTTATATACATATACATATCCAATCACCACAATACATAGTACGTATCATATACATGCTATATCCCACAGAAACATGCAAAATGATAAAAGTGATGATTATGGCCATCCTAATGTGAATCCTCGAGCCAAGAGGAATCACGGTCATCTAGGTCTACATCACATGTAACCTGTACAAGATGAACTTTGTGCTTTGTCTTCCGAGTAGATCAACTCATCACATGAGTTGCCTGCTCGATCTGGTCGATCGTCTGGGTGCCACCAGCCGATCGGTTGGCTCCTCCAACCGATCGGTTTGCTTGGTCGTCGTGCATCTCTTCATGGCCACCTGCCGCTCGTATCGCTCCTCGAACCGGTCATCAACCGATCGGCTCACCCCTTGAACCGATCGTCTGGAACGTCAACTGATCGGTTCACGCCTTGAACCGATTGTCTCAGCTGTCGTCAGGATGTCCTCCGTTCTTTGACATAATAGGAAATAAAATCTATCCTATTTTACATTGTAAAAGAGAAACCTCAAGTTACATTCGAGGGGAGCAAAGGTGGGAAAGCAATCTCGAATTATTTCAAGTTACATCGGGAATAGGAGAAGGAAGATCGGTGCGTAGATCGAGATGCAAGCAACCACATACAACCATACACAGATAGGGTTTATTGGCCATAACCATGCTATATATCCACCACAAAACTCATTTAAGGGCGACGCGTATCGAGTGCATTAATAATACATATCATATATGTAATTGGGAATTGTGGATTTAGGATTGGACATGCATAAAGCCAATGTTATTCGCATCGTATGCAATAAATAAAGGCGACAAACCAAAATCGATCATATCGATAATCCCTAAAGTATAGAGCAGTTGACGTGGCTCTGATACCACTGTTGGGTTTTAAGGGAGGCAGAGAAGGCAGCGGAAACAAAAATTTTCTCCCCCAAACCCGGAACAAGGAAACGCATCAACGTCTATACAATAGGAAAGGATGGTTTGTGCATACCTTGTCCCGAGGCTTGCTCGGCGACAATACCTCGCACCTTGCACGGTCTTCACCTCCTGTCTTGGACGGTGTCTGTGCAGCTCCTGGTCACACCAGGACTGACGGGATTGAAGGCTGTCCTCCTAGCGGCAGAAACCTCCCGCCTCTGAAGTAGTCCACACGGACCACCTGGAACTCCAATCTCCTTGTCCCACAAGGAATTGGAAGGAGTCGCACCCTCCTGTTGGCGTACTAGTCGCCAACACACTCTCCTGCTACCAGTCGCAATTGCAGTTGTCTTTCCCTTGATGTGCCTCCCTTATCGGGTAGCACTTGCTCGGGCTCTCTCGGTTACCAAAACCAGAGAGAATGACAACTTTGTAGAGCAATTGGTTTGCACTGAGTTGTACTTTGAGAAGCCCCCAATACCCCTATATATATAGGAGGGTCATGGGATAGGGTTCTCCATCCCGGGCAATACGGGACTAAAAGCAGGAGTAGAAGGGTTTGAGATTTTCCACAAAAACAACCAACTCGCAACCTGAACCGATCATTTCACAACTGAAACGGTCGGTTGGGGACCTGAGTCAGTCGGTTGACACCTCAACCGATCGGTTGGGACCCATGAGCCGATCGGTTCACTTCTGAACCGGTCAGTTCGTGGTTCTGATCAGTTCCCGATTGACTTTCCTTCTTTTGTTTCTAATTGGTATCGAATACCAATCCTTTTTCCCAATCAAATTGGGCAACTGAAATGAAAGGAAAATTCTCACCAATCCTACTTTCCCAACTTGCTCGGTTGCACCTGTTGAACCGATCATTTCAACACTTGAAGCAATCATTTCACCCCGTCCATGAGCCGATCGACTCAACACTTGAACCGACCGGTTCACCAAGCTCAGCTGATTGGTTCATCACATGAGCCGATCGGTTGGGAGTGCAGATTGTGTAGAATCAGTCAATTGCGGTTTCAATCAACCCGATACTCCAATCAATGTGTCCAACACCTTGAACATTATGATATTGAGCTATCAATTGATTGAGTGTTTAATCGAACTACTAAATTCCTTTAGTAATCAATCTAAACATTGTTTGTGGACAAAACTCCTCTTCCAGGTTAAATCCTATGTGTGTGACCGTGCATGTCCATTTCACATTGGCAGTGAAAGTCCATAACACTTATGACTTCACAAGAAAAGAGCGGTGCCTAGTCACACATCAGTGCTACCCAAGTGAAAGTAGAAAGTTGGAGAACAACTTTCAATCCTACAATCCGTGAATGGTGTTACAGTGAAAATATAATTCCTTTGTCACTGATATCTCGAACGAACTCGAGGCATGGAACAATCATCTTGTCAATGTTCATTCACTTTCTTGATCTCAGAGTAGATTGGAAGAGATATGTATGACATCAATATCACATACTGATTCACACATGCGTGCACGCCTTTCTCAATCCTACTCATCAAGTTGCCATGGATATCAAACTCCCTCAGGAGGGACAAATCCCATATCTATCACTCACCCCTCAAAAGCCCCATGTGTCAAAGCCACCCAATCATCACCTTTATAACAACCCATGTTTCAGGACTGCGTTTGATGATGTCAAAGTGTGCCCAACGTCATGTGTTGAGTGTAGTGATTTTAGGTCAAAGAATCACACTCACCACCATCACTATGAGTACTGACTGTGACTACCATGTCATGGTTCCATGTGTCAAACTCATGGTGGGTCTGTCCAGTACACTTGTTCTCTAACAAGTACCTATGTGTTTGGTTTGATATCTCTACATCATGACTAATGAGATTTTGTCATCAACCAACACCACAATCTAGTATTGTGTGTCATTGCTGTCTATTTACCTTCCGCAATGACATCCGACTAGGGACATAACAAGAATGTACAAACTCTTAGCATCCGTATGATCTCATCGTTCAGGTCCTGAACCTGAAGGCATACGTCATTGAGTACTGTCATTCTCTAGACATTCAATCTGTTCTATCACTATCTCATATGACTGAACCAGAAAGAATTGGAAGCTTGTCTTTGATGTTTATCAAATCAATCTTATATCCCACCAATCATCCCATGATTGGCTCCCAGGACATACATACCAACACATGTAAACGGTGAACTGGTCGGTTCACACACCCAACTAGTTGGTCGGTGCATGAGTCGGTTGGTTCACTAAGTGAACTGGTTGATTTGTGTAGTTTTTGTTCTAAATCACATTGGTATTCAATACCTGATTAATGATAAACATGACATCAACATCAATCCTTGTTTCAATCAAATAGGCAACTAAACTGGGTGACCATAGGGTGAACTGGTCATCTCACATAGTCAAACGGTCATTTCACATTGTGAGATTGTCATTTCACAAGTGAAATGGTCATTTTACTTGTTCAGTTCAAGCAAAGTTCAATCAATATTGATCCAACTGACCCTAAACTCCAATTGATTGGTTCAACACTTGAACCATTTAGTTTAGAGTCCAGTCAGTCAATCTTGAACCTCAATTGTTTAATTGAATACCTAAACACCTTTAGTAATCAAATTAAACATCATTCATGAATATACTCCTTTAATCCAAGTGTATCCTATGTGTGTGACCCTATAGGTCCAGAATTATGTTGGTAGTGAATGTCCATAACCAATTATGACATAAAAAGCAAAGAGTGGTGCTTAGTCAAACATCATTGCTACCCAAGTAATTCGAAAAAGTTGGAGAATAACTTCAACCAATAATCCCTGATCAATGTTAACATGATCGTATAGTTCCTTTGTTGCTAATATCTAGATTAAACTCGAAGCAAGGAATCGGCATCCTCTCAACATTCAATCCATGTTCTTTGACCTAGAGAATACTGTATGAGATTCACGTGAGTTCACATATCACATATTGAATCACATGAGTACGGTTGTATATTACTCAGTATCTCTTATCAAGAGGCATGGATATCAAACTCCTGTAGGAGGGACAAATCTCGATGTGTCACAACAACCCAATTATCACAACAACCCAAACTTTTGTACATCACTCACACTCAGTCCTCATGTGTCACAAAAACCCAATTATCACTGCTATGACAATGCTTATTTAGGGCTACGTTGGATTATGTCAAAGTATATCGAACGACATGTGATGAATGTAGTGACTTCGAGTCTAAGAACCACAATCACCACTATTACTATGAGAGATGATTCTGAATACCATTCCATGGTCTCCATATATCACTCTCATGGAGAGTATGTCTGATACACTATTCTCTAACATGTACCTGTGTGCTTGACTTGGTATCACATAATGGCTAATGCGACTCTATCATCAGTCAATGCACACTCTAGTCTTATGTATTGTTGTTGTCTATTTTGCTTCCAAAGTAATATCCAACTGGTGACATAATAAGAATGTGTGTACTCTTAACATTCATATGATGTCATTGTTCAAGTTACATACTTGAAGAGATACGACATTGAGTAACATCATTCTTAAGACATCTACTATGTATGTGTCATCATATCATGACTGAGACAAACATAATAGATGGAATAACCTTTATTATTATCAAATCAGGTATCTAATGCCACATTCCAATCATCATATGATTGGCTCTCTGGGCATACATACCAAAAAACTCCCACTTGCACTTAGATCCAATCACCCACAAATCTTATTCCAAGCGATCTTAACATGTCCATCATGTTTCTTCTACACAAACACTTTTATAGTGGTTTTAGCAACATTTGCTTCTAGTCGGTATTTTGCAAATTTCACATCACTTGTTTGTATGACATCTTGTATGAGATGGAAGTGTCATCCTATTCTATTTGAGATTTCTTGCCTAACCAGTAGCTCCATAGTTGTCATAAGTATTTCTACCGTGTCATCAATGGTTGGAACCTCACACAAGTTCACCCATATGAACTTCTTGATTGATGCAGTATCCTCTATTGTTATCATAACACATAGATGCTCAGATTCTTTTGTAGAATTAAACAACTATCATTAGCTTGAAACCCTTTCTAGTTTATAGTTCTTGTTTAAGATCAAACATAAATATAGATTGTGATCATTAATTTTATTTGTCATTTCTGAAGCTTGCATTGGTGGAACCATTTACACCCAACTCTTCCTTATTACCATAACCAAGGAACCAATCCTTTCAGTGCTTCTCAAGTAGTAAAGGATGTTCTTTATGGTAATCTAGTGACTCTCACTGGAATCTGACATATACCCTCTCATCATGTCCAATACATGATTCCTGACCTTGATGTTGCTCTCTTTAAAAATACATGGATACATATGTATCTTGTATAGCTTTGTTTTTAGTGCTTCTAGAGCTTTTGAATCGGTAGTAGCTACCATAGGGGATACATTCCCAAAAGGTCTCCTCTTTTGGCCCATCTAGATTTGAGTGTATCCATATTTTCTATGATTTACTTAGAATTTTCAAAGTTATACCCCATGTATTTTCTTCCAATTGTCGTGTTTATAGATTTCCTCTCACTTTGAGTAAGACCATTCTAGACATTCATACTTAGGTACCTATCATAAAATCCATTATGGGGGAACTCTCTTTTGTAGCTCTAATATCGTTTCTACACATGATTTTAATTTTCTAGAGGCTTCTGGTCAAACCCACTAATTTTGTTCTTACATTTGATCATCTTCTATACTAAGAAGAATTTGATGACAAATACATTAGGTAAGGCATCCCAATTAGATATACTTACATGATTTAGGGTGTGGTACCATGAAAATGCCTTGTCCCTCAGTGAGAAGGAGAAAGCCTACAATAAATCACCATGTGAGGAACCCTATTGATCTTCAAGGTGTCATAAACATACTTAAAGGCATCAATATGATGATAAGGGTTTTACTTAAAAGAATTTACCTCGAATCTTGTTTCCAAATTACATCTATGAAATTTGAATTCAACTTGAAGTTGGCCACATAGATTCTTGGAGGTATGATCGGTTGCCTTGACACATTGACTTTTACTACATCCAAGGAGCAGAGAGACAGAAGAACATCTTTTCGCACTATGGGATTTGGTCCAACACCTTCTCCATTTCCATTTACCCCATTTCCTTATTCAATCATAGATTCATTCTCTTACTAAGAAGTAGTTCACTTAGTACCTAAAAGTTATACAAGTTATGGTGAAAAACCAGACATGAGACTGAATTTCCAAGATATGCGTGTATACTTTTCAAATTATGTGCTATATGATCTATTACTAGAAGAAAAATAACTAACAAACTATATATATACCTCAGGTCCTTACAAGTTATTGGTTGCCTTGTCTCCAACAATGGTGCCAGTAGTTGACCACCTTTGATCCATGTGTCCAAAATGTAAGATAATGGATACATATCTTAAGGATTATACTTTAAATTTATAACATGATACATTTGAACACTCATAATGCTAATACAAGGTCCATGACAGTAAATGGGGTCAAACATGGGGAGAACGAGTGAAAAAGTATTTAGGACGTTAAGTCTTATCTTAGCCAAGTCATATGAAAGTGTGGATGGGTATTCCTTACAGAATGAATTATCAAACAAAAGATAAAAAAAGCAAAAACAATAATTCTAAGTTATCAAAACAAAATTCCGCTACTCCTTTTGGTAAGTTTGATATATGGATAGAACTTAGATCATTATTCATCAACAACCACACTCACCAACATGCAAATATGCATACCCAATGTATATCTTTAGCATAGTTTATGAGCAATCATCATTAGTGTATTGATGGAGCTACCACTTGCATGGAATTGCATGCACCAACTAAAAATCCTAAAGATGGTAAGTCTTTAGGTTTAGCCTTGCTTATACTAGATAGAGAACTCCACCCACGTATGCTAAGATATGTGGAAGTCTTATCGTAGTATAGTTAAGGGTCGAATCCACGTGACAACGATCTTGTTGGTTACAACAAGATAGAAAACGTTCTTAATCACTTATTAGTTGGTATTTAGATCGAAAGGTTGGTTTTGTTGTTTCGAACTAAGAACATGTAAAGTAAAGCAAGCGAGTAAACTTAAAGAGGTTAAACAATGATAAGAAGTCACTAGGGTGTGATCGGTTTTTCACCGCCACTACACATGGATCAAGACATGCAAAATAAAACATAACCTGCAACAAGAGTTTAGACAGTTAGTATCTTTGTAGACTTAGTTTCCTTTCAGAGAACTAACTACAAGAAGTATGGGAATGATGCAACGCCAGCCATCCCCGAACGAATGGTCAACTGCTTTGTATGATTCCCTTCTCAAAGTGTGTTCCTCGACTTACCAAGGTTGTACTTTTGTACATCAACTGATTCCATTTCATAGTATGAAAGTACAACATTTGGAAGTGAGTTTACTCCACTTCTTAAAAGCACTCCTAGATACCGAACCAAGTACATGGTGGATACATGCACCAATAACCAACATACAAATGAGTTTCGAATCTAATAGTACAAACGTAGACAATTCATACTAAAAGATAAAAGATAACACAAGTTGGTGATCAAGCAACAAGCATTCATTAAACGTTTGATGTTGAACTGAAAAGATATAAACTCTATATTAAAAACTATGGATTACATTTACATGATATGAAAACATGGGTAGCGGGGCTACTCCCCGCACCCTAGTGAGAAAGACTACTCGCTCATAACTAGGACAAAGAAGGAGGCAAGAAGAGAGAGCGCATCATCCCCACAAAGGAGAGAGGAAAGTCAAACCCTTGGAGAGAGAGAGAGAGAGACGATCCACCAGCTTCACAGGTTGTGTGATGACGAGATCCTCTCTTCCCACCTTCTTTGGCAGAGAGAGAGAAAGCAACTTCGAAATGGAGTGTGGATCTCAGACCGGCAGCCCCTGGGTGTAGGATGGAAGTCGGATTTGCTCTGGAGTGATTGAGGCAGCCTCTGGACGTCTGATGTCTGACGTCTGACTCTCCGGACCCTTGGGGTCTTATTTATAGGCCTTAAGTGAAGTCCAAACGGTTTTGAGACCGTTTGGACCTCAAGACCGTTTGGGTCTCAAGACTGTTTAGGTCTCGGGACCGTATGACTCCATGCGGTCTTGGGACCGGTTGGCTTCATGCAGTCTTGGGACCGTGTGACTCCATGCAGTCTCGAGACCGGTTGGCTTCATGCGGTCTTGGGACTGTGTGACTCCATGCGGTCTCGGGACCGGTCGTCTTCATGCGGTCTTGGGACCGGTTGGCTTCATGCTGTCTTGGGACCGTGTGACTCCATGCGGTCTCGGGACCGGTTGGCTTCATGCGGTCTTGGGACCGTGTGACTCCATGCGGTCTCGGGACCGGTTGGCTTCATGCGGTCTTGGGACCGTGTGACTCCATGCGGTCTCGGGACCGGTTGGCTTCATGCGGTCTTGGGACCGTTTAACTCCATGCGGTCTCGGGACCGGTTGAGTCTTTTATGATTGTTTTGTGTCTTTTTCTGCCAATATGAAAGGGAAAAGTTAGTCTAATAGTATATTTACAATAAGAGGGAATATTTAGGGATTATGTATAATTCTAATTAAGAAAGAGTGTGAAAACTAAAGAAAAGACTAAGATAATCAACCCAAAATTGGAGGTTATCACCCCCCCTAACTTAGAGTCTAGCTTGTCCTCAAGCTAGATAGAGCTGAGGCATGTAATGGTGAGGTGATTTTATTTAGTTAAGATTTCCATAGTCTTGCTTCAGTTCTAAATCAGAGGTCTCCTGAGGTCATATTAGAGCTTCTTCTTGCCTTAATTCTTTCAGGTATAGAGAGTTGCGCGGATCTCAGGTTTCCTATAAATCACGTAGCTCGTATTGGGACCACCTTTTTCCTGATGTTATTATGTGCATGTCATTGACTCTAATCAGCTTTGTACTTCTTTTGAAAACCTATCGGAAACTAGAGTTGTTATGAGGGTTGGCTAAGGGCTTTTGTGTAACTCTCCCTTTTAGCGGGAGAGGGTTTATCTATGCTTTTAGGAACTCACTACCGGGCACGACACATCTGACTTCATGAGGGTAGCTGAATGTACCAGCCGGGCGAGCCCTTTATCAGCCTTTTCATATATTTGGAGACCTTAGGATCTCACTACCGGGCACGACACATCTGCCTTTGTGAGGGCAGCTGAATGTACCGGCCGGTGAGACCTTTATCGGTTCTTCATATAAGTCCTTATGCATGGCACAACTCTCATGTTTTTATTCAACACTCTGGTTTTTATTCGAAAACTCACAGGCTTGGGATTTGGATATTTGGGTTTTTGGTTGGGCGACCAAGCCTCTTTTATTAAAAAGAAGAAAACTGTTCTTAGAATTTCCCGACATGCACTTATTTTCTGGTTGGTGGTCCACTTGCGAGGTTCCTTGATTTGGATTTCACTGATTTCCCTCCTGTCCTTGAGAATATTTGGCTTGCTTCGACTTTGATATTGACTTGTTGAAGAGTCTGATGTAGAACTGAAGCAAAATCATGAAAGTCAAGCGTGAAGGAAATTTATTAACTCGCCGTTACATGCCTTTATGCTATTATTATTCTTATTCTTGAGGACTACTGGATTCTTAAGTCAGCAGGGGTTTATCTTGATCCAAGAGGGATGCTATTCTATATGAGTGGGGTTTAATGTTAGGAAATCTAGAACAAAAAACAAAGACTAAAAGTGTAAAAGAATTTGTATAAAAATAAAGAGAAGGGAGAATTAAGAAGAAAGGTTTGTAGAAATGATACCTCGCCCTTGTCTAGTGTACTCCCCCCCTAACGTATCACTCACTCTGTCTGCAGAGTGTCAAGGTGATAGGATGAGAAGTACAAGGACAAGGGCATCAGGCTTCTGTTAATCCTTTGTTTGCGCCGTGTGTGCGGAGTAGGTTAGCAGCAAACTTTCCGCGAAGGGCGTGGTAATCCACATATGTCATATCCTCTACTGGTCTTTGAAGGGTCATGATGGTGTACATCCAGTAGAGGACATGGAAGCCGCAGTCATTTGATTGGCGAATTTGCTGTGGACATTTGTGGTTGAAGGTTGGGCGATGAAAATGTTCTTTGCCATAAACCCTTGAATGCTGACTTAAAAAGGCAATTAATTTGTCAGCGCACTCCTTCGCTACTACCTCTGTGGGCGTCTTTGGTGTCACGACATAATTCCTCTGTCGTGGATTGTACTGGATGTCGGAACTGTTATAGATTGTAGTTGTTCCTTCTGGTAGGTTTGTTTCCAGGAGCATCCAGTGCTCGTGATAAAGGAAGGGTAGCATGATGAAATTCGGCGTTGTGTGTTGTAGAAAGGAGATCAACGCTTCAATTGTTCCTAAGTTCTTTAGCTTTAAAAGATCATCCTTCATGTATGGGGATGCCATATATGTTGTGGGGTTATTTTGGCCGAGGAGAAATTGATAAGCGGCCATTAAGCTGACGGCGAGAGATCCTTTAAACTGTATAGTCTCTCGAAGCGTGTCTGCCATTATTAGAATGTCACCAGACATGAATACAAGTTCATCCTTCTCGGCAGAGATCCTCGACATGATGAGGCGTAGTTCAATGTCAGAGAGACCTTTGCAAGCACTGAGGTCAAAGTCCGGGAAAGTTGGTTCTATGGCAGACAAAGGATCTATGTCACTCTTTCTTTGCTCGAGAGTTGTGGCTGTCGCTTTGGATTTCTCCAACTCTTTCAAAGTTTGTTAGAAAGGTCGCCTCTGCGACCGTTGTATTGCTGAAAAAAGGTAACGAGGGACGTCATCTGGTGCCATTTTCGGATCCTTGAAGAACCGTCTATCACAAATGAGCTCCATGGCGTAACGTCCTCGCAAGGAGTGAAAATCTTCAGCGACTAGATCAGCAAAAGGGATTTCTTGGTTCAGCGCTTGGATGTTTTGGATGGTGCAAAAAGCGCAGTCCCCAGATCCCTCAGCAGCTTGAACATGTGGGTTAATGATTTGGAACCAGGGTTGGCTCCAGTCTTGGCGGAGGGATGGGCGCGTAGCCCAGATTAACTTGAGAAGCCTGAAAGGTATGCATCGTGCTTCACCTGCTTCTTCACCAACAAAATTTATTGTACCGGCAGGTAGCTCAGTGCCACAAAAATTATAGACCTTGGCATCCCGAGCCTCGGTGTCTACAATCATAAAAAGCCAGTGGTCCGAAACTTGGAAGGGCACTGTGAGATAACGTGCCCGCCGTGCTAAACCAGCACGCAGCCGCTGTATGGATTTTACTCGTATATCTTTGTATAAAAGGCCGATGGATAGAGCAGGTGAGGCGTTAAAGACTGGTTGCTGCCTCTTAGAACTTATGTATACTTCTATACAGTTGGCGAGTAGGACACAGAAGGTTGCCATTGGCATCGTGGACCGAGGTCGCAGGATGTTGCGGAAGTTTTCTCGTGTCGAATTGTGCTTAGTTTTTGTGTTATGATAGATGATGTCTTCCCCCGCTTTTGCATCGTCGACAATAGTGTTCAGTATAAAAATATCCTGAGCATCTAGTGTGGAGATGGCCGCCATATCTAAATCGTGCATTTTGTGCGGTAGAGGTGGTGGCGGGGGAAGCTCTTGCGGAGGAGGGGGAGAAGAAGGTTGTTTCAGGACTTCTGCATAGCCTTGCAAATCGTCATCCGAGTCAGAAGCAGAATCGAGTTCTTCATCCGTATCTAATCGCACTCGTTCTGACTCGTCCTGGTCATCGGGGAAAGGCATTGATATGTCAAGTGCGGAGAGAGGTTGAGCGGTTGTTGCGGGTGGGCTTGTGCTGGTTCCCAATAGACAGTGGTGGAACTCAGTGAAAGCCACATTTTTAGCAGACTCCCCAATGGATCCCAAATTAGAGTAGTCAAGGAATTGGTCCCCATATGACATGTTTACATTGTCGTTGTGGGTGGGGGGCTTGGGAAGGTGTCCACCTTCTTGGTGACCTTTGTCATAACCTTTTTGAGAAGGTTCTGCTGCTTGGCCAGGATCCTCTCCATCATTAGATTTGTCACCTAAGGAGGTGGTATCGTTGTTAGAGTCGGCAGAGGAGTCAGAGTCTTCTTCGTCGGTGTTATCGCCATCTTTGTTAGCTGCTTCCTTTTCTGCTGGCTTCTTTTTTGCTTTCATTTTGCATCGCCGATGGGTGGCTTGTAACTCGTCGAATGCCACTTGCACATGCTCGTGTGTTTCGAGCAGTGCGTCGTGTGTTTCTTTGAGATCGTTATATCAGCCCTCGGTAGAGAGGAGTCGTGCTGTAAGATCTATTACTTGAGCACGTAGTTGCTGGATTTCATTATTTGTTGACTCCTCTTGGAGATTGTTTAGGTGTGTGAGGGTGTTGCTGATGGTGTCCAAGCGCGTGCTAAGAGCTGCTTATTGTTGTTTGAGCTCGTGGAGAGTCTCGGGCAGAGGTTGAGTCTGCCTAGAGATCTCATCGACTTGTGTAGCCATCGCCTCTTGCTGGCGCTTCGCTCCAAGGACCAGCTCGGGCAGGTTGTTGAAGTGGTTGTTGATGTGATCAACTTGCTTAGCCACCGCATCTTGTCGTTGCTGAAAACCTTGGAGGATGTTGGGCAAGGCACAGTTCTGTTCGTCGATCGTGGCCACCTGTTTAGATAATCCCTGCACACAAGAAAAAATAGAATGTAAATGTTAGAAGGATCGGTAAGGAGGTTTTGGATGACGTCAAATTGATGTCTGAATTCCTCACTGATATTGGGAAAAGGGACCCTAGAGGCGGAAGGGTGGGGTGGCTAGGGTCTGTGTGGGAGGGTGGTAGTGCCTTGCGGAAGAGACACTGATGGTGGCGCGAACTGCGTGGTGACTATGGATGGAGTCACCAGTGGTGTCGGGGTGGTGGTGGATGAGAAAGGTGGTGGTATTTCAGGTGAAAGTGGTGGGAGTGATTGTGATGGGGTAGTGACTGTGGAGGTGGAGGGGAAAGTGGTAAAGTCAGGCATAGGGGTGGAGAAGGGGGAACCCGAAGGGAAAATGGGTGAAGAAGAAGATGCGGGTGGTAGTGTGGTTGTGGGGAAAAAAGGAAGGGTGGTGGATGTTGGAAAGGTGGAGGGTGGTGAGGTGGTGGCGGTTAGCTCAACATTTAGACTCATAATGAAGGAGTCTAAAGATGAGGTGGTGATGTGATCTTCGGGAAGGGGGTTGTCTTCTGGATGTGGTTTGGAAGTTGGTGTCCCCAACAGCTGATGTTTCTGTGAAAGTCTAGTGGAAGGTCGTTTCACAGGAATTTTTGGTATTCTGGCTGTCGGGGCGTTGATGCTGAGTTCAGTCTGCCCCGCCTTTATTTTCTGTGTTGGTGCTTTTACCGTAGCTAAGAGTTTGGTAAGCTCCTCGACAGTGAAGAGGAGCTTTTCCTTGTCGTAGTCTGCAAGCTCCGGGAGCGGTAGCAGGGTTCTGGATGACTTGACTGTAGGGCAGAAGACGTAATGTAGCTGTGCATTCTTTTCCTTAATAATGAAGGAGTTCTTCAATGTTTGTTCATTAGTAAGGACGTCGCCCTTTATTTGCGTGCATCTGGGTAGAGGTCTATCCATCTTGAGATATTTGATGATGGATGTGACATGACCTCCCATGCAGATTTCCTTTCCCAGGGAGTAGGCAGATAATTTCTGGATCAGATGTCTTCCAATGTTGACTGGCATTTCGTTTAGAATGGACCAGAGAACAAAGAGATCTGAGATTGTAACATTCCCTCCTTATGTCCTGGGGAAGAGAGCGCCTGCTAGGATTTTGTGTAAGGTGCGCACTAGTCCAGAATGAATATTCGATGCTTTGCATGTCTTAGCATCATAGGTGGGGTGCCCAGTCAGAGATTTCCAGAAGTTGTGCCTTTTGAAATTTGGATTCTCAGTTCCCACAGCCTTGGCTTTCTTTAGCTGCTCCTGGTTGTCAATAAAAGTTTCATTCAGCATGTTTTCTGTGATGACAACCTTGCTGCCGAAAAGTTGGGTGACCATCCTACGGTCACCTCCATCCCATGATCTATCCATAATTTCGACTGGCTCTTTGTTAAGAAAGGTGAAAAATTCAGTTGTGGGTTCGGAATATGAGATCTCAGGTACTAAACACAGCCTTGTAAGGTTGGCTTTGTCTAGCATGTTGAAAATTTGGTCATGGATCCCCATCTTAAGTAGTATGCTGGAGCAGACGTACTTAGTAGGTTTTAGGATTTTGTCGGTGGAGAGGGCGGTGTTTATGTAGATGTTTTCTGGTGGTGGTGCCGCGGTGGTGACGGGAGGGAAAGTGGGGACAGTGATGGTTGTGGGAGTGGCAGCGGAGGTGGTGATTGGTGGAGTGTTTCCTGTCAGGATTTGCTCCCTTGTAGTGGCAGGACGGACTTGCTTTCTGGCTCGTTTCTTGGAGGGCTGTCCGGTTGCAGTATCTTGGACTTTGCATTTCCCCTTTTATTCTTTAGCTGGGGATTCCTCCTCAGAGTTTGGCTTGTAATCCGAGCCTTCATCATCGTCGGAAGAAATTTCTTCCACTTCTTCTTCAGGTGCCTCGGCCAGGCACTTGTTGATGCGGTCAATTTTGCACAGAACCACCATGATTTTGACATTAGGTGGGGCCTTCCCAGTGTTGTTTTAGTTGTCTATGATCTTCTGGAGTTTGGCCCGGTCTTCCAGCATTTGCTCCTTTGTCCAGAAAGGAGCGTCTTCAGATCCTGTCGCATGCTTAGCTGGTGATGCCATTTCTGAAAAGTAGAAAATCCTAAGTAAGAATACATGCTTAGAAAAGAAGTGGATTTTTATTTGTATTTATGATGTTTTATATTTTTATGAAACTTAAACGAATGTGGAAGGCCAAACGGTTTGAAGACCGATTGGCCCCAAATGGTTTCAGTACCATTTTGGTTCCAAACGGTTCCGAGACCGTTTGGTCGCAAACGGTTCCGAGACCGTTTGGTCCCAAACGGTTCCAAGACCGTTTGGAAGGCGAAACGTCGGGTAACAGCCGGCGAAGGGAAAGCGGAGGCGCCGGTGATAAAGACGAAGGTGGAGATGGAAGGAGCCTACGGCGATAAAGACGAAGATGGCGGAGCCGGCGGCGATGGAAAAGAGGGTGGAGGGTGCCACGCCGGTGCCGTAGACGATGACGGAGGTGAAGACAGTTGCGGAAGCGAAAAGGCCGGTCATTGCCGTGGTGGCACATGTAGGCGTTGCGATGGTGGCTGGACTACCTTGCAGCCGAAGGTAGAGATGATGATCATGAAGTGGAGAGCGGAGGCGAGGTCGACGGAGGTGAGCCGCGCGGGAGCAGGGAAAATAGAGGCAATGGAACAGCTCTTGCGCAAAGGTTTGAGAAAGCTCGAGAGTCGAAGAGGGAAGAACGAGGGGGTAGGGTTTATATTTATAGGGATCGGGGGTCGACCCTACAAATTCTCCAGGTCAAACGGTTTCAGGACCGTTTGGTCCCAAACGGTTTGCAGACCGTTTGGTCCCAAACGGTTTCAGGACCGTTTGGGAGGGTTAAGGTCGAAGGGATTTTTATATTTTTATGTTTGTTTTGGTTATGTGAAATTTTTATATTTTCAGAAGATAAACCTAAGGTAAATAAAAGAACGGAAAATAAAAGAAGAAGCTGAAATCTTGGGTTGCCTCCCAAGTAGCGTCTGGGTTTTACGTCGCTGGCTCGACGAAGCTTTGATGTTTGTTATGCTGATGACGGGGCGTCTCTGACTTCGATGGTGTGTCTTGGCATTTTATCTGCTGGAGTGTAATATTTTTTCAAACGATGGTCGTTGACCGTCCTTTCTTCTCCGTTATTGTCTACAATTATGACAGCTCCAGTTGGGTATATATGCTTTATGGTGAAGGGCCCGGACCATTTTGTTCTGAGTTTTCTGGGGAACAACTTGAGCTTGGAGTTGAAAAGGAGCACTTTGTCGCCGATGGCGATGTCTTTCCTTTTAAGATGACCGTCGTGCCACATTTTAGTTTGCTCCTTATAAATCCTGGCACTTTGATAAGCGGTCATTCGAAGCTCCTCGAGCTCCTGTAGTTGGAGTTGTTTATTTTCTCCGGCACTTTTAAGATCGAAATTTAGTTGTTTGATGGCCCACCAAGCTTTGTGTTCTAGCTCTACTGGAAGATGACATGATTTTCTGTATACCAAATGGAACGGGGTTGTCCCGATTGGTGTTTTATAGGCTGTTCGGTATGCCCAAAGGGCATCGGGAAGCTTGGCGGACCAGTCAGTGTGGTTTCTATTGACTATTTTTTCTAGGATCACCTTTAGTTGTCTATTAGACACCTCAACCTGACCACTGGTCTGTGGATGGTAAGGCATTGATACTTTGTGGTTGACTCTGTACTTTTTTAACAGGGCTTCAAAACTTCGTTCCAGGAAATGGGTCCCGCCATCTGATATGATAGTTCTGGGGACTCCAAATCTGGGGAAAATGATATCTTTGAACAATTTAATAACTGGTTTGGAATCGCAAGACACAGTGGGTGTAGCTTCGACCCATTTTGAGACATAGTCCACCGCAACCAGGATGTAAGAGAAACCATAGGAAGAAGGAAAAGGGCCCATATAGTCTATCCCCCACACATCGAATAACTCAATTTCTTACCACATTGTGAGGGGCATTTCGTTCCTTTTGGATATGTTACCAGAAAACTGACATTTGTTGCAAGATTTCACAAAATCATAGGAGTCCTTTTCTATGGTTGGCCAGAAGAAACCAGATTGCAGAACTTTTATAGCGGTTTTCTTTGCACTCATGTGCCCCCCCCCGTGGGTCCTGAATGGCAATGCTCTAGGACGGGGGTGATCTCTTCTTCTGGTAAGCAGCGACGGAAAAGTCCATCAGCACAAAGGTGAAACAGGTAAGGTTCATCCCAATAATATTGCTTTATGTCGTTGAGGAATTTCCTTTTTTCATGGTGGGAAGTGGATGGATGAATGATTCTCGTAGCTAGATAATTGACAATATCCGCATACCAAGGGAATCTGTGGGTGGCCTTCATTAATTGGTCGTCTGGAAGAGAGTCGCGGATAGGGATTTTATCTTCGTCTTCTACTTCAATACAACTGAGATGGTCGGCTACAACATTTTCCACCCCGCTCTTGTCTTTAATTTCTAAATCAAATTCCTGAAGCATCAACACCCAGCGGATAAGTCTGGGTTTGGCATCTTGCTTCTGAATCAGGTATCGAATGGCGGAATGGTCAGTGTAAACGATAACCTTGGATCCAATCAAATAGGAGCGGAATTTCTCAAATGCATAGATGACAGCCAGGAACTCCTCTGTAGTAGTGTAGTTCTTCTGCGCTTCATCTAGTGTTAGATGCATAGTAAATTACGTAGGGTTTCTTGTCGATCCGCTGTCCTAACACTTCCCCTATGGCGTAATCGCTAGCGTCACACATGATTTCAAAAGGTTGCGACCAATCTGGAGCTCTCAGTATGGGTGCATAAATTAAAGAATTTTTGAGAGTTGAGAAACTTTGCAGGCAGTCTTGGTTAAAGATGAACTCAGTATCTTTGGTCAGGAGTTGGGTCATGGGTTTTGCTATTTTTGAGAAATCCTTAATGAATCTTCTGTAGAACCCTGCATGACCCAAGAAAGCCCTTACACCTTTTATATCTTTCGGTGGCGACAACTTTGAGATAACATCGATTTTTGCCTTATCGACCTCGATCCCTCTGTCACTCACTCTGTGCCCGAGGATGACACCTTCAGTTACCACGAAGTGGCATTTTTCCCAATTCAGTATAAGGTTCGTTTCCTTGCAACGTTGTAAAACTTGTCCAAGGTTGATTAAACAGTTATCGAAAGAATTTCCGTAAACTGAGAAATCATCCATGAAAACTTCCATTATGGATTCTGTTAATCCTGCGAAAATGGCAGACATACACCTTTGGAAAGTAGCGGGGGCGTTACATAACCCAAAGGACATTCTTCTAAAAGTGTATGTTCCAAAAGGGAAGGTGAAAGTAGTTTTCTCCTGGTCGTCCGGGTGTATGGGTATTTGGTAGAACCCGGAATAACCATCGAGATAACAAAAGTATTTCTAATGAGCTAAACGCTCTAGGACTTCATCGAGAAAGGGCAGGGGGAAATGATCTTTCCGCGTGGCTTTGTTCAGTTTTCTATAGTCGATACACATCCTCCACCCTGTCACCGTCCTAGTAGGTACTAACTCATTTTTGTCGTTAAGCACGACAGTAGTGCCTCCCTTTTTAGGAACTACTTGGACGGGGCTGACCCACTGGGAGTCATAAATCAGGTAGATTATGTCAGCTTTTAGTAATTTAAGGACTTCCAGGCGAACTACCTCTTTGAGATTAGGGTTCAGCTTCCTCTGATGTTCGCGTGATGTCCTAAATTCTTCGACCATGGGTAGTCTGTGCATGCATAGGGCAGGATTTATGCCCGTCAGGTCAATTATTTTATATCCAATGGACTTTTTGTGTTTCTTCACCTCATCCAGAAGTCTTGCTTCCTGGTTTTTTTGTTAAGGTGGAACTAATGATGACCGAGCATAATTTCTCCTCATCCAAGAAGACATGTTTGAGTCCCATGGGCAGAGTCTTCATCTCAGGAGCCTTAGGTGGATCAGTTGCTTCTGTAATGGTGACAGCTTTGAGTTCTTCAAAGGTGGCCTTTGGTGCTTCTTTGGCCTTCTCTAAGTGTTGAGACACTGTTGAACCAACTCATTTGCAGAGAATTCAATTTCTGGGTTGGTTAGGACATTCTCTAACTCGTCCGCTGGCTCAGATATTTCTAATTGAGACATTTGTTGTATTGCGTCTAGAAGAAAAACCTCCTCTTGGATGTTGGGACCTTTCATGTTGTTGAGGACTCAGAATTGAATTGCTTCTTTTCCGAGCCTTAGAATGATGGTACCAGCTTCAACATTGATAAGCGCCCTGGCAGTAGCGAGGAAGGGTCTGCCAAAAATTATCGGGTATCTCAGATCTTCCTTAATATCCATGATGACAAAGTCACACGGGACATAGGCATCCTTGCCTATCCTAACTGGAATATCTTCAATAATTCCAAGGGGTGTGGTGATTGTAGAGTCAGCTAATTGAATTGTCATTGATGTAGGCAGTAATTCGGTGAAACCTAATCATTTGCACATAGAATAGGGCATAATGGATATGATGGCCCCTAGGTCAGCTAATCCCTTTTTGGTTGATGCATTTCCAATGCAGCATTGAATTCCGAAGGAACCTGGATCCTTCTTCTTCTTTGGCATTTTATTCAGGATGATATCATAGGTGGTTTGGGCAAGCTTGATAGTTTCTTGTTCCTCAGTGATGTACTTCCTTGATAACAGAGTTTTGAGGTATTTTGCCCAAGCCGGTACCTCAGAGAGGGCATCAAGGAGTGGGATATCGATGTAAAGTTTCTTCATCGCCTCCTTGAATTTTTGGAACCTGGTATCCATTTTCGTTTCTCACAGTCTTCATGGATATGGGATCCTTGGTTTATACTGTAAGATTTCCGGCTCTGTGGACACTTGTTCTTTTCCTTTGCCCTTTGCATTCTCTATGGACTTCTCCGTTCCTGGCTTCGGGCTCTCATTTGTCATGAAGGCAGGTGTATCATCATCATCAAGAGTGATTCTTGTGGTTTAATGAAGGGTACGTCCAGATCTTGTAGTAACAACATTCAACTATTCAGGCATGTTCTTTCCGTGTCTAGGATTCGATTCAGGCTGCCCTGCAAACATGCCTGCTGGAGGCTTCAGTTGTGCAACAATTTGGGCAAGTTGAGCCTCTACTGCCTTTTTCCGAGCTTGTTGATTAGAAAGCATAGTCTGTTGTGACTGCAGCATCTGCCTTATCAAAGTCATCTCATCCTCTGGCTGAGAAGGAGTATTCTTCTGAGGGAGTTGTTGATGTCCTTGTTGAGGTTGTTGTGAAGGCAGCGCTAACTGAGGTTGCTGCAACTGAGGGTGCAGCTGTGGGTGGAGAGGAGGATGATTATACTGATAGTAGGCAGACGGATTCCTGGGGTAGTTGGATCTCGGAAAGTTATTCCTGGGGTTCCCTTGATTTTGATTGAAGTTGCTTGGGAATCCAGGTGGCAACCTAATGGAAGATCCACCCTGCGTCTGGTGTTGTGGATTTGCGGTCCCAGCAGGGTTCTCGTATTGGAATCCCGGGTGGTTCCTTGGTTGATTAGGATTATAATAAACTTGTCCAGGAATGGAATGAATAGAATTGACTTGTTCTGGCAATTGCTCTTCAGGTTGGTCAATGATTGGTTCATACTGTTGTGGTGGTGGATGAAAATCCATCATCAAATTATAGAGCATACCGCATGAAAGGGTTGGATGATCAGATGCATGACAGGCTTCACAGGTTCCTGTGGCAGCCTTAACTTGTTGAACCAGAGGATTTTTCTTCTTGTCAAACTCTCCAAGAAAAGTTTCGAGAGCTTGTTGCTTATGAGCTATGGTTTTCAAGGCTTCAGCAATAGCCTTCATCTCTATTGATTCTTCAGCTTTATAGACCTTGAGAACTCCTTTGCCAGCTGATCGTCCCCAGTTGGACTGATTCTCATCTCCGAGCGTGACTATTCTCCAGGCATCCTCGTAATTCTTTCTCATAAAGTTTCCTCCAGATGAGGAATCCAGAAATTGCTTTATGTCATCACTCACTCCCCGATAGAAGGTTTCTATCAATTGGTTTTGGGAGATGCCGTGATGAGGGAACTTTCGCAGAAGCTCTTTGAACCTTTCCCATGCTTCAGTAAGGGATTCTCTGGGAAGTTGAGATAAGTGATTAATATGTCCCCTAATCTCATAAGTTAGTGAAGAGGGGAAGAATTTCTCCAAGAACTTTTCTTCCAGGGGATCCCATGTGGTGATTATTGGCTCTCTATCAAGTGATTTATACCAGCTCAGAGCTCTCCCAGATAGAGTGAAGTGAAACAGATGAAGCATTATTGCATCAAAGGCAACTACGGCTTGCGGGACCAGTCGGCATAGTGCCTTAAACCTCTTCAGATGATCCATGTAGTCATCTCCAGAACCTCCAGAGAATGAGATGCCATGCATGATCTGAATCCATTGGGTCTGGATCTCAAAGTTTGGAATGTTGATGATCGGAGGTCGGACCAGATGGTTGTCTTCGTAGTTCTTTGGGACAACATAATCCCTTAACTGCTTGTTCCTTAGTTCCAACTGAGCAGCTTGGTTTGCTGCCTCATTTTCAGCTCTGATGCGGGCTTGTTCTTTCGCGCGAATCTCTGCTTGGATCTGAGCACGAGTCTCGGCGATGAGTTGTGCTCTTTGAGCGGCGATGGCGGCATTGACCCTCTCCATCACCAATGCAGCCTGGCGTTGATCTTCAACCATTTGCCTGGCTCTTTGGTGATTGAGTCTAATGCGGCGATGGAAGCTTCTCTCTACCTCAGAGTCGTACTCTGGATCAGGGGAAAATCTGCGGTTATGCGATGATTGCATACATGTTTTCAACCTGAGTAGAGAAAAGAAAACACCTTTTAGATGATGGCAAAGATATAATGATTTCAAGAAGATATGGATTAATGATTGAAAGAAAGTGAAAAACCCTAACCAACTAGCAAGATACTAAATGAAATTAGAACGTTTCGTTGTCCCCGACAACGGCGCCAATTTTTGATGGAGCTTCCACTTGCGTGGAATTGCGTGCACCAACTAAAAATCCTAAAGATGGTAAGTCTTTAGGTTTAGCCTTGCTTATACTAGATAGAGAACTCCACCCGCGTATGCTAAGATACATGGAAGTCTTATCGTAGTATAGTTAAGGGTCGAATCCACGGGACAACTGTCTTGTTGGTTACAACAAGATAGAAAACGTTGGAATTTCACTTAATCACTTATTAGTTGGTATTTAGATCAAAAGGTTGGTTTTGTTGTTTTGAACTAAGAACATGTAAAGTAAAGCAAGCGAGTAAACTTAAAGAGGTTAAACAATGATAAGAAGTCACTAGGGTGTGATCGGTTTTTCACCGCCACTACACATGGATCAAGACATGCAAAATAAAACATAACCTGCAACAAGAGTTTAGTCAGTTAGTATCTTTGTAGACTTAGTTTCCTTTCAGAGAACTAACTACAAGAAGTGTGGGAATGATGAAATGCCAACCATCCCCGAACGAATGGTCAACTGCTTTGCATCATTCCCTTCTCAAAGTGTGTTCCTCGACTTACCAAGGTTGTACTTTTATACGTCAACTGATTCCATTTCATAGTATGAAAGTACAACATTTGGAAGTGAGTTTACTCCACTTCTTGAAAGCACTCCTAGATACCGAACCAAGCACATGGTGGATACATGCACCAAGAACCAACATACAAACAAGTTTCGAATCTTATAGTACAAACGTAGAAAATTCATACTAAAAGATAAAAGATAACACAAGTTGGTGATCAAGCAACAAGCATTCATTAAACGTTTGATGTTGAACTAAAAAGATATAAACTCTATATTACAAACTATGGATTACATTTACATGATATGAAAACATGGGTAGCGGGGCTACTCCCCGCACCCTAGTGAGAAAGACTACTCGCTCATAACTAGGACAAAGAAGGAGGCAAGAAGAGAGAGAGAGCATCATCCCCACAAAGGAGAGAGGAAAGTCAACCCCTTGGAGAGAGAGAGAGATGATCCACCAGCTTCACAGGTTGCATGATGACGAGATACTCTCTTCCCACCTTCTTTGGCAGAGAGAGAGAAAACAGCTTCGAAATGGAGTGTGGATCTCAGACCGGCAGCCCCTGGGTGTAGGATGGAAGTCGGATTTGCTCTGGAGTGATTGAGGCAGCCTCTGGACGTCTGATGTCTGACGTCTGACTCTCCGAACCCTTGGGGTCTTATTTATAGGCCTTAATTGAAGTCCAAATGGTTTTGAGACCGTTTGGACCTCAAGACCGTTTGGGTCTCAAGACCGTTTAGGTCTCGGGACCGTGTGACTCCATGCGGTCTCGGGACCGGTTGGCTTCATGCAGTCTTGGGACCGTGTGACTCCATGCGGTCTCGGGACCGGTTGGCTTCATGCGGTCTTGGGACCGTGTGACTCCATGCGGTCTCGGGACCGGTTGTCTTCATGCGGTCTTGGGACCGGTTGGCTTCATGCGGTCTTGGGACCGTGTGACTCCATGCGGTCTCGGGACCGGTTGGCTTCATGCGGTCTTGGGACCGTGTGACTCCATGCGGTCTCGGGATCGGTTGGCTTCATGCAGTCTTGGGACCGTGTGACTCCATGCGGTCTCGGGACCGGTTGGCTTCATGCGGTCTTGGGACCGTTTGACTCCATGCGGTCTCGGGACCGGTTGAGTCTTTTATGATTGTTTTGTGTCTTTTTCTGCCAATATGAAAGGGAAAAGTTAGTCTAATAGTATATTTACAATAAGAGGGAATATTTAGGGATTATGTATAATTCTAATTAAGAAAGAGTGTGAAAAACTAAAGAAAAGACTAAGATAATCAACCCAAAATTGGAGGTTATCATGTATATTCCCTCTTCTCTTAAGATAGGGTTATATTTGATCATAAGCATGTCTCTCTCTTAATATGAGTGACATAAAATCAAAAAATACAACCATATGATCATTAACTCTAGTTATCCAACACTTCCATGCATTCAAAATACTCTTGCCTCCAAATTTTATGTAATACTACTCTCTCGAGGCATCAAAAATCAAACACAACAAGATGGCAGCTAAGCATACAAGTGATCCATTCATGAATAGGAGTAGGGAGATAAATGTTTCTAAGAGTATATACATTTAATAGAATATGAGTATTTACATGGTTGGGAGGCCTTGGTGGCTACTCCTAACCCAAGTTAATGAGTTTACTCACTCATTTTTACATGATACATGGCTTATTTATGTGTAAAGAAGGCCATAGATAGATAAAAACAAGATATGTATATGAAACAAAGTGGGGATGAATGAGGCAAAAAATACAACAATAGACGGGATACTGATTTTTAATGTAGACCTCCTCTTTAGCGTAGATGGTAGTGATGATGGTGGGGAAGACCTCCTCTTTAGCGTGGATGGTAGTGATGATGGTGGGGAAGACCTCTCCACATTCCTTATATCAAATATAGGATGTAGACACCTCCAAGGAAAGCAACCCGATGGACTTGGACTCTCATTCTTGTCAACCGATGAAGGTTGGTGTTGGGTGAAGAATTGGGCAACACTTTGTGGAAGAAGATGTACCTCCACTATATGTCTTGGGATCTTTATTTATAGGGAGAAGTAGGGTGCTCAAGGCACCCAAGCACATGAGTCCTTTGCTTTTGCTCCAAGTATCAGGGCACATTCTTTGGGGCATGCGCTCAACGAATTCTTTCAGTAGAGGGGTTAGCAATATCTTCCTCAATTGTGGGAGTGTGCATTATCTTTATGAATTGATGGAGTCTAACCTTCCACTGGTAGATGGATTTTTGTTGGTTTTCAATTGAGACATTGCTCTCATTAGTTGGTGACAAAATAATACCATCGGTAGGTGTGGTTTGGGATTTCATTGATGGCTATTTGTCTACCTTCTCATTGGTATGTGGCATCTCTCTCATTGGTTGATGGAGACAATTGGATCAGTGGTTGATGACTCAATCTTGTCATTGGTAAATAACCAATGAAAGTTTAGAGTCATTGTTGGTTAGTGTAGTTGATCCATCGCCAATTGTGAACTGGTGAACCATAGGGTCATCAGTTGACATGATTGGCCTTTGTCATTGGATTCCAACTGATGATGCTTTAGTTCTTCAAGTTGATGGTTCACATGACCATCCATTTCCAATTCCTTTAGAGTTCCATTAAGCACAATTTCATCAATGTTGGAGGCATTGGATGGGATGATAGATTTCATTAGTTTTTGACTGATGGCTTTTCTGGCATGATGGAGAAGTGCTCTATCATTTGTGAAACTAGCATTGATTTTGGAATGCTCCCAGCTAATAAGATTGTTGCTTTCTTCAAAACTTGCTAATTTTTTTACAAAAGTTGCAAAGTTATTACTAAAAGAGGAAGTATCAATTTATGTAGGTAAATACGATTTTTCATATTAAATCCTAGAATATTTGTGAGGATAAAATAGGTATGTAACATCCACAAAATTGGATCTTATCAACTACTCTATTTATACTCATGTCATCCAAGGTGTGGTGGATTCTTTTGAAGTTCAATAATCCTAAGTCTTATAGAGATCTAGGTGAATACACAATCACTATCTGGTAGTTTTATTAGTTCACCTAAACCACCCAGGGATTGGTAATAAAATAAGTAATCCAAAAACCATGTAGTAAATATTCTTATGGTTACTTGGTAATTCACATTGTGATGCTTTTATTGATCTTCTACACCTGCAAAGCATTACTCGTCATTCTTACATGCAATTATTTCTATATCATAGTCTGTAAAGATTATTTTTGTCCCATATTTATGTTTTTAGTACTCTATTAATAGGATAGTTGTAAGCATAAGAATGTTATTAGTTTTTATATCATATCATCAAAACATGTATTTCATCCTCATGGTTATCCACATCTTGTAGGTGACCAACGACATTACCAAGGACTTGGCAAAGAGGAGCCTTGTTTTGGTGGTAATAGTAGCTTGGAGGTTGGTGGATATCTTATTGGTGTGTCTAAGAGTCATCCATATACTCTCAGGTCTGTGCATGGCAGATTTTATCAGGGTGTATCTATGACTCATGTTTTCTCTTGCATGCCTTGTATAGATGCACATATTTTAACTATGTTAGCAATATGTTGTTTTCATACATCTTGTAACAGAGGTCATTGAACTATATCTTGTAAAGTTACATGTTAGAAATGAATGAAAATAAGATTTTATGTGCAATCTTGTGGATATGAATCAAAATATATGTTTTTCATAATTTGTTAGTTGATGATAATGATTAGTGTAATTCAGTGTTTTGTCTTGAGTAATCTCATCGTGGTGTGTTGGCCTGCCACAATTATGCTGATTATCAATAATCCTCCTACAATATATCAAATGAATGGACTTTTTACAACACTTTAAAATGATATGCATTTAATACATGTAAATTTTTTTTCATAGCAAACTACATATCCATTTCAATTGTTTTAATTCATAGGATCATGTAACACTCAATATATTAGGTTAAGAAGTAATAGTAAATATGTTGTTAATAAAGTTAGGTTTATAGAATGCCCTTGGGACTAAATACCTTGTTTTCTTTTGGTCCATTTATCATAGTTATAGTGCATGAATCTAGTTTGCATTGTTAATTTTTATTATATCCATATACACCTACAACCTTAGATTTAGAAAGTTTCAGTTGCAACCCTTAAGTTGTTTCTTCATTGTTCATTGGATTCGGTGTCATGGATGATATGGTTATAATTTTTTTACCTTTTGAAAATTTTGTTTGCCCCAAACATGAGTCGGAGTTTGTGTGATTGATCATAAGTTTATGGGCCAACATCAACCTAACTAGATCAAACCCTATCATGTCTTTATTTTTGCATTCACTCAGGTTAGTGACAAAGAATTGATTGAGTTTGTACCCTATTTTACATGTTATCCATTAAACACGATTTTAGTATCATGAATCCATTTGAGGTAAATTCCAATTATATCCATATACGTAATCTAACCTATTCATTTAGTTGTTTCTTGGTCAATCATCAAATTTAGATTCATGGTTCATATGATTTCCATTTATTTCTTTGACCTTTCTACATGTTTTGTCCCTCAAAGTTAGTGTCAATTTTTTTGACTCACCATAAGGTCATTAGAAAATATCATCCTAGTTGTTTTACACTATTTTCATGACCTACCACCTATTGTCATTCATCAATTTGTGACATTGCTTGTTAGGGTTGTATTGAATTTAGTTGGAACACACACTAACATTTTTGTCTAACTGGGTTTTGAAGGATTTTAAAATTCTGTTAGGTGACCCTCTCATCAAGAGTCAAATTCTTTTCAATATAGATGGTGTAATTATAGGATTGCAAATAAATTGACTATGGATTATAGAGTCACCCTTGGGAGCTTCAAATTTGGTTGAAAGGTTAGTTTGTGAGATGTTCAGTCTAGAGTTCCTACTAAATTTACTTTCTTCCTAAGTTACTTAGTTATATTAAGTACATGAGGGTAAATATCCACATTTCTTGGGAATTCAACCAAGATATTGTTCTTGTCTTGCGAAATTATGCTATTCTAAGTACTTGTTTATCAATTTTTGTTTATGCATCGATTTCTATTGTAGCTTGTTATGATTGTATTCAGTTTAGTTAGGGAATACACTTAACTTTTTGCCGCACTAGGTTCTAAAGAAGTTTCAAATTCATGAGGTGATCCTCTTATGAAAAAAATGTTTCTTTACAAACTTAAATGATTAATTAATGGAATTGTAAAGAACTTGACTATGTATGAAAGAGTCATTCTAGGGAGCTTGAAATTTTCTTCCAATGTTAGTGTGTGATATGTCATGTATATAGTTTTAACTGAATATACTACCTTACTAGCATGTTTAATTTTATGAAGATGAGAATTATAAACATCGCTCAACCATGCAACCAAGATGTTGTTTATGTTCTACTATTTGGTGCCATGATAGGTAGTCTTTTCTGAGCTTCCATTTATGCTTCAATTTCTATTGTTGCTTGTCACTGTCGTATTGAATGTAGTTGGGGAAAACACTACATATTTTTTCACACTAGGTTCTGAAGGAGTATAATTTTTTGTAAGGTTACCCTCTCCTCAGGATTCATCTTGTTCGCAAAATTAGTTGGTTATTTTATGTAAATCCAAGAAATTTGATTTTAAATGGTTTATTCATCCTAGGAAGATTTAAATATGATTCAAAGGTTAGTGTTTGAGATGTTTGGTCTAGGGTTCCATGTCAATTTACTACCTTGTTATCATGTTTGGTTGTGTGAATTATGTGGAGAGAAATATCCACATTTTCCAACAATGCTACCAAGATATTTATCGTTTTCTACCACTCCATGGAATCCTAGGTACTTATTTCTTAGACATGATTTATGCATGGATTTCTATTGTTTCTTTTTGTGGACGTATTGAATTCAGCGGGGGCATACACTTTTGTGAGGTGACCCTCTCATCAAGAATCATTTTTTAAATACAAGATGGTTAAATTCTAGGATTGCAATGAATTTGACTATGTACAATAAAGTGACCCTAGGGCACTTGAAATATACACCAAAGGTTATCATATGAGACATTTAGTACAAGGTTTCCAATGAATTTATTTCCTTTATAACAATTATAGTGTATGATTTGTATTAGGAGTAATATTCAAACTTCTCATCCATGCAACCAAGATATTGTCCATGTCATACTAATTGTTTGCCATCCTAGTTACTTATGTATCAACTTTTACTTATGCATCAATTTATAGTGTTGTTTTTACAATTGTATCAAATAAGTTGGAGCACACACTGAACATTTTGTCACACTAGGTTATGATGGAGTTTCAAACTTTGTAGGGTGACACTATTCTCAATAATCATTTTCTTTGCAAATTAAATGGTCTAGATTTGCAAATATGTTGATTGCGTATTAATAAATCATCCCAAGGAGCTTGAAATATGCATCAAAGGTTAGTGTGAGGAATGTTTAGTCTAGGGTTCCAACTGAATTTACTTTCTTCTAGCATGTTTGGTTGTGTGAATTACACAAGGAGTGTTATCTACATTTGCCAACCATGCAACATAGGTGATGTTCATGTCTCGCATGGTTTCTTCCTGGTTACTTCTTCCTCAACTTCTATTTAGGCATCATTTTATGTTTCTTCTTGTTACATATGTATTGAAATCTCTCATAAACAATCATTTGCGAACATGTTGTTTGACTTTTTGTTGCATTTGTGCATCAAATATAGAATGTAGGTATTGTGGCAACTTTTCTTGTGTGCAATGACCATCCAAATCAGCATGACCTTTGTGTATCCCCTTTGTTGTGGTGATTTTAATAGTGATTGGGTGAATGAATTCTCCCCCCAATATCTATGCCACATATGTGAATCAAATGCCATTTCTGTATTATGAATTGATTGCAATCGTAGTGGTTGACATTTGAGCATATTTACACTTCCAATATTCTCATATAAAATTGATTCCTATTCAAAGACTAAATGTGTATCATACTTGTTGCTTGAATCGTATCTGAGGAAGTGAACATGTCCTAGTGTTGATTAAGTTGAGAATCCCTAATTCATTTAGCATATATGTGTCATGTTAGTATGACATCATCAAGAAACTGGAATTGCACAATTGTTGTATAAATTATCTAAAAAGGCATGACTAATTGATGAAACATTGCACTGTAATAAGTAGGATTTTCCCCTGTCATTCAATTAATGTACATATTGACTTATAAATTCTATATTATATTCAATATCCTCCCTCACCCTCAATTTGATGACTTTCCATCATATTATGCCCAAATGATGTAATGGACTTGATTTAATATCATTTTGTGTTTATATTGACTATAGTTAAGTGCTTAACCACACTTTTGAAATGAAATTCCAGAATTTAATACCCTTAAAACTCTCTCATAGGATCCAAAATTTTAATATAAGAAATATAGGAAATTTTTGAACTAATGGTGAAAATTTTATGTCATTTGGAATTACGATTTGAGAGATATGAATTTCACAATATCATCAAAGAAACACAAAATTGAACTGACTTAAACAACTCACTGATATGTGGCGCTCCCCTTCAACCAATGAGAATGCTTATTTTTAAAACATGGATACATGCTCCCTATCCGTGGATTGACTTGTAGTCCATGGTGGACCCAAATCTGACGGTCGCTTCCTTGTGTCTTTTTTCATCCCTCTTTGTTTCCCCTCTCTATTCTATCCTTTTCACACCCTCTAGATGCCTCTTTCCCTTCTCTTCTTCTCCCTTCCTCCCATGGCATCAATCCAACTCTGACGAGGGCTGGAACTCTCCATACACCTCCTTGGCTCAATCTAATATTAGCTACTACTTCATAAAGGTAGGTCACATCTAGACGGTCACGTGACCAGGCACCCTTATACCTCTCTCCCTCTCACCTCTCTTCCCCCACCGCTGCAGTAGGCAAGCTCAACAGTGTCGTTCATGCACATTGAAGTGACACCCAACCCCTATCAATCACGGACTAGGGTCTTACGAGACCTGGACCGGGTGGTCAGCATACACACCCAACTGTTGGGCCAGGTACCCAGGGTTCATGCCAGGCCATTTCCCCATTAGTTGAGCCCACAAGTGGCAGATCAAGAGGCCCAAGGAGCCAACGCCCAGGAGATCCAAGAGCCTCCTCCTCTGCACATTCTTTTACCCCTTAGATTAAGATCCAAGGGCCTAGATCTATTGAAATAAGATATATCTTAGAAAAATAATAACTCCATGATGCTAGATCCAAAATAAGACTTCCAATATATATGATTTTGATCAAAAAAATTAGATCTACCATATAAATATACTTACATAGCCTTTTTATGCTCTTATCTCTACTGATATCCCAAAATGTTTGTTTTTAATGTCCTTTTAAGAGGTTTTAACCTATTTAATGCATGATCTTGATCATTGTTGCCCTAAAACTTTATATTATTATAACATCAGTAAATTAATCATATTTCTACATCAAGATTCGAACTTTATCCATATTTGTACCCTAAAACAATCTTATGTTGCTTGCATGACGTAAAATGGACCTATATGTAAAAGGTCACTTCTTTTATGTTAAAACCTATTCAAATGTTCTTGAAATATCTATGAATGCTCTAAATTAGTATATTCCACCCTCAAATGTAATAATTCTTGATCATGATCTTTCTTGGACCTAATGATGATCTTGTGACACTTAGTGTGTCTTAACATGACTTTATGTGTACTTTTGTGATGTATCTTCAACCTTGTGATTTTATTGATCTAAAGTTACTCAAGCTGTGTATTTGGCCTTGAAATTGCTAACTTATTATTCCATTTACCCCTACATGACTTATGGACCATTCATGTGCACTTTTATGACTAAGTAACCTAATCTTGATATGAATGTGACCTAAAGTGCATGTTGTTGTTTTAGAGATCTAATCTTATCCAATGTTTCTCCAATGATGAACCATGCTACATTATACTTTCAAATCAGTAACTCATTGATCATTGTGACATCAATAACCATTTATACTCTAATGATGACTATGTTGCATGATCATGACTCACAATGAAAATGTTAATACTTATGTTGCTTAATCTTGCTCGAACCTCATGTTTGCCCTTCTAAGATCATGCAACCCTCTTTTAGTGACCCCTAATCTTAGTTGTGATGTGTCACCCTAGGTTTATATGAATCCAAGAAGTATAATGTAACATGATAAAGATAATGCATGACCTAGTTTGAGATATTGAAATCAATTATGAATGATATGACATCTAGATATAGGTGACACATCCAACCACCATGAATGATTAATGATGCCTAATCTTGTTGATATTCATATAATTATACTTATTTGTAATGTTAGGATCTTATGATGACCTAAATTCCAAGATCTGGTCGAATTTTCTAGTTATGCTTTTCTAATCAATGGTTAATCTTGTGCTTCAATTGAGGTACGCCTTTATCCTCCTATTGGACAGATTAGCGGTATTGAACTCGCTTGTATGTATGTATTCTTAAACTGTTTGGATTTAAATACTTGTTTGAGATACTTGTTCCCTATGATTAATATGTTTGTTTTGCTTGAAATATGTTTAACAAACCTTGAACATAATTGAACTTGTCCACTATACGAACCTTGTACACGTGCCTAAATTCTTGGGGTAAGGGCACAAGGCATGTTGAAATAGGGTTAGATCATTGAGTTAGGTCTTTAGGTCCCTCATGTATAAAAAAGGGCTAGCTAATCTTGAGCACCCTTACAAACCCTTTGAGGAAGTTGGTCAATGACCATAAATTGTTGTTTAAGTATAATGGAAATGCACCTAAAACACTATTGTATGTTAATAAGAAAATGTTTAATGTTGTTGATTTTTTCTTGCTATTAGAATTACATTTGCGTGACATAGGAGATCAATAGAGTAAGGGCAATGGATTATAACCATATATAAAAATTGAAGATCATATGGGCTGATATATGGGATGAAGATCTTGTCAGGTACTAGTTTCATTTTCCTTATGTGCCATGGTGTATCTTATCTTATTCTTGTTTTTTGTTTTATTCATGCATATAATATGTGATCCATTCTAGGGATGTACACCCATGTCCACTCGTGTTTGGCTATGTAGACATTAGGAGTGTTCACTTAGGGTAATAAATAGTTTCATAACAAATGGTATCAGAGAAATCACATATCCTCTATGCATGTTTAATAACCCAATTCCACATATCCTAGAGAGTCTTGTAGAATCTCATCTTTTCTTTAAGGACAACCCTAAGCCACCCATTATATGATTAGTTAGCTTCTCATCTCCTCACGTGATCCTTCTACGCATGACTATCAATCACATGATCTCTCGATTTTATATAGCCTATGTATGGGAAAAACTAAAATTTAAATGAATTGGTAAAGTTTGAGTAAAATGATGATGATGCCATGATCTAACCTTAAATTGAAAACTCGATTATGAATAGTGGAAGTATTCTTGGAGTTAAGCACTCATGTGTGACCTCTCAGATCATGTTAACACAACTTTACCAAATCTAGACAACATGCTTTCTATGTTGAGGTAAAATGATAATAATATTGATATGATGAGATAAGGAGGATTTGTAGATTATACATCATTTTATGAGGTACCTTTTTGATTGAATTCATGGTGCATATTCTTGACCAAACCCGAAACATGATAAAGTAAAATTTTCTCCTATTTGATATGTACAATGATTATGCCCTGGAATGACAATGCTCTTGGACTCTCAAAATCATGATGAAAGACTTTGATACAAGATACTTATTCATATTAATTTTTATGACTCCTTATAATAGTGATTATGAATGATATGATGGATACAGATCTCAATCTTGCACTATTAAGCTCAAACTCTTGAGTTCCCAATTTGACTTCTCAATCACGAACATAAAACATGACCTTGATATTGAAAGGGAGGGAACACAATTATGACCTTGATCTAATAAAATCTTGAACTATGGTTTCTGTATTACAAACTTGATCCTGATGTCATGATTTTTGAAGTACAATTTTGGTAATTTATACTCTCCTTATTTGGATATACATGATGGCGCATGACTAATGTTGATTGTGCTAGATTGGGGTAGTAGTTGACTCATGACTCACCTAACCTAGGGCACATCCCCATTATGACTACCTCTAAATTTCATATTATTGATTTTTTAGAGTTTGGAAACATCACCCCTTCCACGTGATTGTGATTTATGGACCTAAGTCTATAATAGTTTAGACTTATGATGATGTTGATGCTCAATATTGAATATCAAATCATAATGATCTTGAATTATGATGATGTCGACTACATCTTGTGGAGAAATTCTTAAAAAGACCTAGGTCTAGATCTTTCATCAATCTTAAATACCATGATAATGAACTCAATGTTGATATCTCAAAATGTTGATCGAATAATTCTCAAAATGCCACTCGATTGTTGTATGTGGATTAATGACACCCCTAAGGTCTAAATAGGAATCTAAACCCTAGCTTCAAAATGTTTGGACATATGAATTTTATGTCCAAACATGACTCTCTATATTGCATAATGAAATCTTGAATCATGATTAATGATCTTAATATTGATTTGACTCTTATGATCACCCTATTTGGATCTTTAGGTCACCCTCGACATATGATTAATGATGTCCATGTTTCCCAGAATCAAAAATGTAAAATGATGATTATGTTAACTCACTCAATTTACGACTTAGGATTAATCTCCATGTGGACTAGGGTGGGTCCTTCCATCGATTTTGAGCACCAAATGTCAATGTTGAAATATGATGTTTGTCTCTAATTGTTGACATGAAATCTAAATCATTGATGTATAACCCCACCTAGGCCAATTTAAAAGCTACAACCCTAAATGTTGGGAATGATAGTCATGCCTTACTCTTGATTTAAGGAGCTCTATTCATTTTTACCAAAAATGTGATTTCTCCAAATTTGTGATCTATAGGATAATATCATCAAATTTTTTGACTCATATGAGGATCTTTCCAACATTAAGATCAATGTGACTATGCTATGATATTGATGATTGATTTCTCAATCTTGGAATGAGATTGATATTAGAAGTGACCATGATACTTTAATGTAATTTCATGATGATTTATGGTATGTAATGGAAGGTCCCAATCTTAATTTGAAGAATTGTGTTAATTTTGGGGACAAAATTTCTTTCAAGGTAGGGAGGATGCGATAACTAAGATTTTCCCCTCTCAATCAATTAATGTGCATGTTGACTCAGCAAATGCTATATTATATTCAATATCCTCCATCACCCTCAATTTGATGACTTTGAATCACGTTATGCCCAAATAGTGCAATGGACTTGATTTAATGTCACTGTGTGTTTATATTGATTGTAGTTAAGTGCTTAAGCACAATTTTGAAATGAAATTCCAAAATTGAGTACCCTAAACACTCTCTTATAGGATACAAAATTTTAATATAGGAACTAGAGGAAATTTTTGAACAAAAGGTGAAAATTTCATGTCAATTGGATTTACGGTTTGAGAGATATGAATTTTACAATATCGTCAAAGAAACACAAAGTTGAACTGACTTAAACAACCCACTAATCCATAGCACTCCCCTTTGCCCAATGAGAATGCTTCTTTTTTAGTACATGGATACATGCCCCATGTCCTTGGATCGACTTGTACTCCATGTTGTATGATGCGATGAGTTTGAGTCGCATTTATAGACCTTTTTCATATGTGTTTTGTGCTCTAATTACTCATTTTCATGGATAATATTGCATAATTCACTTAATTTGGTCTTTGCCATCATATTATATCAAATCCCCTTTGTTTTACTATTTTTTTAGCATCATTTATCATCTTATTATAAATTGTGTGGATTTACTTGGTCTTGTTATGAAATTTCAGGAAAAACAAGTATCTGCTTCCGTCGATACCATCGACAGAAGTCGATACCATCGACCAAGCCACAGGTTGTCAGCCGAGAAGAGCAATACAGAGTCGATACCATCGACACCTAAGTCGATGGCATCGAGATCACTTCATGTTGCTGGCGAAGATGCAGTCGATACCATAGACCAAAGTCGATGCCATCGACGCAAGGAGAGCTACAGCGTCGCTAGAAGACAAAACCGACGCTACAGGAGTCGATACCATCGACGCCCAAGTCGATGGTATCGAGATCACCACAGGCGCTCAGAATAAAAGAAAGGAAAGCTGCCGCTAATCCGCTGCGTTGATACCATCGACTCGCGTCGATGGTATCGACGCCGACAGATATGCGTTGGATCTGTTTTGATCTCGATCGGACGGCTGTTGTTATTTGACGACCTAATTAGGGACTTATACCTAAGGACGGCCGCCCACGTTCAGAGGGGATCTGATTTTTGGATTGCACGAGTGCCAAGGAGGAGATAAAGGAGAACGGAGGCCGAGAAGCTCATCCCGGGTGATTCAGACGCTGCCGAAGACGATTTCCACCACCGACAGGCGGGGAAAGCTCGTGTTCTACGCCAAGGATCCACCGGTTCTTCTCCATTCAGGGGTTTTCCCATTTATTTCCCGTTTTTCTTATGAATTCCCCAATTTCTACCATGTATTCGTGTGAGATGAGCATGAGAGGCTAAAACCCTCAATCTTTAGGACCGGGAATGCATTGTATGACATTTTTATATCAATAATTCATATTTTTTTCTCAAATCCGTGGTATAGATTCATTTTCTCCATTTCTATTGTTATGCTTGATCACCATAATAATAATTTAACACCCTTAATCACTTCGACAGAAGGATTAACGGTTGAAAAGAGATGAATTCTACATTAATCAATAAAACCCTTGACAAAGGAGTTGTAAAATTAATGGTGGGAACTGAGGGACCGTTTATAATGCACTTAGTTTAAGGGGAATGATTACTACGACGGTGGAATCAACCTAAACCTAAGTAGTGAATTACACCATGACAGTGGGTAATTCTGTTTTCAGGCCACTACCCGGATAGAGAGAGAAGTGTGAGGAATTATATGAAACCTAATACAATGTTGACCCGCGGTGAAACCGCCATCCTAAAGATATCCCTTTGAATTGATTAAATTAACCTTTAATCGATTGTTTTCCTTGTTTGATTTTTATTTTCTTTTTAATTTGAACAACAAAACCCCTACTTTGTTAATCGGTCTAGCTGATTGCGATTAGTTAGTAGAAGTCTCCAATAATTCACGTATCCCTGAGTTCAACTCGGGCCTCACAAGGCCTATATTACTTCGACGTGTATACTTGCGTTTAAGCACGTAGTAAAATACACGTCAAGTTTTTGGCGTCGTTGCCGGGGACACGGCGAATTATTGGCACTTTGAGTGCTAAGAGCGGCCACTCTAGGCCACATTTTCTTTATTTATTTTAAAACAATTTCAAAAATTCCTTTATTTCCCTATAATTGTGTTGACTCGTTCAAAGCATTGTACTGAACCCCTATTTCCATATTTCAGGTACTTTGCATGGTGCACACACGTAGTCGAGACTACGTGAATCGCACACCTGAGGTTCCATCTGCGGGACCAGAGGACGAGGACTACTACGAGGAGGAACACCAAAGTGATCTAAATTCTGAATCTGAAAAAGAACAAGAAGAAGCAATGGCTGAAGCACAGACAATATGGGAGAAGATCAAGGCGTCTTCTTCCTCGGCATCAAAGGGGCCTATAAAGAAATAGGGGCTAAACATTCCAACCTACAAGATCGATCCAGCATTGATTAACCTGGTTAAATCAAACGCATTTCACGGATTGAAAAATGAAGACCCAGTGGCCCACATCAGCCAGTTCGTGGAGAACTGTGATATGGTGAAGATAGATCGATTTCCACAGGATGTGCTCTACCTCAAGCTATTCCCGAGTTCCTTGGCTGGAGTGGCAAGAGAGTGGCTTCATAACCTCGACGACGAGTTTGTTGAATCATGGGATCACATGGTAGAGGTTTTCTTCGAGAGGTTCTTCCCTCCTGAGAAGACCAATGATATGATCAGGAAGATTCACAATTTCACCCAACAGGCGGGTGAAACTTATTCTGAGACTTGGGAGCGATTCCAGGTCATGTTGAGGAGATGTCCACATCATGGATTGGACAAGGAAACCCAAGTGAAGATCTTCTACTTTGCTCTCTCCGAGCATGATAGAAGCAACCTGGACTCGGCTGGTTCCGGATTTTTCTTAAATAACACCGATACAAGATGCTGGGAAATACTGAAGAATATGGCACGGAAGCAATCTTGGGGAGAAAGAGAACGAGGCCCAGTTGAGCAAGCAAGAGTTTCCAGTGAGTCAAAGGCAATGAGAGAGCTGAACGAGAAGATGGATCTTCTCGCAAAGAAGTTGTTGCAGAAGGAAGACAATGAGTCCGAGGATGAGGCTCAGGTCAAGTACATGAGGCAACAGCAGGGGTACAGGAATAATGATTATTCATGGCGGAAGGACAAGAAATTTTCATGGAAGGATCCAAATAACTTTCTGCAGGATCCGGACGCCAAGCCTGCACCGGTCACGGAGGACAAGAGCACGGAGTTGCTCAATCAAGTCATCAAGCAAAATCAAGAGTTGATGAACACTTTTGGGCAACAAATCAAGCAACAGGGTGAATTTATGAACCAGTTTGGGCAGACTTTGCAGAGCCACGGGGCTCAAATGAGAACTATAGAGACTTCCATGGCGCAGATGGCAACCGAGATTGCAAGCTTGAAAAAGCCGGCACATCCGGGTTTTCCGGGGAACACCAATATTCCCGGGGGAAACCAACAGGCCAAGGCCATCTTATTGAGGAGCGGTAAGAAAGTGTTAAATCCAAGGGCGGATGACACAAGCACACCGCAGGACACAGTTGAAGAAGCAACAGTCAACGAGTAGCCCGCACCTATCATAGAGCAAATTGAGGACATAGCTGAAGATGGTAAGGAAGAACAAGCCACTGAGGAGGAACCACAGAAATTAACTCCCTATGTACCACCTCACCAAAGGGAACATACCGTTCCGGTCCCCTATCCCAATAGTGCAAAAGCAAGAAAGGTGGATGCACAGTTTAAGAAATTTCTGGACAGCTTTAGGAAGTTATCAGTGAATATTCCTTTGCTAGAGGCGATTGAACAAATCCCGTCTTATGGGAAGTTTCTCAAAGATGTAATCACCAAGAAGAGAAAGATACCCGACACTGAGGTCGTGGTATTGAAGGAGCAAGTGAGTGCTTTTATTATGGGCACTTTTCCGCCAAAAAAAAAGGATCCCGGTTGTTTCAATATTTCTTGCTTTATCGGGAAGTTCAAATTTGGCGAGGCACTTTGTGATTCCGGAGCAAGCATAAATCTGATGCCCCTTTCTACATTCAAGAAACTTGGATTGAAAGAGTCGAGGCCAAGTAACATGACCATCCAATTGGCCGATAATTCTGTGGTGAAACTGTATGGAATCTGTGAGGATGTTTTGGTAAAGGTAGACCGCTTTGTTTTTTTGGCTGATTTCATCGTTATGGAAATGCAGGACGAGCACGGCAATGAGTTACTACTTGGTCGCCCATTCCAAGCTACAGCTGATATGATCTTGGAGATGGGGAGAGGTCGCTTGACCTTGGGCATTGCGGATGATCGCTTTGAGATGGTCATGCCCAATGGCAATGCATCTAATAAAGCAAAAGCACAGTGCAACATGGTTAAGCATGTGGAACAAAATATCTCACTTTGTCTTGGGAAGCCATTTTTGGATATGGCCCATGTGATGAGCAGGATAGATAATGGGACCTTAGCGGTGGACCTTATGGAGCAACCGAAAGTTGTCTCTTTATGCAAGGCTGTTGGGTTTCCAAATGATGAGAATGAGGACATTCCACCTTCGTGGGAGGATGATGTGATTATTACTTCCGTCTTTGATGCATATCCGGAACTGCCTTTGGAGGCGTGTTTGTTAAATGTCACTTATGATTGGATGCGGAGTACTTCACTCAAGGAGTGCGCCAAAATGCTTCAAATGCTTCCATGTTTCTACACGAGGCACTATGAAGATTTGGGTACACTTCCCCCACCGCTACAATCATCTCTTATTTGCCCACCTGATCTGGAGTTGAAGCCAATGCCCCCGCATCTGAAGTACATCTTTCTAGCTGAGGAGGACAAGTTACCAGTGATTGTTTCTGCATACTTGAGTGCGGATGAGGAGGAGCAACTACTGATAGTGCTCAAGAACCACCGTGGAGCTTTTGGGTGGTCTGTGGCGGACATCAAGGGGATCTCCCCTACACTTTGCCAACACAAGATTCGGCTCGAAGAGGGAGCCAAGCCAGTCATACAGCCTCAAAGACGTCTAAATCCAAGCATGATGGAGGTTGTCAAGAAGGAAGTCATAAAGCTTCTTGCTGTAGGGATCATTTATGCCATATCCGATTCAACGTGGGTGAGTCCCACAGAGGTAGTCCCTAAAAAGGGGGGAATCACTATCACTACAAATCTTTTGAATGAACCTGTCACCACCCGATTGGTAACCGGGTGGCGTGTTTGCATTGACTACCGCCGATTGAATGCCGCAACTCTTAAAGATCATTTTCCATTGCCATTTATCGATCAGATTTTGGAACGTCTAGCTGGTCGGTCGCATTTTTGTTTTCTAGATGGCTATTCGGGGTACAACCAGATTTCTATTGATCCTTTGGATCAAGAGAAGTCTACATTTACATGTCCCTATGGGACGTTTGCTTACCGCCGTATGCCGTTCGGTTTATGCAATGCGCCGGCGACTTTTCAACGATGTATGCTCGCCATATTCTCTGACATGGTGGAGCGGTGTCTTGAAGTTTTCATGGACGACTTCTCGGTGTATGGAGCGTCTTTTGATGAATGCCTTTATAACTTAGATAAGGTATTGTAGCGGTGCGAGGACACACACTTGGTCCTCAATTGGGAGAAATGTCACATGATGGTGACGGAAGGAATTGTGCTAGGACACAAGGTGTCTAGCAAGGGTCTTGAGGTAGACCCCGTAAAAATTGAGGTGATTTCTAAGTTATCCCCACCAAATTCTGTAAAAGGGGTGAGAAGCTTTTTGGGACACGCCGGGTTTTATCGGCGATTATTAAGGATTTTTCGAAAATCGCAAAGCCATTATCGGAATTGTTGGAAAAAGACGCAGTTTTTGATTTTAATGAGAAATGTCTTCACGCATTCGAGGTTTTGAAGGAAAAGTTGATTTCAGCTCCGGTTGTTCAAACGCCGGATTGGACAAAGCCATTCGAGTTGATGTGTGATGCGTCCGATTATGCTGTGGGAGCTGTTTTGGGGCAAAGGGTAGATAACAAGCCTGCTGTGATTTTCTACGCCTCAAAAATGCTTAATGATGCTCAATTGAACTACACAACCACGGAAAAGGAGTTACTGGCCGTCGTGTTCGCCTTTGAAAAATTTCGGCAGTACTTAGTGGGTTCTAAGGTGGTTGTGTGGACTGATCACGCTGCAATAAAGTATTTGATGGAGAAGAAGGATGTGAAGCCTAGACTAATTAGGTGGATTTTGCTCCTACAAGAATTCGATATTGAAATCAAGGACAAGTCGGGAATTGAAAATGTGGTGGCTGACCACTTGTCTAGGTTAGAGAGGGTTGATGAACAAGGTTTGCACATACCCATTACCGAAACCTTTCCCGATGAACAACTTTTAAAAATTGATTCTAAAGAACCATGGTTTGCGGAAATTGTGAATTATTTGGCTTGCGGGATCATCCCGGAGGATTGGTCCTATCAAGAGAAAAAGAAATTCTTTCATTCATTGAGATATTATTTTTGGGATGACCCGATTCTCTTGAAGCAGTGCAGGGATGGTATTCTTCGCAGGTGCGTGCCGGAGGTGGAGTACGAGAGTGTTCTCCACCACTGTCATGCGTCGCCTACAGGAGGACACCATGCTAGCTCATGGACAGCAGCCAAGGTGTTGGAAAGCGGCCTTTATTGGCCCACTTTGTTCCGGGATGCCTATGATTTTGTTAGGCAATGTGACATGTGCCAGCGCGCAGGTAACATCTCAAGGAGACAAGAAATGCCCCTGAATGTATTTCAGGAAGTTGAGGTATTTGATTTATGGGGCATTGACTTCATGGGACCCTTTGTGTCCTCAAATTCAAAGCTTTATATCTTACTTGCTGTAGATTATGTGTCAAAGTGGGTGGAGGCAATCCCCACAAGGACTAATGATTCAAACGTAGTGTGCAGGTTTGTCAAAGAGAACATTTTCTGCAGGTTCGGGATTCCCCGAATGATCATAAGTGACGGAGGCACACATTTTCGAAATCAGAAATTTGCGACACTTTTAAAGAAATATGGGGTCAAGCACAACATCGGCACCCCATATCATCCACAGACGTAAGGACAAGTGGAGGTATCAAATAGAGAAATCAAGAAGATTTTAGAAAGGATCGTAGCATCCACAAGGAAGAATTGGAGTGTATTGCTACCGGACGCGCTTTGGGCTTATCGAACGGCGTACAAAACACCTATAGGCACCACGCCTTTTAGGCTGGCGTATGGCCGGGCTTGCCACCTTCCGGTGGAATTGGAGCACAAGGCCCATTGGGCGCTAAGAAGGCTGAACTTGCGCTATGATGAGGCCGGGAGAAAAAGGATGTTTGAATTGAATGAATTGGATGAGCTACGCATGACGGCATATGAGAATGCCTGCATCTACAAAGAGCGCACAAAGCTGATCCACGATCACCATATTGAGATGCGCACGTTCAAGAAGGGAGACAGCGTTCTATTGTTCAACTCCCGTCTCAAACTGCATCCCGGGAAGCTGAAATCCCGGTGGAGTGGACCCTTCATTGTGGAGGAGGTGAAACCGCACGGAGCGATTCTCGTGCGTGATGGAGATGCCACGTTCTTGGTGAACGGGCAACGCTTGAAGTTGTATTTTGGTGAGAATTACAAGAGGAAAGTGAATGAGGTCAAACTCATTTCAATTGTGCATGAATGAGATGAAGAGAAGACGTATAGCCTAAGACGCTAAAGAAGGGCGCTTGTTGGGAGGCAACCCAACCATCGGTACATTAGGATAGTTTAATTTTAGTCATAGATTGCTTTTATTTCGTTTAAATTTTAGTTTAAAAATGATACCTTGATCCGTTTGATTGAATGTGCAGGCACAGGCAGGGTCGATACCATCGACACACTCGTCGATGGTATCGACATGGGTTCAGGTTGACACCAGCAAAAATCGCACTGTGTCGATACTATCGACACCCCCGTCGATGGTATCGACATGGTCGCAGATAGGTCGCAATAAAAGTGTCGATGGTATCGACACCCAAGTCGATACCATCGAGATCTCTGGAGATATTCAGACGAATTTTGCTCAGTCAACTCGATACCATCGACGGCCTCGTCGATGGTATCGACATCATCACAGGTTGAATGCAACACAACGGCGGTGTCGCAATAAAAGCAAGTCGATACCATCGACATCCATCGATGGTATCGACGGACATGTCACCGATCCGCACACAGACATCGACGACGATCACAACAGCCACGTCAGCGATCCGGGTGCTGCGTCGATACCATCGACTTCCGTCGATGGTATCGACCCGTCAGCAATCTGGGTTTCTCGATCCAGCAAACGTCAGCCGTCGATACTCGCGAGGGAGGTGGATACCCGCGAGATGTGTCGATACCATCGACCCGCGTCGATGGTATCGACGGGTCAACAGGGGCGCCGATCAAGCCTATTTAAGGGGACTTGCAACGTCATTTGACGTCACACCTTCAGAGAAAGTATCCTCCTTTGCGCCGAGCACTCCCCCGAGCCCTCCAAGACTGAAGAGAAGCGTCATCGAGCGGAGATCTTCATCGAGCGGAGAATTTCTTCTCCATCTTCACCGAGCTCTTTTCTTCTAATCCCATCTTCTCGCAACCATGGTGCACACCGCCAGAGCGTCGTCCTCAAGCGCACACCCTATGGAGATCGAGGAGTTCATTCCTCCCCCAACCGCTTCCATCCCTCGTCCACGCCTAATTCATGCCAACATGGATGTGAGGAAGGTCTACGAGGAGATAATGAAGCGAAAGTTCGAGCCCACCCGGTATGTGGACCGGGGCATGATCCAGGAGTTGGGATTCGAGGCCAACTTGGCCTATGTGCTTCATGGACAAGCACGCCTCACCAACAGAAGCCTACGCCCTGACGAGCTGCAGTACCATGCGGATGGGCAGCCATTTTTCGGCGAATGGCCCACCTACAAGGAACTGGTGGCGGAGTTCATGGCGTCTCTCGACGTCTGCGTCATACCAAACGACGTGGTAGCATCGGACCGGGAATGGATCAAGGGAAGGGTGTCCTTCCGACTCTTCAACAACAATTACAATCTCACACTGGTCCAGTTCAATCAAATCTTCAACTGGATCCACTCTCCACATGATCACCGAAGGCCGGACTCCCACACCGACTATGCAAAGATCTTCTCCGAGCTAGTTACAGTGCCGGCGGGGAAGACCGTGAGCTACCACAATGCAGCGGTAGCAGATTTTGAGCACCCGTTCGTCCGGGTCTTGCATAGGATGTTGAGCTTGACATTCTTCGCTTGAAGTGATCTTGCTTTGAGCAAGTTTCAGGAGAGTGACTTGTTCTTCCTTTATGCACTCCTAAAGCGTCAACCATGCAACTGGGGGGCGTTCTGGCTACAGCGCGTCCTGGCGGTGAAGAGGAGCACAAGGAAGGCTCCAATCCATTTTGGTGGTCTTGTCACCAAGTTGGCGCTTTACTTGGGGCTGAACCTTCAGTCCATGACTCCGATCTTTATGAGGAGCAGGGTGAACGTGCAACACTTGCACCGTTCAAACCTCATTCTTCTCCGGGACGGGTTGGCGTACGCTCATTGCCACATCAACCAAGCTTATCAGGAGAGCTCCCTACCGGACGACGTCTTCAACATAGAGGGCAAGCAGCACTTCCGGTGGCCAATCATAGCCATCGAGTCCTCCGAGGAAGAAGGCGGAGGTGACGAGCAAGAAGGCGAGGCTGCAGAGGAAGAGGAGGCTTTCACACCTCTTCGAGCACGTGTGGCACCACGGAAGCGTCCTAGGATGCATCCGGGTGCATCTTCATCATCTCAGCCCCCGCCGCCATAACCACAGTACGAGCAGCCGACCGCGGATCCCTATTCCATGCAGGGGATGTACACCATGCTGCAGGACATCCAGCAGACTCAGCAGCAGCACATGGGTATGTATACTGGCATTCATGAGACTACGAGCCGGGTACTTGACAACCAACGGGCTATGTTCAAGAACGAGCGGCTCATCCTCGCCAACCAAGAGCAAATGCACACCCGGTTGCAGCGGATAGAGACGCAACAGGAGCCTTTATTCGACCATTACTGGAGTCAAGACTACTTTGGAGGCTATCCACAGCCTCCGCCAAGGACCCAATATGATCCAAGCTTCCAGGGGGAGTACCCGTCTTGGGATCCTACGGCACCGCAATACCCACCACCGCCTCCGCAGGATTGATCAGGGTATCACTGTTCCACCCTTAAGTTGGTTTTTGACTATGAGGCCATAGTCGAATTCAAGCTTAGGGGGGTGGCTGGAACAGCTCTATCTTTTATCTTTTCTTTAGTTGTTTTTAGTCTTTGCTTTGTTATTTGTTCTTGCAATTTTAGTTTGTTTAGGATCCACATCTATCTAGTGTAATCGTGGATGTCTTAAAAATTGTCATCTCGCTGTTTTCATGGGAAATTTAAGGGAATTTAAAATTTTCTGTGTCTTTTGGATAGCTTAACTTGGTTGTCCCTTGGGAAACTTGTCCTATGAAAATGATTGATTATGTCAACTCTAAAGCAATATGTCACACCCACACCCCCATTGACTCATGAAAAGTGGATAGTAACGGTTGTTTGAGCCTAACCTAATCAAATGGTAATGAGACCTTAATTGGATATAAGAGAAAGAACCCTTTGAACTACTACACATGTCAGTAAGGAGGGACACATGATATTTTTCTAAGGTTCAGTAACTTAATCTTGTAATCATTCCACTTCATATTTTTCCATAATCCACCAAAGAATTGGAAGTAAAGTACAGTTTTAATTCCTTCTTGCGTGCATAGCATGTAGATAGGATTTGCATTGTTATTTTCATACTTTTGCATAAAACGGAAAAAATGTATAGTGATTCATGCACATTACCTTTAGGTGCATGTCATGTAGTTACACTCATAACTTTCATGATTTTCATGCATAAGTACACCATGTACCTCAGTTTGTCTTGAAAATTGATCTAAATTGTCCCATACCCTCAAAATAGTACAAAGATTTCCAATCATGAAGAAAATAGCCTAACACATGTATCTCTAAGCAATTATGGATATGTGGGATAAGAAATTTTTTTTTCTGAAAATCTGAAAAAATTGAGAAAAGGAAAAAAAAGAGAATTTAGAAGGAAATGGAATAAGAGGGAGAAAGGAACATGATATCACTTGCATAACAAGGAAATTGAGTACATGATGTGGCTTAATTATATTTCTATCTCTTTTTGAGGTGGAAGGTTAGTGCATGCATCATTCCACCCAATTTTAAGCATTAGGGCATTTTCAATGTGCATTTGCATCATTTAGGGCATTTTGTTGTATGCATTTTGAAACTGTGTAATACTTCCAAATTCTTCCATGAACCACCCATTCCATCCACCCGTTGCTCGGATTGGTAGGCCACCGTGATTTTCTCCTCACTCATGTTTATCAGGAGAACTGCTTCCATGTAGATGGTAGTTAGGGCGAGCAACGTAGTGTAGGCGATCACAAGATGCACTAATGCTGAATTGGCAAATTTTATTATGTTAACTACCTTATGTGATAGTGTTCATCGGTTTGAAGGATAATTTCTTTTATTGATGATTACTGTCGCCTGTAGGGTAATTACTGTTCTGTGACTAGGAAAGGCCGGTTTGAGAACGTTCAGTGGGAGTCATGTGGAATGTGGGGTGATGTGTTGATTTTTAGTTGACATCTGCAATTCTATTCTAAGGATTAGTTGCTCGAGGGCGAGCAATGTTTAAGCTTAGGGGAGTTTGATGCGATGAGTTTGAGTCGCATTTATATACCTTTTTCATATGTGTTTTGTGCTCTAATTACTCATTTTCATGGATAATATTGCATAATTCACTTAATTTGGTCTTTGCCATCATATTATATCAAATCCCCTTTGTTTTACTATTTTTTTAGCATCATTTATCATCTTATTATAAATTGTGTGGATTTACTTGGTCTTGTTGTGAAATTTCAGGAAAAACAAGTATCTGCTTCCGTCGATACCATCGACCAAGCCACAGGTTGTCAGCCGAGAAGAGCAATACAGAGTCGATACCATCGACACCTAAGTCGATGGCATCGAGATCACTTCATGTTGCTGGCGAAGATGCAGTCGATACCATCGACCAAAGTTGATGCCATCGATGCAAGGAGAGCTACAGCGTCGCTAGGAGACAAAACCGACGCTACAGGAGTCGATACCATCGACGCCCAAGTCGATGGTATCGAGATCACCACAGGCGCTCAGAATAAAAGAAAGGAAAGATGCCGCTAATCCGCTGCGTCGATACCATCGACTCGAGTCGATGGTATCGACGCCGGCAGATATGCGTTGGATCTGTTTTGATCTTGATCGGACAGCTGTTGTTATTTGACGACCTAATTAGGGACTTATACCTAAGGACGACCGCCCACGTTCAGAGGGGATCTGATTTTTGGATTGCACGAGTGCCAAGGAGGAGAGAAAGGAGAACGGAGGCCGAGAAGCTCATCCCAGGTGATTCGGACGCTGCCGAAGATGATTTCCACCACCGACAGGCGGGGAAAGCTCGTGTTCTACGCCAAGGATCCACCGGTTCTTCTCCGTTCAGGGGTTTTCCCATTTATTTCCCGTTTTTCTTATGAATTCCCCAATTTCTACCATGTATTCATGTGAGATGAGCATGAGAGGCTAAAACCCTCAATCTTTAGGACCGAGAGTAGCCCGGGAATGCATTGTATGACATTTTTATATCAATAATTCATATTTTTTTCTCAAATCCGTGGTATAGATTCATTTTCTCCATTTCTATTGTTATGCTTGATCACCATAATAATAATTTAACACCCTTAATCACTTCGACAGAAGGATTAACGGTTGAAAAGAGACGAATTCTACATTAATCAATAAAACCCTTGATAAAGGAGTTGTAAAATGGTGGGAACTGAGGGACTGTTTATAATGCACTTAGTTTAGGGGAATGATTACTACGACGGTGGAATCAACCTAAACCTAAGTAGTGAATTACACCACGACAATGGGTAATTCTGTTTTCAGGCCACTACCCGGATAGAGAGAGAAGTGTGAGGAATTATATGAAACCTAATACAATGTTGACCCACGGTGAAACCGCCATCCTAAAGATATCCCTTTGAATTGATTAAATTAACCTTTAATCGATTGTTTTCCTTGTTTGATTTTTATTTTCTTTTTAATTTGAACAACAAAACCCCTATTTTGTTAATCGGTCTAGCTGATTGCGATTAGTTAGTAGAAGTCTCCAATAATTCATGTATCCCTGAGTTCGACTCGGGCCTCACAAGGCCTATATTACTTCGACGCATATACTTGCGTTTAAGCGCGTAGTAAAATACACGTCATTGTACCCAAATCCAATGGACCTTTGTTGTCTTCTACCTTGTGTCAGGATAAGTACAACAGCATTTGGACCACTTTACAGTGGCCAATCCCAGCCATTCTCACCCCCTTGACACAAATGATATGCCATTTCACTATGTTTTTCATCCCTCTTCATTTCCCCTCTCTTTTGCATCCTTTTCACACCCTCCAAATGCCTATTTCCTTCTCTTCTTCTTCCTTCATCCCATGGCATCAACCCAACTCTGGCAAGGGCTGGAACCTCCCAAGAACCTCCTTGGCTCGATCTAATGCTAGATCTAGCTTTGAAAAGCTAGGCTACGTCTGTATGGACACGTGACCAAGTGCCCAAAGACCTTTCTCCATCTCGCCTCTCTAACCCACCTGTCACAGTAGGCAGGCCCGACAGTGTCATTCATGGCGGCGAAGCGACACCCAATTGCTGCCAATTGCGAATGTCTTACGAGACCCAGACCAGGCAATCATCAGATGCCCCCAACTTCTAGGCCAGGTACCCAGTGCACATGCCTCACCAATGCCCCATGAGTTGCGCCCACAGGTGGAAGACCAAGAGGCCCAAGGAGCCAAGTCCCAGGTGATCCAAGTGCCTCCTGCCTCACACATTCTTTTATCCGTTGGATCAAGATCCAAGGGCTCAGATCTACTAAAATAAGGCATATCTTAGAAAAATCATAAATACATGGTGCTAGCTCCAAAATAGGACTTCCACATCATTTTGATCATGAAAATGAGATCCACCATATAGAAATACGTGAATAGCCTGTTTATGCTCTTATCTCCACTAATATGCCAAAATTCTTATTTTAAGTCCTTTTAAAAGGGTTTAACCTATTTAATGCATGCTCTTAATCATTAATGTACTAAAATGTTATGTTAGTATAATATCAATAACGTGAACATATTTATGCACCAAGATTTGAACTTTATCCATTTTTGTACCCTAAAACAATCTTATGTTTCTTGCATGACCTAAAATGGACCTATATGCAAAAGGTCAATTCTTTTTACGTTAAAACTTGTTCAAGTGTTCTTGAAATATCTATGAATTCTCTACATCAGTATATTCCACCCTCAAATGTAATCATTCTTGATCACAATCTTTTTTAGGCCTAATGATAATCTCATGACACTTAGTGTGTCGTAACATGACTTTATGGGTACTTTTCTAATGTATGTTCAACCTTGTGCTTTTATTGATTTAAAGTTACTCAGGCTATGTATGTGGCCTTGAAAATAGTAACTTATTATTCCTTTATTACCCCTACATGACTTATGGACCATTCATGTGCATTTTTATGACTAAGTAACCTAATCTTGATATGAATGTGACCTAAAGTGCATGTTGTTGTTTTAGAGATCTAATCTTGTCTAATGTTGCTCTAATGATGAACCATGCTGCATTATACTTTCAAATTAGTAACTCATTGATCTATGTGACACCAATACTAATGTACACCCCGTTATACTCTAATGATGACTATATCTCATGATCATGATTCAAAATGACAATGTTAATAGTTATGTTGCTTAATATTACTCAAACCTTATGTTTGCTCTTCTAAGATCATGGAACCCTCATTTAGTGACCCTTAATCTTAGTTTTGGTATGTCACCTTAGGTTTATATGAATCCAAGAATTATAATGTAACATGATAATGATAATGCATGACCTAGCTTGAGATATTGAAATCAATTATGAATGATATGGCATCTTGATCTGGGTGACAATCCAACCACCATGATAATGGCTAATGATGTCTAATCTTGCTGATATTAATCCAATTATACTTATTTGTAATGTCAGGATCTTAAGATGACCTAAATGTGAAGATCTAGTCAAAGTTTCTAGTTATGGTTTTCTAATCAATGGTTAATCTTGTGCTTCAATCAAGGTACACTTTGTCCTCCTATTGGACAAAACATGTTTAATGTTGTTGATTTTTTTTCTTTCTGTTATATTAAGTTTTACCAAGCATATATGTTCTCTTAAACCTGTGATTTCATGTATTTTTATAGTGTACTCGACAGAGTTGTGCCCATGTGTTCCCCTTTTATGATTTTAGGCAACACGTAAACTATGGCTCCTGCTATGATCTTTGCTTCTACTTTATGGTTATAATCTAAGGCCCTTACTCTGGTGATCTCTAATGTCATGAAAATGGAATTCATATGGTTTCATATATGGGACTAAGATCTCTTCAGGTACTAATTTAGTTTTCCTTATGTGCCATGTTGTCTCTTATCTTGTTCTTGCGTGTGGTTTTAGTCATGCATTTGTTATGTGATCCATTCTAGGGACGGATGCCCAGGTCCACTCACCTTTGGTTGTACATCCATTAGGAGTGTGGACTTAGGGTAATTAATGGTTCCATGACTTATACCTAGATGAAAATTGAGATTTCAGAATGCAAACTGGGTGCAATATTTCACTCCTTGGTTATGTGTTTTTCGAAATGCACTCATCATACCATTAATGGTTGTTTCATTCCAATGCGATGTTTATTGGTTGGTCTTGGGAAGTGTATACTAGCATGTCTTCAGTTGGCCATCATACCAACATTACATTTTGCAACTAATAGGTTGCCTAGATAAGGAGTATGCAACCAATATCGAATTGATCCAAAGTACTATATTCCCTATTAGGTCCATGTGGTATCATTCAATTTCACTTTTCTCAGCTTTTCCATTCCACTTGACTGGTCTATAGGGTTTTTTTGGAAAGGAGTGTAACAAAAATACAATTATTTCCCAACAAAACTCTTAACAAACGGATCTGTTGTAGCCATAAAATGTCAATATATTAAATACATAGAAGGATATCAAATATAGCATTGTACACACTAGTTTTCCAGCAATTAGACATGACTAAATGTTGGTGTAGAACTTTCACTTATGAATCTAGATCTAAAGTCGTTGTTGTTGTTGTTGTTGTTGTTGCCTCCTCATTATAGCAACACCATGTTTTCTCCTCTCAGAAGTTGCTTGTCCTCAAGCCTCTACCCAAGGGCCTTGGCCTCCATGTCATCCACATACATGAAGGAACTATTTCTGCACCACCTTGGTAGCTAAGAGGAAGCAAAATCAGAGTTGTCGACATGCTAGTGTCACTCGCTATCTTCTCCTCCTATGATGTGTTTTTCTCCTTAGGATGAGTTTCTTTTTCTAAGAGGAAGAACTCTTAGAAAACTTATTCTCGCAGTGTATTAATCAAGTTTGTTACATCCCCTTGGACATCCACTCCTATATATAGGATAGTCATGTGATTGTATTTCCAAATTCCTATCATGTTGCTTATCATAACTCAAAATAAAATCAAATTAACAAACTCAAATAGAATTCCTAGTTGACTGCTTAAGATTGGTTGGTTCACCCAATTGAATAGTTCTTCACTCAAGGTCAATTTCAATTGACCAATTTGATTCCAAATAAACATGTATCAAATTCATCATTGAATCCTGACTTCAATCCATTTGCCTGACTGGCCAGTTTCCCAAGCTGGAGATTGAGTGATCAATTGGCAATAAATCAATCCATTGGTTCAAATCATCCAATTGAAATAATGGTTTTTCTACTCAACCAATTGGATTGGAAATTGGCATGTACATGATTTAGAACCATTCTAATCATACGTTTGATTGTGAACTCAAATCCCCTTATGCTTCCTTATGTGTGTGACCCCATAGGCTCCTTATTACTTGAAAATGATGTTCAAAAGAAAAATTGGTATATAGAAACACCTCATTTCTACCCAAGTAAAAGTAATAAGTTTAGAACAACTTTAACATGTAAAGTGACCAATGTTACCATGACCATATAAACCCTTTATCACAAATATCCAGAATAAAATAGAAGCATGGAGTTGTAAACCTCTTAGCATTCAATCTATGTTTGTTGAACAAGAACAAACTATTGAGATTATGTGAGCTCAATATCATATTTTGACTCACATGAGAATGGCCATGCATTTTGTAGACTTTCATATCATGTATTTAGGATATGAATCTGATGCAGGGACAAATTCCATCTACATCACTCATGATTATATACATGTGTCATGGTGCACTCAATCACTACTTGTATGGCAACCCTTATTTGGAGTCACATTGGGTAGTGTTAAAGTACACCAAACAATATGTGATCAATCTAGTGACTTTAGGTCTAAGGATTACAATTACCACTTTCACATTAGATATGTCTCTGACTACCATGACATGGATTCCATGTGTCATTCTCAAATGGGTCTATCCAATACAAGTTGTTCTCTAACAAGTAACCATGTATGGTAATTGATATCTAAATCACAACTGAATAGACATTGTCATCATTCAACATACTCACCAGTTTTATATAATATTGTTGTCCTATAACATCCCCAATAATAATTAACTAGGGAAATAACAATAACAAATACTCTTAAACATACATATAATCTCATGTCAGGTCCTCAACCCAAACCATATGTCATTGAGTCAAGAAATTCTTATCATGTTATTACATCTATTTATTTTTTTAATACTCAAACAAACATGCTGTGTGGAATTGCCATTATAATAATCAAATCATATGTAGTGTACCCCTATTACAATCGTTACATGATGGCTCTCAAGGCATACAACCAATAGTCTCCCACTTACACTAGAGCCAATTACTCATGAATCAAATTCCAAGTGATCTAACATGACCATCATGTTTATGATGTGGAAGTTGTTTATTAAAGAGATCAACAAAATTGATTTTAGTTTGTACTCTACAAATGTTTACATCTCCCTGTTGTACAATATCTTATATGAGTAGATATCTCTATACAATGTATTTGTAACATTAATGTGAATCAGATTCCTTAGCATGTGCAATGGATCCATTTTTGTCATGGTAAAGATCTATTATGTCCTTAATGGTTGAAACCACCCCAAGGTCACTAATGAACTCCTTGATCCATATTGCTTCCTTAGATATAATAGATGTGAAAATATACTCAGCTTCTATTGTCTCTTGCTTGGAACTCTTCTACGCTACAAGTCCTCTATTTAGGGAAAACATAAATATTGTTTGTGATGGGTAAGCGCCCTTATCGGTTTGGAAGCTTGTATTTGTGTAACCCTTTACAACTCCACCTTCATGTATCAATAATTGATACTTCATTCTTTTCAATTACTTTAGGATATTCTACGTGACAATCTAGTGATGTTCACTAGGATATGACTTGTACCTGCTCTTCATGCTCAAAGAATACGAGACATTTGGGCATGTATGTAACATTTCATACATGATAGGCCCAATTGTAGATGCATATGAAATATTACTCATGTGTTCTCACTCTTTCAAAGAGATAGGACATGGGTATTTAGATAAACTCATTCCTTGAGATGTAGGTATGTTACTTTCTCTTAGTAATCTTACATGTTGAGCCTCTTAACAACCTTCTCGATGTATGCACCGTAACTTAGGCCAAAAAGCCTTCTAGATCTACCTCTATATATCTTTACTCCTAGAATATAATTTCATTTTCCTAAATTCTTCACGGAAAAGGTATTTCTTAACCAAGTCTTAACTACTTGTAGAGTAGGTATGTAATTTTCGATTAATAATATATAATCCATATATAATATAAGAAACACAATTGTGCAACCACTAACCTTCTTATAAGAACACATTTCATCATCCTTTTTTATAAGTCCACACTCTTTGATTGATATTAAATATTAGCTTCTAGATGCTTTCTTCAATCCATGGATCAACCTTTGCATCTTACATACCTTATTGGCTTCATTTGGAGCAATAAAACCTTTGAGTTGTGTCATGTATACATCCACAAGAATATTCCTATCAAGGAAAGCACCTTTAACGGCCATTTTCCAAAACCTATAGTCATGATAAAATACAATGGCAAGCACGATCCTAATTGATTTAACCATGGCACTTGGTGAAAACGTTTTGTCATAGTCAATTCATTGAACTTATTCGAAACCTTTTGCAATGAATTGTCCTTTATAAGCTGTAAACTACTATCCATGTTCATCTTCATCTTGAAGACCCATTAAAAACTTATGGGTTTTATCTCTTCAGGTGCATCCACTAAAGTTTATACTTTGTTGGTGTACACAGATTCTGTATTATATGGTATGGGCTCAAGCCATTTACAATATTCTGGTCCATTAATATCCTAATTGTAGGTTGTTGTCTCATCATTATTCATGACCAACAAATTGTCTATTTGAGTCACAATAAATCCAAATCTCTCTGGCTGTAGACATGTCCTACTAGACCATTGAGGTTCTTGTGTTGCATGGGGATTTGATATTACAAAACGGCTTGTGATTTCTTTGTTCCCCATATGTTTCCATAGGCTCAATGTTATCTTTTCAGTCTGAAACTTCTTAGGGATATAATTTCTTCCCAATGGTTCATTTGGAAATGAATTCCCTTTCAAATAATAGAAATATTTTGTAAAAAAACAATTTGTTATCAGATGGAATATGGAAGAAATAACATTTAGTTACCTTAGGCTATCCAACAAAGAAACATCTATATGATTTGGGTCCAAGCTTTTCATAGAACTATTTCTTGACATAAGCTTCACATCCCCAAGATTCCATCGAATACGTAATTAAACGTTTACCAATCCATATCTCATAGAGTGCCTTTTGAATGGATTTGGAAGATGCTTTGCTAAGTGTAAATGCCGTTATTTCAAGAGCATATCCCCACAAACAAAGTTAAAATATTGGATAAACTCATCATTTATCATACCATGTCTAATACAGTTTCATTCCTTCTTTCTTACAAATAATTATGTTATGGTGTTATGGGTGGAGTCGACTTTGATACAATACCACAATCTCTTATAAGAGACTCAAACCCTTGACTTAGATATTTCCCACAACTATCATATTGAAGTGATTTAATATTCTTTCCATGTAGGTTTTGTAGTTCATTCATGAACTCCTTGAACTTTTCAAGAAATTCTTATTTGTCTTTCTTAAGATACACATATCCATATTACTGAAGTCATCAATAAATGTAATGAAATACTTATATCCACCTCTATTACTTGTGATAAAGGTCCAATAATAACAATATGAATGAGTCCTAATAAGTCACTTGCCCTCAAACTATTACTAGTGAAGGGTAATTTTGTCATCTTTTATGATATACAAGTTTCACATGTATTTATTGATCTATTAGTACAAGAGTCCAAAAAATCATCCCTATGAATCTAGAAATGAGTTTCTCATTTATGTATCCCATACGTAAGTGCCAAAGATAAGTTTTGATTGAGTCATCGAGTTTCAACTTCTTGGTATTTATGTTATATACACTTGCCTTAGATCCAATAAATAAATACCATAATATATTGAGGCACTGCCATAGAATATATAATCTCTTGGAACCAAAATTTTACCATTCTTAATTGGAAATTCAAAATTGCACTTGTCCAAGCACAATAAAGAAGTACTGTATTTATTTGTGGTAGGTACATAATATCAGTTGTCTAACTCTTTTAAAGCCCACTAGGTAGAGATATACTATAGGTTCCTACAATTGCCATAGAAACTCTTTTTCTATCAGCAACTTGTAGATCCACCTCTTCAGTAAGGGTTTACTTCTTTCCAGATAATGCAAATTAGAGCATATGTGAGATCCATGTCGTGTATCCAATACCCAAAATAAAAATATAGCTAAGTTTATCTTTATAACATTTATACGTGAAGTGCAGATATATATCCCCTCCTTCTTCTCTAGTTCCTCAAGGTAAAGAGGGAAATTTATTTTCTGATGTCTAGCTAGATGACATTGGTGACAATTTCCTTATTTGCAACTCCTTTAGCTTTAAGTGCAGAAGACTAGGAGTTTGGGCTAGCTTTAGAACTCTTAGTAGGTTATCCCATGCCCTTTTATTTTTTGACCATCAACACAGACTTTGGTTTGTCTTTCTTCATCTTAGTCTTAGCATGTTTTCAACATGCCCAACAACTTTGAAAAGCGTCAAAAAAATTTGTCTGTGTTGTCATTCATGGTAAAATTAGTGTAAGATTCAGATAACTATTGCAAGATTACATCAATTTCCAACTCTTGGCCTAAGGAGAATCCTAGTGTATCTAGTCTTTCCACATACCCATCAACTTGAGTACATGGGGCCCATCAGGAACACCATCAATCATGTTGCATTGATACAGAGGCTTGGAGACACCATACCTCACTTACATTTCTTATTTTTGGGACATATTCATGAAATGTGTCGATATCTCTAGAACTCCCATGTTCTTATGTTTCTTATAAATCTCATGATTCATGCAATATATGATGAGACACTTGATGTGGATAACATCATCAATATGTTTATGATAAGCTTCCTTTTCTTCTCTTGGTGCATTTGGAGCCGGTTCTAGTATTTCCAAGTTATGGAGCTTACACTCATGAGTGCGAACAATTCTCAATGTCCTATACTAGTTATCAAAGTTATCATCATTCAACTTTCCTCTCAATGATCGATCACAACAAGATGTTGTTATGTCTGCTTGCCAATAGATCTACAATAAAAATATTAGCCTAAGTCAAAATTTTGATTCAAAATTTTTATTTATTTGTTGATATTAATTTGGAATTTCATTTATAGCACTCCAACTATTTTGATCAAATTAATATCCATCACTATTAAAATGAGACTACAACAATAAATCTTCTAGTGAACCAAGATCTATCATACCTTAAGTTATGAGTAAAGTTTTGTTGATCTCTCACAACTTAACCTTATAGGTAAGTAAGAATTAATTGAATCTAATGCAAATGTTGTATACCTTGTTGTGCAATTCCTCATAATTAATCATCTTATGAAGTATATATCATCTTTGTGCCTCTAAGTTTTTATTTATATTGGGATCACCTAGTAAAGTCCAACTCAAAGAGAAAATAATAAGCTATGAACCCTACTAAAAAACTGACATACTTAGTGTCACACTATCCTAAGATAGATGATGCACCACATTGAGCATGCCCACATGTAACCAGCCAAGGTTTTCATGTGTATTGCAAAATTGAAGGCATCTTAAAAATTGATATTATATTGATGGATATGATATAATAATCATATGTTTCCAGTCATCATTACATATACTATATTGCATGTATCATATACTACAACAATCACTAAAAGAGATTAAACATGAGTAATTTGGAAAGACTGGAGAACTCTTAGGGCTTCTATTGCTCGATGGCTCTATGTTGAAAGTAGTACTTACTCACCAATCTCCCACAAACAACAACACCATGTTCACCGCCAGTAGGAAGATCCACAAGGACAAGGGCCTAGAGCCCATTGTGTTTGAGGAGTCAGTTTCCCAAATCTTCTTTGATCTAGAGAACACTAACCAAGATCTCAAGAGTGATGACAAGGATATGTACATCAATGTTGTAAAGCAATTCAACATTTCTAGGAACAAGAAGTCGTTTGTGATTCACTACCCGCTCAGGCTATAGAAGGTGTGCCACAAGGTTTACATGAGGCTTGTGAGGGAGCTTGAGAAGAAATTCAATGACAAGGATGTTATTCTAATTTCTTCTAGGAAGATTATGAGGCCCCCGATGAAGGGTTTTGTTGTTGACCTTCCTAGGAACCGGACACTTAGATATGTCCATGTGGTCATGCTAGAGGAAATTGTTTATCCTACTGAGATTGTGGGAAAGTGTGTGATATACAACCTTGATGGAGCTAAAACTATTAATGTCTTCCTTGATCTGACAGAGCGGAATAACACAGAATACAAACTTGATACCTTTTATAGTGTTTATCGGAAGCTCTCTAGAAACGATGTTGTGTTTGAGTACCCAATGACTGAGAGTGCATGAGCAGTGGTAGATCAATCTATGAAGTTGTCTGGAAAAAATGTTGTGTTTGTGTACACTCCAAGTAATTATGCAGTAGTAGATTGATCTATATTTTGTTATTAATGATACCCTAAGTGGATAGAATCTTTAGTTGTTGAGATGTTGAACCAGTTTTCATGATAAATGATATGCAACAATTTTGGCCAAAAAATAGATAAAACATGATATGTCAACTAGTACAACAAGAGTTGTACAAAAACAAATGTGAGATTCACATCTAATGCAATCCTAATTCTGCTTTTAAAGGGATTTCTAGTCAGCTGACTAGAAAGCTAGTTACCTAATTGAGTTCCATTTTTGTGGATAGTTCTTTGGTTATTGATGGATTCCTTGTTTTATCTTCATCAAAAACATCCAAGGACCTTCCTTGTGGTGTGGGCTTCTAACCATCTCCTTCTCTCCATCATAGTCCATCGTTGATGTTAATACCTCATCCTATTCTAATTGCAAGAATTGAATTTAACATGTAGAATGTAGAAAGAGAGAGGAATTTCATGCAAGCCATATAAATGTTATATATTTTATTCATAATAGAAAAAAATTACATGCTTCCGGTAACAAACATTCACTACATTTACCTAGTTTCCATATTCACGTCAACCTAAAAAAATGATTTCAAATGTGTCACTTTAGTTTATGTAATATAGATATATAATAGCATACATGATAGTTAGTGATTAAAATGGATACACATTTAACAATATTAAACTCAAGCCAATGATAAAGGCATACAACATTGGTTTGGATACCTATGTAGGATTTTGAAGAAAGGGGAGTAGAAAAAATATGAAACTTTTACCTACAAAAATCTTATCAAGAAGATCCATCATAGCCATAAAATGTTAGTATATTATAGAAATTGAAGGATATTGAATATAGCTCGGTGCATACTAGTTGTCCAAGAACTACACACATATTATGTCAGTGTAGATCTTACACTTCCGAATTTGGATCTAGATCCAAATATGAAGTCATTGTTGTAGTTTCTACCTTGTCGTTGCAATAACACCTTGTCTTCTCCTTAGATAATTTGCATGTCCTCAAGCCTTCGCCTCCTTGTCATCCACATGGATGACAGAACTGTTAGTGCACCACCTTGGTCTCCAAAAGCAGTTAGAACTTAAGAGTCATCAACATGCTAATGTCACTTTCTATCCTTCTCCTCCTATTATGGGTTGTTGTCCTTGGGTGAGTTTTGCTCTCCAAGAGGACAAACTCATAGACAAATTGTCTCACAATGTTTTTATCAAGTGTGTCTCATCCCCTTGGACATCCACCCCTACTTATAGCAGTTTCATGGACTTGTATCACCAAAATCCAATCTTGTTCCATGTTGAAAATCAAAATAGAAACAAATTTGGAAAACTCGTACATAATTACCAGTCACTTGATATGTTAACCAATCGACCAGTCAGAACCCATTGAGTCACTTGGGAAATCGATTCACCAGCTCATTCAATTTCATTTGACCAATTTGATTCCAAATCAAACGTGTCAACATGCCACGTTGTTTCTAGACTTGAATATATTCGACCGGCTCACTTATCTTATCGATCAAACTATACAATTTCTCAAATTGGTGATCAGTTAATCAATTGATCCATTACTCCAAACCATCTAGTCGATGACTAGCTTTCCCGGTTGTCTGATTGGATAGTAAATGAGCATGCACATGATTTAGAACCATAATGTTGATATGTTTGATTGAGAACTTCAATTCCCTTATGCATACTTATGTGTGTGAACCCATAGGTTTCTTATTACATCAGCAGTGATGTTCAAAACCTCACAAACAAAGATTGGCATCTGTCAATACAACGTTGCTACCCATGTAATACACATAAGTTAAGAATAGTTATAACTTGTAAAGTGACCAATGTTATGATGACATTATTATCCTTTTGTCACATGTATTCATATTGAAATTAATGCATGTAGTTTTCATCCTCTTAACATCAAATCTACTTTTCTTGAAATAGAGCAGACAATTGAGATCATGTGATCTTAATATTATATATTGACTGAAATGAGTGTGAATATGCATTTCATACTCTCACTGATCATGTGGCTAGGATATAACTCCAACAGAGGTAGAGATTCCATTTGCATCACTCACGATAGTCTACAATGTCACAGTGCACCCAATGACTACCTATATGAAAACCTTTATTCAGAGTCACATTGGATAGTGTTAAAGTACACCAAACAACATGTGCTTATTGTAGTAACTTTTGGTGTAAGAATCACACTCACCATTGTCACACTATGAATATATATTCTGATACTGTTAAAAATTAAAGATTGCTATCATTGATGAGATTCGATCATCGCAGAGTTTGAAGATGAAAAGCAAAGGAAAGGCTACGGGAACCATCCAATCCATCAACACCTTGTCCACCACACTGGAAGGACTGAATAGAAGAAACTACTTTACCATGGAAGAGTCAGGTACATTCAAATCCCATATCTATAGTTACTTATACTTCCAAACATATATTATTAGATTCTACACCTTCTAGAATTGACGAAAACAACATAGACAACATAGAAGACATATCATCATGGCCTGATATACAATCTTTCACAAACTTTGCTGATAAATTTGTTATCACATTTGATGATGACACATCAGCACATCAGGCCCTAGACATCATTGGATAATATATAAACTAGAGAAACCACAGAAAGATCCACGATACATATTCACATTTTGAAAAATTGCATATCTGCTAAATTCACAATTTACATATTTGTTTAGAATCATATTACATTATGAAGATTACTTCCTGGAATGTCTGTGGGGCATCAAATCTCAACTGTAGAAAAGAAATCTGCAGATATATATACAAAAACAATACTAACATCATCACCATTCAAGAAACTAAAACAACTCTATCGTCTTTTGCTCTCAAAACAATAGGAGGCAAACAAATTAACACTTGGCACTAAATCCCACTGCTAGGTTTCAAGGGAGGCCTTCTTATAGGCCTCAACAACAACCTCTTTGACATCACAGGCACTGAATCTCGTACATTCTTCATCACTCTTCACATCACAAACACCACTGACAACTTCAGTTGGATCTTCACTGGCATTTATGGAGAGCCCAACACAAATAAATCAGATTATATGGCTGAAATTACGTACATCATGATCATATATCACAACAAACCCTGGCTTTGGGGAGGGGACCTCAACCTCACTACACAACTTTCAAATAGAATTAACCCCACCTCAACCATATGCTACATGTCTTCTTCGGATAAAGCCTTCCTTAAACTCATTCAAAACCACCACATGATTGATATCCCACCAGCCAATGCTTGCTACACATGGACTCATCATCAGACCAGGGCCAGACTTGATCACTTCATCTGTTCCATAAAATGGGAAGATCAATACCCCCATTCCTATGTCATTTTCACCCACCAACCTATCTCAGACCACTTCCCCATCACCATCGATATGAATCAGGAGAAATGGGGACATAAACCATTTCATTTTGAAAACTTCTGGATCATTGATCCCACATGTCTGGACCTGTGCAATAGGCATTGGGTTGCGGTGGATAACCAAACTAGAAATGTTGGATACCATATTCAAAACAACACTAAAAGTGTCAAGAGTAGTTTGAAAAGTTGACAAAAAGAAACCATTGGAAATCTCTCACATAAACTTGCTGACCTTGAACAACAACACTTGTTTGTAGACAGTGACCCATCAGCTGACGCATCCCTAGCTCTCACTATCAAAGCCAAACTAGAACATGTAAAGAAATGCTTGGACACCATGTGGAAGCAACATGCAAAAATCAAATGGGAAAGGAGGGCGATAAAAACACCAAATTCTTCCACAACTTGCAATAACAATGCTAAAAAACATATCATTGCATAATTGAGCATTAATGGAAGTACTACATCCAACAAGCACCTGATCACTACTTACATTGTCCAACATTTCAACCGTATTTTCAATATTGGACATAAGAATGTTATACTTGACTCCATCAACTGGAAACACTTATGTGGTTGCTATATCACCTCACCACAACACATTATAAGTCCTTTCTTCCCTGTAGAACTTGATATGGCTATCCAGTCGCTAGGTAAAACAAATCCCATGGCCCTGATGGATTTAATACTAAATTTTACCTTGCCAATTGGAATGACATCAAGGGAGACTTTCAAAAAACTCCTCAGAGCTATCCATCACAACATAAACACTCACAATCTTCTCAAATACATCAACCAAACAAATATAGCCTCATCAAAAAAGTTACTCATCCTGACCTTGTCACACAGTTCAGACCCATTAGCCTCATCAAAACTTCATACAAAATCATTGCTAAGGTCTTCTCAAATTGCATCAAATCATTTAGAAAATATCATCTCAAACAATCAAAATGCTTTTCTCTAAAATCGAAGCACTCATGATGCCTTCATCATGGTGAATGAAACTTTACACCTTTACCACAAAAACAAAACACCAATTTTAGCCATCAAACTAGATTTTAAAAAAGCTTTTGATTACATCAACTGGGACTGCCTCATTAAATCCATGTTGGGATATGGTTTTCTTGACATTTGGAATAACTGGATTCATGCCTACATCTCCACAAACCACTTCTCTACCATCATCAATGGATCACCCTTTGGCTATTTTCACAACACAAATGAACTCAGACAAAGTGACCCCTTCTCTCCATACCTCTTCATCATTGTAACGTCCATTCTAACCAACATGATTAAACTTGGTACATCTCATAGTCTTATAGCCTCTTCCCCCAGAATGCCATGAGAACATCATACAATTGTGGATGATACCATGATTATTGTCAAACCTAAAGACTCCACCATCATCAACACTATTCATATCATTGGTCTCTTCTCATACATTTCAGGTCTTAAGATATACCTTTTAAAGTCTTCCATCTTTGGAGTCAATACCCCTCTTGATCTCATCAATATGTATAAAAACCTCCTCAAATGCAAAATTTAAAGCTTTCCCATCAACTATCTTGGACTTCCTATCACTCCACACCCCATAACCCACTCCGTTTGGAACCCCATCATTGACAAGATTCAAATGAAACTAAATTCATGGACCAATCGCTTTCTCAACCTGGCACGCCGACTTACTCTCATTAAAAGTGTCATTACACCTATTACTACCCACTTCCTCAGATGCATCCCATTACCTAGCAAGACCCTCAAAATGATTGAAAAAATTAGAATATATTTTCTCTGGAACAACCACACAGTAAACAAACAGTATAAAAACATCCATCTAGTCAATTGGAGCACCATCATTGCACTGATTGAATATGGGGGATGGGGCATCATTAATATAAAAATTCATGCCATTTGCCTCATCACAAAAATAATAAACACTCTTACCAATAGTACTAACAAGGTCTGTAAAAACTTTATCATCCAGAAATATAACAAAAATAAACCTCCTTGGCATCACACCCCACACAACATATCTTCCCTACTTTGGAAATACATCAATAAAAACTTGGATATCATTAAGAACCTTATATACACCCCCTGCATGCTCATCAAAATATCAAATTCGGGGTGGACCCATGGTACCATCATAACACCATCCAGAATCCTAGTACACATCCGCTCATTCCTACTCTGCTGCATAGACTCAACATTGCCAGAGCTCTAAAACTTCTTACCAAAAACTGACAAAACTCTCTCGAAAGACATCTCCAAAATTATGTGGATAACAACACCCTGAGAGTCATAGTCCATGAACTTGAATACAACACCAACAGTAGGGTATCTTGGATTTGGGGACCTCATTACACACCTAAAGCATCCTACACCCACCTCACTTATAGTGGCCATACATCAAATATGGTTCACTTTTGGAAAACAAAATGGCCGCAAAACGTAAACTCTTCTTCTGGATGCTCACATCTGACAAAATCCTCACTGACCATAATCTCACCAACAGAAGGTTTTTGGGACCTACTAGATGCTACCTCTGTAAGATGGATGGAGAAACCACACAACATCTCTTCACCAATTGCACTATCATGCTACACCATTTGTATAATTTCTTCCCACAAAATTCAGATGCCAAAAATCTCCTTCGACCATCCTTCATCACTAGACTAAAACCCATACCACAACACTGTAGATATCCCCCAGAAGACTTGATTATTCATACCTTCTGGAGCATTTGGCTATAGAGAAATAATAGGAAGTTCAATAACATTTCTAAACCCACCCAGATTATGCTAACTGACATTAAACATTCCTTATTTGTACAATTGCACTGCAGGACAGGCCTCTACATCAACTTAGGTGATACCTACTGAAGATTATCTGGGCAACTTGTTTGGCTATCACAATGGAGGTGGATGCTACTCCCTGAGGATATTATCATTGACAACACTAGCTTTTGAAGCTATGCTCATCACATTGACTAGATCCTACTATCTTAGCTACTGCTATAGCTACATCTTTATTGCTCTTTCATTCGACTGAGGCATATGTTTCAGGGGAGCCTCCCCCACATACACTTCCATTATCTACATTTCCTTGGCTGCATCATTTGCTTAGGTAATAGGGCCTCACCCATGTCTGATGCCCACCGTGTTATCTCTATGTTTTTGCTTGCAAACATTTTATATTTGTAAGCAATGTGATTTCTATCATTAACGCATGGACTTTTATCAAAAACATTGAGATATGACTCTAAATGCCATGAAATGGATTCCATGTGTCATTCTCAAAGTGGCTCCATCAAGTACGAGTTGTTCACTAACAAGAACTCATGTATATAAATAGATATCCAATATCATGTCTAAAGAGACATAGAAATCATTCAACATATAGACTAGCCTTATATATATTTTTTGTCCTATCATATCCTCAATAATAAGTGACTAGGGACATAAAAATAATGAATACTCTTGATTATACATACAAACTCATATTTAGGTCCAAAACCCAAACCATGTGTCATTACGTCAAGATATTCTTGGGATATTATTACATTTATCTATTATCCAAATATTGCAATAGATATAATAAGTGGAATTGCATTATTAATAATAAAACAGTATACAATGTATCCCTATTACAATCATGACATGATGGCTCTCAGGGAATACAATTAACATGGTCTTGGTAATTGTGATAGTATCATGTATTTAATTTGACATTCTACCAGCCATTACATTTTGCATCTAAATAGGTTGCTTAGCTTTTGGCTTTTAAAAACAATGTCAACTTGGCCTCAACTAATATATTTTCTACTGGATCTATGTAGTATCTTTAAATTTCACCTTTTATAGCTTGATCCATGTTTTTTAGGGTATTATTGGTACTATATTAGTACCATGCCTACAATTTAATTGAATCAGCCATGCTACCAGCAATTACATTTTGCATCGTCTAAATAGGTTTCTTAGATTTTGGCTTTTAAAAATAATGTCAACTTGGCCTCAACTAATATATTTTCTATTGGCTCTGTGTAGTATCTTTAAATTTCACCTTTTATAGCTTGATCCATGTTTTGTTAGGGTAGTATTGGTATTTTATTAGTACCATGCCTACAATTTTATTGAATCACAGTTTGACTAAATGATATCCCATTTGTAGTATAGTTCTACTGAGGTTCAATCAAAACATGATTTGCTTCACAATTTTGTTTTTGACTAAAACCCAATGACCATATTAAACTCTAATGCTTCTAGATTCTCTTAAACTATCCCATGGACTAACCACGCTATATATATATATATAAGAACCGTATTTCATCACTTTGATATATATTTTAATAATATAACACATTAAGAAAAATATTATAGTGATTTTGTGTCTTACTGGTCTATTGTGCTCAAGTAGATATTCTTCATTTTCTTAAAGATTTCTACGCATTAGTGTTGACCTAATAGTTATACATTGTCCAAATTTTTATGATGACTCAACCATTCCATTCATATGTATCTAATTTGTCTATTTGAGATTGATTTCAGGTATTAGGTATAATAAAAGGATCAATTCAATCAAGTTTCACCTTGACTTGATATAAGTCAAAGTCAATGCAAATGCACTTTTGTGGAATATAACCTAAACGACTTAGGACAATTTTTGTAACCATTTGTATTGATGTTATGACTTGTAATTAAGCTGAGAAAAAAATTAGGAGCACTTTAATCATATTTTTCAAAATGCATCACAGGTTGTTTGATCGGCCGCATTTCTCTCTCAAAAACTTGACCAACGCCTAGGATGGGTCTTGGAAATGTCTAGGATGCAGATCACTTTACGTCATGATAAAATTGACTGACCCTTTGCATTGGAAAACTAATTTCAAGCCATCGTTCAAGTTTCATCTAGGATAAACTTGGCTGACAACTCAAAATCAGCTTGTCTCATAGTGGTATTGGCTGAATTACCTTTATAGAAACTTGACTGATTGCACTACAAGGAATGCGCAAAGAAAGGGTTTCTAGCCATTGGGGTGTTGCAAACATCAAAAATAGATCCTTTGCAACACCCAAATGACTAGAAATCATTCCCAAGTGCTTCTAATGTCTAGTGGACATCCCCAACTATAAATAGGACCCCTTGTACTTCATTCCACGTTTTCTCCTTCACTCTATTCATGCTCCTAGCTATAGTTGAGTGAATTTTTTCACATAGAGCCCCTTTATCTCTTTTTCTTACAACCAAAATGTTCATATGAGTGATATAGGCATGTGTGTGAGAGCTACCTCGTTGTAATCTTATGAAACTCTCAAACTTCTCTTTCCCCAACCCCTTTCTTCAAGCAAAGTTGATGAAAGCTTCTCCAAGTTGAAGAAGAAGGTGAAGGATTAAGATCCTTGAGAATAGTAGGTAATTCCTTCAAGGTGGAAGAAGCTCCTTGTAAAAGTGGGTAAGCTCTTTTAGAGGTTGAAGAATCTTGCTCAAAGGATAGGCAAGTCTTTGTAAGGTTTATTGACTCCTTTTGGTCCTTAAAAAGGAAGGGTAGGTATCCTTGCCTTGCAAAAGGACGATCTTGTTGTATGTCTTATAATGGAATATAAGTATGCAATGGTTGCAAAATCCTAGAGCTTCACCTCTCTAGGTAGTGGACTGACTTTCTCCTAGTTTGGATATTGGAACAACTCTACATAGCTTGTTCTTGATCTCATTCGATATCTCTCATCCTAGCTATGTATTCTTAGTTGCATAATAAATTTCATGTTTTCAATAGTTTCCTTTGAAGTAACTTGAAGGTCTAATGAATTTTGTTTAAGTGAAGTTTAGCTCTATTCACCCCCTCTAGAGCCTATACTAGATCCAACAAGTGGTATAAGAGACACAATCTTCTATGACAAGATATCCAATGAGAAGAGAAGATGGGTGACAACCTTCTAGGTTCTCTCAACTTGGAGTGAGGGTTCTCCATGAGACCTCCAATCTTCGACCGCACCAACTTCCTCTATTGGAAGAGACAAATGCAATTCTACTTGTAAGGAATGAGCTATGACACGTGGAAAATAGTCTTCCTTTCATACAAGGAGCCATTCAGAGATGTTACCACTTGGGATGAAGCCTCATTGAAGAAGGAACGGCTAAATGCAAAGGTTATAAGCATCATCTATGCATCTCTCACTCCTTCTAAGTTCAACTGGATCTCTTCTTGGGATACAACCCATGAGATATGGAATAAGTTTTGCATCACCTATGAAGGGAGCAAGCAAGTCAAGGAGTCCAAGATCGACATGCTCAAGGGTCTCCTTGAGAACTTCAAGATGGGCAAGAAGGAGAGAGTGGTTGAGGTGTACATAAGGCTCAACACCATCATCAATGGTCTTGCTTCCTTGGGCCATCCTATGGATAGAGGAACCATCAACTCCAAGATCCTTAGGTCTCCTCCCAAAAGGTGGGAATCCAAGGTGACTTCTATTGAAGAAATTAGAAGCATTGGTGACATTGCCACTGAAGAGTTCATTGGCAACCTTCAAACCTATGAGCCAAGACTTGACAAGTAAGAGGAAGATGAGAAACAAGAAGAAAAGGAGTTAAAGAAGATCAAGGATAGTGCATTCAAAGCTCAAGTGGAGGCCATTGTTCTCCAAAAACAACTTGCTTGTCGGTGTACCCCTCCTTCCTCAAGTGAATATGAAACCATAGTGATCATGAAGATAACTACTCCAAGGGGAAGCACTTCAAGGAAAATTCATCCTCCTCCTCTACTCCAAAGTGCTATGAATGTGGCCAAAAAAGACATTACAAGAATAATTGCCTCAAGGCAAAGAAGTCCTACCATAAAAGAAGATCCAAGAAGAAGGACTACAAGAAGGATGGCAAGTACAAGAGACGTATAAGAAAGAAAGAAGAAGCAAAGATTTAGCCCATGCCACATGGGAGGAGTCCTCTTCTAGTGATTCTAGCTCAAATGCGGGAGAATGCCACCTTGCTCTCATGGCCTTAACTAGTGATGACATATGTGAGGTAAGTGAAGTAAGTGAGGTAAGTTTAAATGAACTTTCTAAAGAATCCCTCATCGATATGCTTAATGCTCTCCGCTCTTCTTATTCTCAATGCAAATCTAAGAAGAAGATGTTAGGGAAGATCATTGATGACTTGTATGCTAAGATTGATTTCATTGAGCATAATGAGAAAGTGCATCTTGATAGCATTGATTCTTTGCAAGGTAACTTTATTGATCTTGAGCTTCAATATACAATGTAGTTGAAGTAGATAATGGTATTTATCTTAAGAACATAGAAAGTCTTAAAGTTGAAAACCAAACTTGCCTTGATGAGCTTGTCTTAATTAGAACTAAAATTGATAGACTTGTTACCAAGTTTAATGATCTTACACATTCTTGTCATGTTATTAAATATGAAAATATGATCTAGCTTGATGACCTTATCTTGCTTAGACCTTAAATTTCTGGACTTCTTGCTCAAGTAAATGATCTTTCTTCTAGACCGCTATTGCCTAGTAATGAGGTAGCGAGCATTACTCTTGATAGAAATTATTATCATACTAAATCTCTCTATTTGGAGGCCGAATTGATTCATGATCAAGATGGTTTATCTAGTCTTTCTTATACTGTTATTACTCTTAGTGATGATAATCACAAACTTAGAGATTCCTTGCAAAAGTTCCTTAAAGGAAAGAAATTCCTCAATGAAGTTCTAGATCACTCGATCAAACAAGTTGGTACTAGTGATTTGGGATATGTAGGGGGAGCTCCTGAGAGAAAGAGCAAGGTCAAGGGCAATAAAAAGAGTAAGGAACATCCTATCTTCCATGGAGAGTCATCCAGCTCTAAGAACCCTATGGTTTGTGTACATTGCAACAGTGATGACCAATACTCTACTTACAGTCCTTACAAGGAAAAGGGGACTAACCCAAAGATGAAATGGGTCCCTAAGCTAGCTCCAGATCCTAAGGTTTGAGTTGGGCACCAATATCTTCCTTTCTTATAGGTAAAAGGAAAATGGATTGTTGACAGTGGTTACTCCAAGCATATGATTGGTGAGATAAGCCACTTCAACAACTTCACAAAGAAGAAAGGAGGATCAGTGACTTTTGGTGACAAAAACAAAGGTTAAGTGATAGGTGGGGGTGATGTGGGTTATTCACTATGCATCAAGAATGTTCTTCTTGTGGATGGACTACATCAAAATTTAATTAGTGTTAGCCAACTTTGTGATAATTGTTATCTTATGTTATTTATCTCACTTGAATGCTCACTTATAGATTCTGTCCTACAATGTTATATATAAGGGAACTAGAAATGGAAGCCTTTATGTTATTGTTCTTGATTCTCTTAAGAATATTGTTGGTAGATGCCTCATTTTTTATAAGAATGATATATCTTTGTGGAACTATAGTCTTGGTCATGTAAATATGCATCAATTGAAGAAGTTGAACAAAAAGGAATTGGTCAAGGGACTTCTTAAATTGGATTTTGAGAAGGATGAGGAATCCAAACCTTACACACAAGGAAAGAAAACCAAATCCTCCTTTAAATCCAAAGGAATGCTTAGTACTAAGAGAGTGCTTGAACTTCTTCATATTGATCTATTTGGACCTATGAGAACTCAATCGCTTTGTGGTAGCAAGTATTGCCTCGTGATTGTTGATGATTTCTCACACTAAACTTGGAGTTTATTCTTAGTTTCAAAAATTGATACTCTTGATGTTTTCTCTATTTTTTGCAAACAAGTTGAAAATGAAGATTCTTGCCGAATTGTCTCTAGTCGTGACCATGAGAGAGAATTTGAAAATGATTTGTTTGAAAGTTTTGTGAGGAATCCTGTTATTCCCACAATTTTTCTTCCCCTTTTACACCTCAACAAAATGGGGTTGTGCAGAGAAATAATAGATCGCTACAGGAAATGGCTAGGACTATGCTTATAGAGTATGTTACTCCAAGGAAGTTTTGGGCCGAAGCTATTAAGACCTCATGTTTTGTGAAAAATTGGGTTTTCGCTCATCCATCTTTAAAGAAAACCCCCTATGAGTTATAGTGTGGTAGAAAGTCATTTATTGATTTCTTTCATGTTTTGGTTGTCCTTGTTTTGTTTTAAATACCAAGGATTCTCTCAACAAGTTTGATGTGAAATGTTACAAGACTTTCTTTCTTGGCTATAGCACTACTAGAAAAGCTTGTCGAGTGTTTAACATTGAATAGTCTAAAGTAGAAGAATCTATCAGTGCTATTTTTTTTTAAACTAACCCCCCTATTTCCAAGAATATTGTGTATGATGATGTTGCAGATGAGGTGATTCCTCAATTAAAAGAGCTCAACATCAATGATAAAGGAAAGGTGGTGGTAGTTGAAGAAGAAGAAAACGAAGGATCCAACTCCCTATTTTGCTAAAGATCTTCCTAAAGATCTCATAGTAGGAAATCTTGTAGAAAGGGTGAAGACGCGGACTGCATTCAACAAAGAACAAGCCTACAATGCCTTCATCTCACAGCTTGAGCCAAAGAACATCAAAAAAGATCTCAAGGATGATGAATGGATCCTAGTTATGCAAGAAGAGTTAGAGCAGTTTGACAAGAACAAAGTGTGGACCATAGTGCCAAGACCAAATAATAGGAAGATCATTAGCACCAAGTGGATTTACCATAACAAGATAAATGAATGCAGCAAAGTGGTAAGGAATAAAGCATGGCTAGTTCCTCAAGGCTACAATCAACATGAAGGTATGTGTTCTTGTTTCTAAACTTAAATATAATAGAATGTTACTTGCCTTTGCTAGCTATAAGAATTTCTTACTTTATCAAATAGATGTTAAAAGTGTATTTCTAAATGGTAGAATAGATGAGTAAGTCTATGTGGCTCAACATCCTAACTTTGAACATGACAAGCTTCCTAACCATATTTATTTGTTACAAAAATCTCTCTATGGACTCAAACAAGCTCCTAGAGCTAGGTGTGAGAAATTTAAAGACTTTTTACTAGACAATGGCTATGTCATGGGAAAACCAGATGCTACTCTATTTCTTAAACACACTTCTGGCAAATTTTGATCATTCAAATATATGTTGATGATATCATATTTGACAAAACTGATCTTGATCTTTGCAAGGAGTTTAATTCACTTATGAAGAGTGAGTTCAAGATGAGTATGATGGGGGCATCTTACTTTATTCCTTGGATTTCAAATCAAACAAATGAAGGAAGGAAAATTCATCAACCAAGACAAGTGTACAAGTGAACTTCATAAGCGCTTTGGGATGGAGAACACCAAGTCGATGTACGCCTCCATGTCAAACTCCACCAAACTTGATAGAGATGATAAAGGTGAAAAGGTAGATGAGAATCTCTATAGAGGTATGATTGGTAGCTTGTTTTATTTAACTACCTCTATATCTTATAGTGGTTAAGAGGATTTTGAAGTATCTAGCCAAAACCCAGAATTTTGGACTATGGTATCCCAAGTCAAGGGATTTTACTCTTACTACTTATAGTGATGTGGATTATGCAGGGTGCTTAGTTGATAGAAAGTGCACAAGTGGCACTTTCTTCCTCCTAGGATCATGCTTAGTTTGTTGGTTCTATATGAAACAAGGCATTGTGGATCTTTCAACTACTGAGACTGAATGCATTACAACTGGTAGTTGTTGTGCCCAAGTCCTATAGATGAAGCAAATTCTCCAACACTTTAATGTTCATTATGATGCTTCTCCCGTCTACTATGATAATACTAGTGCAACAATATTTCTTACAATTCTATATTGCATAGTAGATCGAAATATATAGAGGTTCATGATCAATTCCTTCATGACCACGTTGCCAAAAAAGATATTTATATCACACAGTGGTCACAGATAATCAACTTGTAGACATTTTCATAAAACCTCTTGCTAGAGAGAAATTTACTTTTATTATATCAAAATTGCTTATTACTTCTCTTGATGATATTTGATATTACTTATAGCTAGATGTTCTCATACCTATATATTCTTGCTCGTAGTTTGATCATCTCTTACTTAAAAGTGCTATATTTGCCTTGTTTTATGCCTTATTTTGCTTTTTTGTCTTTTTTTGTAAATTCATATTTTACCGCAAAATAGTAGCCAATAATGAGTAGAATATGCCTCAATATGTTCAAAATACATGATTGGGTAGAAGAATAGATTTATATAGAATTGTAGTGGCTTAGAATTGAATTTTCTATCTTTTGGACAGGCTGACCTATTGATAAATGTGTATTTATCCTTTTTATTTACATCTTTTAGATATCATTTTAGGATTGTTTTGTTGTTTATTTTCTTAGTTTTATAATTAATTGTATTAGTTTAGATTTTCTCTCTTTATTTGGAGTTTTAGTTATATTTGATTGTATTTTTGTAGAAAAATGGCCTAATGATGAATGTCTATTGGAAGATGTTTCATACAATTCTCATAGTGCCTAAAATTCATGTATAGACGGCACCAAAACTGTCATAACTCTTATGTATGAACTCTAAAATTAACGCAAAGTATGCCCTAGTTGGTGCACGTGCTTTGCACATGTTCTAACTTTGTACTTAGTAACTTTTCTTTGTAAAGATAATATTGAGGATTGTGTATTCTCCCACTCACCCTCATCCTTTATCTCTATCTCATTATCTCTCAACTTGTTCACAATTCTTAGAGGCTGATAGAGATGTAGCACAAGTTGTGATTTTAGTTATTTTGTAAGTATCCCACTAAAAGTGAAAGGGGTGGTCTACATTTCTGGGTTTGGAGTATCACTTGGTCAGACCTTGACTCTTGTGATTTTAAGCTGACTTAATTCTTTTGAATATACCAGGATTGAATATTGATGGGGCTCTATATTATGATGTGAAGGAAGATGATTCATTATTATCTTCTATACTTTAAACTTATGCTAGATCAAAGGACACCCTTGTATGGCAATGAAGTATCAACATTTTGTTTGACATTTTTGAGAAGAATGTTGTTTTCAAAATATTGTCATATATTTGTTCATACTAATTGTGATGTTTCAACATCATCAATTTTTTTAAATATGTTATTTAATATATTATTATTAAGACAAATGAATCAATCATTACCTCTCATAATTATTACTTATGTTATTTGGCATGTGAGACATGATGGCATATTTTGAGGGGAAATGTAACAAAAAATTAAGGAGTCCACCATATAATCAAATTATTAAAATAGGTTTATTGGGAGGCCATGTGGAAAACATGAACCACACTCTTTTTTCAAATAATTTGACCAAATAAATTTACAAAATTATCGAGTTAAATAATTACAATGGTTCATTATGGACAACATCAAAATAGTAATTTGTGGAATTTTCTATTATGAAAGATACCCAAAATCAATTCCACCATTCTTTAGAATGAAGGTATATTTATAAATTATATCCTAATCATATTTACAACATAGTTCTTTGGTTATAAAAACAATGCCAGACACCCTTCTCTATGTGTCAGTTTAAGATTTTACTATTACTATTTGTAATTTATATACATATAAATTTAATATTCATATACTAAGATTTTTTGTTCATGGACATTATAGCATATCCAGTGGTCATTTAATAGCTCATGTGTTGATAACATTATATACTTATCAAATACATATAACAAAGTGTGGGGCATATCATTCCATATAAGAAAATCAGATACTCTTTTATTATATCAACTATAGATTGATGATTTTAGATAACTCAAACTCGACTTATACATTATTCATGAAGTTTAAACAATTGTTATGATTAAATGATAATCATGTTTCCTCTTATTAGTATAGAGCCTTTTTTGGAACATCTTGTAAAGTAAAAAGTTCGAAAGCATCTTAATAGTTAATTAATTTTTTCCTAATAATATCAAATCTTTCTTGATTTGAAAATTATTACCTAATAATACAAAACTGACTTACCATTTAATTTGAATGTTTTGTCTTATTACCATAGTGAAAACAAAATAAGCACTATATATTCTCTTATGAAATCATCTAATATACTTCTAAAATTATAGTTTCTGATGAGATATAATAAAATATAGACCCTAGATTTAAAAAAAAATGGACCCAATTTATCTGAGTGACAACATATGCGAGATGAATAAAGCACTTTGTTAGAGAATATATAGTGACTACTATATATACTCTTATGAAAATTGTGCTAGAGAATATATAATAACTACTACAAAAGTAACAACTATTTTTTGTTATTTGACATTAGTGAAATGTATGCCAAAATTGGATAGTCATAAACTACTCTCTATCATAAAAAATAAAAAAAAAACAATTACATGCACATTTAATTATGTAAAATAATTTTACAATGAATATAAACAAGTTTGACAATATTTTTAGTAAAGTCATTGTTCATATTGAAAAATATATTATCACGATGATGAAGTCAACTATGTTTCATGCATTATATATATATATATATATATATATATATATATATATATATATATATATATATATATACTGAACATTCAAATTACTCCAAACAAAAAATGTCAACCTATTGCATTTTAGTATTGTATTAATCACAAACAAAGGTTCAAATGCTATTTCTTTTTGTTCTACTACTTACTCTTTTAAAAATAATTCTCTTCTAGTTGAATTTGGTTGTATTTATAGTGACATATATTGTCATTTATTTGGATGCTTTTGTAGTTGGAGATTCTGCGACAAGGTTATTGAATGGAAGTATAAATGTTTATTATATTTATTATGCTTTTATATAATTTGGATTCCTTTTAGTTATGCATGTTCTTTAATCTCCTTGCATTTTCTTTTTTGTTCTTTTTTTATTCTATTGTAATCATTTTTTTGTTTCGAGAAATTTCTTTTGTAGCAATTTCTATGTGCATTTTAATAATAGTACACACAATATTAGAGGAGTGTCATTTTTTGTTCATATAGTTCCTCCATGTAAAAATGCATCCCTTTGGTAACACTCCACTTAAGAATTGAATCATTAACATGAGGCTAATAAACTGGCCTTAGTTGAGCCAACTAACATGTACATTAATTGAATGTTCCTTACATTGTGACATATATATAATTTTGAAACACTACTATTTTTACAATTCAAAGCACAAAAGATTTAAGTATTGTTATATAATAACAACTTGTATTATGATAAATAGTTTAGAAATATTTAAGGATGAAAATTTTATTTTTAAAGCAACCAAAAATACATCACTTGAGAAGTTATCAAGTTGAACCAAATTGAATATTGTTTTAGACACACTAAACTAAACTCTCAATATTATAAAATATCAACTGAAGTAATTGTTAAACTGATAGAAAAAGGATTAAGAAAAAAAACAACTCCTTGTATTTTTAGAATAACCAATAGCCATCAACAACATTAAGAATATTTTTTATTGTGAAAATATAAAGATGAATTAATTTATGAAGAATTATGAAGAATCAATATAGATAATTAAATGTTAAAATTAAATATTAATATTAATATTATGCTATTAAGTTCCTCAACTATGATGGCAAACATTTAGGTTTCTTGACCAAATACCAAATCTTCACTTTTTTATGAGCATTTGTTTTGAGCTATGTGTTATAGGAAAATGTGTACACTCACATTTATTATTGTGTATTAAAGAGTAATCAATTACATGGTCAAAAATATTCGTAATGTTTATGGGTTCAAATTATAGAATGCGTAGGACTCTAAAAAGCCTCCAATGAAGTAGATAAGGGTTTTGAAAATATGCAAATTCTTTTATAAGTATATTTTAACACACCCCCATACCTTTAAAGGTGTATTCAAATTTTATTAATAAATAATAAACCAATGGTAACATATGTTTTGAGAAACGGTAAACATAACTTTTCTAGAAAATTCAAGTAAGCTTGTAGTACAATATGAAATGTCATAACAAAAATGTAAATATGTATTTTTTAAAGAATAAAACACATATTGAACACAATATTAAAAAAACATTATACTCTATGTAGCACCTGCAAACATGGACATAGGATAATGGATCCTATTGGTTCTTATTTTGTGTACATTGAGGAAATTATTACAGGATGTGTAATATACAATCGTGTATGTGCAATCAATATTTTTTAGATGCTAAAGTAAAAAATATGACTTTCGGTGACAAATAAATCACTTAGAACATTTTCGTCATAGTGAAAAAATAAATCTGGTGTTAATATAACTTCTAAATTTGTAGTTAGATTATTACACTCCAAACTATATCAAAAATACTTCTCAAAAAAATCATATATTGTTTTTTATTACAAAATATGATTTAAATTATTGAAATCATTATACTATTAATATTAACATATCAAATATAATGTTTTCACTATATTTTCTTTGTACTTCTGCGCATTTGCTTATTAGCCAATAAGAAAGTTACTAACTATTCAAGAAATCAATATTTAATTAATGGAATGTGGTTAATAAATTATTAATATGTGTGGAATGTATTAGTAATATATTATAACTTAGGCTCGCCAATATCATTCACATATTTGACTTGCATTTCTTGATAAATATACTCATGTACATGCACACACGTGTAGTGCCTTTTATAATTAAAGAATTGAGTTTTGACGAGTTAACATTGTTACCTATTTCAATCTATTTAATGATTAGAATCGTAATTGTTATTCAAAATTTTCAATCCTCAACCAATAGTTTACCCTATCTAAAAACTTTCAATCTTCTTGGCCACAATCATCTAAGAGTTTAGAAAATGGAACCTCTATTTTACTTAATCTAAAATTCATTGAATGTCAATATTCCCTCACTTAAGATTTCATCAATTTTGAGATTTCTTATGTCAGTAATAATAATAATAATAATAATAATAATAATAATAATAATAATAATAATAATTCATTTAATAAAAGCCTTATTCTTGTGTTTTCTTATATGTTAACTTTTATATGAAAACAAATAATCATTACAAAAAAGAAAGGTTGCATTCATGTAATTGGGTTGCGTTTAGTTATTCAAGGAGATTTGGTGTTTGTCATTAGTTCTCAAACATGGTAGGACATAAAATAAAACTGAATGCTAATTATGCATGATAATGTCGAACATATGTTTCAAGATTTGGTTTAGATGACATCATGACAAAATGATGCCAATACTTGTATAGCACCATTTGTTACACCGTTGCCGTCTTCTTTGAGCGTCTCGTACGACTGAAAGGGGTGACTAGGACACGACTTCTCCGTTCCTGGGGGAGGGGGCTCGGCGGCCTGGGTGCGCCGCCCTGCTCCCCCGGGGTTACCCCAGCATGGCTTCAGTTTGGATCGCTCTCCTGAGGATGCTTCAGGTTGTTCTCTTCTTCTTTTGCTCCGCCTCCTTCCTACGGCAGCTGGGAGGGCGATCTCAGATCCAGCTTCTGGCTGTGCTTGGATGCGGTGCCGATCGCTGTGGTTGCTTTTAGGTGGTTGTCAGCGTTCATCAGAGGCTTTGGAGTCGACGAGAGACATCCTGGGGATTCTGATCCTACTGCTGTTGCTGCTGGCTTTCTTCCCCCCTTTTTTCTGTTTTCCTGTGTTTCTTTCGTTTTTCAATTTGGTTCAGTTTCCATTGTTGTCAGTGGCAGCGTCTCTGCCCTTTAGTCGCCGTTAATCGACCTTTTCTTGTCTGTGGCAGCGTCTTTGCCCTTTTGTCATTCATCTATTTATGTTAGTTATGTTTAGGTGGTTGTTTGTGGCAGGTTTCTGTTGCATTTTAGTCCTAGTTGTTACATTTGGTTTTGGTCCTCCTGTGAGAGTGCTTATTTTATCTGTAGTGGTCGTTTGTTGGTCGTGTTGTGCCTCGGGTTCCTTCTTGGGCGAACGGTGATCTCGGGCGCCTCTTGATGCTCCAGGCAGAGGAGGAGTAAGCTGGGTTTGGGTTTCGTGCGGGTCTTCTGCTCCTTGTTCGCAGTGGTGGTCGGGAGTGGTGGTGGAGTTTCCGCCACCCTCTACTTCCCGCCTTTTTATCCGCATGAGCCATCCTTCCTTTGTATTTGCATCGCTGAGGTTTGGCCTCCTTCCCGGATCTCCTGGTTGGTGCAACCTTAGTGCTCGTCGCTGGTAGTTGTGTTTCTCATCCTGTTTTGTGGGGCGTTGTGTCTGTATTATTAGGTCTGTGTCGTTGCTTAGTGGTCGAGTCCTTTGTCTGATAATCTTTTGTTGTCTTCATGATGGTACTCTCTTTCAGCGGCTTTGCAAACTCTTCTCCAGATGTACTCATAGGTTCTTGTAGATTGATGAATTCCATCCCAGATAGCTGTTTTAGACAGCCACTACAAGAGGTGGACGGTGCAGAAGCGTACCTATCACATCCCAATCTGAGCTTTGTGCTATGTCTTTCCGCAAAAGGAGTTGTTGCTTGGTTACTTGATGAGAGATGTATATCTTGTAGATGTCGTATGGCTTACTTTTAATGATATTGAGCTATTTAAAAAAAAACATGTCTTACTCAAAGAAAATACCCTGATATAGTGTTGGACTAACATTTTATATCAAACCATCACCGTGAAAAATGATATTCTAGTCTTTCAACACTAACTTTTGACAAAATTATTTCACCTTTCCTAATACAAAGGTGACACAATGACAATGCCACATCCACATGAGGTTTTAGTTGTTAAGAGATAAGAAATTTGAGCATGAAAAACAAATTATAATAAATAAGAACATGTCTATAAATGCTTTCCCTTTGAATAAAATGCATCATGTTATAAAAAAAAAAAAGCATTCTTGATCACTCGATCATTTATTTTCTATTAGCATTTAGATGCATGTGTACCAATAAAAGGAGTATGTGTAAACTTAAATTTTATATGTGACATTTGAAACATTGGTAGCCTAACTAAACACCAATCAAATATATGAATATTAGTTACATTATGTAATTAGATAGGTTGAGCCATGTTATTCCTTTTGTGCAATGATAGTAATCTACTAATCCATCAATGGCAAGTTTACTGAACATATATCTCTAGTAATACGACATTGTTCTAGCATCTTTTTGCAATATTCAAGAATATAATTTTCTAATGATTTTACTATTACTCAACAATGCCATAGATCAAATTCTAGCAACATTGATTCTGAAATTGCTCAATGTGTGTCAAGTGAAGTGGCAATAATGTCAATCTATGATTAAGAGAGGTTGCTACTTTTAGAATTTGGGTAGTAAGAATCTTAGTTTTGAAATAACAGAAATACTTACCGAATATTCTGAAACACCATCATAACATTGTAGTCCTTGTCTCAGTCATCTATTCTACAGTTAGGATTTAACTGACCACGTTGTACCACACGTCGGGGTCTTTTGGATGAGCCATATATAGGACATACCTACCATATTGTATATCTGTTGCCTAATAGGTTACAATGTGCATGGGATGTCTATCAGCAGTACTGATGCATCACGTAGGAGAACCCAACTAAAGGCAATGACGATCGAGGATACAGCCATGATGACAAAACCAGTCAGGCAGCTGCCATTGCGTGCAATAGCCTATGTGACTATGGAACTTGTGGCAAGAGATATAGAAATGGGCAATGTATCAATGTTGGAATCTCAACATACCACCTAAAATACACCAGCGATTATGTCACACCAGGATGAACATACTTATTGAGGATGTTGCACCTTCACCCGCTCCAGCACTGGTATTGATATCTTGCCCTTCTCTTGTTTCATAAATGAGTTGTTTGCTGAATGCATTGCTAATTGGATTTTTCGGTAGTTGCAATAAGCAATATTATTGCCATTAGCTAACTAAAAGGGTCAAAGGATTGTAGATGTGGTTGATTCACAGGCCGTCCTTGGTGGCCAACCCTCCAAGGAGGGAAACAAACTGTGCGTCGTCACAATTGGACCCATCCCTGCGGCAAACATGTTATGTTGCCGCAGACTTTAGGAACTATCCAATAGGACAGGGGAGAGATCCAAGTTGCTCGGTGAACATCTGTCAAAAGATAGCGGAGGTGTAGATGATAAGGGAATGGGTCTTGCCCTGCAGTTGTCATTGTGCAGACAAATTCAGACTTGAAGATTGCGATAAAAATATAGGGTTTCTTGTGGAATACTTGCAGAGACCAACCCTACATGAGGAACGGTGAGGCATCCTTGCTTTGCCATTGAGAAGGCAACCGACAGATTCGAAGATCACAATAAAAAGATAGGGTTTGCGAAACCTACCAAAGAATTATGAGGCACATGCTTGGCACATGATGAGGACGGAAACGAGTCAAATTGTCCTTGACGCTTAGTACGGTAAATAGTAGATTAGAAAGGAAATTTAGTGTTCTTCAAAAAAAATCTAATTTTAACGGATTTATAAGTGGTTGGCTTGCCACACCGGCCGTTCATTTCGTCATTTCGGAAATTTAAGAACAAGGAGAAGCAAAGAAATCAATGAGCGATCAAAGAAGACTATTCGATAAAATCTCCCACTTTCGATTCAAAGAAATAATTAATGATGTTTTGACTAGGAGAAAAGGAAAGAATTGGCCAATTCCAAATATTTTATATGGAAAAAAGAATGAAATAAATACTTAATCATTTGTCAAAAATAAAATTATTAATGTAGTCAAGGTTTAAACAATGTTACTTTTGGATGAAGCAAGAAAACATTCCAGTAAAAGCAGCAATCATCACCACAAATCCATATCTCAAGGGTTTTTCCCCCTCCTCTTCTCCCAAATGAGGGGGGACTCCATCAGTTTTGTACTCACATTTTATTATTAAAATTTTGTTACTTTTAATTCATAGTGTAATTTTCCGTTCTGCAATAAAATTTGATTCTTGTCTCGAGATCTGGATTTCTTCTTTATTCTTGTTCTTTCTTCTAGTTCTTTCTTTTGGAGAGGGAGATTAAGATATCAATTCATTTAATTGACACCAACATTAGTTTCCTCAAAAATTCTATCCTTGTGATATATGGCTTCCTACCTTCTTCCCCTTGTTTCTCCATCTATTAGCATGGCTAGTGAGTAGTTCCTTTATCGAGGTGAGGGGAGTAGCCCCTTAACCATGTGTTGATCCTATATCGTTTTACACAATTATTTTATATTGATGGTTTTCGATTTAGAAATCGTCGATTTAAATTAAGTAATTAATCATTTTTATCGTAGGTTAATCTTGACAGATGTGATCGTGGAAACCGATATTTAGAATGCCTAAACCATTTACATGAGGATTTGGATGTGACTGTGAAAAAATCCTCTTTAGGATGAAGGGATAGGATGCATGAACGCCAGGACTAATGGGTTCACGTGGAGTTCGTTTTTTACATTTTATTTACGAATAATTTGCATATTTATTTCTATCTTACCTGTCGTGTATCTCTTGATCTTGTTTTCACTTTGGCTAAGGTGGAGAAACCCCTAAGCCATGATGTTTTCCCTTATGATTCAATTGTTCTTTCAATGCTTGTTTTCCATCGCTTCTTTTTATTTCTTGCACTTTATTTCTTATTTTAGATAAACTTTGTGTGCTAACAATCTTTTTTCTTTACTTTCTTATCTTAATATAATCTTTTCCTTTCATTATTTTAATTTAATCTTTTATTCTTTTGCACTTTAATTTCTTATTCTAGAGTAATCAATCAACCCCCAAGTCGCAATTTACTTTCTTGTTCATATATTTAAAAATTCCAAAATGAAATAAGTTTAAAAATCAATTAGGTTAACTAGAAAACAATCTTAAAAACATTATCCTATGTGACTGACCCTTCTATACTAGCCTTAATTGGAAAGTAAAAAAGGTTAAACTCTAAGATAATTATCTTAGTGAATTGTGTGTACTTCGACGCATATTAATTTTGACATTGTTGTTGGGGGCAATAGATTATTTTTTTGAACCCCAAAAAAATGTTTAATTTTTTTTTCAGTTTTTGCCTTTTGAGTACTATTCTGGAAGTGTATTGCTCCTTCTCTGAGTTTTCATCCCGATGGTACATTTCTTTTCTTTTGCAAAACCGCTAGTCTGTCAAATAAAAAAACTTTGTTAAAAAATTTTAATTTTTGTTGGTTTTGTATATTCTATCCTTGTGTCATTATTACTTAGCTTATTCTTTTATAATTTGTAGTCTTCTATAAATCCTTAGTTCTTTTTGTAATGCTTAGTTGATTAATTCCTTAGTTTGTTTTGTATTTTTTTCACAATTCTCAGTTCCCTTTCAAATTATTATTTTTAAAAATATGTTCAAATGGAATGGTCGACACGTTATGGTTCATAATTGGTCTGTTCGGGAACGCGTTCAGTAGGGACCGACAGCATCTGGGCAGCTTCAGTCAGCGGCGGCACAGCGTAAACACAAATGCACTAACACCGATGGATTCTATCGCCTAATAATTGCGATTTACAGTGTTATAAGAACGATCAGCAGTGATCAAAATCACCGGATCATTTTCACGTAGTGCAGAGCGGTAGATTCCATCGCGTTGCCGAACGGTGCAAATATCAATTGTGTGGTTATTACAACCATACATTACTATATTGTCCTAATGTGTCCCTTGATTACGGTAGTCTCGAGTCTTCCCATCCTGATGGGTATGATGTTAATTCTAACCCGCAATTTCCTAAGGGCCGTTATAAGGAGACATGCTACCTTTATTCATATTCTAATGGGGGTGCAACCAATAGAACCTTGGGGGTTATGAACCTATTTATGAAACCCAATGTAATCCTCAACAAGAAGAGAGTGTTAGGGGCCTAGAGAAGATAGTAGCAGAACAACAAGCAAAATTAGACACCAGCCAGGCCTACTTCTCTAGAAGCCCAATCAACGAACTTAGATTGGCAAAATGTGTCCCCTCATGTTATGGTGACACCTTGTAATATTGAGTCTTCCCACCAAGGTGGATGCAATGGAAATTGCAATCCGCCATCTCTTAAAGACTATTATGAGGAGCAATGCAACAATCAATATGAGGGGAACCATGACCAATATCATTATAGGGGGTATGGTGGGTATAACCAATAATTTCTTGGGGGTTATGAACCTTAGCACGAAAATAATTGTTCACCTCAACAGGAGCAGATCAGAACCCTAGAAAAATAGTTGCAGTGCAACAAGAAATAGTAAAAGAGCAACATAAATCTTTAGAAAATTGACAAGTCCTGCTAGCTACCTTACTAGAGGCCCAATCACAAACACCCTCAAAGAAGTTAGAACAACCAAGAGCCCAAGATGGTTCTTTCCAACAATTACGATGATTATCCCATGTTTATGTCATGTATGTCGGACCCCACCAAGATATCTATGATTGATGAATGGAAATTTTCATACAATGAGGATGTTGGTATTCTGACCCTTCCGCTGGAGGCTTTACTACTTGAGTGTGAAAAGTCACATCACAAGAGTCATTCTTATCTTAAATCTCCAACAACTCCTCCCATACTTGACATCATTCCAAATGTTATCAATGACCAATCCCCTTTAATCGAACCTATTCTGTATAAAGAGACACCAGCTCTCGATGATGAAATAGTTCCTCACATTCTATCATAGCTAATTCCCATTCCACATATGATTGATCTAGAAGGAGAGACACCACCGTTAGAAGAAGTCCACATACCCCTTTCCACTGTCTGCAAGGAATGTGTCCCCATTTTTATCCCTCATGAACACTTGGGAACTCCTTGCATAGAGTAACTAGAGTTACATCTATATCAACCATGAAACTCATCTATCCCAAGGTTGATTGCATGAATTTTGAGGAGAGCAAAAATACTTATGATGATGATTTAAATTATTTTGTCCCTTTCATATCACCACCAATTGTCCTATAGCATGTCAATATGATGAGGGAAAATCCGAATCAGATCCTCTGCATGGCTTTGCACTTTCGACACTACATGTGCTACTTGTCGGGTACCCACCAATCTCCCCAATCCACATCCATCTCTGATACTTCCTTCACCGTTGAAGGAAGATATGTGGATCCTATTGGATGGATTATGAGGTGAAAAGAAATATGAACACCCCATTGAGCTTCCACAACTACCCCATCATTGGTACACTATGAAGCTCTAACAATCTAAGTTCCAACCCTCATACATATTCCATTTAGTTGGACATACTTTGAGCTATCATGGACTCCTGGTGAACCCATCATTTTTCTTCCCTCCATCTCAGATTTGTGATTTGCTCGAGATGAGCAAAATTCTAAGTCTGGGGTGGAGGTGGGTGGTATGTTTCTATTCCATCCCCTTATCTTTCCCTTTATATTATCTTTTTGTCTTTCATTTTTTTCATGTAGTTTCTTTTATATTTCTTTTGCTTCATTTTCTCTTATGGCATTTATCTAGTCGGCCATGCTTGTTTTTCTTAATTTGTGATGGCCTTTATATAGTCAGCCATGATGAACACATATTGTAATCATTGTATCCCTTTGAACTCAGTAAATCCTATTTGTTAAAATTTTACAAATTGCCATGACTGAAAACACCATGTCTCCTAGGACCCCAAAATAACATCACTCCTTGAAAAAGTTGGCAATTCGTATGGAATCAATCAAAACCAAACACAATTTTTCACTATTTTAAACTATAGATTAACTTGATATAAATCTTCTATAATGTGATTGATAATAATAGTCTATCTGATACAATGACACTTTCAAAAAAAGTGTGAAGCTATAAGCACAAGGACACTTTTTGTTTTCCCCCTTATTTTCTTTTTGAAAAAAGAGAAGTAAAGAATCACCAGTGGATAAAAATCAAGTCTAGGGTGGCATGCTTCCCATATCATACCCCACAAAGGGGCATACCATGAAAAGAGCACATGAAAAAATTGTGACCAATGTAGCCACAACTCCATAAATCAAATATATCTTGAGTCAAATAGAGGAGGGATCATCACCTTTTTCTTCATCTCCCCCTTTCGTCATGTTCTTGTGCAACAAATCACAAAAAAAAAGTAAAAATTAGAGTGTCAAAGAAAAAGTAAGATGAAGCCCATTTTTTTACAAAGTCTTGATTTAGAAATAAGATATGACATTTGTTTTGATAGGGAATATAGAATTTGTATTTTGTGATTTTAGGATATTTTGTTTCTTGGCCAAATTTGGAGGTAAGGAATAAAGTGATGCTATGAGGGTGAAGATAAACTTGTTGTTAGTATAAATTTGATGTATTTGTGATTTTATTTTCTTGAGGACAAGCAAAGATTCTAGTCCACATTTTTTTGATAAATGTGTATTTATCCTTTTTATTTACATCTTTTAGATATCTTTTTAGGATTTTTTGTTATTTATTTTATTAGTTTTATAATTAATTATATTAGTTTAGATGTTTTCTCTTTATTTGGAGTTTTAATTATATTTGGTTGTATTTTTTTAGGAAAACGGTCTAATGATTAATATCTCTTGGAAGATGTTTTGCACAACTTCCAGTAGTGCCTACAATACATGTATAGACGACACTAAAAATGTCATAACTCTTACGTTTTAACTCCAAACTAACACACAAGTATGCATTAGAAAGGGAATTTAGTGGTATTCAAGGAAAATCCATTTTCCATGGCTTTCCAAGCAGTTGGATGGCCACACCGGGCATTTGTTTCATAATTTTGGAAATTTAACATCAAGGAGAAGTAAAGAAATCAATTAGTGACCTAAGAAATTAAAGGAAGACTATTTAACAAAATCTTCCACTTTCTATTCAAAGAAACAATCAATATTGTTTTGACTAGGAAAAAAGGAAAGAATTGGCTAATTCAACATATTTTATGTGGAAAGAAGAATACAATAAATACTTAGTCATTTGGCAAAAATAAAATTATTAATACGGTCAAGGTTTAAACAATGATACTTTCAGATGAAGTAAGAAAACATTCCAGTAAAAGTGGTTGTCACCATCACAAATCCATATCTCAAGGGTTTTGCCCCCTCCTCATCTCCTATAAAAGGAGGAGGGGACTCCACTAAGAAAAGGGTCCTCTATTTTGTACTCATATTTTATTATTGAAACTCTATTACTTTCAATTCATAGTGTAATCTTTCATTCTACAATAAAATTTGGTTCTTGTCTCTAGATCTGGATTTCTTCTTTGTACTTGTTCTTTCTTCTTATTCTTTCTTTTAGAGAGGGGGATAAGAGAGCAAGCCATTTAATTGTCATCAACATTGGTCTCCTCAGATATCTATCTTTGTGTCTATGGCTTCCTACCTTCTTCCCCTTATTTCTTCGTCTATTAGCATGACTAGTGAATAGTTCCATTATCGAGGCGAGGGGAGTAGCCCTTTAGCCATGTGTTGATTGGATTGAGTTTTGTGACTATTTTAGATATATGGCTTTCATATTAGTAAATGTCAATTTAATCGAAGTAATTAATCTTTTTTATCATAGGTTAATCTTGACTGATGTGACTGTGGAGACTGGGATTTAGAATGCCTAAATTGTTTACACGAGGATTTGGATGTGACTACAGAAAAATTCTCTTTAGTATGAAGGACTAGGATGCATGAATTCCAAGACCAATGGGTTCACGTGGAGTTCATATATTGCATTTTATTTACAAATAATTTGCATGCCTTCTTCTATGTTACTTGTTGTGTATCTCTTGATCTTGTTTTCACTTTATCTAAGATGGTGAAGCCCCTAAGCCTCGTTGTTTTTCCTTCTGATTCAATTGTTCTTTCAAAGCTTGTTTTCCATCACTTCTTTCTATTTTTTTGCACTTTATTTCTTGTCTTAGATAGTCTTTGTGTGCTAACAATCTTCTTTCTTTACTTTCTTGTCTTAATATAATCTTTTCCTTTCATTATTTTAGTGTAATATTTTATTTCTTTTGTACTTTAATTTCTTGTTCTAGAGTAATCAATAAACCCCCAAATTGGATTTACTTTCTTATTTATATATTAAAAAAATACAAAATAAATAAGTTCATAAATTAATTGGGATAAGAGAAAACAATCTTAAAAGTGTGGTCCTATGGGATTGAACCTTCTATACTAGCCTTAATTGGAAAGTAAAAAAAGGTTAAACTCTAGGATAATTATCTTAGTGAATTGGTGTGCACTTCGATGTGTATCACCTATCAGCTAAATTTGATCTGGGAGAAACTCGATCAACAATAGACCAAGGATTGAATAAACTCACAATATTGGCCAAGTTTCCCAAAACCAAAACTCGATCGACAAAAATGTTGGGTTGTCAGTCAACTTTTCTCCCTCTCAACTAGAGAAAGTTGACCAATAGCCATCTCTTATTGTTCGTCTTTGAACCCTAGGGCTACTAAAACCTCTCATCTACCCTCTCTAGCCCCAAATGACATGTCCTAGCCTCTTCCTACCTTGACCTTGCACCTTAGGAGGCCTGCATCTTGTGCTATCTTCTTCGATTTGTGGTCATTCCATCTCGTTCGATCTCCATGGACTCAAACTATAGAAAATGAATGGACCAGGGGGAGTTCCATCATCTTCCACTACTCCTAGCCATGTCTCCCTTTATGGAACCTCTTCATCTCCTCTCAAGTTGTGAATAGGTATCAGGAACTTCTTCCTAGAACTCATTTTCCATTATGTGCCTTTTTTGAACAACCTAGTGGAGTGATGCAAGATATTTTTGAGGTTTTCAAAGCTAACCACCTTAGTACTTTGTGTAGAGCAATTGTGCTATACTAATTCTATGTCTAGCACAAAAGTGGTTCACGGATTTTATGCAAATCTCATTTGGAACTACACTACCCTTATGCCGCCACCTAGCACCCAAGTTATCTTGATTGAGGGTACCATGATTACCATCTCTGACGATTCTCTTAATTCCTACGTAAATGGTATTAACTTTGCAAATAATGGATGGCTTCCTATCACAAGTACCTTGACCTACTTGACCCCGAGAATTCCTATAAAAGCTTTGACCTTGAGCTTACCCTTCCTGACATCCACAAGTTTTTGAAGAAACCTAATGTTCCCTATAGGAAGATATCCATCCTACCTACTTCTTCCCATGACATCAAGACACACCTTATTGCATTAGTAGTCAACTGCAATATCCATCCAAAGAGAAATCAAATAAATATTATAGAGAATATTGTTGTGATATTGTACTATATCCTGAATGATATCAGAGTCAAATGGGTCCATTAAATTCTTCATCACATGACCCATTTTGACTTAGAGAAGAACACTAGTGGAGCCCACCTGCCTTATCCTAACTTGATCAATGGTTTGTTTTCTTACCATTTTGAGAAATCCCTTTTCCATGAACTTGGTTACAAAGTGAGTAGAAAAGGTGTTTATATAAGTGAAACCACTATAAATAAGTCTTTCCATATTACCTTCTCTACCACACTCAGTTCTTCCACCTCCACCCAGGCTCTTCCACCTCTTCCTAGACATGGCCTACCTCATTCTTGGTGTCAAATGAAACCCTAATGGGCTACATGATACATCAACAGGCATACAACCTCCAGGTTTAGGAGCACATCCATCAGGATTTAATTCAAATCATGTCAAACATGAACTTATCCTACTCCCATCCCTACCCCACCTACTAGCCATACCCTGGTGTTGATCATGCTTCCTATGCATATAGTTAGTTCTACCCAGTCCCTCCACCTATTGCTTCCATTATACCCTCTACTTCTGATGGTGGACTAGCTCCAGTTGACTCTTAACCTCTAGCTCTTCCTATTGGTCATGTTTCCACCTTCCTTGCTAGCTATGATTGGGTGTCTATGCCCAATTATGAGAAAATGAAGGCTTTGTTTGAGTGTGGCATCTCATGGGAAGAGCATAACTGCAAATGACCCAGTCCTCACTCCTTTGTTCTTAATGAGGACACAATTATGGCTAACAAGGATGTTGATGATGATGTTGGTGGTGACGATGGTAGGTATGAAGATGGTGATGATGGCTCTTTAGAGGAGATGATGGTGAGGCTCCACATGTTGCACCATATGCACCTTTAGATGGGGATGAGGACTACCAGCCTAAGGATAACGAGGAAGTTGACATAGATGCCTTAGATGTTTAGTTCTTAGTCTATGGGTGCTCATATTTATATCTTTTTATAGATTGTTATGTACTGAACATTTGGGCACTATATCTGAGGCGTACTATTTTTCATATCTTGTTGTTTTTCTTTTGTTTTGTGGTTTTTTCATTTAGCGCATATGTGTCTTTTGTTGTAATCTGATCTTATGTACCTTAACTCTATACTTGGCTTTATCTTATGAGTTCTTAGTATGTGGTTCCATATTTTGTTTATGACTCTAGATTGTTTGTTCTCTCTGTTTGTATCTGTTTGGTGCTTTCTTGGTGGTTGCTTGTGTAGTTGGTGCCTATGGATAAGACTTGTGTTTATTAGCTCTTCTACCCCTCTACCTTTTTGATATGACAAATAAGGAGAAGTGAGCTCAATCATATTGCTTGTAATCATTTTCTAGTATTTTATCTGAAATATCATATGACTTGTAACAGGACTCAATAGTGTATATGTGCTATGGTTGCTTTTTGGAGAAACTAACCATATAGGAAAAGGTTAGCATGGATTGAGGGTGAGAAAATTGCAATTGTTCATTCATGTATCCCCTTATAATTCACAAGGTAAAAGTTTAATTTCCAAGTCCTTTTTAATATGTTTAGGAATGGTTTGTTATCATAAAAAAGGGGATAATGTTGACCTAATAGTTATATATTGTCCATATTTTGATGATGACTCAACCATTCCATTCATATGTATCCAATATGTCTACTTGAGACTGATTTCAGGTATTAGGTACAAGAAAAGGATCAATTCAATCAAGTTCCACCTTAACTCAATACAAGCCAAAGTTAATACAAATGCACTTTTGTGGAATATGTTGTAAACAACTTAGGACAATTTTTGCAATCATTTGTATTGATGTTATGACTTGTATTTAAGATGAGAAAAAATCATGAGCACTTAATTTGAATGTTTAAGCACTTTAATGACATTTTCCAAAATGCATCACATGATGTTTGATCGGTCGAGTTTCCATCTCAGAAACTCAACTGACGCCTAATATGGGTCTTGGATGTCCAGGTTCAACGTGTTTACCTCATTATAAACTTGAATGACCCTCTGCATTGGCATACTAATTTTAAGCCATCAATCGAGTTTCATCCAGGATAAACTCGGTCAAAAACTCAAAATTAGCTTGTCTAGCGTTATCGAACGAGTTACCTTTATGAAAACTCGACCGATTGCACTGCATGAAATGTACAGAAAAAGTGTTTCTAGCTATTGGAGTGTTGCAAACATCAAAAATTGATCCGTTACAACAACCCAAATGACTAGAAATTGTTCCCAAGTGCTTTTAGTAGCTAGTGAACATCCCCAACTATAAATAGGACCCCTTGGACTTCATTCCAAGTTTGATCCTTCATGTTATTCATGCTCCTAGCTATAGTTGAGTGAATTTGTCCACTTAGAGCCCCTTTCTCTCTCTTTCTTACAAATTCAAATGACCATATGAGTGAGATAGGCTTGTGTTATAGAGATACTTTATATTGTAATCTTGTGAAGCTCTCAAATCTTCTCTTTCCTCAACCCCTTTCTTCAAGCAAAGTTATGAAATCTTCTCCAAGTTGAAGGAGAAGGTGAAGGCTAAAGATCCTTAAGAAAAGTAGGTAATTCTGTCAAGCCGCAAGACTTGTTTCAAAAAGGGGTGCTCCTTGGGGAAGGTGTCCAACTGCTTGAAAAAGTGGGTAAGCCCTTACAGAGGTTGAAGACTCTTGCTCGAAGGATAGGTAAGTCCTTGTAAGGTTTGTTGGCTCCTTTTGGCCCTTAAAAATGAAGGCTAGGTATCCTTGATCTGCAAAAGGAATGTCTTATTGTATGTCTTATAATGGAATATAGGTATGCAATGGTTGCAAAATCCTAGAGTTTGACCTCTCTAGGTAGTGGAGTGACTTTCTTCTAGTTTGGAGAATGGAACCACTCTACATAGCTTGTTCTGGGTATCATTCAATATCTCTCATCCTTGATATGTATGCTTAGTTGCACATGAAATTCCATATTTGCAATAGTTTCTATTGAAGTAACTTGAAGTTCTAATGAATTTTGTTTAAGTGCATTTTAGGTCTATTCACCCCCCCTCTAGAGCCCATTCTAGATTCAACAATTAGGGTAGCTCATCCACAAATCTTTTGTGCTTGAAATTGTGTTTCCATTATTCCATTCTATTATGGGGAAATCTTCAATTGGTTATTCAAGTTGAGTGAAGAGGCAACCATTCTAGAAGAAATGGTGATCCTCCTTTATCCTGAAACAGTAAACATAGGTGATTCTCCTTTGTCCTAATAAAGAAAACAGAGGTAGTGGCCTTCCTTCGACAATGAGTAAAAGAAGGTGTTGATATGATTGTGGCCCTATAAGGAAACATTGAAGATCTCCAACAATCAATATATAATAGAAATAATGAATATAATTTGATATTTGTTGTATATGTTAGGTATAGAATTATGAATTATATTCCCTCTCGAATATTCAATATATGTCTTTCCCCCCATAAATCTAGTGATTGAAAATCCAAGTTATTGTGGATTATGAAACCTTTTTGAACTTATTTTACATCAAATAACCTTGTTCAACATACTCCTTCTCCTCCTTCTTTACTTAATGGTTTGTTATAAAATAGTTGTTCATAACATTTTATTGCTTGGAAATTGCAAGTTATCATTAGAATTTATTGACACCCCTATAGACTATATTTTCAAGCATGATTTGTGTTATGTTATATTGGACATGACAATGATTGTGTCATATTTTTATTTTCACTGATGTTGTTTGGGATTTCTGAATGGACATCAAGTGCAAATTTTCACCCTTTGCAATGTATTCCTCAACCAAGTAACAACTACTACTTTTCTATATTAAGTTCACACGTTGGTTTTGTTAATTGTGCTAAGTAGCAAATTGAGAGGCCATATTCTCATGTTTGGATGTGTGATTGAGTATTGCAACATTTTTTTTATAACAAAAAATTTAATAGAGAACATATAGCTAAATTTTCTAATGTTGACCACTTGTTACATACCTATCATAGTTATTTAAATTACAATCAATTTTCTAGGTCACTAGTATCTATTAACAACTACATGATTGTAATTTCTTATTAGCAATGATGGGGAGTGATCAACAAAGTTGTTTCATTTGGACAGGGGAAAATAATTTAGTGCTTGGTTTATCATTACATCGTCAACATGACTTGGGTATGTTCATTTAAGGACAATTTGCCAAAGAATATTAGATGGAGGTATACCAATATTTTAAGTCAAGGGTCTGATTTTGTGATATGACAATGGATCAAATGAAGATGTGTTGGAATTGAAAAATGGATTATGTTAACATAGTGCGTTGGAGAAACATAATGGATTTGGTTGGTATAAGGAACGACATAAGCTAATACTACCTGACACTAGGGAACAAATGATCTACTGGACCTGAGCTTGATTTTGCAATTGATATTCACTCTACATAATTTTTTCACATTTCAAATTTTAGTGAAGATTTTAGCCACATTGTAAATTTTAATCATGGAGAGACAATGTGTTTTCCAAGTTGTTGAAGAAACCATTCCCACACTATTGGGATTTTGAGTTGTAGGATGAATAACAAATTTTCCTCTAATGCTTGAACTCTTCCCACACAAAGATGCTTTGTATGATTTAGCATATCTCAATGGAGATTGCACTAAGAGTGCTTCTACCTGTACCCAACAACAATCCACTCTTGACAACATTGGGATCTTAAATGAGATGAACTATTTCAATATTACTGGTGAAACCCCACAGGCAATGACTACACAATTGGTTCCTAGTAGTGGCAGACAACATAAGCATAATGCTACAACATTGAAAAGAATATAATTGATGCCTTAATCACACAATTCATGCTAGCATATCATAGGGTCCACGAGATGACTCATAGTCAATGCATTTAGAGACCAACCAAATCTCTAACATTGTAGTTCTCTACTACAATGCCTTTCTTACCTCACCATTGCAACTATAATATATCCTTATAACCTCTTGAAGGACAAGTCAACCATGACCATCCATTTGAAATTACTTATGATTTTTGTGTGTGACCTAGTAATATATCAATACTCTGGCATGGGGCTGCACTCTAAGATAGGGTCATTCTTTTTTAGCAAAGGTATGTAGCTGAGCATAGGAGGGTCTCCCATCATGTATCCATTCATGCAGAATTGTTCTATCCCATCATGACTCCTATGTAGATGTCACCACTACCAACAATTGCAAGTGGATGAGTGTCATCGTCTCAGGATGTTCTTAGGTACAAAAGGATGACCATTTCCAACATTCCTTCATGCTCATATCAACCACAAGTAGGAGGCGCATGAGGAGAAATATTGAAAGCATCATCACCTTTTCTTGGCATGACAATCATCATAACATTTCCTTTTTACATTTTATAACTTGCACTTTAAATATTTCTATACCTTTGAGTTTTTTAATCTGTACTTTGCCTATCTCCATTATGTTTAAACCATATATCCATTTCATGTCATTTTTAATTTGATAATAATGACTGCATAATCTGGAATGGATACAATTTTATTGATTGAATGATCTAGTACACACTCAAATTCTTTAATGTTTGGTATATAATTGACTATTTTATTGTTGCATTTAACATATACATAGAAAAAATGGATGGCAATGAACACACATTTATGTTGAATGGAAATAAAAGTTTATAGTTTCTAAAATAGTTTCACCGAAACCCCATTCATCAAGGTTAATAATTGGTAGTCTTGGATTAGGCTTGCATGATAATGTCATTCAAAACACCTACACATCCAAGGTTGGTTAGCATTAGATGGAGATATTAAAAAAGTCCATGAATTTATGTGAGGCCCTCTGAACAAAGTGTACAACAAGTCTTGTATGAGGACTCCATCTATCCAGAAACTTTTTGACAAGCTAGAATGAAAAAGTTTGATAAGAAACAAAAACATGTCTCAATCTTAAAAGTAGCATGCTACTATCTATAATGTTTGAGACACAGCCATACTAGTCACAACTTGGTGGAAGACTATGTATAGCTATATCATTAGTCATAAAATTAACAAGGTGTTGGTAGGATTATATGCCTTGCATGAAGAAATCCACATTTCATAACACACTGCACCATTAGTGGAAATCTACAATTCTAGCCTCACTTAAAGGTATGACCTTTTTTTTACATCAACACAATGTAATATATATGATAGGCTTACCATTTGTATTTTAAAATAGGAAGCATTAGGTGCAACTTATGTGATACATGTGTAATACATGTGTAATACTAGTAAACGGTACAGCTTGGGAACCCTAACATCCCGCTTCTCTCTGAGTCTCTCTTGGCGGCTACTGCTAAGGGGAGGGGGCGTCGTTCCGGTGCCTTCCTCCCCCTGGATAAATCTGCTTGCAGATGGGGGAGATGCGGTTCTGGGCTGCTCATGACTAGGTTGAGGTGGCGATGTGCTGCGCTGCACTGAAGCCAGGGCGTGGGTTGAGATTGGCTGCATCGGCTATGTCGACTCTTTCTCGTTCATGAGTGACGGAAGGAGAGGTGTCGTCTCCTGTTGGTCTGGCTTCATGAGCGGCGGCTCGTCGGAGGTGTAGATAGGGCCCCGACTTCCCTCTCTTACCCCTGTCTCTCCTTACCCCGAGCTAGATCCTGGGTTCGTCTTGTCCTTCGACGGCTCTGATTTCGTCCGGGTTTGTTTCGGTGATCCTTGCGGTGGCTGAGCTTGCTGGCGGTTTGTGTGCCTCTTGCCCGGCTGGCGGTGTCCCTGGCTGGCGGTGTCCTCCATGCTGTGATGGCACTTCTTCCCTATGGCGTTTGGCGGCCTCCCAGGGATTGCGACCCCGCGATGTCCTGCCTAGTGCCTTCGGCGGCGGATGGGTCCGACGCTGGCCTGTTCGGCGGTGTATTCCACTCTGGCCTGTTCGGCGGTGTATTCCACTCTCCAACGAAGGTGATTGGCTGGCTCCCATGGCTTCTTTTGCTGGATGATCTTGTGTGGTTCCTTTGTTGCTGCGAGCTCAAACGCGCTCTAGGTGTTGGATGTGGAGCCTCCGTGGTTCACAGGTGTCTCGGATGGGGCTGGATTCAAGGGGGAGGGGCTTCTTCTTCTCCTATTTCTGCTGTGTGTAGCAACACCTTCATGGTGTTCGATGCATTTATGCAGTAATTTCTAGCCTCCTCTTGGACACCCAAATCATGAGCTAGACGTCATGTGCTAACTGCAGCCTCTTGTGGGGTTGGGATGGGGGGTTGCTTCTTCCTTCTCCTCTGTCCTCTTTGTTGTTGTGAGCACCATGTTTCGGTGAACTACTTCTGTTTTATCAGAAGTGTTCGAAGCCTGCTCTTTTTGTGTGGTTTGTTGCTGTGTAAACAGCTACCACCGTTTGTGCTAGAACCTTGCAGGTGAGCAACTAGGTGGTGTGGCGGGATAGTAGCTCGATGGATCTCCCTGATCTTAGCTTAGTACCACATTTTTTGGGTGCTTTCATTAGACAGTTGGTGTTGTGATGAATGAAGGTGTGATTTTGTGCCGATCTTTCTTTCCCTATCTTGGTTGTTAAATTGCGGTGGTTCTTGCTTGGAGTTGGATAGCTGAGAAGACCAGAAACTTCATGTCTAGCTATAGGCTGGTTTACTAGTTTTTGTTCTATGTCAAGTTGCTATTGCTTTTTGTGGGTACGCTGAATGCATGTAATAGTGGCTTGATGTAATCATCTTCTGGTTGGTCTGTCTGGATCTAGATTGTTTAGTTTGTTTGGTTTTCTTAGTTTTATTTTCATCTAGTTTGCTTGTATGTCCCCTGCGTGGGGTATATGTTCCTTGGTCGAGCTTTTTAGCTCCTTGTGATGTAATGGGGTACTCTGTGCCCAAAGTTTTTGGTTTTATAGTAACACGCTTTTTGACCGACCAAAAAAAAAGTATGGACAAACAAAATTTCTATCAAAATAAAAATGGTTTTGTCTCAAATCGTCATTTCGGCATGGAATTTTCATTCCTCATTGTGAATGGGAGGTTGCAGTGGACGACATGCTTGTGTTTGAAGCTTGGTACATTGGGGCTTCACTATTCCCATTGTATGATACTACGTTGTTGATTTTCTCTATGCAAACACATCTCAATTTTTTGCAGCATTTTGTCGTACAACATATCATATATTTGAGTATAGGGAAGCATGATGCACATACAAAAACAAGCATGTGATGTTCACCCATAGGAACTCACTAATGCGTGAATGTGGTTGAGAGGGCATTCATATGTTAAAGAGGAGGTTTGTTAACTTATACAACAAACAACATTTTACATAACCCATTAGTCTCACATAATGATTTGTGTTGTGTATTGTACTATAATGTGGCATCAAATTCTAGATGAAAATATAAATTGACTAAGACACAAAAGACTAAGTTAGACAAAAAGAAAATGATGAACTACCAAATGGAAACACAACTCAAGGGAAACTCAGACCTAGTGATAGGCTATGAGATGATATAACTATATGGTTTTCATGGGAGGGGCTGCATAATTTTTTTCTTCTTCTTATGATAAAACCCTAATCAGAATAGTCTGTCATAGACATAATAGATCAGTATAATAAAGACATAGAGGGATATATATTATACTTTAGCATTCTTTTTCCATCCAATAATAAGACATGCTTAACTTGTAGTCAATGTAGTCTGTTTATACAATAGTAATGGAGAGAAAAAAAACCTTCTTGATTATGCAACTCATCCTCTAAGACTCCGTACATGCACCCTAGCCTCTACATTGGATGTGGTGAACTTTTATGATGCACCTTGGACTCCAAGAAGAAGTGGATCAGACTTTTTGATGTGCTAGAGCCTCTCTCTCTATCCTCCTATCACATAGTGTTGTGCTTGGATTTTCTCTCTCTCTTATAGGAATAAATTTTTAGGCAACGTTTGTGTATCATCCCTTGTGCGTACACCCCTTATATAGGAGATTCATGGGTCAGGGTTTCATAGAAAACCTATCCTTCTCCAAGTTGCAACCTCAAATGGGCACAAAATGGAAAACATAACATAACTTCATTTGGTTGATCGGGAATCCTAGTTGATCGGATGGACTATTTTGGAAACATCCAATTATGGTTTAGTCAATCAGTTGTACTCCTAGTTAATCGAATTTCCCAATTTGTTCTTTCTTAATCCAAAATAGATAAGACATAGTATCTACTTCATCGGTTGCTCCAATTACGGCGATAGAGAAGGCTAGAGCTTCTAAGACCACCATTGGGATATCAGTTGGTGGGGAGGAAGTATTGGTGCATCCAGTGGGAAGGATAGAAGGAGCTTAAGTAAATAAGTTGTGCTCCAGATGGTGGACGAAATTGTGATAAGATGTGAGGCACTAGGACTGGGAGAAGAAGTGGACAAGGTGGCATACCTTATAGTGGAGTATTAAGTATAAGGAAGTGGGGATCTCAATCTAATAGTGGTGGCTAGGGTTCACTCACAAAGGTTGTATAACTTCAATAAGCTACAAATAACATTATCATAGATATGGAATCTACAGAAAACCCCATTATTAGGAAGATCGAGCATAATATTCCAAGTTTCTAGTTCAGATTGAAGGCAGATAAAGATAGAGTTAGGGAGGGAGCTCTGTGTACTTTTAGAAACAACTTGTTGGTGGTGAAAGAAATTGAAGCAACCAAACAACCATCAAATATGACAGTCAAAGGAGCTCCTTTCTGGATTCAATTCTATAATCTCCCCCTGGGATATAGATCAGACAAAGCCATTGAAGTCGTAGAAGAAAAAGTAGGGAAGGTCCTTGAAGTGGAGAAGGCATGTACTTTATGGGAAAGAACCAAAAGAGTCAAAGTCCTACTGGATGTAGAGAATCCGCTCAAAATGCACTAGGTAGTGGTAGACTCTCCAGGTAACAGATTCAACATCAATTTGAGATACGAGTGTCACCTTTTCTTCTATTTTGGGTGTGAAAGGTTGGATCACACTCAAAAGGACTTCCAGTACACTAATGTAAGTGAAGGTGAAGGCTGGGGACCATGGATTCAGGTGTCACCTTAAAGCCAACAAAGAACACAAATAGTGGAAAGCTATGAGAAAAGCAAGCACTGAGTCCTATTCTCTGATGAGAACATCAATGTTCTAACCGGAAAAGGAGAAGAGGATGGAAGTAGGAATGTGTAATCAACTAATGCAAGGAAAGAGGCTGATTGAGGCAGTAGAGAAAAAGAAGGTGAGGGGGTGAATGATCTAGATTCACAGGGTGAACGTCCCAGCAACAACACGAATCCACAAACACCTTCACAAGTGGCAGGTCACACAGTGGAACCAGAGACAAATATTTCATGGGGCAGTAAAAATGGACCAACTAAAGTGGGGTAGGGGAAGCTGAGAAGGACAACTCTAAATAGAATACTTTCAAGGAGATAGGTGGGGTAATGAAGAGGAGCACATGAAGACTAGTAGAACAATGGCGAACAGGTCCAGTAAAGAACTGACTAATGCAAACAAGATGTCTAAAAATTGACTCAATGTTCTGGACTGAATGTCTCTACAGGAAACAAAGACAAGAGGATGAGAAGGAAATACAATAAATAAGGGAAGGGGTTCAGACAAAAAGCCATGACAGAAGTGCAGTTGGTGCAATAACTAGTACAATGTTTGATAAAGGAGGTATAGGAAAAAAAGACTGAATAATGAAGAAAATGATGGAGATCCAAAGAAAGATTATTACAGGGTAACTAAAATTAACAAAGGAATGGATTCTAAAATGGTTTTGAAGGGATATCTCAAACAAGTAATGAGCTCTAACTCATCTCTAACCCGTTAAGACCAATGAAGACACTGAGCTGGAATAGCCAAGGGGTGGGAAACCTTGGCACGTTCAGGAACCTTCAATGTTTATGTTGTAAGGAACGTCCAAATTTTTTTCTTCTTTATGGAAACAAAGATTAAAGGCTCTGAATTGGAGAGTGTGAGAAGAATATGTGGTCTTGAAGAAGGGATTTGCATTAGTAGCATTGGAGAGGCTGGAAACATGGGCATCTGATGTACAAATGAGAATGTAATCCTTAAGTCTTTCTCAAAGAATCATATGGATGTGAACATAGAAGGTAAAGGAGTCAAGGAGGACTGGAGGTTCATTGTGATTCATGGGTGTTCCAATATGCACTTGAAGTTTAAAATGTGGGATATGATGGTGGAGCTCAAAAGGTCCATCTATCTACCGATTGTTTACATGGGCGGTTTCAATGAGATCATCATCCATAGTGAGAAGAAAGGAGGAGAGGTTAGGGCAAAAAGGTATTTAAACAACTTCATTGGGTGCGTCAACAACTGCAACTTGGTGAGTGTCCCTTTCAGTGGAAACATTTTCACGTGGGTTAAAGGCAATACCCCAGAGACAACTATTACAGAAAGACTATACAGAGTCCTGGTGTTGAGGGAGTAGGACATAATTCATCCCAATGCTGAAACAATTCACCTTGTCAGACTGAATTTGGGCCACACTCCCATACTCCTGAAGACAGGCATAAACTTGAGCATCCACAAAAAACAAAGCAAGATTAAAATGGAAAAATTGTGTCTAGATGGTCTAGAATGCAAGAAGGTTATTTTTGAGCCCTAGTGTAACGAGGGGTTCAGATCAATTGAGGCCAAGCTTGAGTATTGTGCAAAAAGAAATTTTGGAGAGATATACAAGAAACTAAAGAAGGCTAAAAGATATCTAGGACAAAAGCAGGGTAAGGATATGACAGATGACAACATCCAAGTGTGCAAAAATATTGTGATGAAATTAGTGACCCTCTAAAATAGAAATAAATGTACTGGTTCACTAGAGCCAAGATCAAAGATATGCATGAAGGAGATCAAAATAATCCATACTTCCACAACAAAGCATATCAACGAAGGAGAAGAAGCAACATTACTAGCCTCCAAGACACTGATGCAGAGTGGGAGCACAACCCAAAGAGGATTGAAAGAATTATAATTGAGTACTACAAAGAGCTCTTCACCTTAGGAAGTAAAGGGGATAATGAAAAGGCTGCTAATGGGTTGAACAAGGTAATTACTGATGATATGGAATTTTTTTAGAAGTAGAGACAAATAAAGAGGAAATTAAAAGGGTTGTCTGCAATATGCACCCAAATAAGGCCCTAGGCCCGGATGTTTTCATGCTACATTCTTCTAAAGGAATTGGGATATAATTGGAAGAGACATTGCAGCTTACATTAAAGGGTGGTGGAAGGATGAACATATCATTGATTCCATTAATACTATGAGTTTTGTGTTGATACTAAAAACAAAGGAACCAAAGAATGAGTGAATTCAAACCCATTAGTTTTAGCAATACCATTTACAAAATCATCTCTAAGGTCAATGGAGAGCAAAGTCAAACCTTTTCTAAATGAAGTGGCATTCCACAACCAGAGTGTTATCATCTCGGGAAGGCTTATCATGAACAATGCCCTAATATCTTTTGAGTTGTTCCATGCAATGAAGAGGAAGACTTAAGGAAGAAAGGGGAAGATGGTGATAAAGTTAGACATGATAAAATCTTACAACCATGTGGAGTTGGAGTTCAATGTCAAAGTGATGCAAAAAATGGGCTGCATGGATATCTAGTGCAAAAAGATCAAGGAATGCATTAGTTTGACTTCTTTATCCTTAATCATCAATGGATGCAAAAGAGGACATGTCCCACAAAGGGGTCTCCATCAAGGAGATCCCATTTCTAATTACTTTTTTTTCTCTTCTGTACAAATGCTTTTTCATCTCTTCTAAAAAGATCGGCCTTAGAAAGGTATTTAACTAGAGTCAGGGATAGCAAACATGGCCCATGTATCACTCATCTCTTTTCTCTAATGATTCCATACTTTTCACTAGAGCCAATCTTAAAGAAGACAATAAGGTAGCTGAGATATTGAGCTATTACAAGGAGGATTTTGGGCAGAAATCAACCTGCATAAGATGGAGATTTCCTTTAGTCCAAATGTCAGTCTATCAATTAGAGACAATATCATTGCATAACTTTCCTCAAAGTCAAGTAGGTCTATATCCACAAGAAATATTTGCGATTGCATTGGCAAGTTAAAGCAGGTTATCCTTGGAGAGCTAATGGATAGAATAGTGAGAAAATTAAGTGTGTGGAAAGAAAAGCTTCTCATCTAGGCTGGAAAAGAGGTTAGATCAAAGTTGTGATCCAATCCATACCATGTACATGATGAGTATTTTCCGTATTCCAGACAATATCCTTGATGATATTACTAGTATAGTTTCAAAATTTTAGTGGGGAGACATGGATGGTAAAAGGAGGTTGAATTGGGTGTCTTGGGAAAAGCTATGTCTACCAAAGATCAATGGAGGGATAGGCTTTAGGGATCTCAGAGTTTTCAACTCTACCCTACTAGCGAAACAATCGTGGAGATCACTCAAAGAACCAGGGTCCATGGTCGCAAGAGTGATGGAAGCTAGCCACTCTATACTGAATGCAGTAAGGGTTTTTTATCCCAATTACGTGTGGTGCTCTATTTGGGGTGCTAAGGCTCTTATGTTGAAGGACTAAAACTAAATGTAACCAATGTTTCTGAAGTCAACATTTGGTAGATACTTGGATTCCAAATGGAAGATGAAGGGGGTGCCAAATGAAATTGAGAAGTGGGAGACTCCTTTTTTGGTGAGATAATTATTAAATAAGGAAGAAGGATCATGGAAAAGGGAAGTGATTGAATCAATCTTTAGTAAGGAAGATAGTTTAACTATAATGTCTATCCCCATTATGACTGAAACATAAACCAAATGGTATTCGTAACCAAACATAGATGGGATCTTTTCTGTCAGGTCCGCTTATAGGTTGGGTAAAAATGGACATCTAGACAAATGGGGGAGCTCAAACAATACTCACATGGAGATACAATGGAAAAATATTTGGGCTTCGTGTTTACCTCTAAAGCTAATTTTTTTGTTGGAAATGCTTCACCAATCATATACCAACAAATAGAAACCTTGTGATCAGACATGCGAGGGAGGATAATAGGTGTGAACTCTACACTCTGGAACCTAAAACTCCAACATGCCATCCTCCATTGTCCCAAAGCAAAGAGCTTTTGGGAGAGTTGGACAAAACAAGATTTGTTGTTGTCAGCACCATCTGAAAACCTTCCAGACTTCTTCTCATGTATTTTCACTAAATTTTAGGAGGATGAAATCATTACCATCCTTTCATTGAGTCTAGAAACATGGATTCATAGAAACTAGATGGTCTTTAGTAATGAAAGAACACCCACCACAATCAAGAACCATAGGATATGGAGTTGGGTGTAGGACTATGTTTGGCTCTCACCTTTAAAAGCGAGAAGCCTGAAATAGAGCAGACGAAATCAAAGTGAAGGTGGTGTCTAGACTACCAACGATGGAGGCTATGTTATATTCACGGATGCATGCTTATTGAAGGAGGGTGGGGTTAGTGTTGGGGCAATTTTCAGAAACCATGATGGGGTGATAGTTACATTGACGGTCAAATCTTACATGATGACACTGGAATGCTTTTACTATTGAAACAATAGGAGTCTGGTACCGCCCACAAATGGTTAAAAAACTAATCCTAAAGAGGATCAATGTGAAGATGTATGTTAAAGGGGCATGCCAAAGAATTTTCTCAAAGGAGAGAGGAGATAGGCTGCTCATGATCTTACTTAAGGAAATCGACCTATTTATGAAGGGTTTTGAATTTTGCTCCTATGCTTATATTAAGAGAACAAAACCACATAGCTCATAACTAGCTAAGAAGGATTTTTGTGGTTTGTTGGGACATGTTTGGTCCCATAATTTTCCCATTGATTTGGGATATTTGTACTATGATATTGAGTAATATATGAAAGTCCAATTATGTGCTAAAAATCCAAAATATATAATCAGTCGGTTGACTAGTTTAGCCGATCAACTGGCACTTCCCCAATTAGTTAATCAGTCAATCATTTGACTTATTGACTAATGAGATGATCAATCGAATAGTTTAGTCAATTGGTTGACTCAATATTCAGCCATTTTATGTATCAAAAGTATTCTTGTTGTGATTGTGATTGCAAACTTCTTTTACCTTGAGCATCCTTACAAGTGTGACCCCGTAGGTTCCATATTACATAGGTAGTAATTTCAAAGGCCTCACAAGAAATGAGAGATATACAAAAACACATCATTTTTACCCAAGTAATTATAATAAATTGGAGAACAACTTCAACATGTAAGTAATAAATGTTACAATGACCATATAATCTTTTTATCACATCCATCTAGATTTAACCCAGGGCATTGAGTATTCATACCCTTAATATTCAGTCTAGGTTTCTTGGACCAAAACATAGTATTCAATTTCTAAACCTCAGTACATATATTGACTCAAATGAGCATCACCATGCATTTTATAGTCTCACTTGTCGAGTAGAGATTGTATCACTCCAATAGGAGGGATAAATTCTATCTAAGCCACTCACAATAGTTTTCAAGTGTCACAATGCATCCAATTATTACCTGTATGGAAACCCTTATTCAAATTCACATTGGTTACTGTTAAATTCCATAGAAAAATGTGTGATCATTGTAGTGACTTAGGTCTAGGTGACAATCACCATTTTCACATGGATACATGAATTGGGCTTCTTGTAATTCTCAAAGGGGGTCTATCCAATGCAACTTATTCTCTAACAAGTACCTATATGTCTGAACTGATATCTAATATCATGACTAGAGATATGTAGTCATCTATTACCATACATATTAGTATTATGTATTATTGTTGTCCCATAATGTCCATATTAACATTTGACTAGGAAGATGACAAGAATGAACACTACAAGTATACATATAATCTCATGTTCAGGTCCACAACCCAAACCATGTGTCATTGAGTCAAAACATTTGTAGGAAATTTGTACATTTAGTAATTATCTCAATATTGAACAAATATAATAAGTGGAGTTGCATTTTATTATTGATCAATTCATGTACAAATTATCCCATTGCAATAATCACATGATGGCTATCTGGATATACTACCCATTGTTCGGGAAATCAGTCTGCACAGTCGCATATACTCCCGCTTATGCCTATTCGGTCACCCTACTACACTGCATATTGCTAATCGGTCCATTAAGCGGTTATGGGTAGCATATTCCCCTACTTGGTGATTAAGCGACCGATTAAACTCTACTTTTTGAAAAGCCCACAACTTATATCCACACATTTCATACATACATGCATACATATACACACATTTCATTACATGTTAAGATTTAAATATAAGTCATTTATTTATATGTATACATTGTAATACATACAACAATTTCTCAAACATTTGTACATTTATATGAATACATTTTGACATTTTCATATGTATGCATACATATATGCTATACCTACATATGCAAACACATGTTTGTACATGTATGTATACATTTTGATTTATTCAAATTTACAGACATTCATACATTGATATACATACATTTTATTATTTGTACATGTATTACAAACACATTCCATATATAGACATATATAAGCATATCATACATGCATATTTGTATGTTTATACGTAAATATATGTTAGTTCCTAATGTATATATTTATACGTTTATTTATGATCTCACCATATCATTTTATATATAATTAATTTGTTGAAAGGAAAAAAATCCAAAACCGCATATACTCCCGTATATACTCTCGCGTACCGCATATATTCTATGCAGTACCCCCTTCACCCGTACACCGCATACCACTTTCCTGAACAATGATACTACCAAAAATAACCACCTGATATTGGGATGTAGAATAAGATGCTTCAATTTGTGTGATGTGCATATTATAATAGTATTTTACCTTTTGGATGACATATTTTATTTTGTGTTCATAGGCACCGTTTTATTTTGAGATTGTTTGTCATAAATTTTTCACAACTCTAGCACACACCAATAGCATTGGATAATCTCGATGTATGACTATTGAAATGTCAATATGTGATTCTGGACTATATTACCGTACTTGAGTGTACATGGACCAATGAATTATAAACAATGGTAGGTTTGAAGAAAACAACCTTCATTTATTGTATTACAAATGTAGTAAGGAATTGGTTCAAAATGCATCCCAATTCAACCATACTAGCACACCAAGCATTGAAGTCGTTGACAGAGGTGATGATGAACCGACTATTGTTTGCATGACACATTATGTCACATCAAACAACATTTATTGATCACCTTATGTTTGCTAAAGCATACACCACATGATTGATAGCTGAAATTGATGACTTCACATCACATTCTGAATGTTACTAGTGATAATGCAAACTCTAACGACTAGGATGGATGGAATATGTCATAACAGAGCATTCTAGTATTCAATGTACCAAAAAAGCTTATTCCCATTTCATATGTCCATGCTGCATTGAACAAGTTATATGTTTTGTTATTGTTAACTAAGAATTCTCTCAAATTCCTTTATATACATTGCCTAAGCTAGTATTCACAAGGCTTTTACTAAAATTTAGCATTCCAATGTAAACATAGTTCACTGTGACATCACATGATCAACAGTTTAGCTATAGAAGATTTTCTACACTCATGATTAACATGAAAGTTTCAGCTCATTTCAATTTGGCATTTCAAGTGGTAGACTCAGTGAACTATATTATATTTGTGAGGTAAACATGATCATAACTTAAGTTGAAAGTTTAAACAAATTCACAAACAAATGTGACCTATGTAAGCATCTATGAGATGTTCTAATTTCTAATGGAAAAATTAACATTACCCCTACGACATTATCTTTATAAACATTGACTAAGTTGATTTTTGAAGAATGCAATACTATATGGTGTTAGGTGATGTACTTATCTAATGTTCTTGGAATGAAAAATGAATAAAAAATGGTGTACAATGCATAATGGACATGTACTTTCCTTTATCTAATGAAGTTAGCAAACTAGAAGAGCTAAATTTCTATGCTCTGCCACCAACTCCATCAACATGTTCACAAAATTGATTCAATGTATGTGTGAACATCAACATTTCATTAGAACTTTATGTACTACACATGTTAGTGGACTAATACCACATGAACAGTTACATTCTTTGTAGAATATTTTATAATTTGGCTTTTGATTATGTTGTCTTGTAATTCTATGTTTTATTGTATCTTTCTTGATGAGTGTTGATACAAAAACATGAGGATGGTTTGTACGTCCATAATAAAGGTATTGATTTCTTGTTATCTAATAATGCAATGCATCATGCAAATGTGGATGACAATTGAGGTATGGGTAGACATAATGACCAAAAAACTCATTCAAGAAACACCGATAAAAAGATTACGAGGTCATTCCCCTTTATTAAGGTCTATATATAAATATCCACTAAATAACCATTTCCCTTTTACAATAATCTTGCACCTACCACCAACATTGATAGAGATACAATCATGAAGATTAAAAAAACACTCATATAAGAAATCTGGTCCTCACAGAGCCCAAAACATAAGAATGGAGCTAAACTTCCTACTATAGTATCAATATTCACCTCACTTATCGAAACTAGAGAGACTTACAAAGAAATACTACTTTTCTATGGAGGAAGAAGGAATATTTCTGAATAATCTATCATTTCACATCTCAAAAAGGTACCTTTTTAACGACTATTTAGTAGATAATAATATATATATCTCCCACTAGATGGTATCAATGATTTAGCGTCATGGACCGATAGAAATTCATTCTCTGAATTTGCCAAAATGATAGGCATCACATTTGATACTGAACACACTACAAATGTAGCATTAAATGACATAGAATATTTTATGGGATGGAGGAACCAAAGACACATACATAAAACCAACATATATCCACAACATCTTCACATAGATTGAATCATATGCTACATCCATACATAGTATCCACTTATCTACAACACATGAAGATCTCCTCATGGAAGGTTTGTGGAGCATCCAATGTGAAGAGAAGAAAATGTATCTGTAGGTTCATATACAACAACAAAATAAACATCATCACCATACAAGAAACAAAAACAACTCTTACCCCGTTCTCACTAAAAACCATTGGGGGGAACTGTTAGAAAATTGGGATGATAGATAAGGCTGCAGAAACAAAAATTTAAATGTATGTTTCCCAAAGCAGTAAGATCATGTCAACAACAATATATCTAGGAAGGACGGTTTGCAAGGTTATACCTGGTCCTGGATCAAGTTTAGCGACATTACTCTTGCAGTAGTGTGCTTCTTCTGCAAACAACAACGTGCTTCTTCTTCAAGTAGCAACACTCGAATAGCCGTCAGCAAAGGCCTCATGGTTTGGCACCACGGATGGCGGTTGAAGTGTCCTCCTAGTGATTGACAAAAGCCTCCTACCTCTAATGTAGTCCACACCAACCACCAGGAACTTCATGGTATGCTACTAGATCCAACGGGAAGGAGTTGTCTCTTTGAATGATGGTTTACTAGCACCGATTCACTCTCCCACAATTGTATCTCCCTTGTTATCCCTCCCATTATTGGGTAGGACTTGCTTGGGCTCTCTATTGGTTACCACAACCAGAGAGGACAACAATTGTTAGAGCTAATTGTCATGTCTAGGAATCCCCCAATGCCCCTCTATTTATAGGAGAGGCTAGGGTCAAGGTTCCCAGTCTATGCAAGAGTTGAAAGGTCATAATTCACAAATTTTCTAGAAACTCCTAATGGAAAACTGGTTGGTTCACATACCCAACCACTTGGTTCTTGTATGAATAGGTCGGTTTGTGCCATGAACTAGTCATTTCGTGGGGTTTCCTATTCTGAATCACATTTGTATCCAATGCACAGTTAATGCAAAACATGACATCAATATTAATCCTTGATTCAATCGAATTGACCATTAAACCAGGTAGTTCATCATATGAATTGATCATATCAGACTTTGAACTGGCCAGTTCACTTAGTAAACTAGCCGATTCATGCCCTGGTTCAAGATTGATATGTCAATGTTGTTTCCAATCAACCTGACACCCAACCGATGGGTTCAATACTTGAACCAATCGATTCAAAATCTAGTCAATCAATTTTGAACCTTATAATTTAATTGAATACCTAAACTCTTTTAGTAATAAAGTTAAACATCATTCATGAATAAACTCCTATTCCAAGTGCATTCTATATGTGTGATCCTATAGGTCTCAAATTCCATTGGTAGTGAATGTCCATAATCAACTTATGACATCATAAGCAATGAGTGGTATCCAACAACACATCATTGCTTACCAAGTAGTTTGGAAATTTGGAGAGAAACTTCAACCTACTACCCATGATCAATATTACCATGATCGTATAGTTCCTTTGTCTATAATATCCAGATTGAACTTGAGGCATTGAATTGTCATCCTCATCAACGTTCAGTTCATGTTCCTTGAACCAGAGAAGACTGTCTGAGATGTAGGTGAGCTCATATATCATATATTGAATCGCATGAGTATGGATATACATTTCTCAGTCTCTCTTATCAAGTGGTTTGGATATCAATCTCATATAGGGGGTACAAATCTAATATACATCACTCACACTCTATCCCCATGTGTCACAATGCACCCAATCATCACCTTTATGACAGCCCTTATTCAGGGTCACGATGTATGATGTCAAAGTTCACCGAACGACATGTGATGAGTATAGTGACTTCAGGTCTAAGAACCAGAGTAACCACTATCACTATGAGAGATGATTGTGACTACCATTGTATGGTATCCATATATCACTCTCATGGTGGGTCAATCTGATACAATGTTCTCTAACATGTACATGTGTGCTTGACTTGATATCATATATCATGACTAATGGAGACTCTATCATCAATCAAACACACTCTAGTCTTGTGTATTATTATTGTCTATTTTTCTTCCACATTAATAACTGTCTAGGGACACAACAAGAATGTATGTACTCTTATCATACATATGATCTCATTGTTTAGGTCATCAACGTGAAGACATATGTCATCGAGTAACATCATTCTTTACACATATACTATATTTGTGTCATCATCTCATGATTGAGACAAACATAATGGACATAATTATCTTTATATCATCAAATCATGCATCTGGTGCCACATTCCAATCATGATATGTTTGGCTCTCTGGGCATACATACCAACAGACTCCCACTTTCACTTAGAGTCAATCAACCCCGAATTTTCTTCCAAGTGATCTTAACATGTACATCATGTTTCTACTATGCAAGCACTTTTATAACAGGTTATCAATAGTTGCTTCTAGTCAGTATATTGCAAGTTTCACATCTCCTTGATGTACGACATCTCATATGAGATGGAAGTGTCATAGTATGCTATTTGAGATTTCTTGCCTAACCAGTAGCTCCATTGTTGTCACAATACATCTAATATGTCATCAACAATTAGAACCTCCCACAACTTTATCTATATGAACTTTGAGATCCATACAGTATCATCTATTGTTCTCATAACACTAAGATACTCAACTTCTATTGTAGAATTAAACAACTATCTCTAACTCGAGACTTTTCCAATTTATAGTTTTTGTTCAAGGTCAAACACAAATTTAGATTGCGATCTATTTTGTCATTTTGGAAGATTGCATTTGTGTAACCATTTACACCCAAATCTTCCTTATTACCATAACCAAGGAACTAATCCTTTTAGTGCTTGTCAAGTACTTAAGGATGTTCGTATGGCCTTCTACTGACCTTCACTAGGATCTGATAGACATCCACTCATCATGTCCAATATATACAAGATAAATGGATGATTTCATATCCTCTCATCATGTCCAATACATACGAGATAACAAGATGAGTACATAACATTACATACTTGATAGATCCAATTGCAAATGCATATGTCATCTCACTTATGTTTTCCCATTTTTCACAAGAATTGGAACACTAGGCTCCAGACAGACTACTCCATGGAACATGGACACATTTTCTCTCATTGAGTCCTTTATGATGAATCTCTTCAGTATTTTGCCAATGTATGTGCTCTTACTTAGGCCAAGAAGCTTTCCATATCTATATCTATAGATCTCAATTCCTATCACATAGGATGCTTTGCCTAAACCCTTCATAGAGAAGGTACTTTCCTTGCTAGGTGTCGGTATAAGGATGTTATTTCCCATCATTATGTGGAATATAAATATGCTCCCACTAAATCTTTTGTAATCACATATTTCTTCTTCATTCTGACTCAAGTCAAACTCTTTAACTATCTTTTCAAATTGAAGATTCTAGTACTGAGATGCTTGCTTCAATCACATTGATTAGCCTTTAGAATTTACAAACTTTATTTGCATTATTGGATTTATAAAGCCTTTAGGATGTGTCACATACACATCCTATAAAATATTCTTGGTAAGGAACGCAATTTTAACATTCATTTTGCCAAATCTCATAGTCTCATTAAGCTGCAATAGCAAGCATTATCCTGATGGATTTAACCATGGCAACTAGTGAAAGGATTTCATCATGTTCAACACCTGAACTTGTTTGAAACTTTATGCAATGAATCTACACTTCCATGTTGGTCTTCATCTTGAAGACCTAATTGTACTACCCTATGGGTTTTACCCCTTCAGGTGGATCCACCAAGGTCATACCTTATCTGTATACATGGGTCCATATTTGTTATCGTGGCCTCAAGCCATTTCTCATACTCTAGTTCCTAAATAGCTTCTAAGTAGGTTGTTTACTCATCATCTATGATCAACTCACTACTTTTTTGAGTTATGAGATATCATAATCTTTCAAACTCTAGACGTGTTCTACTAGATCTATGAGATTTTCTGTTACATAAGGAAGTTGTGATTCTCATTGTTCCTATTGTACCTCTTCAGATTTAAAGTTTTCTTATTTGTCTCAAACATTTCAAGTTCTACTTTTTTCCCATTGATTCCTTTGGAATTAAATTCCACTTTAGGAATACATCTATCCTTGCAACAAACAATTTTGTTTTTGAATTGGAATAAAAGTAGTATTAAAAAAAATAACATTTATGTGATTTGTGGACAAAGTTGTTCAAGAAACTATTTTATTAACAAAATATAAATCCTAATCTTTATAAAATACATATTGGGACACTTTCCATTCCATATCTCATATGGTTTCTTTTGAAGCAATTTAAGATGATACATTCTTTTAGTGTAAAGCAGGTGCCTGAAAGGAAATTGGAAGATTAGGTAGATTTATTGATAAGCACACCATGACTAACATGGTGTGATTCCTTCTTTTTGATACACTATAATTGTGTTTGAGGTCGAGTTCATTTTGATATACTATCACGATCTCTCTAGAAGGTCCTTAAACTCTTGGTTTAAAATATTTCAACACCGATCATATCGAGGTGTCTTAATACTTTTACCAAGTGAGTTAACTTCATTCATGACCTCCTTGAACACTTCAAGATATCTTATACTTGTATTTCATTAAATACAAACTTCCATATCTATTGATAGCATTAGTAAATTGAACGAGGTACTAGTAACTACCTCTAGCATTTATTCTAATAGAATAGTCGCTCCCACTACATCTAGTGAAGTTGCTTCTATCATATTGCCCAATAAATAAGATTCACATATTTCTACTGGTTCAATAACCACAAGAGTCTAGATAACATCATACAGAATCTAGGAATGTGTTTCTCATTTATGTGCTCTAGATGACAATGTTATGTGTATTTATTGTTCGAGTCATCAAGTCATTCAGTATATGTGTCACACACATCTGCCTCTAAAACTATCGAGTATAGTTCATGAGACAGGTCATTTTCATATAAGATCTTATCTTTGAAATGAAACATCAATTCTTGTCCATATAAGAATTATGATGTTTTCATTAAATGGTAGCTACATAATAGAAATTCACTAATTCTATTATATGCCTATGAATGACAACTTCCAACTATAGTGGCAGCAAATCTTGCTCTGTATAGTTTCTAGCTTACTTCTTCTCAGAACCTGAAGTAGAGATCTCCATCTCCTTCTTCTTTCTGAGATCCCCTATATAAAGAGGGAAGTTCCTTAAACAATGTCCATACATGTGAAAATGGTGGCACTTTCCTCACTTATTTAAGTGAAAAGGACAAATTCGTTTCGCACTTACCCCTCTCCATATATTGAGTACAGAAGACTTGGACTTCATCTTGGCCTCAGAACTCTTCTTGTCCATGCCTTTGCCCTTAGACTCACTTCTGCTGATCACTATCATGTGTTTATCCTTCTTCATTTGTGCTTCAACATTCATCAACATGCCATCCAATTTAGACAGTGGTTTAGCCAAATTACTGAAGTGATAGCACTTGGTAAGGCTATATGATTCAGGCGATGCTTGCATAGTCATATATGTGGCCAACTCTTGACCTAAAAGAAATCCCAGTCTCTCTACATACCCAATCATATTGAACACATGGGGTTACACTGGATCTCCCTCTATCAGTTTGTACTCATATAACACTTTGGAGACATTATACCTTTCTTGCTTTACATGATTCTTTAAGACGTGCTATCATCTCAAGAACGTTCATGTCTCCATGCTACTCATGCAACTCATATTTCATACAACATATCATAAGGTACTCAATGTCTACGACATCATTGGCATGCTTCAAGTAAGCATCCATTTCAGCCTTAGGTGCATTTGAAGCGGGCTCCTCTAGCTTTGATCTTTCAAGGACATAGATATTTCACTCATGATTGTGAACATTTCTCAAAGTCCTTAACTAGACTTGGAAGTAAATCTCGTTTAGTTTTTCCTTCTCAAGGACTGATCAAAATGAAAACATATTTGAGTTTGCCATTAGTTTCTACAAAGAAATTTTGCAATTTTTTAAAACATTTTTTTATTTGTTTGATTTGATAAGTTTGATGATATTAATTAGGCATTTAATTAATTAGCACTCCCATTATTTTGTTCAAATTGATAACCCTCATGTATCAATTCGGAATATTGCAGCGTACAATCTTCTAGTGAGCCAAGATCCAAAATAATTTCATTATAACTCGACCAACGCCAGCGTCCATAACCAATTACTAAGGTAGGCAATACTTGCCAATTGCATCTTATATAATTCTTGGATAGATGGTATGTGCAAATCATTTCCATAGTCCATCTGCATGCTTCTAGGTTCTTAATCTCATTAAGGACACCTAGTTAGGTCTGACCCAAAAGCCAACACAATAGAAATGCACCCCGCTTGGTAGGCCCACATAACTACCATCACACTTCTATGAGATGGAAAACGCATCACCCTTGGGGTGCCCACATTTAGTCGATCAAGACTTTCATGTGCATTTCTAATGGAAAGCATCTTAGACTTAATATTATATTGATGGATTTTATCTATATAAATACATATACATATCCAATCACCACATACTTATAGTATGTATCATATACATGCTATAAACATAAAAAAATATATATAATTATAAACACGAGAGATGGTTATGGTCATACTATTATAATTCTTTGGAGACACAAGGAATTACTACCACCCAAGGTCTACATCACATGTAAAAACCTGTTGTTGGTGAAGATCCATGCTCGAATCAATCTGGTTTGATGGGTTCAACTCTTGAACTGATCGGCATGCCTACTGGCCGCTCAGTTGGGTTCTTGAAATGTTCATCTGGTCTCAGGTTAACTAATGTCTGGACTCCTCCAGCTGATCAGTTGAACCACCAGTAGATCATTTGCTTCTTCTGTCATCTGGGCTCTGTGATCCACCAATCTATTGGTTCGTCTCATGAGCTGATCAGTTCTTCTGGTGCAGAACGACTTCTCACAATGAAACATAAATTCAAACTATCTTATTTCATATTGCATTGTAAAAGAGAAACCTCAAGTTACATTCGAGGAGAAATAGGAATAAGAGTATTAATATATATTTGGAAAGGAGAAGAGAGGCTCCACATGTAAATCGAGATATAATAGAAATAAATAACCACAACCATGCATACATAGATCTAGGATTATTGTCCATAACCATGCTAATATCCACCATCAAAACACTTTACGGGCGACACGTATGGATTGCGCGTGCGCGCGCGCACACACACACACACACACACACACACACACATATATATATATATATATATATATATATATTAGTTTATAGAATCGTATGTGGTATTTAATTAGATATGCACATTAAGCAATTTTAATATTCACATCGTATGTAATAAATAAATATGATCATATTAATTTAAATCTAGTTATACTGTAAATTGATGCGACTATGATACCACTATTGGGAAATTGGGGCGACAAATAAGGTAGCGGAAATAAAAAAAATTAAATTTCCATTTCCCAAAATAATAAGAATGCATCAACAACAATGTATCTAGGAAGGAAGGTTTGCAATGTTATACTTGGTCTTAGAGCACGTCCAATGACATTACCCTTGCAGTAGCATGCTTCTTTCAAATGGAAGCGAGCTTCTTCTTTAAGCAGCAACACTTGAATATTTGTCAACAATGACCTCCTAGTCTGGCACCATGGATGGTGGTTGACATCATCCTCCTAGCGATAGAAAACAACCTCCCCCCCTCTAGAGTAGTCCATGCAGACTACAAGGAACTCCACATTGCTCTACCAGAGCTAATGGGAAGGAATTGTCCCTTTCAACGTCGACATACTAGAACTCATTTGCTCTCCCACAATTGTCTCTCCCTTGCTATCCCTCCTATTATCGGGTAGGACTTGCTCAGGATCTCTATTTCTTACCACAACCAGAGAAGAAAATAATTGTTAGAGCTAATTGTCATGTCTAGGAAGCCCCCAATACCCATCTATTTATAGGAGAGGCTAGGTTCATGGTTCCCAGTCTGTACGGGAGTCAAAAGGATGAAATTCATGAATTTTCTCAAAACTTCTAACAACGAACCGGATGGTTCACTTGCCCAATCGGTTGGTACGTACATGAATCGATTGGTTCATGCCATTAGCCGATTAGTTTGTGGAGTTTCCTATTTATAATCACATCGGTATTCAATGCGTGATTAATGTAAAATATGATGTCATCACTAATCCTTGATCCAATCGAATTGACCATTGAACCAAACGATTCATCATATGAACTGGTGGTTCATCATATAAACCAGTGGTCTCATATCGTGAACCAATTGGTTCACTTAGTGAACCAGTCGTTTCATGTCCTAGTTCAACCATTGATCTACAATGTCATTTCCAGTCGACATGACACTCCAACCGCTCGGTTCAACACTTGAATCAGACGGTTCAAATCCAATAAGTCAAATTTGAACCTCAGTTGTTTAATTGAATACATAAAATCTTTTCATAATCAAGTTAAACATCATTCATTAATAGACTCCTATTCCAAGTGCATACTATGCGTGTGATCCTATAGGTCCCAAATTATGTTAGCAGTGAATGTCCATAACCAACTTATGACATCACAAGTAATGAGAGATATCTAGCAACACATCATTGCTACCCAAGTAGTTTGGAAAGTTGGAGAACAACTTCAACCTACTATCCCTGATCAGTGTTACAATGATCATATAGTTCCTTTGTATCTGATATCCAGATTGAACTCAAGGCATGGAATCGTTATCCTCATCAACATTCAATCTATCTTCCTTGAAGTAGAGCAGACTGTCTAAGATATACATGATCTCACATATCATATATTGAGTCACATGAGTATGGCCATACATTTCTCAGTCTCTTTATCAAGTGGCCTAGATATCAATCTCCTGTAGGAGGGACAAAGTCCATCTACATCACTCACACTCTACCCCCATGTGTCATAGTGCACCCAATCGTCACCTTTATGGAAACTCTTATTCAAGGTCACGGTGGATGATGTCAAAGTTCATGGAACGACATGTGATGAGTATAGTGACTTTAGGTCTAAGAACCATTATCACCACTAACACTATGAGAGATGATTGTGAATGCCATTCCATGGTATCCATATATCACTCTCATGGTGGGTCTGTATGATACACTATTCTCTAACATGTACTTGTGTGCTTGACCTGATATCATATATCATGACTAACGAGACTTTGTAATCAATCAACACATACTCTAGTCTTATGTATTACTGTTGTCTATTTTGCTTCCACAGTAATATCTGACTTAAGGACATAACAATAATGTATGTACTCTTATCATACATGTGATCTCATTGCTTATGTCATCAACCTGAAGACATATGTCATTGAGTAACATCATTCTTTAGACATCTACTATGTATGTTTCATCATCTCATGATTGAGACAAACATAATAGACAAAATAATTGTTATTATTATCACATCATATATCTAATGCCACATTCCAATCATCATATAACTGGCTCTCTAGGAATACATACCAAAAAAAACATATGAATGACTGGTATGAAATGTCTCCAGTCAGTTTCAAGTGTGGCATTGTTATATGTATTAACAAAAATAACTTTAATATCACACAACATTTATATCATGATTATAGTATCACAACACATGTTACAAACCTAATCAATTCCCACTCATGAATTTTTAATGGTAAATATGAAGAACCTAGTACTAAAAAACATCATTACAAAGACAAAATCTCAGACCTCATGACTTGCTACTCAGGCTCACCATGGATCATAGGGGGTGATTTTAACCTTATCACTTATGTCTTTGATAGACATTACCCTAACCGAACACCAACAACACTTTCAAGCTTTGACAAACACCTTCACGATTGCATTATAGAACATAGTATGATTAACATCATCCCAAACAACACAAAATTCACATGTAACCTCAAAAATAAAAAAATTCTAGATGCATAGATCAAAGTGAATGAGACTATACACTCAAGTCACAAAAACAAACACCTCTCCTTGCTCTTAAATTGGATTTTGAACAAGCTTTTGACTACGTTAACTGGAAATGTCTTCTACACCCCTTGCAGGGATATGGATTCCCACATATGTGGATTAACTAGACACAAGCATGCGTATCCACAAACACTTTCTCCACCATAATAAACGACACACCTTTTGCCTATTTCAACCACACCAATGGTCTCAGACAGGGCAACCCTTTATCACCTCATCTCTTCATTATGGCCACATCCCTACTTACCAATATGATCAAGTTAGGTACAAATAAGGGTCTCATACAATCACCTTCTGAATATTTTGAAAATATTATACAATATGTAGATGATACCATGATACTCATCAAACCAGAAGACTCTACGATACTCAACACCATCCACATCATTGGAATATTTTTATACATCTCAGGACTACATGATAAATTTGGCCAAATCTTCCATTACCGACATCCATATCCAACCAAAAACCCTATATAGATATCGAACACTACTCAAATGTAAAATTGAAAACTTTCCTTTCATGTATCTGGGTTTTCCAGTCACCCCTTTCCCAATTATATATCATACACGAAAACCTATTATAGACAAAATCAACGATAGATTATCATCCTGGACTAACAATTTTCAGAACCTTGCAGGCAGACTTAGTCTTCTAAATAGATCCCTAACATCAATCACCACTTATTATCTCAGTTGCATCCCACTTCCTGAAAAATCCCTTAGAGCTATTGACATCCTTTGAAAAAAGTTCATTTGGAACCATTTCACCACAACCACTGAGAAATAAAAAATTTGCATGGTTAACTACAACATATGTGCCCCCAAAAAATATGGTGGATAGGGTATCATCAACCTTCAGATGCACACCATCTGCCTTATTGGTAAGATCATTGATACACTTTCCTCAAACACTCTAAACATCCTGACACCGTTCATCCTTTGCAAATATTATCAAAATAAAAACACATGGTGGACCAAAACTAAAAGAATTGCATCTCCACTATGGAAATATATAAACAAACACGTAAACACCATCACCCACATGATCAAAACACCACCACATGTATCGAAGCACATATGTTTCTGTATGGACCCATGGTACCACAACATGATGATCACAAATATGGAATTAAGCATTCGAATTCCACAAAAAATGAAAAACTTGAGCACTGATAGAGTAATGATGCTGCTTACCAGCAAAGGAAGAAACACTTTGAAACAACTGCTCATACAATATATCCCTTATGATACAATGTCAGACATCATCCATGTTCTAGAATACAAAACTACAAACCACATATCATGGATGTGGGGACAAACCTACACACCCCATCATGCCTACCACTTACTCACATACAAGGGTATCACCACAAACTTGTCAGACGTCTGGCAAATCACTTTCCCTTTAAAAACAAAGATCCTCATCAGTCTCATTACACAACAAAATCCTAACGGAACATAATCTAATGAAATGAGACATCTTCGGACCATCCAGATGTTACATGTGTCAAAATGATGTATAAACTACAAACCAACTCTTCATCCATTACCCTACTATCACCCAAAACAGATACAAATTCCTCCACAGATATACTAACAATACTAATATGAACATTATATACCTTATCCAACAACTAATACATATAAACCCTTCGCATGAAAAGAGTACACCGATGAGTGCAATCATTTGGAACATTTAGACCATAAGAAATGCTAGAAAACACAACAATACATACAACACCCACCATCACTTGACTATTGATATTGTTCAAACATACTCCGTTTTTCTCCATTGTAAGAAATCCGACAACAGAGAGCCAATAAGATGAGACACAAATTGCGATCTTCGGCAATAGCTATAAAGCATAGCTCACTGCCCAAGACTCTAGTAGAGTTCCATAAATGACAACTGACCCCACAGACCACCACTAGCCTTAACTATGCGCTTTGTCCTCCCTCACATGGGCCCCACCTACTGGAGGAGATCTAGCTCTGATACCATTTGTAACGCCAGAGCCCACTGCACAATGCTTTAGTAGAGTTTTAGGAATGACGACTGGCCCCACAGGCCACCACTAGCCTTAACCGCACACTTTATCCTCACTCACGCACAAGTCAGGAAAACCTTCATGACTGGTCACCCATCCTAGTACTACTCTGGGCTGAGCACGCTTAACCATAGAGTCCTTTAGTGATGGGCTCCCTGAAAAGGAGGTGTACCTTGGTGATACGGGTAGTCCAATCATTTCTTTCAAGATCATTTTATCTGAGGCCTCTAATCCTGAGATGTTATAGAAGTAGTGCAGGAAGGCGCTTCACACTTCAGAAGATCATGGCCGACGATAGTGGCTTCCAAAAGAACAACATCTAGCTTTATCTAGTGACCTGATAATCTCCTTCCATGTTGTTTTTTAGTTGAGACCTACTGTTTAGGGGTGTCTCCCCCATGACATTTTCACCACTTTATTTCATCATGCTTTTCAGTTTTTACCACTGTTCTTCTGTACTCTTACTCATGGACACATCTTTGGTGTTGTCTACGAATGAAGTCTCTGTAATACCTTAGATTTACAGCTTGTTATGTTTGCAAATCCTATTATCTATATTATTGAACATTCATAAAAAAAAATATATCATGACCTTTTTGATGATGATTGGTAGGCATCCTACAACCTATTATGTGATCTTTCCATATAACAACACTTGTTGATCATCCTACGACATATTTTGTGATCTTTTCATATAATAGTACCCGTTCAACAAGAGAGCTTGTATCATGGTTGATTAAAACTCAAGTTTTACCAGTACACAATAAATCTAATAATAGGTGATCGTGTGCAACAATTATTGTTGATGAATACCAAAATCTCTACAAGTGAGACATAATTTAACAAAATTATACTCTAAATTAGAGTTGATGACACATAGTGGTGGCCATATTCTGTGGCAATGTAATTAGTGATGTACGATGACTCTTACAAGTTGCTATGAACATGCCTAATTGTAACATGATCAACCTAAATATTGTTTCAATTATGTCTATTTTTGTTTATGAGAAGTTGATTTCCTTCATAAGTAGGCCATCATTAGATCTCAATCATGTGAGTTGAGTAGCTGTAGTTACCCACACATATTATAAGAATTTGTACAAGTTGCAATAACTCTATTGTATAAATGAAAAAATAAGCTAGCACCAACAATTTTACAAATTGAACCAATAGTGAGTATATGAAACCTCCTATACATAATCATAACAAAATCAGTGGACCCAAAATGAACCTTACATAGTTATCTACAACCAACTAAAAGCTATCCAAATTTAGACTGCATCCAGACTAAAGTCTACATTTTAATTGACATCCAAACAAAATCCGACTAGATTTAGACTATATGGAGACAAAATTTTACGATTTAGAATGACATTCAAATAAAATAATCCCAACATCAGACTGAATGAAGACTGAACCTCATAATTTTGACTTCTTTCTAAACAAAATTAGACTAGAAACAATACCTGACCACAAAATCTAACTACGCTGCCAAACAAAAATTGTCTTCAATCAGACTATTAAGTCTCAATTCCTTGACTAACTCAATTAAACACTCATGATCGTAATCTTGTGCCAAACCCAACGTACAAAGGCGCCGTAGCTACAATTAACCATAGGACATTTTTGATTTTTAACTTTGCCTTTGCCTCACCTAACATAGACACCGCGGTAACCACCTAACATAGACATCTCACTCAACTCCGCGAATGCAGCTACCGTAGTTGTATTGAAGAAGAGAGCAAGAGAGATCTACCCCTTCAGAAGAAAGCGAACCAGCTGGCCTCTTCCTCTGTTTTCCCTATCATACTTCTTCTTTGTCATTCTCTTGTCCTACATTCATCTCTAGAATCATGGGTCGTTCCTCTTGGCCTTCTGGAACAGAGGTGCCTCACAATTTTCTTTTATTCCTTGTTTACATTTTTGTGAATGTGAGTTTAACTCATTCCGAATTTCCTGTTTTTGCTCTTGATGCAAATGCTGCATCGGGGAACCGGGATTTCCTTTTTACTCGTCTGCATACTGATATTTTGGCTGCCATGTATCCTCCGATTTGCTCGAACTTACTTGTTGACTCCAGCTTCGCCTATATTGGACGACTTAGCTCGTCCTGGTTTATTTTTTTGTCTCTGTCAGATGTTATAGTCTCTATGATTTCAGGTCGATAAGATGAAGGTTATTGTCAGCGAGATGAGCGGGAGAGACGCTGCAGAGGTGAGGGTTGTGGTTTCTCCGTACAGGATATGTCCTCTGGGCGCCCATGTCGACCACCAGGTCTGTCGAGTTCTCATTTCCCACATCCGCTCTGCTGCCGTCCATGCCTGCGACATCAGCTCTTTTAACGACACTATCTTTTTTGTGTTTCTCTACTTACCTGTGAGTTCGGATATATGAGCTGTTTTCCTTGTTTGTTGACTGATGAACTAGACGCGTACGGGGTATTCTACCATTTGCTTAAGCCAAACTGCGAAGCACCGGCCTTTAAGTACTCTCATTCTAGAAAATTCTCAACCTTAATTGTAAGTGAAACCTCAAAATGATTCCCTAGTTCAATGACATACCACAATGACGATAATATAAAGTATATAAAATCGGGGAAGCAGAAATGAGGATATTAAGCTAGAAAGTGAATGCATAAAGAAATGCTATAACAGAGGACAAACGATAAGTGGATCGTGTTGGTGGTATTCAGAAAAATTATGGGCTTTGTCACACTGCATCTTGCAGTACTGTAAACAGTCATATCAAAATATTTTACATCCTACAGCGTTTCTTTATCCAGAGATGGTTGCAGTGGAATGCAGAACTTGCAAACAGTGTTTCTGAAATCAAATTGGTTTTGCCATGGGAAGTGAAACAGGGCAGATGTCGTGCATGTTTCAAAATTTATGATGGCTGGCACATGCTCATTTTTGTCTGTGGAATATACTTGTAAGGGGGAGCGATATAATAAAGGTACAAAGAGGTGGAAGAGGAGGGTAAACCATAACAGTTAGAAAAGCATCTGCCTTCTTCATAACTGAATGATCCTTTGATGCTAATTAGAGTAGAACAGAAAAAATTATCCATGAAGTCTGATAGTTTGACTGATGCTACTTGCTCTTGTTTGTTTTTTGCAAACAATCCATTGATAAATTTATGAACTGTTGAGTTCCAAATCTTGCCGACCAAATATTCTAACTCTCGCCTCACAATTTGTATGGAAAGCATGACCATATTTATCATAAGTTTACTACTTGCCATATGCTTTTCCATCAATTTGGTTGCAATCTTATCATCTGTTAGGTCTTAATCCTTGTTTAAGATTTATCCATGGTTGTAAACTGGTATTCCATTTGGTTTTATGCTAACTATTGGGGGTTATGAAGAATTTCGAAGTATTTAGAAACCTTTGATGAATCCAGTAGATCTGAAATAAGATTAATTCTAGAAATCCCAAAACAGATTTTGCAAACATAATTCTGATACTGTGTATCAATCTGACAAAGGGCTCTAGGCTTTGAGCTGAGTTATGTATGAATATTATTAAAGATATACTTCAATTCAATGGTACTTCTTAGTACATTTTGTTAATATGATAATGTGTCTTTTTCGGTCAATCAACGATCTGTTTCTTTTTTTTTTGGTATTTTTTGATAAGATATTAAGATGGAATATGTACAAATGAAATTATAGAAGGGGGTAGGAGAGGTAGATAGATGTATATCTATCTATCTATCTATCTATCTATCTATCTATCTATCTATCTATACATGAGAGATAAAAGAAAAATGAAGCTCAGAAGACTAGAAGAAAAACACATGCACGCAGGCCTAAACAGGTTCCAAAAGATCAATAGCACTTCTTGGAACCTCCAAAACTTCAGGAGCAAGACCAGTATAATCAGAGTTAATGGTCTTCCACAACCTTGCAGGAGTCCTGCTTTATCTTCGTAAACAGTAAGATTTCTCCCCCACCAGACATTATAACAAATACTCATTCTTAGAATCTTCCAGTTTCTTGTATTGAGATGTGTAAAAGTCAGTCCTGGTTTTTGGTTGATGTGAGAAACCAAAATCAGCCAGAACAAAACTGGAAATGGAAGAAGTATTGGAGCAATCAACGGTAATGTGCTGAGTATCCTTATATCCTTTCTTGCATAAGAAGCAAATTGAGGCCACTTGAATCCCTCTCCTTCTTGACTAGTCCGAAGTAAGAAGTTTGTTAAGAACAGCCTTCCACATATGAAGTTGGTATCTCTTAGGAGCAGTTCCTTTCGAAATCCAGATGAAGCTGTCAGAACTTTCAGTTTTATATCTGATTGAATCCCAGAAGTGTTTCAGGATAGGATTACTATGCCCATTAAAGGTAATAACATCATCACTTTCAGAACGATTAGGCATAGTATTAAGAAAAAGAAATAGCTTTTTATTATTTCTGTTATCTGGGACACCCCATCTTTTGCTCGAAACAATGGAACTAACAATACAATCATTAGGAAGCCCCAACTTGAACATAGTATCCATCCCAAGAATATCATAAAGGAATTTCTTATTTTTTACTGAGGGTTGAGCCAAAGACTGATCCTGTTGCCATTACGCACTTGGAATTCAAGGAATATGAGTAGATCTTCCCTATGCTTGAGAAATTTTGGTGAAAAGCCAAGACATAGATAAAGGGATGGCAACACACCAGAAAGAAGATTTCACAAGGTATATCTCACTTATCCATTTAACCCAGAGCATATCCATTTTGCTGGCTACATTCCAGCTATCAAGAAAAAGGCATGCTAGAGACATATCCTTGACCTTTCTTATCCTTGGACCTATTTTACTTTTGGTAAACATGATTCTTTTCCAATTGATTAAGTGAAGCATAGCTTTATCTTCAGTTTCCACCATAAGAAATCCCTACAGAGCTTGTCAATTTCCTCCACAATTGAGCTAAGAAGGGGAAACGAGAAAGAGAAATTGAGATGGATAGCCGATAGAGTAACTTGAATAATTTCCAATCTAGCATCCATAGAGAGCAGCTTCAATTTCCAACCTTCTGGTTTACTTTTAACTTTCAACAAGAGGAGCACATGCTGCCTTAGTAAGTTTTTCAACAAAAAGAGGCACACCTAAACATTTCTAAGGAAGGGTACATTCTTGGAAACCCAGAATGTTTAGAATGAGATCTTTTGAAGCTGTTATATTGAAAATGACATCACTTTTATTTGAGTTGGATCTTTTGACCTGAAAGCTTACCAAACTTATGAAAAATTGTAGAATACATTGAACATGTGCTTATGAGAAAATCATCAAATCATCAACAAATATAAGATGGGATAAGTGCAACTTTTCTGAAGCCTTGATAGGTTAAACAAGAGTAGAATTGGTGTCTTCTTTGATCAATTCAGTGAAGCCTTGCATCACAATGACAAAATATATAAGGGGCAACAGGGTCCCCCTTTCGAATGCCATTAGATGGCTTAATGAACTCAATAGGGTCACTATTTAGAAGAATCTGATAAGAAATTGAATTGATATTTCAAAAATCCAATTTATCCAAATCGAGGGAAATCCTATTTCGAAGAGAATGGAGTAAAGAAATTCCAAATTGACAGAGTCATACGATTTTGATACATCCACTTGAAGACACATTAACTTCCAGAGCTACTTATATTAAAGTCATGGAGCATTTCATTAGATAGAAGAGTAGCATCTTATATGCATCTGCCATTAATGAAAGAACACTGATTAGTGCCAATAATGAAGGGAGAATAGATCGTAACCTGTTTGCCATAGTCTTTGAGATTATTTGATAAACAACATCACATAATGCTATAGGTCTCCAAATATTGATCTCAGTAGAGTCAAACCTTTAGGAATCAAGGTAAAAAAGTGTTGTTAGCTTCCTTCAATAATTTGCCTTTAGAGAAGAACTCCATACTGCTAGACTGATATTGTTTCTAATAACAGACCATGATTTTTTGATGAACATGGCTTTATAGCCATCAGACGCCGGGGTCCTATCAGTGTTTAGATCCTTCACCACATCTTCAATCTCTGCTTGTGTCATAAGCGCAATACTATTTCTATTCCGAACATATTACAAGGTAGTCCTAAACCAAATAAAACCAAAAAGCCTAGAGCATCTTTCATGCTTGTTAAAAAGATGACAATAATAACTCACAATATGATCTTAACATCAAAAATATAATTAACGAGAACATCATCAATGAACAATCTTTTGAACTGATTCTGTCTCCTAGTTGTGAAAGAAACATAGAGAAATTTGGAATTAGAGTCACCTTTAAACCATTGAACCCTCAATTTCTATCTTAAAAATGATTCGTCTATATTTTTACCCTCCAAAGCTTCTACCCTGAACACTTTGGCTTGAGATTGGAGAATCATATTGAGGGGATTCAAATCTGCTTCAGTTTGTTCGCGTAGCTTTGTTCTTAGCAACCTTGACATCTTCAAATACGTTACCTACTTGTTGTTGATTTTAGACCTTTACGTTTAGCTTTCAGATGCTTAAGCTCATGATACTAAACATCCTCAACATCTTTCGATTAATCCTCAATGTTACAAATGTCTATGCCCAATGACGTCAAAACTTGGTAAACTTCCATGTTCCATCTTGCTGCCTACTTGTCGACATGTTCGACGAATTTGACCTAGTTGGCAACCATGCTGTTCATTAATAACTTTGAAAAGAATATGCTGTTCTGATTATGAAATTTTAATTATATATCGCAATCATTAGACTTCCAAAGAACCATACTTATTCCAAGGATATGAAAATCATGGTTAGAATTGGAATCATAAGTGGCTAAGAGACTAAAATTTTCTTTCCTGAATTTAGTTTCATTTAAAATGATTTTGACTACCTAATCTACTATTACCTATCAGATGCCTTTTATTTTATTACTTGGACCCCTCATATTCTAAGAGGAAATGTTGAAAGATATAGTCATTTTATAATTTGGGCCGTTAAGCTTCCGGACTCAGCTTCCTCATCGATAACCTCCAGATTGCTGATTTGTTCTTCATAGGGGAAAATATAGAGCTGAGAACTCTTTTAGGTATAGCAGCGATGAATTTTGCAATAAATCTGGAGGGTGACCTGATTTTTCTTTTAACACTTTGAAACCTTTTATCATCCTTAGATTAGTCGCCTTCATAATTGGAGTCACTATTAGGCATATTCTCAAACACTTAGGTTGGTGTCAAGGGAATAGATATGCTTTTAGTTTCCGAGTTCTGACCAGCAGATGACTTAGTAGCAGGGATTTCGGGGATGAAAGAGTACCTGTCACAACTATTCTTCTCAAACCAGATGAAATTTTGCTTAGGTGGATTTGAGAAATACTCTGTCATGGCCAAATAGATTGCACTTCTGACAGATTACATGCAATGATTCATATATAAAGACAGTATGCATGACTCCATTGTCAATGTGAAGTTCACGAGACTTGGGGAAAGTTGAGGTAGACGACAATTATACCTGAATGCGGGCAAACTAAATTATAGTACACTTATCAGTGAATCTGTTTGAACATAGAGGAGTACCCAAGTAGGAGCCGACTCTTTCAAGCATTCTCATCTCTCAGAGCCCAAGAGGAAGGTTGAAGACTCTGATCTAGATAGGAACATTAATCAGAACGCACTTATTAAGTGGGGTCCCCTGAATGCCATTTAATGAGGATTGTCAACTTGTTTTTGCCATCCAGGGCCCCTTCTCCGAGGCAAATTCCAGATCTAGAGGGTCTGAGAACCTGATAAGTAAGAGGGAACTTCCTTAGCCGATAATTTCAACTGAGCCACCTGAGTTCTAAATCCAACATAGATATTGCTCCAGGGTAGGAAGGTGAGGTTTACAATCGAGGACATATCCTACAAGGCACTTTTCTCACCAGGAAGCATTCTCCAGGGCTTCAGATTTGGGATAAATGAGTAGTCCATCTTCAAGCTTGATTTAGGTGAGAAGCAAAGAAGTGTCATTTCTTCGGTTTTTCACATTGAAGATGTCTGTCCAGTTTCTTGGGGAAGAGAAGGATGGCTAGTCATTTGAGTGAAATGGAACAATGCTAGAAGTTTTTTCCTCCAGATCTGAAGCTGTTTTCGAGGTTGGTGGCCGCGTCACCCGTCGCCAGAGCCTCCTTTTTGCGGCTGCATGGCCATTTGCAAGAGTAAACTCACCCTGAATATGATAATGTGTCATTCATGCAACTAGAGATATAGAATAACACAAACAAAATTACAGAGATAGACATTGGAGTTGGAGAATTTTTAGATTTTAGCCAATTTCAATGTGTTTATGGGTTTGGACTTGGTTGGATTGGACATAGTGGTGATCTCAAGATGTGGTAAATCATAGCAATTTGGCTGCATTGTCAAATGGAATGATGTAAATGAATGTATTTCAAAGGATCAAAGCTGGGTAGATGATGGGGAAAAATAGAATTGTATCTGATCACATAAGTTTTCAATTAAATAGCCCAGAAGTTTTATATAAAACTTCACACATACCCATTCTGTAAGCCTATCAATGCTGGTTTGTCAATAAGATAGTGTTCACAAAATGGGCGTAGAGGAAACTTTTCAGCTAGGTTCATGAAATACAAGGGATGAAAGCTATATATGATCATATGATAGATAAAAGTGTGATGACATATGTAGGCAAAAAACTCTGAGTCTTCATTAGATTTTCTGGACATGCCCAATGTAGAGTGATGAATGTTATAGCTCATAAATCTGAGGTAGTTGAGGACCTTGAGGTGGAAGGATTTAGGAACGAGGTAGGTTAAAAAATAACCCGGCCATAATTGGTGAATAAGGAATTCACTCTCTGTAACTCCCGTGAATATGACAAAATTTAGCGCCGAGCCAAGGAAGACTCAGGTAACTGACCCAGACACGGTGGGGGTTAAATCATTGTTTTTAAATGGTTAGCTGACATCCATCCTTAATTAGATAATAATAATTTTTCACAATTTCAATTACTGGTCACTCAATTATAAATCAGTATGCTGTTTTAGTTGTCATATAGCTAAATATTATTGCACATACCATTTGATGTTTTACTCGAACAAAGATGATCAGACTTTAAATTGCCTGACTAAATGCTGTGCTTATTCATCTAAATTGATAGTGATTAATTTTGAATACAGGGAGGAACTGTTTCAGCCATGACTATAAACAAGGGAATACTCTTGGCATTTGTTGTTTCACATGGTTCTGAGGTCAACTCTTCATTTTTCACGTATATGTTCTTCAATTTTCCTTGATTTTTTTCCATCTGCTGAAGTCTTGGAACAAAAGCAACCTTTTGATTTAGCTACTTCCGATTTGGTGTGCTGTATAAAGTACTGAATTTCATAACCGGTCTGAGAAACAGTAAATTGTGAAAGCTTAGGGTTACACAATGTGTGTACCCTGATATATATAATAGTGGAACAATTACAGGTAGGTCCTTATAGAAATGTAAAATAACATGACAATAAGTAAAGACATATATTAACACTCCCCCTCAAGTTGGAGCATAGATATCAATCATACCCAACTTGTCCACAAGCGAGCTGAAATGTTTCTTGGCCAGCAGCTTTGTAAAAATATCAGCAACCTGATCTTCTGAGCGGGTGAAAGGAGTGCAGATCTTGCCAGATAGTCTCTCGAATGAAGTGACAATCAACTTCAATATGTTTTGTGCGCTCATGATATACATGATTATTAGCAATGAAGATAGCAGCTTTATTGTCACAATGCATCGAAATAGCAACAGAAGACTCAACCCCGAAATCTTTCAAAAGAGATTGTACCCATAGGAGTTCACAAGCAGTGTGGGCCATCGCCCTGTATTCAGCTTCAGCACTGGATCTAGCAACAACATTTTGTTTCTTACTCCTCCAGGTGACAAGATTACCTCCAACATAAGTACAGTAGCATAAAGTAGATTTTCTGTCAATCTTACTTCCAGCATAATCAGAGTCAGAGTAGCCTTTCAGAGAACAGTGTCCATGCTTTTTATAGTGGAGGCCTTTGCCAGGTGATTTCTTAAGATATCTCAGAATATTACAAAGAGCATCCCAATGACACTGTCTAGGCTTATTCAAGTACCTGCTAAGAAGACCAACAACAATAGATATATCAACTCTAGTAACAGTCAGATAGATCATCTTACCAATCAGTCTCCTATATTTTTTATTGTCCGGAAACATAGGAGAAGAGTTATCATCCCAATTAACATTGGGATCCAGAGGAGTATCAGCCGTACGTGCACCAAGCATCCCAGTCTCCTGTAACAGGTCAAGAACATACTTCCTCTGAGATAATACAAAAGCACTAGAGGTCCTAGACCTCAATGCCCAGAAAATATCGTAGCTTTCCCAGGTCTTTAGTAGCAAAATGTTTGCACAAGTGTGCTTTAGTAGCCTGAATCTCAGAAAGATCACTGCCAGATAGAATGATATCATCAACATAAACAATGAGAATCATAATACCAGAAGAGGTCTTTTTTGTAAAGACCGAGTGATCAACCTGTTATCTCAGAAAACCAAATGTAGTCAGGATTTTACTCAACTTGTCAAACCATGCTCGAGGATTCTGTTTGAGTCCATAGATAGATTTTTTCAACCTGTAAACTTTATGTGACTCCCCCTGCGCAACAAACCCAGGAGGTTGCTCCATATAAACCACTTCTTGAAGATCCCCATACAAAAAGACATTTTTAACATCCAGTTGAATAAGAGGCCAATCTAAATTAATAACAACAAAAAGTAGAACTCTGACAGAGTTAAGTCTGGCAAGAGGCGAGAACGTCTCAAAATAGTCAATGCCATAAGTTTGAGTGTACCCTTTTGCTACCAGGCGTGCCTTCAGACGTTCCACTGTACCATTAGGTTGATACTTAACAACATAAACCCATCTGCAACCAACAAGTTTGCACTCAGGAGGTGGATCTACCAGCTCCCAAGTTCCTCTATCAACAAGAGCAGTCATCTCCTCTTTCATGGCAGTCGTCCAGGCTGAACTTTGTAAGGCATCATGTACAGTCTTGGGAACAACAATAGCAGAGAGGGCAGCCACAAAGTTACTAGCATGAATACTCAGATGTGCAGTAGAAAGATGATTAGCAATATTATGAGAAGTACAAGAACGAGTGCCTTTTCTGAGAGCAAAAGGCAGAACTAAGTCAGAGTGTACCTCAGCAGGAGTAGGACCTTCTAGAGGAGGAGATTGGTGCTGCTTGGGGGGGGGGTCTTGAGCAGATTGTGACCTGTTCCTGCTTTTATACACAATAAGTGGAGTAGTATTAGTTTCAACAGGTGAAGTATCAGATATGCAATCACTCGTGACAGGCAATGGTGCTGTGATAATGTCAGAATTCAGGATATCTCCTTTAGCAGAATAAAACGGTGTATCCTCAAAAGACACCACATCACTACTCGTGAACCATTTTTTCGTAGTAGGGCTATAACACCGATACCCTTTTTGAGTACGAGAATACCCCAAGAAAATACATTTTTCTGCTCTAGGAGATAATTTATCATAGTTCGGTCCAAGTAACCGCACAAAACTGGTAGAACCAAATATCCGTGGAGGTACTGAAAACAGAGGTACATTAGGCTGTAGAACCTGTACAGGAATCTTGTTGCTAATAATAGAAGACGACATTCTATTAATCAGAAAGCAGGCAGTTAGGATAGCTTCTGGCCAGAAAAGTCTAGGTACATTAGAATGCAGCATTATAGTTCTAGCAACCTCAAGTAAATGTCTATTTTTCCGCTCTGCAACTCCATTTTGTTGAGGCGTATAGGCACACGATGTCTGATGAATAGCACCAACAGATCGACAAAACAATTCAACTTCTTTCTGAACAAACTCCAAAGCATCGTTGGTTCTCAGAATTTTAACATGCATAGAATATTGAGTTTTTATTTCAGTAAAAAAGAATTTTATTATAGATAGCACTTGAGACCGATTTTTCAACAGAAACAACCAAGTGGCACGAGAAAAATCATCAATAAACATAATAAAGTATTTATTGCTAGACAGACTTGGAACATGACACGAACCCCATACATCAACATGAACAAGATCAAACATGTTTTTACTACTAATCTGGGATCGTTTAGGATCGACAGTCCTAGACTGTTTCCCTAACTGACACGATTCGCACTGAAAACCGTGCGTTCCTACACCAGAGATGACATGTTTTAGCTTCTTAGAAGATGGGTGTCCAAGTCTGTAGTGCCACTGCAATGCTGAAACTGATGAAGATAGAGCTGAAGCTAGTGCCAAGTTGTCAGTCCTTTTCAGTTCATCCAGATAATATAGGCCATCAGGTCGTTCATGCCCCCCACCAATCTTCATCCTCGTGCGAAGGTCCTGAAAAGTACAAGTACCAGGAATGAATGTGAGACTGCAGTTCAGGCTACGTACAATTTTGCTAATAGATAATAAGTTCAGTGGAAAGCGAGGCACATATAGAGCGGATTTTAACAAAAAATGAGAAACTATGTCTCCAATTCCAGATACAACAGTCTTGGATCCATCAACAAGCATAACAGAAGAATTAGAAACCGGTCTAGGTAAGGTTTTGAAAAGGGACCGATTTCCAGAGATATGAGATGAGGCACTCGAATCAATCACCCATTTTTTATTACTAGTACTAGGCGAGGGTGCACTGATGAAAGTAGTATCACAACCAGAATATGTAGCAACATGAGCTCCAGTGGAAGCTCCAGAAGATGATCCAGTATACTCGAGTAGTAGACGTTCCACCTCCGAACGGATAAAGTCAGCAGTACTGGAACTGGATGCATCAGTGGCAGCAGGCTGTGATGCTACCTCAGAGGTAGCATGGGCATCAAAAGCCGCATTGGCCCAGGCCGGCTTCCCATATTTCTCCCAACATTTTTCTTCAATATGATTGGACCGGCCACAGAAACTGCAGAAACGCTGACCAGTCTGAGGACGAGCAACGTTGGGAGGACCAGAGGGTGCTCCACAACCAGACGAACTCCGCCTCCTTCTAGCGCCAAGAGGACGGTTCTCCTGAAAACGACCACGGCCGCGACCACGACCTCGGCTGGACATAGCAGCAAGGGCAGTAGTATCTCCAGTGTCAGAAGGTGACTTAGACGAGGAGGCAGGAAGCCGCTGAAGACGCCGAAACACACTCTGTAATGTAGGCAGTGGATCACTGGCATGAATCTGATCCACAACCCCAATATAGGATTCCGGTAAACCACACAGGAACTGAACCACATGCAACTCCTGGCGTTGACGTTGCATGGTAGCCAAGTCAGTAGACAACGGATGGTAGGCCTCCAATTCTCCCCAGAGTCCCTCCAAGGCAGAGAAGTAATCAGTAATGTCAGATCCCGAGAAGTGTAGACGGGTCAACTGCTTGGTGATATCAAACACCTTCTTGGGATTCTGGCAGTGAGAGTAAGTGCTAGCAAGCTGATCCCACATCTGCTTTGTTGTAGGCATGTATAGTAAGGTGACACTGATTTTCGTCTCACAGCTGTTGAGAATCCAGGTCATCACTGTGGAATCATCTTTGACCCAATCATCATAAGCTTTGACATTCTTGGAGTCGGCATTGGCAACAGGCATAGGAGGCGGATCACGCGTCAGATGAGAATGTTTCCCCTGAGATTTTACATAAATCTGCATAGAACAGACTCAATGCTGGTAGTTGTGCCCATCCAGCTTAACAGTAGTAACCTTAAAACATAGATCATCATGTGAAGACGCCATGACAGGTAGAGCATCGACACCGAAGGTGAGTATGCACATGCAAGCACAGGCAGAAGATGACCGCCTAGTTCCTCAGCTAGGCGGCAGTAGGCACAGTAGAAATACTAGACGGACCAGTTACATACGGGCTACGCCTATGCGCAAAAAAAGACCCGACGACTCAAGGGCCTACACGGGCAGGCATGAGTCGGAGCCGAAGAAAATCAGACCAAGATCTACGGAGCGAGGCGGGAGGACAGAAGATCCTGGATCAAGCTAGAGGAGAGGAGTAGCCCTCCCGGTGGCGGCGGCAACAGCCGGCTGCACAAAGCAGCAGCGGCGGCGCTGCGGTAGCAGCCAGCTGGCGGCGACAACGACGGTAGCAGGCCGTGCGCGGGTCATTCTACTGTTGGATTATCAGCAGTAAAACCTGGATACAAAATGATGGATTATTTGAGAGAGCTTCTTAAACTCTAAAGGAATGCTTCATTTTGGGATCCAGACGTCTACACTGAATCTCGTGATAATTGGGATGCACTTTGGCATCTCTAGGAAGAATTACACTCCATTTTACTGTATGACCCCCTCCACGCACCCCCCCAACGGATCATATATGGAAAAGAACGTGTCGCCAGCAGGAATTACGGTCGTCACTGGACAATTATTGGGATTCCATCCACAATTACAGTCAGGATACTTGACCGTATATGGTCCAACCCGACCATATTGTAGCCCTGGATGAGTCCCAGTCTGACTGGAACATGGGTTATGAATCCTAGTCTTATACATTGATCCCGTAAACTCATCCTAAACATGAAGAGGCATCAAGATATGTCAGAATACAATGACCTAGTGATGCAGGGCAAATTACAGTCTTGGGTATAAAGGCATGAGAGCTCTCTAATTAGGCTTAATTAGTACTTTGTTATGTTATCATGTGTTAGGGGTTTATTTACAACTGTTTTAGTATTAGGAGCTACTTTTAATATTTGGAGATTTATATTTAAGTTCTCAAGTTTGTTTAGTTCATGTTTAAGTTGGGTCACCAACGGAAATTACCCAATTAGGGCTCTCGACGAGTTATCTATGTAAAACCATGCCCGGGGGTATTGTTTGTCAGATTGAATTCTTTGATTGACTGTTAAAAAAATCAGACTGCTAGCTGCATATACTCCCGCTCATACCTATGCCGATTAAGCAACCGATTAAACTCTGCTTGTTGATAAAACCACTAAAATTCATCCATACCTACACATACGGATATATACATTTCATTATATATTTAAATATAAATTCACATACTTCTACGTGACCCATTTAAAAAATAAAAAAAATGTACACACATATTTGTGTATATAGTATACCTCTTGATATATTCATGTATACTTACATATATTTTATACCTAAATATGTGCACAACTTCCACACCGATTTGTAAATTATCAATATATTTTGATTCATTTACATTTATATACACTCTACTCATATATTAGTACATTTATATATGTATACATTTTCATATTTGTAAATGTTACATACATTCAGAATATACATACTTATATTCTCATATATATTTATATATGCACATATAAACATAGCATACATATATATTAGCATATTTACATATGTATATACACATATATTGTTATAAGCTTAATATATGATACTATGTGATATATAATTATTTAATGAAAAAATATATTAAAAATCATATATCCCGCATACCGCATATACTCTAAGCGGTACCCTCCCCATCCGCACACCACATACCGCTTTTTTGAACAATGATTTGACTGAATTGAGCTTTTGCAAATGTAGTTTGCATCAGTTGGTATCGGAGCCCTAATCCTAAACAGGCCAGGGACACCCCACCTGTCCACCATTTTCCTCTTAAACCCTAGGGATCCATCTCCACCCCCGTTGGATCCATCTAATAAAAAATATTCTAGGTCACAGTTCAGATGAATAGTACAGCATACTTGACAAACATTGTGTTACAAGTGCTTAGGGAACAATGTGTGCCCTAGCATATATTTATAGAAAGAACAAATACATGTAGAATAGCAAAAAAAAGAGAAAACGAGACTACAAAATCACCGGTCTGCCGCCATGTCGGTACTACCGACTGTAGGTCGGTAGTACCGAGAATAACATTTCGAGTTATGTATCTTTACTGTTGATGAGTCGCTACTACCGACAGACAAGTTGTTAGTACTGAGATATGCAGTCTTCAGTATATCAACACTCCCCCTCAAGATGGAGCATACACATCGTGTATGCCCAGCTTGTTGCAAAAATTTTGGAAAACGGATGGATGCAATGGCTTTGTGAGAACATCAACGAGCTATCTCTAGATTTGACATGAGGAGTCATGATCTTTCCATTCTTGATATGATCTCTGATGAAGTGGCAATCAACTTCTATATGCTTGGTGCTTTCATGAAAGACTGGATTCTTGGCAATATAAATTGCAGCTTGATTATTACATTTGAGCTCTATGGGTGACAACACTTGAATCTTTAATTCAGAAAGTACAGATTGAACCCACTGCAACTCACAACAAGCATGAGCCATTGCCCTATATTCTGTTTTAGTGCTAGATCTTGCCACAACATTCTGTTTTTTTGCTTTTCCAGGTAATAATATGATTTCCTAGAAAAGTACAATATCCAGAAGTAGACCTCCCGTCATTCTGATTACCAACCCAATATGCATCTGCATAGCCAGTAAGGACCAAAGTAGAAATAGGAGTCTTAGGTCTGTAGTTGGTTATTCCCTTCCCAGGTGCACCTTTCAGATATCTGGGAATACGGAAAACTGTTGTCCAATGTGACTGCTGTGGTGAGCTCATATGCTGACTCACCACTCCTACAACAAAAGAAATATCAGGAAAAGTAACTGTTAGATATATCATTTTACCAACAATTTTCCTATAGTATCCTGGATCTGGATAATCAGTATCTTCAGTCATCTCCTTCACATGATAATCCATAGGAGTAGACATTGACTTGGACTCACTCATGCCTGTGTCATGAAGTAAATACATCACATATTTCCTCTGAGATAAATTAGTACATGTATGAGATTGAAGTATTTCAATACCCATAAAATACCTCAGTTTGCCCAGATCCTTTGTGTGGAATTGCTTCTGCAAACCTTCTTTCACACAAGATATGCCTGCAACATCACTCCCAGTCAAGGAATGAGGTATCCGATTTCGATGCCGTTTTGACAGCATGGAAACCGAATTTTTTTGAAAATTTGACAAAAATTTTGATAGATGCAACCGTGTCCGTTTCGATGCCAAAATGAACGAATTAATTTATGAAATTTTACAGGCGTGATCTCTACACCTAAATGCATCGTTTTATGCAATAAAATTTTATGTGGGGGTAGGTTGGGGGGGTGGTCCTTCATGTGGGAGGTAAGGGCACTGTCCTATTTCTTGAGGATTTCGATGAGAAAATGAAGGAATTAAGTTATGCAATTGTGCAAGAATGAGCTATATACATGCATGTACTAATTTGTGTTATAATATCAAATATTGGATATGTAGGGCATCCCCACACATTTTACTTGGGTTGATAGTTTGTTGTTGATATTTTGACTCTATAGTCAATCATTTCGTTGGTACCAAGAACACTAGTGCAATGTTTCCAAGCTAAATCATTATTTGTTGGCGTGGTTGGCTTCCTAGCACCTTCATTGTCTAATAAACTACCACTAGGATACATGTCGTCTACATTGCAGAAACTTAAAAAGCATGCATTGCATAAGTATTTAATAATTTGAATAGCAAATATTAGGGAAATGCTATGAAATTATGATATATTATAAATATATACTATGTATAAGTACTAAAATGGTGAAATAACTCTAATCCCTCTTTGCTCCTCTTCAAAAAACAACAATAACAACAAGGATTGCAATTGTCGAAAATTTCATCGAAATTTGGCGAAATTCATCGAAATCATCGAAATTTGGAGAAACTCATCGAAATCATCAAAATTGACACAGTCGCACGTTTCAGTACCAGATCCCATCAAAATCGAAATTTTGCCGAAACCTCATTCCTTGCTCCCAGTAATAACTATATCATCAACATATACTGCAATAATATCAAATCCAGCAGAAGAACTAGAATAGAATAAGGAGTGATCAGTCACAGAACGAGTAAAGCCCAACTGTCACAGAACGAGTAAAGCCCAGCTGTAATACAACCTCACTGAATTTGTCAAACCAAGCTCTAGGAGATTGTTTCACCCCATAGATGGCTTTCTTCAATCTACACACCTTCTGACACTCCCCCTGAGCAACAAAACCGGGAGGTTGCTCCATGTACACCTCTTCCTGTAGATCACCATGAAGAAAGAAATTCTTGACATCAAGTTGAAACAGAGGCCAATCAAAAGTAGTAGCCAGAGAGATAATAATCCGCACTGTATTCAGACGAGCCACAGGAGAAAAGGTCTCAAAGAAATCAACCCCATATGTCTTAGTATAGTCTTTTGCTACCACTCGAGCCTTTAATCTCTCAACTAAGCCATCTGGATTATGTTTTATTGTAAACACCCATTTGCATCCTACAACATTTTTATCGGAAGGTAAGTCAGTAAGTTCCCAGGTGTTGTTTTGTAAAAGAGCAGACATTTCCATTTGCATTGCCCGCTTCCAACCATTATCCTTCATAACATCAAGATGATTTCTTGGAATGACCACATAATCAATCCCAAGAGCAAAGGAACATGCCTGCTTAGACATTCTTGACAAACAACACACACCTGCAGTGGGATGTCGAACAACACAAGAACAAGTACCTTTGTGGAGAACAATGGGAACATCAAGATCAGATGGTTCTTCAACATTCTCTTGAGTAGAGGAAGATGGGGAAGGCTCAGAGACTGGAGGCGCTACCTCCTCTGGATCCTGCCTGCCTCGTCTGCTGTAAACATGTGGAAATTGCTGAATTGTAGTATCATCTGCTAACTGCTGTTCCTGAGCTACAATATAGTCATGGATGATGATACAAAGTAAATTGAGATAGCGTAGGGTTACACAATGTGTGTACCCTGATATATCTATACTAGTGGAACAATTACATGTAGGTCCAAATAGAAAAATAAAATAACAGGACAATAAGTAAGGACATATATTAACACTCCCCCTCAAGTTGGAACATAGATATCAATCATGCCCAACTTGTCCACAAATGAGTTGAAATGTTTCTTGGCCAACAACTTTGTAAACATATCAGCAACCTGATCTTCTGAGCGGGTGAAAGGAGTGCAGATCTTGCCAGATAAGATAGTCTCTCGAATGAAGTGACAATCGACTTCAATATGTTTTGTGTGCTCATGATATACATGATTATTAGCAATGAAAATAACAACTTTATTGTCATAGTGTATAGGGATAGCAGCAGAAGACTCAACCCCGAAGTCTTTAAAGAGAGATTGTACCCATAGGAGCTCACAAGCAGTGTAGGCCATCGCCCTGTATTCAGCTTCAACACTGGATCTGGCAACAACATTTTGCTCTTTACTTCTCCAAGTGACCAAATTACCTCCAACAGTAGCCTGAAGTAGATTTTCTGTCAATCTTACTTCCAGCATAATTAGAATCAGAGTAGCCTTCCAGAGAACAATGTCTATGCTTTCTATAGTAGAGGCCTTTGCCAGGTGATTTCTTAAGATATCTCAGAATATTACAGAGAGCATCCCAGTGACACTGTCTAGGCTTATCCAAGTACCTGCTAAGAAGACCAACAACAGTAGATATATCAGCTCTAGTAATAGTCAGATAGATCATCTTACCAATCAGTCTCATATATTTTTTACTGTCTGGAAACATAGGAAAAGAATCATCATCCCAATTAATATTGGGATCCGGAGGAGTATCAGTAGGACGTGCACCAAGCATCCCAGTCTCCTATAACAGGTCAAGAACATACTTCCTCTGAGATAAGACGAGCATTAGAGGTCCTAGATACCTTAAGGCCCAGAAAATATCTTAGCCTCCCTAGATCTTTAGTAGCAAAATGTTTACACAAGTGTGTTTTAGTAGCCTGAATCTCAGAATGATCACTGCCAGATAGAACGATATCATCAAATAAACAATCAGAATCACAATACCAGAAGAAGTCTTTTTCGTAAAGACTGAATGATCAACATGTGACCTCAGAAAACCAAAAACAGTCAGGATTTTACTCAACTTATCAAACCATGCCCGAGGACTCTGTTTGAGTCCATAAATAGATTTTTTTAACCTGCAAACTTTATGTGACTCCCCCTGAGCAACAAACCCAGGAGGTTGCTCCATATAAACCTCTTCTTGAAGATCCCCATACAAGAAGGCATTTTTAACATCCAATTGAATTAGAGGCCAATCTAAATTAATAGCAATAGAAAGAAGAACTCTGACAGAGTTAAGTCTGGCAACACGCGAGAACGTCTCAAAATAGTCAATTCCATAAGTTTGAGTATACCCTTTTTGCTACCAGGCGTGCCTTCAGATGTTCCACTGTTCCATCAGGTTGATACTTACAGCATAGACCCATCCGCAGCCAACAAGTTTGCACTCAGGAGGTGGATCCACCAGCTCCCAAGTTCCTCTATCAGCAAGAGCAGTCATCCAGGCTGAGCTTTGTAAGGCATTATGTACAGTCTTGGGAACAACAATAGCATATAGAGCAACCACAAAGTTACTAGCATGAATACTCAGATGTGCAGTAGAAACATGATTAGCAATATTATGAGACGTACAAGAACGAATGCCTTTTCTGAGAGCAATAGGTAGATCTAAGTCAGAGTTTACCTCAGCAGGAGTAGGACCTTCTTGAGGAGAAGATTGGTGCTGCATGGGGGGGTCTTGAGCAGGTTGGGACCTATTCCTGCGTTTATACACAATAAGTGGAGGAGTAGTAATTTCAGCAGGTGAAGTTTCAGATGTGCAATCACTCGTGACAGGCAATGGTGCTGTGATTATATCAGAATCCAGGATATCTCCTTTAGCAGAATAAAAAGGTGTATCCTAAAAAAAAACTACATCACTACTGGTGAACCATTTTTTCGCAGTAGGACTATAGCACCGATACCCTTTTTGAGTACGAGAATACCCCAAGAAAATACATTTTTCTGTTCTAGGAGATAATTTATCATAGTTTGGTCCAAGTAACCGCACAAAATAAGTAGAACCAAATATTCGTGGAGGTACAGAAAACAGAGGTACATTAGGCTGTAGAACCTGAACAGGAATCTTGTTGCCAATAACAGAAGACGACATTTTATTAATCAGAAAGCAGGTAGTCAGGATAGCTTCTAGCCAAAAACGCCTAGGTACATTAAAATGCAGCATTATAGTTCTAGCAACCTCAAGTAAATGTCTATTTTTCCTTTCTGCAACTCCATTTTGTTGAGGTGTATAGGCACACGATGTCTGATGAATAGTACCAACAGATCGACAAAAAAGTCCAACTTCTTTCTGAAAAAACTCCAAAGCATTGTTGGTTCTCATAATTTTAATAGGCACAAAATATTGAGTTTTTATTTCCGCAAAAAAGAATTTTATTGTAGATAGCACTTGAGATTGATTTTTCAACATAAACAACCAAGTGGCACGAGAAAAATCATCAATAAACAGAATAAAGTATTTATTGCCAGACAAACTTGGAACATGACACGAACCCCATACATCTGCATGAACAAGATCAAAAATGTTTTTACTACTAATCTGGGACCGTTTAGGATAGACAGTTCTAGACTGATTCCCTATCTGACACGACTCGCACTGAAAACCGTGCGTTCCTACACCAGAGATAACATGTTTCAATTTCTCAGAAGATGGGTGTCCAAGTCTGTAGTGCCACTGCAAAGCTGAAACTGATGAAGATAGAGCTGAAGCTAGTGCCAAGATGTCAGTCTTTTTCAATTTATCCAGATAATATAGGCAATCAGGTCCTTCATGCCCCCCACCAATCTTCATCCTCGTGCGAAGGTCCTGAAAAGTACAAGTACCATGAATGAATTTGATACTGCAGTTCAAGCTACGTACAATTTTGCTAACAGATAATAAGTTTAGTGGAAATCGAGGCACATATAGAGTAGATTTTAACAAAAATTGAGAAGCTATGTCTCCAATCTCAGCTACAGCAGTCTTGGAGCCATCCACAAGCATAACAGAAGAATTAGAGACCGGTCTAGATAAGGTTTAAAAAAAGACCGATTTCCAGATATATGAGACGAGGCATCCGAATCAATCACCCATTTTTTATTACCAGTACTAGGCGAGGGGGCCCTGAGGAAGGCAATATCACAACCAGAATATGTAGCAGCATGAGCTCCAGTGGCAGCTCCAGAGGATGATCCAGTACGCTCGAGCAGCAGACACTCCACCTCAGAACGGATGAAGTCAGCAGTAGTAGAACTGGATGCATCAGTGGCAGTAGGCTGTGACACTGCCTCAGAGGTAGCATGGGCATCATAAGCTGCATTAGCCCAGGAAGGCTTTCCTTATTTCTCCCAACATTTTTCTTCAATATGAATAGACCGGCCACAAAAACTGCAGAACCGTTGACCAGCCTGAGGGCGAGCAACAATAGGAGGACCAGAGGGTGCTCCACGTCCAGAAGAACTCCTCCCCCTCCCAGCACCAAGAGGAGGACGAGTTTCGTGAGAACGACCACGTCCGCGACCACGACGACGGTCGAACATAGCAGCAAGAGCAGTAGTATCGCCAGTATCAAAAGGCGACTCAGATGAGGATGACGACAGTCGCTGAAGACGCTGAAAGGCACTCTGTAGAGTAGGTAGTGGATCACTGGCTAGAATTTGATCCACAACCCCAACATAGGATTCAGGTAACCCACACAGGAACTAAACTACCTGCAACTCCTGGCGTTGACGTTGCATGGTAGCCAAGTCAGTAGACAAGGGATGGTAGGCCTCCAATTCTCCCCAGAGTCCCTTAAAGGCAGAGAAATAGTCAGTAAGGTCAGATCCCAAGAAGTGTAGACGACTCCGTTGCTTGTTGATATCAAAGACCTTCAGATTCTGGCTGTGAGAGTAAGTACTAGCAAGCTGATCCCGCATCTGCTTTGCTGTAGGAAGGTATAGTAAGGTAACACTGATTTTTGTCTTACTGCTATTGAGAATCCATGTCATCACAGTAGAATCATCTTTGACCCAGTCATCATACGCTTTGACATCCTTGGATTCGGCATTGGCAGCAGGCATAGGAGGCGGATCACGCGTCAGACGAGAAAGTTTCCCTTGAGATTTAACATAAATCTGCATAGAACAGACCCAATGCTGGTAGTTGCGCCCATCCAGCTTAACAATAGTAACCTGACGACGCAGATCATCATGTGAAGACGCCATGACAAGCAGAGCACCAACACCGACGGTGAGATTGAACATGCAGGCACAGGCAGAAGACGACCGCCTAGTCCTCAACTAGGCGGCAGTAGGCACAGTGGAAAGACTGGACAGACCAGTTACATACGGGCTACGCCGAGGGGCAGCAAAAAACCCGGCAGCTCAAAGGCCTACACGGGCAGGCTAGAGTCGGAGCCGAAGAAGAACCTTCAGACCAGTGTCCGGGAACCGACGGAGCGGAGGGTGGCTACGAGTGGATCACGCCACGGGAGGCGGGCTGCGGTGGCCGGCGGCTCGGTGCTGCGGCCGGCGGCCGGTGGTGGCGCCCGGTGCGGCGGCTGGGGGGGGGGAGAGGAGAAAAGGGAAGGGAGGGAGGGGAAGGAGAGGCGGCTCCCCGAATCTAGATCTCCTCTGGTACGATGATACAAAGTAAATTGAGAAAGCATAGGGTTACACAATGTGTGTACCCTGATATATATACTAGTGGAACAATTACATGTAGGTCCAAGTAGACAAATAAAATAACAGGGCAATAAGTAAGGACATATATTAATAGATGATAAGTGGCACTCTCTCACTCTGATGTGGTGGTGGCGACACTCTCTCACTGATATATGATGGTGGCACTCTCTCAATCTCACACAATTGCTCCCCCTTACTGGGAACACTAGAGAAATATGGGGTAGCCTCATGACATGTTATATCCCTAGACACATACACACGACGTAGACTGGGACAGTAACATTTGTACCCCTTGCTGGTATTGGAGTATCCAAGAAAAAGAGTCCTAGTTGACCTAGGGGATAATTTATTAGCCTTAGGATCAAAATTGTGGACAAAGGAGGTACAACCAAACACCCTAAGGGGAAAAAGAAGGGGCTGATCATTAGGACGTAGGACATAAAAAGGAGTACGTCCCTGAAGCACCGATGAGGGATGCATGTTAATAAGAAAGCAAGCAGTAAGTAAAGCATCAGACCAAAATCTTTTAGGAACGTTGGATTAAAACATGATTATCCTGGCAATATCAAGAAGATGACGATTTTTCCTCTCATCTACCCCATTCTGTTGAGGAGTGTGAGTACGATGCACCATTCCAACAAAACTACAAAAATTAGCCATAGTATTATGAACATATTCCAAAGCATTGCCAGTTTGAAGAATTTTAATATTGCAATCAAATTGGACCTTTATTTCTTGATGAAAATGTTTGACAATGGACAACACAGACTCTCTATTCTTTAACATGTAAATCCACGTCATGCGAGAGAAGTCATCTACAAAAGAAATAAAATAGCAAAAACCATTATAACTGTTGTCTTTTACAGGACCCCACACATCACTGTGGACTAACTCAAAAGGATAGGAAGCCCGCTTATTGACACGACCGGGATATGACATTCTATGACGTTTCCCAAGTTGACAAGACTGACACTCTAATGAAGACACTTGTGACAACTCAGGTTCTAGCTTCCTCAAGCTCTCTAGTGAAGGATGTCCATATCTGTAGTGCCACAGTAAGGGAGAACCGCTCAAAAGAATAGCCGAAGAAGAAGCAAAAACTTGGTGAGGCAGGCTTTCACCATGGAAGAGGTAGAGATCACCTTTCCTAGCCCCCCACCAATCGTCCTCATACTCTTGAGATCCTGTAAGACAAAACAAGAAAGTCCAAATGTTACCGTGCATTTAAGAGTATAAATCATTTTTGCAACAGAAAGAAATGTAAGGCCCCTGAACTTGCCTAAGGAGTTGAATAAGCTTAATTACCATGATTGAATGCTTAGAACCCTAATCTAGCCCTGTGATATGCTTTGAAATCATAAGACAAGCTTATGTTTCAAATTTGGTCCAATTTGGACACTGTTTGAGCAAGTTATGCAATTTTATGCACATTTTGGACTTTTCTGCAATTCACCCAATTGAGAGGTTTTCTTTGCAATTTATCACTTTCATTATGTTCCTTGGATATTCTCTCATCATTCTTGAGCTTGTTGATCCATGGGGCACCTATTTAAACCTTGGTTTGAAGGTGTTTTCTCCAAGAGTATTTTAGGGTTTACCACTTCATGGATGAGCTACCTTTAGTAGCTATCAACTAATAAACTATGTGATTGGATGAGAAATTCGACAAAGGAAAGCTAAGCAGACAGAGGGGGAGCTGCTTGTGTGTGTGCTTGTATATTCTTAATAGTTTAAGGCCATAGACACATGGGGAAGCTACTTTTACACCTCATGCTTGCTTCCATCCTTATCCATGGGCTATATTTATCTCTTCCTTGCCCAAGTTTGAAACTATGCTTGTTTTCTCTTTCCTTTAAGCTAGAGCAATGACTCCCCTCTGTTTTACTGCGGAACCAAGTGCTCTAAGGTAGAAGACAACCTCTTTTTGGAGAAGGCTCCTAGAGCTTCATTTAGCCCTACCCAGGGTTTCCAAGGTCATCTTCTAGGGATTTCGACCAAGGCAAATTATTTTCTTCCTTCCTTCTCTATTTCTCTTGCTCTTCTCCTTCCTTAGACCTTCCTCCAGGTCGGAACCTTACTGTTCTATGGTAGAAATTGCTCTAAAGCTCTAAAACCCTACCTTTCTTGCTCCTTATGCTTAGGGTTTGCTCATTTGATGAAGAAAGGTGCTAGATGGACAAATTCATAGCTTATTCTTAGATTTTCTACCCTATCTGCTCGAGATTTCTTCTGTGTGGGGTTTGATCTTCTCATTAGAGGCAAGTTTTATAACTTGCTCCACGTTTATTGCTTACCATAAGCTTGCTAGCTCATGTTCTTGCTTGAAAATGATGTTCATGCACTAAAAAGCTATGCTTGACTTGGATTTCGATTTTTATAATGTTCCTAGTTCTGATTTCAGTTCTAGATGAACCTGTGATCATGTGTACATTATTCCTAAGGTAGAATATGAATTGGATCAGGTTGGTTTGACAACCTATAGTGCTAAGCTCCTATCAACCAATGGTCAATTTTAGAGTTTAAAGTTGATTTCTTATATAAATCCATGACCCGATGATGGTACCATTGCAACAATCCTATGGTGTTGTCTTCATGACAACTGATGGTCGTGATCAAAGGTGTCAAATGATGGTGACAGCCTATGGTCACCCCCTTAGGTCAGGTTTTGGATCAATTAGAAGTTTAATGATCAATCATTAAGTACCCTACTGATGTTATCAATCAATGTTGACATTAGCTTAATATTTGATGTTGACTAATGAATATAGTGTTGATCTAACAACCTATGGTGATTTAATGGTCACTAATGATGGTGGATCAGGTCTCTACAACCTATGGTAATTTAGGCATTGTAGTTGTAGCATCAATTAAGCCTTAGATCAATGGTTTCTTGGGTCACTTGATGCAATGGTCAGACCTATATTGTAACTGATGGTTTTAACATATGAACTTGACCCAATGGTCAAAATCTACTGTTTAGTCCTCCAATAAAGTGGAATGATGGCTAATGTAATATGTTGGTTCTAATAATGTGATTTAAATGGTTTCCTTTATATGATCAACTTAAGGAGCTTACTTGTTGACAATGGATGGCTTGTTTTAAATGAACAGTCGATTGTGGGTTTTACCCTACTCTCAATTGAACTTTTTGTGTTATTAATCAAGGGATGTCTAGGGTTAAATGGTGACTCTTTCTAGAGAACAAATCAATGACTTCATAGGTGGTTTATCCAAGGTGTTTACTTATGTAAACAACCAATGGTCTTACCTTTTAAACATCCAATGGTTCTGGGTGACATTGTGGTATGGTGATATGGGTTGAATGATGATGGAACAAATGGAGGATTATCCTTAATAAGGTAGTCTTACCTATTCACTCATATGAATAGAAGGGATGATAATCATATTGTGTTGATATGTAACCCTAATGAGGTATATCTTGTTATACCTAGCTTTAATATAACTAAATGATGGTAATTGGGTATGAATAGTCTTTGAATGACTAATACAATCATGAAGTACTATGTTAATGTTGTTGAAACCCTAGTATGCTATAACCCAATGGTTACACCTTGATTTATGTGTGGGTTCATACTTGAGAATAGTATGGAATGTGATGGTGATGCTTCACCTTATGCATCCATGATCTAATGGGGATGCCGTGAGTTAGGGTTTGGGTGTAAGTGTTGATTAGTAACATTAATATGATTTATCTTGTTGAACCTAACTCTAATGTAAATAGATAAAGATGAGTATTCATGTTTAACATTCTTATATGATGGAATGACGGTGGAATAACCTCTTAATATGATCATAACCTTGATATATTAATTGGTGGTTATCATAACCACATGGTTGATACTTTCTTATGCTAAGCATGTGCATTATGAATATGATGAGGGTTAATCATATCTAGATTCCTTACATGTTGATGTAGTAAGGGAATGTTCTTAATGTTAATATAACCCTGCTATGATTGTTTATGAATATCTCCTAGCTCATTAATGCAATATTGTGTTGATCCAGTGTATTATATGTAAGTGATGTTGTTGAGTCTTGTTATAAGGCATGAAAAGATAATGATGATCTTGCAGGGAATACTATGATGGTCTTAATGACCTTTGGGCATGGTTGAGCCCTGAATGAGATGTAATCCTCTTGTGTTGATAAGGGTTGATACCATGTGATATTGTGAAAATGATTTATATCTTGTGATAGTATGATGACTAGTGTGGTCTCATGAATGACAAGTAAATAGTACCATGTGATGATGAGATGAGAAATTATGTTTCACACGTTTTATATCTTTTAAAAGTTGTGATATTTATATGCTTTGTAGAAGTGAATTAGGGTTTGTATCTCCACTTGTTTGATGCAGCCTTAATTCAACCAATTGACATCTTAGTTATCAAGGCGCCCGCCTAGGCGCCCTAGGCGTTAGGCCAGGCGCCTCAAACTAGGCGCCCAGCCTATTAAATGCATTAAGTGGGCGTCTAAGGCGTTTTAGGCCCAAATTATGCAATTTAAAGGCTAAACTAGCATGAATCGAGTCTAGATTTGGTCAAATTAGATCGCCTTCAGTCATTGCATGGTTGATATAGGTCTGATTTAGAGTAAATCAAGTCAAATTTTGGCAAATTAGGTCTGGTCTGAGGAAAATCAGGTCTGATTTGGGGAAATGAGGATTGATTTGGGCCAAATTGGTATGCCCTCATAGCGTTGTTTGTTAAGTTTTTTCTACTTTTTCATATGTTTATTGTTCTTGCTTCTTTCTCTTTTCTTTTTTTATCCATTCTCCTGCATCTTATTCCTGAGTCCTGCTGCTATGTTTTTTCTGAGTTATTCATCCTATATTCCCTCCCACTATGCAAGCATGTGCATATTTTCTTTTTCAAATTTGTCCTATACATCCTGCTACGAAATCTACTACTACTATTTACATATCTAATTTTCTTTTTCTGATTTCTTCCTCCTAAATCTCCTCTCTTAGCCACTGTTGTTTGCACGTTTCCTTTTATTTTCACTGACCTATTCCTTCCTCTATATTTTCTAATTCAACACCTGCTACTGCTTTTTTTATTTTGTTTTGTTGATTCTTCCTCTTTCAATCTCCTTTTACTGCCCTTGGTTTGTCTTATTCTGACTTCTTCCTACAGAACTTCTACCATTTGCATGCTCTTTTTATCCCATTTTCTCTCACCAATTCGTACTTGTCTTCCTCTTACTGTTGTTTCATTTTCTTCATGTTAATTCTGTTGTCCCTGATTCTCCTATAGTTATCAATTCAAATTAGACTTACAATAACATTTAATGAATAAATAATACATTATCACATATAGTATCATGTGTATGAACATTTAAATATGTAACTGAAAAAAAAGTAAAAACAAAAACGCCCAGAAAAGCCTAGGCGCCCGCCTAGGCGCCCCTTAGATTAAACCCACCGCCTAGACGCCTTGACAACCATGATTGGCATAGCTAATCAAGTGAAACTCTAATCATGTAGTGCCCTGTGCCATAGATCCATCTGAGTGTCAGAACTTGCCAGATGGTGAAACGAGTATTCCTAAGGGAAGCTCGGAGCGCATACTGTTGAGTATGTGGGGGTGGCAAGTTGAGGATATATCCTTGTCATCCACAATGCAGGTTGTGGTGGTTGGCTATGGTCATGCCTCATACATCTGATGTGATGCGGTCGTGTCTCGGTGATTATATATGTGACAAGATTGGAGGACAACTGCGGTTGTACCTCGGATGGTAGGGTATGCGTACCCACCTCCTTTTACTAGTGTCGTGACCTGTACCAAGGACGGACTAGGCTGTTAGCAGCTTGACCTTATGTGTCACTGTGGCGGACCCGTACTGACCGGGGGCGGAAAAGATCTTAGGAGTTCAGCTCTTCCTAGATCTTGTATGGCACTGATTTCGACTTAGCAGTGGTCAGTTGGATTTTGAGTGGTATCCTCAATTTCGTCAGGGCGTAATAAAAGATGTAATACAGCCGTGTATCATATTTGTTTAGGGTTATACACAACGTTTCACATTGGATGATAACCCTTGTTTGTTATCTTTACATAAAGATGATGCTTAGTGCAATTAAGAGATAGTATATATACTTATGTTGTGGATATTCTTAAGATTGTAGATGCGTACATACAGTAGCCATGATTATGTTGATAACTATACTGCTACTGCTGATTATAATCATGATGCTAGCTATCTCATGTTGTTAGTTATGTTTAGCATGCTAGCCATGCCTTTGTTACTGGAGATGCATATATTGATAATCATGCTTATCCAGATAGTTGTGCTTATATTGTTAGCTCTTCTTATGATGTTGATATGTTCAACCAATTATACATGCTCATGTTGTTAGCTATGCTATGTTACTAGACTTGCTCATGATGCTAGATATGCATATGCTACTGAATTGCTTATTTTATCAACAAGATAAATGATGATAGTCTGGCTAATGATGATAGTTATTATCTGCTCCTGTGTGTATTTTATTAATCATCAATACTGCTGATCTTATTTGTTATATTTAATTAAACTACTTAACTGTTTAATTACTTAAACATGTTGTAATCAATAAATGTTGTTGGAGGTTATATCCCTTGCTGGGACATGGGTCTCACCCTTGTGGTTCGCCACATTTTTTTTAGGTAATCGAAAGTGACGAAAACAAACATGTGGTAGCAAAGAGGAGCTTTAGTAATGAATCTTTGAGGAAGTTGATTAGATGTCTAGTGTGTCCTAGAGTCATCCTTGTACTCTCAGGTCCGGGCAGGAAAAGTTTGTATATGGTGTTTCAAATAAATCGGACTATTGTTAGCATATTAATGCTTGTTTGTGTGGCATATACGATCATTGTTCTCCTATATATATGTTGTGGCTACGACGATAGAACAATTTGTATCAAATTCTTGGCATAGTATAGATACAATAAAGATGTTGAGCTCTTATGTAAATGTTTTTGAGTGGGTGTTGATGTTGAAATCGGTTTATTTTACCCATATTTTTGGGTATGTGATTAATTAGTGATTATTTTGTTTTATGTTTTGAGTAATCTCGTTTAGTGTAACGGGTTCTCACAAGAAGATTGAATGGAAATACAGGCACATAATGTACAGATTTAAGATCAATCTTAGGACTAAGAGAAATAGATCCACTGGCTAACACTTTCCTCACTGAACCATCTGCTATAGTCATAAATTGGTGAGGAATATGTGAGTCAATGGAATGAAGCAGTATTTTCATACCAGTCATATGTTGTGAAGCTCTAGAGTCAACTACCCACAAAGTATTTGAACCAGAAGCCAACAAAGAGGTAGCCTGATTACCAGTAGTAGGAGCTAAGTGTGCTGAAGGAGATGATCCCATACTTAGATGCTGAGTAGCCAAAATAAATCTATCATACTCCTTGGTGAGTGTGATGCCACAAGGTCCAGAACTCGACGCAGGAGGCTCAGAAGATGTAGTATTACCAGCATAGTTTGCTGCACCCACAGGAGGTGCATCAGGTCTTCCATGCTTCTTCCAACATTTTTCAACAATGTGTCCAGACTTATCACAGAAAGTGCACTTAGGACCTCGACCTGTACCTGGACGTCCTCCTCTAACTGCAACAGCTACAACGGCATGAGAATTTCCAAGAGATGGGACAGCTGTAGAATCAACTGGTTCAAAGTTGGACTGCGTAATCCGTGAGTAGGCTTCTTCCAAGCTAGGAAGTTAGGATGACATTGAGAGCTGAACTTCATGAAGAACTCAGATATGATAAGAACTTTGCTGTGATCAAGTCGTCTCAGTCCTTGATTTGTTCTTTGACAGTCACCGAATGATAAAAACTCAACTCTTGAGCAATAGCTTGGATCACTCCAAAATATTCTATTAAAAGGCTTGTCTCTCTGTCATTCCGCGAATAGGCGATGATAGATCATAAACTGACGAAGAGCATTCTTTTCTTGAGAATAGTTTCTTTACTGCATTCCATACCTCTTTGGCAGTAGTGTAGAACATGAACCTAGCAACGATCCTAAGTTCTATGCTCCTCCACAACCACGTCTTCACCAGATTGTCATGACGCTTCCATTGAGCATAGCCTTCGGTGGTAGAAGCAAGAGGATCAGAACTAACATGCATTGCTTTGTCTTTGGACTCTAATACTGTATGCACAACATTCATTCACAAGAGATAATTTTTCCCATTTATCTTGATGGAGGGAATAGGTGACATCTCATTGTAGACTATAGATGCCTTGGTGTCCTCCATGTTTCAAACAGAAGATAGAGTGACGGGATGAAACACGTCCCAATAAAATAAGTGACGGAGAGATACTCGTCACAATAAAAGAAGTGACGGAGAGATACACGTCACGTCAATAGATTAGATGCGTAACTGACACATCCACAACCCCCAACTGAGATTTCCTAATCACACATGGAGGAGATGTGATTAGGAATTGCTGATGTAGAGGAGGCCGGTGGCGCGGTGGCTACTGCAACTAGAGAGGGGGGGGAGGAGAAGAGGAAGAGAGGGGGGCGGCGGTTAGAGTAGGGTTCCCTAGGAGCGAACATCCTCTAATACCATGACAAACATAGTGTTACAAGTATTCAAGGAACAATGTGTGCCCTAGCATATATTTATAGAAAGAACAAATACATGTAGAATAACAAAAAAGAAAAGAAAATGAGACTACAAAACCGCCAGTCTGCCACCATGTCTGTACTACCGATTGTAGGTCGGTAGTACCGAGAATAACATTTCGAGTTCTGTATCTTTACTCTTGATCAATCGGTACTACCGATAGACAGGTCTGTAGTACCGAGATATGCAGTCTTCAGTATATCAACAATACTATTCATCTCCTCATAAATCTTCTTATCCCAATTATTTTTCTCCAGATATTTTCTCCATCCACGACATAGAATTTTGCCCTCTTTTCATTAGAATTATATCAAAAAAGAGGAAAAAACTATATTTATAGGAAACAATACTCCGTGATACTATTCATTTTGCCTCCAGATTTGATTTTTCTTTTGTCTTCTTTCTTCCCCGCACATCATCCCCAATCGAGGAGTCTCCAACTACATCTCGTAATATTTAGATTCTGTATCAACCACCGTGAAATCCGCACACACCTGTGGACCTATATTTCAAAAATTCTAGATTGCACTTAAACTTCACCGAGTTACACCATGGTGTGCAATGAATTATTCCAAATCAAGATAACCGATTTTGACGCTCGTTTTGCGGTCCAAAACATGAAGATTGTAGAAATCAAAGATACAATCGCCACTTTGATTGTGCAAATGAGCTCTTTGCTCAAAGCCCAAAACACTTTAGATGAGACGATGCAAATGGAGAAGATTAGGATGACAACCTCAATCATGCAGATCCAACTCTAGCTTCTCCACCACTTATAGAGATACATGATAAATGTTCTACGATCCATCCCCTAACGCTCATAGATGATACTTCTGACTTAATGGATTTCATTGGCTTGGTCAATTGCAAAAGAAGCATGATGTTAGTTCGACCAATCTCCGCACGAGACATTTCATTGGCTTACATCACCAACATTTAATTTTGACATCAGGGTGAGAGTTTTTGTAGCGGAAGAGACTGATGCAGACAAACCACAATCCTGGACGGACATAACAACACATCCAACTAAAGCTTAATTACTTATTTATTATGTTATCACATCTTAGGGCTTTATTCTAAATTGTTTCAGTATTAGGAGTTACATGTAATATATGGGGATTTATTTGTCATCATCTTCTAAGCCTCAATCCCAACCATGTTCAGGTCGACTACTTGGATTCTTCTTTTCCAGTTAGCCCTATAATGGTCATATATTGATCAAGATGTAGAGATCCAAATCTCTTCTTATATGCTCTTTCCCAAGTTAATTTAGGCCCGCCTCTTCCTTTATCTATGCTTGACTCTCTTACAAGGGTTTCATGAATCCTTAAGGACACAGTGTGTGTCCCCTCATATATTTATATAAAAAAGGTTAAGAGAACAATTACATGTAGGTCCACATAGAATAAAGAAATAACAAGAGAAATATAAAGGACTAGATAAGACTAATATTTAACACCCCCCCTCAAGTTGGAGCATAGATATCAATCATGCCCAACTTGTCCATGAGAGAGCAGAAGTGTTTCTTGGCCAACAACTTTGTAAAGACATCAACAATATGATCTTCTGAGCGAGTGAATGGAGTGCAGATATGACCAATCAAGATAGCTTCTATGATGAAATGACAGTCAACTTCAATGTGCTTGGTCTGCTCTTGTTAGACAAGATTATTGGCAATAAAAATAGCTACTTTATTATCACAATGCATGGGGATAGGATTAGAAGAGCTCACACCAAAGTCTTTTAGAAGAGACTTTACCCACCAAAGTTCACAAGCTGTGTGAGCCATGGCCCGATACTCGGCCTCAACACTAGATCTAGCAATAACTTTTTGCTTCTTGCTCCTCCAGGTTACAAGATTGCCACCAACAAATGTGCGGTAACCAGAAGTAGATTTTTTGTCAATCTTACTTCCAACATAGTCAGAATCAGAATAGCCTTCAAGAGAACAATGACCATGTTTCCTATAGAAAGACCTTTACCAGGAGATTTCTTCAGATACCTCAGAATATGACACAGTGCTTCCCAGTGACAATGCCTAGGTTTGTCAAGATACCTGCTAACAAGACCAACTGCAGTAGAAATATCAGTTGTAGTAACATTCAAATATTTTAGTTTTCCAACCAGTCTCCTATACCGTTTACTGTCAGGATACATGAGAGATTCATCATCATCCCAATTTACATTAGGATCTAGCGGAGTATCAACAGTTCGAGTTCCAAGCATCCCTGTCTCTTGTAGAAGATCTAGAACATACTTCCTTTGAACAAAACAAGAGCATTGGAGGTCCTGGAGACTTCAATTCCCAGAAAGTACCTTAGTTTTTCCAGATCTTTAGTGACAAAGTGCTTGCATAAATAGGCCTTGGTAGCATTAATTTCAGAAAAATCACTGCTAGATAAGATAATATCATCAACATACACAATCAGAACAACTATACCAGAGGAAGTCTTCTTAATAAAGACAAAGTGATCAACATGAGATCTCAGGAAGCCATAAGTAGTCAAAATCTTGCTCAGTTTGTCAAACCAGGCACGTGGACTCTGCTTGAGTCCATAAATAGACTTCTTGAGATGACAAACCTTATGTGACTCCCCCTGCGCAACAAACCCAGGTGGTTGCTCCATATCGACTTCCTCCTTTAGAGCACCATAAAGGAAGGCATTCTTCACATCTAACTAGATAAGGGGCCAATCCAGGTTGATAGCAACAGAGAGGACCCGCACATAATTAAGCCTGACAACAGGAGAAAAAGTTTCAAAGTAATCAAAGCCATAAGTTTGAGTCTACCCCTTTGCAACTAGACGTGCTTTCAGTCTCTCAACAGTTCCATCAGGATGATATTTCTCAGTATACACCCAACGGTAGCCAACTGACTTGCAGCCAGATGGAGGAGCAACCAAATCCCAAGTCCCTCTGTTAGTAAGAGTATTCATCTCCTCATTCATAGCATGTGTCCAAGCAGTACTTTGTAAAGAGTCAATAATATTTTTTGGGAACATCAACAACAAAAAGGGCAGCGACAAAGTTACTAACATGAACACTAAGATGTGTAGTAGAAACATAGTCAGCAATACTATGTGATGTGCATGAGCGAGTGCCTTTGCAAAGAGCAATAGGTAGATCTAGATCAGAAGTTACCTCAGCTGGCGCAGGACCTTCTTGAGGAGAAGATTAGTTAACTGTGTGGGGGGGTCTTCAGTAGGAGTAGAATTTGGTTTCCGATTCCTGCGTTGATAAACAATAAAAGGCGGAGACGTAGTCTCAACAGGCTGTATGGCAGAAGTAGAATCACTGATAATAGGGAGAGGTGTGGAAATAATATCTGAACTGATAGTTTTCCCTTTAGCAAAATAGAAAGGAGTATCTTCAAATAAAACTACATCACTGCTCGTGAACCACTACCTAGTAGTAGGACTATAGCAACGATATCCTTTCAGAGTACGCGGATATCCAAGAAAAATGCAATTTTCAGCTCTAGGAGACAACTTATCATGATTTGGTCAAAGTAGACGAACAAAACAGGTTGACCCAAAAATCTTTGGAGGAACAAGAGAAAAGGGGAATCTGGGGTTGTAGGACCTGGACAGGAATTTTGTTCCCAATAACAGAGGAGGGCATGCGATCAATCAGAAAACAAGCAATGAGAACAGCTTCAGGCCATAACTGTTTGGGAACATTAGAGTGCAACATAATAGTTCTAGTAACTTCAAGTAAATGCCTATTTTTCCATTCAGCAACTTCGTTCTGTTGAGGTGTGTAGGCACATGATGTCTGATGCATGGTACCAACAGATGACAAAAAAACTCAACATCCTTTTGAATGAAGGCATTATCAGTGCGTAAGATTTTAATGGGCATAGAGGATTGGGTTTTAATTTCAGAAAAAAAGAATTTAATAGTAGGCAAGACTTGTGATCTATCTTTCATCAGAAACAACCAAGTAGCACGGGAAAAATCATCAATGAACAAAATAAAATATTTATTTTCTGATATACTTGGAACATTACAAGGACCCCATGCATTAGCATGAACTAAATAAAAATGGCTTTACTACCAATCTGAGTCCTTTTAGGAAAGACAGTTCTAGACTGTTTGTCTAACTGACATGACTCGCATTAGAAAACTGTGCGTTCCTACACCAAAAATAATATGCTTTAGACGGGTGCCCAAGTCTATAATGCCACTGTAATGCAGAAAAAAAAGAAGATAAAGCTGAAGCGGTAGCTAGTGCCAATCCTTTTCAAACCATCCAGATAGTAGAGTCCATTAGGTCCTTCATGCCCCCACCAATCTTCATCCTCGTGCAAAAGTCCTGAAAAACACAAGTACCCGATACAAATGTCAAACTGCAGTTCGAGCTACGCAGAATTTTGCTGACAGATAACAGATTCAAAGGAAAATTTGGCACATATAGAGCACATCTCAGAAGAAAGCGAGTATAAATATCACCAATGCCAGTGATAGCGGATTTGGACCCGTCAGCAAGTATAACATTAGTTTAGAACATGGTTTAGATAATTTATAGAAAAGAGATTGATTTCCAGGAAATGTGAATAAGCTCTTGAATCAATCACCCATTTGGTATTACCATTACTAGAAGAGGAGGCAGTCAGAAAAGCAGAATCACAACCAGTGAATGTAGCAACATGAGCCCTAGAATCAGCAGCAGTTGAGGAGGAAGCTCTGGTTCGCTCTAGCAGAATGCGTTCCACTTTCGAGCGGATGAAATCAGCAGTGGAGATGCTTGAAGTATCAACAGCTAGAGTCTGAGAGCCACCCTTAAACGCAACATTGGACCACACAGGTGTGCCATGTTTCTTCCAAGATCTGTCCTCAGTGTGGTTGGAGCGACCACAGAAGTCACAATACCGCTGTCCAGCGGTACTCGCAGAAGTGCCAAGAGGCCCAAATGACGAACCACGTCCAAGGGAACCACACTCTCTACCAGAATCGGGTGGAGGTCGGTTCTCCTGAAATCGACCTTGACTCCGTCCACTTCCACGTCCGGTCATGGCAACAAGAGCAGTATTATCACCAGTGTCTGAAGTCGGGGAAGATGAAGAAGCCGGCAGGCGCTGAAGACGTTAAAACACACTCTCCAACGTTGGCAGTGGATCACTGGAAAGAATCTGATCAACCGCTCCAGCATATGACTCAGGAAGTCCACATAAGAACTGAACCACCTGAAGTTCCTGCCGTTGTCGTTGCATGATGGCTAACTCAGTTGATAGAGGATGAAGGTTCCCAAGTTCAACTCAGATTCCTTTGAAGGAAGAAAAGTGATCAGCAATGTCAGGCCCTGAAAAGTGTAGACGAGGGTTAATTGTTTGTTCAAGTCAAACACCTTCTTTGGATTCTTGCTGCGAGAATAAATACTGGCCAGTTGATCCCACATTTCCTTGGAAGTCGGGAGACGAAGAAGAGTGACACTGATGCGAGTTTCACTACTGTTGAGGATCCATGTCATCACAATAGAATCATCTTTGACCCAATCATCGTAGGCCTTTATACCCTTGGACTCGGCAGTACTAGGCGGAGCTGGAGGAGCATCACGAGTCAGATGGGAATTCTTGCCTTGGGATTTGGCGTAAATCTCCATGGAGAAGATCTAATGTTTGATAGTTTTGCCCATACAGTTTCACAGTAGTCACCTGTCGACTGAAATCGTCATGGGAGGAAGCCATAACAAAACCAAGTCTAATACAACATATAGAAGCAACAATAGAGAACCGCCTAGATCCTCCGCCTAGGAGGCAATAGACACGGAACAGACTTGATGGATCAGTTACATGAAGACTACGCCGAGGCGGAGTAGAGAACCCGGCGGCTCAAAGGCCGACGCATCTAGATAGAGGAGACGACTTCGTGGGCTCAAGGCCTACTCCCGATGGCGGTTGCGGCGAGCAGCCAGGCCGCAGGAGAGGCAGGCTGACAACAGGGGGCGGGCGGGCGGCAGAAGGAGCAAGGAGGGCAGACGGCGACGTCGACAGTATGGAGAGAAGGAGAGAGAGGAGGGAGAGGGGCGGAGACCGTAGAGAGAGGCGACTAGGAGGCCTGCTCTAATACCATCTTACAAGGGTTTCAGAAATCATTGAGGACACGGTGTGTGTCCCCTCATATATTTATATAAAAAGGTTAAGAGAACAATTACATGTAGGTCCACATAGAATAAAGAAATAACAAGAGAAATATAAAGGACTAAATAAGACTAATAGTTAACAGACTCAACAACATTGTTTCAAATAGGCACATTAATCGATCGGCGTCGCACACGTCCATACCATCTCAGGAAACCCTCACACAAGTTGTCCTCTATAGAGATATGTTGTTTTTTGTTATGTCTTGTTGAGCGTCATGTGCATAGCATGTGCCTCACTTATGCTGTTTACTTCTGTAGTTCAGTCCCATATTGCTCATCTCTGCTTTAGTCTCTACTCTCTTCTGTTATATAAGAGACTGCATTGTACACTGTTTTACTCACTCAATAAACAAGCCTTCATTTATCTATATGGTATCAAGAGCAGGCCCGGTCCCAGTTTTTCTGTCCCACCCTGCCCTCATGCCTTGAAGTGCCCCCCCCCCAGCGCCGCCAACCACCACCCCTCCCCCCCAGCGCCGCCGCCACCACTCCCTCCCCTCCCAGCGCCGCCGACCTGCCCTCCCGCCGCCGCCCGCCCACCACCACCCGCCGCTCCTCTGCCTCCACCACCCGCCTCCCACCACCACCCCTCCCTGCTGCCGCCGTAGCAGCTCCACCCCCTCACCCATCGGCTGCTGCTATCCTGATGCGAGGATTTTGAGTCGCATTTATAGACTTGTTTTACTTGCGTTTTATGTGTTTATTGGTCACTTTGGTGGTTAATAATACATAATTCACTTACTCTAGTATATAATCTCTTTCAGTATCAAATCTCTCATATTTTATCTTTTTGATCATAAACGATTATAATAATGGGTTTTATCTCAGCTGATTTGGCTTTGTCTTGCAATTTCAGGAAAAACGTATATATACAGTTGTCGATACCATCGACATCCGTCGATAGTATCGACACAGTCACAGACAGACAGCCGCAAGGAGCCAAGAAGTGTCGATACCATCGACTGGGAAGTCGATGGTAGCGAGTTACCTTCAGGTTGCCAGCGATCAGCCGGTCGATACTATCGACACAAAGGTCGATACTATCGACGTTCTACAGCTTCAGTGTCGGAAAGGTGATACAACCGACGCCTAAGGGTGTCGATACCATCGACCCGCGTCGATGGTATCGAGTTTGCATCAGGCTGAACGACAGAGAAGAAAGGAAACCTGCCGATCTCACGACTGGTCGATACCATCGACCCGCGTCGATGGTATCGACGCCGTCAAATTAGTGTTTGTTTCAGATCGGCCCGAATCCAACGGTGGTGATATTTTCGGCGATCTAACTTGGTGTTTATACCTAATGACGACGGCCAGGAGCCATCTATCACGTCATTAGCCGCTGCACAAGTCCCGAAAAGGTGTGGAGAGGAGAACGGAGCCCGAAAGCACGCCCCGATCGTTCCGAGAGCCGCAGAAGTCGCTTTCCACCGCCGGAAGGCTGTAGATTGCGCACTCTATGTCGAGGAACGCTTGGATCTTCTCTGTTCAGGGGTTTACATCACTTCATCCACGTTTTCTTCATGTTTTCCCTTTCTTCCACCATGTCTTGCTTTGAGATGAATATGCGGGGCTAATCCCCTTTGTCTTTAGGACCGGGAGTAGCCCGGGAAATCATTGTATGACGTTTTTATTATAGTAGTTCATAATTTGTCTCTTAAATCCGTGGTATGATTTCGTTTTCTTCATTATATCATTATGCTTGATCACCCTAATGATAATCTAATGCCTTTAATTGCTTTGAAAGAAGAATTAATGGTTGAAAAGAGACGCAATTCACATCAACTCATAAATTCCTTGAACAAGGTGATGTACGGTTAATGGTGAAAACCCAGAGGTTGATTCGAATGCACCTAGTTTAGGGTATAGGTTACTACGACGGTGGAACCGACCTAGATTTAGGTAGTGAATTGTATCACGACGGTGAACAATTCTGACTACATGCCACTACCCGGAATGAGAGATGAATTTGATTAACTATGTGGAAATTCATACAACGAGAACCCGCGGTGAAACCGCAATCCTAAAGATTCCCATCTAAATTGATTAAACTCAACATTTAATCGATTGCTTTGCTTTCTTTTATTTTCTTTTTCTTTTTAATCAACTCTCAAAACCTTTTTAACCGGTCTAGCTGATTGCGAACAGTTAGTAGTAGTCTACTGATAGTTCAGTGTCCCTGAGTTTGACTCGGGCCTATATTACATTGACGCGTGTACTTGCGTTTTACGCACGGTAAATTCGTGTCAAGTTTTTGGCGCCGTTGCCGGGGACACGACAACTGTCGGCACTACGAGTGCTGCAAGCGGCCACTCTAGGCCACATTTTTATTTTATTGTTATTTTTGAAATTTATTGTTTATCTGTCATATTTAGAAATCGTCTAGCACTGGACTGAACCAAATTTATTACTTTGCAGGTACCGGTGCATGGTGAGGACACGTAGTACAGACTACGCGCGGCCTTCACCAGAGGTTCCACCGTTGGGACCAGACGACGAAGAGAACAATATTCATGATCAGCCTGAGGATATAGATTCAGACTTGGAAGCAGAAACCATGGCTGAAGAACAAACAATATGGGAGAAGATAAAAGCTTCTCCCTCGTCAGCATCGAAGGGACCAATAAAAAAACTGGCAGTCAACATTCCCACTTATAAGATTGACCTATAGAGATATGTGTTGTCTTGAGCGTCATGTGCTTAGCATGTGCTTTACTTATGTTGTTTCTTATGTTGTTTAGTCCCATATGGGCTGCTTCTTAACCAGTCTCTGTCTCTAGTTGTTATATAAGAGACCACAATGTACACTGTTTGATTCATCCAATAAACAACAGTTCTCCAATTTACATGGTATCAAGAGCAGGCCCTATTTTGTTTTTCCCACCCTAGTTTCCCACCCATGACCTAATCATCCCAGCCCCCCCCCCCCCAGCCGCTGCTGCCGCCCCCCCCGCCGCCGCCGCCCACCCTCTCCTCTTCCCCCGCCGGCGCCACAGCCATCTCCTCCTCCTTCCCTCACCTCCCTAGCCGCCGCCGCCACCCCCCCAACCCTCCCCAACCCCCACCCTCCACCACAGCAGCCGCCGCCCCCCCCCCCCCCCCCCCCCCCCCTGCCGCCGCTGCTTGCAGCTGTAGGTTCCCGTCAAACCACCACCACCAACAGCCTCCACCATCATCCCGTGACCACTCCGTCTCTCCCTATCCATCCTATCTACCTACTCCTAACTTCTTCCGCCATTTTCTCCACCTACACTCATTTCTCCACTCCTACGTAAGGCCTGAACACTTTCTAATTTTTTTTTACGTCTACGTCCGGGCGTCCGTCAGTTCCTGCTCGGGTATCTGCTGGCCATCTAAGTTGAGAGTCCTCTTTGTTCTTGGGGATTTCTGCCTACGCCTCATGGGAAAACGTTGAGTTTTTCTCATGCTGGCGTAGGTTTTCTATGATTTTTCTGCCCGTTTTCGGGTTCTTCTGATCTGCTGCGTCAGATCCCTTCTGCCCGGTTCGGGTTCCTCTGCTCTGCCCATTAAGGGTCTGTACTGCTTCTCAGGCGTCATCGTTCTCTGCTATGGCTTACTCTGAACCCCCCAGATCTCTGTGTGTCACTACGGTGAAACTCGACGGCGGGTCCAATTACCACCTATGGTCGGCGTCGTTTGTCCTTTATGTCAAGGCGCAGGGTCGATATCACCATCTGACGGCCGACCCTCCTGATGCTCCTACGGCGGATTCCGATGACAAAACTAAACAAAGCTACATCCAGTGGTCCAAAGATGATTCAGGCGTCATGTCTTGGCTCCTCAACAGCTCTGAGCCCCGGATCAGTCAATCTCTTCTCTGCCACCATGATGCCAAGGCGATGTGGGATCATTTGGCACATGTGTACTCTCATCAGGAGAATCCAAAGCGGGTCTTCGAAATTTTCAAACAGCTTGCCAAAAAGGAGTTCTCCACTGACACATCTATTGATGATTTTTATAATCAATGCTCTGCTTTGTGGAATGAATATGAATTGTATCATCCTCTTAATGCTGACATCAAAATTGCCCAGAAACAACGAAATGAACTTCAACTTGTGCACTTTCTCGCTGCCCTTCCTGCCTCTTTCTCGGGGGTTGTTGATCAAATTCTATCAAGTGATTCGCTGCCCACTGTTCGTGATGTCCTCAAAAGAGTTCAGAGACTGCCTTCTCTGACTCCCACACCTGCTCCTGAGCATCCTGTGCTTGTTGCGCGCTCTTCTGATTCTACTCGTGGTCGTGGCCGTGGTCGCGGTCGCGGTGGTCGACCTCCTCCTGCTGGTGGCCGAGGCTCTTCTACTCCAGGTCGAGGTCTGTCTCAAGCAAGGTTTTAAAAAGCGCAAAGCGGGAAGCGTGCGGACGGGACCTTGTAGCCGATTAATCGCCAGGCGGGCGATTAAGCGGGCGCTTTTTAGAAAAGCGGATTTCCAATTCCTATAAACTTTTATGTAAAATTACATACATATGTATATAAATACTATATTTTTGAAATTTGTATACATATCTAAACATTGTGCAAGACAATACAAAACACCCAAATAGTTTAGAATACAACTATACAACAACGATTGTATCTAGATAATATAGTAAACAATATACTTGTCATAGATAAAGCAGCCTACACATAAAATAATAAGTGTATATACAAGATGAAACAACAATTTTGTATCATGTTTACAAAGCTAAACAGTAAATAATAGACCTATCATAGCTAGCTAACAAACATATTATTACATTTGCACATCATCAAATAGTCATACATTACAGCAGTACATTTAATCAAAGTATGCATTCTAAATTAGATAATAGTTACCTACAATTCATTTGGATACATCACAAAAGTACCATATCATTACAACTTACAAAAGTATGCATTCTAAATTAGAACTAAGTATATCATAGAACATTTAATGCATGCTAATTTAATATATTATAGTCAATACTAAACATGGCATATAATGTACTTAATGTTATATGCTTACAGCAGTTTTTCTGAAAAAAGCGGGCAAAAAGCGGGAAAAAAGCGGGGAAAAAGCGGGAAAAAAGCGGGAAAAAGCGGGTTAAGCGGGCAAAAAGCGGCCGCTTTTCTCAAATTTATTTAAGCGCCGCTTATAGCACAATTTAATCGTCAGCCACCTTGTGACGCTTAAGCGGCCGCTTAAGCGGCCGCCTAGGGCACTTTTTAAAACACTGGTCTCAAGGTCCACGTCACTGCAACTGGTGTGGCCGCGACAATCACACTGAGGACCGCTGCTGGATAAAGCACGGTAAACCTGCTTGGGCAAACCAAACTGCTGATGATGCTGCCGTGGCTGACGCTTCTACCGATTCAACACCTGCGCCACCTAATACTGATTGGCTTCGCTCAGAGTTCGAGAAGATGTTTCAAGAACGTCTTGCACAACTACCCTCTGCATCCAGCTCGTCTGCCATGCTCACCTCTTCGTCTTCTGGTAACAAACAGTGGTGCATCGACTCCGGTGCTTCCACTCATATGACTGGTGCACTTCATTTATTTTCAAAACTTAGTACAACATCTCCGATATCTTCTGTTACTGTTGCAAATGGCTCTAAAACTGCTGTTCATGGCACTGGCACAGTTCCTTTGTCACCGATGCATCTCAATTCAGTTTTATACATTCCGAAATTTCCTGTTAATTTGCTTTCAGTCAGCAAAATGATTAAACAACTACACTGCTCTGTCAAATTTGATCCCTCTGGTTGTATTGTGAAGGATATCCGCACGAAGACGAAGATTGGTTCGGGCCGTGAAGGACCAGATGGGCTGTACTACCTGGATGGGCCACCGATTTCAAAGGCGATGATCTCTACCTCTGTGTCAGGTCTACAGTTGCATGTTAGGCTTGGACATCCATCTGCTGCGAAACTGAAACTTCTTTTTCCACATATATCTGAAAATAAATTTTCCTGTGAAACCTGTGTTATGGGCAAACATTCTCGTTCTGTTTTTCCTGCTAAAAAAGTTATTTCTTCTAAAGCACCTTTTGAATTAGTACATGTGGATATTTGGGGACCTTGTTCTGTGCCTAGTATCTCTGGTGTGAAATATTTTTTGACTTTCATTGATGATCATTCTCGTACCACTTGGTTGTTTCTTCTCAAAGGTCGAAATACTGTGCTTGATTGCATTCGTACTTTCTTTGCTGAAATAAAAACACAATTTGGTCAATCTATTAAAATTCTTCGCACTGACAATGCACTTGAATTTATGCAACAAGCTGTTTCTTCTTTTTGTGTGTCCCAAGGGACTCTCCACCAGACCACTTGCCCTTATACACCACAACAAAATGGTGTAGCAGAACGGAAGAACCGCCACCTTCTTGAGGTTGCTCGCACCCTCCTCTTTCATTATAAAGTACCTCACTGTTTTTGGCCTGATGCTGTGTCCACGGCTTGCTATCTTATCAATCGCATGCCGTCCTCTGTTTTGAAAAATAAGGTTCCGTACGCCCTTTTATTTCCTGATAAACCTTTGTTCTCTGTGCCACCTCGTATCTTTGGGTGTACTTGTTTTGTGAAAAATCTTCGCCCCGGTATCACTAAGTTGGATGCTCGATCTGTGAAGTGTGTGTTTTTAGGGTACTCTCGCACTCAGAAAGGCTACCGTTGTTTTGATCCTATTACAAAACATTGGTATGTTAGTGCGGATGTGATTTTTTTTGAACACATGCCCTATTACTCTGCTCCGGGGAAACAAGTGACTCCTGATATTTTGGTTCCCACTCCTCTACCTTTGGTAGACGATCCACCTCCTGCTGCTGTACCTCCTGAACGCCCTCTACAGGTCTACAAGCGCCGATCGAAGCCTGCCACTGCCCCGGCCGAACCAATTCCTTCGTCTGCGGATGATCCACCATCGACTGAGGTACCTTCTGACCTGGATATTCCTATCAGTTTACGGAAGGGTGTTCGTTCTTGCACTCAGCATCCTATTAGTCGCTTCTGCTCATCTGCCAATCTCAGTAATGACTTTGCCTGTTTCACATCTGCTATATCTGCTGTGACTATTCCTAAAAATGCCAAGGAGGCGCTCTGTCATCCTGCCTGGAAACATGCTATGGAACAGGAAATGCAAGCTCTGACTGACCAACATACCTGGGATCTGGTTGATCAACCGTCTTCTTGCCATCCAGTAGGATGTCGCTGGATCTTCACTATTAAATATCAGCCCGATGGTACCATTGAGCGTCTGAAAGCTCGGCTCGTGGCAAAAGGATATACCCAGACTTACGGTGTCGATTATTTTGAAACCTTTTCTCCAGTAGCTCGTCTCAATTCTGTTCGTATTCTGATTTCTGTTGCTATCAATAAAGACTGGCCTCTTTTTCAGCTGGATGTGAAAAATGCCTTTTTATATGGCGATCTACAGGAAGATGTCTACATGGAGCAACCTCCCGGATTTGTTGCTCAGGGGGAGTCTGCTTCAAAAATCTGTAAACTTCGCAAGGCAATTTATGGCTTAAAGCAAAGTCCACGAGCTTGGTTTGATAAACTAAGTAAAATCTTACTATCTTTTGGCTTTCGCCGATCACAGGCTGATCACTCGGTTTTTATCCGAAAAACCACATCAGGGCTTGTTATTCTCATTGTGTATGTAGATGACATTATCTTATCTGGCAGTGATAGTGCAGGGATTCAAGCAACCAAAAACTATCTAGCACAACATTTTATCACGAAGGATCTTGGTAAATTACGATATTTTCTGGGCATTGAGGTTGCTAGATCTTCTGCAGGATTGTGCTTATCACAACGGAAATATGTTCTGGATTTGCTGAATGAAACAGGCATGTTAGGCTGCAAGCCAGCTAACACACCTCTGGATCCCAATATGGATTGGGACAGTGACTCTTCTCCCCCATATGCTGATCGACACCAGTTCAGGAGATTAGTAGGCAAGCTTATCTACCTGACTGTCACTCGAGCTGATTTAGCTGCTGCTGTTGGGTTTGTCAGTCGGTATCTTGACAAACCCCGACAATGTCACTGGGATGCTATCTGTCATATTCTTCGATATCTCAAAAGTGCTCCTGGGAAAGGACTATTATACAAGAAGCATGGGCATTGTAATCTATCTGGCTTTTCTGACTCTGATTATGCAGGCAGTAGATCTGATAGAAAATCCACTTCTGGATATTGTACGTTTGTAGGGGGCAATCTGGTTACATGGCGCAGTAAGAAGCAAACAGTTGTTGCACGATCCAGTGCTGAAGCAGAGTACAGAGCGATGGCTCATACTACATGTGAGCTTCTGTGGGTCCGAAGTCTTCTGAAAGAATTTGACATCTCTCCGACTAGCCCCATTCCTATGTTCTGTGACAATAAGGCATCGATTTTTATTGCGAGCAACCCTACTTTCCATGAAAGAACGAAACATATAGAAGTCGACTGCCACTTTGTACGGGAAAAAGTTATGTCCGGATAGATTCACACTCCATATATCAGCACGGAGAAACAACTTGCAGATATCTTCACAAAAGTGCTACCCAAAAATCGCTTCCAGACGTTGACTGACAAGCTGGGCCTCTTTGACATCTACGCTCCAGCTTGAGGGGGAGTATAGAGATATGTGTTGTCTTGAGCGTCATGTGCTTAGCATGTGCTTTACTTATGTTGTTTCTTATGTTGTTTAGTCCCATATGGGCTGCTTCTTAACCAGTCTCTGTCTCTAGTTGTTATATAAGAGACCACAATGTACACTGTTTGATTCATCCAATAAACAACAGTTCTCCAATTTACAGACCCGGCACTGATAAACTTGGTCAAGTCTCAAGCATTTCACGGGCTGAAGAATGAAGACCCAGTTGCACACATCAGCACGTTCGTTGAGAATTGCGATATGATCAAGATAGATAGGTTTCCACAGGAGACATTGTACCTGAAGCTGTTCCCCAGCTCTCTTGCAGGTAATGCACGTGAATGGTTGCATAACCTTGACGATGAGACAGTCGAGACTTGGGACCAAATTATCGAGGTCTTCTTCGAGTGATTCTTTCCACCGGAGAAAATCAATGACCTAGTACGGAAGATCCACAATTTCTGTCAAAGAGCTGGCGAGACATATTCAGAGACGTGGGAGCGGTTCCAAATAATGCTGCGGAAGTGTCCACATCACGGGCTGGACAAAGAAAAACAAGTGAAGATCTACTTTGCCCTAAATGAGCATGATAGGAGCAATCTGGACTCAGCAGGTTCCGGTTTCTTTTTGAACAACACCGGTGCTAGGTGTTGGGAAATCCTGAAAAACATGGCCAGGAAGCAATCATGGGGCGACAGAGACACAATAAAGCAGGTTCGAGTCACAGGTGCGTCAAAGGCCATCAAGGAGTTAAATGAGAAGATGGACCTTCTAGCCAAGAAATTGCTAGCAAAAGAAGACGCAAAATCCGATGATGAAGCACATGTGAAATTTATGTGCCAACAACAGGGGTACAGAAACAACGATTACTCTTGGAGGAAAGATAAGAAATTTTCATGGAAGGACCCAAATAATTTCCTGCAGGACCCCGATGCAAAACCACAACCGTCGGCAGAGGACAAGAGCAACGAGTTGCTCAATCAAGTGATCAAATAGAATCAAGAACTCATGAGCACGTTTGGCCAGCAGATTAAGCAACAAGGTGATTTTATGAATCAATTTGGGCAGACTTTACAAAGTCATGGGGCTCAGATGAGAACTATGGAGACTTCGTTAGCACAGCTAGCAGCTGAGATAGCAAATCTAAAAAAGCCAACACAACATGGTTTTCCCGGAAATACAAATGCTCCGCGAGGAAATCAGCAAGCCAAGACAATTCTGTTACGGAGTGGAAAGAAAATTTTAAACCCCATGGCCAATGAACCGAGCAAACCCCTGCCAGAAACCACATGTGAGGCCACAGAGGAGGTTACGATTCCAATCACAGAGCCGGTAGAGGATGTGGTAGAGGATGTCACACCAGAACCTATTGCTGAGGAGGAGACGCAGAAGAGGACACCATACGTGCCGCCACATCAGAGGGCACAGACTGTCCCAGTCCCATATCCAAACAGTTTGAAAGCCAAGAAAGTGGATGCTCAGTTCAATAAGTTCCTAGATAGCTTTAGGAAGCTTTCTGTCAACATTCCACTGTTAGAAGCAATAGAGCAGATACCCTCTTACGACAAGTTTCTAAAAGATATAATCACAAAGAAGAGGAAGATTCCTGATACCGAGGTCGTGGTTCTTAAGGAGAAGGTGAGCGCCTTCATTATGGGAACAACCATAGACCTCTCACGTTGAGAGTCCCCTACGTCTTCGGTTCCTTTTCTGCCTGCTCCTCATGAAGGATTATTGATTTCCTCATGCCGGTGTAGGTTTTCTTCATCTATCTCTGCCCGAATACGGGTTCTTCTGATCTGATGCGTCAGATCCCTGTTGCTGTTACTGCCCCATAGCGGATTTATTATTTTTGTCTGCTGCTGCCTGTCGTGGGTTATTTACTTGCTGCCTGCTGCTGCTACGTCACCTTTCTGCTAGTGTCTGCCTCTGCTCAGTATGGCATCTGTGGAGCCTCCTAGATCTCTCTGTGTTACCACAGTCAAACTCGATGGATCCAACTACCATATGTGGTCGGCATCCTTTGTTCTATATGTGAAGGCTCAAGGCAGATACTCTCATCTTACTACTGATCCACCTCCTGCTCCTGATGCTACTGCTGACGACAAGGCCAAACAGGCTTATGCCCAATGGTCTAAAGACGACTCGGGCGTTGTTCTGGATTCTCAACAGCACCGAGCCACGCATTAGTCAGTCTCTCCTGTGCCTTCATGATGCCAAAGCAATGTGGGACCAGCTGTCTCATGTCTACTCACACCAGCAAAATCTAAAGAGGGTTTTTGAAATTTTCAAAAACCTAGCCAAAAAGGAGTACTCCTCAGATGCGTCCATTGAAGATTTTTACAACCAGTGCTCCGCTCTCTGGAACAAGTATGAGATCTACCACCCGTTGACTGCTGACATCAAAGAAGCTCAGAAGCAGCGCAATGAACTCCAACTGGTTCAGTTCTTGGTTGCACTTCCCGCTTCTTTTTCCGGTGTGGTTGACCAAATATTGTCTAGTGATCCCCTACCGACTCTTCGCGATGTTCTAAAGAGAGTCCAACGACTACCTTCTGTTTCCTCTACACCAGCAATTGAGCATCTTGCCTTGGTTGCTCGTATTACTGATTTTGGACGTGGCCGCGGTTGTAGACGTGGCCGTGGAGGACGTCCACCACCTTCTGGAGGAAGAGGCACTTCCACAGCTCCTGGGCGAGGTCAAGCCACTGGACCTCGCTACTGCAACTGGTGTGGTCGTGATAATCACACTGAAGATAGGTGATGGATCAAGCACAGCAAGCCAGCCTGGGCAAACCAGGCCTCCACTGAAGATACTACAGAAGCCGCATCAGATCCACCAGCTGCTCCTCCATCCACTGACTGGCTTCGCTCTGAGTTCGAGAAAATTTTCCAAGAGCGAATGACTCAACTACCTTGGACATCCACGGGAGGCTCTTCTGCTATGCTGGTCTCTCCCTCTGCTGGTAACCAAAAGTGGTGTATTGATTTTGGGGCGTCTGTTCACATGGTAGGCGACCTCCACCTATTCTCTGTCCTATCTAAAACTTTACATATTCCATCTGTCACCGTTGCTAATGGCTCGAAAGCACTTGTACATGGCATTGGCACGGTTCCGTTATCTCCCAAGATGAATCTTCACTCTGTTTTTATATACCTCAGTTTCCTGTTAATTTACTATCTGTCAGTAAAACTGTCAAACAACTTTAGTGCTCCATTAAATTTGATCCCTCTGGTTGTGTTTTAAAGGATCTCCGCACGAAGACGAGGATTGGTTCGGGCCATGAAGGACCAGATGGACTTTACTACTTAGATGGACCACCTGCGGCGTCAACTCTCTTATCTACATCTGTCTCAGGACTGCAGTGGCACGTTCGGATGGGTCATCCGTCTGCTGCAAAGATGAAGTTTTTATTTCCTGCTTTAGCTGAAGATAAATTCTCTTGTGAAACCTGCGTTTTTAGTAAACAAAAGAGGTCTGTTTTTCCTGAAAAGAATGATATTGGGTCTAAAGATATGTTTGACATTGTTCACTCTGACATCTGGGGTCCATGTAGTGTCCCGAGTCAATCTGGTGTTAAGTATTTTTGACATTTATTGATGATTATTCCCGTGCTACCTGACATTTTCTGCTTAAAGACCGTAGTACTGTTTTGGACAATATCCGTGTTTTCTTCTCAGAAATAAAAACCCAATTCAATAAAACCATCAAAATTCTTCGTATTGACAATGCTCTAGAGTTTATACAAAAGTCTGTCACCTCATTTTGTTCTAATCATGGCACCATACACCAAACCACTTGTCCCTATACTCCTCCGCAAAACGGTATTGCTGAACGCAAAAACCGCAATCTCTTAGAGGTTGCTCGCACTCTTCTTATCCATTACAAAGTCCCTCACCGTTTCTGGCCTGAGGCTGTCACTACGACATGTTTTCTTATAAACCGCATGCCCTCCTCTGTTTTACAAAATCGCATCCCATACTCTATCTTGTTTCCTGATGCACCTCTGTTTCCTATACCACCTCGCATTTTTGGGTGTACCTGTTTTGTTAAAAACCTGCGCCCAGGAATGTCGAAACTTGACCCTCGGTCTACTAAGTGCATTTTCTTGGGTTATTCATGAACTCAGAAAGGCTATCGCTTCTTTGATCCGATACTTAGACAGTGGTTTGTCAGTGCGGATGTTGTCTTCTTTGAGCATATGCCCTTCTTTTCTGAGGATGGAGCTAGCCTAACTTCTGTTGTGTTGGCACAAACACCTCTACTGGACATTATTGAAAATTTGTCTGTATCTGACCAGCTTGAAGAACGTCCACTGCAAGTATACAGACGCCGATCGAAGACAAACACTCCTTCCATGACCCCTCCTCAACCAATTCCTGCGTTTGCGGATGATCAAATAAACACTGAGGTAAACTCTGATCTGCACCTTCCTATCAACTTAAGGAAAGGTGTACGCTCCTGTACTAAGCATCCTATTAGTCATTTCTGCACTTCTGATAATCTGCATAACAACTTTTCCTGCTTTACTACTGCACTATCTGTTGTCAGTATTCCGAAAAATGCTACAGAGGCTCTTACTATTCCCATATGGAAGAAGGCAATTGACCAGGAAATGCAGGCACTATGTGATCGCAAGACATGGGAGCTTGTGGATCGTCTGGCTTCTTGCCCTACAGTGGGCTGTCGTTGGATCTTTACTATTAAATATCAGCCGGATGGTACTATTGAACGTCCCAAAGCCCGTCTTGTTGCTAAGGCCTACACATAGACCTACGGTGTTGATTATTTTGAGACTTTCTCTCCTGTTGCACAGTTAAACTCTGTTCACATTCTGATTTCTGTAGCTGTGAATAAAGATTGGTCACTCTATCAGCTTGATGTGAAAAATGCATTTCTTTATGGAGATTTACAGGAAGAAGTATACATGGAGCAACCACCTGGATTCGTTGCTCAGGGGGAGTCTGCCTCCAAAGTATGTAAGCTGCATAAGGCTATCTATGGTCTCAAGTAAAGTCCACGAGCCTGGTTTGACAAGCTTAGTCAAATTTTAGTCACCTTTGGCTTTCGTCGTTCTCATTCTGACCATTCCGTCTTCATTCGAAAGACAGTAGCTGGACTTGTGATTTTGATTGTTCATGTGGATGACATAATATTATCTGGCAGTGACACAGTGGGCATATAGGAAGCTAAAACTTACTTAGAGAAGCATTTTGTCACTAAAGATCTGGGAAAACTTCGATATTTTCTAGGCATTGAAGTCTCCAGATCATCTGCAGAACTGTGTCTTTCTCAGAGGAAATATGTACTTGATCTGTTGCAGGAAACTGACATGCTTGGTTGCAAACCGGCTAACACTCCACTTGATCCAAACATGGACTGGGATGATGCAAACTCTCCTCTCTATGCTGATCATCACCAATTCAGCCGGTTGACTGTCACACGGGTTGATCTTACTGCTGTCGGATTCATCAACCGGTATCTTGACAAATCCTGACAATGTCATTGGGATGCTGTATGCCATATTCTGAGATATCTTAAAAGCTCTCCAGGAAAAGGCTTGATGTATAAAAAGAATGGCCACTGCAACCTATCCAGGTTCTCTGATTCAGACTATGTGGGAAGTTGTTCTGATCGGAAGTCAACTTCAGGCTACTGAACTTTTGTAGGTGGAAACCTTATCACCCGGCGAAGCAAAAAGCAGACTGTTGTCGCCAGATCCAGTGCAGAGGCGGAATACCGAGCAATGGCTCATACTGCTTGCGAACTGTTATGGGTTCAGAGTCTCCTTCAAGAGTTTGACATATCTTATTGTAGCCCTATTCCTATGTTTTGTGACAATAAGGCCTCCATTTTTATTGTGAGCAACCCCACATTTCACGAGAGGACGAAACATATCTAGGTCGAATGCCACTTTATTCGAGAAGCAGTTCTCACTGGCAAAATTTGCACGCCATATCTCAGTACCGACAAGCAAGTTGCAGGCATCTTCACAAAGATACTTCCCAAAGTTCACTTTCTAACTGTGATTGACAAGCTGGGAATGTTCGACATCTACGCTCCAGCTTGAGGGGGAGTATAGAATATGTTGTTTTCTGTTATGTCTTGTTGTGTGTCATGTGTATAGCATGTGCCTCACTTATGCTGTTTACTTCTGTAGTTTAGTCCCATATTGCTCATCTCTGCTTTAGTCTCTACTCGAGACTGCATTGTACACTGTTTCACTCACTCAATAAACAAGCCTTCATTTATCTATATCCTCGTTACTCGGCACCACCACTTTGTTCTTGATAGTCTTTTCTTAAGCAATCTTTCGTTGTGTTCCCACACATGCATCTCAATATACACATTATAACCACATTCATCTTGTTGAGACTGTGTTTCTTCACCACACAACACTCACTCCAATACAGCTTGACCGATCATATAGTTGTTCTATATAATCTATATTTTAATCTGAGAGGAATCTTTTGGTCACATCCTACTCCAATAGCACTTCTCCATTTCTACTATTCTATAGTGATATGTGACATATATCATCTTTGACATTGCCATCCATTGAATAATAGAACCCAAGTAACGAAACTTGTCACATTTTGGAACATCTACTGCATCCAACTTGTCTCCAACATTCACAACTCTAGACTGACTGAAGTTGCAATGGATATACTCGTTTTTACTTCTATAATCTTAAATCTATCAAATTCCAACACATTTCTCCAATGTTCAACTTTATCAGCTGCTTTGTCACCTCATCTATAACAAGAACGAGTATATATGGGATCAAGACCAATCCTTGATGTACCCCAACTGTGATACAAATTTTTGGTGTCTCTCCTTTAGGAGTCCCAACACTTGTAGTTGAGCCACCATACTTGTCTTTAACCAAGTCAATTTGTTGGATTGACACACTCCTTTTCTCCAAAACCCTCTGTGAAATGTGGTGCCGCAATGCAACGTGCAATGCAGCGTTGAGAGAGGCCATAGACCTTCTCCCTTTTTATTAATAAGAGAAACTGGATAATTTACATAGAGGTCCAGTAGGATATAGAAATTACTAAATAGAATAAATATGAAATATATTAACACTCCCCCTCAAGCTGGAGTGTACACATCGTGTAGACCCAGCTTGTTGCAAAAACTCTGGAAAGCTGCTGGACTCAATGGCTTCGTAAGAACATCTGCAAGTTGATCTTCAGACTTGACATGTGGAGTCACAACAGTTCCATTCTTGATCTGGTCTCTGATAAAGTGGCAGTCAACTTCAATGTGCTTAGTACGTTCATGGAAGTCTGGATTCTTAGCAATGTAGATGGCCGCTTGATTGTCACATCTGAGTTCTATAGGAGACAAAACATGAATCTTTAATTCAGAAAGTACAGATTGAACCCACTGCAACTCACAACATGCATGCGCCATTGCTCTATACTCAGCTTCCGTGCTAGATCTTGCCACAACATTTTGATTTTTGCTTTTCCAGGTAATAATATGATTCCCCAAAAATGTGCAATATCCAGACGTAGACCTCCTATCATCCAGATTACCAGTCCAATCTGCATCTGCATAACCAGTAAGAGACAGTGTGGATACAGGAGTCTTCGGCCTATAATAGGTGATTCTCTTACTAGGTGCACCTTTCAGATATCTCAGAATACGATAGACAGATGTCCAATGAGACTGTTTTGGAGAGCTCTTATGCTGATTCACCACACCTACAACAAAAGAAATGTCAGGACGTGTGACTGTCAAATATATCATTTTTCCCACAATTTTCCTGTAATACCCTGGATCTGGATAATCAGTATCATCAGTCATCTCCTTCACATGATAGTCCATAGGAGTAGACACAAGCTTGGACTCACTCATACTAGTTTCCTGTAGTAAATCTAGCACATATTTTCTCTGAGACAAATTGGTACCTGCATGAGATCTAAGTACTTCAATGCTTAGAAAATATCTCAGTTTTCCCAGATCCTTTGTGTGAAAGTGCCCCTGCAAGCCCGCTTTCACACGAGATATGCCTGTGGAATCACTACCAGTGATAAAAATATCATCAACATACACAACAATAATAATAGATCCACCAGAATAAGTAGAATAAAATAAAGAGTGATCAGTAACAGAACGAGAAAAAACCCATCTTTAGCATAACATCACTGAACTTGTCAAACCAAGCTCTAGGAGATTGTTTCAATCCATAGATGGCTTTCTTCAGTCTACACACCTTCTGACACTCCCCCTGAGCAACAAAACTAGGTGGTTGCTCCATGTACACCTCCTCTTGTAGATCACCATGAAGAAAAACATTCTTGGCATCGAGCTGTAATAGCGGCCAGTCAAATGTAGTAGCGAGAGAAATAAGAATACGCACAGAATTCAGACGAGCCACTGGTGAAAAGGTCTCAAAGAAATCAACCCCATATGTCTGAGTGTACGCCTTTGCCACCAGTCTAGCTTTCAATCTCTCCACAGAACCATCTGGATTATGTTTTACTGTAAATACCCATCTGCATCCCACAACATTTTTATCTGAAGGTAAGTCAACAAGTTCCCAGGTGTTGTTCTGTAACAGAGTAGACATTTCAACATGCCTAGCCTATTTCCAACCAATATCCTTCATAACATCAAGATGATTTCTAGGAATGACCACAAAATCAATGCCAAGAGCAAATGAGCGAGCCTGCTGAGATAACTTGGACAAACAACACACATTTGGAATTGTTAGAGAGTCTATATTAGCCTATTTAATTAATAGGTTAATTAGTTAGTGGGCCTTTAGTGTCTCGGCCCGTTTAGATTACTTGGGACGCAAGTCTCAGGGTTTCTTCCCTCTCCTATATAAAGGAGAGGGTGTCCAGTCTTGTAATCATCTAATCTAATAGAATCAGCTCAATACAATATTCTTTCACATGGTATCAGAGCGTGTTCACTCCTGAGGAAAACCTAGCAGCCGTCCTCCCTTCCCTCTCCTAGCCGGCGCCCACAACAGCCCTAGACGTAGCCGCCGTCTCTCTTCAAGAGAGCAACCGCGTGCTCTCCCCGCCTGCGGGCGACCGTCGCCATGGCCTAGGCCGACTGCCCGCTAGGCAATTCCGGCCTACAAGGCTCTTTCTTCCCTTTCATGGCCAACCTCTAGCCGCCATATCTCCTTTCTATTTCTGCTGCCTTGCTCTGGCCGCAACTGCTACGTTTGCTGCTCACGCCCTGTTGTCTGTGCGCCTCCTCCACTCAACCTCATATCACCGCTATCCGTTAGCTGCAACAACCGCCAAGAACATCAGCATCGATCACTACCGCCGCCCCAGCCACCGGCCTCCAGAAACCATCACCGCCGCGGGCAACAGCAACAGCAACAGCCGACGCTGTCGTCGGCCTAGCCACAGCCACCCGCCGCTGCTGTAGTTACAACTAGCCAGTCCAGACGCCGCCGACCCTCTTCCGCTGGCTATCTCTAGCAGCTGCCATTTGCTGCAGTGGCAATGCTAGTTGTTGCACAACAACCGCCTATCAGCAGACATCCCCGCCGGAACCATCACAGTCATTATCGCCGTCGCCGTGTCCGTGTGCTGCAGAGTTGCTGTCTCTTCATCCAGCAACCATATCCCCAGCCGACGATCGCACTCTTCAATCGACGTCTCATCATCCTGGCCCCCAAGTCAATTGTTGTTATCTACTGCGAGCGGTCACCCATCACTCTCCACCTCTATCAAACAACCATGTTTACTGCCCCCATATGCATTATCCCTGTCTCTATTCGGATCCTTCATCGGTCCTATCTTTTGCTAATCGAATCCCATTTTGACCCTAATCGGATTTTTTGCGGGGGCTCCACTCCCTCACCGCCGGATTTGTTGTCCAAATGGGCCAAACAAATCCCTTTTCAGGTCGGGATCAAATCCATTTAATTTTCTACCCGGATCTTACATTGACCCATTTAGCATTATTCTCTCCGGTTATTGGTTTCATTCTCCACATATTACTCATCTCCATATCACAAAATCCTCTCAAATCCATCAATTCTTTTCCCACCCACCCATATCATGTCTGTATCCCTTTCCACAGTACCGGGTGGGGGGTCATGTATCCATTTCTCCACACCAAACACTCACTCTCGTCGTATTTGGTGTGCGGGGCGGGGGGATAGAGAGGAGAGGAAGAGATGAGAAGAGAGAGAGAGCATGCAGGGGTATGTATGAGAGAGAGAGTATCAGAAGAAGATATATGTATTCAGTCTATATATGTTCCAGGCTATTATCTTCATGGAGCTTCACGTTCTTCAGCACGTCTATTCTCCACCTCCAGCCAGCTTCATTCAGCGTCGACACCGTATCCGCGTTCGTACCGCGTTATGTACGTCAGGTGTTGATGGTGTATTTCTTCAGCTGCATTCATATGAGACAGATGTGTGCTTCTTCAGATTTTCAGAAGCTTAGAGTTTATCTTCACCGAGCTGCTTCATCACGTCTTCTCCGAGCTGCATCTGCTGTTTCGACATCACCTGTTGCTGATCTTTTTGGGACTTTCCTTGATGGATGATATCTCCTTTCCTGTCAAGCCCCCAAGGTTCACGCTACAGAGTTATGGTACCTGCATCGTATCACCAGCATATCGTCTGTCTGTGTTCGTGCCATGTTATGCACGTCTTCTCAGACACTTTGAAGACACCACTACTACTACGTCATCATTGAGAGATCCGCGTTCATGCTGCGTTAAGTACGTATTCTAGTGAAGTTGCCGCGGTCGTGGTATGGATGATCGTCTGCTCCCAAGTGGCGAATTACTGCTGTAGTATCAGGTCCATTCTTCAGATGCACTTCAAAGAAAGACATTCTTCAAAGCTCGAGTATTTTCAGCTTGTAGATTCATCATCACTATATGATTCAGGGGGAGTATTGATTAAGGGGGAGTAACATCTTTTGTATGGGAGTGATATTTATCTTTTATCTTTCATTTATTATTTCTTTTATCGTTTTATCGAGCCTTGTAGCCTCCAAGCTTTGGACATGTGTTTCACCCATGCTCCAGCTTGAGGGGGAGTGTTAGAGAGTCTATATTAGCCTATTTAGTTAATAGGTTAATTTATTAGTGGGCCTTTAGTGTCTCGGCCCGTTTAGATTACTTGGGACACAAGTCTTAGGGTTTCTTCCCTCTCCTATATAAAGGAGAGGGCGTCCAGTCTTGTAATCATCTAATCTAATAGAATCAGCTCAATACAATATTCTTTCACAGTAATAGGATGTCGAATAGTACATGATTGGGTACCTTTGCGAACAGCTATGGGAACATCAAGGTCAGATGGTTCTTCAGGAATCCCTTGAGTAGAGGAAGATGGGGAGGGCTCAGAGACTGGAGTTGCTACCTCCTCTGGATCTTGTCTGCCTCGTCTGCTATAAACATGTAAATATTGCTGAATTGGTGGACCATCTGCTGGCTACTCTTCCTGAATTATAGTATAGTCAGGAATGATAGGTGGCACTCTCTCACTCTGATGTGGTGGTGGTACTCTCTCGCTAGCATCTGATGGTGGCACTCTCACATAATTGCTACCCCTTACTGGAAACACTAGAGAAATATGGAGTGGATTCATGAAAAGTCACATCTCTAGACACAAGCATGCGACGAAGACTTGGACAATAACACTTGTACCCTTTGCTAGTGTTGGAGTACCCAAGAAAGAGAGTCCTAATTGACCTAGGAGATAACTTATCAGCCTTAGGATCAAAATTGTGGACAAAAGAAGTACAACCAAACACTCTAAGAGGAACAAGGAAAGGTTGATCCTTGGGACGTAGGATAGAGAAAGGAGTACGTCCTTGAAGCAAAGAAGAAGGTTGCCTGTTGATAAGAAAACAAGCAGTAAGAAGGGCGTCAGACCAAAAACGCTTAGGAACATTATATTGAAACATGATTGTCCTGCTAATATCAAGGAGATGACAATTTTTCTTCTCTGCTACCCCATTCTGCTGAGGGGTGTGAGGACAGGATGTACAATGTATCATCACAATTGAACTACAAAAATCAGCCATAACATTTTGAGCATACTCCAAGGCATTATCAGATTGAAGAACTTTAATATTGCAATCAAATTGAACTTTTATTTCTTGATGAAAATGTTTGACAATAGATAGCACAGACTCTCGATTTTTCAACAAATAAATCCAAGTCATACGCGAGAAGTCATCCACAAAAGAGATAAAATAATGAAAACCAGTATAACTATGGTCTTTTACAGGACCCCAAACATCACTATGGACCAACTCAAAAGGGCATGACGCCCGTTTATTGACACGACCGGGATAAGACATTCTATGATGTTTCCCCATTTGACAGGACTAACACTCTAGAGACGATACTTGAGACAATTCTGGTTCTAACTTTCTCAGGCTCTCTAATGAAGGATGCCCATATCTGCAGTGCCACAGTAAGGGAGAGCCACTCAACAGGATAGCTGGAGCCGGAGCAGACACTTGGCGAGGCAGACTGTCATCGTGGAAGAGGTAGAGATCACCTTTCCTAGGCCCCCACCAATCGTCCTCATACTCTTGAGATCCTGTAATACAAAACAAGGTCCAAAAGTTATCGTACATTTCACAGTATCAATCAACTTAGCAACAGACAAAAGATTAAAAGGAAAAGCAGGCACACAATGTACGGATTTAAGATCAATTCCAGGAGTCAGAGAAACAGATCCACTGGCTAACACTCTCCTCACTGAACCATCTGCTATTGTTACAGATTTGTGAGGAATATGTGAATCAATGGAATGAAGAAGTCTCCTCATACCAGTCATATGCTGTGACGCTCTAGAGTCAACGACCCATGATGAAGTAGAACCCGAAGCCAATAAAGAGGTAGCCTGATTACTAGTGGTGGATGCCAAGTTGGCTGAAGATGATGATCCCAAGCTCAGATGCTGAGTAACCAGAATAAATCTATCATATTCCTCCTTGGTGAGTGTAATTCCAGAAGGACCAGAACTCGAAGCAGGAGGCTCAGTAGACTCAGTAGTGGTAGCATAGTTTGCTGCTCCCACAGGTGGTGCAGCAGGTCGACCATGCTTCTTCCAACATTTTTCAACTTTGTGTCCAGGTTTGTCACAAAATGTGCACTTAGGGCGAGCTCCACATCCTCGGCCCATACCTGTTCGTCCTCCTTTCGCTGCAGCAGCTACAGAAGCATGAGAATCTCCCTGAGATGAGACTACGGTAGGATCAACATGTTCAAAATTTTCCTGTAAAATCCTTGAATAGGCCTCTTCCAAGCTGGGAAGTTTATCAGAAGCTAAGATAACATTGCGGGCTGAATTGCACGAAGAACTCAGACCAGACAAGAATTTTGCTGTAATCAAGTCATTTCTGTCTTTGACTTGCTCCTGGACAGTTACTGGATGGTAGAAACTCAACTCTTGTGCAATACCTTGAATCACTCCAAAGTATTCTTCTAAAGGTCTGTCTCCCTATCGTTCTGCAAACATGCGATCATATATCATGAACTGACGAAGTGCATTCTTCTCTTGAGAATAATGTTTCTTCACTGCATCCCAGATCTCTTTGGTGGTAGTGTAGAACATGAACCTCAAGGCAATCCCAGGTTCCATGCTCCCCCACAACTAGGTCTTCACCAGACTGTTATGACACTTCCATTCAGCATAGCCTTTGTCAGTAAGTGCAGGAGGATCAGAATCAACGTGTCTCGCCTTGTCGCGTGACTCCAATACAGTATGGACAACATTCATCCATAAGAGATAATTCTTCCCGTTCATCTTGATGGAGGGGATAGGAGACATCTCACTGTAGATGGTAAATGCCTTGGTGTCCTCCATGATTTGACGAGAAGAAGAGTGACAGATTGGTACACATTACAAGAAGATTTGGGTGACGGGGAGATACACATCACGTCACAAGATCAGATGCGTATCTGACGCATCCACAGCCCCCAACCCAAATTCCCTAATCATACATGGAGGAGATGTGATTAAAAATTTCTTACGTACCGACGGACCCTCCGGTTTGGGATTTAGAAATCCGTTATCAACCGAAGGACCCGACGATCCGAAGATAGAAGAGAAGGGGGGACGACGACTACGGCACCTGGCCCGGGAGACGGCTGCTCCACCCGCTTTAAGCCGGCGGCGCGACGGTCGGGCAAGGCTGGCGACGTGCTCTGTTCACGTAGGAATTACTGTTCACTCCGCCGCACTGTTCACGCCGCGCACTGTTCACCGCCGGAGTTACTGTTCACGCTGGAGGTCGGCCGATCGACCGATGACGGCTGTGTAAGGTTAGGTTAGAAACCTTGCTCTGGTACCATGTGAAATGTGGTGCCGCAATGCAACGTGCAATGCAGCGTTGAGAGAGGCCATAGGCCTTCTCCCTTTTTATTAATAAGAGAAACTGGATAATTTACATAGAGGTCCAACAGGATATAGAAATTACAAAATAGAATAAATATGAAATATATTAACACCCTCCACAAAACATCCTTGGGTACTCGATCTGAACCTTTCCAAATCAATAAAACCATGTGAAGATCCCTTTTATTCTCTCTATACTTCTCAATAAGCCTCCTATTAGAAAGTGGATCTTCTAGAATGCTATCAAGCTCGTTGTCTGATATCTATGTAATAGACCTTAACGTTTTCTCAATAATCCTCTCTAAAACTTCATATCGTGACTCATCAACTTGATATCTCTATACTTTGTGTAGCTTTGAACATATCCTTAATTCTTGTGGATAGGGACTATGGTATTGTTTCTCCACTCATCCTACATTTTCTTGTTCTTTATAATCTTATTGGAGAAAGTCATTAACCACATAGCTTCATTTCGCTTACTCTTCCTTAGATCAATAGAAATTACCATATGGTCTGATGCCCGTCCCATTTTCATCTTTTTCAAAGCATTCTTGACCTCAGATAGTAAACTCATCGTGTGAAAGTGATACCTTTTGTATTCATGTCACACAAGTCTTTTACATTATCCAAGGGATCTCCCTTGAAAAGCTTATGGAAGTCTTTTTTTATAGGTTCTTGATATCATCATCCGTCACCAACACTCTGCCATCATCATTCTTAATGCATTTTACACAACTCAAGTCTCTTCCTTTCCTTTCTCTTATATGAGCCATTATGTATATATGTTCCCCCCTTCTCTAGTGTCCAACTTTTCATATATCTCTGCAAGGTATCTGAACCTGAGGTTTTGGGAGTCCAAAGGGTGTGGTCCTCCAAAGAAAGAGACTTGGTGGTGGAATGATGAAGTACAAAAAGTTATTAAAATCAAAGGGAGATTTATTGGAGATCGGCCCAAATCTTGAGATGATTGATTCTTGTTTAAGTTGGGTCATTCACAGGAGTAAGCCAGTTAGGGTTCCCACGAGTTATCTATATAGATCCATACCCTGGGGTATTGTATGGCAGGTTAGAGTATCTGAATGAATTGAGTTTTTGCAAACTGTTTTGCATCATTTAAGGCAAGGACAAACCTAGGGATCTGCAAGGATTTCAAGCCCCTTTAAGCTCGTCTGCTAGCAACCATCTTGTTCCATGGTTGTCTTTCGGGTGTAAAGGAGATCATGTATTTATATCTCTTTCTTGTAATCTCCCTCTTTATAATTTTTTCTATACATAGTATCATCTTAGCCATGGATGTAGGCTTCCGCATTGGGAACTATCGGAACCATTTAAAATCTGGTTTTATTGCTGCTTGCTTTTCGTTCTTTATTGGTAATTGTCACACCAATCTGATTGGATCGTTCGATCTCACACTTCCACATCTCGCAACAAGTTCGTTGGGGCTTGTTGGTTTAGGCCTCTCATCCCCAACACTGTTGATCTTTCAGGACTGGTGTAGCAGATTGTATGCTAGTATTTCCTATTCAGAATATTAATGCCAGTTTAATGGTGCATACACGACTTAATGATGAACAATTTCAACACTGCACAAAAGAGTTCCATTAAAATCTTCTGGTTGATGTAGAATAATCTATATTTGAGTTGATCCAGGCTATATATATGCAGTGAATTAAAAACGGCCAGGCGGGCCGCTTAAGCGCCCATGACCCCCAGCCGCTTAATTTTGCCATTAATCGCCCGCTTAATCATTTTGAACAAAATCGCCCGCTTTTTGCCCGCCTCACCTGCTTTTCCCCGCTTTTTTCCCGCTTTTTGCCCGCTTTTTTCCCGCTTTTGTTTAAAAATCCTAATGTAAGCATCTAACATTAATTAATTACATAGCCAAGTAGTGTTGACTATAATATACGAAACTTGTATACATTAAATGTTCTATGATATAGCTAGTCCTAATTTAGAATGCATACTTTGTGTGTAAGCTGTAATAATTGGGTACTGCTGTAATGCATCTAAGTAAATATCCTATTGCTCTATTATACTAGTAATGCATGATTAGTTTTACTGATTTCCTTACTGCTTTCAGTGATTAATGATTGGTACTGCTGGTTAGTATTACTTTAGTGATTACTTTAATTCAATAATTCATAGTTTGTTATATACAATTACTGATCTGCTTGCTGATTTTAGTGATTAGAGATGCTAATTAATAGTAAGTATTGATGAATACTTAGTTAATTACTGATTTGCTGATTAGATATGTATAGAAGTTCCTTATAATATATTTTTTATATACACATGTAATTTTGTATAAAAATATATAAAATTTAGACACCCGCTTTTTCAAAAATCGCCCGCTTAATCGCCCGCCTACCGCTTAATCGGTTACAGGGTGCCGTCCGCACGCCTCCCGCTTCCCGCTTTCTAATACATTGTATATATGTATGTACTGAAATTTGGTATTTTTTATTCGGATTTTACTTAGAACAAGTGCAAAGTACAATTAGTAACCACTACAAGCCCAAAGCAAACAGACTAATAGAATCTACTTACAAGTAATTCTATTTCTTATGCCTTTACATATCTTTTTTTCTACTTTATTCATTGAATTAAATATCTCCTTGTGTTCCCTTTCATTTATTTCCTTCCAAATATGAAAACATACGGCAGAAAGGGCAATCCTCTCATGCTTTCCCTTGTTATTATTGTTGCCATCATAATATTAAAGCATAATCCTTGATTCAGAAAACCTTCAAAGTTTTGGTTTGAATTCCTCACACACCTTCCTCCACTCTATCGTATATTCATAACTACAAAGGTGTGATTCAAATCTTCATCATCTTTTTTGCAAAGCAAGTAGGTCGTCTCCTCACTGAGATCCCACTTTTGTACACATAGAGGCTCCACTTAGGAACATATTCATCTTTCCACACATACCTCATGATCTTGTTGAACTTTCCTCTATTTCTTATTATTCCTTAGATGTTCAAGTTCTAAACACCTATATTGTACCTAGTCTCTCCCATATCGGTGAATATGCTCCTGACCCAGGCCATATATTGTTGGCATCCATATTATTTATAACTCTAGAATAACCTTCCCTTGTATCAGGGATATAATCTTGCTGCTTGGGTATCTCAGCTTCGTGCACCTTGTCCAGGTAATGTATTCAGTCTGCAACTTTTATTATCTTTAGGGTTTACCATCTAGCTATCTCGTTCAAAGTTCTCAGATCCAAGTCACCCTCTATATTAGGAAGACTAGTTTTACATCATTTCTTGCCATGTACCGAACCATATGAAGTTTGGAATATTAAGTTCCATTCAATCAAGCACTGACTATGCAATCTCTCCCATTGGACTTAAAAGATTAATAGTCCTTCCACGACCGATTTGATTATAATTGTTCTCCCTTCCATAGAGGGTTTTGTAGTCGGCCATTTGCTGAGCATTTCGTCTAGTTTGTCAAATCAGTCACCTCAGTACCCAGAAACCTAATTATCCAGACAAATTCCAAAAGAAGAGCATGAAACCTCAATACCCAGAAAATATTGAAGTTCCCCTAAATCTTTGTTAATAAAATGTTTTTCTAGATACTCTTTAGTAGATTGAATGTCGTCCTGATCACTACTAGACAGAATAATGTCATCTACATATACAATCAGAATTACAAGTCCAGAATTAATCTTCTTAATTAAAACTGAATGATCAGAATGAGAGCGTCTGAAATTGAATTTAACAAGAATTTGGCTTAGTTTTTCAAACCATGCTCACGGGCTTTGTTTGAGACCAATAAATAGCCTTGTGAAATCTACAAACTTTAGAATACTCCCGCTGCACAACAAATCCAGAAGGTTGCTCCATATATACCTCCTCATTCAGATCACCATATAAGAACACATTCTTCACATCTAGCTGAAATAAAGGTCAATCATGATTGAGTGCAACTAAAACAACCACCCGAATTAAGACGAGCAACTGGGGAGAAGGTTTCAAAATAATTCATTCCATAAGTTTGAGTGCATCCTTGGGCAACTAAATGAGCTTTCAGTCATCCAACAATACCATCAAGTTGGTACTTAACAGTAAAGATCTATTGGCATCCCACAGGAGAGTAGTCGGAAGGAGGATCAACCAGGCCCACATATATTGATCAGTAAGAGCACTCATTTTATGCTTCCATAGCATGGCGCTATGCGGGATGTTGCAGTGCTTGGGCAATAGTCTTAGGAATAGAAATACCAGACAAGGAAGAGGTAAAGTAGGCAAAGTCTGTGCCTCAGTTAGCAGGAGAGCAGAGATTACTTATTGGATGCAAAGTACAAGAATGGATGCCTTTCCATAGACCAATCTGAAGGTCCAAATTAGAAGTTGCGTGGGAGGTGTTTTGATTAGCTGACGAAGATGAAGGATGGGGCAAGGGAGGGGCGATTGAGGGAATTGCAACTTTATTTCTTCTTTGATACACCTTGAGGGGCTGAGTGGAAACAATAGTATGCTCATGCAATTCAACATCAACCGCTAGGATAACCCAATATCATCCAAGAGATCAGGAGATAAAGAAGAGCCTTTATCAGAGAAGTATGGCACGTGTACAAAGAAGACAACAACCACACTCACTAACTACTGATTGGCAGAAGGATCATAACACAAATACCCTTTTTGAGTTCTAGAGTACCCGAAGAAGATGCATTTAGTAGTCCGTGGGTCAAGTTTTGTCAAAACGGGTCAAAGATTTCTAACAAAACAAGTTATACCAGAAATTTTGGGTGGAATAGTCGAACAGAGAAGAACAGTGCATCTGGATACAAAAGAGTGCAAGGCAGTTGATTTTGCAACACAGACGAGGACATCCGATTGTAGCAAGCATTAGAGACCGTCCGAGGCCAAAACATCTTGGGTACATTGTAATGAAGAAGAATAGTCCGAGCTGCTTCCAGAAGATGTCGATTCTTCCTTTCAGCAACACCATATTACTACGGGGTATAGGAGCAGGAGGTCTGATGTATAGTGCCCATCTTTTTACAAAAGTGACTAATAAACTTTTGCATATACAATGTTAGGAAAGTGATTATTGTTAATATGTGTTTAATCAAATTTAAAACCCTCTCTTTTATAGGACCAAAGAGGAGTGAAATTACAGACCTAAGCGATATGGGATTAAACTAAAGAGAGGAAAATAACAAGGCAACGTATAAAGCAAGTATATTAAAGTTCTTAAAATCCATTGGGATCTCATGTTCAAGTCACGTACTTGAAGTCCCAGGCTTTGATCTAATCATTCTAAGGATATTTATTTTGTACATTAATATCACATGTTTCAAATCTGCATCAGTAATTGGAATTGCATTCATTAACCAAATAAAAAGTATAAAATATCCTATAACGATCATCCATTGATTGGCTTTTAGGATATATACACCAACAATATGCACCTGCTTGATTGTGAAAATATGTATAAGCTGCACATAGTACCCTTAATTAAGATGTACGTGGGATTGTACGTGTCTTTAGTCCCTTAGTGTAAATGGGTCATTGGCCGCTTCCCATCTTTGGATATATGTAAACGTGCCACTAGTCTTAATATAAGTCAAGTCACCACTCCCATATTGTGTGCCAAGTTACACTTTCAGTGCCAGCTCCAATGAAATTGAACTTTTACATCAAATGTTTTGTGCTTTCATCCAAATCTCTTCTAAAAACAACAAGAGAGAAGAAATGTGACTCCACTCATGTTAGGGTGGCCACAGATTTTGTCTACGAAAGGGGGCAGCCATACATGCCTTCTCCTGTAGGATTCAGCCCCTGGAAGCCAATTTGCAGGGCACAACAGTCAGCCAGCAATTATGAAAGTTGATGGGCTAATGTTGGTTCTTTAGCAGCACATGGTAGCTGCTGGACTTTTGGGTGAAGTGGCTGCAGATCCTCATCAACGTGCTGGAGAAGGGCCACAACCTGCCATACTCCAGTCTCCAAGTGCTGCAGCTTCCCTAGCTCCAACGGAGCTCCAATACCTTACTCTTGGTAGAGCTCCAGTTGATAATGTGATTGACAGACTACGCTGTATCCTCTTTTTTGAAAGAATATATTCGATTTACAAAAGTTTTAAAGCCTAGAAATTGCAGGAAATTGGGTTTGTGTGAAAAAGGATTCTATTCATGGTACATGGAAATATTGCAAACACCCGAATACAAGTATAAGCTGCATTAAATCTTATGCACTTAGGAGTTGATATATATGCTTTATGCTTTGTGCTTTGTGCTCTATCTTTATTTGCTTTAGACTTGTCTTTGTCTTTAGCCTTTCTTTTATCCATATCTCTAATTTTGTTTTCCACTTACTCTTTTGTCCCATAAAAGAGAGTGCCTTTTACTTGTTTAAGACACATCGAATAAAGAATATTGTTTTCTATATGGTATTAAACGTTTATGACCCCCCTTAAACCTAACACTTCCCTTTTCTTAACCCTATTCTAGCCGCCATCCCACCCCCCTCTCAAACCCATTGCCCTTGCCCTTCCACTGCTACAGCCCCCTCCCACCTCCCCCCTTCTGTTCCCGCTGCATCACCACCTCCCTGCTGCTCCCGCTGCCACCCCCATCCTCCTATTCCCCTCCCAACGCCAGCCCACCCCCAGCCCTCCTCAAACCCGCCGCCACTAGCCTCCAGCCGTCGCTACTAGCCCGCCATCCCTCCTGTGAAGCAACCTGCATCCCGGTCGATACTATCGACACTCTGTCGATAGTATCGAGATCAGTTCAGGTTCAAGTTGAAGCCACCTGCATCTCGGTCGATACTATCGACACACATGTCGATGGTATCGAGATTGGTTCAGGCGCAAGACAATGTTCTGTCGATACCATCGACACTCATTTCGATGGTATCGACACCGACACAGCGGCGAAACGACAATCCAGCGGCAGCCCTATTTTGCTTATGAAATTTATTTTTTACTCTTTTTCTCTCTTTGTACCTCATGTACTTACCCTAATATATATATACAAGTGTGTAGGCTCAAGCCCTACTCACGTTTTGCTGCATCTTACAGCCGACATGTGATCAGTGTTCCTGTCTTCTTCCTTTCTTCATTTCTTCTTACATGGTATCAGAGCGGAGATCGATCTAGGGTTTCTCCTTTCTCTCTCCGGCGGATCTCTCCAGGTCTCTCTCTCCTTGACGGCCGGCTGCTTCCCACCCGTCAACTTGGCGTAAACCACCGGCTGCGTAGAACCACCATTGGCTACTCTGGGTCTGCGGTAGATATCTAACTCTACCGTAGCCACTATCACAAAGCGGTTGAGGATCTCCAGGTGATCCAATGATCATCTAAAAACACCACCGGAGGACTAGTTTCGTCTCAGCCATCATCCTAGTCACACCTCCTCCATGTGTGATTAGGAAGATCATTTGGAGGCTGTGAATGCGTCAGTAACGCATTTCTCCTTGTTTTTCTTCTGTGTGTGACGTGTATCTCTCCGTCACCACACTCTATTTGACGTGTATCAATCCGTCATATAATCCGTTCTACAATGGAGGATATCAAGACACCTATGATCTACAACGAGGTGTCACCTATCGCCTCCATTAAACTCAACGGGAAAAATTATCTTCTATGGATGAACGCCATCCACACCGTCTAGGAGGCTCGTGACAGAGCAAGGCATGTTGACTCGGGCCCCAAGGCATCTACTGACGAAGGGTATGCTGAATGGAAGCGACATGACAGTCTTGTGAAGACTTGGCTGTAGAATAGTATGGAACCTGCAATCGCCGCAAGGTTCATGTTCTACTCTACGACCAAGGAAATATGGGACGCAGTGAAGCAACATTATTCTCAAGAGAAGAATGCTCTCCGTCAGTTTATGATCTATGATCGTCTGTTTGCTGAAAAACAGGGCGATCGATCTCTTGAGGAGTATTTTGGGGCAATTCAGGCTCTTGCATAAGAGCTAAGTTATTATCATCCTGTGTCTGTTGCTGAACAGATAAAGGATAGAGATGATCTGGTTACAGCCAAATTCTTATCTGGGCTTAACTCGGCTTGTAGCTCCGCTCGGAGCGTTATTCTGGCTACTGATAAACTACCCAGTCTTGTGGAGGCTTATTCAAGGATCCAGCAATCTCTGTTTGAGTCTGCTTCCTTTGTTTCCGATATACGTTCTGGAGAATCTCATGCGTCTGTTGCTGCTGCGGTACGAGGAGGACGACCCCGTATGGGTAGAGGGTGTGGGACACGTCCGAAATGTACCTTTTGTGACAAACCGGGACATACAGTGGAGAAGTGTTGGAAGAAACATGGAAGACCTGCTGCACCACCTATGGGGGCAGCACATTGTGCCACCACCACAGGATCCTCATCCTCTACAACTGTGGGTACTACCTCTGGCACCGGCATCACTCTTACCCAAGAAGAATATGATCGGTTCATTCAGGCGACACAACACATGAGTATGGGGTCATCATCATCTTCTTCATCGGCAAATCTGGCATCTACAGCTGGTAATCAGGCTACATCTCTCATAGCATCTGGCTCATCCTCATCTTGGGTGGTTGACTCTGGCGCCTCACAGCATGACTGGTATGAGGAGATTGCTCCACACTATTGACTCATCTATTCCTCACCAATCTGTTACACTGGCAGATGGTTCAGTGAAAAGAGTTTTAGCTAGTGGATCTGTCTCCCTAACACCCAAGATTGATCTTAAATCAGTTCACTTTGTGCTGAATTTCCTTTTAATCTTCTTTTTGTTGCAAAACTGATTGACACTCTAAAATGTTGGATAATATTTGGACCTTCTTGTTTTATATTACAGGATCTCAAGAGTATGAAGACGATTGGTGGGGGGCCTAGGAAAGGTGATCTCTACCTTTTCAACGGTGACAGTCTACCTCGCCAAATGCCTGCTCCTGCTCCATCTATCCTGTTGAGTGGTTCCCCCTTACTATGGCATTGCAGATATGGACATCCTTCTTTGGAGAACCTGCGGAAGTTGGAACCAGAGTTGTCCCAACTATCTTCCTTAGAGTGTCAGTCATGTCAACTGGGAAAACACCATAGGTTATCCTATCCCAGTCGAGTCAATAAGCGGGCTTCTTCTCCCTTTGAGTTAGTGCATAGTGATGTGTGGGGTCCTGTAAAAGACCAGAGTTATAATGGTTTTCGTTATTTTATCTCCTTTGTCGATGATTTCTCACGCATGACATGGATCTACCTTCTTAAAAATAGAGAGTCCGTGTTGTCTATTGTGAAACATTTTCATACTGAAATTAAAGTCCAGTTTGATTGCAATATAAAAATTCTTCAGTCTGATAATGCTTTGGAGTATGTTCAAAAGGCTATGTCTGATTTTTGTAGCTCGGTTGGCATGATTCACCGCACATCTTGTCCTCACACCCCTCAGCAAAATGGGGTGGCAGAGAGGAAGAATCGCCATCTTCTTGATATTGCTCGATCTATTATGTTTCAATCTAACGTGCCCAAGAAGTTTTGGTCTGAAGCTCTTTTAACTGCTTGTTTCTTGATTAATAGGCAACCTTCTTCTGTTCTTCAAGGACAGACTCCTTTTTCTGTATTGCGTCCCATGGACTCTCCCTATCCTATTCCTCTTAGAATGTTTGGTTGCACTTCCTTTGTCCATAACTTTGACTCTAAGGCCGACAAGCTGTCTCCTAGGTCCATTAAAACACTGTTCCGGGGTTACTCTAATACGAGTAAAGGATACAAGTGTTACTGTCCTAGTCTTCGCCGCATGTTTGTGTCTAGGGACGTCACTTTCCATGAGACCACTCCATATTTCTCCAATGCTATGAGCAAGGGGGAGCAGTTGAGAGAGGGAGAGCCACCAAAAATACAAAATGAGAGACTGGCACCATCGGTGCAGAGTGAGGGAGTGCCACCTATCATTCCGGATTTTACTTCTATCCCGGATGAACAAACATGAGATAGACCTACCATTGAGCATTACACACATGTATACCATAGGCGAGGCAGGCAGGATCCAGAAGAAGTAGCGACACCAATCCCTGAGCCCTCATCATCGCCTTCTACTCAAGAGACTCCTACAGAGACATCAGATCTCGATCTTCCTATTGCTGTTCGGAAAGGTACTAGGTCCTGTACTATTAAACACCCTATTACAAATGTATGTTGCCTGTCTCATCTGTCTAAGCAGGCCCGTGCATTCGCTATTGGGATTGATTCTGTGCCTATACCAAGAAACCATTATGATGCTATGAAGAACAGTGGCTGGACACAGGCTATGCAACTTGAGATGTCAGCTCTCTTAAATAATGGTACTTGGGATCTGGTTGATCTTCCTGCAGGAAAGAAAGTAGTGGGCTGTAGATGGGTTTTCACTATTAAACACAATCCGGATGGATCAGTTGAACGGTTGAAAGCCCGATTGGTTGCAAAGGGCTACACCCAAACCTATGGTGTTGATTTCTTTGAAACATTTTCTCCTGTTGCTCGCCTGAATTCTGTGCGGATCATTATTTCTCTTGCTACTACCTTTGATTGGCCACTATTTCAGCTGGATGTAAAAAATGCTTTTCTCCTTGGTGATCTACAGGAAGAGGTATATATGGAGCAACCTCCTGGGTTTGTTGCTCAGGGGGAGTGTCAGAGAGTATGCAAATTAAAAAAAGCTATATATGGGCTGAAACAGTCACCTAGAGCTTGGTTTGACAAGTTCAGTGAAGTTATTCTTCAGATGGGTTTTTCTCGCTCCCTGACTGATCATTCCTTATTTTACTCCAGCTCTTCTTGTGGATCCATTATTCTTATTGTATATGTTGATGACATAGTAATTACTGGCAGTGACACCATGGGAATATCTCATGTCAAAGAGGGTTTGCAAAAACACTTCCATACAAAGGATCTGGGCAAACTAAGATACTTTCTAGGCATTGAAGTGCTTAGATCTCATGCAGGTGTCAATTTATCTCAGAGGAAATATGCGCTTGATTTATTACCGGAGACAGGCATGGCTGAATCTAAACCGGTATCTACACCAATGGATTATCACATCAAAGAGGTGGTTGATGATGCTGAGTATCAAGATCCAGAATATTACAGGAGAATAGTGGGTAAGTTAATATATCTAACAGTCACCCGACCTGATATTTCGTTTGCTGTGGGCGTGGTAAGCCAATATATGCATTCTCCGCGACAGTCACACTGGACAGCAGTCTGCAGAATTCTGAGGTATCTGAAAAATGCTCCCGGTAAGGGTATCACATATTCTAGACCAAATGCACCTCCATCTACTCTGTCTCTCACAGGATATTCAGATGTTGACTGGGCTGGTGATCATACTGATAGGAGATCTACATCAAGCTATTGTACCTTTCTAGGTGATCATCTTATCACATGGAAAAGTACGAAGCAACATGTGGTTGCTAGATCTAGCACTGAGGCTGAATACCGTGCTATGGCCCATGCATGCTGTGAACTAAAATGGGTCAAATCTGTTCTATCTGAATTACAAATTTCTCTTCTACCTTCTATGGAGCTCAAGTGTGACAATCAATCTGCTTTGCACATTGCCAGGAATCCTATCTTTCATGAGCATACAAAACACATAGAGGTTGATTGCCATTTTATTCCTGATCAAATAAAAGACGGCACTATTGTGACTCCATATGTCAGATCTGAGGATCAACTAGCAGATATCCTGACAAAGCCTTTGGGTTCAGCAATCTTTCAGAGACTCTGCGGCAAGCTGGGCATACACGATGTGTATTCTCCAGCTTGAGGGGGAGTGTGAAGCAACCTGCATCCCGGTCGATACTATCGACACTCTGTCGATAGTATCGAGATCAGTTCAGGTTCAAGTTGAAGCCACCTGCATCTCGGTCGATACTATCGACACACATGTCGATGGTATTGAGATTGGTTCAGACGCAAGACAATGTTCTGTCGATACCATCGACACTCATGTCGATGGTATCGACACCGGCACAACGGCGGAACGACAATCCAGCGGCAACCCTATTTTGCTTATAAAATTTATTTTTTACTCTTTTTCTCTCTTTGTACCTCATATATATATATACAAGTGTGTAGGCTCAAGCCCTACTCACGTTTTGCTGCATCTTGCAGCCGACATGTGATCAGTGTTCCTGTCTTCTTCCTTTCTTCATTTCTTCTTACACCTCCTTTCGCCTATCCAACCTGCCACCACCCAACACTCCACCACCCCCATCCAGCCGCCGACTCTCTCCTCCATATTCACCTCCCTGTTGCTTCTTGCAGCCTCCACTCTCCCCCTTCCTCCCTCTCTCTTGCTTCATATTCCCCTCGCTCTTCTACAAGCACTTCCCAAAATAGTACGTTGAAGACTTAAAGATGCCGTATTTTCTCTACCTATAACATATGGTAGAGTAGATCTCTCACCGTGGTGGCATATGTCCTCTTTGCTCCTCTCTGCTTGCCCTATGTGGGTTTCTTTGATTCATTTATATGGATCCCACTGCTGCTGCTTAGTATGTTTATCACACTACATCTTCTTCGTGCGCGTCACTGTCCCGTATCTCATGGAATGTATGGATCCTCCCCGATTTCTGTGTCACTACTGTGAAACTTGACGGATCAAAATATTATCTTTGGTCAAATTCGTTTGAACTCAATTTAAAAGCCCAAGAGTGCTTTTCCCATATCTCTTCTACTGCTCCGACTCATGATGCATCGGTTGATGAAAAAGCGAAACAAGCCCAGACTCAATGGACTAAAGATGATTCGGCCGTAATGCCGTGGAGGTTAACAACGCCAAATCGAAGACCAGTTAGTCTCTACTATGCCTTCCGAATGCTAAAGCCATGTGGGATCAACACTTCCATGTGTATTCTCACCAGCAGAACCCGAATAAGGTCTTTGAGATCTTCAAGAATCTGGAGAAAAAGATCACTCGACTAATGGATCTGTAGAAGATTATCACAACTAGTGCTCAAAACTCTAAATTGATTACAAAGTGTGTCATCCTCTCTCTTCTGACATCATGGAAGTTCAGTGCCAACATAATGAACTTCAGTTAGTTTAGTTCTTGGCTGGACTCCCTCACTTGCTTTCTGGTGTTGTCGACCAGATCTTATCTAGTGGTCCCTTGCCTACTCTACGGGATGTTCTCAAGCTCGTTCAATGCCTCCCATCCATGTCATCCCTACCTACTACTTCCTCCGATAACTCTGGTCTTGCGGTTCACTCCAATGACTCTGGTAGAGGCCGTGGACGTAGAAGAGGTCGTGGTTGCATTCGTTCTACTGGCAGCCCTGGACGAGGTCCTCCACCTGGATTTGGACGAGAACAACCTCCTACTGGAAGTCAATTCTAACTTTTGTGGGCAAACAAACCACAACGAAGACCATTACTGGGCAAGAATGGTAAACCTTCTTGGGCGAACTAGGTTACATATGATGCTTACGAAGATCCCTCTATTGCTGCCTCCAGTTGTACCCTGCTCACTGTTGAGTGAATTCGCTCCGAGTTTGACTAAACTCCTTCTGGATCGCCTACCTTAATAGCCTACTACTCAGGATGGAGGTTCTTCTGCTTTACTTGTTTATCCTACAACTCATGGTAAAAGTAAATGGGGCATTGACTCAGTTGCATCTGCTTGTGTATCTGGTTGTTTAAAACTATTTTCTCCTCTATCTAAAACAACTAGAGTTTCACCAGTTATAGTGGCTAATTGAGCTTAGTCCCCGGTGCATAAAATTGGAACTATCACTCTATCTCATAATTTACCCTTAAGATCTGTGTTGTATGTTCCAATATTTCCTCTCAATCTATTATCTGTCAGTAAAACTATCAAGTGCCTTCGGTTCTCAATCACTTTTGATCCCGAGGGTTGTGTTTTTTAGGATCTCCGCACGAAGACGAGGATTGGTTTGGGTCATGAAGGACCTGATGGACTTTACTAACTAGATGTCCTACAATCTGCTACTAATCTGTTTTCATCCTTGGTGAGTGGAATACAATGGCACTATCGTCTGGGACATCCCTCCATTGCTAAACTGAATTGCTTGTTTCCTGATATACCTGATAAAATCTTTCATTGTGAATCTTGTCAGTTTGGAAAACAAATTCGAGTTGTACTTTATAAGAAAAAAGACATTAGTTCTAAAAATATGTTTGATATAGTTCATGCTTATAGAGAGTTGAATGTAAATGTATTGGATGATTAAAAGGTTTACATTGCATTCTCTTATATAGGATAAAAGAGGAGATATAAAACAAAGATGAGCAATATGGGACTAAACCACACAAGTAAAAACATAAGTGAGGCACATGCTAGGCACATGACACTCAGTGAAACATAAACATATTTCTATACTCCCCCTCAAGTTGGAGCGTAGATGTCGAACATGCCCAACTTGTCTACTAGAGTCTGGAAGGGAGCCTTTGGAAGAATTTTGGTGAAGATGTCCGCTACTTGTTGCTCAGTGCTGAGATATGGAGTACAAATACGATCAGAAAGAACAGTCTCGTGGACAAAGTGGCAATCGACCTCTATATGTTTTATCCTTTCATGAAATGTCGGGTTGCTCGCAATAAGCCTTGTTGTCACAAAACATCGGTATAGGACTGGAGTAGGATATGCCAAACTCCTTGAGAAGACTTTGGACCCACAGAAGTTCACATGCAGGGTGGGACATGGCTCGATAATCTGCCTCTGCACTGAAACTGGCTAGTACGGTCTTTTTTTTCTTCGCCAAGTAACTAGATTGCCACCCACAAATGTGCAATAGTCAGATGTAGATTTACGATCAGATCGACTTCCTGCATAGTCAGAATCTGAAAAACCTGAGAGGTTGCATTGGCCGTGCTTTTTATATAATAATCCTATGCCTGGAGAACTTTTGAGATAACGCAAACTGTGACGTACAATGTCCCAATGACACTACCGTCGTTTTTCAAGATACCTACTTATGAATCCTACAACAACAGTAAGATCAGCTCTCGTGATAGTGAGATAAATAAGCTTGCCAATAAGTCTTCTGAATTGGTGGTGATCAACATACGAGGGAGAGGTTTCATCGTCCCAATCAGTATTTGGGTCGAGAGGGATGTTGGCTGGTTTACAGCCAAGCATACCAGTTTCCAGCAAAAGACCAAGGACATATTTTCACTGGGAAAGGCACAATCCTGCAGATGATCTGGATACCTTAATGCCTAAAAAATATCTCAGCTTTTTGAGATCCTCGGTGACAAAGTGTTTTTGCAAGTAAGTTTTAATAGCCTGAATGCCCAAGGTATCACTGCCAGATAAGATAATATCAGCAACATAGACAATAAGAATGACTAGCCCGGCCACAGTTTTGCGGATAAACACAGAATGATCCAAATGGGAACGAAAAAAGCCAAAATTTACTAAGATCTGACTAAGCTTGTCGAACCAAGCACGAGGGCTTTGTTTTAGGTCGTAGATGGCCTTTCTTAGTTTACAAACTCGTAAGGAAGACTCCCCCTGAGCAACAAATCCCGGTGGTTGCTCCATGTAAACTTCTTCCTGCAAGTCTCCATACAGAAACACATTTTTGACGTCTAAGTGAAACAGGGGCCATTCTTTGTTGTCAACAACAAAAATGAGAATTCTAACAGAATTTAATCTTGCTACAGGAGAAAAAGTTTCAAAGTACACACCATAAGTTTGTGTGTAACCCTTTGCCACAAGACGGGCTTTCAGCCGTTCAATCGTACCATCTGGTTGATATTTATAGATAGGAAAAGAGTTGTTTATTCAGTGAGTAAAAAGGTGTACATGGTACTCTCTTATATAGCTATAGAGAGTTAAGACATACATACAAGCAGGCAGTATGGGACTAATACAAAAGAACATAACACAGTAGAAACAGAAAATAACACAGTATTTCTATACTCCCCCTCAAGCTGGAGCGTAGATGTCGAATAAGCCCAGCTTGTCAATCAGAGTCTGGAAGCGAGCTTTAGGTAGAACTTTAGTGAAGATGTCTGCAAGCTGCTTCTCAGTACTGAGATATGGAGTGCAGATGTGTCTAGATAGAACTTTCACCCGAACAAAATGGCAGTCAACCTCAATATGCTTGGTTCTTTCATGGAAGGTGGGGTTGCTCGCAATGAAAATGGACGCCTTATTGTCGCAGAACATAGGAGTAGGGCTAGAAGATGTGATATCAAATTCGTTCAGAAGGCCACGAATCCATAGGAGCTCACATGCAGTATGAGCCATAGCTCTATATTCTGCCTCTGCACTTGACCGGGAAACAACTGTCTGCTTTTTGCTGCGCCAAGTAACCAGATTTCCTCCCATAAAAGTGCAATATCCAGATGTAGATTTTCTGTCAGATCGACTTCCTGCATAGTCAGAATTAGAAAAACCAGATAAATTGCAGTGGCCATGTTTTTTGTACAGAAGACCTTTCCCTGGAGAGCTTTTGAGATATCGTAAGATGTGACAGATAGCATCCCAGTGGCATTGTCGGGGTTTATCAAGATACCGGCTTATGAAACCTACAACAGCTACCAGATCAGCTCTAGTGACAGTCAAATAGATAAGTTTTCCAACCAGTCTCCTGAACTGGTGGCGATCAGCATAAGGAGGGGAAGTATCATCATCCCAATTCATATTGGGATCCAAAGGAGTGTTGGCTGGCTTGCAGCCCAGCATACCAGTCTCTTGCAAGAGATCAAGAACATATTTTCTCTGTGACAAGCATAGTCCTGCAGAAGATCTAGCAACCTCAATACCTAGAAAATATCGTAGTTTCCCTAGGTATTTGGTGATGAAGTGTTGTGCTAAATGCTGTTTGGTTGCCTGTATCCCTGCACTGTCACTGCCATATAAGACAATATCATCAACATATACAATAAGTATGACAAGTCCTGCTGCAGTTTTACGAATAAACACAGAATGATCAGATTATGAACGCCGAAAGCCAAAGGTAATCAAGATCTGGCTGAGCTTGTCAAACCATGCTCGTGGACTTTGTTTCAGACCATATATCGCCTTTCTGAGTTTGCAGATTTTAGAAGCAGACTCCCCCTGAGCAACAAAACCCGGAGGTTGCTCCATGTAGACCTCCTCCTGTAGATCTCCATAGAGAAAGGCGTTTTTGACATCAAGTTGATACAAAGGCCAGTCTTTATTCACAACAACAGATATCAGAATACAGACAGAATTTAAGCGGGCGACTGGAGAAAATGTTTCAAAATAATCAATCCCATATGTTTGAGTATATCCTTTTGCAACTAATCTGGCTTTCAGGCGTTCAATGGTATCGTCCGATTGGTATTTAATAGTAAAAATCCAGCGGCATCCAACAGTGTGGCACGAAGAAGGACGATCAACCAGATCCCAAGTCTGTTGATCACAAAGTGCATGCATTTCTTGCTCCATAGCATGTTTCCAGGCAGGATGGCAAAGTGCCTCTTTAGCTGATTTAGGAATTGTCACAACAGACAAAGCAGAAGTAAAACAAGCAAAGCTATCACAGAGATTGTCAGACGAACAGAAATTACTGATAGGATGCTGAGTACAAGAGCAAACGCCTTTCCGTAAACTGATAGGAAGATCCAGGTCAGAAAATACCTCAGTGGACAGTGGATCATCCGCAGACGCAGGATTTGGTTCGACCGGGGCTTCAGAAGCATTAATGTTCTTTGACCTGCGCCGATAGACTTGCAATGGGCGTTCTTGAGGCACATCATGAGCATGAGGTTCTTCAACAACCAATGGTAATGGAGTGGGAGCCATAATGTTATCCGACAATTTTGCACCAACAGTAGAAAAATAAGGCATATGCTCAAAAAAGGTCACATCTGCACTAACCAACCATTGTTTTTTGATATGATCAAAATAGCGGTAACCTTTCTGAGTACGGAAGTATCCCAAAAACACACATTTGACCGAGCGAGAATCAAGTTTAGTGAGGCCAGGACGAAGAATTTTCACAAAACAAGTACTCCCAAATATGCGAGGAGACAGAGAAAATAAGGGTTTATCAGGAAACAAAATAGTATATGGGACCTGATTTTTCAGAACAGAGGAAGGCATGCGATTGATAAGATAGCATGCAGTAGAGACAGCTTTAGGCCAGAAGTGTTGGGGTACTTTATAGTGTAGAAGAAGGATGCGAGCAACCTCAAGAAGATGGCAGTTTTTTCGTTCAACAACGCCATTTTGTTGAGGGGTGTAAGGGCAAGAAGTCTGATGTATGGTTCCACGGTCAACACAAAAAGATGTAACAGATTGTTGCATGAATTTCAGAGCATTATCAGTACGAAAAATTTTAATGGGTCGATTAAATTGTGTGTGAATTTCAGTAAAGAAGGTGCGAATGGTATCTAACACAATATCCCGACCTTTAAGCAAAAACAACCATGTGGTGCGAGAATAATCATCAATAAAGGTCATAAAATATTTCACACCAGAGTGACTGGATACAGAGCATGGTCCCCAAATATCAGCATGAACCAAGTCAAAGATTTCTTTAGAGGCAATAATTTTCTTAGCTGGAAAAACAGATCGAGTTTGTTTGCCCAAAACACAAGTTTCACATGAAAAATTATTCTCAGATAAAGTAGGAAATAAATGTCTTAATTTGGCAGCAGATGGATGACCCAGGCGAAAGTGCCACTGTAATCTTGTCACTGAAGTAGAAAGCAGAGCCGCAGCAGTAGGAGGTCCATCCAAGTAATACAGCCCATATGGTCCTTCACGGCCTGAACCAATCCTCGTCTTCGTGCGGAGATCCTTCAAAACACAACCAGAAGGATCAAATTTAATAGAGCACTTGAGTTGTTTAATCATCTTACTGACTGACCATAAATTAACAGGAAACTTTGGAATATATAAAACAGAATTCAAGTGCAATTTTGGTGACAGCGGAACCGTGCCAGTGCCATGAACAGCAGTTTTGGATCCATTTGCAACAGTAACAGAAGTTATAGGAGCAGTTTTATGGAGACTCGAAAAAAGGTGAAAATCACCAGCCATATGAGTGGATGCACCTGAGTCAATGCACCACTGTTTGTTACCAGATGATGGAGAAGCAAGCATGGCAGAAGGTCCGGAAGTAGACGAGGATGGCATCTGCGCAAGACGTTCCTGGAACATCTTTTCGAACTCTGAACGTAACCAGTCGGTGTTTGCTGGAGCAGTAGCAGTGTCAGTAGTAGAGTCGACAGCAGGTTCTGTAGCAGCCTGGTTAGCCCAAGCTGGCTTGCCGTGCTTAATCCAACAACGATCTTCAGTATGATTGTCCCGGCCACACCAGTTGCAATAGTGAGGGCCGGGAGGAGCACCACGTCTAGAAGAGCCTCGGCCTCCTGAGGGAGGAGGACGACCACCACGGCCACGACCGCGACCACGGCCACGACCGCGACCACGGCCACGACCGCGGCCAGAATCAGCAGAGCGAGCAATAAGCGCAGGCTGCTCAACAACAGAAGTGAGAGTCATGGATGACAGACGTTGGACTCTTTTGAGAATATCCCGAAGAGTCGGTAGCGGGTTACTGGATAGTATCTGGTCAACCACACCAGAAAAGGAGGCAGGAAGTGCAGCCAAGAATTGCACCAGTTGCAGTTCGTAGCGTTGTTTTTGAGCAATTTTGATGTCCGCCGTCAAAGGGTGGTAGAGTTCAAATTCATTCCATAGTGCCGAGCATTGGTTGTAGAAGTCATCAATAGAAGTGTCAGTGGAGAACTCCTTTTTCGCCAAGGTTTTGAAGATCTCAAAAACGCGCTTTGGATTCTCCTGATGGGAATAAACATGGGACAGTTGATCCCACATGGCCTTCACATCATGAAGGCAGAGCAGAGATTGGCTAATACGAGGCTTGGTACTGTTGAGGATCCAAGACATGACGCCGGAATCATCTTTGGACCACTGCGCATAACTTTGTCTGATTTTGTCATCCGAATCAGCAGTAGGGGCAGCAGGAGGCTCAGCCGTAAGATGGTGATACCGGCCTTGTGCTTTGACATATAGCACAAAGGATGCCGACCAGAGATGGTAGTTGGAGCCACCGTCGAGCTTCACTGTGGTGACGCAAAGAGACCGAGGAGGCTCAGGGAAAGCCATGGCAGAAGCGGCCGACGCAGAAGCAGATCAGAGAAAACAACCCACAAAGGGCAGATAACAGCAACAGAGATCTGACATGTCAGATCAGAAGACCCGTATCGGGCAGAATATGCATAGAGAAACCTACGCCGTCATGAGGAAAACTCAACGTTCCAACATGAGGCGCAGGCAGAGAGAACGGTGAGACGGAGAGACTCTCAACTTAACCAGCCAGTGGGTGTCCGAATGTAGATCCGACGAGCACCCGAACGTAAACCGAAAGGAGAGGTAAAAACCAGTGTCAGCCGGCCGGAAGCGTAGGGACCCAAAGACGGGAGAAGGTTGTGGGGTGGTGGTTTGTGGAGGAGAGGAGGCGGCGGCGTGAAAGGATAGGAGGAGGGGGAAGGGCCAGCGGCGGGGAGCAGGAGGGGGGGGGGGCGGCGCTGGGGGGAGGGGGGGCAGCGGCGGGTGGAGGAGGGGAGAAGGAGGAGGCAGGGGAGGGCGGCGCCTGGGGAAGGTGGCGGTGGGCAGCGGTGGAAGAGGGGGGGGGTTGGCGGCGGGCGGGTGGGGGGGGCGACGGGCTTACGTCATGGGTGGGCTTATGGGTGGCGAAAAGGGTAACCTGCTCTTGATACCATATAGATAGGAAAAGAGTTGTTTATTCAGTGAGTAAAAAGGTGTACATGGTACTCTCTTATATAGCTATAGAGAGTTAAGACATACATACAAGCAGGCAATATGGGACTAATACAAAAGAACATAACACAGTAGAAACAGAAAATAACACAGTATTTCTATAATATTTAATGGTGAAGACCCAGTGGCAGCCAACAGTAAAGCAGGAAGCAGGATGATCCACAAGCTCCCATGTCTTGCAATCAGAGAGTGCCTGCATTTCATGTTCCATAGAATGTTTCCATGCAGGAATGAGAAGAGCTTCTGCAACAATTTTGTGAATAGAGACAACAAAGATAGTAGTAGTGAATCACGCAAAATTTTCATTCAGATTAGAAGATGAGCAGAAATGACTAATATAATTTCGTGCAGGAACGGACACACTTCCGCTGACTGATAGGTAGGTGTAAGTCAGAGGTTACCTCAGTGGTTGTATGATTATCCGTAGAAGGAGGAATTGGTTGTGGAGGGGCCATGGAGGGAGTACTTGTCTTGTTTCTTCGGTTGTAAACTTGCAGAGGTCGGGCTTCAGTTGGCTGCTCAGAAGAGGGCACAATCTCAACAACATCAGGCAACGTGGGTACCAAAATATCACTGGAGAGTGAGACTCCGTCATCAGAGTATTATGGCATATGCTAAAAAAATACTACATCAACACTCAGAAACCATTGCTTCAGAATAGGATCAAAGCAACGACATGCTTTCTGGGTTCTAGAATATCCCAAAAAGATACACTTGGTGGAGCTAGGATCAAGTTTTGTTAACCCCGGGCGAAGGTTTTTGACAAAACAGGTACACCCAAAAATGCGGGGAGGGACAGAAAAAAGTTGGGCATAAGGAAAAAGAATGTTGTAAGGAATTTGATTGTACAAAACAAAAGATGGCATGCGATTGATAAGATAGCACGTCGTAGAGGCAACCTCAGGCCAGAAACGTTTAGGAACTTTATAATGAAGATATATAGTGCGAGCAACCTCTGACAAATGGCGGTTTTTCCTTTCAGCAACTCCATTTTGTTGTGGAGTGTAGGGGCAAGTAGTTTGGTGTAGAGTGTCACAGACAGAACAAAAGGATGTCACCGATTTTTGCATAAATTCAAGGGCATTATCAGTGCGGAAAACTTTAATGGGTTTGCTAAATTGTGTCTATACTTCAGAGAAAAAATGCTAATATTATCCAAAACCGTGTTGCGATCTTCTAGTAAAAACAGCCAAGTAGCATAAGAGTAATCATCAATGAAGGTCATAAAGTATTTAACTCCAGAATGACTAGGAATAGAACACGGACCCCAAATATCTGCATGAACAATGTCAAAAATGCCTTTAGAGCCAATATCTTTCTTAGCAGGAAACACAATACGACTTTGTTTACCCAACTGACAAGATTCACAAGAAAATGTTTTTTTCAGATAAAGCAGGAAATAAATGTTTCAGTTTTGTAGCAGAGGGGTGGCCAAGCTGGTAGTGCCAGTGGAGTCCTGTCACTGATGTTGACAGAAGTGCAAATGCCGTTGGTGGTCCATCCAGATAGTAGAGTCCGTCTGGTCCTCATGGCCCGAACCAATCATCTTCTTCGTGCAGAGATCCTTCAAAACACAACCAGAAGGATCAAATTTAATGGAGCACTGAAGATTTTTCAAATCTTATTGACAGAAAGCAGGTTAACAAGAAATTTTGGGATATATAAAACGGATTTCAGATGCAGTTTACGAGACAAGGGAACAATGCCAATGTCATGAACGGAAGTTTTAGAACCATCAACAACAGTAACAAGTGGAATCTGAGTAGTTTTAGTAAGGGCAGAAAATAAGTTGATATCACCGACCATATGAACCGATGCAATATAGTCAATGCACCATTTATTGTTACCAGCAGAAGGAGAGGCTAGCAAAGTAGAAGATCCAACAATGAATGTAGATAGAAGCTGATACATGCGTTCTTGAAAATTTTTCTCGAACTCGGAGCGAAGCCACTCAGGTGAAGGCCTAGCAAGTGGTTGTTCAGGTGTAGTAGTACCAGTCGAAGTCTCTATAGATGCTTGGTTGGCCCAAGAAGGTTTACCGTGCTTAATCCAACATCGGTCTTCATGTGATTGTCTCGTCCACAGAAGTTGCAGAAGTGAGGACCAACATGTTGTCCTCGACCAGTAGCAGTAGAAGATGTGCGTCCGTCGTTAGTAGGGAGACAACCTCCACGCCCACGTCCTCGACCGCGTCCACGGTCGGAATCAGCGGTGCGAACATCCAAAGCAGGGTGTTCGATTGCAATGGTGGAGGTCATAGATGGAAGTCTTTGAAGACGCTTGAGGACACCCCGAAGAGTTGGCAGTGGGTCACTCGATAGAATCTGGTCGACCACCCCAGAAAAGGAAGCTGGAAGCGCGACCAAAAATTGGACTAGTTGCAGTTCATTGCGTTGCTTCTGGGCTTCTTTGATGTCGGCTTTCAAAGGATGATAAATCTCATATTCATTATAGAGGGCTGAGCATTGATTATAGAAATCCTCAACAGAAGTGTCAGATGAAAATTCCTTCTTGGCCAAAGTTTTGAATATTTCAAAGACTCTCTTGGGATTTTGTTGATGAGAATATATGTGAGATAGTTGATCCCACATTGCCTTAGCATCATGAAGACAGAGTAAAGACTGGCTGATCCGTGGCTCGGTGCTATTAAGAATCCATGACATAACACCAGAGTCATCTTTGGACCATTGTGCATAAGCTTGCTTGCTTTTCTCATCCGCCGTAGCAGCAGGGGCAACTGAGGGTTTAGTGGTGATATGAGAATGGCGGACTTGTGCTTTGACATACAAGACGAAGGACGCCGACTAGAGATGATAGTTGGAGCCATCAAGTTTAACTGAGGTAACACACAGGGAACAAGGAGGCTCAACAGATGCCATGGAAAACAGATCTGAAGCAAAACAAGTAGAAAAGACTGCCAGTGCAGCAGTACTAGAACCCACCAACAAAGATCAGTAGATCTGAAGAAACCCACGATGGGGCAGTAGAGCACAACTGTAGATCTGACACATCAGATCAGAACAGACCTGCTACAGGCGGAATAATTGATAAGGAACCTACGCCATCATGAAGAGAATTAAAATATCACCATGAGGCATAGGTAGAAGAAGCCGAAGATCTGGGGGACTCTCAACGTGCAATGACAATGACTGTCCGGAGACGTCAAGGACGCAGAGTAGTAGTGTTAGGAAGGGAGGAGGTTAGATGAGGAGAATAATGGGTGATGTGATTGGTGGTAGGGGGAAGGAAATGGATCGGGCTTGGAAAGTGGTGGAGAGGGCAGTAACAGGAGAGAGGAGTGGGAGGGAGGAGTGGGGCGGTGTGGCTGTTGGGTTGGTGTGGCAGCGCGAAGAGGGAGGGGGGCGGGCGGCGGCGCCGGCGGGGAGAGGATGGGAAGGGTGGGGCGGCGGCTGAGAGGGGGAGGTGTGGGAGCAGCGGCGGCGGGCTGGGGGGGGAGGGGACAACAACAACGATGTGGGGGGAGGGGGTTGGCGGTGGCGGGGGGGGGGCTAGGTCATGAAGAGAGTAGGGTTTGAACTTGTACGCGGGGGGGGAGGGAAGGGAACCTGCTCTTGATACCATATATAGAGTTGAATATAAATGTATTGGATGATTAAAAGGTTTACAGTGCATTCTATTATATAGGATAAGAGGGGAGATATAAAACAGAGATGAGCAATATGGGACAAAACCACACAAGTAAAAACATAAGTGAGGTACATGCTAGGCACATGACACTCATTGAAACATAAACACATCTCTATAATGCTAATATATGGGGACCATTTCTGTTACTAGCCTCTTTGGATTTCGCTATATTATGACTTTCATTGATGATTACTCTCCGGGAAATTGGCTATTTCTTTCAAAATATCACAATTACATTTTAGACACTATTATTACATGCTTTACTGAAATTCAAGCTCAGTTCAATAAAGCTATAATTGTTTTCAAACTGATAAAGCCTTAGTTCATGCAAAAATCCATTGGCTTGTTTTGTACTACTCGCGGTACTATACATCAGACTTCCTGCTCCTACAAACCACAACAAAATGGTGTGGCAGAGAGGAAAAATGCCATCTTCTTGAAGTGGCCCGTACTATTCTTCTTCACTATCATGTCCCAAAGAGATTTTGGCCTGAAGCACTCTGTACTACATGCTACTTTATTAACCGAATGCCCTCATTGATCCCAAAAAATCAAGTCCCCTACAATTTAATTTATCTAGATGCACCTCTTTTTTCTTTACCTCCTTGCCTCTTTGGCACACTTGTTTTTTTAAGAACCTTTTCCCCACACTAACTAGACTTGATCCTTGCTCCATTAAGTGTGTTTTTCTGGGATATTCTAGAACTCAAATAGGATATCAGTGTTATGATCCTACCAATCGACAATGTTTTGTCACTGCTGATGTGATGTTTTTAGAATACAGGCCATACTACTCTGAAAAGGGGTCTGCTTTTATCTAGTGATCTACTAGATCCTACTCCATTCCCTCAAGTTGTGGAAGATGTTCCTAATGAAGAAACTGAAGTTCTTTCTCTACCCCTTAAAGTTTACTAGCGAAGACCCAAGGTTACAATATCCTCCATGGCCCCTCAACAACCACATCCTCCTTCGTTGGAAAATACAACACCTCCTAGGTACTTTCTAACCTACACCTTCCCATAGGTCAGAGAAAAGGTGTTCCTTCCTGTACTTAGCATTCAATTAGTAATTTTTGCTCTATTATCAATCTTGGTACTAGCTTTGCCTGCTTTACTACTAGTATCTCTGTTGTTTCTGTACCAAAGAATGCTACTGAAGCACTTCAACATCATGCCTGGCATCAAGCTATTGAAACTGAGATGACCGCTCTTCGTCAATCGACAGACGTGAGACCTTATTGATTTTCCTTAAGATTCCTTCATAGTTGGACGTCTCTGCATATTCACTATTAAATATCAGCCTGATGGTACAATTGAACGGTTGAAAGCACACCTAGTTGCGAAAGGTTATGCTCAGACCTATGGGGTGGACTGTTTTGAAACTTTTTCTCATGTTGCTAGGCTTAATTCTGTTCGGGTGCTTATCACTGTTGTTGTGAATAATGATGGGCCTCTTTTTCAACTTGACATTTAAATTTTTTTTATATGGAGACTTGCATGAGGAAGTCTATATGGAACAACCACCTGTATTTTTTGCTCAGGAGTGTTCCAAGGTCTACAGACTCAGGAAAGCAATTCATGGCCTAAAATAAAGCCCCCGAGGATGTTTGAAAAATTAAGCCAGATTCTCCTTAAATTTAATTTTGGATGCTCACATTCTGATCACTTTGTTTTCATAAGAAAGCCGCTTCAGGGCTTGTTATTCTTATTTTGTATGTGGATGCCATAATTCTGTCTGGTAGCGACAAAGAAGGTATTCAAGCTACTTAAAGCTATCTTGAACAACATTTTGTTATAAAAGATCTAAGGAAACTCAAATACTTCTTGGGAATTGAAGTTTTCTGATCTTCTTTTGGCATCTGTCTTTCATAATGTAAATATGTTCTAAGATCTTCTCAAAGGAATAGGCATGCTTGGTACTAAACCTACTAGCACTTTGCTGGATCCCAATACTGATTGGGATGATGAGTCTTCACCACCTTATACTGACAACCACCAATACAGCAGATTGATTGGTAAGCTGATTGATTTCACAGTCATCAGATTGGACTTGTCAGTAGGTATTTGGATTAACCTTGACAATGTCATTGGGATGTTGTCTATCACATCCTTGAATATCAGAAGAATTCTCCACGGAAAGGATTGTTGTACCAACGACATGGACATTGCAAACTCACTAATTATTCTGACTCTGATTATGTTGGTAGTATATGTGATTGAAAATCTACCTCGAGCTACTGTAATTTTCTTGGAGGCAATCTGGTTACATGCACAATAAGAAGCAGACTGTAGTTGCTCGGTCTAGTGCTAAAACAAAGTATAGAGCCATGACTCATATGGCTTGTGAGCTGATGTGCATCTCAGGACTCAAAGAATTTGATATCTATGATCCATATCCTATTCCTATGTACTGCGACAACAAAGCCTCGATTTTATTGCCAGCAATCCTACTTTTCATGAGTACACTAAGCATATAGAAGTGGATTGCCACTTTGTTCGGGAGTCGATTCTATCTGGTTGCATCTACACTCCTTATCTCCGGATAGAAGATCAAGTTGTTGACATCTTCACCAAGGTCCTTCCAAAGACTCGTTTTGCTACATTAGTGGACAAGTTGGGCATGTTTGACATCTATGCTCCAGCTTGAGGGGGAGTCTTGATATATATGCTTTATGCTTAATCTTTATCTTATGCTTTAGACTTGTCTTTGTTTTTAGCCTCTCTTTTATCCAATATCTACTAATTCTGTTTTCCACTTACTCTCTTGTCCTATAAAAGAGAGTGCCTTGTTTTTGTATAAGATTATTGTTTTCTATACCTAACATATTGAATCACTTATATTCCACACAGCAGTTAATTTTTAGTTTCCAGAGAGTTTCATGTTTAGTGGCATTCTGTTAAATTGATTACTATATCTACTGATTTTTCTGGGTTCAATCTGTAAATTAAGGGCACGGTCAAGTATTGGCTAGAAAGACTGTCATAGTTCAATAATCTTTACTTAATCCTGTACTGTTTCATAGTAAATCTGGAAGTGAAGATGATTATTGATGTATTTTTTGGAACAGGTCTTTATTCGATCAGAACAATTTCAAGGAGAACTGAAGTTCAGGTCAAGGAAATATCTTTATTGACACTGCTTATGCTTGTGATTTACATAGTAGTATGTCTCTTTCTATTATTATGTTTCTAACAGTCTGTTAGCTATTTATGCAACTTATCAGAATTGACGAGCAACAATTTCCGACAACTGACAAAGGCACTCGTTTGAATAATACTCCACTAGCTAACCAGGAACCAGAATGGGGACGTTATGCAAGAGGGGCATTATATGCATTGCAACACAGTGGTTACCATCTCAATCAGGTTTCATTGTCTATACATGCTTGAGATTGAATCAAAATTTATTACTACCAATTTAATAAGGAAACATAGTATAAAAAAAGAGATAATAACATAGTAGAATGTAGCAAAATGATGTTTAATACTAATAAAGGTAAAGTACATAGTAGGTTTGGACGATGTCCAAGGATGGAGGTCAATCCAAAATGACAAAATACATCCCAAAGTACCATCAGTTCAAGAATTTTTGTCTCTAGCATTGAAAACCATAATAAACTAGTGTTAGAGAGTCTGTTTATTTATGTTATTAAGTGTTTTGTAATATGGGCCCAAGTATGTCTTGGCCCATTAGGGTTAGGTTGTGTCTGTATGCTTCCATGTTCTCCTATTTATAGGAGCACAGCTTCTTCTATTCGAAACAACGGTTATCCGTCTCTTATTTTTTCATAACTAGCAAACAAAAATGTAATATATTTAGTCATCTAATCCCCCCCCCCCCCCCCCCCCCCCCACAACACACCCACACACAAAAAAACATACCAGTTCATGGTGGTGGTGGTGCTTCCACCCCTGTCCTCAATTGTTAAACTTCTCCCACTTCTTAATCTCTCCTCTCCCCCTCCTATTCCGACTGCCCAGACTTCGTCCCTCTTTACTCCCTGCCTCTGTCAAATTAGTGCGTGAAACGACGAACATTCCTGATATCAATGCAACCCAGAGATTGCTACATGTAGACTTCTTCCTCCAACTGGCCCTGGAGGAACAAATTCTTGATATCAAGCTGGAACAAGGGCCATTACATATAAGTTGTCTAGAGGGAAATGGAATTGTTTATTCAGTGAGTAAAACAGGTTACATGATAGTCTCTAATATAGCTAATGAGAGTAGAGACATAAGTACAAGTGAGCAATATGGGACTAAAAGTAAACAGTAAAACAACAAGTAAATAACACAGTAACACAATATATCTATACTCCCCCTCAAGCTGGAGCGTAGATGTCAAACAAGCCCAGCTTGTCAATCAGAGTCTGAAACCGAGCTTTAGGCAAGATCTTAGTGAAGATATCCGCAAGCTGCTTGTCAGTGCCAATATATGGAGTGCAGATATGTCTAGACAGAACTTTCTCCCGAACAAAATGGCAATCAACCTCAATATGCTTCGTGCGTTCATGAAACGTGGGGTTGCTTGCAATAAAAATCGAGGCTTTGTTGTCACAGAACATAGGAATGGGACTAGAATAAGCAATGTCAAACTCTTGAAGAAGGCAACGAACCCACAGAAGCTCACATGCAGTATGAGCCATGACTCTATATTCGGCCTCTACACTGGATCTAGCAACCACAGTTTGCTTTTTGCTCCACCAGGTGACTAGGTTGTCTCCCACAAAGGTACAGTATCCAGAAGTGGACTTTCGATCAGATCGACTTCCTGCATAGTCAGAATCAGAAAATCCAGATTGATTGCAATGGCCATGCTTTTTATACAGAAGACCTTTCCCTGGCGAGCTTTTAAGATATCGTAGGATGTTACACATAGCGTCCCAGTGGCACTGCCGGGGTTTATCAAGGTACCGACTTATGAATCCCACAACAGCTGCTAGGTCAACCCTAGTGACCGTCAGGTAGATAAGCTTGCCTACCAGCCTTCAAAATTGGTGACGATCATCATAAGGTGGAGAGCTATCATCATCCCAATCCATGTTGGGATCTAGAGGACTGTTGGCTGGCTTGCAGCCCAGCATGCCGGTTTCCTGCAATAAATCCAAAACATATTTTCTTTGTGGAAGACAGATTCCTGCAGATGATCTGGCAACTTCAATACCAAGAAAATATCACAGTTTGCCAAGATCCTTGGTGATGAAGTGTTGTGCCAAATAATGTTTGGTTGCCTGGATACCCGCATTATCACTGCCAGATAAAACAATATCATCTACATATACAATCAGAATAACAAGCCCTGCTGCTGACTTACGAATAAATACAGAATGATCAGATTGTGATCGCTGAAAGCCAAAAGTAATTAAGATCTGACTGAGTTTATCAAACCAGGCACGCGGGCTCTGCTTAAGACCATAGATGGCCTTTCTGAGTTTACATATTATGAAGGCAGACTCCCCCTGAGAAACAAATCCCGGCATTTGCTCCATGTATACCTTCTCCTGAAGATCTCCATAGAGAAAAGCGTTTTTGACATCAAGTTGACACAGAGGCTAGTCTTTATTTACAGAAATAGAAATCAGAATACGAACAGAATTCAGGCGTGCAACTTGAGAAAAGGTCTCAAAGTAGTCAACACCGTATGTCTGTGTGTAACCTTTTGTAACTAATCTGGCTTTCAGGCGTTCAATGGTACCATCCAGTTGATATTTAATAATAAATATCCAGCGGCAGCCAACGGTATGGCACAAAGAGGGACGATCAACCAGATCCCAGGTGTGACGATCACAGAGTGCATGCATTTCTTGCTCCATAGCATGGTTACGTTCTGAGTTCGAGAAGATGTTCCAGGGACGATCACATCAGGAGACGGTAAATCCTCAACAATCACAAGTAACGGTGTGGTAGCCATAATATCAGCAGACAATTTTGCGCCATCAGTAGAATAGTAAGGCATATGCTCAAAAAAGGTCACATCCGCACTAACAAACCACTATTTTTTAATAGGATCAAAATAGCGGTAGCCTTTTTGTGTACGGGAATATCCCAGAAAAACACATTTGACCGAGCGAGCATCAAGTTTGGTGAGCCCAAGACGAAGATTTTTCACAAAACAAGTACTCCCAAAATTGTGAGGAGGCAGAGAGAATAAGGGTTTATCAAGAAACAAAATGGCATACAGGACCTAATTTTTCAAAACAGAGGAAGGCATGCGATTGATGAGATAGCAACCCGTAGAGACAGCTTCAGGCCAGAAATGATGGGGTACTTTGTAGTGTATGTGAAGAGTGCGAGCAACCTCAAGTGACGATTTTTTCTTTCAACGACGCCATTTTGTTGAGGAGTGTAAGGGCAAGTGGTCTGATGTATGGTTCCTGAGGCAGCACAGAAGGAGGTAACAAATTGTTGCATGAACTCAAGTGCATTATCAGTACGCAAAATTTTGATAGGTCGGTTAAATTGGGTGTGAATTTCAGCAAAGAAGGTACGAATAGAATCCAACACAGTATCTCGACCTTTAAGTAAAAATAGCCATGTGGTGCGAGAATAATCATCAATAAAGGTCATAAAATATTTCACACCCGAGTGACTCGATACGGAGCACGGTCCCCAAATATCAGCATGAACAATGTCAAAAATTTTCTTTAGAAGCAATAACTTTCTTAGCAGGAAAAACAAACTGAGTTTGTTTGCCTAAAACACAAGTTTCACAGGAGAAACTGTTCTCAGATAAAGTAGGGAATAAATGTTTTAATTTGGTAGCAGATGGATGGCCCAAGCGAAAGTGCCACTGTAGTCCCATCACTGAAGTAGATAGCATAGCAGAAGCAGCAGGAGGTCCATCCAGATAATACAGCCCATCTGGTCCTTCACTGCCCGAACCAATCCTCGTCTTCGTGCGGAGATCCTTCAAAACACAACCAGAAGGATCAAATTTAATAGAGCACTTGAGTTGTTTTATCATCTTACTGACTAACAACATATTAACAGGAAACTTTAGAATATATAAAACAGAATGCAATTGCAGTTTTGGTGAAATAGGAACCGTCCCAGTGCCATGAACTGCAGTTTTGGAGCCATTTGCAACAGTAACAGATGATATAGTAACACATTTTTTTAGAACAGAAAATAGACGAAGATCACCAGCCATATGAGTGGATGCACCCGAGTCCATGCACCACTGTTTGTTACGAGATGATGGAGAAGCGAGCATGGCAGAGGGTCTTGGTGTAGACGAGGATGGCAGCTGTGCGAGACGCTCCTGGAACATCTTCTCGAACTCAGAACATAACCATTCCGCGTGTGCAGGAGCAGCAGGTGCGTCAGCGGTAGAGTCAGCAGTAGTTTCTATAGCAGCCTGGGTAGCCCAAGCGGACTTGCCGTGCTTAATCCAGCATCGATCTGCATTATGATTGTCCTGACCACATCAGTTGCAGTAGCGAGGGCCGGGAGGAGCACCACGTCCAGGAGCAGATGATCCTCGACCTCCCGAGGGAGGAGGGCGACCGCGACCACGACCACAAACAAAATAAACAGAGCGAGCAATAAGCGCAGGGTGCTCAACAACAGGAGTAGGAGTCATGGACGACAGGCGTTGGACTCTTTTGAGAACATCCTGAAGGGTAGGCAGCAGATCACTTGACAGGATCTGGTCAACCACACCAGAAAATGAGGTAGGAAGAGCAGCTAAAAACTGAACAAGTTGCAGTTCGTTACGTTGCTTCTGAGCAATTTTGATGTCCTCCGTCAAGGGGCGGTAGAGTTCAAACTCATTCCACAGAGACGAGCATTGATTGTAGAAGTCATCAATGGAAGTGTAAGGGGAGAACTCCTTTTTAGCCAAGTTTTTGAAAATTTCAAAAACTCGCTTGGGATTCTCTTGATGAGAGTAGACATGGGACAGTTGATCCCACATAGCCTTAGCATCATGAAGGCAGAGAAGTGATTGGCTAATCTGGGGCTCGGTACTGTTGAGGATCCAAGACATGACGCCAGAGTCATCCTTGGACCATTGTACATAGCTTTGTCTGGTTTTGTCATCCGCATCAATAGTAGGAACAACAGGGGGCTCAGTCGTAAGATGGTGATACCGGCCTTGTGCTTTGATATATAGAACAAATGACGCCGACCACAGATGATAGTTGGAGCCGCCGTCGAGCTTCACCGTGGTAACACACAGAGAACGAGGAGGCTCAGATAAGGCCATGGCAGAGGCAGTAGTCGATGCAGCAGCAGAGTAGATCAGAGACCCACAAAGGGGCAGATCACAACAACAAGGATCTGACGAGTTAGATCAGAAAACCCATATAGGGCAGAATATGCATATATATAGAGAAACCTACGTCGTCATGAGGAAAGCTCAATGTTCCTTCATGAGGGGTGGGCGGTGGCTGGAGGGTGGGGGAGGGGGGGTAGGGGGGTGGACGGCGGCTGGAGGGTGGGGAGGGGGGGCGGAGGGTGGGGAAGGGCTGGGGGGGCGGCGAGTGAAGGAGAGGAGGGGAGGGGTCTGCGGCGCTGGGGGAGGGGCAGGCCGGCGGCGGGTAGGTGGTGGGGGCAGTGGAGGGAGAGGGGGGAGGGGTTGGTTTTCTTACGTCACTGCGGACGGGTGGGTGGGGAAAAAGAGACCTGCTCGTGATACCATCTAGAGGGAAATGGAATTGTTTATTCATTGAGTAAAACAGGTTACATGATAGTCTCTATAATAGCTAATGAGAGTAGAGACATAAGTACAAGTGTGCAATATGAGACTAAAAGTAAAACAGTAAAACAACAAGTAAATAACACAGTAACACAATATATCTATAAGTTGCAAGAGATATGATGATGCAGAACGAAGAATACGAGAAACAAGTGAAAAGGTATTAAAGAAGTCCACCCTAAGGTCTGCGGGAAGCCTTTGGCGACAAGACATGCTTTGAGATGTTCAACTAAGCCGTGAAAATGGAACTTTACGGATAAGATCCAACAACAACCCAAATGTCCATGTTCTAAAGCGTCGGGACAATATCTCAGGTACCATCATGCAGAGTTGCCATCTCTTCAAACATCAAAGCTTTCACACTAGGGTGTCATAGGGCCTCGTGATAGCTTTTAGGAGTCTTTTTGGAATCTATGTGCTGGGAAATATATTTATCATTTCGATACAGTTTAAAAAGACAACGGATTTGAGATATGGGATGGCATATAGTGCAAAAAATACCTATTCGAAGTGCCAAAGGACATGTTGAATCTGCAGAGTTCAATGAGGGCGTCAGATTTTGGAGCTAGGGATTCACCTTTGTTTGTCAATTCAAATATTGGTTAACTGAAGAATAGTAGGCAAGTGAGGTGGTGGCATAGGCAAGGTAGGATGTGGTGGAGAGTTAGTACGGTTGGAATCTAAAGGATCAGAAAGATCTTATATGATAAACTCATTCTGTGATGAGGGAGGTGGCAAAGTAGGCGTAGTGAAGATGTCAAACTCATGAAAGTAACATCCACCAAGACATACATAAGCTGGTTGCTTGTGCAATAACATTTGTAACCTTTTTGAAAGATAGAATAGCCTAGAAAATAGTCTTAATCAAGTACGAATTGAGTTTGTTTTCCTTAGGATCAAAGTTGGGAACAAAGGCAATACAACCGAAAATTCAGAGAGGAAGATGAAAGATTTGTGTTCAGGGGATAATAGAAAATATGATTTTGTTTAGAAGAACAAAAGATGGTTGGCAATTGATGAGGCAACATGTTGTGAGGATGGCTTTAGAGCAGTATAATTTCGGCAATTGATCTTGAAAATGAAGGCTCGAATGATGTCCAACAAGTGGCGATTATTGTGCTCAACAACTCCACTTTTTTGTAGAGTGTGGGCATCTTTGATGGATTATACCAGTATCAGGCAGTCTCTGTGCAAAAGACTTTAATGGATTTATTATACATATTTTTAATCATTTTATAAAAGGATTGAAATATATCAAACACTGCTTCACTAGATTGATATATCCGCATCATTCTAGAGAAGTCATCGTCACACGTCAAAAAATATTGAAATCCATTAGAATTTGTGTTTTTAAAGGGATTACAAAATGTCATTGTGAAAAAATCATATATTATTGTGGAACATTAAAAAGTGTTGTGTGGGAAGGAAATCTTATGTCTATAGAAAGTTATGTAGCATTTACAAGTATCAACATGTTTAGCAACAAATATTAAGTTAAAAGGAAAGTTTGAGATGAAACACACATGCTGACATTTAAGTTTGGGTGAAAGATATACACTGCCAAAGCGTTAATGGTTTTAATAGATATGCCAACAAAGGTGACATAGGAATAGGGAATATATGATACAAGTTTTGAAAGGTGTCTCTACTAGTCATGTGCTGTCTGACCTTGGAGTCTACTATCCAGGAAAGTTCAAGGCTATTGTTGACCTCTGGAGTCTACTATCCAGAGGTACTAAAGATGTTGCAACGAGCTGCGGAGTCATGGAATCCCCAGACCCTGAACGGTTTTGAGACGCCTGCAGGAGCTGCTTGTACTTGGTAGAAGAGATGGTGACTTGAGAAGAGTTGTCTATAGTTTGGGCAACCTGAGTTGTATGAAGTCCACTCCCTCTTACATAATGATGCTCGTGAATTTGGTAGGACTTCTTTTCAAGGTGACCATGTTTGTTGCAGAAGGTACATTTTGTCTGGGGGCACGTGCACATGAAACAACAACCATGTCAAGTTGTGGTTTTCGTGGAGTAGCCGAGTTGAGTTGTCGTTGCATGTTTGATTGTTGGATACGAGAATAAGCATATTCCATAGTTGGGAACTGGTCTCATGCGGTCATGCTAGGATGATGCAACAGACAAGTGTGTATGTCAGGTGCAAACTATTGCGAAATTTTGCCGTGATGAGGTTGTCACGTTCTTTTGTCTATTGATTAGAGCTGACCAGATGGAAGAAGTCAAGGTGTTGTGTCAGTGCGAGCAAGGTGTTGTATAAAGATTGGAACCCTGGTATTCGACAAACAGTTTACCCCCGATCTTGTAGATACACATTGTGTTCATTTCTTGAGTGAAGTAGCGGCAGGCGGCATCCACAAGTACTTAGCGTATTTGTGGAACATGTACTTGGAAGCAATAGAGGGCTCCATGCTGTTCCACAACCAATTCTTGAATTGGCCATTCCCTCGTCTCTACTCAAGGGTCTTCTCTGAATGCTTCTCAATGAACTTCAACTTTTGGATTCAAGAATAGCATAGATTGAATTTATCCTGAGTAAGTATCTCCATTTAATTTGATAATGGAGGCAGGAGCATTGTTATTGTACAGTCACCAGTAAGATGCACGATGATCAAATGAATGAGAGCTGGTAAGAAGCACAACATAGCGCTATTACATGTAACACGTGCTGTGATAGGTTTTAGGAGAGATTCCCTAACTTAGAAGCACTCACCCATGCACATAAGGAAGGTACATGGGGAGGTAGAGGGAAGGATTGGATCTTGGTGGCATGACAAAATTTAGTCGATCACCATGGACAAAGTTCGGACAATTAATGGAGGGGAATCATGGTTCCGTTGGTGAAAGACGAAGACGATGAGTTTGTTAATGTAACTGGAGGCTACGTCCTCTAGACAAACACACCCAGAGGTGATTGGTCCTCCTCCGTTGGGGGATGGTGGCGGTGCGATTAGACTCCGAGGGAGAGGTGGTGGCCCTGCTCCTCCCCTTAGGGTGTGGCGGCAGCGCCTCCTGTGAGAGCTGACAGCCTGCTATCCTCTCCTTGGGGCGATGACAGCCTCTCTTGAGGGGGGGAGCTACTACTCCCTTCTTGGGGGTGACAGAGGCTGCCCTTGAGTGGGGCGGTGGCTGTGGGCCTTGTCCCAGGTGCCTGCGGCTGCTCCTCCTCCTGAGGGGCATCGACTGCTGCTAATTCTGGGGAGGGTGGCGACACCCTGAATAAAACCCTGCGGCTGGGTTCTTAAGTTGCTCTTATACTTATGATTAATCCAGAGCTTACATTAACCAGAACAAGGATACAACGAGTCCTAATATAGAATAGGCTCGGGATAAGTTGTGCATGAGGAGTAAGATATGATAAGCTAAACCTTTACTAATGTGCTTGAGTAAGGATATGCTCATTTTCTACATCATTAACTTAATACTCTCAATGCTATATTTGAAGAAAGCATTCTTCACTTATTATGAAAAAATAACACTTCATATGAGATTTTATTCAGTGCCATTTACTTTTTGAACTTTGTTCAGCTCCGTTGATATTATCATCTCACTGTTTTAATTTGCCTTTGGCTAGTAATATAATAACAGTATTTGCTAATCTGTCAAATTAACCAGGGGATTGTTGGGTTCATAAGTGGCTCGGAAGGACTCGATAGCTCCGGTCTTAGTTCTTCTGCTGCTGTAAGTATCATATATGAAGTAGATTCAATGATATTGAACAAGTTGAACTAGTGGATGTGATGAAATAGTTGATATCTCAAGTAACTATTGAAATGTTCAATTATAAAAGGTACTCTTTCAGTTCAGTTGATAGTAGGACTCTCTCCACAACCAGAAAACATCTGACTTTGTACTTTTATGCCTGTGTCATCTTTATAACTTAACGATAGGTCCAGGTTGAATTTTCTTAGTTAAGGTGTGTGACAAAGAATTCATGAATTATGCAGGATCGCAGGAGAGTGGTAGAAAAACCAGGAACAGTTAGAATATTTAAAGAATTGAAATGTAAAGAGAGAATTTGTTTAAAAGGCAGAACAAGATTAAGCACCATGGTAGAATAGGTGCGGAGTGAGCATCTGTAAATAATCATTCCTGCTACTTGTTCAGATGTCCTTCTGTTTTAGTGATGGGTACGAGGGGACCATTTTCCCTCTTAAAAAGTATGCTATGTTGACATCAGTGAAGTTTAGGCTTTCTATCCTTGATTCTGTTCATCTTTTTATTGATACTACCATCCTCAACAGAAACTCATAAAACAATGCTATTGGGTGTTGGCGTTCACTTCATTTTTCCCCAATTGTGGTTTTGTCATTTCAATCCCTTGAGATTTTTTAGCTATGGGAATGCTTGAAATTTCAATTTCCATCAATTTGTCTTCTCTTACAGTTGTTGAAGACACAAAATTGATCATATTGAAACGTTCCTTGACTAGGGCCTTTTTTGTGGCTCGGGATGGTTTTCTACATTCAAACAAATTAAGCATCTTTGAAATCTGAAGCAACTCACGGATCTGTTTATCAGTTTTAACTGTAATTCTGTTCTGATGCAGGTAGGTATTGCTTATCTATTGGCCTTGCAAAGTGCCAACAACTTGGTGATATCCCAAGATGTGAACATCGAACTTGACCGGTATGCTTGTTTCTCACTTGAAGTTACTTATTCAAAATGTATGACAAGACTGGATATGATAAATATGATAAAAGATCTCTCTTGCAATTTCCACGGTGTTTGTGTGGTTATACCTGCTGTTTTTCTTCTTAAATAATAGCTTATCTGTTTTGTCAGTGCAGGATCATTGAAAATGAATATTTAGGATTAAGAAATGGCATTCTTGATCAATCTGCTATCCTTCTTTCTACATATGGATGTCTTACATGCATGAATTGTAAGGTGAAAGGCGTTTTTGTTTATTTTGTTTTGGAGACATTATCTTCTAAAAGCTGTTAATATATAGTAGAACAATCCTACTTCCAAAGTCTATATTGAAACACAAATGGATTCGAAACTATGTATTATAAATTCTTACAGTGTAATCTTACTTCGAAGGTGACCGGAAGTTGAAAGAACATTTTAATGTAAGCCTAAGGAAGCAAAAATAAAAGGAAATTTAGGATGGAAGAGAGTTTATTTGAGAGTCATGCTTTGGGTATAGGAGAAACTATTTCTCATGCCGCGGATTCCACAGTGAGACCATTTATTAAGGTGACATTAGGTAATGCACATTGGTTGGTGTAGCTGGTAAACACCTTATGTATCCCTTGAGATGTGATCAACAACACCTAGGTCAATAACCAAAGAAGATGAGGATTATTCGCGGATCCGTCTGGCAATTGGAATTGCCCTCTAGGGTTCGGCGGACGACGCTTGTCTCGGCTTGGCGGAGGGGGCCTAGCGGCTGGCGAGCCCCGTCCCTTCTCCCCTCGGGCTCTTTCTTTGCCCCCACATACAACAGGACATCATTGACGACTTGCTTCTGTTAGGGGTTTTCTTCCTCCCTTCTATTCTCTTTGTTATTTGTCTTTTGTTGTTTGGTTTTCCTTTTGTTTGGCTGCTCTGTTCTGGGTGTTGGTGGCCCAGTCTCTCATCGATTATCAGCGTTTCTATCTCCGTTGTTATGTCGGTTTTCCTTCCCTTAGTGGAAGAATACAAAATCTGGTTTTGCCCTAGACTTTCGTCCAGTGTTGGGGGTTTCCTTCAACACCAAAAAGCAGATGATGGATGTGTTCTTCAACACTGTACTGGAAGTTATGGAAGGTCATGGGCGTTTCATATGATGAACATATCTCCAGTTCATGTACAAATACATGTTCGGGTAATTTGGATCTCATCGCGACAGATGAAAAGCAAGATTGTGGAGAGATTTTGTCAGAAAGCTGCTGAATGCGTGAATACTAAAAATCTGGACAGAAATGTTTTTGTTAGAACATAACCTATTTAGTTAATAGGTTATTAGTATATTGTCTACCTGGGCCTGTTGCCCATGGCCCTTTAGGGTTAAGTCGCTTCTTTTGTGCCTCGTTGTAATAGACTCCTCTCCTATATATAGGACAGGGGTGTACATATCAATAGAACAACACAACATTATCGTATACACTTCTTCACATGGTATCAGAGAAATAGCCCTAAGGAGACAACCTTAGCCGCCGCTCCCCTTCCTTCTCCCCTCAGCCTTGCTTTCAGACCTAGCCGTCGACCGCCCCTTCTCTTCTAGAGAGAGCAACCGGGGGACAGCCCGCCTCCTTCCATGGCTTAGGCTGGCTGCCCGCCAGGCACATTCCGGCCTCCATGGTCGCATCTTCTTCCCATTTCACATAGATTTTTATCTATGCGCCGACACCATCCTTCCTGACCCTCTATCCAATCGGAGTCTCTGGACGATGCTATTTCTCGTCCAGATCTATCCGTTGTCGTCACCTTCCCTGAGATCTGCTCGTCAAGAAGCTCCCACCGCTGCTATTGAAGAAGCCACGCTAAGCAGATCAACCTTCCGCTCCAACGACTGTCGCCATCGTCTTCACTGCCTCATTGTCCTGCGGTCCCTGTGTCGAGCCGTCACGCTATCCATCATCTCCGCATCCAACCGCTCCATCACTCTACCGCTACACCACCTCTCGGGACCGTGGACAACGTTGATTCCCGTCTAGATCCGGTCGTGGTCAAGCAAGGAGCCATCACTTTTTATGATCAATGGAGTACAAAAGACGACGCTAATTCCTGTCGACCCATAGTGCTAATTCCCGGGGTACTTGTGTCCTTGACGATGTGAATTCCTGTCGAGATCGTGCATCAACCGCTGCCGACACGGCGTGTTGTCCAAACAAGACGTGTTGTGCTCCAGAAATAATCCTCACGACGTAGAGTTTTGTCCAGAATGCAAAAGACACGTCGTGTTTCTCAAAACACATGGCATGTTCGATTCCAGAACTCGTCCTGACGGTGCAAATCGCAACAAACACAACGAGTCTTCCTCAAACACGGCGTGTCGGCAGACATCAGAGTTATACCTCCAAATTCAGTCATGGTGTGTCCACTTGGAACACGGCGTGTCGACGGAGATCCAGTTCATGCATCCGACATCCGACACGGCGTGTCACATTTCCACACCGCATGTTGCAAGGAGTCAGTCAGTTTTCAATAAAGGATCTACACGGCGTGTCAGCAATCCTACACTGTGTGTCATCAGGAGTCTGCATCTCACCCCTACCGAGTTATACAGCGTGTCAAGAGCAGTTAGAACACTTCCAGTTCCAGTTTGACGTCCTCTAAAGGTCTATCTCTCCTCGAATACTTATGATAATCGGATCCTACTATTATTTTTTGACCCAACAATTTTTTTTGCAGGGGCTTCACCCCCGCACCCCCACATTTTTCGGCCTAAGGGTCGGGCAAATGTCCTTTTCAGGTCAAGAAAAGATCCATTTATTTTCTCTATCCAGATCTCAATCGGGTTGTTTTTGCATATTGATTTTGATTATTGATTTTCATGCCGAGAAACCATTCTGGCAAAGTCACTTGCTCCCCTACCGAGTAAAATTTCGATAGTGTATCTCCTTCTACCGATGTTTCCATTTCGGTAGTCCTTTTGTTCTTTGCTACATACTACACCTCTCGTTTTACCCTTTCCCTTTCCCACCCTTCCATCAATCACGTGTGTGTCTTTCCACGTGGGGGGGGTCAAATTTCCCTTTTTCCACACCATCTACTCACTCTCGTGTATTTGGTGTGTGGGGGGGGGGAATAGAGGAGAGTGAGAGAGAGATAGAGAGAAGGGTATGAGGAGAACATGAGAAAGAATATAAGGAGAGGACATGAAGAGAGAGACATGATATGAGATGATATGATATACTTTAGGCTATCTTCATGGAGCTTGGTATTGTTCAACGCATCTGGTTTCCTGATGTCTTTGTGGCGCGCCATTCCCACTTAGCATCACATTACTTTTCAGACAACATTGAAGGATCTTATAGTGCAACATTGACACCAAAACTCCCACGTTCATACCACATCATGTACGTTAGGACAAGAGCTTGCTACGCATATTCCGGCCTCCAGTCCCTTTGGTGTTGATGACATTCCAGTTGATCATCCGTGCTGCGTTGATGGTGTTCCAGATAGTTGCTTCTTCATCTTCGAAGCTCGTCATTTTCAAGCTTGTGCCAAAATTGTATCTACAAGGATTCTTCTAGAGTCATCTTCACCGAGCTACTTCATCACGTCTTCTCCGAGTTGCATCTGCTACTTCTACGTGTTGAGATGACACCTCAACACCTCGCCCAGCGTGTTCGTGCCACGTTATGCACGTCGGTGGTCTTCTGCGCTAATTCCAGTTGACTACACTTCTCAGACAGTTCAGAGACATCTCCACTACTACATCGACACTATGCCTCCGCGTTCGTGCCGTGTTATGTATGTTGGATGTGTTGAGTGCGCTTATTCCACTCCACATTACTCTCCAGTGAAGATGGCGTAGTCATGGTATTTATGACTGTCTACTTCACATGTTCTTCTCCAGATGCACTTCAAGACAGAGACCTTCAAAGCTCGAGCTTCTCCAACCTGCAGAACACATCTCAAAGAGGCGTCATCATATCTTGTCAGTTAGGAAGTATTGTTTAAGGGGGAGTAATAATTTTTTGTATGGGGAGTGACATTTCTATCTTCCATTTGTCGTTTATTTCGTATCGTTCAATCTAGTCATGTAACTCTAAGCTTGGACATGCTTCACCAATGCTCCATCTTGAGGGGGAGTGCTTATTTAGTTAATAGGTTATTAGTCTATTATCTACATGGGCCTGTTGCCCATGGCCCATTAGGGTTAAGTCGCTTCTTTTATGACTCATTGTAATAGCCTCCTCTCCTATATATAGGACAGTGGTGTACATATCAATAGAACAACACAACATTATCATATACACTTCTTCACAGTTTTATCTATGTCCAATCATTTCTTTGTTAACATGTTGTTCCTTGTTCCCAATCTAGAGTAGTTCCAGTTTACTATGTAGATGCCGAATGGCTTTCATTAATTCGATCCATCTATTTTACCGTAAAAAAAAACAAAGAAGATGATGATGCTTTGAAAGATTGGAAGATGTATGCTAACAGTTTAGCTCTTGGAACAAATGAAGCAACCAAAGAATGAGCTTGCTGTGAAGCACAAAGTCGTATCAACTAAGTGTAGTCATCATTCACTAAAATATGATGAGTAGACTCTTCTTAGTTTTCTTTAGAAACAACCACAATATCAAAATTATTTGTGGGAAACCTGTGCAACTTGTAACATATTTCCTTAGTGTATCCCTTTCTACCATAATGTGTACGCTTTGAATGTTAACGTGACACAACACGCTCACCACCTACTACTCAGACCTCTAATGTTATGTCCTTCATGTCCATGATCGTTCATAAAGAAGTTAAATTTAACCTAATTTGTTGTAGAGGCTGACTGGATAACCATGGTAGACTTGTCATAAAAAAATTATGGAGTGGTAACCAAAATGATAATTCAAGTTAGATAATTTGTAAGTAATATATGTCTCTCCTTATATAACATGTAGAGAAACCAACGAAGAAGTAAATAAGAAGTATGGGACTAAACACAACAATCAGTAAATTAAAATAAGTAATTAATCTCTTAATACTCCCCTTTAAGCTAGAGCATAGATGTTTTTAATGGCTAACTTGTCAATCAACTATGTAAATCTCTTCCTTGGAAGTGCTTTATTAATGTGTCAACACCATGGAGTGGTGTGGTGGCTGATCAAGCCCATGACCCCTGGTCCCCTACTTAGTGTTTGTTGTCCAAACACAACCTCATTTATATAATTGACATATTGAGTCCTCATCGTGTTATATTTGTAACATGTATCATTTTTCTCTACATGCTATTCATATGCTTTATCTCCCACAAACTGCATCATCCCAAATTTGCAAGAGGTGTGCCACTAAGAAGGAGATGTAGTTATATATTACGATAATTAGAGTTAAAAAATGATATCAAACTTATAGTTATTACAAGTTTTATTGATATCACAACTTACATGATTGAAATTAATTCTTTAAACTAAACAAAAAGTATTTGAAATACATAATAGAAACTAAGTGGCATTGCGGTGATTGTCTGCACACAAGCTGTTTTGTATGATTTGCTTAATGAGTCAAAATCATGTTATCATTGTGAAATTTATTATATGTTTCATTTCTCTCAGATTGCATCATTGACATTTTGGAAATACTGCTCTAGAGATTCTAATTGTTCATCCTCATCAAATCCAAATACTCATCACTGTTACAAGTTGCAACTACTAATTCAAAATGATTTTTTTGAGTCCAGTTAAATGTATGTAACTTTACTATGGATATGTGAAACAACTACTTAAATGTGATACTACTTAATCTAGAGCATTAACTTGTTGATACCCTGATTTAGGTAGATCTACAACTTGTAAGACAACTATTTGTGAGGTAAAAGTTGTAGTATTGATCCATTAGGGTAGAAGTGAAAGATGCTAGTACGGGTTAGGGCTAATATCCCTTAAATAGTAGTGATAAGACTCCCAAAGCAATATCTCCTATCCAGCTAATGAACAACAAACACATAATCAAAGTATGTTATTTCTCGAAATGAATTATCAAAGTTGTCGAAATTCCGTGAAATGCATGCCCAAATTGGGCAAAATTCATAGAAATTGTCCAAAGTGTGAAATTTCTATAGAAATTTCTTGACAAAGTCTGAGGTACGTTTCTTTCTATTTCTGTTTACCACCAAAATTGAAAATTGATATTTTGACCCAAAATTTTAAACCATGGTTGCTCCATATAGACCTTTTTATGTAGATCATTATAAAGAAACACATATTTGACATCGAGCTGGAAAGAGCCAACTAAATTAACCACAAAAAAAATAAGAATATATACTGAATTCAGAAGGGCCACAAAAGAGGTCTCAGAATAATCAGTGCCATAAGAATGAATATAGCACTGAGCCAGTAGAAGGGCTTTCAATCACTCAATAGTAACGTCAAGTCGGGCTTGCAATTAGTCAATAATATCATTAAGATGATATTTGATAGAGAAACCCATTCACGACCAACCAATGAGAAATCATTGGGAGGAGTAGCAATATCCCAGGCATGACGCTACTGTCGGTGCAATTATCTCTTCATCCATGACTGCCGTCCACCCAGGGTGTGCTTGACTCTCATCAACAAACATAGGTGTAAAGACAACAGACAAGAAGTAGGCGTTTGCACAACACAATCGAGAATTCTAACTTAGAAGTATCAGAAGCTGGATTAGAACAAATAATTCCTTCATGGATGAGTGGATATGCAATAGGAGTGTATAGAGAGATGTGTTTTGTTGAGTGTCATGTGCATAGCATGTGCCTTATGTTTTTACTTCTGTAGTTTAGTCCCATATTGCTCATCTCTAGTTTAGTCTCTAACCCCTTCTGTTATATAAGAGACTGTATTGTACACTGGTTTATTCATTCAATAAGCAATTCCCAATTTCTCTATATGGTAAGAGCAGGTCCAATTCCTTTTTCCCACCCTGCCCCTATGCCCTAAGCCTTCACCCCCTGCCACCGCCACCCCCCGACGCCGACAACCCCTCCACCAGCTGCCGCCTCCACCCTCCCTGCCCGCCGCCGCTCACACCACCACCACCCGCCGCCGCCGCCTCCACCCTCCCTGTTCGTCGTTGCCCACACCACCACCTCCACCCGCCACTGCCCTCTCCTCCTTCCACTACCAGCTGCCGCCCCTCCTATTCCCTCCACTAGCCGCCGCCCCTCCTCCCTCCACCATCGCATTGTTGTCCTCCTCTCGTGCTTCCTCCTGCTCTTTTTTCATACGTGCAACCGTCCAGATAGCGATAGCCATCCCACATTTAGAGTGTGCTATCTCTCTGGTTGGTTGCCTGCCTGCGCTCATGATGGGATACTGATCTTCCTCATGACGGCGTGGGTTCATTTATCAGTCTATCTGCCCGACACGGGTCTCTTCTGATCTGATGCATCAGATCCCTGCTGCTGCTACTGCCCCATAGCGGGTTATTTATTCACTGCCTGTTGTTGCTGCGCCGCCTCTTCACTACTGCCCTACCTCTTCTCATTATGGCCTCGGTTGAGCCTCCTTGCTCTCTGTGTTACCACCGTCAAGCTCGATGGCTCAAATTACCATCTGTGGTCGGCGTCCTTCATCCTCTATGTCAAGGCCCAAGGCCGGTACTCACATCTTACTACTGATCCTCCTACTACCCCTGCTGCTACTGCTGATGAAAAAAGCAAGAAAACTTATGCCCAATGGTCCAAAGACAACTCTGGTGTTATGTCCTAGCTTCTTAATAGCACCGAGCCGCAGATCAGCCAGTCCTTGTTATGCCTTCATGATGCTAAGGCAATGTGGGACCAACTTTCACATGTCTACTCCCATCAACAAAATCCTAAACGCGTTTTTGAAAATTTCAAAAACCTGGCCAAGGAATTTTCTTCTGATGCTTCCATCGAGGACTTCTACAACCAGTGCTTTGCTCTCTGGAATGAGTATGAAATCTACCATCCGTTGACAGCTGATATAAAAGAAGCCCAGAAGTAGCACAATGAACTACAACTGGTTCAATTTCTGGTTGCCCTCCCTGCTTCCTTCTCCGGCGTGGTCGATCAGATTCTGTCGAGTGACCCTCTGCCTACTCTTCGAGACGTCCTCAAGCGAGTTCAAAGACTACCATCCGTGATCTCTAATCCTGTTATTGAGCATCCTGCTCTAGTTCCTTGCACTACTAATTCTAGACGTGGCCGCGATCGAGGACACGGTCGTGGCGGACGTCTACCTCCCACTGGTGGACGAGGCTCCTCTATTGCCCCTGGACGAGGTCAAGCTACTGGTCCTCGCTACTACAACTGGTGTGGTCGTGATAATCACACTGAAGATAGGTGCTGGATCAAGCACGGCAAGCCGGTCTGGGCTAACCATGCCTCTACAGAAACTGCTACTGATGCTGCATCCGACCAACTGGCTGCTCTGCCGACTACTGAATGGCTTTGCTCTGAATTCGAGAAGTTTTTCTAGGAGCGCATGACTCATCTACCTTTGACATCTACTGCTACCTCTCCTTCTGCTAGTAACAATAAATGGTGCATTGATTCTGGTGCGTTTGTCCATATGGCTCGCGACATCTAATTATTTTATGCTTTGACTAAAACCTCTAGCATTCCATCTGTCACTGTTGCAAATGGCTCTAAGACTCTTGTTCATGGCATTGACATTGTTCCTCTATCTCGAACGCTGCATCTACAATCTGTTTTATACATACCACAATTTCCTGTTAATTTATTATTTGTCAGTAAAACCGTAAAGCAGCTTCAGTGCTCTATTAAATTTGATCCCTCTGGTTGTGTTTTGAAGGATCCCCGCACAAAGACGAGGATTGGTTCGGGACATGAAGGACCAGATGGACTATACTATTTGGATGGATTGCTTGCAACATCTGCTCTTCTGTCTACATCAGTCTCAGGACTTCAATGGCACTTCCGGCTGGGTTATCCGTCTGCTACAAAATTGAAGCATTTATTTCCTGCATTATCTGGAAACACTTTTTCTTGTGCATCTTGTGTTTTGGGAAAACAAACAGTCTGTATTTCCAGCTAGAAAGGAAATTGGTTCTAAGGCACCTTTTGATATTGTTCATGCAGACATCTGGGGTCCATGCTCTGTTTCGAGTCACTCGGGCAAGGAAAAAAATGTCCGATTTCGACGCCGTTTCGGTAGCCACAGAAATAGAAATTTCGACAAATTTCGACGGAAATTTCGACCGATGCATTCCTGGCGTTTCGACGACCAAGTGATCGAATTATTTATCGAAATTTTACCAGAACAATCTACTAGTGTAGATCTACTCAAATATGCAATAATATTTCATATTGGATATGTGAGGGGGTGGGGCTTCTCATGTGTGAGTGAAGGAAGTTGAACAATTTTGATGGGCATTTCGATGGAGATTTTGAGGTCAATTGAATGGAGAAATGAATGAATCAAGTCATCATAGTTTGCAAGCACAATATATAGACTTAAAAGACACAAATTTATGGAAACATAGCATGATCTAGGATGGTAAGACCTCTCGGTAGGATGACATGACATAATACACAAACAATGTTGCAGTGGTATGTGAGTGAGTATTGAGGAAGCATGAAACAACTATGGTTTATGCATCTAGTTGAACCATGATGGTTGTCATCCTCCTTGTTGATTATATTTATACCTATCAACATATTGGCTCATGTTTATTTTGTTTTATACAAGAATAGATGTGTCTCACTGTTAATCTCCATATGCTTACAAGTGATAAAATGCATACTAATGGATTAACTCAATCTTTGTTCTTGGTCGTGTGCTTTTGTAGCGAGAGCCTATAGGAGGCAACCATGTTGTTAGAGGTGTGATTGATAATTGCATACATACAAAAAATCTCGATAGTGATGCTAATTTTGCGCACTATAACATAAATCATGTGACCTCAAAAATGAAAGTTAGTGGGTCATCATAGTCATAGATATCATTCCTAGACACATTTTTAAATGTTTCCTTTATAGATTTTTATAGAAGTGAGAGAAATAGGAGAGATAGAATTAGGCTAGGCAGAGAAGAAACATAACTTAGATTGCCCCTAACAAGCCCAAGGAATCACATAGTAAAATCTGCAGACATCGTACCCCATTTCTCGAAATAATAGATGTGTTTCTCGAAATTTCGTCGAAATGCGGACGAAATGGGCCTTTTTTCATCGAAATTTACCTAACTTCGCCGAAATTTGAAATAATTGTCAAAATTTAATTTTTTTCTGGCGAAATTCCCTACGTACATACTTGTAAGGACATTTCTATGTGCGATCGTTGACGACATCGAAATAATTAGCGAAAGTTTGCCAATTTCGACGAAATTTTCAACATTGCACTCTGGTGTTAAATGTTTTCTGAATTTTATTGATGATTATTCCCATACTACTTGACTGTTTTGACTCAAAGATCGTGGCACTGTTTTGGACAATATCTATGTCTTCTTTTCTGAAATACAGACTCAGTTCAATAAACCTATTAAAATTTTCTGAACCGATAATGCCCTGGAATTTATGCAAAAGTCTGTCAAATCTTTTTGTTCTGATTGTGGCTCTGTCCATCAAACCACTTGCCCTTATACTCCACAACAGAATGGTGTTGCTGAACGAAAAAATCACCACTTATTAGAGGTTGCTCGCACCCTTCTTATTCATTATAAAGTCCCTCACCGTTTTTGACCTGAGGCGGTTTTTACTGCATGATATCTTATAAACCGTATGCCATCCTCTGTTTTACAGAATCGTATTCCTTACTCCATTCTGTTTCCTGATGCACCCCTGTTCTTTGTCCCTTGTATTTTTGGGTGTACTTGCTTTGTTAAAAATTTACGCCCAGGAATGACAAAACTTGATCCTCGCTCTTCCAAATGCATCTTTTTGGGATATTCTAGAACCCAGAAAGGTTACCGCTGCTTTGATCAGGTACTCAAACAATGGTTTGTCAGTGCGGATGTGATCTTCTTTGAACATATGCCCTATTTTTCTGATGATGGCGCCACGCTCTCCAGTGATATGTTGTCACCCACGCCTCTACCAGATATTATTGAAGACTTGCCTTCTAACCAGCCTGAAGGTCGCCCCTTGCAAGTATACAAATGCCGGCCAAAAACAAGCGCTCCTTCCATGGCCCCTCCACAACCAATTCCTCCATCTGCGGAAGATCAAACAAACACTGAGGTAACTTCTGACTTGCACCTTCCTATCAGCCTGCGCAAAGGTGTTCTCTCTTGCACTAAACATCCTATCAGTCATTTCTGGTCTTCTACCAATCTGCATAACAATTTTGCATGCTTTACTTCTGTGCTTTCTGTTGTCACTATTCCGAAGACTGTTGCAGAAGCTCTAGTTATTCCTGCATGGAAACAGGCAATGTATCAGGAATTGTAGGCGCTCTGTGATCGCAAGACATGGGAACTTGTGGATCGCCCTCCTTCATGCCCTACTGTTGGCTGCCGCTGGGTCTTCACCATTAAGTATCAACCTGATGGGACAATTGAACGTCTGAAAGCTCGACTTGTTGCAAAAGGCTACACACAGACATATGGTGTTGACTATTTTGAGACCTTCTCTCCTGTTGCATGATTAAATTCTGTTTGAATTTTGATTTTTGTTTCTGTTAGTAAAGACTGGTCTCTCGTTCAATTAGATGTCAAAAATGCATTTCTCTATGGAGATTTACAGGAGGAGGTATACATGGAGCAACCACCCAGTTTTGTTGCTCAGGGGGAGTCTGCCCTTAAAGTCTGTAAACTAAAAAAGGCCATTTACGATCTCAAACAGAGCCCACGTGCTTGGTTTGACAAGCTCAGTCAGATCTTAGTCAACTTTGGCTTCCGTTGCTCTCACTCTGATCATTCAGTTTTTATCCACAAAACAGTAGCGGGACTTGTCATTCTTATTGTTTATGTTGATGATATTATTTTATCAGACAGTGATACAGTGGGCATACAGGTAGCGAAAACCTACTTAGAAAAATATTTTGTCACTAAAGATCTCGGAAAGCTAAGATATTTCTTAGGTATTGAGGTTTCCAGATCATCTGCAGGGTTGTCTCTCTCAACGGAAATATGTACTTGATCTCTTGTAGGAAACTGGTATGCTGGGCTGCAAACTAGTCAACACTCCCCTTGACCCAAATATGGATTGGGCTGATGTTAATTCTCTTCCTTATGCTGATCATCACCAGTTCAGAAGACTGGTAGGCAAGCTTATTTATCTGACGGTCGCAAGACCTGACCTCACTGCTGCCGTGGGATTCATTAGCAGGTACCTTGATAAACCCCAATAGTGTCACTGGATGCTATATGTCACATGCTGAGGTATCTTAAAAGCTCTCCAGGAAAAAGCTTGTTATATAAGAAGCATGGCCACTGTAATCTATCTGGCTTCTCAGACTCTGATTATGCAGGAAGTCGTTCTGATCGTAAGTCAACCTCAGGATATTGTACATTTGTGGGTGGAAATCTTGTTACCTGGCGAAGGAAAAAGCAGGCTGTTGTAGCCAGATCTAGTGTAGAGGTAGAATACCGAGCTATGGCTCGTACTGCATGTGAACTTCTGTGGGTCTAGAGTCTCCTTCAGGTGTTCGATATCTCCTATTCCAGCCCTATACCGATGTTCTGTGATAACAAGGCCTCCATTTTTATTGCGAGCAACCCCACTTTATTGCTAGATAAACTTGGAATATGAGACCCCATACATCAGCATGCACAAAATCAAAAATATTTTTGCTACCAATCTGAGTTTTTTTGGGAAATACTATTCTGGACTGTTTGCCTAACTGACATGCCTCACACTGAAAACTATGCGAGCCTACACTAGAAATAACATGTTTTAATTTCTCAGTTGACGGATGCCCAAGTCTAAAATGCCATTGTAGTCAGAATCAGAAGATGATAGTGCTGAAGCCAGAGCTGTAGTGTCAATCCGTTTCAACTCATCCAAGTAGTGGAGTCCATCGAATCCTTCATGCCCCCCCACCAATCTCCATCCTCGTGCGAAGGTCCTGAAAAACACAAGTACCCGGTGCAAAGGTCAGACTGCAGTTCAGATTGCGTACAATTTTACTGACAGATAGTAGGTTCAGTGGAAAATTTGACACATATAAAGCAGAGCGCAGAAGAACTTGAGCAAAGATATCTCCAATCCCAGATACAACAGATTTAGAACCATCAACAAGCATAACAATAGATTTAGAACAAGGTTTAGATAGTTTATAAAAGAGAGAACGGTTGTCAGATATAAGAGAAGAGGCTCTAGAGTCAATCACCCATTTGGTATTACCAGCACTAGAAGGAGCACTCAAGAAGGTAGAATCACAACCGGAGTAAGTGGCCGTGTGACCTCCAGATTCAGCAGCAGATGAGGAGGAAGCACCAGTCCTCTGAAGCAGAAGACGTTCCACCTCAGAGCGGATGAACTCAACAATGGACGCGGTCGAGGGAGCAGCAGAAGGTGTCTGAGAAGCACCCTCAGACGCAACATTGGCCCACGCAAGTGTGCCATGTTTCTTCCAACATTTGTCTTCAGTATGGTTGGTGTGGTCACAAAAGTCACAGTACCGCTGAGTAGCGGCACCTCCAGAAGCATCAACAGATGAACCACGACTAAGAGAGCCACGACCAAGTGATCCACGTATACATCCAGGAGCAGTAGAATGGTTGTCAGGAGGTCGACCACGACCCCTACCACGATCACGGCCAGACATAGCAGCAAGGGCAGTAGGGTCACCTGAGTCAGAAGGCAGATCCGACGAGGAAGCCTACAGGCGTTGCAGACGCTGAAAGACACTCTGCAATGTTGGTAAAGGATCACTGGAAAGAATCTAGTCAACCACCCCAGCATATGAGTTAGGAAGACCGCAGAGGAATTGAACAACCTAGAGTTCCTACCGTTGTTGCTGCATCGTGGCTAAGTCAGTAGATAAGGGATGAAGATTCTCAAGCTCAGCCCAGACACCCTTAAAGGTTGAAAAGTATTCAACAATATCAGGTCCAGTGAAGTGCAGACGGGACAACTGTTTGTTCAGGTCGAACACCTTCTTCAGATTTTTGCTATGCGAGTAGGTGCTGGCCAGTTGGTTCCACATCTCCTTGGCAGTCGGGAGACGAAGTAGAGTAACACTGATGCGAGTTTCACTGCTATTCAGAATCCACGTCATGACATTCGAGTCATCCTTGACTCAGTCATCGTAGATCTTTTTCTCCTTGGACTCGGCAGTACTGGGCGGAGCAGGAGGCGGGGGCCTCAGTCAGATGGGAATGCTTGCCTTGGGACTTCGCAAAGATCTCCATGGAGCAAACCCAATGTTGATAGTTGCGTCCGTCTAGCTTCACAGTAGTCACTTGACGACGAAAGTCCTCATGGGAGGAAGCCATGAGGAAGCCCGAGTCCAAAAAAGTCAGAGAACAACAACAAGAGTCAGAACCTCCTTGATCCTTTGGCTAGCGGCAGCAGGCAGATAGAGCAATCTGGAAGGACCAACTTACATGTAGACTACGCTGAGGCGCAGCAGAGAACCTGCCGGCTCAAGGGCCGACGCGGCAGAGAGAAGGGGTAGGGCTCCGAAGACCCTCAACACGAACAGCCGGAGGCGTAACACGATCGGGCAGGCAACACTAGTAGGCCAGCAACGCGCACGGAGGGCCTCCGGCTGGCTAGCGCAACGGCGACGGGCAGGGCTCCGGCGGGCGGCGACGGCGGGGGGGGGGGGGCGCCGCCGGTGGAGAGAGAGAGGGAGAGGGTGGTGGCTATGGGGAGGGTGGCGGCTAGAGAACCTGCTCTAATACCATCTTGAGTTGTCTGTAAGGGTTAGGGTACACAATGTGTGTACCCCATATATTTATAAAGAGAACAATTACATAGCGGTCCTTATAGAATATGAAAATAACAAGAGAATATAAAGAATTTAAATAAAACACTAGTTAACAACCTCCAATGAGTGTCTGCAGCCTCGAGATGAATTACAACAATGTACGCCTCCAACAAGAAGAAATTGTTTTGGAAATAGGAACATCAAATGAAGAACAACCCATTGTTAGACGTTGTAGGCATTTAAGAACTTCGTCAACAGAGGATCACTCCCTAAAATCTAGTTAGCCAGGCCGGAAGAGTCAGAAAGACTGTGCAAGAAATGGACACCAGAGTTCTTTCCTTTGCTTTTGTAGGGTTCTGTGGTCAGTCATCTAGGGTGATGCTCCTTAAAGTCTGTACGCAGGGATTTGAGAGATTAACACGTTTAGCATTTTCATTGTGAGAATAAAGAATCGAGATGATTCCACATTGCTTTTGCAGAATCAAAGTGAATAAGAGAGGAACTGATCTGCGGTTCAACACTAATTAGAATTTAACTTTTAACAAGAAAGTCATCTTTCTTCTAGACAACATAATTACTTTTTTCGTTGGCATCGGGCATAACAGGAGCAACCTAAGTCAAGTGCTGTCTTGAGAATAGGCATATATCTCCAGAGATTAATGCCACATTGCATAATTCTTCCCAGTCAATTGGTTAAAGATAACCTGGTGACAAGAAATCTCTACCGAGGAACCATATGATCAACCAGAGATGAAAGAATGCAGACAATATGTCCAGTAGTGTAGTAGGATCTAGATAACCAGCTTCTTCACGAAGGAGCCACTAGTGCATTAACGAGGGGCACATGAAGAGACCCTAGGTCAACCACGTCACAGTCCCTAGGCAAGAGGTAGGGTGCGACCGTGGCCTCAAAAAAGACCCTAAGACCTAGTGGCACCAACACCCAACGTGCCACAGGGAACCAACAACATTGGGGGGGGGGACCAACGACTTTGTGCTGGGAGTGACTATTGGACATCGATCTGCGAGCAACAACTACATTAGTGTAGAGGAGACATGCCCTAGGGGAGTGGTGGCGGCGGCAACCAGTGGCCCCACATGGAGAAACACTCCTTGGGGGTCAGGTCAGCGCTGCGCTGGGTCGTGGCTCCAGGCATGGAGGCCGCCGACTAGCTAGGAAGAGAGAGAATGACACAAAAAAAGAAAAAAGAAAAGGGACATGAATTGAGGGTTAATTGTGAGCCTGCTCTTATATCATATAATGGGGTAACCGAAAGGGATTATTCTGATCAGAAAATTTGTAACTACATGTTTCTCCTTATATAAGATGGAGAGAAACCAAGGAAGAGGTAAATATGCAATATGAGACTAAAAATAAAATAAGTAAATAACAATATGTAAAGCATCTCTTAACACAACCAAATTGAGACCAGCAGCACCCTACTCGAGAAAAGCACATACCACCTAAAAATACCTCAACAAGAGATGTCCATGCAAAATCTGACGCTGTGATCCTTCATATTTTCATTAAAATCGGCTAGAAAGTTTATCATTGTCCTCTGATTTCCTTTCTTCTTTTCTTGGATACGATTGATGATAGGTAGTACGCCATGCAAATCGTTATTCAGACTTGCAACCCCTTCAAAACCAAGTCAACGATTAGATCCCTTTTCAAGAACCCTACAATTTGACTTGCATATCATATATTTGGATAGTGTCAAGTGATCCTGCAGTTCCTTCCAACTCTGAAAGTATTTTCATGTCTTCCTGTTGTGGATCATTGGAGTTCTACATCATGGACAATAAATCAACATCGTGTTGTTCCCACTTCCCACTGTGTCGTAGTCACATTAGTAGAAGCATGATGGTAATCAGTCCTTGTATTTTCTTTGTTGCGTAAAGATCATCTTCACAGTTTGACCTCACTAATAAGAAAAAAATCTTTTCACTCAGACCAATGGCTGGTGATAATCTGATGTTGGATGTAATTGTTTGACATCTTTCTTTTATGACATGATGACTGATTAGTTATGAGAAGTGAGGCGTTAAAATTGAACACTCCTTGAAACATAACTAGGAAGATGGCCATGGTTTAAGGAGCAAGACATGGAGAGTCATTGCTGGATTTGCTCTTGATGGCGATGGAACTACAAAAAGAAAATATTGAGACAAGCTATGCAGGGAAAATGAAAAGCAGCCCAATACAGATCAATGATTGTATGTTGTTGCTAGGTTCAGAAGCCTTGTGGTGCGGGCTTCGGAGGATGGGTGAAACCCTATTTAGGGGCCCTAAGATGTGGGTTACGGAGGATGAGCGATCACACAAAGTGTACACGTGTCACATGGTATGGCATATGAACCTGTATGAAGCTTGCAACCAAGTGGCTGCAAGTGATGGATTTTGTCACACGATGCCATGGACAAGCCATGGGACTTCATGGGCCCTGTCACATGACATGGCAGAGGGACCTAGGAAGAAGGCACACTTCAAAATTGGTGCCATACCCGTTCTAGACATGTATTGGACACCTATACTCTGTGAATATGCCTAAATATGTATCGAACACTTCTCCAGCTGCATCCTATATCTTTTTCATTTTTTACAGTGGGACACTTCCTAGACACGGCTTTGACACTTGTTGGACACGGCCTAACCCATTTAAATCCTACACCAAGAATAAAGCACACTTATTTTCATAGGTTTATTTCCAGTCTCTTGACTATTGCATATATTCTCGGGCTTGGGCCTTCATCTATATGTGCCCAACTGATCAACTGCGTTTAAAGGTAAATGATATACTTTTAATCCTTATTTATTCCAAAAAGCATGCTTAGCACAACCTCATATCTTAACTGTTAATAGTGAACAATTTCACCTTGTTCTTCTAATGTTTCTCTATATCTCATTTTCTTCAACATTCAGTTGTGAGTTTCTCTTGATTGTAGTTACCTGAATAAGTTGTTCTAATCTGTATCAAAACAGATATGAACGCTCATTTGTTACTGATGCATGTGCAAAAGTTGTATACCAAAATTTAATATCCAATTGGACCTACTAGTTGGTCCTTAAACATTTATGTAATACATAACTAGTGCTTTATAATATGTAAAATTTCTGTGTTATGCCTGTAGTATATGCAATGTACATGTTATCTTCACTTCTGAATATCATATTCCCAACAGTAGCTGTCTCTAGTTATTTAATTGACATTCCTGTTCTGATGATTTTTGTATACAAACATTGCTAGTAGACCAAAGAATACTCAGTTATTCAGCCCTCCAGATCACAAGAACATCAACCTCATCATGGTCAAGCATACAAAATACTGTTGGCCTTTTCAGGATTGAAACAACCTTTGACGAAAAATCTTGGATACAACTCCAGAGTTGCAGAATGCCGAGAGGCTGCTAGAATTCTTCTAGAGTAAGTCTCCTGAATTTCCATTTCTGCGGCAATCCTTAAAATTGCATCTGTACAATATATAATTGTAAGGTATTTTACGATCAATGCACTGCATCTCTGCACATTTGCACTCAATTTTGACATCACAACAGTAGCTTTTCTGTTCTAACAGGGTCATGCTATTGCTGACTATTTGTATATATATTTTCCTGATTTTGTTATTTTTGTGTTATGGGCTTTAGACTTGTCTTGTCTATTAGCCTTTTTCTTTTATCCGATATTGCTTATCTCTGCTTTATGTTTTACTCTCTTATCCTATAAAAGAGACAACACTGTAATTGTTTTAAATATCGAATACCATTCTGTCATTTTGTATGGTATCAGAGCTTTTCGACCCCCCCCCCCCAGCCCTCCCTTCTCTTAAAACCCTAACCTTATGCTTCCTTCACCCTAGCCTAGCTTCCACCCCTCCCACCTGCCCCCCATCTTGCCGCTGCCGCTCCTTCACCCCTCCCTCCACTTCACCAACCCGCCACTGCCCCTTCCTCCTCCCTTCAGCCCCACCGCCACTACCCTTCACCCCCACCCTGCCCTTCCAACTGCCGCAGCCCCCTCCTTCCACCTAGCTGCCGCCGCCGTTCCTCCTTACCCCACCCCTCTCCATAGACACATCCATCTATCCCTCCCACTTGTTGCTTCCCTCACCCTCATCATCATTATCCTCCACCCTCCCATCATCTAGCCTCCCTTTTTCATCTCCCTCTCTTCCTTTCTTTGTCGGCTACGTCTACGGGGATTTTTTAAAATAGCACATTGAAGGTCTAAAAAGTTCTACGTGTGCAATCTTCCCGCGCCTCATGGTTGAGTAATGTTTCTCTCTATGGTAGCGTAGGTTCTTCTGCGTTCTATATTGCTCGTCTATGGGTTTTTCGGGTCTGATGCGTCAGATCCTCTGACGCTGCTATCTGCCCCTGTGCGGATTTTGCCGGATCTGTTGAACGGCCCCTTTCTACTGCCCATGTGTTGGGTTTCTACTACCTACTGACTTCTGTTTCTGCCCGTCGTCACACTTCTTCTTCCTGTGACTTATTCCTGCTATCTCCTGAAATTTCTAATGGCTTATGTTTATCCTCTATGGACGGTTTGCATTACGACAGTCAAGTTGAATGGATCCAACTACCATACTTGGTTTGCCTCCTCCAAGCTTTATGTTAAAGCTCAAGGACGTTACTCCTATCTTACTGCTAATGACCCGGTTGACAACTGCTGATGATAAAACAAAACAGGCGTATGACCTCTGGACGAACGAAGACTCCAACGTTATGACCTGAATGGTTAATAATGCCGAGCCTAAGATCAACCAATCCCTTCTTTAATTTCGGACTGCTAAAGACACGTGGGATCACCTTTCCCATGTTTATTCACATCAACAAAACCCAAAGAAGGTGTTTGAGATTTTCAAACACTTGGCCAAGACGGAGTACTGTGCTATTGAGTTTGTGGAAGATTATGACAACTAATGTTGTGCGCTATGGGACGAATTTGAGATCTATCACCTTCTCTCTGCTAATATCAAAGAAATCCAACGTCAACCAAGGTTTTAAAGTGCGTGAGGCGCATCGAGGTGTTTTCGTCTCAGCGAGGCGAGGCGTAAGCCTCGGATTGTACCGAGGCATACATATAAATATATATAAATATATATATATATATATACATATACATATATTTTATATATAAATAATATACATATACATATAAACATATATATAGATATACATAATCCCATATATATATGTGTGTGTGTGTGTGTGTACATATATAATCCCATGTAATGTATATATAAATACCAAGGAGGCACGGGCACGTTTTTAGACATGGACACTTACACAGATACGGACACGGGACACGACAAATTTCTAAAATGTAGGACACAGACACGACATTGAAGGAGGGGAAAATATTTTTCAATATATACATATATGTAATGTATGAACTGAAATTTACTTTAAATTTTGTCAAGATTAATGTATCTATATATGTATAATCTTATATGCATATAGATGTGTGTCATCATATGTGTTGTAGAAACACTATGAAGTAGAAAAGTAAACGTGTGTTTTATGTAATTGTAGTGTATTACAGAATATATATATATATATATATATATATATATATATATATATATATATATATATATGTTAGAGAGTCTATATTAGCCTATTTAGTTAATAGGTTTGTTACATTATATATGTATTCTGTTTTACATAGCATATTATTTGTTTTGTTATTTTCCTTTATATATGGACCTCTCTGTAATTGTCTCAGTAATATATATATGAGGGTGCACACGTTGTGCAACCCTGAGCCTTCTGCAATTCCTGACTCGGCCACATGGTATCAGAGCAGGCTCTAACCTAGCCGTCCTTGCTTCCCCTCCCTCCCTTCTCTCTCCTCCGCCCCCCTCCCCCCCCGCCGCTGCCGCCCGCCGCCGGCAGCAAGCCGCCGGTCGGCAGCAAGCCGCCGGTCGGCAGCAGCAGGCCGCCGTAGCTCCGACCGGCCATCTCCAGCGGGCCGCAGGCCTCTCCGTGGGTCTCCGTGGTTCCGTCTTGCCTCCTGGCGTGGTGCACCGCTAGTGCTTGAGCAACCGTAGTTGTTGTTCGCACAGCAGGTGCGCTGCTGGGTGGTCGTTTTCTACGGGACCACTGACCCACTGGTAGATCTGGAGTAGATCAGTCTTCAGGGGGAGATCGACGCATTGTTCGTCTAAGGGGTTACCTTCGGTTCGTGTTTGTTTGTGCCTGCCTGCCCGTGTAGGCTTCGGCCTCCGGGTTCTCTGCTACGCTTTGGCGTAGTGTGTATGTGAGAGGTCCACGGTGACTTGCTTCTGCCTGCCTGACGGCGTAGTCCGTCTTCTGTCTGTACCTTCCTGTGCCTGTGCCTGCCTTCCTACATATACTCATGGCGTCTTCTGGGGATGACGTGGAGAGACTCGCGTCGTCAAGTCACTACTGTTAAACTTGACGGACGCAACTACTAGCTTTGGGTATGCTTCTTTGTGATCTTTGCCAAATCACAAGGGAAGTACTCTCACTTGATTCAGACGGGTCCGCCTCAGCCTGCAGAGGAGGCGGATGCAAAGGACCTCAAAGCCTTTGATGACTGGGTTCGTGATGACTCGACAGTCATGACGTGGATTCTCAACAAATCCGTTGAGAAGATTAGCGTCACTCTTCTTCAGCTGCCTACGGCGAAGCAGATGTGGGATCAGCTCACCAGTACCTACTCGCATAGTGAGAATCCAAAGAAAGTCTTTGATATCACAAAGCAACTGGGGCGCCTATAGTTTACTGGATCTGACATCTCAGACTACTTCTCCACCTTCACTGGTCTGTGGGGTGAGTTGGAGATGTATCACCCGCTGTCCACCGATTTAGCTACTATGCAAAAATAGTGGGCGGAGCTTCAGTTGATTCAGTTTCTCAGTGGTTTACCTGAGTCCTATAATGGAGTGGTCGATCAGATCTTGGCGAGTGATCCACTCCCTACCTTGCAGACTGCCTACAAGCGTCTCCAGCGCCTTCCGTCTTCGACACCGTCTCCGCCTCCTGAGACTGGAGACTCTATTGCTTTAGCTGCTTGGGGCGGGCGTGGTCGTGGCCGTGGCCGCTCCAATGATGGCCGTCCTCCCCTGGGTGCAGGCCAGGGGCATGGACCTAGTGCTGGACGAGGAGCTCCTCCTGCTGCCCCGCCTTCTACTGCTGCGCGTCCTCAGCAAGGCCAGCGCCTGTGTACTTTCTGTGGCCGGTCTAACCATATTGAGGAAAAATGCTGGGAAAAGTATGGTAAGCCGGCGTGGGCCAATGCTGCGGCAGATTCTACTGTGTCTGAGGGTGGTACTCAGACAACTGCACCAGAGCCTGCGGGGGCTACCGCAGACTACATCCGTGCTGAGGTGGAGCGTCTTCTCCTTGAGCGTGCTGGATCTTCTACTGCTGCATCTACGAGTGGAGCACATGTTGCCTTTTCTGGTTATGATACTGCATACCTGAGCTCCTCCTCACCTTCTACTTCTGGTAATACCAAATGGGTGATAGATTCTGGTGCATCTGCACATATTTCTGGAAATAGATCTTTGTTTAAACATATATCTGCACCTGCCCGACATTCTTCTGTTATGCTTGCTGATGGCTCTCAGTCGTCAGTCCTTGGAGTCGGTGATATTGTTTCTCACTTTGGCCTGAAATCTGCCTTATATGTGCCCAGATTTCCTCTTAACTTATTATCTGTCAGCAAAATTTTACGGAGTTTAAATTGTAGCCTGACATTTGTTCCTGGTTCATGCGTTTTTCAGGACCTTCACACGAGGACGAAGATTGGTGGGGGGTATGAAGGTGCTGATGGACAGTTCTACTTGGACCAGTTACCTAGATCAGAGAAAGCTGCTGTGGTTTCTGCATTATCTGCTTCTGTTTCTGCTCTCCAGTGGCACTACAGGTTGGGTCATCCCTCTTCAGAGAAGCTGCGTAGTTTAGTTCCTGATATTGGCAGTTGTCATTTTCAGTGTGATTCGTGTCAACTAGGGAAACAAACTCGTACTGTGTATCCTAGACGTAGTACTGTGAGCAGTAAAAACATTTTTGATTTAGTTCACTCTGATGTATGGGGTCCATGCCATGTACCAAGCTTGTCTGGTTACAAGTACTTCATTCTTTTTATTGATGATTTTTCGAGGACTACTTGGCTATTTCTGTTAAAAAGTAGGTCCGAAGTGCTGTCTACTATTAAATATTTTTTTGCTGAAATAAAGACGCAGTTTGGCTTGCCTATTAAAACTTTTCGCACTGATAATGCTTTAGAGTTTGTTAAGCAAGATGTGGCTGTTTTTTGTAAATCTGTGGGTACTCTTCACCAAACTTTGTGTGCTTATACCCCACAGCAAAATGGTGTTGCTGAGCGAAAGAATAGACACTTATTAGAAGTTACCAGGACGATAATGATGCATTCTCATGTGCCCCGCTCTTATTGGCCAGAAGCTATCTTGACTGCATGTTTTCTGATTAATAGGATGCCATCGTCTGTTATTGGAAATAAAATTCCCATCCAGGTTTTGCACCCTGACATCTCCCTGTTTCCTGTGCCTCCTAGAATTTTTGGGTGTACCTGCTTTGTTCGGTTGCTTGGACCTACTTCTGATAAGCTATCTCCTCGAGCTGCTAAATGTATTTTTTTGGGCTATTCTCGCACTCAAAAGGGTTACAGATGTTATAATCCCAGCACTCGGAAGTGGTTTACCAGTAATGATGTTGTCTTTTTTGAGGATACACCGTATTATTCTTCAGCAGGAGATAGTTTGCAGACAGATATTCTGGCTCCTCCTTTACCTATTATTTCTGACTGTATGCCTGACCGCACTGATACTGAGATTACTGCAAAGCAAGACCCTCCTCTTATTGTTTATCAACGCAGGAATAAAGCACCTTCCACACAAGTACCCCCCCAAGACAACCAATCTTCTCCTCCTGAAGGTTCTGCTGCTCCTGAGGTACACTCTGATCTTGACATACCTATTGCACTCCGTAAGGGTACTCGTTCTTGCACTTCTCATAGCATTGCTCAGTGTGTGTCTACTGCTCATTTAAATATTCATTCCAGCAATTTTGTATCTGCCTTATCTGCTGTGGCTGTTCCTAAGAATGTTCACGAAGCTTTGAAAAGTACAGCTTGGACATCTTCTATGAATGATGAGATGCTTGCTCTTACTGACAGAGATACTTGGGAGCTGGAGGATCCACCTCCCCAGTGTAAGCCTGTAGGTTGCAGGTGGGTTTATGCAGTCAAATATCAACCTGATGGTACGGTTGAGCGGTTGAAGGCAAGGCTTGTTGCGAAGGGCTATACTCAGACATATGCCATTGATTATTTTGAGACTTTTTCTCCTGTAGCCCGCCTTAACTCTGTCCGGATTCTTTTATCTGTTGCTGTGAATCTAAACTGGCCTCTCATGCAGCTTGATGTGAAGAATGCTTTTCTGTATGGTGACTTACAGGAGGAAGTGTATATGGAGCAACCTCCTGGGTTTGTTGCTCAGGGGGAGTCTCACAAAGTATGCAGGCTTAAGAAGTCTATCTATGGGCTCAAGCAGAGTCCTCGTGCCTGGTTTGATAAGTTGAGCAGGATCATGATTGATTTTGGCTTTCTGAGGTCACAAGTTGACCATTCTGTATTCACAAAAAAGACTTCTGCTGGTATTACTGTTCTGATTGTATATGTTGATGACATTATTATTTCTGGCAGCGACACTCTTGGTATTCAGGCTACCAAAGATCATTTGGGCAAGCATTTTGCTACCAAAGATCTAGGCAGACTTCGGTACTTTCTTGGCATCGAAGTTTCTAGAAACTCTAATGCCTTGGTTCTTTCGCAGAGAAAATATGTTCTTAATATCCTGCAGGAGACTGGTATGCTTGGTGCGAGACCTGCAGATACTCCTCTTGATCCCAATGTCAATTGGGATGATGATTCCTCTGCTATGTTTACTGATCATAAAAAATTCAGGAGGCTGATTGGTAAATTGATATATTTAACTGTTACTCGTCCTGATATTGCTAATGCAGTGGGTCTTCTTAGCAGATACCTCGACAAACCCGGACAATGCCATTGGGATGCTGCATGCCAAGTCTTGAGATACTTAAAAAAAATCGCCTGGCAAGGGACTTCATTATAAAAAGAATGGGCACTGTGTTCTTGAAGGGTATTCTGATTCTGATTATGCAGGCAACAAAGTTGATAGAAAATCTACTTCTGGCTACTGTACCTTTGTAGGGGGCAATCTTGTCACTTGGAGAAGCAAGAAACAGAATGTAGTGGCCAGATCTAGTGCTGAGGCTGAGTACAGGGCAATGGCTCATACTGCTTGTGAGTTGATGTGGGTGCGGTCTCTTCTGAAAGAATTTGGGATTGAATCTTCATCGGCCATTCTTATGCATTGTGATAACAGAGCTGCCATCTTCATTGCAAATAATCCTGTCTATCATGAGCGCACCAAACATATTGAAGTTGACTGCCACTTTATCAGAGAATCTATTCTTGCTGGCAAGATATGCACTCCATTCACAAGATCTGAAGACCAAGTTGCTGATATCTTCACCAAGCTCTTGGCAAAGAAACAGTTCTGCATGGTGCTGGACAAGTTGGGCATGATTGACATCTATGCTCCAACTTGAGGGGGAGTGTTACATTATATATGTATTCTGTTTTACATAGCATGTTATTTGTTTTGTTATTTTCCTTTATATGTGGACCTCTCTGTAATTGTCTCAGTAATATATATATGAGGGTGCACACGTTGTGCAACCCTGAGCCTTCTGCAATTCCTGACTCTGTCACAAGGTTAATTAGTTATTGGGCTTTTGTATTTCAGCCCATTTAGATTACTTGTGTCCTAAGTCTTAGGGCGTCTCCCCTCTCCTATATAAAGGAGAGGGCGTCCAGTCTTGTATTCATCCCATCCCATTGCATTCAATATAATCTTATTTTTTACATGGTATTAGAGCGGTGAACAGTAACGACGGCGTGAACAGTAACTCCGACATGAACAGTACGTCAGAGTGAACAGTAATTCTTGCGTGAACAGAGCACATTCGCTCCTGAAGAAAACCTAGCAGCCGTCCTCCCTTCCCTCTCTCCGGCGCACACACATCCCTAGCCGCTGCCCCTTTCTCTGAGAGAAAAATCAAGAGGCTCTGCCTCCTCCTGCGGGCGGCAGCCTCCGTAGCCATGGCTTAGGTCGGCCGCCCTCCAGGCACATCCCGACCTCCATTAATTCTCCTTCTCTTTCTTAAAGATTTAATTTTTCTTTCCGTACACCGGCTATCTCTGTCCCGGTGCAATCAACAACCACCGTCAAGCCGTTACCGGTTACTAACCGTAGCCACAGCCACAGTCTGCCAAGACATTAGTCGGCTAGCAATAGAAGCAACTACTGCGGCTAGCAGCAAGCAGTGCCAAGCAAAGATCTCCATCCGCCGCTGAATCCATCCAGCAAGTCGACGACGATCAGCAAGCCGATGGCGACCAGTAAGAGTGTTGCGACCGATCACAAAAGTAGGCAACCATCGTTGTCGCCGCGCCGCCCAGAAGCATCCGCCATCCACATCCATCGACGCCATCGCACTCGCATTATTCAGCAACCATCTACCACTGCATCGCCCTGATGTCCTCAGCTCCAGCCTTCGTTGTCTCATAAGGAGAGGCTCCACACTTGACTCCGCATGCAGCCTCATGACATGCAATATCTCCGGAGCCGTGCAGGAGACCAATATCATCTCTTTCGTTGCGGCCAAGTGCTACATCAGCCGAGCGACACAATCATCGTCATCTGTCCTGCTGTTGTGTGGCTGCCATATCATCCAACAACCATATCCCCAGCCGTCGATCACACCATTCAGCCGACGCGGTCATCCATGCCCCTGGTCGCTGCTCCACTGCTGCTCTCCATCTCGTCGTTGTTGCCCCAACATTTTCGCCTATCCTTGGCTGAAGCACGGTCACCCATCACTCTCCACCGCTACCAAACAACCCTATCTACTGCCCTATATACCAGATGCCTGTTGATATTCAAATCCTTAATCGGATCTTCCCTTGGTTAATCAGATCCAGTTTTAAGCCTAATCGGATTTTTCGTGGAAGCTCTGCCCCCGCACCCCCGGATTTGTTGCCCTAATGGGCCAAACAAATCCCTTTTCGGGTCGGGACTAGATCCATTAAATTTTTCTATCCGGATCTTACATTGACCCATTTAGCATATTCTCTCCGGTTATCGGTTTCATTCTCCACATATTACACATCTCCATATCACAAAATCCTCTCAAATCCACCAATTCCTTTCCCACCCATATCGTGTGTGTATCCCTTTCCATAGTGCGGTGGGTCATATGTCCATTTCTCCATACCAAACACTCACTCTCGTCGTATTTGGTGTGCAGGGATAGAGAGGAGAGGATGAGATGAGAAGAGAGAGAGAGAATATGTATGACAGAGAGAGTATGAGAAGAGATAATATATGTATTCAGGCTATATATCTTCCAGTTATTATCTTCATGGAGCTTCGCATTGTTCAGCACATCCGTTCTCTACTTCCAGACAGCAATGAAGGATCTTCATTCAGCATCAACACCCAGTTATCCGCGTTCATACCGCGTTGTGTACGTCAGGTGTTGATGGTGTACTTCAACTGCATTCACATGAGACAGAGGGTGCTTCTTCAGATTTTCAGAAGCTCAACAAGCCTGCCAATCTACTTCTGCAAGGTTGATTCATCCAATTTATCTTCACCGAGCTGCTTCATCACGTCTTCTCCGAGCTGCATCTGCTATTTCGAAATCACCTGTTGCTGATCTACTTGGGACTTTCCTTGATGGATGATATCTCCTTTCCTGTCAAGTCCCCAAGGTTCATGTGACAAAGTTATGGTACCTGCATCGTATCACCAGCATATCGTCCGTTCGTGTTCGTGCCACGTTATACACGTCTTCTCAAACAATTCAAAGATTCCACTACTGCTACATCGACATTGGGCATCCGCGTTCGTGCCGCGTTAAGTACATAATCCAATGCAGATGACGTAGTGATGGTGTTGAGGATCGTCTGCTCCAAGTGGCGAATTACTGTTGTAGTATCAGGTTCCATTCTTCAAATGCTCTTCATTCTAGATGCACTCCAAAGACCTTCTTCAAAGCTCGAGGATCTCTAGCCTGCAGAATACAGTTTCAAAGAAGAGAGGCATTGTCACCACATGGTTCAGGGGGAGTATCAATTTTTGTATGGGGAGTGATATTTATCTTTTATCTTTCATTTATCATTTCTTTTATCGTTTTATCGAGTCTTGTAACCTCCAAGCTTTGGACATGTGTTTCACCCATGCTCCAGCTTGAGGGGGAGTGTTAGAGAGTCTATATTAGCTTTTTTAGTTAATAAGTTAATTAGTTATTGGGCTTTTATATTTTAGACCATTTAGATTACTTGTGTCCTAACTCCTAAGTCTTAGGGCGTCTCCCCTCTCCTATATAAAGGAGAGGGCGTCCAGTCTTGTATTCATCCCATCCCATTGCATTCAATATAATCTTATTCTTTACAATATATATATATATATATATATATATATATATATGGGCCCATATTTATTGCGCGCGCGGGTAGCTACCCGCCCACCCTTCCCACCACTTTTTTTCAAATTTTTTTTCGCAATTGCATTGGAGTATTTTATCTAGCTCTCCAAAAAATTTCATCCAAAAATAATATCATTTGCCCCCCCTAAATAAAAAAACCCGTCCTTATATATATTTGCTGTATATTTTGTACAGAGTTACTTTTTTAGTCGTGTAGTTACTTTCTTATCACCATAGTTACATTTTTGACAGCAGAGTTACTTTTGTGGCCAGAAGAGTTACTTTTTTGGCTGTCGGGTAGCGAAACTCCAGGCTACCCGCGCGGGCAATGAATAAATGGCCTATATATATATATATATATATATATATATATATATATATAGAGAGAGAGAGAGAGAGAGAGAGAGGTCTTCACTGCCCGTGCGGGTAGTTTAGTTATATTACCCGTGGATGGAGGCACGGTGGCTCACTTGTAAATACTACCAACTTTGCTAATTCGAGTGATATTTGGTTTTGTCCCTGACGACCCACATTCTGCATCTAGCGATGGGCAGAGAGAGGTGACCGGTCAGACCCAAGATTCGGCAATGATTCGGGGCTCGAAGTAGAGATCAAAGGCACATTCATCTCTAGTTCACGGTCCACAACATCGTCGTTGACGAGCACGAGGTCCTCCAGTGAGGCTGCCAGTGTCGGGGAATGACAGAGTGACCGGAGTCCGTCGTCGGTGACGAGGCAGCAGCTCTAGAGGCAGATTGAGGAGAGCCCGGAGGGTCGAGATGCGGGGGCAGTGAGGTGGTTGTTGTCGAGGTCGACCAGCATGCTGCAGTTGCTCAGCCCGTCTGCCGCCTGCTGCGCGACCTGCGCCTCATCCGCGGCCACGTTGTCCAACTTGGTTCTGGTTGTTCAGCCTTCCTCCTGTTGCGTCTCTGCTGCTGTCGTCCTGCCTCACCCAGTTCATGTTGTCCAGCCAGCAGCTTACTGTGCCTCTGGTTACACTGGCTCCTTGATCGATTTGAAGGAGAGCGAAGACGATTGCCCCGATGACTGTGAGCAACACGCAGATGACGGTCACCACTAGAACTTTCAAGCCGTAGGTGATCAGCTGTGCAGTCTTGAATCCGAGGATGCTTCCACAGTGGGTGTTATTTGATTGTTGTGTTGTATTTTAAAATAATATAAAGGTGGCTTTCAAATCTGTATTGGTGTTGACGTTAATCTGTTTGATCAGTATGTCCGTGAGAGTCAATCATTTGTTTTGACATGATTTTTATAAATAAGAATAATCACGATACACTTATGTGATGTTGACTTGTGGTTGTGCCTGGCTGTTTGTACAAATTTTAAATATTCTTGTCCATAAGTAATAATTTATACATGAAAAGAGAGTGAACACCTGTATTGCCCTATATTGCAGTGAAGAGACAAGTGGAAGCTATTCCTTAAGGACCCAAATGCATTCTTTCTAATTGTGGTTACTTTTGATAGAGTATAATTTCTTTAAAACATTTCATTGTTGGTGGTCCTCTTACTTAATTAAATGAGAATGGAAATCCTCTCAGATGGAGTAAAGCATTGAGTAGAGGGAGAGTCAATCGTAATGTAGGTGAGTTTGTAATATAGATAGTCATATTGTAATAAGCAAGTGTCATCTGTAATATGGACAATCACATTGTAATAGGCAAGAGCCAACTGTAATGTAAGTGACAGTTTTATAATACGGATAGTCATATTGTAATAAGTAAGTGTCATATGTAATATAGACATACACATTGTAATAGGCAAGAGCCAACCGTAATGTAGGTGACCGTTTTGTAATATAAATACTCATATTGTAATAAGCAAGTGTCATCTGTAATATGGACAATCACATTATAATAGGCAAGAGCCAACCATAATGTAAGTGACAATTTTGTAATATGAATACTCATATTGTAATAAGCACGTGTCATCTGTAATATGGACAGTCACATTGTAATAGGCAATAGGCAACTGTAATGTATGTGATAATTTTGTAATATGGATAGTCATGTTGTAATAAGCAAGTGTCATATGCCATATGGACAGTGACATTGTAATAGGCAAGAGCCAATCATAATGTAGGAGACAGTTTTGTAATATGAATACTCATATTGTAATAAACAAGTGCCATCTATAATTTGAGCAGCCACAGTGTAATAGGAAAGAGTCAACCGTAATGTAGGTGTCGGTTTGTAATATGGATAGTCATATTGTAATAAGAAAGTTTCATCTGTAATATGGACAGTCACATTGTAATAGGCAACAACCAACCGTAATGTACGTGACAGTTTTGTAATATGATATTCATATTGTAATAAGCAAGTGTCATATGTAATATGGACAGTCACGTTGTAATAGTCAAGAGTCAACCGCAATGTAGGTGACAGTTTGTAATATGCTACTCATATTGCAAGTGCCATTTGTAATATGGGCAGTCACATTGTAATAGGCAAGAGCCAACCGTAATAGAGGTGATATTTTTGTAATATGGATAGTCATATTGTAATAAGCAAGTGTCATCTGTAATATAGGAAGTCACATTGTAATAGGCAAGAGAGTCTTTGTGTAGACGAAGCGTGTAAATGGGGGACCATTTCCTCGGTTTGTAGCTGCATATGTGAAGTTTAGTTGCACTGTTGAAGGCCGCAAAAGTAGAAACAAATTGTTCATGTGTTGTCGTAAAGATAGAGGGTGAGAGATACGTCCAAGAGTCAGCCACCCATATAAATCTATTCTTAATTAGCTGCATTGGCCCCGTTCTTCACCTCTCCAGATGATTGATTCTACTTCCCTTCAACAACTCTCCTCCTTCACATACATGCCACTTCCACTGATCCACATCTAAATATCCACACCCCACAAATTGTCCATGCCAGTCTGCCACTCCGCCTCCGTGATGTCCGCCTCCGCAGAGCTCCGTGATGACGCGCGAGACTCGCAGTGGTAGCCTTGCGCATAGGTCGACGGAGAAGGCGGCGCCGCACATTGCGCCCTTGATGTCCACTCGCAGAACTACCTTCATCTTGTTGGTCGGGTGCTCGAAGCTGCGTAGGCCGCCCTCGCTATGGAACATGCAACCTGCAGGCAGAATTAGATGCCAGATTCAGTATCTGGGCTCTTATACATATCCCGGAGAAGAAGAGACTTGTATCAATTTAAGGTAAGAGTTAGGGAGAAATTAGTGGTCAATTACCTGGTGGGAATGGGGTGTAGGATTTGCCGCAGCCAGACTTGACGATCTGCAGCTCGTTCGAGAATTCAGCAGATCCGTCTGCTGCGATGCCCCAGTAGAAAGGGATGGCGGTGTCGGAGCTCTGTGTTTCAAAGAATAGGGAATTAAATGGTTAGTTTTATGAACAGGCAATAATACTCTCCGTTAATATCCCCTACCTTTTCTCCACACCTCAAGGTAGACGACGCATTGTCTCCAAGTCAGCCGCGTTGGCCTCGAGCCTCAGGCAGTTAAGTGCATGCGTGAGCTCTTCGGCGGTGATCTCGCCGTCGTCGTTGCCGTCGAAGAGGTCGAAGACGCGGCGCAGGCGGAGGGTGTTAAGGCTCTGGCTTCACAAACGGAAGGATGGGGTCGAGGATTGGTCGGGCAAAGCTTCAGATGGAGGAATCGGGAAAGTAAATCGGGAAAGTAAATGGGTAAGCCCCCATGTTCCTTCATTAGCCTAAATGGGAGTCACAAGGGTAAACCTCCTACAGAGACAGAGATCATGAAGTTATATAAAATTTTTGCCTCGATGGGTGCCACTATTTATGGTTCCCATCACACTCCAGCTCCCAGCAAAGAACAACGAGAAAAGTTCATATTGAACCAGACCTACGTCTCCTACGTTTGCTAGTGCCGCTCAAACACCACTTGCCAGCAGCTGGAGCGGTTCACGCCGATCTGCTCCTGTCCGGTTCGTGAGCAATCAGACTTGGATGAAATTCCAGGCACGGTCGGATGGAACCAGTCGGCAGTGGAAAGACGGCTGCGGAAGGAACTAAACGATCAAAAGGAGAGTCAGACAGAGACAAAAATCATGCTGTTATTAGATATATTTACACTAGATGCCACCGTCCTTTCAGAGCAGGGGTGGCACAGAACATAATTATCTAATTATACTTCTGGGACACGGGTAACTAACAGATGCTACCCGCGCGGGCAACAAAGTAATCCTCATATATATATATATATATATATATATATATATATATGATTGGATACTTTCAAATAAAGTTGTACCATATATTTATCTATTTGATATATATATATATATATATATATATATATGATTGGATACTTTCAAATAAAGTTGTACCATGTATACTCTCATATATATACACTTTCAAATATATATATATATATGAGTTCATATTACTCATTTAACCAACTTATCAGACTATAATTTGATTCGTAATATCTAGTTCAGCAGATTTGTTTGTACTTTTGATCAGATCTTAGTTGTATGTTACATTTTCTCAGTAATAAGACATAAACAATAGTTGCATATTCAATATTTGCACTCTGAAATAGGCTATTGCAGCAGCAGCAGCTGCTGTGATGTGTCCAAGAAGTGTCTGGCAGTGTCCAGCTGTGTCCGGGGTGTGGAAAAAGGCCAAAATGAACTGGACACATCCCAGCCGTGTCCAAAACGTTTTGGGCCGTGTCCGGGAAGTGTCCGTGTCCAAAACGTGGCCGACACGGACACGGGGGCTGTCTAGAAGTGTCCGTGCTTCCTAGATGAATACATATATGTACATGTATATAGTCATATATACAGACTGACATATACATACATGTATATAGTATACAGACATATTTCTATTTTATACTATACAGATTTACATATATAACTATAGAGATTTACATATATATAAATTTGAAATATATATAGATATACTATTACTATATAGACAGATTTCTATTTTGTACTATACAGATTTACATATATAACTATATTGATTTACATATATAGAAAACAGAAATATATATCTATACACACACACACAATTACAAATACACATGTATATATAGATACATATCTATACATATAAACATAGTTATAAGTATACACAGATGCATATATATACACATACACAGGAGTATGTGTACATACAACAACATAAAATGATAAAAGTATTACCATTTCCATAGTTGTCAAAAAACAAAGATACACATATATAGATATGCACATATATATATATATATCTATACATACAATTTTGGGTTAATTTGGCCTCTATTAAGCCCAAAATAGGATAATATAGCCTTTTTTTTAGACACAGAATCTGAGGCTTACACCTCACAAACGCCTCAATGCCTCTAACTCCTCGATACGCCTCGCATAAATTGAGGTGCACGCCTCTCACTGGCAGACTGAGTCTTAAGCCTCAAGGCGTACTGGAGACCACTTCACTTCGAGGCATACGTCTCTTAAGCCTCGAGGCGCGTTTTTTAAAACCATGACGTCAACAGAATGAACTTCAGCTAGTCCAGTTCCTTGCTCGTCTACCACATTCCTTTACTGTGTCGTCGACAAAATCCCGTCTAGCGATCTGTTGCCTACATTACGGGATGTTTTCAAAAGGGTTCAGAGATTACCATCTGTCTCCCCAATTTCTCCTGACTCTTCTATTGCAGCTGCTCTTGCCGTCCACTCTGGTGACTCTTATCGTGGTTGTGGCCGCTGTCGTGGTCGTGGTCGCTCTGCTAGTAGACTCGGTTGAGGATCTTACTCCTCGGGTCCCTTAGGCTCTTACTCATCTGGCCCCAACGCTACCTCGACTGAGCATCGCTATTGTAACTACTGCAAGCGCACAACCATAATGAAGATCGTTGCTGAGTCAATCATGGCAAACTTGAATGGGTGAACCAACTGACGTCTGATCAGCCTGACACTGTCCCATCTTTGTCTGCCCAGCCTTTTGCGGATTGGATCCGCTTAGAATTTGAAAAGCTACTTCAGGCTCGTCTGGCCTTTCAATACTTTATGAGTTTTTATGATGATTTTTCTAGGACTACCTGATTATTTTTGTTGAAGGACAGATCTCACATAGTTGATACTATCACATCCTTTTTTGCTGAGATTCGTACCTAGTTTGATAAACCTATAAAAATATTCTGTCGTGATAATGCTCTTCAATTTATGCAAACCTCTGTCAGTCTGTTTTGTCGAAAAATGTGTACCATCCATCAAGCCTCTTATACATACACACCCTAACAGAATGGGGTTGCAGAACGTAAGAATCACCACCTTCTTGAGGCTTTCCGAACTCTTCTCTTCCACTACAACGTCCCCAAATTTTTCTGGCCGGAAGCAGTATCCACTGCATGTTACCTCATTAATCGCATGTCTTCTTCTGTTCTTGGCAATCAAGTGCCATATCAAAATTTATACCCTGATGCTCCTTTCTACTCTGCCCCCTCGGATTTTTTGAAGCACATGCTTTGTGAAAAACTTGCGCGCTGTCCTGACCAAATTGGATCCACGTGCAACCAAGTGTGTTTTCTTAGGGTACTCTAGGACACATAAAAGGTATCATTGTTATGATCCTTCTACAACAAAGTGGATGGTTAGTGCCGATGTAGTCTTTTTTGAGCATATGCCATTCTATTCTATAGTTGGCTCCACTCTGACATCTAATTTACTAGTGGATACTGTAAGCGGAAGAGACGAATGGAGCGTTGTTGCACTCTGGCAACGTAAGAGACCCAATAGGGTTCTCCTCTCTATTTATAGTAAAGGGAAAATTACATGTAGGTACATCAGTAATATGAAATATGAAATAAACACAAAGTAAAGATATATTAACACTCCCCCTCAAGCTGGAGTGTACACATTGTGGATGCCCAGCTTGCCGCATAAATTTTGGAACACTGCTGGACCTAATGGCTTTGTCAAGATATCAACTAGTTGATCTTCAGACTTGACATATGGCGTCACAACATTGCCATTCTTTATCTGATCTCTGATGAAATGACAGTCAACTTCTATATGCTTTGTGCGCTCATGGAAGACAGGATTCCTGGCAATATGTATAGCAGATTGATTGTCACACTTGAGAATCATGGGAGTTTGAATCAAAATCTTCAGCTCAGATAAGACAAATTTGATCCATTGTAGTTCACAGCATGCATGTGCCATAGCACGGTACTCAGCCTCAGTACTAGACCGTGCTACCACTTGTTGTTTCTTGCTTTTCCAAGTAATCAGATGATCACCAAGAAAGGTGCAGTAGCCAGATGTGGATCTTCTATCAACTTGATTACCAGCCCAATCTGCTCTGCATAACCTGTGAGAGTCAAAGAAGATAGAGGACTCTTTGGTTTATAATAAGTGATCCCCTTTCCAGGAGCACTTTTCAGATATCTCAGAATCCTGCATACAGCTGTCCAATGTGACTGTCGTGGTGTGCACATATGTTGACTTACTACTCCAACAACAAAAGAAATATCAGGTCTTGTAACAGTTAGGTAAATCAACTTCCCAACTATTCTCCTGTAATGACCTGGATCTGAATATGCAGTATCATCGTCCACCTCCTTGATGTGATAATCCATAGGAGTGGATACGGGCTTAGAATCAGTCATACCCGTTTCCTGTAGCAAGTCAAGCACATACTTCCTCTGGGAGAGATTTATACCTGCATGGGATCTAAGAACCTCAATCCCTAGAAAGTATCTCAGCTTCCCCAGGTCCTTCGTGTGAAAGTGTTGTTGTAGTCCTTCCTTCACACGTGATATGCCTGTAGAATCACTGCCAGTAATCACAATATCATCAACATAGACAGCAATAATGATGGACCCACCTGAAGAATTTGAATAAAATAGAGAGTGATCAGTCATGGAACGAGAGAAGCCCATCTGTAAAACAACAACACTGAACTTGTCAAACCAAGCTCGAGGAGATTGCTTTAACCCATAGATAGCCTTCTTCAATTTGCAGACTTTCTGACACTCCCCCTGAGCAACAAAACCTGGTGGTTGCTCCATGTACACCTCTTCTTGAAGATCTCCATGAAGAAAGGCGTTCTTGACATCCAGCTGGAAAAGAGGCCAATCAAAGGTAGTAGCTAGAGATATAAGGATCCACACAGAATTGAGACGAGCAACTGGAGAAAAAGTCTCAAAGAAGTCCACTCCATATGTCTGTGTGTAGCCTTTTGCTACCAATCTGGCCTTCAACCGCTCAATCGATCCATCAGGGTTGTGTTTGACTGTAAAGACCCATCTACAGCCCACAACTTTCTTTCCCGCAGGTAAAGTAACAAGATCCCATGTGCCATTGTCAATCAGAGCAGAGATTTCCACCTGCATTGCCTGCTGCCACCCACTGTCTTTCAGAGCCTCTAAGTGGTTTCTTGGTATCTTAATGGAGTCCATCCCAACAGCAAATGCACGAGCCTGTGTAGAGAAGTGTGACAAACAACATACATTTGATATGGGATGTCTAATAGTACATGAACGTATACCTTTCCGGACAGCAATAGGAAGATCAAGGTCAGAAGCCTCTGCAGGAATCTCTTGAGTAGAAGATGGCGAAGGAGGCTCATGGACTGGTGCCGCTACCTCATCTGGATCCTGTCTACCTCGCCTGTGATAAACCTGGTTATAGGGTTGAATGGTAGGTGGATCATGCGGTATGTCCTCAACAATGATAGGTGGCACTCCCTCACTTGGAATTGCGGGTGGCACTCCCTCACTCAATTGCTCCCCCTTGCTCATAGAATTTGCAAAATATGGACTGGTTTCATGAAAGGTGACATCCTTAGAAACAAACATACGACGCAAACTCGGGCAATAACACTTGTAACCTTTACTCGTACCAGAGTAACCAAGAAACAAGGTTTTCAAGGACCTAGGAGAGAGTTTGTCTTGTTTGGGATCAAAGTTATGAACGAAGGATGTACAACCAAAAACCCGAAGCGGAACATGAAACGGTTTATCCATAGGGCGTAAGACAGAGAAGGGAGTGCGTCCATGCAAAACAGAAGAGGGCTGCCGATTAATCAAAAAACAGGCAGTGAGAAGAGCTTCAGACCAGAAACGTTTAGGCACATTGGATTCAAACATGATAGACCTAGTGATATCCAAAAGATGGCGATTCTTTCTCTCAGCAACGCCATTCTGCATAGGAGTGTGAGGGCAAGAGGTGTGATGAATCATACCAACCGAACTGCAAAACTCATTCATCGCTTTCTGAACATACTCAAGGGCATTATCAGATTGAAAATTTTTGATATTGCAGTTAAATTGAACCTGAATTTGTTTATGAAAATGTTTGATAATGGAAAGCACAGATTCACGACTTTTTAAAAGATAAATCCATGTCATGCGAGAGTAATCGTCCACTAAGGAAATGAAATAGCTAAAACCATTATAACTCTGGTTTTTAACAGGACCCCATACATCACTATGGACTAACTCAAACGGACTAGAAGCCCGATTATTGACACGAACATGATATGATAACCGATGATGTTTGCCCAACTGACAGGACTGACACTCTAGAGAGGACACATGAGCTAGATCTGGTTCCAACTTCTTCAAGCTTTCTAAGGAAGGATGTCCATATCTACAATGCCACAGCAAGGGGGAACCACTCAGCATGGCGGAGGAAACTGGAGCAGGAGGTGGATGGCGAGGTAGATAATCGACAGGAAAGAGGTAGAGATCACCTTTCCTAGGCCCCCCACCAATCATCTTCAAACTCTTGAGATCCTGTACAACAAAGCAAGAGGGCCCGAATGTTACTGTGCATTTTACAGTGTCAATCAACTTGGCAACAGAAAGCAAATTGAATGGAAATTCAGGTACAAAATGAACAGATTTCAAATCAATATCTGGTGTAAGGGACACAGAACCACTAGCTACCACCTTCCTCACAGAACCATCTGCCAAAGTAACAGATGGGTGAGGAATATATGAGTCAAGTGTGCGGAGCAATCGCCTCATACCAGTCATGTGCTGGGAGGCACCAGAGTCAACCACCCAGGGAGTTGCGGATCCAGAAGCCATAAAAGATGTAGCCTGATTACCCGCTGTAGATGCAAGGTTTGCTGTAGAAGCAGATGAGGCGCCCATACTCCAATGTTGAGTTGCCTGAATAAACCTGTCATACTCCTCCTGAGTAAGTGTGATGCCAGAGGAACTCGAGCTCGCAGTAGTAGAGTCTGAAGTAGCACAATTGGCAGCTCCAACAGGTGGGGCGGCAGGTCGCCCATGTTTCTTCCAGCATTTCTCGACAGTATGTCCAGGTCTGTCACAGAAAGTGCATCGAGGACGAGTCCCACGTCCTCTGCCCAAGCCAGGTCTGTCAGCTGGTGTAGGTGCAGGTCGTCCTCCGCGAACTGCTGCAGCAATGGAGGCATGAGAATCTCCAGAAGGAACAACAGGAGTAGGATCAACTGACTCAAAGGTGGACTGCTGAATCCTAGAGAAAGCTTCTGCAAGGCTCGGCAATTTATCGGACGCAAGTATCACACTTCTTGCTGAACCAAATGAGGAGCTAAGGCCAGATAGAAATTTAGCAGTGACAAGATCATCTCTATCTTTAATCTGCTCAGCAACTCTCACTGGATGATAGTAGCTCAACTCCTGGGAGATAGCTTGAATCACACCGAAATACTCTTCAAGTGATCTATCACCTTGTTTCTCTGCAAACAGACGATCATAGATCATAAACTGGCGAAGAGCATTCTTCTCTTGAGCATAGTGCTGCTTAACGGCATCCCAAATCTCCTTAGCAGTGGAGTAGAACATGAACCTAGAAGCAATAGAAGGTTCCATGCTACCCCAAAGCCAAGTCTTCACTAGGCTGTCAAGACGTTTCCACTCGGCATAGTCTTTGTCAGTGCTAGTGAGAGGTGCAGAATCAACAAACTTTGCCCGATCGCGCGATTCCAAGACAGTATGAACCGCATTCATCCATAGCAAAAAGTTCTTCCCATTGAGCTTGATAGGAATAGGCGAGACCTCATAATAGGTCTTGTTCCCCATGATGTAACAGGGATATGTGTGACGGAGTGATACACGTCACAAAGAAGGCTGAGTGGACAGACAGATACGCGTCCCGTGACGGAGAGATACACGTCACAACAGAACTGGAAAGAGGATGCGTTACTGACGCATCGACAGCCTTCAAACGAGAGGTTCCTAATCACACATGAAGGAGATGTGATTAGGAAAGCATTGTGGAAAAGATGAGACCTCCGGGTAGGGCTTTAGAAGGCCGTTGGATCAACCGGAGATCCCCAAGCAGCAGGATCGGCGTCCGAAAAGGGACCGAAAGGTGCTGAAAAAGTTCCCGGAGACGTAGACGGAGCCTTTAGATCTTTGCGGCTGGACCTACGGCAGCATGAGATGGACTACCAAAGTCCAGCGGCGATGGACGGGCGGTGGGAACCCTCCCTTAGGCGGCTAGCAGAAGCGCCGCAGGGAGGCTCCTGCGCTCCTGCCGCGCGCCGGCGGCAAGGAGCAGCCGAGAACGGGCGGGAGGGAGGGGCGGCGCTGGGCGGAGCGCTAACCTGCTCTGATACCATGTAAGCGGAAGAGACGAATGGAGCGTTGTTGCACTCTGGCAACGTAAGAGACCCAATAGGTTTCTCCTCTCTATTTATAGTAAAGGGAAAATTACATGTAGGTACAGCAGTAATATGAAATATGAAATAAACACAAAGTAAAGATATATTAACAGATACTCCTTTACCTATGATTGATGATACTGATTTATCAGATGTGGCTGTTGCACCGACTCCTTCGCTGAAAGTATATCAAAGAAGACCAAAAGCTACAACTCCCTCCATGGCCCCTCCAAGTTCTCCATCCTTGTCGGAAAATCCACCTCCACCGCAGGTATTTTCTGACTTGGATATTCCTATCAGTTTACGCAAAGGGATTCGGTCTTGTACTCAACATCCCTTTGGGAATTTCTATTCTACTGCTAACTTGGGAACAAAATTTTGCCAATTTCGCTTTTGCTCTATATATTGTTTTTATTCCTAAAAATGCTACCCAGGCTCTTCAACATCCGACATGGCATCAAGCTATAGAATCTGAAATGCAGGCTGACTGATCGACATACTTGGGAGTTGGTTGATGCACCTATTGATTGTTCACCTATTGGCTGCCACTGGATCTTTATGATCAAGTATCAACCAGATGGAACTATTGAGCGGTTGAAAGCTCGCCTTGTGGCCAAAGGCTACACTTAGACATATGGCGTGGATTACTTTCAGACTTTTTCTCCTATTGCTCGCATGAACTCTGTCCATGTACTTATTTCTATAGCCGTAAATTCTAACTGGCCTTTATTCCAATTAGATGTCAAAAATGCTTTTTTGTATGGAGATCTGCATGAGGAGGTCTACATGGAGCAGCCTCCCGAATTTGTTACTCAGGGGGAGTCATCCAAAGTATGTTGTCTACGCAAAGCCATTTATGGATTGAAACAGAGTCCCCGAGCCTGGTTTGACAAACTGAGTTCCTTCTCCAAAACTTCAATTTTCGCCATTCTCAGTTTGATCATTCTATTTTTGTCAAGAAAACTACATCTGGTCTTGTTATCCTGATTGTTTATTTTGATGATATCATATTATCTGGCAGTGATCAAGCAAGCATTCGGGCGACTAAAGAATACTTGGAAAAACACTTTGTCACCAAAGATCTGGGCAAACTAAGATATTTTCTGGGCATTGAAGTTTCTCGCTCGTCTTCTGGTCTATGCTTATCACAACGAAAATATCTTTTAGATCTCTTGTCTGAAATAGTAATGCTTGGTGCGAAACCTACTGCTACTCCCTTAGATCCTAATACTAAGTGGGATGACGATAGTTCTCCTCCATGCCCTAACCATCAACGATATGGTAGAATGGTAGGGAAACTTATATATCTTACCGTTACTAGGGCTGATATCACTTCTGCAGTTGGTCTAGTTAGCAGATATCTAGATAAACCCAAAAAATGTCACAGGGAAGTTGTATATCATATTCTGAAGTATCTGAAAAGCTCTCTAGGTTAAGGCCTGTTTTGTAGGAAACGTGGGTATGGTTATCTCATCGACTATTCTGATTCTGACTATGCAGGAAGCAAGATGGATCGCAAATCTACATCTGGCTACTGCACCTTTGTAGGTGGTAACCTTGTTACCTGGCGAAGCAAGAAACAAACTGTCATTGCTCGATCTAGTGCCGAAGCTGAGTATACAGCAATGGCTCATACTACGGGTGAACTCTTATGGGTCCGTGGACTTTTAAAAGAATTTGATATTTCTGATTCTAAACCTATTCCCATGTACTGTGATAACAAAGCATCTATATTCTGTGCCAACAACCCTACCTTCCATGAATGCACCAAAAATATTGAAGTCAATTGCCACTTTGTGCGGGAAGCTGTCTTATCTGGCCAGATCTCCACGCCATATACACATACTTCTAATCAAGTAGCAAACATCTTCACCAAACTTGTTCCGAAGACCAGATTTACTACCATGATGGACAAGCTGGGCATGATTGATATCTATGCTCCAGCTTGAGGGGGAGTATTAGTATATATATTTTCATGGTTTTGTTATTTGTCGTGTTATGGGCTTTAGACTTGTCTCGTCTATTAGACTTTTTCTTTTATCCCATATTGCTTATCTCTGCTTTATGTTTTACTCTCTTATCCTATAAAAGAGAGAGCACTTAATTGTTTTAGATATCGAATACCATTCTCTCATTTTATACTGACGCCGACAGCAGCTAGTGGTTCTCTAATAGTATAATTAGAAGTCGAATATTATACAATATATCTTTATTTAAGCAATGTGCCATTGCAAGCCATGTTCTCCAGTATGAATAATCATAAGGATATTTTAATTTTAATAAGCATCTTTACTTCGTCATCTAACCTTCTCATACTGGGAGGGCCGTCAGTTTTCTCTGGACATCAACCTATGAAGTGAACATCAAAGCGACAGTGTTTGTTCATTGTTACACGACACTGCTAGTCTATTGTAGCTACACTTTGAAATGAATTTCATAGCTTTATCCTTGTCTCCTTACAATATTTTGATTGATAATAATGTTGCAGCGCTTCTCAGAAGCTGAAAATGGAATCAGTCCTTTGTAACGGTCAGTAATCAGTATGTTTCCATCTGAAACCTCAGTGTTTAGAGATTTATACCCCCTAATTTTTTTCTTTTTTGCTATACTGCAGTTGATCCACTTGAATATGAAGCCCATAAGGTAAGAACAGTTTTTTCATGTCTTTTTATTGCAGTTGGAAATGTACATGTCTAAATGTGGGAGGTAATGTTGTAGACGTTGAATATCTGCAACCTATCCCTAGAACATTATACCTATACTTTTAGGTGGCAAGGTGCCACATTGGCACGACGGGGTGCCTTGACAGCGCGGCTAAGATTCCACATATATGTGTGTCATGTCTTAAAGTTGTGATGACTGATTCTCCCTTTATATACATGATTGCTATACCATTTTTATTGTTTGTTCAAAAAATGCCCTAAACATATCCATGCACAATAATTGGCTAAAGTCATTTTAACAGTATATATGTGTATATATGGTTACTCTAGTATGCAAGCGGGGTTCCGATATTACACTATAGTCATTTATATTTCAATACTAGTTGCAAACATGAATAATATCTATTGGGGGCAGGCCCACACATATTTTCCACGCTTAATCTGTAGTAAACTTAAGTGGATCATGTTCCATTTAAGTATCCATATAATCCCTCTCTAATTCTCCTATATATAGGTGTCTAACGTAACCATGTTTTGGTTAACGTGAAATATCTCGTGTCTGTTTATAAGCTGCTCCAGCCACTAAGGTCATATATATGACTGACCTGCTATATCAATTTTCAAACAAAATGTTGACAATTACTTGCTCAGGATCAATGCTCTGTACATATTTCTTGAATCTTGCAGCAAGCTCAAGTACATTGTTGACACTTCATTCACGAAATCATTGGATGACCCCACTTTGTCTACCAGCAGTATCCAGATTTGGTACTGTCTCTGAGGAAACATGGAGCTTCATTTAACCATGAAAGACATGTTTCATTTTAACATGAAAGATATGTGGTATGATCTAAAGGAGTTCTACACCAAGGAAAAACATTGTCTTTGCTTGTACAATGTAATGGACAAACTCTTCCCAAAGCAGCAAGGAGACAGACCTCTTGAGGTCTACTACAACGCCATGAAGGCACTGCAAATCAACTTAATTTCTTCTTGCCCACCACATTAGTGGATGTCATCAAAGAGTGGGGTGCTATTTTCTCCAGATGATTTCTGAACGAACTTCATTCTTCATTATACTGTGATCCTCAAGCTTCTCCAAGGTGGGACCTCCTTATCCTCCATGGATAAAGATCATGCGCGTCTCTTCCATCTGATGTGTCATCATCTACTGCCATGTCAGTAGCACCTTAGGTCACACTTGTTGCAGCGGCCAACGGACGCACCCTGCTATACTTGGTGTCAATGCTTTGGCCACGTCGAGGAAGACTACTGCACCAAGAAGGCATCCCAACTCATTTGTGCTCAAGGTACAAGTTCTGCTCACCCTGACCCAAGCACCACCAGGCACAACTACATCTATTATTGCAATTGGTGGCCCCTCTCATGTCACTCTCACCAATTATGAGTTCGACTATCTCTAACATGCCACCCAACAAGGTGAATCTTCCATACTCTATGTCTAGCCACTCAATGCTGCCTCTGCCTACTTTGCTAACTGTGACTAGTCCAATGCTTATTCAACAATATCCATCGCATGCTTCTTTCTCAGCCCATCTCGCTACTGCACTTGAACGTAATTGTTGGAAAGTATGAGGGAAACTCACTTTTGTTGTTATATAAGATGGCACACCCTTGCCTATATAGGAGAAAGGGGGGAAACATTATAGACTTGGGACTCAAGTAAGGCTATATGGACCGAGACACTTAAGCCCATATACTAATTAGCCTGTTAACTATATAGGCTAATAATACTTTCTAACACCACCTCTCAAGCTGGAGCACGGGTGAAACAAATGTCCTAGCATGGACTTACAAGCCTCAATAAGACGATAAAAATGTCACTCCCATACAAAAACTGTCACCCCCCCTTAAAAAATACTCCCTAACTAAAAACATATGATGACGCCTTTTTTGAGTTGCGTCCTGCAGGATGGAAATACTTGAGCTTTGGAGAAGGTATTTTTATGTGAATATGGAATGAAGAACATCTGATAAATGGAATCCAAATGCCACATCAAAATCTCGTCACAATCAAACCAAGGAAGGAGGTTTCGTCGAAATTAGCAAAATTTTGACAAAAATGTCGATTTCGATGGAACCTAGTTACAAAACATGTGATTGTGTCAATTTTGGTCAAAATTGCTACCAAGATTGCGTTTATCGAAATAAGTACATGCATGTACATAGTTCATACTTGCAAAATTACATAACAATTACATAACTTATGCAAAATTACATAACTTATTTCCTACATTTTGTCATCGAAATCCCCGGCAAACAGGAAAGTTTCTTTATCGCCCCACCCCCATGAAGGAACCCTCCAACCTACCCCCACATAAAATTTATTGCAAAAACGATGCATTTAGGTGTAGATATCATGCTTGAAAAACTTCATGGCTTAATTTGTTCATTTTGGTGTCGAAACTGGCATGGTTGCATTTATCAAAATTTCCATAAAAATTTTTGGAAATTTCTATTTCCGCACTGTCAAAGTGACATCGAAATTGGATACCTCATTCCTTGAATCAAACTGGAGCAAACAATCAAAAGTACCTCCACTGCGCCATGTTCATTGGAGAGGAATGTGTGAGTGGTATAAGTGCACAATCAACAAATCCCACATACATAATGCGGCACAAACGCGCAGGCACAATGTCGATGTAGCAATCGAGGTATCTCTAAATTGTCTGAAAAGTGTAGCCAATTGGAATTATCACAGAAGACCAGAGACGTGCATCATGTGGCATGAATACAAGCTGAACGAGGTGCTGATAACGGCCATACTGGCTCCATAAATCTGGTGTTGAATCTTAGGGACTTGATAAGAATGAATGGCACCATCAAGGAGGAACCCAAGTAGATCAGAAGAAGTTGATACAACTCGAGAAGACATAATGAAACTAGATCGATGAAGATAAATCTAGATGATATCTTTGCAGATATAGAATTTGCATGCTGGAAGATGACAAGCTTCTGAGAAGTCTGATGTGAAGAAGCAACCATTTGTCACATGAGAATGCAACGAGAATGATCAACTGAAACACCATTAACACCAAAGGGAACAAGAGGCTGGAACTAGCACAACAAGCTCTTGTATTGACGTTTCATAATGTAGTACAAACACGAAAAGCTTGGTGTTAATCCTGCAGTTGAGGCCCTTCATCGCTGTCTGAAAGTGGTGGCCAACTGGAATTCACGTAAATAGCCAACTTAGATGTAAAGTGATGCTTAGTGGGAATGACACGCCATAAAGACATTAGAAGAGCATATGTGCTGAAGGATACGAAGCTCCATGAAGATAGCCTAGAATATATCATCTATCACCTCTCTCCTCACGTGCTCTCCTCATACGCTCTCTCCTCTATATCCCCCCCCCGGCACACCAAATATGAAGAGAATAAATTGGTGGTCTGGAAAAGAGACATATGACCCCCCACATGTGGAAAGAGACACACATGATGGGTGGGAGGGTGGAAAAGGAAAATGCAAAACGAGAGGTGTAGTATGTAGAGAAGAGAAACTGATAACCGAAATCAATACAAAAAATGACCCCATTATAAGATCCAAATAGAAAAATTAAATGGATCTTTTTCTTAACCCATCCATCCCCGCAATTTGTTTTAGTCTAGGTCAAAAAATAGGATCCGATTATCTCTAAGTATTGCAGAATAGAAAGACCTATGGAGGACGTCGTAACTTGAACTGGAAGTAGACATACTTCTTTTGACACGACGTGTGAAGTCTTGACACGATGTGTAACTTTATTGGTCGAAGATGACATGCTCCTAGGAACACGCCATGTGGAGATTTTGATGTATCGTGTAGGATGTCGAAGACATAAAATAGATTTCCATCAACTCGCCGTGTGGAAAACTAACACGCCGTGTAGGCGTGAAACATACTTTAATCGACACACCATGTTGAGATATGACACTGTGTAATGTGGATCTGAATGAAAACCTGTGCCACCGAACAATTTTTGGACTGCGACTCGCTGTCTCAGTTGGACAACATCCCGTGTTGGTGGTTGTTGATGCACGATTTGGGTGGGAATCGGTGCCGTCTAGGAAAACACAACGCTGGAAAGACGCATCAGGGGGTGCAAGGAATTAGCATCGTCACTTATGACAATGGATGCGAATTTGAGGCAGCAACAACCCCTTTCTAGACCACAAACATATTTGGACGAGAATTAGCTACGTCCAGGGAAAGATGTCCGAGAATTGGTGGAGGCTTCTAGCATGACATAGCCACATGGAATGCTTGCTAGACCACGACCCAAGAGAACCAAGGGGGAACTAGGTGGATCCCCTGCTGCTATATCCTTTATTGTTGCTTCGGCGGAGGAACTTGATAGAGTGAAGGCGGCAGAGTGGTCGGAGATGCTCGATGATGGCTGGGGTGAACAACGCCTGCACATGACCGGGAAGACAACCTCAGGGAAGAAACATCACGACTTGAGGGTGACGAATATGAATCGGGGAAGCGTAGATGGTCGGGAAGGAGAGCATCGACGTATATATGAAGATCTTTATGAGAGAAGAGAAATGACCATGGAGGCCTAGAGGATGCCTGGCGGGCGGCCGACCTAAGCCATGGAGAGATGGTGGCCGCTCGCAGGCGGAGGCTCTCTCTCTTTTCTCTCTAGGGTTAGGGTAAGTGCTTTGATACCATTTTGAAAAGTGTGAGGAAACTCACTTTTGATGTTATATTAGATGGCACACACCTATCCTATAAATAGGAGAAAGGGGGGAAACATTACATACTTGGGATTCAAGTAAGTCTATATGGACTGATACACTTAAGCCCATATCTAATTAACCTATTAACTAAATAGGATAAATAATTATTTCTAACAATAATATTAGGTCATCCATGTTGGCTGCCCACTCTAATTGGATTTGGACTCCAACACCAATTAATGTATGACTATTATGCAACACCCTACCACCTCTGATTGTCACATTCCTCATGCCTCCGTCACATTAGAAGATGGCTCAACTAAATTTGTTATACATAATGGCTTTATTACGTCCACATCCACCATCACATCATGTTCCACACATTATGTCCTTGATTAGGAATATATGTTGATTACCTTAAATGCCATCTCTCTTTTAGTCCTTTTGGCTTTGTCATGCAGGATTTGAGGAATTTAGGATGATTGTGTAGAATCTAGGCTTAAGAGGGGGTTTCATTCAGCTATTAAAACTTAAACAAATTTTGTTAGACCTTCAGGTCAATCACAAAATAAGTGAAACAAGTAAAACAAAAGGATTAGAGATATTGATAAAATCACAAATGAACACAAGTCTTTAGAGTGGTTTCTATTTGGAATGTCATAGCTCTACCTAGAGAGGTCAACCTCTAGGATTTTGAACACCTTGATTACCAGTTTCCACCTCATATTATCACCACAAGAGAATACACCAAGAAGAGTCTTTTTCAAATCAAGAGTAATTAGCTTTCTTTTCTAGACAAGGAGCCAAGAACCTTACCTAAGGGACAACTTTCCCTTACCTACGACTTCCTGCCCTTCACCTTCTTTATCCTAGGAAGAGCTTCACTAAACCTTTTTAGAGAGAGATTGGAAGAGATATGAGAGCTTCACAAGATCACAAGTAGGATTGGCTCTCTTACAAGTATCCTATTCACTGTAATTAAAGCAAGAAAGTAATAAAACTCGAGTGACTCAAGGCTCTTTAGGGAACAAGATCACAACTATAGCATAGGGCCTCTTATTAACCTTGGGTGGCTCTTTATAGAGTCCTATACATAGTTGATCTAGCCTGTACAATTGATTGGGACAAATTCTATCCTTTTTCAGGGGAATAGTAGGGATCCAACATATATATTTCCACCTTTTAGCCCCTCTAATGGCTAGTTTAGCACTAACAAAAAGCTAACACAATAATATAATTGGCTGAATTTCCTTAGGAAATTCTCAATCGACGACTAGCAATCAGAGACTTTGAGTAGGCCAGTTGATTAAATTTCTCTCTTGAATATTTAGCCGACGAGGCTCCCTTTTTTGAGCTAATTTTTCTATCAGTTATGTTTCTGGAACGAACGCAGGTACGTGGAAAGCTCCCTATAGTTTGGTCAATTGAATTTCACCAGGGAATTCTCAACTAATGCATGGTTATATTTGGGATATTTCCTCATACTCCAAAGTGTGTCGTAATTTTATAATCAAATTTATTACAATCTGAGCTTAATTACAAATTTTACAATCTATACGTCAAAGATCTATGGAGAATTCTATCCATTCTTCAAGCTCATATCTTTGTATATGACTTGTCCTTGAATCTCCAATTTTAGGATTTGATTTGTGGAAATTAGAGTGTCCTATAATCTAAAATAATCTCAATAGAAGAATAAGACAACATGATTTGGAATGGTGATGCCATAACCAAAATATGGACAAATGTAACCTTTGGGTCAACATTTCCCCCCCCCCCCTTTTTGAAAATACCAGATTATTCCTAAATATTGAAAGCATGGAAATTTTGATTTCATAACTTTGAAGTGAAGGTTTATTTATTATAGAGATATGTTGTTCTCTGTTATGTTTTGTTGAGTGTCATGTGCATAGCATGTGCCTCACTTATGTTGTTTACTTCTGTAGTTTAGTCCCATATTGCTCACCTCTGCTTTAGTCTCTATTCTCTTCTGTTATATAAGAGACTGCATTGTACACTGTTTTATTCACTCAATAAACAAGCCTTGGTTTATCTATATGGTATCAAGAGCAGGTCTGGTCCCCGGTTTTTCTTCCCACCCTCTCCCCATGCCCTGAAGTCCCCCCCCCCCCCCCCCCCCCGCCGCCGCCGCCACCCCCCTCTCCCCCCAGCGCCGTCGGCCCTGCCCAGCCGCCGCCGCCGCCCTGCCCCATCACCACCCGCTGCCCCTCCAACTCCACTACCCACTGCCGCCCCCTATCACCACCCACCACCCGCCGCTCTTTCCTGCCGCCGCCGTAGCACCCCCCCCTCTCACCCATCGGTTGCCGCCCCTCCCTCTCCGCCTCCATCTTCTTCTTTCTTCACAAATCACATCCTTCCTCTTCTCCTAGCGGGTAATCTACTCTTTCGGACAGCCATATATCTCTCACATTGAGAGTCCCCTACGTCCCCGGTTCCTTTTCTGCCTGCGCCTCATGAAGGATTATTGATTTCCTCATGACGACGTAGGTTCTTTTCATCTATCTCTGCCCGAAAACGGGTACTTCTGATCTGATGCGTCAGATCCCTGTTGTTGCTATTGCCCTATAGAGGGTTCATTATTTACTTCCTGCTGCTGCCCATCGTGGGTTATTTAGTTGCTGCCTACTACGCCACAATCCTACTCGTGCCTGCCTCTGCCCAGTATGGCATCCGTGGAGCCTCCTAGATCTCTTTGTGTTACCACTGTCAAGCTTGATGGATCTAACTACCATCTGTGGTCGACGTCCTTTGTACTATATGTGAAGGCTCAAGGCCGATACTCTCATCTTACTTCTGATCCACCTCCTGCCCATGATGTTACTGCTGACGACAAGACCAAACAGGCTTATACCCAATGGTCTAAAGACGAATCAGGTGTTATGTCCTGGCTTCTCAACAGCACCGAGCCGCGCATTAGTCAGTCTCTCCTGTGCCTTCATGATGCCAAAGCAATGTGGGACTAGTTGTCTCATGTCTACTCGCACCAGCAAAATTCGAAGAGGGTTTTTAAAATTTTCAAAAACCTAGCCATGGAGTACTCAGATGCGTCTATTGAGATTTTTTACAGCCAATGCTCTGCTCTCTGGAACGAGTATGAGATCTATCACCCGTTGACTGCTGACATCAAAGAAGTTCAGAAGCAGCACAATGAACTCCAACTGGTTCAGTTCCTGGCTGCACTTCCCGCTTCTTTTTCAGGTGTGGTTGACCAAATATTGTCAAGTGATCCGCTACCGACTCTTCGCGATGTTCTAAAGCGGGTCCAGCGAGTACCATCTGTATCCTCTACACCAGCTATTGAGCATCCTGCCTTGGTTGCTCGTACTACTGATTTTGGACGTGGTCGCGGTCGTGGACGTGGCCGTGGAGGACGTCCACCCGCTTCTAGAGGAAGAGGCACTTCAACTGCTCCTGGATGAGGTCAAGCCAGTGGACCTCGCTACTGCAACTGGTATGGTCGTGACAATCACACTGAAGATAGGTGTTGGATCAAGCACGACAAGCCATCCTGGGCAAACCAGGCCTCCACTGAAGCTACTACAGAAGCCGCATCAGATCTACCAGCTGATGCTCCATCCACTGACTGGCTTCGCTCTAAGTTTGAGAAATTCTTCCAGGAGCGAATGACTCAACTACCCTCGACATCGGCGGGAAGTTCCTCTGCCATGCTGGCGTCTCCCTCTGCTGGTAACCAAAAGTGGTGTATTGACTCTGGAGCGTCTGTTCACATGGCAGGCGACCTCCACTTATTTTCTGCCCTATCTAAAACTTCACATATTCCATCGGTCACCGTTGCTAATGGCTCGAAAACACCTGTACATGGCATTGGCACCGTTCCGTTATCTCGCAAGATGAATCTTCACTCTGTTTTATATATACCTCAGTTTCCTGTTAATTTACTATCTGTCAGTAAAACTGTCAAACAACTTTAGTGCTCTATTAAATTTGATCCCTATGGTTGTGTTTTGAAGGATCTCCGCACGAAGACGAGGATTGGTACGGGCCATGAAGGACCAGATGGACTTTACTACTTGGATGGACCACCTGCGGCGTCAGCTCTCTTATCTACATCTATCTCAAGACTTCAGTGGCACGTCCGGCTGGGTCATCCGTCTGCTGCGAAGATGAAACTTTTATTTCCCGCTTTAGCAGAAAATAAATTCTCTTATGAAACCTACGTTTTGAGTAAACAAACGAGGTATGTTTTTCCTGCTAAGAATGATATTGGGTCTAAAGATATGTTTGATATTGTTCATTCCGACATCTGGGGTCCATGCGGTGTCTCGAGTTAAATTGGTGTTAAGTATTTTCTGACATTTATTCATGATTACTCCCGTGCTAACTGGCTTTTTCTGCTCAAAGACTGGAGTACTATTTTGGACAATATCCACATTTTCTTCTGCTCGCACACTTCTTATCCATTACAAAGTTTCTCACCGTTTCTGGCCTGAGGCAGTCACTACGGCATGTTTTCTTATAAACCGCAGTGACACGGTGGGCATACAGGAAACTAAAACTTACTTAGAGAAGCATTTTGACACTAAAGATCTCGGAAAACTTCAATATTTCCTAGGCATTGAAGTTTCCAGATCATCTGCAGGACTGTGTCTTTCTCAGAGGAAATATGTACTTGATCTGTTGTAGGAAACTGGCATGCTAGGTTGCAAACTGGCTAACACTCCACTTGATCCAAACATGGACTGGGATGATGCAAACTCTCCTCCCTATGTTGATCATCACCAGTTCAGGAGGCTAGTAGGCAAGCTTATTTATTTGACTGTCACACGAGTTGATATTACTGCTATTGTCAGATTCATCAGCCGGTATCTTGACAAACCCCGACAATGTCATTGGGATGTTGTATGCCATATTCTGAGATATCTTAAAAGTTCTCCAGGGAAAGGCTTGATGTATAAAAAGCATGGCCACTGCAACCTATCCGGGTTCTCAGATTCAGACTATGCAGGAAGTCGTTCTGATCGGAAGTCAACTTCAGGCTACTGTATATTTGTGGATGGAAACCTTATCACCTGGCGAAGCATAAAGCAAACTGTTGTCGCCAGATCCAGTGCAGAGGCGGAATACCGAGCAATGGCTCATACTGCTTGCGAACTGTTATGGGTTTAGAGTCTCCTTTAGGAGTTTGACATATCTTATTCTAGCCCTATTCCTATGTTTTATGACAAGAAGGCCTCCGTTTTTATTGCGAGCAACCCCACATTTCATGAGAGAATGAAACATATTGAGGTTGATTGTCACTTTATTCGACAAGTAGTTCTCACTGGAAGAATTTGCACGCCATATCTCAGTACCGACAAGCAAGTTGCAGACATCTTCACAAAGATACTTCCCGAAGCTCACTTTCTAACTCTAGTTGAAAAGCTGGGCATGTTCGACATCTACGCTCCAGTTTGAGGGGGAGCATAGAGATATGTTGTTCTCTGTTATGTTTTGTTGAGTGTCATGTGCATAGCATGTGCCTCACTTATGCTGTTTACTTCTGTAGTTTAGTCCCATATTTCTCACCTCTGCTTTAGTCTCTATTCTCTTCTGTTATATAAGAGACTGCATTGTACATTGTTTTATTCACTCAATAAACAAGCCTTGGTTTATCTATATTTATGATTTGGGTGCACTGACTCCTCCTTTATTCATATTTTCAATCTTTTTGGTTAGTTTTAAAAAGTAACACAAAGCTTGAAAACTATATGCTTAAAGCAATGTGTGGAACATAATTCTTACATAATTCATTTCAATATAAATTTTCAAAAATACAACCATCTCAATATATCCACATCTAAAGTCTTTTTCAAGTATATCTCCCCCTTTGTCACATCAAAAATTTTGTGTGTGGGAGGGTAGAAAAGGAAACATAAAGGCCTTGTCCAAGCAATAAGATCAAACAACCAAATTGAACAACCTGAGGCAATTTCATGAAGTATCATCAAAATATGCAACAAAAGTGACTCAAACATAGGACCAAAGCATGATAGTGGGGGTGGTATCAACCTACTGACGAGGGTTGATGCAATGTTGATAATGCATTTATCATATGATTGATCGCGGTGGGGGCATCGACCCCCCAACTAGATGGTCAAAATGTGCCTTCCAAATCCTAAAGCAACTTAATGTATGACTGATGGAAGCCATCGATAGTTGTGGCTTTGGAGAAGGGATACATCAATGCTTGGCCTACTCGATGCGGTGTAGGGCTTTGGCCCTAAAAATGGCTCCAAATGGGTATTTGGCCCTAAAAATGATCGATCTTTAAATCACTAGGGTAATTATTAAATTGGAATAAAATGATGCCACATGCTTAAATGGCGAGTGAAACATGGCTAAAACATACACAGAGCATCCACAAAGATGGATGTTTCACCCCTTAACGTTAGTAAATCATGTCGTAAGCTTACATAGGTGCACGAAGAAACAATTAGATTGGAAGACTTCTCCCTTACACAGAGAAGAGTCCCCTTACAGAGGAAGAAGACAAGGAGTGGTGCCCTTTAGGACCTATTATAAGGGCTGAATCAGGAGAACCCTCGGAGAGAGGCTAAGATATGCGCAGAGCAGCAATGCCTCCCTTAGGAAAGGAGCCAGCTAGGCTAATGCCCCAACAAACTGCAGTGGCCAGACCCCTAGAGGGGCAACCGGCGGCACCACAGACCCAAAAGGGGCTGCTAATAACGGCTCAACCTCCTAGAGGGGCCACCGATGGCGCCAAAGGCCCTAAGAGGGGTTGCTAATGACGGCTTAACCTTTTAGAGGGGCTGCCAATGGTAGTTGGATATCTTGGGGGGATCGCCGGCGGCGACGCCTGACCCTCGTACAAAGGCCATCTACAACAGAGTGGGCCCCTAGGACAAGAAAGGGGGGAGGAGAACATGGATGGAGAGAGAGTGAACTAGTATACCTACTTTGATACCTTGAAATATGGGCAATCTTCATTAGATAATTAAACCAAAGTACATGTCCTCTCTTAATATAGAACTTCAAATAGAGAATAAAGGAGAAATAACCAAAAATGGCACTAATGGGAAAACTATGAAATCATAGAAAGACTAATTATTCTAATATCGACCAATCATTTTGTCCATGCAGTGGAACCTATTTATCATATATGAAGGCCTACTTATCTAGCATGAACACCTTCGATGCCGTCTCAAACCCCTTTGCCTCTGGGGTAAAGAAATGATAAACAAGACAACTTTTATGGAGTTTATCTTAAATGGGGATAATGTGATTCTTTAACCCAAAAGATTATAAGAAACACATAATGTCTGACAATCAAGCACACAAAACCTAAATGACTTGTGAGTAATATGTGAAATCTATCAACCAAATACTCTTATGGAGAAAAACAAACATAGAAGTTCTATTCGTTGTCTCAATAATCCTTGCTGGTAGTATTCGTTGTCTAGTCTTGAATCATCAATTCATCATCATCATCATCATCATCAGTCCCAACTATGTTAGGGTCGGCTACATGGATCCTTCGTTTGCATTCAACTCTATCATGGGCCATATTCTGGTTGAGATGTAGAGATTCAATATCTCTCTTTATAAGCTCATCCCATGTCAATTTAGGCCTTCCTCTTCTTCTATTTATTGTGCTTGATTCAATAGCGTTGCTTCATATAGCTGCATTAGTCGGTCTGCGTTGCACATGCCTGTACCATCTGAGTCGGCCCTCGTGCAACTTGTCCTCAATGCTCGCCACCCCCACTTTATTCCTGATATAGTCATTTCTCAAGCAATCTTTTCTTGTTTTCCCACACATCCATCTCAGCATATGCATTTCAGCCACGTTCATCTTGTTGGGACCTTATTTCTTCACTGCCCAACATTCACTCCCATGCAAGGAATGAGGTTTCGGCGAAATCATCGAAATTTCACCCCAAAATACCGATTTCGGTAGCATCTGGTACCGAAACATGCGACTATACCGATTTCAATCGAAACTGGCAACAAGATTGCATTTATCGAAATTTCGACAAAAATTTCGACGGTTTCGATGAATTTTGCCAATTTCGAGGTTTTTTGTACACAAATTGAAAAATTTCGATGGAAATTTCGATGGAAGTTTCGATAATTGCAATCCTTTATGTTATTGTTGTTTTTTGAATAGGACTAAAGGGGGATTGGGGTTATTTCACCATTTATTACTCATGCATAGCATATACCTATAATATATCATAATTACATTGCATTCCCTAATATTTGCTACTCAAATTATCAAATACTAATACGATGCATGCTTTATGCTATATTTTATTTTCTTCAATGCGGGCAACATGTATCCTAGTGGTGGTTTATTAGACAATGAGGGTCCTAGGAAGCCAAATACACCAAAAAATAATGATTTTACTTGGAAACATTGCATTGATGTTCTTAGGGCCAATGAAATGGTTGACTGTCGAGTCAATATCAACAACAAACTATCAACCCAAGTAAAATGTGTGGGGGACGCCCTACATATTGAATATGTGATGTTATATCACAAATAAGTACATGCATGTACATAGCTCATAACTGCAAAATTACATAACTTAATTCCTACATTTTGTCATCGAAATCATTCATCGAAATCCTCAATAAACAAGACAGTTCCCTTACCTCCCACATGAAGGACCCCTCCCTAACCTACCCCCACATAAAATTTTATTGCATAAAACAATGCATTTAGGTGTAGAGATCACGCCTGTAAAATTTCATAAATTAATTCGTTCATTTTGGCGTCGAAACGGGCACAATTGCATTTATCGAAATTTTTGTCGAAATTTCCATAAATTTCGGTTTCCGTGCTGTCGAAACGGTATCGAAATCGGATACCTTATTCCTTGCTCCCATAGAGCATGGCTGGCCGTATAGTTGTTCTACAAAAGTTACTTTTTAACCTGAGAGTGATCTTCCGATCACATAAAACTCCAGTTGCTCTCCTCCATTTCAACCATCCTGCAGTGATCCTGTGACAAACGTCATTTTGGACATCCCTGTCTGTTTGAATAATAGAACCCAAGTAATAAAATTTATCACATTTTGGTATATCTACTCTGTCCAACTTGGCTCCATCATTCACACTGCGAGATTGGCTGAAATTACAATGCATATACTCAGTTTTGCTCCTGCTAATCATCAATCCATTTGATTCCAATGCCTCTCTCCAACGTTCAACTTTATCATTCAATCCATCTTTAGATTCATCAATCAAAACAATATCATCAACAAATAACATACACTAAGGAATATCATCCTGAACATTCTTAGTCAACTAATCCATAACAAGAATGAACACATATGGGTTGAGTGTGGATCCTTAGTGTACCCCAACTGTGATAGGAAAAGTTGGTGTTTCTCCTCCAGGAGTCTTTACACTTGCAGTAGAGCTATCATACATGTCTTTGATCAAGCCAATGTATTGGATTGGAACACCCTTTTTCTTCAAAACCATCCACAACACTTCTCTGGGTACTCGATCATAAGCCTTTTCCAAATCAATAAACACCATATGAAGATCTCTTTTGCTTTCTCTATACTTCTCCATAAGCCTCCTTATAAAAAAATTAGCATCAGTTGTTGATCTTCCAGGCATGAAACCAAATTGGTTGTTTGATATCTGCGTTATAAATCTTAGTCTCCACTCAATAGTCCTCTCCCAAAGCTTCATTGTGTGACTCATCAACTTGATACCTCTATAGTTTGTGCAACTCTGAACATCACCTTTGTTCTTGTAAATATGGACTATAGTACTATTTCTCCACTCATCTGGCATCTTCTTGGTCTTCATGATCTTGATAAAGAACTTGGTTAGCCACATAACTCCTTCATCCCCCATACTCTTCCATACATCAATGGAAATACAGTCTGGTCTGCATGCCTTTCTCATTTCATTTTTTTCAAAGCATTCTTGACCTCAAATGGTGAAACTCTTCGTGTGTAAATGATATCTCTTGTATTCATGTCACACGAGTCTCTAACATTATTTGCAGTATCTTCATTGAAAAGTATATGGAAGTAATTTCTTCATTGGTTCTTGATATCATCGTCCTTCACCAACACTCTGCCATCTTCATTCTTGATGCATTTTACTTGACTCAAGTCTCTTCCTTTCCTTTCTCTTATATGAGCCATTTTATATATATCTTTTTCCCCTTCTCTTGTGTCCAGCTTCTTATAAATATCATCAAAGTATCTAGACCTTGCTTCCTAAACAACCTTTTTAGCTTCTTTCTTTGCTTGCTCGTATCTTTGGAATGTTGCATCATCTCGAGATTTGGGCAAGCTCCTGTAGATATCCCTTTTCAGTTTAATAGCCTTTTGTACTTCATCATTCCACCACCAAGTCTCTTTCTGTGGAGGCCCACAACCTTTGGACTCCCCCAAAACCTCTTTGGAAATTTTTGTTATGCAGGATCTCATGTTATGCCACATAGTGTTAACATCAAACTCCAAGTTCCAAGTTCCCTGCTTGACGAGTTTATCATGAAAAGTCAATTTCTTTTCTCCTTTAAGATTCCATCACTTGATCCTTCTATCTTGGTTTTTGTTATGCTTGCCTTTATTGATCTACATGTTAATATCCAAAACTACCAACCTATGTTGGGTCGTGAGTTCTTCACTAGGAATCACTTTACAATCCTTACATATATTACGATCCATTCGCCTCGTAAAGAGATAATCAATTTGGCTACAGTTGTGCCCACTCTTGAAAGTAATCTTATGAGATTCTCTTTTCTTGAAATGAGTGTTTGCCAAAATCATATCATATGCAACTACAAAATCTAATATCCTCTCTCCTTCTCCATTTCTTCTGCCATATCTGAAACTACCTTGAACTCTCTCATATCCAACATTGCTACTCCCCACATGGCCATTTAAATCACTCCCAATAATAATCTTCTTTGTCGGTATTGCCTGCATCAATTCATCCATGTCATCCCAAAATTCCTTCTTAGCATCCTCGCTAAGGCTAACCTGTGGGGCATCACCGCTAATAATGTTAAAAATATTTCTCCCAAGAACAGTTGCGATAGCTATGATTCTATCACCCATCCTTGTGATCTTGACAACATCATCTTTCAACATCTTATCAACAATAATACCTACGCCATTTCTATGTTTAGCAATACATGTATATCAAATTGTGTATCCTGTGTCTCCAATCTCTCTACAACGTTCCCCTATCCACTTGGTTTCCTGCAAACAAGTTATATTGACTTTTCTTCTCATCGTGACATCCACTATCTCCAACGATTTCCCTGTCAGAGAGCCAATATTCCAAGATCCAACTCTAATCCTTTTTTGTTGAACTTGCTTTTTTACCTGCCTTCGTCGAAAATATTGTCCTTGGACATTTTTCACTACATCCGGGCAATAATGCGGCGGGACTAGCTTCTTTACCCACACCCGTCCAAGATGCGGTAACCCTTGCACATTTTTCACTACATCCGGGCCAGTATTTTAAAAATCGGTCTATGCGGCCGCATACAAGGTGCGGACCTCCAAAAAAATGCATAATGGAAATCCCTCCAAAAAGCGGACCAAGCCACATAACCGGTTGTATGGCCGCATACAAGGCCGATTAAACCCCGATTTTTAGTTAGAGATATTCTGATTTCTTCTTTTATACATTTACATTCATCTATGTTTGTTTAAATTTAGATTATAGTGTATGTTTGTATTTATTTAAGTTGTGATGATTGCATATTTGCATAATTGCATCCATTATTCTTGTAATTGTACTATTTAGATACACAATTGCACAAATTAAATATGTAAATCATGATTAATATATATATATATAATAATTAATTAAAAAAATCCAAAACCGCATATACTTCCGCATATACTCCCGCATACCGCATATACTCTACAAGGTGACCTCTCCGAACGCATAACGCATACCGCTTTTTAAAACACTGATCCGGGCGATGTAGGGGGACTAGCTTCTTTACCCACACCCGTCCAAGATGTGGAAACCCTTGTTTGTCCTAAAAACAACCGGACGTCGTTGTGTCAAAAACCCCTTGCGTATTTATCACTGCACCCGGGTGTCGATGCAGCGCGTCGCTAGGTAGGGATGCTCCAACGAAATTTTTATAAGGATCCATGTCATAAAAAAAGTGAAAGTTTTTATGGATGGCTGTGAACCTACCACCAACCCTCCTCCCTTACCCCGGCTTGGGACCGGCTATATTTCCACAAAATGTACGAAACATAGGCAAAGAGTTCTCTTGAATTATTAATTACTATTGAATAATTAATTTAAAATGTTTTCAAGTTCAAATTTTCAATTTCTCCAAGTGTTTTACTTATCAAGGTAAATAATTAATTGTTTGTCCACCAAGTGATTAATTAGTAGTTACTACTTGTGGACGTTCCTTATTAATGTTAATTACTACTGAGCTACTAGATATTTGCTATTTTTGAAGCTTACCTACTATGCAACTTGAGACTTTTTGAACATTAAGATTACTATATCCTAATGACTTACTTGCTCCAACAATGTTCAGATGGTCAACCTCTAATTAACATTTCTAAGGTTACAGGTGAGCCTTTGATTAACCAATCAAGTATTTACAAAATATAATTTATACATTTTTGTTATATGATGGCCGCTTTTTAAAAAAAACACCCACTTTAGAACCCCCTTCACGCTTAAGTGCTCTAGGAGGTCCAACCGCTCGCTTTCCAATTCACACTTTCCAAAACCTACCATAGAACCAATATGACGCTCAACATATAATTGATCTAAGTCATTGTTGTGTAGTTGCGTGTTTTACTCATTTATATTGTAAAAAATGTTATGAACCATGACATGCTACTTGTATGAATTGAGTTGGTTGCTAACATGTGTCGTTGATTTCACAACCAATGTTAAACTGACTGTTAACTATCAATTCAAACAAAATACATGGGTGATACCCCACGTATCTAAGTTGTGTATTATTACATTCAATTGTATTGTGTATATAATGTGCTTTGTGAAATTTTAAGAGTTAATTCCTTGATTTGATCATCGAAATCACCACAAAATAGCAAGATTTTATTACCTCCCAGATGATGGCTCCCATCCCAATATCCAAATATCCAATATCATTTCATAAAATGGTGTTTTTAGATGTGAGATTAGACTTTTAGAATTTTGTGATTTAGTTTGTTCATTTTTGCTTCGACATTGATGAGAATTGCATCCTCTGAAACTTACCATCCATGTACCATTGAATACTTATTTCCACGCTGTTGAGATGATATAAGTATAAACATTGTTTCTTTATTTTGATCTCCTTTAGAAATGCTACCTCAATTTACAAGATACATCACTCACCATACATGTTTAATAACAATTTTTGTGTAAAACTGTAAATGATATTTTATCAGTTGCACACCTGCATGACACCATGAATTGTTGTATTTACCATCCATAAGCAATTAGAGTACAATGAACATGGATGTGATCTTTATTAGTACATGTGGATCACTATGACTTCTTTAATAACTAAAATGATTCGAAATGCCACTCAATTTGTCAAAATATGCTCAAAGAGCTTCTTTGTGACCAATTGTTCATACATTGCCCTATGAAATCGAAATGCATTTCTACACTATATGACCATGAGCAACAACCCTTGAGGATTCTATACATAATACCACTTGCTAATTTCCTCTTGATATAAGGCTAATGAAGATTCAACAAATTATTAAGGACCTCAGTATTATGCATTATGGCATTTGGAAAAATAATTTTATAAAAGTGATTCCATTAATATTTTGCTACAAGTTAATCTTTCTTAATACAATACAAATATCCATCTATATCCAACTGGCACCATTTAAGAGGATTGAGAATTTAGCTACCTTGGTCTTATAAAAGAGAACTAGCTACCTTGGTCTTCTTCCATAGGATGCCTCTAATATGGTTGTGTTCAAAACTCTATCGTCTATGTAATATTAACAAAAGAAAAGACTGATGAGTGGAACTCCTCTCTTCATCATCTAAGCCTTAATCCCAAACATGTTGGGGGTCAACAACATGTATCCTTCCTTTGCATTCAACTATATCTTTTGCATATTACATGCAAACACCGATGTTGAGCATCATTGGGTAGAACTCTCCAAGAAAGTAATAATCAGATCCAGGTCATGAGAAGCAAGTCAAAAGTTTTATGGTTGACTGTCGACATATCACCAAGACTTTTCATTTTGTTTTGTCATTGGATTGACTACATTAATGCATGAAGAGAAATTGACACATGAAAAAATGGCACATGAACATATGTACACTAGGTAGTTTGCATGCACATAGTACCAAGACAATCTATGCTGGAAAACTACCTACTATTATGATGGGGCCTATAGAGAATCCATTGAGGGATCATGTTTAACCAATAATTACTCATAAAGAAGCTCAAATTTAGTTAAAATTGGTTTGTACATAAGATCAAACAAAAAACTATTTAATTATAAATAATGTGTTCCTCCCTATGAGCAAAAACAAGTATTCTAGTTAGTAACTAATATGCAAGTTTCTTAACATATAATGGATCATAGCTTTTGATAAACTCTTAGTCTCGTATTGAAATTTTCATATTCTTGATTCCATGTGGGCATGCGTGTTTTGAGAAAGTACATATAAAATTATTTTTTACTAGATTTGAGGCCTTCATAGATCATATGAAGCTCTTGGTTCGTCTACAATAACTTCTTTTTTTATGTGCCTTAATTTTTAGCAACGTCAACATCATAACTGTTTCTTTTCCTCAGAGTAAGTTGGATATAAATCTGAAAAAGAGAGCGGAGCATTACTTTTCAGAAAATCTGCGAGTAAAAGAAGGTATGCATGATTACCTAACCTATAAATCTAAGTATTTATTCCCCCTTTGAAAGTTTCTGTGTCTTTCTATCATGTAAATATCTTTGATAATTCTAAAGACTCTTTCTATAAACAACCCACTTATTAAAAGATTTATTATTTATATATGAAATAAGCCTTCCAGCTTTAAAGCAATGTTCTAAAAAGAGATATGCAACCCCAATTCATACAGGGTACCATGTAAGTTATATGTGGAGGGGTATATGCAATTTAGACTTTTTTTAATTTATATGTTTATAAGTTTAATATATGCATAGACATAAAATATAGGTTTATGTGTGTGTATTTATATTTGAGCTTTTATATTAGTAGCACATGAATGTGCTCATGGATGAACACATACTACAAAAAAATTGAAAATGTCTTCTAGCTTTAATTAAACATAAATCTGGATGAAGTGAACACACATAAATTTGTTAAAGGTATCAACACAAAAGCATGTCTAAAACCATAAAACATTAATAATAAATACACAAAAATGTTATCTCAGGGCGGCTGCATAAGCCCACATATATAGTCAAATAAGGCACGTAACCTGATTTTCAAAACGTTCTTTTAAAGTTCAAATCCAACTCAAGAAATTGCAGTGATTCTTGTCTCAATGAGATACTGAATAGGTCGAGCATATTGAAAAAGGATGAACAAATATAAAGTAGGTCATGATTATCTTGATGGCACCTCCAGTATGTAATAAACTATGAAGTATTAGTTTTTTATTTATATGTAGAACACTTCAATAGTAGCCAATAGATATGTCTAAGGATGCCATATTCATTCAACAAAGTTCAATATAAATCCATGTAGAGGTTGTCGTCCTGCTTGAGACTAGCCTATCTCATGGCTTGGGGCACATAGTGGTAAGTATAGGGTTTTGAGTTTCTTCCTTCTAGAATTAGATTTTTCTTGACACCATTTTGATTTTTTTTGGGTTTAAGATATGGATTCTTAAAAATTGAGTAACTAGGTATTTATTTATGAAAGAGAACAAAAATAACTACAAACAACCTAAGATGTATAAATCTACTACTAACTGGGACTGAAAGCATATGAAAAGATAGAAAGTCGTGAAGCTTATCAACTTCCCCATGCTTAACATCATGTTTCCCTCGAGGATGCATCAAATCGACTTTGGCTATGAAGCTCATTATCTTAATTATTACTAATCAAGATAAGATTATTGATATTTATCCTGTATTCTATTTATGATTTAGACCCGTCGTGTTTTTTTACTTTTCCTTTGATCCCATATCTCTTGTTTCTATTTTTCTGCCTCCTCTCTTGTCATATCAAAGAGAGTGTCTAGTAGTTGTTTTAGACACGTCAAATCCATATTAATTTATTTTCATTATCAGATGTTTACTGTTAGAGAGTCTATTTACTTAAGTTGTTTTAATCTATTTGTAAAATGGGCCCAATTGTGTATTGGCCCGTTAGGGTTTGTCTTGTGTCTATATGCTTCCCCCTTATCCTATTTATAGGAAAGGGGGCTTCCCTTCTATCAATAATAAAAACCTACACGAGGGGAATTTCCCATCATATCATTTTCCCACATGGTATCACAGCAGGCTTTCCTATGCTGCCCCAAAGTCTGAGAGAGAGAGAGAGCACCAAGGAGAGTTTACCTCCGCTTGCAGGCAGCCGCCGCCGCTAGGCGCTGCTGCTGGCTGCCCGTAAGGATCTCTCATCCCTGCTTCTTCTTGGAGTCGTTGTCATGAGATGTCTCCATCTTCAACAACAAAATCATCCATGTTGAAGTTTCTGGTACTAGATCTACAAGGGTTGTGCTGCCGCGTCAATATTGCTTGCTAATGGAGCCACCACTATCCTATTCACCGCCATCATCACAGATCTACACCGTCATTATCTACTCCGCCGCCGATCTAATCCATGACACCACCATTGAGAACTAATTCAAAATCTTGGATAAAATCTCCCTTTTCTACTGATATTGGGGACACATCGTTCTTATATTGCTATGGTGGAGATCTGGAAGGATTTCCCCCTCTTTTTTTGCTGTCTCTGGGGTTTTTCTGCTACTGTTTTCCGCTAACACGACGTAGTGTTGCTTGACACGGCATATTGGAGGATTTATGTTTCGTTCTCCGACACAGGTTCACAAAATCTGCCCGACGAGACGGCGTGTCGTCTTACAGACACGACATGTTATCTATGATTTGTCCTGACTCTGCCCCGAGTTTTGTCGATATGACATGTCACTCAACGACAGTGTGTCACTTGCTTCTTTTTGGCGCTGACTTTTTCTGCTATGGTATCAGGCATGACATGTCTTCTTACTGACATGACGTGTCACCTACTACTGCTGATTATATTCTTGAGTTCTGTCAAGTGTCAACTGACATGGCGTGTCGCGTACTTCCCGTTGACGTTGACTACTGCTGATGCATCTACTGACGTGCAACATGACATGTCTCTTCACCGTCACGGCGTGTCAACCGCTACTACTGTTATAACTTGGAGTGCTTCACCATCTACAATGATTCTATTCTATGGTGGAGGTATCAATACATCCCAAGTCCCTTCTTTATTCTTACCAGCAACAATTATCTTTCTTTTTCAACACTTTTATTTGTCTTTTGTTCTTTAACCCCCTATGTTATTGCTGCTATAACTTAGCGTGCTTCACCATTTACAATGATTCTATTACATGTTTGGAGGTATCTATACATGGCGAGTCCCTTCTTTATCCTTACAAACAACAATGATCTTTCTTTTTCAACACTTATTTTTCTTTTGTTCTTTAGCCCCCTATCCTTCCCAACCCTATATACCTTTTTCCTACCTCCTCAATACTTATTCTACCCCCATATACATATTGAACCTACTGATAACGGATCCAATAATTTTTTGACCTTGTCCAATTTTTTTTGCAGGGGTGGATTTCAGGTCGTAAAAAGATCCATTTATTTTTCTATCCGGATCTATGTAACCGAGTCATGTTGTACATTGACTCGAGTTGTCAGTTACCTCCGCATAATTGCCTACATAGCCCTTGCCTCTATCATCGTTTTTAACTTTCCATCCCAACCACTCTCTCGACTCTTTTCGTGGTTGGCGTGATGGGGAGAATAGAGGATGACGTGTAGAGGGAAGAGATGAGATGGAGGAGAGATGAAGAGAAATGAAGAAGACTCTCGTTCTGATGTTCTATGGATCTTCATGCTACATTTACTATATGGATCCTTCTGCTACTATGTGGTGTTTCTTTTGCTTCTATTGTTATGTGGACTGTTCATGCTAGTTTTGATGCTGCCTTTTCTGCTATGTGGAGCTTTCTGCTGCTAATATTTCTTATTCATCATCATCTCGACTGCTGCTATGGAGTTGTCTACTTCACTGATGCTATTTGTTGATTGCTTTTCTATCCGGTGATGTCATTCTTGCTATTTGTGCTATGATTAGCACATTTTACTTGTTGTTTTGTGCATTTACACTATCTGCTGTCCGTGCTCTATTTGCACGTTGACCCTTCGTATGTGCTTTTGCACTATTTGCTGTCTGTGTTCTGTTTGCACATTGACCCTTTGTAAGTGCCTTGCACATGTCTACTACTGCTGTTGTGACCCAACACTCTCTGTGGACTGTGACCCAACACTTTCTGGATTGTGACGTCTGCTGCTATGATCAAAATTATACGATGAGATGATGGTACCTTTAGTGACTTACATGCATATGTACCTTTAGTGACTTACATGCATATGATGGAGCTTCACGCTTTTATGCTACTGCTGTTCATCTTGGAGTCTTTTTGTTGCTTTCTAATTTAGGAAAAATGGTATTTTATCTGGCTGTGTCATCTTTTTTCTACTACTGTGTTTCAGTACTCTCTGGCTTGTCTGTGCCCTACGCATGTTGACTCTTTTCTTGTTCGTGCCTTGTATGCACGTTGACTTTTGCTACTGTGTTCCAACACTCTCTGGTCTGTTTTTGACAATAGCGACTGTGATGAAGACCATGATGCCTACTTGTTGCTGTTTAATTGGTTCCAGATGCTACTTCATATTGATCAAGAAGCTCCTGCTACTTGCTTTTAGATTATCTGCTTGAGAGGGGGTATTTGAGTGTTTGAGTGATTTCTTGTAACATTGAGGGGGAGAAATTCTTGTATGGGTTTGGTTATCCTTTTTATGTTTAGTCTGTCTGTCTCTTCGCAAGCTGACTTGGGATTCTCCCAAGCTCCAATTTGAGGGGGAGTGTTAGATAGTCTATTTACTTATGTTGTTTTAGTCTATTTGTGATATGGGCCCAATTGTGTATTGGCCCATTAGGGTTTGTCTTATGTCTGTATGCTTCCCCCTTATCCTATTTATAGGAAAGGGAGGCTGCCCTTCTATCAATAAGAAAAACCTACATGAGGGGAATTCCCCATCATATCATTTTTCCACATCAGATCCACATATTACTTTATTTAAGCTTCTTGTTTTTGTTTATGTTTTTCCACATCAAATTCATATCATTTTCCCGCACCAAATCCACGAGGGGAATTCCCCATTAAAAGACCCTTGTTGTTTTTGTGTTTTGCCTCCTCTCTTATCCTATTAAAGAGAGTCTTTTGTAATTGTTTTAGACACATCAAATTCATATTACTTTATTTACATGTTATCAGATGCTTACGATTCACTCTAGCCTCCTCACCCCTCCTTTTTGTTACTAACCATACCGCTTCTCTTCACCCTTGTTAGCCGCCACCCTGCCTCTTCCCCTTCTTATTTCTTCTTTCCCTAGCCAACATCACCTCTTCCCGCCCCACCCTGCCCTTGTTATGCCGCCGCCCCACCGCTCCTCTCTCCCCTCCCCGTCTGTCGTTCAACCGCCCCTCTCCCCATCTCCCCCCCCAAAAATCTTGCCTGCCACCCAGTCGTGCCCATCTCCCCTCCCACCCCCTGATTTGCCCACTGCCCCCTATCCCCCACCCCTTCTGCCTCTCCACTCCACCCCTTCTGCCTCTCCACCCCACCCCTTCCCACCCCCTGCGTCTCACTCCCCTTCTTCCTCTCTGCCTTCCATGCCCCACCCGAGGCACAACACCATCCTCCTTGCTGCCCTGACATCCTCTTCACCCTCCTAACAACTATCTTTTCACATCTCGGTTTGTGAGTTTTTCGGGGTTTGACCCCTCTTGTCCCTGCCTACACCCTATGGCTACTTGAATATGTCAAGAGTAGGTTGCTCATTTATCTCTTCTACTGCCCATGCATGGGTACTTTATCTTCTACTATTTCTTAGTGTGAAGGGTCATGCTATTCTGCCTTCTGTTGTTGTGTGCTTCCCTATACCTCTTTTCTCCAGGGCTGCAACTACCATCCATGGTCTGTTTCTTTTGAACTTTATGTCAAAGCCCAAGGACAGTATTCTCATATCACTTCTAATGCACTAGCACCACCTGTTGAAACGACTGATGATAAAGCCACAAGCTCATGCTCTGTGGATCAAATATGACTCCAGAGTGATGACGTGGATGGTTAACAATTCCAAACCAAAGATGAATCAATATGTTCTTCGTCTTCAGACGGCATGGAACAAAATTTTGATCATAATTGGGAAATTTTGCTCGAAATTTCTTTTTTTGCGATCATACATCGAAACGTCAGTACGCAGGAATTAGTCCACAATTTCGCGAAAATTTCGTAGCTACAGTCGAAAGTTTGCAAAACAAGGGGTATTTTAGTGCAAAAAAGTCCAATTTGGGCCTTGATAATGTGAAATCAGTGCGAAATGCAACACTTATTTCACGAAACAGTCTTCCACTGACTGGATTTGCTGGGACTTTGATCTTTTAGCGACTTTTTTGTGATATCTTGCTCTCGAAGGCTGATGTACTTGATTCTAAGGTAAGTAACCCTCTCCCTAGCCCATCTACTCTTCCTTCTATTTCTACTCCCTTTTAGACATATCTTAATAAATACTCCGAAAATCCTAAATTTCTAAGTGACATTTCTCTTAAAATTCTCAAGATCTTGAAGTGAACTTGTAAATCTACGAAACAATAGTGTCAACTACGTATATCTATACTTATTTTGAAAATCTAATTTATATATTTCGTATTTATACACTAAATGGCTACAATTTTTTTAATGAAAGTTCTTATATTTTTTTGTATTTTTTCGCTTATGTAACCCTAAATATATTATAATAGTAGCCTTATACAAAATGTTAAGCGTAAGTTGTAACTTGTAACTCTAATTTTTTTTATTATTCACTTATGTAATCCAAAATATATTATAATAGTAGACTTATACAATAGATATATTAACCTACAATACTGTAACTTGTAAGTTGTAACTCTAAGTTATAAGATCTAGTACACTTGTTGTTTTAACTTCAAGTTTGCAAGTTTGTAACAGTTAACCGTCTAACATGCTTGACATTTCTGTTCATTTGTGCACTCACTCATCAAGACATGGATCCCACCCTAACCTCTAAACATATAAAATTATTATATAATCTAGTGTGACTATATTTAAACATTGTGTTTGCTAAATTTCATAACTTATTTCCTTCATTTTGTCATCGAAGTTGCCATAAAAAATTTGTCAAAATTGTTCAGCTTCCTTCACTTACAAATGTGGGAGACCCCCTCCACATATCCAATATGAAATATTATTGCATATTTGAGTATCTTGGCGTTTAGATCAGATGGTTCGGGCCATGAGGGACCAGATGAACTGCAATTACCTAGACATACCACAATTTTTTGCTGCTTTGCTATTATCCTCGGTGACTGGACTACAATGTCACTATCGAATAGGCCATCCTTCTATTGCAAATCTGAAGTGCATATTTCCCGTGCTCTCAAGAGAGTTTTTCATGAAGTTCGTCAGTTTGACAAGCAGACTCAGGTTGTTTATCCTAAGAAAAAACATTAGTTTGAAAAATTCATTGATGTGGTACATGCTGATATATGGGGACATGTTCAGTAACGGATATCTCAGGGTTTAGATACTTTATGACATTCATTGATGAATACTCTGAGAAACTTGACTTTTTTGTTGAAAGGCCGCAACAACATTTTAAATACTCTTGCTATTTTTTTTGCTGCAATTAAAACCCAATTTGATAAACCTGTCAACGTCTTTCGCACTAATAGTTCCTTAGAAGTGCAAAAATTGATCAACCAATTTTGTACAAACCTGGGCACCATCCATCAAACATTCTGCTCTTACACACCATAACAAAATGGTGTTGTAGAGAGAAAAAATCACCACCTTTTGGAAGTTGTCCGTGCATCCTTGTTCACTATAATGTCCCAAAATCGTTTTGGCCTGAAGTTGCCTCAATTGTTTGCTACTTGATTAATCGAATGCATTCATTTGTTTTGCAAAATCAATTGCCCTACTAATAACACCCAAATTTAGGTGTTTATGCTAAGTATTTGTCTATAGATTTGTGCTGTTACAAACTTAATATGGCCAAAATAACTCTAGACTCTTATCTTTTAGTACTGTATATCTTTTCAAAGATAGAGTTGTTCAACTAGCCAATTTTGGGACTTATAGACACCGAACTCAAGAAGACATCAATTGTCCAGATTTTGCCCCATCAAACGTCGCGTTATGTGCACCAACTTAGGAGACGGTGCTCCCGCTAGGTGGCTAGCGGGCCTAAGAAACTTTTGATATTCTAGACCCAAATTTGGATGTCCAGTCCCTTCAACAGAGAGCATATCATCGGTCAGAATTTTCATAGACGCAGATCGTCGACCTACAGTAATGCCCCCCCGGGTGGGTTTGTTCCTAACGAGTATGACCGACAACAGTTGAAATCCCATAGGGCCGTTGGTCGCCGAAGATCTAGGCTCAGCGACCGCTGACATCAGCAACTGCCGAGATATCCAGCAATTGCCGACATCAGCGACCGCCGAGATCATCAACGATCGCCGACATCAGCGATTGGCGAGATCATCAACGATCGTCGACATCAACGAACGCCAAGATCATCAACGACCACCAGAACACATCATACTCAACGACCACCTCTATAAATATCCACTTTCTGCTGCCTAGGTGGGGGTTCCTACTTTTTTGGGCCCAATTTGGAGTTTCAGCGACCATCGGTTCCCAGAGCTTCGTGGGAGAGTTCCAAAGTCCAAAAGCGATGAAGAGCACACCCTACATCCACCCCTTCAGTTTGCCTCCATCCACCATCGTTTTCCACCATCATCCACCCATTTTCAGCCATTCCCAGCCACTTTCACCTCCATACACACATCCAAGCTGTTGTTTGGGCGGAATCAAGGAGAAAGGAGGCCAAGGAGTCATTAAGATCAAAGAGGACGATCATAGGGATGAGATTCAACCTTCCCGGAGGTTACGGAGCGAGAACAACCTCACTTCCACGGGCTAAATCTCTTCTTCTAACTCTTTCTTCTACTTTTCTCCTTAGATTTTATACAAATGATGTTCGTCCATCTTTGTTCGGTGCCAACTATGCTTGTCCATGGCTAGTTGAGTTCCTTTTTATCTATGTAGCCCGTTTTGGGCATGTTTATGTAGTTTAACCTTAAGTAAGTAGTTTTATTCCAGATGTAGTATTTTTTTGCTCTATCTTCTCTTTTCGGTTATGATTGCTGATTTGGTTGATCTCTTTCTTGCTTGAACTTCCATTTCTACCAAGATCGAGATATTAGTGGTAGAAATGGGTAAGAAAAGGTAGTTTGGATCGAAAGCTGAGAGGAGGAAGTCCAAGGGAGGGTCGACACAAAACAATTGTCGGAGAGATCCGACCTGAACCTTGAACTTGGTCGGGTTCAGGGTTCTCAGTCTGTGTTCTGTGTAGATCCTCTATTGTTCCTAACATCTCTGAATATTTTGGACCTGAGAGGGTATCTGGGATATTCATGGGTGTTGACTCGTTATCCTTGAGAGAGGTGTCAAATCATTGATGAAGTTTTAGTTACGTTGTGCGAGAACGAGTGGGACGACCCCCACAGGAGCAGCTACCACAATACGTGTTATGTTTGCATGGTAGACACTTGTTAGGGTGTTCGAGGGTTGTCTACGCCTGAGAACGGGTGCATAGACTGCCCAACCTGTGGCTACATAGCCATAAACTCCTCCTGATTAGTAGGATTCGACGGACTCTGTTTTTTTTTACTTTGTTTTGTTTTGTTTCGTATTGTTTTGCTAGACTATTTCTAGTTCTTTATATATACCAGTTATCGATTTTACTTAACAGACATAAGAGCGGGATCTTAAGCGTCCTGAACGTACCCACATCCCTGTGTTTGATCCTGCGTATCTACTTCAACCCCGTATTGAGTTGCGGGGGTCCTTGAAGGTTTCGGGTTATAAATTTAGAAGTCTGATTCACCTTTGTGATCGCGTCTGTATTTTTCAGACACGCTCTCAAGACCGATCAACTTTTTGGCGCCGTTTCTAGGGACGTGGTTTTCCACCTTTGCACGCCCAAAAATTTTGTTTTGTCACCATAAGCATGCATATGTGTGTGTGTGTGTAGTTCTTCTCTTGATTTAGACATACTTGTTCATATATAATGAACAATTTTTCCTTTTCTTATACCTTTTCTGCCATGGACTTTGCTTCCGCAAGACATGTTATCTCGTCCACCTGTCCTCTCAAATTTTTTTGCAGTCTTGACTGCTGGAGAATAATTGAAAGTCGTGCACTTCAGCTAGTCGAGCTATATTCGCCCCCACCGTCGTCATATATAGACATCTAAAAAACGGAGATTGTCGATCAGCCTTCGACCTCAACATTGCCGTGGGATCAAGAACTGATCAGAGCAGTGACGCTAGCGGGAGTAAGTGTTGATGCACTCATCTCGTCCTTAGCTCCTCATCTCGAAGAACAAGTCTATCTACTTCGACATCTACTACAAAGGCAGGACCTTCAGGTCCATGTAGCAATGGAAGTTGCAACCCTTAGTAGCAGCATACTTTAAAATGTTGTGCAACGAGACATCCAAGAACAACAATTTGAAGCAGAGGAGCTCTAAGAACCGTACACAACAGCAATGGCTAGTCTCGAAAGTGTCTCAACTCAAGTCCTACAACTTCAGGATAAGGTTGCTAACCAAAGCAGGAAACTTCAAGACTTAGTCGGTTCAATTCTCACTCAATTGCAAATGCCAGAGTACGATAACCATGATTAGAATCATCAAGACCACTTCATTGAGCCCGATGAGGAACATATCTCACTCTCCTTTTTGGGAAATGAGTTAGACTCATTGATTTTTTTTTGTGAAGACTCGTCCACCCAGGGAAGCCCTTCATTTTATCCAGACGATTCAATTGAGAAGCCAATGGAGGACATTCATCACCTGTAAGAATGGTCTGATGATGATCACTTTTACTCCCCTCAGAACAGCCAAACGAGTTCTCAAAATGAGGGGCAGTTTGAGCAGAATGATTCAACCCAAACCAAAGTGACTCCTCTGACATTGAGACTTGTCAATTTGTTTCAACCAGCTTGCCTACTATGGTTTGGAATAATTTGTTTGAGGAGGATGATGATGACTATTCAGTTTGGGGGAGTGAGTATACCGATGACGATGAGTTGGAGTAGCACGGGTCGAGTGGTATGGCTAAGCTTCGTTAGGGACTGGGAAAACCACTGACGATCTGTCTTTAGTAGGTTCACTACCATTCCATCACAAGGAGTGGTTTCCATTGAAGGAGCAAGATGAACAATCCATCACAACTTCGCTGCTGAGTATGAAGATACCCCAGACCCCATAGAACGAGACAAGCTTGGGGTGTTAGAATCACAAACAGATTCACTTGGGGATACTTCTTGCTCAGAATATGATTGGATGACTCAGATTGACAATGAAGATTACTCTGAGCATCCAACCTCAAGTTCAGAGTTGGAGAGAGAAGAGAGGAGTCCTCTAGAAAACTTGCAGCCTCTCCCCTTCATCTCATCTTGTGTTGACATCCTAGGGCCTGCCTTTTCAGATTTATACATTGATGGGTACCTTGAGGATGTTCTGCCGAAGAATTCATCTCAGTGTAGTTCAAATCTATTTCAGCACAAAGATGACTTCACCGAGTCACTAGATTTTATTCCTCTTCTTCAGACTCGGAGAGGCCCATATCTCCGCCTCTTCTCCAAATAAAAAGGTGTTTTTGACATCAACCTCTTGGTTTTGTTGCTCAGGGGGAGTGTTCCAAAGTCTCTGACTTCGCAAGGCTATCTATGGTCTAAAGCAAAGCTGAGAGCATGGTTTGACAACATATTCTTCTTAAATTTGGGTTCAAACGCTCTCATTCATATTTTTTTCATAAATAAGACTACGTCTGGTCGTGTCATCCTGATTGTGTATGTGGATGATATTATTCTATCTGGAACCGACAAGGAGGGTATTTAAGCAACTAACGAATATCTTGAACAACACTTTGTTACCAAGGATTTAGGGAAAGTCTGATATTTTATGGGAATCGAGGTCCCCACTCCTCTTCTGGATCTGTCTCTCACAACGCAAGTATGTACTTGACCTCTTAAAAGAAACATGCATGCTTGGTACTAAGTGTTGATATATATTCCTTATTTCTGTTACTGTCTCTTTAGTTTTATCCCATATTTCTTATTTATGACTTTTACCTTTATCTATTGGACTATAAAAGAGAGAGCATTGTACTCTCTTTTACATATCAAATACAAAACCATTTCTCATGGTATCAAGAGCAAGTTACGATCCTCCATAATCGTTCCTCTTTTTTTTTCATTTCCCTGCCTAAACTGATCCCTTCCCCCCTCCCGTTCTTTTTTTTCTCCGTCGTTGACCCCTCCCCCCTAACGCCCGATGTGCCCGACACGACCCCCCTCCCCTCCTCTCACATTGCCGCCACCTGCTGCCCTACTCGGCGCCCGCCCCCTCCTACTTCCCAGCCGCCACCCCTCTTCCCCCAGTCGCCGCCCCTTCCACCCATCGCTCTGCCCTTCCACACCGCCACCCCTAACACCAATCACCGGCCCTAGCACCACCTGCAACAGCCACCACCCTGTCTTAAATCTCCCTCTCCATCGCAAAATAGCTTTCCTAGTTACCTCCCCCCCCCCCAACGCATTGCCTACGCCACCCTATGTCTAGATGATTAGGTGACGAAAATTCCTTACTATTCTACTGTTGCCCATGCATTGGGTTTATTTTAGACACATCCAATCAAGATTTTCTCTCTCTCTATAGAGTTAATGTTTCATAATATGGAGTAATTAAGGAAATGCAAAAAAATAGAAGATGTGTTGTTATGAATTGGATGGATAATAAGATCTTTGTTTAGGTAATTTTCTGACACAGTGTGTCTAAGTGTTACCATTGAACAATTCATTTCAAGGTATGCATTTGAATATGATTATTAATCATACTTGTCAAGGCGGCAAGGCATCAATGCGCTAGATCTGGGAGCCTTGATGCCTAGGTGGCTTTCTATAAATATAAGTTTAGTACATTTATCCCGTGTATAGACATATTTTCCATGATTTTTATGAACATTTCCCCCCTCATATAAACATATTTTTCATTTATATGTGTAGGTATGTACATATTTATGGTTAATCCCCATACACATATTTTGTTGTTATAAAAACATAACCAATTACATTTCTAATAATTTTTTATCAACATCAATGTCAAATATAAGAAAAGAATTATTGTAATCAGTGCAAGAAATACATCAACAAGTAAATAGAGTTCATTGTCATATTTCCAAGTCTTAAACAACATAATCAATATCCTTCATAACATACATACTGAATAGAAACCAGACTGAAGGTACAAAACAAGAAAAATCAAGAAATGTGTCTTAAAGAGTATTAATTCCATATAAAAATGATGTGGCACAAAAAAATAGACACCAGACTTAATTTTGAGTATTAGGACAATCACATGGAACATTAAAACCATGGTGTAGGACTTCGACTTCGTGTTGACTTCGCCAGGTGTGGAAGTGGAAGTTTGTGGAAACTTTGAGAAAGATTTGAGGAAGTTTAGACGCAAACTTCGACAAACTTTGATGCTGATTTTTGAAGAAAATGATGTGAATTTGAAGGAAACTTCGATTGAAAACTTCTAATTATGTTATACCTCTATCTTATAATTGTTAAGTTAACATAAAAACACGATTCATGACTCTCTAGCCCTACGTAGGTTGATAATACAATGTGTTGCTTGCAATGGTCAAACGTGCAATACACATACAAATACAATTCAAGTGTTGAACATATGTATTATCTACAATATACAACCAAGTAGTAGTTACAAGACCCTCTCTAGGAAAGAGTGGCAACAACAAACATAGGAGTCGATATTAGAAGTTGTGAAGAGGGTTGGAGGTGACACTTATGCCTTATACGACCTTCAGGGCACTAGTTAGGATTATTGTTCTGGGTCGTCTCAACTTCGCCCCAACTTCGCCAACTTCGAGGAAACTTCGTCAACTTCAGAGAAGTTGGGATGAAATTACATACAAAAAATTTAACTTAGACGAAACTTCGAAAAATTGGCCCTGAAGTTTGGATGAGGCCGAAGTATTGGGGATTCGACTTCGCCCATGGTCGAAGTTCGAAGTTTCGACGTAACTTCGCCCAACTTCGCTGAAGTTTAGTTCCATGATTAAAACACATAAATACCCCAGGACCCACAAAATTAACTCAAGGCCGCAATATAGGGCACAACCCCTTGGGATGCCTTGCCCCCTTAACAGGTATGGAACTAGTAGTTCCTTTTTATTTTCATTGGATATAGTACATCGGAATATCCTTTCTGCAAGGCTTGCTGGCTTTCCTAGATTCGCCAGCTAGGTTTACCTTGTTGGGATGGGTCTTTAGTGACGACGGTACCTGGGAATATACCTAAAAATACAAATGAAATTCTATATTTTTATCACCTTAATTCTTTATAATGGCTATTTTTAACCTTAAAAAAACATAATGACTATTTTTTAGTTTTCCGATGAGTCTCCTTTTTATTATCTTCTTTCATATCAGGGCTTAAAGCATGGACATCTGGGAGACTAGATGACTTTGGGAGGTTGATCACTGCTTCCGGTTTAAGTTCTATAAAAAACTATGAATGTGGTGAGTGAAACTATATATCATATCTTTTTTGGTCTCTACTTTTGTTAACGGTGCAACCTAATGCAAAAATATAATTTTGTCTTCTATTGGTACCGTTTTCTTAATTTAATATTTCAGCCTAGTCCTTATTTTCTTTATCACTCAAATAACAATACAGCAGCACATGTTTCCACTTAGCTAAAGCTCTAGAAGTTTAATGGCAGCTAATTAACATTCTAGCAACTCCAATTCTATGCAATGATGATGCCGCTGGTTTTTACCAGAATCATTAATTTGATACGTCTTTCTTACGATAAGTGGCTTATTATGTATAGCAGCTACCAAGCAATGCCTATAAGATGCTCATATCAAGTAGAACCTCTCTGATCCAAGGGAATACTTAGATGCCAACTTACTGTGTAAATCTTCCTCTATATCAGACTTATCTCGTCTGTGCGCATATAACTATTATATTTTCCCTATGACAATACACGCAGGCTGCGAACCACTAATACAACTGTATGAAGTTCTCCTCAAGGCCCCGGGTGTGTTAGGGGCTCGCTTCAGTGGGGCTGGATTCAGAGGTTGTTGTCTTGCTTTTGTCCGAGCCAATTTTGCTGAGGAAGCTGCAGAGTTTGTAAAGACTGAATACCGAAAGCTCCAACCTGAACTTGCTGGCCAACTGACAGAGGATATGGCTGTCTTAGTTTGTGAACCTGGAGACTCTGCCCATATCATAAAATGAAGTACAGAGAATGCTATACGAAAGAGAGGAGATGCACTGATAATAAGTGTTCAAACCAGGTGAAAAGCCAAACGAAAAGATAGCATCATTCATTATATATTTCTTGTTGAGGGCTATTGAATTTCATAATAAATGTCCATAGTTTTGTGTGTAATGGTAAGTTATATGCTTGTATGAAATGGGTGATGACAAATCTGGAATTTTATGATCATGTTAGAAAACTAAAAAAATATTGCTGGGTGCTAGCGATAGTGCGCAACCATGTTCGTGTCTACTATATTAAGTGTTTGTTTGATAGGCGTTCAGGGACTGCAGTGTGTGAATTGCCAATAAAAAAACGATGGTAAAAGCACACTTTGCTCTCCCACTTCATCCAACCAAACAAATCCTTATAGAAAATTAGATTATTTTTTACATTTATGATTGTATCCTAGTTTTGTAGGGAATTCTGTCTACGTTGGGCAGAGGGATCCATCTTTTAGGTACTATAAAAGTTGGTGTTAGAAGCATAAAAGAGCAACTAAACTTTTACTTAGTATGAGGTTATGAACAGTTCCACGTGGAAAAGCTAGAAATCCAAGTTTGATAGCCGATTATTGCATATTGCGATTAGTTTTTCAAAAATAAGATACCGGAATTCAATTTTCCCTAAGGCTGATGTAGGTACACATATTTTCGTGGTCCTGATTTTCTTTAGGGAAACAAGTCCCGTATTGGACAAGGACAAGCCTCCCACTTTGTCTAGCGGGAATCCTCTGTTGTCCGTTCATTCATAGCAGCTGTAGTTGCGTTGTCAATTTATTCACTGCTGCCACTTCGTCGGTCTTTTTGTCGGCTCCATCCGTCAGTTCGATCACACACACACACACACAATAAAAAGAGCGAGTTTGATGCTGCGATTCACTCTCTTCTCTCCTTTTTTTAAAGATTTTTATTCTTACAAATATTTATTCTCTCTCCTATTAACTTTTATTATCTTTAATTTTATATTTCCCTCTCCATCTAACGGAAACAGTTCATTGATTCTTTCCTTTCAAACAACAAACACAAATATCTTTTACCGTAGGGACTCTTTCACAGACGAGTCCGTCTCCGCACATTTTCAACAAATTTTATATGTCACGTGCATGTGCATGTGTGCGTTCACTAATATATATATATATATATATATATATATATATATATATATATATATATATATATATATATATATATATATATATATATATATATATATATATATAACGTTCATTCATTGCCCGCGCGGGTAGCCTGGAATTTCGTAACCCGACAGTAAAAAAAGTAACTCTTCTGGCCACAAAAGTAACTCTGCTGTCAAAAAAGTAACTACACAACTAAAAGAGTAACTCTGTACAAAATATACAACAGATATATATAAGGACAGGTTTTTTGATTTTGGTGGGATAAATGATATTATTTTCGGATGAAATTTTTTGTGGAGCTAGATATAATGCTCCTCTGCAATTGCGGAAAAAAAATTCAGAAAAAGTGGCCGGAAGGGTGGGCGGGTAGCTACCCGCACGGGCAATAAAGATGGGCCCATATATATATATATATATATATATATATATATATATATATATATATATATATATATATATATATATATATATATATATATATATAGTCAGGCTAGAATACACTCAGAGTGTACGGATCGCACGAATACACTCAAGTGTGTTTGTATATGGAGACTATTTTTTGCAAAATGTAAACCGTTGATCTTCACCGCCATGCTATAACTAGGCTACATACAAATTTTGAGCCCATTTGGATGAGTGTAAGTCAGTCATCCAAGGGCAACAAAATCGACGCGCGAAACTAATTTGAAATACATCATTTTTGCGGTCTTCATAACATGAGCTATACATATCCAAATGTGCTCAAATTTTATGTACGAGTTGTTCACGAGATGTTTAAGAAGATCAATGGATTAGATTAAAAAAAAATATTGCATCATGAAAAATTACTTGAGTGTATTCCGCTCTGGATACACTCGAGTGTATTCTAGCCTGGCTCATATATATATATATATATATATAGAGAGAGAGAGAGAGAGAGAGAGAGAGAGAAAGAGAGAGAGAGAGAGAGTCAGGCTAGAATACACTCGAGTGTACAGATTGCACGAATACACTCAAGTGTGTTTGCATATCAAGACTATTTTTTGCAAAATGTAAACCATTGATCTTCACCGTCATACTATAACTAGGCTACATACAAATTTGGAGCCCATTTGGATGAGTGTAAGTCACTCATCCAAGGGCAACAAAATCGACGCGTGAAACTTATTTAAAATGCATAATTTTTGTAGTCTTTATAACATGACCTATAAATGTCCAAATGTGCTCAAATTTTGTGTATGAGCTATTCACAAGATGTTTAAGAAGATCAATGGATTAGATTTTTGAAAAAAATATTGCATCATGAAAAACTACTTGAGTGTATTCTACTCTGAATACACTCGAGTGTATTCTAGCCTGACTCTCTCTCTCTCTCTCTCTCTCTCTCTCTCTCTCTCTATATATATATATATATATATATATATATATATATATATATATATATATATATATATATATATATATGGGGTTTATTCGCTGTTCGTGCGGGTAGCCTGATTTTTTGCTACCCACACATCTAAAAGTGTAACTATATGGTACACAAAAGTAACTCTAAGATCAAAAGAGTATTTGTATTGATAAAAAAGTAACTATATGACTAAAAAAATAACTGCGGAGAAAATATACAGCCAGTAAATATATGGATGTATTTTTTGATTTTGGTGGGACAAATGATATTATTTTTGGATGAAATTTTTTGGGGGCTAGATAAAATTCTCCTCTACAATTGCAAAAAAAAAATTAAAACAAAAGTGACACGAAGGGTGTGCGGGTAGCTACCCGCGTGGGTATTAAAGATGATCCATATATATATATATGTGTGTGTGTGTGTGTGTGTTTTTTTGGATGAAAGTTTTTGGGGGGTAGATAAAATTCTCCTCTACAATTGCAAAAAAAATTAAAAACAAATGTGACAAGAAGGGTGTGCGGGTAGCTACCCGCGTGGGTATTAAAGATGAGCCATATATATATATATGTATATATATGTATATATATGTATATATATAAGTATATATATATAAATATAAATATAAATATAAATATAAATAAATAAATATATATATATAAATAAATATATATATATATATATATATATATATATATATATATATATATATATATATATATATATATATATATATATATAAACACACACACACACACACACACATATATATATTAAATTTGTCCAAGCATTTGAGAAGGTGGTTGAGAACCGTTATGACAAAGAAGATGAAGAAGACTATAGAACTAAGGATGGCCAACCAACATTATGGTCTTTTGTTCCCATTGAGAAACATGCAAGGGATGTCTACACAAGATCGGTTTTTAAGTTTTTTAAAGGACAAATGAAATTGACCTCATGCTATGATTTATAGGAGGTTCGTAAAGATTCAATATATCAAATTTCATGTGTTGGTGGTGAGTCACTTGCATTTGTATCAAAGAATATCTACGAAGTACATGTTAATCAAAATAATGAAGGATTCTTTTGTGAATGCAAGCTATTTCAGTTTTCTGGCATCTTATGTGGTCATATACTAAAAGTGATGCTTTATCTTAAAGTTCATAAGATACCACCTCAATATGTGCTGAATAGATGGACTAGGGAAGCAAAAACCAAAAGTGCAAGTCATTATGTCAAAGAAGTTGATGGAAGTACCCCTTTGGGCAGGTATAACTCACTTTGTAGATCGGCAATGAAGTTAATTAGTATATCTTCTAAACATAAGGAGACCTACCTTGATGTGCATGAGTTATTTGAAAAAACTTATGACAACATTGTGTCTTTGCAAAAAGACATGGGAACGACTTCTTGTGAAGAAGGCATGCCATCATCTCAAACTCACATTCCAACACAAGGTAGTCAATGTGTGCTCCAAATTCAAGATGCAGAAGATGGCATGCAAGCAAGAGATCCACCTCCATCACATTGTAAAGGAAACAGGAAACCACAAAGGTTTAAGCCACAAGCTGAGTTAAAGGCAAAAAGACAAAGGACATGCAATACATGTAATGAAAAAGGGCACAATAGTCGTACATGCAGATCTGGGGTAAGTTTCAGTTAATTTACATGATTTTTATTTCAGTTAATTTACATGATTTTTATAATCCCGGTCTCTCATGTTATGGAAATTTACATTGTAGGTTGCCAAAGATAAATCTGATGCTCATGACCTTAATCAAATTTATGAGTCTGAAGAAGAATAAGATAGAGTGGATGAAGAATTCAAGTGGATGCTAAAACTATGTAAAAGTGGATGAAGACATTCAAGTGGTTGTAAAAGTGGCTCATGAAGAATATGTGTCTTGTAACCATTTTGTGTTAAAACTATGGATTCATATCTGATTTGTACTGAACCTTTGATGTCTATTTGTGTCTTTATGTGTTTCTAGTACTTGCATATTTAATGTATGCACGTTCAGTGCTTAACGTTTGCACTGCATAATTTATGCGGTGTACTTGTACTATGCAATTTTATTGGAAGAATTTGACTCATTTGGAAATATTCATTATGTATAATCTAAATCATAAGTTTCCTAATGTGCTTTGTTGTTGTATGAGATCTTAATCAGGTCCTTGATTTATTTGCTGGAGGGGGAGGGGGGCTGGTTTCATAAATAGGAAAAGGATAAACTATAGGGAAAAAGATATGGAAACATAAACCAGTAGGTAGCCTCAATGGTTAGGATTCCTATGATGGAATAGATGACTGCATTGAGTAAATAAAGTAACGGGAAACAGGGAGGACATTTTCTGTGCTGAATGCGCTGATAAAGAACAAATTGCCCTGTCATACTGACAGAAAAACAATGAGACAGAAAGAATTTTTTAGCAGGCCTTTTGTTTCTATAATGTGGTCAAGATTATAACCTTTATTCTCTTGTTTTATTTTCTACTTACATCTAGAAACTTTTGTAGACTAGTGGTTTATAAGATCACAGTGGTATTTGAATCTAACCTCCTTGTGATAAATAGCAATATATATACCAGATTATTGGTGTTTCAAATGATGGCCAGAATGTATGTTCAACTACAACATATCTGAGAATTAACTATACATGACAGCTATCCACATCAAGAATACAATATTCTCAGAACACGGCATTTTGTACCATGCTATGATTGGTAGTGGCAGTTTGACATAATGGTTTAAGGAATTAGGACAGTTTCAACTAAAAGAAGAAAACACATATGATGCATATCATGGATAGAATAAGATTCTTCTGACTATCTCAAAAGTGCATCATCGTGTGTTATAAACTAATGGTTACAAGTGCATCAAACTAAGTGAATAATACGAGGGCACCATAAGGAAGTGCTTTAAAGTGAGTTTTCTTTATAGCTTGTGTCTAAATAGAAGAACAATGCTTATTCTGAATGAGTGATATTTTTAATAACTAGAAAACCAATCCTCGACATGATTGTTTGGTAATGAAGATGCTACTGCAAGCCGCAGAAATTTCCAACGAATTGGCTAATCTGACTTATTTCCAACGAATCTGTAAAATGAAACTCGTGACCACTTATGTGAATATAATCAGCAAACAATGATGCAATTATTTCACAAAACAATTGATAATGATAAAAAAACAACAAAAATTGTTCTGCCCATCACAACACCCACAATAGAAACCTAACACAGCTATACAGTTACAAATATTTTATGTAAATAACAATTCAAGTGGGCACTAAATGCACAAACCAAGCTCCTGCTTGAGGCAACTCTTTATAAACAACACATACAAACTTTATTTTCACGACGTATAAGGTTCTTATAATTTTTTAACTGCATTTGATGTTTCTTTTAACTGACATCTTGCAACAATTAAAGAGATTTCCCTATTGTTAGAGGTAAAGGACCGCACTTTATATATGGCAGCAAGCAGCGTACAACAGAAGGGGGCTTAATAGCTACAACCAGTCATTGTACTATCATCTTCTGTGCGGTCTTATCTACTCAAATGAAATTCAATTTGTATGTTCTACATTTGCCCACAGCATTGTCCATGCATTTCGAACATTTGAACAAGTTTGGGAGCTTTAGAATTGAATCTACAGAGGTCTGAATTGCAAGCAGCAGCAGCTCCATACCAAATGCTTTTAGCAAAATGAACACAGAAAGTCTGTACGTGTGAATGTGATTGAACACATATTTGGACCATTCATTCATTTAGAACACAGACTGAAACAAAACTCATTGCATTGAAAAATTCGGGATTACAAAGACATTCACATTTGGACACACATATACATTCATTCAGTCATGATACACATTCATTCATTCACAAAAAGTACAACAAGTCATGGTCCACAATGCTCATGTGCTTCACTAAAATGATTTTACATACACGACAACAAACAAGACCCATGAATCCACCAATACAGCCACACACAATCTATACTTCGTCACAACTCTTTCTTCTTTGCTAACAGACTGCTTGACAGACTGCTTCACTACGACTTCAAGTTGTTTGATTCTTTCTTCAAGTTCATTGATCTTTGCAGTATTTCTGTTAGGATTTTTCTCCAACTCATCAGCCCATTGGAAGAAATGGCAGTAGTAATTTCCCTGCACGCAAAATATCCATCTACTCAATGAATAGCAGAACGGAAGTAATCAATCAATAAATATTTCAGATGAAATAAACCTGCTTATTGAAGTTCAGACAACCCAAAAATCTTCTCCCAAAGTTTTTCAAGGTCCAAGTTGTCCTAGCTTCCATTATTTTACCACAGTAGCAATGTTGACTACTATTTTGGACAATCACCTCACCCTGTGATGAACCACTCCTCGTAATGAAGGAAGTGGAACATGCTGAACCCAGATTGGTGTCTTTGTTTTGAAGATTGATGGAGTCAGGGAAAGGGGAAGAGGGGTGAACCTTTGATTTGTACTGAACCAATCTGCTGTTACAGACTGTCGTGGAGTAGCTCGTGGGAAAGGGGAATAGGGGAGAAAGAGGGTTGAAGAGGGAAAGGGCGGCGGAGGAAGAATCGAAGAATGCAACCCAAAAACCCTATCTTCGTCCTCCGCAGGAAGGGAAAGGGTTCCGCTGCAGAATCGGCCGACCTGTCGCCTGCCCCACAGGGAAGGGAATCGACCGCCACAGGGAAGTGGATCGGCGAAGATCCTGGTCGGCGGAGATCCTGGTCGCAAGGAGATCCTGATCGCACGGAGCTTCTGGTCGCCGGTCGCCTCGTCCGGTCAGGCGTCGTCGAGCTAGAGAGAGAGATGGGGGAGTGCAGGGGAGACTGAGTGGAGAGAGGGTTCCCTTGGTCGCGGTAGCTTGGTGGTGTCTCCAGTTGCGGCCGTCGGCGATGCTGGTGGTCGGAGACAAAGCGGAGGGAGAGAGATGGCGCAGCACAAGAGCCGGAGGAGAGAGAGTCGGGGGAGAGAGATGGCGTAGCAAGTGTCGGAGGAGAGAGAGAGTCGGGGGAGAGACTGGTCACGGGTGGGGAAAACAGACCAGCAAGTGGGGACACAACATCGTATCAGCCTTAGTGGGCAGAAATTCTCCCAACCGCAGATTGAAATCTGGGTAGATCTAAGGGCAGAAAACTTCATTGTATCCAGGCCCCAATACACTTAAGTGTATCCTAGCCTAACTCTCTCTCTCTCTATATATATATATATACACACACACACACATATATAAACACACACACACACACACACACACACACACACACACATATATATATATATATATATATATATATATATATATATATATATATATATATATATATATATAGAGAGAGAGAGAGAGAGAGAGAGTCAGGCTAGAATACACTCGAGTGTACAGATCACGCCGTACACCCCAATGGTGTTTGCTTATCTAGACCATGTTTTTCTAAAATCTAATCCATTGATCTTCATGGTTACAATAATAATAGGTCGCATACAAAATTTGAACTCATTTGGATGAGTGTAAGTCACTCATCCAAGGACAACAAAATCAACGCACAAAATTAATTTGAAATACATGATTTTTGCCTCCTTTAGATGCACGACCTATAAGTGTCTAAATGAGCTAAAATTTATTATATAGTATGTTCTTATGATAATTAAGAAGATCAATGGTTTAGATTTTTCAAAAATTTATTGCATCTTCAAAAATGACTGAGGTGTACGGTGCCTCTGGTACACTCGAGTGTACACTAGCCTGACTCTCTCTCTCTCTCTATATATATATATAGGTAGTGATCCAGTGAGAGCATGAGAGGCATTTGAATAACTACATATTGGGAGCTGTTTTTAAAAATCTAACCATATAGATGGAAAAAGCATCATTTCATTTACCTTCTCACAAAAAATCATTGCAATCAGACATTATTTACATGGCCATATGTACAATATACACTTTTTACATCCAACAGTTAGCCTGAAATTCAATAATGAGTGTCGAAAAGTATTTTGTTGTTGTGAATGATCTACAAATTGGATGGGGATAAATTTTGTAGGAAGGTAAATATTAATATATACTTGTAATCTATACGGTTGGATTATGAAAAATTGATCTATGTGGAGAGTTATTCAAATGCCTCTCATGCTCTCACAAGATATGTTTCTCACTGGATCGCTACCCTATATAGACATATATATATATATATATATATATAAATAAATAAATAAATAAATAAATAAATATATATATATATATATATATATATATATATATATATATATATATCACCCTCCCGGGCGTCCGGCCTCTGCCACGGGTTATGGGAGAGGGGGGGAGAAATCTTTCTCTCTTAATCCCATACATATGTATACATACATATATACATACGTACATATATACATACATACATTTACATATATATATACATAAATATATATATACATACATATATACATACATACATATATACATACAATATATCTCGACGGCGCGTCTCCTAGGGTGTGTTCGGGCGATTGGAGGATGATCGACGGAACCTAGGGGCAATGGCGCCCACGCCACCAGCCACCCCGGCTGATGGCGTCCACCCTCATGCAATTCCACCACAACCTATTCACAATCCACTGAACAACACTGCCCAGGCTTCCGAAGCTTCGGGCGACAGAGAGGAGGCGTCCGTGACTAAACCTAGCGGACGGACGGGGGATATTACGGACGACGGGCCGTTAGCACTGAACGCGTCCAAGGACAGGAGAGGAGATCCGCGGAAGGTAGTGGCATGGAGTCAAGTGCCCTTCATGTATTCCACTTATCATCTCATCTCGACTCTAAGTCTGTACTCATCAAGTACTCTCTCTGATCTCATCATCGTGGTGATCAAACTCCACCTAGTATAACTTGCAAGTTCCACCTATCTTCTGCTAAAAACATCCTCATAAGGTGACTACCTTCATTCCTTTTAGTATTTGTAAACCATCCAGATATCGTTCACTTCACCAAGGTATGTTATCATCTCTGTCCTTATACCTCATAGCAACGTTCCAACTCGCATCATCTTTTATCCTTGGTGTATGGCATGCGTATTGTCCTATCTCTCACCCCCATAATAAGAGGAAATACGCATTTGGCTATAGTCCAAATACATAGTTCTTCCTGTTCCAAGGGTAGAGATGGTACATCCCACCTTTCCAGTACACCTTTAAATCTAAGTTGAAATGTGTTGTTCATGTCTCTACATCACAATCATCTCGATATCAAGGCTACTTCCATGGAAAACTGGTCTCGAACCTACTTGGGTCACTACACAATCCTTGGTCATCACCTCTAGGTCTATAGGGTGCCGACACTTTTAGGGTCATCCCTCTTCCCTTATGCATCCAGAGAGTGCCCTACTCATCTGCCCTTTGGGTCCCATGAGTTCATGAAGGTGATCAATCTCCTAACCCATAACCCTCAGACAATGATAGTTGTTACCTCCCGACCCTATGGTCATGTGCAACTAGGGAATTAGGCAACTCCTACTTCCATCGGTCTTATCCCTATCAGACCCTAGGATAGACTTAGGATTCTCTCATAGTACATGTTCAACTTAGAACCTTACCCAAGCCTTCAACATCTCTCTTTCTGCATTCATGGGTTGTCTTTCATCCCTTCATAGGGATCATGGCAAATTGCCTACCTTGGTCAAGCCCCATACCAGTTACCTCCATGGTAACAAATCCATATGCACTTAGAGATGGTTATATATGGGTCTATAGGTTCATCCTCATACCATGTACTTTTCACTTAGCTTCTCAAGATCCTATGAGATCTCTTTAGGTTAACTTAACCAACAAAACTAGTATACACCCCTCAAAAGGGTCCCTCTCCCAGGATGGGAGGAAACTACAACTCTTGACCACAAGGTCACAAACATCCTTAGGTATAGGGTTTACATCCTTATGATTAACCCTAGTAAGATATTAAGGCACAAGAAGACCACTAAACCAGGCTAGGTCATACTTGTTCTCTTTCCTCAATACTGGATCAAGATTATACCTTCCTTTGTCATCAACTTAGTTGCGAGGGGTTCATCAAACATACCTTAAACTTAAGGGGTTTTCCTTTACTATTAACATAGGAAGTACCATGCTCACATCTATAGAAACTCAACTCTCGCCATGAGCATTAGGTACACCACTTCCCCTCTTAGGCCTAGGAACCCTAGGTTCACTTTTAGGTGTCCAACTGCACGCTCTATCTCTTAACCACGGATCAGACATGCAAAAGGCATGACATGCACTTCCTGTCATCCTTCTATTCGAGAAACATTTCAGAGTTGAGTCCCCCCCTCAAGGACAAACAACAAGGTACAAAGCCTCATAACCTATTACTAATCCTCTCCAGGGTTTACAAAACTTCTTCTTCCTATCTCAGGAGGGTAACACCCATACCAAAGGCACAGAGGTATCAGCAAATTCATCCTCTCTCTAGGGTTTGGTTCTTCTCATGGAAACCAAGACATCATCAACCTCCAGGGATCAAGCATGTGGCGACCACTATAATCCACTTAGGTCACATCATCCTCAACTCCCTACTTTTCCTCATATCTCAGAGTCTAGGATTCCAACCTTCTTGCTTGGTTTCCTGCTCTCTCTCTAGAGCTAACCCTACAACCAACCTCACCATTATAGGTCCTCTCTTCATGAAGGATCAACCTCAAAAGCATCCTCTACATGGGTGAAGCCTAGGCTCAAACTTATGTTCGCTCAAGGTTATCCATAGCCCCTTATGCTTATCACCTAAGCTATCCATCAAACTCTCCCGACCAGGGTTTCATCCTATTTCTCACACTACTGATACATTCTGGGTGTCTATCATGCCCATATGAGCTCATGGGGTTTCCATAGGTTCTTCTCTAACCTCATCAATGAAGGAGTTGTCCTTCACTCAAACATGCACGACCCCTCCCAGGGTTGGGTCGCCAGAGGTACTGGGTCATCCAACCCCTCATGGCTCATACGTCATCCAAGGCATGTCCATCCAAACACCAGGTCAACCATGACATCTAACTCATCATGTCATCTCTCTCTCTAACCTTCACTTAGGGTTGGGGGTAACATCATCCCCAAAGGATGATCTAGGTCTCTACTTGTAATAGAGATCTCTATCTCCAAGATTAACTCTCTTTATATATCCACCTGACCAGAAGGTCTAGCCTCAAGTCTTTTCTGAGGGCATGACAACTTATGTCATACGTCATAAGCATGTATTTATTAGTTTGCGCTTAATCTATTAAGCTTATGTCCATGACATCTTATTTACATGCTTTTCATTAATTTGATGGAGGATTCCTTAGACCTTATTAATCTTACCCATACCTTAAGACGGTGAAGAGAAGAGAGAAAATCCTAAACCTTAAGGTCCTTAACAGAATTTGTGATGAGAAGGGACGAATAAGATGAGAAAGTCCTAAAGGTATATTATTTTGATTCATATCCTAAGACTTTGGCTAGGCAGTCAAACGGATCCGGGAGTCCTCGTATTCCGACTAGCGGTGCGGAGAAAAATATTGCCAACCCCCGGTCGTGATCCTTTTCTAGACACCTCCGTATTTCAGATAATCCTCTAATAACTCCCTTGGGTTCTATGGCGTTTGTAAACTTTAATAATTATTAATGGTTAACTAAGGAACCTATGCTCTGATACCAAATGTTACGACCCCACCTTCCGGTAACCCCCTATTAAGGGAGACCGAGAGGTCGAAGCCGTACCCATACTTTCCGGATCAAAGGTTCGACAATTAACCAAGAACAATTATTAAATTTTAACATACTAAACTGAAAAGCTGTAAGAAAATAAACTTTTGCATACCTTTTTGAAAACTTGGATCTCTAAACTTCTATGCACTTATGGATTCTATTCTAACTAATCCTCCTTGTATTTTACTTCATGTATTTCACAATATGACGATTTAGTATTTGTCCTTTTGGCTTGTACCTAAAATGTCGACAAACAAAATGTCAGTCAGCCGAAGCTGGTATGTGGGGGAAACAATAAAGGTGCAACTATGATAACAACGTAATCATTTAATAACCAAGATTACATTTTAAATATAACTCCACGATCCCTGATTACCCTATCCTCTGTGTTATCCCTGCAGTGGACCTGGATACTACCTTCCTTATGGTAGATCCCCATTAAACCCCTCATGGTCCCACCTATAGGTGAACCAGTTTCTAGGGTTGAGTCACATGTCACTACTCATAAGTAGCCCACTCCTTAACTCATGGAATGCTAATGGGCCTCATGGCACTATACTTGGTAGCCCAATTTCTAACCCACGATAACCTAGACCTTACTCTAGGTTACCCCTTTTTAGCCTTTACAAGCCCCAGAGGTGGACCCAGATCTAGCCAGTTATACATGTATATTCATAGTGATAGTCATAGTCACTCTATAGTTGCATGAAATAAAAGCATCCAAAAGTTATTTCAAGCCATGAGGGAAACATCGATAAAATCCTCGGAAAACTAGTCGGGATAATCATAAGCGTAACCACATACCTGATTTGATGATTTGAGACAGAATTAACCATAGCAGAGAAATCCCAATCAAGCAACCAATTATGCATAGAATCTTGAAATCAATATGCCAATTTCCTTTTATTAACATTTATCCAATATCATCATATTCCTTTGGATTTCTATTCCAATTTTAGGGTTTCCCCGGGAAATTAGGGTTTCACTCCATTTACCATTTTAAACCCTATTTCTATTTAATTACGTACAAACCCTAATTTCAGATTAAAGGAACACTTAAACATTAATTAAGCCCATTATGCCTCTTTTACATTAAAGCCACTATTCTTATCCTTTTATTCCATGATAAGATCATTTTACGCCTTTATCATCAATTCAACGTTTATTAGGGTCTTATTAACATATGAACTTGTTTTGCCATCAATTCTACCTTTTATTCATGAGAAAACCCTAATTACTACATTTAGGGTATTTATCTAGAATTAAGGACTTTTGTACTCAAAATAACTTAGAACCATCATATAACAACATATTTTTACATTTTCAAATTAAATATGATCATCTCTTCTTTTCCCTAAATTAGTCATCTTTTCATGTGAAAAAGATTGAAACTCAACTTTAATTTTTAACAAGTTAATACTTCTCAAATTAACCTATTAAACCACAAAGTTTCATCCTTTATACTCAATTAGGGTTTCTTAGGTTTCTTATTCACAAAACCCTAATCATATCAATTATCTTCATTGAGGGTCATTATATTACAGTTGTATACTTGTAATTTCAGATATGACCACTAGAACTCATATTTACTCAAAATAGGGTTTTTGGTCCATTAAACCATGTTCATGATCATAAAACTCTAAAAGCATCATATGGATTATCCTTTTATGATCTTACCACTCGTGACCGGTTAAGATCGATCAAAAACATATAAAAGATTCATCATGATTAATTTTATATCGTTCTAGGGTTTTTCTGTCAATTAATGCATTAAAATATGTAAAACCCTATACTTTTTTAGTTCCAAGCATATTTAAGCTTCAAATATAATTTCTTTGCATTCCTCTCGTTCTGAGGATCAATTTTCAAATATGACTTGTTTTAATCCGAGTTCCCTAGAATTAGTTATGATTTTAGCAAAGAAATGTACCTCTCGGCCAATCAGATGGCGCCACGTTGTCCTTTTCCATGCAATACGACTCGCTTGGAAACATAACGGATTGACAGTTATGCCCTCACTTAAACTCCTACTTGTTCAACCCGCGGGGGGATATTTTCGTCCAATCTTCATTGGTCATCTTCCTCCTTCAGAACTCGCGATGCAGACGCCCTAGGCGCCGCTTTGCAGCCCATGCGCGAGCTCTCTCTCCCTCTCCATGGGCCGTGATCTTCGCCAGGAATAGATTTCCTACCTCCGCCGCACCTGGGCGCACCTGAAGTTCCCCTAAACCGTGGCTGACGTGGCTGCTTCTCCGCTCCTCGGCCATGTTTCTGCGGTCGTCACTGCAGCCCGACGGCTGCCTTTGAGCGCACCCTAGGGCACAGCCTCGATGGCTGTGCTTCACCTCAGCTCTGGGGCACTCCTGGGTTTCATCAAAACCATGCATTGGTCGTTTCCAACCTCTTGCTCGTGCTATTTCTTATAGCTAGGGTTTTAAGGGTAAAAATGAGGAAGAAGAAGAAGAAGGAAAGAAAAGCTTCCTCGGGATTATCTTTAACTCAGACCAAACACTCTACCCCTTATATAGGGGTGAGTACGAATCCCTAAGGCGTGCCTCCTTGAGGACTCAAGTTCTATTCTTGAAAGATAACATACCTTCCTTGGTTGTGAAGCAAAACATCTCTCTCTCTTTCATTATCTCCTTAGATAATTATGTTATTTGAATATTTATAAATTCAAAAACCTTTTCCCCTTATTCTCTTTATTCTTGCTTTTTAATTCTTTGGCACAAATTTCTATTTTCTTTTAATAGAAATCACTTCCTTTTTCACAATGCCACCAAAATCATTAATAATGCATCATATTATCTTCCTATTTGTCATTATTGTTATTTTCTCTTTCCTCTTTCCTTATTGGGACTCCTTGGATCCCAAGAAACTCTATGATTTCGAAATTCCTTCATAAGGATACTCATTATCCTTCTAGATGCATCTAAATGCATTATTTCATACTATCTTGTTTATTTCCTATTAAAATAACTCTTTTTGAGGTTTTCTCTTCATTTATATTTTATTTTCCTCATGGGTATTCCTTTTATCATTAAGAATCCTTGGGATACGAAATTTCACTAAGGATAACTCAATTGTACCTCTTTTTACTTATTTTCCACATTTTACCATTGTTTTCAATCTCTTTCTTAATAAAGAAATATTTAATTGATATTTTCTTTTCTTATTGAACTCTTTATGCAACTTTGGACTCCTTGGAACCCAAGGAACCCAAGAGGCACAAAATCCCTCTTTGGATTTGCCTTCTAGAGGTTTCCACATATTTCTTTTCTTAGAAATTTAATTATTCATTTACTAATTGGATTTCCTTGTTATTTAGGCCCAATAGCCAATAAAGCCCACAACACAAACATCAAGGCTATTGTAAATCAAAACCATTTATTCGAACCAAATTATGTCATTATTTGTTCAAATATCTTTAATATGAGAAATTACATTTCTCACCAAATGAACCCAAATTACATTTCTCACCAAATTACATTTCTCACCAAATGAATTATCCATTATATCTATATCACAAATGAAAAGAAAAAAAGGTGTCCTAAGATCTCTTAAAGAGATCAAACTTTTACTTTCTATTTATTTCAATATGGATTTCAGCCCAAACAAACTCGATTTAGAGACTAGCAACTTTTATTATTCCTTTAAGTTATTTTATTATTCCTTCAAGTTACACATTCTATCTTTCCATATCATAGAATTCCTTGTGGTTCGGTAATATATATATATATATATATATATATATATATATATATATATATATATATATATAGTACCCCCCGCTTTGGATTTAATGCAATAAAGGTTGTATCATGAATATGGATTCTTTCAAGTATTGTTTGTTCCGTTTTTTTCATAAAAAAGACTATTTCTATATTATAGTGTATTCATTGTATGACCAATCAATTACTTAAAAAGAAAGGGTTAGATTAAAGCATAACAACTTTTAACCATGAAAATAGGTTTTGGTTTATGGATTTCGTATCTAATTAAACTGGATGAATATGAGAAAAGTTTTTCATGAATTGTTATATTAAAACCTTAATACTTTCTAAAAATCATTACTTTCTATTATTTTCGCAATGAGTTTTGATGTATTGGGCGTATCCATATTTATAGAAGCTTTAGTTTTTGTGCTTATCCTAATTGTTGGTTCAGTTTATGCATGGCGAAAAGGGGCATCAGAATGGTACTAGCTTCTGAATATTCAGAAAATAAAAAGAGAGAAAAAAATAACATTGAGACAGTTATTAATTTGATTGAGTTTCCATTAGTTGACCAAACAATCTCCAATTCAGTTATTTCAACTACATTGAATGATCTTTCCAATTGGTTGAGACTCTCCAATTTATGGCCACTTCTATATGGTACCAGTTGCTGTTTCATTGAATTTGCCTCATTAATAGGCTCATGATTCAACTTTGATCGTTATGGATTGGTACCAAGATCAAGTCCTAGGCAAGCAGACCTTATTTTAACAGTTGGCATAGTAACATTGAAAATGGCTCTTTCTTTAGTGAGATTATATGAGCAAATGCCTGAACCAAAATATGTCATTGCTATGGGTGCCTGCAATATAACCGGGGAGATGTTCAATATCGATTCTTATAGTACTGTTTGGGGAGTTGATAAACTAATCCCTATAGATGTCTATTTGTCGGGCTGTCCACCTAAACCAGAAGCGATTATAGATGCTATAATGAAACTTCATAAGAAGATATCTCAAGAAATCCCTAAATATAAAATGGGTCTCAATAGGAAAATAGGTGTTTTACTACAAATCACAAGTTTCATGTTCGACGCAGCACTCATATTGAAAATTACAATAAAAAATTGCTCTATCAATCACCATCTACTTCAGAGATATCTTATGAAAGATCTTTCAAATCAAAAAACAAATTCAATATTTTCCCAAGAATTGGTGAATTAGGTAGATAGTTGTTGTTTATGCAGAATAGAATAGAATAGTAAACAACAAGTCAATTTTTATAAATTTCATTGTAAATATGAAATACTCATACAAATAAATAGAAATATAAATGTGGGGGAGATCAAGAGGATGCATGGCTGTTTATCCTCCTGGCTAGTTAAGCATGAGCTAGTTCATAGATCTTTGGGTTTTGATTACCAAGGAATTGAAACTTTACAAATAAAACCTGAGGATTGGGACTCAATTGCTGTCATTTCATATGTATATGGTTATAATTATTTACGATCTCAGTGTTCTTATTATGTATCACCAGGTTGATTTTTAGCTAGTGTGTATCTTCTTACGAGAATACAATATGGTGTGGATCAGTTGGAAGAGGTATGCATAAAAGTATTTACTCCAAGAAGTAATCCTATAATCCTTTTGATTTTTTGGATTTGGAGAAGTGCCGATTTTCAAGAACGAGAATCTTATGATATGTTGGGAATTTCTTATAATAATCATCCGTGCCTTAAACATATCTTGATTCCTGAAGTTGGATAGGTTGGCCTTTACGTAAGGACTATATTACCCCTGATTTCTATGAAATACAAGTTGCCTATTGACATGATGCTTATTAAATGATAAGAAATGAATAATTCTTAAATAGGAATATGATACGACTCAAAATTTCAAGTCAAGGCAGATTTTTCTCTTCTGTTCTAGATAAAACAAAGTAATTGAATTTTCATTCATATTATGGGTATGCTAAGAAAATATTTCATTTCTATTCCCAAGATTGTAATATATTCATTTCGGGTGAGCCAAGACAATAGAATCAATCAAAAAGACCTTGTGTCATAAATTTTGTACCGCGCCATATCAGTTATATATATATTCTATAAAGTAACATAAACATGAATGAATAAGAATAAAGAAAATATAAAATAAAATACAAAATTCAGCAAAGGGGTTCAATTTGATTTGTACTGTATCTGAAAAGAATTCTATTTCTATTCTTTAACTCTTCTAGATTCAATTTTGGCATTTTTAACCTACTCATTTTGGATATATTATGAACAATTAACATTTCAAATAAAATAGGGCAAAAATAAACAAATAAAAAAAGAAAATACAAGCTAACCTAATTTTTTTTACCATAACCATTAACCAATTAACCATATAATTAACCATATATATTCCTATCCATATACATATGTCTATCTACTCCACAAAAAAATAGAGGTATATATTATATAGCTAGATGAATAAGTATGTAGAATGCTCTGGATTATTAAAAAAAAGTATCCTCGCCCTTTTTTATGGATTTGTATGAATATCTATACATTAATCACGTGTCAAGAACCAGATTTGAACTGGTGACACAAGGATTTTCAGTCCTCTACTCTACCGACTGAGCTATCCCGACTACTTTTCACACATTATCCTACTATAGTGTAGGACCCATGTTTATGTCAATTAAAGGGACTAAACAAGTATCAAAATCTTATTTAGTCCCTAAAATTTTTTGTATCTTAAAAAAAGATTTTGTGTAAAAATAATGGTATGGACTATGATTGATTCAATAATGGAGATTCTTTGTCCATAAAGGGTTATTTTTATTAGGGATAGAGGGACTTGAACCCTCATGATTTCTAAAGTCGATGGATTTTCCTCTTACTATAAATTTCATTGTTGTCAGTATTGACATGTAGAATGGGACTCTCTCTTTATTCTCGCCTAGTTAATTATTTTTTTAATGTTTTTTCAAATGATAAATCAGACTCCGTAGTGAATAAGTTTATCATTGAATATCTGATTCTTCCTTCAATTTGCTTGAATTGGTATGGATTCACAATCATAAAATTTTCATAGAATTTAATTTAGAATTGATATTATATCAATTCTAAATTAATAATTAAAACCGTGATTATGATTAATCATTTGATATATCAGTTTGTATACGTACATATTCTATTACGTATATAAGGTAATATCCTCCTTTCTGTAATTTTGTTTCTATAGAAAGATTCATGTTACCAATGTAATCCAACCAACCCCATTCGTTAGAACATCTCCCATTGAGTCTCTGCACCTATTCGTTTTTTATTATTTTGAGATTATTTTTCTATATAAATAGAAATATAAAATCTTTTTTTAGAAATGCTTTTTCGAAATGAAATATAGAATTTCTATAAATCTAGAATTTTGAAAATAAATATAATATAAACCCGTGTTTTCCAAAAAGAAGGATTTGGCTCAGGATTGCCCATCTCTAATTCCAGGATTTCTCTGAATTTGGAAGTTTTCACTTAGTAGGTTTCCATACCAAGGTTCAATACAATCAAGTCTGTAGCATCTACCAATTTCGCCATATCCCCCCTTTTTTATTTGTTATTTGAGACTGGGATTTCATTATGTTGTGATCCCACCCACCCGTTCTTTATATTTATCTAAAATCTGAAAACCATTGAATTATTGAATTAATTAAATACTTATTTATTTATATGGTATATACATATATAGTATATATATACTATATACTATATACTACCATTTTTCTCCCTACTTTCTCTTTTTATCTTATCTCTATTGAATAACCCATATTTTTTGTTTTGTTCCAATCAACAAAAATGATTCTATCATTGATGTACCCACAATTCAATATGGATAGAGATATCCCACACACAATCCAGATATCCTTTTTTTCATTTTTCTAACTCGGTTTGTAATACTGGAACGATCGGTACAAATTCTATTTTTTTACTTTTCATGCTATTTTTTCACTTGACTTCCTGAATAAAAAATCAGAGGAATGTTGCCTTATTACTAGAATTCCATTCCAATACATCTTTATTTTTATACTTTTTTAGAAAATAAATAAGAAATCTAATTAAAAACCGAAAATCAAATTAAAAAAAATAGAAATCGAATATGAAATAACTAAATTTATATTGGATATTGACTGATGTTAACTATCTAATATATCATTAAATAATAGATGATTAGAATATAACTTATAATAAGAGTTTATAGTAAGAAAAAAGAAAATGATTAATGAATCATGTCAAATTATGAATTTTGAATCCATAATTCATTTTTAATCCATTTGAATCCATAATTCTTTCTACATATATATTCTTTCATTCTCCAATTCTATAAAAATGCAAAATTCTAAAAACTTCTATCTATATATATTGATAGATGTTATATAATATATAGATATATCCATAATATATACATAATATAATAATAGGATAATATATACATAATATAATAATAGGAATATATAATAAAATAAATAGATAATAAATATCTATATAATATATAATAAATATAAAATTAGGAAGAATATTAAATTAATGACTAACAATTAATAACTAACAAATAATAACTAACTAAGACCCTTGTGGTTTATTAAGTTACTATGCACCATTTCCTTTTCTTTTATGCGAGCCCGCTTAGCTCAGGGGTTAGAGCATCACATTTGTCATGCGATGGTCATCGATTCGATTTTGGTAGTTGGCTTTTTTCTATATTTTTTTTTGTTCAACTTTTCCATAATTTCTCAAAATATTAAAAAGGCTCTTCCCCCTCCTTCGCCTTACAACTAGGAAATAAGAACAGATTCGAGAAAAAAAATGGGATTTCTCAAAAATGGGATCCCCATAGAACAAATCATAAATGTAGTCTTAACTTACTATCCTATATATATATATAATCTGAATATTGATACAATTCTTTTAGTTCTACTTTATAATATTTGCAGTACTTTCATAGAGTTAGTTTTGCTTTACTTTATTTTTATTTAGTTCAGTCTTAATTTATGGTTTTATTAGTTAAATTGTAATTTCAATAAAAAAGTAAAGGATTCTTTATGTCTCGTTATCGAGGACCTCGTTTCAAAAAAATACATGGCCTGGGGGCTTTACCAGAACTAACTAGTAAAAGACCTAGATCTGGAAGTGATTTGAAAAACCAATTATGCTCTGGGAAAAGATCACAATATCATATTCATCTAGAAGAAAAATAGAAGTTGCGCTTTCATTATGGTCTGAAAGAGCGATAATTACTTAGATATGTGCATATCGCTGGAAAAACAAAAGGGTCAACATGACAAGTTTTACTACAACTATTTGAGATGTGTTTGGATAATATTCTTTTTCGAGTGGGTATGGCTTCGACCATTCCTGGAGCCAGGCAATTAGTTAACCATAGACATATTTTAGTTAATGGTCGTATAGTAGATATACCAAGTTATCGTTGCAAGCCCCAAGATATTATTACTACCAAAGATAAACAAAGATCAAAAACTCTGGTTGATTACTTCATCTTCCCACAAGGAATTGCCAAAACATTTGACTGTTGACTCATCCCAATATAAAGGATTAGTAAATCAAATAATAGATAGTAAATGGGTCGGTTTGAAAATTAATGAATTGTTAGTCGTAGAATATTATTCCCGTCAGACTTGATCCTAATATCCTAGTGAATGAAAAAAAGTTTCAGACCATTTTTTGGGTCCTTTTTTCATCGATCTAAGGGCCTTGAACCCAATTTTTCACGTATTACAAAAAAAAGAATCGATCAATAATAAGAAGTAATAAGATTTGCATTTTAAGCCTTTCCGATATGGGTATTTTAAGTACTACATAATTAGGAATATATAATCTAATCTAAAGGCCTTACTATTAGAATAAGAATAATGGTATCTGTTATTTGATTTGATACCTTGTAGTCCGTAACATTGACAAATTGGATGACGGTATGCAAATGGAAAGAGAGGGATTCGAACCCTCGGTAAACAAAAGCCTACATAGAAGTTCCAGTGCTACACCTTCAATCACTCGGCCATCTTTCCAACATAATCTTATTATTGACCAGAAACTGAATGAATAGCGAGTCATTCGTATTATTACAATAAGGTACAACCGATTCATATCTAATCGAAATAAAAAAATCTTAAAAAGTATTCCTTTTTAGGCTCGAGGATTAACAAATTTTTGTAACAAAAAAAGGATATTCATTCATGTTTGTCAAGACGACGGACGATCCTTTATTATTTTGACATTTATACCAGATAAAACCAACAACTTGGAGTAAATAAAATAACGAAATCCATATACTATACTATGCTTTGATTTATTTAGACTATTATCCTATATAAGAATGCAAAATTCCTTTCTAATTTCAGATTTTGTAAGGTTAATTTCTCTCATGCACTACTGTATTTATGGATCTATTAAAAATTAATGAATTGTGCTAGAGATTTTGCTATTTCGATTTATGTACGCATTATGTAAATAAAATAAATAATTACTATAATGTAAAATGATTGTTTTTTTCTTCCTTTTGAATCATAATTCAATCAAAATTCCTCAAATGAAATTATCAGAATGCGTAAGAAAATAAGGTCCTCGATTCTTTACTTTCATTTAGATGAAATAGTCATACTTTAGCTCATCGGTATACTATTTAAATGAAATTGGGTTTTATCCAATTAAATAAAAATATTTATTATCTCTACCTCTTCAAGGAGGAACAATTAAAGTCCACATTTTTTAATAATTTGAATTAGTCTATTTTTATGTTATTTCATACTATATAATTTCTTTGTTTGTGAGTCCCCCCGGGAAATTGAGAAGAATTATAAAATCGATTGCTAATTATGCCTAGATCTCGGATAAATGGAAATTTTATTGATAAGACCTTTTCAATTGTAGCCAATATATTATTATGAATAATTCTGACAACTTCTGGAGAAAAAGAGGCATATAGTTATTACAGAGATGGTGTGATTTGATTTTTTTTTTTTAATTTTTTTAGCCCTTACTTTAATCTTATCTTATGAGAAAGAAAATAAAGAAAAGAAAGAAAAAATTATTTAAATAAAGCCACGCTTGTTGAAGGTGAAGTTTGGAGATAGAACAATTCCTTCTATCGTGTATCCTCGATTGATGCAGCCTCAGATGCTTCAGTTGTCAATTTTAGTATTGAGCAAAAGGTTACACCTATAGGTTCTTGTAGGTCAATCCTACTTACTCTACTAGTACCAATAGGCGGCATAGGGGGAAAATCACTACACTCGGGAATCAACAACATGAAAACTTTGTTAGAAATTACCCCTTTTCCTCATTGGGACTAACAAAAATGGTTGGGATAACAAACATCCATCTCGTTCATACCTTGGATACCCGTATAGCCATTGAAGATCGTTGAAGTGACTAATTCCTGGAAACAAGGGGCATTAAGGACAAAGAAATTGTTAGAGTTTCTATACGTATAGAACATATAGAAATAGAGCACAAATATCTATGAATTGGTATTAAAAAAACAAAAACTCTTACAGGAAGGTTGGATAGAAATTTCTCATAAAAATACTATCCCTTGTCAGTTCATAATGAGAATATTGCAATTTGGATTTCATAGATTATGGAGTACCTTGCACAGAAGGGAGGAGCCATATGAGATGATAATCTCATGTACGGTTCTGGAGCAGAGATTCTTTGAACAGAATGAACGACCGTAACGAATGTCAGCTCAATCTAAAGGAAAAAAATTTGGGGAATGGAAGCTTAAATCCCCTTTGGTTCTCAACGAAAACAACCTTCTTTTTTTGAACCTATTTTTAATGAATTAAAAAAACTATATAAAAGTAAAAAAAAATTATTTGTATACATATATACATATGTATATATATGTGTGTATATATATGTATATATATGTGTGTGTGTATATGTATATATATGTGTGTATATACTTATATGTATATATATACTTATATATGTGTGTGTGTGCATATATATATATATATATATATATATATATATATATATATATATATATATATATATATATATATATATATATATATATATATATATATATATATATATATATAGTGAGGCTAGTGTACACTCGAGTGTACCGGAGGCACCGTACACCGCAGTCATTTTTAAAGATGCAATAAATTTTTGAAAAATCTATACCGTTGATCTTCTTAAATATCTTAAGAACATACTATACAATAAATTTCAGCTCATTTGGACACTTATAGGTCTTACATCTAAAGGAGGAAAAAATCAGTCATTTCAAATTAGTTTTGTGCATCGATTTTGTTGTCCTTGGATGAATGACTTACACTCATCCAAATGAGCTGAAATTTTGTATGTGGCCTATTATTATTGTAGCCATGAAGATCAATGGATTATATTTTGAAAAAATATGGTCTAGAAAGGCAAACTATTGGGGTGTACAACTTGATGTGTACACTTGAGTGTATTCTAGCCTGACTCTCTCTCTCTCTCTCTCTCTATATATATATATATATATATATATATATATATATATATATATATATATATATACATATATATACACACATACATATATATATTATCACCCTCCCGGGCGTCCGGCCTCCACCACGGGTTATGGGAGAGGGGGGAGAAATCTTTCATTCTTAATCCCATACACACACATATATGTGTGGGTTTATATAAACATATACATATTTACATATACATATACATATATATACATATATATATATATGTACATACATACATATATATAGATATACATACATATATATGTATATATATGCATATATATACATATATATATTTATGTATATATGTATGTATATATTTATATATATACATATATACATATATACATATATATACATATATATATGTATATATATATATATATATATATATATATATATATATATAGACAAAGAGAGAGAGAGAGAGAGACATATATATAGGAGTGACTCAAGTGGTCAAGCAAAGTGTCCCTTAACAAAGGGACCCGAGTTCAATTCTTAGTCGCCGCCTTAGTTTACCACCCTCCCGGGCGTTCGGCCTCCGCTACATGTATGGGAGAGGGGGAGAGAATGCCTCTCTTTATCCCATATATATGTATATATACATTTGCATATACATATACATATACATATAGACATATATATATATATATATGCATGTCTATGTATATATTATATATATATATATATATATATATATATATATACACACACACACACACACAGAGGCTACAATACACTTGAGTGTATCCGGAGCAGAATACACTCAAGTAGTTTTTCATGGTGGAATTTTCTTTTAAATCTAATCCTTTAATCTTTTTAAACATCTTGTGGATAGATCATATACAAAATTTGAGCTCATTTGGATATTATAGGTCATGTTATGAAGACCACAAAAATTATGCATTTTAAATTAATTTCAAGCGTCGATTTTGTTGCCCTCAGATGAGTGACTGATAGTCATCCAAATGAGCCCAAAATTTCTATTTAGCTTAATTATAGTATGACAATGAAGATCAATAATTTACATTTTACATAAAAATAGTCTTGATATGCAAACACAACTTGATTGTAGCATCCGATCTGTACACTCAAGTGTATTCTAGTCTGACTCTCTCTCTCTCTCTCTCTCTCTCTCTATATATATATATATATATATATATATCAACACACACATATATATTTATCTTTAACTAATTTATTTGATTGTGTTTTCATTTTTACTTAAGTCTTATGTAATATGAGTCTAAGTATAATTGGCCCATTAGGGTTTTTTGTGTGCTTCTTTGTTGTTTCCCCTCCTATTTATTAGAGAGGGATGTACTCTTTTCAGAATAGACAAAGTCAAGTACTTTCAATATGGTATCAGAGCAAGACGGTTAGTGACCTCAAGACCCCTCTTTTCCAAGTGGACGTCGTCGTCATCTCTCCTCCCATCCTAACTTATCATCTTCTTTCTTTTCCACTTCTATTGATCACATCAAGGGAGATAATAGTCTTATTTATAGTATTATCCTCTTCTAATAAGAGGATCTAAGAGAACTTCCTATGAATTTTCCACCAGTCTTATTTCCTAAAGACTAGTTGTTCATAAAGTCATACGACATTCTTTGTGTGGTTATCTGTGACCATCTTATATACAATTTTATCTACATATTATCAGATATGATTGGACCTCTCCAACATATCTCAATTTTTTTGGTGATGCATGAGGTTCACCATCTATCCTAGATTTTTTTTGGGCAAATTTTGTTGTTTTGCCATCTGATGCGATGTGTGATATATCTACATGATGTGATTTGATCTGTTGCTATGACGAATCTATTGTTATTCTATTCTACTGCAAGTGACTCAGAGTGCCAAAAACCTTCAGTTGTATTCTGTTGCAAGTGACACGACATGTCCACTTCCTAAGATGTCATGTCAGTGACTATTTGTCCCTATTTCTATTCTTCTTTTTCTGCTCCATTATACCTTGTATTGATATATTATGGGTTCATCTTCTTCTGCTATTGGGATGTCTGAAACACACCCCAAGAGTGTAACTTCTATACAGCTTAATGGCTCCAACTATGTCCTATGGGCACACTCATTTCATATCTATGCACACTCCTTGGGAAAATTGGAATGTTTGACAGATTTACCTCCACCAAAGGAAGACAAACCTGACAAGAGGAAAGCTACCAAAGAGGCATATGAAAAATTGAAGGGCGGTTTTAAAAAGTGTGTTGTAAATTATTCTCTAGTTTTCTCCTGGATCCTGAACAGTTGTGATCACATATCTCTGCTAATCTACTCTTCACCAACATCACCAAGGAGGCATGGGATCACCTTGCCTAAGTGTATTCTAGAAAGGAAAATGCATCTCGAGTATTTGACTAATACAAACATTTGCATTCCCTTAAACTTGAAGATAACTCAGTCTTTGCTTCATATTTTGACATCTTTAAAGGGATTTGGGGTGAACTCAAGCTTCATCACCCTTTATCGTCTAATCTTGCCAAGATACAAAGCAAGCAGGAGGAAATACAACTTTGTCAATTCTTAACATCTCTACCTCCTAGTTATGAAGATGTTCATCAACAAATTCTTGCATATGAACCCTTGACAACATTAGATGATGTCTATTTTTAAATATCTATTTATGTATCTTCCCCTACTACTATTGAGGAGTCTGCGGCCCTTGTTGTTGTCAGAACCGGTAATCATGCTTGTGGTCAGGGAAAAAGTCTCAACAACAGTGGGAGAGGATCCTCTTCTTCCTCATCCCACCCCAGACTTTGTAATTTCTGCAAGAGCACTAATCACAATGAAGACAAATGTTGGAAAAATCATGTGAAACTCAAATGGGAAAATAAAGTGTCAACTACCAATACTAATGGGGAGGTTCTACCTCTGTTCCCCATGTTACCAATCCTAAGATGGTGACACTGAGTTCTTATGACCTTGACAAACTAATCAAGGCCACTTTAACTGCTACTATTAGTCCTCCAGATAATATTGCCCAACACTCAAGTGATGCCTCATGTCTTCAAGCTTCTTCCTCTTCATCAAAAGATGATTGAGTTATTGATTCGGGTGCTACAACCCAAATCAATGGTAATAAGAACTTATTTACTTGGAAAAAATTACTTGCCATCCTAATATGTGCCTAGAAGATGGGTCCACTTCTCCGATTATTGGGAGAGGAGATGTGAATAAAAATCTTCTTAAATTTGTCTAGTTTATGCTTAAATATCCATTAAACTTGATGTATGTCAGTAAAATTACCAAAACATTAAACTGCAGTTTAATATTCTTTCCTTACACTGTCTCTATGTAGGATCTCAGGATGAAGAAGATGATTGGTGGGGCATATGAAGGTGGAGATGGTTTTTACTACCTACAAACCTCATCAAACCCCCTACTACTGTTCTTGTGACCCAGTCTAGATCCCTTCATCAATGGCACATGTGACTCAGTCACCCTTTTTCTTCCAAATTAAAGCCATTATTTCCAACTCTGTCTATTAAGAACTTTTCATGACAATCTTTTCAGTTTGAATAACACTACCAGATAGTGTTTCCTCACTGTCATAACAATAGGAGTCCAAGTTTGTTCTACTTAGTTCACTCTAATGTTTGGGGACCATGTTGTATTGCTCATCGTACTGGTCTACTATATTTTGTAACCTTTGATGATGATGATCTCGTGCTACTTGGATCTATTTGTTAAAATATCATTTTGAAGTTTTAGATATTTTATCTACATTTCTAAATGATATAAAGACTCAATTTTTAGATACTCCTAAATTTTTCCGCACTGATAATGCTTCTAAATATGTGTGGCATGGTTTTCAAAATATTTGTATTGCCAAGGGGATTATTTTCCAAACTTCTTATCCCTATAGCTTACAACAAAATGGAGTTTCCAAAAGAAGAACAAGCATCTCCTTGATGTAGTTTGCACTCTTTTAATTGAAATGAAAGTACCTTATTTTATTAGATTGATGCCATTCTTTTAGTCAGTTATCCCATCAACCAGATGCCTTCGTTTGTGCTTCAAAATAAGATTCTTACCCCATGAACCTATCTTTTCTTTAACATTAAAAGTTTTTGGCTACCTATGTTTTGTTTATAATAATCAACCTAGGAGTGATAAACTATCACCTTGTTCTTTGTGTTGTCATTTTATTGGTTACTCTCGTGCACAAAATGGGTATAAATTTTTGATCTCGTTGCACGTCTTTTGTATGTTAGTGAAAATGTCACATTCTTTTAAGATACATCTTCTTTTTCTAAACCTAACCAGGTGCCAGTTCCAATTATGTCCATTCCTGACCCCACTGTGTATGCATCTCAACCTGAAGTATCTCAAACTATGTCATCTTCTGAAACTGATGATCCACCTCAAGACAATGGTAATATTGTCAACTCCATTACAACTTCTGATTCTGACATTCCTATTGCATTATGAAAGGGGTGACAATCTGGTGCCAAATATTGTATCACTCAACATGTGTCTACAAATCATTTGAATGCTTCTATGGCTCAATTTAAAGTATTTTTATTTGCAATTTGTATCCCAAAGAAATAGGAGCATGCACTACACTCTGGTTGGAAACAAGCCATGGATGAGGAGATTGATGCACTTCACTCTACTGAGACTAGGGGCCTTGTTGATCTCCCTGCAGGTGGCAAACATGTTGACTGTCGATGGATTTTTACTGTGAAATATTTGCCTGACGGGACAGTTGAATGCCTAAAGGCCAAACTTGTTTCTAAGGGATACATACAAGAAGTTGGGATTAATTACTTTGAAACCATTTCGTCAGTTTTATGTCTTAACTTTGTTCAAATTTTGATTTATGTTGCTACTAATAAAGGTTGACACTTACATCAAGTAGATGTTAAGAATGTCTTTCTATATGGAGATTTACAAGACACTATCTGCATGTCACACTATCTAAGTTATGTTACTTAGGGGGAGTACTTTGGAAAAGTACTTCTAAAGAAATCCATTTATGACCTCAAGCAAAGTCCTCGAGCATTGTTTGACAAGTTATCTCGTGTACTGCACAAACTTGACTTCATTCTGTCTCAGTGTGACCACTCTGCGTTAATCAAAACCACTAATTTTGGAATTATTGTTCTTATTTTTTATGTGAATGATATCATCCTGTATGGCAATGATGTCACAGAAATTGCTTCTAAAAAGAAATATCTTATGAAGAATTTTGTAACCAAAGACCTCAGACGTCTACGGTACTTTCTTGGCATTGAAGTAGCACATAATAAGGATGGAGTATCTTTATCACAAAGAAATTACACCATGGACTTACTTACTAAAATTGGAATTTTTTATTGCATACATGCAATCTTCCCTATGGATCAAGAGCATGATCCAAGGCAATGTATACTCAACCCTTAGAATATAAATGTTAGCTATAAATGTTTAGTTGACAAACTTTTATATGTTACTATTACTAGGGTCAAATATATGCTTTGTTGTTGGTATTCTTAGCCAATTCAGGGATTGTCCTAGGAAGTGTCACTGGGAAGTTGCATCTCGAGTATTGCGATATTTGAAGAATGCACATGGACAAGGACTGTTTTATAAAAGAAATGGGCATCTAGATGTGATTGGATATTTTGATACTAATTATGTTGGGTGTAAATCTAAAAAGAGATCCACCTCTGGCTATTGTACCTTTTTAGGGGGTAACTTGGTTACCTAGAAAAGTAAGAAAAAAATGTTGCTTCTAGATTCAGTGCAGAATCTGAGTATTGTGCAATGGCACATACTACTTGTGCGCTATTATGGATAAAAATTATTCTTTCTAACTTTGGGTTTCCCACCACTCATGCTATTCCAATGTACTATGACAATTGTTCAGCTACTTTCGTTTCTAATAGTCTAGTCTTTCATGAAAGGACCAAGCATATTGAGGTGGACCGTCATTTTCTCTGAGATATTGTGCTAACTATGAATATCACTATCCCTATTCTACCTACACATGTGCAAATTATAGATATTTTTACAAAGCCTCTGATATTGTTCTAACTAAGAATATCACTATCCCTTTTCTTCCTACACATGTGAAAATTATAGATATTTTTACAAAGTCTCTCTTTGGAAAGAGAGTTGAGGAGTTGTGTTTCAAGATGGGCATGATTGATATCTATGCTTCAGCTTGAGGGGGAGTATTGAGATATATATTTCACTTTAGCTATTTTATTCCTTCTAATTCTATTTATCTTTTTACTTAAGTCTAATGTAATATGGGCCTAAATATATATAATAGGCCCATTAGGGTTTTGTGTGTTTCTTGTTGTTTTCCCTCCTATTTATGGGAGAGAGATCTACTCTTTTTAAAATGTATAAAGACGACTACTTTTAACAATATATATATATATTATATTTATATACATATATATTATATACATATTTATATACATACATACATACATATATCTATATATATACACATATAATGCATGTCTCCTAGGGTTGGCTCCGGGTGATCGGGAAGCGATTGTCATTGGCACCCTGGGCCATGGTGCCCACGCCACCAACCACTCTGGCTGATGGCGTCCAACCCCAAGCAACACCACCGCAATCAAACCGTAAACCACCACCACCACCATCGACCACCAGAAACAAGACCTCCGAGACGGAGGGAAACAGGAAGACGCAGATCGCCAACCTCAATGGTCGTGCGTCGGGGAAAGAAGGGGGCAGCCTGCCGTATGAGCCCAACGGAGGAGGAGAAGCATAGAGACGAATGCCGATTGCATGGAATCGGGTTTTAAAACAACCAACGGCAACATCGAAGGAGACCATGGAGTTCCCTCCGCCAAGGGAGGAAGAAGGGGAAGTCCATGTCAACCTCGATGCAGATGAATTTAAGCGGCTCCGCAACATCTGGGAGTACACTATAATGATATACACATTGGGAAAAAGGCCGTTATATCCTCATCTGATGGCGTGGATCAAATGCACATGGAAGCCAAAGGGTTCCTTTGAGTTGTTGTCGTGAGAGAATGACATCTTCTTGGTCAGGTTCTCGACGACGGTTGATAAAGAAGTGGCCCTCACAATGGGTCCACGGTGGTTCAACCACCAACTGGTGGTGGAAAAACACTACTCCCACAGTGATGAATTGAGGAAAGATGTCTTTAGCACCATTCCAACTTAGACTACGATCAACTCCTTCGGCTGATCGTGGACGAGACGTGCGACTGGGACGATCGCCGCTGGAGCCAGGCGCGTAATGCATATCGATGACATGTCCTTGGAAGGCGAGGAGGCGAGAGTTCTAGTGGAACTGAAGGTCAATGGGCCCAAACCTACCAAGGTGTGGCTCAACGTAAAGGGCCGAGAACCCATACCTGTGTCTGTGGCATATGACTACATTCCGGCCAACTGCATGCACTGCCATTCTTTCGGGCATGACACGGTGGAATGCGAACATACATAGGAGAAGAAGAAGGAGAATCTGAAGGGGAAGCAGGTGTGGAAGGCGAAGGAGCCCACTACGGCTATAATTGCTTCAGAAGTGCTGACGGTCGATGCCAAACAGCAGGAGCAGAAGACTACTGATCTAGTAGGGAAGGTGGTCGACTCTACTCAGTAAGAACATAAGAACCTAGAGGAAGAGACGCAACATGGAACAATGCCTGTGTCTTCTACACCGAATAGAGAATTACGAGGAAAACATCTTGATAGAGAAGAAGGGGAATTCGTTTCCAATGCTAGAAGGAAAGGGGTCAAGAAGACAGGGATATCGAGAACCCAAGGGGTGAATTCCATCCTTGACACAACAAACAACTTTGAGGTGTTATCTGAGTCAGATGTTGAGGAGGAGATCACCACCAAGCAACAAGAGCAAACAGGGATAGGCAAGAATGTCGGTAAGGGACCTTCTAGGCGTACCAGGTCAAATAAACATCTTTGATATGTCCATGCTCTTATGGAATATCAAGGGAAGGTGCGACAGGAACAAGAAGAAAGAAATTAGAGAATGGATCACAGCCAGCGGTCATTCAATGGTTGCTTTAGTGGAAACAAAGATAAAGGAACAAAATAAAAATAGTATTAACTATCTCTTTCCTCAAGGTTGGGAGCATGTGTCCAATGTTGATTGTGCTGAGGTTGCTCGTGTTTTTGTGACTTGGAAGCCCAATGCTTGGCATGTTTCTATGGTTCAGATGTCAGATCAATAGGTGACAGTGGACTATGTAAATAATGGGGGACTACGTATATGACTGACAGCTGTGTATGTCCATAATGATGGAAAGCTGAGATTGAATCTATGGGATGATATGGTTTCTATTTCAAGGCAGGTTCAACTACCATGGATGGTCATTGGTGACTTCAATACTGTACGCCTACAGGCAGAAAAAAGAGGCAGAAGATTAGCTATTAATGCTGAGGTGGATGCTTTCAACCGGGCCATTGACAGAGCATGCTTGTTTGAACTACCTATGGTAGGAGGGGACATCTTCACTTGGAACAATGAAAGAGGACCACAAAATAGGATATCTAGCAAACTTGACAGGGCACTGGTGAATGATGAATGGCTGAAAACTCTTCCAAATGTGTAAGTTAAAGCTGAAGGATCCGACATTAGTGATCATGCACCTATCTCAGTCCAAATAGTAGAGAAGAAATGAAAAAGAAGACCTTTTAGATTCTTAAACTACTGGGTGGATTGGAGAGGTTTTGAGGATGTCATCAAGCAGAGTTGGAAACTCAGGTGATGGGTAATCCCATGTATGTGTTTGCTATGAAACTGAAGAATACTAAGGTGACATTGAAGAAATGGGCAGAGGAAGAGGTAAACATCCCAAACATGCTGAAGGGCGCAAAAAGGGAATGTAAGAAACTTAGAGAAAGATTGATGGTTTACCCCTTAAATCCAAATCTTATTGAAAAAGAAAGGGAGGTGAAGAGGATACTTGAGGATCTGAAAAAGGCTGAGGAGAAATTCTACTGGAAAAGAAGCAAAGAGAAATGGATGGAGGATGGTGTCAGGAATACAAAGCTCTATCATGCGACTATTAGAAGGAGAGAGGCATGTAATATTATTTCTGAACTTATAAATATAGACAGATAGGTGGTCAATAAACTGGAGGACCTTGAGGAACAGGCTACTCACTTCTACTATTCTCTCTACAATAATTTTTTTTGGCGGAGATTGATGATAATGAAAAGGTGGACTGGAAGTTCAAACTCACTAGGACCCACAATAACATTCTCACCAGGAGGGCCAATGAATAGGAAATCAAGGATGCTTTGTTGAGTATTGGAAGCAATAAGTCTCCCAGATCGGATGGTTTCAATGCTTTTTTCTACAAAAGAACTTGGAACATCATTAAAGATGACTTGCTTGCCTATGTTGATTGGTTTCTGGAAGGTGGAAATATGGTGAGACAGGTTAATCACTCGTTTTTGGTTTTAATCCCGAAAAAAGAAAGTTACTTCTTCTCTTGCAGATTTCCGGCCCATTGCTTGCTGCTCGGTTTAATACAAAATCATTGCAAAGATTCTTGCTTCCCGACTGAAAATGGTCCTTCCCTACCTTATTTCTGTAAACCAAGGTGCTTTTGTCACTAGTAGAATCATTAGCGATTGTGCTCTAATAGCGGGAGAATTTTTGCTGGATTTTAATGTCATGAGAGGAAGCAGGAAAGCTTGCCTGAAACTTGATATTTCCAAAGCCTATGATAGTGTGAGATGGGGAAAATTATGGTGGATCATGGAGTAAATGGGCTTTAACATAAAATGGATTGGCTGGATGAAACAGTGTGTTGGGACAACTAGCTATTCTGTCTTGGTCAATGGCACGTCTGTAGGTCTCTTCTGGGGTGGCAACGGGCTACACCAAGGTGACCCACTTTCCCCTCTTCTATTTGTGATGGTCATGGAGTACTTCTCGAGGAAAATGCAGCAAGTTGAAGATCAGAAGGAAATAAAGCCTTACACAGTCCATGGTACAAAAGTAATGACACATTTTATATTTGCAGATAATGTTCTGGTTTTTGTTGAAGCCAAGCATCAATGTATGGAGAATCTAAAAAGTCTTCTGGGAAGATTCAGACAACAAACTGGTCTGTGTGTTAATGCTAATAAAACACACATCTTCTTGTCTAAAAACTGCCACTAGATGGAGTGCAAACTCATTCAGGCTATGGGAGTTGAGAGAGGTGAATTCCCTACAAAATATCTGGGATTTCCCCTTGCAGGCGACAACTTACAGGTCAAGGATTTTACTGAATGTATAGACGAAGTGGAGGAGATGATTAGCAGATGGCCTACACAAAAAACTTCCATGACGGGTCGTAGAACTCTGATAAAATCTGCCATTGAAGGTCTTCTTATCTTCTAGGTACAACAAGGAGAAATCCCCTTTTGGTTCTTGATAGAATGGAGACGAAGATGGCTAACTTCCTATGGGGGAATGAGCATCACCCTATGAAATATTCCAGACTGGCCTTTCCTAAAGATGAAGGTGGACTAGATCTAAAGTCCTCAAGAGACATTGCTAGATGGGGATCTATGAGATGGATTGTTTTTTACCAGGAAGGCACATCTACGTGGGGAAAGTGAATGAGAGGCAGATATCCTAGGGGACTGGATTTCATTCCAAAGACAAGAGAAGACTATTCTAGATCTATCAACGTCATGAGAGAAGTTTGGCCACAAATCAAACACTTGTTTGTGGTTAACGTTACTGGAGGGTGGTAGCTTAAAGACAAGAAGATAAGCATGTGGGAGGTGTCCCGTATGAGAGGCACAAAGGACCTAGTGGGAGACCAGATTTGGAGTGAGAGGCATGTGCCGAAATGGAGCATATGTGTTTATAAATTTCTGCATAACATCCTTGCTACCTTAGACATAATTAAGAGTTGGAACTATGATATATCTACTGTATGCTTACTTTGTGAGGAAGAGGAGGAAAATCACAGCCATCTAGCAGGTGAATGTAAGTTCATGAAGGAGATTTCAGAGCATATATACAGAAATTTCAGCCTACAAATCCAACTCTGTGCGGAGCCATGGAGGATGCTAGCAAGATGTGGAATAAATGCAAAGAAAAATCTGTTGTTGGTGGGTCTTTACTACATGTTTGGGAAGAAAGGAACGTGAGGAAGCACCACGGAAAGTCCACTAGTGCCATTAGTATTGCTGTAAAAATTTGTGAATACATTAGACGTAGACTACATATTGGATAGAAGCGTGAGTTGTAATGTTGTTTTGGGTGTATGGCGTTGGGCCTACATGTACTGTTGACCCCCTAATATTTTTAGGGGGATCGTTGGAATATACTTACCAGATTTTGATATATATATATACATATATATACATATATATATATATATATATATATATATATATATATATATATATATATATATATCCCCCTTTCAGTTACTATAGCTGTGACACCTCATCAAGCTAAATGATATTACTAAAAATACAAAACATGATCAAATACTAATTAATCATATAGTAAAAAATACAAAATAATTAAAACCAAATTACACATCATGAACAAGTTATGAAACATTAGAATAAAGGTCCATCCTTTCCATTTTCATATGTCATAATATGTATTTACATCTATGTCCATTGGCCTCAGCCACATCCTATATACAAAAGATATTCCACATGTTCATGCCATATATACATACACTGGCATACTGTCAAAAATCTCGTGACGATACAAGTATATCATCTAGAAAACACATACCATACCCAAACCTGAGAGTAAAGGGACGACACTAGGACTCTACTACTAAAATTTATAGCTGTCCAACCTTATGAGATTACTTAGCACCAGGATGCTCTTCTTCCACAACATGACCTCGACCATGCTTTTTGCGACCACCTAAAAAGATGTGGTGACCCATGGGTGAGATCCAGTCCCAGTGAGAGATATAACTCTCTCCAACATATATTGATTACATCAGAATAATTAATAGTAAATAAATTGAGCAGGTAGGGTGTTGAATAAGCAATTCAAGAAGATTGAGCAGTTTAAGCATACTAAGCAAGTTAAGCAAGTAAACTTAGCAATAAGTATAACTACTCAAATTTTATAGGATAGCATCTTGAAAGCACTATGTAGTATAAAGATAAGGCAAGGGCTAATAATCCAATGTGAAACGTATTTAACCCTAACAAATATACTACACAACTTATATTACATCTTTTATTACATTGTGTTGAGGGATTTGAGGAATATGACTCAAGTCCCAATTGACCACTACTAAGTCAAAATCAGTTCCATACAATATCTAGGATAACCATATTCCTACACCCTCAGTCAATACGAGTACGCCACAATAACACATCAGGTCAAGATGCTAACAGCCTAGTCCGTCCTTGGTACTGGTCACAACACTAGTGATAGGATGTGGGAATACAAACCCTTCAATCTGAGGTACAACCGCAGCTATCCTCAAATCTCATCATATACACATATCTAAGACATGACCGTAGTCATTCTCCTATCGAGGTATGACCGCAGTCGTGCTCCCAAACATTTGGAGTCAGGATGACAAGCACCCCACATACGCAACAATATGCGCTATGAGTTTCCCTTAGTAATACTCATTTCACCATATGGCAAGTCTTGACACTCAGATGGATCTATGACACATGAAACTATATGATTAGGGTTACACTTGATTAGTTATTGTCAATTGAATGCATTAAGGCTTCATCATACAAATGGACATTCAAACCCTAATTCATTTCTATCAAGTGTATAAGCATTGCAATTTTAGAAGATATAAAATGTTTAAGGTATGAATCTTAATCATATTACCATATTCTATCACTTATTGCATCATAATGAACCATATTTGTCATCGTATGATTTCAAGGTATTCATTTCTTATCACAACTTCTAGGGTTTCAACCCTTATTGGAACATGAAAAGGATTTCACTTCAATAAGGGATCAAACATGCCCAAAGGTCATTAAGATCATCACATTAATCCATGCAAGATCATCATTATCATTCTAGGCCTTAAACAAGGATCACAAGATCATCAACACATATGTATCCCATAGGTTTTAACATGGCAATGCACTGTGATATTCAATTAGCACTTCATTGAGGTTTCAACACAAGGAGAGTGTAAAACATGGTCACATAAATCATTCAAGAGGGATGATTATAACCAATCACTATCATTTAGTTACATTAGGGTTAGGAGTAACAAACCATGTTTCATTAAGGGTACACATCCACTTGTTATGGTTATTTTTCAAATATATTCATACTAGGGCAAAGGTAAGACTACAAGTTCAATGGTGTTGTCCCATCATATTCTCATTATTAGAAACCACTTATAAGACTATGTGATTCATTCTAATCCATTGAATGTTAAAGCATCCAATTTCATTCATTGGATCGGGTTCATTATTCAAAATCATCACTTAGGGTATAGGTCCAACCATTAGATCCATTGAAACAAGAGATCATTGGTTTAGGGTTGAATTGAAGCTACATTTTGGAGCTTGACTCACCATTGGTTGTGGTGGCCTAATCTACCATCAATTGTGACATATTGGGTCACCATTGATTGGTAGGATCAACACTACTATAATTTTTCACCATCGGATGATGACCTATTGTCACTATTTATTGATAGCATCATCAGGGTACTTAGTGCTTAATCATTAAGCCTCTAATTAAGCTAAAAACTGATCTAAGGGTTGACAATCAGTTGTCACCATCAGTTGACACCCTTGATCACCACCATCGGTTGTCATGATAGAAACACCATTGATTGTTGCTTGGTATCACCATCTGGTCATGTGGTTGTGAAGGAAATTGCTTGAAAACCCTAATTTGGACCATCGATTGTAAGGTTCTTAGCATCATCTGTTGTTAGAACAACCTGAACCAAGTTATCTTCTACCTTAAGAAAAATGTGTACATGATTACATGTTCATATAGAACTGAAAATAGAACAGGGAACACCATAAAAATTGAAATCTCAAGCAAGCTTAGCTTCTTAAGGCTTAAATCACCATTTTAGGCAAGTACATGAGCTAACAAGCTTATAGTAAGCAATATATGTAAAGAAGGTTATAAAAATCACCTCTACTGAAAAGAAAAAATTCTATAAGAAATAAAATCGACCAAAGAAGGCAAGAAAACCCAAGTTTTAGATCTAAACTCGGCCAAATAGGCACCCTTCTCTACAAGGAAGCAAAACCCTAAAAGAAAGAGTAAGAATTCTTGAGTTCTAGAGCAACTTTTACCATGTAACAACAGAGTTACAACCTGGGGAAAGGTAGGAGGAAGAAGAATAGACAAAGAAACAGAGGAAAGAAGGGGATACTTACTCATTTAGGTCAAGATCACCAAGAAGGAGCTTTAGAAACCCTAAAGGAAGCAAAACGAACCCCTAGGAACTTCCACCAAGAAGATCTCCTTCTTATCTTACCTTGGACAAGTCCTCCATAGATAAATAGAGAGGGAACATGGTTATTAGTAGGAGGGAAGTGTTAAAGAGAAAAAGTTTCATTTGGGAACTTAAGGATAGGCATATAAAGCTTGGAGGATAAGGTAGAGAAGAAGCATGAGATGTACAAGCAGCTCTCCATGTGTCCATGACTTAATGATTCCATGGATGAGCAAGAAGCAGGTCCAACAGTTGTTGGGGACTTATGGAACATCGATGGATGGTCTCCCAGATCCACCACCATCTTTTTCTTGAAGACCCATCGTTTGTTCATGGTTTTAGATCAAAAAGTGGTTGAACCATCGATCTATCTCCTTATAAGTGAACCACCAGTTCAAGTGAACCAAACCAACATGAAACATCAACCTAGAGCCTTATAGAAATGAACACTGGATGTTCCATTGGTTGTTGGCCCCCAGATGTTTCCCAAACCAGTGGAACCATCATTTGATAGCCTTGAAGGTGGCTCACCCATGGGGGGGGGGGGGTAAACCCTAATTCAACATAGAAAAAAATCTCCTCCAAAACAAGGTACAATTGAGAACCCCATAGCTTAATAAGATCAAGAATGATAAAAAAACATCTAAGGAATGTAAATGATGTGACAATTTGCAAAGAAAACCTCTCAATTTGGTAAATTGTAGAAAATCTTAAAATGTACGTAAAATTGCATAACTTGCTGAAAAGTGTCCAAATTGGACCAAATTTGAAAATTAAGATTGTCTTATAATTCCAAAGCATATAACAAGGTTATATTAAGGATCTAAGATTAAAATTATGATAATTAAGGTTTTTCAACACTTTAAGAAAGTTTAGGGGCCTTATAATAGCATTTGTTACCTGGGTAGAATTTCGCAGATAGCATGTTTTCAATAAAAAACTCATGGATCTTTTGTCAGATCTTAGTTTTGATTAAAAGGGTTCTAGTAAAAAAAATGTTTCTTCTGCCTATTTGGAAAACAATACTGCGCACAATTTATCCCTCCACAACTAAATCCCAAATTCAAGCTCTGTCATCTGATCTCGTTCTCCGCTCTGACTTTACCCTCCATTCCGACCCCGTTATCCATCCCCTCTTTCTTCATTCTGACATCCTTCTACTCTCCAGCCTACTCCACTTTGCCATCTGACTCAACAACAACAATCATGGTAGCTGACTGTGGGGTTCGTTCAAAGATGGGGTTCATGTTGTTGCATTGAAGCTAGTTGTTCAAATACACAACACTATAAGAAGACTAGCAGGAACTAAAGGAATGAAAGTGGTTGCTAAGAAATGATGAAAAAGAAATGCATGGGGAAAGTTATATAAGAATATGGAACAACATTTTGATGTTGCGGAGAGTACTCAGAAAAAGGTGTCAGGTAACAAATTGTTGAAGAGAGAATGTAGAAGATGCAAAATAGACTATAAAGAATGGTAGAACAGAGGGTGGCGGGAAGCTAAGAAGAGTACTACTATAGGAGATGAGGATAATGAATAAGAACTAAAAAATGAAGTAAACTAACACGACAAACATTCTATTGACATTGCAGAGGATGCAAGAATAAGTGGGAATGAAAGAAAATTAGGGGTTATAGATGATGATACAAACATTGATGAGGTGCCTAATGATGCTGAAGAAGAGTTTGAGAGAAGATCAAAAGACATGCCATAACTACTTTGGGGTCCATCTAAAATTTTTTGGAGGAAAATAAGAAAAATATTATGAAAGAGAACAACAAAGATAATAGAAAGGGAAAAGTATAGAAGATAATAACCCTTTGCACTTTAAAATTTTACTTGATTTTTTCAAAGATTATGTATATGATATGCAAATAGATAATGTAGAATAGAACATAACCATTCTAGATCTGAACACAACTTTCTAATACAAAAAATAAGAGTTCATAACATAAAGTAACAATAGAAGATAGAAAGTAACTATTTCGATCCTTAAAAGTACCTATCATATACATAAGGTAACTATATAGATAAAAAGTAAGAAATTAGTGCATCAAGAACGTATTTTGTAGATGAAAATTTAGATTATGAAAAATAATTATTCATTACAAAAGGTATCAATTTCATACAAAAAGTAAATATTTAGATAAGATGCATCCATCCAATATTGAAAAATAAATGTTGAGAACATAAAGTAATTAATCATTGTCCGACTAGAGTAGCCCAAGTGGTAAGAGATCAATAAGTCCCAATGAAGGACCCAAGTTTGAACCACACCAAAGACACGCTGTGAATGGCAATTCACACTAATTTGGCACAGGAGGGGGTGACCAGAGCATACTCTCTCATGCCTCAACAATTTACCATGTCAGGGTCTCCTGGGTGGGTTCTCTCAGTCACCAAAAAAATTAATTAATCATTACAAGAATTAACTATTGACTACATGAAGTAAATATATATAGATCACAAAAAATAACTATTAGGTTTAAAAAGGTAATTATTGGATATAGATAGTAAATATTAAGTATAAAAGTAACTAATCAACACATAATGTAAGTTTTGAAATGGATATATTTATTTACTACAATGATTTGAGTTACAAATTACAATAAGTAGTAAGTAACATCATATTTTAATCTAGTTAAGGTACACACATTCTATACTGCGTTATTACATAGAGTTACAACAATAACCAAAATAGTTTGGTGCTATGAAAAACGTCATACATCTGATTGTACATGTTCCATAAAGGTATATTGATGAGGATAAACTTATGATAGCACCAAGATAGGTTAGAATGAAAATGTTGCAATGATTCTAGGGTTACCAAGTAGTGGTATAGAAATTGTACCACAAAAAAATCAGTGTAAGTTTGGGTATTATATGTTTCATAGAGGAAATTTTGAGAAGAAAGGAAGTGAACATACATATGAAAGTGGAGAAAAAGTGAATACAGAAAGAAGAATGATGAGTTACATAAGGAGAGCTTGTAGAAGCTATGGCAAGAATTTGTCATGAATGATGTATAAGAAAATTACTAGGATGTGTAGAATTTGGACGATGTACATGTCTACAACATTCCCATTACTAAATACTAGTTATTGCACCCCCCAACATCTGGTCCACTAGTTGGACAGTGTAAATGCAACAAGGTAGGGAAGTTGAATTGGGCTAAATAGTTCACACATACATTTTCAAGAAGATGAAAGATCTGAATAAAAATATGAGATGAAAGAAGAAAGGGGAGACCAAAAAAAGCACATTTTATGATATTGAATGTATTATGTGCCTTTGTGTAACTATATTGATTACATAAACATTTATTATTTGTAATAATAGATAATTGAATTGTATAAGTAAAATTTTATATCTATGCTGGTTTGAGCTTTTGAGATTATAGGAATTGCAAATCCAACTTTCTAAAAAAAAGAAAAGTCAACGGTAAAGAATTGGGCTGCTTCTATTAAGAGGAACAAGGATCTGACATATTTGAAGGTAACATGGTAAGTATATAAGATAAATAGACTTAAAGAGTTTTCCACTTTAAATATCATAAAGTATATATGATATAATATATCATTTGTCTTTAATAATGTAAAAAATTATTGAAAAATATGAAAAAGGAGATAAAGATGATTGGGAGACTGCAAAGATAATTACAAAAATACCTTACTAATTGATAGAAAACAAGATAAAGAGGAAGGCAATATCAAATAAGGATGTTAAAATAGTTGGGCCAAGCTCAAGGATAATTGATGTCTTGGAGAAAAGACTACAGTTTTTAGAGGATCAATAGAAACATAAAAAGGAAATCTGTAGCAAAATTGCACTCGAAGCATCTTCTACTTTAATGGAAAAAATGAAGGATTGAGACAAAAATTGCCAGAAGTTGAAGAAGAGAAAAATAGGTATAGGAGGGAAATTGGAGGACATCATTTTAAACAAACAAAAATATAAACACTCCAAGTTTTACTGACAACAAGAGGTGAAATTCAGTAGATATAAGCAAGGAAGAAAATAAAATAGTTAAGAAGAAAATTGGTAACTACAAACTGAGCTGATACACATGGAAATAAGAGTTTCTATAAGCTAAATATGAAATATGGTGATTCCATTACTACATCAATGCCAAATAACGTTGACAATGAATAAACACTAAAATTCTATTTGGTTTGTGGGATTTCATGTAGGATTGGATAAAAATCCTCTTATTATCTACAATACCATGCCTGTTTACAAAAAGACACTCCATGATTACATTTGGATGGAAGTAGACTCCCAACCCAATGGGATTTTCATGTTCCACACTACCCCTAGGTATTGTTTTGGTATGAGGCACCCCGAACTATAACAACCCCGCCTCCCGGTAACCCCCAATTAAGGGAGACCATAAGGTCAGAGACGTTATCCCAATATTTCAATATCCATGGTTTGACATTTAATCAAAAATAATTATCAAATTCTACTATTACTAAACTGAAAAGCTGGAGTAAAATAAAACTTTTTGCATAACTTATAAAATTTGGATCTAGACTTCTATCCATAGTAAAAGTATAAGCTAACGAATCCTCCTTGCATAGGTTAATTGTATCTTCACAATATTTCGATTTACTATTTGTCCATTTTCAGAACTGTACCTAAAACGCCGACAAACAAAACATCGGTCAGTATATTTCTATACTGGTATGTGGGGGACAATCAAAATTTCCACAAATAAGTTATTAACAATCCAAATTACATTATCAATGTGACATCCTCAACTGCTTTTTCCCTAAACCCTGGATTACCCTCTCTTAGGGTTTTGTCCTTGCAAGGGACATAAGGCCACCTTCTCCATCCGGAGCTTGGTTCTTGGGGTCACCTCTCATAGTGCCCAATGGTCTTTCCTCTGGGGCTTGACCGATTAGACCTTCCCTCCGGGGCTTGGTCATGCAACATACATCAGGGTGGCATGTAGGTTCGAGAATACACATATATACTTAATTGTGATAATCATAGGGACTTTATAGGATTGCAGAATTAAACATTCAACCATTTAGGTTGCATCTGATCGATAAAACATTTGGGAAATGCCGTGAAACTAAATCAATTATTCATAAATATCCACATACCTATTCAATCGATTCAACAAACTAACAATAATCCAAGTAAAGAAATATCCAGGCAAGCAGGAAATTCACACAAGAAAAGATCCTGAAACAATCATATCATTTAATTACTATTCACTTCCTCGGATTACACTCATATGAACTCGCTTCCTAGGGTTTCCTACTTCCTTTTAAAGTTTCATTAAGGTTCATCCTCATTATTGATATTATAACCCTAATTCAACAAATCTAAGTATAAACCATAATTAGCTTTTCATATTCCTCCTAATAGGAATAGGATCAATAAATAACATCATTATCCCAATTAATTCGGATTATTCAAGTTAATTTCCTTCTTTACCATAGATTAGGGTTTCTGCATGTATTATCATAGATTCATGGATTAAAACCCTAAAACAAGCCAATTATAATCTAATTTTAGATTCAAACCTTTCTTTTCTTTTCAATAGGTCATTAATACTTGAATTAACCCATTAGGCACCTTAGATTTGATCTCTAATAATCATTAGGGTTTTTAACCTAAATTTAATGCACTTTATGATCAAATTAAGGTACTTTTGCAATTAGGAATGAAATCAGATGGTAGAACAATTTTTATCAGATTACTCATATTTTTCTGATCATTTTTCATATATAAAGTTTCTTCATCTGACCTTCCTATTAATTACTACAATTTTTGCAAAGAAAAGTATTTTTGTGGATTATCTATTATTTTTTGAAAATCATCAGCCGTTCGATCAATGGTCCGCTGGACCATGCGGAAATCCAACGATCCGCGGTGCGTATCTCTCTCACGAACAAAAGAAAGAAAAGGGCGAGAATGCCCTTACCTGGGCTGAAGACACGAGAGGGTACTTTGGTAATTTGACTGGTCGTCTTCTTGAACCTCACATGAGTTGCCTGCCACAAGCTGAGGTCAACTCTAAGGTTGACTTTGGGCTTCCGTACGTCTGTGAGAAATCCAAGAACACGGGGAGCTTTGTCTACCTCCCACGAACCTGCTCGACTGATCAATTCCTTCTCCGCAATGCTCCTTCACCACTAAGGAAGCTCGACTCCTCCGGCGATGGTTGCTTCTAGATGAGGGGGAAGAACATGATGTATGGCCAAATTAAGAGCATGGAAACGATCGTCGCAATGCACCAGACTCGAGGGCAGGGTTTATGGGGTTGCTCATGTGGCCACCCACTCTATCCTATTTATAGGATTCATCGCAGGTCCCTGTGAATTGGGGACTTTCTTAACTCTCCATGAAACCGCCCACAAGTTGGGTTAGTTTTCCTCAGAACAGACTCTCGAAGATGATGGACTTGTCCTCATCTCTGCCTATTGCCTTAAACGTGAGCAATTCCCTATTTTCCCCCTCTCCCTTTCCTTCTATGACTCGAGGTAGACGATGCATAGTCACTGTCAGGTCCATGGTCCTCTAGACCACGCAGGGATCAGATGGCTGTCATCGCCCCCGATATATCCTTTTTTCCTTTAAATCGAGAAAACCTAGTAATATATAATTTAATGCATTGAAAACTTGCAAAATTTATAACTCTCTCCTCATTTATCCTTTTTCATTCAAAATTTAAAGGAAACGCTGGATTGGTATTGTTGACTCAAGGTCAATTAGGTTAATGTTGACTCACGTCTAAATTGAATAAACCCGTGTTTTGATGATGACTAACCATTCCACATATTGGTGTCTAATGTATCTACTTGAGTGATTTCAGATTAGGTATAGACACACTCCAAATGCCCTAACTTGCACATATCAAATTGGAGAAAAGACAAGTCAAAGTCAATACAAGTGCACGTTTTTGTAATATGATGTATATCCATTAGAATCATGTTGTAAATCACTTGTAATGATTGTATGACTTGTAATTAAGCTTAGAAAAATATTAGGAGCACTTAGATCGAATATTAGAGCACTTTAGATGCAACTTTGAAAATTGATTACAGGCACTTTGTCGGTCGAGTTTCCCAGCCTGAAAACTCGATCGATCATCCTTGATCAATTTTTTGAAGATTGCATCGGTCGAGTTGTGTTTACACAGAACTCGACCGATGGAGTAACTGACCAAATCGATTTTCACTGGTCGGTCGAGTTTCCTCAGGACAAACTTGACCGATGGTCTGAATATCAACTTTGTCTTTTACTCTATCGGTCGAGTTACACTCATAGAAACTCGACCGATTGCACTGTATGGAAAAGTGCATAAAAGTGTTTCTATCCGTTGTGGAGTTGCAACAAGTGAAAATAGATCCGTTGCAAGCCACAAAACGGCTAGTTTTCGGCCCCAAGTGTTCCCAAAGGCTAAGAGGCATCCCCAGCTATAAATAGGACCCCTTGGGATTCATTCCAAGGTTGAGCATTCATTGAAAACTCTATGTGAGGTTCCTATTCTATAGATGAGTGCTTCCTACAGCCTCCTCTCTCTCTAAGCTTAATCACTTGCTACATCCATTAGAGTGAGTAGGAAATCTGTAAGAGAGCTAGTCCTACATGTATATCTTGTGAGGCTCTCACTTCCACCACCTCCCCATCTCTCATTTGCAATCATGAAGATGAAGGCTCTCTCTCTTGTCCAAGAGAGGTGAAGAAGAATAAGGGAAGGAGTCCCTTGGTGAAGATCAAGGCTGAAGATTTGGAGCTAGAGTGGGTAAGCCCTTGGAGAAGGCAGAAGACTCAAGCTCAAGTGGGTAAGTCCTTGGTGGAAGCTTCTCCGAGTGAAGGTGAAGTCAAAAGCTGAAGATCTAAGAAGAGTGGGTAATTCCTGCAAGGCTGAAGACTTGTGCAAGAGTGGGTAAGTCCTTAGAGAAGGCCGAAGACTCTTGCAAAGAGGGTAAGTCCTTGGTAAGGTTAAAGACTCTTTGTATTGGATAGGTAAGTCTTTTGTTTAGTCATGTATTGTATGTCTTATGAATGAATATAAGAGTGCAATAGTTTGGAAGTCCTAGAGGTTGACCTCTCTAGGCAAGTGGACTGACACACTTCTAGTTTGAAGTGTGGAACCACTCTAAATAGCTTGTCTAATTGGTACATGTTCAATCTCTCTCTCCCTTGCTATGTATGTTTTAGTTGCACACAAAATTCCTATTTAGCAACCTTATCTTATGATATATCTTGAAGGTTTAATGAATTTTGTTTAAGTGCTTTCAGCTCTATTCACCCCCCTCTAGAGCATCTAATCACCCATCTAGGATCCAACAATTGGTATCAGAGCGGGTCTTCTTCAAGCATACTTCAACAAGTAGGAGAAGATGGGTGACTACCTAGATGGGAGATTCTCGACCAGCCTTCCAATCTTTGATGGGAGCAATTTCCTCTATTGGAGAAGAAGGCTTCAATTCTACATCCAAGGATCAAGTCTTGAGATGTGGCAAATGGTGAACATCCCATACATGCAACCGAAGACAAAGATTGAAGAATGGGATGAAGCTACCTTGGAGAAAGCAACCTTGAATGCTAGAGCCATGCACATCCTATATGCCTCCATGACCCCCACTGAGTTCAACCAGATTTCTTCATGTGAAATAGCCTATGAGGTATGGAGAAAGCTTTGCATCACTTATGAAGGGACAGATCAAGTGAAGGAAAGCAAAGTCTACATGCTCAAAGGGTTGCTTGAGAACTTCAAGATGGGAAAGGAGGAGAGTATAGCCAACATGTACTAAAGGCTCAACACCATTGTGAATGGTCTTGTTGTTCTAGGACATCCTATGTCTAGTGGAGAGATCAACTCAAAGATCCTTAGAACTCTCCCCAAGAGGTGGGAACCCAAGGTGACTTCAATTAAAGAAGCAAGGTCTCTTAAGGATATTCCTATTGAAGAGCTCATTGGAAATATACAAGAACATGAAGCCACACTTGACAAGAGGGAGGAAGTAGAAAGACAAGAGAAGAAAGAGCTAAAGAGAATGAAGAAGGCTGAAATGAAGGCTCAAATTGAAGCTATCATGGAACAAGTCTCTCCATCCTCTCAAGCTAAAGAAGATGCCATGTACTCCAAGGGTAGACTCTACAAAGGCAAGTCCTCCTCCATCCGGTGCTTCACATGTGGAAAGAAGGGTCACTACAAGGAAGATTGCCCACAAGGCAAAAAGACCCGTCCTCGCAATAAGGAGAAATGGCACTCAAGCTCAAGTGGCTCCTCTAACTCAAGCTCAAGTGAAGATTCAAGTAAAGGATCAAGATCAAGCTCTAGTGATGAAGGAGAATGCCATTTTGCTCTTATAGAATCAACAAGTGAAGACTCAAGTGAGGTAAATCTAAACTCTTTAGATAAAGAATCTTTGATTGCTATTATTCATGACATTTGTGCCTCTCTTAAGTCTTCTAACAGGAAAAAGAAAAAGCTTGCTAAATTTGTTAATAATTTGCATGTAGAACTAGATGATCTTGAACATGCTAATTCTTGCTTGCTTGATGATAAAAATGATTGTCTTAGTCAAGTAGATTCTCTTAAACTTGAAAATACTAGTTTACTTGATAATGTTAGATTTCTAGAAGCTCAACCTCTCATGCCTAGTTCTAATGAAGAGCATACTTTAATTATTGATTCTCTCATGCATGATATTGATGTTCTTAAATCTGAAAACAAGGACAAAGATTTTTTTTTGCAAGAATTAGAAATAGAAAATGCTTCCTTGCTTGCTAAAATCAATGGGCGTGAATCTTGTTCTAGTTCTACTAATAGAGAGAATGATATTGTTGCTCTTCATATTAATAGAGATTCTTATTTAACTAAATCTCTTTGCTTAGAAAATGATCTTTTTCATGCTAGAGATAATATCAATCAATTATCTTCTACTATTGCTTCTCTTAAGCATGATAATGATAGTTTGAGATCTTCTTTGCAAAGATTCTTAGTTGGTAAAAAGAATCTTAATGATATCCTACACCATACTACTAAACAAATTGGTAGACATGGTTTAGGATATGATAGTAGTCAAGGGAACAACACAGATAAAGGACCTCCAATATTCCATGGAGAATCCTCTAGTTCCAAGACTATGGGCACATGCAACTATTGCAATGAAATTGGTTATTATTCTACTTGTTGTCCTTTTAGGAAAGCACCCAAGAGTAATAGGACTTGGGTTGCTAAACTAACCCCTCCGGACCCAAAAATATGAATTGGGGACCATTTCATCTTTCTTCTTGTAGGTACTTGCAAATGGATTGACTTGAGCTATTGAATTGCAAATTGACTTCTCAATCCACATGAAAGAAGAAAGGTGAGATGTGTAGAGGGTGACAACAAGTGGAAAAGGCAATGGTAAGCACAAAGGTAAAGGTTTTATTGCTTATAACCTATCCTAACTTGTTTTTGTCAAGATAGTGTGCACTATACATATGGTTTTTGAGTCAAAAGTGGTATTTTGTGTTTCTCTTCACACTCTTGCTCAAAAACTGTTTATAATGCTTCTATAGTGCATTACCAACTTGCTTAGACATGTTTGGATATGGTTTGTATATTTAGCATGCCTTTAAATATGTTTTTATGAAATATATATGCCTTTTGACAACTGATCTATCGGTCGAGTTTGCCCTGCTTGAAAATCGACCGATAGGCACCAATGGGTGTTGCCAACAGCTGTCATCGGTCGAGTTGTCAATGTACAGAACTCGACCGATAACAGTATGCAAAGAATATACAGTTGGCTTATTGAATGAGAATTTCCCTCTCAACTAGATTTTCTCAATCAATAGCCTTATTCTTTGGCACTCTTTTGGTACCTTTGTATATGCATATTGCCATGTTCTAAATTTCCTATCTTGCTTACAACTCTATCTCTCTAATTGCTCTAAATTGGTATACCTATATCTTGCAATTACTTTCTTTGAGTTGTCTTGCAGGTTTTGATGATGATCACCTTGGATCTCTTGGTTGTGTCTAGAATTGCTTCCATTGTACTCTAACTTGCTACATCTATCTAGGTGTATATCTTGTTTTGATACAACCTTGAGGTTCCTAGGGGTAATCATCTTATGGGTACAAAGAGCTACATTATATGTAGAAATTGGAGTATTTTTGGTTTTTATGCAGATTTTGCTCCAGTTTCAGTTTTTGGTGCAAGGCTAGTGTTTTTCATGCAGAAAAAACCTTCTAAGCAAGACTCATTGCTTCGCGATGATCTCTGATGGTTTTTGGTCAAATTCCGTCACCTTGAGGGTCAAAATTATGTTTTAATATTTTTCTGCAGCACTTTATCTTGCTTTTTGGGTTGTTCAAGTATATGCTTTAACTTGCTTTTCTTTCTATGCTTGGATAAGCCCCTATCTGTGCTCTTCTACTCTCCTTATATATATTTGTGTTATCTCCTTTCTCTTTAACAAGTGATGTTTCTTATTTCTTCATAACCCAACTTTTTGAAATGACAAAGGGGGAGAAATGTATGTCTTCTTTTAAAAGAAGAAGAAGGCATGTCTTACATGAAGATGAGAAGTATGTCCATGTAAAAGGGAGAAGGTAAATGGGAGGATACATATATGTGTAGAACATATATGAGTAGAAGACATAGTATTCTATAAATGTTGTGAAAGCTAACTATGCAAGAGAAATAGCATCAATTGAGGGGGAGTATGAGAACTCCATGCACATCAATTGAGGGGGAGCATATGAACTCAATTCCATTGAAACCCCTAGGTTTCTCCAAAGGTATGAATTTACTTAAATGCTTTCAATACATTTATGGAATGGTTTGTCATCTTCAAAAAGGGGGAGATTGTTGACTCAAGGTCAATTTGGTCAATGTTGACTCACGTCTAAATTGACTAAACCCGTGTTTTGATGATGACTAACCATTCCACATATTTGTGTCTAATGTCTCTACTTGAGTGATTTCAGATTAGGTATAGACACACTCCAAATGCCCTAACTTGCACATATCAAATTGGAGAAAAGACAAGTAAAGTCAATACAAGTGCACATTTTTGTAATATGATGTATATCCATTAGAATCATGTTGTAAATCACTTGTAATGATTGTATGACTTGTAATTAAGCTTAGAAAAATATTAGGAGCACTTAGATCGAATATTAGAGCACTTTAGATGCAACTTTGAAAATTGATTACATGCACTTTGTCGGTCGAGTTTCCCAGCCTGAAAACTCGACCGATCATCCTTGATCAATTTTCTGAAGATTGCATCGGTCGAGTTGTGTTTACACAGAACTCGACCGATGGAGTAACTGACCAAATCAATTTTCACTGGTCGGTCGAGTTTCCTCAGGACAAACTTGACCGATGGTCTGAATATCAGCTTTGTCTTTTACTCTATCGGTCGAGTTACACTCATAGAAACTCAACCGATTGCACTATACGGAAAAGTGCAAAAAAGTGTTTCTAGCCGTTGTGGAGTTGCAACAAGTGAAAATAGATCCGTTGCAAGCCACAAAACGACTAGTTTTCGACCCCAAGTGTTCCCGAAGGCTAAGAGGCATCCCCAACTATAAATAGGACCCCTTGGGCTTCATTCCAAGGTTGAGCATTCATTGCAAACTCTATGTGAGGTTCCTATTCTATAGCTGAGTGCTTCCTACAGCCTCCTCTCTCTCTCTCTAAGCATAATCACTTGCTACATCCATTAGAGTGAGTTGGAAATATGTAAGAGAGCTAGTCCTACATGTATATCTTGTGAGGCTCTCACTTCCACCACCTCCCCATCTCTCATTTGCAATCATGAAGATGAAGGCTCTCTCACTTGTCCAAGAGAGGTGAAGAAGAACAAGGGAAGGAGTCCCTTGGTGAAGATCAAGGATGAAGACTTGGAGCTAGAGTGGGTAAGCCCTTGGAGAAGGAAGAAGACTCAAGATCAAGTGGGTAAGTCCTTGGTGGAAGCTTCTCCGAGTGAAGGTGAAGTCAAAAGCTGAAGATCCAAGAAGAGTGGGTAATTCCTGCAAGGCTGAAGACTTGTGCAAGAGTGGGTAAGTCCTTGGAGAAGGCCGAAGACTCTTGCAAAGTGGGTAAGTCCTTGGTAAGGTTAAAGACTCTTTGTATTGGATAGGTAAGTCTTTTTTTGGTCATGTATTGTATGTCTTATAAATGAATATAAGAGTGCAATAGTTTGGAAGTCCTAGAGGTTGACCTCTCTAGGCAAGTGGACCGACACACTTCTAGTTTGAAGTGTGGAACCACTCTAAATAGCTTGTCTAATTGGTGCATGTTCAATCTCTCTCTCCCTTGCTATGTATGTTTTAGTTGCACACAAAATTCCTATTTAGCAACCTTATCTTGTAATATATCTTGAAGGTTTAATGAATTTTGTTTAAGTACTTTCAGCTCTATTCACCCCCCTCTAGAGAATCTAATCACCCATCTAGGATCCAATAGGTATTATCTACTCATGTATCAAATTTGAGACCAAAATTCCAAAGGAAAATGGTCTTTCCTTCATAAGTAAGTTATCTTTTAATAAAACCAATTTAATTGGTATTTTCTCTTTCCTTTCTTATTATCTTGGTAACTTGGGCTCCTTGGGATCCAAGATATCCCAATCACACGAAATCTACATTTGGAGGCTACCTCTTAGCCTTCTAGAGGCTTCTACCTCTTTCTTTTCTTCTTTTCTTAATTATCCTTTTATTAAATAAATTTCTTTTTCCTTTTATTTCCTTTTCTTGTTATTGGGCCCAATAGCCAATAAAGCCCACAAAATCAAACAACAAGGATATTAACAAGGAAATACACTCATTTAAATCAAATCATACAATTATTTGTTCATATATCCTTAGAAGGAGAAATTACATTTCAATTCTGAATTTGAAAAATTGAGGTTATAACGTCCTCCCCTCGTTATAAGAATTTTGCCCTTAAAATTCAGCAATCAAACAAACAAGTCAGGATATGTTTTTTCCATGTCTGTCTTCATCTCCCATGTGGCCTCATCCTCTCCATGATGCTTCCAAATAACCTTTACCATCTCTATATTCTTACATATGAGTTCTTTCACCTTGGTATCTAGAATCCGCAAAGGTAACTCAGGATAGGTCAGCTTCCCTTGAAGCTCAATAGGCTCAATGCTCAACACATGACTCAGATCTTGCACATATCACTTCAGATTGGAAATGTGAAACACATTATGCATCATACTATACTGAGGGAGAAACACAAAATGGTATGTAGTTTCAACAATCCATTCTAACACCTCAAACGAACCCACGTATCGGGGACTCAGTTTCCCTCTATTCTTGTCTATAGCTCGGAGCAGTCTGATTTTCAAGAATACATGCTCTCCCACATTGAACTGCACGTCAGTCCGCTTTGCATCAGCATACGGCTTCTGTCGATCCTGGGCTCTCTTCAGCCTCTTCTTGATCAAAGTGAATTAATTTTCATACACTTGGAGCTCATATGACCTCAACAAGGTCCTCTCACCAACATCATCCCAGTGAAGTGGTGGCCAACACAGTCTCCCATAAAGAGCTTCATACGGAGGCATCCTGATATTGGTTTGGTAGTTGTTGTTGTAGGCAAACTCGGCTAAAGGTAAGTACTTCTCCCACAATCCACCCCAATTGAGCACACAAGCTCTCAACCGATCCTCTAATGTATGAATCATCCTCTCGGATTGACCATCCATTTGGGGGTGATAAGTGGTACTAAACGTTAACCTTGTGCCAAGTTCTTCTTGTACCTGCTTCCACAACTTGGAAGTGAACTTCGAGTCTCTATTAGAGATGATGGAAACTGGTACGCCATGCAAACGTACTATCTCCCTGATATATAGCTCAACTAGGTCTGACACCTTGGAACTAGTGGTCTTTAGGGCAAGGAAGTGTGCTGACTTGGTAAGACGATCTACCACAACCCATATTGCATCATGACCTCTCTTGGTTTGGGGTAGACCCACCACGAAATCCATTGTGATTTCCCATTTCCACTCTGGAATCTGTATCGACTTTAAAAGTCCGCTGGGTCATTGGTGTTCAGCCTTCACCATCTGGCACATAAGACAACTAGCCACATATGCTGCAATGTCTCTCTTCATTCCTGGCCACCAAAAATACCTCTGTAGGTCCTTAAGCATCTTTGTAGTGCCCAGGTGTACCGTATACTTAGAACCATGAGCTTATTACAAGATACGTTCCTTTAGTGGTGAATCCTCAAGAACCCATATACAGTTCTTAAATCTGATTCCTCCATCTATTCCCACCGTGAGATAGGTCTGTGGCTTCTTCATCAAGCCCTTCATCCTGTTGAGTTCTGAACTGGTCAATTGTGTCGTCACTATCTCACTTAACAACTCTGACTGAATCTGAATATTGGCCAAACGAACTCGGTCCTCTAACGACTGTAGAGTCCACTCCACAAGCACTTCTAAGCTTTTCCACTGGCTCAAAAAAACAACCACACACCTGAGTTGTTTCTGACTCAACACATCAGCTACGACGTTCGCCTTGCCAGGATGATAGGCGATGGTGAAGTCGTAATCCTTCATGTACTCCATCCATCGTCTCTATCGTAGGTTCAAGTCTCTATGTGTCAGGAGGTACTTCAGGCTCTTATGGTCGGTGAGGATCTCAAAGGTAGCACAATATAGGTAATGCTATCATATCTTCAACACATGGATGATAGCAGCCAACTCTAAGTCATGCGTCGGGTAGTTCACCTCGTTGGGCTTGAGTTGTCGGGAGGCATATGCAACCACATGTTGATTCTATTCCAACACACAACCAAGTCCCATCTTCGAGGTGTCGGTGAATATCACAAAACCCTCATTGCCAGAAGGTAGGGTCAATATTGGGGCAGTGGTCCACTTCTCCTTTAGCTCCTGAAAATGAGCCTCACATATATCAGACCACATGAACTTCACATCCTTTCGAGTCAACGCAGTAAGAGGCAAGGCGGTCTTCGAGAAATCCTTGATGAAGCATTGATAGTATCCGACCAACCCCAAGAAGATGTGAATCTCAGAGGGGTTCTTCGGTGCAGGCTAGTCTCGAACTGCCGACACTTTAGCTGGATCTATGGTGATCGTTCCTCCTGAGATGATGTATCCAAGAAACATGACCCGGTCTATCCAAAACTTACATTTCGAGAACTTTCCATAGAACTTCTACTTTCTCAAGATATCAAGGACTCTACCTAGATGGTCACGGTGTTAAACTAGGTCATTAGAATACACCAAGATCTCATCTATGAACACAATCACAAAGGAGTCAAGAAAGGGTTGGAACACACTGTCCATAAGGTTCATAAAGACACTGGGTGCATTGGACAACCCAAACGGCATGACTACGAACTCATAATGGCCATATCGGGTTTAGAAAGCCATCTTAGGTATATCCTCACTTCTAACTCTCACCTGATGGAATCCTGACCTCAAATCGATCTTGGAAAAGACTCGAGCCGATTTGAGCAGGTCAAAATGGTCATCTATCCTAGGTAAGGGGTACTTATTCTTAATGGTCACCTAGTTGTAATCAATACACATCTGGAGTGATCCATCCTTCTTCTTCACAAAAAGGACTGGTGCTCCCCATGGTGATGTACTAGGTCGGATAAAACCTTTATCTAGAAACTCCTGCAACTGAGTTTTTAACTCAAGCAACTCAATTAGGGCCATTCTATAGGGTGCTTTGGATATAGGGCTAGTCCCGGGAGCTAACTCAATGGATAAATCTACCTCCCTCTCAGGGGGAATCCCTGGTAGATAATCTAGAAACACGTCCGCATACTCCCGAAAAACCTCTATTTCCTCTAAGGGTCGTACCTTGGCCTCAAGCTCTGTGACTATGGCCAAGTATGCACAACATCCTTTGGATATCATCTTCTCAGCCTTCAAAGCTGACACATAAAGATTGGTAGTCACATCTCTCCTTCCTCAAATGGTAAAGTGTGGATGACCAAGTTTCCTAATGAGGATCTTCTTCTCTGTACAGTCAATCTGTGCTCTATAGGTGAAAAGCCAATCCATACCAATGATTACATCAAAATCATTCATATTGAGGAGGATGAAGTCAGTGGGAAGCTCATAACTCAGGTACTTAACTACTAAGACATGGGTTTTTAAAAGAGATGTATATATTTGACCACTCAGGGTTGTGACATACAAAATATAGCCTAAATCCTTGATATACAAATAAAGCATAGTTTCCAGATTTCTCAAAATAAAAGTATTAGTAGAACCAAAATCAAAAAGAGCTTCTACATTTCATCCCATGACTTCAAGCATGCCTACATAGTTTCATACTGTATCAGACTGCTATTACATGATCAAACTAAATTGAAAGGAAAACTCTATGGGTTATTACCCTCGATCAACCTATTTGCATTCACATGGGCTTCTTCATTGTTGATGGCAAATACTCTGGCTTGCCTTCTCTCTCCAATAGGTGGACCTCCAGCTGGCACTCCTCTTCCTGCTGGGGGTGATGCTTCCACTGGTTGTGCTGCCATTGGACCTCTCGGATTAGGCATATGACAATTGGCGATGAAGTGGCCCTCCTGTTGGAAACGGTAGCACACCCTATTCTCGAAGAGGCACTTCCTAGGATATGTCCATCCACAGGTACATCACTTCTAAAAGTGACTCTCACCACGTGACTTTCCTTTGTGTCCATGCTTGCCCTTATTGTGGTTACGTCCTTGTCCTTTCTTGTAATCATTCTTCTGTCCTTGAGTTCCTTAAGTGAAACCCATATATACTTTCGGTGGATTCTAAGAAGGAATCATTGTCCTCTCCATGTCTAAGGTGGTATTGTAGGCTTTAGAGAAAGTTGCTAGTTTACTTGCCGTCACATGTGGTTTGATTGCGGGGTGAAGACACTACACAAAATGGTCCACTTGTCTTTCCTCATCCATCATGTGCCCAAAATGCTCCAAGATGCAAAACTTGCGGCCAAAGTCTGCAACAGATAGGTTACCCTGGATCATGTTGGTGAACTCTCTTTCCTTCTCCTTCTTATCTGAGGTGGGGATGAATTTGGTGGTAAAGATAGTCCTGAAGTTAGTCCATGCCATAGTCTTCTCACTTAGATCTCGTCCCATGATGTGGTTTTCCCACCAGATCTTGGATGCTCCTTCCAAGAGATGAGTAGCAAAAAGAACCTTCTTGTTTGGTTGTACCTCAAGCATGCATAAATCATTCTCGACTACTAGCAGCCAAGCATCCGCTTTGTTGACCACTTTGGTCTTATCCTCTCCCCAGAATTTATCAATGTTCAGCTTGACGAAGTCTAGAATAGTGACTCCAAGTCAAGGTCGAACAGAAAGTGACTCACCATTTTCATCTCTGGCTATATCCTTGAGGGACAGGGCACTAATGGCCTCAGTTAGCCTCTTCTGTTGTTCCATCCATAGGGCATCAGGGGTGTGAACCACCATTGCCAGTCCTAGACTACATGTCTAGTTCTCCTCCAACTTGACCTCATCCTCCAACATGTGTTCCTCTTCCTGGTCCATCTCGGGGTTGTTGAAGGGTACTGGCTTAGGATCGGGGCCTTATTCTGTGGCTCCCTCAGGTCTTTTTCTCTTCTTTGAGGACCCATCACCTTGTTCCCTCTTCCTCTTCTTGGAAGATCCCCTCCTTTTGTGGGGAGGCCAACCCTTAGCAGGGTTCTCGGTGGCCTTGGGGATAGCTACGGTCTTCACACGAGCCATCTACATAAGCACACAATCAAACTTTAGTTTTCATTTAAACTAGTTATACTTATGTCAATGACATCTTGTTTACGTATCTTTTATTAATTTGGTGAAGGATCCCTTAATCCTTATCATACTTACCCTTACTTCAAGAGGGTGGGGAAGAGAGAGAAAGAAAAACCCTAAATCCTAGAATCCTTAATCGAATTAGGGTTGAGAAGAGATGAAATAGATGAGAGAGTCCTAAATGTATCTTATTTCGAGTCAAAACCTCAGACATTGGCCAGGCAGTCACACTACGTCCGTGAGTCCTCATGATCGACTAGCGGGGCAGAGGAAAATATTACCAGCCCCCGGACCGTGATCCTTTTCTAGACACCTCCGTCTTTTGGAAAATCCTCTAATAACTCCCTTAGTTCTACAGAGTTTGTAAAATTTAATAATTAATAAGGATTAAATGAGAAACCATGTCTTTGATACCAAATGTAACGACCCCGCCTCCCGATAACCCCCAATTAAGGGAGACCAGAAGGTCAGAGATGTTATCCCAATATTTTAGGATCCATGGTTTGACATTTAATCAAAAATAATTATCAAATTCTACTATTACTAAACTGAAAAGATGGAGTAAAATAAAATTGTTTGCATACCTTATAAAATTCAGATCTAGACTTCTATCCACAGTAAAAGTCTAAGCTTACTAATCCTCCTTGCACATGTTATTTGTATCTTGACAATATTTCGATTTACTATTTGTCCATTTTTAGAATTGTACCTAAAACACTGACAACCAAAACGTCGGTTAGTATATTTCTATACTGGTATGTGGGGGACAATCAACATTTCCACAAATAGTTGCTATCAACCTTATTATCACAGATAAGTTATTAACAATCCAAATTACATTTTCAATGTGACATCCTCAACTGCTTTTGCCCTAAACTGTGGATTACCATCTCTTAGGGTTTTTTCCTTGTAAGGGACATAAGGCCACCTTCTCCATCTTGAGCTTGGTGCCTGGGGTCACCTCTCATGGTGCCCAATAGTCTTCCCTCCGGGGCTTGCCCGATTAGACCTTCCCTCTGGGGATTGGTCATGAAACATACATCAGGGTGGCATGTAGGTTTGGGAATACACATATATACTTAATTGTGATAATCATAGGGACTTTATAAGAATGCAGAATTTTACATCCAACAATTTAGGTTGTATCTGATCGATAAAACATTCAGGAAACACCATGAAATGAAATTGATTGTTCATAAATATCAACATACATGTTCAGTCAATTGAACAAGCTAACAATAATCCAAGTAAAGAAATATCCAGGCAAGTAGGAAGCTCACACAAGAAAAGATCCTAAAACAATCATATAATTTAATTACTATTCACTTCCTTAGATTACACTCTTATGAACTCGCTTCCTAGGGTTTCCTACTTCCTTTCAAGGTTTCATTAGGGTTCATCCTCATTATTGATACTATAACCCTAATTCAGCAAATCTAAGTATAAACCCTAATTAGCTTGTCATATTCCTCCTAATATTCTTAGGATCAATAAATAACATCATTATCCCAATTAATTCAGATTATTCAATTTAATTTCCTTCTTTACCTTAGATTAGGGTTTTGCATGTATTATCATAGATTCATGGATTAAAACCCTAAAACAAGCCAATTATAATCTAATTTCAGATTCAAACCTTTCTTTTCTTTTCAACATGTCATTAATACTCAAATTTACCCATTAGACTCCTTAGATTTGATCTCTAATCATCATTAGGGTTTTTATCCTAAATTTAATGCACTTTATGATCAACTTAAGGTACTTTTGCAATTAGGAATGAAATCAGATGCTAAAACTATTTTTATTAGATTACTCATATTTTTTTGATCATTTTTCATATATAAAGTTTCTTCATATGACCTCCCTATTAATTACTACGATTTTTGCAAATAAAAGCATTTTCTTGGATTATCTATTATTTTTTGAAAATCGTCAACTATTTGATCAATGATCCACTGGACCACGCGGAAATCCAACGATCCGCGGTGCACATCTCTCTCACAAACAAAAGAAAGAAAAGGGAGAAAATGCCCTTACCTGGGATGTAAACGTGGGAGGGGACTTTGGTAATTTGACTGGTCGTCTTCTTCAACCTCGTGTGAGTTTCCTGCCACGAGCTGAGGTCAACTCTGAGGTTTACTTCGGGCTTCCATGCGTCTGCGAGCAATCCAAGAACACGGGGAGCGTCGTCTACCTCCCACGAACCTGCTCGATCGATCAATTCCTTCTCCGCAGTGCTCCTTCACAGCCAAGGAAGCTCAGCTTCTCCGGTGATGGTTGCTTCTAGATGAGGGGGAAGAACATGATGGATGGCAAAATTAAGAGCATAGAAACGATCGTCGCAATGCACCGGACTCGAGGGCAGGGTTTATGGGGTTTCTCGTGTGGCCACCCACTCTATCCTAATTATAGGATTCATCGGATGTCCCTGTGAATTGGGGACTCTCTCAACTCTCCACGTAACCACCCACAAGTTGAGTTAGTTGTCCTCGGAATAGACTCCCAAAGATGATGGACTTGTCCTCATCTCTACCTATTGCCTTAAACGTGAGCCATTACCAGTTTTCCCCCTCTCCCTTTCCTTATGTGAATCGGGGTAGACGATGTAGAGTCACCATTAGATCCGTGGTCCTCTAGACCATGCGGGGATCTGATGGCTGTCATCGCCCCTGATATATCCTTTTTTCCTTTAAATCGAGAAAAGCTAGTAATATATAATTTAATGCATTGAAAACTTGCAAAATTCATAACTCTCTCGTCGTTTATCCTTTTTCATTAAAATTTTAAAGGAAACTCTGGATTGGTATTAAATACTCATGTATCCAATTGGAGACCCAAATTCCAAAGGAAAAGGGTATTTCTTTCATTAAAAAGTTATCTTTTAATAAAACTAATTTAATTGGTATTTTCTCTTTCCTTTCTTATTATCTTGGCAACTGGGGCTCCTTAGGACCTAAGAAATCCCAAATACATGAAATCTACATTTGGAGGCTACCTATTAGCCTTCTAGAGGCTTCTACCTCTTTCTTTTCTTCTTTTCTTAATTATCCTTTTATTAACTAAATTTCTTTTTCCTTTTATTTCCTTTTTTGTTATTGGGCCCAATAGCCAATAAAGCCCATGAAATCAAATAGCAAGGCTATTAACAAGTAAATCCACTCATTTAAATCAAATGATACAATTATTTGTTTATATATCCTTAGAAGGAGAAATTACATTTCAATTCTGAATTTGAAAAATTGAGGTTATAACACCAACCGCTCATTCCTGACATCATGACTTCAAACTTGCAACCCTTCCTCTCTTCCGTTGGGCTACAAAATTGCTCATGAAGTTTGTTTCCTTCACCTTTTCCCCATTTCCTCATTTCTCCCTTTCTCGTAATGTATTTTTCTCCTTGTTCTTCTCCCCATGTGTTGGTCTCTCACCATTGTAGACATCTCTCCCATCTTCTTTTGTGGTCCTTTCATCATCATGTTTCCCATCAAAGGGTCTTCCCTATTCTTCTTCCGTTTGAAATTTTTTTGAAGAACACATGGATGCAAACCTTTGTTTATGCATACTCATCCTCTCCCAATTTTGTGATTGTTCTTATCAATAGTTATGGTTCCACACACATCAATTCCAAAAGCCCTATTAGACAATGTTTAAACCATCCTCCTCCACCTCACTATATTTATTATCTTTTCAACATGGATTCAACCAATTGGAAAATATGCCTCCAATTTCCCTTCTTTTTCCTTGTAAAATCAGTTCTATGTCTACTCATTTGTATATGTTTTCTCTTTCCCTTGCATATTCGATACTCCGTAAAAGCTACTAATTTGTTTTTATTAGCATGAAAAAAATACACACACTAAATTGAATTTGATTGCTAATTTTATACGTGATTGCATCCAAAAATTAGATGGGAAATAAAATGTCATCTTTACATGTTCCTTCCTACACATCTTCTTTTGACATTCTGTGTAAATCCTTTCCAGCGAACCAAATGGGGACTAAGGAAAAGAGTTGAAATGGAAGTGAAAAGATGCCAGGGAATCTTCAACTGAGAAGGAAAGTGGTATAAGAAGAGGAAGTCATTCAAAAAGTTGATGCACAATGGATGCATTGATTTTCAACCAATTTTTAGAAGCTATTTTGTGGTCATTAATTGCAATGTGTTTATTTTGTGATAGTTTTCTGCATTATTTTCTATCATTAGCGTGTGAATCAATGTTGCATCAATTATATAGTATTTCTACCACATCATGCTAATTTATTATCTACAATTCAGACTTATTTTATTTTGCCTATTTCAAGAAACATGAGCACTGAGTGGACAACTCAATGCCATCGATAAATCACAAATCCACAATATGAAAAGAGGGAAATATCAGTGCTACTGAGAGGGATCTTGGTGCTACCCAGAGAGATGTTGATGATACTGAAGTTAGCAGTCAGTGCTACCAACTCGGGATCTAGGGGGCTTCAATACTTGAGATTTACTGCCTCGGTGCCACAACTTGTGTGTTTGTGGTATTGAACTCATCATCCAGAGAGCATCAAAACATGATGAGTAATTGGGTTCGATTGACATATAACATTTGTAGTACTAACACAATTCGAGAGAGTCAAGTCGTATGACTACTCCGTACCAACAACACCTGATCATTGGTACCAATGCTGCATGACCAATTCAGATCTAAAATCAAGTCAGATTCAACAACCGCAATTTAATGTGATAAAAATCTCACTTATAACCTAAAGGGAGTGCATATGAAAAAGAACATTACAATTATCATGTTTTTGTAGAGTAAGGAACTGAGGATGGATGAGACGAAGGAGATAAGCACATATTGGACTCTACGAGCACTTATGAAGGACATATTTGTTGCCCAAATGCTATCAATAAGGGTGTCCACCAGAGAGGATTGTTGATATGATTTCTCTAGGAGTTTTCACATTGGTATTCTAATGTTTAGATTATTTTATTTCTCTTACTCTCTTTGATTGATGATAAAAATCATGTTAGGATAAACCCCTTATTCCTTATGACCTAGTAATAGTCTGATATGGCCTTGTATTTGAATTATACGAATTGATAATTTATTTTCTTTATTATGGACATGAATATATGGATCTCTTTATTGATTTATTTATGTCTAATCATTACATTCAAAGTAATAGACCATGAATTACTTTGGGAGAGGGATTAGGAGTTTGATAAATCATAGATCTGCATAGCCTATATCACACTTCAGGAAAAGTCTTACAACTATGAAATAATAGTATAGAAATTTTGATAATACACCTAACTAATTCCTAAAATGCTGCATGAGTGGGGTTTGTTTTTGTTTAGGTAGTATATTACGTTGTGAAAGAAGATAATACTTGCTATGGGTCTTTAGTCTAGAGTAAAGAGTGAATAAGTACTAATGAAATGGAATTTGAATACAGTGTATGTCATGGTGAAACAACTATTCCTAAGGAATCCATCCATTCTTGATCACAACCATCTTAATTAAGGTTTAATTATTTGTTTTTATTTAATACACAACCAATCAACTCTTTTATAGGTCTAGATGATTTGATCTCAGTAGGTAGTAGTCTTTGGTGAATGTTTGCCTGACTTGACACTTGGGCCTCATAGGCCTACATTGCATGACATATGGACTTGTATTTCAAAAGCACACTTTAAGTGTGTCAAGTTTTTGGCGTTGTTTCAGGGGAAATGACACCACCAACACTAAGAGTGCTATGACCAACTACTCTAGGCCATTTTTTTCTTCTTTTTATTTACTTTAATCTTTTATATTGCAATAGAGTATAACTGATAAAATTTTCTTTTTCCTTTTCACTGATATTCTGTGTCTCACAATACCATTTAACTTTTAGGTACTAGTGCATGGTTCACACTCAAAGCATGAACTATGGAGAGTCCACTTCATCAAGTGTAGATCAAGAGGAGATCTTGTGCAAGGTGTGAGAGTTTGGGGCTTCAGTCGATAAGCTCATTCAAACTCCACCACTATAGCTAGAGCAAGAACATGCGGAAATTATGGAACCGAATAGCTATGATCATGTGGAGGATAATCCTGGAGAATAGACAATCTGGGAAAAGATAAAGGCATCATGAACTACAACTCATCTTGGGCCAATCAAATGCCAGACAATGAACGTTGCAACTACAAAATCAACTCATGACTGGTGGCATTGATTGAGTCACAATCATTTCATGGTTACAGCATGGAGGATCCAATGGTGCATAAAAAAAACTTTTTGGAGAGCTATGACTTGCTGAAGCTTGAAAAAAATCCAACCACAATGATTTATCTAAAGCTATTTTCATATTCATTATCATATAAAGCCATGAAATGGTTCCTTAGCCTACCATCAGAGTTAATTGAAACCTGAGATGTGATAATAGATGCTTTCTTTGAGAGATATTTCCCACCACAAAATACAAATGAGTGAATTTACAATTTCAAGCAACATGCTGAAGAGTCTTATTTAGAACCTTGGGAGATATTTCAGAACATGTCCAGGAAAGTCCCACATTATGGGATTGATCTAATTGGTCAAGTGAAGACATTCTATTATGGCCTACAAAAAGGGGAGAGGACTACTCCTAACAGTGTAGGGGCAAGATTCTTCCTTAATATAAAATCTAAAAGATGTCATGAGATTGTAAAGAACATGGCCAAGAACCAATCCTGGGGGGGACAGAGAGAAGCACCAGTAACAATTGAAAGTGATGTGGAATTAAGGGAGATGATAGAACTAAAATCTCAAATGGATAGAATTACAAGGAATCTTGATCATAAAGCTAGCATCTCATCTGGAGGTGAAGAGGAGGAGTGCATGTACTTGTGGCAACAAAATAATAGGGGCAACAATGCATATTTAGGGTGTTTGGATCCTAAATTTTCTTGGTAGGATCTCAAGTTTTTTTGCCAAGATCTATCACAAGCACAACAACCCAAACAACAAGGCAACACTTCACAATAATATCAATAGGATAGAGGCCTAGAAATATGGACATGATATAAGACATGCTGGTAAAACTCATGAGTCAGAATGAGGACTATCCAGACCAATCGAAATGGGAGTGTAAGAATCAAGGGGCTCAAATCCGCATCATTGAGATTCAAATTTCACAATTAGCAACTTAGGTGACATCCATAAAGAAGCCCAATCAACAAGGATTTTCAAAAAACATAAATATCCTGTCTATTAACCAATAAGTAAAGACAATGCTTCTTCGTAGTGGTAAAATATTGGTGAATGTTTAGAAAGTGATTCTAAAAGAGAGAACCACCAACTTACATTGGGACAGTGATAGAAGAAACAGCTTAAGAGAAGCCACATGACCCTACATATTAGGAGGAAGCCACAAAAGAGGAAAATATTAGACAAATATAAATCGAGAAGGATTCTTACATTCCACCTCATAACCACAAAATGTGACTTCGGAACCATTTCCTAATATCTTGTAGGCCAAAAAGGTTGATTAGTAGTTCAATAAATTTCTAGACATGTTCAGAAAGCTTCACATCAACCTGCCTCTCTTAGATGATGTTGAGAAGATTCCCTCCTATGGAAAGTTCATGAAGGATATCATTAACAAGAATAGGAGGATAACATATTCTAATGTTGTGGTATTGAGGGAAGAAGTTTGTGCCTTGATGTAATGGAAATTTCCATAGAAGAGACAAGATCTAGGATGCTTCAACATACCATGCTACATTGACAAGGTCATGTTTGAAGAGGCAATATGTGGTCTTGGGGAAGCATTAATCTCATGCCACTAACCACATTCCAAAAACTAGGACTCAAAGAATCTAAGAATAACAACATGATAATTCATTTTGTATAATATTCAGTGATGAGGCCAATGCACTTGTGGAGATGTTCTGGAAAAGGTAGACAAGTTCATAATTCTAGAAAATTGTGTTGACATGGAAATGCAGGATGACTATGATAATGAAATAATCTAGGTAGGCTATTCCAGGCCACAATGGATGTGATGTTGAAGAAGGGGATATGAATATTGAAACTGGGGATTTAGGATGATCAATTTGATATAAAGCTACCTCATTATTAACAACCGATCAAGGAGAAGGAAAAATGTCACATTATGCATAATTTAGATAATCATGTGTACCTACTTGTGGGGAAACCATTTTATAAAATGGCCCATGTCACGACAAAGGTGGACAAAGGCACACTTGTTGTATATATTATGGAATATACAAAGAAGCTATCTTTTACAAAGGTCGTGAAGTATCATGATGAACTAGAGGAGGAAGTGTAACGATGACTGTCATAGATTTGGTCTCTTCTACCATCATAAAGGCATACCCTCAACTACCTTTAGAATCTTGTCTCATGAAACTGGTGGATGATTGCATATGCTACCATTTGTGAGAAGAGTGTGCCTTGTTTCTAAAGGCATTTCTTTGTTTCTATTCAAGACATTATGAAGAACCGAGACAACCAGCACCCCCATTAGTTTCATCTTTGCAATGTCCTCCTAAGGTTGAATTGAAGCCACTACCGCTGCACTTGAAGTATACATTCTTGGTAGTGGAATAAACTTCAATTTATTATTTTTGCATCGCTCAGTCCAAAAGAGGAGGATTGCTACTCATCATTCTAAAGAATCATCAGGCTACATTTGAGTGGTCCATTTGTTACATCAAGGGTATGTCCCCTAGTTTATTTCATAATAAGATCCATATTGAAGAGGGAGAAAAACATGTAGCACAACCTCAATTTTGTATAAATCCTATTATAATTGAGGTAAATAGGTAGTGAAGATTCTATCAATAGGTATAATCTATGCTATTTCAGATTCAAAATGGGTTAGTCCTGCTCAAGTAGTTCCTAAGAAGGGAGGAATAAGGATCACTACTTATTCAATGACTGAACTAGTCTCTACTAGATTATTGATCATGTGGTGAGTTTGTATTGATTATCACCGATTAAATGCACCACTTTGAAAAACCATTTCATGTTACCAATTTATAGATAAAACCCTTGATAAGCTCGTAATAGGCTCTTACGTTTACTTTTTAGACAGTTACTCTAGCTACAATTAGATTCCTATCATACCACAGGATCAAGAGAAGTCTACCTTCATTTGTCCGTATAGTGTTTGTTCTTACCATCATTTATCTTTCAGTCTTCGTAATGCTCCACTGACGTTCCAACAATGTAAGACCGCTAGTCTTCAAATATTGTAGAGCGATGTCTTAAAATTTTTATGGGTGATTTTCCAGTCTATGAAGACTTTTTTGAGGACTGTCTTGCCAATGTTGACAAAGCTATACAAATATGTGAGGGAACTCATCTAGTTTTGAATTGGGAGAAATGCCATATAATGGTGAGTGAAGGGATCATACTGGGATACAAGGTGTCCAACAAAGGTATGGAAGTCAATCCGGTGAAAATAGAGTTGATATCCAAGCTATCCCCATCATCTTTAGTGAAAGGTGTGCAGAGCTTTAAGGATATGTCATATTTTATTCGTTTCATAAAAGATTTTTCAAAGATCATAAAAACCACTTTATGAGTTGTTATAAAAGGATGCCAAATTTAATTTTGATGATCGTTGTCTAAAATAATTTTAGATTTTGAAGGAGAAACAGACCTCCAACCGTGGTGGTGGATCCATATAGGAGTCAACCTTTTTAACTAATGTGTGACACATTGAATTATGCATATGGAGTTGTTCTAAGACAAAGAAAAGATCATGATCTTTTTTTTCATTTACTATGCGTATGAACTCTTAATGATGCTCAACTAAATTAGACCACCACTAAAAAGGAACTTTTATCCATTGTCTTAGCTTTGATAAATCAAGAAAATATTTAATAGGGGTGAAGGTGATTGTGTGGACTGATGATGCAACTATTAAATACCTATTACCAAAAAAGATACAAAGCCGATGTTGATTTGATGGTGTTTGTACTATAGGAGTTCAATATATAAATCAAGGATAAAGACATAGTAGAGAATGAAATGGAAGATCATTTGTCTCGATTAGAGAGGGTGAATGAGTTGGGGCTAGAGGTACCAATTGTTGAAGATCTTCTCAATGAGAAATGTTTTCTCTAAGAGACAAGGACCCTTGGTATGCACACATAGTGAATTATTTATCTTGTGGAGCCCTACCACAAGACTGGGGATATTAGCAGAAGGAGAGAATTTTCCATTCCTTGAGATTTTATGTGTGAGATGACCCGATTTTTCTTAAGTAGGGTAGAGATAAAATTTTGAGGAAGTGTGTGCCCGAGTGTGAGTTTGAAAGCATACTTGCTCATTGCCACTCTCCACCCACAGGGGGACACTATGATAGCAAAAGTACGATGACCAAGGTTTTGGAGAATGTATTCTATTGGTCGTCCTTGTTTAAGGATGCTTATGACTTTACAAGGAGGTGTGACACATGCCAACAGTTAGATGATATTTCTATAAGACATGAAATTTCCCCGGAGTACATTTCAGGAAGTAAACTTTTTGATCTTTGGGGCATATATTTCATGGTACCCATTATGTCTTATCATTCTAACCTCTATATTTTTCTTATAGTTGATTATGTGTCAAATTAGGTGGAAGCCATTCCAATCTAAACTAATGATGCACAAGTTGTATGTCACTTTGTAAATGATCATATTTCCTACAGGTTCAGGGTACCTAGGATGATCATAAGTGATGGAGGCTCTCACTTCACAGATAGTAAGTTTGGAGATTTATTGAGAAAATATAGAGTGAAGTATAGAGTAGGAACCCCATACCACCCCTAGACTCAAGGACAAGTTGAGGTATCCAATAGAGAGATATAGATAATACTAGAAAAGACTATTTCAAGCAGGACAAATTTGAGCATGCAATTGAATAATTCTCTTTGGTCTTATAGGGTCACATTTATTACACCCATTGGAAAGACCCCATATAGAATAGTTTATGGTTGGGCATGTCACTTGCCGGTAGAACTACAACATAAAGACAAGTGGACCTTGAGGAAATTAAATGTTGATCTATCTAATGTAGGGAGAAAGCACATGCTAGAATTGAATGAATTACATGAGATTAGGCTAGATGCCTATGAGCATTCAAGGATTTATAAGGATAGGCACACGAATATCCGTGATTGCTATATCTTAAATAGTGTTTTTATACCGGGACAACAATTTCTATTATTCAATTCTAGATGAAGTTACACCCGGGGAAGTTGAGGTCCCGACGAGATAGATCTTATGTGGTGGTTAAAGCTTTCATTCATGGTGTAGTGGAGATTAGTGATGGCCCTAAAACATTCTTGACTAATGTACAACATCTCAAACATTATTATGGAGATAAAGTAGTCCATGAGGGGGAGGCGTTGAAGCTTATTGAGCTGCCTTGAAAACCAAATGGAATGAATATCGAGTCCAAGACAGTAAACAAGGTCTCTTATGGGAGGCAACCCACTTATTTTCTGCATTTATTTTTGTTCAATCAATATTTCAAGTTTAAATTTTTATTCCCTTATGCATAGTATCTTAATTGATGCAATGAAAAAGGTGCCTTGTTTTGTTTTGTTTGGTGATAGTGTCAGTACCACCGATAGACATTTCAGTGGGATTGACCATCTTCCAAGAATCACCAGGGTTTATAGAAATTTCAATACTACAAACATGGGGGTATAGGTGAAACTAAATCCTTATTAGATAGGGAGTGGTGTGAACCAATCATGTCGGTAGCACTGACAACTTTAAAAAAAAATCGTAGGACTACAAAAAATATTCATCAACACCACAAAGAGGCTGCACAGTGGTACCAACTCATCCAGCTCACATATGATAAGGAACAACACATCTTTTTACCACCGATATCCCTATCATGTGGCACCAATATTTTTAGACAAAATCCTAGAAGCTATAGGAAATTCAACATCAGTATCACTGAGAAGAATCTCAGTGGCACTGACACAAACATCATGGGCGAGACAAGATCATCTTGGTATCATCTATGGGTAGTCTAAGGGTGAGGTATGATTCATGCCAAATGACTTAGAATTCAACATTGAATGAAGACACATGACAACACCACCTTAAGGGTTTGTTATCAACTGGAATCGGTCTTCAATGATGGACATCGAGCATCCCTTTGCCTACATTCTTCATTAATACTTGATGAAAACCATCTTCTCCAGGGAAAGGGAAGGTCCAATAGGTAGACTTGTATGTCCTTTGGTCATTCATGACAATGGGACGAGAGACGATCGATATTGGATCATACTTCCTTCTCCACACGATGGAAGTGAAGAGACAAGTTCAGAGAAACCCCCCATTCAGTAAGGGGGCTTTCTCACACCACTGGCCATGTATCTCAACCTAGACCTCTCCAAGGATAACACCCTAAAGATGTCATTGACGCTTGATTTCAAGCACTTCAAATAGGGACACCTTATCACCAAGTACCAAGGAAGGGTGTATGCATGTTGCACCATGAACAACCAAATATAGGAAATGACTCTTCACGACCCCATTTTCCATCTACGGAGAATGTTCCACCTTTGATGGCCTACAAAGGATGTGGAGGAAACACTAGAAGGAGAGGACATTGAGGCTAATGAAGAAGAAAAATAATAGGTAGAGTAAGAGGAGGAGACATCCATGCTTTATACACCATTAGAATGTATGCACCACATCACCCACCAATATAAAGCCTCAAAATCCACAACTCCAACACCTCCACCTCTAGAAGACTCATTCTCCATGGAGGGCATGTATGGGATGTTCAATCTATTCAATAGGGGCAATAGCAGTAGACAACCACCCTAATTCAGATTCAGGGTGTTCAGGAGCAGTTGCTTCAACAATAGAGGGCCATCTAAAACAATGAGCATATTCTCTTAGTCAACTGGGATAACATCCACACTCACCTACAATACATTGAGTACCATCAACAATCAATCTATGATTATGACGTCCCTGAATTTTCTAAAACTTAATCTGATGTGTGACGTCTAAATTGAAACCCTCACCTCTGTGAGAATCCCATTTAAATACCACACACTAGGCTAAGGAGAAGAAAATCAAAGGAATTCATAAGGAAAAAACAGTAGCACATGCACATGAACAATAATAAAACCATACAACACATATTCACCATTCAACATATAATTACATAACAAATTGTTACAACATTTGATATTACATGTTGAATAAAAAACTTTACATATACATGTACTACCACTAAACAACAAGATCTTAAGACAACATGTCCACCTGTACATCAGCTCGCCACATAACTCTCAACTATCCTGGTTCTTCAAAAGCATATATCCACAAACCTAAACAAAAGATAACATGTGGTACACGTCAGCACAATATTCAAGAATATTGTACTGAGTACACCTATGTGTCTTTTTATATACCTCTCATTAATAAGCTTGGCAATAAGATAAAACTAGAACTTGGTAGTTATAAAGAAATATAAGAAAAGCATATACTTGCAAAAAGATGTTCATTAACAAAAGAGAACACATATTTTAAGATCATTTTCCATTATATCATCCATGCATTTACTACCAGAGAGTTGAATGCATTAAGGCCTTTATGATATACTACCAAATAGTTTGAGATCATTATACATCTAATCTACAAAAAAAGAGTTTGAGATCACTTCCAAGTACTTTACTACGAAAGAGTTGAAGTACTTTACTTTCCAGCACTTTACTACCAAAGAGTTGAAGTGCTTAGATATAATGGAACATATATATTATGTTTCATGTGTTCATATCCATAAGTATGGAAAATCAAGCAAGATATCATACAAGAACAATCATTTCATCCAATACCATATGCCAAGTATTCTACTACACATATAAAAAAAGCATATTGTATAATAAGACAAGTAAGAGGTAATGGCATACCTTCCAAAGAGATAAACTAATCACATATTCCTGATGTCATCTATATCCTTGTCAAACCCTGATCAAGATAAGATCATATATCACCATCTGGTTCTCATCATCATAACCCTAGTTATATCCATTAGGGTTTTCTTAGTTCATTAGGATATGTGCATCATTACTTGCATTCTTGTCTTAGATTTATCTTACTGATGTCGTTTTCCAGATTATAGTTCATTATCTGAACATTAGGTTCCATATCATTTTTTGTGCTCATATTAACCCTAGTTTGTATACAATATTCAAATTAGGGTTACAACCCATGTATTAAGGGCCATCTTCATATAACATGAATTCAATGCATCTAACTAATGCCAAAGTTCCACATTAGCTTCCATTTACTGATATTAGGATGTTGTGTAAATTTCATCATTTATTGAGCAAACATGTATTTATTACATTTTATTTAGGTTTATTAGCCCTAATTAGCCATATTGAGAAAAATACATGATTTCGTGCATCAACATCATAATCACTGACCTTAAATGGAAACATGAATATGAATTTACCAACACTTTATCATAATTTTAAGCTATTGTTTGATATTTATTATCCATAAAACAAGTATTACACATGTTACTTGATATCACTAATATTATTGCATAAAAATCCTGATATTATTGTTCCACTATGTTCTACTCATTTTTTTGAGAATATCAGTACCTTATTTACATTTTTCTGATAACTGTGCTATTTTCTATGAATTACTTAAATTCTAGGTATTTTTGCGATTTTTAGGTTCATAAATTACCTCTACCAATGGGATGCCGCCAAGTGGCTTTGAGGGGGCGCTTCTCCTTCCTGGGTCAGTCAGCGACTCTTTCTTGGTTCACTCAGTCTAGTCTACCTTGGGTTGGGCTAAATCGGTTCCGAGATGTCGTTCTCTCTCTAGTTCCATGTGATACGCGACCCTGTTATTCTATGAATAGGTGCCTCTGCTGTCAGTTCTCTCTCTACAGTCTACACGATCACCGATGCTAGTCTTCCTCTTCACCACAACTATGTCACTAGTCCTTCTCTTCTTTATGAGCTCAACGAGTCTTTCCATGTGAGTCCTCCATGACAGGGATCCTTGGTGCCGCCGCTGTTAGCCTCTTCTCCAGCGAGGAAAAATGACCGCCCACCTCTTCTCCTGGCGATCTTCTTTTGGGAGTATGTGGGCCTACAATCTCTACCTTCTCTCAATCCTTGCTGTGGGTTCAGATTTTGACGATGTTGTAACATCCCAGGATTTGAGGCCTCAGATAAGTTGATCTTAAAAGGAATGATTGGACTACCCATATCACCAAGGTGCACCTCCTTTTCCGAGAGCCCATCTCTAAAGAACTCCATAGTTAAGCGTGCTCAGCTTGGAGTAGTACTAGGTTGGGTGACCTTTCGGGAAGTTGATCCCGGCATGCGCGTGAGTGAGGACAAAGCGCACAGTTAAGGCTAGTGGTGGTCTGTGGGGCCATTTGTCATTCCTGAAACTCTACAAGAGCCTTGGGCAGTGGGCCCAGGCGTTACAAATGGTATCAGAGCCAAAACCCCTCTAGTAGGTGGGGCCCACATGGGCATGTGACATGCCAGTCTTGAGTTGTGCGGTCCAGGCATGTAGGAAAGGGTTGTCCATGGTTGATGTAGCCACCCTTGCGCTGGTATTCCGTGATCGGGAGCTGGGTGTCCATGGGCCATTGTGGGTCTGCTCTGAAATGGGGTCAGATTATGAGGCCATATAGTTGAGACTTGACGAGGACGTCAAGAGTCTAAGTGGGGGATATTGTAATATCCCAGGATTTGAGGCCTCAGATAAGTTGATCTTAAAAGGAATGATTGGACTACACATATCACCAAGGTGCACCTCCTGAGGCCTCAAATCCTGGGATGTTACAATCTCCCCCACTTAGACTCTTGACGTCCTCATCAAGGCTCAACTATAAGGCCTCATAATTTGACCCCATTTCAGTGCAGACCCACAATGGCCTATGACCACCCAGCTCCCGATCACGAAATACCAGCGCAAGGGTGGCTACGTCAACCATGGATAACCCTTTCCTACATGCCTGGACCGCACGGCTCAAGACTGGCATGTCATGCCCATGTGGGCCCCACCTACTGGAGGGGTTATGGCTCTGATACCATTTGTAATGCCCGGGCCCGCTACCCTAGGCTATAGTAGAGTTTTAGGAATGACGACTATCCCCACAGACCACCACTAGCCTTAACTGCACACTTTTTCCTCACTCACGCGCATGCCTAGATCAACTTCCCGATAGGTCACCCATCCCAGTACTACTCCAAGCTAAGCACGCTTAACTATGGAGTTCTTAGTGATGGGCTCTCGGAAAAGGAGGTGCACCTTGGTGATATGGGTAGTTCAATCATTCCTTTTAAGATCAACTTATCTGAGGCCTCAAATCCTGGGATGTTACAAATGTTCTCCTCATCCTCACGATCTGAAAATATTGCCAACAACTTCCTCCATGCTTTGGGCCCTCCTGTTGTGGCTACTACCTGTGGCCGGAGGAGCTTCACATCGTCTAAACTCCTCCTTGTGGTCTTTGTCTTCTCGCTCAAATCCACACACAATGCAACCGCCACCGCAAGGCTCCACCACAGTGAGGACTTGGGAGGACCTTGCCCCTCCTCGTCCCTCTTCTCTTCTCTAGTGTCTAAACTGTTTTCTCATCTTCATCTTCAAAGTTGAGTGAAGAAGTAGCAAGGACATGGAGGTGGACTCCCTCATCTCTGCTCTGTATATTTTTGAGTGGGGGGGTCTTTCCATTTCTTTGTGGAGCCGGAGATGACTGCTCTTTTAGTTTGTGGGTCATGACCTTGATGTGGGATGATGGGTTGGGTCGTCCGCACTGTGACCCCACGATCTCCAATGGGCCACGAAATAGAGGATGAAGCCCCACTATTCAGATCCAAATCAAGGGCCACGATCAACTATCCTCGATGTTGATCTGTGGCTTCTCAAAGGGGCGCCCGCCTAACTACGTTAAAAAGGGGCAACATGACACTGATTTACCAGAACTTAGGGTATACAGATATAACCTTGTTACATTGTGCACCACAAAGAACATTATTTCACACATTTAAAACCTAAATAACTTCCTCTAGAATCCTCCAATCTTCGTGTAATTTTAATCATAAATTTACTTCAATTCAAGCTACATCCCATTGAACTTTGGTGCCAAGACTCAACTATTTGACCATTTAAATATTTGTTCAAAAAAGACACATAAAGTCTCATAAAAATAATATCAACATTGAACAACTCCTAAACTCTTTCAAACTGAAGGATTCACCTTTCTATGATCAAAATACACATATATATATATACTTTCAAAACAATCATTCCAATATGAAATCCATGAACACAATTATTTAATTGGGCACTACAGAACATCAAAAGTTCACTCTATCACATCCTATACTCCTTTAGAGAAATTTAGTCCTCGAAATTAAGGTAAAATCCACTCCACCACATCATATACATATTAAAATAAATGTCATCCTCGAAATTAAGCCATTCTCTTATTTAAATGTAAAACCAAAAGGTCCTCATCCATATGTAGGACACCACTCTATGAGCAACATATCCAAAAACATAGTTCCAAAATCATGTCAAAACCAGTATTAGGAGGCTTTAAAACATCTAGGGTGAAACACCCCTTCATAAAAGTTTGAAAAAAAATGACTTATAAATTCTGGTCTGTCATGACATATTTCATATTTTAGTATTTAGATTTTATTTTTACCCAATCGTTAGCATTATGACATCACTTTAACATATTTGAGGTAAGAGTTAATTTAATTGACCCACTTTATCCATCTTAACCAAAATAAGGTGCCACCATCATTTCAGGTTGTGCTAATGTTCCAACGATATTCAACATCTTGATTAAGCATTACATTAACACCACAAATAAGAAGTATCATAATATGATCTCATTTAACTTTACCTATTAAGTTACAAGTTTATTAGTGAATTCATCACTAGATTCACCAACCATATCACATTATCATGATTATTCATGTATATGGTTAACCATTTATGCATTGATATCTATGAAACCATCTCTAGGTTTTCAATCATGTTACCTTCATGTATCACATCTCGAGATTAAATCACATCCTTACATATATTATACCATGGTTGTTCTAAAAAAACTTATACAAGTGGCTTGTCAAACTAGTATCAAAACTTTATCTAGTCCAACTGAGGTTCTCCTAACCCATATCATGAGGGTAGTTCCATGATCAGTCTCTCTGAGATAACTCAACTATATGAGTATCTCATATGCATATACTTTATCTTTTCTCTCTTAGTCTAGGGTTCTCGGATTACCTCATTGGCACTAGTGATCGACTTCACAAGATCTAGACACATAAGCACAAACCAAAACATGATATGGCATCCTCTTCATAGGTTCTCAACCCATGAGAACTATTTCTCAACTCTCTTTCTTACATACACCACTAGAGTCCTAGAAGGAACCACCAACCCGAGCATGTGGCTTTTACAGAAAATAGCATAGTTTTACCTCCTCCAGGGTCTTGGGACTCTCTCTCCCTCACCCGGATGGTAAGTTCTCACATTTCCTTATTCACATATTCATACATAACCAACCTCACTCTTACTCTAAGGTTTGGCCCTCACAAGGACATCTAGGGTTCATCAAAACTATAGGAATCATGCATAACACAACTCAACTCAATCACTCAGGAGTAGTCTAGTTTAGGACATATCATGACAAATATCTATCATATTTCTCATATCTTGGAGTTTAAGTTCTCTGACCTTCTCCCTATGGGTCTCACTCTCTCTAGAGTTAAACCTCAAACTGGTCCTAACACTAGAGGTCCTCCTTCATAAAAGAGATTGAGGCTCATGCTAACTCACAACATTGTCTTAACTTATCTTAGAAAAGCATATATACTTGCATCATAAAACCTTATCTCAAATCCTCAAAACTAAACTTTCCTCAAAGAAAAACTTTTATCATCATCAATAAACTTATATCATATATGTAAGACTTACATCATATCATCAAAACTTATTTCATCTATCATACATTCTAACAAGGCTCTAGACTTCTAATCTAGAACTACTCTATCTTCTAGACTGATGTCATTCACTTTCACTTAGGTTACATGACCACCTCCTACATGTGTGGGGACACATTTTTGTAATACTTGCATATATAATAAAATATTATATAGTTTTTATCTGATAAAACATGCGTCAGAGAAAACTATCAAGGTTCGACCCGATTGGAATAAAAAACCAAATCTAGAAAATGAGTGTCCCACACATCATAGAGAGTATAGTGCCATGAAAACTAGTGAAAAGGGTGAGAACAAAGTGTAGACTAGTGTAGCTACCATAGACAACGAGCTCCATATGATTAGGATTTCTCTTTCCTCAATGTACATCATTTTCAAATAGTGCAATGTCCCATACCACTGCACCACAAGGAAAGAACGACATCTAAGGACTTTCTATATAACAAGCACCACTCTACACCTAGTTCTCAGAAATCTAGGTGCTAACCTAGAGGATAGGTTAGATCTAGTATCTAAAAGATGACTAATCTAACCCTAAGGGTTTCTAACGTTCAAGGTTCTTTAGTTTTGAGTTTCATAATGAACAAATGTCAAGCTTTGCTATTGTTCATGCTCTGATACCACCTGTGATATCCCCAGTTTTTCTAAAACTTAATATGATGTGTGACGTATAAATTGAAACTCTCACCTCAGCGAGAATCCCAATTTAAACACCACAGACTAGGCTAAGGAGAAGAAAATCAGAGGAAGTCAGAAGGAAACAACAATAGCACATGCACATGAACAATAATAAAACCATACAACACATATTCACCATTCAACATATAATTACATAATGAATTGTTACAAGATTTGATATTACATATTGAACAACAAACTTTACATATACATGTACTACCACTAAACAATGGGATCTTAAGACAACATGTCCACCTATACACCAGCTTGCCACACAACTCTCAACTATCCTAGTTCTTCAAAAGCATATATCCACAAACCTAAACAAAAGATTACATGTGGTACACGTCATCACAATATTCAAGAATATTGTACTGATTACGCCTACGTGTCTTTTTTTATACCTCTCATTACTAAGCTTGACAATAAGATAAAATTAGAACTTGGTAGTTATAAATAAATATAAGAAAAGCATATACTTGCACAAAGATATTCATTAACAAAAGAGAACACATATTTTAAGCTCATTTTCCATTATATCATCCATGCATTTACTACCTGAGAGTTGAATGCATTAAGGCCTTTATGATCTACTACTAAAGAGTTTGAGATCATTATACATGTGATCTACTACCAAAGTGTTTGAGATCACTTCCAAGTACTTTATTACCAAAGAGTTGAAGTAGTTTACTTTCCAGCACTTTACGACCAAAGAGTTGAAGTGCTTAGATATAATGGAACAAATATATTATGTTTTATGTGTTCATATCCATAAATATGGAAAATCAAGAAAGATATCATACAAGAACAATCATTTCATCCAATACCATATGCCAAGTATTCTACTACACATATAGCACAAGTGATGTGGTTTTTACTACACTGAAAAACTCACTTAGGGCTGAAATCCCTAAGTTTTTACCAAAACCTTGTGCAATAGTACCACCCGCAAGCGGACGGGTCTTATCGCAGTATAGTTAAGGATTGAATCCCAAGGGACAACTTTTTCAAGAATATTTCTAGTCAAATCTGGATCAACTAAGACTAATATTTAGAACAAAGAGTTGATTTGGGTTTAGTTAAACTAATTGCAAGGAAAGTAAAAGAGCGGGATTAAAACTAATTTTAGATTAATGATGGGAATTACTGGGGTGGAATCGGGTTTCACCACCACTACACATGCAAACACATCCAAAACACATTCTGGAAAGATACAACTATCCAAATGGAGTTGCAAACCATCTGTTAGGAAATAGAGTTTGCATAAGCATCTCCTTGGGCCCGATGTCTCGTTAGCCATAGGCCACACACTTACTACTCCAGAGATATCCCTTCAAAAGTTCTCGTCTGGGCATAAACCATGTTAATCGATATTCAAATCCTAAGTATTGAAGTTCTCACAACAAATGAATATAATAGATCATGCAAGGCAGGTGATCAATGAACAAAGCATGCATTAAACGATTAACAACAAAATAGAAAGTTATATACAAGCTATGGAATGTTATAAGATGAACATGTAAGCATAGGAAGTGGGGCTAGTCCCCGCACCCCAGCAATATGGACTACTCACTCCTCATGATAGAAACAAAAAGAATAAGAGAGAGAGAGAGAAAATTCCTCTATAGTCATGGTGAAGAAGATGCTCGCAGATCGGTGGAGAAACAGTCTTCTACACGATGGCGAGGCAGATCTAGATGAGGAGGGGAAGAACACCAAGGAAGACAAGGATGACATTCTCTCTCCTTCTTCCCTCTCTTCTCGTGCTCTTACTTATAGGAAATGGAGTGATAGATGGCTGATAGATGAAGGTGCTACAGATCTGAAATTCCACCACTTTCGTGGCTAGGAGATAGATCTTGATGGAGCAGAGATGGTGGAGTAGCAAAGACACCATAGAGGTATTCTTTGGAGGTGGATGATCGTCTTCCTAGGCTGGGCACAAAGCGGCAGCCTATCAGTGTTGTGGAGTGGAAGAGATGCCCCAAATGGATGAGAGGGTCATCTATTTATAGGTGTAGATCATTGATTTAGTGTTGTGGTCGAGGTGTGCACCGACTTAGTTCTGCGGTCAAGAAGACGTGTTGCGGTCGAGCCGAGTTTCATTGTCGAGCAGTTGGCATGCCTCGGTCAAGATTACATGTCATAGTCATGGTGTTTTACCTCAATTGAGGTGTCGTGGTCGTTTCTTCTTGGCCATAGTCGCAGACCTTCTCTTCTTAGACGTGGTTGCAACATCATTTTCTTTTTGGCCATGGTCGCGACATTATCTTCTTGGCCGTGGTCGTGAACCTTCTCTTCGTGGACGCAGTCGCTACATCATGCTCTTTTTGTCTACGATCACAGCATTGTCTTCTTGGCCGCGGTCGTGGCCCTCATGGATCAAACCCACCTCTGGGGGGTATTTCTATGGGTTGATGGGCCTACGTCAGTGAATCCTCTGGCTGATGAGGATGATTTCTGATGAAGGAACTGGCCATCAAAAATAAGGTCCACATTATTGAAAGTTTCTTGGGCCGCTAGTCGGTTAGCGGGACCACTGCCTCCTACATTGGTGCACATAGTTCAAGGCTTAATCCTACAATGGAGATGAATGGATTTGATCAAAACTCTAAATAATCAACTGAAACTAAGGAAAATTATATATGAGAAGATTCAGGGGGCATATGAGAGCTTTTAATGCAAAACTAGGCCAAAAATGGCAATTAAAACTAGGATGAATATGCATTCATCAACAAACATATTCTATAATAAGACAAGTAAGAGGTAATAGCATACCTTCCAAAGAGATAACCTAATCACATATTCCTGATGTCATCTATATCCTTATCAAACTTTGATCAAGATAAGATCATATATCATCATCAGGTTATCATCATCATAACCCTAGTTATATCCATTAGGTTTTTCTTAGTTCATTAGGATATGTGCATCATTACTTGCATTCTTGTCTTAGATTTATCTTACTGATGTTGTTTTCCAGATTATGGTTCATTATCTGAACATTAGGTTCCATATCCCTTTTTGTGCACATATTAACCTTAGTTTGTATACATTATTAAAATTAGGGTTACAATCCATGTATTAAGGGTCATCTTCATATAACATGAATTATATGCATCTAACTGATATCAAATTTCCACATTAGCTTCCATTTACTGATATTAGGATGTTCTGTAAATTTCATCATTTAGTGAGCATGTATGTATTTATTACATTTTATTTAGGGTTATTAGCCCTAATTAGCCATATTGAAAAAAATGCATGATTTCGTGTATCAACATCATAATCACTGACCTTAAATGGATTATAAACATGAATATGGATTTACCTACATTTTAACATAATTTTAGGCCATCGTTTGATATTTATTGTCCATAAAACAAGTATTACACATCTTACATGATATCACTAAGATTAGTGCATCAAAAGCCTGATATTATTGTTCCACTATGTTCTACTCATTTTTTTTGAGAATATCAATACCTTATTTGCATTTTTCTGATAACTGTGCTATTTTATATGAATTACACAAATTCTAGGTTTTTTTTTAGATTTTTGGGTTCATAAATTACCTCTGCCAATGGGATGCCGCCAAGTGGCTCTGAGGAGCGCTGATCCTTCCTAGGTCAGCCGACGGTTCTTTCTTGGTTTGCTTGGTCTGGTCTGCCTTTGGTTGGGTCGAACCGGTACAGGGATGTTGTTCTCTCTCTGGTTCCACGCGATATGCAACTCTGATCTTCCGTGAACAGGCACCGCTACTGCCAGTTCTCCCTCTGCTATCTGTGCGATCGTTGATTCCAGTCTTCCTCTTCACCACAACTCTACCACCAGTCCTCCTCTTCTTTGCGAGCTCGACGAGTCTTTCCATGTGAGTCCTCTGTGATAGGGATCCGTGGTGCTACCGCCAGCCTCTTCTCCAGTGAGGAAAAACAGCCGCCCACCTCTTCTCCTGGTGACCTACTCTTGGGCGTGCGCATTCCTACAATCTCTGCCTTATCTCAATCCTTGTTGTGGGTTTATATGTCAGCGATGTTCTCCTCATCATCATGATCTGACAATACTTCCAACAACTTTCTCCATGCTTTGAGCCCTCCTGTTGTGGCTACTACTCGTGGTCTTTGTCTTCTCACTCAAGTCCGCACACAATGCAACTGTCGCCGTAAGGCTCCAACACAATTAGGACTTGGGAGGACCTTTCCCCTCCTCGTCCCTCTTCTCTTCTCTAGCCTCGAAACTTTTCTCTCATCTCCATCTTCAAAGTTGAATGGAGAAGAAACAAGGACATGGAGGTGGACTCCCTCGTCTCTGCTCTGTGTATTTATGAGTGGGGGAGGGGGTCTTTCCACTTCTTTGTGGAGCCGGAGACAACTGCTCTTTCAGTTTTTGGGTCATGACCTTGACGTGGGATGATGGGTTGGGTCATCCACATTGGGACCTCCATGATCTCCAACGGGACATGAAGTAGAGGATGAAGCCCCACTAGTCAGATCCAAATCAAGGGCCATGATCAACTATCCTCAAATTCGATCTGTGGCTTCTCAAAGGGGCGCCCGCCTAAGTACGTTAGAAAGGGGCAACATGACACTGATTTACCCGAACTTAGGATATAAAGATATAACCTTGGTACATTGTGCACCACAAAGCACATTATTTCACACATTTAAAACCTAAATAAATTCCTATAGAATCCTCCAATCTTCATGTAATTTTAATCATAACTTTACTTCAATTCAAGCTACAACCCATGCAACTTTGGTGCCAAGACTCAACTATTTGACCATTTAAATAATTGTTCCAAAAAGATACATAAAGTCTCATCAAATATAATATCAACATCAAACAACTCCTTAACTCTTCCAAACTAAAGGAATCTCCTTTCTATGATCAAAATACACATATGTATATAATTTCAAAACAATCATTCCAATATGAAATCCATGAACATGATTATTCAATTGGGCACTCTAGAACATCAAAAGTTCACTCTATCACATCCTATACACCTTAAGAGAAATTTTGTCCTCGAAATTAAGGAAAAATCCACTGAATCACAATGATCACTACTGGAGTTAGGGGAACTTTGCTAGCTACCCTCATCCATCAGACATTCCAGCAAACCCTCCATAGTTCATCGACACATTCTACCCACATGATACATAGACACCTACAAATTCCACGCACCACCACCATTTTGAGTATCGGGTACCCCCATTCCATCTCTTAGTTTTATTTCTGACTATGTAGACATGGTCAATTTTAGGGTTAGGGTGGGTGACATGACACATTTCTCTTGCATTATTTTCTATCTTATTTAGTTTTTCTTATTTGTGAGTAGTAGGATCCATAATCTTGGAGCTTAATTTATCATGATTGCATCTTATGATTTACAATAATGTGTTTATTTCTCTTACAATGAATCTAAAAGACTAATTTTTCATTAAAATTAAAAAAAATTGTTGCTTAAATGCTCTATCTTTTAATCTTATTTGTAAAGTCTAAGACAACACCAAACAGAGGAAGTGTTTGGATGAGTCATCTTGAGGACATTTTATATGAATGAAAATATGAAATTATCTATGAATTGCGCATGATGATGAGGTTTGAGCCAAAACCAACCAAACAAGTAACATGATCTTGAATGGGAATTTTATAAATGAACTCTAAGGTCACCCCATACACATGTTGATAGGAGAGGGATATATCATAGTTATGAAAGACATATCCTCTTAGTCATGTGATTCCATCCACCTTCCATGATATTTCATTCACCAGCACAAGATGGTCAAGTAATCCAAATTTTTTTCTCTCGACTTTATTGCATAGCATAGTAGGTAGAATGTCAGTTAGCTCCTTTCCAAGTGTGTTAGATAAGAAAAGAAAAAAAATAAAGATATACATGTTATTTTGTTTAGTTGTGAAATTTTACCTGCATAAGGAATTTCATATAGATTTCATTTTCTTTTGCATCATTTTTCATATCGTACATCATGTATCTATTTAGCTTTATCCACAAATAAAGATAGCAAGGATCTACATATGTATCCCTCAAAATGAAAAAGAGAAGATATAGAAAGAAATGATGTATGATGAAAAAAGCTCGAGCATTATTCATGAATCATGCTAAAAATAGGAAGGGAGATAAAAAGGAGAAATAATGAGAGGGAGAAAAGGATGCCTTGATCATTCTGAAGGTTTTCTAAAGAAAGAGTGAAAATATCTTACATGTATGAATCCTTCTACCCACACTCATGATTAGGATGAGGCATTCAATGCATTCATCATTTCACCATAATAGTAGGCATTAGGAGTGATTCATTTTCATTCCCTCCATTCTGTAGATGCATCATCTTTTGTTATATGCATAAAAAAATTGGGTCTTACTTTCAATTATTGTTTCATAGCCACCTATTCCATTTCCACCCATTGATCTACATGGTCGACCACATATATGATCAATCCCCTCACCCATGTGTATATGTGTAATTGCTTCCAAAATGGTTTTGTAGGTAGACTAGATCAATGTAGATAGAGAAATCCACATGGTGCATCAAATGATGTTAATTGCTCCATATTTATGGTGTTTTATTGCTCTTAGTGTGGACATCTTTAATAAATTGTTTTGATCAAATCAGAGTAGTAATTTTTGAGCAACATTAAAGCTTAGGGAAGTTTTATGCATTAGTTTTCAGTCACTTTTCACATGCTATTTTTTGGCTTTGATTGCATATATGTCCACTTTAAGATAGTTTTCTACATTCTTTTCTATCACACTCCTATTTATCAATGTTGCATCAATCATTTAGTATTTCTCCCCAATCATGCTAAATTATTATCTATAATTTGGATTGATGTCATGCTTTTCCTACTTCAAGCAATTTGAGCAGAGAGTGGACAATTCGGTACCACCTACACATTTTTCATTGGTACTGATAAATAAAAAATCTATGATAGGGTAAAAGGGAAACCTTGGTGCTACTGAGAGGGGTCTCAGTTCTACCAAGGGGGTGTCGATGCTATAAGGCCAGTAGTCGGTGCTACCGACTCACAATCCAAGGAGAATCAATACTCATGATTTATTATCTTGGTGCTACCAACTCACATGTTGGTGGTACCAACCTAACATCCAAAGAGCATCATAACTCGAGGAGAAACTTGGTGCTATCAAAATATAATGTCGATGGTATGTAGATAGAGAAATTCAAGTCAACCGACTACTTAGCATTGACATAGTGCAATCAATTTTGATCTAAAATAAAGTTAGATCCAACAACAACAACTTAATGATGACAAAAAGACTCATTTATGACCTATAGGGATTGTGGCCCAAAAAGAACATGAAAGTTATCAAGTTCTTGTAGAGCACAAAGCCAAGGGAGGAGGAGATGAAGGAGACAACCAAAAACCAGACACTCTAGGTAAATTTGGAGGAAAAATTTGTAGTCTATAGATCAGGGTGTTCACCATATAGGAATACCGAGGCAACTTCTCTAGGGGTTTTCTCATTGGTTTTTAATGTTTAGCTTGTTTTCTTCCTCTTTCTTTATTTTTAAAATGATAATAATCGTAGAGGGCTAGTTCACTTATTCTTGAGGATCTGGGAGTATCCCAATACTGCATTGTAATTTAGTTCTGTGAATTGATAATTTATTTCCTTTATTCCATATGTGAATCTATGATCTCTTTATCGATTTGTTTATGTCTGATCACAATAATCAAATTAATAGACCACTAATTTCTTCAATAAAGGGATTAGGAGTCATAAAAATCATAGATCCACATAGGCTATATCACACTTCAGAAGAAGGCTTAAATAATTAAAAGAATAATATAAAGATTTTGATCATGCATATAAATAATTTTTAAACAATTATAGGAGTGGGTTTTGTTTTAGTTTAGGTAGTGCATTCATTACATTACGGGAGTGGGTAATACTTGCTATAGGTATTTAGTCTAGAGTAAAGGGTGAATCATTACTAGTTAAATATTTGAATATAGTGTATGCCATGGTCAAACCACTAGTCCTGTGGAATCCATACATTCTTGATCACAAGCATCTTAATTTAGGATTTTGTTTTGGGGTTAATAAACAACCTATCTACCCTTTTTTTAGTCTAGCTACCTGATTTGGTCTTAGTAAGTAGCAGTCTTTGTGAACGTTTCCCTAAGTTTGATACTCAGACCTCATTGGCCTATATTACACAAGATGTGCACTTGTGTTTCACATACAAAAAATTTAAGTGTGCCAATAATTTAATGATTATCAGAAGTCTTTAACAAATGATGGAGCCATGACAAATGATCAACCTATAACAAAAAAATTGTAAAAGAACAACACGAAGGTGAAGTAGAAAATGTATAGACAGATATGGAAGATGAACATATACAAACATAAGCTAGTTAAATGATGTATAAAAGGAACAAAATAATGAAAATCATTCTAATGATTCTAAGAAGAAGACAACTAAAGAATAAAGAAAGAGAAAGAGGACCCTGAGGAAAGATATTGGAACCACTTAAAAGAATATCAAAATAAGAAGGCATGTTCTAATAAGGGTAAAATAGAATTTTTATTTTTTATATAATTTAAAAATAATTTAAGTAACTAACATATGTTAGACATTAAATTTAGCAAAATGACTGTATGTTCATTGTATTATAACACTTCCATACAAAATTGACAAAAATGTACAAGAATTCATACAAAACATAGACAAAGTAAAAGTCTATTGTTTTCTCTCTCCCTATTTACGCTACATACAAGCCATTTATGATGTATACTAAGATATTTCATTCCATAAAGATTAGTTACATACTATACAAAATAGTTACTATACTGATAAACTATTACTTTTTAGATTTACTAGTGAAATACAACGCCAAAATAGTTACATATTAGATAGCATATTCACTTTGTAAACACAATTGTTAATATTCATACGACATAGTTGCAAATCAAATAGAATAGTTATTTATTAAACACAATAGTTACAATTCGTATATAGTTGTTTCTTACTAATTTTAAATTGTATCTGAACTTCTTTTGTCTGCAATTTTTAGAAGAAATCAACAATGCATGTCTAGAAGTGAATGGAGTTTTAAAAAAAAATTATTACTACATAGGAAAAGACCTAAAAACACTATTATTTAAAGAAAAATTGTTGCAATATCCTATAAGAACTAATTCAATAAATATTTTCATTTTATTAATTCTAAATGAGGAGTCTAAATTTGTAGGTAATGGATTGTTGTGAAGAAATATTAAAAGCAACAACTAGAAAAAGTAGGAAGAAGGGGTTGTCATAGATTTATTTGATCACTTATATGACAATATGACAAATTTCTATTGCACTAAACTATTCAAATACTATAATATAATAAAAATTAAATATGTGTAATTTTTCATATTGTATCACAACCAAATACTAAATATGATGGTGCCTGATAGAACACTAAAAGATATATAGTATCTCATCTCTTCAATTTCCTTGATAAAGAGATTATGAAAACATATTCTATATTAATAATATTGAACAATGATAATCACTGGCACTTGTTGGAAATAAGTTTCAGATATGGGGTACACATATCTTACAACTAGATATTGAGAAACTCCATTTCTAAAAGAGAACTTGTTAGGTGGATAAGAAACATTGAACTGATACTACCTTAAAGAATGCAATGGAATCAAAATATGTTGTATTGAATTAAGTTTGATTTTGCTTACATATCAGTTTCATTCATGAGTTTTTTAGGGGAGTTATAGATCCTGGAAGTCAAATGTTTCAATAGAAAACTAACTATCATGAATGCCCTTGATAAGAAGATGATGGTGTTGATTGTGAAGTCTACATTATAAAGTATCTAGACTCTTTGATAAATGGGAAGTGTTGATTGTGGAGTCTACATTATAAAGTATCTAGACTCTTTGATAAATGGGAAGGAGATAACCTTCTCAAGTAAAGACATTCATGTGACCTGAGAAGACATCCTTGAAAGGATGATGAAGAATGGAAGACCACAGTCAGTTAGAGAAGCTACTTGTGATCAAGAAGAGCAAAAACAAGGAGGGGTGACAAGCCAAATAAAGAAAAGTTGGATGAAAAGTCTAGATTCATGGATTGTATGGGCTTCAAACCAACTTTTACAAAAGAATGTTGGTGATATGCTATGAATTCTAACTGAAAACGTGTGAGATGATTGTATATGAAAGTTTCAGATTACCATGTCTTGTGTTAGTTGATGTTTGTTGTGTATACAAAATCTAAACATGTCTAGTGATCCACTTAGTTGTGTATCAAAACTTCAAAGATGTTGAATCTGAATTACATTTTGCTGGTTACATGATCTGAATCTCTAGCTTCTACTATTGATTTGCATGTGAATTAGTGTGGATGTTCTTTGGTATTTACATATGTATAAAATCTAAAATCTAAGGATGAAACTCTTTGTATATGAATAAGTATGGAAATTATTAAATCTAAATACAATTGTTGATTTGCATTTGATTATCTTTTTATATGGAATGGTCAGCTGCAAGGTGGTCAGTGTTCATGCATGTATATATGATTCCCAAAAGGATGAAGCTAGTTGGACTAAAAATAATAAAAAATCACAAAAAGTAATGATTTGGGACATCTTAAAAAAAGTAACTAGCTGAACTTAAAAGTAACTATTTGACATATAAAGCAACTTTTACCTACAAAAGTAACAGATGATTCTAGAATATAACTATATGGTACATAATATAACTATTTTTAGTAGAAGGTAAATTATTTGCAAACGAAGTGAAGATTATTTTAAAATAAATTATATAGACTATCTTGCCTATGTATATTTCAAATAGATGCAAACGAATAAGTTTTTCATAGTTAGAATGCTAATAAAATTTTGAATTTATTGGATCACACGTAATATACCGTTATAAAAATAAAATATTATAAGTCAAAAGTAACCCTTTGACCTAAAATGTAACCATTTGACCCACAAAAGTTACTAATTGCCCTAATATGTAACATACTATGGAAACTATAAGAGTGTGTGACTTAGTACATACTAAGTTATAACAAGAAGGAATTTTATATAATGAGACTGCAAAAACTATAAAGTGATGGAGAAAAATGTAGCCGAGGATCAACTAATGTAATAAAACCATGATGTATATATGATATTCCACTCTATAAGAGAATGAACCTCATTACGTAATCAATATCCATCCAACACACAACTGAACTTTTTAAGAATGAACAATTATGCATTATAACACACTGATCCAAACATAAGTTAATAGGAAGAGTTTTATAAAATTGATATATAATCAACTATCAATTACAACTATCACAATATAGATCTCACCCAACACGGTTACATTATTATCAACATTAAAAATCTCAACTTCTTGATTATAAGAAACAATTGGATAGAAATACAAAATAACACCATTATAGAGGTACTACAATAGCAATAATAAAAAAGTAGATGAGTCAAATCCGATAGAAATAAGAATATCATCACAAATATATCAACAACATTAAAAATTTGGAAACAACATTACAAATCCAACAACAACATTACAAATCTAGTAGTTCCATTACAAATACAAAAATAACACTACAAATCTAGCAATAACAACAAAGAAGTAGATGAGTCAATTCCATCAATAGAAACAACACTACAAATACAAAATTAGCAACAACTTCTTCAGCACAAAAAGGTTCCTACTCAGTTCCTACACCACTATAAACCTAAAAGAAAAATAACAATGAAGGAGAGTTGCAATAGATATTAAAATGGTAACATAAAAATACCTATTTTTTGGTGGACAATTTCTACTATCATGTTTTGCACTATACTGCAAAACAATACTTACATCGCCTCACATTTGATAAGGAAATTTCAATTCCAGATTTATATCCAACATCATTCCCATTAGGTCTGCCTTTAGTTTAAAAAATACTAAGAACATGAACTTTAATAGAAAATAAGAAAGTAATACTAGAATTGATTATAACAACATCATAATTATCTAAATCCAAAAGCTCATTTTGTAAAGAAAGAAGTTTCATGAAGAAATCCACATAAATATTTTGCAAGCAATGTTGACAATTATATTGTAGTCAGACACCAACTAAAGGGTCTTCCTGATGGATGAATTCATAACTGATACCTCATCAAAAACCAAAGGATGATTCCTATACCCTTTTCTCCACCTCATTGATATATGTATATATATATATATATATATATATATATATATGAATCTTTGTTCAATACTTGAGGACAACTAGATCTACCAACATGATAGCATCATCAGAAGTTTCCGTCATGTTATGCACCATATGTTGATGAACTTCAGATCTAACGATCTTAAAAATTTACTTTGTATATATACCTCTCATTTGCTCCTCCAAAGGCCTCAATGAAGCCAAGGGTAGAGATTGTTTCACTCATCATCATAATTTGTGTAAATTTCTATCTCCCCAACATGAGAACAAGTAGATTCAAAGCAAAAAATAAGTTGAAATAGAGTGTTCTTTCTATTGACATTGTTTTTAATAAATGAATTCAAGCAGTCACTCCTTTGAATTTGTAACATGCTCATTTTTTAGTACCTTATTATAACTCCAAAAGTGCATACTATCCATGGTCATACTCTATAAATGAGTGAATATGTCTAATTTTTATTAATAAAAGCATTGAAAGTTTTCTTATTAAGAGATAACATGCAAATAAAGACACGTCGTATCTTCTTGAATTTCTATAGAAATTGTCTTCTTTGGTCATCCCCTGCAAAGATGATGATACATACTATGAGGGTCTACATTATTACATTCATACATGACAAGTTTATTTTTTGAATTGAAAAATTTCCTTAATGAAACTAATTAAGGAAAACTACCTAATCATGCATCTTGGAGGGAGCAAGAGGCTCCCTTGTCAATCTCCTCTCCTATAGTGTACAACTTGCATCTCTGTCCATTAACCTTGAATATTGATTGCTTCCCTTGCAACTCCACTGTCCTGTATGGATAGACTTTCAGGACTAAGAATGGTCCATACCACTGAGATCTTAGTTTTCCTAGAAAGAACTTAAGTTTGGAATTGAACAGTAGAACTTAGTCTCCTTATTTGAATTCTTTGACTTTGATTCTTTTGGCACGCGACCTCTTTGTCTTTTCTTTATAGATCTTTTGCGTGCACATATGAATCCATTATGAGTTCTTCAAGCTCCTAGAGTTGTAGTAATCTTTTCTCCCCTACTTTTTTCAGATCATAATTGAGGAATTTGATTACCCATAGTGCTTTATGATCCAATTCTATAGGAAAGTGACATGATTTTCCATAGACTAACTTGAATGGAGTCATCCCAATTAGAGTCTTGAAAGTCATCCTGTATGCCCATAGTGCATTATCTAGTTTCAATGCCCAATCCTTTCTTGGGTTGGAGATAGTCTTTTCTAGTATATCTCTTAGTTTCCTATTGGAGATCTCCACCTGGCCTGACGTTTGAGGATGATAAGGTGTGGACACCTTATGCTTCACTCCATACTTGCTGAGCAGGTTCTTGAAGTTTCTTTCATTGAAGTGGTTGCCACCATCAAATATGATTTCTCTTAGAACTCCAAACTTGGGAAAAATAGTCATCTAAAACAATTTTATCATGGACTTGGCATTTGGTGATTGAGTGGGGATTGCCTCTACCGATTTGGATGCATAGTCACATGCTACTAGGATGAACTTGTAGCCGCATGAGGATGGAAAAGGGCCCATATAATCTATGCACCACACATCGAAGACTTCTATCTCTAGGATTGAATTCAATGGCATTTCATCCTTCTTTGAAATTCTTCTAGCTCTTTGACACTTGTCACAAGCTTTGACACACGTGTGTGCATCACGAAATAGACTCGACCAATAGAAACCTGCCTAAAGAATCTTGGTTGCAATCTTTTCTGCTCCCAAGTGTCCACCATAGGGGGAGGAATGACAATCTGAAATCACATTTGCAATCTCTTCTTTGGGAATGCATCTCCTAATAAGCCCATCTACACATTGCTTAAACAACATGGGATCATCCCAATAATAGAACTTGACATCATGAAGGGACTTTTTCTTCTATTGGTATGTGAAATCAGGGAGAAGGCATCCAGTGGCTAGGTAATTTGAAAAATTAGAAAACCATGCCATAAAAAGAGAGTTTACCACATAAAACTTCTCAATAGGAAAATTGTCATCAAGTGGAACCTTGTCTTCAACACTAGTTGATAGATGTGAGAGGTGATCACCTCTTCCCTTTCTCAGTTGTGGCATAATTGATCTATGCATAATCTAAGTTCTTGCTTTCATAGTATGGAATGGAGTTTGTTATCCTTCCTCTTCCCTATGATTGCTCCTACAACGTAATCGCTTGCATCACACATCACTTCAAAAGGAACACTCCAATCCAGTGGTTGGATGATAGGTGCTGAAACTAGAGCATTCGTTAGTGTCTGAAAGGCTGTTTGGCAATCATCATCTAATAAAAACTCAACGTCTTTGGCTAGCAAGGAACGTGGATGCTTTGCAATCTTAGAAAAATCCTTTATGAATCTTCTGTAGAACCCTTTGTATCCCAAAAAGCTACTAACTTCTTTCATGTGTATTGGATTCAAAATCTTTTCAATTCCTCCTCCTTTTTCTTTATCCACTTCATTCCCCTTCTTGAAATGACATGGCCTAGTACAACCCCTATTTGCACCATAAAATGGCAGTTCTCCTAATTAAGCACGAGGTTGACTTGTTTATATCTCTACAAAACTTAAGTTAGATTCAACAAACAATCATCAAAAGAGCTTCCACGAACACAAAATTCATCCATGAATATTTCCAAAATATTTTTAATATAATCAGAGAATATTTCCGTCATACACCTTTGAAATGTGACAGGTGCATTACAAAGCCCAAAAGGAATCCGCCTATAAGCATATGTCCCATAGGTGCATGTGAAAATGGTATTTTCTTGATCGGGTGAGTAGATAGGGATCTGGAAGAACCCACTATACCCATCAAGATAAAAAAAGTAAGAGTGATCTGCAAATTTTTCCAACATCAAATCAATAAAAGGCAAGGGGAAATGATCCTTTCTAGTGACTTTATTTAATTTTCTGTAATCAATACATGTTTGCCATCCAATGATGATTCTTGTTTGAATTAATTCATCATTTCCCCATTTTATTATTGTAGTTCATCCTTTCTTGGGTATGACATGTATAGGGCTCACCCAAGGACTATCACTGATGGGATATATAAATCCTACATTTTTTATTTTGACAATTTCCTTTTTAACAACTTCCATCATATTTTGATTTAGTCTTCTTGGAAGATCTATGCAAGGTTTGGCATTTTCTTCTAAACCTATACGATGCATGCAAATAGATGGGTTGATTCCTTCAAGCTCATCAATTGAGTACCCTATTACATATTTATAGCTTCTAAGTTCATTCAACAATTTTTCTTCTTGTTCTTTATTCAATTAAGAATTTATAATGTAAGGAGAGGTGGAATTTGGGTTTAAGAAAGCGTACATCAACCCTAGTGGGAGGGGTTTTAATTCTACCTATTTATTTGGAACAACGGTGTTTCTTTCCTCATTCTCCTTTGATTCTTCCTGACTTGTTAAAATCTTCAAGGCTTCAGGAATCTCCTCATTGAAGGTGGCTTTTGTGTCTTCTTTGTTATCTTCTCTTTCAAAATCATCAATAACAATCTCAACATAATTCTTTTCTTCCTCAAGTAGTGTATCAATAGTATCTATCAAACAAAGATACTCCTTGGAGTTGGGTGCTTTCACGCATAAACATAGAACACACGTTCTTCATATCTAACTCTAACAGTGAGTTTTCCTTCTCTAACATCAAAAGGATAGGATGTAGTATGGAGGAATGGTCTTCTAAAGAGAATTGGGTTTTCTGGACCCTCTTGCATATCTAGGACTACAAAATCACATAGAATGAAAATCTTTCTTATCTGTATGGGAATGTCTTCAATCACTCCTCTAGGATGTTTGATTGAGAGATCAACCAACCAAATTATCATTTATGTTGGTTTCAAGTCTCACAAGTCAAGCTTTTCCCATAGATAAACATGACTCAAGTTGATTCTAGCACCAAGATCAACAAGGCCTTTATCAAAAGTTGAATCTCCAATCTTGCAAGGGAGAGTGAAAGTACCTTGATCATCTACTTTTTTAGGCAGACGGTTCTGGATGATAGAGATTATCCTTTTAGATATCATAATAGTTTTAGCTTGACCAGATATCCTTTTCTTTGTTAATACGTCTTTCAAAAATTAGCATAAGAGGGCATTTTATCTATGACTTCAACTAAAGGTAGATTCACATATAGCTTGTTCAATATGTCCATAAACTTATTGAACTTAACATCATATTTGGTATTAGCAAACCTATAAGGGAAAGGAGCATTACGCTTGCAAGAAGAGTCACCTTGATGCATATTTTTGACAGATTTCTTTCTTTGATTTTCAACAGTCTCCTCAACAATGGTGTCAACAACTTCTTTAGATTTCCTCTTGGTAGGTGGTGCAGAACCTCCTATGACTGCCCCACTCATTAGAGTCATGGATTTTCAAGTCTCCTTGGGATTCATAATCGTTTGACTAGGCAAAGAACCTGAAGTTGCTCCTTGGTTGGCTAAAGCTTGTTGAGCTATTTGGTTCTCCAACATCTTGGTATGGGTGACAATCCCATCAACTTTAGAAGAAAGTTGTGTGATGGAATCCTTCAAGAGATTGTCATGTGCTCGGAACTCATCATTTTGTTGAACCTGTGCAGTCAAAAAAGTCTCAAGGTGACTTTCCAAGATGGACTTTGTTGTGGTTGAGTCATTTGTTGAAGTTGGCTGAAGTTCCTATTGTTGTTGCTGCTATATCCCGGTGGTTGTCGATGGTTGCTTTCATTGGTTGGCGATTGCTCATATGTTATTGACCTTGAGCTTGACCTTGCTGTTGTTGGTTTTGATAGGTGTTGTTCCTATAAGAAAAGTTTGGATGGTCCCTCCTTCCTGGATTGTAGGTCTCTGAGAAAGGATTGTAGGCTTGTCTTTTATTGAAGTTACCTACATCATTGACCTACTCCAACATCTTAGTGGTATTCATCTATGGTACAAAATAAGAAGAAGAGTTGTGGTCGGATGATCCACACGCCTCTCACACTTGCTCAGCTGCTTGAACAGAGTGAGTGGTCAGCTTTTCAAACTTTTGAGTCAAGGCATCAAGTTTGGCTACAATGAGATCTACTGCGTCAACATTGTGCATCCCATTGGATTTCTCACTTGACCCAGTGTAAGAGAAGGGATGACTGGTCTTTTGAAAACTCTTCTTCCTATGGTTAAGTGCCATATCTTCAATATAGCGTATGCTTCACTATAGGACTTGTTCATTAGTGCTCCATTTGCAGTGGCATCATTTGACATATAGGTGTTGTAGAATAACCCGTTATAGAAAGTTTGAAGTAGTAACTAGTTGGTAAAACCATGATGAGGACAAAGGCATTGTAGATCCTTAAATCTCTCCCAAGTTTCATAAAATGTCTCCCCTTCTTGTTGCTTGAAGTTGGTGATTTGGTTCCTCAACTGAGATGTCTTGCTAGGATGGAAATACTTATTAAGAAAAGCATTTAGCAACTGTTCCCAACTGTTAATGGAATGCTTGGGCAAAGAGGAGAGTCATGCCTTGGCTCGGTCTGGTAAGGTGAACGGAAATAGGAGTAGACATACTCCTTCAACTGGAATGACATTGATCTTGAAGGTGTTAATTTACTGCAAAAACTCCGCTATGTTAAGATTTGGATCTTCCATAGGAGTTCCTCCAAAGAGGCTCTATTGGATCATCTGCATGATGGTATGGATGATTGAAGAGTTATTGTCTTTAATGGCAAGATGATCAAGGGCTCCACAAATGTTCATGGAATCTGGCACAACAAACTCTTTAAGAGGGTGGTTGTCCTCCATCTCCGATGCTTGATAGTGGTAGGGTGAAGAAGATGGTGAACGTGTTGAGTGAGGTGAAGGTGTTTGTTAGCCCTCCATGTTTGTGGAGTTATCACCTTTCCTTGCTCTCCTTCAACTAAAAAAAGTTCACTTGATTTCCAAGTCTAGGAGGATGGATGTCTAAAGACCCCTCTTGGGGTGACACATGCAACCTACAAAAGCAATAGATAAGTGATAATCACACTACTAAAAGGGTATCACAGTATCAAAGATGGAAAATGATGACTTAGTCTTGAATACTAACTAGAACTTCTACTCTAACTAAACTATTGTTGCTCCCCGACAACGGCACCAAAAACTTGTTAGCTGTGTGTGCAAGTTTTAAATTTGTAAACTTGAACACTACCTCACAAGTTGACATGTGTGTGTAGTATTATAGAGTTCGTCTAAGGAGCCTGACTAGCTTGAAGCAAAAGAACTAATGTTCAACAATTTATGTCGATTACAATAATAGAGTTTGATTTCAATTAGCTAAAAGACAAGTAAACAACAAAAAGGGCTGAATTTTAAAGGTTGAAAATGGATTTTAGAGAGTCTTGGACATAATATTTCACTACCACACCATCACATCATGTGTAACTATGAAATTAAAGTATTCCATTAATCTGTAAGGAGGTTGTCATCATCATGCACCTCCCGACGACATGAGATGGTTCTCATCTTCGCATAACACTTCCCTATCTATGCTTAGATTCGAACACAACCTTGAACCCTTAATATTTTCCAGCCACTCCCATGGTCAAGAGCACATTGCCATGAATCCTACTCCCTCATATATCCTCCTGAATAGCACAAGGAAGCATAAAACATGTATAAAAGGTGGTCAACCAAGCATACAAGAAATAAAACACCATAGACATCCATGGAGAAGCAAATTAACTAGAATTCAATATAAATTCTGAGTTCACATAAGTAATGGCATGGAAGTTACTCTCCCATGCCAAAGAAGAAGGTTCAAATTGCACATAATGGAGAAACATAAGCACATCATAAAATTTTTAGAGTTTTGCATAGCTAAAGAGAAAAAAAAGCAAAGGGAACCAAAGGTGAAGTTAAGGTAAGTAGAACTCCGACTAGAGGATGAAATTCCACTCTTGGAGCTGCTTCAACTTGGATAATTTTCCCTCCCGAGAAGCTTGAATGAGAAGAAAAGATCTGTTGCACTCTTTGGAGAAGAAATGGTGAAGAATGGAGATTTTTTCCCCAAGAAACCTCTTCTTCTTTCCCAAAATTGCCCTCCTCATGCACTGGAACATCTCTTTGTCGAAATATGTCTCAAATGATGAGTGATAACCACCTCAAGTGGCTGCACTCATTTTTAAAATGAGGGCGGTTGCTACTAAAATCTACAAAAAACTGATGAAGACACATCGTGTGTCATCATGTAATCGGCTGCTGAACTGCTTCCTTGCGATAAGTACACGACGCGTTCCGATAGGGACATGCTATGTAGCTATGATTGGAGTTGATCTGGGAATATAGCACACGTCGTGTGCTATTAAATATACTGCCATGTGCATTGGCAGCATGCTGAAGTTGTCCTTTGAAAGTGCAGATATGCCATGGCTTAATAAAGACACGTCGTGTCTTTTTCTCTATAGTTTGGACATCAAGGCCACTGGAAACTTACACACCCACGTATTAAATAACACACAATGTGTTCTTGCTTCATGATCTCTTTTTGGAAAGTTACACATCATATATTAATAAAGACACGTCGTGTTCAATTTTATTTCTTCAAGATCAACTCTGAATGAGATTCAAGTCAAAGGGAGATCCAACTAAGGTCGGATTTGGGTTGGAGTATCTTCAATTTGTAACTTTTGATGTGTACCTGTGATCAACATCATGCAACAAGTAAAATAACTAAAAGATGGCAAGTTAAGTATGATTAGAGGCTAAGTGGAAGGAAAATGAACTGAATTTGTGTGTGAATGTGTGTAAAAAGTAGATATGAAATGCACACATCATTACTAGTATGAAAAAATTCAAATCATGGTATAGAATGTAACAAAAACTACTGATTTGGATCAAGCATTGGGTTTAGATGCACATTCAATCAAAATTAAGCATTAAAGATGTGATCTTTAGCATAAAAGCCCATCTTAGGTCATTTAAGCAACAATAGGCCATTTAGGGGTACAAAAATATACATGGTTAAAAATTTAGTTTATTTAGATGTTCAAGTGACTGATATTACGTGGACTTCATATTTTGTGGTATAAAGGAGAAACCTTGAGCATTAGATGGAATAAAACATGTATAAAGAGATCAAAAGCTATCATATATAGCATATCAGTGGTATTTCTAACAGAATTAGGTCATGAAAATGGTCTAGTTGAAATAATCTCATTCTCTAGATACAAATTCATATATTATATGGCCAAAATGGTATAATAGATGGTGTTATATGACCTTTGCAAAACTAGGCATGAATTTGAAAAGAGAACGAAGGAGGATACCTTACACATGGATTATCTGGGCCGATATGGCCCCTTATTTTTGATCCAATAGCTTTTCCACATGTCCAAGAGAGGGAGACAAGGGAGAGGGGGTTGTCAACCACTTGGTGCCCTGCGACTAGCCCTCTAGAGCCCAATGACCATCAAACGAGGAAGAGAGACTGAGGGAGAGGGGATTGCGGGCCACGTGCTCTCCTTGACCGACACTCCTACGCCCTTGGATCGACCAAAGATTGCTTGACTGGATTCTACAACTGTGTGAGCCTTCATTCTCCAAGATCCTCATACATGACAACAATAACCAACCCTACAACCAGGGTCGTCGACGTTGTACGGATGGTGAGGAATAGGCTCCTGGTGGTGCAACAAAGGGTGCCGCCCAAACCTTCCGTGGACTCACAGATGCATCGACATCCTAAGATGGGTGTATGGTAGGCTGGCATGGAAAGCCTCAAAGAAATGCCAAGGTGGCACTTCCATGTCTTGTAAAAAATGGAGAAGAGAACACATCAAGCTAGCGTTTACGAGAAGCCAAGGAAGAAGAGGGGGAAACAAGGAAAAGAAGAAAGGAGACGAGATGGGGATTCAAATGGGCATACAATAGGATGAAAAAATAGGTTAGATGAGCTTCGGTTCCATGGCCTCCGGTCATGGTGTACGGAGGTGGAGGATGTGCTCTGACCATTGGATTGGGCTCAAATCTGAGGTGATAGGATCAAATGGCTAGAAACTTGTGGCCTATTATAACTTCACTCATCATTGGATGGTAACACATGATCTGGATTTCTAGGAGATAGAAGAGAGGATCATGTGGGCCGCATGTGCGGGGTTCCCACAATTGGGCCCAAAAACACATAATATTGATTAAAGCACATGAAATTTTATCAAATTTTAAAGGATCATATCTTGAGTTGATCGAAATAAGAAAAATTTTATTCTATTAGAAATATAATTGAAAGCTCCACATTATAAAATACATTAGAGAGGAATTTGGTGACATTAATTGGGTTCAAATTAATTTGTATCATAGTGACATGTTAAGGACTTTAAACTTAGGTTTAGAAGAAAAATGAGTGTCACCACATGACATGTGTACAAAAAATGAACCAATCGAGTTTCAAAAGACATTCAATCTTGAAGTTAAACTCAATATTGAGAAAAAGAGTGAAGGTGAAGTGCATAAAAATACATGAGGAGAGAGAAAAGTCTAGATTATCACACCACCATCCTTTTCCTCCATCATCCACCCACTTCTAGCCATTCCCAGCCACCTTCACCTCCATACACCCATCCAAACTATTGTATTGGGTAAAATCAATGAGAACCAAAGTCAAGGAGTTAAGAAAATCAAGAAGGATGGCCCAAAAGATGAGATCCATCCCTTTCATAAGTTAGGGAGTGAGAGCAACCTCACTTCCATGGGATATATCTTTTTTTTTTGGTGAATCACGCTCCTTTTTTTGATGCATTAAAGAAAAGTGGTATTTACAATGCATTGATTCCTTCCAAGGGAGAATCAGAAAAAAAAAGGAGAAAGAAAAATTGTGCAAGAATACTATATACAAAAAAACAACTCAACCAAGAAATGTGTGCCAGTAAGGAACTGCACACTCCTCCTCACGAAAACCTTCAACAGAGGAAAAACATGTAAAGGCCAGCAAGAGGCAGAGCCAGGAGAAGGTATCGATTCAAGTCAAAATCTCCAATAGCTTCAAAGCATAGCTGAACCATAAAACAAACTCTGAACAGGATCTTAGGGAGCAGGCCACACAATGAACAACTTGAGAAGCAAGGAATCTCTCCAGAGAAGATCAAAAAAATAGCAGAACAAAAGACAGATCAAGCATCTCCATAGCACATCTAGATCACTAAAATAAAGGATCTAACAAATATCATCAATATCCTTCTTGATGATCTTCCACATACTAAGACAATTAAGATATTTCTCATCATGAACTCTGTTGTTCCTTTCACGCCAGATCCATGACATTATACAAAGACTAGCCAGATGTGCCTTTTTATTATCAAACTTGGGCATGCAACTAAGATTAACAGGTCTTCTTGGAATATACTCTTTAGACGCTTCAAACCAAACCTTCTAAGAATATGAACAATCAACCATACAGTGAGAGGTAGTCTCTTCGTCTTCCTTACATAAAAAGCACATAGAAGCTAGATAGAAACCCATTTTTTTCATGTAGGTGGAAGTAGGCAGTCTATTGTGGCCAACTTTCCACGCATGGATCTGATACCGTTTGGACACTTATAGTTGTTAGCAATTTTCCATCCATGAAAAATAATAGCAGTTTGGTTTACCTCCTAAATCGATCTTAGATTGAGTCCTCCTTCCTTCTTTGGCCTAGTGATATTTTCCCACTTAACCAAATGGTGTGTAGACTTCTTATCAATATGTCCCCAAATGAAGTTCCTGTTAAATTTTTCCAAATCCTTAATAATAGAGCATGGAAGCAGAAAGGAAGTAGACCAGTAGAGGCTCATAGTTGTTAGAGTTGAATTAACTAGTTCCACTCTTCCAGCCATGGACAATTGGGAAGCCTTCCAACTATCTAATATCTTCTTAATCTTGTCAATCAAAGGAGTACAATGATCCCTAGTGAGCATGCCAGTGAAAAGAGGTAAGACAAGATAAGATTGAGGTCAACTACCATATTTGAAACCCAAGAGCTCACAAATCTTAGACTTATCAGCACCAATGCTGAAAATAGTTGAGCTCTTCTCTGGATTAACTCTGAGCCCAGTGATATCATGGAAATCATCAGGAACTCTCATAATATTACTAGCATTAACTTTACCAGCTTCACTGAAGACCATAAGGTCATCAACAAAAATGAGATGAGAGACATGCAGTCCATCAGAGACAATCAAAGGTTTGATCTTCTTTTCCTCAACAACCTTGTTCATAAGATGAGTGAAAACTTGCATCACAATGACAAAGAGATAAGGGGAAATTGGATCCTCATGTCTAACACCATTAGAAGGTTTAAAAGATCTAGTAGGTTCCCCATTGAAAAGGATCTCATATGACATGGTAGAAAAGATCTCTTTTAACCAAATGAGCCAACAATGGGGGAAATTCATCTTTCTAATGATATGGAAAAGAGCCTCCCATGCCACTGAGTCATATGACTTAGTAATGTCAAACTTAAGACACATCATGTACCTACCATCATTCCTATTAAAATCATGTTACAGCTCATTTGAAAGTAAAATATCATCTTTAATACTCCTGCCTTTCACGAAGGCACATTGATTGTCGCTTATAATACTAGGAAGAATCCATTGAAGACTTTTGTAGAGAATCTTGGAAATGACTTTATAAAGAACATTGTAGAGAACAATAGACCTCCGGTTTTTAAGCTCCAAAGAATCATTAGACTTTGGAATAAGGGTAATAAAGGTACAATTAGCTTTCCTTAGCAAGTGACCTGTTCTGAAGTAGTGAAGAACACCAAGGGTGATATCATTTTTAATTATAGACCAACAGACCTTCAAGATTTTTTTGTTGAAACCATCTGGATCGGGACACTTATCTGGGTCCATATCTTTAATTTCATCTTCAATCTCAAGGGGGGTGAATACTCTGTCTAAGCTCATCTTAAAGACACTATTCAATGAAGTGAACTTAATAACATCAAGAGCTTTAACATTAACAACATGCCCGTTATTGAATAGATTATAATAGAAAGAAACAATGTGGTTCTTGATATTATCAGAATTGGAGACAATAGTACCTTCAATATTCAGAGCTTTAATATGCACATGCCTTCAGACCTTTATGGAGGAGTAGAAGAATTTAGAATTGGAATCCCCCTCTTTAAGTAGGTAATGTGAGACTTTTGCCGCAACAGAGATTCTTCACTTAGTCTAGCCTGAGCAGCTTCTTTTATACTCATACAAACAAGGTGTTGCAGATTGGGATTGGAAGGGTCAAGATCTAGAAGTCGTTCATTATCAAGTGCTTTAGCCTCCAAAACAGCTACATTCTCAGAAAATTACCCACCTTCTTCTTATTCCAACTAGACAAAAATCCTCAAAGATTTCTCATCTTAGCATAAGCAATAAACATAGGCATGGCTTCTTTATCCATTGACCACCCTTCTTTAACAATATCAACAAAATCAGGTCTATCTGACCGGGCATTAATGAATCTAAAAGGCACATTGATCTTCTTCCTTTCCCCCATTTAAAGATTTAAGATTTTGTGGTCACTGACAAAATTTGTAATAAGAAACCCCACAAAATTATGGAAGATAGACATGAAATCCGCATTATATAATATATGATCAATCTTATAGGTGGTAAATCTACCCCCCTCATGATGATTGTCCCATGAGAAAGCAGGTCCATTCAGTTTAAGATCAAAAAGCCCATAGTTCAACATACATTCATTAAAATCATGCATAGATTTATTCGAAGGAAGCTCTTTGCCAATCTTTTCTTCATACCTTCTCACAACATTAAAGTCCCCTAAGATCAACCAGGGACCACGAATACTAGCATTAATATCTTCAATGGAAATCCACAAACTACTTCTATCTGAATCAAGGTTGTGGCCATAAGCAACATTAAGATTAAAACTTGAGTTCTCAAGAACCACCTCCGCATGAATATTTTGATCAAATTCAGAAATCTTGAAAATGGAACATACATTCACTTTCCAAAGAACTACCACTCTACTAAGAACATGTGAACTATGGTTCAAAATCCAATCATATTCAGGGAAAAACTTATTAAAAAGCTTTGAAGAATTCTTCTTTCTAACTTTAGTTTCAACAAGAACAAGAATATCAGGTTTATACCTATTTATTTCTTCCTGGATTCTAGGATCTTTGATGTTGAGCCCCCGGACATTCCAGGAGATGATATTTAGAGAATTTTCATCCATTTGATTTCTTTTTCCCCAATACTTCACTGGGTTGATTCTTTTCATGATTCATATCAACTACAAAATCATCTTCATCACTATCAAGATGCTCAAAACGATTCCTTAGAACAGAATAACTATGGGAATTGAAACCACAATTTGGGCTCAAAGGACTATTCTTTATCTTCCTAGATTTCTTTGGCTTATTAAATCCATCAGTATCTTTATCTTGCAATCTAGTACCTTCAGAAGAGTTTGGTGGAGTGATTAAATCGACAACCGCTATCAGTGAATCTCCTAATACTTCATTAGTTATTTCATCAGTTAATGCTTCACTTGTCCCATGGGATTCTTTAGTGTCTAAATCCTCTTGGATCCTTGGTTCGACATTCGGAGCAGAATTAGCAATAGGCAAGCTAGTCTCATTAGATTTATGAACTTCCTGATTTAACACAAGATCATTATTCACATTCACATTACTCGCAACTTGCTTGAAATCTTGGATCATGGAGTCAATATTCGGTACAGAAGTAGCAATAGACAAACTAGACTCATTAATATTCAGAGCTTCCTGACTCAAAACAGAATCACTATTCTCAATCTCTTTATTCGCACCTTGAGAGGAGTCAGGAATTTCAATATCAACTGTATTACTCAAAGAAGTTATATCACAACTCTTAGTTTGAGAGATAGAAGCTTTATCGAGAGATGGCTTATCAGTGGATTTTTGCTGCTGCTTCTTCTCAACCCATACCAACTTTCTTCTTGTAAGCTCAGTATCCACTGGAGAATGACAATTAGAATGACTGAAGCATTTACAACCAAGACAAGCCTTGGGCCGCCACTCATATTCAAAAGAAACTTTATGTAAATCGCCTTTTTCATTAGCAATCTCTTCACTCTTCGGGAATGCCGAATTTGTTGCCATCAGAACTTGGATCCTAGTGAACTCTAGAAATTTTAGATCAAAAGTAGCTCTATTGGTATGTATTAGAGTACCTTGGAATGAACCCAGTGTTGTGAACATTATCTGATCCCAAAGTTCTAAAGGCAGATCATGAATTCTGACCCACACCGGGACATCAAGAAGTTTGTATCTGTAAAAAATCTGACCAGGAGACCATCTAGTAAGAATCAGAGGGTGTTCCTTAACAAAGTAGGCTCCACCATCAATGACATCATTCAGATCTGAACTCTCAGTGAACTTAATGAGGAAGAATCCCCTGACATGACTCAAAACCTCCACCTTCCCTTTCAGAATCCATGTTCTATTAAGATACTATTCAAGCATACCGACATTTGGATCCAGGCCAACCACATAGCCGGTGAGGCATTTTCTCCATTTCTCTGCATTCTTCAGTGCTTCCTCCTGTGGGTAAATGATTTTCTTCTCCTTAATTTCAATCTCCATTTTCTCTAATGCGGTCTCACCTACTACTTTTTCTTGTAGTACTCACCCCAACGGAGAGGAGGAAGCATCACTGCCAGATCTAGATTGTCACTTCCCCTATCACTGCTGACACCCTTCAAGCGTAAATGGCATTGTTATAGTGAAGTCCCATTTATTAATAGGGATATATCTCTTCTTCAACCTCTTTTCTCTACTTTTCCTCCATTTATGTTCAAATGATGTTCTTCCATCTTTGTTCAGTGCCAACTATGTTTGTCCATTGCTAGTTGAGCTCCTTCTTGGCTATGTAGCCCGTTTTGGGCATATATATATACTTTTACCTTATGCAAGTAGTTATATTCTAGATATAGTACATTTTTTGTTCGATCTACTCTTTTTGGTTATGATTGTTGGGTTGGTTGATCTCTTTCTTGCTTGAACCTTCATTTCTACCAAGATCAAGAGATTAGTTGTAGAAATGGATAAGAGAAGGTAGTTTGGAATGAAATATGAAAGGAGGACATTCATGGGAGGATCTAACTAGAAGACATGTAGGAGAGATCCTACCAGAACCTTTGATCCGATCAGGCTCAGTTGGACACGATCAAGTTTAAATGAAGTCGGTCGGGTCCACCTTCACCTGCCTGGGTCCACGATCTGTGTTTTGCACAGATTCTCTATTGTTTCTAACAACTTTGAATAATTTGGACCTGAGAGGTATTAGTAATATTTAGGGGTGTTGATCCATTATCCTTGAGAGGAGATTAGGATTTTGGATGGGATTTTATTCACACTGCACGAGAGCGAGTTGGATGAACCTCGTAAGGATAGTTACCATGATACATACTATGTTTGGAGGTTAGACACTTGCTATTGTGTTTGAGGGTTGTCTACACCCAAAAAGGTGTACATAGACTGCCCAACTTGTGTTTACATAGCCATGAACTCCTCCTAGTTAGTAGGACTCTAAGGAATCTATTTTCTTTACTTTGTTTTGTTTTGTTTCATATTATTTTTCTAGAATAGTTATAGTTCTTTACTTATATCAACTACCAATTTTGCTTAATTAACATAAGAGCGGGATCTTAAGCATCGTAAACATCCCCCTGTCCCTGTGTTCGATCCGATATATCTAATTAGACCCCATATTGGGTTGTGGGGTACTTGAAGGTTTTGTGTTATAAAAGTCTGATTCATCTTTGGGATCACACCTCCACTTTTGGGAGTGCTATCTCAGGGCCTATTAGTCATGTCAAGATAGAGGATGACTATCATATTTTAATAGGTGACTTTGACATTTTTGAGGATGAAATGCATGAATTTGTAGCATAATTCTCCCATTGATGAATCTCAATTGATGTAGCTTGATTAATTTTGATCGAGCTTAATCCAATATTCTCCACTTTTGTGATATCTCAAGTATTTATTCATTAGAAGGGTGTTTAGAAAAATTAGATCAAAGGATGAATACATAAATATTGTGCTTATAATGTATTATGGTTCTAAGGTTAGCTGATTATAATACATCCACAAAATCGGATGTTATCAATTAACCCCTTACTTAACAACTAGCTTTTCCTCAAGATAATCATCATAATCAGAATGTAGAGCCAAACGAGTTACAAGATAGAACATTCTTGCAAAGGCCAAAAATAATGAATGATAAAATCATTGTGCTAGCCTCTTATCAAGACATATTGCAAACTTTTAGATGACTAATCCTCCTAAAACATTACACGCCTTTGGATTGTATTGTTCTTTCTTTCTTGGCTTTCATTTGTTATGTATGGGTTTTTAGTCATTTTCACATGCATATTTTCCTTGATTTTATATGTTGACTTATAATTATTTGATTAATTATGCATGAAATGCTATCAATGGCATGTTCTATTCAAATGCATCAAATTATATGATTTTTACTATTTAAGATGGTTTAATATTTTTCCCAAGTACTTATCAACATTCTTGTGCATTTTCAGGTATAATCGAGCTTCACATACTCGGTACTACCCACACCAAAAGTTGGTGGTACTGACTTCACGTCAGTACTGGGCCAGAAGTCTTTCCCAGACTTAGTACTACTGACACTCAAATTCGATAGTACCAAAGCCTCATTAGTAGAGCGCAAGAATGAATCACTGAAACTCGATACTACCGAGTCCACAAACTCGATACTATTGTGATGGCATCAGTGAAGTAGTGCTCGAGTGACCTAAAGACTCGATGATATCGATACAAGTCGATAGTACTGACATTATGATGAATTGTGAATACTCTAGAAACTTGGTACTATCGAATTTCCATTCAGTACTACCGAGTCTGCCCGATCAGGCTATCTTAAGATAGCACTCTAATCCAACAGGTGGCATTATTTTATACCTTAAGTGATTCCTATGACTTGAGGGGAGTTCGGCCAGGCAAAAGAGGGCAGTCATTTTCCATTGCATGACACCAGATAAAGAAAAGAGAAGAGTAAGGAACCAAAGGATTCACTCAAGACGATCCAAGCACCTCCGGAAGGCAAATCTATAGTTGAAAGACAACAGATTCCACACACGACGTAGGGGATCATCCGGATCAGTCATTCTCCAGGGGTTACTTAGTCTTTCTAATGTTTCCCACATTTTTCTCTTTCTCTACCATGTATTTGTCAATAAAAACCATGCGGGGCTAAACCCCTTAATTCCTTAGGATCCGGGAGTAGCACGAATATGTATTGTAATTGATTTCCATGCATTAACATCATCTTTATCCCTATTTTCAGGATATAAATCTATGAGATTGTCATGTTCTATTTATGCATGATCACCATAGATAGATTATCACACCCTTCATCGTTTTAGGAGATAGGTTAAGGGTTGGAAAAGAATAAATTTATCCATTTATTGCACCCCTTGCGAAAGGATGGAGAATAAACAGGAGGAGAAACCCATATATTAATCGTAAAGCACATATCTAACAAACCAATTACTATGGAAATGAGATTGGCATTAGAATAGGTAGTAAACTACACTACAGGAGTGGGTAGTTCTGACTATAGACTCTTTATCAAGGGATGGGGGTGATAGATATTAGTGTGTGGAATAAATTACAATGTTATCTATGGTGAAACCATTGTCCTGAGGAATTCCCTTAAATTTTAGTAACTTAATTGTTAAGTTTTTTTTGTTATGCAATTATTTCTATTCAATTTAACCAATTCACTTTCACCATCCTAGCTAATTAGACCATAGTTAGTAGTAGAATTATGGAGAACTTTTCCTTTTGTTCGACTCAGGCCTCAAAAAGGCCTTTATTACTTTGATACGTTCACTTGCGTATAACACACGATAAACACGTGTCAAGTTTTCTGTGCCATTGTCAGGGAAGCAACAACATCCATCACTTTGAGTGTCGTGGTCGTCCACTCTAGGCTAACCCTTTTTTTAGTTTTGGTTCACTTAAAGATGAATCATAATATCATTATTGTTTCTAGCTCCACTATCATACTCTGACAATTATTTTGTTACTTTCACGTACTGGTGTATGGTGCATACTCAAGCCCACGATTACGGAGAACCATCTTTGCCGGGTTTTGGGCCAGCATAACTCCTTCATAGAGAGTGGGAATTTGGAAGGTCTATAGATAGATTCAACCAAACTCCACCACTGACACCTCCACCTGAAGGACCTGAAACACCAAAAGAACCTAAGTTAGCAGAAATGGGTGATGGAGCAGAGGAGCAAACAATATGGGAGAGGATCAGAGCCTCTTCCTCAATATCTCAAAAGGGACCAATCAAAGACAAGCCATCAAAATGGGTATCTACAAGATTGATCCATGGTTGATCTCTTTAGTTAAATCTCAAGCTTTTCAAGGTTACAGTTCTGAAGACCCGATGGTGCACATCAGTAACTTTGTTGAGAACTATGATATGGTCAAAATAGATAGAGTACCGGTGACTGTCATATATCTGAAACTATTCCCATCATATATAGAAGACAACATAAAGTTGTGGTTTCACAATATTGATGATGAGTGTATTGAGACGTGGGATCAGATGATCAACGCCTTCTTCGAGCGTTACTTTCCTCCACAGAAGACAAATGACCTGGTGAAGAGGATCCATAATTTCAGACAACAAGCTGACGAATCCTATTCAGAAGCATGTAAGAGATTCCGGAATATGCTACGAAAGGTACCACATGATGGTATTGACTTGTTGGGGCAAGCAAAGATTATCTACTACGACCTACACAAGGGAGAAAGAACTTCGCTTGACAGTGCATGAGTAGGGTTCTTCCTCAACAACAAACCCACCCACTATCATGACATATTAAAGAACATGTCCAAGAACCAGTCAAGGGGCGATGAGAGAGAGCTTTCAACAACCGTCAAAAGTGTCATCTAGTCTAAGGTCCACCTCTACGTTAAATGAGAAGCTGGACCAGATTGCTAAAAAGTTGTGCTCTAATGACAAACCACCCCCAGAAGAAGAAGATGAAGAGTGCAAGTTTGTAAACCAACAACAGCAGTATAGGAGCAATGACTACACATGGAGGAAGGATCTCAAGTTTTCATGGAAGGATCCTAATAATTTCCAACAAGACCCATCTCAGGCGCAACAACCCAAGCCACAACAATTTGGTGGCCAGGCACAATATCTTCAAGAATAAAAGACGATTGACTGTATTGAAGAGATGCTTGGAAAGTTGGTCAGTCAGAATGAAGTGCTTATAGGTCAAACTCAGAGAGAACTACAAAACCAAGGGGCACGGATCCGCAACATAGAAACTCAAATTTCTCAAATAGCAGCGGATGTGGGTACATTTGAGTTGCCAAACCAGAAGGGGTTTCCAGCAAATACTAACGTGCCTATTGGAAATCAACACATCAAGGCAGTCCTACTCCATAGTGGTAAGATGCTATTGAATGTTGCACCAGCAAGATTAGATGCAGGTGAAGTTACAGGAACAACAACTCAGACTGTGATAGCAGATGTAGATAAACCAGACAAGTTGGAATAGGAGAAGACAAATGAGGAGCACATTGATGAGGTGGAGGATACAAGATCAAAAGAATATGTCCCTCATCACTAGAGGACACCACTGACCCCAGTTCCCTTTACAAATTGCTTTAAGGCAACCAAAGTAGATCGGAAGTTCTAGAAATTCTTAGATGGCTTCAAGAAATAATCTGTCAACATTCCACTCATTAATGCAATTGAGCAGATACCATCATATGGAAAGTTCTTGAAAGACATAATCAATAAGAAGAGAAGGATACCTAAGGCTGATGTGGTGGTGTTAAAGGAGCAAGTGAGTTCTTTTATTCTGGGAACACTACCCCCTAAAAGACAAGACCTTGGTTGTTTCAACATCACATGCTTCATAGGAAAGACCAAGTTCGGTGAAGCTCTATGTGACTCAGGGGCTAGCATCATCCTCATGCCTCTGTCAACTTTCAAGAAGCTATGTCTTAAGGAGACAAGGAAAAGTAGTATGTCTATTGAATTGTAGACAAATCTATGGTCAGGCCATAAGGAATTTGTGAAGATGTCCTAGTGAAATTGGATATATTTGTTTTTCCCACTGATGTAGTGGTAATGGAAATGGAGGAGGTTAAAGGCAACAAACTCTTTCTAGGTAGGCCATTCCAAGCCACTGCTGATATGATTCTAGAAATGGGAAGAGGACGTCTAACCATGGGCACCCATGATGACTGGTTTGAGATTAAGATACATGGGCACTCAAAGGAAAGAGGGGATACATCATAGTACAACATGGTACAACACATGGAGGGCAAGATTTCTCTGTGTCTAGGGAAGGCATTCCTTGATATGGATCATGTGATGAACAAGGTGGAAAAAGACACTCTAGCAGTTGATATAATTGAAAACACTAAGGTGATCTCATTAAAAGAAGTAATGTGTTACCTAGATGATACAGAAGAAGACAATGATCCGGATACCATAGAGGAGGTCACTGCTGATTCCTTGATGCAGACATATCCACAGTTACCCTTAGAAGCATTCTTAATGAATAAAGTAGAGGATAACACACATAGTCGTTCTGTAGAGGGGTGTGTATTGATGTTGAAGGCGGTACCTTGGTATTACGCAAGACATTTTGAAGAGTTGGGACCACCTCCCCCACCACTAGTCCCATCTTTGTTGAGCCCACCTAAGTTGGAATTGAAGTCGTTGCTGCCACATCTAAAGTATGTCTTCCTGGCTACAGAAGAGAAACTCCTGGAGATCATATCATCAACCTTGAGCGGTGAAGAAGAAGGGCAATTGCTTGCTGTGTTGAAGAACCACCGAGCTGCTTTTGGGTGGCCTATAGAGGACATCAAAGGAATCTCTCCGAGCTTGTACCAACACAAAATCCGACTAGAAGAAGGATCTAAGGCAATAGTTCAACCTCAATGACAACTCAATCCTATCATGATTGAGGTAGGAAAGAAGGAAGTGGGTAAGATCCTATCGACATGTATCATTTATGCAATTTTATATTCTATGTGGGTTAGCCCAACTCAAGTAGTTCCTAAGAAAGGTGGAATCTGTAACATCCTCAATTTCATAGCTAATGTAAGCCTTTAATGTGGGGTTTTCTAGTAAGTGTATGCCAGGGGACTTAATGAACCTAACATGGCTAAGTTTGTAATTAAGTTTACAAAATTTGTGATACAAGTCATCTGGTCAACCAATACACACATAACAACTTAAATGTGTATGATTGTAGTTGGTTTTATATGAATATAAATGAATTATTCCTATGTACAATCATGTGACAAATATATATTATGATGAATCCAGTTCATGGCTTGAGCCTTAGACCTAACTTAGGTCTTCATGTTGTGTAACTAAAGAAATATTGATCACATGTGTTATACATGATCTTGAATTGAGAAATTATATTGATTGAAGACTTATTTTCATGGTTTGGAATACAATTAATCGCATGGACCCTTTAAAATACTAAGGGATGGGCCATGTGCTCTATAGCCCAATTCCAGCCCTGTTGGACCAATTAAGTTTTACAAATAGGTCCTTAGAGTACAAATTGAGAATTAAGTATTTCATGGTCATAATGAATGCTCAAAATATTTTTAGTAGAATAATAATTAGAATATAAGATGGTGGGAGAAATTTCAGATGGTTTTGATGTATATAGTAGCCTAGGTAATTAAATTAGTAATTATAATATTTTTATTTAAAAGACATGTTTGGAGTGTTTGTACAGCTAGTTTTTACTTAAAATCTTGCTCATGTGAAGTTGATGATAATATAGTATTTATCCCAAAATTTGAAGTCAAATCGAGCTATAGGGTGGACTATATAAATATTTCTTTGATTTGGAGTTTTATCAAAAAGAAGAAGAAAAAGAAAATAAAAAAGCAGGGCGACTCCAGTCCATATCGGACTGAAGAGCCACGCCCAATAGAGCAGGGGGTAGAATAGAGCCCCCACAAATGGGAGCCTTGCTCGTGATTCGGAGGAATAGAGGCTATAAAACCTCTCGATCCTTATGCTTAATGACGGCCGAACCTTATTCTGGGGTTTTTGATGCGAACGAGAGCGAGAGAAAGAGAAGGCGGGGAGAGGATCCATGGCGGCAGAAGTAGGGTAGAGGCTAACATATTCGATCTTGGACTAATGGTGCTTCTAGATGGTGCCTCCAAGGGAAGGGAGGTCGTACGGAGGTAACTGGCTCTGGGGCGCAAGCTATGATGACCTGGCTGTCGAGATTGAGGGTGCCAAAGGCAAACCCGACGACTGCGACAGCCTACACGTAGAACAGGGGACCTCCCCTCATTCTGTTCATGGGTGAGGAAGAAGCTGGATCCAGTTGGATCCGTGACCAGCTAAGGAACAAAAGAGAAGGGGCGCCACCATCTATGCCCTTTGGATTCCAAATCGACGGCTGATATCAATCCAAATAGAGGTAACTTCTAAAATTCATATCTTGAGATTGGGAAGTCAGATTTAATCAAACAAGATACCTGTAGAAAGCACATGATGAGTAATATCACATAAAAATACTTCTAGATTATGATTTTGATATCTGATATTTATTAAAAACAGTGTATTCAAAACTATATGATTTTGATGTTTGGTCAATTAAAAATAGTAAACGCCTTTAAAATTCATGCAAATTTTACTACATGTGTATTATGATATTCTTAACATAAGATTTGAAAGCCTGATCTTTATTATATGAAGTTGTATTGAGGTTTTTGATATAAACCCTAATAAGGGTATTTCACCCATGATATGATTTTTAAATGACCTGATATTTTAATATATGATCATTCCTACATTTTATGAGTACTTTTCTAGAGATTTGATGAAGTTTCTTGTGCTATTACATTAGTATTTAGTTTTAGATGAGTAGCCATTATGAACGAATAATAAATGATTATCCTGACACTATAAGTGATATATGTATGGCCAATTAGGCCTGATATTAGTAATGTGATGGTATTCTACTTTGTTTTCCTAATTGAGTCAGTAAGTTTAGAATATGTGACTATGTTTGAGAATTATTCTCATTATATGAAGTACATGTTCATATTAGTGCATAAGACGATTTATGTTTTATTTTAGTATAAAGATAATACTAATTATATAGTATGAGTTTTATTTTATTCAACACCAAGATTTTATGGTGATTTTAGATTAAAGTTATGTTTAGTCTAAATAAGAACCCTAAGTTGGTATATATAGTGAGGAAGATGGGGTTTTGAGATTTAGAAATAAGAAGAGGGAACATGTAGTTGGACTTATAGAACTTTGATTATATCCAAGTGATTAAGATTTGGAACAAGAAATCAAGACTAAGTTAAGGAAATCATCAACACAAAAGGTAAGTGGTCCATGCCCATGAGTACTCATGTTTTAAGTTCAATATGTTTACATGTCTCCTATTAAGACTTTTATAATTTATATGGTTCAATGTTCTAAGATTTTAAGGAAAACAAGAATATTCTCATATCTCTATCGTTATGCAAGTTCAGATATGCAAAATCTCAAATAGAGACATGTTGCTCAAAATAGTTGTTACCCATGGACCAAGTCCATGAGTAAGTTAAAGAATCATGTTCCTACAAGATCTCTTAGAAATGTTCGAAATTAATGAATAAGATTGTAAGATAAGATATGCAAGTAATGTAGCCATACTTAGTTGGTGATTGGTGATAGTTTTGTATTGAGAATTTAAGTACACATATGTTGCCATGATTTCACATATTTATAGGCATAACTATGTATTACGATTTCAAGTAGAAACATGCCATTAAGATTTCATGCATATGTATAGATATAACAACTATATTCCTTAGAATGAATAATATCTAGAATTTAATTACAATATAAGAATATGAATTTCAGAATATTAAGACATGGTCTACTTTTAGAAATGAAGGTACTTTTGGGATCACAATGTATTATAAAAATGAGTTCATGATGGCATTATAAGATAATGACACATTAAGTTATGATTAGGTTGCAATACAATATTTTATAAGATTTCTATATTTATATTTAAGGTTTAATCTGTAAGTTCATATGCAAAGTTTTGGGGTAACACCATATCTTCTAAGAAGGATTGAACCATCTTGTCAGAATTGATATTTTTAGATATGTTTTACTTATGATACTTTCATAAGCTTGACTTAAGATACTTTGTATACTTAATATTTCTATATTCATGTCAGATCCTTTCTCATAAGACATTAGACTCATTTATGATATAATTGGTATAATGAAGTAATCTTACCAAATAAGAGTTTTAGAATAAGGTTTACCCAGATAATGAGATACATGTTCAAATCCAACAATGAATTCAGTTTAGAATTTAAGAATAAGATATTCAGATTCAGAATTAGACTACTCACCGTGTGAGTAGCCAGATTTTGAATAAAGATACATGATATGGGTTATAGACCCGATCACAATTATGTTGTAATTTGAAATATATATCCAATTCCATAATAGATTCAGTTCATATTTGAAAGAGTAAAGATTTCGATTCAGATTTTAGATTAAAAACTAAGTACATGTTTAGTACTCAGTTTCAGATAAGTTCAGATCAGAGTTTAGTAAAGATAGACTTAAGATAATTAATTCATAACCTTCACATAATACATTATATAATAAGTCCTCACGAGAGAGTCCTGGGACGATTCAGAGGGTGCATTGCGCCAGACACTGTGGGTGTCACAGAGGGTATGTTATGCCAACAGAGGGTGTGTTGCACCATAGAGGACAGTTTAGTGTCAACAGTGGGCACATTGTTCCAATAGAGGGTGCATTGCACCATAGAGGACACTTCAGTGTCAACAGAGGAGGACTTATTGTATAATGGTGGCCACAAATAGATAAAAATCGTAAGTAAAAGATACTTAAGATTAGAGCATGTCTGTAATCTCATCCACGAGTGTGATGAGAGGAATTCAGATAAGATATTTATGATCTATACACTTTGGCGTAGGCCATGAGACCCAGAGTATAGGTCTCTAGAAAGAAAGAATAGAAAATAAGATTTTGAGTAATGAGAGATAATATGTTTCTAGATTTAATCAGATTTAAATGTTCATTTCATATTTATGATGTTCAAGAATCTTTTTAATATTTTAGTTCTTTGGTAATGTATATTTTAGAATACTCATGCCGCTTTCTCTAACGTATGTTTTTCCCAATGCATGGTTGGGGACGCGATGTTCGCGAGATTTGGAGCAATTGAAGAACAAAGGGACCAGCAAAGGCCTAAGAGACTTTCAAGCTTTCCTAGTGGGGTGCCATCTACCTAGATGATCCTGAGTATTGACATCTTTTTATTATGATGCATAAATATGATGTAGTTTTATGTTGACAAAAAGATATGTATGAATCAGTTTTACTAGTTTTGCAAAGTGTTTCATTTACTTTTATTGCAATGGTTATCATGTTTGTGACACTCCCAGAAAAAGAAAACTTATTGCTTCCTCTCATGTGTTATGAAAATCTGGGTGTTACAATATGGTATCAGAGCAATTTGGTAAATGTACACTAGGAAAATATGATTCTCGTAGTCACCCTAGGATGAAGATGAGAGATTAGGGTTTAGGGATAGATTCCAAAAAGGAATACCATAACCTAGAACGGTTAAGAGTCTTAACCTCAGAATATATATATATATATATATATATATATATATATATATATATATATATATATCTTAGAGATAGAAGTCAACCTAGCCTAGAGCTAAAGTAGCAACCTAAACCTAGCTAATGAGATAGCTCTCCATCCTCAATGGTTATGGCCAGACAATTGAGAATGGAAGAGGGATGTCATGAGCATTAGGCTTTGATGCATATCTCATTTCTTACTAGTGCATGTGGTATGGGATACATGTATTAGTAGGTTAGTGAGAGGTAGTATGTCAGGATCCCACATCTCTTGGTATGTGCCTGATCACCACATATCTAGGAATGTAGGAGTTACCTAAAGAACCTAAGATTTGACAATCATGTACACCTAATGTTAGAAAGTCATGACAAGGTTGAGTCAGATGCCCTAAGTGTAGAGACCAATTTAGCTTCATAGACCTTAAGTATGAGTTGAGTAGTAGACCAAGGTAACAAGTAATGCTCACATAATCATTTAGTGAGATACGTTACATATCTCTTTTCATGCAAAAGTTTGAACATAAGTGTGCCTTACAATAAATTAAGAGGTAAGTAGAACCCTAAGGTGGGTAGTAGCCTAGAGAAATTTCAAGGATGAAATTTATTTCAAGGTGGGTAGAATTGTAACATCCTCAATTTCATAGCTAATGTAAGCCTTTAATGTGGGGTTTTCTAGTAAGTATATGCCAGGGGACCTAATTAACCTAACATGGCTAAGTTTGTAATTAAGTTTACAAAATTTGTGATACAAGTCATATGGTCAACCAATACACACATAATGACTTAAATGTGTATGATTGTAGTTGGTTGTATATGAATATAAACGAATTATTCCTATGTACAATCATGTGACGAATATACATTATGATGAATCCAGTTCATGGCTCGAGCCTTAGATCTAGCTTAGGTCTTCATGTTATGTAACTAAAGAAATATTGATCACATGTGTTATACATGAGCTTCAATTGAGAAATTATATTGATTGAAGACTTATTTTCATGGTTTGGAATACAATTAAGCTCATGGACCCTTTAAAATACTAAGGGATGGGCCATGTGCTCTATAGCCCAATTCCAACCCTGTTGGACCAATAAAGTTTTACAAATAGGTCCTTGGAGTACAAATTGAGAATTAAGTATTTTATGGTCATAATGAATGCACAAAATATTTTTAGTAGAATAATAATTAGAATATAAGATGGTGGGAGAAATTTTAGATGGTTTTGATGTATATAGTAGCCTAGGTAATTAAATTAGTAATTATAATATTTTTATTTAAAAGACATGTTTGGAGTGTTTGTACAGCTAGTTTTTACTTAAAATCTTGCTCATGTGAAGTTGATGATAATATAGTATTTATCCCAAAATTTGAAGTCAAATCGAGCTATAGGGTGGACTATATAAATATTTCTTTGATTTGGAGTTTTATCAAAAAGAAGAAGAAAAAGAAAATAAAAAAGCAGGGCGACTCCAGTCCATATCGGACTGAAGAGCCACGCCCAATAGAGCAGGGGGTAGAATAGAGCCCCCACAAATGGGAGCCTTGCTCGTGATTCGGAGGGCTAGAGGCTATAAAACCTCTCGATCCTTATGCTTAATGACGGCCGAACCTTATTCTGGGGTTTTTGATGCGAACGAGAGCGAGAGAAAGAGAAAGCGGGGAGAGGATCCATGGTGGCAGAAGTAGGGTAGAGACTAACATATTCGATCTTGGACTAATGGTGCTTCTAGATGGTGCCTCCAAGGGAAGGGAGGTCGTACGGAGGTAACTGGCTCTGGGGCGCAAGCTATGATGACCTGGCTGTCGAGATTGAGGGTGCCAAAGGCAAACCCGACGGCTGCGGCAGCCTACACGTAGAACATGGGACCTCCCCTCATTCTGTTCATGGGTGAGGAAGAAGCTGGATCCAGTTGGATCCGTGACCAGCTAAGGAACAAAAGAGAAGGGGCGCCACCATCTATGCCCTTTGGATTCCAAATCGACGGCTGATATCAATCCAAATAGAGGTAACTTCTAAAATTCATATCTTGAGATTGGGAAGTCAGATTTAATCAAACAAGATACCTGTAGAAAGCACATGATGAGTAATATCACATAAAAATACTTCCAGATTATGATTTTGATATCTGATATTTATTAAAAACAGTGTATTCAAAACTATATGATTTTGATGTTTGGTCAATTAAAAATAGTAAACGCCTTTAAAATTCATGCAAATTTTACTACATGTGTATTATGATATTCTTAACATAAGATTTGAAAGCCTGATCTTTATTATATGAAGTTGTATTGAGGTTTTTGATATAAACCCTAATAAGGGTATTTCACCCATGATATGATTTTTAAATGACCTGATATTTTAATATATGATCATTCCTACATTTTATGAGTACTTTTCTGGAGATTTGATGAAGTTTCTTGTGCTATTACATTAGTATTTAGTTTTAGATGAGTAGCCATTATGAACGAATAATAAATGATTATCCTGACACTATAAGTGATATATGTATGGCCAATTAGGCCTGATATTAGTAATGTGATGGTATTCTACTTTGTTTTCCTAATTGAGTCAGTAAGTTTAGAATATGTGACTATGTTTGAGAATTATTCTCATTATATGAAGTACATGTTCATATTAGTGCATAAGACGATTTATGTTTTATTTTAGTATAAAGATAATACTAATTATATAGTATGAGTTTTATTTTATTCAACACCAAGATTTTATGGTGATTTTAGATTAAAGTTATGTTTAGTCTAAATAAGAACCCTAAGTTGGTATATATAGTGAGGAAGATGGGGTTTTGAGATTTAGAAATAAGAAGAGGGAACATGTAGTTGGACTTATAGAACTTTGATTATATCCAAGTGATTAAGATTTGGAACAAGAAATCAAGACTAAGTTAAGGAAATCATCAACACAAAAGGTAAGTGGTCCATGCCCATGAGTACTCATGTTTTAAGTTCAGTATGTTTACATGTCTCCTATTAAGACTTTTATAATTTATATGGTTCAATGTTCTAAGATTTTAAGGAAAACAAGAATATTCTCATATCTCTATCGTTATGCAAGTTCAGATATGCAAAATCTCAAATAGAGACATGTTGCTCAAAATAGTTATTACCCATGGACCAAGTCCATGAGTAAGTTAAAGAATCATGTTCCTACAAGATCTCTTAGAAATGTTCGAAATTAATGAATAAGATTGTAAGATAAGATATGCAAGTAATGTAGCCATACTTAGTTGGTGATTGGTGATAGTTTTGTATTGAGAATTTAAGTACACATATGTTGCCATGATTTCGCATATTTATAGGCATAACTATGTATTACGATTTCAAGTAGAAACATGCCATTAAGATTTCATGCATACGTATAGATATAACAACTATATTCCTTAGAATGAATAATATCTAGAATTTAATTACAATATAAGAATATGAATTTCAGAATATTAAGACATGGTCTACTTTTAGAAATGAAGGTACTTTTGGGATCACAATGTATTATAAAAATGAGTTCATGATGGCATTATAAGATAATGACACATTAAGTTATGATTAGGTTGCAATACAATATTTTATAAGATTTCTATATTTATATTTAAGGTTTAATCTGTAAGTTCATATGCAAAGTTTTGGGGTAACATCATATCTTCTAAGAAGGATTGAACCATCTTGTCAGAATTGATATTTTTAGATATGTTTTACTTATGATACTTTCATAAGCTTGACTTAAGATACTTTGTATACTTAATATTTCTATATTCATGTCAGATCCTTTCTCATAAGACATTAGACTCATTTATGATATAATTGGTATAATGAAGTAATCTTACCAAATAAGAGTTTTAGAATAAGGTTTACCCAGATAATGAGATACATGTTCAAATCCAACAATGAATTCAGTTTAGAATTTAAGAATAAGATACTCAGATTCAGAATTAGACTACTCACCGTGTGAGTAGCCAGATTTTGAATAAAGATACATGATATGGGTTATAGACCCGATCACAATTATGTTGTAATTTGAAATATATATCCAATTCCATAATAGATTCAGTTCATATTTGAAAGAGTAAAGATTTCGATTCAGATTTTAGATTAAAAACTAAGTACATGTTTAGTACTCAGTTTCAGATAAGTTCAGATCAGAGTTTAGTAAAGATAGACTTAAGATAATTAATTCATAACCTTCACATAATACATTATATAATAAGTCCTCACGAGAGAGTCCTGGGACGATTCAGAGGGTGCATTGCGCCAGACACTGTGGGTGTCACAGAGGGTATGTTATGCCAACAGAGGGTGTGTTGCACCATAGAGGACAATTTAGTGTCAACAGTGGGCACATTGTTCCAATAGAGGGTGCATTGCACCATAGAGGACACTTCAGTGTCAACAGAGGAGGACTTATTGTATAATGGTGGCCACAAATAGATAAAAATCGTAAGTAAAAGATACTTAAGATTAGAGCATGTCTGTAATCTCATCCACGAGTGTGATGAGAGGAATTCAGATAAGATATTTATGATCTATACACTTTGGCGTAGGCCATGAGACCCAGAGTATAGGTCTCTAGAAAGAAAGAATAGAAAATAAGATTTTGAGTAATGAGAGATAATATGTTTCTAGATTTAATCAGAGTTAAATGTTCATTTCATATTTATGATGTTCAAGAATCTTTTTAATATTTTAGTTCTTTGGTAATGTATATTTTAGAATACTCATGCCACTTTCTCTAACGTATGTTTTTCCCAATGCATGGTTGGGGACGCGATGTTCGCGGGATTTGGAGCAATTGAAGAACAAAGGGACCAGCAAAGGCCTAAGAGACTTTCAAGCTTTCCTAGTGGGGTGCCATCTACCTAGATGATCCTGAGTATTGACATCTTTTTATTATGATGCATAAATATGATGTAGTTTTATGTTGACAAAAAGATATGTATGAATCAGTTTTACTAGTTTTGCAAAGTGTTTCATTTACTTTTATTGCAATGGTTATCATGTTTGTGACACTCCCAGAAAAAAAAAACTTATTGCTTCCTCTCATGTGTTATGAAAATCTGGGTGTTACAATATGGTATCAGAGCAATTTGGTAAATGTACACTAGGAAAATATGATTCTCGTAGTCACCCTAGGATGAAGATGAGAGATTAGGGTTTAGGGATAGATTCCAAAAAGGAATACCATAACCTAGAACAGTTAAGAGTCTTAACCTCAGAATATATATATATATATATATATCTTAGAGATAGAAGTCAACCTAGCCTAGAGCTAAAGTAGCAACCTAAACCTAGCTAATGAGATAGCTCTCCATCCTCAATGGTTATGGCCAGACAATTGAGAATGGAAGAGGGATGTCATGAGCATTAGGCTTTGATGCATATCTCATTTCTTACTAGTGCATGTGGTATGGGATACATGTATTAGTAGGTTAGTGAGAGGTAGTATGTCAGGATCCCACATCTCTTGGTATGTGCCTGATCACCACATATCTAGGAATGTAGGAGTTACCTAAAGAACCTAAGATTTGACAATCATGTACACCTAATGTTAGAAAGTCATGACAAGGTTGAGTCAGATGCCCTAAGTGTAGAGACCAATTTAGCTTCATAGACCTTAAGTATGAGTTGAGTAGTAGACCAAGGTAACAAGTAATGCTCACATAATCATTTAGTGAGATACGTTACATATCTCTTTTCATGCAAAAGTTTGAACATAAGTGTGCCTTACAATAAATTAAGAGGTAAGTAGAACCCTAAGGTGGGTAGTAGCCTAGAGAAATTTCAAGGATGAAATTTATTTCAAGGTGGGTAGAATTGTAACATCCTCAATTTCATAGCTAATGTAAGCCTTTAATGTGGGGTTTTCTAGTAAGTATATTCCAGGGGACCTAATTAACCTAACATGGCTAAGTTTGTAATTAAGTTTACAAAATTTGTGATACAAGTCATATGGTCAACCAATACACACATAATGACTTAAATGTGTATGATTGTAGTTGGTTGTATATGAATATAAATGAATTATTCCTATGTACAATCATGTGACGAATATACATTATGATGAATCCAGTTCATGGCTCGAGCCTTAGACCTAGCTTAGGTCTTCATGTTATGTAACTAAAGAAATATTGATCACATGTGTTATACATGAGCTTCAATTGAGAAATTATATTGATTGAAGACTTATTTTCATGGTTTGGAATACAATTAAGCTCATGGACCCTTTAAAATACTAAGGGATGGGCCATGTGCTCTATAGCCCAATTCCAGCCCTGTTGGACCAATAAAGTTTTACAAATAGGTCCTTGGAGTACAAATTGAGAATTAAGTATTTCATGGTCATAATGAATGCACAAAATATTTTTAGTAGAATAATAATTAGAATATAAGATGGTGGGAGAAATTTTAGATGGTTTTGATGTATATAGTAGCCTAGGTAATTAAATTAGTAATTATAATATTTTTATTTAAAAGACATGTTTGGAGTGTTTGGACAGCTAGTTTTTACTTAAAATCTTGCTCATGTGAAGCTGATGATAATATAGTATTTATCCCAAAATTTGAAGTCAAATCGAGCTATAGGGTGGACTATATAAATATTTCTTTGATTTGGAGTTTTATCAAAAAGAAGAAGAAAAAGAAAATAAAAAAGCAGGGCGACTCCAGTCCATATCGGACTGAAGAGCCACGCCCAATAGAGCAGGGGGTAGAATAGAGCCCCCACAAATGGGAGCCTTGCTCGTGATTCGGAGGGCTAGAGGCTATAAAACCTCTCGATCCTTATGCTTAATGACGACCGAACCTTATTATGGGGTTTTTGATGCGAACGAGAGCGAGAGAAAGAGAAAGCGGGGAGAGGATCCATGGCGGCAGAAGTAGGGTAGAGGCTAACATATTCGATCTTGGACTAATGGTGCTTCTAGATGGTGCCTCCAAGGGAAGGGAGGTCGTACGGAGGTAACTGGCTCTGGGGCGCAAGCTATGATGACCTGGCTGTCGAGATTGAGGGTGCCAAAGGCAAACCCGACGGCTGCGGCAGCCTACATGTAGAACAGGGGACCTCCCCTCATTCTGTTCATGGGTGAGGAAGAAGCTGGATCCAGTTGGATCCGTGACCAGCTAAGGAACAAAAGAGAAGGGGCGCCACCATCTATGCCCTTTGGATTCCATATCAATCCAAACAGAGGTAATTTCTAAAATTCATATCTTGAGATTGGGAAGTCAGATTTTATCAAACAAGATACCTATAGAAAGCTCATGATGAGTAATATCACATAAAAATACTTCCAGATTATGATTTCCATATCTGATATTTATTAAAAATAGTGTATTCAAAACTATATGATTTTGATGTTTGATCAATTAAAAATAGTAAACACCTTTAGAAATTCATACAAATTTTACTACATGTGTATTATGATATTCATAACATGATTTCAAAGCCTGATATTTATGATATGAAGTTTTATTGTGATTTTTGATATAAACCCTAATAAGGGTATTTTGGGTATTTCACCCATGATATGATTTTTAAATGACCTGATATTTTAATATATGATCATTCCTACATTATATGAGTACTTTTATGGAGATTTGATGAAGTTTGTTGTGCTATTACATTAGTATTTAGTTTTAGATGAGTAGACATTATGAACAAATAATAAATGATTATCCTGACACTATAAGTGATATATGTATGGCCAATTAGGCTTGATATTAGTAATGTGATGGTATTCTACTTTGATTTCCTAATTGAGTTATTAAGTTTAGAATATGTGACTATGTTTGAGAATTATTATCATTATATGAAGTATATGTTCATATTAGTGCATAATACAATTTATGTTTTATTTGAGTATAAAGATAACACTAATTATATAGTATGAGTTTTATTTTATTCAACACTAAGATTTTATGGTGATTTTAGATTAAAGTTATGTTTAGTCTAAACCCTAAGTTGGTATATATAGTGAAGAAGATGGGGTTTTGAGATTTTGAAATAGGAAGAGGGAACATGTACTTGGACTTATAGAACTTTGATTATATCCAAGTGATTAAGATTTGGAACAAGAAATCAAGACTAAGTTAAGGACATCATCAACACAAAAGGTAAGTGCTCTATGCCCATGAGTACTCATGTTTAAAGTTCAGTATGTTTACATGTCTCCTGTTAAGACTTTTATAATTTATATGGTTCAATGTTCTAAGATTTTAAGGCAAAAAAGAATATTCTCATGTCTCTATCGTTATGCAAGTTCAGATATCCAAAATCTCAAATAGAGACATGTTGCTCAAAATAGTTGTGACCCATGGACCAAGTCCATGAGTAAGTTAAAGAATCATGTTCCTACAAGATCTCTTAGAAATGTTCTAAATTAATGAATAAGATTGTAAGATAAGATATGCAAGTAATGTAGCCATACTTAGTTGGTGATTGGTGATAGTTTTGTATTGAGAATTTAAGTACACATATGTTGTCAGGATTTCTCATATTTATAGGCAGAACTACGTATTACAATTTCAAGTAGAAACATGCCATTAAGATTTCATACATATGTATAGATATAACAACTAGATTCCTTAGAATGAATAATATCTAGAATTTAATTACAATATAAGAATATGAATTTCAGAATATTAAGACATGGTCTACTTTTATAAATAAAGGTACTTTTGGGATCACAATGTATTATAAAAATGAGTTCATGATGGAATTATAAGATAATGACACATTAAGTTGTGATTAGGTTGAAATATAATATTTGATAAAATTTCTATTTTTATATTTAAGGTTTAATATGTAAGTTCATATGCAAAGTTTTGGGGTAACATCATATCTTCTAAGAAGGATTGAACCATCTTGTCAGAATTGATATCTTTAGATATGTTGTACTTATGATACTTTCATAAGCTTGACTTAAGATACTTTGTATACTTAATATTTCTATATTCATGTCAGATCCTTTCTCATAAGACATTAGACTCTTTTATGATATAATTGGTATAATGAAGTAATCTTACCAAATAAGAGTTTTAGAATAAGGTTTACCCAGATAATGAGATACATGTTCAAATCCAACAATGAATTCAGTTTAGAATTTAAGAATAAGATATTCAGATTCAGACTTAGACTACTCACCGTGTGAGTAGCCAGATTTTGAATAAAGATACATGATATGGGTTATAGACCCGATCTCAATTATGTTTTAATTTGAAATACATATCCAATTCCATAATAGATTCAATTCATATTTGAAAGAGCAAAGATTCAGATTCAGATTTAAAATTAAAAACTAAGTACATGTTTAGTACTCAGTTTCATATAAGTTTAGATCAGAGTTTAGTAAAGATAGACTTAAGATAATTAATTCATAACCTTCACATAATACATTATATAATAAGTCCTCACCAAAGAGTCCCGGGACGATTCAGAGGGCGCGTTGCGCCAGACACTGCGGGTGTCACAAAGGGCATGTTATGCCAACAGAGGGTGTGTTTCACCATAGAGGACACTTCGGTGTCAACAGAGGGCACAGAATGCCAACAGAGGATGTGTTGCACCATAGAGGACACTTCAGTGTCAACAGAGGAGGACTTATTGTATAATGGTGGCCACAAATAGATAAAAATTGTAAGTAAAAGATACTTAAGATTAGAGCATGTCTATAATCTCATCCACGAGTGTGATGAGAGGAATTCAGATAAGATATGTATGATCTATACACTTTGGCGTAGGCCATGAGACCCAGAGTATAGGTCTCCAGAAAGAAAGAATAGAAAATAAGAGTTTGAGTAATGAGAGATAATATGTTTCTAGATTTAATTAGAGTTAAATGTTCATTTCATATTTATGATGTTCAAGAATCTTTTGTAATATTTTAGTTCTTTAGCAATGTATATTTTAGAATACTCATGTCACTTACTCTAATGACTATTTTTCCCAATGCATGGTTGGGGACGCGATGTCCGCTAGTTTTGGAGCAATTGAAGAACAAAGGGACCAATAAAGGCCTAAGTGACTTTCAAGCTTGCCTAGTGGGGTGCCATCTACCTAGATGATCCTGAGTATTGACATCTTTTTATTATGATGCATAAACATGATGTAGTTTTATGTTGACAAAAAGCTATGTATGAATCAATTTTACTAGTTTTGCAAAGTGTTTCATTTACTTTTATTGCAATGGTTATCATGTTTGTGACACTCCCAGAAAAAAAAATGTATTACTTCCGCTCATGTGTTATGAAAATCTGGGTGTTACAGGATCACTGTCACAACTAATGCAACTAATGAGTTGATTTCAACTAGGTTGGTGACGGGGTGGCGTGTTTGCATAGACTACTGACGGTTGCATGTCGTCACTTTAAAAGATCATTTTTGCTTTACCTTTCATTGATAAGATCTTGGAATGACTCATCAGGCGTTCACACTTTTGCTTCCTCGACGGGTATTTTGGTTATAATTAGATTTTGATTGAGCCAAAGGATCAGGAGAAATCTACTTTCACCTGTCCTTATGCCATGTTTTCTTATAGAAGAATGCCATTCGGCCTTTATAACGCCCTTGCCACCTTCCAACGCTGAATGCTTTCCATCTTCTCTGATATGATAGAGTAGTGCTTGGAGGTGTTCATGGATGATTTTTTTGTGTATGGGGAGTCATCCAGTGATTTCCTGTACAATTTGGACAAGATTTTACAAAGGGGCGAGGATACTCACTTAGTCTTGAATTAGGAGAAGTGTCATATGATGGTGAGTGAGGGCATAGTGCTTGGACACAAGATGTCCAACAAGGGTATGGAAGTAGACCCAGTTAATATAGAAGTTATCTCCAAGCTACCTCCACTGACATGGGTGAAGGGAGTGAGGAGCTTTTTGGGACATGCTGGATTTTATCGTCATTTTATCAAAGATTTTTCAAAAATTGCTAAACCTTTATTGGAACTATTGGAAAAATACGTTGAATTTTCTTTTGATGATCGATGCCTAAATGCCTTTGAAGTACTAAAGGAGAATCTAGCTCCACACCTATTGTGCAGGCTCCTGATTGGAGCCTACCATTTGAGCTGATGTGTGACACATCAAATTATGCAGTGGGAGCTGTGTTGGGTCAACACAAAGATAAAGCTCATACAGTCATATATTATGCATCCAAAACCTTGAATGATGCACAACTCAATTATACAACCAAAAGAAAAATAACTCTTAGCAGTTGTTTTTGCATTTGAGAAGTTCCACCAATACCTAGTTGGGGCTAAGGTGATTGTTTGGACCGACCATGCTGCCATCAAATACCTGTTACAGAAGAAAGATGCAAAACCTAGATTAATTAGGTGGATTTTACTTTTATAGGAATTTGACATAGAAATTAAAGATAAGGCAGGGGTGGAAAATGTGGTAGCAGATCACTTATCTAGGTTGGAAAGAGTGAATGAAAAAGATGTAGATATCCCTATGTTGAGGATTTTCCGAATGAATTTTTTTTTCTATCAAGACCAAGGTTCCCTGGTTTGCAGATATTGTTAATTATTTAGCCTACAAAGAGATGCCTATAGATTGGGGGTACCAAGAAAAGAAGATATTTTTTCCATTCATTGAGGTTTTACATCTGGGATGACCCGATTCTTCTTAAACAATGTAGGGATGGACTTTTGAGGAAGTGTGTACCCGAATGTGAGGTTGAGAGCATTTTGTCACACTGCCATTCTTTACCTATAGAAGGGCATCACACTATCTATAGGATTGTGGCCAAAGTTTTATAGAGTGGGTTCTATTGTCCAACACTATTTAAAGATGCATATGATTTTATTCATCATTGTGATACATGTCAACACGCGAGTAACATTTCTAAGAGACATGAGATGCCACTAAAAATGTTTCAAGAGGTTGAAGTGTTTGATCTATGGGGTATTGATTTCATGGGCCCATTCATGTCATCTCATTTGAATCTCTACATTTTACTTGTGGTTGACTATGTATCTAAGTGGGTGGAAGAAATTCCAACCCATACCAATGACGCTAAAGTTGTCTGTAGATTTGTGAAGGATAACATTTTCTACAGATTTGGTGTCCCCCGGCCGATCATTAGTGATGGTGGATCACATTTCACCAATAGGAAATTTGGAGCCTTATTGAGTAAATATGGGATGAAACACCGAGTGGGTACTCCCTACCACCCACAGACACAAGGTCAAGTTGAGGTGTCCAACAGAGAAGTGAAGAAGATTTTGGAAAGGACAGTCTCAACTAATAGGAAAAATTGGAGTTTCATGCTTAATGATGCTCTTTGGGCATATAGGACGACCTATAAATTGCCTATAGGAACGATACCTCTTAGGTTGGTTTATGGACGTGCTTGCCATTTACCAGTAGAGATCTTGAGCATAAGGCAAAATGGGCATTGAAAAGCTAAATTTTGGATTGGATGAAGCAGGTAGGAAGAGACTGAAAGAGCTAAAAGAACTAGATGAGGTTAGGATTGATGCCTACGAAAGTTCTAGGATTTATAAGGAGAGGATGAAGAAGATTCATGATAGGCACATCTTGAATAGGGTGTTTCTCCTAGGAAAAAGGGTTCTTCTTTTTAATTCTCAGCTTAAGTTACATCTGGGCAAATTGAGGTCCAAATGGAGTGGACCATTTGTGATTGAGAAGGTTTTTCCCCATGGTGTTGTGAAGATTATAGATGGGACTAGGTCATTCTTTGTTAATGGCCAGAGATTGAAGCACTACTATGGTGGGGAAATAGAACCAAGAATAGAAGAAATGCAACTTGTGGGAATCTATTAGATTCTTGCTCTTAGGAACATCTAGTCTAGGACGCTAAACAATGGTGCTTGTTGGGAGGCAAACAAACCTTCATTTCTCTTTATTCATGTTCATTTTAGCATTATAGTTGTTTTTTGTTCATATTTCTTGAAAAAGGGTACCTTGAATCATTTGTGGAATGTGCAGATTTTTACAAGGTCGGTACTACCGAGTCCCCAAGTCAGTAGTATCGAGTTTACATCAAAAAGTCACCTGAACAAGAAAGATAGACTCGATACTATCAACTCTACCAGTCGATACTACCAAGTCTCTAAAGATTCTCGATCGCCTAACTGATAAGAACTTGGTATTATCGACATCTGAGTCAGTACTACTGACTTTTTTGGTGCTTCTAGGTTCAAAACACCGAGATGAGAATTTGAAACTACTGAGAAGAGTTGTCAACTCGATACTACTGACAGAAAAGTTGATAGTACCGACACATGATATCAGCAATCCATGGATGCTCAATTCAGCGGAGGATGCGGTCTTCATCACATGGTCAGTAGTACCGATCTACAACTCAAGTTGGTACTACTAACTTGGACTCAGTACTACTGACTCTGAGTGGTCCACGCTCGAGACATCATCAAACGTCAACCTTCAATACATTCGAGCCACGGATTCGTGCTTGCAACTTGGTACTACCGACTCTTCCCGACTCAACTATATAAGGAGCAAAGTTGCACCAGGCACTGACGATCTTCGTCAGGCCTCTCTTTCTTCATTCTCCTTGTTGCATGATCATCATGGAACCAATGAGGGGCCCTTCTACATCAACATGGAAAGGAGAGTTGGTCCTTTGACCAACACACATTCAACATCCATCCTCAGAGATCAAGAAGTGTATGAAGAGCTTCATTCGAGGACGATAGTGCCAACACGATATGGAGATCGCGCCTTGGTTGAGTGAGCGGGCTTCACCGACAACATGTGGTGGGTGTGTCAGAAGCAGTTAATGGATGGAGACAATCCTTTATTTAACAACTGGAAGACTTACTTGGAACTCATCCTCAAGTTCTTAGCATTGCTGGAGGTTCTTGTCACCCCCAAGAAACAATTAGGAGGTGAATGGAGGGAAGGCAAAGTTAGCTTCTGCCTCTTCAACAACAACTACTCCATCACTCTGCGGGCATTCAACCACATCTTCAACTAGGCTCACGTCCTAGAACGCTCGGCCCCTCATACTTTGACTATGATCTAGCTTGGGAGAAGCTGACTGAGGTTGCAGAAGTTTTTCACATCAGTTGGCATGTCAACTCTGTTACTGGCATCGAGCCCCCATTTTCTCAAGTTTTTCACCGCCTCTGCACCAACACTATCTTCACTCATTCTATACAAGCCCAAGGGAAGGTCCAAAGGACGAACCTCTACTTCCTCTACAGGCTATTTGAGGGAGAGACCATCAACTTTGGGGCCTTCTTTCTCCTCCATATGATCTCAGTTCGGTGCAATGTGACGAGGAAGGTGTCGATTGTATTTGGGGGTCTCATCACCCCAATTGCACTACATCTGCGCCTTGACTTGTCAACCCTCACACTGATGGAAAATACAAAGAAACTAGACCTCCAATACTTCCACAAGGCAAGCCTCCTTAGCTTACACCATAACACAATGTATGCAAGCTGCACCCATTGAGGATGGTTCTGGGAGCGTAGCCTTCCTGACCCCATGTTCAACCCGTGAGGAGTATCCCATCTTCGGTGGCCGCTAGACGAGGGAGAGGAAGAAGATGAACCCAGGGCAGCAGCCCATGATGACAACTAGAAGCAAGGTGATGATGGTGACTCCAACGACAACGTTGAGGAGGTGGAACCCACCATCCCCATTACCCGTAGAGAGGTCCCCTGCAAACGGGACCACACCTACACTACCTCGACTTCATATGACCCACCCCTTCTCAGGAGGAGCAAGATCCATACAACATGGCAGGTATGTATGGGATGTTGTAGGAGATCCAGATAGGACATCAACATCTTCAAGCGACGTTGGCTGGTGTGCAAGCGATACAAGGATGATTGTACCAAAACCAATAGGTGATATATGAGAATAAACGCCTTCTCTTGGCCAACCAAGAGAATGTTCACATGTTCCTGCAGCGGATGGAGCAATATCAACAAACTTTCTTCAACCATTACTAGAACCAGGGGTACATTGGAGGGTACCCACAACCACCGCAGATTCCACCGTTGGATGTATCTTTTCAGGGGATGTTTCCTCCCCATGAACCCAACATGCCACATACACCTCCTCCATTTTGAGAAATGGTACCGTTGTTCCACCTCTTGAGTGTGAGTATTGACTATGTGGACATAGTCTTATTCAAGCTTGGGGAGGTGCTGGAACAACATTCTATCTTTGTTTTTATTACATCTTTTATCTTAGTTGTTTTATTTTTATTTTTATTTTTGTTTATGCAATGTTAGGATCCACACCTATCTTGTGTAATTGTGGAGCATAATGCATGGTGCATATGTCCAATAGATTCTATATAGAGGTGTTTGTGAAAAGAAATGGTCAAGTCTTTATAACATAATTGTGACATCTTTGTTCAATACCACTTGAGGAAGTGTTTGGTTAAGTCATCTCTAGGATATAAGATATGAATTAACATCTAAATCAACTGGGAATGTGAATGAAGATGTTGTTGAGCCTAAGCTGATCAAACCTTTAATGAGATCTTGAATGGAAATCTAAGAGAGAAACCTTAACATTACCCTGTGCATAGGTCATTAAAGAGGGACATGTCATAAACCTATGAAAAACATTGTCTCTTAGTTATGTGATTCCATCCATATTTTCCATCCAATTTTGACTCACCACCTCAAGATGAATGAGTACTCCAACTTATTTCTTTTGATTGCATTGCATAGCATAATAGGTGACATGATAGATTAGCTTTTTCTTGCTTGCATTTGGGAAAAAAACAAGAAGAAGAAAAATTGCATTTGTATGCATGAACAACTTTAGTGCATACCATCTTAGCTGCATAGAAATTGCATGTAGATTACATACATTTCATAACACTCATTGTTTTTTTTTGTCATGTGGATTGTAGTATCCAATTACGAAGATCGAAGTAGGGACATACCTCCATATAAAAAAAGAAGTATGATTTGAAAGCCCGAGCATAAGCCCAATCATGCTGAAGATAAGAAAAGTTATGGGCTAGAAAAAAAGAAGAGAAAACCAATATCAAAATTTCTTAGGGAGAAAGTATGTCATTGAGTCTGTTTAAAGAGATGAATTAATTCACATGACACATTTTTTTCTTGACAGTCTCATTTTCTGTTATGAGATAGCTCCATACATGCATCATGTGTTGAAAAAAAAAGACAGTAGGCATTAGGATTCATGCATGACATTCTTTTCATTCATGTAGGCCATCATTCTTTTTGCATAAATAAGTTGGATGTACTTGTGATTCTTCAATTGCCATCCATCTCATATCATTAATTTCTCTCATTGTTAGGCCACTCAAATGATTTATCTCCTCATCCATTATTATAAGGAGATATGCTTCCATGTAGTTGGTAGTTAGGAGAGAGCAATTTAGATTGGGGAATCACATAGTGCACCAAGCGAATGCCTGAATAATTATGAAAATAATTTCTTTCTTGATAGTGTTCATTGATCAAAAGGTGGACATCTTCTAGGGAAAAATTTTGGTCGATGTATAGCAGTTATTGGTTTAGTGGTCATTGAAGGCTGATTTATGGATTGTTTGGTGGGCATGATTAAGAAAAGAGTTCATGTGTTATATCCTTTTGCTGACTTACATAAAAATAGATCTAAGAGAGTGTTTCTCAAGGACGATCAACATTTAAGCTTAGGGAAGTTTGATGCATGGGTTTTTAGTCATTTTCACAGGCATATTTTCCTTGATTTTATGTGTTTATTTGTCAATTATTTGATTAATTATGCATGAAATGCTATGAATGTCATGTTCTATCCAAATGCATCAAATTATATGATTTTTACTATTTAAGATGGTTTAATATATCACCGGAGTACATATCCATGTTCTTGTGCATTTTTAGGTACACTCGAGCTTCACAGACTCGGTACTACAGACACCAAAAGTCGGTGGTACCGACTTCATGTCAGTAATGGACCAGAAGACTTGCCCAGACTTAGTACTACTGACACTCGATGTCGATAGTATTGAAACCTCATCAGTAAAGCAGAAGAATGAATCACGGAAACTCGGTACTACTGAGTCTACAAACTCAATACTACCGAGATGGCATCAGTGAAGCAATGCTCGAGCGACCTAAAGACTCAGTCCTATCAAGACAAGTCGATAGTACTGACATTGTGATGAATTGCGGCTACCCTAGAAATTCAGTACTACTAACTTTCCAGTCGGTACTACTGAGTTTTCCTAATCTGGTAATATGAAGATAACACTCTAATCCAACGACTAGCGTTATTTCGTACCTTAAGTGATTTGTATGACTTTAGGGGAGTTTGGAAAGACAAAAGAGGACAGCCATTTTATATTGCACGACACTGGAGAAAGAAGAGAGAAGAGCAAGGAACCAAAGGCTTCACCCAGGACAATCCAAGCACCTCTGAAAGGCAAATCTGCAACTGAAAGGTAGTAGATTGCACGCACGACGTAGGGGATCATCCAGATCATCCATTCTCTAGGGGTTACTTAGTCTTTCTAATGTTTCCCACATTTTTCTCTTTCTCTACCATGTATTCGTTAATGAAAACTATACGGGGCTAAATCCATTAATTCCTTAGGATCTGAGAGTAGCCCGAATATGCATTGTAATTGATTTCCATGCATTAATATCATCTTTGTCCCTATTTTCTGGATATAAATCTATGAAGTTGTCTTGTTTTGTTTATGCCTAATCACCATTGATAGATTAGACCCTTAATCATTTCAAGAGAGAGGTTAAGGGTTGGAAAGGCATAAATTTACCTGTTTATTGCACCCCTTGGGAAAGGATGAAGAATAAACAGGAGGAGAAACCTAGAGATTAATCATAAAGCATCTAACTAATCAACCAATTACTATGGAAATGGGATTGGCATTAGAATAGGTAGTGAGCTACACTGTGGGAGTGGTTAGTTCTGACTACATGCTCTTTATCCAAAGATAGGGGTAATATATATTAGTGTGTGGAAAAAATTGCAATGTTATCTGTGGTGAAACCATTGTCCTGAGGGATTCCCTTAAACTTGAGTAACTTAATTGTTAAGTTTGTTTTGTTCTGCGATTGTTTTTGTTCAATACAACCAATTCACTTTCACCGGCCTTGCTGATTAGACCATAGTTAGTAGTAGTATTTTGGAGAACGTTTCCCTGTGTTTGACTCGAGCCTCAAAAAGACCCATATTACTTCGATATGTTCACTTGCATATAACGCACGCTAAACACGTGTCAATTCCTTAATTATCGTTGAAAATTAGTGCATGACCAATCTCATGATACACACTTCCCTTATGATGCAGATTTCACTTTCATCTTTTCTTTTTAAAGTGATGAGTGGTGTATGGGAATCCTGTGTCTGATGGATATCCTTGTACTTCTTAGGGTCTTTCAACTATAAGTCCATTTAGTAGGAAAGTGGTACTTGCATTCAAGACAATTGCCTTTAGATCAGTGATTTCACATCCTACATATCATTTCCACATATTGTTATAACATTTATGAACACCATCGAAGGATATGTGTATATGTACTATATTTGGATATTACTACCAAATGCAACATATACGAGTTCTTGATCACAACAATACACCATTTGGAAAATATCTTTGCCTTCTAACATGTCACATATATCATGTTTATATTCACACTCTACTTGTATTCCTCTCTTTTCGGGACCTTCTAGTTATTTTTGAGTTTGCCTTTTCACAAAGATGAAGATGCGGTAGTTTCTTTGTTGTCGTAAGTGTTCTTATTTTACAGATCCTGAGTGTGAATTGATTGAGTAGCCGAGACACATGTATTCCTTATAATTGGTGGTTCTTTTTAGGCTTATAGTTAGCATGGGTAAATTATAATGTCTTGATAGGAGGCTGGCACAAAAACATGATCACTCATTGCATATAAAGTAAATATTTGTCCTAACTCATTCTTTCCTAAATAAATATGCATAAAGATAGGTTGGATAAGAATTACAGCCACAATTAAGTGTGTTGAAAAACATCCCAAGCATCAAAATTGGTTATCATCTAATTTTTTAGAAATCTAAGAACTAAAATGCATAAAATTTAAATTCTACCTACCTCACCAGATTACACCCCCTCCAAACTTATTATAGACTCTATCCCCAGAGTACCAATGTATGTGTAAAAATGGATCATGTGAGGATTCATACAACTTGGTGGTAATGGTTATCATCTTCCCACTATGAGCACAACAGCTAGATTGCACAGTCACCATGTAGGCAATGATAGTTACCTACTTGGCATTCTTCCACCTTGACATGATGTGGATATAATGAGTACATCTAATAAAGGATGTGTAAGCCAGAATCTTGAAACAATCAACAATATTGAGGACTATGATGAAGGAATTGTGGTTTTCTCCATTTCTTCATTCCTAGATGAGAGTTGCAACATTTGTCATGTTTTCTAATTGGATTGATGACCTCCCAACCACATTGTCTGACATATGTTTTGTTTCACTATTTGACTCATAGATGTTTTTGAGAACAACAAGATTCAACAAGGCGTTAGATCTATACTAAAACACTGCTTCCCACTTTATTGTGAAGATCATGAGCAATGTCAAATGGTTATTGTGCAAAATAGGAAGAACAATGAACTTAGAGAAGTCCAATGTAGATGTTATACTATAAGGTATTTCTCTACAAAATTTTCCCTTACATTGAGGTCATTCATCTGAATCATTTGAACCATTTAGAAAATATCTATATCTTCACTGAATAGGGATTGGTAAGCTCACATGATATACAAATACATGTAGATGCCAGTTTCTAGCTTATCCAAGATATCATCTTTCATGATGTAAATATAGTTGTAGTAAAATACAATAGAATAATCATCAAAATCATGTAATTGTTGCATGATAATGCTCAAATCATCTTCAGAAAGCCCAATGCATGCACTCATTCATGAAACAAGGGATTATAGTGGTGGTTGGACCAATGATATCCTCCCCATTTTATGCATTATCTTCCAATAGGAATTCTAGAAGTTCTTCAATTCCACGTGCACTTTCAGTTAGAGGTGTTACTTCATGGTCATGTCTGCATTCTCGATAGCATGAGCAAGTGGGGGCGGAGAGTGTGTATGTGATTCTTGTGTAAGTTGGCATTGATGGTTTTCCTGGATAGATTGATGTTGCTATTCTGGTGGCTCATGGTCATGTTGTACGACTTATGAAGTGTTTGTTATAAACAATTTTTTTAGGGCCAGGGAATGAGGGGGTTGAGATCTAGTGGTTTTATAGGCATCATCATATGATATAAATGATGATAGTAGGTGACCTCCATGGCATATAACTATCATAGCTGATTAAAGTTTTCTTTGGTGAGAGACTCAAATGATATACCATGGCTGATTGCTTCCATGAAACCGGACACAATAAAATTACTATCAACTTTCATGACATTTGTTGACAAATGCTTCACTTTGTATGGGAACCAATTGGGATTGTAATATCAACAATGATCCCTAATCAAATGTTCTAACCAGATTGGGTTGTGAGGGATTTGCCCTCAAGGTCACTAAAGTGTATCCTCATCTTAGGAAGCTCATTTCTACACATATTGTACAAAAATACCTTTCAAGCAATGTTTGACATTCTAATATTTCAACACCTTGATCACATGTGTGACATCCAAATTGAAACCCTAGACTTAGTGAGAATCCCAATTCAAACTTGCACATTAGGCCAAGAAGAAGAAAATCAGAGGAAGCCAAAGGAAATCAATATTGTACAAGCACATAAATAAGAACAGACAATACAACACAAGATCATTATTCAACATATAGTTATAAAATGAATTATTGCAACATTTGATAATACATATTGAACATTAAATTTTAAATATGAATACATCTACAACATGATCTTTAGACAATACTTAAACCTGTAGATCATCTCACCACACAACTCTCAACTATTTTAGTTCTTCTAGGTCGTATATCAACATCACCTAAAGAAGATATTACAAGTGGTACATGTCAACACAATATTCTAGTATATTGTACTGAGTATGTTAGAAGATTCATATATCTCTATATTATTATGACTTGGCAATAAGATAAATCAAGAACTTGGCAGTAATAGACATATATAACGAAAGCATACTTTAACAAATATATTTTTAACAAAATACAATACATATTTTAGGCATGTTTTCTATTATATCGTTCATGCATTTACTAAAGAGAGTTGAATGCATTAAGGCCTTATGATCTACGACCAAAGATTTAGATCATTATACAATGTGATCTAATATCAAAGAGTTGGATCACTTTCAAGTACTTTAGTACCAAAGAGCTGAAATACTTTACTTTTCAACACTTCACTATCAAATAGTTAATCTAATTGGATATAATGGAACACGTATATTATTCTTCATGTGTTCAAGACTATATATACAAAAAATCAAACAAGGTAGCATACAAGAACCATTATTTCATTCAATATCATATGTTAAGTTTTTTTTACACATATAATACAACCATACTAAATAGTAGGCCAAGTAAGAGGTAAATCATACCTTGAAAAGAGACATCCTAAGTATCACTTTCCTGATATCAACTATATCCTTGTCAACCCCTCATTCAGATAATATTATATATGACTTGTATTAGACTCTCATCATAATCCTAGTTGTGTCCCTTTTAGGGTTTTACTTATATCATTATGATCTTCCCATTTGTACTTGTATTCTTATCTTAGAATTATTCCCATGATGTCATATTCCAGATTAGCATTTGTTATCTTAACATTATATCTCAATTTTGTTGTTTATCGTATGCATTGTTAACCCTAATTTCAGCTATATAGACATCATTCTTATTAATTGACACATGACCTTATATTAATGTTACTGATGTTGGGTCCAAACTTAGGATCAATTCTTTGAAGCATTATATTCCAATTCCATAATTAATGCATATACCCAAATATTAAGTGCATTGGTCATATTAGAGTTTATATCACATTGGAAGTCGTCGTCGTCATCATCATCATCATCATTATCATCATCATATAACATGAATTACATGTATAATCATGATGTCAGAATTAGATATAAGGTTCCATGTAAAGATATGAGCTTATGCTGAATATTCCATCATTTGTTGACCATGAATGTATTTATTACATTTAATTTGGTGTGATTAGCTCTTATTAGATGCATGAAGAATTTATATGATTTTATGCACAAGAACCTTCATATTAGATATGATATGGATCATTCATGATATTATAGTTTACTTGTGCTCATTGTTTGATATTTATTACTTACGAAACAAGTATAATACATCTTACATGATATCACTAAGATTTAAGCATTAAAAGACTGATATTATGATTCCTTGTGGTTCTACTCATTTTTTGAAAACTTTAGTAGTTTGTTTGTATTTTTTTTGACATTCATGCTATTTTCTTCGAATTATACAAGATCATGGAATTTACTGAAGATTTTACCTTTTTGGGCCACTCAGGATCTGCCAGGTGGCAGGCATGGGGCGCTGCTCTTTCATTGGACCGGCCAGTCTGTGGCCTGATGTGTGGAATGTTGGTTTGTCCAGCTGGTAGTTGGTTCTTCCCTGACGGCCCGTTTGGTTGAGCAGAAAGTCAACACATTCAGTTGCATTTCGCAGCGGGTTGGAATTCAATTTGTTTGGTTCTGTGTTGTTCCAACGCACCGTGGAAAATCAACTTCACGTCATTTTCAGATCTGTACAAATCTGTGTGGAACCAACTACGCCCAAATAGGGCACGGTTCGTTTGCACAAATGAAGCATCCGTGATATATGCATGCAATCTACAGCTGGCGGGCAGTTTCAATTGAATCATCCATCGACGTCTGTGGCTCTACAGTAAAGCTGCGCCTAGAATTACTTGAAAACAAATGAAAACAAAGAAAATCGATACGCTTGGTTTACATCAAACCAAATAAAATCATTATCATTTCAACTCAGGGCTAATTTGGTTGGATGTAAAACCAACCCGCATTAGTACTTCAAAAACAGGAAATCAAAGGTTGATAGTTGTAAATACGATTCCTGCATTTGGTTGAACCGAAATGAAACCAAACCAGTTGCTTTGGATGCGTATGGTACAATGCAGTTCTGAGCTGAAAGTTTTCCGGTGACCAGCTGATCAGGTACTCAACATTACTCATAACCTAATGCTAAACTTTGAACCAGGTCAATATGCCTTGGACGACGTCAGATTCTCATGTTCTTTTCTTGCAGAAAATTAGTTTACCGGTAGTTAATGACCTGAAGAAACGGAACCGCGTCCAAAAAGAGCGCGGTCCGTTTTCCTCAAATTTCTACAGAAACAACAGTATGGCGGGGGTTCATTTTCACGCTGTGGGTTACAACTACACGCAACCAGACGCAGTCAGTTGCAAAAAACGTGCAGTTGAAGCTGCACGAGTTCAACTTCTGCTCAACCAAACGGGCTCTCAATCCTTTTCGTTTTCCTGTTTTGAAACTACAACTGAGTGTTGGTTTTAGGGCTAGTTTGGTTGCAAGCAGTTGCAGCACACTTGATGACTTTAAAATCAGGAAATGCAAAACATGATTCATAAATGAGTGCTCAATCGTTTGGTTCCGTGCAAGTTTAACTCAATTTCCTCCATTGTTTATATTTGGTTGAAAGTGATTTATTGTTGTGGTCGTGAATGGTGAGCTTACCGGTGAACTAGTCGACATGATTGCCTATCTAATGATGACATTATCGATTGTTTTGTATGCCCGGTGAACTAGCCGATGAATGAGGACACCTGCTTCAGCAAGAGCGGTACAGTAGGAAGCAACAGAGAAAACGAACCGCGAGCAAAATGGGCACAGTACGTTTTCCAGTTTTTCTGCATAATTAAATACCCTTGTGCAGTTGCTTTTCCAGCAGTGTGTTCAAACCACTTAAAACCAAACGTAAGAAAATGGAACTGGCGATGAGTTGAATCTGCACGCATTGGAACACGGCCCAACCAAACGAGGCCTTACTTCCAACCAAATTAGCCCTGAACCAAGTTGGGCTGCTCGGTACGTTGCCTTTCGACACGGTCCACTCCCCCGCCCCTTTCTTGCTTCTCGAGACGCTTGCTCTAATTCTCCGCCCGAGTCTTCTTCTCTGTTATGCGATATTCGCATTCTCAACTGATGTGCGTTCGACTGTTCCCCAGTGCTTGATCTGCTACCGCAAATCAAGGCAACGACGACGAATGACGGCCGGTCTCTCCTCTTTGAGACATCCTCCTTCATCCAAAGAATTCTGTCGTGCTTCATCAATGCCGATGGCTTTTCTAGATCGTAGAAGGTGTCTCCTCGCAGCTGGGAGTTCTTGCTGGTGGCTGTTGCCTCAGCAGTGGGGCAGAAAGGGGAAACTCGTCAGCCTCATACTAGCATGAACAGACATTCCATGAGCTCCTTCCAAGCCACCGGCCTCTAGGTCTCTACTATTGCAGATCCTCCTCGCAGACTAACGAGATCACCGCCACAAGCTGCAATATGGAGGAGCAAAGGGGCATTATGCCTCTAAGAATTGGTTCTCCCATGCAAGGCACCGAGTAGCACGGAACAACCTCAAGCAACCTGACTGTGATGCCAAAACAAGTTGGAAAGTAGTCGTGAATCTCCAGTCTCCTCCTCCTCCTCCTCCTCCTCCGCCTGTGCTCAGCTTCCTTCTCCCACACACATACTCATGTATCCGTCAAAGAAGAAAACACAAGAGAGGCGATCTCTATCTCCCTCATCTCTTGGTTGTTTCTCTTTGTGAGGGGTAAAGGAAGACCTGTTCGGGAGATGAGTTAATCATCTAAATTGGTTTTACTTTACCCACGTTCTCGGTGCACCACGACATGCATGGTCATCCATTGGCATCCAAGGGCTTGGAATGCCCCATTAGCGGATTCGATCCGTGGTTCTTCCCCTCTCAAAGAGTGTGTGACACTATAAAAACAAAACTTAGACTGTAAATGAAACCTTTCTCCATCATACATTAATGTACGCATTATTATGTCGTATCAAAACTTCGATATCTCCACATAGGAACATCAAAACTAAATAAATTTTTTTCATAACTTCTCCAATATCCAAGATATACCCTTCCAATTTTGGTGCCATGATATCACTATATGACCAACCAACCACTTAATCCAAATGGCACATACTTTAGGGGCATCAATCACAATACTAACATAATTGACTTTCTAACTTTTTCCAAACTAATTGGAGTGATATGATCAGAACTCACTTTAGGGACTATCATTTTGTCACTATAGTATGTGAAACAAAGTAGGATGACAATTGCACAACATATACATATAGATTTAAACTTTTTTTATTCCAATCTCCAACACATGATTCATTTATTAAAGTGAGTATCCAATAATATCAAAAGTTCACTTTATCACATACTACACATCTTAAAAGAAGTTTCTCCCTTGAAATTAAGCCAAAATACAGTCCATCACATCATATACATTTTAAAATAAATTTCGTCCTGGAAATTCACTAGTACAGAAATGGTCTGTAGCGTCGGTTTTTTAAAGCCTGCAGCGTCACTTTTTAACCGACGTCTAGGTGGGTGTCGCTACAGAATTTGGTCTATAGCGTTAGATTATTTAACCAAATAAAACTGACCTTACAGAGTAAACACCGACGCAAGAGGTTGTAAAAATTCTGACCTAGGCGAGAAAAAAGGAGCATGTAAGGTCGGTTATTTCATAAAAACCGACCCTAAAGATTGAATACCATTTCAGTGGTAACTCTCAGTCGAGAAAATTGTCGAACGAAAATATTTCGGTCTCCACCGAAAACTCTCTATAAGGTCGGTTTTATGAGAAAATCGACCCTAAAAATTGAATAAAACATTTCAGTGTAAGACTCGGTCGACAAACTTCTCGACCGATAGTATTTCGGTCGAGAAGTTTGTCGACTGAGTCTTACACTGAAATGTTTTATTCAATCTTTAGGGTCAGTTTTTTCAAAAAACCGACCTTATAGAGGACATGTAGACTCGGTTTTTTACAAAAACCGACGTTAGAAGTTCTATTTCGGTCGAAAATTTTTCAACCGAAGAGTGTACAATGAATTCAATCTATAGGGTCGGTTATTTAAAAAACCGACGCTAGAAGTTACCATTTTTTTTAAAAAAAATTCTGCAGAAATTGATATAGAACAGAAGAACAAGAAGATTCATATATTCTGGGAGAGGGGAGCATTGATGCTCAACCGTCACCATTCAAAACCACACATTCATAACAAAAATGATAATAAATATCATAATTTACAAAATGATAGAGTGCAAGTCTGAGTTGACATATTACAAAAGTAAAAATATGAAAGAGTACGTACTCAAACCACATACATAAATGGAGCCGACATATTTAAACCAATGCTATTTCGACTTCACTTATAAAACACTCTGACCACTCTTCTCAGAATTCATTCAAGTCCACATGTGTGTAAGGCTGAGTTGTAAAGATCTGTAACAGAAAATGCACATGCTAATATTTTATAAAAATGACTACAATCACTTGTAAATTTATGATGTTATTCTTTATTACCTGACTTATAGTATGAATGTCATGTGATGCTTGTTTGACAATAGCTTGCATGTATTTCATTACATAGTAGCCACAAGCCCAGTCATTATTTTTCATAGGACACTACAAATAACGAATTATACTTAATGTTAGTAAACTACTATAAACAGCAGTTGAGATAAGACTATAAGAGTTGACATATTAGAATTGAAAAATTAATACATATAAGACTAAGCAGTTGTCAAAGTAGCTACCTTGACATTTTTCAAAGTCAATGTCTTTAATTTTGTGGGTATTTGTCTTCCAGCTTCACGAAAAGCCTTTATACCCCTATCAATTAAACGATAGTTGGTAAAATAGAAATTCTAAATAAAATATCATGTTGAAGCAATTGATTAAATTTGTGCTTACTCCATAGCTGACAATTTCAGTTTGTGACTCCTTGTTGTTTTACCCATTGGGTCAAGATAATAAAGAGTCATCAATTTTGGGACAATCACCAGTAATTCCCAATGTCTAGCTCTGAGTAAGAATAAAACAAACATTAAAATAAATAGTTTCATTCATTATTAAAATTATATTGAATTATAATACTTACTGGACGTTAAAAGGAATTATGATAATTTCCTTCCCCTCACTAGCAAAATATTTGAATGCATCAGAGAAGTACTCATTCACTTCCTCAATATTATTTGTCTCCACCTGACTAGTGACTGAAGGAACTAAGAATGCAATATTCTTTATATCAAAGTTGGTGACATCGGTATATAAATGGCTGTTAAACATTTGTAATTATTTTCATATGTAGAAATAAGATAAAATTTTGTATTGGAATTTTCTATATATATTGATAGATCCTTACCTTATCCATACTTCTATTATCGAAGTGTTCAGCCAATCATACCGGAACAACTCTATAATATCGTCAAGAAAAATAAAATTCTCAAAGTCCCTCCCAATTGCATCTTCTGTTAACTTGACCATCATATTTGATCCCGATCTTTGGTTAGCTAAGTATCGACACAAACATTTAGATTTGCTTCCCAATTCGTTGAATGTAGTTTCGGGAATGAAAGATGGCTTGGGCATAGGAGGACGACTAGCAGAAGTTTTACTTTTTGGTTTACAAACCTGTTAATTAAATTACATACTTATATTACAGGAGTTCATATATGCAGTCAAATATGAAAAATATGGTAGAAATAAGGTATACCTTGTCATTGATAACCAAGTGTCTAGGCCAACCCACCATAGCACCCTCAGCTTCTTCAACTGTACTATATTCAGTATTAGGTATGGGTAGTGGTTTGTCCCCCATTCCGTCATACACAAGATGGATGGACACACGGCAGATGTCATCAGTAATTTGTTGGCAATGCAATGTACCACCAAGGTTTTACACTTTGCCCGCTGCCACAACATTATATTCTGGAACCTCCACTGCAAGTTTACAGTTCATACCAACCTAGATTGAAATAATATAAGTTATATAAGAAACAGTAGAACAGATACAGTCGATGACTGTTCAAAAGCAAAATCTAAAAATTTAGATACTCCACATAAGTATTTACTGCTGGTTCGGTCATCCTCCTCTATCCAAGACTTATCCATTCTATAAAAATAGTAAAACATATACCATATGAGTAAGTATGTCATATTAAAATAGACTATACAATATGAGAAAATACTAGTGTAATCATGCAAATGGGAACATTCATGGGAACAGACACTTCAGTTATAAGCATTCATGTAGAAACTTTCAGTTCCATTCATTAATCTCTTTTTACATCCACACACAGGGGTGTACCCCTAAACAGTAACTAAACAAAGGGGTTGGTGTACCCCTAAAAATGCGCATAATTAAAAAAACTATTAATACAGACAAGTCTAGATAGATAGACAACTAAATACTACACCAACATGGTCCCGCATCAGTAACTTCGAGGACTTATCATTGTGGCGATCTTCTCCTGAAGTTCTAAATAGAAAGCAGCTATGAGTATTGATTGCTTTCAGACAAAAATTGTAAACAATTTTTTTGTCTTGACAATTATATTTGTTAATTGGAATTACCGTGGTCTTTTTGATGATGAAGCTGTGTCACGAAGCTCCTCACTATATTTAGATGAATCTGAACTGACAGGGGCCTCAGATTCAGATTCGTCCGAGATGATATGCGACGCTGTGCGCTCATACCGCAGTAGATGATCGGGGGTCTCGCAGTTGCTGTTGGTTATCCAAACTTTGATGGAATTATGGCCAACTGGACGGAGAAAAAGCCTGTTGCAACGGACCACATGCATCTCTCCAATCCAATCACGCCAACCGGATTTTGATACAAGATTTCTCACCAAATCATACTCAACCTCGATAACATGTGAATAATTGCCAAAAGTTATGGTCACTTTACCAGGCATGTAGTGTCTCTCTTTTAGAAAACGCCAATGTTTGAATATGACCAATTGGTTTAAGGAACGATCATCTAGGATGATGTCCAATTGTTCTTCAATAGGGAACGTTAACATTGACATAGAGGCCCAGTTCATAGTGACTGTTGTGGGTGGACATAGACTGCATAATATTAGTATTAACAAAGTGTAAGTACATATAACGATGTTATATATTTTCAGAAAAAGTTGTATAACATCAGTTAACCTTTTATTACTTGTCATAACCAACTTTATTGTAGTAGACATGATAGATTGAAAAGAAGTCTAATAGAGGAGATCATGTTCTATATCTTTGCAATCGGTCCAATGTTCACTAATCCTTCTTTGAGAATTTCAAGGAAGTAACTAGTATTTTCTATAATTTGATGTATCTTTTTTTTTGCTGAACCATGCGTGCCTCCTCCTTTATTAAAAACAACACCAAAATAGAGTTTAACTCTACATGGACAATATAGCCTATCTGTAGGACAATATAGCCTATGTTTAGTTTTGAAGAAAATTTCAGCAACATTTCCCTTAAGTTCTCCAAGTACACCGATGTAAATGACAAATAACCACTCACATATGTACCCAGAGAACAAATGGAGAAATCCTACTGAAATAATCTACAAAACTAAACATACATTATACAGGTACATCCTAAGTGAGATTAAAATATCCAAAAACAGTCCCAAACCGGGGACTATCCAAAGTTTACTCCTAATGAGTAAATTTTGAACGAGTTTCTAAGTTAATATATAAATGCATTATTTTCATATTTATATATTAAGTTAAACATCATGCATCAACCCTAAAGTGTCAATCTAGGAGTACACATGTCTAATCTAGTATTAATTTCTAAAATTTATATTATGATTACATATGAAAAAACACATGCATGTTTTTATTATTGGGTTATCAAATCATATAAAATGGAAAATACTTGTACAAATTAGCAAAGTAAGGCCGTTTCCAACAGTCCAAAGATTGAAATCATTATAATATTCAGAACTATTTGTGAACATTACAGCAAATATGATTAAAACATTTATAGCTCCAACATAAATAAGTTCCAGGTCCATCTCGGTCGACAATTAGTCGACCGAGAGCCCACCTGCGCGCAACATCCAGGTCCACTCTCGGTCGACAAATTGTCGACCGAGAGTGGACCTGGACGCTGCGCGCAGGTGGGCTCTCAGTCGACTAATTGTCGACCGAGATGGACCTGGAAGCAGCAATGGCGGCGGGCGGGAATGAAGGGGAACAAGGAACGAAGGAAGCTCGAACTTACTTGGAAATGGTAGCGAGCTTCGTGGAGGAAGAGAAGAACTTCACGGAGAGGCGGCGACCTTCGTGGAAGAGTGGAAGGCGGCGACGGCAAGCTTCACGGCAATGAAGAGCTTCACGGCAACGAAGAGCTTCACGACAACGATGGGCTTCGTGGAGGAAGAGGGGAAGGCGGCGACGACAATCTTCACGATCCTCTTCGCAGCGATGACGAGATTCACGATCCTTTTGGCGGCGTGGAGAGGCGGAAACGGCTTCACGGAGAAGCGGCAACGGCGGAATGACAAAGTGAAAAGGGTTTCGCGGCGCCGCGGGAGAGAAATTAGAAAAGAGAAAAGGGTTTCGCGGGAGGAAGAAAGACTAAAATTTCAGCTTTTTGTACGGAGCAGAAAACTGTAGCGTCGGTTAACAAACAAAACCCGACTCTACAGATAAACTGTAGTGTTGGATATTGTCGGTCGACAATATTGTCGATCGAGACCCCCTATAAGGTCGGTTATTAGAAAAACAGACCCTAGAGGTGTTTCTAAGAAAGAATTCTGGCTTCATTCGATCGACAAATTCGTCGACCGAATGAAGCCAGATTTCTTTCTTAGAAGCACCTCTAGGGTCGGTTTTCCTAATAACTGACCCTATAAGGGGTCTCGATCGACAAATTCGTCGACCGAGGAGCTCTAAAGTGCTTCCACAACCCTAATAATTATGTTATGTGAAACTTTAATATATGGTGATGTCGTATGAAACTCTAATATGGGATAATGTTATGTGAAACCCTTATATGGAATGATGTTTTTTGAAACCCTAATATGGAAATGTTATGTGAAACCTTAATATAGGGTGGTGTTGTGTAAAAACCCTAATATGGGATAATGTTATGTGAAATTTCAATATGGGATGATGATATGTGAACCCTAATTGATAAAGATGGGAAACTCTAACCCTAATGAGGGAATAGAGATGTTATTTTTGTATTGCATGGTGTTGATATGAAATTGATATGGTTGATATGAAATTGAGATGATTGTGTAACAAATATCCTGAATACTTTGGTCAGATGACCTGAAGGTAATAGTTACCTGATAAGTGATAACCATGTTTAGTGATGAACTAAGGGTTTGAATACCCAGAATCAGCAAATGTGATGATGGTGGTATTGAGGGATGTGAATTCCCAACAATGAGACAAAAGATTGAGATCCTAATGCTTTATAACGTTTTGAAAAGTACTAAACTCTATTCAAAAATTCAGTCGATCAACTATTTGTCGAACGAAAGAGCTCTAGGGTCGGTTATAAGGAAAAAACCGACCCTAAAGTCATCCTCGGTCGACAATATTGTCGACCGAATTTGTCTCGATCGGTAATATTTTCGACCGAGATTAGCCCTGTTTCAATGTTTTAAATTAAGAACCAAGTGTGTGTGTATGAGATTAACCAAGTGATGCTTTGTCAAATTTAGCCATAATTTATTTTTCAATCATTTGAAATAACAATATTCTTATATAACATGTATATGTCCAAATGAAGCCATGGAAAACACTTTTATTCATAACAATTTAATGCCCATACACTTTATAAGATGAAGCATGACATACTTGCTTTATAAAAAGATATCCATTACAATCATTACAAACATATCTCATAATCTCACTGAAAAGACCGAAGGATTACATCAATGTCTGGATCTTTTCCAAGAAAGGGCTCAACTCCATAATATTTGACCAATGTCTGCCACTCCAAGGCACCTGTTTTGGTTAAGGCATAAGCCTCCAAGAAGGTGGGAACACGATCAAAGCAAAAGTTGGCAGCAATGTCTTGAAGTTGAATTGGGGAAAACTGAGTATGTGTGAGATCAGGAGATGGTGGAGGTGGAATTTGATAGTAGTTGTAGGAAGGATTGTATGGATTTATCATGCCAGGATTAAGGAAATAGGGATATTGATCAGGTTGGTTAGGAGAGAGAGCTTGCATCCTTTAGTTTAAATAAGTCATGCCATGGTGATTATAATCCAATTGCCTACTTAGGTGATATTGGGATCCAACAATGTATGTCAAGGTGTTTGTAATAGGATCATGGGGTAGGTTGGTAGGAGAAGGTGGTGGAGGTATGTCTTGGGTGGATGTCTCCCCTTCAGTCCTAGCCCTTTTGTGGCCAAAGTTGATTCCCATCTTTTCCACCGTATTTTTACTTATCTTTTGGGGTTTTCTATCCCATGTGTAACCGAAGTCGTCCTCAATATTCTTCTTAAGAAAATGTTGAGTGATTTGGCATACAAAGTCAGCATAAGGTGGATTGCCAGAAAACTCAAACATATTCTTAAGGATGATACGAATAAAGTTTATGGGAATACCTTTGAGAATGGCATAGATAAGGCACATACGAAAGGTGGGTACTTCAGATTTGTTTGCTCTAGGATGGATATTGGTGGCAACAATGAGATTTATGATCCTAGCTTCAGGTTTTAAATTTATGGCATAATAGGTACCCCTATCTTCATGGCAAGTCATATTTGATTGAAAGATGGCTTTTTTGACATCACTAAGGCTAGTTGTAGTGTCATCTTGGGAGAGTTTGCTGAGTGGATTTCCTTTGGTGAGATCAACAAAATCTTTATATTCTTCTATGTTTATGTCAAGCATATCAAGAGTACCCTCCTCAGTAAAATGGAATCCATACCCACCAACCATAGAGGAGAAGGAATCATGGTCAGGATGTGGGGTTAAATTGGCATAGAATTCATTAACTACTTTGGAGGAGTAGGAATGGAAGGAGGGGATCAGAAAATCAGTCAAATGTTGCACCTTAAAGAGTTCCTCCAAATTGACAATGCTCTGGAAGTCCATGACGTCGACTGGCCGTCGTGGAAGAGGAGGCTTTGAGGAGAGCCTGAGGTAGTGGTCGCCTGCAGCTGCGTCTTTGAAGGGGACGTCGTTGATGAACGGCAGCGGATCAACCGTCCTTCCTTTCTTGCCTGCAACTTGCTTCTTTCCACGCGTTGATGAGGAAGCCATTTCATTGCTTTGAAATGGAGAAATAGCAAGCAAGAATTGGATGTAGAGAAGCTGAAGATTTTCATAAGAATACACTAGAGAGGAGCTAGAGAAGTGAGAATGTGAAGGTGTGAAAAAATGGATCGTTTTGGGTGCTATTTATAGCAAAACAGAGCCAATTTCGGTCGACAATTTGTCGACCGACGGCCGCAACAGTCGTGTATCGGTCGGCCAACGGTCGATCGAAAAAATAGCCATTACGATGGTCAACGGTCGTATTTATAGCCGTTACGACGGTTGATTTTTTTAGCCGTTACGACGGTTGATTTTTTTAGCCGTTACGACGGTTGGTTTTTCTAGTCGTTTCTCGGTCGACAAATTCGTCGACCGATATATTTCGGTCGACAATATTATCGACCGATTGGACTTCGAAGGTCGGTTATTAAGAAAATACCGACCCTAAAAGTTACTGATACACATGAAAACTGACTCCTTATCAGTCGACAAATTTGTCGACCGAAAATTCTATAAGGTCGGTTATAAGTGCAAATCCGACGCTAGAGGTGCTTATACATGCGTGAACTATCTGGATCTAGAATATATATCGGTCGACGAATTTGTCGATCGAGAAAGAGCCAGATTTCCTTCGCATAAGTACCTCTAGGGTCGGTTTTAAGGAAAAAAACAACCTTAGAGGTACTTATCGGTCGACGAATTTGTCGACCATGTGAATCGGTCAAAATATTGGTCGACCGAGGAAGGCTCTAAGGTCGGTTAGAAGTGCAAATCCGACGCTAGATGTGCTTATACATGCGTGAACTATCTGGATCCAGAATAGATATCAGTCGACGAATTTGTCGACCGAGGAGGCCTTTAAGGTCGGTTTTGCAGGAATAACCAACCTTAAAGGTGTTGAACCGAGGAGGACTGTAAGGTCGGTTATAAAGAAAAAACCGACCCTATAGGTGCTTGTATACGTGAAAGTCAGCTCTTATTCGGTAGACAAATTCGTCGACCGATATGTTTCGGTCGACAATATTGTCGACCGAATGGACTTCTAAGGTCGGTTATTAAGAAAATACCGACCCTAAAAGTTACTTTTACACATGAAAACTGACTCCTTTTCGGTCGAAAAATTTGTCGACCGAAAATGCTATAAGGTCGGTTATAAGTGCGAATCCGACGCTAGAGGTGCTTATACATGCGTGAACTATCTGGATCCAGAATAGATATCGGTCGACGAATTTGTCGATCGAGAAAGAGCCAGATTTCCTTCGCATAAGTACCTCTAGGGTCGGTTTTAAGGAAAAAACCGACCTTAGAGGTACTTATCGGTCGACGAATTTGTCGACCAAGTGAATCAGTCGAAATATTGGTCGACCGAGGAAGGCTCTAAGGTCGGTTAGAAGTGCAAATTCGACGCTAGATGTGCTTATACATGCACGAACTATCTGAATCCAGAATAGATATCGGTCGACAAATTTGTCGACCGAGGAGGCCTTTAAGGTCGGTTTTGTAGGAATAACTGACCTTAAAGATGCTGAACCGAGGAGGACTATAAGGTCGGTTATAAAGAAAAAAACAGACCCTATAGGTGCTTGTATACGTGAAATTCAGCTCTTATTCGGTCAACGAATTTGTCGACCGAGGATCCCTGTAGGGTCGGTTATAATGTAGAACCGACCCTATAGTTCGAGGCGGGAAGCCAAGACTAAGCAAATTTTTGCTGCCGGAAAAATTGTCTATAAGGTCGCTTATTTTAGAAAAACCGACCCTATAGAGATGTACTACAAGGTCGGTTATTTTAAAAACAACGACTCAAAAGGTCTTAAGTGGTGCCCACGTTTTTTATAGACATATAAGGTCGGTTATTTGGAAAACCGACCCTATAGAGATACACTACAAGGTCGGTTATTTTAAAAAAAGTGACCCAAGAGGTCTTAAGTGGTGCCCGCGTTTTTTATATACATATAAGGTCGGTTATTTGGAAAACCGACCCTATAGAGTTACACTACAAGGTCGGTTTATTTAAAAAAACCGACCTAAGAGGTCTTAAGTGGTGCCCGCATTTTTTTAGACATATAAAGTCGGTTATTTGGTAAAATCGACCCTACATGTAGTGAAGTTATAACCCATTTCTGTACTAGTGATTGATACTTCAAGAAGAAAAGCTAAAAGGTCTTAATATACATGTAGGGAACCACTCTAGTTGTGAGTTGTGACACCTCCTTAGATAAGATCTCTACAACAAAATCTTAACCACTCCTAGGAGGTTATTATAGAAACATGGGTGAACCACTCCCCATATAACAAGGTATAAATGCTTTAGATATGTCATGTCATCTTTATTGTTTTAGGATTTGCCTCCTCATTTTACACAAGAATGAAGGGTTCCATCAACACATTTTTCATGTTCTAAATGATTTGATTTAGTTAACCTATTTTATTCATATAGACCATATTGTTGTGCTATCATTATTTCATTGTGCCGCTTTTCATATTATATTGAATATGTTTTATTAATTAATAACAATAACACCACATTAGGTTGTGAACTTTATTAGTGACTTAATCACTTGATTCATCAACATTATAATGTCTAAGTTTTTCATGTATATGAGTAACCTTCTATACAAAGAGAGATATCAAAACGTACTAGGTTTTCTATCATGTCATATCCATATGTCACATCTAAACATTATATCACATTCATACATATATTTTATCATGGCCATCCTAAACAAACTTATATGAGTGGCATATCAAACATGTATCAAAGCATTATTCAATCCAACTAAGGTTCTTCTGACTCTTGTTTTGAGGGTGGTTCCATGCTCAGTGTCTCTGAGCATACTCAACTTTTTGAGTATCAAAGGTACTAACTATATCTTCCCTCTTTGGTATAGGATTCTCAGGTCTACCTAATTGGTACTGGTGGATAAATTCATGAGATTTAGACAAAAAAAAAAACAAACCAAACCATTTTGTGATATAATCTTCATATATCTCTACTCATGAAACATGCTTACCCAAAATTCTCTTATATACAACCACTAGCATCCCACTTGGAACCACAACCCAAGTGTGAGGCTTTAAAAAACTAACACAGTTACCTCCTCTAGGGTATTTGGACTCTCTTGCTCACATAGATGGTAGGTGTAGAGAAATATGACATCAGATAGGCAGTGGAAATAAAACCCATTAACTAGCAGATCGTGCCAATACTATGCAATGGGAAGGATGGTTTCATGAAGATATACCTGGTCTTAGAGAAAGTCCAACGACAATACTCATCAATGTAGATCCATACTCTATCTTAGACAGTGTCTGTGCAGCTCCTGGTTGTATCGGGACTCATTTGACTGCTCCTCTATAGACAACAGACTCGAACAACTACTACAACGACCCTTAGATGTCGCAATGGACTGCGAGTTGATGTTGCCCTCGTAGCAGCAGCCAAAGTACTCCTGCCTCTAGAGTAGTCCACACAGACCAACTAGAACTCTTGTCGTCCTACTAGAAGGGATAGGAAGGATTTGTCCCTCCCGTTGGTGTACTAGTCACCAACCTGCTCTCCTACAATAATGATCCTCAGTTGTTCACTCCCTTGTTATCCCTCCCTAGTTGGGTAGGACTTGCTCAGTCTCTCTTGGTTACCTCAACTAGAGAGGACAACAATTTCTAGAGTAACAGATTCTCAATTGTCTATGTTGTGCTCTAGAAAGCCCCCAATACCCCTCTATTTATAGTAGAATCCAGGGTAAGGGTTCCCAGTCAGTGTAGGAGTGAAAAGGACCAAAAGATCTCAAATTTTCACAATAATTCTAGAAGTTTTGCAACTTACGTACGCCGAAATGGTCATTTAGCACACCCAGATGGTTGTTTGGTGTGCAAGATGGTCGTCTTGCACTGTGAGACGATCGTTTTGTAGTTTCCCAATTTTGTACATATGTCAGCAATTCAATTCAAAAGTGTCGTTGAGGGTGTTGACATTGACACAACAATCCACATAGGCATGGTTGAGGAGGAGGATAATCATATATATATATATATATATATATATATATACATATATATATCCTCTCATCATGTCCAATACATATGAGATGACTGGATATCCTTTCATCATGTCCAATACATACGAGATAACGACATATCTTCTCATCATGTCCAATACATACGAGATAACAATATATCCTCTCATCATGTCCAATACATACGATATAACAATATATGTACATAACATTGCATTAAAGATAGATCCAATTACAAATGCATATGACATCTATCTATGTGTTCCTGTTCTTCATAAGAATTGGGACACTAGACTTACGAGAGACTAAATCTATGGAACATGGACAAATTTTCTCTCATTGATTCTTACATGTTGAACCCTTCAACATCTTGCCAATGTATGTGCTCTATCTTAGGTCGAGAAGCTTTCTAGATCTATCTTTATAGATCTCAATTCCTATCCCATAGGATGCTTCACCTAAACCCTTCAGAGAAGGTTGTTTCCTTGCCAGGTTTTATCATTTGTAGGATAAGGACGTTATTCCCCATCATTATGTGGAATATAAATATACTCCCACTAAGTCTTTTGTGATCATGGTTTCCATCTTCATTTTGACTCAAGTCAAACCCTCTGACTGTCTTGTCAAATAGAAGATCTAGCTCTAAGATGCTTGCTTCAATCCACAAATCGACCTTTTGTATCTTATAGACTTTATTTATATGAATGGATTTATAAAACCATTAGACTGTGTCACATACACATCTTTTAATTATTCCAATTAAGGAATGTGGTTTTAACATCCATATATAAAATCTCACAGTCACACTAATCTGCAAATGAAAGCATGATCCAGATGGATTTAACCATGGTAACTGGTGAAATATTTCATCATGTTCAACACCTTAAACTAGTTTGAAACTCTTTACAACCAATCTACCCTTCCATGTTGGTCTTCTTGTAGAGACCCAAATGCACCCTATAGGTTTTACCCCTTAAAGTGGATCCACCAAGGTCATGCCTTGTTGGTTTACATGGAATCCATCATTGATCTCATGGCCTCAAGCAATTTCTCAGATTTGGGTTCCTCAATAGTTTCTAGGTAGGTTGTTGACCCATATCTATGATTAACATACCGCCTTCTTGAGTTATAAGATAGCATAATATTTCAAACTCAAACCATGTTCTACTAGAAATATAAGGTTTTGTGTTAGATAAGGAACTTGAGATTCCACAAAAACTTGTGATTCTCCTTGTTCCTATTGTACCTCTTTAGGTTCTATGTTTTCTTATTTGTCTCGAACATTTTGAGTTCTACTTTTACTCCCACTGATTTCTTTAGAACCAAGTTCTTATTTAGGAATACTATCATCTAGATTAACAAACACTTTGTTGTTGGATTTGAGATAAGAGTAGTATTTAAAAAAATAACATTTATGTGATTTTATGGACAAAGCTTTTAAGAAATAATTTTATTATATAAGCCTTCAATCCTAATCACTATTAAAAGACACATAAGGACTCCTCCCATACCATATCTCATATGGCGTCATTTAAACCATTTTAGATGGTACGTTCAAAAAGTTTTAGTGAAAGCATGTGCCAAAAGAAATTAGAAGATTAGCTAGATTTTATTGATAATATCACCATGACTTAACAGGATGTGATACCTTCTTTCTGACACATTAATATGTTTTAGGTGGACTTCTCTATCATGATCTCTCTAAAAGGTCCTCAAACTCTTAGTTTACGTATTTCAACATCAATCATATCGAGGTATGTTGATACTTTTACCAAGTCAGTTACGTACTTCATTTATGATCTCCTTGAACACTTCAAGAGATCCAAATTTATATTTCATTAATTACACATTTCAATATCTACTATTAGTAAATATAATGAGGTACTTGTAACTACCTTTAGCATTCATTCTAAAAGGTCTATGTACATCAGTATGTACTAATCCTAATGGAATAGTCGATCTTCCACTACATCTAGTAGGGATGCTCTTGTCATATTGCCCAATAAATAATACATGCATGTCTCTATTGGTTCATTAACCAAAAGAGCCTAGATAACCATCATATGGATTCTAGAAATGCACTTCTCATTTATGCACTCTAGATGACAGTGCTATAGGTATTCAGTTGTTTGAGTCATCAAGTCATTTAATTCCTCTATCATACACATTTGTCTTTACAACTATCAAGTATAGTTTGTGAGACATAGGGAATCACCATAAAAGATCATATCTTTTAAAATGAAACATAATGTTCTTGTCACACAAGACATAATGTTTTCATCATTGGCAGGTACACAATATCAATTCACCAATTCTATTATGTGCCCATGAATGACATATCCCAACTCTAAAGGCAGCAACCCTTGCTTAGCATAATTCTAGCTTACTTCTTCTCATGTCCTAAAGTGGAGATCTCTATCTCTATCTTCTTCCTGAGATGCTCTATGAAGAGGATAATTACTTTCCAATGTCTAGACAAGTGACAATGGTGGCACTTTGTTTTCTTTATCCTTTAAGTGAAAAGGATAGATTCCTTTTACACTTACCCTTCTCCATAACTTGAGTGTAGAAGACATGGACTTATGCTTAGCCTTAGAAAACATCTTAGACTTGCCTTTGCCCTAGGAATCACTTCCTCTTATCATCATCACACATTTTTCCTTCTTCTTCCTTGCTTTGGCATCAACATGCCAAGCATATGATAAATTGACTATATGATTCATGCAACATTTGCATAATCATATTCATGGTCAACTCTTGACCTAAGAGAAATCGTAGTCATGTCACATGTCCAATCATATTGAGTACATGGGGTTCTACTGGACCTCCCTTTGTGAGTTTGCACCCAATTAACGCTTTGAAGACATTATACCTTCTATCTTATATATGATTCTTAAGATGTGTTGCCATCTCGAGAGTGTGCATGTCCTCATGTTGTTCATGCAACTCATAGTTCATACAATAGAGCATTAGGCATTCAAATGTCTATGGCATCATTGGCATGCTTTCAATAAGCATCCATTTAGCCTTAGGCACATTTGTAGCGACTTCCTCTGACATTGGTCTATCAATGACATAGAAATTTCGCTCATCAATGAGAACATTTCTCAAAGTCCTTAACCAATTTGTGGAACTATATCCCATTTTTTCCTTCTTGAGGGCCAATCATAATTTGAACATTTTTGTGTTTGACATTTGATTCTAAAAAGAAATATTGAAACTTTTCAAAACATTTTGATTTGGTTTGATTCGATTTAATTTGATGATGTTAACTAAGTCTTTGATTAACTATCTCTCCCACTAGTTTATTCAAATTGATAGCCCTCAATATCAATTCAGAATATTAAACCTACAATATTCTAGTGGGCCAAGATCCATATTTAATCAACTCATGACTTAGCTTTGGCTGATCACCTACAACTTGATTATTTAGGTAGGCCAACTTGCCAATTGCATCTGAATGCAACTCTTGGATAGATGATATGCACAACTCTTTGCCATAATCATATGCATGCCTCTGATACCTGGTCTCACCAAGTTATCACCCATTCAAGCCTAACCCAAAAGCTGACATGATAATAATGCACCCCACTTTGGTGGAAACTACATTACTACCATCACACTTCTATGAGATAAACGACGTACCATGCTTTGGCATAAATTATGCTTAGTCGATCAAGCTTTTCATGTGTGCCACTTTTGGAAGGCATCTAATATTTTGATATTATATTTGAGGTAGTTTGTGTATATATATAAATACATATAATTTATCCAATCACCACATATATAGTACATATCATATACATGTTATAACAACAAATGAGAACATGCAATAAATAAAAAACACAAGCGATGGTTATGGCCATTCTAATGTAATTCCTTGGAGCCATAAGAAATTACTACCATCTGTGGTCCACATCATATTCAACATGTTGTTGGTGAAGATCTATGCTTGCACCAATCTGGGTTGATCGATTCAACTCTTGAACTGATCGGCTCACCCCCTGGTTGCTTGATTGGTATCTTCTGAAGCGGTCATCTGGTTCTCAGATCCTAGCAATGTCTGGACACCTCCAACCGATCAGTTGGGCCACTAGTTGATTGGTTTGTCCTCCTATCATCTGGCCTCCTTGGTACTCAATTTATGGGGTCATCTCACAAGCCGGTCATTTTGCTTTTGTGGAAATTGTCATCTCTCGTTGAAACATAAATCAAAATTATCCTATTTCCTATTACAATAAATATGGAGAAAAACTCGAGTTACATTTGAGGAGAAATAGGAAGAAGAGTATTAATTTGCATTTGGAAAGGAGAGAGAGACTCAATACATAGACTGATTAACAAGAGGAATAAATAACAACAACCATGCACACACAGATATAGGGTTTGGCCATAACCATTCTTCACATCCACAATCAAAATCGATTTCATGGTGATGCGTGTAAATTTCATATATATATATATATATATATATATATATATATATATATATATATATATATATATATATATATATATGTGTGTGTGTGTGTGTGTGTGTGTGTGTGTGTGTGTGTGTGTGTGTGTGTGTGTGTGTGTGTGTTGGATCCTAGATGGGTGATTAGATGCTCTAGAGGGGGGTGAATAGAGCTGAATGCACTTAAAACAAAATTCATTAGACCTTCAAGATATATCACAAGATAAGGTTGCTAAATAGGAAAGTTGTGTGCAACTAAAACATGCATAGCAAGGAAGAGAGAGATTGAACATACACCAATTGATAAGCTATTTAGAGTGGTTCCACACTTCAAACTAGAAGTGAGTCAGTCCACTACCTAGAGAGGTCAACCTCTAGGATTTCTTAACCTTGCAACTTCATTATATTCATTATAAGAGATACAATATATGACCACCAAAGGACTTACCTATCCAATACAAAGAGTCTTCAACCTTACAAAGGACTTACCCACTTTGCAAGAGTCTTCCACCTTCTTCCAAGGGCTTACCTACTCTTGCAAAAGTCTTCAACCTTGAAGGAATTACCCACTCTTCTTGGATCTTCCGCCTTTGACTTCACCTTCACTCGGAGAAGCTTCCACCAAGGACTTACCCACTTGAGCAAGGAGTCTTCTGCCTTCACCAAGGGCTTACCCACTCTTGCTCCAAGTCTTCAGCCTTGATCTTCACCAAGGGACTCCTTCCCTTGTTGTTCTTCACCTCTCTTAGCTAAGAGAGAGATCATTCATCTTCATGGTTGAAAAGAGAGATGGGGAGGTGATGGAAGTGAGAGCCTCACAAGATATACATGTAGGACGAGCTCTCTTACAAATCTCCTACCCACTCTAATGGATGTAGCAAGTGATTAAGCTTAGAGAGAGAGAGGAGGTTGTAGGATCACTCAACTATAGAATAGGGACCTTCATAGTGCTTGGCTAACCATGGGATGAAGCCTAAGGGGTCCTATTTATAGTTGAGGATGCCTAGAAGCCTTTGGGAACACTTGGGGCTGAAAACTAGCCATTTTGTGGCTTGTAACAGATATATTTTCACTTGTTGTAACTACACAATAGCTAGAAGCACTTTTCTATACTTTTTCGTACAGTGCAATCAGTCGAGTTTCTATAAGGGCAACTCGACCGATAGAGTAAAAGATAAAGTCGATATTCTGACCATCGGTCGAGTTTTTCCTAGGGAAACTCGACCGACAAATGAAAATCAAATTGGTCAGGTACTCCACCGGTTGAGTTCTGTGAAGTATAAACTCGACCGGTCAAAAGTCATTTTCAAGATCCAATCAGGATCGATCGAGTTTGCAACTCGACCAATGAACAACCTGATGTGAATTTTGGAAAATGGCTTTTGAGTGCTTAAATATTTGATCTAAGTGCTCCTGATTTTTTCTAAGCATAATTACAAGTCATACAATCATTACTAGTGATTTACAACATGATTCTAATGGATTTACATCATATTACAAAAATGTGCACTTGTATTGACTTTGACTTGTCTTTTCTCCAATTTGATATGTGCAAGTTAGGGCATTTGGAGTGTGTCTATACCTAATTTGAAATCACTCAAGTAGAGACATTAGACACCAATATATATAATGGTTAGTCATCATCAAAACAAGGGTTTAGTCAATTTAGACGTGAGACAACATTGACCTAATTGACCTTGAGTCAACAATATATATATTCATTTAGGTTCTTTATTTGGTAATAATATGGGCTTGTACATCAAACAGTTTAAATATTTGCATCACATGCAATAAATATACTCGATAAAACCAAAAATATGATCATATCTATTATCATAAAACATAATTAATTGATGTGGATCTAATACCATTGCAGGAAATATGACATTATATAGACAGTACAATTTTTTTTTACTGACATATTTCCCATTAACCAACAAATCGTGCCAATACCTATGCAATGGAAAGGATGGTTTCACGAAGATGTACCTGGTCCAGGAGCAAGTCTAGCAACAATCCTTGTCGATGTAGATGTGCACTCTATCTTGGGTGGTGTTTGTGTAGCTCCCGGTTGCACTGGGACTCGTCTGACTTATCCTCCATAGACAACAAACTTAAACAACTACTGTAGTAACTCCTCATATCTCGCCACGAATTGTGAGTTGATGTTACCTTCCGAGAAGCAGCCAAAAGATGCCTGCCTCTAGAGTAGTCCACACAGACCAACTAGAACTCCTGTCATCCTATTAGAACAAACATGAAGGAGTTGTCCCTCCAGTTGGTGTACTAGTCACCAACCTACTCTCCCACAACAATGATTCATAGTTGTTCTCTCCCTTACTATCTCTCCCTAATTGGGTAGGACTTGCTTTAGCCCTCTTGGTTACCACAACCAGAGAGGATAATAATTATTAGATCAACTGATTCTCAATTGTTTGTGTTGTGCTCTAGGAAGCCCCAATACCCCTCTATTTATAGTAGGCCAGGATCAGGGTTCCCAGTCGGTGCGGGAGTGGAAAGGACCAAAAGATCTCAAATTTTTGTAACCCTGGAAGTTTCGCAACCTGTGTGTGCTAAAATGATCGTCTGGCACACCCATATGATCATTTGGTGTGTGAGATGGTCATCTCACACAATGAGACGGTCGCCTGGCACTTCGACATGATTGTTTTGTAGTTTTATAGTTTTTTACATATGTTGGCAATTCAATTATAATTAGTGCATGTGATTACATCAGCACCAATCCTATGTGCAATCGAATTTCATGCAAATGAGATGGACATCTCACACTAGGCTAGACACTCATTTTGCACAAGTGAGACAGGTGTCTCACATGTCGGGTCAGGCTGAATTCTAGCCAATGTATAATACAATCAGCCTGACACTCCAAATGATACTCTCAACACTTGAACGGACTGTGTGGCAGTCCAGTCAGTTGATCCATTACATGAATTGAAATATCTAAACACTTTAGTAACCAATTCAATTATCATTCAAGATCAAACTCCTCTTCTATATGAGTTCCTATGTGTGTGACCCTATAGGTCCCATATTACGTTGGCAATGAATGTCCATAACAACTTATGACATCACAAGAAATGAGTGGTGCCTAGTCACACATCATTGCTACCCACATAAATGGAAAGTTGGAGAACAACTTCAACCTACAATATGTGTATGGTGTTATAATGTTTGTATAGTTCCTTTGTCACTAATCCAGATTGAACTAGAGGCATGGAGCAGTCATCCTCATTATTATTCAATCTTATTTCTTGAACCAGAGTAGACTGTATGAGATATATGTAAGTTCAATATCACATATTGAATCACATGTGTATGGCCATACTATTCTCAGTCTGTCTAATCAAGAGGCCTTGATATCATACTCCTATCGGAGGGACAAATCCCATATCTATCACTCATTGTCAATCTCCATGTGTCAAAATCACCCAATCATCACCTTTATAACAACCCATGTTTCAGGACTGCGTTCAATGATGTTGAAGTGTATCCAACGACATGTGATGAGTGCAATGTTTTTAGGTCTAAGAACTATAACCACTACCATCACTGTGAGATCTGACAATGACTTCCATGATGATGGCTTCCATGTGTCAGTCCCATGGTGGGTCTATTTGATACACTATTCTCTAACATGTATCTATGTGCTTGGTTTGATATTGCCATATCATGAATAATGAGACTCTGTCATCAACCAACTCACACTGTGATCTTATGTGTTATTGTTTTCTATCAACCTTGCACACCAACCACCGATCAGGGACTTAATGAGAATATATATATGTACTCTTAACATCTATATGATCTCATTTCTTCCAAGTCACGTACTTGAAGGCATACATCATTGTGTAATATCATTCTCTAGACATTAGTATATGTTATTCATTATCTCATAACTACATATATAAAATAAACTGGAAGCTTGCCTTTATTGTTAATCAAATCATTTACATGTTATGTCATTACAGTCATCATATGATTGGCTCTCTGGGAATACATACCAATAGTAAGTGCTCTTATTCATGTTCACATATATGAAAGAAACATCTTTCTCTGTCTTTAGGGTTGGTCTTCCTAATGACATCTAGGCTTGTACATAAAGTGACTAAACTCATTCACTCTAGAGTACTCTAGTTTAGGACATATCATATCACATATTTCTCATGTGTGGAGGTTAGATTCTTTGACCTTCTTCCTATAGGTCTCACCCTCTCTAGAGTTAACCCTAAATCTGGTCCCAACACCAGAGAACCTCCTTTATGATAGATCTTGAGGTTCACATTTATTCACAATCTTATCTGAAGATGGAAATCCTACATACTTGAATTATCACAACTTATGTCAAATCCTCAAAACTGGACTGAAATTCTCAAATCCAACTTTCTCCTTCATGAATCAACTTATATATTTATATCCTCATATCACATCATCTATGCTTATGTCATCTATTCCATCTATCACATATTTCTGATAAGGGACTAGACATCTAATCTAAACTATTATCTCTTCTAGAATGATGTCATTTTTTTCACATAGGTTGCATGACTAGCTCCTACTCGTATATGTGCGGGGCACATTTTTTATTTACTTAAAAATATAATAAAATATTATATAGTTTTCTATGATACAATAGGCATCAAAGAAAACTTTGGAGTCTTGAGTTGATTGGAAACAAACCAAACTAGCAAACTGTGTGTCCCACACATAGTAGAGAGTGTAGTGCCATGCCACCTAGTGAAAAGGGTGAGGACAAATTTTATACTAGTGTTGATTCGCAAAACATTAATGCATCATATGTCAAGGGTTTCTCTTCCCACTATGCTCATCATCAACAAATATGCAACATCCCATACCACCATATTATAAAGAAAGAATGACTCCTCAAGATTTTTTGTACAACAAGCACCGGTCTAGACCTAGTTCTTAGACATCTAGGTCCTAATCTAAAGTCTAGGCCAGATCTAGTGTCTAAAAGACAAGACAAGTAATCTATCCCTAACTATTTTCAAGTTCAATATTTTATTTAGTTTGATTTGTATAATGAGCAAATATCAGGCTTCAATATTGTCCATGCTCTGCCTACAACATCCCCTTAAATTTGACACCTTGATCACATGTGATGTCCAAATTGAAACCAGTGAGGATCCCAATTCAAACTCACACACTAGGAAAAGAAGAATAAAATCAGAGGAAGTCAAAGGAAACCTATGTTGCATATGCACATCAAAAAGAACAAACAATACAACACAAGCTCACCATTCAACATATAGTTACAAAATGATTTATTACAACATTTTAAACTACATATTGAACAATAAAATTTTACATATGAATATACTACACTAAAACATGATCTTTAGACAATAGGTCAACCTATACATCAACTCGCCAGCCAACTCTCAACTATTCTGGTTCTTCTAAACCGTATATCAAAATCACCTAAAGAAGAGATTTCAAGTTTTATACATCAGCACAACATTCTAAAATATTATATTGTGTATGCTACAAGATTCACATACCTCTCTAATACTATGACTTGGCAATAAGATAAAACAAGAACCTGTAATTATTAGACATATATAATGAAAACATACTTGCAAAAATATGTATATTAAAAAAAGAGAATAGGCACATTTTCCATTATATCATCCATGCATATACTATTAGAGAGTTTAATGCATTAAGTCTTTATGATCCACTACCAAATAGTTTGATCATTATACAATGTGATCTGCTACCAAAGAGTTGGATCACTTTCAAGTACTTTACTACCAAAGAGTTGAAGTACTTTACTTTCTAGCACTTCGTTACCAAAGAGTTGAAGTACTAAGATATAATGGAACATATATATCATGTTTCATGTGTTCAAGAGTATATATATAGAAAATAAATAAATGTAGCATACAAGAACAATTATTTCATCCAATATCACATGCCATGTATTTTTACACAGATAATACAACCTACTAACTAGTAGGCTGAGTAAGAGGTAAAGTGTACATTGAGAAGAGATATCCTAACCATCACATTCTTGATATCAACTATATCCTTGTCAACCCCTGATTAAGACAAGATTATATATGAATTGCATTAGATTATCATCATCTTAAACATAGTTATGTCCACTTTTGGGTTTTAGTTATATCATTATGATATTCTCATTTGTACTTGTATTCTTATCTTGAAATTATGTCCTTAGTGTCATAGTCCATATTAGCATTTGTTATTTTGACATAATATCTCATTTTTTTGTTTATTGGCATTGTTAATCCTAATATCAGGTGTTTAGGCATGCTTCTTAGTATTTGACATGTGACCTTATATTAATGTTACTGATGTTGGGTACCAAATTAGGATCAATTCCGTGTAGCATTATATTCCAAATCCAATAATTAATGTATATACCCTCATATTATGTATGTTAGTCAAATTAGGGTTAATATCACATTAGAAGTCATCATAATCATCATCATCATATAACATGAATTATGTGTATCATTATAGTATCAAAAATTGTTATAAGTCTCCATGTAAAGATATGCTACATATGGTATATGTACTAGTGAGCATGTCCAAAACTCTACAAAATTAGGATCTTTGTGTAATGAGTGGAAGGAAATGAAGTAGGATGGATAGAGAGGCCTGGGTGGTGGATGTGGAGGCTTAAAGCAGATAACCATAGATTCCCATCTTCTAATAGTGTATATATATTGGTCTACGGGTCTAGGGTTCAATGGGGGTAAAGTGGTAAATTGGAGATAGGTTGGGGTATCTTTAGAGATCGTTTAGGCTCCTCCATGGCTGGGGAAGTCATAAATTGATTCTTCTTCTTTTCCTTCTGTTATGTAAGTGCCACAATACATATAGAAACATGCAAGAGAAACCACAAGTTCATTTACATGAAATTATATTTATTGAGAAATAGATTGCATTTTACATATCTAATTGAGAATGAGAGACACAATAGCACAAGATGGAGACCCAAACTAGAGCTCCATCATCAAGTTAAGTTCATGTAGCCTTACAATATCTATTGTAGAGTTGAAAGAAAACATGACATGATCTGGTACCTATAGTCCTCCATATTTCTCCCTCTCCCTCCTCAGTTCTTGACATCCTAATGACTAGCCATAGAACCTCTTCTTGTGGTATATCTTTTCTTGTTTTCTACATCCTTTCTCTATTACTTTCTAGGTTCTCACCATAGATCCTTGAAATGATGCACGTCATGCCTATATTACAATAGATAAATGTGGCTACTTAGTTTGTGATCATTGTATGATCAATGTACCAAGAAGTCAGGTTCTACCCCACAAAATTCTAACCCCATCCATTTCTCAATGCTTGAAATAAATAACCATTATATATGGAGAAAAGTAGAAACTTAGTGCATAGTAGTCCTCGATATCTAATTTGATAGAAATATACAAGGATGGCTTGTTCTTCATTGATTACCTTCCCCATTTCCCTCTGAGTTCCATGTAGAGATGCACCTCAGACATTCTGTGTGAGTGTATAAATTATTTAGCTTCTTTGATCCCACTCCCTCCATCAGAGTAGGTCCTTCTCTTATTCTTTTTCGAGGAACTTATTGTCTACATAGGGATTTTTCTTCGGTTAGCCTAATCAACCACTTCCTTTTTTCCTATCGTCTGATCAAACACTAAGAAGGTGTTCTCAGTGTTGTTTCCTTCTGCATACTCCTCATTATTGGCTATAGTTGAAGTTGCAATAGTGACAAATGGGTGGTCTTTACTGACCGTTCTCTTCCATTAGGTGTACCATGTAATTTAAAAGGATTAGGTTGGTTGGGGTTTTCCCCTTCTTCTAAGGTGATGACCTCAATATCTGTCTCCCTCACTTCAAGTCTAGTATTGATCTCTGTAGTGTTCACTTTAGAGTCTTTTTGTTGTATGTACTATAGAGTCCCTCTTGTTCTTCTTTTCCTTTTCTTTCCTTAATTGAGGGGAAGCCTAGATGGAAACGATCTCTTAGTTCATCGTATCCTCTATTCTAATCTAGAATGATAGAGGGATAGAGGAAGATAGAGGTGCCCCTTGTATCGGGGCATACTTGGTAAAGAGAACATTGGCAACAATGTTGTGGATGAGACATCACATCTCAGAATTAATATTACTAGTCTTACAGGATCTTGATCTATATGGTATTACTTTAGCCCGTACAAGTTAGCATTGAACCTTGACCCCACTTTTTTCTATAATTGAATTTTTTAGCCTCAACATCCTATTCGTCAATGTAGAAAATCCAATCTAGTATCCTCAGGATGATAATACACTCTTTGTTTAAAAGACTCCCTAAGTCCTGTAGCAATTTTCACATTCTTTCCTTTGATCTTGTTTGAAAGTAATTTTAAGGAGAGAGGACATAAATTCCCTTACTTCCTTTGTGTAAAACCTTCCCATGTTGAAATAAATGTCTTGTATGTTGGATCTTGCCAGTAGACTATGGACACAATGGAAGATACCAAGATGTAGAGAATTCTCATTGGAATAATGAGTGTCTTTAAATGTTTACCCCCATTTCTCTATAGTAGGATTTATGTGTGTTGTTTCTAGAAAGGAAGTGATCGTGCATGACCACATGAGTGATTGGTTCCTGGGGTAGTTGTTGAATGGGTTGGATAGACACTAGATTTTGTTTTAGTGGTGCCTTTAAGCATCATTTCAACACCTATTGCTATGTGTTGGGTGTGAGTAACTTCATGATCACACTCCTCTGATAGATAATCTTCAACCATGTTGGCAAATGATGTTGTTTATTCTTATTGTAGGATGACATGATCTTCCTCTGAGACAACAAAAAACACAATAATCTTAATTCTCACCATTTTTCAGCATTCAAGCTAATTAGAAGAAAATATGTGGTTAATGAAATATGATGAAAATTTTAAATAGGTGATTAGTTCACAAGTTGATATCTTGAATGACTTTTAAGTATAGTTAATAAAAAATCTATACAATTATGATAGGTAAATCTCAATTGAGTTAATTATTGGTGCTCAAAAGTAATAGCACTAGATGGTATGATCAATCACACAAGTTTGATCAGATAAGGTTGATAGTTCAAGTCAATAGGTCCTCCCTCAGCCGTGAAAAACTTCAAAGATCAATCAAAATGGTTGATGAAATCTCACACCATACTTAAATTAAAAAAAAATGAAAATGTGTTTGATCAAAGGTTCTCGATAGGATCTATTCTCAAAGGCACTCTATTTATCTAGGAAAAAAGTGATCAGCCACAAGTGATTGATTGTGAGAGTTTGATAGGTCAATTAGTTAGTTCTTGCAAAACTCACCCTAGGTTTTTCCTTTGGTTAAAAATTCATATGATCGAGAAAAATGTTGGACGGGGTACATGTGTAGTGGGAGTGAAACAATGATGATTGATAAAGTACGGGAAGTAGAACAGTGATGGTTGATTACTTTGACCTGGGAGATCAGGTGTCTACTTTGGGTTAAGAAATTTCTAATAGAGAAAACATGATATGCGGTCCTTCTTACCCTTTTACACCTGAGGCAGGAAATGGGGTGCCAAAACTGGGTGCACAACACGTAGGAAATTGTGATGCTTGCTCAACTGGATGATAGGTCGATAGAAAAGAGTATGATGCCAATATATTAATTGAAGCATTCCAAAACTATAGTCAATAGATAGAGGTTGATAGACTGAGATTGATAAAGAACTTTACATTATCATCCTAGTAAGCTTGATTGTTCACTTGGACAAAATTTGATAGTGTGTTCATCAAGTTTTATAATATTGGTTGATTGATGTCCATGATCCAATGGAGCGATAATAGAGAAAAATTTCTTTTGAAGTAAAAAATAAAGAAAAAATATAAAGATTCCAAAGATACAAAAAGGGTAAAAAGAAATAAATCTTGGCTTGATTCCCAAGAAGTGCTAATTTATGGTTGATTACTTGACCCTTATTCTTGGTTATTCTTCACAATGTGGTTGAAAAAGTTCTAGGTTGGCCCTCTTGGTGAAATCATCATCCTCATAGTAGTTTTTAATATGTTGTCTATTTGCAAAAAAAGGTGTTAGGCTTGTCATTGTGAATTTTCATCATCCTTGATGGGTATCTCTATACCACTATGAATGGTCCTGACCAATAAGAACTTAATTTTCCTGGGAATAGTTGGATGTCAGAGTTAAACCATAACCTTGTCCCCTTATGAGAAATATTTTTTCTTATATGATCATCATATATTGGTCCTTTCTTTGTATATTATGGCATTCTCATACATGTGGAGGAGGATTGTTCTAACTACCAGAGCTTAGAAATATCTTCTATCTAGATAATTGAGGACTTATTTTGAGGTTCTTAGTTTTTGACAATGCCTTTCACTTGAGTTCTAGAAGTAGATGACATGACTTTATGTATATTAAACAATATGGGGTTGTGTTGATCAGCATCTTGAAAGCTATGATGTATGCTCAAATAGCATCATCGAGCTTTGATGCTAAATCTTTTCTAGATCTTCCAATTCTCTTATCCAAGATCTATTTATTTGATAATTTGATACTTCATCCTGCCCATATGTCTGTAGGTTATAAGGTGTAGATACCTTGTGCTTCATCCCATACTTCTTTAGTAATGTTTCAAATTGTTGTTAGGAAAAGTTAGAACAATTGTAACATATTATGGTCTGGGCACCCCAAATCTAGGAAAAATAATCTTACTAAACATCTTAATAATTGTTTTTGAATCATAGATATGCAAGAGAAATGCTTTGACCCATTTGGATATACAATCTACTGCATTGAGAATATAATGACTGCTAAAAGAATAAGGGAATGGTCCCATGTAATAAATATTTAGATGTCAAAGTTTTCAACCTTTATCCATTCGAATTGAGGCATCTCATCACTTAGAGATATTACATGTTTGTTAATATGCATCACCTAATTTTACATAACCTTGGGAGTCTTTGAAAATTGATGGAATAAAATCATGAGTGTAATACTTTAATCATCGTCTTTCCTTCTTCCAAATGTCCCCCAAAGGGAGATGGATGTTATTTTTCTAGAATGTGTTGGACTTCTCCTTTAGGGACTGATCGATAGTACAAATTATTTTTACACCTCTAGAAAAGTATTAGGTCATCCCACTAGTATTTTCTTAGATCTATAAAGAATTTCTTCTTTTGGTTGTATAAAATATCTAGAGGAAATTGTTAAGAATCCAAATAATTCAGAAGTCATAAAATCAAGGTGTGGCCTGGTTGACATTTCAGACCACCATTAGTGATTCATCCCCATAAGAATCATTTTTTTGTGTGTAAGGATTTGTCATCTTCTAGATGGATTCTGTAGATATTGTCGACGACTACATTTTATCCACCCTTCTTATCTATGATCTCATGGTTGAACTCTTAGACTAAGAGTCCATACCTTGGAAGTCAAGACATTGTATCTCTCCTTTTCATGAGATACATTATCTCTCCATGATTTATGGTGACCTTTTCTCCTAGGTTACATGAAAAATTTGTCAAAATAATAAGTGATCACAAGAATCTCTTTTTAATGGTTGTATAGTTTTCTTGAGCTTCATCTGGATTTTCCTCGCATCGTAAATCACATGGTGCTTTCCATTTTATTCCATCCAAAAAGAACCCTAATGACGTAATATGTAGTGTCACACATCAACTTAAAAGGTAGATCCTAGTCAGGGGCATGTCTAATGGGTGCTGATGTGAAAGAATTTTTTAGATTGTGAAAGTCTTTGAGGTAATCATCATCTAAAAAAAGTGGGGCATATTTTATCAGAAACTTAGAAATGGCTTTTATATCTTGGACAAGTCCACAATAAACTTATGGTAGTAACATTTACAACAAAGAAAACTTCATAATGATTTGACCAAACAGGATGGTGGCAACTTAAAAGTAGCCTCAAATTTTCTTTATTCAACTTCAGTCCAGCTCCATGAATCTTATTCCCTTATATGTTACCTTCTCGTACCATAAATCCTTACATATTCTTAGCACTAGAGATAAATTTCTTAAGTGGTCTTTAAAAGATGATCTATAGATGGAAAATCATGCACTGATACTTCCATAGATTCCTTTATCTCAGAAAAAATAGAAGACACGCATCATTGAAATGTTGTTGGGGCATTATAGATCCCAAAAGACATTCTCTAAAAGGTTCAAGAGCTAATATACATGTGAATGTCATCTTTTTGAGGTCATTTGGATGGATTGGACTAATAAAATTTGGAACATCCATCCATGTAGAAGAAATAAAAATGGTGGGCCAAATGCTAATGTACTTGGTCAGTGAATGGAAGAGGGAATTGATCCTTCTTTTATGGCATAATTTAGCATATGATATTCAGTACATATTCTCCATCCAATTAGTGTTATGGTGGGATGGTACTATACATTACTTCCATTTACAAATGTCATTACTCCCATCTTTGGCACAATGTGGATTGGACTAGCCCAATCGTTTTCATTTATAGTGTAAGTGATTCTAGAATCATAGATTAAGGACCTTCTTTTGGACTACTTCATGCATCTTGTCATTCAATTCATTTTGTCCTTGAACTTTTGGTTTGGAAATTTCCACAATATTGATTCTATGCAAGCAAACTACCCTGCTAAGCCCTGAAAAATCTAGAGGTGGGGTGAATAGAGCTTTTGATACTTTAAAATTTATTTAAAAACTCAAACCAAAGAAGGAGGAGGAAATAGGGAAGACACTTTGATGTAGTGTGGTTCTAACCTTTGAATCAAAGGTTGTCATTCAACTTCCCAATTGTCTCCAATTGGGATTTAGAAAGTGATTTATTTTGTTTACCTCATAAGGATGTTACAACAAAATACAATCACCGTCCTTGAAGTAGCCTTCACCTTGAAGTATCCTCAACCTTCTTGAAGTAGACTTCTTGAAGTAAACTCAAGCCCTTAGAGCATCCATCACCTCCTTGAAGTAACTCCACCACCTTGAGATAGACTTCACCTAGAAGTAGCTCCAATCTCCTTTGAAGTATTATTCTTAAAGTAACCTCAAGCAACCTTGGAGCATCCTTCTCCACCAAGAAGTAGCTCCAATCAAGCTCCCTCAGGTAGCCTCCACAATCTTGGAGTAGTCAAGGAGCACAAAGAGCAAAACTTGTGAATGGAGATTAGAAGAAAGGAAGTACACCAATGGAGTATTGTGATTTGATCCTATATCAAGCATTAGACCTCTCAAACCACTTATGATGGACGTTTCTTGGATGGTGACTAATAGACTATGGCTATAGGACATGAACTTGAAGCTTAAAGAACAAGATGGCAAGTGTTTCTCACCTTTGTTTCTCACTAGAATGGATGCTCAAGTGTAGCTTGTGTACTTTAGGTGTCCTAAGGCCTCTCCTATTTATAGGAATGGTTTTCAAGTGCTTAGGGACATTTTAGGGAGTATCTACAGTGTTCTTAGTACTTAAATAGCCGTTAGGTAGAAAATAATTGGCTAGCAATGGCTAATTTGTTCGAGCTTGGAAGAAGAATCCATAACCCTGTCCGGTCAACAAGTTTTTCAAGCGACCATGTCTCGGTCGATATTTTCTTTGACCAAGATTGGGTTGAATGCAAATGTGTACCAACATCTATTTCCAATTCCCAACTCCCAACTACTTGGTCTAATGGTCATATGCTTTGGACCGAGGTTGAGTCAGTCGACCATCTGTTTGATCGAAACAAATTTTAGAGCGTAAATGTGTAAGTTTTTGACCAATTCTCTAAGTGCTCAATCGAGGTGGTTCTCGGTCGACAATAACTTCGACCGAGGGTGTCTCGGTCGACTTCTTTCTTGACTGAGATGGGTACTATTTCAGGTTTTTGAAATACCTATTACATGTATGTTCTAATAGAGGATAATGACTCTAATCTCTTGGAGGAAACTAACTAAGGATTGTGGGTGGATTGAGAAGATCTAACACTTGATTTACATGATATCTAAGTACTTGTACATTATATACTTGTACAAGTATTTACATTGAGTACAATCATAAAATTTTTAACATTTAAGTGCATTGTTCTTTAATTAACATTTAAGAACATTGATCTTCAATTATCCACTTAGTAAGATCTCCTTATTTCCTTGAACCCTGAAATACTCAAGTAACACGTTAGATCCACAAGAATGAACTATTTGTTGTCATCAAAACAAAGGGTATACTAATGTCCATTTTAGGCAACAATCTCCCTCTTTTTGAAGATGACAAATATTCCTAAAATATAAGAAAAATAATTTAAATGAGGTGAGTTTCATACCTCTGATATATCTAAGATAAATAGATTCTCTTGCTCTCATAAAATGTGTGCTAATATACCAAAAGATATATAGAACACATTATCCAACTCTTAAGGTAACGTACCATCAATTAATGTCAATCCAAGAGATCATAAAAATATTTTATTTTATTTCTCCTCATTTGTTATTTAAAAAATAGCCATATTTTCATTTTAAACTTACCCCCCTAATGGAATACTCCCCCTCGATAGAATACTCATTTTTTAAAACCAAGGTAAGAAGAAAATGTCCAATGAAAGCCTCAATCCAAATATTAATTTCTCAATGATTTTGTTTTCATGAACAAGTGAACATAAGCAAGCTCAATTTCATTGATAATAAATTTATTACATAGATCTTACTACTTACAGCATAAAGGTATCAAGAGAAATATCACTTGAGAGAATTTAATATTACATCAACTTTAGGATCTTTCTCATAAAATGGAGTATCACAATAATATTTGACAAGTGTCTTCTAGTCAGTGCACCTGTCTTTGTGAGAGCATATGCTTCCAGAAATGTAGGTTCCCAATCAAATCGGAAATGACTATGTCTTGTAGATGCATTGGTGAATATTGGGTATGAGTAAAATCATTTCATGGTGGTGGTGTAACTTCAAAAGATAGGAAACATCATTGGCAATGTTTTCTGTGGAATAGCTAGGAAGAGTAGGAGGTGGAGGATTAGCTTCAGTGGATGTTTCTCCTTTAGTCCTAGCTCTTTTGTGCCCAAAGTCAATCCCCATTTTATCAACAATATTTTGGGTGATTATTTGGTGACATCTATCACATTTGTAGCCTAAGTCTTCTAATTTATTGCCAAGTGAATATTGAATTATTTGGCAGACAAAACCAGCATAAGTTGGGTCCCTAGAAAATTCAAACATGCTAGAAAGGATGATATGAATGAAGTTTTTGGGAATGCTTTCAAGAATGACATAGATAAGGCACATCATAAATTGGGGAATTCTGGTTTTATTACCTCTAGGATGGATGTTATGAGTGATGATAAGATTGATTATCCTAGCCTCAGGGGTTAAAGAAATGTCATAATAGGTTCCCCTATGTTCATGTGATAATGTATTAGGAACAAAGATAAACTTTTTAATATCACTAAGGCTAATGGTTTCTTCTTCAAAGAAATACTTGGATATGGAATTTCCAGTGGTTAAATCTAGAAAATCAACATATTCCTCAGCATCTATGTCTAGAATTTTTAGGATATCAGTTTTAGAAAAGCAGAAGGGTAGACCATCAACCATGGAAGTGAAGGAGTAGGGATCATTGGAATCTCTAGTTAGGTTGGCGTAGAATTCATTGACAACCTGGGTAGACAAAAATCGAAATGAGTGTTGGTATGTATGCCCATAGAGCAAGTCATATGATGATTGTAATGGGATACTTTGTAAATGATTTGAATAATAATAAAGGCAATTTCCAATCTATATGTTTAAACTGTTTCTGAGATGATGGTGTAACATGATAGATGTCTAAAGATTGTATTACTCAATGACATATGCTTTTAGGTTCATGACCTAAACGATGAGATCATATGAATGTTAAGAGTATACATTCTTGTTTAGTCCCTAGTCGGTTGTTATTGTGGAAATAACCATAGACATCAATAACACTAAAGACTAGATTGTGTGTTGGTTGATGACATAATCTCATTAGTCATGATATGGTGATATCAAACCAAGCACATAGGTACTTGTTAGAGAACAAGGTACCAGACAGACCCACCGTGAGAGTGACACATGGAACCATGACATGGTAGTCACAGTCAGCTCTCACAGTGATGGTGGTGAGTGTGATTCTTAGACCTGAAATCACTACACTCAACACATGTCGTTGGGTACACTTTGACATCATCAAACGCAATCTTAAAACATGGGTTGTTATAAAGGTGATGATTGGGTGGCTTTGACACATGGGGCTTTTGAGGGGTCAGTGATAGATATGGGATTTGTCCCTCCTAAGGGAGTTTGATGTCCTTGGCCACTTGATGAGTAGGATTGAGAAAGGCATGCGCATGCACGTGTGAATCAATATGTGATATTGATGTCATACACATCTCACTCGGTCTACTCTGAGATCAAGGAAATGAATGAACATTGACAGGATGACTGTTCCATGCCTCGAGTTCATTCTGGATATCAGTGACAAAGGAATTATACATTCACTGTAACACCATTCACGGATTGTAGGATGAAAGTTGTTCTCCAACTTTCTACTTTCACTTGGGTAGCAATGATGTGTGACTAGGCACCGCTCTTTGCTTGTGAAGTCATAAGTGTTATGGACTTTCACTGCCAACGTGAAATGGACCTGCAGGGTCACACACATAGGATTTAACCTGGAAGAGGAGTTTTGTCCACAAAGCAATGTTTAGATTGATTACTAAAGGAGTTTAGTAGTTCAATTAAACACTCAATCAGTCGATGGCTCAATATCGTATGGTTCAAGGTGTTGGACGCATTGATTGGAGTATTAGATTGATTGAAATCGCAATTGACTGATTTTGCCCAACCTGTGCCCCCAACCGATCGGTCCATGTGATGAACCGGTCGGCTGAGGTTGCTGAACCGGTCGGCTGGAGTGTCCAGGCCGATCGGCTCAAGCCCAGGTTGAAATGACCGGTTCAAGGGTTGAACCAATCGGCTCAACTGGTGCAACCGACCAGTTGGGAAAAGTCATGTCGGCAAGAATTTTCCTTTGGTTTCAAATTGCCCAATTCGATTGGGAATAACATTGGTATTCGATACCAATTGGGAACGAAACAAGGAGAGTCTTTTTGAGCCGGATTAGGACTATGAACCGATCGGTTCAGGGCACCAAACGATCGGTTGGAGTGCCCCAAACGATCGGCTCAGGTCCAACCGATCGGCTCAATGGCCAAACCGATCGGTTCAGTTGTGAACCGATCATTTCAAGTTGCGAACCGGTTGCTTTTTGTGGAAAATTCTCGAACCCTTCTACTCTTGCATTAGTCCTGTATTTCCGGGCATAGAGAACCCTGTCCCATGACCCACCTATATATATAGGGGTATTGGGGGCTTCTCAGAGTACAACTCAGTGCATGTTGATTGCTCTGCAAAGTTGTCATTCTCTCTGGTTTTGGTAACCGAGAGAGAGCCCGAGCAAGTGCTTCCCGCAAAGGGAGGTGCAACAAGGGAAGGACAACTGTAGTTGTAGTCGATAGAAGGAGAGTGTGTTGGCGACTAGTACGTCAATAGGAGGGTGCGACTCCTTCCACTTCCTTGTGGGACAAGGAGAGTGGAGTTCCGGGTGGTCCGTGTGGACTACTTCAGAGGCGGGAGGTCACTGCCGCTCAGGAGGACAACTGTCATCCGACAGTCTGGTAGGAGGAGGAGTCTTCAGTCCCGGTGCGACCAGGAGCTGCACAGACACCGTCCAAGACCGGAGGTGAAGACTGCGCAAGGCGCGTGGCATTGTCGCCGAGCAAGCCTCGGGACAAGGTATGTTTCACAAACCTTATTTCCTATCATATAGATGTCGACGCGATTCCTTTTGTTCCGGGTTTGGGGAGAAATTTTTTTTTTGTTTCCGCTGCTTCTCTGCCTCCTCCATAACCCAACAGTGGTATCAGAGCCACGTCGACCTCTCTATATTTTAGGATTATCGGTGTGATCGATTTTGGTTTGTCGCCTTTATTTATTGCATGCGATGAGAATAATATCGGCTGTATACATGTCCAATCCACAAATCCCTAATATACATATATGATATGTAATATTAATGCACTCGATACGCGTCGCCCTTAAACGAGTTTTGTGGTGGATGTGTAGCATGATTATGGCCTATAAACCCCTATATCTGTGTGTGGTTGTTTGTGTGGTTGCTTGCATCTCGGTCTGCGCACCGATTCCCTTTCTCATATTCCTGATGTAACTCGAAATAATTCGAGAATTCTTTCCTACCCTTGCTCCCCCCGAATGTAACTCGGGGTTTCACAATTCAATTGTAAATAGGATAGATTTTATTTCATGTTATGTCAAAGAACGGCGAACAACCTAAAGACGATCGGTTCAAGGAGTGAACCGATCGGTTGGTGATCCAGATGGCCGGTTCGAGGAACGAGATGAGCGGGAGGCGACCTGAGGAGATGCACGATGACCAGTGAACCGATCGGCTGGAGGCGCCAGTCGATCGGATGGTGGCACCCGAGCAACCAACCTGATGGCGAGCCGATCAGTCATGGAGATGAGCTGATCAAACCCATAAAGGCAGGCACAGATTTCATCTTGTACAGGTTGCATGTGATGTAGACCTAGATGACCGTGATTCCTCTTGGCTCGAGGAATCACAAATAGGATGGCCATAATCATTGCTTTTTATCATTTATGCATGTTTTCTGTGGGATATAGCATGTATATGATACGTACTATATATTGTGGTGATTGGATATGTATATGTATATATAAAACCCAAATCTCTCATTAAATATTAAGTTTTAGATGCCTTCCAAATGCGACACACATGAAAAGCTTGATCGACCAAGTGTGGGCACGCCCTAGCGTGGTGCACTGTCTATCTCGTGGAAGCGTGAAGGATGAATGTGTGGGTCTGCCCTAGCAGGGTGCATGTTCATCGTGTTGGCTTTGGGTCGGACTTAACAAGGTGACCTAGATAGGATCTAGCGCCTTGAGGCATGGAGATGATCATTGCAAGGAGTTGCATATGACATCTTTCAAGAGTTGCATATGATGCAATTGGCAAGAGTTGCCTACCTGAGAGATCTGAGTTGTGGGTGACAGCCCTAGCTGGTCCATGGCTCAGAGGATTTCAGGATCTTGACCCACTAGAAGATTGTACGCTGCAATCTTCCGAATTGATGGTGAGGGCTATCAATTTGAGTCAAAATAGTGGGAGCGGTAATTAATTAAAGGCCTAATTAACTATCGTCAAATTTTATTCAAATCAAATCAAAAGGGTTTTGACAAATGCAAATTTTCTCTTGTAGAATGGCAAAAGAATCATATTTTAAAATGGGCAAATTAATTGAGAATAAATTCCATAACTGGTTGAGGACTGTGAGAATTGTTCTGCACAATCCAGATATACCAGGAACCTTAGAATCCACTCTATGTACGCTTAATGCGTTGGTGAAGAGGAAAGAAGGTAAGGGAGAAAAGTGTTCTCTCGCCAAACCAATTTCTTCTACATGGAGAGGATGGAAGGAACAATGGAAGAAGAAGTCGGAGATAGAGATCTCTACTTCTGGTGTATTCGTGATAGAGATTAACTTCACTACTTCTTCATCATGGGTACTTGATACCGGATGCGGATCTCACATTTGTTCAAATGTGAAGGATCTAAAGAGAAGTAGGCCTTTGGGGAAAGGCGAGGTTGAACTACGTGTTGCTAATGGGGCAAGAGTTGCCGCCAGTGCCGTAGGAACCTATGAGTTAACTCTACCTAGTGGGCTAATAATAGAGTTGAAGAACTGCTATTACGTACCTGCCATAAATAGGAATATCATTTCCGTCTCTTGTTTGGACAAAGATGGGTTTGAATTTCTTATTAAGAATGGAAAGTGTTCCATTTCTAAAGATGGGATCTTTTATGGCAGTGCCCCTATGTCTTATGGTCTATACTTGATAGACTTGGAGACAAGTGTATACAACATAAACACCAAAAGGCAAAAACTCAATGACTCAAACAAAACATATCTCCGGCATTGTCGTCTAGGGCACATAAATGAGAAACGCATTTCTAGACTCCATAAAGATGGTTATCTAGACTCTTTTGATTGTGAATCAATAGAGACATGTGAATCTTGTTTGTTGGGCAAGATGACCAAGACTCCCTTTTCAGGTAAAGGTGAGAGAGCTAGTGATCTATTAGGACTCATACATACTGATGTATGTGGGCCTTTTAGAGCTAATGCCAGAAATGGGTGTCAGTACTTCATTACCTTCACTGATGATTTCAGTAGGTATGGCTATGTGTACCTGATGAAACATAAGTCAGAAACCCTTGAAAGGTTCAAGGATTTCATGAATGAAGTACAGAACCATCTTGGTAAAAGTATTAAGGCACTTCGTTCCGATCGAGGTGGAGAATACTTGAGCCAGGAGTTTGAGGACCTTCTGCGAGCCCGTGGTATTGTATCACAATGGACTCCGCCTGGAACACCACAGCATAATGGTGTGTCTGAAAGAAGGAATCACACATTGTTAGATATGGTGCGATCAATGATGAGTTTTACTGATCTTCCAATTTCTTTCTGGGGTCATGCTCTTGAAACCGCCGCGTTTATGCTTAACCGTGTACCATCTAAGTCGGTTCAAAAGACACCATATGAGATATGGTACGGGAAGCGTCCCGATTTGTCTTTTCTGAAGATTTGGGGTTGTGAAGCTTACGTCAAGAAAATGTTTCCTGATAAGCTTGGACCCAAATCCGATAAATGTTATTTTGTTGGATACCCCAAGGAAACGAGGGGATATTACTTATACCACCCTACTGACAAAAAAGTGTTTGTTGCCAGGACAGTTGTGTTCCTTGAGAAGGAATTCATTTCCAAAGGAAGCAGTGGGAGGAATATAGAGCTTGAAGAGGTTCAAGCCAAACAAGAAAACATTGAACCAGTAGATGTACGAGAGGAAATTGGAGATTCACAAGGTGTTGTGGAATCTCATTCTCCTCAAGTAACACAAGGACCTCGTAGATCAAGTAGGACTCACCTTGAACCTGAGAGGTTTGGATACCTTGTGACTCAGGAGGGTGGAGAGTTGATCATAGATGATGATCCAACTACCTACGTAGAGGCTATGGAGGGACCAGATTCTGAGAAATGGCTAGAAGCCATGAGATCCGAGATGGAATCCATGTACTCCAACAAAGTATGGACTTTGGTGGAACCACCTGAAGGGGTAAAACCCATAGGGTGCAAGTGGGTCTTCAAGAAGAAGACCGACATGGATGGCAATGTGCAAACTTATAAAGGCAAATTGGTTGCAAAGGGTTTTCGACAAATTCAAGGTGTTGACTATGACAAAACCTTTTCTCCAGTTGCCATGATTAAGTCCATCAGGATCATGCTTGCTATTGCAGCTTACTATGACTATGAGATTTGGCAAATGGATGTTAAAACCGCATTCCTTAACGGGAATATACATGAGGATGTGTACATGACACAGCCTGAAGGTTTTGTAGATCCAAAGAATGCCAATAAAGTCTGTAAACTGTAAAGGTCAATCTATGGATTGAAGCAAGCATCTCGGAGTTGGAATCTTCGATTTGATGAGGAAGTCAAAGTGTTTGGCTTTATTCAAAATGAAGATGAACCTTGTGTGTACAAGAAGGTTAGTGGGAGCTCGACCACATTCCTCATATTGTATGTGGATGACATACTTTTGATGGGGAATGATGTCTTAGCCTTAGAGAAGGTAAAGACTTGGCTTGGGAAAACTTTCTCAATGAAGGACTTAGGAGAAGCATCCTACATTCTAGGAATTAAGATCTATAGAGATAGATCTAGAAGGCTTCTCGGACTAAGTCAGAGCACGTACATTGACAAGGTGCTGAAGCGGTTCAGCATGGAGAACTCAAAGAGAGGCAACGTACCTGTGCTACATGGAGTTACCATCTCTAGAGCTCAATGTCCCCAATCTTGTGAAGAGAGGGAGCGTATGAATGGGATCCCATATGCATCAGCCATCGGATCCATCATGTATGCTATGTTGTGCACACGCCCAGATGTCTCATATGCTCTCAGCATGACGAGCAGGTACCAATCAGATCCCGGGGATGCTCACTGGACAGCCGTGAAGAACATCCTCAAGTACTTGCGAAGGACTAAGGATCAGTTTCTTGTGTACGGCGGCGAGGAAGAGTTGGTTGTAAAGGGTTACACCGATGCAAGCTTCCAAACCGATAAAGATGATTACAGATCGCAGTCAGGATTTGTGTTTTGCCTTAATAATGGAGTTGTGAGATGGAAGAGTTCCAAGCAAGAAACAGTTGCTGATTCTACTACAGAGGCCGAGTATATTGCTGCTTCGCATGCAGCAAAGGAGGCTGTGTGGATCAGGAAGTTCATTTCTGAACTTGGTGTAGTTCCCAGTAGCTGTGATGCAATTGAGCTTTATTGTGACAATAATGGAGCTATTGCACAAGCTAAGGAGCCCAGATCACATCAGCGGTCCAAGCACATACTGCGGCGCTTCCATCTCATACGAGAGATCATACAGTGAGGAGATGTGAAGATTTGCAAAGTACCAACTGAAGACAACATAGCTGATCCACTGACTAAGGCCCTTTCTCAGCAGAAGCATGATGGTCATGCTAGGTCACAAGGACTGCGTTTCCTTGGTGATTGGCTCTAAGTGCAAGTGGGAGTCTATTGGTATGTATGCCCATAGAGCAAGTCATATGATGATTGTAATGGGATACTTTGTAAATGATTTCAATAATAATAAAGGAAATTTCCAATCTATATGTTTAAACTGTTTCTGAGATGATGGTGTAACATGATAGATGTCTAAAGATTGTATTACTCAATGACATATGCTTTTAGGTTCATGACCTAAACGATGATATCATATGAATGTTAAGAGTATACATTCTTGTTTAGTCCCTAGTCGGTTGTTATTGTGGAAATAACCATAGACATCAATAACACTAAAGACTAGATTGTGTGTTGGTTGATGACAGAATCTCATTAGTCATGATATGGTGATATCAAACCAAGCACATAGGTACTTGTTAGAGAACAAGGTACCGGAAAGACCCACCGTGAGAGTGACACATGGAACCATGACATGGTAGTCACAGTCAGCTCTCACAGTGATGGTGGTGAGTGTGATTCTTAGACCTAAAATCACTACACTCAACACATGTCGTTGGGTACACTTTGACATCATCAAACGCAATCCTGAAACATGGGTTGTTATAAAGGTGATGATTGGGTGGCTTTGACACATGGGGCTTTTGAGGGGTGAGTGATAGATATGGGATTTGTCCCTCCTAAGGGAGTTTGATGTCCTTGGCCACTTGATGAGTAGGATTGAGAAAGGCATGTGCATGCACGTGTGAATCAATATGTGATATTGATGTCATACACATCTCACTCGGTCTACTCTGAGATCAAGGAAATGAATGAACATTGACAGGATGACTGTTCCATGCCTCGAGTTCATTCTGGATATCAGTGACAAAGGAATTATACATTCACTATAACACCATTCACGGATTGTAGGATGAAAGTTGTTCTCCAACTTTCTACTTTCACTTGGGTAGCAATGATGTGTGACTAGGCACCGCTCTTTGCTTGTGAAGTCATAAGTGTTATGGACTTTCACTGCCAACGTGAAATGGACCTGTAGGGTCACACACATAGGATTTAACCTGGAAGAGGAGTGTTGTCCACAAAGCAATGTTTAGATTGATTACTAAAGGAGTTTAGTAGTTCAATTAAACACTCAATCAGTCGATGGCTCAATATCGTATGGTTCAAGGTGTTGGACGCATTGATTGGAGTATCGGATTGATTGAAATCACAATTGACTGATTTTGCCCAACCTGTGCTCCCAACCGATCGATTCATGTGATGAACCGGTCGGCTGAGGTTGCTGAACCGGTCGGCTGGAGTGTCCAGGCCGATCGACTCAAGCCCAGGTTGAAACGACCGGTTCAAGGGTTGAACCTATCGGCTCAACTGGTGCAACCGACCAGTTGGGAAAAGTCATGTCGGCAAGAATTTTCCTTTGGTTTAAAATTGCCCAATTCGATTGGGAATAACATTGGTATTCGATACCAATTGGGAACGAAACAAGGAAAGTCTTTTTGAGCCGGATTAGGACTATGAACCGATCGGTTCAGGGCACCAACCGATCGGTTGGAGTGCCCCAAACGATCGGCTCAGGTCCAACCGATCGGCTCAATGGCCGAACCGATCGGTTCAGTTGTGAACCGATCATTTCAAGTTGCGAACCGGTTGCTTTTTGTGGAAAATTCTCGAACCCTTCTACTCCTGCATTAGTCCCGTATTGTCGGGCACAGAGAACCCTGTCCCATGACCCACCTATATATATAGGGGTATTGGGGGCTTCTCAGAGTACAACTCAGTGCATGTTGATTGCTCTGCAAAGTTGTCGTTCTCTCTGGTTTTGGTAACCGAGAGAGAGCCCGAGCAAGTCTTCCCACAAAGGGAGGTGCAGCAAGGGAAGGACAAATGCAGTTGCAGTCGATAGCAGGAGAGTGTGTTGGCGACTAGTACGTCAACAGGAGGGTGCAACTCCTTCCACTTCCTTGTGGGACAAGGAGAGTGGAGTTCCGGGTGGTCCGTGTGGACTACTTCAGAGGCGGGAGGTCATTTCCGCTCAGGAGGACAACTGTCATCCGACAGTCTGGTAGGAGGAGGAGTCTTCAGTCCCGGTGCGACCAGGAGCTGCACAGACACCGTCCAAGACCGGAGGTGAAGACCGCGCAAGGCGCGTGGCATTGTCGCCGAGCAAGCCTCGGGACAAGGTATGTTTCACAAACCTTATTTCCTATCATATAGATGTCGACGCGATTCCTTTTGTTCCAGGTTTGGGGAGAAATTTTTTTTTTGTTTCCGCTGCTTCTCTGCCTCCTCCATAACCCAACAATGAGTGGATAAGAAATTCCTTCCATTTTTTCACCTTGAAAAGTTGAGAGAGGTCAAGAAGGGTGATGAAGTCTTTGAGTTCTACTGGACATTGAGGAAGAGGATACTTGGAGGTGAGCTTCAAGTAGCATTCTCCAATAGCTGCATCATTGAAGGGGATGTCATTGATGATGCTCAATGGTGGAGTAGGCATGCGTCCCTTCCTTGAAGCTACTTGCTTCTTACCACCACGAGCTGAAGAGGATGCCATCTTTAGCAAAGTATGGTGGAAGAAGAGGTAGAGATGATAGAGGGATGAAGGTTGCTGAAAGATAGCTCTCAGGAATGCTAAAGAGATGGAAGAGAAGAAAGCTCTTGAGTTGTGAAGAGAATGGCCAGATAGTGGGGCTATTTATACAAAAATAGAATTGTACTCGGTCAAAAAACTCATCGACTGATCCCCCAATGGCTCTCTTCCCCAACGACTCTTTAACAGCTAGTCAATCGAAGTTGAATTTGAAAATTTTCACAATGATCAAGGACTCGGTCGAGAACTTTGTCGATCGAGGGATCTATGGTTTAAATTTTTTTTGGCCCAAGAAGTATCTAGAAGATTCTCTACTAAGTCTTGCATAGTCGGCCAAGGGTCCCACCGAGTCAAGAATTTTTTCGACTGAGTACTTTCTTGGTCTAGTATTTTGTCGACCGATTATGATACTATGAGAATATTTCATAGTTGGAAAGGATTGAACTTGATTAACTACTTGTTCATGATACCAAAACATTGTAGATAGATATTATAAAGGAATAATTTTATTATTGTAAGAAAAATTACTTTAATATTATGTCAAAAAATTGATCTAGAATATTGAGCAAATATATCAAAGAAAATATCTTCTAGAGGAGTAACAAGTAACTTCTTTCTAATATATTGAAATTGATCCAATGGAAGTGGTTTGGTAAAAATATCAGCCAATTGTTCTTCCGTATCAACATGATGAAGAGAAATATTATTCTTGGAAATATAATCTCTCAAAAAATGATGTCTAATCTTGATGTACTTGGCACGACTGTGTAAAATGGGATTATGAGCTAAGTTTAGAGCACTAGTATTATTACAAAAAATTGGCATAGAGGAAAATTTATAACCATAATCATTCAAAACTTGTTGCATATAAAGTACTTGAGTACTACATGAACCTACAACCATGTATTCAACTTCATTGGTAGATAAAGAAACTGTATTTTATTTCTTTTTAAACCAAGATACTAAGACTTTTAGTAGCAAGAAACAACCACCACTTGTGCTCTTTCGATCAAGACGAGAACCAACATAATCAACATTAGTGTTAAATTTTAAATCTAACGTTTGGCCTTTAAGATACCACAAACCATAATTTATAATGCCGACAAGATATCTTAAAATCCATGTGATGGATTGAAAATGAGAATGCATCAGATTTGATTGAAATCTAGCGCAAAGTCTAATGTCAAATATAATATCCGGTCTAGATAAGTATAGCAAGCTACCAATCATGGCCTTATATAAGAAATCATCATTGTGTTCACCATCTTCATCCTTTTCAATTTTAGCAAAAATGGCCATAGGTGTAGTAGCATGTTTGCAATTTTCCATATTAAATCATTTTAAGATTTCCTTAGTGTATTTCTCTTGGCTTAGAAACATTTCAGTGGGTGCTTGCTTTATTTGAAAACCAAAGAAAATGTCAATTCACCCATAAGACTCATTTCAAATTTCTTTTGCATGATATCACTAAATTGAGTGCATAGATAATCATTTGAAGCACCAAATATAATGTCATAAACTTATATTTGAACAACTAGAAAATCAGATTCATATGTTTTAAAAAATAATGTGGAATCCAATTTTCCAATAGAGAAACCATTTTCAAAAGAGATAGTTCTAAAGTCTTTCATACCAATTTTGGGGTGCTTGTTTAAGAACATAAAGGGCTTTCTTAAGTTTATATACATGTTCAAGCTTGTTAGAAATTTCAAACCCAGGTGGTTGAGCAACATAAACTTCTTCAATGATCCCATTTAAGAAAGAACTTTTTACGTCCATTTGAAATTTTTTAATGTCTTTATGGGCAGATAGAGACAATAACATTCTAATGGCTTTGAGAAACTAATGTAGCTTTGTTTCTAACCACTTTTCCAGCTTCATTAAGTTTATTATGAAAAACCCACTTAGTTCTAATGATGGTTTTGTCTTGAGGTCTAGGAACTAAGTCCCATACATTGTTCTTAGTGAATTGATTTATCTCTTCTTTCATAGACACTATCCAATAATCATATTTTAGAGCTTCCTTTATCTTTTTAGGTTCTACAATTGATACAAAGGCCATTTTTGCAACATCTCTAAATGATGATCGAGTTTTTACTTTATCAAAAGGATTTCCTATGATAAATTCTTGAGGATGATCTTTAACTATTCTAGGAATAGGCTGTTGTGCCTCATCATTATGTTATTCAATTTTAGAATTTTTATCATATTTTGTTGATATGGTTGAATGCTCAATTTGATGTGTAATACAATTCAATTTTTCATCCTCAAATTTCATTTTCACCACATTGTGTTGTCATTTCATGAAATGTGATATGAATTGATTCCTAAACTTTCTTAGAGATAGTATTGTAAATCCGTAATGCCTTACTAGAAGTTGAATATCCCAAGAAAAATTCTTTTTGTGTTTTAGGGTCGAATTAGTCTGTACCATCCTTTGTGTTTAAGATATAACAAGGTGTACCAAAGGTATGAAAGTAGTCAACTCTAGGTTTCTTGGTAAAAATGAGTTCATAAGGATTTTCCTTAAGACAAGAGCGAATTGTGGTTTAATACATAGCATGTTGTATTTACTACTTCAGCCCAAAAGGTTTTAGGTGTGTTATCTTCAAGTAACATTAGTCTAGACATTTCTTGTAAAGACCGATTTTCCTGTCTACTATCCCATTTTGTTGTGGGGTGTGTGGAGCTAAAAAATTATGTGTATACCCTTGGGATGTACAACATTTTTCAAAGATATGATTTTCAAGCTCTCCACCATGATCGCTCCTAATGGTGCATATTTTGTTTTGTAGTTGGTTTTCAATTTTAGAGCAAAATTGAATAGATATTCTAATAGTATCATCGTTTGCTGAAAGAAAATGAACCCAATTATATCTACTATAATCATCAACAATAACAAATAAATACCTTTTACCACCATAGATTGAGTCCTCATGGGACCAAATAAGTCCATGTGAAAAAGTTCTAATGATCTAGTAGTACTAAGCAAGGCTTTAGGTTTGAAAGAAATTTTAATTTTCTTGCCTAGAGTACATGATTCACAATTTTCAGATTTATCCAAAGAAAGTTTAGGTAAACTACAAACAAGATCATATTTAAGAAACATTTTGATAACATGTGAGCTTGCATTACCTAGCTTTCTATGCCATAATTGTAAAGATTCATCATTTGCAAGAAGACATTTTCCAATAATAGCTTGCATAGAGTTAGGTCCAAGTATATAAAGATTTCCTATTCTTTTTCCTTCATAAACAACATAATTAGTATTTTCTATGAGCAAATTGTAGCAAGATTTATTAAAAAGAGCATCATAGCCACTATCACATAATTGACTAACACTAATCAAATTGTGATGCAATCCATCTACAAGTAGTACATTTTTTATTTGAAGATTTGTACCAACATTACCACATCTATAGAATTTCCAACCGTCACCCAAGCACCACAACTGTATCTCATCCCTCGTTGCTGGTGATGGACAATCACTTATTCAGATCTCTAACCGAAGTCTATGCCTACCATCCACCTGCTCGCTGTCCCAGCCCAATGCCAGTAACAAGACACAGCTTTGCCACTTCCTTTAGCCCTAATAGTTTAGCAGTCTCTATTAGCTCTACAGATCATACTTACCATACAACCAGGTGTGTGTGTGTACTGCCCCAAGACGATTCACATATACATTGTCTTCAGCAACAATAAAGAGAAAAGAGAACAAGGTCAAATCCATTTCTCCTCTGGGATGGTTACTCATGATATATGAGATCCAGGTCAGTGTTTACCCCTCCTTGTGGATCAATTGTTAACAACCAATTGATGCTTAATGTTTTCGTTGCTAGTTAAGTTTATCCCTATACATATTCAGATATTAAACTTAACAATACACTTACATCAATATATATGATCCTTTATTATTATAGACACCACATTAGCATGCTAGCATATTAGTGTACAAGCAATACAAGTATATGTATCACAAAATTCATCTCCTATAATCCTAAAGCTATAAACTTGATTAGTAATAATACACTTGAGAATGGATTTGACAATAACCAAGTGGATTAATGATACGGCGGTTAGCTATGGTGATGATCTATACTTTTGACTGAGTACCTGAATAATTATCATACTATTATATATATGTTGAGTATTACCATTTAGATGTGATATGTAATGAAGTTGTTGTTAAGAACTATTTTCAAATCCCTAAATATCTTTTGACAACCAAAACTCCAAATAAACATATATGCATATTTGATGATAATTAGAAATATATGCTAGTCTAAGTAACACATCTAGCTAGGTTGGTCTATTTTGAATAAAATAGAATCTTAGAGAAACAATATGTTTAGGAGGGTTGCTTTATAAAAATTAGTATGGTTTAGACAACAAAAATATGTATTACAATCCATCCAGATAATGCATACTCCCATTGAGGGAATAATCAAGAACTAAAATATGTATACACATTAGTATGCAGTCTAAACATGTGGTTAGGATAATATGAAATCATATGGTATTAGATAAAGAATAACATGTAAGACCTAAATTATGGGGATTTATATCGTTGGTGATGCATCTAAAAAATCTATATAACCTCAAACTAATGTGATTAAGATGAAACTTATAACTAAAACAAAACTAAAATTGTAAATGGTGAATCTAATTCTGAATAACACAAATTGTAAAATATTTGATTTCTATCCAAATAGTAATTGTAGTCTTGTACCTTGTAGATGTCTCATTGTCAATTCTTGGAGACTTGTTAGCTTCACCCCTAGATATAGGGTTAGGTGAGAATTCTAGGTATGTACATCCTCTATTTTATTTTGGGCATTATTTGACTGAACCTACATTTCTTTAATGAGGCATCTCTTGAACTAACAATTTTATTTAAATTCCAATTGTTGGACATTCATACTTTCTGCTTTTGATTCATATAAATTCATGTGATTGCTATAATATTCATTTATAATGGGTCTTTGGACCCCTCCTATGATTGCCATTTTATGTGAAATTGACTACAATGTTAGTCTTGCCACTCTATTTATGCATGCTATGTGTTTGACTAGAATATTTAGAATAGTGGTACTTATGTACAACCATACTTATATAGGGCGTGCGTATTCTGCCCGCGGTGTGCGTTTCCACCCTTATTTCTTTTAGGCCAAGATCCTATGGTGTTATGGCCCTGTTTTAGGTATATTTAGTCTACATTGTTATGCATGCAAATATTTGTTGATTTAAAATGAATCTATGGATGATTGTTATGGCAAGACACTCTTTATTATCATGCTTGTAATCTGAATTTAATATGCCTCATTTCTTTTGTTACTTTTCTCTTGAACATACCAAATTACAAATAACCCCCTTCTTGTGGGAACATCTCTTTTTGCACTTTTAACCCAATATAATTCCCACAGTTTTTATTATATGTACATACTCAGCCTTTACTGACCTATACTTGTTTCCTATGTTCTGGGTGATGTTCCCTTCCACCTAGGTGTAGGTACATTAGAAGACAAGGATGCACGGAGATCATATACATAGTTTTGGACCTAAGGATAGCTTGAAATGGACAGGTTACCCTCTGCAACAAGTCTTGTACGTGATTAGGTTTATTATACGTATACATTTTACCTTGCTATACCACATTTTATGGTGAGGAAAAATTGTATAACGATACATCTTGTAACTTTGATATAGTTTTGTTTCCGCTTCTTATAAACTTCATGCTCTGATATGTATACCATTTGGGAAATGAATGAAATTTTTCCTTTCCTTCTTATTTGGGATTGGATGGACTTATTTTTCAATTCAATGAAGAGTGGATCCCCTCTCGGGTCTCACTCTTTACAAAATGGTATCAGAGCCTAAGCAGTCGGTAACTTGACTATGTCAAGTTATCCTTGGTTGACCCTTAATTAGATAGGTGACCCTTAGAGGTTATTGATAAACCTATTTCCAAGTAGTCAATACCAATTAGGGTTTTCAACCCCTGACTAATTTGGTCACTTGCACTACTCGACCCACCTATGTGAACGTGAGTTAATCGTTAGTAACCTGTAACACCCCTCTTTATGGAGGTGGGATGAAGTCACATCGAACTAACACTTGTAGTGTTTGGTTTACATCTCATAAATTTCTAGGCTATTAGCCTAAGAACCATTAAGTGCCAATTGACTTAAATAGTCATAGATGGGCATATTCTAGTTCTCATCTAAATCCATTTACCTTTGTTGTTCTCTAGCACACCTTAAATACCCTACTATGGCGGTGCTGAGAACACATGAGCTATAAATAAAAAAAATTCTGACATAAATTTTAGGAATTCAGAAGATTCCCTTATTACTAAGTGATGGTATGAACGAGCTTAGTTATTGTTAGGCATGCCTTGCCTTCAATATGAAGAATCACAACATAGGTATGTCCCAAGACCACTTATCTAAAGTTTGGATACCATGTTGGATTCGCTTTTATGTCTCATACATGAGGTTTAGTTGGTGGAAGCTATTAAGTTTTGTATAATATTCTTAGGAGATTGCCTCTCTCGCCTCCATGGTGCAATTAGGTTACCCAGTGAATGATGTTATTGGTAAATTTACTACATAGTTCATCTTGTCTTTTGATGGGACTATAGTTGTAAATCATCAAGTATAGAAGGAACACATATACCTTACGATAATTATTGGATGATCATATGACTCCCTTAGGTCTTGCGATGAGGTAGTGGAGTTTATGATTAAGAATGACGTGGGAAATGGTGGATATCATGCTTGGGTAGGTTTTGACTGATTATTGTCTATGAGCATTATACACCCTTCCCTCTCTCATTGTTTGCATATTAGAGAATACTCACATGACCTTCTGAGTGATAGAAGGATCATACCTCTTTTATAGAAGGAAGTGGCTATAGGATAGTAATGTATGTGTCAGGTAGTGAAAGGTGTCTGACTTGGTTCTCGGATCGATTTTGGCGCCAATTTTGCATCTTCATCACAAGTCCTTTATCGCAAAAAATTATTTTCATTATTAAATTATATGTACAAAAGATTTATTTTTCTTTTTATGATCTCATCGATGATTTTTAGAACCAAGTCACCACCATAAGTAAATTGAGTAGTAGAGAAGCTCTTTAGTGAAGTACCCTTGGTTGACATGTTCAACCCTAATACCCTAGGTCTAAGACTGACATAGCTAGTTTTAAATATATATAAGACCTAGTGGATCCACCCTTTTTCCCCTCTAGGCTATGCTCCAAGTTATAGTTTAAGCCTTTTAAGGGGTGGAGTTCCCGTACGATCTAGTTAATAGGTGTAATCGGGATTAACAACAGCTACAATAAGTAAAACTTGGATAACTCCTAGTAATAATGTCAAACACATGTAGAGGCTACCAAACTAGGAATTCCAGACGAGCCTTGCTAATCATACCATCATAAATGTAACTTTGATAATCAAAATAGATTTTAAAATGTATTCTTTAATTACCCTTAAGGACGTGTTTAAGTCAGATGGAGGTAAAAGTAAATTACACTTAAAAGCTCAAATTAATATTCCAAACGCCAAATCACTACTAATTATATGGTAAGGATGACTTTACAGTAGATGCTAGGATGAACACCCTAAGTATGATAGGATTTCTGAATAATTTCTCAGGTGACCATAATAAACATAAGTGAAAAGGAACTGACTACACATCAATCAAAACATGTGTAATGTAATGTCTAAAGTTAACTCGTGAAGGAGAAATTCAAATAGTTGCATACAACACACTATAGTGTTCATGTGTGAATGAGAAAATCCATTGGCACACAAAACCCTAAACTTACACCTCAACCCTAATATGTCTATTAAAGTATAAGTGTTGTCTTAGACAAGTAACACATCATTATTTGACCCCCTTGATATAATCCATAAATAAAATAAAGTTAATAAATAACCCTAATACTGGAAGGAAAACAAGACATATATGCACGTCATACATAAAGTTACCATTATAAATAATAATATGTTAATGATGTTTTTTTATGATGATGATAATGTTGATAAGTAAATTTTCCTTAGTAGTAATAATGATAGGAATCATGGTGCTTGAGGATCTATGTTTATAGGCAAGAGTAGTTCACCAATTTAGCGATCACAATCTGAATGGTTCTATTGGGAAATTTGTATATGAAGATTGGTCGTTCATGCTTAAGTGATGGAAGATAAGGATATGTAGAACAAACTAGCACTCATGACTAGCGGTGGATTGATTTTGGGGACGAAATCATCTTTAAGGGGTGGAGTGTTGTAACGTACTCAATTCCAGACACATAGGCTAATCCTCCATTCTTCTAGGTCCCTACTTGTCTGTGTGATATCCAACCTCCTTCTTTCTCTCTATTTGACATTCTTTTGAATACATACCTTTTGTATGCATAATTCACTAATTTATGATAGATTAAACATTTTTGGGGACTTTATAACCCTAATTGACTCATTAAAAACTCATAGTCATGGAATCTTATGATGTATTAACTCCAATAATATAATTAAGGGAAATTGATGAATTAGTCACAAATATGTCTATTGTTGAGCTTAATCCTAATTTGAGCCTATATAAGCTTCCTTATGATTAATTGAGTAAATTAGAGAAATATAGATCTCAATGATTTAATTGGATGAAGGAAAATAATGAATACACTAAATAAACAACCAACATACAACTAATTATTTTGAACACTCAATGACCACAAAAGGCAAATTTTATTTGAAAATCATGTTCCTTGCTCCTTAAATAGCTTCCATGCAAATTCTCAAATTAATCGGGCCATATTTGACCCCCCATTTAATCATAAATACAAAGTTTAATATCACCTAAGTTTTTTTTTGATCAAAAATATAATTACATTCCTATACCACCTGTTTCTTTACTTGCCCCATGTTCACGCAACTGAAAACTAATGTGACGGAGTCTTCCCCTTCCCTAGCCGCGATCTCACGATGGCCTAGTTCCCGTAATGACCAGACTAGAGACTACTTCCTCGCCTCCTCCTCGCTTGTGCCTATTCATATCTTCTCTCTTCCCCTCTGCACATATCTCTTCTCTCCGTCCTAACCCTAGATGCCCTCATCTACCTCCTCTACATTGCATCCTACACCAATGGAGTAGAACCACTAGGCACAACAGCCGCCAACACTGACCCCAAATCCCTGGGCGCCGTCGTCTCCTCCTTCAATTCCTCTTCGACTATCTTCCTCCTCAATCCCCTACTGCAATCGCCAGATCAAGCCAGCAGTAGTGTCAACCTTCGGACTCCATCCAAGCACAACAAGAGATGAGATCTCATCCCTCGCCTTCTCTTCCTCCTCGACCTGCACTAAGCAGCACCAAGCAGCTAGCGCCAAGCACCTCCAGGAAGCCGCTGCAACTACTGACCCCCCATCCATCTCCTATGCCAACCGCTTGGCCATGACAGATCCGCCGCCTGACCAGTACCTCTTCTCGCTCGCCTCTCCTCGGGTGGTTTCTCCACCTGTGCCCGACATCATCAAAAAGCGTCATGCAGCAGAACACCTCCAGGCACTGCCACCTTCCACCCACTGGCACCTCATCATCTTCACCACGGAAGATCATCACTGGGTATAGACCTGATGCCTCCGACCTCACCTCTGCAACTAGCCGCCTCCTCTACCCTGATCCATCACGGTTGCGGACCACCATTGGTGCCCCTCTTCCTGTTGTTGTTTAGTCCAATGGATGTCGGTGTCTCTGCTCAAACTGAGAACCCCCGGTCGTCGACATCCACATGAAGGTGTCGCTCTTGTTCGGGTGTCTGCCACCAACATCGTGATCGCCAAACAATGAGAAACAGTTTGCTCATCCTCGACCTCCCTCTTCTATTACTTCTTCTTCTTCCTCCCACACAACCTACAGATCTACCACCGCCTCCTCTCCTCCATGGGTCCTGCTGGCGGCGGAGAGGCTACACCTCCAGACTCAGCAGCTGTAAACGGCGATGCAAATCTACATATAGTGAAGGATGATGCTTCAAATGGAAACCTCTACCACCCCAACTTCCCTCACAACTTGTTAACCTCCAACTTTCTAGTTCTGAAGATTCGGTGTGGATGATCCTCAGAAATCGTAGAGGATCACCGTCATCTCAGTTTTAAAATTCTACGGTCATGGTGGCATGGTGCTTTCTTAGATTGACGTTGTACTACCTACTCAACCCCAAATCCACTCTCACCTCCACCACTAGGGTCACCGTTGAAATCTCTCCACATCTGTAGAATTTCCAACCGTCACCCAAGCACCACAACTGTATCTCATCCCTCATTGCTGGTGATGGACAATCACTTATTCAGATCTCTAACCGAAGTCTATGCCTACCATCCACCTGCTCGATGTCCCAGCCCAACGCCAATAACAAGACACAGATTTGCCACTTCCTTTAGCCCTAATAGCTTAACAGTCTCTATCAGCTCTGCAGATCATACTTACCACACAACCAGGTGTGTGTGTGTACTGCCCCAAGACGATTCACATATACATTGTCTTTAGCAACAACAAAGAGAAAAGAGCACAAGGTCAAATCCATTTATCCTCCGGGATGGTTACTCATGATATACGAGATCCAGGTCAGTGCTTACCCCTCCTTGTGGATCAATTGTTAACAACCAATTGATGCTTAATGTTTTCGTTACAAGTTAAGTTTATCCCTATACATATTCATATATTAAACTTAACAATACACTTACATCAAGATATATGATCCTTTATTATTATAGATACCACATTAGCATGCTAGCATATTAGTGTACAAGCAATACAAGTATATGTATCACAAAATTCATCTCCTATAATCCTAAAGCTATAAACTTGATTAGTAATAATACACTTGAGAATGGATTTGACAATAACCAAGTGGATTAATGATACGACGGTTAGCTATGGTGATGATCTATACTTTTGACTGAGTACCTGAATAATTATCATACTATTATATATATGTTGAGTATTACCATTTAGATGTGATATGTAATGAAGTTGTTGTTAAGAACTATTTTCAAATCCCTAAATATCTTTTGACAACCAAAACTCCAAATAAACATATAGGCATATTTGATGATAATTAGAAATGCATGCTAGTCTAAGTAACACATCTAGCTAGATTGGTCTATTTTGAATAAAATAGAATCTTAGAGAAACAATATGTTTAGGAGGGTTGCTTTATAAAAATTAGTATGGTTTAGACAACAAAAATATTTATTACAATCCATCTAGATAATGCATACTCCCATTGAGGGAATAATCAAGAACTACAATGTGTATACACATTAGTATGCAGTCTAAACATGTGGTTAGGATAATATGAAATCATATGGTATTAGATAAAGAATAACATGTAAGACCTAAATTATGGGGATTTATATAATTGGTGATGCATCTACAAAATCTATATAACCTCAAACTAATGTGATTAATATGAAACTTATAACTAAAACAAAACTAAAATTGTAAATGGAGAATCTAATTCTGAATAACACAAATTGTAAAATATTTGATTTCTATCCAAATAGTAATGGTAGTCTTGTACCTTGTAGATGTCTCATTGTCAATTATTGGAGACTTGTTAGATTCACCTCTAGAGATAGGTTTAGGTGAGAATTCCAGGTATGTACATCCTCTATTTTATTTTGGGCATTATTTGACTGAACCTACATTTCTTTAATGAGGCATCTCTTGAACTAACAATTTTATTTAAATTCCAATTGTTGGACATTCATACTTTCTACTTTTGATTCATATAAATTCATGTGATCGCTGGAATATTCATTTATAATGGGTCTTTGGACCCCTCCTATGATTGCCATTTTATGTGAAATTGACTAAAATGTTAGTCTTGCCACTCTATTTATGCATGCTACATGTTTGACTAGAATATCTAGAATAGTGGTACTTATGTACAACCATACTTATATAGGGCGTGCGTATTCTGCCCGGGGTGTGCGTTTCCACCCTTATTTCTTTTTGGCCATGATCCTATGGTGTTATGGCCCTGTTTTAGGTATATTTAGTCTACATTGTTATGCATGCAAATATTTGTTGTTTTAAAATGAATCTGTGGATGATTGTTATGGCAAGACACTCTTTATTATCATGCTTGTAATCTGAATTTAATATGCCTCATTTCTTTTGTTACTTTTCTCTTGAACATACCAAATTACAAATAACCCCCTTCTTGTGGGAACATCTCTTTTTGCACTTTTAACCCAATATAATGCCCACCGTTTTTATTATATGTACATACTCAGCCTTTGCTGACCTATACTTATTTCCTATGTTCTGGGTGATGTTCCCTTCCACCCAGGTGTAGGTACATTAAAAGACAAGGATGCATGAACATCATATACATAGTTTTGGACCTAAGGATAGCTTGAAATGGACAAGTTACCCTCTGCAACAAGTCTTGTACGTGATTAGGTTTATTAGATGTATACATTTTACCTTGCTATACCACCTTTTATGGTGAGGAACAATTGTATAACGATACATCTTGTAACTTTGATATAGTTTTGTTTCCGCTGCTTATAAACTTCATGCTCTGATATGTATACCATTTGGGAAATGAATGAAATTTTTCCTTTCCTTCTTATTTGGGATTGGATGGACTTATTCTTCAATTCAATGAAGAGTGGATCCCCTCTCGGGTCTCACTCTTTACAATGTGCCTATTTTAAGGAATTGATCGACTGGTCTTTTGTGGGTGTTTTGACATCAAACTTTTATTTAGTGTAATCTGAATGATGAGGAAATTACGTCCCTAATTCAATGGTATTAGAGTATTTCTACAAAGAACTATAGGGTTTTGTGGTTAATGAGATAAACAATATGTTGACGGCAATAACACTAGGTCTGATATTTATGCATTAGCCTAAGTTTTTCTAGAACTCGTGCCATACAACGTCTGAGACGAGGGAGCCACAAATCGTCTCAGTTGAGGCAACATTCTTGGTCCTTGGATGCCATCTGACAGTAGTGGACTCATTCCTTGCAGTTACATGATCGTGGACAATTCCATGATTTGCTACTCACAGGTCGTGGGTTGAGGGCAACTTTGGAGTGGGCAGATAGGCACCTACCCCTCATTTGGGATGCAAAATCACAACATGAGAGGGAACGAGCAGCCAACCATCCGCTTCCACTACCATGGTTCACTCGTATGTAGGGATGACGATGGTAGAGAGGTTATGAGAAGGAGTTAGCAGGGAAACCAAAGGCGCTGTCTCCCCCTTTCTTGTCCACCACTGCGGTAGGCCGTGCCGGAGCCGCTTGGACCAGGAGTAGTTCCTCGTTGGAGAAGACCCTCACCGTAGTGCCCAACACACGAGAGAGCAGAGTCCCGCAGACGGCAGACTCACTTGTGGAAGACCGTGTTCCACATGAGGAGAGTGAGAGACTGTCAAGGAGTACTCTTCGCAATCCAGCCTGGTGCGGTGACACCCATAGAAGGAGGAGGCGTTGGCCGATCCCAACATTCTGACCTGGTGGGGGAGCACACCGGAGCAGCCCCCCATGGCGGTGGCGCGTGAACTTGGACACAGAGGAGGAAACTCCAGGCTTGTCCACGGTGGAGGACAAAAGTGTGGCTCGTGCTAGAGGAGGCTAGGAGCAAAGCAACACCAGTGATAGCTCACCGGGCAGGAGGACTGAGATGGAACCTTCACTAGATTCCAGCCTGGGGCGGCGGTGCAACTGGAAAGGCAGGTGACCCCATCTCATCACGAGGAGGAGGAACTGTTATCCAACATAGCCAAAGGTTTTAGTAGTAGGCAGACCCAGAGGAGCACCACCGGGTCCTAGATCAACGATCGTTGATGCTCGTTGAACAACCACACCGGTAGTCGTAACACATGGGGCTGCACAAGATGATGCTCACGTCAAACGGGAGATTGCGAGAGAGAAAAAATGAAAAGAGCAGACCGGACCCAATCGCCCAAACCAAGCCGATAACTGACTGGCCTAGTTTGAGCAGACCACACATGCCTGAACTGCTAGGTCACCCAGGCCAAAGAAGAGCAACGCCTCTCACATGCCACATGGCAGTGCGTGATTGGTCAGAAAAAGGTAATAATTCAGTAAATGTCTAGATCTTGTATAATTCACATTAATTAGCACGCTTATCAAAAAAATGCAAGTAATATATCGAAATGTTCAGAAAAATGTGTATAACAACCTGGAACCATCATATCTGTCTTTTGATGCACTAATATTAAGAATATCATGTAAGATGTTATATAATTTTTTAATGGATAATAAATATCAAATGAAGACCTAAAATTTTGAGGATGCATCAATAATTTGAAATGTGTTTTAGAATCCATGTGACATCAGATATTATCATGTTATGACATGAAATCATGTAATTTGCTGTATATGGCTAATTAGGGCTAATAACCCTAATTAATGTGTAATAATTACAAATATACTCACAAAATCATGGAAATTACAGAGTAAGCTCATATTAGTATCTGGAAACTAATGTGGAACTTTGATATTAGTTTGATACATGAAATCCATGTTATATGAAATGACCCTTAATACATGGGTTGTAACCCTAATTTGAATAAGGTATATATAAAATAGGGTTAATATGTGAAAAAAAAGGATACGGGGCATAGTGTTCAGATAATGAACCATAATCTGGAGCTTGACATCAATAATGATAATCCTAAGACAAGAATACAAGTAAAAGTGGGAATGTACTAATGAGTTAAGTGAAACCCTAATATGAACATGATTAGGGTGAAGATGAGATGAGATGATGAGAATCTTATGACAATACATGGTCTTATCTTAATCAGGGTTTGACGAGGATATACTTGACATCAAGAATGTGATTAGGTTTATGTCTTGATCAAGGTATGCCATTACCTCTTACTTGGCTTATTATACAATATGCTTGTGGTATATGTGTAGTAAAATACTTGGCATATGTTATTGGATGAAATGATTGTTTTTGTATGATATCTTGCTTGATTTTTCGTACTTATGGATATGAACACATGAAACATAAGATATCTGATCTATTATATGATAGCACTAAATCTCTTTGGTAGAATAGTGCATTGATGAAAGTACTAAATCTCTTTGGCATAATAGTACATGTGAGCACTAAATCTCTTTGGAAGAATGGTGCATTTATAAAAGTACTAAATCTCTTGGGCAGAATAGTACATGTGAGCACTAAATCTCTTTGGTAGAATAGTGCATGTGGTTGATAAACTTCACATATAATGGAAATGAGCTTAAAATATGTGTTCTCTTTTGTTAATGAACATCTTTGTCCAAGTATATGCTTTTTCTTATATTTCTTTATAACTGACAAGTATTAGTTTTATCTTATTACCAAGATATGATAAGAGGTATATAAAAGACACATAGGCATACTCAGTATAATATTCTTGAATATTGTGATGACGTGTACCACATGCAATCTTTTGTTTAGGTTGTGGACATGTGATCTTGAAGAACCAAGATAGTTGAGAGTTGTGTTGTGAGATGATGTACAGGTGGACCTGTTGTCTTAAGATCCTGTCGTTTAGTGGTAGTACATGTCTATGTAAAAGTTTGTTGTTCAATATGTAATATCAAATGTTGTAACAATTCACGTTGTAATTATATGTTGAATGGTGAACATATGTTGTATGGTTTGTTTATTGTTCATGTGCATGTGCTACTATTGTTTCCTTCTGACTCCCTTGATTTTCTCTTTCTTATCCTAGTGTGTGATGTTTAAATTGGGATTCTCGCTGAGGTGAGGGTTTCAATTTGGACATCACACATTAGATTAAGTTTTAGAAAATTTGGGGACGTCACAGGTGGTATCAGAGCATGAACAATAGCAAAGCCTGACATTTTCTCATTATGCAAATCAAAACTAAAGAACCTTGAACTTAATAATATTTAGGGTTAGATTAGTTGTCTTTTAGAGACTACATATGACCTAGCCTCTAGGTTAACACCTAGATGTCTGAGAACTAGGTCTAGAATGGTGCTTGTTGTATAACAAGTCCTTAGATGTCGTTCTTTCCTTGTAGTACAACGGTATGGGACATTGTACTATTTGGAAATGACGTACATCAAGGGAACAGAAACCTTTGACATATGATGCATCTATATTTTGGGTAGCTATACCAGTCTACTCCTTGTTCTCATCCTTTTACTAGTTTTCATGACACTATACTCTCTACTATGTGTGGGGCACTCTTTTTCTAGATTTGGTTTTTGATTCCAATCATATCGGACCTTGATAGTTTTCTCTGACGTTTATTTTATCGGAGAAAAACTATATCATATTTTATTATATATGTAAGTATTACAAAAATGTGTCCCCACACATGTACGAGTAGGAGGTGGTCATGCAACCCAAGTGAAAGTGAATGACATTAGTCTAGAAGAGAGAGAGTAGTTCTAGATTAGATGTCTAGAGCCTTGTTGGAATATATAATAGATGAAATAAGTTTTGATGATATGATGTAGGTCTTATATAGATAACATAAGATGGTTTATGATGATCAATGTTTGTCTTTAAGGACTTAAGTTCGGTTTTGAGGATTTGAGATAAGTTTTGATGATGCAAGTAACTAGGCTTTTATGAGATAAGATAAGCTAAGATGAGAAAAGGTTGTGAGTCAACATGATCCTCAAGCTCTTTTACAAAGGAGGACCTCTAGTGTTGGGACCAGTTATAGGGTTAACTCCAGAGAGAGTGAGACCCAGAGGGAGAAGGTTAGAGTACCTAAACTCCAAGATATGAGATTATGAGATAGGTGATATGATATGTCTTAAACTAGACTACTCCTAAGTGAATGAGTTGAGTTGCTCTATGTGTGATTCCTATAGTCTTGTTGAACCCTATACGTCCTTGGGACCAAACCCTAGAGACAGAGAGAGGATAGTTATATGTGCATATGTGAATATGAATATGAGATTCTACCATCTGGGTGAGGGGGAGAGAGTCCTAAGACCCTGGAGGAGACAACTATGTTAGTTTCTATAAAGCCTCATGCTCGGGTTGGTGGTTTCCCATGTAGGACTCTAGTGGTGTATATATAGAGAGATGAAGTATTGTGTTTCATGGAGAGAGACCTATGAAGAGTATGTCATAGCATGTTTTGGTTTGTGCTTATGTGGCTAGAGATTGTAAGGGTATCACTAGTGCCAATGAGGTAATCTGAGAACCCTAAACTAAGTTAGGAAATATAAAGTATATGCATATGAATACTTATAGAGTTTAGTTAGCTCAGAGAGACTGAGCAATGCACTATCTTCATGATAAGGGTTGCGAGAACCTCATTTGGACTAGATAAAGTTTTGATATATGTTTGATAAGCCACTCACATAAGCTTGTGTAGCACAACCATGATATAATATATGTAAATCTGATCGTAATATGTGTTTCAATCTTGAGACGTGATATATATACATGATATGATGGAAAAACTTAAAGATGGTTTAATAAATATTAATGCGTAAATGGTTACTCGTATACATGAATCATGATGATAATGTGATATACTATGAGCAAGGAAATAAGATCATATGAAGGAAACATGTTACATGAGGTGTTAATCTTAGTGCTTAATAAAGATGAAAAATATAGTAGAACAGTTAGCACAAAATAATGATTATGACACCTTGATATGATCTAGATGGATAAAGTTGGTTGACTATAGTTAACTCCCTCCTAAAAGGCATATGTTAATGTTGAACATGTTCTAACTTTTAGCTCAAGAAAATGTTGATGACACCTTGATGTAATGGGCTAACTTTAGTTAACTCATTTAGAACATGGTAATATGACGACATAATCCTAATGTATGGGAAGAGATAAGGAAGCAACCCTAACATATGAGATATGTCATGACATAATCAGAAGTTTCTAAACCTTTTTTTATCTTTTAAAAGGGATAGTTAACCCTAGATTCTTTTAGAATCTCCCAGAAAGATATAGTATAGTTATGGAGCTTTGTTTGTGGATATGTTGCACCTAGAGAAGTGCCTGACAGGTAGATGAGACTTTTGACTTTTTCTTAGAATCGTAGAATGGCTTAATTTCGAGGACAATTTTTTTTAAGATGTATATAATGTGAAAGAGTGGATTTTTGACTTAATTTTGAGGACGAAATATCTTTTAAGGTGTGTAGGATGTGATAGAGTGACCTTTTGAAATTATCAGATAGTCAATTATATAAATGAATACATGATTTGACGGATTGAAATGACATTTGAGATTATACATGCATGTATATTGTGAAGATAACATCTTACCTTGACTTATGTGTTTATGAGACTAATCGTGAAGTCAGATGTTTACATGGTCCAATATGTGCCTCTTTTAAGGAATTGATCGACTGGTCTTTTGTGGGTGTTTTGACATCAAACTTTTATTTCGTGTAATCTGAATGATGAGGAAATTACGCCCCTAATTCAATGGTATTCGAGTATTCCTACAAAGAACTATAGGATTTTGTAGTTAATGAGATAAACAATATGTTGACGGCAATAGCACTAGGTCTGATATTTATGCATTAGCCTAAGTTTTTCTAGAACTTGCGCCATACAACGTCTCAGACGAGGGAGCCACAGATCGGCTCAGCTGAGGCAGCGTTCCTGGTCCTTGGATGCCATCTGACAGTAGTGGACTCATTCCTTGCAGTTACATGATCGTGGACAACTCCATGATCTGCTACTCGCAGGTCGTGGGTTGAGGGCAACTTTGGAGTGGGCAGATAGGCACCTACCCCTCATTTGGGATGCGGAATCACGACATGAGAGGGAACGAGCAGCCAACCATCCGCTTCCACTACCATGGTTGACTCGTATTTAGGGATGATGATGGTAGAGAGATTATGAGAAGGAGTTAGCAGGGAAACCAAAGGCGTCGTCTCCCCCTTCCTTCTCCACCACCGCGGTAGGCCGTGCCGGAGCTGCTTTGACCTGGAGTAGTTCCTCACTGGAGAAGACCCTCACCGTAGCGCCCAACGCACGAGAGAGCAGAGTCCCGCAGACGACATACTCACTTATGGAAGATCGTGTTCCATGCGAGGAGAGTGAGAGACAGCCAAGGAGTACTCGCCGCAATCCATCCTGGTGCAGCGATACCCACAGAAGGAGGAGACATTGGCCGATCCCAACACTCTGACCTGGTGGCGGAGCACGCCGGAGTAGCCCCCCATGGTGGTGGCGCCTGAACTCGGACACAGAGGAGGAAAATCCAGGCTTGTCCACGTCGGCGGCCAGAAGTGCGGCTCGTGCTAGAGGAGGCGAGGAGAAAAGCAAAGCCAGTGATAGCTCATCGGGCAGGAGGACTGAGATGGAACCTTCACCGAATTCCAGCCTGGGGCGGCAGTGCAACTGGAAAGGCGGGTGACCCCATCTCATCACGAGGAGGAGGAACTGTTATCCAACCTAGCCAAAGGTTTGAGTAGTAGGCAGGCACAGAGGAGCACCACCGGGCCCTAGATCAGTGATCGTCGATGCTCCTTGAACATCCACGCCGGCGGCCGTGACACAGGGAGCCGCACAAGACGACGCTCGTGTGAAACGGGAGATTGTGAGAGAGAAAGAACGAAAAGAGCAGACCGGACCCAATCGCCCAAACCAAGTGAAGAACTGACCGGCCCAATTTCGGCAGACCACGCAAGCCTGAACCGCCGGGTCACCCGGCCACGTGGCGGCGCATGATTGGCCAGAAAAAGGTAATAATTCAGTAAATGTCTAGATCTTGTATAATTCACATTAATTACCACGCTTATCAAAAAAATGCATGTAATATACCAAAATGTTCAGAACAATGTGTATAACAACATGAAACCATCATATCTATCTTTTGATGCACTAATATTAATAATATCATGTAAGATGCTATATAATTTTTTAATGGATAATAAATATCAAATGAAGACCTAAAATTATGAGGATGCATCAGTAATGTTGAAATGTGTTTTAGAATCCATGTGATATCAGATATGATCATGTTATGACACAAAATCATGTAATTTGATGTATATGGCTAATTAGGGCTAATAACCCTAATTAATGTGTAATAATTACAAATATACTCACAAAATAATGGAAATTACAGAGTAAGCTCATATCAGTATCTGGAAGCTAATGCGGAACTTTGATATCAGTTTGATATATGAAATCCATGTTATATGAAATGAACCTTAATACATGGGTTGTAACCCTAATTTGAATAATGTATATATAAACTAGGGTTAATATGTGCACAAAAAGGATATGGAACCTACTGTTCAAATAATGAACCATAATCTGGAGCTTGACATCAGTAAAGATAATCCTAAGACAAGAATACGAGTAAAAGTTGGAATATGCTAACGAGTTAAGTGAAACCCTAATATGAACATGATTAGGGTTAAGATGAGATGAGATGATGAGAATCTGATGACAATACATGGTTTTGTCTTAATCAGGGTTTGACGAGGATATACTTGACATCAAGAATGTGATTAGGTTTATGTCTTGACCAAGGTACACCATTACCTCTTACTTGGCTTATTATACAATATGCTTGTGGTATATGTGTAGTAAAATACGTGGCATATGATATTGGATGAAATGATTATTTTTGTATGATATCTTGCTTGATTTTCCATACTTATGGCTATGAATACATGAAACATAAGATATCTGATCCATTATATGATAGCACTAAATCTCTTTGGTAGAATAGTGCATTGATGAAAGTACTAAATCTTTTTGGCAGAATAGTACACGTGAGCACTAAATCTCTTTGGCAGAATAGTGCATTTATAAAAGTACTAAATCTCTTTGGTAGAATAGTACATACGAGCACTAAATCTCTTTGGTAGAATAGTGCTTTTGGTTGATCAACTTTACATATAATGGAAATGAGCTTAAAATATGTGTTCTCTTTTGTTAATGAACATCTTTGTGCAAGTATATGCTTTTTATTATATTTCCTTATAACTGCCAAGTATTAGTTTTATCTTATTGCCAAGATATGATAAGAGGTATATAAAAGACACGTAGGTGTACTCAGTACAATATTCTTGAATATTGTACTGACGTGTACCACATGCAATCTTTTGTTTAGGTTGTGGACATGTGATCTTGAAGAACCAAGATAGTTGAGAGTTGTGTTGCGAGCTGATGTACAAGTGGACCTGTTGTCTTAAGATTCTGTAGTTTAGTAGTAGTACATGTATATGTAAAAGTTTGTTGTTCAATATGAAATATCAAATGTTGTAACAATTCATGTTGTAATTATATGTTGAATGGTGAACATATGTTGTATGGTTTGTTTATTGTTCATGTGCATGTGCTACTGTTGTTTCCTTCTGACTCCCTTAATTTTTTCTTTCTTAGCCTAGTGTGTGATGTATAAATTGGGATTCTCACTGAGGTGAGGGTTTCAATTTGGACGTCACACATCAGATTAAGTTTTAGAAAATTTGGGGACGTCACAGTGAGGATTCTTTCTTCTGATGAATCTATGGCCTTCCGATGAGAAGATTGAAAGTTAGTTTGAGATCCATGCCTGTAACTAGTACTGATAACATTTGAGGTCTAAGAGAGAGGTCAAGTGTGGTTTTCCCCATAGAGACTTTGAGTGCACCATCAAAAGAGGTAGTTTCCTTCATTGTTGGTTGGATATCACTTGGGTCTCTTTTGATACTAATGAGTGTCTTGAAGGGTTTACAAGTTGAGGCATGGCCTGTTTTCAATGAAGCTTGATGGGACTTAAAGACTTATGTGTATTGTAGAGATTAGCAGGGGCCTATTATGATCCTATCTTATTGGTATTTTAACTGGAAGAATAAAATGAAATGTAGGGTTGTGATGATCTTGATATTGACAAGGACCTCTTCAAACTTTACCTTTTTGGATATAGAGGATCCATTGAGGGTCTTCATCACATATTTCATGAATGGCATAATTTATGTCGTCTCATCAAGAGATTCCTCTCCTTAAACCTCACATATGAATTGAATGTCTCTGCTCCCTTAGTTTTTGTCTCCTTGCAAAGCTCTAGAGTAGGACATACTTGCTTTAGGTTGACTCTTGAGATGAGGGCACCCCATTTTTTCTCTTCCATAGGTGGTTTTGGAGTTTAAGTAGGAACCCCTTCATATATGGTAATCTTTACCTTCTCCTTTGTCCAGGATCAATGGAACTTGTATGAATAACTTGTATTTGATATCCATTTAGCACCAAAGTATGAATAACTTGTACATTATAGTCTCATTATCATTATAGGTATTATAATATTACATCATTATCATCAACAATCAATAATTAGAGTTGTGTTAACCTCTGATTGCTAATAGAAATATTATCTTATATTATTGTGCACAAATTTGGTTATTGTATTCAATTCCTGAGTCAAATACCATCAACATCAACTTATATAATGGAACATTATTTGTATCCACTTAAATGGATTGTTTACTTACATATTAAGAACCATTAGTTTGTAAGATCTATTGTATGTTCATTAGGTTATTTTATGTTATTATGACACCTACAGATGTTAGTGCATCCTATGAGGTCCTAAACATAAGTAGGTTAGGTTATCCAACTACAAACTAGGATTAATGTTCCATATTCTCATTTCATCATCATATGGGAGTTTATAGGTCCAAGGTACGATTATTGTAACCTTAGCTAGGGTTTATACCTGACTTACTCATTATATATAGTTCTTAGGGTGCAAATGAGTGTATTAGGGTTTTTTTATCCTTGTTAGGCCAAAACTAAAGGTCTAATCATACAAGCATCACATCCAACGAATTATGATTTCTAGAGTCTATATAGGTAGATTTTTGTATGTTACGTCAAGAATACATGGGCCAAAATCAGTTGTTAGTGTTAGGAAAGGGGGTATCCTCAAGTCCTTTAGACGTTCAATATTGTGCTATGTTGTACATATACTAACACCCACACCTCATATAAGTATACAAGATGAAGATTGGCACTAGGACATAGACACATGGGTTTTTAGGTGTGCAAAGTGCATACGTGCAAAAATTTATATGTGAGTTGTAATCTGATGATACAATCATATTAAAAGAAAGGAGCAAGTGGTAAACTGATAAGAGGAAATGTAAGTGTATTCCCACTTTCCTAAAACCAAACAAACCATATTAACAAGTAATCATTTATGTACATGGAAATAAAGAATCTTTCTCACTACAAGAAACCTCTATGTTTATTTCTTTTTTTATTTATTTTCAATTAGTTTTGGATGAAAAACTAGGAAACAAAAGGGATGAAAAAGGGAAACCTATAAGCAAAACTCTAAAAGGAAGTATAAAGGAAAAACTAAAATGGAATTGTAAAGGAATCCCTAAAAAGTATAATAAAAAAGGGAAACACATGGGTAATCTTAAATGAAAGTCAAACAAAATAGGAGACTCAAGAAAACAAGCAATTCCAATTGTCTAGTTTCCCAAGTAGACTGTCTAGGCTATTCTACCCACAAGAGAACAATATGTGAAAATCGATATTGGTGCTCACTATACAACTTATAAAAATATAATAAAGGTAAGGATTTAGAGTCAGACTCATATTTTAAGAGAAAATTAAGTAACATGATAGATTGACATTTAGTTAAGTAAAAAATGCAAAAGTTCAAAAATTGACTCAAAATGAGGGCAAATTACAACACATTGTAAAGGAACTGGATCGGAAATCCAATTACGAAAATCCAATTACGACCAAGGATGGTGTTAGGCAATCTAGTTTTCTCAAAATTAGTATTTCCCTTTAAAATCTTGAGTTTGTGAAAATTAGTCTGGTGTTAATTATGAAAAAATAATAAGAAAATAAAGTGAAACACATTATTAGAGTGTGTGGCTCTTTGAAACAAGATGAATGAACCTTTCTGTCTTCACCTGCAAAGGCTCTTTTTTATTTGGGATCTAAATCACCTAAGGATCCCATGACAAAAATTCATCCAAGCAATTAAGATAAGGTGTGGGAGTACAAGGAAAGCAACAATTGGAATATGATTCAATATGACCAAGATCCAATTTTTTGCATGTAATCAAGAAAAACAATATGAAAAATGACTAGATTTACATGGTAACCATCTAATTAAGAAATATGGATTTGAATTATAACTATAGAAATGAGATGATATTTAGTTCAATTAGTCATAGAAATTATCATTAGATGATCAATTATTGAACAAATAGTTGATTGATAAAGTTAAATCAACTAAAATAATTATGTTGAGATCAAGATAACTAAAATTTCAATCAAATGGGCCAATTTATTTTTTATCTTCTCCACAACCTTTTGACATTGTTGAGATGATCTAAAAGAAGGATGTCTTAGACACTGGACAATATAATTTAAACAAAGGGAAATTGTCACTTTCTAGGATTAGGAGGGTCAAAAGGGAGGCTTTGAGATGTTGGATATGGGGAGATACTTATAGTTTTGAATTAGGTTTTGGGGGTTCAATCTAGTAGAAAGAAATCTCAATAACAACCTATCAAATTAGGGAAAAGGAAACCAAAAAGGTCAAAATTGTGTGCCCTGGTGAAAATCTTGGGTAGAATGCTACTTGCCTAGGAATTTCTACTAATCAAACACATGATTCAGCCATGTGGCATCATTACGGAATGTCATATTACGTCGGGTGTCCTCGGGAAATTCAAACATTTTTCATATCTAAGCATTTTTATTTTCTATATAATTATGGAAATATTGTAGATAGGAAGTTCCTTTTGATTATAGGGTTGTGTAACATGAAAAATTACTGATAAAAATAAGGAAAGAGGAGAGATGAAATTGAATCCTAGTCTTCCCATTATATCTTTCTTGATCAAACGACATGGGATGTATTTAATTAATAAAGTAATACTAATTTACAATCAGAGCATGAACTGCATATTTTTATTTAAGATCATTCAATTGGAAATCTAACAAAAAAAGTCTTATAAAAGTATCAATCAAATGGCATATTGCACTTAAGTTCGAGATAGGATATTCAATCTGCCAACCCTCAACAAGAGCAGAATGAGTGAATGTAGATGACCTGAATAGATGGAAACATGACAGAAAATATGGATGAATTCCAATAATATTTAGAGAGTGGATATTATTGTAATTGTTAACTAAATGACAAAAAAGGTGTGTACTTTACTTATATGTGAAAAAGATAAAGGATTTTAAAAGAAAATGATCTTTTATGGAATGCATTTGAATACCCATCTAAAGGAGTTTATCTTGTGTAACAAATATTTTTCCAGATTCTTTTATTGATAAGTATGTGAAATTCTAGTACTATAAATGAAATATAAGAGTAATGTTTACACAGATTATGTCAGCATTGTTAAATACTAACAATGACACATATATTGATTTAATCCCCAAGATACATCAAAATAAATACCTTAAAATATCTTTAATTGAGATTATATTCATATAAAATACTTCCTACTTTTTGTGAGAATGCAACAAACATATTGTAGACAATTTTTACTAAGGTATATATATATGTATATATATTAGTATTATTCATTTGACTCCAGATTTTATATGAAATACTTTTATTTCAAGGAGACATTCCAAACTATTTAAGGTAACTATTGATAGACCCATATAAATTTTACTATTGATAGACCCATATAAATCATATATGATAAAGACTATAGATGATATAAAAACCAACTTAGATCAGACAATCATACATAATAAGTTTGTGTCACGATATAATTTAACAAATGATAGTTGTTGTAACATTTAATTTTGGGGTACTTTCTAAACTGATCTCAACATTAATGTTCATATTTTTAAAGAAAAAAGAGAAGGGAATCCAAAATAAACTATGTACCCAAAAATCTATTAAGAGATGAAATCATCAATGTATCAAATGTATTGGTAAAGTTTCCACGAACACATATGTATAATCTACATTTCAAAAGCACATAAAAATATATATAAATCTTAATTATAAGAAATGACACCTATGTGCCTTAAACCAATGATTTTTGACCATGAGATTAGAATATGATCCTTTACCATATCATAGGATCAACATACCATCATTTTATTTTCTAAAACATAGTTGTTAAGATCATTTAAGAAACTAGCTTTGAAACAAACAGAATAAAGTTTAGTTAACTATTCTAGAAATGTGGTGTTCCAAAAATACAAAGAACAGTCTAAATATCACAAGGATTGATTACATTTTGATTATATATTTAATAATTAGATTCTTGATAATTTTGTTGGGAAATCGAGGCGACAAATAAGGTAGCGAAAACAAAATTTAAAGGTCGATTCCTTGATCAGCAAGATCCCATCAACAACAATGTATCTAGGAAGGAAGGTAAGAAGAGTTATACCTGATTCTGGAGTAAGTCCAGTGATAACTCTTGATGTAGTAACATACTTCTTCTACAAGAAACAATGAGCTTCTTCTTCAGGCATCACTTGAACAGTCATCAATTGTGTCCTCCTGGTGAAACACAATGGATAGAGGTTGAGGTTGTCCTATTAGCGGGAAAAAGTACTCTCCTGGAGAGTAGGTCATGCAGACCACTGACACTCCATGTTGCGCTACCCAAGCCAATGGGAAGGAGTTTTCCCTTTGATGCCAATCTACTAGAGTTGATTTTCTCTCCCACAATTGTCTCTCCCTTTCTATCCCTCCTTTAACAGGTACGACTTGCATAGGCTCTTTATTGGTTACTGCAATGAGAGAAGAAAATAATTATCAGAGCATATTGTTGTGACTGGGAAGCCCCCAATACCCCTCCATTTATAGGAGAGGCCAGGGTCAGAGTTTCTAGTTGGTCTGGGAGTTAAAGAGATAGAATTCATGAATATTATGGAAACTATAGATGGTGAACAAGTTGATTTATTGTCAAACCGATCAGTTTAGAGGTGAACCGGTTAGTTCATCTCATGAACTGGTCAGTTCATGTACTTTCCTGTTCAGAATCAAATTGACATTCAATATTCAGTTAATGCAAAATCATAACATCAACATTAATACTTGATCCAATTTGAATTGATCATTAATTCGGACAACCCAGATGATGAACTGGCTACTTCACATCATGAAACTCCATTTCATGATGTGAAATGGTCATTTCATATGTCCAACTCAACCAATATTCAACCAATCTTGTTTCCAATTTACTTGACACTCCAACTGATCGGTTCAACACTTGAACTGGTCGGTTCAAAGTCCAGTCAGTCAATTTTGAACCCTAGTTGTTTCATTGAATACCTAAACACTTTTAGTAATCAAGTTAAACATGATTCATGAATAAAATCCTATTCCAAGTGCATCCTATGTGTGTGACCCTATAGGTCCCAGATTACGTTGGAAGTGAATGTCCATAACTGACTTATGACATCACAAGTAATGAGCGGTCCAACACATAATTGCTACCAAAATAGTTTGAAAAGTTGGAGACCAACTTCAACCTACAATCCGTGATCAATGTTACCATGATCGTATAGTTCCTTTGTCTCTGATATTTGGATCGAACTTGAGGCATGGAATCATCATCCTCTCAACATTCAATCCACGTTCCTTGAACTAGAGCAGACTATCTGAGATGCATGTGAGTTCACATATCACATATTGAATCACATGAGTATGACCATACATTTCTCAGTCTTTCTTATCAAGAGGTGTGGATATCAATCTCCTGTTGGAGGGACAAATCCCATCTACATCACTCACACTCAATCTACATGTGTCACAGTGCACCCGAGCATCACCTTTATGGCAACCCTTATTCAAAGTCATGTTGGATGATGTCTAAGTACTTTGAAAGACATATGATGAGTATAGTGACTTCAGGTCTAAGAACCACTATCACTATGAGAGATAATTTTGACTACAATTCCATGGACTCCATGTATCACTGATAACCTCCAATTTTGGGATGATTATCTTAGTATTTTCTTTAGTTTTCCACACTTTTTCTTAATTAGAATTAGACATAATACCTAAATATTCCCTCTTATTGTAAATATACTATTAGACTAACTTTTCCCCTTTATATTTGCAGAAAAAGACACAAAAAAATCATAAAAGACTCAACTAGCCTCAAGACCGCATGGGCTCAAACGGTCCCAAGACCGCATGAAGCCAATCAGTCCCGAGACCGCATGGAGTCACACGGTCCCAAGACCACATGAAGCCAATCGATCCTGAGACCGCATGAAGCCAATCGGTCCCGAGACCGCATGAAGCCAATCGGTCTCGGAACCGATCGGCTTCATGCGGTCTTGGGACCGTGTGACTCCATGCGGTCTTGGGACCGATTGGCTTCATGCGGTCTTGGGACCGTGTGACTCCATGCGGTCTCGGGATCGATTGGCTTCATGCGGTCTTGGGACCGTGTGACTCCATGCGGTCTCGGGACCGATTGGCTTCATGCGGTCTTGGGACCGTGTGACTCCATGCGGTCTCGGGACCGATTGGCTTCATGCGGTCCCGAGACCGCATGGAGTCACACGGTCCCCAGACCGCATGAAGCCAATCGGTCCCGAGACCGCATGGAGTCACACGGTCCCAAGACCGCATGAAGCCAATTGGTCCCGAGATCACATGGAGTCACACAGTCCCAAGACCGCATGAAGCCAATCGGTCCCGAGACCGCATGGAGTCGCACGGTCCCAAGACCGCATGAAGCCAATCGGTCCCGAGACCACATGGAGTCACACGGTCCCAAGACCGCATGAATCCAATCAGTCCCGAGACCGATTGGAGTCACACGGTCCCAAGACCGCATGAAGTCACATGGTCCCAAGACCGCATGAATCCAATCGGTTCCGAGACCGCATGGAGTCACACAGTCCCAAGACCGCATGAAGCCAATCGGTTCCGAGACCGCATGGAGTCACACGGTCCCAAGACCACATGAAGCCAATCGGTCCCGAGACCGCATGGAGTCACACGGCCCCGAGACCGCATGAAGCCAAATGGTCTTGAGATCCAAACGGTCTCGAGATCCAAACGGTCCTGAGGTGCAAATGGTCTTGAGGTCCAAACGGTCTTAAGGTCCAAACGGTCTCCAAACCGTTTGGACTTCACTTAAGGCCTATAAATAAGACCCCAAGGGCCCTCCAAAAGGGTGGGGAGTTTCAGACGTCCAGAGGCTGCCTCAGCCACTCCAGAGCAAATCCAATTTCCATCCTCCTCCTAGGGGCTGCCGGTCTGAGACCCACACTCCATCTCGAAGTTGCTTTCTCTCTCTCCGCCAAAGAAGGTGGGAAGAGGGGATCTCGTCATCAAGCAACATGTGAAGTTGGTGGATCGTCTCTCTCTCTCTCCAAGGGGTTGACTTTCCTCTCTCCTTTGTGGGGATGACACACTCTCTCTCTCTCTTCTTGCCTCCTTCTTTGTCCTAGTTATGAGTGAGTATTCTTTCTCACTAGGGTGCGGGGAGTAACCCCGCTACCCATGTTTTCATATCATGTAAATGTAATCCATAGTTTGTAATATAGAGTTTATATCTTTTCAGTTCAACATCAAACGTTTAATGAATGCTTGTTGCTTGATCACCAACTTGTGTTATCTTTTATCTTTTAGTATGAATTGTCTACGTTTGTACTATTAGATTCGAAACTCGTTTGTATGTTGATTCTTGGTGCATGTATCCACCATGTGCTTGTTTCGGTATCTAGGAGTGCTTTCGAGAAGTGGAGTAAACTCACTTCCAAATGTTGTACTTTCATACTATGAAATGGAATCAGTTGACGTATAAAAGTACAACCTTGGTAAGTCGAGGAACACACTTTGAGAGGGAATGATGTAAAGTAGTTGACCATTCATTCGGGGATGGCTGGCGTTGCATCATTCCCACACCTCTCGTAGTTAGTTCTCCGAAAGGAAACTAAGTCTACAAAGATACTAACCGACTAAACTCTTGTTGCAGGTTATGCTTTATTTTGCATGTCTTGATCCATGTGTAGTTGTGGTGAAAAACCGATCACACCCTAGTGACTTCCTATCATTGTTTAACTTCTTTAAGTTTACTTGCTTGTTTTACTTTACATGTTCTTAGTTTAAAACAACAAAACTAACCTTTCGATATAAGTTCCTACTATCAAGAGATTAAGTGAAGTTACAACATTTTCTATCGTGTTGCTCCCAACAAGACCGTTGTCCTATGGATTCGACCCTTAACTATACTACGATAAGATTTCCACATATCTTAGCATACGTGGGTGGAGTTCTCTATCTAGTATAAGCAAGGCTAAACCTAAAGACTTATCATCTTTAGGATTTTTAGTGGTGCACGTAACTCCACGTAAGTGGAAGCTCCATAAAAAATTGGCATTGTTGCCGGGGACAACGGAACGTTTTAATTTCATTTAGTATCTTGCTAGTTGGTTAGGGTTTTACACTTTCTTTTAATCATCAATCCATATCTTCTTGAAATCATTATATCTCTGTCATCATCTAAAAGGTGTTTTCTTTTCTCTACTCAGGTAGAAAATGTGTATGCAATCATCGCATAACCACGAATTCTCCCCTGATCCAGAGTACGACTCTGAGGTAGAGAGAAGCTTCCATCGCCGCATTAGACTCAATCGCCAAAGAGCTAGGCAAATGGCTGGAGATCAACGCCAGGCTGCATTGGTGATGGAGAGGGTCAACACCGCCATCGCCGCTCAAAGAGCACAACTCATCGCTGATACTCGTGCTCAGATTCAAGCGGAGATTCGTGCGGAAGAATAGGCCCGCATCAAATGAAAATGAGGCAGCAAACCAAGCTGCTTAGTTGGAACTAAGGAACAAGCAGTTGAGGGATTATGCTGTCCCAAAGAACTACAAAGACAACCATCCGGTCCAACCTCCGATCATCAACATTCCTAACTTTGAGATCCGGACCCAATGGATTCAGATCATGCAGGGCATCTCATTCTCTGGAGGTTTTGGAGATGACTGCATGGATCATCTGAAGAGGTTTAAGGCACTGTGTCGACTGGTCCCATAGGCCGGAGTTTCCTTCGATGCAATAATGCTTCATCTGTTTCACTTCACTCTATCTGGGAGAGCTCTGATCTGGTATAACTCACTTGACAGAGAGCCAATAATCACCACATGGGCTCCCCTGGAAGAAAAGTTCTTGGAGAAGTTCTTCCCCCTTCAATGACTTACGAGATTAGGGGGCAGATTAATCACTTCTCTCAACTTCCCGGAGAATCACTTGCTGAAGCATGGGAAAGGTTCAAAGAACTTCTGCGAAAGTGCCCTCATCACGGCATCTCCCAAAACCAACAAATAGAAACTTTCTATAGGGGAGTGAGTGATGATAGCAAACAATTTCTGGATTCCTCATCTGGAGGAAACTTTATGAGAAAGAATTACAAAGATGCCTGGAAAATAGTCACACTCGGAGCTAAGAATCAGTCCAACTGGGGACGATCAGCTGGCAAAGGAGTCCTCAAGGTCTATAAAGCCGAAGAATCAATGGAGATGAAGGCTATCGCTGAAGCCTTAAAGACCATTGCTTATAAGTAACAAGCTCTTGAAACTTCTCTGGGAGAATTTGACAAGAAGAAAAATCCTCAGGTTCAACAGGTCAAGGCTGCCACAGGAACCTGTGAAGCCTGTCATGCTTCTGATCATACAACCCTTTCATGTGGAATGCTTTACATTGTGATGATGGATATGCATCCACCACCACAACAGTATGAACCAATCACTGACCAGTATGAAGAGCAATTGCCAGAACAAGTCAACTCTATTCATACCATTCCTGGACAAGTCTATTATAATCCTAATCAGCCAAGGAACCACCCAGGATTCCAATACAGGAACCCCACTGTGACCGCAAATCTGCAACACCAGACGTAGGGAGGATCCTCCAGTAGGTTACCACCTGGATTCCCAAGCAATTTCAATCAAAATCAAGGGAATCCCAGGAATAACTTCCCGAGAGCCAACTACCCCAAGAACCCATCTTCCTACTATCAGTATGCTCATCCTCCTCTACACCCACAACTGCACCCTCAGTTGCAGCAACCTCAGTTAGCGCTGCCTCCGCAACAACCTCAACAGGGTCAACAACAACTTCCTCAGAAAAATACTCCTTCTCAACTGGAAGATGAAATGACTTTGATAAGGCAGATGTTGCAATCCCAACAGACTATGCTCGCTAATCAACAAGCTTAGCAAAAGGCAGTAGAAGCTCAACTTGCCCAAATTGCTGCACAATTGAAGCCTCCAGCAGGCACATTTGCATGGAAGCCCGAATCGAACCCTAGAAATGGATAGAATAAGCCTGAACAGTTGAATGCTATTACCACGAGATCTGGACGCACTCTTCATGAAACTACAAGGATCACTCTTGATGATGATGATACACTTGCCTTCATGACAAATGAGAGCCCGAAGCCAAGAACGGAGAAGTCCACAGAGAATGCAAAGGGCAAAGGAAAAGAACAAGTATTTATAGAGCCGGAAATCTTGCAGTATAAACCAAGGATCCCATATCCGGGAAGACTGCGAGAAACGAAAAATGGATACCAGGTTCCAAAAATTCAAGGAGGCAATGAAGAAACTTTACATCGATATCCCACTCCTTGATGCTCTCTCTGAGGTACCGGCTTGGGCAAAATACCTCAAAAATCTATTATCAAGGAAGTACATCACTGAGGAGCAAGAAACTGTCAAACTTGCCCAGACCTCCTCTGATATCATCCTTAATAAAATGCCAAAGAAGAAGAAGGACCCAGGTTCTTTCGGAATTCAATGTTGCATTGGAAATGCATCAACCAAAAAGGGACTAGTTGACCTAGGGGCCAGCATATCCATTATGCCCTATTCTATGTGCAAACGATTAGGTTTCACCGAATTGCTGCCTACAACAATGACTATTCAGTTAGCTGACTCTACCATCACCGCACCTCTTGGAATCATTGAAGATATTCCAGTTAGGGTAGGCAAGGATGCCTATGTCCCGTGCGACTTTATCATCATGGATATTAAGGAAGACCTGAGATACCCGATAATTTTTGGCAGACCTTTCCTCGCCACTGCCCGGGCGCTCATCGATGTTGAAGCTGGTACCATCATTCTAAGACTCAGAAAAGAAGCAATTCAATTCCGAGTCCTCAACAGCATGAAGGACCCCAACATTCAAGAGGAGGTCTTTCTTCTAGACGCAATACAACAAATGTCTCAATTAGAAATATCTGAGCCAGCGGATGAGTTAGAGAATGTCCTTACCAACCCAGAAGTCGAATTATCTGCAAACGAATTGGTTCAACAGTGTCTGCAACACTTAGAGAAGGCCGAAGAAGCACCGACGGCCACCTTTGAGGAACTTAAAGCTGTCACCATCTTGGAAGCAATAGAGCCACCTAAGGCTCCTGAGATGAAGACTCTGCCCATAGGGCTTAAGCATGCCTTCTTGAACCAGGAAAAATTATGCCAGGTTATCATCAGTTCCACCCTAATAGAAAATCAGGAAGAAAGACTTCTGTAGGAGCTGAAGAAACATAAAAAGTCCATTGGGTATAAGATAACTGACCTGACGGGTATAAACCCGGCTTTATGCATGCACAAACTACCCATGGTTGAAGAATTTAAGCCATCACGCGAACATCAGAGGAAGATGAACCCTAATCTCAAAGAGGTGGTTCTCCTGGAGGTCCTCAAATTACTTAAAGCTGGCATAATCTACCCTATCTCTGACTCCCAATGGGTCAGCCCCATCCAAGTAGTTCCTAAAAAGGGAGGCACTACTGTCGTGCTTAACGACAAAAATGAGTTAGTACCCACTAGGACGGTGACAGGGTGGAGGATGTGTATCGATTATAGGAAACTGAACAAAGCCACTCGGAAAGATCACTTCCCTCTACCCTTTCTCGATGAAGTCCTACAACGTTTAGCTCATCAGAAATACTTCTGCTATCTCGATGGTTATTCCGGGTTCTACCAAATACCCATACACCTGGAAGACCAAGAGAAAACTACCTTCACCTGCCCTTTTGGAACATATTCCCTTAGAAGAATGCCTTTTGGGTTGTGTAACGCACCCGCTACTTTCCAAAGGTGTATGTCCACCATTTTCGCAGGATTAACAGAATCCATAATGGAAGTATTCATGGATGATTTCTCAGTTTACAGAGATTCTTTCGATAACTGTCTAATCAACCTTGGACAAGTTTTACAACGATGCGAGGAAACAGATCTCATTCTAAATTGGGAAAAATTCCATTTCATGGTAAAAGAAGGTGTCGTCCTTGGGCACATAGTGAGTGATAGAGGGATCAAGGTCGATAAGGCAAAAATCGATGTTATCTCGAAGCTGTCGCCACCGAAAGATATACAAGGAGTAAGAGCTTTCTTGGGTCATGCGGGGTTCTACAAAAGATTTATTAAAGACTTCTCAAAAATAGAAAAACCCATGACCCAACTCCTAACCAAAGATACTGAGTTCATCTTTAACCAAGAATGCATGTAAAGTTTCTCAACTCTCAAAAATGCTTTAATTTCTGCACCTATTCTGAGAGCCCCAGATTGGTCGCTACCATTTGAAATCATGTGTGACGCTAGCCATTACGCCATAGGGGTTGTGTTAGGACAGCGGATCGACAAGAAACCTTACGTAATTTACTATGCATCTAAAACGCTAGATGAAGCACAGAAGAATTACACTACTACGGAGAAGGAGTTCCTGGCTGTCATCTACGCGTTTGATAAATTCCGCTCCCATTTGATTGGATACAAGGTTATCATTTACACCGACCACTCCGCCATTCGATACCTAATTCAGAAGCAAGATGCCAAATCCAGACTTATCCGCTGGGTGTTGATGCTTCAGGAATTCGATTTGGAGATTAAAGATAAAAGCGGAGTGGATAACGTCGTAGCCGACCATCTGAGTCGCATTGAAGTTGAAGATGAAGATAAAATCCCTATCCGAGACTCTCTTCCAGACGACCAACTGATGAAGGTTACTCATGGATTCCCTTGGTATGCGGATATTGTCAATTATCTAGCTACATGAATCATTCACCCCTCCGCTTCCTACCATGAAAAAAGGAAATTTCTCCATGATATAAAGAAATATTATTGGGATGAACTTTACCTGTTTCACTTATGTGCTGACGGACTTTTCCGTCGTTGCTTACCGGAAGAAGAGATTACCCCCGTCCTAGAGCATTGCCATTCAGGACCCACGGGGGGGGGGGGGGGGGGGGCACATGAGCGCAAAGAAAACCGCTATAAAAGTCCTACAATCAGGCTTCTTCTGGCCAACCATAGCAAAGGAATCCTATGATTTTGTGAAATCTTGCAACAAATGCCAATTTTCTGGCAGCATATCCAAAAGGAACGAAATGCCCCTCACAATGTGGCAAGAAATTGAACTTTTCGACGTGTGGGGGGTAGACTATATGGGCCCCTTTCCTTCTTCCTATGGTTTCTCTTACATCCTGGTTGCGGTGGACTATGTCTCAAAATGGGTTGAAGCTACACCCACTGTGTCCAGCGATTCCAAACCAGTTATTAAATTGTTCAAAGATATCATTTTCCCCAGATTTGGAGTCCCCAGAACTATCATATCAGATGGCGGGACCCATTTCCTGGAACGAAGTTTTGAAGCCTTGTTGAAAAAGTACGGAGTCAACCACAAAGTAGCAACGCCTTACCATCCACAGACCAGTGGTCAGGTTGAGGTATCTAATAGATAACTAAAGGCGATCCTAGAAAAAACAGTCAGCAGAAACCACACTGACTGGTCCGCCAAGCTTCCCGGTGGCCTTTGGGCATACCGAACAGCCTATAAAACACCAATCGGGACAACCCCGTTCGGTTTGGTATACGGAAAATCATGTCATCTTCCAGTGGAACTGGAACACAAAGCTTGGTGGGCCATCAAACAGCTAAATTTCGATCTTAAAATTGTCGGAGAAAATAGACAACTCCAGCTGTAGGAGCTCAAGGAGCTTCGAATGACCGCTTATCAAAGTGCCAGGATTTATAAGGAGCACACTAAAATGTGGCACGACGGTCATCTTAAGAGGAAAGACATCATAATCGGCGACAAAGTGCTCCTTTTCAGCTCCAAGCTCAAGTTATTCCCCGGAAAACTCCGAACAAAATGGTCCGGGCCCTTCACCATAAAGCATATATACCCAACTGGAGCTGTCATAATTGTCGAAAATAACAGAGGAGAAAGGACGGTCAACGACCATCGTTTGAAAAAATATTACACTCCAGCAGATAAAATGCCAAGACAGACCATCAAAATCAGAGACGCCACGCCACCAGCATAACAACATCAAAGTTTCGTCGAGCCAACGACGTAAAACCCAGGCGCTACTTGGGAGGCAACCCAAGATTTCAACTTCTTCTTTTACTTTCCGTTCTTTTAATTACCTTAGGTTTATCTTATGAAAATATAAACCAAAACAAACATAAAAATAACAAAATAAAATTAAAAAAAATTCGCATCACCAAAACAAACATAAAAATATAAAAATCCGTTCGACCTTTACCCTTCCAAACGGTCCTGAAACCATTTGGAGCTAAACGGTTTTGAAACCGTTTGGAGCCAAACGGTCTTGAAACTGTTTGGAGCCAAACGGTCCTGAAACCGTTTGGAGTCTAAATGGTTTTGAAACCGTTTGGAGTCAAACGGTCTCGAAACCGTTTGGAGACCAAACAGTCGCCAAATCGTTTGACCTAGGGTCGACCCCCGTTTCCTATAAATATAAACCCTTCCCCTCCTTCTTTCTTTCGACTCTCGAGCTTTCTCAAACCCCTACGCAAGAGCTGTTCCATTGCTTCCGTCTTGCTCCCGCACGGCTCAGGTTCCTTCTGCCTCTGTCGACCTGGTTTCTGTGTTTCTTCACGACAACCTCACTGCTGTGCCACCGCTCCCCGCGTCTCTACCGTCATCTCCACCATCAACCGCAAGGTAGTCCCGCCATCGCCGACGCCTGCATGTGCCACCACGGCAACCGTTTCGATCTTTTCATTTCCGCAACCATCTTTTTCACCTTCGCCGCCATCTACGACACCGCCGTGATCCTATTTTCCATCGCCACCATCGCCTTTATCGCCGCTATCCCTATTTTCACCGCCGGCTCCGCCTCCCCTTCGCCGGCCGTTCACCGACGTTTCACCTTCCAAACGGTCTTCAAACTGTTTGGGACCAAACGGTCTTGAAACCGTTTGGAACCAAAGGGTCCTGAAACCGTTTGGGACCAAATGGTCGTCAAACCATTTGGAACCAAACGGTCCTGAAACCGTTTGGGACCAAACGGTCTTCAAACCGTTTGGGACTAAACGGTCTTGAAACCGTTTGGAACCAAACGGTCCCGAAACCGTTTGGAACCAAACGGTCTTCAAACCGTTTGGAACCAAACGAACAAAACAGTCCTGAAACCGTTTGGAACCAAACGGTCTTCAAACTGTTTGGGACCACCGTTTGGGACCAAACGGTCCTGAAACCGTTTGGGACCAAACGGTTTGAACGGAACCAAACGGTCTTGAAACCGTTTGGGACCAAACGGTCATCAAAACGTTTGGGACCAAACGGTCCTAAAACCGTTTGGGACCAAACGGTCTTCAAACCGTTTGGAACCAAACGGTCCTGAAACCGTTTGGGACCAAACGGTCTTGAAACCGTTTGAAATCAAACAGTCCTGAAACTGTTTGGGTCCAAACGGTCTTCAAACCATTTGGTCTTCAACAATCGCTTAAGTTTCGTAAAAATATAAACCCACATAAATACAAATAGAATCCAATTCTTTTCTAAGCATGTGTTCTTACTCATGATTTTCCACTTTTCAGAAATGGCATCACCAGCTAAGCATGCCACAGGATCTGACGACGCTCCTTTCTGGACAAAGGAACAAATGATGGAAGACCGGGACAAACTCCAGAAAATCATAGATGACTACAACAAGACTGGAAAGGCCCCACCAAAGGTCAAGATCATGGATGTCTTGTGTGACGTTGACCGCCTCAACAAATGTCTAGCTGAGGCGTCTGAAGAAGAAATAGAAATATCCTCCAGTGATGAAGGCTCGGAATACACGCCAAACCCCGAGGACGAGTCCCCATTTGAAAAATTAAAGGGGAAACGAAAGGTCCAGGAAACTACAACTGGACAACCCTCCAAGAAAAGAGCAAGAAAGCAGGTCCGACCTATCACTGCAAGGGAGCAAACCCTGGCAGGAAACACTCCACCAATCACCACCTCCGCTGCCGCTCCAGCAACCATTACTGTTCCCTCTTTCCTTCTCGTCACCACCACAACACCACCACCAGAAAGCCTTTACATACACACTTCCCCCTCCACCGACAAAATCCTAAAACCCACAAAATACGTCTGCTCTAGCATACTACTTAAGATGGGGATCCACGACCGAATTTTCAACATGCTAGACAAAGCCAACCTTGCAAGGCTGTGTTTGGTACCTGAGATCTCATATTCTGAACCCACAACTGAATTCTTCACCTTTCTTAACAAAGATCCCGTTGACATCATGGATGGTGACCGTAGGCTGGTCACCACACTCTTCGGCAGCAAGGTTGTCATAACAGAAAATATGCTGAATGAAATCTTTATTGACAATCAGGAGCAGCTAAAGAAAGCCAAGGATGTGGGAACTGAGAATCCTAACTTCAACAGACACAACTTTTGGAAATCTCTGACAGGGCTCCCCACCTATGATGCAAAAACATGCAAGGCATCCAACATACAATCTGGACTAGTGCGCACTTTACATAAAATCCTCACCGGCGCACTCTTCCCCAGGACATAAGGAGGGAATGTTATAATTTCGGATCTCTTTGTTCTCTGGTCCATTCTACACGGGATGCCAGTCAACATTGGACGTCATATGATCCAGAAATTATCAGCTTACGCCCTGGGAAAGGAAATTTGCATGGGAGGTCAAGTCACATCCATCATCAAATACCTCAAGATGGACAAACCTCTACCTAGATGCACGCAAATAAAGGGCGACATCCTCACAAACGAACAAACCTTGAAGAAATCCTTCATTATCAAGGAGAAGGATGCGAAACTACATTACGTTTTCTGCCCTACAGTCAAATCATCCAGAACCCTGTTACCGCTTCTGGAGCTCGTAGATTACGACAAGGAAAACCTCCTCTTCACTGACGAGGAGCTTACCAAACTCATAGCTATGGTCAAAGCGCCAAAACAGAAAATAAATGCGGGACAGACTTGAAAACCTCTAGAGGGGGGGTGAATAGAGTTTTATAGAGATTTTAAAATAATTTAAACTCAAGCAACCTCAAAGAAAGATTGGAAAAAGAGACACAAGGGTTTAGAGTGGTTCCTAGCCTTAGCAAATACTAAGGTAGTCAGTCCACTACCCGGTTGCTTACCCAATCGGGATTTGAAAAGAAATTATTTTATTACCTCGCAAGGATTTTACATAAAATACATTTCTTTTCCCTAAACCCTTCAAGCAGCCTTCACCTAGAAGTAATCGCCCAACTCGAAGCAGCCTTCCCTTGAAGTAGATGCACCAACACCCGTTGCACCAGCCTTCTGAAGTAGCTTCCCGTGCGATAGCCTTCTTGAAGTAGCTTGAAGTCCCCTTCTCCACCTGAGAAGTCCACCCTCTCCAATCCGCAACCTCCAACCCTAGGAGTAGCAAGGAGAGTACAGGGAATAAATAGGAACAAGAAAGAAATACAGAAATTACAATACCGTTGTAAGCACAAGGCTTGATTTTCCTATATCAAGCGTTTGGATCTCCCAACCAAGATATATAGCAATGTGATTATTATGTGTAGGAGATCCTAGTCTATAGGACACGAAATGGTAGCAATATGAATGTGTAACAAGTGTGGGAATTGCACTATTGCTCTAAACAGATTGCCAATGTAGTGTATGCTCAAAGATTGCACAATTGAGTATATAAGTTTTTTTTTAGTGTCCTATGGCTTGTCCTATTTATAGGAATGGCCTAAGTATGCTTAAGGACGTTCTAGACAACTTCTAGGGGGTTCCTAGTGCTTAACTAGCCGTTAGGAATAAGTTAGGCGCATTAGCAACGACTAGTTAATTAATTCTGCAGTTGCTGTCAGAGACCATCTCGGTCGAGGACTTGTCGACCGAGATGCCCGGTCGGTCGAGGATTTTTCGACCGACAGGCTCTCTGGGTTAACGTTTATTTGCAACTGTCAACTGCTGTGTCTAACGACTACTTTTGGTCAATCTCGGTCGAGAAGTTTGTCGACCGAGAGTGTCTCGGTCGAGGAGTGTGGTCGATCGAGATTGACTCTGTTTTCAATCTTTCAATTAAGATACTAAGTGAGTGCATGAGTGTGCATTATGTGATCCTATTAGAAGGAGATGTCCTAACTAAGTGTAGTGTTTAGCTAGGGAGATCTAACGCTTGATTTACATGAAGTCTAAGTACTTGTACATTATATATTTGTACAAGTTTACATATGATTACATTGCATGACATTTATAAATATTCAAGCGTAAGGATTCCCTAGAACTTTGTCATCACCTTGTTCCTGCACACTTAAGTAGCTCGTTAGATTAATAAGAATGAAATGTTTGTCATCATCGAAACAAAGGGATTTATCATAATATCCAATTTATCCAACAATCTCCCCCTTTTTGAAGATGACAAACATTTCCTAAATATGAAATAAGGAAATATAAAGTATATGAGTTTCATACCTGAAAATTTACCTTTTGTAGCCATTTATGTTTTTCAAGTAAGTGCTGGCCAAGATGTGATGAAACTCTTTTATATATATTTTTATATTCGTTCTCCCCCTTTGTCATTTCAAAAAGATATCCAAAGTTGAATGTTTTATTTTTTCTTCTCCCCCTTAATATAATGCTCCCCCTTAATTAGATATCCTATTAGGAACATTGATTTTTATCTAATTTATCCATAATTTGTTTCTCAATCATTCGCAAAGGATGTGAAGCTTTGAAATGAAACGAGATACCTTTAAGCATATGATGAAATGTATATGGATTTCTCATATATCAAAGGATGTTAAGCCCTAGATTAAATGAGAATCCTCTAAGCTTAGAGTACCTAAAAATGTCTCCATCCAAATGCAAGGGATGTTAAGCCCCATTTTGGATAGAGAGTTCCTTCAAGTACAAGATACCAATTTCAATAAATTCATAACTTTCTTGAAAATATTCAGTTATACATAGTGATTTCAAAGTTTTTGTAAGCTTCTTTTAAAAAATTATCAAAGTTTTAATGATCTCCCCCTTTTTCTTATGCTTTGCTCCCCCTTCGATAGATATCTCAAATGAAAGTTTGAATACTCAGCATAAAATGTCCAAGATTTTAACAAAGATGTATGCAATTTTGTCAATCTGGAAAAACAGAAACCCAGTCGGTCGACAGTTGCTCGACCGACACTGTTCTCGGTCGACCAGTTGCTCGACCGAGAATGTTTCTGGAGAACTATTTTGTTATTTGAAAATTTAATTTTAATTTGTAATAGTTGCCTGTTTTAATTATTATTATTCCCTTATTTTTTATGCTCTACAATAATGAACTGATAACCCATATTTTGAAGATATCATCATAAGCCAAACAAATAACCATGTGAATCAAATAAAAATGGCAAATTTCATTCAATAGCATGAAGAAGATTACAATCATATAGAATACAACTATTACAACACCAACACTTCACAGGAAAGATTTAAGAATTACATCAATGTCCGGATCTTTCCCAAGAAATGGCTCGGCTCCATAGTATTGGACCAGAGTTTTCCAATCCAAAGCACCAGTTGTAGTCAACGCATATGCTTCTAGGAAAGTGGGAACTCGGTCAAAACGGAAGTGAGCAGCTATGTCTTGCAATTGTATGGAAGAAAATTGAGTATGTGCAAGATCCATTGAGGGTGAAGGTGGAGGTTGATAGTAGTTGTATGAGGGATTAAATGGGTTGAGCATGCCAGGATTTAAAGAATGCGGATATTCATCGGTTTGGTTAGGAGAAAGGTTTTGCATTCTTTGATTTAAGTATGACATGGCATGGTGATTGTAGTTTAATTGTCTACTAAGATGGTATTGGGAGCCAGCAATATAAGTAAGGGTATTTTGGATGGGATCAATGGAAAGGTTAGTAGGAGGAGGGGGTGGTATATCCTGATGTGATGACTCTCCTTCTACTCTTGCCCTTTTATGGCCAAAGTCAATTCCCATCTTCTCTACGGTGTTCTTACTTATCTTTGGTGGTCTACGCTCCCATATGTATCCCATATCTTCAATGTTTGACTTAAGAAAATGTTGAGTAATCTGGCACACAAAATCGGCATATGGTGGATTGCCAGAAAACTCAAGCATATTTTTAAGTATTATGTGAATGAAGTTGATGGGAATTTCTTTTATGATAGCATAAATTAGACACATACGGAAGATAGGAACCTCGGATTTATTGGCTCGTGGATGTATGTTGGTGGAGACAATGAGGTTTACTATTCTACATGCCGGTTTTAGGTTTATTGCATAATAGGTTCCCCTATCTTCATGACAAGTGGTATTGGCTTGAAATATGGCTCTTTTTATATCACTAAGACTAGTGGTGTGGTCATCATGGGAAAATAGATTTATTGGATTGCCGGTGGAGAGGTCAAGGAAATCTTGATATTCATCTATATCAATTTCAAGCATGTCAAGAATATCCCCTTCGGAAAATTTAAAACTATGCCCATTGACCATGGTATAGAAGAAAGTGGTGTCATTTTCGGTGTGGGATAGAAGATTGGCATAGAATTCGTTGACTACCTTAATGGAGTAGGAAGGAAAGGATGGATTGATGAAGTCCTTCAGCTTTTGTACTCCAAAGAGATGCTCCAGGTCTACGATGTTGATGAAGTCCATCACTTCGACCGGACGTCGGGGAAGAGGAGCTTTAGAGGAAAGCCGAAAGTATCTATCTCCAGCATCTCCGTCGACGAAAGCTATGTCATTGATGATCGTCAGTGGCGGAGTTACTTCCCTCTCTTCTCTTCTTTTTCTTCCAGCAACTTTCTTCTTCCCACGAACAGTTGATGATGAGGCCATTGTGTTTCTTGAGAGTGGAGAAGAAGAAAGGAAGATTTGAGGGTAAGAGTGCTGAAGGATTGCACGAAATTGCACTAGAGATGGACTATGGAAGCAAGGAAATGCAAGTGTGAGTAAGTGGCTCGTTTTTGCACTTATTTATAGAATTCCAGCGACCCGGTCGGTCGACGACTCGTCGACCGAGCGTCCGCAACGGTCGAGTTGCAGACGCGCCACTTGGTCCTCCAACGGTAAAGAAAACGGTCATAACGGTCGGGTCGCAACGGTCATATCCAACGGCTATTTCTCGGTCGAGCGCTTGTCGACCGACATTGTCTCGGTCGAGCACTCGTCGACCGACAGTTTGTCTGATACTGAGTCTGTTTAGAATTTGTCGGTCGAGTGAGGTGGGCTGACCGAGTGGTTCTCGGTCGAGCATTTGTCGACCGACTAACTTACTGAGTTCAATTTTTGGCTGAATTTTAATGCAAATCATAGAACATTTTTGTAGAGCATATGTATATTCCAAGGGAGTAATAATATTTAAGGCTTCTAATTACCACAAATGATTTGACGTTTTGATTTAAAAATATGCTAATATTAAGTTCAATAAAATAATGTTCAAATAAACAATTTTTATCAAAGTTTATTTTAGGTCGCCCTTGATTACGACCATAGCGCCCCTTGGTCAAATTTTATTTTAACCAAGAGGCATATTCTGCAGGTTTCCAGTATGAATCATTCATATGTGAAGTATGAGTTCTGCAGATAGCTTGCAAATATCAATTTGAGACACATGAGAGCTTAATAAGGACATCAAATATGGTGAAGCATATTCAAGAATAATATCCATTTATGAATTTAAGATTACTTTGGATAGACTAAAATATAAAAGCACACAAAAATTTATTTGAAACATTTTATTCATTGCAAGTATTTTTGAAAAAAAAAATGTGCAATAAAAGAATGATTAAATAGAATCTTTCAAGAATAATCTTTCAAGAATCTTTCAAGAATAATTTTCACATAAAATGTAAAGATTTACAGCAGTTTGAGATAAACGTATGTGTATCAAGGTGCTATTAAATCTTTTTAATTTTTGATTTTGTTATCCCTAAATGTTAAGTTGAGATAGACATAAGGATATACAAATTAAGGTCTATGGTCATATCTCAACTTAGTCGAACCTATTTAATTTGGGATTTTTTGGAACCCATACCATTTCGACATGCTTTTTCTTGTATGGGCATGAAAAAGAATAATGTCCAAGGCGTGAGCAATAATGACAACAAATTGAATCAACCTCAAGCCTTTTTCTATGGTTTTGATTTAGGTTATTCTTGGGTATATACATTTTTGTGCCTCTAGGTATATAAGCAGATTGACTCGCTTGTGTACTTCTAGGTTGTTGATGGGATTTCTCATTAGGCTTATAACCTAGTCCTCTTCTCCCTATTTGATGATAGGAATTTTCTAGTATATTATCAAGGATTCCATTGTTGCTTAACTTACTAACTTTTTGTTGCAACTTAACGATCTCATCCATTCTTTTCTTGATATCTAATTTTGCTTGATCTAGATTGGATGACAACATATTTCTTTCTTTCACTATATTGTCATAATCTACATGGGTGCACAATATAGGTTGTTTTTGAATATCATTTAACTTTGCAAGCAATTCAGTCTTTTCTTGACATAGAAGATCATAGTTAGTCTCTAAAGTGAAAATTTTCACTTCACTATTACTCAGAGATGATTTCAAAGTACGATTGTCAGACATAATGCTATCTTTTTCAAAACCAAGAGTATTCAATTTAGCATATAAATCATCATTTTCGGATGTAAGCTCAAGAAGTCTAGCATTTAGATCATCATTTTCTTTATTTGATTTCTTTAATTTCTTTTTGTATTCAACATATTTGTTATGTGTTTCTTCAATAATAGCAACTAACTCCTCCTTGGGTAAATCAAGCAAGCTTACCTCTTCTTCTTCTTCCTCACTTATTGTAGCAACGAAACACTTTTTATGTGCATCTCCTTTCTTTGACCTCCATGGACATTTAGACGTAGAGTGCTTTGTTCCTAAGCACCAATTGCAACTTGTCGAACTTTGGTCCATGCTCCTTTTCTTTGTGGTTGTAGTCACCTCCTCCCTTTATCTCTTCAAGACCTTGTTAGGGCTCCTTGAAGCCTGCTCTGATACCAATTGAAAACCTCTAGAGGGGGGGTGAATAGAGTTTTATAGAGATTTTAAAATAATTTAAACTCAAGCAACCTCAAAGAAAGATTGGAAAAAGAGACACAAGGGTTTAGAGTGGTTCCTAGCCTTAGCAAATACTAAGGTAGTCAGTCCACTACCCGGTTGCTTACCCAACCGGGATTTGAAAAGAAATTATTTTATTACCTCGCAAGGATTTTACATAAAATACATTTCTTTTCCCTAAACCCTTCAAGCAGCCTTCACCTAGAAGTAATCGCCCAACTCGAAGCAGCCTTCCCTTGAAGTAGATGCACCAACACCCGTTGCACCAGCCTTCTGAAGTAGCTTCCCGTGCGATAGCCTTCTTGAAGTAGCTTGAAGTCCCCTTCTCCACCTGAGAAGTCCACCCTCTCCAATCCGCAGCCTCCAACCCTAGGAGTAGCAAGGAGAGTACAGGGAATAAATAGGAACAAGAAAGAAATACAGAAATTACAATACCGTTGTAAGCACAAGGCTTGATTTTCCTATATCAAGCGTTTGGATCTCCCAACCAAGATATATAGCAATGTGATTATTATGTGTAGGAGATCCTAGTCTATAGGACACGAAATGGTAGCAATATGAATGTGTAACAAGTGTGGGAATTGCACTATTGCTCTAAACAGATTGCCAATGTAGTGTATGCTCAAAGATTGCACAATTGAGTATATAAGTTTTTTTTTTAGTGTCCTATGGCTTGTCCTATTTATAGGAATGGCCTAAGTATGCTTAAGGACGTTCTAGACAACTTCTAGGGGGTTCCTAGTGCTTAACTAGCCGTTAGGAATAAGTTAGGCGCATTAGCAACGGCTAGTTAATTAATTCTGCAGTTGCTGTCAGAGACCATCTCGGTCGAGGACTTGTCGACCGAGATGCCCGGTCGGTCGAGGATTTTTCGACCGACAGGCTCTCTGGGTTAACGTTTATTTGCAACTGTCAACTGCTGTGTCTAACGACTACTTTTGGTCAATCTCGGTCGAGAAGTTTGTCGACCGAGAGTGTCTCGGTCGAGGAGTGTGGTCGACCGAGATTGACTCTGTTTTCAATCTTTCAATTAAGATACTAAGTGAGTGCATGAGTGTGCATTATGTGATCCTATTAGAAGGAGATGTCCTAACTAAGTGTAGTGTTTAGCTAGGGAGATCTAACGCTTGATTTACATGAAGTCTAAGTACTTGTACATTATATATTTGTACAAGTTTACATATGATTACATTGCATGACATTTATAAATATTCAAGCGTAAGGATTCCCTAGAACTTTGTCATCACCTTGTTCCTGCACACTTAAGTAGCTCGTTAGATTAATAAGAATGAAATGTTTGTCATCATCGAAACAAAGGGATTTATCATAATATCCAATTTATCCAACAAGACTAAACTCAGCATCAACGCCCCGACAGCTAGGACAACAAAAATTCCTGTGAAACGACCATCCACAAGACTTTCACAGAATCAACAGCTGTCGGGGACACCAACTTCCAAACCACATCCAGAAGACAACCCCCTCCCCGACGATCACATCACCACCTCATCTTTAGACTCTTTCATTATGAGTCTAAATGCTGAGCTAACCGCCACCACCTCACCACCCTCAACCTTTCCAACATCCACCACCCTTCCTTTTTTCCCCACAACCACACTACTACCTGCATCTTTTTCTTCACCCCTTTTCCCTTCGGGCTCCCCCTTCTCCACCCATACGCCCGTCTTTACCACTTTCCCCTCCACCTCCACAATCTCTCACCCATCACTATCACTTCCACCACTTTCACCAGAGATACCACCACCTTTCTCATCTACCACCACCCCGACACCGCTGGTGACCCCATCCATAGTCACCACGCAGTTCGCGGCACCATCAATGTCTCTTCCGCAAGGCACTACCACCCTCCCACACAGACCCTAGCCACCCCACCCTTCTGCCTCTGGGGTCCCCTTTTCCAATATCGGTGAGGAATTCAGACGTCAATTTGACGTCATCCGAAACCTACTCACTGATCCTTCTAACATTTTACATTCTATTTTCTCTTGTGTGCAGGGATTATCCAAACAAGTGGCCACAATCGACAAACAGAACCGCACCTTGCCCAACATCCTCCAAGGTTTTCAGCAACGACAAGATGAGGTGGCTAAGCAAGTTGATCACATCAACAGCCACTACAACAACCTGCCTGAGCTGGTCCTTGGAGCAAAGCACCAGCAAGAAGCGATGGCTAAGCAAGTCGATGAGATCTCTACGCCGACTCAACCTCTGCCCAAGACTCTCCGCGATCTCAAGAAGCAACAAGCAACTCTTAGCACGCGCTTGGACACCATCAACATCACCCTCACACACCTAAACAATTGCCAAGAGGAGTCAACAAATAATGAAATCCAGCAACTACGTGCTCAAGTAACAGATCTTACAGCACGACTCCTCTCCGCTGAGGGCTGATATAACGACCTCAAAGAAACACATGACGCACTGCTTGAAACACACGAGCATGTGCACGTGGCGTTTGATGAGTTACAACCCGTCCATCGGCGGTGCAAAAAGACCGCACACAAGCAGCCAGCAGAAAAGGCAGTGGCTGACAAAGATGACGATAACGACGATGAAGAAGACTCTGACTCCTCTATTGATTCGAACAATGATACCACCTCTTCAGGTGATAAATCTGACGATGGAGAGGACCCAGGCCAAGCAGCAGAACCTTCTCAGAAAGGTTTCGACAAAGGTCACCAAGAAGGTGGCCATCACCCCAAGTCCCACCACAATGAAAATGTAAACATGTAATATGGGGACCAATTCCTTGATTATTCTGCACTGGGATCCATTGCAGAGTCTGCTAAAAATGCAACCTTGGATGAGTTCCACCATTGTATATTAGGAACCAGCGCAATCCCACCCGCAACAACTGCTCAACCTTTCTCCGAACTTGATACATCAGTGCCTTTCCCCGATGACCAGGATGAGTCAGAATGAGTGTGATTAGATACAAATGAAGACCTCGATTCTGCTTCTGACTCGGATGACGATCTGCAAGGCTATGCAGTAGTCCTGGAACAACCTTCTTCCCCCCCTCTGCAGGAGCTTCCCCCGCCACCACCTCTACCGCACAAAATGCACGATTTAGATATGGCGGCCATCTCCACACTAGATGCTCAGGATATTTTTATACTGAACACTATTGTCGACGATGCAAAAGCGGGGGAAGACATCATCTATCATAACATAAAAACTAAGCGCAAGTTGACACGAGAAGACTTCCGCAACATCCTGCGACCACGGTCCACGATGCCAATGGCAATCTTCTGTGTCCTACTCGCCAACTGTATAGAAGTGTACAGAAGCTCTAAGAGGTAGTAGCCAATTTTTAACACCTCACCTGCTCTATCTATCGGCCTTTTATACAAAGATATATGAGTAAAATCCATAGAGCAACTACGTGCTGGTTTAGCACAGCGGGCACGTTATCTTACCCTGCCCTTCCAAGTTTCGGACCACTGGCTATTTATGATTGTAGACACCGAGGCTCGGGATGCGAAGGTTTATAATTTTTGCGGCACTGAGCTACCTGCCGGTACAATAAATTTCATTGGTGAAGCAGCAGGCGAAGCGAGATGTATACCCTTCCGGCTGCTTAAATTAATTTGGTCTGCACGCCCATCCCTCCGTCAAGACTGGAGCCAACCTTGGTTCTAAATAATTAATCCATACGTTCAAGCTGCTCCAGGATCTGGGGACTGCGCTTTTTGCACCATCTGTCACATCCAAGCACTGAACCAAGAAATCCCTTTTGCTGATATAGTCGCTGAAGATTTTCACTCTTTGCGAGGGCGTTACGCCATGGAGCTCATTTGTGATAGAAGGTTCTTCAAGGACCCGACTATGGCACCAGATGACGTCCCTCGTTACCTTTTTTCAGCAATACAACATTCGTAGAGGCAACCTTTCCAACAAACTTTGAAAGAGTTGGAGAAATCCAAGGAGCCAGCCACCGCTCCCGAGCACAGAAAAAGTGACATAGATCTTTTGTCTGCCATAGAACCAACCTTTCTGGACTTTGACCTCAATGCATGCAACAGTCTCTCTGACATTGAACTACACCTCATCATGTCAAGGCTTTCCACCGAGAAGGATGAACTCGTATTCATGTCCGGTGACATTCTAATAATGGCAGACACGCTTCGAGAGACTATACAGTTTAAAGGATCTCTCTCCATAAGCTTAATGGCTGCTTATCAATTTCTCCTTGGCCAAAATAACCCCACAACATATATGGCATCCCCATACATGAAGGATGATCTTTTAAAGCTAAAGAACTTCGGAACAACTGAAGCGCTAATCTCCTTTCTCCAATACACAACGCTGAAGTTCATCATGCTACCCTTCCTTTATCATGAGCACTGGATGCTCCTGGCAACAAACCTACCAGAAGGAACAACTACAATCAATAACAGTTCCGACAGCCAGTATAATCCACGGTAGAAGAATTATGTCGTGACACCAAAGACGCCCACAGAGGTAGTGGCAAAGGAATGTGCCGACAAATTAATCACCTTTTTAAGTCAGCATACAAGGGCTTATGACAAAGAACATTTTCATCGCCCTTCCTTCAGCCACAAATGCCCACAACAAATTCGGGAATCAAATGACTGCGTCTTCCACATCCTCTACTGGATGTACACCATCATGGTCCTCCAACGACCAGTAGAGGATATGACTGACATGGATTATCACGCTCTATGTGGATAGTTTGCAGCTAATCTACTTCGAACACCAGGGGCAAACTCTGGATTAACTTAGCCTACAACCCTTGTCATCGTACTTCTCCACCTATCACTTTGACACTCTGAGGACAGAGTGAGTGATAAGTTAGGGGGGGTACATTAGACAAGGGTGAGGTATCACTTCTAAACCCTCTTTTTCCATCTTCTCCTTCCTTTTTATCTTTACATATATTATTATTTTCCTTTACACATTCCTTTTAATTTAATTCTTTTGGAATAAAGTCACCCTTAGCTAACTTTAGAATCATGTTGGTCCTCAAAAGTAAATAGCACTTAGACATATAATGGAGACTTAATAATGTCCCTCCACTATCGATTTTCATGCTTTTGTTTCACTTCTATATTTGACTCTCCACAAGTCAATATCAAGGTAGAAATAAGCCAAGCTCTCAAGGATGAGAGGGGCATCAGGCGACTTCCAAATCAAGAAGTCTTGCAAGTGGACCACAAAAAGAAACCAAATAAGTGCATGATGAAAAACTCTAAGAACATCTTTCCTCTCTTCAAATAAAAGAGGCTTGTCCGCCCAAAGCAATTTCCCGAAAAACCCCAAAACCCAAGCCTGCGAGTCTTCGAATAAAAGCCAGAGTGTTGAATAAAATTATGACAGTTGTGCCATAAATAAGGATCTATATAAAGAACCAATGAAGGTCTCACCCGGACGACACATTCATCTGCCCTCACGAAGGCAGATGTGTCGTGCTCGGTAGTGAAACCCTAAGGTATCTAAATATATGAAAGGCTTATAAAGGACTCACCCGGCCAGTACATTCAACTGCCCTCATAAAGGTAGATGTGTCGTGCCTGGTAGTAAGATTCTAAAAGAATAGACAACCCCTCCCCCACTTGGAGGGGGAGTTACACTTCAAGCCTTTAGCCAACCCTCATACCCACTCTAGCTTCCAGTAGGTTCTTCAGAGAGGTATAAAGCTGATTAGAGTCAACAACATGCACAGAATAAAAGTGATCCCGATGCAAGCTATGAGATACGGAAGGAAACTGAGACCCAAGCAACTCTCAAAACCTGAAAGAGTCAAGGCAAGCAATAAGACCTGATATGACCTTAGGAGAACTCAAATTGAGAATTGAAGCAAGAAGTATGGAAATCCTAACTAAATAAAATCGCCTCACCATTACATGCCTCAGCTCTATCTAACTTGAGGACAAGCTAGACTCTAAGTTAGGGGGGTGATAACCTCCAATTTTGGGACGATTATCTTAGTATTTTCTTTAGTTTTCCACACTTTTTCTTAATTAGAATTAGACATAATACCTAAATATTCCCTCTTATTGTAAATATACTATTAGACTAACTTTTCCCCTTTATATTTGTAGAAAAAGACACAAAAAAATCATAAAAGACTCAACTAGCCTCAAGACCGCATGGGCTTAAACGGTCCCAAGACTGCATGAAGCCAATCGGTCCCGAGACCGCATGGAGTCACACGATCCCAAGACCGCATGAAGCCAATCGGTCCCGACACCGCATGGAGTCACACGGTCCCAAGTCCGCATGAAGCCAATCGGTCCCGAGACCGCATGGAGTCACACGGTCCCAAGACCGCATGAAGCCAATCGGTCCCGAGACCGCATGGAGTCACACGGTCCCAAGACCGCATGAAGCCAATCGGTCCCGAGACTGCATGGAGTCACACGGTCCCAAGACTGCATGAAGCCAATCGGTCCCGAGACCACATGGAGTCACACGGTCCCAAGACCGCATGAAGCCAATCAGTCTCGAGACCGCATGGAGTCACACGGTCCCAAAACCGCATGAAGCCAATCGGTCCCGAGACCGCATGGGGTCACACGGTCCCAAGACCGCATGAAGCCAATCGGTCCCGAGACCACATGGAGTCACACGGTCCCAAGATCGCATGAAGCCAATCGGTCCCGAGACCAATTGGAGTCACACGGTCCCAAGACCGCATGAAGCCAATCGGTTCCGAGACCGCATGGAGTCAAACGGTCCCAAGACCGCATGAAGCCAATCGGTCCCGAGACCGCATGGAGTCACACGGTCCCAAGACCGCATGAAGCCAATCGGTCCCGAGACCGCATGGAGTCACACAGCCCCGAGACCGCATGAAGCCAAACAGTCTTGAGATCCAAATGGTCTCGAGATCCAAACGGTCCTGAGGTCCAAACGGTCTTGAGGTCCAAACGGTCTTGAGGTCCAAATGGTCTCCAAACCGTTTGGACTTCACTTAAGGCCTATAAATAAGACCCCAAGGGCCCTCCAAAAGGGGGGAGAGTTTCAGACGTCCAGAGGGTGCCTCGGCCACTCCGGAGCAAATCCAACTTCCATCCTCCTCCCCGGGGCTACCGGTCTGAGACCCACACTCCATCTCGAAGCTGCTTTCTCTCTCTCCGCCAAAGAAGGTGGGAAGAGGGGATCTCATCATCAAGCAACCTGTGAAGCTGGTGGATCCTCTCTCTCTCTCCAAGGGGTTGACTTTCCTCTCTCCTTTGTGGAGATGACGCTCTCTCTCTCTCTCTTCTTGCCTCCTTCTTTTTCCTAGTTATGAGCGAGTAGTCTTTCTCACTAGGGTGCGGGGAGTAGCCCCGCTACCCATGTTTTCATATCATGTAAATGTAATCCATAGTTTGTAATATAGAGTTTATATCTATTCAGTTCAACATCAAACGTTTAATGAATGCTTGTTGCTTGATCACCAACTTGTGTTATCTTTTATCTTTTAGTATGAATTGTCTACGTTTGTACTATTAGATTCGAAACTCGTTTGTATGTTGGTTCTTGGTGCATGTATCCACCATGTGCTTGTTTCGGTATCTAGGAGTGCTTTCGAGAAATGGAGTAAACTCACTTCCAAATGTTGTACTTTCATACTATGAAATAGAATCAGTTGACGTATAAAAGTACAACCTTGGTAAGTCGAGGAACACGCTTTCAGAAGGGAATGATGCAAAGCAGTTGACCATTCATTCGGGGATGGTTGGCGTTGCATCATTCCCACACCTCTTGTAGTTAGTTCTCTGAAAGGAAACTAAGTCTACAAAGATACTAACTGACTAAACTCTTGTTGCAGGTTATGCTTTATTTTGCATGTCTTGATCCATGTGTAGTGGTGGTGAAAAACCGATCACACCCTAGTGACTTCTTATCATTGTTTAACTTCTTTAAGTTTACTTGCTTGTTTTACTTTACATGTTCTTAGTTTAAAATAAAAAAACTAACCTTTCGATATAAGTGCCTACTATCAAGAGATTAAGTGAAGTTACAACGTTTTCTATCTTTTTTCTCCCAACAAGACCGTTGTCCTGTGGATTCGACCCTTAACTATACTACGATAAGACTTCCACGTATCTTAGAATGCGTGTGTGGAGTTCTCTATCTAGTATAAGAAAGGCTAAACCTAAAGACTTATCATCTTTAGGATTTTTAGTGGTGCACGTAACTCTACGTAAGTGGAAGCTCCATCAATCACTATCATGGTGGGTCTGTCTGATATATTGTTCTTTGTCATGTACCTGTGTGCTTGACTTGATATTACATATCATGACTAATGAGATTTTGTCATCAATCAACACACACTCTAGTCTTATGTATTATTGTTGTCTATTTTGCTTCCGTAGTAGTATCCAACTAGGGACATAACAAGAATATATGTACTCTTATCATACATACCATCTCACTGTTTAGGTCATCAACCTAAAGACATATGTCATCAAGTAACATCATTCTTTAGACATATATTATGTTTTTGTCATCATCTCAGAATTGAGAGATACGTAATAGAAATAATTACCTTTATCATTATCAAATTAGGTATCTAATGCCACATTACAATCATCATATGATTGGCCTCTTGGCATACATACCAACAGACTCCCACTTGCACTTCAAGCCAATCACCCACAATTTTTTTCCAAGTAATCATAACATGTCCATCATGTTTCTACTGCGCAAGTGATTTTATAACATGCTAGCAACATTTTATTTTAGTTGGTATTTTGCAAGTTTCACATCTCTTCGTTGTACGCCATTTTGTATGAGATAGAAGTGTCGTAGTATGCTATCTGAGATTCCTTGCCTAACTAGTAGCTCCATTGCTGTCACAATATGTCTATTGTGTCATCAACGGTTTGAACCTCCCACAACTTCATCTTTATGAACTTATAGATCCATACAATATCCTCTACTATATTCTCAAGATAACAAGGTACTCAACTTCTATTATAGAATTAAACAATTGTCTCGGAACTTTTCCCACTTTATAGTTCTCATTTTAAACACAACTTTAGATTGCGATCATTAATTTTGTTTGTCACTTTGGAAGCCTAAATCGGTGTAACCCTTTACACCCAACTCTTCATTATTACCAAAGCCAAGGAACTGATCCTTTTAGTGCTTCTCAAGTACTTAGGGATGTTCTTTGTGGCAGTCCAATGACTTTCATATGGATCTAACAAATATCCACTCATTATTTCCAATACTTACGAGACAATGACATCAATACATAATATTGCATTCATGATAGATCCCATAGCCAATGCACATGTAATCTATCTATGTGTTCCTGTTCTTCACAAGAACTAGGACTTTATGCTCCTGAGAGACTAACTACATTGAATATGTACACGTTTTTCTCTCATTGAGTCTTCCATGTTGAACCATTTCAACATCTTACCAATGTATGTGCTCTTACTTAGGTTGAGAATCTATCCATATCTATTTATATATCCCAATTCCTATCACATAGGATTCTTCACCTAAACCCTTCATAGAGAAGGTATTTTCCTTGACAGGTTTTAACATCTACATTATAAGGATATTATTCCCCATCATTATATGAAATATAATTATTCTCTGACTAAGTCTTTTGTAATCACAGATTTCATCTTCATTCTAACTCAAGTCAAACTCTTTGACTAACTTTTCAAATTGAATATTCCAGCTCTAAGATGTTGGCTTCAATCCAAAGATTGACCTTTGTGTCTTATAGACTTTATTTGCATTATATGGATTTATAAAACCTTTAGGATGTGTCAAGTACACATCATGTAAAATATTATAGTTAAGGAATGTAATTTTAACATTCATTTTGCCAAATATCATAGCCACATTGAGTTTTAATAGCAAGCATGATCTTGATGGTTAACCATGGCAACTGGTGAAAAGACCATCATGTTCAACACTTTGAACTTGTTGAAACTCTTTGCAACAAATCTGCCCTTCCATGTTGGTCTTCTTCTTGAAGACCCAATTGCACCTTATGGGTTTCATCCCTTTAGGTGTATCCATCAAGGTCATACCTTATTGGTGTACATGGAGTTCGTCTTGGAAATAATGGCTTCAAGTCATTTATCATACAATGGTTCCTCAATAACTTCTAGGTAGGTTGTTGGCTCATTATCTACAATCAACTCACCACCTTCTTAAGTTATAAGATATCATAAACTTTCAAACTCAAGGTGTGTTCTACTAGATCTATGAGGTTTTATGATACATAATGAAATAAGCTTCTACAACAATTTGTGATTATTATTGTTCCTATTGTATCTCTTTAAGTTCAATGTTTTCTTGTTTGTCTTGAACAATCCGAGTTCTACATTTCTCCCACCAATCCCTTTAGAACTAAATTCCTTTAGGAATACAACTATCATGGTCAATAAACAACTTTGTTCTTGGATTGGAATATAAATCTAGTATTCAACAAAATAACATTTATGTGATTTATGGATAAATCTTTTTAAGATACTATTTTCTTATATAATCTTTCAATCCTAATATTTATTAAAGACATATCGGGACACCTACCATGCCATATCTCATATGGGTGTCTTTTGAACCATTTTAGAAGATACATTCTTTTAGTGTATAGCATGTACCTAAGGAAATTGGAATATCAACTAGATTTCTCAATAATTACTCCATGACTTAACATGGTGTGATTCCCTCTCTTTGACACATCATTATATTTTAGGTGGAGTTCAATGTGATACACTATTACAGTTTCTCTAGAAGATCCTCAAACTCTTGGTTTAAAACATTTCAGCATCAATCATATCGAAGTGTTTAATACTTTTACCAAGTTGGTTACATACTTCATTCATGATCTCCTTGAACACTTAATGAGATTTATACTTGTATTCCATTAGAGTACAAATTACCATATCTATTGAGATCATTAGTAAATATAATAAGATACTATTAGCCACATTTAGCATTTATTCCAAAAGGTCCATATACATCAATATGTATGATCCCTAATAGAATAATTATTCTCCCACTACATTTAGTGAAGATGATTTTGTCATATTACCCAATAATTAAAACTTGCATGTCTCTAATGGTTCAATAACCAAAAGAGTCTAGATAACCATCATTACAAATTTTAGAAATGGAATTCCCATTTACATGCTTTTGATGACAATGCTATATGTATTCATTTTTTGGAGTCATCAAGGCATTTAGTATATGTGTCATACACATTTGTCTCTACAACTATCTAGTATAGATTATGAGACATGGGGAATTTCCATATAAGATCTTATCTTTTAAAATGAAACATTAATTTGTTCATAATATTCTTGTCAATAAAATATACATGATGCTTTCAGTAATGACAGGTACATAATAGAAATTCACTAATTCTATTACATTTCATTTAGGCGAATAACAAATTCCAAATATAATGGCAACAACTCTTTCTCCGCACAATTCTAGCTTAGTTCTTCTCTCAGGTCCTAAAGTGGAGATCTCTATCTCCTTCTTCTTCCTAATATCCTCAATATAAAGAGGACAGTTCATATTCCAGTGTCCATGTAAGTGACAATGGTGACACTTTCCTTCCTTAATCATTTAAGTGAAAAGGATAGATTCCTTTTGCACTTATCCCTCTCCTTATCATGAGTGCAGAAGACTTGGACTTCGGCTTAGCCATAAAAAACTTCTTGGCTTTGCCTTTGTCCTTGGAATCTGATATGCTGATCATCATCACAGGTTTGTCCATATTCATTTGTGCTTCAGAATTAATTAACATGCCAAGCAATTCAGATAGTGGTTTGGCCAAGTTACTCAAGTGATATCACTCAATAAAATGGCTATATGATTCGAGCAATGATTGTAGAATCATATCTGTGGCCAACTCTTAACCTATAAGAAATCCCAATCTTTCTATATGTTCCACATGCCAAATCATATTGAGCACATGGGGCTCTACTAGATATCCCTTTGTCAATTTGCACTCAAATAATGCTTTGGAGACATTATACATTTCATGCTTTATATGATTCTTAATATGTGTTACCATCTCAAGAATGTCCATGTTTTGAAGTTGTTCATGCAACTCATTGTTCATACATCTTAGGATAAGGTCTTTAATGTCTATGACATTATTGGAATGCTTCAAGTAAGAATCCATTTCATCCTTAGGCACATTTGGAGTGGGTTCCTCTAACTCCAGTCTTTCAAGGTCGTAGAGCTTTCACTCATTGGTTATGCTTCTCAAAGTTCTTAACCAATTTTGGACATTTATCCCTTTTTGTCCTTCTCAAGGACTCATCACAATTATAACATTTTGTGTTTGCCATTACTTTCTACAAAATAAATTTTACAATATTGTCAAAACATTTTTAATAAATTTGATAAGTTTGACAATATTAATTAGGTCTTTAATTAATTATCTCTCCCACTATTTTGTTCAAATTGATAGCCCTCAAATATTAATTAGGAAGATTGCTGGGTACAATCTTCTAGTGAGCCAAGATCCACATTTATCAAATCATGAGTCAGCTTTGACTAATCACCCACAACTTGATTATTTAGAGACAACATTTGTCAATTGCATCTCATGCAACTCTTGGATAGATGGTGTGTGCAACTCTTTGTCACAATCATTTACATGATTTTAGGTACTTAATCAGATTAAGATCACCTAGTTAAGCCCTGACCCAAAAGCCAACATGACAGAGTATGTACCCTACTTTGGCAGATCTACGTACCTACCAACACACTTTCACGAGATAGACCGTGCACTACGCTTTGCCATAACCTACACTTGATTGATTAAGATTTTCATGCATCGATTATGGAAAGAATATTAGACTTAATATTTATTTAGGGATTTCTATATAAATACATATACATATCCAATCACTACATACTAACAACACATATCATATGCATGCTATATCCCACAAACAAAAATATGCACTTATAAACACAAGTGTTGGCTATGGCCATACTATTATAATTACTTAGAGCCACAAGGAACTACTACCACCTAAGGTCTACATCATATGCAACAACCCATTATTGGTGAAGATCTGTGCTCAAACTATTCCAGGTTGATCAGTTCAACACTTGAATCGATCAGCTTGCCTCTTGGGCGCTCGATTGAGTTCTTGAAATGGCCAAATAGTCTCAGGTTGAAGTGATGCCTGGGCTCTTCCAACCAATTATTTAGGCCACTAGTCGATTGTTTCATTCTGTAATCTTGCTGCCTCCATCCTTGAACTGAATGGTTCAACTCCTAAGCTAGGCGGTTTGTCTGGTGCAAACATCTTCTCACAATGAAATGTAAATTAAAACTATCCTATGTTAGATAACATTGTAAAAGGGAAAACCTTGAGTTACATTCGAGGGGAAATAGGAAGAAGAACATTAATTTACATTTGAAAAGGAGGAAAGAGGCTCGGTATGCAAAATGAGATATAAACATGAATAAACAACCACAACCATGCACACCCAGATCTAGGGTTATTGGCCATAACCATTATAACATGCACCATCAAAACCAATTTTAGGGTGACACATGTATATTTCATATATATATATATATATATATATATATATATATATTGGGATCATATGTGGTATTTAATCTGATATGTACATTAACTATTTAATTATTTACATTGTGTGTAACAAAATAAATCAGATCATATCGATTTAAATCAGATACATCGTAAATTGATGTGGCTCTGATACTACTGTCGGGACATTGGGGCAAAAAATAAGGCAGTGAAAACAAATATTTAAATCTTGATTTCCTAATCATCAAGATTACATCAACAACAATGTATCTAGGAAAGAAGGTAAAAAGAATTATACATGGTTCTGGAGAAGGTCCAGTGAAAACTCTTGATGTGTTAACATGCTTCTTCTCCAAGAACCAATGAGCTTCTTCTTTAGGTGGCAATCGAACGGTTGTCAGCAGTGTCCTCCTGGTGCAACACCATGGACGGCGGTTGACATTATCCTCCTAGAGGGAAAAACTCCTCGCCTCTAGATTAGTCCCACACGAACCACTGGGAACTCGATGTTGCACTATAAGAGCCAACCCAAAGGAGTTTCCCCTTCAAATGTCAACCTTCTAGGGTTGATTCACTCTCCCAAAATTGTCTCTCCCTTGCTATCCCTTCCTATCTATTTGTGTAGGGCATGCTAGGGCTCTCTATTAGTTACCACAACAAGAGAGGACGACAATTTTCAGAGCTTATTGTTGTGTCTGGGAAGCCCCTAGTACCCCTCTATTTATAAGAAAGTCCAGGGTCAGGGCTTGCAGTCTGTTTAGGAGTTGAAGAGATGGAATTTATGAATTTTCTAGAAACTACAAATGGTGAACCAATCGGTTCACTGTCCAACCGGTTGGTTCAAAGGCGAACAAGTCAATCCATATCAAGAACTAGTCTATCCATGTGCTTTCCTATTCAGAATCAAATTGGCATTCAATATTCGATTAATGCAAAATCATAACATCAATACCAATCCTTGATCTAATCAAATTGATCATTAATATGTATAACCAAAATGATGAACCGGTCGGTTCACATCATGAAATGTTCGTTTCACATCCTGAAATGGTTGTTTCGTATGTGTGGTCATTTCAAATGTCCAACTCAATGAATACTCAACCAATATTGTTTCTAATTGACCTGACACTACAACCAATTGGTTCAACACTTGAAGTGGTTCGGGTCAAAGTTGAGTCAGTCAATTTTGAACCTCAATTGTTTAATTGAATGCCTAAACACTTTAAATAATCAAGTTATACATCATTCATAAATAAACTCTATTTCCAAGTGCATCCTATGCGTGTGGCCCTATAGGTCCCAAATTACGTTGGTAGTGAATGTCCATAACCAACTTATGACATTACAAGAAGTTAGCGGTACCTAGAAACACATCATTTCTACCTAAGTGGTTTGGAAAGTTGGAGAACAACTTCAACCTACAACCTATGATTAGTGTTACCATGATCATATAGTTCCTTTGTCTCTGATATCTAGATTGAACTCGAGGCATGGAATCGTCATCCTCTCAATGTTCAATCCATGTTTCTTGAACTAGAGCATACTGTCTCATATTCATGTGAGTTCACATATCACATATTGAATCATATGAGTATGGCCATACAGTTCTTAGTCTCGCTTATCAAGAGCCCCATATATCAATCTCCTATTGTAGGGACAAATCCCATCTACATCACTCCCACTCAATCAACATGTGTCACAAGTGCATCCGAGCATCACCTTTATGGCAACCCTTATTCAAGGTCATGTTGGATGATGTCTAAGTACTTTGAACGACATGTGATGAGTGTAGTGACTTCAAGTCCAAGAACCATAATCACCACTATGACAGTGAGAGATGATTCTGACCACCATTCCAAGGTCTCAATGTATCACTCTCATGGTGGATATGTGGATAGACTGTTCTTTAACATATACCTATGTGCTTAAGTTGATATTGTATATCATGACTAATGAGATTCTACCATCAACCAACACACACTCTATTCTTATGCATTACTATGGTCTATTTTGCTTCCGTAGTTATATCTGACTAGGGACTTAACAAGAATGTATGTACTCTTATCATACATATGATCTCATTGTTTAGGTCATCAACCTGAAGACATATATCATAAAGTAATATCATTCTTTAGACATATACTATGTTTATGTCATCATGTCCTGATTGAGACAAACATAATAGATGGAATTATCTTTATCATTATCAAATCAGATATCTAATGACACATTCCAATCATCATATGATTGGCTCTCTGGGCATGCATACCACAAAATTGATCATTTCATCAACCCATTATAGTTTATAAATGGTATCAACTTTGTAAGTTCATATTGCAAGTTCTTTTATGAACTCATGACACAAAAATGTTTAGTATTTTAGACTTAAAAAATATGAGGAGAGTGAAAATCTTGTGATGTCTAGGGATCAAGTTTAAAAGAGAAAAATAGCATAATTTAAAAAGTCCCCTTTGATGTTTATTTAGGAGACAATATAGATAGTGTATGAAAATACATATTTGCATTGTGTGTGTTACAAGTGATTTAAAGTTGTGGATAAAGCATTACTTCCTAATAAACACTAGAATCAACCACTCATCTTCTCTACCATAGACAAAATTATCTATTAAAAAAAGGTATCTCTAAAATCCAAAAAAAAACAAAAAATGAATGGCAAAGGTAGAAGTTTACCCCATAAGTGACATATTAGGAAAGTTAGGCTCACATTGTTATGTTTATGGAAATTATATTGGGAGATTAAAATGTAAGGTATGGGGAAAAACATTCATGTTGTTCCAATGATCTACAACAGTTGGACCTTGATCATTGGTCCAGTGGCTCTATGTTTATTAGACTGTGTTGGAAAAAGTGAACTATGGAAAGGTCATAATTTTCTAAAAGAACATAAGGAAATTGATGAATGAGATTTTCATGATTTAGTTAAAGGGATATATAATAATATTTTCTCTGTGTAGAAACATAAAGTGACATGGTCCATGTCAAAGTTCATGCAAAGGGAGTAAACACATAATTCACATGTTCGCTAGGTTAGAATAGGGTTTAGAAACGGTATAAAAGTGTTTACAAGGTAATCAATCGAGTTCATATTTTATGAAATGGAGTGGGACATGAAATATCTCATGCAATATGCATTTTTTCAAATTTATATGGAGAAAAGGGTAACATTCACCTCAATGATCATCTAGTAAATAGATGATCTTTTTACTAATTTGTGAGATTGTCAATTGACTCTTAAATTGGGAAGAAAAGTGACTTCTCATCATAGGACAATGTTCACTTCCCTCAAGGAAAATGGTTGGAACCAATAATATCACATAATATTTTGAAAATTGGGGTTCCTAGCTATATCCTAAGAACATTTTGCTATTTTGGAAAATATATGTTTTTATGATTTTGTTCCCTAATTTTTTGTGTGCATTAACTCATAGATTTTTAGGTGAAAGAGTGGGTTAATGTGGCCTATTTTAAGAAAGTGACAAGATTGGGAGTGTTAGCAGTCTAGATAGTGACTTGCTTGTTTGATGAAAAAAATTCATATGAGGGTTGTTCAAAAAATGTTGTTTGACAAGTATGTTGTACTATCATAACCTTGATTTCATTGACGTTTGTTTTATTAAACTCTATAATGAAATAATATGAATGGAAGGGTTCTTATTGATGATAATGCACTTTAAATAAATGATTTTAGGATAGCTAAAGGCCTCAATATACCATTTTAGAGTTCATGTTTCCTAAAAACATTATCTAGGATCTTGTAGTTGCAACAAATTTTTGAAAGGGATTTAAATGTAAATATTTAGAATAGGGTATAACCAATCATATAGGTTTTTGTGATAATACATCTCATGTAGTATATAAAAGAGAAAACGTTTGTAAAAATATATATCCTTAGGACTCTTTTAAAGAGTTATGATTTTTTATTCAAAATGTATAACATATATATTTCTCATTTGAAAGGTTGTTGATTATTAAAATAATATTCTAAATGTTAGTTAACATGATGACAAATCATAAACTAAAACCACCATTTAGATCATGAATTATCATTATAGGAATTTAAAAGACTATAAGAATACAATATATATGTATATTTATTTATATATCTCTCCGTGTGTATAAAAAACACACACAAATATATATATATCTAATATATATGTGTTATATATAGGGATGTATTAGTAACTTAGCTGTGTAATATAAAATAGTTATCTAGCAATACTAGTTATCATCAGGGCACTCTGATTACAATTTTGACATTTTGGTTTTAATTTTCATTAGTGGTTACAATTTCGGGCATAGAACTTTTTCTTCATAGGTATTGTTTTTAATCTTTTTTGTGAACACAATAAAAAAGTGATGTTTGTTTATGAAACGATTCTTTGAATTAAAAAATTGATTGACTCATTATAGTTTGGTGCCTTCCTGTTAGAAAACTAGATCAACATGTATCAAGCAGATCTTTCTCGACCCCAGTAATGAATATATTGCCTACATACATGTATATATATACATATATATATATATGTTTGTGTATGCATGTGTATATGAGTATATATGCATATATATAGATGTATGTATATTTATACATATACACAAATATATATATATATATATATATTTATATATATATATATATATATTCTCGAGTCAGGCTAGAATACACTCGAGTGTACAGATCGCACAGATACACTCAAGTGTGTTTGCATATCAAGACTATTTTTTGCAAGATGTAAACCATTGATCACCACTATCATACTATAACTAGGCTATATAAAAATTTTGAGACCATTTGGATGAGGGTAAGTCACTCATCCAAGGGCAACAAAATCGATGCGCGAAACTAATTTGAAATGCATAATTTTTACAGTCTTTATAACATGACCTATAAATGTCCAAATGTGCTCAAATTTTGCATATGTGATATTCACAATATGTTTAAGAAGATCAACAGATTATATTTTTGAAAAAATATTGCATCATGAAAAACTACTTGAGTGTATTTTGACCTGAATACACTCGAGTGTACAGATCACATAGATACACTCAAGTGTGTTTGCATATCAAGACTATTTTTTGCAAGATGTAAACCATTGATCTTCACTGTCATACTATAACTAGGCTACATACAAATATTGAGTCCATTTGGATGAGGGTAAGTCACCCATTCAAGGGCAACAAAATCGACACACAAAACTAATTTGAAATGTATTATTTTTACGGTCTTTATAACATGACCTATAATTGTCCAAATGTGCTAAAATTTTGCGTATGAGCTATTCACAAAATGTTTAAGAAGATCAACAGATTAAATTTATGAAAAAAATATTACATCATTAAAAACTACTTGAGTGTATTCTGCTCTGAATACACTCGAGTATATTCTAGCCTGACTCATCTTATGTCAGGCTAGAATACACTCGAGTGTACAGATCTCACAGATAGACTCAAGTGTGTTTGCATATCAAGACTATTTTTTGTAATATGTAAACCATTGATCTTCACCTTCATACTATAACTAGGTTACATATAAATTTTGGGCCCATTTGGATGAGTGTAAGTCACTTATCCAAGGGCAACAAAATTGACGCGCAGAACTAATTTGAAATGCATAATTTTTACGGTCTTTATAACATGACCTATAAATGTCCGTATGTGATCAAATTTTTCATATGCGTTATTCAAAACATGTTTAAGAAGATCAATAGATTATATTTTTGAAAAAAATATTGCATCATGAAAAACTACTTGAGTGTATTATGCTCCGAATACACTCGAGTGTATTCTAGCCTGACTCCGGATACACTGAAGTGTGTTTGCATATCAAGACTATTTTTTGTAAGATTTAAACCATTTATATTCACCATCATACTATAACTAGGCTACATACAAATTTTGAGCCCATTTCGATGAGTGTAAGTCACTCATCCAAGGGCAAAAAAATGGACGTGTAAAACTAATTTGAAGTGCATAATTTTTATTGTCTTTATAACATGACCTATAAATGTCCAAATGTGCTCAAATTTTGCGTATGAGCTATTCACAACATGTTTAAGAAGTTCAATGGATTAAATTTTTGAAAAAAATATTACATCATGAAAAACTACTTGAGTGTATTCTACTCTGAATACACTCGAGTGTACAGATCACACATATACACTCAAGTTTTTTTGCATATCAAGACTACTTTTTGACAGATGTAAACCATTTATCTTCACCTTCATACTATAACTAGGCTACATACAAATTTTGAGCCCATTTGGATGAGTGTAAGTCACTCATCCAAGGGCAACAAAATCGATGCATGAAACTAATTTGAAATGCATAATTTTTACGGTCTTTACAACATGACCTATAAATGTCCAAATGTGCTCAAATTTTGTGTATGAGCTATTCACAACATGTTTAAGAATATCACTAGATTATATTTTAAAAAAATATTGCATCATGAAAAACTACTTGAGTGTATTCTTCTCCGAATATACTCGAGTGTATTCTAGCCTGACTCATCTCGAGTCAGGCTAGAATACACTCGAGTATATAGATCACACAGATATACTCAAGTGTGTTTGCATACTAAGACTACTTTTTGCAAGATGTAAACCATTAATATTTACCGTCATACTATAACTAGGTTACATAAAAAATTTGAGCCCATTTGGATGAGTGTAAGTCACTCATCCAAGGGCAACAAAATCGACGTGCGAAACTAATTTGAAATGCATAATTTTTACGGTCTTTAGAACATGACCTATAAATGTCCAAATGTGCTCAAGTTTTGCATATGAGCTATTCACAACATGTTTAAGAAGATAAATGGATAAGATTTTTAAAAAAAATATTGCATCATGAAAAACTATTTCAGTGTATTCTTCTCCAAATACACTCGAGTGTATTCTAGCCTGACTCATCTCGAGTCAGGCTAGAACAGACTAGAGTATACAGATCACACAGATACACTCAAGTGTGTTTTCATATCAGGACTATTTTTTGCAAGATGTAAACCATTGATATTCACCGTCATACTATAACTAGACTACATACAAATTTTAAGCCAATTTGGATGAGTGTAAGTCACTCATCCAAGGGCAACAAAATCGACGCGCGAAACTAATTTAAAATTCATAATTTTTACAATATTTATAACATGACCTATAAATGTCCAAATGTGCTCAAGTTTTGTGTATGATCTATTCACAACATTTTTAAGAAGATCAACGGATTGGATTTTTGAGAAAAAATATTACATCATGAAAAACAACCTGAGTGTATTCCACTCCGAATACACTCGAGTATATTCTAGCCTGACTCATCTCGAGTCAGGCTAGAATACACTCGAGTGTACAGATCACAGAGATACACTCAAGTGTGTTTGCATGTTAAGACTATTTTTTGAAAGATGTATACCATTGATCTTTACCGTCATACTATAACTAGGCTACATGCAAATTTTGAGCTCATTTGGATGAGTGTAACTCACTCATTCAAGGGAAACAAAATTGATGCGTGAAACTAATTTGAAATGCATAATTTTTACGGTCTTTATAACATGACCTATAATTGTCCAAATGTGCTCAAATTTTGCATATAATATATTTACAACATGTTTAAGAAGATCAATAGATTAGATTTTTGAAAAAAATATTGCATCATGAAAAACTACTTGAGTGTGTTCTACTCCGAATGCACTCGAGTGTATTCTAGCCTGACTCATCTCGAGTCAGGCTAGAATACACTCGAGTATATAGATCGCACAGATACACTTAAGTGTGTTTGCATATAAAGACTATTTTTTACAAGATGTAAACCATTGATATTGACCGTAATACTATAACTAGGGTACATACAAATTTTGAGCCCATTTGGACGAGTGTAAGTCACTCATCCAAGGGCAACAAAATTGATACGCCAAACTAATTTGAAATGCATAATTTTTACAGTCTTTATAACATGACCTATAAATGTCCAAATGTGCTCAAATTTTGCGTATGAGCTATTCACAACATGTTTAAGAAGATCAACATATTAGATTTTTGAAAACAATATTACATCATGAAAAACTACTTGAGTGTATTCTACTCAGAATACACTCGAGTGTATTCTAACCTGACTCATCTCGAGTCAGGCTAGAATACACTCGAGTATATAGATCGCACAGATACACTCAACTGTGTTTGCATATCAAGACTATTTTTTGCAAGATTTAAACCATTGATATTTACCGTCATACTATAAGTAGGCTACATACAAATTTTGAGCCCATTTGGATGAGTATAAGTCACTCATCCAAGGGCAATAAAATCGACGTGCCAAACAAATTTGAAATGCATAATTTGTACAGTCGTTATAACATGACCAATAAATGTCCAAATGTGCTCAAGTTTTGGGTATGAGCTATTCACAACATGTATACGAAGATCAACGGATTAGATTTTTGAAAAAAAATATTGCATCATTGATGCGATGATTTTGAGTCGCATTTATAGACTTGTTTGATATGTGTTTTATGTATTTATTAGTCATTTTCATGGTTAATGTTGCATAATTCATCTACTTTGGTCTATGCTACTTCTTTATGTCAAATTTCCCTTATGTCAGCATTTTTCAGTATAATGTATCAAAAGAATACGTTTTGTGTAGACTTATGTGGTTTCGTGTGTTAATTTCAGGAAAAACAAGTATCTGCTACTGTCGATACCATCGACAGTGGTCAATACCATCGACCGGACCACAGGTTGCCAGCCGCAAGGACCAGAAGAAAGTCGATACTATCGACAGGGATGTCGATGGTATCGAGATACCATCAGGTTGCTGGCGAGAAGTGAGTCGATACTATCGACATATCAGTCGATACTATCGACTAAGTGGAGCTACAATGACGCAAAAGGACAAAACTGACGCCTAAGAATGTCGATACCATCGACCCTTGTTGATGGTATCGAGATGGATCAGGCGCAAAGACAAGAAAAGAAGATCAGCCGATACAGCGCAGGGTTGATACCATCGACTCGCGTTGATGGTATCGACACCGTCAGATATGAGTTTGCTTCAGATTGATCTTAATCCGACGGTTGTGATTAATTTGCGACCTAACTCGGGAAATATACCTAATGATGGTGCCCCAGAGGGAATGATCACGTCATTAGCTGCTACACACATCCCGAGGAGAGGTAGAGAGAAGAACGGAGCCCAGAACTACACCCCAGCCGATCCGGACGCTGAAGAAGATGATTTCCACCACCGAAAGGCGGGAGAACACGTATTCTACGCCAAGGATCGTTTGGATCTCCTCCGTTCAGGGGTTTCACCACTCAATCACGTTTTTCTCATGTTTCCCCTTTTCTCTACCATGCTTTGCTTTGAGATGAACATGCAGGGCTAATCCCCTTTGTCTTTAGGACCGGGAGTAGCCCGGGAATTCATTGTATGACAATTTTATCATAGTAATTCATATCTCATCTTTTAAATCCGTGGTATGATTTCATTTTCTCAAATATATTGTTATGCTTGATCACCATAATAATAATCTAATGCCCTTAATTGCTTTGAAAGAAGAATTAATGGTTGAAAAGAGGCGGAATTTACATTAATTGACAAATCCCTTGAACAAGGTGGTGTAAGGTTAATGGTGGATACCGAGAGATCGTTTTTAATGCACCTAGTTTAGGGTATATGTTACTACGACGGTGGAACCGACCTAGACGTAGGTAGTGAATTGTACCACGATAGTGGGAAATTCTGATTTCAGGCCACTACCCGGATAGAGAGGTAAATTTGGATGACTGAATAGAATTTAATACAATGAAAACCCGCGGTGAAACCGTAATCCTAAAGATCTCATTTTGAATTGATTAAACCAAACATTTAATCAATTGCTTTGCTTTGTTTTATTTTTATTTTCTTTTAATTTTAACAACAACTCTCAACTATTTAATCGGTCTAGCTGATCGCGAGTAGTTAGTAGGAGTCTCCGACAATTTCACGTATCCCTGAGTTCGACTCGGGCCTCACAAGGGCCTATATTACTTCGACGCGTTCACTTACGTTTCTACGCACGGTAAATTTGCGTCAAGTTTTTGGCGTCGTTGTCGGGGATACAGAAAATTTGTCGGCACTTCGAGTGCTACAAGTGGCCACTCTAGGCCACATTTTTTTTATCATTTCAAAAAAAAATCATAATCTATTTTGTGAATATTTGCAATCGTCAAGCACTGTACGGAATTTAATTTTTCTATTTGCAGGTACTGTGCATGGTGCAGATGCGTAGTACAGACTACACAAGGCACGCACCAGAGGTTCCGCTGCCGGGATCGGAAGACGAGGATGAGAACGATCAAGACCATTTGGAGGATACAGATTCTGAACCCGAACAAGGAGATGGACGAGCCACAGACAATATGGGAGAAGATCAAGGCTTCTTCCTCATCCGTTTACAAGGGGCCGATCAAGAAGCAAGCGGTTAATATTGTGACATACAAGATTGATCCGGCTTTAATCAATTTAGTGAAGTCGAATGCTTTTCATGGGCTCAAAAATGAAGACCCCGTTGCACACATAAGTCAATTTGTGGAGAATTGTGATATGATAAAAATAGACAGATTCCCACAAGATGTGCTCTACTTGAAGCTCTTCCCGAGTTCTCTAGCGGGAAACACGCGCGAATGGCTACACAACTTGGACGATGAATACGTGGAGTCTTGGGACCACGTGGTGGAGGTTTTCTTCGAGAGGTTCTTTCCGCCCGAGAAGACCAATGACATGATCAGGAAGATCCACAACTTCACCCAACAAGCAGGAGAAACCTATTCAGAGACCTGGGAAAGGTTTCAGATCATGCTCAGGCTGTGCCCGCATCACGGGCTTGATAAGGAGACACAGGTCAAGATCTTCTATTTTTCTCTCTCTGAACATGATAGAAGCAACCTCGATTCAGCCGGATCAGGATTTTTCCTGAATAACACGGACACTAGGTGTTGGGAAATCCTAAAGAACATCGCCAAGAAACAATCATGGGGCGAAAGAGGCGCCGTGGAGCAGGTTCGTGTGGCAGGTGAATCTAAAGCAATCAAAGAGCTGAATGAGAAGATGGATCTTCTCGCAAAGAAACTGCTTGCAAAGGAGGATACGGAGTCCGAGGATGAGGCTCAAGTTAAATTCATGAGGCAGCAACAAGGCTACAGGATTAACGACTATTCATGGAGGAAAGACAAGAAGTTCTCCTGAAAGGATCCAAACAACTTCTTGCAGGATCCAGAAGACAAACCCCAGCCAGTAGCGGAGGATAAGAGCACAGAGCTACTTAATCAAGTGATAAAGAAAAATCAAGAACTCATGACTACTTTCGGCCAGCAAATAAAACAACAAGGGGAGTTTATGAACCAATTTGGGCAGACACTGTAGAGCCACGAGGCTCAAATGAGGACAATAGAGACATCCATGGCACAAATGGCAGTAGAGATAGCCAGTTTGAAGAAGCCGGCACACCCAGGTTTTCCAGGTAATACTAATGTTCCAGGAGGAAACCAGTAGGCAAAGGCCATCTTGCTAAGAAGTGGCAAGAAATTGTTAAATCCCAGAGCCGATGAACCAAGCAAACCGCAAGCAAAAATTGAAGGTGAGGCCACTTGGGAGCTGCCCGTACCGGTTACAGAACCAGTCGATGAGATAGCAGTGGATGCTACTGAAGATCCTATTGCAGAGGAAGAGGAGCCCCAGAGAAGGGCACCTTATGTGCCACCGCATCAAAGGGCACAGGTTGTCCCGGTCCCATATCTGAACAGTGCTAAGGCAAGGAAGGTAGACGCCCAATTTAAAAAGTTTCTTGACAGTTTTCGAAAGCTTTCAGTCATCATCCCTTTATTGGAAGCTATTGAGCAAATCCCTTCTTACAGGAAATTTTTGAAAGACATCATCACCAAGAAGAGAAAAATTCCAGACACAGAGGTTGTTGTGCTCAAGGAGCAGGTGAGTGCCTTCATCATGGGCAGATTACCACCAAAGAGGCAAGATCCGGGTTGTTTCAACATCTCATGTTACATCGGGAAGGTCAAGTTTGGTGAAGCACTATGTGACTCATGGGCGAGCATTAATTTGATGCCCCTTTCAACATTCAAGAAGCTGGGATTAAAGGAGTCACGGCCAAGCAACATGACAATACAATTGGCAGACAATTCTGTGGTAAAGCCATATGGGATTTGTGAAGATGTGCTAGTAAAGATGGATCGATTTGTATTTCCAGCAGATTTTGTCATCATGGAGATGCAAGATGAACAAGGCAATGAGCTACTACTCGGACGACCATTCCAAGCTACAACTGACATGATACTCGAGATGGGGAGAGGTCGGTTGACCTTAGGTATAGCCGATGACCGATTTGAGATGGTCATGCCTTCTAGCACCACGTCACCTAAATCCAAGGAGCAATGCCACATGGTCAAACATTTTGATAACAATATCTCACTGTGTCTAGGGAAGCCATTTTTGGATATGGCCCATGTAATGACCAAGGTGGACAATGGGACTTTGGCTGTGGACATTATGGAGCAGACCAAAGTGGTATCCCTTTGTAAGACTGTAGGGTTCCCGAATGATGAGGATGAGGACATTCCTCCCTCTACAGAGGATGATGCTATAGCAAATTCAGTTTTTGATGCATATCCGGAATTACCGCTTGAGGTCTGTTTAGTCAATATCACTCATGATTGGATGAGAAGCAACTCACTAAAGGAGTGTGCCAAGATGCTTCAGATGTTTCCATGCTTCTATGCGAGGTATTATGAAGATTTAGGTGAACTTCCCCCACTGCTTCAATCATCCTTAATCAGCCCGCTGGAATTGGAATTGAAGCTGCTGCCACCGCACCTCAAGTACGCCTTTCTAGGTGAGGAAGACAAGTTACCTGTGATTATTTCTGCTTATCTAAGTGCGAAAGAGGAGGACCAGTTGTTGACAGTGTTGAAGAACCATCAGGGAGCATTTGGGTGGTCTGTTGCAGATATCAAGGGGATTTCCCCTACTTTGTGTCAGCATAAGATTCGGCTCGAGGAGGGAGCCAAGTCGGTGATTCAACCGCAATGTCGACTGAATTCGAGCATGATGGAGGTTGTGAAGAAGGAGGTGATTAAGCTTCTTTCCGCAGGTATTATCTATGCAATTTCAGACTCAACATGGGTGAGTCCCACGCAGGTAGTCCCTAAGAAGGGGGGAATAACTGTTACTCACAATATTTTAAATGAACCTGTCACCACCCTCTTGGTAACTGGGTGGGGAGTTTGAATAGACTACCGACGACTGAATGCCGCTACGCTAAAGGATCACTTTCCTCTACTGTTTATTGATCAAATTTTAGAGCGCTTAGCCGGCCGATCTCATTTCTATTTTCTGGACGGGTATTCGGGGTACAATCAGATTTCTATTGATCCTAAGGACCAAGAGAAGTCTACCTTCACTTGTCCCTATGGAACGTTCGTGTATCGCCGCATGCCCTTTGGATTATGCAATTCACCAGCGACCTTTCAGCGTTGTATGCTCGCCATTTTTTCTGATATGGTAGAATGCTATCTAGAGGTCTTTATGGATGATTTCTTGGTTTATGGTGCTTCTTTTGATGAATGCCTTTATAATCTGGATAAGGTGTTACAACGATGCGAGGACACACATTTGGTCCTCAACTAGGAGAAATGTCATATGATGGTGAGTGAAGGGATAGTGCTAGGACATAAAGTGTCTAGCAAAGGTTTGGAGGTGGATCCGGTAAAAATTGAAGTAATTTCCAAATTGCCCCCCACCAAATTCGGTCAAAGGGGTAAGAAGTTTCTTAGGCCACGTCGGATTTTATCGTCGGTTCATAAAAGACTTTTCAAAAATCGCCAAACATTTACCCGAGCTTCTAGAAAAAGATGTAGTTGTTTTTTATTTCAATGACAAATGTTTACACGCGTTCAACGTGCTGAAGGAGAAATTGATTTCCGCACCGGTTGTTCAAACACCAGATTGGACTAAGCCGTTTGAACTCATGTGTGATGCATCTGATTTCGCTGTAGGAGCTGTGTTGGGATAGCGGGTGGACAATAAACCAGCCGTGATTTTTTATGCCTCTAAGACTTTGAATGATGCCCAACTAAATTACATGACTACTGAAAAAGAATTGCTTGCCGTTGTTTTCACTTTTGAAAAAATTCGGCAATATCTAGTTGGATCGAAAGTCGTAGTTTGGACTGACCACGCCGCTATTAAATATTTAATGGAGAAAAAAGATGCCAAACTTAGATTGATTAGGTGGATCTTACTCTTACAAGAATTTGATGTCGAAATCAAAGACAAGGCCGGGATTGAAAATGTTGTAGCGGATCATTTGTCTAGGTTAGAGAGGGTAGATGAAAAAGATTTACACATACCCATAACCGAGACATTTCCAGATGAACAAATTTTGAAAGTGAATTCTAAGGATCCGTGGTTTTCATATATAGTGAACTATCTTGCTTACAGGATCATCCCGGAAGATTGGACGTATCAAGAGAAGAAGAAGTTTTTCCATTCTCTATGATATTATTTTTGGGATGACCCTATTCTTTTGAAGCAATGCAGGGATGGTGTCCTACGCAGGTGTGTACCTGAGGTGGAATACAAGAGTGTTCTTCGTCATTGCCACACACTACCGACGGGCGGACACCATGCAAGCTCTCGTACGGCGGCCAAAGTACTGGAAAGTGGCCTATACTGGCCTACCTTGTTTAGAGACTCTTATGAGTTCGTGAGACAATGTGATTCCTGCCAAAGGGCGGGTAACATTTCAAAGAGACAAGAGATGCCCTTAAATGTTTTCCAGGAGGTTGAGGTATTTGATTTATGGGGTATAGATTTCATGGGACCCTTTGTGTCCTCAAATTCAAATTTATATATCCTTTTAGCTGTTGACTATGTGTCGAAGTGGGTAGAAGCAATACCCACAACAACTAATGATTCTACTGTAGTGTGCAGGTTCGTTAAGGAAAATATCTTCTGCAGGTTTGGGGTGCCCCGAATGATCATTAGTGATGGGGGTACGCACTTCCGGAATCACAAATTCTCAGCACTTTTGAGAAAATATGGGGTCAAACATAACATTGGCACCCCGTATCACCCGCAAACTCAAGGACAAGTGGAGGTCTCCAATCGAGAAATCAAAAACATATTAGAGCGTACTGTGGCTTCCACGAGGAAGAATTGGAGTGCTTTACTACCGGACGCGTTGTGGGCATATAGGACGGCATACAAAACACCTATAGGCACCACGCCTTTTAGGTTGGCGTACGATCGGGCTTGTCACTTACCGGTGGAATTAGAGCACAAAGCGCACTGGGTGCTGCGAAAGCTCAACTTGAGTTATGATGAGGCGGGGAAGAAGAGATTGCTTGAATTAAATGAACTTGATGAGCTGTGAATGAACGCATATGAGAACTCTCGGGTATACAAGGAGCGCACGAAGTTGATCCACGATCGCCACATTCAGATGCGCACCTTCAAGAAAGGAGATCATGTGCTTTTGTTCAATTCGAGGCTGAAGTTGCATCCCGGGAAGCTAAAATCCCGATGGAGTGGACCATTCATAGTAGAAGAGGTCAGACCACATGGCGCAATCATGGTGCGCGATGGCAAGACTACATTTTTGGTGAATGGACAAAGGTTGAAGTTGTATTTTGGTGAACATTACACGAAGAAGGTGAATGAGGTCAAACTCATTTCACTTTTGGATTCATGATGAGCTTCAAGTCATCTAGCCTAAGACGTTAAATAAGGGCGCTTGTTGGGAGGCAACCCAACCATTGGTACTTTAGTTTAGTTCCTTTACATTTGTAATTTGATTTGTTTCAACTTAGTTTTTAGTGTAAAAAAAGATATCATGATCGTTTGCTACATGTGCATGACTGAGGCAGAGTCGATACCATAGACCCTTGAGTCGATGGTATCGACCATGTTACAAGTTGGCGACTGCAGGAATCGCACTGTGTCGATACTATCGATGGCCTCGTCGATGGTATCGACATACCAACAGGCAGATCACAAGCAGAGGTCGATGGTATCGACATGGGTGTCGATACTATCGAGATCTCTCGAGATTTTCAGAACGAATCGTCTCAGGAAAGTCGATACCATTGACGGGCGTGTCGATGGTATCGACACATTCACACACAGAAGGCGGCGGCCGGGCCTCGCGAGGGTTTGCCCTAATCAGAGAGTCGATACTATCGACTTGCGTCGATAGTATCGACGCGCCACGTCAGCAATCTGCGAGGAAAGATCTACGGCGATCGCAGCAACCATGAAGTCGATCCGGGAGACAGGTCGATACCATCGACTAGCGTCGATAGTATCAACAAGTCAGTGATCTGGGACCCGCAATCCAGCCATCGACGACCGTCGATACTCGCGGCGAGATGGACCATGCTACCTGGGTCGATACTATCGACCCGCGTTGATGGTATCGACGGTCATACAACAGCGCCGGCCACGGCTATATATGAGGAGGATTGTCATCAGATGACGTCACAACTCCAGAGCAATCCTCCTCCACCTGTGCCGAGCGTATTCCAGAGCGATCCGAGCCCGACGACGAGCAACACCGAGCACATTCTTCATCGAGCGGAGATTTCTTTCTCCGATCTTCACCGAGCTCTCTCTCTATTCCTCTTTCTGTCGACGTCATGGTGCATGTTGCTGGTGCATCGTCTTCACGCGCCAACCCGATGGACATCCCGGAGTTTGTGCCACCACCGACTGCGTCAATCTCACACCTGTGGCTGATTCATCCATCCGCGGAAGTCAAGAAGATATACGAGGAGATCTTAAAGAGAAAGATCGAGCCGACCCGTTATGTTGATCGGGAAACCATCCGCAACTTGGGGTTCGAAGCCAACCTCAACTACGTCCTGAAGGGGCAGGCCTGACACACGGGAAGAAGGCCTGACGAGCTGGAGTTTCATGCAGATGGCCAGCCGTTCTTCGGCGAGTGGCCTACGTACAAGGAGCTGGTGGCTGAGTTTATGCCGTCGTTGGACGTCTGTGTCGTACCCAATGACGTCATAGCTACCGACCGCGAGTGGATCAAGGGTTGGGTGTCTTTCCGGCTGTACAACATCGACTACAACCTTACACTCCGGCAGTTCAACAAGATCTTCAACTGGAATCACTCGCAACATGACTACCGGTGGCTGGATAACCGCACCGACTACGACATGATCTTCGCCGAGCTTGTGACGGTGCCGCCGGGCAAGTCAGTGAGCTACCACAATGTTGCGGTCGCCGATTTCGAGCATCCATTCGTCCGGATACTCCACTGGATGCTGAGTTCTACGTTGTTTGCTCATGGTGATCTGGCGCTCAACAAGTTTCAGGAGACGGATCTCTTTTTCTTGTATAAACTCCTGAAGCACCAAGAATGCAACTGGGGAGCTTTCTTTTTGCAGCGGGTTTTGGCAGTGAAGAGGAGTACAAGGAAAGCCCCAATTCACTTTGGCGGGCTTATCACCAAGCTGGCGCACTACCTCGGGATGAATTTCTCTACTTTGATCCCACTCTCCAACAGGAGCAAGGTGAACTTGCAACATCTGCACCGCTCCAACCTCCTACTTCTTCGAGATGGCTTGGCGTATGCGCACTGCCACATCAACCATGCTTACAAGGAGTGCTCTCTTCCCGATCCAGTCTTCAATATCAAAGAGGCGCAACATTTCAGATGGCCTATCATATCCATTGCGGACTCCGATGAAGACGGCGGCAACGACGATGACAACAACAATGATGACGAGGCTGAAGAGGAAGAGGAGGCCCACACTCTTCTTCGGGCACGAGTGGCACCACGGAAGCGTCCTCGCATGCATCCGGGTGCATCTTCATCTTCACAGCCTCTTCCACCACCACCGCCCTCGCAGCCAAGTGAGGATGTCTATTCGATGCAGGGCATGTATGCTATGCTGCAGGACATACAGCAGATGCATCAGCATCACACTGCGGTGTATACCGGTATTCATGAGACGAGGAACCGGTTACTTGACAATCAGAGGCACATCTTCGAGAATGAGCGCCTCCTCCTCGACAACCAACAACAGATTCATGACCGGTTGCATAGGATGGAGATGCAGCAGCAGCCATTTTATGATCACTAATGGAGCCAGAACTACTTTGGGGGGTATCCACAACCTCCACCTATGTCCCAGTTTGATCCAAGCTTTCAGGGAGCGTACCCATCTTGGGACCCTACGGCTCCACAGTACCCGCCTCCGCCTCCGCCTGAAGAGTAAATTGGTATCTTTGTTCCAACCTTTAAGATTGTTTTTGACTATGAGGCCATAATCGAATTCAAGCTTGGGGGGGTAGTTGGAACAACTCTATCTTTTATTTTTCTCAGTTTTTAGTTTTATTTTGTTCTTGTCACTTATTTCTTGCAATCTTAGTTTGTTTGTAGGATCCACGTTCTATCTAGTGTAATTGTGGATGTCTTAAGTCATGGGACATCTCACTTGCTGGTACATGGGAATTAAGGGAAAATTAAAAAAATTTTGAGTGTTCGCAAGCTTGAGTGTTGTTCAACTTTGATCACCTAACTTAAGAAAATGATTGGTTTTGTCAACTTTAAAACTGAAAATCACAACTGTACATTCTTAATGATTCATGAAAGTGGACGGAATTGGTTGTTTGAGCCTAAACTGACCAAATGATAATGAGACTCTAATTTGAAGTAAGAGAGAGAAACCTCTTAACTACTACACAGGTCAGTAAGGAGGGACACATAATACTTTTCAAGGGTTCAATCAATTAGTCTTGTGATCTGTCCACCTCATTGCTTTTCACAATCCACCAAGAGTTGGAAGTAAAGTACAGTTTTAACCTTTTTGATTGCATGTCATGTAGATAGGACTTGCATTGCAACCACTTTCATATGTTTTTCATGAAAAAAAATGAAAAAATAGAATGGTTATACATGCACAATACCCTTAGGTGCATGTCATTTAGTTGCATTCATGACTTTTATGCATGGAGTATATCATGTACCTCATTTCTGCTTTAATGGTGAATTAAATTGTTCCATACCTTCTAAATAATTCAAATCTTTGAGTTATGCAGAAAAAGTAAGCCCAATAAATTATTCATTGTCAATTGTGGATATAAGGGCCTGAAAAAAAAAGAATTTTTGAAAAAATTGAGAAAGAAGAAAAAAAATGTTTTTGAGAAGCAAGTAGAATAAGAGGGAGAAAGGAACACAATCTCACCTGCATCTTAAGATGAGTAAATACATGATGTAGCTCAATTAGATATCCATCTCATTTTGAGACGGGATGTTAGTGCATGCATCATTCCACCCAATCTTAGGCATTAGGGCATTTTTCATGTGTAAATGCATCATTTAGGGCATTTTTTTATGCATGTTGAAACCGTATAATGCTTCCATTTCTTCCATTAGACACCCATTTCATCCACCCGTTGCTCGAATTGGTAGGCCACCGTGATTTTCTCCTCACTTATGAATATCAGGAGAGCTGCTTCCATGTAGATGGTAGTTAGGGCGAGCAATGTAGTATAGGAGATCACAAGATGCACTAAGTCTGGACCGGTGAATTTTATTATGTTAACTGCCTTATGTGATAGTGTTCATCAGTTTTGAGGTAGATATCTTTTATGGATGATTACTGTCGCCTTTAAGGTAATTATCATTCTGTGGTTAGTGAGGGCCGGAATGTGATTGTCCGGTGGGGATCATATGGGATGTTTGTTGTGATGTTTTGTTCTTTAGTTGACTCTGGCAATTCTATTCTAAGGTTTAGTTGCTTGAGGGCGAGCAATGTTCAAGCTTAGGGGAGTTTGATGCGATGATTTTGAGTCGCATTTATAGACTTGTTTGATATGTGTTTTATGCATTTATTAGTCATTTTCATGGTTAATGTTGATAATTCATCTACTTTGGTCTATGCTACTTCTTTATGTCAAGTTTCCCTTATGTCAGCATTTTTTAGTATAATTTATCAAAAGAATACGTTTTGTGTAGACTTATGTGGTTTCGTGTGTTAATTTCAGGAAAAACAAGTATCTGCTACTGTCGATACCATCGACAGTGGTCGATACCATCGACCAAACCACAGGTTGCCAGCCGCAAGGACCAGAAGAAAGTCGATACTATCGATAGGGATGTCGATGGTATCGAGATACCATCAGGTTGCTGGCGAGAAGTGATTCGATACTATCGACATATCAGTCGATACTATCGACTAAGTGGAGCTACAACGACGCAAAAGGACAAAACCGACGCCTAAGAATGTCGATACCATCGACCCTCGTTGATCGTATCGAGATGGCATCAGGCGCAAAGACAAAAGAAATGAAGATCAGCCGATACAGCGCAGGGTCGATACCATCGACTCGCGTCGATGGTATCGACACCGTCAGATATGAGTTTGCTTCAGATTGATCTTAATCCGACGGCTGTGATTAATTGGTGACCTAACTCGGGAAATATACCTAATGATGGCGCCCCAGAGGGAATGATCACGTCATTAGCCGTTGCACACGTCCCGAGGAGAGGTAGAGAGAAGAACGGAGCCCAGACCTACGCCCCAGCCGATCCGTACGCCGAAGAAGACGATTTCCACCACCGAAAGGCGGGAGAACGCGTATTCTACGCCAATGATCGTTTGGATCTCTTCCGTTCAGGGGTTTCACCACTCAATCACGTTTTTCTCATGTTTCCCCTTTTCTCTACCATGCTTTGCTTTGAGATGAACATGCGGGGCTAATCCCCTTTGTCTTTAGGACCGGGAGTAGCCCGGGAATTCATTGTATGACAATTTTATCATAGTAATTCATATCTCATCTCTTAAATCCGTGGTATGATTTCGTTTTCTCAAATATATTGTTATGCTTGATCACCATAATAATAATCTAATTCCCTTAATTGCTTTGAAAGAATAATTAATGGTTGAAAAGAGGAGGAATTTACATTAATTGACAAATCCCTTGAACAAGGTGGTGTAAGGTTAATGGTGGATACCGAGAGATCGTTTTTAATGCACCTAGTTTAGGGTATAGGTTACTACGACGGTGGAACCGACCTAGACGTAGGTAGTGAATTGTACCACGACAATGGGCAATTCTGATTTCAGGCCACTACCCGGATAGAGAGGTAAATTTGGATGAGTGAATAGAATTTAATATAATGAAAACCCGCGGTGAAACCGCAATCCTAAAGATCTCATTTTGAATTGATTAAACCAAACATTTAATCGATTGCTTTGCTTTGTTTTATTTTTATTTTCTTTTAATTTTAACAACAACTCTCAACTATTTAATCGGTCTAGATGATCGCGAGTAGTGAGTAGGAGTCTCCGACAATTTCACGTATCCCTGAGTTCGACTCGGGCCTCACAAGGGCCTATATTACTTCGACGCGTTCACTTACGTTTCTACGCACGGTAAATTTGCATCAATCATGAAAAACTACTTGAGTGTATTCTTCTCTGAATACACTCGAGTGTATTCTAGCCTGACTCATCTTGAGTTAGGCTAGAATACTCTCGAATATACATATTGCACAGATACACTCAAGTGTCTTTGCATATCCAGACTATTTTTTACAAGATGTAAACTATTGATATTCACCGTCATACTATAACTAGGCTACATACAAATATTGATCCCATTTGGATGAGTGTAAGTCACTCATCCAAGGGCAACAAAATCGATGCGCGAAACTAATTTGAAATGCATAATTTTTACAGTCTTTATAACATGACCTATAAATGTCCAAATGTGCTCAAGTTTTGCGTATGAGCTATTCACAACATGTTTAAGAAGATGAACAGATTAGATTTTTGAAAAAAAATATTACATCGTGAAAAACTACCTCAGTGTATTCTGCTCCGAATACACTCGAGTGTATTCTAGCCTGACTCATCTCGAGTCAGGCTAGAATACACTCGAGTGTACAGATCACATACATACACTCAAGTGTGTTTGCATGTTAAGACTATTTTTTGAAAGATGTAAACCATTGATCTTCACCGTCATACTATAACTAGACTACGTACACATTTTGAGCCCATTTGGATGAGTGTAAGTCACTCATCAAAGGGCAACAAAATCGACGTGTGAAACTAATTTGAAATGCATAATTTTTACAGCTTTGTAACATGATCTATAAGTGTCCAAATGTGCTCAAATTTTGCATATGAGCTATTCACAACATGTTTAAGAAGATCAATGGATTATATTTTTGAAAAAAATATTACATCTTGAAAAATACTTGAGTGTATTCTACTCCAAATACACTCGAGTGTATTCTAGCCTGACTCATCTAGAGTCAGGCAAGAATATACTCGAGTGTACAGATCGCACAGATACACTCAAGTGTATTTGTATATCAAGACTATTTTTTGTAAGATGCAAACCATTGATCTTCACCATCATACTATAACTAGGATACATATAAATTTTGAGCCCATTTGGATGAGTGTAAGTCACTCATCTAAGGACAACAAAATCGACGCACAAAACTAATTTGAAATGCATAATTTTTATGGTCTTTATAACATGACCTATAAATGTCCAAATGTGCTCATATTTTGTGTATGAGCTATTGACAACATGTTTAATAAGATCAATGGATTAGATTTTTGAAAAAAATATTGCATCAGGAAAAACTACTTCAGTGTATTCTGCTCTGAATACACTTGAGTGTATTCTAGCGTGACTCATCTCGAGTCAGGCTAGAATACACTCGAGTGTACAAATTGCACGGATACACTCAAGTGTGTTTGCATATCACGACTATTTTTTGCAATATGTAAACTATTGTTCTTCACCGACATACTATAACTAGGCTACATACAAATTTTGAGCCCATTTGGATGATTGTAAGTCACTCATCTAAGGGAAACAAAATCGACGCGCGAAACTAATTTAAAATGCATAATTTTTACGGTCTTTATAACATGACCTATAAATGTCCAAATGTGCTCAAATTTTGTGTATGAGCTATTCACAACATGTTTAAGAAGATCAATGGATTAGACTTTTGAAAAAAACTATTGTATCATGAAAATCTTCTTGAGTGTATTCTGCTGATGACTTAGGGTAGAATGCACTCGAGTGTACAGATCACACAGATACACTCAAGTGTGTTTGCATATCAAGACTATTTTTTGAAAGATGTAAACCATTGATATTCACCGTTATACTATAACTGGGCTACATACAAATTTTGAGCCTATTTGTATGAGTATAAGTCACTCATCCAAGGCCAACAAAATCGACGCGTGAAACTAATTTGAAATGCATAATTTTTACGATCTTTATAACATGACTTATAAATGTCCAAATGTACTCAAATTTTGCGTATGATCTATTCACCAAATGTTTAATAAGTTCAATGGATTATATTTTTGAAAAAAATATTTCATCATAAAAAACTACTTGAGTGTATTCTGCTCTGAATATGAGTCAGGCTAGAATATACTCGAGTGTACGGATCGCAGGGATACACTCAAGTGCGTTTGTATATCAAAACTATTTTTTGTAATATGTAAACCATTGATCTTCACCATCATACTATAACTAGGCTACATACAAATTTTGAGCCCATTTGGATGAGTGTAAGTCACTCATCCAAGTACAACAAAATTGACGCGCGATACTAATTTGAAATGCATAATTTTTACGGTCTTTATAACATGACCTATAAATGTCCAAATGTGCTCAAATTTTGCGTATGAGCTATTCACAACATGTTTACGAAGATCAATGGATTAGATTTTTGAAAAAAATATTACATTATGAAAAATTACTTGAGTGTATTCTGCTCTGAATATACTCGAGTGTATTCTAGTCTGACTCTGTATATCTCTATTATTACCATAATGAGAATCGTTTCCATCCTCTTTGTATAGAGTCCTATGCTACTAAAGCTTCTTACTGCAAAGCAGACAAATCATACCCAAACTCTAAATACCAACCAGAATTCCGGAGATGCTATATCTGAAACTTGATACTATCTAATCAAAAGTTTATAGATTGATCCAAGATGTCTCTTTGGAAGTGGTGGCCACGGACTAGGAGGTGTCCGACGCAAGGGTAGGAAGGGGCGTCGGGCTTCTTATTTCAATCAGGGCTCGTCACAAGAGATTGTTCGCTCTAATGATTATCGAAGGCTTCGAGATGGTGATGGGTTCCTGGGCTCTTCCAGCTTGAAAATCTTGTTCCTTTCATTTATCATGGCGTCATCATTACCACTGTCAAACGGGTGGGTGAGTTGGGTTTGGGTTGGGTCATTGCGGGTGCGGGTGTTGCGGGTGCGGGTCAAAAAGATACACTTCTAAACAGGTGGAAGAAAAGTACACCCAAACCCGACCCAACGGGTTGCGGGTTGCCTACAGGTATCCATATAAAATGTGTACAATCAACAATAAGTTATCAGTTGCTTTCTTTAACACTAAAAATAACATTTGAAATAGCTTGTAACTATTGTTTTTATGTCAAATATAGTGCAAAATAACCAACCAACTACTATGTTTGACGTCAAACTATTCAATTAGTTTTTGATATATGAAAAAGTAGCAGCTAGTTGTATGTTGATATAAATTAGGAAAATCGATGTAATTTTCATAAATAAATATCACAAGAAAAATACATAATTTTGTCATGTAACATTAGGCATTCCTAATATTACAAGTACTTGTTATTGCCTATTGCAAACACAAAATAAAGAGAATACAATTGTTATTGGTAAAGGTAAAGAATCAACTTGTACAAAATAAGTAACATATTTTAATAGGTGTATGTGTATATTATGTATATAAATATATTTACTTCAATTAATTGGGTCACCCACCGGTGCCCGCGGATCACCCGCGAAACCTGCTTAATAAACGAGTGGGTATAGATTTGAGTGATTTTCAGCGAGTGACAAATTTTGCCACCCAAACCCAACTTAAACGGATCGACCCATGGACGCCCGCGAATTTTGACCCAATTTGACAGGTCTAGTCATCATTATCTTCCACGACCGAGGAATGACAACAATTGTGCGGTTCAGGATCCTACTACACCACGATCTTGTCAAGAAGAGAAACATGTGTTGCAATCCAGATATTTCCTTTGTACAGAAGCGTCAGGGTTCTACCGAAGGGTTGGCAGATGAAAACTTGCTGCCGCCAAACCTTCACAGCATGCCAGCAATCACGTCCACCATGGCCCAAGATCGAGAGATCACCACTGGCACGGGCCTTGCAGCTACATACATTGACCACATGTTCGCCGGTGTTCACCTTTGGACTATAATGATGCCTCATCAAGTTCCCACATGATGACGACGATGTGTTGTTCAAAGTTCAGTACTTCGCCATCATGGTTGTTCATCGCGTGCTCGTTTGCAATTGATGACTTTGTATTGACAATCAATGGTGTGGTTTGAACTACAACCATGCCATCGATGTATAAAAATTAGGCGATCGTCTCCTTACATGTAATTCTCCATCTACATCTGCTAATCATTTTGCCCGTAGAAGCCACTGCTATTTACTACGGTGCCCATGAAGATCTGGATTTCATGTCCCTCAAACAAGGTTCCTCCATAGTCATGAAGTGATCAGTCCTTACATGTTGTTGGTTGTTACTATCTGAGTTCTTTATGTTGTTCTTATGGATTTCGCATGCCCTCATATTCCACCTTGATTCATGATTTTTCTACAACATTTGCGAAGACGGTGGATGCTTCATGCATCACTGCCATGAGCGGACATGTTATTACAAATTCACACATTCAGATTTACACTCTTCCTTATAATTGATCACAGACCAGTTAATTGATCAACTATTGCTGAATTTGAAAATATGTCATCTAATACATTGTTCATCCAAACAAGTCAACAAATTCAATAATTACTTAAAATTTTGGAACTGATGCGGTTTTGTCATCAACTTCCATAACAACTACACGACAGCAGGTGCCTCGTAACTAATTTAGCAATTTCTATTTTAAATTAAATGAGTAACCGCCATTAGATTTTATCCATAGTCTTTGTTCTTCTTTCTCTAGTGTAGTCTTTAGTTTTTGTAAGAGGCAAGCCAACGGGTTAGCACATCAACTAGCCAGGAGGGCTGTCTCGAGTAGTGCTGGTTTTAGTTCCACCTCCTCTTTTCCATCCTATGTAATCAATCATGCTGTAACGGACTTGAATGATTAATAGAAGATGGAAAGTTTAGACCTCAAAAAAAAAAATGAGTAACCGCCATCATTATTGTTAACATATATTCCGTATTATCAAATCTAAGCAAGCGAGTGTCATTATTAACTTTACAAACCTAAAAATAAAAATAAGTAACTTAAAAATCGAACTTGAAACATTATTTTCTATATTCCATAAGAATTAACATGCATCATGTGTGACTGCTTGACTCATCAAGATTCAGGCCAAAATGTCTTGACAGAAGTATCAATCACACAGTAGTTCTACCACATTATCCCCAACTTTATAATCAAATAATAGAGCCATGTGACTTATACATGGCAGCAAGTGGCACCAAACATAGTTTTAGCATTATCTACTAATTTCAGTGATTAATGAAATATTTTACATTATATAAGGAACATCACAAGAACATGAAGTTAAAGTTGTAACGAATACGATCTTGTGTTGTATCCAAACGTAGGATGGTCTTAGCCAACTCCCATATTCCACCTATATCTTGCGCACATCATCCTAATTCTTACATATGAGCAAACATGACATAAGGACATATTGGAAATTGTTGTTGGGTTCACGAAGCTTGACACATATTCTTCATAGTAACATTCAGCGAGAGTTTGGATAGTGCTTGAGTTGCATATAGTAGAGAAAAAAAGGAAGTAAATGAAAGAGAAGAAGATGGTTTGACTTTTTCCCTCTACTCTGCATCCCTTCCAGCCAACTAGAGAGAAAATGGAAGGGTGGAGCTAACTTGCAAATAAAATCAGAATGCATCTAGGGCTCCTGGTTTTCTCCGCTTGATCGAGAGAGTAAAGGTCAACATCATTTCATAATTCAATATTATATGATAGTTTCCAGTGCATCTGAAGCCTATGGGTAGAAAATTGAGGTTGTCATCCATCAATTAGAGAACTCATCATATACAACAATAGTTCTCTCTTGTAGTATATTTAGTTCACTCCTCCTTTGTCGATGAGTTGATTCTACATATAGCCTAAGATAGAAAGTGAATAGTTCAACCAATCATTATTGTGAACTCTGACTATTTATTATTTATCCCATATACACATTTGATGCTCATCAAAAACTCGTCCATTGATCTATCCCATGGATGAGTGTTGTCACTTAAAAGACACTCATCCATTAAACTACATCCAACTTTTTACATTTTGACACCATCTAACTCTTTGTTCCAATTATATTTCTCTTGTTTTTTGTGGATGCGTTGGTTCCAAATATTTTGAATCATATTTAGTCCATTAACTTGTCACATTTCATGTGTAACTCACATGCATCCACTATGTTAAACTCTATTTGTTGCTTTTGTCATGTTGCTTTGTACATAAATCAAACATGAAGTTATAAATGTTTCCTCAGTGAGTTTTTGCATTGGTGTTTGTCACTAACAATAACTCTATCATGACCCAAATTAAATTCTTCTATTATTACAAAAATCATGAACAAGCTTTCTATAGGTGTGTGTAAATCCCATACCTAATGATGTCTCACAAAAAGTTACTTCTATGGATAATGACCTTATGCAGGCATGCTTGATTTCATTATCAAAATTTCAAACTCTTTCTTTGTTATAATATTGATCCATGGATGGTTACAAAACCATGGTGTGTTGTCTAATTGGTCCCTCAATATCGAACTTTCACCATATACTTGATGATCTTCTCCACATATATTTTAGGCCATGTTCCTTTGAGCTCTCAATTTTTAAAAGAAGTACATTAGCGTCTTTCTTAACACAGCCACCTCCATCCAACATAGTATCAACATAGTCCTTGACAAATACAACTACAACTTTTTCAGTTGACAACATATGGGTTAATAAGAAATAGTTTAGTTTGTCACTATGTAAAACTACATAACATTATCAACAAACTTATTTTGGTAGTAGAATACTTTATGATAAAGCCACCACTTTGGTAGTTATTTGTTTGTCCTTTGATAGAATATACCACTGAGTTGGCAACTCCAACACATTATTCATTTCGGGGAAGTCATTATAGGATCATGGTATCTTGGAAATGATCCTATCATTACAACCTTCCTACTGAACAAAATTTGTGCATGAGCATGAAAAGAGGAGGTGTACATTAGTTTCAGATTCCATTTTTTAGAGTTTTCATCTCATCTCCAAGTACAAACGAGGATTGGTACCTCTTTTATAACAAGGGTGAGGTAACAATACAAGGATCTAATATGTATTGTGATATGATAGCTCCAAACCATTACCATTTCAGAGACTCATCCAAAATCATAAGAAAAAATAAAAGGATCTAATATGTATTTTCAAAACCAAAAAGTAAGCATTCATGCCTGGGTTCACATATAATAAGATCATGTTTAATATTAGATTTCAATGACAAATATTTGACTATGTTACTTATGAGATTGGGACTGGGAGAATTTGGATTTTCCATGCTTGGTGCTTAAGAACCCAATCTGGTTCCAATGCATATTCATTTGGATAACAAGTTGTAAAATGGATTCTAAATTGGTATGAATAGACAAAATAGACAATGTAATTGAGAAAATCATCATTACTACCATCGTGAATATAAAACCAAACCAAGAGAGTTATGTCGATCCTTCTCGAAGAAGGGTTGAGTTAATTCAGACAAGGATATTTCATTAGCAGCAACAAACCCCATATTTGCATTTATTTTTATATTCAATGCAATGATTAATGGTCCTAATCAAAATCAAATTATGCTAATGTGGCAGAAAATGATAGAAATCACAATTTCACTTTGAACTAAATAGGGGCTTATAAATGGAAACATGTTAATTGTATGCCAAGAAGATTACAAAGTAAGGGTATATGGCCATATGTAATGCACTGTAATATGAGTATACAATGTTTGGGCCAATTATGTAATAAAGTACTAGATACAAGGTAATTTTTTTATTTTTCAACACTAAGAACTTTGCTCAAAAGTTGGGCTTTAATTGTGGTGGTCTTCATTTTATTATCTAAAATGATTCTAATAAATATTATTGCAGAAAAATTGAAACTAAAATCTATGATATATGATGTGCCAAGAATCTTGCATACAAACATTTATCACCTCAAATGGGCTCATTTAGATCTTGTAAAATAAATAAGATTTCATTAATAAATTAATAATTTTTGGGCCAATGAGTTTTATATTTGTGTTTAAATTTTATATTGATCAGAGCTTTTAATAAACTTGAGAAAAAAATGATTTTTGGGTTGCATACTAATATTATGTGATATTTCGATCATTTTACCATGTAGTAGTTAACTACTACATTCAATATGCTTATAAAATGATTAAAGTAGTTGTAATGATTCCATGACATTTAATAATATTGATCAAGTCATATGTAGTATACAATCGTTACAAACTTGTAAGGTTAGTTATGATATTCTCATGTATGTGTCATATATTTTTTAGAAAATCCAAAATATAATAATTATACATAAGAAATACTTATGATATCAACACTCAGATATCAATCATTTTTACAGTTGACAAAGATATGTTACTGTTAATGTGGGTAGAAATGTGATAGTACGACTAGGAAAAATGTGATATAGTAATATCTTATGTCATTTTAGATATGAGAGATTACAATAAAATAAATTAAATATGATGAAATTGAAGATCACATGGATCAGAGGCAAATATGCATATATAACCAACTTATGGAAGATAAATGAAAGTAAACAACAAAAAGGTGCATCTGATAAACTAATATACAATAATTTAAAATAAAATATATTATTTTCTCAAGATTCTATTATGTATCAGTTTGTTTAACAATGTCAGTCACAAATAAATCATTCTTAAAATATATTATGTGCGAAGCACATGCATTTACTAATATATATATATATATATATATATATATATATATATATATATATATATATATATATATATATATATATATATATGCATGTATCATTCGACTATGGTAACAAGTGTTTGGCCATATATATGCATATATATGTATGTATATATATGTGTATATATATATATACATTATATATATATATATATATATATATATATAAGTGTGTGTGTATGTGCACGCACACATGCTTGTGTGTGTTTTTATGCATACTTAATTATGTGTGTGTAGTATAACTTATTATTGTTTCAAAGTAGTATCTTTGAAAGAGAGCTTATATGATGTTGAACGAGTGCACCATGGACATTTTTGTAGATGTATTTGTTTAGTAAACTAATAATGATGTGTTTTGAGGGGATCTAATGGTTGTATATTTCATTTAAAAATATATGGAGTGTGTTGAAAAATTATGAAAAACTACACAACTGAAAAGAGAAAATTTTAGGATCTTACCGAAAAATAATGATAGTGAAACATTCCAGAGATACACGATAGAAGTAAGGAGGACAAAAAAGGAATCTTGGAGGCCTGATCTAGATACTTGGAAGAGATAGTAAACAAATTGGATACCATCATGTACATAAAATGCCTCATATAAGAGAAAGAATATGAAAATATTTAGGACGCATTATATGCATTAAGAGTGAAGGTGATAGATCACTTGTTGATGATGATTATGGAATGAATAATAATGATACTCCCATATGATTTTCAGTGATAATAATTGTTATTATGTCTATGACTTGCACACAATGGTTACAAGAGATTAAAACTACACTCAAATAGGTACATAATAAGAGGGTAAGGGTTCTTCAAAAATATGAAAATGGAAAATATAGATGACTCATATATATTGCTAATATTTTTTGGAGAAATATGAGTGAGAAAGGATTTTGGTGGTGAATAACTTTCTACAATACTATTATAAGAACAAAGAGTATGCCAGATGAGTGGAGGAGTAGTACCATTGCCCCCATCTACAAGAACAATGACAATATACAAAGCTATATAAACTATAGAGGTAGCAAGGTGATGTGGCCCAATAAGAAGATTTGGGAGTAAATTATTGGGCCAAGACTACAATTTGTACTGTAATAGATGAACAATTTCTTTCATCCACAACATTCTATGTTTATGATACAAAAGGTTAATGAAGAAGTTCGTGGAATATAAAAAAATATTTACTATAACATACCTAGATCTAGGTATCAGATTGTTTCCTCTCCTTGCAGTATGCTTTTCTTGTGAAAATAATGTGTAGTAACTTTTTTCTAGTTTTAATACATTAGGAATGATTGAAGTCAAAGAATGAAATGTTTCAAAAATATCATCTACATAGAGAGATTAAAGATAAATAACCATAATGAATTCAAGAGTAGGATTTAAGGTGAAAATACAACAATTAATAGATTGTATCCTATTTCATAGTCTCGAATCTTCTAGGTGTATAAGATGAAACAAATAAAATTAATATGTAATATGTCGTCACAATACATTCAATAAGAAAAAAAATGCATCAAGTGAATATTTAATACACAAATAACAAATATAACATCAAAGGTTTTCAAAATGTATAATACATGTTCAATTTGGATTTCATATATTTAATTAGGTTACCTACACAATATTAAGACAAATGGATGTTAAATACACCCCAAAATGACGAATGAAAGAGAACAATATAGTAGACTTAGGATTTGATGGATGAACAATTCTCACGTTTAACGCGATCAAATTTTGTATTTTAATCACCATTGTGAGATCCAAATGTGCATCACACAATTTGACAGCCAACGCTAAGTGCATGACTAATTTGATGATTCTTCACCCATCTTCTTCCTTTGTCTTCCTCATGTCTAGAAATTACCAAAGTAGAGATTTCCTCCCTCGTGTATAATGTTTTCTCACAATCCTTAGCCATGAAACTCTTTGTCTTGTTCCATTTCACTCAACCCTTATTATTTTTCAGTGGTGGTTAATTGGTAAAACACCCAACTAAGACAAACCACTCTTCATCTACTTCATTTAAAAATGTTGACTCCTTAAACCAATTACCCACCTATAATTAATACCCCCAAAAAATTCAACCAATCATCCTCAACCCAATGCCCCACTCACGGCAATAAAGCTCCATCATATTCACCCCTATTAGTGTTGGTCATCTCCTCTGGCCTTCCCATCACATAGGAACTACCTATCACCTCATCCCTTTTATTCATGTGGTAATACTCCTTACCCTTTTCATTGATTTGTTTTCCTCTAGTGATTTATTTTGGTGTAATCTTGACTACCTTCTTTTGATGACTTTTCTACATATGCCAATTCCTCATTATGGTGCTCTTAGGGATTGGATTGGATTGGATTTAATTCAGCTTTGTCCTGTGGAGCTAATGGGACCCTCTCCACTCATGGGGACCCAAGGCACAAGGGATAGCCCATAGAGTTGAAGATCTAGTGGAACATCCATGGTACGAAGAAGGGGCCAATGCCCTCAGTGAAATCCCTCCTCTGTCCACCAGTCTTATTGCTACTTTTTGTTGACCACATGAGCACTTTTGGTTCTTGCACATTTGACTTTGCTAAAACACATTGTTTTCTAATCATATATATTTCAAAAATGCCTTGTCATGATCAGTAAGTTATGAATTTGGGGGGATCATTTATTTTGCATGTCTCCTTTTCAAATAATTAGAAAAATATTTAACTTTTGGAAATGATAATTAGTTATTAGAGTATCAGAATAATATAAAAATGTATAATTTAAAATTAGAAAAATATTTCTTATTTATGGTGTTGTTTTTAGAGTATGAATTCTATCTTTTTAATGAGATTACATATAGAATTTAAAATATTAATTAGGATAACTGTCAAACCTTGTGCACTTATATATTGTAATTAGGTTTTGCAAAATGATCCTAAAACTAGGAGTACTTTTGGAATATTTAGAACTATTGTGAGGTACCTGCAACTACTCAATTCTATTTGGATATTCATAGGAGTATAAACTAATTTCCTATAATGAGGTACTTTCTTGAATATTACCCCTTCAAGGCACAACAACCATACATATTAAAATGTAATCATTTGATATCTCCTTAAATATTGAAATAGTATCTGAATTGGGTTTAAGAACCCACCTGTCATCTTTGCTATTGATATCATTAAATATGTTGATGATTGAATCATTTTATCTTTCCATACTATTATGCACTCTTTATTATTTAGCAATTTAACAAACAATATTGGTGTTTTTTCAAAACTATATATATTGTGGACATGTACACTTTATACACCATGAATATCATCATTTTATTTCCTCTTCCCCTTTGGGTATCAGGTTTTGTTTCCCCTTGACCCATGGATCAAGATCCTAGGGTGTCTCACCCCTATTATAGATGAATTAGTCTAACTTTCATGTAACTCTATTATAGTTGGTATTTTTGGAAACGAATCACTGGGCAAGATCTTTAAAATGGCTATGTCGATTTCAAAAATTTATTACCTCATTTTGATGTCAATTGTCCCTTGGTATGTATCCTCTTATAATTACCTATACGATGATATCCCCCTCTTATATGAGAACAATCCATTTTTACTTAATATACCCTATAACACCAAATAATTTTATCTATGCACACACTCAGTAGTTTCTAAGCAACCCTTTTTGTTTCCTCTTTGATGTGTTCTAATACCCTTCCACCCAGAGCCTTAGTAACCTAATGACTAGTTGTTTGAGGAGCAAAGTTTTGATAAGGTTTTGAGGAGCCCAATCATAGGTAGATCATTGAGACTATTATGAGGTGTCTAGGTTATCATATACAACAAATCGATCTAGTTAATTCCTTTTTACTTTTCTGATTTTTCTTTATAGACCAAGTTCTTGATCAAATTTTAAAGCTTGTAATGTATTAGTTTATTTATGTTGCTATACCACTATATGCTTTGTGTTCTATAAAATTTTGGTAACTAGTATACACCAATTTCTTTTAGATTATTGATGTATGAATTTTGGGGTTGTTTGGGTTATTTTTCAAAATCAAAGTAAGGAGTGGTCCCACTTCTGAGAAATACTCCTTATATTTTTATATGATTCTTTTACCTAGAAAAGTCTTATTATTGAGTATTTATGGAAGTGCTTTGGTAGTTTTTGAACAAAAACGGGGTCCAATTAATTGCTTTGATCTAAGACATGTATTGTAACCACCCCTACTTTTGAGTGTCTCTTGATTAAGAGACACCGTAAAGTCGAGAGCCAACACCTAAATTTTCCAAGATCAATTTTAACAAATCATTAATAATATTAAATAATTTCCATTAATTGAAAAAGATTGGATGTAAAATATATACTGAGGCTCCTCTAAAGAGTTGCATGAACTTTCTATAGAATAAAATAACATACATGAGAAGGAGCATCTAACTAATCATCCTTGACATTAACTTTGTGAATACTAGTGTTTTCATTCGAATATTCAATATTTCCTAATTTTCATGTCTTCAACTAATAGATGTCAATTAACCTAAAATGCCGAGAAACAAAAGTTGGATCTGTACACTACTATATTGTGTACGTGGTAAAACCAAAATATGCACAAGTATACAACATATAATGTTCACAGCCAAATATTTGTGCAAAGAAACTTCTATTTTCACTGCATATTCTAACCCATTCTTGGTATGCCCTTACATTAATGTCCATCATTGGACTTATGTGTATTACCCCTTCATGGGTGTACCCTGGGGTTCATAATGTTCTAATTTACTTTATGTGATACTCGTAGTGGAATTATAGTTGAATAGGAAGAAAATAAACATCCAACATTATATTTCATAATATCTATACTTTAGAAATCATCCAACAAATCATTGTAAGTCGGTAATGCGGGTACTCATAATTTACCTTGTACCTTATTGAAGAATCATGCAATACACTTTAAGTACTTAAATTATGTATCCAAACATCCAAGCAATCAAAAAAATTAGTCACTAGTATCTGAGATATGCATACCACCAATGTGTCAACATAAATTCATATCAAACCCAACTAATGTCTTGATATAGGGTTTAGGGTCATCTCAGGGTTTGGAATAGGAATAAAGGTACCAAACCCTAATTCCATAAGGCCAAGACTTCTAAGGGTTAAAAACCCTAATTATACATTAGGTGTAACCCTGAGTATCAGATTTCAATATATCATGTCATTAAGAACAACTACAATAGATTATGCATACTATGACAAGATTTAACCATTAGTCTTAAAACCATGATTCCTTTATTTATGGATTGGAAAGCATAATAGATCATCAACATCAGCCTAATCCAATTTAATCTAGAACCTCATCACTAGTTACTAACATTAGAATATATCTCAAAGAATCATATCTAACATCATTAACAACCCATTCTTCAAAAACTAAGGTTTACGACGATCATACCCTAGTTTTATCATATTATGAGTCTTAAGAGGATAGATAACCTTAAAAGTTCATTGTTCTCATTTTAATCCAATTATGACCTTGAAATATGATTAATATTGGATTATATCTCAAAGCGAGCACATTTAACATATCTAACATTCAATTTAAGAAAATCTAAGGCTTATATCTATGAAACACCTCATATTCATGCATCCAAAACATAATTTTGAAGTAGAGGAATAAATAAATTTTGAAACTAATTTATTCATAATCTACAATTTTTTCTAATTAATTTGACATATAATTTTGATATATTCTAACCTAGTAATGAATTTTCTACATATAATAAAAATTGACATGATTGGACCAATATTGCACCAACACGTCGACAAATAGTCCTATTTTTGTATATCTCCAGGGTTAGGTTACAACTAGGAGGAAGGACTCGACAACCCTTGTGTGGTGAGTTGCAGTCTCACACATGACATGGGCATATTGGTCAAGCATGCCCCTCTTATCGTTCTCCTAATCAGTCCTTCTCCAATCTATCATGGATCAGTCAACTACCTTGTTGACATTTCCTCTCCAGGGATTGGATGGACCAAGCTAGGGAACTATCATTGTCAGTGCACGTTGTCGAGCATGCTGAGCCTTTAGGTTGGGGTTGAGGTGACCATGAAGTTGAGAACCAGGGATGAAGATGGAGCTTCAAGAAACTATATTCTATACAAAAGATGACAGAGTGAGGAATCATTACCTATGGCAACGTCGACGTTGGCTAGACTTGGAGCACCCTCCAGGTCACGCAAGCTCCCGACCATTATTTGAGATAACTGCTGAAAGTTGGGCCGATATTCATACCCACGCCCATTGAGAAACAATGAGAAGGACTGGTCCCAAGGATGAGAGGTCCTTACCTAGGTTCATTGCTAGTGCTAGTGGTGGTTGAAAGTCCTTCTAGGGAGTGTGTGAGACTTTCTTCATGCTATGTTGTGGTTATCTTCATTCATAGTGAGGTTTTCTTCTTGTTGGTGAAACACATGCTCGACATGGTGGCGTTTGCTATAGATGGGATATATGGAGCTAGGAGGTGTTCTTGTAGGATGAATAGGGTATCAAGGCCTTATTTAGGAACCAAGGTGGCAACCTTAGTTTTTCTTCAACATGCCCTCAAGTAAAAGGATAACATTATTATCAATGGAGGATACCCATGATAATGTGACCTTGTTCCTGACAGTGGATGTTTTGTGAAGAGGCGGGTGCAACCCAACAAGGAATCCAGATTTGGTTGGACATCAAGAGGTCGAGAGAGAGAGAGAGATAAGGGAGAGAGAAAGAGGTGTCCAAGAGAGTAGGGTTTCTTCTCTGTAGTGCCTGGTTTGGGGATCAGTCCGGGAGGATGAACTCCCGCTTGTGATCTCATCTAAATCTAGAGTCTGGATTCGATTGGACTTCTCTTTTAATTTTTTTTGCACTTATGTACTTCTTTTTTAAATTAAAGCCCTGAATGAATAAATAAGTATCATAACAACGTGATAACTCCCCTTTATCCCAAAATTTGGGATAATCTCTCTTTATCTATTAGACATCATTGGGTAGGAGATAAAGCCCTAACTTATTCATTTATTATCCAAAACATGACTACCAAGGCATAAATAGATAATACTTAAGTAATTATCTAGATCATGAAAGAGCTTAGAATCGTATGGAATTTCTTCTATTATCTCATATGTTGATTATCTGTTGACTAACTTTTTTATATTTATTATGATAACGAGATGCCAAATCGCCAACTTCATATTCTAAGGACCCATTTCTTGGTCTTCCAAATAATCCATAAGTTTAATTACATTTTTAATTATGAAAACTAAAGCTTTTCTCATCATATTACTTAAATTGAAGCCTCACATAGGCATATTAGCTCCAGATCATATTATTTTCTCAACATAAATCTAAGTCTAGGGCTTAGATTATAATTCATTCTAACATTACTTTTATTATCTTAAAGTGGATCTCAATGCATCATTAATGCGTAGAATCCAAATTTACTAAAATTATAAGATCTTACATGTATGAAACTCAACTATGAGTGTAAGAACTTCTAAAGGGGACAAAAAAATTTCTAATCACAATCTTGGATACATCATGTATCAACTATATTCATACTTACTCATGATTTTATCAATGGGTTGACATACGACGTTGAGAATGATGTTTTTCCATGTTTATTATTTGCTAATACATTGTGTCGACTGATGAAATTAAAGTCAAATGAAATTATAAAGTTGAAGTTTGAAGAAATGCAGTGCAATCTAGTTTAAATGTGTAGAAATAAAACTGAGTATATGTATAAAAATTTCAACCACTCTACTATTGTGAATTGTAATACTAAGTTGGATGGAATGCATGTAGAAAAATATAACAAACATCTTTATTGGGGTTATATTTTTAATTACCCATTAATGGGAACCACTCCTTAAATGTTGTGTTGTGAAGAACAAGACATTAGAACGACAAAAGTTGCAGAAACGGGAATGCTATTGGCATGTTTGGGTTACTAGATTTAATTGGATAATGTCACATCCTGCATTTACATAATGCAGCTCCAGAAAAAGGATGCATTTCTAGGAATCCAAAGACTTTGTGTTTTATGTTTGGCTTCCCTGGAGTAGTTGTCGGGAGTAATCACGAGGAAAGCATGTTAGGGGGTGGAGACCATAGTTCTGCAGCAATCAAAAGGTTAGAAAATAAGAGACATGCAAGCAATGCATGAGCTGGAGCACGGCGCCCAACAGTTTTGAGAAGGAGAATGGAATACAAGAGTTACACGGACAGTTGTAGATGTAGGATTATCTGGCTTCTCCATTTCCATGAAACCAAACCTAAAATACTTACTGCGGGATGCAAAAATGCTATCCAATACGTCATAATCCACCAAATCAAACATGCCCTATATGGATGTCTCGGAAGATGATGAAAGTTAGCTTGAGGAAAAAATACATCAATAAAGTAGAGGTGGCAAGTAATGAGGGCGAGCTATGTGATTGTCACGTCATATGGTATCCACATTTACACTGTAGACAAATAAATGCACTATTTTGAAGTAAAACTATAGCGTTAGATAGCTAAAGGAGGAGGATGCATGCCTAAATTTACTTGGGAGAGCTTATAAAGAGCGATTTACGACTCTCACATCTTAACGAGAGCATGACAAATAACAGAGATAAATTTAAAAGAAGGATGCATGTAATCTACTAAAACATGGTTGAAAATGAGACTTAGTCCTTAAGATGCTAATGCCGATGATGATATAATAAGGAGTTTTTATGGGCACAGGTTGAAAGGAAAAAATAAAAATAAAAACTATAAGCGTATAGGTTACCAGGATAGTGCTGCTTCAACATGTTATTTCTCACCGTTAACTTATTTATTTATAATATAATTAGTAAAATTACTGAGGTACAAACGCGCCAGCCCAATGAGTTGGCGGCAGCCATGAAGATAGAGATGTTCTCGTATCTTCTGTATACACTTCAGGATATTGCACTCCTTGGCTGCCAGCATGCTTATAGCTACAAGCCTACAATAGTAGTTGACTTCCGCATATGATCCAAAAATTAAACATAAATCTTGTTTATAATAACAGCTAATGTAATACCAACAGGTCGTATGAGATGAGACATAATCTAAGAAAAATGACGGAGAATTTCTCCACTAAGAACATTGTGGTTACCGCATTAATAGAAATTTATTTATTATGGCAGTTCTTCTTCAAGAAAAAGCTAAAGATAATGGGTTGTGGCGTCGATTCAAAATGAGCCTCCTTTCTTCCTCCCAATCAACAGAACGAGAAGAACTGCAGCGACATGACCCCATGGTTCTAATAGTTGGGGTGGGCAGACTTATAATCGAATATCTATCCAAGCCACTTTCAGACCCGGCAACCACACATTTATATGTTTCTCCAGTGTTTTATGGGAAATTCCCCCCGAAAGTATGTAATGTGTATGTAGTGTCAATATATTCTGTTCGTCTGTCCAACCGTGTCCTCTAGTTTTGGAGGACAGCGTGTGGCTGAAATTGTTGTGGGAATATAGGGGCACACGTACAATGAGCTTGTTAATTGTGTTCTGTATATTCACGATAATGTGACTTGTTATTGTAAGCTGGGAGAGGTTGTCTTCACCGCATCTTTCTCAACCCGGCATTCAAGATCTTACATGATGCTTGAATTCATTTATTTCCTTTGGGATTTGCTAATCTGGTTCAGCACTAATTAACCTATTCTAACCTTGGAGTTGAGGCTGTTCTTGCTATTATATCTGCACCACTGTCACTATTCCCTTCTCTATTCACTACTACATCTACTTTGAGGCCGCTACGTTCGACCCATCTTTCCTGTTGCAGTTGAAAGATTGTTCATTATATATTTTAAACAAATACTTATGATATATCCCTCAACTCTTGTGAACTTTACTAGAGTCTACCAGAGCATATACTTTCCAGAATAACTTTACAACAACCGAACAGATAAAATATTATAGAATCGAGACGGGCATCATATGTAGTTCCACGTATACCACGTAATTGAGTGAAAACAAGAATTATGAATACTACATTGTTACGCTATTTACCACTCAAATCTAAACAACAATATCAAGATCAATATGGCATCCGCACCCAGCACTGGACCACACGGAACAAACATCTTATTAGAGATATGCAATGAGTTACATGTCAAACAGAAAACTACATTTCTAACTGGGGATTTTAACACCACGAATCTGTACTATAAATTAGCCCACCAATCTACAAAATGTGAGCCGTCCACTGGGTATAGAAACCCAAACATTTTTCGTTTTTGGTGTGCCCACTTAACGCTCTATGGCCAACTCCATGTATATAGAACTACTTAAAGGATACCCTAGCCTCAGATGCTGCCTATCCTAGTGTCATGAGGTGGGCGACAACGAAAACACCTCCACACACCAAGCAGGGAAGTGAGGTTGGGGACAAAATTACCTCCCGTAGAAAAACGTGAGAGGGTCCTCCTTTTTCTGGTGGGTTATCAAGGGAGCACCAGACCAGATAAGGGATGGCTATATATCAACACCGTACATCGACATTGGAAAATTTGTTTGCCGAGTAGTTCATTAGTCCATGACTTCGGGGTGATCAGTTTTCTTAGAAGGGAAGTTGGTTGCTTTCTTTTGTTCTCATTGTTCATTACCGTAACAATCTTATTTAAGGTCGTGTTCACGGTCAAGCCCACATCCATGTTTAGAAAAATTATACATATATTAGAGCCTTACACTATCAGTAGTGAAGACTATGACCGGATGGATTAAGAAAATTCATGTTCACTTTGACGTCATCATTGAGGACAACAAATATCTCATGTGCCGCCAATCAGTTACAAGGAGTTTCTATGGATCAAGAGTTGACCTTGTTCCTATGGAGTGTGAGCGCATATCTCCTATGATGATATGTTTCTTAGTCTGACATGTGTGAGGGGTACTCAAGAAATGACACAATTTAGTTCACCCAAGGGCCGTTGTACACCTATTTGATGAGTATATTTTTGACACAACAATGTTGGCCCAAAGGTAATTATACAAACCAATTTGGACAAGCCTAACATTTTTTTGATCTTATGTTCCAACTATGCTATTAAATTATTTAGATATACTTGAGCTAGAGACAAAACATCCATACATAAATTATAAAATATAATTGTTTCATATCACAAATACAATGAAAATCATGTACAAGTCCATTTATTTTATTCTTATAAATGACTTAATGGCGATTAGGAGATGTCCTTGATTACCTTCAGTTATGATCATAGGGGTCACTGGCTTCATTAACCTTTGTCACACAATTACTTTGAGGCCAAACTGATTTTCTTGTGATCTAACCAAAAAAACTATTTTTGGTCATCTCTATACACTCTGCTCGTGATCTCCCAGGAAATCTCGGGCTCGAGCGGGTTTCCCTTAGCTTGTAAGTGAGAGGCCACAATTGGTTTTTTCTCCTCCCCTTCTCCACCCAGGTCCTCTCTCACCTCTCTCTCCTCTTTTCTCTGTGGTTTGGGTCGTCTTCGACTAGAGCGAAAACTGCTTGGTGCCATCTGCGACAAGGAGGTTGGGCAAGGGTGTGGCATTAGGGCTTCGAGGAGTTTTCTCTCCTTACGGTGGCCATTCTAGTTTTCCTCATGTCCCATCAATTGTTCTTGAATTCCTTGAGCTAGGCCTGGAAGTGCGTCTGGGGTGAAGTGACAATGACCCTCTTCTTCCCATATGTCTGTTCTTGATGATATTTGGCTATTTTGGTGGTGTTGTTGGGCTGCCCGAGTGGGGTCACTTGGGTTATTTGGGAGTTAAATGGAATAAGGCAGGAGGTACTTTGGTTGCCACCCTCCATCATCGGAGATCGAAATTTTAGGGGCATGTCCCCTTCTATGGCTGTCATAGAATTCCTCCCCTCTACTCTATTTGGTATTTTCATTTTTGTTTAGGTGTGTTTCATGAAGTTGCCATGTTACAGAGAGGAGTTGGATGAAAAATGGAATGATTTTCATTCTGAAGACAATGGTGGTTGTGATCGAGGGCTTGTACCATAGATATGTAATCTAGATTGAAGATCTTATCCGTCAAAAAGTCATGTGGGTGCTTACTACAAGGATCCTTTGTAGAAGCACCCTCTATCTCTCAAATCTTATCTCTTTGATTCCTCTTTGATCTTCTTTACTTAGGTTGTTATATATTACTATTGCAGATGACACATGACTTTCTCTAATGTAATTGCATCTGGTTATCCTAAAAAACTTATTTTAGACCAATCTTTAAGTTCAACTAAGATGATGGTCCTCAAAATCTTAGTTTAGCCTAGAGTAATTAAGAGTAGGCTTGGTAATGGGTAGGGTTTTATTGGACCTAACCCAAATTATACCTGACCCAATTAGACCTAAAATGTCTCGGATCTTAAAGGACCCAAACCCAAACATATCTAAACTGAAATCAACCAGACTCGACTGGACCCGAAAATCATATAAAATACTCTATCATAAAAATCTTAAGAGAATTATGAAAAATATGAAACTCGACCCGACATGACCTGACCCAAACTAGATAAGACCTGACTCTACTTGAATTAAAATTGACCCGAACATACCCGACCAAAAATTGAGTAGACCTGAAAAGGACCTAAATTTAGGGGTCAGGCCAGATCAGGTGGAGTAGGGTCGGGTACAATTTTTTTTGCCACTCTTAATTAAGATATTCATTGAGACTCGAAAATCATTATTAGTTGACATTTTATTTTGATTCCTCACGATCACTATTAAACCCAAGTTTGACTGATTGGCAAAGCATTGTCTTTGTCAAATACATAGCATTGTACAAGTGTCCCTTTAATTTCCACACCTTTGTTCAAAGTCATAGTTTGATTGAACTGTATCACGAATGATATTTAAGTTTGACTAAGAATGACTATTGAGTGCATGATTGTTTAAAGATGAGTTTTGACCTCCTACAACATTTAATCTTTTTCTAGATGCTCCTCTATGACCTTCTAGGATAACCTAACATATATTTATAAATAGAAACCCTCTAGGTGAATTATGATCACCCTTGAGCCACAAAATTTTATAGAGAACAATATTGATTTCAAGATTCAAATACCTTAGTACTCAAGTTCAAGATTCTACTAATATTAGATCTTACATATCTTGTATAGAGTCTTAGCATTTGGTTCAGTTCCATTGTGCTGATATCTTACACTACATTACTAAAAGTGAAAATAGACGTGTTTCACAATAAGGAAGTGGAAATCGACTAGTGTGCATTTTATGATTGGAATGACGTTACCAAACTTCTTGTGAAGACACTGATCGGAAACGTGATACTTATGAAGTAAACATCTGAGACATAATTGATCTAGAGGATGAGGAGTAATAAACAAAGATAAACCTAACTTTTATGTCTTTAAGATGATCATTCGAGGAACCATCATGCTGAAAAGGAAATCTTGTGACATGTAAGAACTTATTTAAGAAATACTTGAATAAATATCACTTTCCCTCTTCGATCAAGTGAATTACATGCAGAAGGAAGGGAAATGTCAAGAGTGAATGTTCAACACTCAAGAAGGAAGGAATGAAATTCTACAAATGTAAATATTAAACGACACAAATGAGAAAACATACAAAGAATCACGTGATTCATCCATTTAGAGGAGCAAAACTTGAGAAAAGAACTCCAATAATTTAAACATGTGAGTTTGATGTGTTTGTTAAAGTAAATAGTCCTTGTACATATCATGTATATTAGTGTAGTCCCATATCATTTTAATGTAAAATTGATAATTACCCGTAGTCTTATATAAATGCTAGCCTCGTTCATTGTAGAATAGAAATCATTGTTCTCCATTCATATTGTATTTATAAGGTTTTTTATCATCATATATAGATTTTGAGGAAGGGAAACATCATGTAGGTGCAACCTTAATCAAGCCTTGGAAGTCCATGTCCCCTCGAGGAGTGTTTTCATCATCACCTCCCCTCTCCATCCCAAAATCCTCCCAATCATGTACATATTCAATAGATCTTTTTCATATCCCAAATCATCACCACTATGTACACCACATTGTGAGGAGACATCCACTTCTCCAAGAGGAAACCCCATCTTCTCCAAAAAAGACAATGACTTTGACCATCATCATCAAAGACCTATTACACCATTCATGTAGGAGAAATCATCTCATGTTCCTCACTTTTATGGTGGTTCATCATACCCATTTTTACCATCCTCACCATTTCCAGTTATCCAAACACACAAATCTCATCTGTTGATAATGGACATGACTTGTCAAATGTCAACACAATAGTTAGGTTTGCCTTCTTTCCCTAGTGGTAGAGACATAGTGCGTCATTTCTTAGGTTTCAAACATGTGGAAGTCCAACATGACATGTCATCAGCTAGAACATGACATGTCCCCTTTTGAAATTATAAGACACTTCAAACACGTCACTCTCTCTTAACAAACATAATGTTCCCATATCCATCAATTAATATTATAAATCAATACACAATGTCTGCTAAATTATAAATTATGTCACATAGGAGTTTGTATCTATCTACCCTTGCATAAAAAACACAATGAAGGATAAGAAGAGAAAAGTCTCAAAGACCCCTAAAAATTTCCCCTTGTTGTTCAAAATATGTTAGAATGTCCTGTTGACTCAATTGGAAAAACATTATCCAATGGCATCTCAAAGTAGCAGTCAGTTCAAAGGTCAAAGGAAGGAAAAACATCTCATAGATTATCCACCTGTAGATGATTTTTTTTCCAGTAGGTTTAACATGAAACTAGTCTTCTAACCATTCTATAAAATCTATGGAGTTCTAGGTTGTAGATATCACATATAATCTCACTATCCATAAGGTGGTATGATAATACCTTTAACTAATTTACTCAAACAACATCTCATAAATGTATGATATGAGAGTGAAGATGTAAAATATTTATAAAGATGAGAATATGTTGTAATAAAACTTCAGAGCGGTCACTCAAACCATGCAAGACATGAACACTCTACATCCATTTTCTGTTATATGATCAACCTTCAAAAACATCAGGATTAGATTGACATCATTAGATTTCTTTTTGGTATTTGTAGATATCGTGAAGAATTAGAATTCATATGATATTGGGATTGAGATTCTCACTCTTGAAGTAGGGTATCAATGTGTCTCTTATGTCTTCCTAGCAGATTATTTGACAAATCCCTTAAAAGTGGTTATACCCTTGTTACCTATGGCACCACCACGATATCATCCACGTAAAGATGTGGTCATAATGGAAGATGGGTTAGGAAGATCTAATCGAGGAAGGAGTGGAACTAAGTGGAGTCATTATAGTGAGAGTGGGCACTACAAGATGACCTTCTATGAATATCATGGATTTCCTTCTAGAGCCTCTTCTATGAGAAAATGTATTTGAGGAGCGTTCTGTAGAACCCCTTCATTAGATCAAGATAAGTGATAAAGAGTACAGTGAGATACTACAAATTTAGGCTTCTCAACAAGAAACATCATATGTTACTAGTTATGGTCATAAATTAGGAGCATGAAGTTTGTCTATTTCATGCATATATCAATCTAACCATATAAGCTCTTCTTCTTGGTTACTTGACTATGAAGCAATAGATCATTATACAAGTATTCCTTGCTTGGTTTCTAATTTTTCAACCACTAAATCAAACCCATATCATGTTACAAAACTGTTGGATCCTATGTCTTCTGGGAAATACGGCATCAGATAAGGAAACGAAAAAAAAAACCTTTCCATATTCCCCTTAAATAGTAGACCGTGTCAACAACTATGTAATAGAAAAGAGGGTTGCAAGGTTTATACCTATTCCTAGAACAAGTCCATACAATCCATGCAGCAGTATGCGAATTTCTTCAAGTTACACCTAGACAACAATAATAGTGGCCTCCTAGTTGATCACCATCGACATTTGTTGTGTGTGTCCTCCTAGCGGGTGGAAATGACCTCCTCACATCTATAGTAGTCCACATGGACCATCGAGAAATCTTATCATTCTATATGAATGGACGAGAAGGAATTGTCCCTTCTAGTCAGTATGCCAGCACCAACTTTCTCTCCCAATTGTCTCTCCCTTTCTATCCCTCCATTTGACTGGTAGGACTTGCTCAAGCCCTCTTAGTTACCACAACCATAGAGGACAACAATTGTCAGAGCTTATTGTTGTTTCTCTGGAAGGCCTCCAATACCCCTATATTAATAGGAGGGTTAGGGTCTGGGCTTCCTGTTCATCTGGGAGTCAAAGAGATGAAATTTCATGATTTTTTGGAACTTGCAAATGTTGAACCGGTAGGTTCACACATGAGACAATCGGTTCAACACTTGAACTCGTCATTTCACTATGTTTCCTATTCAAAATTGTATTGGCAATTAATATTCAATTACATAAAATGACGTCAACATCAATCCTTGATCCAATCAAATTGATCAACCAAACACATTTCATAACCTAAACCAGTCAGTTCAGACATTTGAGTCGATCGGTTCAGTTGTTGAACAAGTCATTTCAAAGTCCTGATTGCTAATCTTGTCTCGATCAGTTCAACACTTGAACCGGTTGGTTCACAGTCCATTCAATCAACTTTCAGCCTTAGTTGTTTAAATTGAATACCTAAACACTTTAGTAATCAAGTTTAAACATTATTCATGAGTAAACTCCTATTCCAAGTGTATCCTATGAGTGTAACCCTATAGGTTTTAGTTTACATTCGTAGTGAATGTACATAACTAATTTATGACATCATAAGAAATGAGTGGTATCTAGAAACACATCATTTCTACCCAAGTAATTGGCAAGTTGGAAAATAACTTCAACCTACAATCTATGATTGGTGTTACAATGATTGTATACTTCCTTTGTCTTTGATGTCCATATTAAACTTGAGGCATGGAATCACCATCCTCTTCACTGCTCAATCCATGTTCCTTGAACTAGAGCAAACTGTTTGAGATATATGTAAGCTCAATATCACATACTGAATGACATGAGCATGGCCATGCATTTTTAGGCCTCTCTTATCAAGTAGCTATAATATGAGGGACAAATCCCATCTGCATCACTCATAGTCATCACCATGAGTCACAATGCACCCAAGCACCACCTTTATTTCAACCCATATTCAAGGTCATAATGGGTACTGTCAAAGTACATCGAATGACATATGATGAGTATAGTGCCTTTAGGTCTAAGAATCACAAATCACTATCATCACTATGAGAGTTGATTTTGACTACCATTCAATGGTTCTATGTATCACACACAAGGTGAGTCTGTCTGGTAAACTGTTCCTTAATAAGTACCTATGTTTATGGTTTGATATCACATATCATGCCTAATAAGATTTTGTCATCAACCAAAACACACTCTAGTCTTATGTATTATTGTTGTCTATTTTTCTTCCATAGTAATAACCGACTAGGGACATAAAAAGAAGTATGTACTCTTATCATACATATGATCTCATTGTTCAGGTCCTAAACCTGAATACATATGTCATCAAGTATCATCATTCTTTAGACATTCATTATGTTGCATCATTGTCTTGTAACTGAATAAAACAAAATAAATGGAATTGCCTTTTATTATTATCAAATCAATTACATCATGACACATTACAATCATCATATGATTGGCTCTTTGGGCATACATACCAACAATATCTCCTACCAAGTCATCAGAACCACCACACCTTTTCCAAACATCACTTGTCATCCTCCCTATTTTTTGGGTGAACCTTGTATGCATCTTTCTATTGAAATCCAGAAAAAGATATTATAGTGTTGAAAATTAACAAAAGAATAAGAAAAAACATTGTACATAGTGAAGGTATATACAAAATGTAGGGGATGGAATCTATCTAATTACCATAATTGAATATGGAATCTATCTTCATATCATTATTGAATATCTCAATGTAATATTTCAAATCAAATGAGATGCCTACTATCACAAAGGAGTATCTTGTTATTTGTTTCAGTTCAAGTTAAATAAGGAAGTAAAGAGTTATGTTGGCATTGTGTCATAGATTGATTGTCTCTTGCAAATAGGATGCAATAATCTTAAAATTCTGATTGAATCTAGACCAAATACATCATATGAAATTTTATTCCAAGAGAATATGATATAAAGATTATTTAAACTGAAATAGAGATAGAATGTTGATGCCAAAGTGAAACAAAATCTTTTACATCTTCCCTTTTCATTCAGTGAAACAAAATATTTTACATCTTCTCTTTTCATTCCAACATTTCCAATTTAATTTACTTTCTACTAGTAGCCATTCCCCTCACTAATCCATTATGTTAGACCCCAATCATTGTTTTATATAGCATTTGAAAACAAAGGCGATGATTGGTGGGGGTAAGAGGAGGTAATCTCTACTATCTTGGAAGGTCTCTAAATGCATATTTGGTCGAATAACCTTTACATATCCATAGTTTTTAGGTTATTTATCTTTAGAAAACCTTAGTATATTAAATCATAAGTTTTTCTATTTTTCCAACACTATATTATAAACTTGTCATCTATAAAAGCACAATATATCATTTTTCCAATTCACAAGATTGTATGTTTATTGAATTTGTTTTTCCAATGTTCATTTATTTGTGGAGGGCCCTAGTTGGGTTACTTTTAAAATTATATTTTGTACAATTTTAAATTTAATAATGTGTTTTCTAGAATTACATGGTTATATTTAATGAAAACCCACTATGAAGTTTTTTCTATCGTTAATTTTTTTCTCTAAAGGTTAAAAACATTTCTTTTTGTAAAATCCAAAGTCACAATATTAAGGAATATTTATATTCTTGCGCTTACATGCTTTGTATATAAAAGGGACCGTTCATAAATCATGTTTTCATGTTACACGGTAGAAAATTTGTATTAATAGGCATAAAATTGAAACTACTAGTTTTCCTTTCTATCACATGCATATTCCCAAGGACTTTATGGGGGAATGTTTTCCTTAGAACTTCTACTTTGATTAATCCCATTTCATCTTCTATTTTTAATATTTTAGTTCCCTTTCATATTCATTCTCTAATCAAAACATTGTACATAAATTGGTGTATGAATATCTCCATGAGTTTGGCATTGATCATGACAAGCTTAACCCTCGGTCTACAAGTGTGTTTTTAGGATATTACAAAATCCAAAAATGGTACTAGTGCTACAATCTACTATTCTATCAATCTAAACACCACCACTCATCTCCGTCCTTTCCTTTACGTGAAAATTTTGGACTCTGGTTCCGTATGTTCTGCTCCCCATCCTTTCCTTTACGTGAAACTTTTGGACTCTGGTTCTGTATGTTCTGCTCCCCGTGAAACTGCCAAACTCTTATTAGTAGCCTATTGTTTTTGTTCTTGCTAGGGCTTGAGTTCCTTCAATCGCAATGGCGTGAGAAATATAATACAACGAAAGAAAATCACAACACACATCCATACCCCTTCGGATCGACATCGACATTTTCATATTCATCTTCTTGCATATGCTAATCAGCGACGGTGTACTATGTCCATGGATTACAGGGGCAACAACGCTCATCTTTGGCAAATCCACCATACCTCAACTGCTCAATGCCACAAGGATAAATCATCATCTTCGTGTTATTGCAAAGGGATGGATGGACATGAATCAGTAGCTGAGGGAGAAGTTTGAGGTGCTACACTGGATAGCTGTCGCGATTTCCTATACCATGTGAGATAGAAACACCAGGCCAAATTCTAGACATTCCAATTTTTGTGTATGCGCTTCTGCTTAGAGATGTGGTAAAGAAGCATCAGAGCTGTCCTCGTCACACTCAGAGGTATCATAATTAAAGCCAATGATTTGGGCATCTTAATTTACTTTTGTCCATCGTCATACCATGTATCACCCAACATAGAGGACCGGCCCTGGAAGATATTAACTAGGAAAAATGTGATATAGTAATATCTTATGTCATTTTAGATACAAGAGAATATAATAAAATAAATTAAATATGATCAAATTGATGATCACATGGCTCAGAGGAAAATATGCATATATAACCAACTTATGGAAGATAAATGAAAGTAAAAAACTAAAAGGTGCATCTGATAAACTAATACACGATAATTTAAAATAAAATATATTATTTTCTCAAGATTCTATTATGTATCAGTTTGTTTAATAATGTCAGTCACAAATAAATCATACTTAAAATATATAATGTGTGAAGCACATGCATTTACTAATATATATATATATATATATATATATATATATATATATATATATATATATATATATATGGGATGATATTTAATACCCGCACACCTTTCCTGATATTTATTTTTAAAAACAATTCACAATTATAGAGGAGCATTTTATCTAGCTCCCCAAAAAATTTCATCCAAAAATAATATCATTTGCCCCCACCCCCCAAAATCTAAAAACCCATCTATATATTTAGTGACTGTATACAGTTACTTTTTAGTCACATAGTTACTTTTTATATCAATACAGTTACTCTTTTGATAAGAAAGAGTTACTCTTGTGTATCATATAGTTACTCTTTTGATGTACGAGTAGCCAGCGGGTAGCGAATTTTTTGGTTACCCGTGTGGGTATTAAAAAAATGCCCTATATATAAATATATATATATATATATATATATATATATATATCTAGAATCCATTCAAATCAGATTTAAGTCAAAATTTTTGAAAACATTCTGACATCCATAGAATTCAGATTGGATTTGAGATATAAAATTTTATACCCAAAATTTTAAGATTAGAGACCAAGTATTTCTATATCTACACCCAAAAAATCCAAATTTGATGAATGTAACATATATTCTTTATATATAACAATATAATTATAAACTCTTAATCATATATCATCTTCATCATCATTTAAATCTCAATAACAATCATTGGGGTCGGCTACATGGATCGTTATTTTCCAATCATCTCTATTATGGGTCATACTCTAATCAAGATGTAAAGGTTCAAAATCTCTCTTTACTATCTCTTCCCAAGTTAATTTAGGTATTCCTCTGCTTCTTTTAGTAGTTCTTATCTCAATAACCTTACTTCAAATAGGTGCATTTTTCAGTCTGCCATGCACATGTCCATGCCATCTTTGATGGCCTCCACACAACTTGTCCTCGATGCTCACCACCCCCATTTTATTTATAACATAGTAATTCCTCAAATGACATTTTCTCGTCTTCCCACACATCCATGAAAACATAAGCATAACAGCCACATTCATATTGTTGAGACCTTATTTCTTCATTGCACAACATTCACTCCCATATAGCATGGATGGCTATATAGCTATTCTATAAAACATTTTTTTTAATATGAGAGGTATCTTCCAATCACATACTACTCTAGTTTCACTCCTCCACTTCAACCATCCCAGTGTGATCTTGTTACAAACATCATCTTGAACCTCACCCTCCCTTTCAATAAGGAGCCCAAGTAATGAAACTTATCACATATTTGTACATCCATTTCACCCAACTTGATTCCACTATTCATAATTCTAACTGGATAAAATTGCAATGCTTATATTCAATTTTGCTTCTACCTATCATAAATCCATTAGATTCCAATGCATTTCCCCAAAGTTCAACTTTATAATTCAATATTTATTTTCTTTTATCGATAACACAATATCATCAGCAAATAGCATGCACCAAGGGATATTATCTTGAACATGATTTGACAATTCATCCATAACAAGAACAAATAGATAAGGGTTGAGTGTTGATCCTTGATGTACCCTACTAGTGGTAGGAAAATTTTGTGTCTCTCCTCTAGGAGTCCTAACACTTGAAGTTATCCATCATACATGTATTTAATTAGGTCAATATATTGGATAGGAATACCCTTTTTATGCAAGACCCTCCATAACACTTCCCTGGGTACTTGATCAGAGGACTTTTCTAGATAAGTAAAAACCATATGAAGATATCTTCTATTTTCTCTATACTTCTCCATAAGCCTCCTTATCAGAAAAATTACATTAGTTGTTGATCTTCCCGACATAAATCCAAACTGGTTGTCTGATATCTATGTAATCAATCTTACCCATTTCTCAATAATCCTCTCCCAAAACTTCATAGTGTGACTCATCAACTTAATACCTTCGTAGTTTGTGCAGCTCTGAGCATCTACTTTGTTCTTATAAATTGGGACTATAGTACTATTTCTCCATTCATATGACATCTTCTTTGTCTTCGTAATCTTGTTAAATAAATTTTTTAACCATATAACTCCTTCAACCCCCACACTCATTCATACATCAATAGGAATATTGTCTGAACCACATGCCTTTTTTCATTTTCATAGAAACACTTAATCATATATATTTAATGTAATATCAATATTTTATGTATATAATATATTTATTAAGATTAAATTTATGATTTTCTATTCAAATCAAATATTTATCTGAACTCAAATATTATCAATTTGGATTGGATTAAGATATTATCATATGATATTCATCATATATCGGTACATATATCAGTCCCAACATTATTTTTTCGATTCAAATATTAGGTATAGTAGTATCTACTCCGTATTTGATCTGTTTATAGGTAGAGTTGTACGTTCTACTACCTATGTCTCCCAAAATGTAACTATTGGGTATGCAAATTAACAATGATATCCAAAAAGTAACTATTAGGTCCAAAAAGTAAATATTTGAGTGAAAAACTATGTGAATATTAGCTATTAAAAATTGGAAAATCAGTACAAAAAATGTACCTATAAATTTATAAAAACAATAACTATTCAACATGTAAAATAGATAGTTATAAGATAAAGTATTATATCAATGTATATGTTAAAAAATTATAGAAATGTAACTATTTTTTTGGAGAGGGTAAACTACCCTTATTGGCAATGGTTGATTGTTCTCTCACTCTATCTCCTCTCCATATATATGGGATTTATCATGGTCCACATGGGTAGGACAAATTAACCCCCACATCTAGAAAAGTAACTATTTGTCTAAAAATTAACCCCCACATCAATAAATTATTGGGTCAAAAAAGTAACTATTTGATTGAAAAAGTAGAAATAAAAATAAAAATACAATGTGAAAGTTCATCGAATAGGCAAAAGATGTAAATATAAATCAGTAACAACTATAGCTATCATACATAATATATATATATATATATGTATATGCATATATATGGGATATATTCATTATTGAGTTGGGTAACATGAATTAGTTACTCGATGATTCTATTTACAATCTGAGGCATTGTGGTTACAATTTTTCGCTTCTGATTATAGTTCTAGACGCATATTTTTTCTTCAATAAATGTCATTTTTACTATTTTTGAAACACAAAAAAATTTGATGTTGTGTTATAATGAGTCTTTGTATTACAAATCTAGTCATCTCATTATAGTTTGGTTCCTTGTTATTGCAAATTCAGATCCACAACTAAGAAAAGTCTGTCATTCCATTATGATAACAAGTATTTGGCCATATATATATATATATATATATATATATATATATATATATATATACATATATATATATATATATATATATATATATATATATATATATGAAGTGTGTGTGTATGTGCACGCACACATGCTTGTGTGTGTTTGTATGCATACTTAATTATGTGTGAGTAGAATAACTTATTATGGTTTCAAAGTAGTATCTTTAAAAGAGAGCTTATATGATGTTGAATGAGTGCAACATGGACTTTTTTTATAGATGTATTTGTTTTTTTTTTATGTCAAACAACTGCTTTCTATTACTCCGAGCTCAAAGACGGCTCAAACCAGTTTGTTACAAACGCAGGGAAAGACAAAGATAAGAAGAAACGACTAGATCTACCAGATGCTTCATGAGCTAGCAGGTGTGCTAGTCCATTCGCCCGTCTTCTATAGAAAACAAAACTAATAGAATGAAAGAAAGACTTTAAACTATGAACGTCTGCAAGCAGGGTTCCAAGGAGATCCGGGCACCTAGATTCTGACATTATGAAGAGGATTATAGCTTCCGAATCTGACTCCACCACTAACCTTGATATATGTTGTTCCTTGGACAATCGGATACCCTCCCTGATGGCCCAAGCTTCAGCAGCCTGTACATCATTGAGAGAAGGATGCCTACTGTCTGCGATGTGTAGCACCTTTCTGGCATGGTCTCTCCACACAAATCCAGCACCGTCAAAGCCGCTTATGTTGACTGATGCGTCACAGTTCAATTTGATATCCCCCTCTTCAGGTGGCTTCCACATGTGAGTTTTCTTCTCCTTTATTTCTGGCCGCTCTCTACTGGAGTGCTATGCGACGTGGTGGTCTGTGATCAGAGCTAGTAGATACCTCTGAATGATAAGAGGCGGTTTCGGCTGCTCATTGAAGATGATGGCATTCCTTCTGGTCCACACCGCCCACAAAGCTGCAATCATTATGTTGTTGTCCTCTTCACTTTGTTGGGTTGTAAGGTTCGTGATTCCACTGTCCATTCTGCTTTCTCCAGCTTCCCGGATCCTTGCTTGCACAGATCCCGGGCTTTCCTTCCCAAGCTCCCACACCTAAGGACATCTGAATAACATGTTCCTGATATCTTCTTTCTCTCTTCCACAGATACTGCAGATTCTATCGGGGTGGCAGTGACGATCGAACAGACGTCCCAGCGTACCCAACGCGCCCGTCATGCATCTCCATAGAAAGTGAGCATCCTTCGTGATAAGGTTCTTCCTCCATACCGACAGCCAATCGCTAGCTTCCCCTTGGCATCTTCATTCTTCCCTTTCAGTCAGACTTTGAGATACCATCCAGTAGGTCGATTTTACAGTGAATTCACCTCGCCTATCTGGTTTCCAATAAATGACGTCCTCCTACTTTGTGAGACTTAGTGGCATCCCCAAAATCATGTGGGCTAATTCTTGGGTGAATAGGGTGTAGATGACCTCCTTATTCCATTCGGTAGAGCCCTCCGTCATTAGCTGATTCACCCATCAGACATTGGTGCTTGAGAAGTTATAAACTCTTTCTATGCTTCCTCTTATTCCTGGGATCCAGGAGTCCTCCCATATGTTGATATTAGATCCATCTCCCACTCTTCACTGCATCTCCTCAAGAATGATAGATTTTGCATTCCATATACTCCTCCAAGTGAAGCTGGGGTCATATCCCCTTCTGGCGCTAAGGACCATCCCCCTAGGAAAATATCTTGCTTTTAGTACTCGGTAGACCAATGTATCTCGTCTGTGGAAGAGCATCCATATTTGTTTTGCCAAAAGAGCTTGGTTGAAGATGTGTATGTTTCTGAACCCCATTCCACCTTGATTTTTTGGTTTGCACATATTGTCCCAACTGACCCACGCAATCTTCCTCTCTCCGCCCTTTTCCCCCCCACCAAAATCTTGATATTGTGCTGTTGATGGAGTCAAGAAGGTACCCAGGTAATTGGAAGATGCTCATAATATATGATGGTATGGCTTGAACCACTGCTTTGATGGTGACTTCTTTTCCTGCTTTAGATAACAATTTCTCTTTCCATCCTTGTAGCTTTTTCCATATACGCTCCTGTATATAGGCAAATACTTGTTTCTTCGATCTCCCTACAGCCGTGGGCAACCCTAGATACCTTCCGTGCTTATCCACTTCTTTGACCTGTAACAGCTGTGTTAACTCACTTCTCTTTTCCCGCTCCACCCCTCTGCTGAAAGCAACCTCACTTTTAGATAAGTTAATCTTCTGTCCGGATGCCCACTCATAGTGGCTGGTAATATCAGCTAACTTCAAGCATTCTTCTTTGGTTGCTCTCGTAAACAAGATGGAGTCATATGCAAAGAAAAGATGGGAAACTCGAGGGCCTTGACGGCTTGCTCGAATTCCTTGAATAGCCTTTTGCTATGTTGCCAAGGTTAGAGAAGTAGAGAAAGCTTCATCACATAAAATAAAAAGGTATGGGGAGAGAGGGTCACCCTGGCGAAGTCCTCGGGTTGGTTGGATCTTCCTGATCATCTCCCCGTTGATGGAAAATGAATGGGATACATTTGACATACAATCATAGACCTTGCTCCTCCATTTCTCCCCAAACCCCATTTTTTCTTGAACATAGTCAACAAATTTCCATTCCACTCTGTCATAAGCCTTAGACATATCCAGCTTGAGGGAAATATGTCCCTTCTTCGATTTTGTACCCCTTTTCATTGTGTGAAACAATTCATACGCAATAAGGGCATTATCAGTAATGAGTCTTCCCGGGATGAAGGCACTTTGGTTTTGAGATATGATTTTATCCATGTAAGGGTGCAACCTGTTTGCTATGACTTTGGATGCTATCTTTTAGATGACATTGCATAAACTGATGGGTCTAAACTCACCGATCTCCATAGGCTTTTGATTTTTAGGAATCAACACCACCAGCATATCATTAATGTTGTCTATGCTCCTTCCTGATTTCCACCATCCTGTTATGTAGTTCGAGACGTCTTCCCCTACTATGTGCCAATACTTCTAGAAAAACATAGCTTTCATTCCATCTGGACCAGGTGCCTTGTTAGGGTGAATATTCTTTAGAGCAGACAAGATTTCCTCAGAGGTGAATTCTTTCTCTAAGTCCTTACTCTCATTATTACTCAACTTGGTAGAGATCCCTCGGGTTGCCTCCTCCCACCCGGTAGGGTTGTTCGTCTGAAAGAGGGTTTGAAAAAAATTCAGCACTATCTTTTCTATTTCTTCTTCTTCTTTCGTTTTCCACTGTCATTCTTCATCCTTCAGCCCTTCAATCATGTTTCTCTTCCTTCTTTGGGACGCCTTATGGTGGAAATAAGCAGTATTTCTGTCTCCTGATTTCATCTTGTTTACCCTGGCTCTTGCATGCCAGAACGCCTCATCCCTCCTGTGCCATTCTTGGAGTTCTGCAGTAATGCGAGTGCACCTCTCCAGATTCATATTGTCTTGTGATAAATTTTGTAGTTCCCTTAAAGCCTCCTCCAACTGTTTGATTTTCCTTTTTCTTTCCCCAAATTTTTCATTGGCCCATTCCTTCAGTTTACTTCCACAATAGCCCATTTTTCCTTGCAAATATGTTAAGTGTCGCTCTTCCCATACTGTCTTTATAATGTATTCACATGCCTCATCCTCTTCCCACATGGGTTCAAAGAAAAAGTGTTGTTGTTTCCTTGCCTTCTTCCTCTTTCTATACTCAGTGTTGATGATGATCGGTATATGGTCGGACTCATATCTAGTGCAATGGATCATTCTCGCCTATGGAAATTTAGCCACCCAGTGTGCACATCCCAGAGCGCTGTCAAGTTGTTCCCGCACTAAATTTTCTAGAGTGAGTCCTCTCTGCCAAGTAAAGATGCTACCGTTGTACCCCAGATCCATGAGATCGCAGTCATCATTGGCACACATAAAGTCCGGGATAAACCTGAGTGGTTTTGGTGGCCCCCGTCTTTCTCAGAATTAGATAGAATTTCATTGAAGTCTCTGAAAAAAAAGAGTAGGCATATTTGTGTTTCCTTTCTTCTCTCTCATAAGGTCCTAAGTCTTGAATTTGTGATGTTGTGCTGCCCAACCATATATGTCAATAGCTCTCCATATAACCACACTGTTACCCTCCATAATATCACAGCTACAATGGTGTTGTGAGTATGATGTTATTTTGAGATCAACATCCTTCCACCATAATCCAATCCCTCCAGCTCTGCCTACACTGGATAAACAAACTCCTTGCGTGAAGCCACATTTCCTCATTACAACCTCCAGATCAGCACTAGAAATCATAGTTTCCATAACGAAAACTATGCTCGGGACCTCCCTCAAACACCAAGACTTGAGGGCATTAACTGTGTCAGGGCGGGCCAATCCCTGATAGTTCCAGCTTAAGATTTTCATTGTCCTTCGCGGGGCTGATACTGTCCAGCCTCCGCTACTTGGGTTGTGCACCCCCCTTTCTGCTGACCTTCGAGTTCCATGTTCCTTGCTTTCTTGCCTATCTCAGTCACTGGATCATTCATATCTAATTCCATATCACAAAGCTCTGTCTGTCTACCTCTTTTCCCTACGATAGTGCTCCATTCTACTTCATTCTCTAGGATCCCAAGCCGTTGGCTCCTGCTCATCTTATAAACCCATGGTGGTTCTTTCTTCTTGTGCTGGTCTGTTTTTGTCTTCCTCACTATTTTCCTTCTCTTTTTGTGCCCTCATTTTTACTGTTGATGACGCTTGCTTGTGGTTTAACCATGCCTCACTGACTCCATTACTTGTCTGCTGGACGTCTGTCTGTGATTCCTTTCTGCCTCCCTGCGTGTCTGTCTCATCTGTGTTGAGTGATCCCTCCACGCCGTTAACACTCTTCTGCAAGGCGATGGCCTCTTCTCTAGTATATTGAATTCTCAGTTGAGCCACCGTATGGGAGTCTCCTTCCCCGCCCTTCATTCCTATACCTTCTGGCTCTCCTTTTTCTGCACCTTGTTTGCTATTCATCAGGTATGCGGCTCTTTCCGGGAATAGGTCTCCGATATTGTACTCTGTCTCTCCATTGCCTTCCTCTTCACTCTGCAGTTGCTCTTGAGTCATTGTCTTCCCCTGCTTCTTTTCGTTATGAACCCTATTTGCCCTATCTTCATATCTTTGGTTGGTTTCCCCGCTTGATTCGTGCTCCCTGTTCTCCGTCGCCTCGGTCCCTAGTTTGTGTTTGAACTGTATTTTCTTATTTACTCTAGTATTTCTGTAGATCTCCTCCTAAAGAGTTTGCCTGGGCTTCCTCAGTGATGCCTTAAGCCACACGCCCCATTGCTGCTCCCATCCTTCACCCTCTTCACTTTCCGCACAATCCCTGATCACATGTCCTAACCGACTGCAGCCATGGCAGAAGTTCAAGAGGCGTTCATACTTTACCTCGATCTCTATCACTTTGTTCTGACTCCCTCTTATCCGCATCACTCTTCTTAACGGCTTTGACACATCAAGGTTAATTCTAATTCTCATCGATGCTTCCCAGCCCAATTCGTCCAGATCCGTCGTGATCACTTCGCCTAACCTGGACGCTATCTCCTTAATGGTTTGCTTGTGCCAAAACCCTAGAGGAATACCATAGAGCCGGACCCAAAACATGTTGTGGCTTATGACGATGTCCCCCGACTTCTCCTCTACCTCTATGTTCTTGAACATAAGAAGTTTGTTGTCGAAGTTCCACGGGGATCCTTCTTCTATCTTCTGTTTGTCTGGCCAGTCAAAAAACTATATAATGAACTGGTCTCCTTCGATTTGTTTAAAGATGACCTTGCCGTGGAGCCCCCATGCCTAAGTGAGAGTACGTTTCATAGCCCTGAAGTTCACCGGTCTATCTGCTAAGATCCGCGCTACCAACGTCAGTTTCATATGACTATGTTCTTCGTCTTCCGTCGGCTTTGTGACCTCAATCAAGTCTTCCTCCTCCGGAGTCAACTGCAGCTGTGCACACCGGTCCGCCAGTTCGTCTGCCATCGCTGGAAGAGGACCAGGTAGATTTTCCAAACCTTGAACCTATAAGAGATAACCACGAGTGGAGAAAGGAGTCCCACGCTTCAAACCCTAATCGCCAGAGCGACGGGTCGGCCGTGGGGAGAGAGAACTTCCTAACTTTTTGTTTAGTAAACTAAGAATGATGAGTTTTGAGGGGATCTAATGGTTGTATATTTCATTTAAAAATATATGGAGTGTGTTGACAAATTATGAAAAACTACACAACTGAAAAGGGAAAATTTTAGGATCTTACCAAAAAATAATGATATTGAAACATTCCCGAGATACATGATAGAAGTAAGGAGGACAAAAAAGGAATCTTGGAGGCCTGATCTAGATACTTGGAAGAGATAGTAAACAAATTGGATACCATGATGTACATAAAATGCCTCATATAAGAGAAAGAATATGAAAATATTTGGGACACATTATATGCATTAAGAAAGAAGGTGATAGATCACTTGTTGATGATGATTATGGAATGAATAATAATGATACTCCCATATGCTTTTCGGTGATAATAATTGTTATTATGTCTATGAATTGCACAGAATGGTTACAAGAGATTAAAACTACACTCAAATAGGTACATAATAAGAGGGCAAGGGTTGTTCAAAAATATGAAAATGGAAAATATAGATGACTCATATATATTGCTACTATTTTTGGGAGAAATATGAGTGAGAAAGGATTTTGGTGGTGAATAACTTTCTCCATTACTATTGCAAGAACAAAGAGTATGCTAGATGAGTGGAGGAGAAGTACCATTGCCCCCATCTACAAGAACAATGACAATATACAAAGGTATATAAACTATAGAGGTAGCAAGGTGATGTGGCCCAATAAGAAGATTTGGGAGAAAATTATTGGGCCCAGACTACAATCTGTACTATAATAGATGAACAATTTCTTTCATCCACAACATTCTATGTTTATGATACAAAAGGTTAATGAAGAAGTTCGTGGAATATAAAAAAGATTTACTATAACATACCCAGATCTAGGTATCAGATTGTTTCCTCTCCTTGCAGTATGCTTTTCTTGTGAAAATAATGTCTAGTAACTATTTTCTAGTTTTAATACATTAGGAATGATTGAAGTCAACGAATGAAATGTTTCAAAAATATCATCTACATAGAGAGTTTAAAGATAAATAACCATAATGAATTCAAGAGTAGGATTTAAAGTGAAAATACAACAATTAATAGATTGTATCCTGTTTCATAGTCTCAAATCTTCTAGGTGTAGAAGCTGAAACAAATAAAATTAATATGTAATATGTCGTCACAATACATTCAGTAAGAAAAAAATGGATCAATTGAATATTTAATACACAAATAACAAATATAACATCAAAGGTTTTCAAAATGTATAATACATGTTCAATTTGGGTTTCATATATTTAATTAGGTTACCTACATAATATTAAGAAAAATGGATGTTAAATACACCCCAAAATGACGAATGAAAGAGAACAATATAGTATACTTAGGATTTAATGGATTAACAATTCTCATGTTTAACACGATCAAATTTTGTATTTTAATCACCATTGTGAGATCCTAATGTGCATCACACAATTTGACAGCCAACACTAAGTGCATGACTAATTTGATGATTCTTCACCCATCTTCTTCCTTTGTCTTCCTCATGTCTAGAAATTACCAAAGTAGAGAAATTACCAAAGTATAGATTTTCTCCCTCGTGTATAATGTTTTCTCACAATCCTTAGCCATTAAACTCTTTGTCTTGTTCTATTTCACTCAACCCTTATTATTTTTGAGTGGTGGTTAATTGGTAAAATACCCAACCAAGACAAACTACTCTTCATCTACTTCATTTAAAAATGTTGACTCCTTAAACCAATTACCCACCTCTAATTAATACCCCCAAAACATTCCACCAATCATCCTCAACCTAATGCCCCACTCACTTCAATAAAGATCCATCATATTCACCCCTATTATTATTGGTCATCTCCTTTGGCCTTCCCATCACATAGGCACTACCTATCACCTCATCCCTATTATTCATGTGGTAATACTCCTTACCCTTTTCATTGATTTGTTTTACTCTGGTGATTTATTTTGGTGTAATCTTGACTGCCTTCTTTTGATGACCTTTCTACAGATGCCAATTCCTCATTATGGTGGTCCTAGGGATTGGATTGGATTGGATTGGATTGGATTCATCTTAGTCCCGTGGAGCTAATGGGACCCTCTCCGCTCGTGGGGACCCAAGGCACAAGGGATAGCCCATAGAGTTGAAGCTCTAGTGGAACATCCATGGTATGAAGATGGGGCCAATACCCTCAGTGAAATCCCTCCTCTGTTCACCAGTCTTGTTGCTACTTTTTGTTGACCACATGAGCACTTTTGGTTCTTGCACATTTGACTTTGCTAAAACTCTGTTTTCTAATCATATATATTTCAAAAATGCCTTGTCATGATCAGTAAGTTATGAATTTGGGGGATCATTTATTTTGCATGCCTCCTTTTCAAATAATTAGAAAAATATTTAAATTTTGGAAATGATAATTAGTTATTAGAGCATTAGAACAATATGAAAATGTATAATTTAAAATTAGAAAAATATTTCTGATTTATGGTGTTGTTTTTAGAGTAAGAATTCTATCTTTTTAATGAGATTATGTTTAGAATTTAAAATATTAATTAGGATAATTGTCAAACATTGTGCACTTATATATTGTAATTAGGTTTTGCAAAATGATCCTAAAACTAGGAGTACTTTTGGAATATTTAGAACTATTGTGAGGTACCTACAACTACTCAATTCTATTTGGATATTCATATGACTATAATCTAATTTCCTATAATGAGGTACTTTCTTGAATATTACCCCTTCAAGGCACAACTTCCATACATATTAAAATGTAATTATTTGATATCTCCTTAAATATTGAATTAGTATCTAAATTGGGTTTACGAACCCACCTGTCATCTTTGCTTTTGATATTGTTAAATATGTTATTGATTGAATCATTTTATCTTTCCACACTATTATGCGCTCTTGATTATTAGACAATTTAACAAACAATATTGGTGCTTCTGCACAACTATATATATTGTGGGCATGTGCACTTCATACACCATGCATATCATCATTTTATTTCCCCTTCCCCTTTGGGTATCAGGTTTTATTTCCCCTTGACACATGGATCAAGATCCTAGGGTGTCTCATCCCTATTATAGATGAATTAGTCTAACTTGCATGTAACTCTATTATAGTTAGTATTTTTGGAAACGAATTACTAGGCAAGATCTTTAAAATGGCTATGTCGATTTCAAAAATTTATTACCTCATTTTGATGTAAATTTTCCCTTGGTATGTATCCTCTTATAATTACCTATACGATGATATCCCCCTCTTATATTAGAACAATCCATTTTTACTTAATATACCCTATAGCAACAAAGAATTTTATCTATGCACACACTCAGTAGTTTCTAAGCAACCCTTTTTTTCCTCTTTGATGTGTTCTATTACCCTTCCACCCAGAGCCTGAGTAACCCAATGAACAGTTGTTTGAGGAGCAAAGTTTTGATAAGGTTTTGAGGAACCCATTCATAGGTAGATCATTGAGACTATTATGAGATGTCTAGGTTATCATATACAACCAATCGATCTAGTTAGTTCCTTTTTGCTTTTCTGATGTTTCTTTGTAGACCAAGTTCTTGATAAAATTTTAAATCTCGTAATGTATTAGTTTATTTATGTGGCTATACCACTATATGCTTTGTGTTCTATAAAATTTTGGTAACTAGTAAACACCAATTTCTTTTAGATTACTGATGTATGAATTTTGGGGTTGTTTTTGTTATTTTTCAAAATCAAAGTAAGGAGTGGTATCACTTCTGAGAAATACACCTTATATTTTTATATGACTCTTTTACGTGGAAAAGTCTTATTATTGATTATTGATGGAAGTACTTTGGTAATTTTTGAACAAAAATGGGGTCCAATTAATTGCTTTGATCCAAGACATGTATTGTAACCACCCCTACTTTTGAGTGTCTCTTGATTAAGAGACACCGTAAAGTCAAGAGCCAACACCTAAATTTTCCAAGATCAATTTTAACAAATCATTAACAATATTAAATAATTTCCATTAATTGAAAAAAGATTGGATGCAAAATATATACTGAGGATCCTCTAAAGAGTTGCATGAAATTTTTATAGAATACAATAACATACATGAGAAGGAGCATCTAACTAATCTTCCTTGACATTAACTTTGTGAATACTAGTGTTTTCGTTTGAATATTCAATATTTCCTAATTTTCATGTCTTCAACTAATAGATGCCAATTAACCTAAAATACCGAGAAACAAAAGTTGGATCTATACACTACTATATTGTGTACGTGGTAAAACCAAAATATGCACAAGTATACAACATATAATGTTCACAACCAAATATTTGCACAAAGAAACTTCTATTTTCACTGCATATTCTAACACATTCTTGGTATGCCCTTGCATTATTGTCCATCATTGGACTTATGTGTATTACCCCTTGATGGGTGTACCCTGGGGTTCATAATGTTCTAATTTACTTTATGTGATACTTGTAGTAGAATTATAGTTGAATAGGAAGAAAATAAACGTCCAACATTATATTTCATCAAATCTATACTTTAGAAACCATCCGACAAATCATTGTCAGTCGGTAAAGCGGGTACTCATAATTAACCTTGTACCTTATTGAAGAATCATGAAATATACTTCAAGTACTTAAAGTATGTATCCAAACATCCAAGCAATCAAAAAAATTAGTCACTAGTATCTGAGATATGCATACCACCAATGTGTCAACATACATTCATATCAAACCCAACTGATGTCTTGATATAGGGTTTAGGGTCATCTCAGGGTTTGGAATAGGAATAAAGGTACCAAACCCTAATTCCATAAGGCCAAGACTTCTAAGGGTTAAAAACCCTAATTAGACATTAGGTGTAACCCTGAGTATCATATTTCAATATATCATGTCATTAAGAACAACTACGTTAGAATATGCGTACTATGACAAGATTTAACGATTAGTCTTAAAACCATGCTTCCTTTATTTATGGTTTGGAAAGCATAATAGATCATCAACATCAACCTAATCAAATTTAATCTGGAACCTCATCACTATTTACTAACATTAGAATATATCTCAAAGAATCATATCTAACATCATTAACAACCCATTCATCAAAAACTAGGGTTTAGGGCGATCATACCCTAGTTTTATCATATTATGAGTCTTAAGAGGTTAGAAAACCTTAAAAGTTCATCGTTCTCATTTTAATCCAATTATGACCTTGAAATATGATTAATATTGGATTATATCTCAAAGTGAGCACATTTAACATATCTAACATTCAATTTAAGCAAATCTAAGGCTTATATCTACGAAACACCTCATATTCATGCATCCAAAACATACTTTTGAAATAGATGAATAAATAAATTTTGAAACTACTTTGTTTGATAATCTACAATTTTTTCTATTTAATTTGACATATACTTTTGATATAATTTCGATATATTCTAACCTAGCAATGAATTTTCTACATATAATAAAAATTGACATGATTGGACCAATATTGCACCAACACATTGACAAATAGTCCTATTTTTGTATATCTCCAGGGTTAGGTTACAACTAGGAGTAAGGACTCGACAACCCTTGTGTGGTGAGTTGCATTCTCACACATGACATGGGCATATTGGTCAAGCACGCCCCTCCTATCTTTCTCCTGATCAGGCCTTCTCCAATCTATCATGGATCAGTCAACTACCTTGTTGACATTTCCTCTCCAGGGATTGGATGGAGCAAGCTAGGGAACTATCACCGTCAGTGCACGTTTTCGAGCATGCTGAGCCTTTAGGTTGGGGTTGAGGTGACCATGAAGGTGAGAACCGGGGATGAAGATGGAGCTTCAAGAAACTATATTCTATACAAAAGATGACAGAGTGAGGAATCATTACCTATGGAAATGTCGGTGTTGGCTAGACTTAGAGCACCTTCCAGGACACGCAAGCTCCCTACCATGATTTGAGATCACTGTTGAAAGATGGGCCGATATTCATATCCACACCCATTGAGAAATAATGAGAAGGACTGGTCGCAAGGATGAGAGGTCCTTACCTAGGTTCATTGCTAGTGCTAGTGGTGGTTGAAAGTCCTTATAGGGAGCGTGTGAGACTTCCTTCATGCTATGTTGTGGTTATCTTCATTCATAGTGAGGTTTTCTTCTTATTGGTGAAACACAGGCTCAACATGGTGGCATTTTCTATAGATGGAATATATGGGGCTAGGAGGTGTTCTTGTAGGATGACTAGGGTATCAAGGCCTTATTTAGGAACCAAGGTGGCAACCTTAGTTTCTCTTCAACATGCCCTCAAGTAAAAGGATAACATTATTATCAATGGAGGAAACCCATGATAATGTGACCTTGTTCCTGACGTTGGATGTTTTGTGAAGAGGCGGGTGCAATTCAACAAGGAATCCAGATTTGGTTGGACATCAAGAGGTCGAGAGACAGAGAGAGACATATAAGGGAGAGAGAAAGAGTTGTCCAAGAGAGTAGGGTTTCTTCTCTATAGTTCCTGGTTTGGGGATCAGTCTGGGAGGATGAACTCCCGCTTGCGATCTCATCTAAATCTAGAATCTGGATTCGAGTGGACTTCTTTTTTAAATTTTATTCCACTTATCTACTTCTTTTAAATTAAAGCCCTGAATGGATAAATAAGTATCATAACGATGTGATAACTCCCCTTCATCCCAAAATTTGGGATAATCTCTCTTTATCTATTAGACATCGTTGGGCATGAGATAAATCCCTAACTTATTCATTTATTATCGAAAAAATGACTACCAAGGCATAAATAGATAATACTTAAGTAATTATCTAGATCATGAAAGAGCTTAGAATCTTATGGAATTTTTTCTATTATCTCATATGTTGATTATCTGTTGACTAACTTTTTTATATTTATTATGATAACAAGATGCCAAATCCCCAACTTCATATTCTAAGGACCCATTTATAGGTCTTACAAATAGTCCATAAGTTTAATTACATTATTAATTACGAAAACTAAAGCTTTTCTCATCATATTACTTCAATTGAAGCCTCACATAGTCATATTATCTCCAGATCATATTATTTTCTCAACTTAAATCTAAGTCTAGAGCTTAGATTATAATTCATTCTACATTACTTTGATTATCTTAAAGTGGATCTCAATGCATCATTAATGCATAGAATCCAAATTTACTAAAATTATAGGATCTTACATGTATGAAACTCAACTACGAGTGTAAGAAATTCTAAAGGGGACACCAAAATTTCTAATCACAATCTTGGATACATCATGTATCAACTATATTCGTACTTACTCATGATTTTATCAATGAGTTAACATACAACATTGAGAATGATGTTTTTCCATGTTTATTATTTGCTAATACATTGTGTCGACTGATGAAATTAAAGTCAAATGAAATTATAAAGTTGAAGTTTGAAGAAATGCAGTGCAATCTAGTTTAAATGTGTAGAAACAAAACTGAGTATATGTATAAAAATTTCAACCACTCTACTATTGTGAATTGTAATACTAAGTTGGATGGAATGCATGTAGCAAAATATAACAAACTTTGTTATCGGGGTTATATTTTTAATTACCCATTAATGGGAACCACTCCTTAAATGTTGTGTTGTGAAGAACAAGACACTAGAACGGCAAATGCCGCAGAAACGGGAATGCTATGGGCATGTTTGAGTCACCAGATTTAATTGGATAATGTCACATCCTGCATTTACATAATGCAGCTCCAGGAAAAGGATGCATTTCCAAGAATCCAAAGACTTTGTGTTTTATGTTTGGCTTCCCTGAAGTAGTTTCCGGGAGTATTCACGAGAAAAGCATGTTAGGGGGTCGGGATCATAGTTCTGCAACAATCAAAAGGTTAGAAAATAGGAGACAGGCAAGCAATGCATGAGCTGGAGCACGGCGCCCAGCAGTTTTGAGAAGGAGAATGGAATATAAGAGTTACACGGACAATTGTAGATGCAGGATTATCTGGCTTCTCCATCACCATGAAACCAAACCTAAAATTCTTACTGCGGGATGCAAAAATGCTATCCAATATGGCATAATCTACCAAATCAAACATGCCCTATATGGATGTCTCAGAAGATGATGAACGTTAGCTTGAGGAAAAAATACATATGTAAAGTAGAGGTGGCAAGTAATGAGGGCGAGCTATGTGATTGTCGTGTCATATGGTATCCACATTTACACTGTAGACAAATAAATACACTATTTTGAAGTAAAACTATAGTGTCATATAGCTAAAGGAGGAGGATGCATGCCTAAATTTACTTGGGAGAGCTTATAAGGAGCGATTTACGACTCTCACATCTTAATGAGAGCATGACAAATAACAGAGATAAATTTAAAAGAAGGATGCATGTAATCTACTAAAACATGGTTGAAAATGAGACTTAATCCTTAAGATGCTAATGCCGATAATGATTTAATACGGAGTTTTTATGGGGACACACTACAGGAAAATATAACAATAACGATGGAAAATGTCTGTCGTAATTGGGGAAAAAGTGGTCGTTATATCTGTTAAGGATGGAAAAAATCAGCCGTCGCATGTCGTCGTTATTGGTCTTGCCGCTATTACCTGTGATGACAAAAAAATTCATTCCATCATTATTAGCAACAACGACAGATAATTGATGTTATCGCTAATGGATATAACGTCAACTTAAACTGGTTGTCATAGTTGGTAATCACGACAACATATTTTTATCGTAAATACCAATAATGACAAATTTATAAGTACTCTCATCAAGGTTTATTGGGATGAAAAAATTCCGTCGTAAATAGTTATAACGATACATACTATTTTTATATAATTTAAAAAATTGATGTATGATATATTATATAACATTATTTCTTAACAATGTCCATCCAATGTACACAATCGAACAAATCATGAAAAATTCACAAACTCTTACCTTTATTGTATTGAACAAAATGTTGATGTACATAGTGGAGGACGTGAGCCTTTACCACCTTGAACAAATTACCAAATACAATATAAAAACAAACTTCATTTGTTACTATACAACTTATACAACTATAGATTATGTCCATATCCAAACTTTTTTTTTTGATAAATCAGTCGAGCTGCCTCCATCCGGACTACTTTGCCAAACGGGCAATATAAATTTGACAAACTGGAGTGAAGTTACACGAGTAAAATCAGAATGTGACTAGAATTTTCTATTGCACACTACACAGACCATGGACTATGGACGGATCAGTTTGAACCCAGACTTCATGTTTATGTGATTCTGCATATCAGAATAATTATGTACATGAGTAGGCACAAGAATACTCAAACAAGAGAAAAGCAAATATTTAAGCCGGTTTATCTCCTCATTTAATATGAAGCATGAGACGAAATGATAGATCTCAGTATTGTAACTGCCAGTCAAGACATTCTTCAAAATCAGCACTACTTCTGTAATCCAACAAAGCACTCTGTTGATGCTCGTATCTGCAAATATAATTAAGCCCAACAAGCAGCTCAGAGATTGCTGCTTCTGTTTTGTCCCTATCGGCAAAATATATCGTCTGAAGTAGCAAAACATTTGTCCTCAACACAATCTGCTGTTGCTCGAAGTTGTGTTCCGTTTGCCACCGGATCATATTATGTGCCAGCGGAGCCAGCCACATCAGGATCTTATCTAGCTTCAACTGATGGCTGGAATAAAATTCATATTTTGGCCATTAAGTAGACTACTGAATACTCACAGATAATTAATTATTTTGACCAAAATAAATTGTGTTAGGACTAAATTAACCTAAAGTTGCATCTTTATGAACAAGACAGTTGAGAACATCCCTTAACTAATAAAATCTTAATTATAAACGTCCTTAACCAATTGAACCCAAGAGTAGGAACTGTCGTGCATCACTTAGACTTTCAAGTCAATTTAAAATACATAGCCCCCAGAGTTATGTCCGAGCAGTTGAATAGACAATCATAAATGGAATCATTGTTTAATGTTTCCTAAGAACGTTCCCATCACCGGGTTGCTCCAAACTATATATATAACTTGTATCCCACACCTAGTTTTAAAACTACCATTAGTACTTCTCTTGGGTCAAATTTTGGATAGACACATTGGTGTGAGGGGTATCTGCCAAGTTCTTATTAACCTACTGTAATCATATCATAATCCAAAAGATCAGGATAAACAAGGCCAATTATACTGCACCCGGGTAGATCCAGCAATGTGTAAAGTCTAGAAACTCGGATGTATATTGAGCCCCATTATTGGGGCAGTGCTCTAGCACATCCCTGGAAGCCAGATGGAAGAGCTTTCAAGGTTAGCGAGGTTTACAAATTCAAAACGATGTCCCAGCTTTTGATACATGGCTGCACTTCTTGCAAATTTCCTTTATTTTTCACCCATAATTAACTATTATCCTTTTGGATATCTTGATAATATTGTCCTTGTATTGATATTATCATCAAACCAGCATTTCCGGTACTATTCATCACCAGCCTGCATTGCAGGTACTGTACATCCCCAGCCTGGACAGCTAAAATCACAGGAATTCAACATTAACTGGAAAAACACAATCTGGAACTACTGGAATTTTGATTAATAACTGAAATTAATTTTCTAGTTTCAGTAGATAACTAATTAATCTGAAGCTAATGTATCTAATATTCACTATTAAAATCATAAAACAAAACTCTCTCTTTTGGTGATGAAAATTTGGATATAAGCCCCAAAGAATAGTCCTAGTCATGCTAGGTATTAGAAACTTTCCAGTAAATTAGCTCTTATGAGTAAAAATGTTGAGCACCGTCTAGATGCCCACAAACAAATGGTGAGGATTAAGAGAAAAACCAAATGGGACACCATGAATTCACTTGCAACTTGCAGTGAATGAACATGGCCACATACATGGCTGAATTCAACTGTAATAGAGGAGATATATAGAAACAAAAAATACAGACATGATTGATACATTTGAATTTGGCTGTGAACGTTGGGTTGAAATAAACAATGTCTTCACAAAATGAATGTAGCAGAAGTGAAAATGTGAAGGTAGATGTATGGAAAGACAAGTAAAGATCACTTTTGGAAAAAATTACATGAGATAAAGTGAGAGTAGCTAGTATTAAGGACTAAGAAGGAGAGGACCATCTTCAATAGTCCAGACATGTGCAAAAGAGACCAGCATATTATAGACCAATTTGAAGTATCATTGTTGAGTCACATCAAGTTAAAAGTGGAAGAGTAGGTCTGGATTAACATGGAGAGCTCCCAAGGAGAATGGATTCATTGCATCTCAATGAAAAGACGACCCAAAACAGACTGACAATATAAGAAGGATCTGTGCAGGCGAACCCAACATGATTGGTACAGTATTACTCCAAACCACTATAGTTGCAGGGTCTGGATCCTTACTAGAAACAAAATGCAATTCAAACCTATAGACATACTAATTTCATGCAGAACTATTTAATGGGATTTGCATGAACATTTTCATTATATAATTATTGTGTGCGGCCTAACTACTCTGAAATCTGATTAGTATAACGCCCTATCATATATAATAAAATCCAAATTAAGTATTCGAATTCGCTTGCAAAATAATCACACATCATTAATTCTATTGCTAAATAAACCAGATAAGCAACATGGATGAAAAATTACATTAACTATCAAAGCAGAAAAATATAATTGTTCAGTAATGATTTTGGACACATGATGAGCTAGTGAAAGCATCCACTGAAATAAGGAGAAGACATTATATTTCATGTATTTCAAGATCTATTGAGAGTAGGAAGTGACCTGTGACAGCGAAATAGAAAGTTGACCCCATTTTCTTTGGAAAGTACCAGGATCTAGGACATCCTTGGGACTAAGATTCAAAGGAGCTGGAGCTGGAGCAGATGTAAATGCCAACCCAAGTAAATCATCAATAACATAAGTGGCTTGAGAAGCAGCTGCTGGCGCACCAGATTGAGGTTCAGACTGAGAGTATGAACCTATCAAAGACATTGAGGAACTATCATATTCTGGATCCTTGTATGCAGAACCATTTATCAGTGGCCCCTTATTTTCCTCTTTCTATGAGGTGCTTAGAAGTCAATCATTATCACTTGCTTCGTATCTCTGAGCAGGCACAACAGTGGCTGAAGATTCAAGACCAACCGGCAAATTTTCAACATCTTCTGACTATCATGTAGTGTGTTTGTTTGTATTTTTTATGCTGAGGTTAAATAAATTGTATTGGGTAAAAGCAAGTTATTTTAAGCATTTTAGGTCTAAACTATGTCAATTTAAGTTTTATTTTGGACAAAATAATGATCTTAGGTCTGATTTGATTGATTGTATTTATTTAGGAAAAATTAGGGGAACCATTAGCACCAGGGCTCAACACATTATCAAGTGTTTGCCTTGATTGCCACCATATCATGGGATCATAAAAATTCACATTCATGCAGCCATCCTGGTCATCCAACAACCTTATAAACTTTTTAGCCTCGGTATTAGGTTCCTCTTCATGATCATCATGGTTGGATTGTCCCATTTCTCCATCATTTCTTTCAAGATTATATGAACTAGGATGCATTTCTTCAAGAAGATCTAGCATCTCATCATCTACTTCATTATCCCCTTCATCATTATTGACTAAAGTATCTGAGTCAGACTCACTTTCATGCCCTGTCTCCCCATGATGATACCAAAGAGTATAACTCCTCAAAATACCATAAACCATCAAGTGTGTTTTCACCACATCACGTGGGATAGAAGAAGTATTAACACAACAAACACACGGATAACACCTCTCTTATTCATTAGAGGGAATGCTCACTTCCAAATAAATATAGAATAAGAAAACCAAGTGATGAGGCTTCATCATCATAACAAATTTTCTAAAAGATGCAGTGATATTTTAAAGAGAAGATATACAATTAGGTCACTCAAGCAAATACACATCTAAGTATCTTAGAGGTTGGCCTTTGGATAATTATATTGGAGGGCTAGGGGCATCTCATTCTTTGTGGATGTTTGGCATAAATTGTTGCTAGTAAACTGGTTTAACTGTCTGCACCCTGACTGATAATGTAGGCCCTAGTTATTTGGCACTAGTTCAATGAAAGGTTCCAACAGCTTATGTTCTTCATCAGAACATGATAGTCACAGTCCTACATCATCTAACACTGCCACTACTACCAAACACAGAATAAGACATTTGCAATCTCTTTGGTTGCATGGCTAAATAAGCCACCTTGATACCTTGCTTCTAGTCTGAACTGTATTAGTTGTTATGATAGATTAGTACAACTTATCAACTATTTGTCAAGGTTCTCACCTAAAATGAACCTAGTTGGAAATCCTAAATTAATCCATACAATAAAAAAGTATAAATACATGTTATGGGCTGGAGAATATGTAGAAATTAATGGTAGTTACACCCTTTTCAAGTTCCATACGATCTTCGATCTATATACAATGCTGACACCTTCATTCAGCGACACTGATACATCATTGATAACATGCAATCTAAGGTCAGTTTTAGACCCTTATGCACTTCTAGACAAGATGGAAGGGCTTGTTACCATAGAAAGAACCACAGACTTGCATACTCTACAGATCTAGGAGCATAAATGCCCCTGAGAATAATCTAGAGAAGTTGGTTTTAGAAGCAGGGAATAGCAATATAGGAGCTACACTCAGTAATAGGAGTCTCAAAACAAGTAGTAATAGACAGTGTTCCGATAGATGAAATGTAGAATAGATGTCACTCTTTCATATTTGGAAGGCAGCGCATCAAAATATGATTTCATCTCCTTCCACACCTAGCCATTTGATAAATTGGTTCCTTGTTCAATTCTTTTTCTAATTGTCAAGTTAGTCACATCAGTATGCCCTATGGCACTGGTAGGATTTTTATTTATAGAAGCTATAGAAAAGATCTATGATTTATATTTAGGATATAATGCCAACACCACATATGCTAAGACAAAAATTAGATATTAATACACGATGTACTAATTTTTTCAAGGTTCTCACCTCAAATGAACCTAGTTGGATGCCTCAGTTAATACATGAAATAATCAAATACAAACCACATTATGGACTGGAGAATGTATAAATTTTCAGTAGTAACTCCCTTTTTGAAAATTCGATATGATTTTCAATCTATCAAATGCTCACACCTTCATTCAATGACACCAATTCATTATAAATAACCTACAACCTAAGTTCACTCTCAGACCCCATGAATAATCTTCTAAACAAGCAATTCCAAAAGTATGAAATGAAACTAAAGGAATCATAGGAGTCTAATCAGATAGTATAAGGAGGAAATCCAATAGAATGAATGCAGATGAATGCCACTCTTTTGCATTTAAGAAATCTTAGGCAATGCAGCAAAGGATGAGTTTATCTCCTTCTCAACCTAGGAAATCTTAGGTTGTATTGGCATGTTTTACACCATATTTTGTTGTTTTCCAGTTCTCAGGCACACCAAAAGGCATAGATGGTTTCAATAACCAAAATATAAATTAGAATCAATGAGAATAAATATCATCATGTACACATGATCCTAGTTTCCTAAGGATATAATTTCACAAAAAAATGAATTGAATCAACAAACGATGGCATATTAGTGACATTCTGAATAATGTCATGATTTTTGAACTTTTGTGCTTGAGAAGGAAATTTTTAATCCCCTCTATTCAACAAAATGATCAATTTTCCCAAGTTGATGCTATTTCTTTTTGACCTCATAGCTCTTTTTTATTATTAATAATAGGAGTACGACCGCATTTATCTAAGGAAAAAAAGTCCCTACATTGTACACCGGGACAACTGGTAAACCCTACAACCTCATAAACCACCTGAATCATAGCATTTCACCGTACCTCTATTCATCAAGAGTCTCATGAGAGTCACCCTTATGCAAATGGTGAATGTTGTCCATCTAGCAATGGAAATTTCATTGTTAGGTGTTCCATTTACTTTGAAATGCATATGATTCTCAAGTATATGTCCTCCTATGTATTTTAACCCAAAGAACATCATGACCTCAACATAGGATGGAAATTTCAAAAACATAATTGAATGAAATTAATGGTAGTTGCTCCAACCCACTTTATGTGATATACAAGAAAAACATTACTTGTAGGAAAGAAAAGTGTTGGAGTAGTAGATGGATTAGTATGTCTTAACTCTCATCCACTATTTCTGGGATTAAGAGAGGCATTGTCTCTCCCTCTTCCATGCCCGTGACAAAGGCAACCCAGCTGTGAAAACCCAAAGAAGAACATGCATAGGATTTCCATAGTCAAACTAAGACATCCACTACAGTTGTGCAACAAACCTGACCCAACAACACAATAGCTTATTCCAGCAAGTAAAGTTCAACAAAACATTCTCATAAGGACAAGTCACATCTAAGGACAACCCAAAAGAAAAACTAGAGGCCACCTCACTTTGGAACATAGTAAGCAACTCAGCCCTCAAAGTTCAACCCTTGTTTCCCGGGGAAACCATGTTTATAGGTCGATAAACTTGTAGGGCATAACAGTGAAAAACTCTAGACAATGGAATATTATGAAATGCACATATTACAAAACCAAGTACACTACTAGAATTTGATATGATGTCAGCAGTCTGTATATAACAACTGGAGTCTGTAGACTTGGTAAATCCTCTAGTAATATAATACATCATAGGACATGACACAATACTCTAAAACAATAAGTAAAATAACATAGTGAATCATCTAGTACTGTAATACATCACAGGACATGAGATAGTACTCCATTAAGAATCACCTCATAGAATGGATGATCCCTTAGTGAACCCAGGAGAAAAAAGAATTTAAATTAGCCTTTTGGATTGGTATTAGAAGTGAAATAGACAACTACTTCAATAATGGTACAACATGATCTCGCTTGATGTCTTTGGCTATAGTTCTAAACCTTCATTAATGAGATGTCTTGACCCTAGTGGTGAATGTTTTCTGGATGATGTTCCACCATATGTCAGAATCACTATTCTGGATCATAGATTCGTAACTAAAATTTCCAAAGAGGCACTGAAGGTCACAGACCAATTATGCTCTAGATAGGGAAGTAGTTGGAGCCGCCAATGGGGGCTTTCATAGATGGCACATGATCCATTTATGTCTCACCCTGATAAGACACAAATGTAGTCTCTAGGTGCCCTCCTTTGGTTACTTCATACCTGCTTGAGCCGGCTGACACCTGGGTACCTCGCAATGGGAATGACACCAACTAATGATGGGTGGATAACCATGAAGGTCATCATAAGATTGTGCCTAATAGGTTGGGAGACTATGTAGGAGTACCATGTGACTATGAAGATCAATGGCAACACTGTTCTAGGATTCAAGGTAGAAATGAAGAGTGTGGTTGTGGTGGGGTCAGTGATACTCACAAGTTGTTTTATCCTCTTCGAGGAAGACCGAGATCAGAGTGAGGGTGAACATAAGACAACGCTCGCAGTAGGAAATATGATAGTTGGTATGAAAAGAACTGCTATTGGGAGAGGCACTTGGGCCCCCATAGATGGAGAGTATTCAATAGGTTTACCCGCTAATGAAAGTTGTAGGTCTAAATGGCATTGATGATGGTGATCTACCCAATAGGGTGTACCCATATGCTAGACAAAGTGGCATGGGGACACTTGATGCAGTCATTGGACAATTATTGGATGGAGCACAGGTTGATGCTCGGAGGATGGTTTTGATTATTTCAAGCTAAAATAACCAAACTGGAAGAGCAATCTAATTATAATAGACTTGATGAGTAAGCTTGCATTCAATAAGAACAATGCACGACCAAAAAAGGTGCACTTGAACTCAAATTTATAGTTGAAGAGATCCTGAAAACAATACACCATCCTACAAAAACATACATCCATTAGAAGGCATTAGTTAGGGCCCTCTTTGGAATACGAAAAAATAGATTCTTATTTGTTTTTCATTAATATTTTTCACCTTGATAGCTGCACATGCCAAAGTTTACATAACCATACCTTTCTACATGCCCTTTTGGGCATTTAGGATATAAAAGTTCTATAAAGGTCTGTGATATATCATACTGGTTAGGACATAATTGGATATCTATATTATAACAGTTCCCAAAAAATCATTTATTTATTAGTACAAAAATCGTTCCAGATTGAACCATATAATGTGTGGATTATTGTTCCAGATTAAACCAAACACTGCTGTTTCTTTTTCATTTTGAAATCAACAATAAGTTCATTACGTATCCACAATTTCAAAGATGAAAGTGTATAAAATTATGAAATCAATATTATTTTAAATGTATATTGTAGGATTAAAACATAATCTTCTAGGGTCATGTTTGATTTAAACGAGATTGTATGTTCTATTCAAAATTTCCACTTGTTTCTAAGTTGAAAAATAACACAGTTTTGTAGGGAAGACAGAGACAAAACGGACATACCCTGTGGCTACACTTGAAGTAAACATGAATCTGATCACAGTGTTTGCTTCCAAAGTTCCTTCCTACCTCATGTCTTGGTTCCACAACCCTTCCTCCACCCTTGGATCACCTGTTGGACACTGCTGGCTACTGCGGAAAATAGAGAGGAATGTATATCAATTAGGAAAGAGATGAGTGCGGGATGAGGAGCACAATGGATGCCTCCTACGACTTTGCTTGTAGTTGCTTCCTCTTGCAATAGATCGTCCGACGGCTGCCCTGCTACGGAACAACACTTGCCTCTCGATTCACGCCTGACTTTTGTGGCGCTGCCCTCCTGGATCGGCCGTCACCATCTCTTGTACATCTCTAGCTGGGAATCCGCAAGAGATCGTAGTACCGTCGGGAGGAGGCGGAGGGGTTGCGGAGTGGGCTAGAACAGGGTCACTGCGCATGGAGATCGGTAGTATTGGACGAACAGACGTTCGAGGCGGAGTGGGAGCCAGAGCGGAGCGCTTTGTGGCTCTAAGGGATTGGAGTCAATGGGCATCAGTTGTTGATCGCACGGGCCACGGAGCTTTTTGCGTGTGATGGCGGGGGTCAGGCGCGGGAGGGGAAATTTTGGCCCGATATTTTGAGTTATTTTATTTTCTTTTTAGATGATAAAAAATCAAATTTAGGTAGTAGGATGACATTTTAAAGAAAAATGACATAGTACTTAGAGAGAGAGAGAAAATTAGCGACGGAATGGACTACATATTTGTGATGGATAAAAAATTTGGTCGTTAATAATAGTATTAATAACGACCACAAAATTGTGTTGTCACGTTTGGAGTAACAATTACGACAAACTACATGTGTCGTCGCTATCTTGGTCGCTAAATCCTTCCTTTCTTGTAGTGACAGGCTGAAAGAAAAAAAGAAAAAAAAACTATAAGCGTATATGTTACCAGGATAGTGCTGCTTCAACATGTTATTTCTCACCATTAACTTATTTATTTATAATATAATTAGTAAAATTACTGAGGTACAAACGCGCCAACCCAATGAGTTGGCGGCAGCCATGAAGATATAGATGTTCTCGTATCTTCTGTATACACTTCAGGATATTGCACTCCTTGGCTGCCACCATGCTTATAGCTACAAGCCTACAATAGTAGTTGAGTTGCGCATATGATCCAAAAATTAAACATAAATCTTGTTTATAATAACAGCTAATGTAATACCAACACGTCGTACGAGATGAGACATAATCTAAGCAAAATGACGCAGACTTTCTCCACTAAGAACATTGGGGTTACCGCATTAATAGAAATTTATTTATTATGGAAGTTCTTCAAGAAAAAGCTAAAGATAATGGGTTGTGGCGTCGATTCAAAATGAGCCTCCTTTCTTCCTCCCAATCAACAGAACGAGAAGGACTGCAGCGACATGACCCCATGGTTCTAATGGTTGGGGTGGGCAGACTTATAAACGAATATCTATCCAAGTCACTTTCAGACCCGGCAACCACACATTTATATGTTTTTACAGTGTTTTATGGGAAATTCCCCCCGAAAGTATGTAATGTGTATGTAGATCTGTTCGCCTGTCCAACCGTGTCCTCTAGTTTTGGAGGACAGCGTGTGGCTGAAATTGTTGTGGGAATATAGGGGCACACGTACAATGAGCTTGTTAATTGTGTTCTGTATATTCACGATAATGTGACTTGTTATTGTAAGCTGGGAGAGGTTGTCTTCACCGCATCTTTCTCAACCCGGCATTCAAGATCTTACATGATGCTTGAATTCATTTATTTCCTTTGGGATTTGCTAATCTGGTTCAGCACTAATCAACCTATTCTAACCTTGGAGGTGAGGCTGTTCTTGCTATTATATCTGCACCACTGTCACTATTCCCTTCTCTATTCACTACTACATCTACTTTGAGGCCGCTACGTTCGACCCATCTTTCCTGTTGCAGTTGAAAGATTGTTCATTATATATTTTAAACAAATACTTATGATATATCCCTCAACTCTTGTGAACTTTACTAGAGTCTACCAGAGAGAATAACTTTACAACAACCGAACAGATAAAATATTATAGAATCGAGACGGGCATCATATGTAGTTCCACGTATACCACGTAATTGAGTGAAAACAAGGATTATGAATACTACATTGTTACGCTATTTACCACTTGCTGCATCTGATAATCCCGACGCCCATAAACTAGATTAGCTTAGTTTGTTAGTATTAGCAAATAACACGGCATGTGCATGAGGTTGTTTGTGCCATGATCGTTTCTTCCGTTGTGTTAGCTAGTTGTTAGGCTGACGTGTGCGTATCGTGGGATGATCATGCGTTCATGGCAGCAATGTAGGAAGGTGGGCGAGTAATCGTGTATGGTGTGGCCGATTAACTCGGATATGCCCCTAATCTCTCTCGTTCATTTGTACGCAAATGTTCTTAGATTATATAAAGGCAAGAACAGAAAAGCTGTAAAGTTAACGCAGCACCAAAACCATCGTGTTCATCGTGTGTGCTAATCGTATATTGAGTTGGAGGTCTAACAAGTGGTATCAGAGCCTCACTCACGAGGATCGTTGGGAGCCATGGCGGGAAGCAACGACGGTTCTGACGGAAGGGCAACCAGTTCAGGATCAAAGTCTCCCTCGCGCACGCCGCCACGGACACGGCCGCGCGGGCGTAGCTGTGTGAGACGGGGCGGAAAAAATGTTGTCGTCCACGAATGCGTCTTCCGGGAAGCTGGGAGCAGCAGTCACATCGTCTACCCAACACTAACGTCCACAAATTATGTTGAGTGGGCGTTGGTCATGAAGATCAACCTGCGCGCGCAAGGTCTCTGGGATGCCATATCCGGCACGGACGAGCCGGGTGATCGCGAGGACATGGCGGCGCTATCAGCGATACTTCGAGCGGTACCACCGGAGATGGTGCCGGTTCTCACAGTCAAGGAGACGGCGCAGGAGGCCTGGGAGGCCATCAAGATGATGCGTATGGGGGTGAACCGCGTTCGAGAGGCAACAGCGCAACGCCTGCGCAAGGAGTTCGAGCAGATCGCTTTCAAGGATGGCGAGTCCCTCGACGCCTTCGGCATGCGGATCACCGACATCGTCAACAACCTGCGCTCTCTGGGCGACACCGTGGAGGAGGTAAAAGTTGTCCAGAAATTCCTACGTGAAGTGCCCGATAGGTACTCGCTGATTGCCTGTTCGATCGAGATGCTTCTCGACCTCAACGGCATGACCATCGAGGAGCTGATTGGGCGTCTACGCTCGGCCGCAGAGCGGTGCTCGATCGGCGGCACAGATGGCTACGGGAGCCAGCTACTCCTCACGGAAGAGGAGTGGGTTGCACGCGGGAAGCAACGGGAGCAAGGGCAGGGCTCAGGCTCCAGCGGAGGCGGCAGAAAAGGGAAACGCCACAGCAAGCAGCAAAATCGGGGGCGTGACAATGATCGTCGCGACTCACGTGACTCAAACGGTGAGCGTGACATGTCACGGTTCAAGTGCTACAATTGCAACAAGATGGGTCATTTCTCCAGGGACTGCAAGGAACCCCGGCGTGAGCGCAAAGGGCAATCGCAGCGCGCACATCTGGCGAAGGTCGAGGAGGACGAACCAGCACTCCTACTTGCGCGAGCGTGCACCCTCAGTGACGACGACGGCCCATCATTGCTGATGGCAATTGTCACAGACCCACTGCTGCTCACGGCGCGCGTGGATGTGCCAACGACACAGGTAATCGGGGCTGCCAATAGGGCTGTCAATGGGGAGGGTATGGGGAGGGTAAGGTCTTACCCTTACCCTTACCCTCTTTGGGTAGCGGGTAAGGGTAAGGGTAATTATCCTTTTCAGCAATCCCTTTACCCTCCCCTTACCCTTACCCTCTTCTCCGTAGGATAAATGGGGAGGGTAAAGGGTAAGCGGGTAATTTTAACAAAAAAGAATTTTATACACATTGTGTGTTGATTTTTAATAATTTTATAACTAATTTATTGATAACAACATATAAAACATTATATCTAATTCCAAATCATATGTTTCTCCGTGTAAAGTTAAGTCAATTCACACAATAACAATTTTTTATGCATAAATCATTTTTTTCCTTTGTATAAGTATGCATAATCTTTATATCATGTGCGGGTAAAAGGGTAAAAGGGTATGGATAATGTCTATACCTTACCCTCCCCTTATAGTATAGCGGAGAAATGGGGAACGGGTAAACGGGTAAAGGATAATAAAATCTCTACCCTTACCCTTACCCTCCAGGGTATGAGTAAGGGTAAATGGATAATACCCTCCCCATTGACAACCCTAGCTGCCAAGCACGTCGACCTAGTGGAGGAGCAAGTGTACCTCACCAAGGACGGACACCGTGACGACTCGTGGTTCTTGGATACAGGCGCCAGCAACCACATGACGGGCTACCGGTCCGTCTTCGCCGAACTGGACACCGCCGTCAGCGGCACGGTGAAGTTCGGGGAAGGGTCGGTGGTGGACATCAAGGGGCGCGGCACGATTCTGTTTGAGTGTGCCAACAGCGAGCACCGCGCCCTCACCGACGTCTACTACATCCCTCGCCTCCGCAGCAACATCGTGAGTCTCGGGCAGCTCGACGAGAACGGGTGCCAAGTCCTGATCTACGACAGGCACCTAAAGCTCTATGATCGGCGACAACGCTTGCTCGCCAAGGTGGCTAGGGCGAAGAATCGGTTGTATGTGGTCAAGCTCAACATTGTGCAGCCAGCTTGTCTCGCAGCACTCCACGACGACGACGCCTGGAGGTGGCACGCACGGTACGGCCACCTCAACTTCGATGCGCTCTGAAAACTTGCACGCCACGGCATGGTGCGCGGATTGCCGCAGATCGATCACGTCGATCAAATATGCGATAGTTGCTTGGCTGGGAACCAGCGGCGTGTACCTTTTCCTCAGCAGGCAAAGAAACGCGCTGAAGGCCTACTCGATCTGGTGCACGGGGATCTTTGCGGTCCCATTACGCCGGCAACACCCGCCGGCAGACGCTACTTCTTGCTTCTCGTCGACGACTTGAGCCGCTACACACTAGTACAAAACTAACTGATATTGACACAACTGTGTGCCTGAATACCAATTAATTAGACACAATCTGAAGCCAAATCTGAAACATGTGTCAGTTTCAGAGTGTCCAGGGGATCCAAGTCAATTAAGTGGAAAAATTTGTCACACATGACGAAGCCGAACACACGTATGTGTCACTTCAAAGGAACACCAACTGCCACCAACTGCCAAACTAAAGCAGCATATGTGTGTGTCAATTTGTGCTACCGCTGCATTCAGAAATTTCGTGTTGCTACTAATCACTTATGTTGCTGCTACTTGAATAATGTTTTTGCTGCTGCTGGAACGTTGCAAATGCTACATATGAAAATTTTAAGTTGCTGGTGTTACATACAGAAATTTAGATTGCGTTTTCTTTATAAAATGATTATGCACCGACATAAGATCTGACCAAGCACAAAGTCCATTCAAAATACCACGATATAACAGTTTCAATTTTATATCAACAACCATTTTGTTTAATCATACATGTGAATATCTTTTGTCCCATGCTCATCCAGTTTAGCAAAGAGCTACTACATTTACAAGAACTTGTTAGAACGTGGAGTACATATCATTAAAAGGGAAGTTTAAAAGCAAGGTGAGTCCAGGACTGCATTGACATCCAAATCAGAACAGAGAATCAACATGCAGCTTTCACATATTTCATCTTTGAAGCCAGGAGAATAAAAAAGTCATGATCTGATGCCATCAAGTGAGAATAAAAAAGTCATGATCTGATGCCATCAAGTAACATGTCTGGCCATCGTTGGATTGCTGCCACCAAAAAAGGAAGAGACCTGTAAGAAGTAAACTCCAGTTATGGATCAAAACAATGATTTGTACCAATAAATCATAAGCATAATTTCTAAATACATCAAAGATGTATGCTTGATAAGTAAAAGAAAGTTATTACTCTCTAGAGTTTCCAGATTGATTCTCTATCCCAACTAAAATAGTACAGGAACAAAATAATAACATTTGTAAATTACTTCAATGGTACACCAGATATCATTTCTGAATGCAGATATAGTAACATCTGTAAATTACTTCTATGGTACACTAGGCATGGATGGGATTCTATTCGTAAATGATACTGTTTCTCACGTTTGGTTCAGCCTAAGCATGGGATCCATCATATCTAAATAGGGCTATGTATATCGTATATGTCAGATTAGTAAAAGATGCACTATCTCCTGCAATTTCCAAACCAACCACACAGAGATAAATATAAATGTGACCAACAAATCAGATTCACGGTCTGCATTACGTACGTTGTCGTCCTGGCTGGCATCTACATTCTTTCACACAAAACTTTACCTTGGATAAGTTGAGCCTTTCCTAATGAAAGTGAGCGAAAGTTCCCAAAACGCTTCTGCCTTCTCCCTTAGCTAAAATGTATCAATTCCATAGATCCTCAAGAGGATACGACCACAAGAAATCTAGTTTGTTTCTTAGTTTGGCATTTAGGTTTCTTTCAACATCGTTCATGTTGGCGTAATCAATGGACAATGCCACAACGCAGCGCGATAGGAAAACAAATAGGTAAGAGCAGCGACAACTTCCTTGAGTCTAAGTATGTCCTTAAAAAAAATCCAATATGTGATGATATTTTTCTCGTCTGTAACCATAGTAAAGACTAAAATTTTAGTTCATTTTCATTGTTTGTCCCTTCCAAGCCCATCCTTCTTTACATCCCATTTATTTCATTTCTCGCCAACCAAACAGGGCCTGATGCATGTATTGGGAGAAAAATACTTAGTGTATGCAATCTAATTATTTAAATTAGTCAATTAACCATTATTATGAATAGCATAAAACTAGTTTGGTTTGACTTCATAAACAAAACCAACAATTGTGGTTGTTCCTTGACTAGTAGCTAGCAGAGCAACAATTGGTGAGTAGCAATGGTGAGGTGATATTGCTTTCCAACTTTTTTTGGAGGAAGCCCTTTGATTTTCTCTTTGCAGAGGATGAACATGGCAGAAGAGGAGGGGTAGAGAAACAAAATATGTAGTGGGATGGCTACCATTGGTTAAGGCCTCTCTTGTCGTGGCGACGTGTAACAAGCACACCCAATAAAAAAGAGCAAGGGCTGTTTTTAAGACAGACAAACATGAAAGGGTGGAGAAGAAGGGAAGATTGTTGTAGTGGAAGAGAAAGATTATAGAAACAAGAGTGAAGTCGGTGTATGCCAATGGTTAAGTCTTCTCTTAGTAGTTGCTCTTGTATTGACAACACGTAATGGTCAATCCCAATAAATAGAGGACTAAAATGGGTATAACCGTATAAGAATTCGATTAAACATGAGAATGTATTCCCTAGAGGACTATAATCTCCCGTGAGGAGGAGGAAGCGTGTAGATGCCATTATTTCACTTGAGAAGGAGTCAATTGCAGGCCATGACCCTACTTTAGAAGCCGAAAATGATTAGAAATATTAGGAGTCGTGGTTTTGAGACTTGTAACTCCCTCCAGAAGAATGCATTTTCCAAATGAACTCAGATCAGCCCTCTTATGAACCCAAATCAGCCCTCTTATGAACCCATATCAACCTTTTTATTAACTGTGATCACCCTCACACACCCTGCATTTTGATAGAAACTCACCACCATCCTTAGGCAATATAGGAGTTACTCTTCTTATTGTCATCTAAAAAAATTCTTTGTATCATGACATGAAAATTGTCATATTGAATCAAAAACAATGATTATATTGTTGTTTAAGCTACTTGTATATGGAGTATTACATCTATGCAGATGTACAAGAAGAGATAACAATAAAATATGATTGTGTAGATATTTATATATATGGGTGTGCTCTATCTAGATATTTATATTTTAAGACATGCAATATTGCAATCAAACATTGTTTAAATAGTAATAAAATATGAATTCTTCATTATTCAAACAACAGATACAAACGCTACACCACTGCATAAACTAAAAATCTTAGAATGATTAATGCACTAATTTAATTAATAACCATCATACACAAAGGAAAATATAAAAGAAGACATTAAGCAATACCTCAAGCACATCCATGGAGTCAACTTTTTACTCATAAACTTGCAACGGAAGGCCGATTGGAGCTACACAACAAAATAACTATCCTGATTTATATTTATTTTAACTCTAAACTATACAATATGTAAATGTACAGATTTAAGACAATAGTATATTATAAAAAATCAGGTAGGCCAATGTACGAATTAAGCATATGATTTCTGCTAAGATTATTGGAAATAAAATGTAAGTTATCGTACAAAAATAAAAACAACAACAACATTTAAATGTCAGTTCAGATCTGACTTCAATTCCACTCAATCTTTATTGCAGCGTGATTGCTACACACAAGCATATAATTGTCCTATATTGTAAGAACCATTCAATGTGTTTCTATGACTATGAAATTCGGTTTAATTAATAGGTGATACCATTAGGTCTAAGGGAAAAGGGAATGTGGAATTTCATCTTTAATAGTTCTATCAAGGTGTAACAATCGCATGGGTCAACTGAAAAATTTGATGAGGTTTCTAAACAACTATTTACTAATTATATATTTCTTGGCATTGAAATAAACTAAAGCAACTTCTTTGGAATTGCTTAGGCATAAAAGAACACATCATATGTCAAAAGAACCAAAGAAATAATTTATAATAGTCTTGTCAAGTAAGAAAGATTTATATGGGAACTTCTAAGAATGTTACTTGTGAAATAGATCTCATGTCTATATATTTTTTATAATGAACTTGTAGAAGGCTTTTGATCTGGATATTACTAGAAGTGCTCTATTAAAAAGTAACTTGAGCACATGTTTTCCAAAAAGGACATGATCTTCTTTGTGGAAGCCTACTAGTTCTCATAATGAGGTGGGAAAATGTGATGATCAAACTTGTATAGGGTTTCTGATCTAGATCTTACTAAAAGCACCCTATCAAAAAGTTACTGGAGCACATGTTCTCAAAGAAGACATGATCTTCTTTGTGAGGTGACAAACGTGATAATCAAACTTGTAAAGAGGGATGCTGATCTTGATCTTACTAGGAGTGATCTATCAACAAGTAACTTGAGCATATATTCTCAAAAGAGGGCACAAACTTCATCATGGTAGCCTACTAGTTCCCATAATGTACATATAATCTTAAATGTCACACAAGTAAATTCATATATGTACACATCATATATTCAAAAATTAAATATTTGAGTTATATGTATATGTCTACTAGGAGTTATGATGTTAATATCATAACCTTGATGCTCAACAAGTAAACTAAGCACATCAACAAGTGAAGAAGAAATGAAGGCATGCGATGCACCATAATCATATAGGACTTTAACACTTTGATCATGAATGAAGCAATACCTTCTATGACCTGATCTGGCTTGCCACCCTCTGCCTCCATCACTAAACATGCGAGCATGCCTCTTCTCTCTAGGAGCATCAGCTACAACACCTAGCCATCATAGCCTCCTTGTTGAAGGAACTTAAGAAAATCCCTCTTGATATGACCCAACTTCCTGTCAAAACCTCTTTTCTCTCAGGGTTTTTCCCATAATTGCATTGATGATCTTAAACATGAAGAGGTAAATTCTTTTAACTGGTCTGATCTTAACGTGAATCTTATTGTAATTAGTGCATATATAAATACCTCTTATGCATTAAGGTGTTTACAAAATAACATATGCAATATGAACTTTAAACATGATTAAGGAAGCAAAACTTAATGAATGAAGTATATCCAAACCCAAGGCATCAAAAACCCAAAATTTTGGTCTTCTTGTAGATTCCTAATCTCAAAACTTTAGCCTTCTTGTAATTATAACCCAAAATCCTAATTCTTATCTCATAAATCCTAATTAGGTTAAGTATTAAAATTCGAGAAACCATAGTCAGAATCATGACTCATAACCTAGCCCAATGGATAGATCTCAAAAAAGTCGATTTAAAACCATATATTACTCGACCCCATAGGATGATACACTGATCATATGCCTTATAGGGGGTATTATTGTAAAACAAAAACATTACAAAACTTACCAACAACCACCCGATATCATCCTATCTAAGTTCGGCTAATAAAATCATGACACGTGAATAAAGCTACAGTACTTGGCTCCTTTCACCCCGACACCCAAATCCTTCTACCTCTACAACTATTGATGGTGCAGACAACCTAAGTTGCTTGGCACCACCGTTCCTCCTCCTAGGGACAACTTGACCAAGGAACTCCCCACAGACTCCATCATGCCCAGGTATCACTCGACGATGGTTCCTGGGAGTACTCCGACTAGAATGATGTCCAGTGGGATATCCACAGTAGTCTGAGTAAGGAAGACACCTCCTACATGGCTAGGAAAATAACTCGCGGTCTGGTACCAAATCAATGACTCAAGCAAAAGAGACATGAGGTTGCCTCCACTGGGTTTGTGTGGGTCTACCCAAGTCAAGGAAACCAGTGCTCTATGAGCAACATCACACAAGAAGACCATTATGTAGCCATGTCATGGTCGGTGGCCAAAGTAGAAAAAAATCAGTAGATGAACACAAGGCATCAACAAGGAAACTCTAAAGCAAAGGAAACATTCGATTCACCACGATTGTCTGGAAGTCAGAGAGGAAAAACTAGAGCGAAAACCTGCACAAGACGGCCCTGCAACCCTCCCCATCCCCTACAAGGTGAGGGGTTTGTCAACCTAGTGCCTGACTAAAACATGGCACATACAAAGGTTGCAGATAAAAAGAACAAGGGTTCAAGAAACTTACTACAATTGTGATTGTGTTGTGTTGCAAGAGATTGACAAGCCAAGGGGCTAACACCAAAGATGAAAGTCGTGTAGGTGGAGGTAAAACCAGGTCTTTCTTCATGAATTGGCAAAGCGCAAGGGTCATGCACCAACCGAAGATGCTTCCAAAAAGGCTGAAGCGGTGTTTTAAAAATCGGTATGTGCGGCCGCTTAGGTGCGGACCTCCAACAGAACCGCATACTGGAAATCTCTTCAAAAAGTGGACCAGGCCACATAATTGGTTGTACGGCCACATACAAGGATGATTAAACCCCGATTTTCAGTTAGACATATTCTTATTTCTTCTTTTATACATTTACATTCATCTATGTTTGTTTAAATTTAGATTATAGTGCATGTTTGTATTTATTTAAGTTGTGATGATTGCAAACCAGAAAGGAATTCAGAGAATCCAATGAGAAGCACTCCCCTAGGGTTTGGGAGCCATGGAGGCGGCAGAGGCGGCGGCCGTGGAGGCCGTGGCCTAGGCTCATCGTCGTCTCATGATCGTTCCTCTAAGGGAAGTCTCACCTCTGCCCCGCCCGCCAGCGACGGCAACCCTGCCGCCGGTGCCGACCCAGACCACGACAACCCTACTGTTGAGGACTCCATGCAAACGGAACAGGTCGATGGAGCTACGGCTTCTGTTGCAGGCCCAGCTCCTGACACAAGGCCGGCTCCCGATGCTGTTCCGGCTCGTCGCAGCTATAGAGACGCTCACGTTGGGAAAGATCACAGGCTTCTGTCCTATATTAACCCTACCTCGCCGGACACCCTCACGGCAAAAGATATCCAGGTTGACCTCTCGGGCGTCCTCCCCGTCTTCTCCGTCAAGCACGAATCCATCCAGCCTTTGTTGGCCCCCTGGCAGTTCGCCGTTGTCGTTAAAGCCATAGGAATCATGTTGGGGTTTCAAGCCCTCGTCAATAAGATCAGCGTGCTATGGCAGCCGACGGCTTAGTTCCGCATCATCGATCTTGATAATGGCTACTACATTATTCAGTTGGGCAACTGGGAAGACTATGAGAAGGCTCTACTAGGGGGCCCTTGGACGATATTCGGTAACTACCTGACCGTCCAATCTTGGTCTCCTTCCTTCAGGCCATCGGAGAAGATACCATGCAAGATGGTGGTCTGGGCTAGGGTAGCCGACCTCCCTATGTTTCTCTATCAGAATCAACTTCTCATTAATATCGATAACTCCATCGGCAAGACCATCAAGGTGGATGCAAACACCTTGCTGGGTAATAGGGGGAAGTTCGTGAGGATCGCCGTTGAAGTGGACACGCAGAAACCTCTCCTGCCAGCCATCTTCATCAATGGGGAGTACTTTCGTCTCGAGTACGAGAACTTGCCTCACTTCTGCCTGAAGTGTGGTCGTCTTGGCCATATAGAGGACGAGTGCAAGCACGGCTCCTCCACTCCAAGCGACCTAGCATCTACGTCTATCCCAATTCCTGTTCCGGCTGTTACATACTCCGAAACTATCCACACCAAAATGCCGGACCGGCGGAAGCCACCCGCTGTTGGAAGAAATGCTAGTGAGAGCAAATCCTCTAAGCCGTCGAGCGACCCGAAAGCCACCACGGGCACTCCCGCTGCTTCCCCGGGGTAGGCGAGTGACGATGATGGCTTCCAGCCCATGTTAAGTAAGAAGGCTAGACAATGACAATGTCAGAAGGAAGCAGCCGCGGAGGCAGCCCAGGCTGCAGCGCCGCCTGCCACGCCCACCGAGCATGTGGCAAATACCTCTGTCAGGCTCACCGAAAACAACGTTAGCGAAGGAAGGGAGCCCCGTAATGACCATGATGGCGAGTTCCAGTTCCAGGCTCAAGCACCAACCAACCCGGCGGCTCCCGCCAAACAGATCGCGCGTCACCATAGAGGGGACAACGGCTACGTTATGCTGAGGAATAGGAAGATAGTGTTCCAAACAACACAAAGTCCTGATCGTGTTCGGAAAAAAGGGCGGGTCGAGGATGCGCCAGCCCAAACAGATTCCACCCCCCCAAGCAAAGCGTGTGCTAGAATTCCAATAGCACCTTGAAGGTGTAATACAGGAATTATGAGCAGTAGATTTGCATACCGCTGGCCACAAGCAGATGTTGCTACCAACACACCTGGCAGTTGGAACCTTATATGGAAGACAAGGCTGTCGGAACGCATCCGCATCTTCCTATGGTTATTCCAGCACAAGGCACTCCTTACTAACGCTGAGCGTGCTCGCCGGCACGTGGATGTCGATCCACTCTGCCCTATCTGCAATAATGCTGCTGAAACTCTCCTCCATGCTCTCTGTGACTGTCCGGAAGCTAAGAAAACATGGAAAGAACTCATCGCTGACAACTCACATTTTGACCTCAGTGAGAACGACTGGATCACTTTCTGCATTCACTCGACCATGGGGGACAACCACAGGGTGAGCCTTTGTGTTGTCACCTGTTGGTACAACTGGAGTCTCCGTAATAAGTTTGTCCATGAACGACATGTCACCCCGCTTGCTAGCCGTGTCAAATTCATCACTGAACGCTGCCAGTCCATCCATAAAGCCTGGATTAGCTCTCAGACACCCAGAAGATCACAAAGTATTACTTTCCCTCCTCACCAACAAATTGTGATGGTGGATGTCGCTTATTGGATTCAAAATGGCCACGCAAGCCTGGGACTCTTCATCCGCAGTAGTATAAGACAGGATACCTTCTTCACAGGTCTCCCTACGGTGACCTGTTCAAGCTTGGAGGCTGAGATTAACTTGCGATCTTCCATGCAGTGACTGAATGCAAAAAGATGAACCTGGGAAGCTATCTCATTCTATCTGATTCCAAGCAGGCAATCGCTTGCTTAACCGGTAAGAGCAATGGCAGACTGAAACCTCTTCTAAGCAGATATCGGGCGCTCAGAAGCAGTGATAGTAACCTTCTCTATTATGTCCCTAGAAACCTAAACACTATTGCCGATGGCTTAGCCAAGAATGTTCTTCGTTCTAGGCATGCCTTTTCGATGTCCCAGCAGCCATGCTGGCTGAACTGTAATGTCCAAGAGTCAATTGGTAACTGTCCACCTGTTTTAGGGCACAGGATGAATAAATAGGCCCTATTTTCCCAAAAAAAAAAGTATTAGCATCTTGCATAATTTCTTTAAAGTTTTTAATACTAGAATCATTGTGTTATTGATTTATGTTAGTGGAATCATGGGCTTCATGAACCTCCTTGTAATTACTCATCATATCGCTTAGCATATTCAAGATCTCAACATTGTTTGTGACACCTACATTATGCTTCCTAATATTTTTGTTGTGATATTTTCATATTGTATATTTTGTCAAAGAAACCATTGCATAAGACATGATGTCGAATAACTTCTTAGTACTAATAAATTGCGTTCTCAAATATTTTGCAAGGACATAACTCTTCAGAGTTTGGGCTATCTTTAAATGCAAATCTTAGAAAAATTCAGCCCTTCATGGAAGGAAGGATCATTAAGCATGTAATACTTAGAATTGCATCTATACATCCAATTCTTATCTTTAATAAACTCATTTTCAAATTCTATGACGCCTTCAAACAATAAACAAGAATTTTAAATTAACCAACAAGTATGCATCATTCAATACAGAAAAGATAGATTTTTTTAATAAAGCTAAAAATAAAAACACAAAAGCATAGAAAATAAAACTAAATATATATGAAATATAACAAATAGAAAGAATGGGGAAAAAAAGAAATTTGCAATTTTACTAAACACCTTCTAGCACCCTCACACAACCCAAAGAAAACCCAACAGATTTTTGTTGTGAAATAGAGAAAAAAAGTTTCAAGAATGGATTAGCTATTAAGAAATGACTCTCTAGCAACAAAAAGAGTCGTAGCTGGTAGTTACAACTTCAAGCCGAATAGAAACTCACTAGAGAATCACATGTAGTAAGATGATACAGTTTTGCTTCAAGTAGATAAGTGAGATCCATGAAAATAGAAAGATGTACTGACTTAAAACATTGCAAACTAACTGTAATATGTATAGCAATTATAGACAATAGAAAAAATCATGAATGCATTCAACAAGAGGGGGGGCTTCTATAATGTGTCGAGCTTAGACCTTGGGCCTCAAAATAGGGCATTACACTCTATATGTGGTTAATTTCAGCCTCATTAATCAAATGTTTAGTTGTTGAAAAGGAATAAACATAAATAAAACTGGAATGCATAGCTTCTTGTTCATCCTTACACATAGCCATACTTTTGGCACAATCTCTTATAGACGATGCAATATGACCTGATTTTAACTATTGTTGTACGTTGGTTGTTCTAAAAAAGAATAAGAAACACTAATGGGTGGAAGGACAAAATTTGAGTAGAATAGGGGAAAGAGCTTAGAGGATGGTTGCAACAAATAGAAATGGGTTCCGAGAGATGAATCAGTATGGTAAGAAGAATAGGAGTAATATTAAATAGTTCTTCCTTAATCTCACGTTAGACATAAAGAAGGATTTTTTAATCATACCTGAAGAGGAAGAGCAGAAGACAGCCAAGAAATTTTGTCAAGACGAGCTCTGTGACTTGTTCTGCAGCAGGGAACTAATCAACCTTCTAAATATTAACCTGGTCACAGGTGATTCGAGTTGCTACAAGTAACAGGAGAGCACCGATCTTTGGTTTCCGAAGACCGAGTCCCTCAGCGGAAAATGAGAGTATCACCCCACAATTGGGGCTGGGGCGGAGGAGGTCGGGTTGGAGACGGGTAGAGTCGATGAGGCTAGGAACGAGGAGGAGACAAGTTAAAGGCAGAAGGAAGACGATTGTAAGAAGCAGCATGCAAAAGGATGCCAAACAAACACCGTGGAAGAGTACCGAAGAAACGCGGTGGAAGAGCTTCGCACGCACGCGACAGGGAGACGAACAGAGAGGCAAGCACGCGAAAGGGGAAATTGCGGAAAGGCCAAGGCAAATTGAAATATGTACTAAAAATATTTGCTCAATTGGCGGGCCAGATTGGCGGGACTGGTAGCCGGACTAGGTGGGAAAGTTAGGCCCACAAAATTGACACAAGCTGTAATCCATTTTAAACTTGTGTCATACTATTTTAAAACATGTGTCGCATTACAACCATCTTTCCAGTAGTGACATGTGGCTGACATTACTCACAACAAAGGATCAGGCGGCCACAGCTATCAAACGCTTCAAAGCCAGTACTAAGGTGGAAACTGGGCGCAAGCTATCGCTGCTCCGAACGGACCGCGGCGGCGAATTCACTGTGGGCACATTCGCTGAGTACTGCACCAACAAAGGGATCGGCAGACAACTCACAGCACCGTATTCACCGCAACAGAATGGTGTTGTTGAGCGCCGGAACCAGACAATCATCTCCACCACGCGCAGCCTCATGAAGGCCAAGGGAGTTCCAGCAAGGTTTTGGGGTGAGGCGGTGTCGACCGCCATCTATCTCCTAAATCGGTCACGAACTAAGAGCGTCGATGGTAAGACTCCCTATGAGGTATGGCATGGACACAAACCTGACGTAAGCTATCTACGCGTTTTCGGTTGTGTGGCACATGTGAAGGTGACGAAGCCACACCTCTCCAAGCTTGATGATCGGAGCACGCCGATGGTGTTCTTCGGCTACAAGCCCGGTTCAGCGGCGTACCGCACCTACGACCCAGCTGGAGATCGCCTGCACGTCACACGCGACGTGGTCTTCGATGAGAACGCACGGTGGGACTGGGAGAAGACGGGCGGCACGAAGGACACTGCTCCTTTCCACGTCGACTACTTCTACCCCGCCACGAGCACAGGCGGGAGCACTGTGGGGACACATGAGAACTCAACGACGACGATGCCCAGTCCTGCCACAGGGAGGAGTTCTCCGTCTTCTTCGGCTGCCACGGAAGTATCGACAGCCAGTCCTGGCACCACGGCAGGGGACATTGGAGCATCGCCTCATCCACTACATCCGATGACCACGCGCGCACGTGACGGCATCGTACAGCCAACCACCGCTACGAAGACTACGTAATGGCAGCGGATGTTGAGGCTTGCGAGAACGAGATATGTCTCGTCACAACAGAAGAACCTGCCAGCACTGATGCCGCTCTTGAGGAAGAATGTTGGAGGTGTGCCATGGATGATGAGCTAGCATCGATCCAAAACAACAACACGTGGGAGCTTGCTACACTCCCAGCTGGACATCGAGCCATCGGGCTTAAATGGGTCTTCAAGGTGAAGAAGGACCCTGTAGGACATGTGATTAAACATAAAGCCCGCCTCGTCGCTAAAGGGTATGCTCAGAGACAAGGGGTGGACTTCGACGAAGTATTTGCGCCGGTGGCACGCATGGAGATTGTGCGGCTGCTCCTAGCTCTTGCCGCTCACAGCGGATGGAAGGTGCATCACATGGATGTGAAATCGGCATTCTTAAATAGCGATCTCGCCGAGGAGGTCTACGTGCACCAGCCACCCGGCTTCGTCAACTCCGGCAGCGAGCACAAGGTGCTCCGGCTGCACAAGGCCCTATACGGGCTCAGACAGGTGCCGCGCGCATGGAACACCAAGCTCGACGCGTCCCTCGTGTCACTTGGGTTCGAGCGCAGCCCTCTCGAGCATGCAGTGTACCGGAGAACCAGCGGCACGGCCACGCTGCTCGTTGGTGTCTACGTGGATGATCTGATCATCACCGGAACAAACGACGACGACATCGCCGCATTCAAGGAGCAAATGCACCAGCTGTTCGACATGAGTGATCTCGGGTTTCTAAGCTATTATCTTGGAATTGAGGTCAAGCAGCACGCCGACACGATCACACTCTGCCAGAGCGCCTATGCCGGCAAGATTCTAGAGGCAGCTGGTATGACGGGCTGCAACATCTGTCACACACCAATGGAGAACCGGCTGAAGCTGAGCAAGGCCAACGCCGGTGAAACTGTGGACGCTAAACGGTACCGGAGCATCGTCGGCAGCCTAAGGTATCTTTGCAACACCAGACCCGACATCACGTATGCCGTCGGGATTGTGATCAGGTATATGGAGGCACCGACCACATCACACTGGGCTGCCGTAAAGCAGATCCTGCGCTACGTCAGCGGCACGGCTGACTACGGTTGCTACTACAAGAAGGGGCGCACGGCAGAACCCATACTTGTGGGGTTCAGTGATAGTGATCTTGCTGGGGATGTTGACGATCGCAAGAGCACAACCGGTGTTATGTTTTTCCTCGACCCTAGCATCATCACGTGGACGTCCCAGAAGCAGAAGGTGGTTGCACTCTCATCCTGCGAGGTGGAGTATATAGCGGCGGCGACGGCGGCTTGCCAAGGGGTGTGGCTGAGTCGGCTACTAGGCGATCTGATTGGAAAAGTTCCAGAGACGGTGAACCTGTACGTGGACAACAAGTCCGCAATTGAACTAAGCAGGAATCCGGTGTATCACGCGCGGAGTAAGCACATCGACACCCGCTTCCATTTCATTCGTGAGTGCTTCGAGGAAGGCAAGGTAGAAGTCAGCCACGTTGGCACTGATGGACAGCTTGCCGATATTCTCACCAAGGTGCTGGGTCGAGTCAAGTTTGTGGAGATGCGACAGAAACTCGGCGTCATCAAAGTGAGTCCAGGGCATCAGGATTAGGGGGTGTTTTGCTGCATCTAATAATCCTGACGCCCATAAACTAGATTAGCTTAGTTTGCTAGTATTAGCAAATAACAGGGCATGTGCATGAGGTTGTTTGTGCCATGATCGTTTCTTCCGTTGTGTTAGCTAGTTGTTAGGCTGACGTGTGCGTATCGTGGGATGATCATGCGTTCATGGCAGCAATGTAGGAAGGTGGGCGAGTAATCGTATATGGTGTGGCCGATTAACTCGGATATGCCCCTAATCTCTCTCGTTCATCTGTACGCAAATGTTCTTAGATTATATAAAGGCAAGAACAGAAAAGCTGTAAAGTTAACGCAACACCAAAACCATCGTGTTCATCGTGTGTGCTAATCGTATATTGAGTTGCAGGTCTAACACCACTCAAATCTAAACAACAATATCAAGATCAATATGGCATCCGCACCCAGCACTGGACCACACGGAACAAACATCTTATTAGAGATATGCAATGAGTTACATGTCAAACAGAAAGCTACATTTCTAACTGGGGATTTTAACACCACGAATCTGTACTATAAATTAGCCCACCAATCTACAAAATGTGAGCCGTCCACTGGGTATAGAAACCCAAACATTTTTCGTTTTTGGCGTGCCCACTTAACGCTCTATGGTAAACTCCATGTATATAGAAGTACTTAAAGGACACCCTAGCCTCAGATGCTACCTACCCTAGTGTCATGAGGTGGGCGACAACAAAAACACCTCCACACACCAAGCAGGGAAGTGAGGTTGGGGACAAAATAAACTCCCGTAGAAAAATGTGGGAGGGCCCTCCTTTTTCTGGTGGGTTATCAAGGGAGCACCAGACCAGATAAGGGATGGCTATATATCAACACCGTACATCACCATTGGAAAATTTGTTTGCCGAGTAGTTCATTAGTCCATGACTTCGGGGTGATCAGTTTTCTTAGAAGGGAAGTTGGTTGCTTGCTTTTGTTCTCATTGTTCATTACCGTAACAATCTTATTTAAGGCCGTGTTCACGGTCAAGTCCACATCCATGCTTAGAAAAATTATACATATATTAGAGCGTTACACTATCAGTAGTGAAGACCATGACCGGATGGATTAGGAAAATTCATGTTCACTTTGACGTCATCATTGAGGACAACAAATATCTCCTGTGCCGCCAATTAGTTACAAGGAGTTTCTATGGATTAAGAGTTAACCTTGTTCCTATGGAGTATGAGCGCATATCCCCTATGATGATATGTTTAGTCTGACATGTGTGAGGGGTACTCAAGAAAAGACACAATTTAGTTCGCCCAAGGGACGTTGTACACCTATTTGATGAGTATATTTTTGACACAACAATGTTGGCCCAAAGGTAATTATACAAACCAATTTGGACGAGCTCAACATTTTTTTGATCTTATGTTCCAACTATGCTATTAAATTATTTAGATATACTTGAGCTAGAGACAAAACATCCATACATAAATTATAAAATACAATTGTTTCATATCACAAATATAATGAAAATCATGTACAAGTCCATTTATTTTATTCTTATAAATGACTTAATGACAATGAGGAGATGTCCTTGATTACCTTTAGTTATGATCATAGGGGTCACTGGGTTCATTAACCTTTGTCACACAATTACTTTGAGGCCAAACTAATTTTCTTGTGATCTAACCAAAAAACTATTTTTGGTCATCTCTCTACACTCTGCTCGTGATCGCCCAGGCAATCTAACTCTCGTGCGGGTTTCCCTTAGCTTGTAAGTGAGAGGCCACAACTGGTGTTTTCTCCTCCCCTTCTCCGCCCAGGTCCTCACTCACCTCTCCCTCCTTTCTCTGTGGTTTGGGTCGTCTTCGACAAGAGCGACAATTGCTTAGTGCTATCTGCGTCAAGGAGGTTTGACAAGGGAGTGGCATTAGGGATTCGATGAGTTTTCTCTCCTCACGGTGGCCATTCTAGTTTGCATCATGTCCCATCGATTGTTCTTGAATTCCTTGAGCTAGGCCTGGAAGTGCGTCTGGGGTGAAGTGACAATGACCCTCTTCTCCCCATTTGTCTGTTCTTGATGATATTTGGCTATGTTGGTGGTGTTGTTGGGCTGCCCGAGTGGGGTCACTTGGGTTATTTGGGAGTTAAATGGAATAAGGAAGGAGGTACTTTGGTAGCCACCCTCCGTCATCGGGGATCAAAATTTTAGGGGCTTGTCCCCTTCTATGGCTGTCATAGAATTCCTCCCCTCTACTCTATTTTGTGTTTTCATTTTTGTTTAGGTGTGTTTCATGGAGTTGCCATGTTACAGAGGGGAGTTGGATGAAAAATGGAATGATTTTCATTCTGAAGACAATGGTGGTTGTGATCGAGGTCTTGTCCCATAGATATGTAATCTAGACTGAAGATCTTATATGTCAAAAAGTCATGTGGATGCTTATTGCAAGGATCCTGAGTAGAAGGACCCTCTATCTCTCCAAACTTATCTCTTTGATGCCTCTTTGGTCTTCTTTACGTGGGTTGTTATATATTACTATTGCAAATGACACATCACTTTCTCTAATGTAATTGCATCTGGTTATCCTAAAAAACTTATTTTAGTCCAATCTTCAAGTTCAACTAAGATGATGGTCCTCAAAGTCTTAGTTTAGCCTAGAGTGATTAAGAGTAGGCTTGGTAATGGGTAGTGTTTTATTGGACCTAACCCAAATTATACCCGACCCAATTAGACCTAAAATGTCTCGGATCTTAAAGGACCCAAACCCAAACATATCTGAACTGAAATCAACCAGACTCGACTGGACCCGAAAATCATATAAAATACTCTATCATAAAATTCTTAAGAGAATTATGACAAACCTAAAACTTGACCCGACATTACCTGACCCAAACTAGATAAGACCCGACCCTACTTGATTTAAAATTGACCCGAACATACCCGACAGAAAATTGAGTAGACCTGAAAAAGACCTGAATTTATGGGTCAGGCCAGATCAGGTGGAGTAGGGTTGGGTACAATTTTTTTTGCCACTCCTAATTAATATATTCATTGAGACTCTAAAATCATTATTAGTTGACATTTTATTTTGATTCATCATGATCACTATTAAACCCTGGTTTGACTAATTGGTAGTCAAAGCATTGTCTTTGTTAAATACATAGCAATTGTGCAAGTGTCCCTTTAATTTCCACACCTTTGTTCAAAGTCATAGTTTGATTGAACTGTATCACGAATGATATTTAAGTTTGACTAAGAATGACTATTGAGTGCATGATTGTTTAAAGATGAGTTTTGACCTCCTACAACATTTAATATTTTTCTAGATGCTCCTCTATGACCTCCTGGGATAACCTAACATATATCTATAAATAGAAACCCTCTAGGTGAACTATGATCACTCTTGAGCCACAACATTTTATAGAGAACAATATTGATTGCAAGATTCGAATACCTTGGTACTGAAGTTCAAGATTCTACAAATATTAGATCTTACATATCTTGTATAGAGTCTTAGCATTTGGTTCAGTTCCATTGTGCTACTATTATATTCATTTTTCTGATATCTTACACTGTGTTACTAAAAGTGAAAATAGACGCATTTCATAATAAGGAAGTGGCAATCGACTAGTGTGCATTTTATGATTGGAATGACCTCACCAAACTTCTTGTGAAGACACTGATGGTAAACTTGATACTTATGAAGTAAACATCTGAGACATAATTTATCTAGAGGATGAGGAGTAATGAACAAAGATAAACCTAACTTTTATGTCTTTAAGATGATCATTCAAGGAACCATCATGCTGCAAAGGAAATCTTGTGACATGTAAGAACTTATTTAAGAAATACTTGAATAAATATCACTTTCCCTCTTCGATCAAGTGAATTACATGCAGAAGGAAGGGAAATGTCAAGAGTGAATGTCCAACACTCAAGAAGGAAGGAATGAAATTCTACAAATGTAAATATTAAAGGACACAAATGAGAAAACATTACAAGACACTTCAAACACGTCACTCTCTCTTAACAAACACAATGTTCCCATATCCATCAATTAATATTATAAATCACTACACAATGTCTACTAAATTATAAATTATGTCACATAGGAGTTTGTATCTATCTACCCTTATAGAAAAAACACAATGAAGGATAAGAAGAGAAAAGTCACAAAGACCCCTAAAAATTTCCCCTTGTTGTTCAAAATATGTTAGAATGTCCCGTTGACTCAATGGGAAAAACATTAGCCAATGACATCTCAAAGTAGCAGTCAGTTCAAAGGTCAAAGGGAGGGAAAACATATCATAGATTATGCACCTGTAGATGATTTTTTTTCCAGTAGGTTTAACATGAAACTAGTCTTCTAACCATTCTATAGAACTCTATGGAGTTCTAGGTTGCATATATCACATATAATCTCACTATCCATAAGGTGGTATGATAATACCTTTAACTAATTTACTCAAACAACATCTCATAAATGTATGATATGAGAGTGAAGATGTAAAATTTTATAAATATGAGAATATGTTGTAATAAAACTTCAAAGAGGTTACTCAAACCATGCAATACATGAACACTCTACATCCATTTTCTGTTATATGATCAACCTTCAAAAACATCAGGATTAGATTGATGTCATTAGATTTCTTTTTGGTATTTGTAGATATCGTGCAGAATTAGAATTCATATGATATTTGGGATTGAGATTCTCAGTCTTGAAGTAGGGAATCAGTGTGTCTCTTATGTCTTCCTAGCAGATTATTTGATAAATCCCTTAAAAGTGGTTATACCCTTGTTACCTATGGCACCACCACGATATCATCCACGTAAAGATGTGGTCATAATGGAAGATGGGTTAGGAAGATCTACTCTAGGAAGGAGTGGAACTAAGTGGAGTCATTATAGTGAGACTGGGCACTACAAGATGACCTTCTATGAATATCATGGATTTCCTTCTAGAGCCTCTTCTATGAGTATTCGGGGAGCGTTTTGTAGAACCCCTTCATTTGATCAAGATAAGTGATAAAGAGTACATTGAGATGCTACAAATTTAGGTCAACAAGAAACATCATATGTTACTAGTTATGGTCATAAATTAGGAGCATCAAGTTTGTCTATTTCATGCATATATCAATCTAACCATATAAGCTCTTCTTCTTGGGTACTTGACTATGAAGCAATAGATCATTATACAAGTATACCTTGCTTGGTTTCTAATTTTTCAACCACTAAATCAAACCCATATCATGTCTCAAAACTATTGGATCCTATGTCTGCTGGAAAATATGGCATCAGATAAAGCATCGAAAAAAAAACCTTTCCATATTCCCCTTAAATAGTAGATCGTGTCAACAACTATGTAATAGAAAAGAGGGTTGCAAGGTTTATACCTAGTCCTAGAACAAGTCCAGACAATCCATGCAGCAATATGCGACTTTCATCAAGTTACACCTAGACAACAACAACAGTGGCCTCCTAGTTGATCACCATCGACATTGGTTTTGTGTGTCCTCCTAGCGGGTGGAAATGACCTCCTCACATCTGCAGTAGTCCACATGGACCACCGGGAAATCTTATCATTCTAGATGAATGGACGAGGAGTTGTCCCTTCTAGTCAGTATGCCAGTGCCAACTTTCTCTCCCAATTGTCTCTCCCTTTCTATCCCTCCATTTGACTGGTAGGACTTGCACAAGACCTCTTAGTTACCACAACCATAGAGGACAACAATTGTCAGAGCTTATTGTTGTTTCTTTGGAAGGCCCCCAATACCCCTATATTAATAGGAGGGTTAGGGTCTGGGCTTCCTGTTCATCTGGGAGTCAAAGAGACGAAATTTCATGAATTTTTGGAACATGAAAATGTTGAACCGGTAGGTTCACACATGAGATAATCGGTTCAACACTTGAACTGGTCATTTCACTTTGTTTTCTATTCAAAATTGTATTGGCAATTAATATTCAATTACACAACATGTCGTCAACATCAATCATTGATCCAATCAAATTGATCAACCAAACACATTTCATAACCTAAACCAGTCAGTTTAGACATTTGAGTCGATCGGTTCAGTTGTTGAACCCGTCATTTCAAAGTCCTGATTGCTAATCTTGGTTCGATCAGTTCAACACTTGAATCGGTCGGTTCACAGTCCATTCAATCAACTTTCATCCTTAGGTGTTTAAATTGAATACCTAAACACTTTAGTAATCAAGTTTAAACTTCATTCAAGAGTAAACTCCTATTCCAAGTGTATCCTATGAGTGTAACCCTATAGGTTTTAAGTTACATTGGCAGTGAATGTACATAACTGATTTATGACATCATAAGAAATGAGTGGTATCTAGAAAGACATCATTGCTACACAAGTAATTAGCAAGTTGAAAAACAACTTCAACCTACAATCTATGATTGGTGTTATAATGATTGTATACTTCCTTTATCTTTGATGTCCATATTAAAATTGAGGCATAGAATCACCATCCTCTTCGATGCTCAATCCATGTTCCTTGAACTAGAGAAGACTGTTTGAGATATATGTAAGCTCAATATCACATACTGACTGACATGAGCATGGACATGCATTTTTAGGTCTCGCTTATCAAGTGGCTAGAATATAAGGGACAAATCCCATTTTCATCACTCACAGTCATCACCATGAGTCACAATGCACCCAAGCACCACCTTTATTTCAACCCTTATTCAAGGTTACAATGGGTGTTGTGAAAGTACATCGAACGACATATGATGAGTGTAGTGCATTTAGGTCTAAGAATCACAATCACTATCATCACTATGAGAGTTGATTTTGACTACCATTCAATGGTTCTATGTATCACTCACAAGGTGAGTCTGTCTGGTAAACTGTTCCTTAACAAGTACCTATGTTCTTGGTTTGATATCACATATCATGACTAATAAGATTTTGTCATCAACCAAGAAACACTCTAGTCCTATGTATTATTATTGTCTATTATTCTTGAAACCTCGCCAGATCTGGGTTGCTAAAGAGGAAGGATGTCTCCCATGCTTGAATGCTGACCTTCATCAATCCTCCAGTTCCTAGACATGGCTTCATCTACTGAACGTCAACAAGGAGGAACGCCTCAAGAAAACAACAATTCAAGTTAAGGGAGGATGTCTCGTCTATCTGAGATCTGAGGTGAGGGAGAATGCGGCGAGGTGGAAGCATTGTCTAGCAGGTTATGCCGTCGATTTTAAACCTCATCTTCCAACCTTACAAGATTACGTCTATCAGTTATGGGAACCAGAAGGAATCATCGAGGTCATCGGGAAAAACGATGGATTCTTCATTCTCATATTTGAGCTGGCTACAGATCTGGACTACGTTGTTAGAAATGGCCCATGGTTTGTCAAGAATCATCCTATGGTCTTATCTAAATGGAAACCGGGGGATGCTTTGGTCCAACATAGATTCTCTGATTCACCGATTTGGATTCGTATCTATGACCTACCACTTGAACTGTGGGATTCAAGGATGTTTGAAAGAATTGGTTCTCTTCTGGGTCACCCAATCTGCACTGACTATCTGACCAGCTCTGTCACCAGAATTGAGTTTTCTCGACTTATGATTCTTCTCCACTGCTCTACGGAATTCCAGACATCTGTTAAACTTCTGAGTGATGAAGGGGATTCTACAAGGATAAGGATTGAGTATGAAGGCAACCCAAATACCTGTAAATTCTATGGTTTATTTGGTCATGAGAACAACTACTACAAATACATTCCGTCTGAAGCTTTTCCTGACATACACTCTGTTGATGTGGACTCCGATAAGGTTCAAGACTTGTGCTCAGTAGAGACGATATCAGAAATTCTAGAGACTTGTAGCAGATGTGAGATTTCCCCTCATGCTGAAGAGATCTGCAATCTTCTCATAACTGATTTTGTCTCTGCTGAAAACGCAAACAATAGAAACACAAGGTCAATCCCTTCTACGCCCTTTCCCCCATTTCAATCTAGTGATATTCCAGTGGTCATTCCCAAAGCCATCAATGGGCTGTCCCAAAGGCTTATTGACTCCATCTTCTCGCCCGCTAATAAGAGGGAGCTAAACCTTGATATGAAGGACTCTATTTCTAAAACTGAGGCTGGCAGTAATCTAGCCCAAGGGTCATGATGAACCTCCAAATCACCTCCTAGAATGTGAGAGGGCTAAGCAACAAGATTTTAGCTGTCTAGGAGGAATTAAGGAGGGTTTCGGGGCAAGTTCTTATCCTTCTTGAAACTAAAATAAGAAGTAGAAAACTCTCTCAATTCTTATCTAGATATTTTCGTAACTATCACTATGTCTCTAATCATTTCTCACATCCTTTGGGTAGAGTAATTGTTCTCTGGGACCACCAGGTCTGTGAGATTCGTAAAACCTATGCTACTGACCAACTTGTCCATTGAGAAGTTTATTTGGACAATAGGAAAATCTTTCTTTCTGCAATTTATGGACATTATGAAGATCATGACAGAACACCTCTATGGGAAGATATATCCTCTATTTCTACCTCTATTTATGGCCCTTGGTTCCTTATTGGGGATTATAATGTTGTTAGATTTGACCATGAGAAAATTGGGAAGCTGCCTCCTACTAAGAAGGCCACTGAGGAATTTAATGAATGCGTTTTAAACAATGCCTTATTTGATCTTAATATGAGCGGAGCTCCTTTCAGCTGGGATAACCATCAAGAAGGATGCAAATTTGTGACGAAAAAGATTGATAGAATCCTACACAATGCATAAGCTTTAAATGATTTGGCAGACTTCTATGGCAGTGCTATTTCTAATGTGGTTAGTAACCATAAGATTATTACTCTTCATTTGGGTAATCTACGTATTGTAAGATCACCTTTTCGGTTCATTAACAATTGGGCTAATGAAGAAGACTTTCTACAGATTATTAACAACGCTTGGTCTAAAAGCTTTGAAGGTTTTGCTATGTACAGAGTTTATCGTAAGCTTCAGTTGGTCAGGAAAGATCTTATCATCTGGAATCGATCAAAAGTCAATAACTATTTCTCAGATGCTAAAATCAAAAGAAATCAAGCTCTTTCTGCTCAGGAAATAGCGGATAATGATCCAACAAATGAAACCCTGAATTCTATTGCTATCAAATTAAGGAAGATTTCCCATGCAGCCACCCTTAAAGAGGAGATTCTCTTGAGGCAGAAATCACGGGTGCAATGGCTAAGAGAAGGGGACTCTAATACCAAAATTTTCTATTCTTCTCTTCGTACCAGAAGACATAGGAATTGTATTAGATCTCTCATCATCGATAACACAGCTACCTATGACATATCGACCATCAAATCCCATGTCTCTGAATTCTATATAAGGCTCTTCAACAACTGCAGGCATGGGGGTGGTGGAAGGTGATTGGAAAGGCCCCAAAATTACTAAAAGACATAAGGAAATCCTTTTGCTCCCTGTTACACAAATGGAAATTGATAATGTTGTGGACAACTTAAATCCAGATAAGGCCCCTGGTCCTGATGGGTTTAACGCTACTTTCTTCAAGAAATCTTGGTCCATTATTAAACAAGATGTTAGCGAAGCAATTCTGGAGTTTTTCAGGAATGGCAAACTTCTTCAAGAGGTGAGCAATACTTTCATTACTTTGATTCCAAAAGAGAAAGACTGTAGTGATCTAAAAAATTGGAGACCGATAGCTCTTTGTAATGTCTTGTTTAAGATTATTTCGAATATCATGGCGAATAGACTACAACAAGTTCTTCCTGATATCATTGGTCTTAACCAGTTTTCTTTCATAAAAGGGCATAGAATCCAGGATGCAATCATGCTTACTAATGAACTTATTCATGATTTCAACAAAGCCAATTCTAAGAATAACATGTGTTTAAAAATCGACCTCACAAAAGCATATGACTCTGTTCAATGGATCTATCTTTTCTCGATCCTCTACAAAATGGGGTTCCCTATTATTTGGATCAATTGCATATGAGAGTTCTTCATTTCCACTTCCTATCAAGTTTTAGTCAATGGAGAGCCAGATGTCAAGTTCAAACCCACAAATGGGATTATACAAGGGGACCCTATTGCCCCCTATCTATTCGTCATCATTATGCAAGGCTTAACTGAGATGCTGAATACAGTAGTGCTTAACAAAAGTATCATTCCCATAAAAGCATCTGAAAACCTCTCTGTATCTCACATCATTTTTGCGGATGACCTCATGATTTTTTCTGAAGCTACTTTAGGAAATGCCACTACTATCAATGCTATTCTCAAATCCTTTGGAGAAGCTTCGGGTCTCAAGTTAAATTCTAATAAAAGTTTTGTCTTTTTTAGTAAAGGCTCTCCCAAAAATCTGATCTTAGACATTCTCAAAATGAAAGAATGTAAGCTGCCTGTGAAATACCTTGGTATCCCCTTATTCATTGGTAAACTCAGAAGCTGTGATTTCCATCCTCTCATCGATAAAGTTAAAACTAAATTGGAAGGTTGGAAGGCTAGTTCCTTATCTCTTGCAGGGAGATGCAAACTAATCAAATCGACTCTCTCTTCTATTCACCTTTACTGGTCATCCTCTTTTCCCTTACCAGAAGCTATCTGCAATCAGATTGACAAGTTGTGTCGTGACTTTCTGTGGGGTAAATATGAGAATAAATCAAATCTACACCTCATAGCTTGGGACAAGATCACTCTACCTAAAGCAAAAGGTGGGTTGGGCATTAGGAAGGTAAAACATATGTCTATTGCATCCACCTACTTGAATTCTTGGAACATAGCCTCAAAGAAGGACATCCTTTGGGTTAAATGGATAAATGAAAAGTACTTAAAGAAGCACACCTTTTGGTCAGCCTCTCCTAACTCTAATTGGTCATGGCTGAGCCAAAGGGTTTTCAATTCCAGAACTATTATTCTTCCTGACACAAACTTCATTATAGGTAATGGTTGTCATACTAAACTATGGTTGGATCCCTGGATTAAGGAGAAGGTCTTCATTGAAGAAACCATCGGAAAGGATTCCTACATTAAATATGGACTTAATCATGACTGTTATGTCAGTGAACTCATCAAGGATTCAGTCTGGTCGATTGAGGATAAAAGACTGAACCAAAAGCTCAAGAACTTCATAACTGATCAACCCTCCCCTCGTGGTGGCTCAGACTACATTTCTTATAAACACTTGGATAATACGAAGGTCAAAGATTTTTGGAACAACACCAGACCTTGTGCTGCTGAGATCCCCTTCCTCAGATGGCTTTGGAAGATTAAAAGCCCCCCACGTTTCATCTTTCATGCCTGGAAGGCCTTCCACAACAAGCTATCCACTGGAGACTATATCAGAAGATTGGGCATTCAGATCGCCTCCATTTGCTTCCTTTGATTCAACGGATATGAAGATACTCACCACCTTGTCTTTGAGTACAATTATATCAAAGATGTTATTTCAGTAGCCCATAATGATCTCAATTTTGACCTCGCTTGCTCAAGCTGGTCTGAAGTCAAAGGACTGAATGATGACAAATCTAGAGTGCTTCTTATGATTCTTTATAATACATGGACAGAAAGGAACTTACGTGTACACAACAATTGCTTCAGTTCTGCAGACAGACTTTGGAAAAAGACTAAGGAAGACTTGGGTTGATTGCCATGGGCTTCCGACTTTCTTTTTTGCCTCTTCTTTCCTTTCTTATCAGAGCTTAGGGAGATGTCACTTTATAGTTCTCTCCCTGTATATCTTTTTCTTTCCTACTACCCAACATTCACTTGAGTAGCTGCATTGTATATTCCTCCTGAAAAATACAAAAAAAGCACCACTGGGTTTTTTGCTGACAAAAAAAAACTGAATAGGGACATAAAAAGAAGTATGTACTCTTATCTTACATATGATCTCATTGTTCAGGTCCTAAACCTGAATACATATGTCATCAAGTATCATCATTCTTTAGATATTTATTATGTTGCCTCATTATCTCATAACTGAATAAAACAATATAAATGAAATTTCCTTTCATTATTATCAAATCAATTACATCATGATACATTACAATCATCATATGATTGGCTCTTTGGGCATACATACCAACAATATCTCCTACCAAGTCATCAGAACCACCACATCTTTTCCAAACATCACTTGTCATCCTCCCTATTTTTTGGGTGAACCTAGTATGCATGTTTCTATTGAAATCTAGAAAAAGATATTATAGTGTTGAAAATTAACAAAAGAATAAGAAAAAACATTGTACTTAGTGAAGGTATATACAAAATGTAGGGGATGGAATCTATCTAAATACCATCGTTGAATATGGAATCTATCTTCATATCATTATTGAATATCTCAATGTAATATTTCAAATCAAATGAGATGCCTACTATCACAAAGGAGTATCTTGTTATTTGTTTCAATTCAAGTTAAATAAGGAAGTAAAGAGTTATATTGGCTTTGTGTCATAGATTGATTGTCTCTAGCAAATAGGATGCAATAATCTTAAAATCCTGATTGAATCTAGACCAAATACTGCATATGAAATTTTATTCCAAGAGAAGGTGATATAAAGATTATTTAAACTAAAATAGAGATAGAATGTTGATGCCAAAGTGAAACAAAATATTTTACATCTTCCCTTTTCATTTAGTGAAACAAAATATTTTACATCTTCCCTTTTCATTCCAACATTTCCAATTTAATTTATTTTCTACTAGTAGCCATTCCCCTCACTAATCCATTAAGTTAGACCCCAATAATTATTTTATATAGCATTTGAAAATAAAGGTGATGATTGGTGGGGGGTAAGAGGAGGTAATATCTACTATCTTGGAAGGTCTCTAAATACATATTTGGTCGCATAACCTTTACATATCCACAATTTTTAGGTTATTTATCTTTAGAAAACCTTAGTATATTAAATCATAAGTTTTTCTATTTTTCCAACACTATATTATAAACATGTCATCTATAAAAGCACAATATATCATTTTTCCAATTCACAAGATTGTATGTCTATTGAATTTGTTTTTCCGTTGTTCATTTATTTGTGGAGGACCCTAGTTGGATTCCTTCAAAAATTATATTTTGTACAATTTTAAATTTAATAATGTGTTTTCTATAATTACTTGGTTATATTTAATGAAAACCCACTATGAAGTTTTTTCTGTCGTTAATTTTTTTCTCTAAATGTTAAAAATGTTTCTTTTTGTAAAAACTAAAGTCACAATATTAAGAAATATTTATGTTCTTGCACTTACATGCTTCTTATATAAAAGGGACCTTTCATAAATCATGTTTTCATGTTACACCGTAGAAAAATTGTGTGGCAAAATGTATTAATAGGCATAAAATTGAAACTACTAGTTTTCCTTTCTATCACATGCATATTCCCAAGGACTTTATGGGGGAATGTTTTCTTTAGAATGGCTACTTTGATTAATCCCATTTCATCTTCTATTTTTAATATTTTAGTTCCCTTTCATATTCATTCTCTAATCAAAACATTGTACATAAATTGGTGTATGAATATCTCCATGAGTTTGGCATTGGTCATGACAAGCTTAACCTTCGGTCTAAAAGTGTGTTTTTAGGATATTAAAAAACCCAAAAAGGGTACTAGTCCTTTCCTTTACGTGAAACTTTTAGACTTTGGTTCCGTATGTTCTGCTCCCCATCCTTTCCTTTACGTGAAACTTTTAGACTCTGGTTCTATATGTTCTGCTCCCCGTGAAACTGCCAAACTCTTATTAGTAACCTATTGTTTTTTTTCTTTCTACGGCTTGAGTTCCTTCGATCCCAATGGAGTGATAAATATAATACAATGAAAGAAAATCACAACACACATCCATACCCCTTTGGATCGACATCGACATTTTCATATTCATCTTCTTGCATATGCTGATCAGCGATGGTGTACTATGTCCATGGATTGCATAGGCAACGACACTCATCTTTGGAAACTCAACCATACCTCAACCGTTCAATGCCACAAGGATAAATCATAATCTTCATGTTACTACGAAGGGATGGATGGTCATGAATCGGTAGTTGAGGGAGAAGTTTGAGGTGCTACACTGGATAGCAGTCGCGATTTCCTGTGTCATGTGAGACAGAAACACTAGGCCAGATTTCGAACATTCCAATTTTTGTGTACACGCTTCTGCTGAGAGATGCGGTAAAGAAGCATTAGAGCACTCCTCGTCACACTCAGAGGTATCATGATTAAATCCAATGATTTGGGCATCTTGATTTACTTTTGTCCATCATCGTACCATGTATTACCGAACATAGAGGACCGGCCCTAGAAGATATTAACTAGGAAAAATGTGATATAGTAATATCTTATGTCATCTTAGATATGATAGATTACAATAAAATAAATTAAATATGATGAAATTGATGATCACATGGCTCAGAGGCAAATATGTATATATAACCAACTTATGAAAGATAAATGAAAGTAAACAACTAAAAGGTGCATCTGATAAACTAATATATGATAATTTAAAATAAAATATATATTTTCTCAAGATTCTATTATGTATCAGTTTGTTTAACAATGTCAGTCACAAATAAATCATACCTAAAATATATTATGAGCGAAGCACGTGCATTTACTAGTATATATATATATATATATATATATATATATATATATATATATATGGGTAGTTGTACAATCTACACAAGTACATGTAAGTGTGCCTGAAAATGGATATCTAGAATCCATTCAAATCAAATTTTAGTCAGAAATTTTGAAAACAGTGTGACATCCATAGAATTCAGATTGGATTTCAGATATCAAATTTTATATCCAACAGTTTAAGATTGGATATCAAGTATTTCTATATCTACACCCAAAAAATCCAAATTTGACGAACGTAACATATATTATTTATATATAACAATATAATTATAAACTCTTAATCATATATCATCTTCATCATTATTTAAGTATCAATAACAATCATTGGGGTCGACTACATGGATCCTTATTTTCCAATCATCTCTATTATGGGTCATACTCTAATCAAGATATAAAGGTTCAAAATCTCTCTTTACTATCTCTTCCCAAGTTAATTTTGGTATTCCTCTACTTCTTTTAGTAGTGCTTATCTCAATAACCTTACTTCGAATAGGTGCAATTTTTAGTCTTCCATGCACATGTCCATGCCATCTTTGATGGCCTCCACACAACTTGTCCTCGATGCTCACCACCCCCATTTTATTTATAACATAGTAATTCCTCAAATGATATTTTCTCATCTTCCCACACATCCATGACAACATATATTAGCCACATTCATCTTGTTGAGAACTTATTTCTTCACTGCACAACATTCACTCCCATATAGCATGGATGGCTATATAGCTATTCTATAAAACATTTTTTTAATATGAGAGGTATCTTGCAGTCACATACTACTCTAGTTTCACTCCTCCACTTCAATCATCCCATTGTGATCTTGTTACAAAAATCATCTTGAACCTTACCCTCCCTTTCAATAAAGAGCCCAAGTAATGAAACTTATCACATATTTGTACATCCACTTCTCCCAACTTGATTTCACTATTTACAATTCTAACTGGTTAAAATTGCAATGCTTATATTCAATTTTGCTTCTACCTATCATAAATCCATTAGATTCCAATGCATTTCCCTAAAGTTCAGCTTTATAATTCAATATTTATTTTCTTTTATCAATAACACAATATCATCAGCAAATAGCATGCACCAAGGGACATTATCTTGAACATGATTTGACAATTCATCCATAACAAGAACAAATAGATAAGGGCTAAGTGTTGATCCTTGATGTACCCTACTAGTGGTAGGAAAAGTTTGTGTCTCTCCTCTAGGAGTCCTAACACTTGAAGTTATCCATCATACATGTATTTAATTAGGTCAATATATTGGATAGGAGCACCCTTTTTACGCAAGACCCTCCATAACACTTCCCTGAGTACTTGATCATAGGACTTTTCTAGATAAATAAAAACCATATGAAGATATCTTCTATTTTCTCTATACTTCTCCATAAGCATCCTTATCAGAAAAATTACATTAGTTTTTGATCTTCCTGACATAGATCCAAACTGGTTGTTTGATATCCGTGTAATCAATCTTAGCCATTTCTCAATAATCCTCTCCCAAAACTTCATAGTGTGACTCATCAACTTAATACCTCTGTAGTTTGTGCAGCTCTGAGCATCTACTTTTTTCTTATAAATTGGGACTATAGTACTATTTCTCCATTCATATGACATCTTCTTTGTCTTCGTAATCTTGTTAAATAAATTTGTTAACCATATAGCTCCTTCATCCCCAACACTCATTCATACATCAATAGGAATATTGTCTGAACCACATGCCTTTTTTCATTTTCATCTAAACACTTAATCATATATATTTAATGTAATATCAATATTTTATGTATATAATATATTTATTAAGATTAAATTTATGATTTTCTATTCAAATCTTATATTTATCTGAACTCAAATATTATCAATTTGGATTGGATTAAGATATTATCATATGATATTATCATATGATATTCATCATATGTCGGTACATATATCAGTCCCAACATTATTTTTTGGATTCAAATATTAGGTAAAAGTAGTATCTACTCCGTATTTGATCTGTTTATAGGTCGAGTTGTAAGTTCTACTACCTATGTCTCCCAAAATGTAACTATTGGGTATGCAAATTAACAATGATATCCAAAAAGTAACTATTAGGTCCAAAAAGTAAATATTTGAGTGAAAAATATATGAATATTGGTTATTAAAAATTGGAAAATTAGTACAAAAAATGTAACTATAAATTTATAAAAACAATAACTATTCAACATGTAAAATAAATAGTTATAAGATAAAGTATTCTATCAATGTATATGTTAACAATTTATAGAAATGTAACTATTTTTTGGAGAGGATAAACTACCCTTATTGGCAATGGTTGATTGCTCTCTCACTCTATCTCCTCTCCATATATATGTGATTTATCATGGTCCGCATGGGTAGGACACCTGTGCATCTAGAAAAGTAACTATTTGTCTAAAAATTAACCCCCACATCAATGAATTATTGGGTCAAGAAAGTAATTATTTGATTAAAAAATTAAAAACAAATATATAAAATACAATGTGAAAGTTCATCGAATAGGAAAAAGATGTAAATATAAATTTGTAACAACTATAGCTATCATACATAATATATATATATATATATATATATATATATATATGTGTGTGTGTGTGTGTGTGTGTGTGTGTGTGTGTGTGTGTGTGTGTATGTATATGCATATATATGGGATATATTCATTATTGAGTTGGGTAACATGAATTAGTTACCCGATGATTCTATTTACAATCTGAGGCATTGTGGTTACAATTTTTTGTTTCTGATTATAGTTCTAGATGCATATTGTTTCTTCAATAAATGTCATTTTTACTATTTTTGAAAAACAAAAAAATTGATGTTGTGTTATAATGAGTCTTTGTATTACAATTCTAGTCGGCTCATTATAGTTTGGTTCCTTATTATTGCAAATTCAGATCCACGACTAAGAAAAGTCTATCATTCGACTATGATAACAAGTATTTGTCCATATATATGCATATATATGTATATGTATATATATATATATATATATATATATATATATATATATAAGTGTGTGTATGTGCACGCACGCATGCTTGTGTGTGTTTGTATGCATACTTAATTATGTGTGAGTAGAATAACTTATTATTGTTTCAAAGTAGTATCTTTAAAAGAGAGCTTATATGATGTTAAATGAATGCAACATGGACTTTTTGTGTAGATGTATTTGTTTATTAAACTAATAATGATGAGTTTTGAGGGGATCTAATGGTGGTATATTTCATTTAAAATATATGGAGTGTGTTGACAAATTATGAACAGCTACACAACTGAAAAGAGAATATTTTAGGATCTTACCAAAAAATAATGATAGTGAAACATTCCAGGGATACACAATAGAAGTAAGGACGACAAAAAAGGAATCTTGGAGGCCTGATCTAGATACTTGGAAGAGATAGTAAACAAATTGGATACCATGATGTACATAAAATGCCTCATATAAGAGAAAGAACATGAAAATATTTGGGACGCATTATATTCATTAAGAGTGAAGGTGATAGATCACTTGTTGATGATGATTATGGAATGAATAATAATGATACTCCCATATGCTTTTCAGTGATAATAATTGTTACTATGTCTATGACTTGCACACAATGGTTACAAGAGATTAAAACTACACTCAAATAGGTACATAATAAGAGGGAAAGGGTTCTTCAAAAATATGAAAATGGAAAATATAGATGACTCATATATATTGCTACTATTTTTGGGAGAAATATGAGTGAGAAAGGAATTTTGTGGTGAATAAATTTCTACAATACTATTGCAAGAACAAAGAGTATACCATATGAGTGGAGGAGTAGTACCATTGCCCCCATTTACTAAAACAATGACAATATACAAAGCTATATAAGCTATAGAGGTAGCAAGGTGATGTGCCCCAATAAGAAGATTTGGTAGAAAATTATTGGGCCCAGACTACAATCTGTACTGTAATAGATGAACAATTTGTTTCATCCACAACATTTTATGTTTATGATACAAAAGGTTAATGAAGAAGTTCGTGGAATATAAAAAAGATTTACTATAACATACCCAGATCTAGGTATCAGATTGTTTCCTCTCCTTGTAGTATGCTTTTCTTGTGAAAATAATATCTAGTGACTTTTTTCTAGTTTTAATACATTAGGAATGATTGAATTCAAAGAATGAAATGTTTCAAAAATATCATCTGCATAGAGAGTTTAAAGATAAATAACCATAATGAATTCAAGAGTAGAATTTAAAGTGAAAATACAACGATTAATAGATTGTTTCCTGTTTCATAGTCTTGAATCTTCTAGGTGTAGAAGATGAAACAAATAAAATTAATATGTAATATGTTGTCACAATACATTCAATAAGCAAAAAAAATGCATCAAGTGAATATTTAATACACAAATAAAAAATATAACATCAAAGGTTTTCAAAATGTATAATACATGTTCAATTTGGATTTCATATATTTAATTAGGTTACCAACACAATATTAAGACAAATGGATGTAAAATACACCCCAAAATGACGAATGAAAGAGAACAATATAGTAGACTTAGGATTTAATGGATTAACAATTATCATGTTTAACATGATCAAATTTTGTATTTTAATCACCATTGTGAGATCCAAATGTGCATCACACAATTTGACATCCAACGCTAAGTGCATGACTAATTTTACAATTCTTCACCCATCTTCTTCCTTTGTCTTCCTCATGTCTAGAAATTACCAAAGTAGAGATTTCCTCCCTCATGTATAATGTTTTCTCACAATCCTTAGCCATTAAACTCTTTGTCTTGTTCCATTTCACTCAACCCTTATTATTTTTGAGTGGTGGTTAATTGGTAAAACACCAAACTAAGACAAACCAGTCTTCATCTACTTCATTTAAAAATGTTGACTCCTTAAACCAATTACCCACCTCTAATTAGTACCCCCAAAACATGAGCACTTTTGGTTCTTGCACATTTGACTTTGCTAAAACACATTGTTTTCTAATCATATATATTTCAAAAATGCCTTGTCATGATCAGTAAGTTATGAATTTGGGGGGATCATTTATTTTGCATGTCTCCTTTTCAAATAATTAGAAAAATATTTAACTTTTGGAAATGATAATTAGTTATTAGAGCATCATAATAAAATAAAAATGTATAATTTAAAATTAGAAAAATATTTCTGATTCATGGTGTTGTTTTTAGAGTAAGAATTCTTTATTTTTAATGAAATTAAATTTAGAATTTAAAATATTAATTAGGATAAATGTCAAACCTTGTGCACTTATATATTGTAATTAGGTTTTGCAAAATGATCCTAAAACTAGGAGTACTTTTGGAAAATTTAGACCTATTGTGAGGTACCTACAACTACTCAATTCTATTTGGATATTCATATGACTATAAACTAATTTCCTATAAATAGGTACTTTCTTGAATATTACCCCTTCAAGGCACAACTGCCATACATATTGAAATGTAATCATTTGATATCTCCTTAAATATTGAATTAGTATCTGAATTGGGTTTACGAACCCACCTGTGATCTTTGCTTTTGATATCGTTAAATATGTTGATGATTGAATTATTTTATCTTTCCATACTATTATGCGCTCTTGATTATTAGACAATTTAACAAATAGTATTGGTGCTTCTGCACAACTAAATATATTGTGGGTATGTGCACTTTATACACCATGCATATCATCATTTTATTTCCACTTCCCCTTTGGGTATCAGGTTTTATTTCCCCTTGACCCATGGATCAAGATCCTAGGGTGTCTCATCCCTATTATAGATGACTTAGTCTAACTTGCATGTAACTCTATTATAGTTGGTATTTTTGGAAACAAATTACTAGGTAAGATCTTTAAAATGGATATGTCGATTTCAAAAATTTATTACCTCATTTTGATGTCAATTGTCCCTTGGTATGTATCCTTTTACAATTACCTATATGATGATATCCCCCTCTTATATGAGAACAATCCATTTTTACTTAATTACCATATACCACCAAAGAATTTTATCTATGCACACACTCAGTAGTTTCTAAGAAACCCTTTGTGTTTCCTCTTTGATGTGTTCTATTACCCTTCCACCCAAAGCTTGAGTAACCCAATGATCAGTTGTTTGAGAAGAAATTTTTTGATAAGGTTTTGAGGAGCCCATTCATAGGTAGATCATTAAGACTATTATGAGATGTCTAGGTTATCATATACTACCAATCGATCTAGTTAGTTCATTTTTGCTTTTCTGATTTTTCTTTGTAGACCAAGTTCTTGATCAAATTTTAAATCTTGTAATGTATTAGTTTATTTATGTTGCTATACCACTATATGCTTTGTGTTCTGTAAAATTTTGGTAACTAGTAAACACCAATTTCTTTTAGATTACTGATGTATGAATTTTGGGGTTGTTTGGGTTATTTTTTAAAATCAAAGTAAGGAGTGGTCCCACTTCTGAGAAATACTCCTTATATTTTTATATGATTATTTTACCTAGAAAAGTCTTATTATTGAGTATTGATGGAAGTGCTTTGGTAGTTTTTGAACATGACCCCTGGTCCAATTAATTGCTTTGATCCAAGACATGTATTGTAACCACCCCTACTTTTGAGTGTCTCTTGATTAAGAGACACCGTAAAGTCGAGAGCCAACACCTAAATTTTCCAAGATCAATTTTAACAAATCATTACCACTATTAAATAATTTCCATTAATTGAAAAAAGATTGGATGAAAAATATATATTGAGGCTCCTCTAAAGAGTTGCATGAACTTTTTATAGAATAAAATAACATACATGAGAAGGAGCATCTAACTAATCCTCCTTGACATTAACTTTGTGAATACTAGTGTTTTTGTTTGAATATTCAATATTTCCTAATTTTCATGTCTTTAACTAATAGATGTCAATTAACCTAAAATGTTGAGAAACAAAAGTTGGATCTATACACTACTATATTGTGTATGTGGTAAAACCAAAATATGCACAAGTATACAACATATAATGTTCACAACCAAATATTTGCACAAAGAAACTTCTATTTTCACTGCATATTCTAGCCCATTCTTGGTATGCCCTTACATTATTGTCCATCATTGGACTTATGTGTATTACCCCTTGATGGGTGTACCCTGGCGTTCATAATGTTCTAATTTAATTTATGTGATACTCGTAGTGGAATTATAGTTGAATAGGAAGAAAATAAACATCCAACATTATATTGCATCAAATCTATACTTTAGAAATCATCCGACAAATCATCGTAAGTCAGTAATGCGGGTACTCATAATTAACCTTTACCATATTGAAGAATCATGCAATATACTTTAAGTACTTAAAGTATGTATCCAAACATCCAATCAATCAAAAAATTAGTCACTAGTATCTGAGATATGCATACCACCAATGTGTCAACATACATTCATATCAAACCCAACTAATGTCTTGATATAGGGTTTAGGGTTATCTCAGGGTTTAGAATAGGAATAAAGGTACCAAACCCTGATTCCATAAGGCCAAGACTTCTAAGGTTTAAAAACCCTAATTAGACATTAGGTGTAACCCTGAGTATTAGATTTCAATATATCACGTCATTAAGAACAACTACATTAGATTATGCGTACTATGACAAGATTTAACCATTAGTCTTAAAACCATGATTCCTTTATTTATGGATTGGAAAGCATAATAGATCATCAACATTAGCCTAATCCAATTTAATCTGGAACCTCATCACTATTTATTAACATTAGAATATATCTCAAAGAATCATATCTAACATCATTAACAACCCATTCATCAAAAACTAGGGTTTAGGGCGATCATACCCTAGTTTTATCATATTATGAGTCTTAAGAGGGTAAAAAACCTTAAAAGTTCATCTTTCTCATTTTAATCCAATTATGACCTTGAAATATGATTAATATTGGATTATATCTCAAAGCGAGCACATTTGACATATCTAACATTCAATTTAAGCAAATCTAAGGCTTATATCTAGGAAATACCTCATATTCATGCATCCAAAACATAATTTTGAAGTAGAGGAATAAATAAATTTTGAAACTAATTTATTCATAATCTACAATTTTTTCTAATTAATTTGACATATATTTTTGATATAATTTTGATATATTCTAACCTAGCAATGAATTTTCTACATATAATAAAAATTGACATGATTGGACCAATATTGCACCAACACATCGGTAAATAGTCCTATTTTTGTATATCTCCAGGGTTAGGTTACAACTAGGAGTAAGGACTCGACAACCCTTGTGTGGTGAGTTGCATTCTCACCCATCACATGGGCATATTGGTCAAGCACACCCCTCCTATCTTCCTCCTAATCAGACCTTCTCCAATCTATCATGGATCAGTCAACTACCTTGTTGACATTTCCTCCCTAGGGATTGGATGGACCAAGCTAGGGAACTATCACCGTCAGTGCACGTTGTTGAGCATGTTGAGCCTTTAGGTTGGGGTTGAGGTGACCATGAAGGTAACAACCAGGGATGAAGATGGTGCTTCAAAAAACTATATTCTATACAAAAGATGACAGAGTGAGGAATCATTACCTATGGCAATGTCGGCATTGGCTAGACTTGGAGCACCCTCTAGGTCACGCAAGCTCCCTACCATGATTTGAGATCACTACTGAAAGCTGGGCTGATATTCATATCTACCCCCATTGAGAAATAATGAGAAGGACTGGTCCCAACAATGAGAGGTCCTTACCTAGGTTCATTGCTAGTGCTAGTGGTGGTTGAAAGTCCTTATAGGGAGCTTGTGAGACTTCCTTCATGCTATGTTGTGGTTATCTTCATTCATAGTGAGGTGTTCTTCTTGTTGGTGAAACACAGACTCGACATGGTGGTGTTTGCTATAGATGGAATATATGGAGCTAGGAGGTGTTCTTGTTGGATGACTAGGGTATCAAGGACTTATTTAGGAACCAAGGTGGCAACCTTAGTTTCTCTTCAACATGCCCTCAAGTAAAAGGATAACATTATTATCAATGGAGGAAACCCATGATAATGTGACCTTGTTCCTGACGGTGGATGTTTTGTGAAGAGGCGGATGCAATCCAATAAGGAATCCATATTTGGTTGGAAATCAAGAGGTCGAGAGAGAGAGAGAGAGAGAGAGATATGAGGGAGAGAGAAAGAGGTGTCCAAGAGACTAGAGTTTCTTCTCTATAGTGCCTGGTCTGGGGATCAGTCCGGGAGGAAGAACTCCTTCTTGCGATCTCATCTAAATCTAGAGTCTAGATTTGAGTGGACTTCTCTTTTAATTTTTTTTCCACTTATCTACTTCTTTTAAATTAAAGCCCTGAATGGATAAATAAGTATCATAAAGACACGATAACTCCCCTTTATCCAAAAATTTGGGATAATCTCTCTTTATCCCTTAGACATCGTTGGGCAGGAGATAAAGCCCTAACTTATTCATTTATTATCCAAAACATGACTGCCAAAGCATAAATAGATAATACTTAAGTAATTATCTAGATCATGAAAGATCTTAGAATCGTATAGAATTTCTTCTATTATCTCATATGTTGATTATCTATTGACTAACGTTTTTATATTTATTATGATAACGAGATGCCAAATCCCCAACTTCATATTCTAAGGACCCATTTCTTGGTCTTCCAAATAGTCCATAAGTTTAATTACATTATTAATTACGAAAACTAAAGCTTTTCTCATCATATTACTTCAATTGAAGCCTCACATAGGCATATTAGCTCCAGATCATATTATTTTCTCAGCTTAAATCTAAGTCTAGGGCTTAGATTATAATTCATTCTAACATTACTTTGATTATCTTAAAGTGGATCTCAATGCATCATTAATGCATAGAATCCAAATTTACTAAAATTATATGATCTTACATGTATGAAACTCAACTACGAGTGTAAGAACTTCTAAAGGGGACACCAAAATTTCTAATCACAATCTTGGATACACCATGTATCAACTATATTTGTACGTACTCATGATTTTATCAATGAGTTGACATACGACGTTGAGAATGATGTTTTTCCATGTTTATTATTTGCTAATACATTGTGTCGACTGATGAAATTAAAGTCAAATGAAATTATAAAGTTGAAGTTTGAAGAAATGCAGTGCAATCTAGTTTAAACGTGTAGAAACAAAATTGAATATATGTATAAAAATTTCAACCACTCTACTATTGTGAATTGTAATACTAAGTTGGATGGAATGCATGTAGCAAAATATAACAAACTTTGTTATTGGGGTTATATTTTTAATTACCCATTAATGGGAACCACTCCTTAAATGTTGTGTTGTGAAGAACAAGACACTAGAATGACAAAAGTCGTAGAAACGGGAATGCTATGGGCATGTTTGGGTTACCAGATTTAATTGGGTAATGTCACATCCTGCATTTACATAATGCAGCTCCAGGAAAAGGATGCATTTCTAGGAATCCAAAGATTGTGTTTTATGTTTGGCTTCCCTGGAGTAGTTTCCGGGAGTATTCATGAGAAAAGCATGTTAGGGGGTCGGGATCATAGTTCTGCAACAATCAAAAGGTTAGAAAATAGGAGACAGACAAGCAATGCATGAGCTGGAGCACGGCGCCCAGCAGTTTTGAGAAGGAGAATGGAATATAAGAGTTACACGGACAATTGTAGATGCAAGATTATCTGGCTTCTCCATCTCCATGAAACCAAACCTAAAATACTTACTGCGGGATGTAAAAATGCTACCCAATACGCCATAATCCACCAAATCAAACATGCCCTATATGGATGTTTCGGAAGATGATGAAAGTTAGCTTGAGAAAAAAATACATCAATAAAGTAGAGGTGGCAAGTAAAGAGGGCGAGCTATGTGATTGTCACGTCATATGGTATCCACATTTACACTGTAGACAAATAAATGCACTATTTTGAAGTAAAATTATAGTATCAGATAGCTAAAGGAGGAGGATGCATGCCTAAATTTACTTGGGAGAGCTTATAAGGAGCGATTTACGACTCTCACATCTTAATGAGAGCATGACAAATAACAGAGATACATTTAAAAGAAGGATGCATGTAATCTACTAAAACATGGTTGAAAATGAGACTTAGTCCTTAAGATGCTAATGCCGATGTTTCTATGGGCACAGGTTGAAAGGAAAAAAGAAAAAAAACTATAAGCGTATATGTTACCAGGATAGTGCTGCTTCAACATGTTATTTCTCACCGTTAACTTATTTATTTATAATATAATTAGTAAAATTACTGTGGTACAAACGCGCCAGCCCAATGAGTTGGCGGCAGCCATGAAGATATAGATGTTCTCGTATCTTCTGTATACACTTCAGGATATTGCACTACTTGGCTGCCACCATGCTTATAGCTACATGCCTACAATAGTAGTTGAGTTGCGCATATGATCCAAAATTAAACATAAATCTTTTTTATAATAACAGCTAATGTAATACCAACACGTCGTATGAGATGGGACATAATCTAAGCGAAATGACGGAGACTTTCTCCACTAAGAACATTGTGGTTACCGCATTAATAGAAATTTATTTATTATGGCAGTTATTCTTCAAGAAAAAGCTAAAGACAATGGGTTGTGGCGTCGATTCAAAATGAGCCTCCTTTCCTCCTCCCAATCAACAGAACGATAACGACTGCAGCGACATGACCCCATGATTCTAATGGTTGGGGTGGGCAGACTTATAATCCAATATCTATCCAAGCCACTTTCAGACCCGGCAACCACACATTTATATGTTTCTCCAGTGATTCTACGTTCGACACATCTTTCTTGTTGCAGTTGAAAGGTTGTTCATTATATATTTTAAACAACTACTTATGATATATCGCTCAACTCTTGTGAACTCTACTAGAGTCTACCATAGCATACTTTCCAGAATAACTTTACAACAACCGAACAGATAAAATATTATAGAATCGGGACGGGCATCGTTAGGGATGAGCATCGGGCCGGGTTATACCGGGTTTTTCCTGTCTCAAATCCAAACCCACATTTTAAAGCGGGCCACAGTCCGGGTTCGGGCCCGGATATAATTGAAAAATGTCAGCCCATACCCGACCCATATAAGTGTTGACTCAAGGTCAATTAGGTCAATGTTGACTCACGTCTAAATTGACTAAACCCTTGTTTTGATGATGACTAACCATTCCACATATTGGTGTCTAATGCTTCTACATTGAGTGATTTCAGATTAGGTTTAGACACATTCCAAATGCCCTAACTTGCGCATATCAAATTGGAGAAAAGACAAGTCAATATAGCTACAAGTGTGAAATTTGGGATCTCTATGTAAATGACCTTAGAATTGCTTTGTAATCACTTGTAATGATTGTATGACTTGTAATTAAGCTTAGAAAAATTATTGGGACACAAAAATCCATCATTTGTACGGTTAAACAAAAATTCCAAAATACCCATAACAGGGATTTTGTCGGCCGAATTTCAAACTCGGCCGATCCATATATTCTGGGATTTTTGTTAGAATCGGCCGAGTTACAAACTCAGCCGATTCACCGTTCGGTCGAGTTTCTAGCTAGGAAACTCGGCCGATCCACTGATCGGTCCAAGATGAAAGTCGACCGATCGGCCGAGTTTCTCCAAAGGAACTCGGCCGACAGTCTAGCTTTCAGCCTTGTCTTTTAGTGGTTCGGCCGAGTTACCTTTATATAAACTCGGCCGATCAGACTGTACGAAAAAGTGCAGAAAAGTGATTCTAGCCGTTGTGGAGTTGCAACAAGTGAAAATAGATCCGTTGCAAGCCACAAAACGGCTAGTTTTCGTTCACAAGTGTTCCCAAAGGCTAAGAGGCATCCCCAGCTATAAATAGGACCCCTTGGGCTTCATTCCAAGGTTGAGCATTCACTATGAAGGTTCCTATTCTATAGTTGAGTGATCCTACAGCCTCCTCTCTCTCTCTAAGCTTAATAACTTGCTACATCCATTAGAGTGAGTAGGAAATCTGTAAGAGAGCTAGTCATATATGTATATCTTGTGAGGCTCTCACTTCCACCACCTCCCTTCTATCATTCCAATCATGAAGATGAAGGTTCTCTCTCTTGTCCAAGAGAGGTGAAGAAGAACAAGGGAAGGAGTCCCTTGGTGAAGATCAAGGCAGAAGACTTGGAGCTAGAGTGGGTAAGCCCTTGGAGAAGGCAGAAGACTCAAGCTCAAGTGGGTAAGTCCTTGGTGGAAAGCTTCTCCGAGTGAAGGTGAAGTCAAAGGCGGAAGATCCAAGAAGAGTGGGTAATTCCTACAAGGCCGAAGACTTGTGCAAGAGTGGGTAAGTCCTTGGAGAAGGCCGAAGACTCTTGCAAAGTGGGTAAGTCCTTGGTAAGGTTGAAGACTCTTTGTATTGGATAGGTAAGTCCTTTGTTGGTCATGTATTGTAAGTCTTATAATTGAATATAAGAGTGCAATTGGTTGAAGTCCTAGAGGTTGACCTCTCTAGGCAAGTGGACTGACACACTTCTAGTTTGAAGTGTGGAACCACTCTAAATAGCTTGTCTAATTGGTGCATGTTCAATCTCTCTTATCCTTGCTATGCATGATTTAGTTGCACTCAAATTACCTATTTAGCAACCTTATCTTGTCATATATTTTGAAGGTTTGATGAATTTTGTTTAAGTGCTTTCAGCTCTATTCACCCCCCTCTAGAGCATCTAAGTCATCCATCTAGGATCCAACAAGTGGTATCAGAGCAGGTCTTCTCCAAGCATACTTCCACAAGTAGGAGAATATGGGTGATTATGAACAAAAGCAACCTTCAAAGAGAGAAAAAGGGATCACAAAGGCTCCATCAACAAATGAAAGCACTAGTGGAAGATCTAGTGAATGTGAAGATGGAAGATGCCATTGTGTCCTCATGACAAGCTCAATTGAAGATTTAAGTGAGGTAAATTTGAACTCTTTAGATAAAGAATCTTTGATTACTATTATTCATAATATGTGTGCCTCTCTCAAGTCTTATAGAAAGAAAAAGAAAAAGCTTGCTAGAATTGTTGATAATTTGCATGAAGAACTAGATGATCTTGAACATGCAAATTCTTGCTTGCTTAATGATAAAAATGATTGTCTTAGTCAAGTAGACTCTCTTAAACTTGAAAATGCTAGTTTACTTGATAAGATTAAATTTCTAGAAGCTCAACCTCTCATGCCTAATTCTAATGAAGAACATACTTTAATTGTTGATTCTCTCATGCATGACATTGATGTTCTTAAATCTGAAAACAAAAAAAAAGATTTTGTTTTGCATGAATTAGAACTAGAAAATGCCTCCTTGCTTGCTAAAATCAATGGGCATGAATCTTGTTCTAGTTCTACTAATAGAGAGAATGATGTTGCTGCTCTTCATATTGATAGAGATTCTTATTTAACTAAAACTCTTTGCTTAGAAAATGATCTTCTACATGCTAGAGATAACATTAATCAATTGTCTTCTACTATTACTTCTCTTAAGCATGATAATGATAGTTTAAGATCTTCTTTGCAAAGATTCTTAGTTGGTAAAAAGAATCTTAATCAAATCCTATACCATACTACTAAACAAATTGGTAGACATGGTTTAGGGTATGATAGTAGTCAAGGGAACAACAAAGATAAAGGACCTCCAATATTCCATGGAAAATCCTCTAGTTCCAAGACTATGGGCACATGCAACTATTGCAATGATTTTGGTCATTATTCTTCTTGTTGTCCTTTTAGGAAAGCACCCAAGAGCAATAGGATTTGGGTTGCTAAGCTAACCCCTCCGGACCCAAAAACATGATTGGGGACCATTTCATCTTTCTTCTTGTAGGTACTTGCAAATGGATTGACTTGAGCTATTGAATTGCTAATTGACTTCTCAATCCACATGAAAGAAGAAAGGTGAGATGTGTAGAGGGTGACAACAAGTGAAAAAGTAATGGTAAGTACAAAGGTAATGGTTTTATTGCTTGTAACCATTTCTAACTTGTTTTTGTCAAGGTAGTGTGCACTATACATATGGTTTTTGAGTCAAAAGTGGCATTTTATGTTTCTCTTCACACTCTTGCTCAAAAACTATTTCTAATGCTTCTATAGTGCATTACTAACTTGCTTAGACATGTTTGGATATGGTTTGTATATTTAGCATGCCTCTAGATATGTTTTATGAAAAATATGTTCTTTTTCTACAGTAGTTTTGTCGGCCGAGTTTTGTCCTGTCTAAAACTCGACCGATAGGCACCAATGGGTGTTGCCAACAGCTGCGATCGGCCGAGTTGCCAATACACAGAACTCGACCGAAAACACTTTTCACAGAGTATATATTTGGCTTATTGAATGAGAATTTCCCTCTCAACTAGATTTTCTCAACCAATAGCCTTATTCTTTGGCACTCTCATTTGGTACCTTTATATATGCATATTGCCATGTTCGAAATTGCCTATCTTGCTTACAACTCTATCTCTCTAATTGCTCTAAATTGGTATATCTATATCTTGCAATTTCTTGCTTTGAGTTGTTTTGCAGGTTTTGATGATGATCTCTTTGGATCTCTTGGTTGTGTCTAAAATCGCTTCCGTTGTACTCTAACTTGCTACATCTCTATAGGTGTATATCTTGTTTTGATACAACCTTGAGGTTCTTAGGGGTAATCATCTTATGGTAAGGATGCATATATAGTGAGTTATATCCTCTCATGCTTCTAAAATTGCATATCTCTTGGTTTGGATATATCTCTATATCTACTCATAGCTTGCTTTATATTGTGGTATCTCTTGCTATGATCTAGATCCTACTAGTAGTCCTAACCTGTGATATCATCTACTAGTAGTTCATATACATGTAGTTCTAACCTTGTTTACATATTGCCATCTTTGATCATCTATATGTTATGCTTGTATCTTATCTCATACATGCTCAAGATTGTTCCTTGAATTGCATATCTACTATCTTGAGTTTCTTGCATAACATTGTGATGCAGGGTACATTGATCTACATGATATGTAGAAATTGGAGTATTTTTGGATTTTATGCAGGTTTTGCTCCAATTTTAGTTTTTGCTGCAAGTATAGTGCTTTTTATGCAGAAACACCCTTCTGAGCAAGACTCATCGCTTTTCCATGAGCTCCGATGGTTTTTGGTCTAATTCCATCATCTTAAGGGTCAAAATTGTAATTTATTGTTTTTCTGCAGCACTTCATCTTGCATTTTGGGCTGTTCAAGTATATGCTTTAACTTGCTTTTCTTTCTATGCTTGGACAAGCCCCTATCTGTGCTCTTCTACTCTCCTTATATATTTGTGTTATCTCCTTTCTCTTTAACAAGTGATGTTTCTTTTTTCTTCATAACCCCCACCTTTTTGAAATGACAAAGGGGGAGAAAGGTAATGTCTTCTTTTAAAAAGAGGAAGAAGGCATGTCTTACATGAAGAGGAGAAGAATGTCTATGTAAAGGGGAGAAGGTAAAGGGGAGGAGACATATATGTGTAAACATATATGAGTAGAAGACATAGTATTCAATAAATGTTATGAAAGCTAACCATGCAGGAGAAATAGCATCAATTGAGGGGGAGTATGAGAACTCCATGCGCATCAATTGAGGGGGAGCATATGAGCTCAATCCTATTGAAACCCCTAGGTTTCTCCGAAGGTATGATTTTACGTACAAGCTTTCAATACATTTATGGAATGGTTTGTCATCTTCAAAAAGGGGGAGAATGTTGACTCAAGGTCAATTAGGTCAATGTTGACTCACGTTTAAATTGACTAAACCCTTGTTTTGATGATGACTAACCATTCCACATATTGGTGTCTAATGCTTCTACATTGAGTGATTTCAGATTAGGTTTAGACACACTCCAAATGCCCTAACTTGCGCATATCAAATTGGAGAAAAGACAAGTCAATATAGCTACAAGTGTGAAATTTGGGATCTCTATGTAAATGACCTTAGAATTGCTTTGTAATCACTTGTAATGATTGTATGACTTGTAATTAAGCTTAGAAAAATTATTGGGACACAAAAATCCATCATTTGTACGGTTAAACGAAAATTCCAAAATACCCATAACATGGATTTTGTCGGCCGAATTCCAAACTCGGCCGATCCATATATTCTGGGATTTTTGTTGGAATCGGCCGAGTTACAAACTCAGCTGATTCACCGTTCGGTCGAGTTTCTAGCTAGGAAACTCGGTCGATCCACTGATCGGTCCAAGATGAAAGTCGACCGATCGGCCGAGTTTCTCCAAAGGAACTCGGCCGACAGTCTAGCTTTCAGCCTTGTCTTTTAGTGGTTCGGCCGAGTTACCTTTATATAAACTCGGCCGATCAGACTGTACGAAAAAGTGCAGAAAAGTGATTCTAGCCGTTGTGGAGTTGCAACAAGTGAAAATAGATCCGTTGCAAGCCACAAAACGGCTAGTTTTCATTCACAAGTGTTCCCAAAGGCTAAGAGGCATCCCCAGCTATAAATAGGACCCCTTGGGCTTCATTCCAAGGTTGAGCATTCACTATGAAGGTTCCTATTCTATAGTTGAGTGATCCTACAGCCTCCTCTCTCTCTCTAAGCTTAATAACTTGCTACATCCATTAGAGTGAGTAGGAAATCTGTAAGAGAGCTAGTCATATATGTATATCTTGTGAGGCTCTCACTTCCACCACCTCCCTTCTATCATTCCAATCATGAAGATGAAGGTTCTCTCTCTTGTCCAAGAGAGGTGAAGAAGAACAAGGGAAGGAGTCCCTTGGTGAAGATCAAGGCAGAAGACTTGGAGCTAGAGTGGGTAAGCCCTTGGAGAAGGCAGAAGACTCAAGCTCAAGTGGGTAAGTCCTTGGTGGAAAGCTTCTCCGAGTGAAGGTGAAGTCAAAGGCGGAAGATACAAGAAGAGTGGGTAATTCCTACAAGGCCGAAGACTTGTGCAAGAGTGGGTAAGTCCTTGGAGAAGGCCGAAGACTCTTGCAAAGTGGGTAAGTCCTTGGTAAGGTTGAAGACTCTTTGTATTGGATAGGTAAGTCCTTTGTTGGTCATGTATTGTAAGTCTTATAATTGAATATAAGAGTGCAATTGGTTGAAGTCCTAGAGGTTGACCTCTCTAGGCAAGTGGACTGACACACTTCTAGTTTGAAGTGTGGAACCACTCTAAATAGCTTGTCTAATTGGTGCATGTTCAATCTCTCTTATCCTTGCTATGCATGATTTAGTTGCACTCAAATTACCTATTTAGCAACCTTATCTTGTCATATATTTTGAAGGTTTGATGAATTTTGTTTAAGTGCTTTCAGCTCTATTCACCCCCCCCCTCTAGAGCATCTAAGTCACCCATCTAGGATCCAACAATAAGAATGCTGGGTTTCGGGCCGGATTCGGGTTTGCCCATATAACATCGAATGAGCATACCAAATTTTGCTAGATCTAACATGCTAACATGAAAAATGAATTACTGTGATATGTATTTTGTGATAAACCTTCAAAAGAATGTATATACACTATATTGAAAGAGTAACAAATCGTTTTCTGGTGCATGTGAATTTATAAGAAGTAAAAAAATCAATGGAGTCCACAATGTTGTGCCTTTTGCCTCCTCATCCTATATGTATATACAACGAAATGGGTTTTGTAAGGGAAATAGATCATTTGTCTCCTACATGTGGGCATATGAGTAAAAAGATGAGCATAATCTACTATGCACTGAGCAAAAGATCATTCGTCTCCTATATGTGGACACAATGAGATCAAAATAAAGAAATCAAGTATGTCTATTCATGTCAATGATGGTTATCTTACTAGTATGAATTCATTAATCATGTTGATTGATTGCATAGTATCCATGTTGTCATTGGTTAGGTACATACTACATATTGCATCAAGAAATTTGTATGTTTTTCTTTCAAGACAAAGATAGATGTATAGGTATATAATGTACATAAAATATAATCTGGGCATTCGGGTTTTCGGGCCTGGGTTTACCTCTACCCGTACCCGACCTAAATAAAATATGAGTTTAAATTTTAGGCCCGACCCACCCATATTGTAAATCGGGTTTGGGTCTGGATCGGGTTATGCATGCTGGGTCACGGGTCGGATCGGGCCGGCTCAACCCGATGCTCATCCCTAGGCATCATATGTAGTTCCACGTATACCACGTAATTGAGTGAAAACAAGGATTATGCATACTACATTGTTACGCTATTTACCACTCAAATCTAAACAACAATATCAAGATCAATATGGCATCCACACCCAGCACTGGACCGCACAGAACAAACATCTTATTAGAGATATGCAATGAGTTACATGTCAAACAGAAAGCTACATTTCTAACTGGGGATTTTAACACCACGAATCTGTACTATAAATTAACCCACCAATCTATAAAATGTGAGCCGTCCACTGGGTATAGAAACCCAAACATTTTTCGTTTTTGGTGTGCCCACTTAACGCTCTATGGTCAACTCCATGTATACAGAAGTACTTGAAGGATACCCTAGCCTCAGATGTTGCCTACCCTAGTGTCATGAGGTGGGCGACAACGAAAACACCACCACACACCAAGCAGGGAAGTGAGGTTGGGGACAAAATAATTACCTCCCATAGAAAAACGTGGGAGGGCCCTCCTTTTTCTGGTGGGTTATCAAGGGAGCACCAGACCAGATAAGGGATGGCTATATATCAACACTGTGCATCGCCATTGGAAAATTTGTTTGCCGAGTAGTTCATTAATCCATAACATCGGGGGGATCAGTTTTCTTAGAAGGGAAGTTGGTTGCTTGCTTTTGTTCTCATTGTTCATTACCGTAACAATCTTATTTAAGGCCGTGTTCACGGTCAAGCCCACATCCATGCTTAGAAAAATTATACATATATTAGAGCGTTACACTATCAGTAGTGAAGACCATGACCGGATGGATTAAGAAAATTCGTGTTCACTTTGACGTCATCATTGAGGACAACAAATATCTCTTGTGCCGCCAATCAGTTACAAGGAGTTTCTATAGATTAAGAGTTGACCTTGTTCCTATGGAGTATGAGCACATATCCCCTATGATGATATATTTCTTAGTCTGAGATATTGATAACCTCCCATTTTGTGACGTTATCTTTAGGGCTGGCAATCGGGTCCGGGTTGAGCGGGTCCTATTTCCGGTCAATTCGGGTCAGATCAAATATACTCGACCTGAACCCGACCCGAAAATAATTACGGATCATGCATGCTTGACCCGAACCCGAAATTCATATTTGCGGGTCTGACCTGATTAACCCGATGGACCCGAAAATATTATATAATATGCAAACCCGAAAAACCCGATAATGCAAACTTGAAAAACACGAAAATAGAATCCCAAAAAACTCAAAAATTCAAACCCACTAGACCCGAAATTGCTGCAGAATTTGCTAATTAATTATTATTTTGCAAGCAAAGACTTATATAAACTATCACATATTTATGTTTATAAGTGTCAAAAATTTATATGGCTAGAACATGGAAAAATATATATACATACAAAGATATAATTTTGGGTCGAGCGGGTTTTGCGGGTCGAGAATTGCAAACCCGGACCCGACCCGCAAAAATTTCGGGTTTTTCGGGTTCGGGTCATTTCGGGTCGGGTCGAAAAAATCAAGACCCGAACCCACTTTAGTCGGGTCGGGTCGAGCGGGTCGGGTCAGGTTTTTCCAGCCCTAGTTATCTTAGTAATTTTCCTCAGTTTTCCATACTCTTTCTCAGATAAATTAGGTAGAATCCTTAACTTTCCTCCTTTATTGCAAATACACCTTTAGATTAACTTTTCTCATTTTTCTTATAGGAAAATACAAAAAAATCACAAAAGTTTCAAATGGTCCCGAGACCGTTTGGAGACCAAACGGTCCCAAGACCGTTTGGAGTCACACGGTCCCAAGACCGCATGAAGTCACACGGTCCCAAGACTGTATGAAGCCAAACGGTCCCAAGATCGCATGAAGCCAAACAGTCCCGAGACCGCATGGAGTTACACGGTCCCGAGACTGCACAAAGCCAAACGGTCCCGGGACCACATAAAAGCAAACGGTTTAAGGACCGCAAGGACTCAAATGGTTTCGAAACCGCACGAGTCCAAATGGTTTCAGAACCCAAACGGTTTCCAAGACCGTTTGAGCCTGAAATTGCCCAAACCGTTTGGACTTCACTTAAAGCCTATAAATAAGACCCAAAGGGTCCTCACAAGGCATCAAGTTTCAGACACCCAAAGGCTGCCTCTACTGCTCCAGAGTTGTTTCATCCTTCATCCTCCACCCCGAGGCTGTCAGTCTGAGATCCACACTCCATCCAGAAGCTGCTTTCTCTCTCATCGCCCAAGAAGGTGCGAAGAGGAGACTTCATCATCGAGCAACATGTGAGGTGTGAAGAACGTCTCTCTCTCCAAGGGGTTGACCTTCCTCTCTCCTTTGTGGGGATGACGTTCTCTCTCTCTCTCTCTTCTCGCCTCCTTCTTTATCCTTGCTATGAGCGAGTAGTCTTATTCACTAGGGTGCAGGCAGTAGCCCCGCTACCCATGTTTTCATTTCATACAATGTAATCCATAGTTTGCAATAGAGATATACTTTCTTTTCAGTTCAACATCAATCGTTTAATGAATGCTTATTGCTTGATCACCAACTTGTGTTACCTTTTATCTTTTAGTATGAATTGTCTACGTTTGTACTATTAGATTCGAATCTCGATTGAATGTTGGTTCTTGATGTATGTATATACCATGCATCTGTTTCGGTATCTAGGAGTGTTTTTCAAGAAGTAGAGTAAACTCACTTCCATCGTTGTACTTTCATACTATGAAATGGAATCAGTTGACATATGAAAGTACAACCTTGATAAGTCGAGGAACACACTTTGCGAAGGGAATGATGTAAAGTAATTGACCATTCATTTGGGGATGGTTGGCATTACAACATTCCCACACTTTTCGTAGTTAGTCTCTCTACAAAGATACTAACTGTTTAGACTCTTATTGTAGGTTATGTTTTTATGTTGCATGTTTTGATCCATGAGTGGTGGTGGTGAAAGCCGATCACATCCTAGTAGTTTCTTATCATTATTTACAACCTTAAATTTACTTTCTTGCTTTGTTTTACTTGCTTTTAGTTTATAACAATCAATCCAACTTTTTGATCTAGATACCAACTGTTAAGAGGTTAAGTGAAAATTCTAACGTTTTCCATCTTGTTACTCCCAACAAGACCGTTGTCCTGTGGATTCGACCTTTAACTATACTACGATAAGACTTCCACGTATCCTAGCATACGTGGGTGGAGTTCTCAATCTAGTATAAGCAAGGATAAACCTAAAGACTTACTATCTTTAAGATTTTTAGTGGTGCATGCAATTCCACGTGAGTGGAAGCTCCATCAAAAATTGGCGGCGTTGCTGGGGAAAACAGAACGTTTTAATTTCATTTACCATCTTGCTAGTTGGTTACGGTTTTACACTTTTCTTTTAACATTACTCCATATCTTCTTGAATTCATCATATCTCCTGCATCATCTAAAATGTGTGTTTCTTTCTCTACTCAGGTAGAAGACGTGTATGCAACCATCGCATAATCTCAGATTCTCCCCTGATCCAGAGTATGACTCTGAGGTAGAGAGAAGCTTCCACCGCCGCATCAGACTCAACCGCCAAAGAGCCAAACAAATGACTGAGGATCAACGTCAAGCTACGTTAGTAATGGAAAGGGTCAACACCGCCATAGCCGCTCAAAGAGCACAACTCATTGCTGACACCCGTGCTAAGATCCAAGCAGAGATCCGAGCTGAAGAACAGGCCCGCATCCGAGCTGAAAACGAAGCAGCTAACTAAGCTGCCCAGTTAGAGCTAAGAAACAAGCAATTGAGGGACTATGCCATCCCCAAGAACTATGAAGATAATCATCCAGTCCGGACACCAATCATCAAACATACCCAATTTTGAAATCCGGACACAATGGATTCAAATCATGCAGGGCATCTCATTCTCTGGTGGTTCTGGAGATGACTGCATGGATCACTTGAAGAGATTCAAGGCACTTTGCTAGCTTGTCCCACAAGCCGGAGTTGCCTTTGACGCAATATTGCTACATCTTTTCCACTTCACTCTATCCGGAAGGGCTTTGAGTTGGTACAACTCACTTGATAGGGAGCCAATCATCACTACCTGGGCTCCCTTGGAAGAAAAGTTCATGGAAACGTTTTTCCCTCCTTCATTAACCTACGAAATCAGGAGGCAAATCAACCACTTTGCCCAACTTCCTGGAGAATCACTCGCAGAAGCATGGGAAAGATTCAAGGAGCTTCTAAGGAAGTGCCCTCATCACGGTATCTCCCAAAATCAATTAATAGAAACATTCTATAGGGGGGTGAGTGATGATATCAAGCAATTTCTGGATTCCTCATCTAGAGGAAATTTTATGAGGAAGGACTACGAGGATGCTTGGAAAATCATTACACTTGGAGCTGAGAACCAATCCAGTTGGGGACGATCATCTGGTAAGGGAGTCCTCAAAGTTTATAAGGATGAGGAATCAATGGAAATGAAGGCCATTGCTGAAGCTTTAAAGACCATAGCTCACAAACAACAGGCACTTGAAACCTCATTTGGAGAATATGATAAGAAGAAAAAACCCCAAGTCCAACAAGTTAAAGCTGTTACAGGGACTTGTGAAGCCTGTCACGCATCCGATCACCCTACACTGTCATGTGGCCTACTTTACAATGTGATGATGGATATGCAACCACTACAACAGCAATATGAATCAATCATCAAACACCCTGAAGATCAGATGTCTGAACAAGTTAATTCCATTCATTCCATACCAGGACAACCTTACTATAATCCAAATCAACCAAGAAACCACCCCGGTTTTCAATTATGGGAATCCTGTAGGGACTGCTAACCCGCAACATCAAACACAAGGCAGATCCTCCAATAGGTTGCCACCTAGATTTCAAAGTAACTTTAACCAAAATCAAGGGAACCTCATAAATAATTTCTCGAGATCTAACTACCTAGAAATCCCTCTGCCTACTATCAATATACCCATCCTCCTCTGCACCCACAATTGCACCCTCAACTACAGCAACCGCAGCAACCTTAGTTAACATCACCTCCACAACAACCACATCAAGGACAACAACAACTCACTCAGAAAAATGCCACTTCCCAACCAAAAGACGAGATAACTATGATCAGGCAGATGTTACAGTCACAACAAACCATGCTTTCCAATCAGCAAGCTCAGCCGAAGGCTGTGGAGGCTCAACTAGCACAAATTGTTGCCCAACTGAAGCCACCAGCAGGTACTTTTTCTGGTCAACCAGAGTCAAACCCTAGACACGATCAAAATAGACCAGAGCAATTAAATGCCGTCAATACAAGATCTGGTCGTGTCTTTCATGAAACTATGAGAATCACTCATAATGATGATGATACACCTACCTTTACTCCGAATGCAAGACCGAATCTAGGAATTGAGAAATCTACAGAGACCATGAAAGGCAAAGAAAAGGAACAAGCTCCCAAAGAGCCATAAGTTCCGCAATATAAACCTAGGATACCATATCCAGGAAGATTGAGAGAGACTAAAATGGACACTAGGTTCCAAACATTCAAGGAAGCGATCAAGAAACTTTATATCGATATCCCGCTCCTCGATGCTCTCTCTGAAGTACCAGCTTGGGCTAAATATCTAAAAACTTTTCTATCAAGGAAATACATTACTGAAGAGCAAGAGACGGTCAAACTGGCTCAGACCACCTCCGATATCATTCTTAATAAGATACCCAAGAAAAAGGACCCTGGTTCATTCAGTATTCAATGATGGATTGGAAATGCTTCGAGCAAAAAGGGATTAGCTGACCTAGGGGCTAGCATATCTATTATGCCCTACTCAATGTGTAAAAGACTGGGCTGTACTGACTTGCTACCCACAACGATGACAATTCAATTAGCTGGTTCAACTATCACTGCACCCCTAGGAATTATTGAAGACATTCCAGGCAAGATAGGCAAGGATTCTTATGTCCCATGTGATTTTGTCATTATGGACATCAAGGAAGTTCTAAGATACCCAATAATATTCAACAGACCCTTCCTTGCCACAGACAGGGCACTTATTGATGTTGAAGCTGGCACGATCATTCTGAGACTGGGAAAAGAAGCAATTCAGTTCCGGGTCCTCAACAACATGAAAGGCCCCAACATTTAAGATGAAGTCTTTCTCTTAGACGCAATACATCAAATCTCCCAATTGGAAATATCTGAACCATCTGATGAGTTAGAAAATGTCCTAATAAATCCAGAAGTCGAATTCTCAGCCAACGAATTAGTTCAACAATGCTTGCAACACTTAGAGAAAGATGAAGAAGCACCAACAGCCACTTTTGAGGAGCTCAAATCTGTCACTATTTTAGAAACAACAGAAGCACCTAAGGCTCCCGAGATGAAAACCCTACCAACAAGACTTAAGCACGTCTTTCTGGATGAAGAAAAACTATGTCCAGTAATCATCAGTTCCACTCTAATGAAAGACCAGGGAGAAAGGCTTCTCATTGAGTTGAAGAAACATAAGAAAGCCATTGGGTATAAGATAACTGACCTAACATGTGTAAATCCAGCCTTATGCATGCATAGACTGCCCATGGTGGAAGAATTTAAACCTTCAAGAGAGCACCAGAGAAAGTTGAACCCCAATCTTAAAGAGGTGGTTCGCCTTGAGGTCCTCAAACTACTGAAAGCCGACATTATCTACCCAATTTCAGATTCCCAATGGGTCAGCCATGTCCAAGTGGTCCCCAAAAAGGGAGGAACCACTGTCGTTCTAAATGATAAAAATGAGCTAGTGCCCATGAGGACTATCACAGGGTCGAGAATGTGTATCGACTACAGGAAACTAAACAAAGCAACATGAAAGATCACTACCCTCTACCCTTTCTTGATGAAGTCCTCGAATGCCTAGCCCATCAAAAGTTCTTCTGTTACCTCGATGGTTATTCCAGGTTCTATCAAATTCCTATACACCCGGAAGACCAAGAAAAAACAACTTTTACTTGTCCCTTCGATACCTATGCCTTCAGAAGAATGCCATTCGGGTTGTGCAACACACCTGCTACCTTCCAAAGGTGCATGTCTGCTATTTTTGCAGGGTTAACTAAGTCCATAATGGAAGTATTCATGGATGACTTTTCAGTTTATGAAGATTCCTTTGATAGTTGTCTACTCAACCTTGGACAAGTCTGACAAAGATGCGAGAAACGAATCTTATCTTAAATTGGGAAAAATGCCACTTTATGGTAACTGAAGGTGTCGTCCTCGGACATAGAGTGAGTGACAGAGGAATCAGGTAGACAAAGCAAAAATTGATGTCATCTCGAAACTATCGCCGCCAAAAGACGTAAAAAGAGTACGAGCATTCTTAGGTCATGCTGGGTTTTATCGAAGATTCATTAAAGATTTCTCGAAAGTAGCAAAACCCATGACCCAATTATTGACCAAAGACGCCGAGTTCAATTTTGACCAAGAATGTCTAAAAAGCTTCACAATATTAAAAAACGCTTTAGTCTCTACGCCTATTCTGAGAGCACCTGACTGGTCGCAACCATTCGAAATAATGTGTGATGGCAACGACTATGCTATTGGAGCAGTGTTAGGACAGAGAATTGACAAAAAGCCTTATATAATATACTATGCTTCCAAGACTCTTGATGAAGCACAAAAGAACTACACCACTACAGAAAAGGAGTTCTTAGCTGTCATCTATGCATTCGAGAAATTCCGCTCCTACCTGATTGGATCAAAGGTCATAGTCTACACTGACTACTCCGCCATACGATATCTAATTCAGAAGCAAGACGCAAAACCCAGACTTATCCGCTGGGTGTTAATGCTTCAGGAATTTGATTTAGAAATCAAAGACAAAAGCATAGTGGAAAACGTCATTGCTGATCATCTCATCCGCATTGAAGTCGAGGATGATGATAAAGTACCTATCCGAGACTCCCTCCCTGATGACCAACTAATGAAAATTACCACCAGATTCCCCTGGTATGCCGACATAGTGAATTATCTGGCTACATGAATCATCTACCCTTCCGCGTCTCATCACGACCAAAAGAAATTCCTCCACGATGTTAAGCAATACTACTGGGATGAACCTTATCTCTTTCGCCTATGCACAGACAGACTTTTCAGTCACTGCCTACCTGAAGAAGAGATGACTCTTGTCTTAGAACATTGTCATTCTGGCCCCACTGGGGGACACATGAGTTCGAAAAAGACTGCTATGAAAGTTTTGAAATTGAGTTTCTTCTGGCCAACGATAGCAAGAGATTCCCATGATTTTGTAAAATCATGCAATAAATGTCAACTTTCTGGCGGTATAACTAAAAGGAATGAAATGCCCCTCACTATGTGGCAAGAGATCAAACTTTTTGATGTGTGGGGGATAGACTACATGGGTCCCTTTCCCTCTTCATATGGATTTTCCTACATACTAGTTGTTGTGGATTATGTCTCAAAATAGGTAGAATCTATACCCACAGTTTCCAGCGATTTCAAACCAGTCATTAAGATGTTTAAAGATATCATTTTTCCCAGATTCGGAGTCCCCCGAACTATCATATCCGACGGAGGGACCCATTTTCTAGAGCGAAGCTTTGAAGCCCTCTTAAAGAAATACGAAGTCAACCATAAAGTTGCCACGCCTTACCATCCACAAACTAGTGGTCAGGTTGAAGTTTCGAATAGACAACTGAAGGCAATCTTAGAGAAAACCGTCAATAGACACCATACCGACTGGTCCACCAAGCTTCCCGATGCCCTTTGGGCTTACCGAACAGCTTATAAAACACCAATTGGAACAACCCCGTTCTGTTTGGTATATGGGAAATCATGTCATCTTCCAGTAGAACTGGAACATAAGGCTTGGTGGGCCATTAAAACTGAACTTTGATTTTAAAAGCACTGGAGAAAACATACAACTCCAGTTGCAGGAACTAGAGGAGCTCAGAATGACCGCATACCAAAGTACCAGGATTTACAAAGAACAAACCAAGATGTGGCATGATGGTCATCTAAAAAGAAAAGACATCGCCATTGGAGACAAAGTCCTTCTTTTCAAATCCAGACTCAAAATGTTCCCCGAGAAACTTCGTACAAAGTGGTCCGGACCTTTTACTATCAAGCACATATACCCGACTGGAGCCATCATAATTTTTGACGACAATGGAGGAGAAAGGACCGTCAATGGCCATAGATTGAAAAAATACTATACTCCAGCAGACAAAATTCTGAGACAGACTATTGAGATCAGAGACCCCACAGTATCACCATAACAAAATCAAAACTTTGTCGAGTCAGCGATGTAAAACCCAGGTGCTACTTGGGAGGCAACCCAAGAACTGTTTATCACCGTTTATCTTTTATTTTTATTTCCTTTTTTTAATTTAGGTTTATCATCTTTAATCAAAAAAGATAAAAATTCACATAAACAACCAAAACAAACATAAAAATATAAAAATAAAAAACCTAAACCATCTTAAACGGTCTTGAAACTGTTTGGATCCAAACGGTCCTAAAACCGTTTGGAGCGAAACAGTCCTGAAACCGTTTGGAGACAAACGGTCTCGAAACCGTTTGGAACCAAACAGTCTCAAAATTGTTTGAAGCCCAAACGGTCTCAAACCGTTTGACCTCGGGAATTTGTAAAGTCAACCCCCAAATCCTATATATATAACCCTACCCCCTCTCCTTCTTCTTTCTTTCGATTCTTGAACCCTCTAAACCCTCGCAAGCACCGTTTCATCTCCTCTATTCTTGCTCCTGCATAGCTCGCGACACTGGTTCTCTCCACCACCATCACTCCCACTTTCGCGTGTCTTCACGACGTCTGCACCTCCATTACCAATGCTCTTCCCATCACCGCCGTCATCTTCACTCGCAACAGCAAGGTAGACCAACGCACCACCATCATCGGCACCTCCACCTTTGCACCACCTCCGTTTTCACCATCGCCGACGTCTACATCACCGACGCGGCCCCCTTTTCTATCGCCGCCATCATCTCTACTGCCGCCGTCATCTCTATCACCGCCGCCATCAATATCGCCGCCGATTTCATTTCTACCTCCATCCGCTGCGCCCCCGTCGTTCCTCCTTCCAAACGGTCTTGAAACCATTTGGAGCCAAACGGTCTTGAAACCGTTTGGAGCCAAACAGTCCTGAAACCATTTGGAGCCAAACGGTCCTGAAACCGTTTTAAGCCAAACGGTCTTCAAACCGTTTGGTCTTACAAACCGCTTGAATTCCGCTAAAACCTAACACTTACATAACATAAACTTCTCTTTTTGCAAATCCAAACCATCTTAACACATGATTTTATGCAAAAAAATTTAGATATGGCCGGAACCGCCGAAGACCCGCACTGGACAACGGAGCAACTAATGGAGGACCGTGCCAGGCTCCAGAAGATCGTAGATACCTATGAAAAGAATAAACAGATCCCACCAAAGGTCAACATGATAGCAGTCGCGTGCGAAATTGACCGCATCAACCGATGTCTTCCCGAGGAGCCTGAAGAAGAAGTGGAAGAAATCTCTTCCAGTGATGAAGGCTCCAAATATGAACCGAACTCTGAGGATGAATCCCCAACAGAAAGGTCCAAGGGGAAATGAAAGGTTCAGGAAACTGCAACTGAACAACCCACAAAAAAATGGGCAAGAAAACAAGTCCGCCCCACCACTGCTAGGGAACAAACCCTAGAAGGATATATCCCACCAACCGCTACCACCACCACCACTACCACTCCTGCAACCACCACTACCCCCGTCTTCTCAGTCATCACCACCACCGCACCACCACCAGAAAACCTTTTCATCCACACCATCCCATCCATCGACAAAACCTTAAAACCAACAAAGTATGTTTGCTCAAACGTACTAATAAAGATGGGGATATATGACCGAATCCTCACCCTGCTCGACAACACAAATCTCTCAAGACTGTGCTTTATCCCCAAGATCTCATACGTCGAGCCCACAACAAAATTCTTTACACATCTCACCAAAGAATCGGTGGACATTATGGACAGAGCAAGGGACGGAGGGGACCGCAGGCTGGTCACCAAGCTTTTTGGTCACAAAGTTGTCATAACAGAAAATCTATTGAACGAAATCTTCATAGACAACCAGGAGAAGCTAAAAAAGGCCAAAGTTGTTAGTACGGAGAGCTCCCAGTTCAATAGACACACCTTTTGAAAATCCCTAACAGGGATCCCAAATTATGAGGCGCGAACCTGCAAGGCCTCCAATATTCATTCTGGGTTAGTGCGCATGCTTCACAAAATTCTCACCAGTGCGCTCTTCCCCAGAACTGAGGGTGGGAATGTTATCACCGCTGATCTTTTTATTTTGTGGTCTGTCCTACATGGGAAGCCGATCAACATTGGATGACACATGATACAAAAGTTTTCAGCATACGCCCTAGGGAAAGAAATCTGCATGGGTGGATACATAACTTCCATTCTTAAATACCTCAAGATGAAAAGATTACTCCATCGATGCACATAGATCAAGGGCGACATCCTCAATAATGAGAAAACTTTGAAGAACTTTTACATTATCAAAGAAAAGGATGCAAAATTACACTACATTTTCTGCCCTTAAGTAAGATCCTCCAGAACTCTGTTACCGCTTCTGGAGCTAGCAAATTATGACAAGGAAAAATTACTCTTTACTGACGAAGAGCTTACCAAAATCCTAGCTTCGGTCAAAGTACAAGAGAAGAAGACCAAAGCGGGCCAGACAAAGCTTAGTATCACTGCCCCGACAGCTAGGGTAACAAAAATACTAGTAAAATGACCATCTAAGGCACATTTACAACCACAACAGCTGTCGGGGACACCGACATCAAAGCTAAATCCTAAGACAGAACGCCCCCACCCCAAGGACCTTATCAATACCTCATCATTAGACTCATTCATCATAAGTCTAACTGATGAGCTCACCACCACCACTACCCCTACAACACTACCATCCACTACTATCCAACCATCTACCACCCTCCCACCTTTCTCCACAACAATCCCAACAACAATTCCTTTCCCCACATCCACACCTCCACCCACATCCTCCACCTCAACCTTTTTCCCTTTAGGTATCCCATTCTCCACTCCAATACCAGACTTCACCTCCTCTTCCCCCATCTCCACCCTATTCCCCTCAACATTTTCAGTCCCACCATTCTCACCGGGAATGTCACCATTTTTTCTGCCACCACCCCAACACCGCTGGTGACTCCATCTACAGTCACCATGTTGGTTGCAGGACCATCAATAGTGTCTCTTTCGCAAGACACTTCCACCCGTCCACCTCGACCCCAACCACCTCACCCTTCCGCATCTGGGGTCTCTTTTACAAACGTCGGTGAGGAATTGAGACGTCAATTCGACGCTATCCGAAACCTCCTGACCGACCCTTCTAATATTTTACAATCTATTTTTTCTTGTGTGCAGGGTCTAACTACACAAGTCGCCAAGATTGATGAGTAAAACCATGCCCTGTCAGGCATCCTCTCAAGCATCCATCAACAGCAGAAAGCAGCGGCCATGAAATTCAAATGCATCGACGACCGCCTGCAACAACTGCCACAGTTGATGCTTGAAGTGAAAAGCGAGCAAGGCGATTTGGTCAAGCAAGTCGAAATGATTTCTGCACAAAATCAACCATTGCCAAAAACTCTGCGCGAGCTTAAGTAGCAACAAACTTCTTTAAGCATGCGTTTGGACGACATCAGCACCACCCTCACACAAATAATTAAACACCAGGAGGAGTCATCAAACAACAAAATCACCAAACTAAGAACAAAAATGAAGGACCTCTCTGCACGACTCCTCTCCGTCGAGGCTCGCTATTCAGATCTCAAAGAAACCCACGACGCACTTCTTGAAACACACGAGCATGTGCAAGTGGCTTTCGACGAGCTACAAGCACTCCACCGGTAGTGCAAGAAGCCTCCACCAAAGAAGACAATAGATAAGGCGACAAACGAAGAAGATGATGAATAAGAAAATGAAGATGAGGATTCTGACTCCTCAGCTGACTTCAACTATAACACCTCCTCAGATGATAAATTTGACGACCCAGACAATGCTAGGGAGGGCCCCAGCCATGGAGTTGCACCAAAACAACAAAAAAATTGCCACGAAGGTGATAAAGATCCCAAATCCCCTACTCATAATGAAAACGTTAATATGTCATATGGAGATCAATTTCTTGACTTTTCTGCAATGGGATCTATGGGGGAATGATAACCTCTAATTTTGGGTTGATTATCTTAGTCTTTCCTTCAGTTTTTCACACTCTTTCTGAAATAGAATTATACATAATCCCTAAATATTCCCTCTTATTATAAATATACTATTAGACTAACTTTTCCCTCTCATATTGGCAGAAAAAGACACAAAACAATCATAAAAGACTCAATGGTCCCAAGACCGCATGGAGTCACACGGTCCCGAGACCGCATGAAGCCAACCGGTCCCGAGACCGCATGGAGTCACTCGGTCCCAAGACCGCATGAAGCCAACTGGTCGCGAGACCACATGGAGTCACACGATCCCAAGACCGCATGAAGCCAACCGGTCCCGAGACCGCATGGAGTCACACGGTCTCAAGACCGCATGAAGCCAACCGGTCCCGAGACCGCATGGAGTCACACGGTCCCGAGACCGCATGAAGCCAACCGGTCCCGAGACCGCATGGAGTCACACGGTCCCAAGACCGCATGAAGCCAACCGGTCCCGAGACCGCATGGAGTCACACGGTCCCAAGACCGCATGAAGCCAACCGGTCCCGAGTCCGCATGGAGTCACACGGTCTCAAGACCGCATGAAGCCGACCGGTCCCGAAACCGCATGGAGTCATACGATCCCGAGACCGCATGAAGCCAAATGGTCTCAAGGTCCAAACGGTCTTGAGATCCAAACGGTCTCAAGGTCCAAACGGTCTTGAGATCCAAACGGTCTCAAGGTCCAAACGGTCTTGAGATCCAAACGGTCTCAAGGTCCAAACGGTCTTGAGATCCAAACGGTCTTGAGATCCAAATGGTCTCAAGGTCCAAACGGTCTCAAGGTCCAAACGGTCTTGAGATCCAAACGGTCTTGAGATCCAAATGGTTTCAAGGTCCAAACGGTCTCAAGGTCCAAACGGTCTTGAGGTCCAAACGGTCTCCAAATCATTTGTACTTCACTTAAGGCCTATAAATAAGACCCCAAGGGTCCTCCACCGAGGGGGAGTTTTTTTAGAGACGTCCATAGGCTGCCTCTATCACTCTAGAGCAAATCCAACTTCCATCCTCCGCCCAGGGGCTGCCGGTCTGAGACCCATACTCCATCTCGAAGTTGCTTTCTCTCTCTCCTCCAAAGAAGGTGGGAAGAGGGGATCTCATCATCAAGCAACATGTGAAGCTGGTGGATCATCTCTCTCTCTCCAAGGGGTTGAATTTCCTCTCTCCTTTGTGGGGATGATGCCCTCTCTCTCTCTTCTTGCCTCCTTATTTGTCCTAGTTATGAGCGAGTAGTCTCTCTCACTAGGGTGCAGGGAGTAGCCCCGCTACCCATGTTTTCATATCATGTAAATGTAATCCATAGTTTGTAATATAGAGTTTATATCTTTTCAGTTCAACATCAAACGTTTAATGAATGCTTGTTGCTTGATCACCAACTTGTGTTATCTTTTATCTTTTAGTATGAATTGTCTACGTTTGTACTATTAGATTCAAAACTCGTTTGTATATTGGTTCTTGGTGCATGTATCCACCATGTGCTTGGTTCGGTATCTAGGAGTGCTTTCAAGAAGTGGAGTAAACTAACTTCCAAATGTTGTACTTTCATACTATGAAATGGAATCAGTTGACGTATAAAAGTACAACCTTGGTAAGTCGAGGAACACAATTCGAGAAGGGAATGATGCAAAGCAGTTGACCATTCGTTCGGGGATGGCTGGCGTTGCATAATTCCCACACTTCTTGTAGTTAGTTCTCTGAAAGGAAACTAAGTCTACAAAGATACTAGCTGACTAAACTCTTGTTGCAGGTTATGTTTTATTTTGCATGTCTTGATCCATGTGTAGTGGCGGTGAAAAACCGATCACGCCCTAGTGACTTCTTATCATTGTTTAACCTCTTTAAGTTTACTCGCTTGCTTTATTTTACATGTTCTTAGTTTATAAACAACAAAACCAACCTTTCGATTTAAGTGCCTTCTACTAAGTGACTAAGTGAAATTCTAACGTTTTCCATCTTGTTGCTTGCAACAAGATTGTTGTCCTGGGGATTCAACCCTTAACTATACTATGATAAGACTTCCACGTATCTTAGCATACGTGGGTGGAGTTCTCTATCTAGTATAAGCTAGGCTAAACCTAAAGACTTACCATCTTTAGGATTTTTAGTTGGTGCACGCAATTCCACGTAAGTAGAAACTCCATCAAAAATTGGCGTCGTTGCCGGGGACAACGAAACGTTTTAATTTCATTTAGTATCTTGCTAGTTGGTTAGGGTTTTACACTTTCTTTTAATCATTAGTCTATATCTTCTTGAAACCATTATATGTCTACCATCATCTAAAAGCTGTTCTCTTTTCTCTACTCAGGTTGAATACGTGTATGCAATCATCGCATAATCGTGGATTCTCCCCTAATCCAGAGTACGACTCTGAGGTAGAGAGAAGCTTCCATTGCCGCATCAGACTCAATCGCCAAAGAGCCAGGCAAATGGCTGAAGATCAACGCCAGGCTGCATTGGTGATGGAGAGGGTCACCGCCACCATCGCCGCTCAAAGGGCACAACTCATCGCTGATACTCATGCCCAGATTCAAGCGGAGATTCATGCGGAAGAACAGGACCGCATCAAAGCTGAAAATGAGTCAGCAACCCAAGCTGCTCAGTTGGAATTAAGGAACAAGAAGTTGAGGGATTATGCTGTCCCAAAGAACTATGAAGACAACCATCCGGTCCGACCTCCGATCATCACATTCCCAACTTTGAGATTCGGACCCAATGGATCCAGATCATGCAGGGCATCTCATTTTCTGGAGGTTCTAGAGATGACTGCATGGATCATCTGAAGAGGTTTAAGGCACTGTGCCGCCTGGTCCCACAAGCCGGAGTTGCTTTTGATGCAATAATGCTCCATCTGTTTCACTTCACTCTGTCTAGGAGATCTCTGAGCTGGTATAACTCACTTGATAGGGAGCCAATAATCACCACTTGGGCTCCCCTGGAAGAAAAGTTCTTCGAGAAGTTCTTTCCCCCTTCACTGACTTACGAGATCAGGGGGCAGATTAATCACTTCTCTCAACTTCTCGGAGAATCCCTTGCTGAAGCATGTGAAAGGTTCAAAGAGATTTTGCGAAAATGCCCTCATCATGGAATCTCCCATAACCAATTGATAGAAACATTCTATCGAGGAGTGAGTGATGACATAAAGCAATTTCTGGATTCCTCATCTGGAGGAAACTTTATGAGAAAGAATTATGAGGATGCCTGGAAAATAGTTACACTCGGAGCTGAGAATCAGTCAAACTGGGGACGATCAGCTGGCAAAGGAGTCTTCAATGTCTATAAAGCCGAAGAATCAATATAGATGAAGGCTATTACTGAAGCCTTGAAAACCATAGCTCATAAGCAACAAGCTCTCGAAACTTCTCTTGGAGAATTTGACAAGATGAAAAATTCTCAGGTTCAGCAGGTCAAGGCTGCCACAAGGACCTGTGAAGCTTGTCATGCTTCTGATCATCCAACCCTTTCATGCGGAATGCTTTACAATGTGATGATGGATATGCATCCACCACCACAACAATATGAACCAATCACTGACCAGTCTGAAGAGAAATTGCCAGAACAAGTCAACTCTATTCATACCATTCCTCGACAAATCTATTATAACCCTAATCAGCCAAGGAACCACCCGGGATTTCAATACGGGAACCCTACTGGGACCGCAAATCCACAACACCAAACGCAGGGCAGATCTTCCAGTAGGTTTCCACCTGGGTTCCCAAGCAACTTCAATCAAGGGAACCCCAGGAATAACTTTCTGAGATCCAATTATCCCAGGAATCCATCTGCCTACTATCAGTATAATCATCCTCCTCTCCACCCACAGCTGCACCCTCAGTTGTAGCAACCTCAGTTAGCGCTGCCTTCGCAACAACCTCAACAAGGACAACAACAACTCCCTCAGAAGAATACTCCTTCTCAACCGGAAGACGAAATGACTTTGATAAGGCAGATGCTGCAATCCCAACAGACTATGCTAGCTAATCAACAAGCTCAGCAAAAGGCAGTAGAGGCTCAACTTGCCCAAATTGCTGCACAACTAAAGCCTCCAGCAGGCACATTTGCAGAGCAGCCTGAATCGAATCCCAGACATGGACAGAATAGGTATGAATAGTTGAATGTTGTTACCACGAGATCTGGATGTAGTCTTCATGAAACTACAAGGATCACTCTTGATGATGATGATACACCTGCCTTCATGACAAACGAGAGCCCGAAGCCAGGAACGGAGAAGTCCACAGAGAATGCAAAAGGCAAAGGAAAAGAACAAGTGTCCACAGAGCCGGAAATCTTACAGTATAAACCAAGGATCCCATATCAAGGAAGACTGTGAGAAACGAAACTGGATACCAGGTTCCAAAAATTCAAGGAGGTGATGAAGAAACTTTACATCGATATCCCACTCCTTGATGCCCTCTCTGAGGTACCGGCTTGGGCAAAATACCTCAAAACTCTGTTATCAAGAAAGTACATCACTGAGGAACAAGAAACTGTCAAGCTTGCCCAAACCACCTCTGATATCATCCTGAATAAAATGCCAAAGAAGAAGAAGGGTCCAGGTTCCTTCGGAATTCAATGCTGCATTGGAAATGCATCGAACAAAAAGGGATTAGAGGACCTAGGGGCCAGCATATCCATTATGCCCTATTCTATGTGCAAATGATTAGGTTTCACCGAATTGCTGCCTACAGCAATGACAATTCAATTAGCTGACACTACAATCACCGCACCTCTTGGAATTATTGAAGACATTCGGGTTAGGATAGGAAAGGATGCCTATGTCCCGTGCGACTTTATCATCATGGATATTAAGGAAGATCTGAGATACCCGATAATTTTTGGCAGACCCTTCCTTGCTACTGCCAGGGCGCTTATCGATGTTGAAGCTGGTACCATCATTCTAAGGCTCAGAAAAGAAGCAATTCAATTCCGAGTCCTCAACAACATGAAAGGCCCCAACATCCAAGAGGAGGTTTTTCTTCTAGACACAATGCAGCAAATGTCTCAATTAGAAATATCTGAGCCAACGGATGAGTTAGAGAATGTCCTAACCAACCCATAAGTTGAATTCTTCACAAATGAGTTGGTTCAACAGTGTCTGCAACACTTAGATAAGGCCGAAGAAGCACCGACGGCCACCTTTGAAGAACTCAAAGTTGTCACCATTACAGAAGCAACTGAGCCACCTAAAGCTCCTGAGATGAAGACTCTGCCCATGTGACTCAAACATGCCTTCTTGGATGAGGAAAATTTATGCCCGGTCATCATTAGTTCCACCTTAATAGAAAACCAGGAAGCAAGACTTCTGGATGAGCTGAAGAAACACAAAAAGTCCATTGGATATAAGATAACTGACCTGACGGGCATAAATCCTACCCTATGCATGCACAGACTACCCATGGTCAAAGAATTTAGACCATCACGCGAACATCAGAGGAAGTTGAACCCTAATCTCAAAGAGGTAGTTCGCCTGGAAGTCCTTAAATTACTAAAAGCCGGCATAATCTACCTGATTTCTGACTCCCAGTGGGTCAGCCCCATCCAAGTAGTTCCTAAAAAGGGAGGCACTACTGTCGTGCTTAACGACAAAAATGAGTTAGTACCTACTAGGACGGTGACAGGGTGGAGGATGTGTATCGACTATAGAAAACTGAACAAAGCCACACGGAAAGATCACTTCCCCTTGCACTTTCTCGATGAAGTCCTAGAGCATTTAGCTCATCAGAAATACTTCTTCTATCTCGATGGTTATTCCGGGTTCTACCAAATACCCATACACCCAGACGACCAGGAGAAAACTACTTTTACCTGCCCTTTTGGAACATACGCTTTTAGAAGAATGCCCTTTGGGTTGTGTAACGCACCCGCTACTTTCCAAAGGTGTATGTCTGCCATTTTCGCAGGATTAACAGAATCCATAATGGAAGTTTTCATGGATGATTTCTCAGTTTACGGAGATTCTTAAGATAACTGTTTAATCAACCTTGGACAAGTTTTACAACGTTGCGAGGAAACGAACCGTATACTGAATTGGGGAAAATGCCACTTCATGGTAATTGAATGTGTCATCCTCGGGAAAAGAGTGAGTGACAAAGGGATCGAGGTCGATAAGGCAAAAATCGATGTTATTTCAAAGTTGTCACCACCAAAAGATATAAAAGGCGTAAGGGCTTTCTTGGGTCATGCGGGGTTCTATAGAAGATTCATTAAGGATTTCTCAAAAATAGCAAAACCCATGACCTAACTCCTGAACAAAGATATTGAGTTCATCTTTAACCAAGAATGCATGCAAAGTTTCTCCACTCTCAAAAATGCTTTAATTTCTGCACCTATTCTGAGAGCCCCAGATTGGTCGCTACCATTTGAAATCATGTGCGACGCTAGCGATTACGCCATAGGGTCTGTGTTAGGACAGCGGATCGACAAGAAACCTTATGTAATTTACTACGCATCTAAAACGCTAGATGAAGCACAGATGAACTACACTACTACGAAGAAGGAGTTCCTGTCTGTCATCTACGCGTTTGATAAATTCCGCTCCTATTTGATTGGATACAAGGTTATCGTTTACACTGACCACTCCGCCATTCGATACCTAATTCAGAAGCAAGATGCCAAACCCAGACTTATCCGCTGGGTGTTGATGCTTCAGGAATTCGATTTGGAGATTAAAGATAAAAGCGGAGTGGATAACGTCGTAGCCGACCATATGAGTCGCATTGAAGTTGAAGATGAAGATAAAATCCCTATCCGAGACTCTCTTCCAGATGACCAACTGATGAAGGTTACTCATGGATTCCCTTGGTATGCGGATATTGTCAATTATCTAGCTACAGGAATCATTCACCCCTCCGCTTCCTACCATGACAAAAGGAAATTTCTCCATGATATAAAGCAATATTATTGGGATGAACCTTACCTGTTTCACCTATGTGCTGACGGACTTTTCCGTCGCTGCTTACTGGAAGAAGAGATTACTCCCGTCCTAGAGCATTGCCATTCAAGACCCACGGGGGGCACATGAGCACAAAGAAAACCGCTATAAAAGTTCTACAGTCAGGCTTCTTTTGGCCAACCATAGCAAAGGACTCCTATGATTTTGTGAAATCTTGCAACAAATGCCAATTTTCTGGCAGCATATCCAAAAGGAACGAAATGCCCCTCACAATGTGGTAAGAAATTGAACTTTTCGATGTGTGGGGGGTAGACTATATGGGCCCCTTTCCTTCTTCCTATGGTTTCTCCTTCATCCTGGTTGTAGTGGACTATGTCTCAAAATGGGTCGAAGCTACACCCACTGTGTCTAACGATTCCAAACCAGTTATTAAATTGTTCAAAGATATCATTTTCCCCAGATTTGGAGATCCCAGAACTATCATATCAGATGGCGAGACCCATTTCCTAGAACGAAGTTTTGAAGCCCTGTTAAAAAAGTACGGAGTCAACCACAAAGTAGCAACGCCTTACCATCAACAGACCAGTGGTCAGGTTGAGGTATCTAATAGACAACTAAAGGCTATCCTAGAAAAAATAGTCAACAGAAACCGCACTGACTGGTCCGCCAAGCTTCCCGATGCCCTTTGGGCATACCGTACAGCCTATAAAACACTAATTGGGACAACCCCGATCCGTTTGGTATACGGCAAATCATGTCATCTTCTAGTGGAGCTGGAACACAAAGCTTGGTGGGCCATCAAACAGCTAAATTTCGATCTTAAAAGTGCCGAAGAAAATAGACAACTCCAGGTGCAGGAGCTAGAGGAGCTCCGAATGACCGCCTATTAGAGTGCCAAGATTTATAAGGAGCAAACCAAAATGTGGCACGACGGTCACCTTAAGAGGAAAGACATCGCCATTGGCGACAAAGTGCTCCTTTTCAAATCCAAGCTCAAGTTGTTCCCAAGAAAACTTTGAACAAAATGGTCTGGGCCCTTCACCATAAAGCATATATACCCAACTGGAGCCATCATAATTGTCGACAACAACGGAGGAGAAAGGACGGTCAAAGGCCATCATTTAAAGAAATACTACACTCCAGCAGATAAAATGCCAAGACAGACCATTGAAATCAAAGACGCCACGCCATCAGCATAACAACGTCATAGCTTCGTCGAGCCAGCGACGTAAAACCCAGGCGCTACTTGGGAGGCAACCCAATATTTCAGCTTCTTCTTTTATTTTCCGTTCTTTTATTTACCTTAGGTTTATCTTCTGAAAATATAAAAATTTCACATAACCAAAAGAAACATTAAAATATAAAATTCCTTTCGACCTTAACCCTCCCAAACGGTCCTGAAACCGTTTGGAACCAAACGGTCTCCAAACCGTTTGGGACCAAACACTCCTGACACCGTTTGAGACCAAACGGTCTTGACCGTTTGACCTGGAGAATTTGTAGGGATGATCCCCGATCCCTATAAATATAAACCCTACGTACCCCCTCGTTCTTCCCTCTTCGACTCTCGAGCTTTCTCAAACCTTTGCGCAAGAGCTGTTCCATTGCCTCTGTTTTCCCTGCCTCCACGCGGCTCACCTCCGTCGACCTTGCCTTCGCTCTCCACTTCACGATTGTCATCTCCACCTTCGGCTGCAAGGTAGTCCAGCCACCATCGCAACGCTTGCATGTGCCACCGCGGCAATGTCCGACCTTTTCGCTTCCGCAACTGTCTTCACCTCCGTCATCGTCTACGTCGCCGGCGTGGCACTCTTCATTGCCGCCGACTCCGCCACGATCTTCTTTACCGTCACCTTTTATCGACCGTCGGCTCCGCCTCTATCACCATTTTCTCCACCTTTTCCATCGCCGCCTTCGTCTTTATCGCCGTCGGCTCCTTCCATCGCCGCCTTTGTTTTCATCGCCGACGCTTCCGCCTTCCCTTCGCTGGTTGTTACCCGACGTTTCACCTTCCAAACGGTCTCCAAACCGTTTGGAACCAAACGGTCTTGAAACCGTTTGGGACCAAACGACCTTCAAACCGTTTGGGTTCAAAACGACCTTGAAACCGTTTGGAACCAAACGGTCCTGAAACTGTTTGGGACCAAACGGTCCTGAAACCGTTTGGGACCAAACGGTCTCCAAACCGTTTGGGACCAAACGGTCTTCAAACCGTTTGGGACCAAACAATCTTCAAACCATTTTGGTTCAAAATGGTCTTCAAACTATTTGGCCTTCCACACTCTCTTATACAAAACCAAATAAATACAAATAAAATCCAAATTTTTCTAAACATGTTTAAGTTTAAGTTTGTACATTTGTTCAAGTTTCATAAAAATATAAAACAACATAAATACAAATAAAAATCTACTTCTTTTCTAAGCATGTATTATTTCTTAGGATTTTCTACTTTTCAGAAATGGCATCACCAGCTAAGCATGCCACAGGATCCGAAGATGCTCCTTTCTGGACAAAGGAGCAAATGCTGGAAGACCAGGACAAACTCTAGAAGATTGTAGATGACTACAATAGAACTGGAAAGGCCCCGCCAAATGTCAAAATCATGGCAGTTCTGTGCGAAATTGACCGCATCAACAAGTGCCTGGCTGAGGCACCTGAAGAAGAAGTGGAAGAAATTTCTTCCGACAATGATGAAGGCTCGGATTACAAGCCAAACTCCGAGGAGGAATCCCCAGCTGAAGAATCAAAAGGGAAATGCAAAGTCCAAGATACTGCAACCGGACAACCCTCCAAGAAATGAGCCAGAAAGCAAGTCCGTCCTGCCACTGCAAGGGAGCAAATCCTGGTAGGAAACACTCCACCAATCACCACCTCCGCTACCACTCCCGCAACCGTGACTGTCCCCACTTTCCCTCCCATCACCACCGCGGCACCACCACTAGAAAACCTCTACATAAACACCGCCCTATCCACCGACAAAACCCTAAAACCTACTAAGTACGTCTGCTCCAGCGTACTACTTAAGATATGGATCCATGACCAAATTTTCAACATGCTAGACAAAGCCAACCTTGCAAGGTTGTGTTTAGTACCTGAGATCTCATATTCTGAACCCACTACTGAATTTTTCACCTTTCTTACCAAAGAGCCCATAGACATCATGGATAGATCATGGAATGGAGGTGATAGAAGGTTGGTCACCCAAATCTTTGGCAATAAGGTTGTCTTAACAGAAAACATGCTGAACGAAGTCTTCATTGACAACCCGGAGCAGCTAAATAAAGCCAAGGCTGTGGGAACTGAGCACCCTAATTTCAACATGCACAAATTTTGGAAATCTCTAACTGGGCTCCCCACCTATGATGCTAAGACATGCAAGGCATCAAACATACATTCAGGACTTGTGTGCACCCTACATAAAATCCTCACAGGCGCACTCTTCCCCAGGACAGAAGGAGGAAACATTATAATCTCGGATCTCTTTGTTCTCTGTTCCATTCTAAACAACTTTCCGTCAACATTGGATGACATATAATCCAGAAATTATCTACTTACGCCCTGGCGAAGGAAATTTGCATGGGAGGTCATGTCACTTCCATCATCAAATATCTCAAGATGGACATACCTCTACCTCGCTGCACACAAATAAAGGGTGACATCCTTACTAATGAACAAACATTGAAGAACTCCTTCATTATTAAGAAAAAGGATGCACAGCTACATTACGTCTTCTTCCCTACAGTCAAGTCATACAGAACCCTGCTACCACTCCCGAAGCTCGCATACTATGACAAGGAAAAGATCCTCTTCACTAATGAGGAGCTTACCAAACTCTTAGCTACGGTAAAAGCACCAGCAAAGAAAATAAAAGCAGGGCAGACTGAGCTTAGCATCAGCGCCCCGACAACTAGAATACCAAAAATTCCTATGAAACAACCATCCACAAGACTTTCGCAGCATCAACAGTTGTCAGGGATGCAAACTTCCAAACCACACCCAGAAGACAACCCCCATCCCGAAGATCACATCACCACATCATCTTTAGACTCTTTCATTATGAGTCTAAATGCTGAGCTAACCGCCACCACCTCACCACCCTCCACCCTTCCTTTCTTCCCCACACCCACACTACCACCTACATCCTCTTCTCCACCTCTATTTCCTTCGGGCTCTCCCTTCTCCACTCCTACACCCATCTTTACCACTTACCCCTCCACCTCCACAGTCTCTACCACATCACTATCACTTGCACCGCTTTCACCAGAGATACCACTACCTTTCTCATCCACCACCACCCAGACACTACTAGTGACCCCATCCATAGTCACCACGCAGTTCACGCTTCCATCAGTGTCTCTTCCGCAAGGCACTACCACCCTCCCGCACAGACCCCAGCCACCCCACCCTTCCGCCTCTGGGGTCCCCTTTCCCAATATCGATGAGGAATTCAGACGTCAATTTGACGTCATCCGAAACCTCCTCACCGATCCTTCTAACATTTTACATTCTATTTTTTCTTGTGTGCAGGGATTATCTAAATAGGCGGCCATGATCGACGAACAAAACCGCACCTTGCCCAACATCCTCCAAGGTTTTCAGCAACGACAAGATGCGGTGGCTAAGCAAGTTGATCACATCAACAACCACTTCAACAACCTGCCCGAGCTGGTCCTTGGAGCGAAGCGCCAGCAAGAGGTGATGGCTACACAAGTAGATGAGATCTCTACGTAGACTCAACCTCTGCCCGAGACTCTCCGCAAGCTCAAGCAGCAACAAGCAGCTTTTAGCACATGCTTGGACACGATCAGTAGCACCCTCACACACCTAACCAATCGCCAAGAGGAGTCAACAAATAATGAAATCCAACACCTCCGCGCTCAAGTAACAGATCTCACAGCATGACTCCTCTCCGCCGAGGGACAATATAACAACCTCAAAGAAACACACGACGCACTGCTCAAAACACACGAGCATGTGCAAGTGGCTTTCAATGAGTTACAAGCCACCCATCGGCGATGCAAAAAGACCGCACACCAAAAGCCAGTAGAAAAGGCAGCAGATGACAAAGATGGGGAAAACGACGACGAAGAAGACTCCTACTCCTCTGCCGACTCTAACAACGATACTACCTCCTCAGATGACAAATCTGATGATGGAGAGGATCCCGGCCAAGCATCAGAACCTTCTCAAAAAGGTTATGCGAAAGGTCACCAAGAAGGTGGACACCTTCCCAAGTCCCCCACCCACAACGACAATGTAAACATGGCATATGGGGACCAATTCCTTGACTACTCTAATTTGGGATCCATTGGGGAGTCTTCTAAAAATGTGGCTTTCACTGAATTCCACCACTGTCTATTAGGAACCAGCGCAAGCCCACCCACAACAACCGCTCAACCTTTCTCCGCACTTGACCCATCAGTGCCTTCCCCACATGACCAGGACGAGGCAGAACGAGTAAGCTTAGACACATATGAAGACCTCGATTCTGCCTCTGACTCGGAAGACGATCTACAAGGCTATGAAGAAGCCTTGGTACAACCTTTTTCTCCCCCTCCGCAGAACCTTCCCCCGCCGCCACCACTACCGCACAAAATGCACGATTTGGATATGGAGGCCATCTCCACATTAGATGCTCAGGACATCTTTATACTGAACACTATTGTCGACGATGCAAAAGCTGGGGAAGACATAATCTACTATAACACAAAAACTAACCGCAAGTTGACACGAGAAGACTTCCGCAACATCCTGCGACCACGGTCCACGATGCCAATGGCAATCTTCTGTGTCCTTCTTGCCAACTGTATCGAAGTGTACAGAAGATCTAAGAGACAACAACCAGTTTTTAACGCCTCACCTTCTCTATCTATCGTCCTGTTATACAAAGATATACAAGTAAAATCCATAGAGCGGCTGCGTGCTGGTTTAGCACAGCGGGCACGTTATCTCACAGTGCCCTTCCAAGTTTCAGACCACTGGCTTTTTATGATTGTAGACACCGAGGCTCGGGACGTCAAGATTTATAATTTTTGCGGCACTAAGCTACCTGCCAGTACAATAAATTTTTTTGGTGAGGAAGCAGGTGAAGCACGATGCATACCTTTCCGGCTTCTCAAGTTAATCTGGCTTGCGCGCCCATCTCTCCACCAAGACTGGAGCCAACCCTGGTTCCAAATTATTAACCCACATGTTCAAGCTGCTGAGGGATCTGGGGACTACACCTTTTGCAACATATGTCACATCCAAGCACTGAACCAAGAAATCCCTTTTGCTGATCTAGTCGCTGAAGATTTGCACTCCTTACGAGGACGTTACGCCATGGAGCTCATTTGTGATAGAAGGTTCTTCAAGGATCTGACAATGGCACCGGATGACGTCCCTCGTTACCTTTTCTCAGCAATACAACGGCCACAAAGGCGACCTTTCTGACAAACCTTGAAAGATTTGGAGATATCTAAAGCAACAACCACAACTCCCGAGCAAAGAAAAAGTGACATAGATCCTTTTTCTGCCATAAAACCAACTTTCCCGGACTTCGACCTCAGTTCTTGCAAAGGTCTCTCTGACATTGAACTATGCCTCATCATGTCGTGGCTCTCCACCGAGAAAGATGAACTCATATTCATGTCTGGTGACATTCTAATAATGGCAGACACGCTTCGAGAGACTATACAGTTTAAAGGATCTCTCTCCGTCAGCTTAATGGCCGCTTATCAATTTCTTCTCGGCCAAAATAACCCCACAACATATATGGCGTCACCATACATGAAGGATGATCTTTTAAAGCTAAAGAACTTCAAAACAACCGAAGTGCTGATCTCCTTTCTACAACACACAACGCCAAAGTTCATCATGCTACCCTTCCTTTATCACGAGCACTGGATGCTCCTGGCAACAAACCTACCAGAAGGAACAACTACAATCTATAACAGTTCAGACAACCAGTACAATCCACGATAGAGGAATTATGTCATGACACCAAAGACACCCACAGAGGTAGTAGAGAAGGAATGCACTGACAAATTAATCGCCTTTTTAAGTCAGCATTCAAGGGCTAATGGCAAAGAACATTTTCATCGCCCAACCTTCAACCACAAATGTGCACAACAAATTCGCCAATCAAATGACTGCGGCTTCCATGTCCTCTACTGGATGTACACCATCATGACCCTTCAAAGGCCAGTAGAGGATATGAAAGATGTGGATTACCACGCCCTTCGCGGAAAGTTTGCTGCTGACCTACTCTGCACACACGGTGCAAACAAAGGATTAACAGAAGCCTGATGCCCTTGTCCTTGTACTTCTCATCCTATCACCTTGACACTCTGCGGACAGAGTGAGTGATAAGTTAGGGGGGAGTACACTGGATAAGGGCGAGGTATCATTTCTACAAACCTTTCTTCTCAATTCTCCCTTCTCTTTATTTTTTTATAAATTCTTTTACACTTTTAGTCTTTGTTTTTTGTTTTAGATTTCCTAACATTAAACCCCACTCATATAGAATAGCATCCCTCTTGGATCAAGATCAACCCATGCTGACTTAAGAATCCAGTAGTCCTCAAGAATAAGAATACTAATAGCATAAAGGCATGTAACAGCGAGTTAATAAATTTCCTTCACGCTTGACTTTCATGATTTTTCTTCAGTTCTACATCAGACTCTTCAACAAGTCAATATCAAAGCCGAAGCAAGCCAAATATTCTCAAGGACAGGAGGGAAATCAGTGAAATCCAAATCAAGGAACCTCGCAAGTGGACCACCAACCAGAAAATAAGTGCATGCCGGGAAATTCTAAGAATAGTTTTCTTCTTTTTAATAAAAGAGGCTTGGCCACCCAACCAAAAACCCAAATATCCAAATCCCAAGCCTGTGAGTTTTTGAATAAAAGCCAGAGTGTTGAATAAAAACATGAGAGTTGTGCCATGCATAAGGACTTATATGAAGAACCGATAAAGGTCTCACCCGGCCGGTACAATCAGCTACCCTCACAAAGGCAGATGTGTCGTGCCCGGTAGTGAGATCCTAAGGTTTCCAAATATATGAAAAGGCTGATAAAGGGCTCGCCCGGCTGGTACATTCAGCTGCCCTCATGAATGCAGATGTGTCGTGCCCGGTAGTGAGTTCCTAAAAGCATAGATAAACCCTCTCCCGCTAAAAGGGAGAGTTACACAAAAGCCCTTAGCCAACCCTCATAACCACTCTAGTTTCTGTTAGGTTTTCAAAAGAAGTACAAAGCCGATTAGAGTCAATGACATGCACATAATAACATTAGGAAAAAGGTGGTCCCAATACGAGCTACGTGATTTAGAGGAAACCTGAGATTCGCGCAACTCTCTATACCTGAAAGAATTAAAGCAAGCAGAAGCTCTAATATGACCTCAGGAGATCTTTGATTTAGAACTGAAGCAAGGCCATGGAAATCTTAAATAAATAAAATCACCTCACCTTTACATGCCTCAGCTCTATCTAGCTTGAGGACAAGCTAGATTCTAAGTTAGGGGGGGGGTGATAACCTCCAATTTTGGGTTGATTATCTTAGTCTTTCCTTCAGTTTTTCACACTCTTTCTTAAATAGAATTATACATAATCCCTAAATATTCCCTCTTATTGTAAATATACTATTAGACTAACTTTTCCCTCTCATATTGGCAGAAAAAGACACAAAACAATCATAAAAGACTCAACTGTCCCGAGACCGCATGGAGTCACACGGTCCTGAGACCGCATGGAGTCACACGGTCCTGAGACCGCATGAAGCCAATCGGTCCTAAGACCGCATGGAGTCACACGGTCCCAAGACCACATGAAGCCAACCGGTCCCGAGACCGCATGGAGTCACACGGTCCCAAGACCGCATGAAGCCAACCGGTCCCGAGACTGCATGGAGTCACACGGTCTCAAGACCGCATGAAGCCAACCGGTCCCGAGACCGCATGGAGTCACACGGTCCCAAGACCGCATGAAGCCAACCGGTCCCGAGACCGTATGGAGTCACACGGTCCCAAGACCGCATGAAGCCAACCGGTCCCAAGACCACATGGAGTCACACGGTCCCAAGACCGCATGAAGCCAACCGGTCCCGAGACCGCATGGAGTCACACGGTCTCAAGACCGCATGAAGCCGACCGGTCCCGAGACCGCATGGAGTCACATGATCCCGAGACCGCATGAAGCCAAACGGTCTCAAGGTCCAAATGGTCTTGAGATCCAAACGGCCTCAAGGTCCAAATGGTCTTGAGATCCAAACGGTCTCAAGGTCCAAACAGTCTTGAGATCCAAACGGTCTCAAGGTCCAAACGGTCTCAAGGTCCAAACGGTCTTGAGATCCAAACGGTTTCAAGGTCCAAATGGTCTCAAGGTCCAAACGGTCCTGAGGTCCAAACGGTCTCCAAACCGTTTGGACTTCACTTAAGGCCTATAAATAAGACCCCAAGGGTCCTCCACCGAGGGGGAGTTTTTTTAGAGACGTCCAGATGCTGCCTCTATCACTCTAGAGAAAATCCAACTTCCATCCTCCGCCCAGGGGCTTCCGGTCTGAGACTCATACTCCATATCAAAGCTGCTTTCTCTCTCTCCGCCAAAGAAGGCGGGAAGAGGGGATCTCGTCATCAAGCAACCTGTGAAGCTGGTGGATCGTCTCTCTCTCTCCAAGGGGTTGACTTTCCAATCTCCTTTGTGGGGATGATGCTCTCTCTCTCTTCTTTCCTCCTTCTTTGTCCTAGTTATGAGCGAGTAGTCTCTCTCACTAGGGTGCGGGGAGTAGCCCCGCTACCCATGTTTTCATATCATGTAAATGTAATCCATAGTTTGTAATATAGAGTTTATATCTTTTCAGTTCAACATCAAACATTTAATGAATGCTTGTTGCTTGATCACCAACTTGTGTTATCTTTTATCTTTTAGTATGAATTGTCTACGTTTGTACTATTAGATTCGAAACTCATTTGTATGTTGGTTCTTGGTGCATGTATCCACCATGTGCTTGGTTCGGTATCTAGGAGTGCTTTCAAGAAGTGGAATAAACTCACTTCCAAATGTTGTACTTTCATACTATGAAATGGAATCAGTTGACGTATAAAAGTACAACCTTGGTAAGTCGAGGAAAACACTTCGAGAAGGGAATGATGCAAAGCAGTTAACCATTCGTTTGGGGATGGCTGGCGTTGCATCATTCCCACACTTCTTGTAGTTAGTTCTCCGAAAGGAAACTAAGTCTACAAAGATACTAGCTGACTAAACTCTTGTTGTAGGTTATGTTTTATTTTGCATGTCTTGATCCATGTGTAGTGGCGGTGAAAAACCGATCACGCCCTAGTGACTTCTTATCATTGTTTAACCTCTTTAAGTTTACTCGCTTGCTTTATTTTACATGTTCTTAGTTAATAAACAACAAAACCAACCTTTCGATTTAAGTGCCTTATACTAAGTGACTAAGTGAAATTCTAACGTTTTCCATCTTGTTGCTTGCAACAAGACCGTTGTCCTGTGGATTCGACCCTTAACTATACTACGATAAGACTTCCACATATCTTAGCATACGTGGGTGGAGTTCTCTATCTAGTATAGGCAAGGCTAAACCTAAAGACTTACCATCTTTAAGATTTTTAGTTGGTGCACGCAATTCCACGTAAGTGGAAGCTCCATCACGGAAACTGCCAAAGAAGCAGCTTTTGTTGAGTTCCAACAATGTTTATTTAGAACCAGCACGAGTCAACAACAAGAAATACCATCTCAACATTTCTCTGCACTAGAACAATCGGTGCCTTTTCCCCAAGAACAAGAAGAATCAGAAAGAGTCAGTTTAGATACAGATGAAGATCTCGAGTCTGCTTCTGATTCAGATAAAGAAGAAGATCTGCAGCACTACATCAATGATTTGGAGCAGACTTCTTCCCACCTTCCGCAAGAGCTTCCCCTTCCGCCACCGCTACCTCACAAGATGCACAATGTAGACATGGCAACCATCTCTACTCTAGATGCTCAAGATATCTTCATCCTAAACACTATAGTAGATGATGCCAAAGAAGGGGCGATGTTATCTATCATAATAGAAAGACCCAGCGCAAGTTGACACGCGAAGACTTCCACACCATCCTTCGACCATAGTCATCGGTGAAGATGGAAATCTTCCGTGTCCTCCTTGCCAATTCTATCAAAATCTACATAAGTTCTAAACGGCTGCAACCAGTACTCAACGCTTCACCTTCTCTGGCAATGAGTCTTTTATATAAAGATTTACAAAACAAATCTATCGAGCGGTTGTAGAGGGGGATTGCCAGAAAGGCACGCTATATTACCATGCTCTTTCAAGTTTCTGGCCACTGGTTGCTTATGATCGTGGACACCGCGGCTCGAGACACCAAGGTGTACAATTTTTGTGCCAGTGAGCTAAAGGCTGGAATAATTAATTTTGCTGGTATTGAAGCCGGGGAGGCCATATTCATCCCTTTCCGGCTTCTAAAATTAATTTGGGCTGCATGCCCATCCCTCCAAAATGGTTGGAACCAACCCTGGTTTCAAATCATCAACCCACAAGTCCAAACACAAGAAGGATTTATGGATTGCATTTTTTACACTATCTACCATATCCAAGCGCTCAATCAACAAATCCCTTTCACTGAACTGGCCACAGAGGATTTTCATTCTCTACGAGGGCGTTACACCATGGAGCTAATATGTGATAGAAGGTTCTTCAAGGACCCAACTATGACACCTAACGATGTTCCTCGCTACCTTTACTCATCCATCCAACGTCCTCAAAAACAGCCATTTCGGCAAACAATAAAGGAGTTGGAAAAACAACAGCCCGCCAAGGTCCCCGAGAAGAAATAATGGGACCCTTATTCTTTTGATTTGACGGATGATACAGGGGACACCGAGTTGCTAACCGGGGCTACCATCAACAGACCACCTTCACAAAAGTTTCCCCTATCTGCCATCACACCGACGTTCCCTAATTTTGACCTCAGCGCCTGCAAAAGTCTTTCCGACAATGAACTTTGGCTCATCATGTCAAGGCTTTACACCGAGAAAGATGATCTCATTTTTATGGACGGAGATATTCTGGTTATGGCAGATGCACTACGAGAAACTATATAGATCAAAGGGTCTCTATCTGTGAGTTTGATGGCCTCCTATCAATTTCTTCTCGGACAGAATCACCCTACGACCTATATGGCATCAACATATATGAAGGATGATCTCCTAAAGCTAAAGAACTTCAGAACAACTGAGGCACTCATTTCCTTCCTCCAACATATGACTCCGAAGTTTATCATGCTTCCTTTCCTTCATTCAGAGCACTGGATGTTAATGGAAACAAATCTTCATGACGGAACAACAACCATATACAATATTTCCTACATCCAGTACAATCCAGATTAGCAACAGTATACTACAACACCAAGAACGCCAACGGAGGAGGTGGCGAAGGAGTGTGCTGACCAACTACACGACCTTCTCAGCAAGCACACACGGGCATACGATAAAGAACACTTTCATCGCCCTGCCTTCAGCAACAAATGTCCCCAGCAGCTTCACGAGTCAAGAGACTATGGTTTCCACGTCCTCTACTAGATATACACCATCATGGTCCTTAGAAGACTAGTAGAGGACATGACAGACGTGGATTACCACGTGTTACGTGGAAAGTTAGCTACTAATCTTCTTCGCACACATGGCGCTAATAAAGGACTAACAGAAGCATGATGCCCTTATCCTTTTACTTTTCAACCTATCACTTTGACACTCTGAGGACAGAGTGAGTGATAAGTTAGGGGGGAGAGTACACTAGACAATGGCGATGTATCATTCTTAAATCCTTCCTTCTATACCTTCTTTTTCAATTATGTATAATTTTTTTTAGTTTTCTTTGCAGTTTTAGATTTTGTTTTAAGAAATTCCCTGTTAAAATAAACCCTGCACATAAGAATAACATCCCTCTTGGAAAAAGTCATCCCCAGCTAACTTTAGAATCCAGTTAGTCCTCAAGAGAAATAACAAGAACAACATATAGACATGAAATGGCAAATTAATAAATTATCTTCACACTAGATTTTCATGCTTTTGCTTCAATTCAACATCTGACTCTCCACAGGTTAACATCAGGGTTGAAACAAGCCAAACACTCTCAAAGACGGGAGGGATATCAGGTGACATCCAAATCAAGAAGCCTCACAAGTGGACCACTAAGAAAAAAAACCAAATAAGTGCATGTCAAGAAACTCTAAGAACAACTTTCTTCTCTTCAAATAAAAGAGGCTTGGCCGCCCAACCAAAACCCCTAAAAAATCCCAAATCCTAAGCCTGTTAGTTTACGAATAAAAGCCAGAGTATTGAATAAAAATATGAGAGTTGTGCCACACATAAGGATCTATATGAAGAGCCAATAAAGGTCTCGCCCGGCCGGTACATTCAGCTTCCCTCACAAAGGCAGATGTGTCGTGCCCGGTAGTGAAACCCTACGATATCCAAATATATGAAAGGCTGATAAAGGACTCACCCGGTTGGAACATTCAGCTGCCCTCACAAAGGAAGATGTATCATGTCTGATAGTGAGACCCTAAACACATAGACAAACCCTCCCCTACTTGAAGGGGGAGTTACACAACAAGCCTTTAAGCCAACCCTCATACCCACTCTATCTTCCAGCAAGATTTTCAGAGAAGTATAAAACTGATTAGAGTCGACAACATGCACAGAATAAAAAGGTGGTTCCAAGGCAGGCTATGAGATATGGAAGAAACCTGAGATCCAAGAAACTTCCAACACCTGAAAGGGTTAAGGCAAGCAAAAGCTCCGATACAACCTTAGGAGATCTCTGATTTAGATTTGAAGCAAGAGTATAGAAATCTTAACTAAATAAAATCGCCTCGCCATTACATGCCTCAACTCTATCTAACTTGAGGACAAGATAGACTCTAAGTTAGGGGGGGTTATAACCTCCCATTTTGTGACGTTATCTTAGTAATTTTCCTCAGTTTTCCATACTCTTTCTCAGATAAATTAGGTAGAATCCTTAACTTTCCTCCTTTATTGCAAATACACCTTTAGATTAACTTTTCTCCTTTTTTCTTACAGGAAAATACAAAAACAATCACTAAAGTTCCAAACGGTCCCAAGACCGCATGAAGTCACACGGTCCCAAGACCGCATGAAGTCACATGGTCCCAAGACCGCATGAATCCAAACGGTCCCGAGACCGCATGGAGTTACACAGTACCAAGACCGCATGGAGTTACACGGTCCTGAGACCGCACAAAGCCAAACGGTCCCGGGACCACATAAAAGCAAACAGTTTCAGGACCGCAAGGAATCAAACGGTTTCCAAACCGCACAAGTCCAAACGGTCTCAGAACCCAAATGGTTTCCAAGACCGTTTGAGCCTGAAACTACCCAAACCGTTTGGACTTCACTTAAAGCCTATAAATAAGACCCAAAGGGTCCTCACAAGGCATCAACTTTCAGACACCCAAAGGCTACCTCTACTACTCCAGAGTTGTTTCATCCTTCATCCTCCGCCCCGAGGCTGCCAGTCTGAGATCCACACTCCATCTAGAAGTTGCTTTCTCTCTCATCACCCAAGAAGGTGGGAAGAGGAGACTTCATCATCGAGCAACCTATGAAGTGTGAAGATTGTCTCTCTCTCTCTCCAAGGGGTTGGCATTCCTCTCTCCTTTGTGGGGATGACGTTCTCTCTCTCTCTTCTCACCTCCTTCTTTATCCTTGCTATGAGCAAGTAGTCTTATTCACTAGGGTGTGAGGAGTAGCCCCGCTACCCATGTTTTCATTTCATGCAATGTAATCCATAGTTTGCAATAGAGATATACTTTATTTTCAGTTCAACATCAATCGTTTAATGAATGCTTGTTGCTTGATCACCAACTTGTGTTACCTTTTATCTTTTAGTATGAATTGTCTACGTTTGTACTATTAGATTCAAATCTCGATTGAATGTTGGTTCTTGATGCATGTATCCACAATGCATCTGTTTCGGTATCTAGGAGTGTTTTTCATGAAGTGGAGTAAACTCACTTCCATCGTTGTACTTTCATACTATGAAATGAAATCAGTTGACGTATGAAAGTACAACCTTGATAAGTCGAGGAACACACTTTGCGAAGGGAATGATGTGAAGTAAGTGACCATTCGTTTGGGGATGGCTGGCATTGCAACATTCCCACACTTTTCGTAGTTAGTTCTCTGAAAGGAAACTAAATCTACAAAGATACTAATTGTTTAGACTCTTATTGTAGGTTATGTTTTTATGTTGCATGTTTTGATCCATGAGTGGTGGTGGTGAAAGATGATCACATCCTAGTGGTTTCTTATCATTGTTTACAACCTTAAATTTACTTTCTTGCTTTATTTTACTTGCACTTAGTTTAAAATAACCAATCCAACTTTTCGATCTAGATACCAACTGTTAAGAGGTTAAGTGAAAATTCTAACGTTTTCCATCTTGTTACTCCCAACAAGACCGTTCTCCTGTGGATTTGACCCTTAACTATACTACGATAAGACTTCCATGTATCCTAGCATACGTGGGTGGAGTTCTCAATATAGTATAAGAAAGGATAAACCTAAAGAATTACTATCTTTAGGATTTTTAGTGGTGTATGCAATTCCACACGAGTGGAAGCTCCATAACATGTGTGAGGGGTACGCAATAAATGACACAATTTAGTTCGCCCAAGGGTCATTGTACACCTATTTGATGAGTATATTTTTGACACAACAATGTTGGCCCAAAGGTAATTATACAAATCAATTTGGATGAGCTCAACATTTTTTTGATCTTATGTTCCAACTATGCTATTAAATTATTTAGATATACTTGATCTAGAGACAAAACATCCATACATACATTGTAAAATACAATTGTTTCATATCACAAATATAATGAAAATCATGTACAAGTCCATTTATTTTATTCTTATAAATGACTTAGTGGCGATGAGGAGATGTCCTTGATTACTTTTAGTTATGATCATAGGGGTCACTGGGTTCATTAACCTTTGTCACACAATTACTTTGAGGCCAGACTGATTTTCTTGTGATCTAACCAAAAAAACTATTTTTGGTCATCTCTCTACACTCTGCTCGTGATCGCCCAGGCAATCTAGGGCTCGAGCAAGTTTCCCTTATCTTGTAAGTGAGAGGACACAACTGGTGTTTTCTCCTCCCCTTCTCCGCCTAGGTCCTCTCTCACCTCTCCCTCCTCCTTTCTTTGTGGTTTGGGTCATCATCAACTAAAGCAACAAATGCTTGGTGTCATCTGCGGCAAGGAGGTTGGACAAGGGTGTGGCATTAGGGCTTTGAGGATTTTTCTCTCCTCACGATGGTCATTCTAGTTTGCCTCATGTCCCATCGATTGTTCTTGAATTCCTTGAGCTAGGCCTGGAAGTGCGTCTGGGGTGAAGTGACAATGACCCTCTTCTTCCCATCTGTCTGTTCTTGATGATATTTGGCTATTTTGGTGGTGTTGTTGGGCTGCCCGAGTGGGGTCACTTGGGTTATTTGGGAGTTAAATGGAATAAGGCAGGAGGTACTTTGGTTGCCACCCTCCATCATTGGGGATTGAAATTTTAGGGGGATGTCCCCTTCTATGGCCATCATAGAATTCCTCCCCTCCACTCTATTTGGTGTTTTCATTTTTGTTGAGGTGTGTTTCATGGAGTTGCCATGTTATAGAGGGGAGTTGGATGAAAAATGGAATTATTTTCATTCTAAATACAATGGTGGTTGTGATCGAGCGCTTGTCCCATAGATATGTAGTCTAGACTGAAGATCTTATCTGTCGAAAAGTAGTATGGGTGCTTACTACAAGGATCTTGAGTAGAAGCACCCTCTATCTCTCCAATCTTATCTCTTTGATGCCTCTTTGGTATTCTTTACTTGGGTTGTTATATATTACTATTGTAGATGACACATCACTTTCTCTAATGTAATTGCATCTGGTTATCCTAAAAAACTTATTTTAGACCAATCTTCAAGTTCAACTAAGATGATGGTACTCAAAGTCTTAGTTTAGCCTAGAGTGATTAATAGTAGGCTTGGTAATGGGTAGGGTTTTATTGGACCTAACCCAAATTATACCCGACCCAATTAGACCTAAAATGTCTCGGATCTTAAAGGACCCAAACCCAAACATATCTGAACTGAAATCCACCAGACTCGACTGGACCCGAAAATCATACAAAATACTCTATCATAAAAATCTTAAGAGAATTATGACAAACCTGAAACTTGACCCGACATGACCTGACCCAAACTATATAAGACCTGACCCTACATGAATTAAAATTGACCCAAACATACCCAACTGAAAATTGAGTAGACCCGAAAAAGACCTAAATTTAGGGGTTAGGCCAGATCAGGTGGAGTAGGGTCGGGTACAATTTTTTTTGCCACTCCTAATTAAGATATTCATTGAGACTCTAAAATCATTATTAGTTGACATTTTATTTTGATTCATCACGATCACTATTAAACCCTAGTTTGACTGATTTATAGTCAAAGCATTTTCGTTGTCAAATACATAGCAATTGTGCAAGTGTCCCTTTAATTTCCACAGCTTTGTTCAATGTCATAGTTTGATTGAACTGCATCACGAATGATATTTAAGTTTGACTAAGAATGACTATTGAGTGCATCATTGTTTAAAGATGAGTTTTGACCTCCTACAACATTTAATCTTTTTCTAGATGCTCCTCTATGACCTCCTAGGATAACCTAACATATATCTATAAATAGAAACCCTCTAGGTGAATTATGATCACTCTTGAGCCATAAAATTTTATAGAGAACAATATTGATTGCAAGATTCGAATACATTAGTACTCAAGTTCAAGGTTCTACAAATATTAGATCTTACATATCTTGTATAGAGTCTTACCATTTGGTTCATTTCCATTGTGCTAATATTTTATTCATTTTTCTGATATCTTACACTACGTTACTAAAAGTGAAAATAGATGTGTTTCACAATAAGGAAGTGACAATCGACTAGTGTGCATTTTATGATTGGAATGACCTCACCAAACTTCTTGTGAAGACACTGATAGGAAACTTGATACTTATGAAGTAAACATCTGAGACATAATTGATCTAGAGGATGAGGAGTAATGAACAAATATAAACCTAACTTTTATGTCTTTAAGATGGTCATTCGAGGAACCATCATGGTAAAAAGGAAATCTTGTGACATATAAGAACTTATTTAAGAAATACTTGAATAAATATCACTTTCCCTCTTTGATCAAGTGAATTACATGTAGAAGGAAGGGAAATGTCAAGAGTGAATGTCCAACACTCAAGAAGGAAGGAATGAAATTCTACAAATTTAAATATTAAAGGACACAAATGAGAAAACATACAAAGAATCATGTGATTCATCCATTTAGAGTAGAAAAACTTGAGAAAAGAATTCCAATAATTGATACATGTGAGTTCGATGTGTTTGTTAAAGTAAATAGGTCTTGTACATATCATGTATATTAGTATAATCCCATATCATTTGAATGTAAAATTGACAATTACCCATAGTCCTATAAAAATGCTAGCCTCGTTCATTGTAGAATAGAAATCATTGTTCTCCATCCATATTGTATTTATAAGGTTTTTGATCATCATATATAGCTTTTGAGGAAGGGAAACATCATGTAGGTGCAACCTTAATCAAGCTTGGAAGTCCCTATCCCCTTGAGGAGTGTTTTCATCATCACCTCCCCTCTCTATCCCTAAATCCTCCCAATCATGTACATATTCAATAGGTCTTTTTCATATCCCAAATCATCACCACTATGTCCACCACATTGTGAGGAGACATCCACTTATCCAAGAGGAAACCCCATCTTCTCAAAAAAAGACAATGACTTTGACCATCATCATCAAAGACAGATTACACCATTCATGTAGGAGAAATCATCTCCTCATGTTCCTCACTTTTATCGTGGTTCAACATACCCATTTTTACCATCCTCACCATTTCCAACATAGATCCAATAGTCTACAATGACTGTAACTAAATACAACACAATGTTTTACTTGAAAATCATGTCAAGTTATCCAAACACACAAATCATATCTGTTGATAATGGGCATGACTTGTCAAATGTGAACACAATAGTTAGGGTTTCCTTCTTTCCCTAGTGGTAGTGACATAGTGTGTCATTTCTTAGGTTTCATACATGTGGCAGTCCAACATGACATGTCATCAGCTAGAACGTGACATGTCCACTTTTGAAATTACAAGACACTTTGAACACGTCACTCTCTCTTAACAAACACAATATTCCCATATCCATCAATTAATATTATAAATCACACAATGTCTGCTAAATTATAAATTATGTCACATAGGAGTTTGTATCTATCTACCCTTACATAAAAACACAATGAAGGATAAGAAGAGAAAAGTCACAAAGACCCCTAAAAACTTCCCCTTGTTGTTCAAAATATGTTAGAATGTCCCGTTGACTCAATGGGAAAAACATTAGCCAATGACATCTCAAAGTAGTAGTCAGTTCAAAAGTCAAAGGAAGGAAAAACATCTCATAGATTATCCACCAGTAGATGATTTTTTTTCCAATAGGTTTAACATGAAACTAGTCTTCTAACCATTCTATAGAACTCTATGGAGTTCTAGGTTGCAGATATCACTTATAATCTCACTATCCATAATGTGGTATGATAATACCTTTAACTAATTTACTCAAACAATGTCTCATGAATGTATGATATGAGAGTGAAGATTTAAAATATTTATAAGCATGAGAATATGTTGTAATAAAACTTCAGAGAGGTCACTCAAACCATGCAAGACATGAACACTCTACATCCATTTTCTGTTATATGATCAACCTTCAAAAACATGAGGAATAGATTGACATCATTAGATTTCTTTTTGGTATTTGTAGATATCGTGAAGAATTAGAATTCATATGATATTTGGGATTGAGATTCTCAGTCTTGAAGTAGGGTATCAGTGTGTCTCTTATGTCTTCCTAGCAGATTATTTGACAAATCCCTTAAAAGTGGTTATACCCTTGTTACCTATGGCACCACCACGATATCATCCACATAAAGATGTGGTCATAATGGAAGATGGGTTAGGAAGATCTACTCGAGGAAGGAGTGGAACTAAGTGGAGTCATTATAGTGAAAATGGGCACTACAAGATGACCTTCTATGAATATCATGGATTTCCTTCTAGAGCCTCTTCTATGAGAAAATGTATTCGAGGAGCATTCTATAGAACCCCTTCATTAGATCAAGATAAGTGATAAAGAGTACAGTGAGCTGCTACAAATTCAGGCATCTCAACAAGAAACATCATATGTTACTAGTTATGGCCATAAATTAGGAGCATCAAGTTTGTCTATTTCATGCATATATCAATCAAACCATATAATCTCTTCTTCTTGGGTACTTGACTATGAAGAAATAGATCATTATACAAGTATACCTTGCTTGGTTTCTAATTTTTCAACCACTAAATCAAACCCATATCATGTCACACAACTGTTGGATCCTATGCCTGCTGGGAAATATGGCATCAGATAAGGCAATGAAAAAAAAATCATTCCATATTTCCCTTAAATAGTAGACCGTGTCAACAACTATGTAATAGAAAAGAGGGTTGCAAGGATTATACCTAGTCCTAGAACAAGTCTAGACAATCCATGCAGTAGTATGCGACTTTCTTCAAGTTGCACCTAGACAACAACAACAGTGGCCTCCTAGTTGATCACCATCGACATTGGTTGTGTGTGTCCTCCTAGCGGGTGGAAATGACCTCCTCACATCTGTAGTAGTCCACATGGACCACCAGAAAATCTTATCATTCTAGATGAATGGATGAGAAGGAGTTGTCCCATCTAGTCAGTATGCCAGCACCAACTTTCTCTCCCAATTGTCTCTCCCTTTCTATCCCTCCATTTGACTGATAGGACTTGCTCAAGCCCTCTTAGTTACCACAACCATAGAGGACAACAATTGTCAGAGCTTATTGTTGTTTCTCTGGAAGGTCCCCAATACCCCTATATTAATAGGAGGGTTAGGGTATGGACTTCCTGCTCATCTGGGAGTCAAAGAGACGAAATTTCATGAATTTTTGGAACTTGCAAATGTTGAACCGGTAGGTTCACACATGAGACAATCAGTTCAACACTTGAACTGGTCATTTCACTATGTTTCCTATTCAAAATTGTATTGGCAATTAATATTCAATTACACAACATGACATCAACATCAATCCTTGATCCAATCAAATTGATCAACCAAACACATTTCATAACCTAAACTAGTCAGTTCAGACATTTAAGTCGATCGATTCAGTTGTTGAACCAATCATTTCAAAGTCCTGATTGCTAATCTTGGTTCAATCAGTTCAACACTTGAATCAGTCGGTTCACAGTCCATTCAATCAACTTTCAGCCTTAGTTGTTTAAATTGAATACCTAAACACTTTAGTAATCAAGTTTAAACTTCATTCATGAGTAAAGTCCTATTCCAAGTGTATCCTATGAGTGTAACCCTATAGGTTTTAAGTTACATTGACAGTGAATGTACATAACTGATTTATGACATCATAAGAAATGAGTGGTATATAGAAAGACATCATTGCTACACAAGTAATTGGCAAGTTGAAAAACAACTTCAACCTACAATCTATGATTGGTGTTACAGTGATTGTATACTTCCTTTGTCTTTGATGTCCATATTAAACTTGAGGCATGTAATCACCATCCTCTTCGATGCTCAATCTATGTTCCTTGAACTAGAGCAGATCGTTTGAGATATATGTAAGCTCAATATCACATACTGACTGACATGAGCATGGCTATGCATTTTTAGGTCTCACTTATCAAGTGGCTAGAATATGAGGGACAAATCCCATCTGCATCACTCACAATCATCACCATGAGTCACAATGCACCCGAGCACCACCTTTATTTCAACCCTTATTCAAGGTCACAATGGGTACTATCAAAATACACCGAACGACATATGATGAGTGTAGTGCCTTTAGGTCTAAGAATCACAATCACTATCATCACTATGAGAGTTGGTTTTGACTACCATTCAATGGTTCTATGTATCATTCACAAGGTGAGTCTATCTGGTAAAGTGTTGCTTAACAAGTACCTATGTTCTTGGTTTGATATCACATATCATGACTAATAAGATTTTGTCATCAACCAAAACACACTCTAGTCTTATGCATTATTGTTGTCTATTTTGCTTCCATAGTAATAACTGACTAAGGACATAAAAAGAAGTATGTACTCTTATCATACATATGATCTCATTGTTCAGGTCCTAAACCTGAATACATATGTCATCAAGTATCATCATTCTTTAGACATTTAATACGTTGCATCATTATCTCATTACTGAATAAAACAAAATAAATGGAATTTCCTTTTATTATTATCAAATCAATTACATCATGACACATTACAATCATCATATGATTGGATCTTTGGGCATACATACCAACAACATCTCCTACCAAGTCATCAGAACCACCACACCTTTTCCAAACATCACTTGTCATCCTTCCTATTTTTTGGGTGAACCTAGTATGCATCTTTCTATTGAAATCCATAAAAAGATATTATAGTGCTGAAAATTAACAAAAGAATAAGAAAAAACATTGTACATTGTGAAGGTATATACAAAATGTAGGGGATGGAATCTATCTAAATACCATACTACTACAAAAATGGCTTATAAAGTCACATTTACAGGCGTCGATTGCATACAAGAAACTGACGCCTAATGCATACAGTGTTGGTTTATAACAAAAACCGACATCTATCTGGGAAGAGCGACCAGACACGGGTATCGCTTTTTATTTAGCGTCGGTTCCGTAATAACCAACCGACGCCTAAAATCGACCGCCAAATCCACATTTTCCAGCGAAAAAAATTCCTCAAAAATTGAACATTCGATGTTGGTTTTTGTCTATGCAACCGACGACTAATGTTTATGCGTGAGATAGAAATTGGGCCCATATTTATCGTCGGTTTTCATGAAATAACCGACGCCAATGTGTTTTCGTGCGCTGTCCCCTCGAAAATTTTCAGCCCCTTTGGACATCGGTTTTTTATTACAGCCGATGCTGATTATTTTAAGTGTCGGCTGTTTTGAATAATCAACGCCTATCGTTAACTTAATACACCCATGCCCGAGCCAGGATCTTCCCCTTTCTATGTTTCATAGCCTCCGCGCTTAGGTCTGGCGATTGTTTCTGCTCCGGCCACCGCTCACTGCTCCAGCCGCCGATGTTCATTGCTACAGCCGCCGCCGCCTGCTTCTACTCCACCACCTTCTCCTCTGCTCTGGCCGACACCTTCTCCTATGCCTCACCACCGCTTCTGCTCCGGCCGGCCTGCTCCTCTGCTCCGGCCGGCATGCTTCTGCTCTCCGTCGGCCGTCTGATGTTGCTCACCATTGACACCTTCTCCTCTGCCTCACTGCCGCTTCTGCTCCAGCCGGCCTGCTCCTCTGCTCCATCCGGCCTACTTCTGCTCTCTGTCGACCATCTACTGCTGCTCACCGCCGGCCACATTCTCCTCTTTTCCTCCGCCACCGCCGAGGTACCCTTATTCCTCCTCTTCTTCCTCTAGGGTATTCCTACATATGGCTACTGGTTGTTTGTTTTTTTCCTTTACTGATACTCCCCTCTCACTCGATGAGTGATGGTCGAGTTTTTTGTGGGCTTGTTTCTTGGCTGGTTCTCTATAAGGTTACATGACTATTTGTTTCTTTGAAAAGGGGGTGTTATTCTTTACCTCTCCAATCTTATAATAAATACTCCAGATCTAACATATCAATCGTTTTTTGTTAAACCCTTGATGAAAACTTCAGATAGGTGCTTTATATGTTTTAACCCTAATTAACACCAAAAGTGGATTAACGCGACCTCAATATATATGTTAATGCTTAATGTGATGCAGTAAGACATTGAATGATAGATAGCGATGGTGAAATTCATTCCGGCCTGTGTTACTTTCATATGATAATTTAGTTCAACCCTTTTATTAATCACAACTTTAGAATAATCAATATTTAATTCAACCCATTTATTAATCACAGAATAATCAATCAATCCACCTTTTGTCTTAAATATTTGTTAAATAGTCACAACCTTAGAAATATATCAGTTTGTCCCCTAGTCAAATCACATCCAGACCTGCATAAAGATTAGACCAAGATTTTAAACCATCGCTCATCCACGAGTTTCCTCCACTGCATATGTTGTTATGAATAACCTTAATGTTGCTTTTGTTATAACAATCTGGAAAAATGTTGCTTTTGTTATATGTTGGGCATGCTACTTAATTTTCTATGGTATAGCTACCATGAGTTTTGTTACAAATATATGTATATCAGGTTAAGGACACATTTCTATTGTGACATGTTGAGTTTTTTTCTATGTTATACCCACCACGATTTGTGTTATAAAATAATACATTGATTAATTTAGGAAGCATTGATATGTTGTTATGGCTGTCCACAAGTGTTTTTATAAGAAAATTGTGTGTTGAATGAGGTTGTGAACTAGGGACTGGTGTTATATTATGTTGGTCTAGAAACCCATCCAAGATTTACTCATTAGGAGTAAATCTTGGATAGTCCCCAGTTTGGGACTATTCTTGAACACCTAATCTCACTTAGGATGTAAGTGTATAATGTGTATTTGGTTTTCAAGAAAATTCCGGTAGCATTTTCCCGTTTGTTCTCTAAGTACATATGTACTTGGAGAACATCGGGGAAATGCTGCCGAAATTTTCTTGAAAACCCAATACACATTATACACTTACTAGTGAGATTAGGTGTTCAAGAATGGGATAGGTGGTACACATTTATTATATATAAGAATGACATCACATGTATAAACCCTATTGTTTTAACCATAAACTCTAATCTGTTTACCCTAGACCCTAATCGTGTTGTAATATATACTTATTTTCTCTTTGATCATAGAATGGATAGATCATGGATGTCTATTTGCAATCGCTGCACCCCAGAGTTTATTTCTGGTCTTGATCAGTTTATTAGATTTTTCGAGGAACATAGGAAACAACCTGGAGATAGGTTCTACTGTCCATGTAGGCATTGCGGTAACAACTTGAAAGTCAGTACTGGTGACGAAATCAGAAGTCATGTCATGTGCAACGAGATTGTACAAGGCTATACAGAATGGCACTGGCATGGAGAGATTTCAAACCCGAAAGCAGTGGATGTTGATAGGAGTGCTTGTGTGGAAGAAGAAATTGCCTTCGATGACGTAGATGTGAATGAATCAGTTCCAGTAGACATCGTTGATAGGTCCTAATTGTAGGAGTGTGACAGTATGGATCGGCGAACATAATCCAAATTGCCCTATAAATGTTACTATTCCGGAGAATGTTGTAGGTAAATCATACGATAACAATCTATTTATACAAGTTTAGCATATGTATTAATGCTTACGTAATAGAAGTTATGGATACGTATTAATGCAGGTTAAACATTCAGAAACAACATATTTATACAAGATATTTTAGAGTTGTTTAGTTATGAATGGCTGAACACATCTATGATAGAGCTGTGGATATGGTGAGATTAATGCATACGGCCTGGAGTTTCAGTATCAGCTATACCCTACGTCTCAGACCCAAGACCAAGAGCAGATAGCGGTGGGCGAGATGATTCATCCTCTGAACTACCTTATTTTATATACGGCAATCTGGTTTCTTATATATTAATGCATACATAATACATGTTTTGCAGCCACTTACACAAGACATGTACATATTTTGGGTTTTCCCATGTGAGATTTTTGGTTCCATCTTTGATTAGTCTTGTAGATACAGACCCGTATTCAGTTACTTCATACTGTTATGATGCTTTTGAATATTTTGGTAAAAATAATAAGACGGTGATAATAGCTCCATTCAATGTCGAGTAAGTTTACTTTGCTTGTAATTTAGACTTAAGAAAATTACATTTTTATTGCGGATATTGAGTTATTAATTTTTTACTTTCTTACCTGTAGTACTGAGCATTGGGAGTTATTAGTTATTGTCCCCAAGACATTCACCGTCTATTATCTAGATCCTGCGGGGAGTGAGTTGGATGTATTATATGGACATGCAATTAAAAGTCCATTATTCTCGTGAGAAATATTTTATGTTTTTATATCTGTTAACATCTGTTACTGCATTACTATTTAATTATGCAATTTAATGTGTTACATTAACATATATAAGGCTTTACAAGAGTACGAAAAAGTTGGAGGAAAGGTCCCCAGGAAAAAAATCTGACACTCATTTGGGAGAATGTGAAAATAATTTCCTGACTCCAATGTATATATTATTTATGTGAACTGTGCTTATTTGTATTTTTGAATATTTTATATGTTTCAATTTATAGTGTGCTACACAAGACAACGGCTGGGCATGTGCCTACTATGTGATGCGATTTATGGACCTAATCATCAAACATGCCGTATTGGAAATCGATAACATACAACAGGTATTATACATAGTCTCGTTAGATAATATGAAATATATGAATCTTATTATATATTATTATAATTATGTATCTACGTCATTCTCTTTGTAGGTCTTTAAAACTGAGGACTTCAACACAGGTGCAGAGCATTTCGATGTACATGGTCCCTATATGAGAGATGAATTAGATGATGTAAGAGAAGATTGGACAAAAGCCCTACAAAGAGTGGGAATTTTTAAATATAATTTTGTTGACAATGATGAATAAAGAATAACTTTGTTCTCATAATTAATTTTGTGTGAATGTGAATGATTTTTTATGAATTGTCATATGTGTGTGAAAATCATCAATACATGAATGTTTCTACATGTGTCTGAATGTGAAAATAGATGAAATAAATGGAACTGCAGGTTGCTACTGGTTTCTACATACATGTGATGAAAAAATAATATGAATTAAATGTTCTTATACATGAGTGTGAATCACATATATATAATATTGTCCATCATGTTAATTTTGTAGGTTTGTGGCCTGTTGTTGGCTAATATCAATGGATGTCGTAAACATGTAGTTCAGTTCCACTGAACTGCAGGTTCTCATCCTGCGACCAGCCACAGCAGGCCTACAAACTGATAAGAAAAAAAATCAAAACATAGCCGTCGGTTATTTGAAGAAAATCGACACCAAAGACATACCACGGCGGTTTTGCACTTAAAATTGACGTCTATTTGACTGTGTTGTCAGGGGATATGACGTCGGTTAATGTTAAAAACCGACATCCTTTCATCATATGTGGCGTCAGTTTCTTTTCAAAAACCGACGCCTATAATCCCTTTGTTGGCGCATTTTAGGTGGCGGGAAGAGTTTGGGCGTCAGTTTTTACTAAACCACTGACGCCTATAGTCCCTTTGTTGGCACGTTTTCGGTGGCAGAAAATGTTGTGGCGTCGGATGGAAACCGACGCCGAAGGTGTCCCTCTTTAGCGGCGCCCACTTGGGTGTCTCATTGAAACCGACACCAAAGAGCTTAAATAACCGACGCTAAAAGGTTTTTATGTAGTAGTGCCATCGTTGAATATGAAATCTATCTTCATATCATTATTGAATATCTCAATGTAATATTTCAAATCAAATGAGATGCCTACTATCACAAAGGAGTATCTTGTTATTTGTTCCAGTTCAAGTTAAATAAGGAAGTAAAGAGTTATGTTGGCATTGTGTCATATAATGATTGTCTCTTGCAAATAGGATGCAATAATTTTAAAATCCTGATTGAATCTAGACCAAATACTGCATATGAAATTTTATTCCAAGAGAAGGTGATATAAAGATTATTTAAACTAAAATAGAGATAGAATGTTGATGCCAAAGTAAAACAAAATCTTTTACATCTTCCCTTTTCATTCAGTGAAACAAAATATTTTACATCTTCCCTTTTCATTCCAACATTTCCAATTTAATTTACTTTCTACTAGTAGCCATTCCCCTCACTAATCCATTATGTTAGACCCCAATCATTGTTTTATATAGAATTTGAAAACAAAGGCGATGATTGGTGGGGGGTAAGAGGAGGTAATCTCTACTATCTTGGAAGTTATCTAAATGCATATTTGGTCGCATAACCTTTACATATCCATAGTTTTTAGGTTATTTATCTTTAGAAAACCTTAGTATATTAAATCATAAGTTTTTCTATTTTTCCAACACTATATTATAAACATGTCATCTATAAAAGCATAATATATCATTTTTCCAATTCAAAAGATTGTATGTCTATTGAATTTGTTTTTCCATTGTTCATTTATATGTGGAGGGCCCTAGTTGGGTTCCTTCCAAAATTATATTTTGTACAATTTTAAATTTAATAATGTGTTTTCTATAATTACATGTTTATATTTAATGAAAACCCACTATGAAGTTTTTTCTATCGTTAATATTTTTTCTCTAAAGGTTAAAAACGTTTCTTTTTGTAAAAACCAAAGTTAGAATATTAAGGAATATTTTTGTTCTTGCGCTTACATGCTTCTTATATAAAAGGGACCGTTCATAAATCATATTTTCATGTTACACCGTAGAAAAATTATGTGGCAAAATGTATTAATAGGCGTAAAATTGAAACTACTAGTTTTCCTTTCTATCACAAGCATATTCCCAAGGACTATATGGGGGAATGTTTTCCTTAGAACTGCTACTTTGATTAATCCCATTTCATCTTCTATTTTTAATATTTCAGTTCCCTTTCATATTCATTCTCTAATCAAAACATTATACATAAATTGGTGTATGAATATCTCCATGAGTTTGGCATTGGTCATGACAAGCTTAACCCTCAGTCTACAAGTGTGTTTTTAGGATATTACAAAACCCAAAAAGGGTAACAATGCTACAATCTACTATTCTATCAATCTAAACACCACCACTTGTCTCTGTCCATTCCTTTATGTGAAAATTTTGGACTCTGGTTCTGTATGTTTTGCTTCCCGTCCTTTCCTTTATGTGAAACTTTTGGACTCTGGTTCTGTATGTTCTGCTCCCCGTGAAACTGCCAAACTCTTACTAGTAACCTATTATTTTTGTTCTTGCTAGGGCTTGAGTTCCTTCGATCCCAATGGCGTGAGAAATATAATACAACGAAAGAAAATCACAACACACATACACACCCCTTCGGATCGACATCGACATTTTCATATTCATCTTCTTGCATATGCTGATCAGCGATGGTGTACTATGTCCATGGATTGCATAGGCAACAATGCTCATCTTTGGCAACTCGACCATACCTCAACCACTCAATGCCACAAGGATAAATCGTCATCTTTGTGTTATTGTGAAGGGATGGATGGACAGGAATTGGTAGCTGAGGGAGAAGTTTGAGGTGCTACACTGGATAGCAGTCGCGATTTCCTATACCATGTGAGACTGAAACACTATGCCAGATTCCGAACATTCCAGTTTTCATGTACGCGTTTCTGCTTAGAGATGCGTTAAAGAAGCATCAGAGCACTCCTCATCACACTCAGAGGTATCATGATTAAAGCCAATGATTTGGGCATCTTAATTTACTTTTGTCCATTGTCGTACCATGTATCACCCAACATAGAGGACCGGCCCTGGAAGATATTAACTATTTCTCGACATTTCCGTCATGTCCACCACATACACACTTCAGGATCCTGGAGATGTGGCTGGATGAAGTCAATTTGATGCATTGGACTCATGGCACGCGGTTGGTGTTAGCACAGATTAGCCTGATGATGTTTGTTCGAGAATACCAGATCATAGGCTAGCACGACGACACCAGAGGCTTCAGGGCCTGCTGACTTTCGGAGGGGTTAGATTCAAGCCGTTGTTGGTTGTTGGCTGCATGCATGAACACAATAGCTTTCCCACTTAGCTGTAGCAAATATTGTGCATCCTTGTTCGAGGTACAATTAGAAACTTCAATTTCTTTCTGATTTAGTTTTGTTTTCATTTCTTGATGGTGGACATGAGATTTTAAGCATTTTGTTTCTTAGAAACATTGTTCACGCACATTCTTCTCTGCTTTCTTAAGGCATTTCATGTTACAATGGCCGAGTAGAATTAACTTCAACATCCTCAATGAGGCAACCCCACTCAGATCCTTGTGGAATACTCATTGTAAATTGTTGCTCCACTACTCCTTTGGAATGTGAACGTTTTAAATGACAACATGAAGGTATCATCCTCTTTTTTTCATTTCATGTTGTAAGACTTTTAGTGGACAAGCTTCTCTACGCTACATATATGTATTTGACTTTTGAACTACTTCAATGTAGAGAGGGAGAAGGTGGAAGTTTAAACTAATGATTTCAAGAAGATTTTATGCACTCCTTAGTTAGTTAGTCAATGATAAATGTATCAAACAATAGATAGTTTGAAGAATAAACTACAAATGGCATGTGAATTGTGACATCAAAATATCATTGTATATTATGAGATCACAAAAATGTTTGTATGAATATACATATTGTTGTTCTCTAATACGATTACTATGTATACATTAAATAAACAAGTTTATAAAAGATGCTATGTGAATCAACTGCTGGTAATCTTTGAATAATGTGAAAGAACTTTATGACAAGAGCCAGTTGCATTCAGTATTGACTATAACTCCTTTGTAGCTATACTCAATTATTTTAGCTGAGATTCTAAAAAAATGCCTTTTTTATCATTATTCTAGCACTCAATCGCTCTTTCTATGTATATATGTATATATTTTGTCTTTCATCGTAATCAATTACATGAATTAAGTCCAAGTTAAATATTTTACTTACAAGATATTTGTTATATTTAGAATGTTCTTAGGCTAGAAACATTATACTGTCATATTCTTATCTACATTTATTATACTCATATTATAATTGATAGTTTTTCAGTTGATATATCTACATGATTTTGGCCTCATATTGATGGTGTCATGCCGACTAAATATTCCATGGCCGTGAAATAGGAAAAAGCAAAAATTGATGTTTTATAGTTTTGGTCAATATTTACCTTACTCCACACCACATTTCGTCATGTTACTTTCTGACTTTATTTTCATATCCTCTTCATTCATACATTAATAACATGATCTCATATCCCTCCATTATTCCATTTTTTTCAAAGAAAAGCAATACTAGAACATTAATTGATAAGCACTTTTCACTAGTCATAATATTTTTATTTCCTTCATAAAACTTTAGCCAATATGGCTACAACAATTTGAAATCTTCACATCTTTTTTTGTGATGAGGAGCCCTCCCTCAAAAATCCCTACTTAGTGATGCCCCCTGACAAAGTACATATAAGAGCCAATGAGGTTTAGAGTGCACCACGACATGTTGAATCAATTAGAATTTTCTAATTTAGTCCTATGGTGATTAAGAGTCATACTCGGATCTCTTCATTGGGAAGTGTCGAGCCGCAACACTTGGCCACACCTCACCCTCTAATCTTCACATCCTTCTTAACTCTCTCATTGCATATATTTCACTCCTATTATTTTGTTATATTTCTCTCATATGCATCTTGGTGGCCCACACCACCTAAGAAACTCCACTCTACAAATGAATTCTCCATCTCTCTATATCCCTTCTCACATATTCTTCAAAACACTCATCATTCTCATGTTTATTCTTTTCATTTTTTCTCCCAATTTTCCCTGATAAAGATCGATATTGTTTCAAACAAACCTAAGTAACCCAACCCTTTCTCACCCAAGATATACCTAACAACATTGTAATAATTTTAATTCTTCATACATTCTTCGTTTTGCTTCAAATAAGCTTAGGTAACCAATATTTTCCAATTGAACATCCAAAATAGTTGTAATAACTATACAAATTTCTCTTTAGAAACATCCCTCCTAGATAATTGACATTGAATTTGATTTCATGACCACAAAAGAGAAGTGGTCACAGAAAATTACACGTCATTTTGATACATTAAGAATGATGAGAGAGAATATAAGTGAAGTTCCATGTTTACGTCATCACAACCTCACATCTTGATGCCACTTTCACTTCTTCAGGTAACCTCATCCTTAGAATATAAGTAACACAACTCTATTTCCCTTGACTCTCTATCGTAAACCCTTTCTTCCTGCAATTCTAGACATCATACTAGAAAATGCAAAAGAACACCAAGGGATATTCACATTTTATTTTCATTTGTGCTTCAAATTATTCTCCATTACATATTCACATGCCAGTTGATCATCATGTTCACAATTATTTTCACCATATAAGTGGTTATCATTATTTTACCCAATAAACATTAAACCAATAATAGGATCATGCTCCCTGTTGGTAGGTCATCTTTGAATAATAATCTTGATTCACTTTAGTATTTTTTTTCATTCTCCTAAATATATCTTTTATACTTTCGTTTAACTTTCACACGGTAAAAAAATGTATTCGTTTCTATCCCTTTCTTTTACCAAGCTACCAACCTATAGCAATAATCTTCCAACAAATAATTGTGATATATTGATTACTACATTTCCAGATAAGTTGTACTAATACTTAAAAAACTACATGGCCAAACAGGAGACACAAGTTTTACTACATTCAAAACATGTTTTTTTATTAACACCTTTTCCATTTTTTAGTTTTGTCAATTTGTTATGTCATTCTTTTATTGCCATAAGAAAAATCTTGTTCAAATATATTTTCATTGAATATATTCACAAGCAATTTGGATGGGTATCAAAGAGCGATACCAAGCTAGGTGACACTCGTGATGTTATAGGTGCTACAAGCTCGCAATAGGTGTGCAATATGGGTATAAGTAGGGGAAAAAGTTAGGAATATGGGTGTGGAAATAGTGAGGAAACAATTTAAAAGAACGTAGTCATAAAAACCAGTGACTACTTAGTTTTGTTTTTGCCATAACCTTTAGGTATAACTTTCTTATAATTTTATTGATGACTTTATTTCCTTTAAGATATCATATTTTATTTTTATATGACATATATCTTATGTATGAGTGAAATAATGTTTCTATTTCAATGCAACTAACATTAAGACATTATAATATGTGCACTAATTCTACTTGTGTGGTTGGGAAATGCACAATTTGTGAAGAATTACAATGATTAAACATTATTTTGTTGGATTTAGTTTCAAAATTCAACATTTTCTCATGTAAGAATAATAATTATAGCTTTGAAGTATATTTCTCATTCATACAAAATTGTGTGGAAATCAATTAAAATACTTCAACCTATAAATCATAAAAATACTTTTTACATTTTTGGTTTTCACACCAATTTCTTTATGCGATCCTACTTGTTCATAAATGTATAAGTTCTAAAAGATTTATTTCAGTAATAAGTAATATTTGATCACATCAACATGTTATTCTATTCCAATGTTGATGACGAAATTAGTTTTTATCAAATCAAAGTTAATTATAATCTATCAAAAATAATTTTTTATTAGTGTCCATATTTGAAAATAATTGTAATTAATTATAGGTACTCATCACCTACGACTTAGTCCCAACCATGTTCAGTCAACAACATCATCTTTCTTTTACAATCAACTAATAAAGATGAAGAGTTCAAAATCTCTCATAATAAGTTGTCCTCAAGTTACTTTAGGCATTCTTATCCTTCTTTCAACTATGCTAGACCCAATGAAATATCTCTTGGTAGTATTATTTGTTATTAATTAAAAAATGTTCCTTTTGTTGTCATTTATCAAGTGGTATAGTCTTTGTATTCCCACATTCATGTTAGCAAACACATTTGGGTAACAATCAACTTAATAAGAATTGTTTCTCATTTCCCTATATTCATTCACATATAGTGTGGATGGTGATATAATTGTTCAATAAAACTTACTTTCAAATCTAAAAGGGATCTTCCAATGATACATTCACCCTCATTTGCGTCAACCATCCTACCCTGATCATGTGATCAACATCATCTTCAATATAATCACAAATTAGCATAAGCTAAATGATGAAAGTTATCATAGTTTGGTATATAACTCCATCCAACTTGGACCCATCTTTTGAAATTCTGGGTCATTTGAAATTACAATGTAGAAATATTTTTGTGTTTTTATTGATCTTAATATCATTATATTTTAGATAATTTCTCCAATTTTCAACTTTAATATTCAAATTTCTTAACTACAGCGGTTACACAATACCATTAATCAATACATTGCACCATATTGAATACCATCCTTTTTCAACTTATCCATGATAAAAACGAATAGAAGTAGGTCGAATTCCTATTCATCATGAACCTTAACTGTTATAAAAAATCTTGGTGTCTATCCTATACGATTCCCGACACTTGTAATCAAGTTATCATACATGTTTTTAGTCAATGTAATTTATTTGATGAACACATCCTTTTTTACAAAACCCACTACAACACTTCTCTAGATACTTGATCATAAGGCTTTCATAAATCAAATAAAGCTATGTGAAGATCTCTTTTTTTGCTTTGTACTTCTGCATAGGCCTACATATTAGAAAATTGACATGTGATGTGGATCTTCTAGATATGAAACCAAATTGGTCGTCCAATATTGGCATTGTATGTATTAACCTTGGCTAAATAATCCACTCCTAAATCTCTTAGTTGTGACTCTTCAATTGGATATTTTGTAGTTCGTGCAGATATGAATATATACCTTTTTTCTTCTATCTGTGAACTAATGTATTGTTTCTCCATTATATGATAATTTTCTTGATTTTTATAATCTTATTGGATAAGTTTGTTCAATATATATCTCCTTTATCCCCATATTCTTCTATACCTCAATTGAAATACCATTTGGTAGGTATGTATTTTCTTATTTTCATCGTTAATAATAATTCTTGACCTGAGATGATCCATTTGATACATCAATGTTGTAAATAATGGTAGATAATAAGACTACAAGACTATATGTCAAATATCAAATTGATTTTTAAAATGAAAAATCATATATAAAATTGTCTAGAAAATAAAATTCATGTAAAACTGTACACGTGCATTGCACGTGTGCAATTACTAGTATATATATGTGCATCACTTTCAATTATGTTATTGCAATATTTTTAAAAGATACATTTTTATTTAGATTTCATTCCAATATAACTCAAAATACTCAAGAGGTTGAATATCAAGTCCCTTTTTACCATTATTTTTGTTGATATATTTGATCATGTATGTGTTTTGTTACCCACCCATCCTAATCTTGGGTCTCCAAGTAGTCATTTAAATGATTCTACTTCGCCCCTCATTTTTAGGAAAGCGCTATACATGTACAAGATGATATGTCTAGTCTCAACCCCTTTTGACCAATGCTAGTTCTTAGGATTTAATGTATCACAAGATCAAAATGATTTTTCCCATTTCCTTATTATAAGGAACAAAATTTTACAACTTCATTCTTTCTACAACTATGTTTCTTATAATTTTTTATTGCCTCCATATATTGTTTGTATCCAACTTATTATCTGTCCCATCCCCTAACATTATATATAATGATTCAAGTCACCTAGGTCAGAGACAAACTATATAATTTTAGAACTTACATCTATCTACTAATCACATAAGGATTTCATGCTTGCTACATGAGATAAGGAAGTTTTTGGGTGCATATTGGTATTCTCAATCAAGAATGGTCTAGATTGGACTATTGATTGCTTGAATGTTATACTTGTTTCCTAAGACACATTAAGTCTATGTGGATGATGATTATCAGGAGACATTTTTCCCATTTTCTAAAATTATTTCTATCATATTGTTAATCTCTTTTGTTGCTCATTTTTCTTGGTCGCCATACTAGTTAGACATCAAAAATTAGTTTTTCATGGTAATTGACATACTTATATCTATCTGGTGCAACCACCTAAGTTTGTTTCTTTGAGGGATACACACTTGGTGTGCCGTCTTCACAAATCTCTTTTATGGTACAAAATAATCACCCCGGTCCTAGTTTGAGAAATGTATCCAATACATCCAACAGTTTGGTCTAATGAGATGCATTCTCTCTCACTATGTCTTTTATTGGCGTGTATATTCTTGATATATTTTTCTTGTTTTTTAATGTGGATTATGTTGTTACTAACTGTAATGATCAATAGGTAATTTACATGTAAAGTAGTTTATTAAATTAAAACATCAAACAATGGATGTATGCCATCTCAATTATGTTTTAGGTGTAGACATGGTGAGATCCATGGATGACTATATCATGTCCCAACGTAATTATATTCTTTATTTTCTCAAATACTTCATCACATTCAGGATAAACCAAATTGATTCACATATAAATCCTAAAGTTGTGGTACAAGGATCAAGATAAAGCCACTTGAGATCCAATAAGGTAAGAAAAATAAGTAAATAAACTAAATTATACTATAGTTTCTTAACCAATCATATCCTTTGATACTATTCTGGTTAGACAATTCATTGAAAAACCATAAATTATTTACTTGAATGGAATTATTCAATTCATTTGTTATCTCAAAATTACTATAGGAAAATATATTCTTTATTATTGTCATGGTAACATCAGAGTTAATGATTTCTTAGATACATATTAGGCAAGCTCTATCATCAATATACGATTTTTGAAGACCCTATTGTCTCTTCTTGGGGTGGGGAGTTAGTTTATTAGAAAATAAAGAAACAAACTATCATTCCATTACATGTAAACATGAGGACTACAATTATAATAATTTTGAAAAGAACAATCTTTCTTTTAGGGTAGTTATTGTTGAAATGAAAACTTATAATCCTATTGGTGATAACAACAACCACATAAGTATTATCTTCAAACTCCTTCAAAGGCATAATGATATGTATACCTTGATACACCATTCATACAAACAAGCTGGTATGAGTGATATTTGTTACAAACCAAAAGAAACCACATATAAAAAAGTTACAATGATCCTTTTGAAAAACCTACTACTCTCCCAAAAGCAAACAACATGTTCTCCTTTTGTACCCAAGTAATACATAATGCTTTCTACTTTCCATTGTAGGAGCAATGACCCTAGAATGTATGGCTCTTAAAGTCACCCTGTCCTACTTGGAACCCCATTTTCTCATCTTGTTGCTGAGGTTGTGATCAATGTCATACAATGATACATATATCTTGATGCTACTTCTATTTATTCTTATAGTACTCTACATCTTTTTCAATATTATATCATTTATGCTTAAATACACTTTTTGTTGTTTATAATTAACTTGCAAGATATGACATCTACTGATTAAAGTATTAGTTCAACCAATTTGATAAGTGGTCAAACTTCAGGCTTGATTGGACAATAACCTATCAATATTTAAAATATTTTACTTTGAGTTTATCAAAATGAGGTACATAAAAAAATAGAAAATCTAATGATTTTTATTTCTAATTTAATAGTAATTTTTGAGTACTAATCAAAATTATACTAAAATATTCTACTAAACTAATTATTTTAAGTTGTTAAATAAGGACTCTAATGATTTTTTTATGGAAAGAGAAATGGTAATTATTATATGTGTAAGAAACATGTAACTGGTCCAATTAATGGAAAATGTTTGATAGCTAGTGAAGATAGTAAACACCTTTGATATAGAATATTAGAACATGTCAACTTGCAACTCCTACACAAGATAGAAAACTATGTGATATTTAGAGGTTTTACAATATACCTTTTAATAGAAAAGGGGAATGTGAACCTTGTAAAGAAAACTAAAATCTACTTTAAATCCATTAATATCTAAATACACATTAGATTATTTGGATTTCCATGGTCTCCTTTTTGGATCAACAAGAATGCAATCTCTTGGCAGTAAGAATTATTTATTTTTCATTATATGAGAGTTCTAAAAATTTACTTGGGTTCGTTTCCTCCATGACATAATACTACTGAATAGTTATTATGTTTTTCAATAAAATGGATAATGATATTTAATTAAACATACAAAACATTAGGAGTAACCATGATGGAGCATTTGACAAAAATAATTTTGTAAGACTATTTGAACAATAAGGTTAAGGAAACTACATTCCATCTATTAGAACTCTTTAGAAAATGGCTTAATTGAAACATATAATTGATCCCTACAAGAGTTGAGTATGACAATACTTCTTTAACATTACACTCTAAAAATATTTTTGTTCTAAGTAGGCAACACCTCTGGTTATATTCAGAATGCATTTATCCATCAAACCTTGAGAAGACTTTCTCTAAGATCATGTATGGAAAGAAGCTCGAAGTTGACTATGTATCCACCTATATCTCTACATTTTGTATCCTAAACACTAAGTATGAACTATTTACATTTTATCCCAAAACTTATAAGGTGTACTTGGATTCTACACAGCAAGTGACACATATAAAGATGCAATTAATTTTGTATGTGTTGAGAATCAATTAATATAAACATTACTAAAAATCATGAACCAAAGTGGACAAGTCGATCCCTCCATGTGAGGATCCCTCACTTGGACCTAAGTAAGAACATATTCAAATCAAGAGTTGATAAAATGAAAGAATTTTCCTATTTAAAGAACCTCAACCTAATTTATATAGTTCAAGGCTCATTTAAAACCACCTGTGTTATTATATTACAGTAAACCCTTATTATAAGATCAAACTTAGACTTGTTTTAGAGAGGAAAACAAAATAGAATTTATTAGAGACAAATACCATAAGTAAATCTATTATTGATAACTATTTGATCATATCTTGGTAGGTAATGAGTCTGGTAAATGAAGTTTGGGAATTGGTTCATACGAACCAAGTGAAATATTTAACACAAAGAAAGTGGGTCTATATGAACAAACTCAATGAAATTGGTATTGTTGTTAGAAATACAACATGAAATTTGATCCAACATTAGAATAAAAAGAAGGAATTCTATTTTATGAGACATACACACTAGCAACTATATTTGAGCATATATGTATGTTTTGGCAAAAACTAGTAACATATGCATAAAACATTATAAAATAGACTCCAAGTCCTCATTTTTATGACATATGCTACTTTTTATTCTCAATTGTGAAACGACACTCAACACATTCATTCTTCCCTTACTCTACTATATTCCAGGAGGTCTTATTCTAGAATACATGGGCATTATTCTAGAGTTATGTAAGGTTCAAGTTTCTTCAACTCTCATTTTTCTTGCTTGTATGTGACTTTATTGGATTCCCTTCCTCTAAATGCTATTGGGCATCCCAGTGTTCTATCTCTTCTTGTCGTGATACTTACTACTAATGCCTTTAACTTTTTGGGTATCTCCCTTTCTCCTTCTATGAACGGGTTCACCACCATTTAGTCTATAAGATCATGTAGTTTGTAATCTCATCTTTGTATCTTAGATCATCCCTTTATCTGTTTCCCTATGTTCTCCTTCAATTGTTTCAACTTCCCAACCCTTTATTACCTCCCTTCGTCCATTCTCCTCTATCATTTCTTATTACCCAACTAATGCAAGACAAATTCTTTGATAAGCTCATTGCGAGATCTACATTGACCACTAATTGCCCCACCAAAGGGTTTGCTTAACTTCTCTAATTCTATTCAATAGGTAAGGTTTACCTCTATTTTATGATTCCATCGCTTGTAGTTTGACCCCTATCACGATAGTAAAGTCAATTGTGTCAACTCTTTTAGCTTGAAATATATGTTTATTCCTTTTTTTGCCATAAATCTAGTTGTTGGTCATAAACAATGTTCGATGAACTCATATCTTCCTTCTTGATTACTAGTTCTAATTTGACTCACTCTTCAATTTTGAATACTTCAAAGAAACATGTTAGACATCATTGGAATGTTCTCATCCACACTTCATTACTAATTGGGAAATCTGTGAGGACAAAGAGTGATGTCTCCTCATCATGGCCACATCTATGACACCCTCCATTATGTGTCATTTGTCTTTTCTTCCTCATGATTTTAGTGGGGATTATACTGTGTTCCATGAGCCAAGTGAACATAAACACCTTTTGTCGAAACAAATTCCACAATTTCCTCCATTTACCTTTTGTATTGCATACTTTTGTTTTGATGAGAGATCGATACACACCCCCTTGTACTAAATTGGTCGGGAAGTATAGAGTCATAATTTCAATCATCCTCACCATTATCCTTGTGGGAGTGTCGACATCCTACTAATCTCCTAAACAATGTCAATCGTGTACCATTCCTCCAAAAAAGTTGTGGCCCACTCCCCTTCCTCCCTAACTAAGCATGAGACCCCAATATATTCTACTTCTAGTGGTACTTCCTTCCCTAGAAACACTATCGATATTTGTCCACCTACACAAATTTGTCCCACCACACATTTGTATGTTCTCCATTGGAAACAGTCCTAATGGTTCCCTTCATCACCTGATTCAATTACCTCTGAATCATGTGCCACACAATCCTTGTGTTGACACATGTTCTTATAATGTACTTCTTTTTCATTAGGTGCACCTAGATGGTGTTCCTCTATCTAGAAAAGTACCAGATCTATTTTCTTATGTAATGCCTCTTGTTGTATCTACTTCTTTGATTTCTAAAACTCCTCTATCCATGGGTTCAATCACACTCTTCTATGCTACTAGCTATACACCCCTTCCTCTCTCCATAATGACCATATAAATATTTTGATCAATTGGTTGATACGTTCACAAACTAAAACCAGTATGGTAGTTTCCTACATGATGTATGTTGCTACAGAGGTAAGTGTCTCTTTTCCCTGTGTAAATTTCCCCATCAGTGATAAGGTTCTATTCACCCATCCTCCTATTCTACCTTGTATCATATTTAGCATGTTTGTATACAACTTCTTTAAGTTGATCTTGTGGATAATTAGAACTCTAAGATAGTTTCTTAGACCTCTAGTCTCCAGAATCCTTGTTGTGTGGCAGACCTATCTGCAAACTATCTATGATGTGTTGGGCAAGAAAAAAATGTTTAGATAGATTTTAACCAGAGGCTCCGTCAAACTTTCTCAAGTATTCGATCATGAAACATGCTTATGCCTTCTAATTGTCTTCAAACAAGATGATATCATCCGTGAATAGAACTTGTGACATTTCTTTTTTTTGTCTTATCCACCCTAGAAGAATTCCACCTCACTTATTGTACATCCCTCTTGATATATTGAATCAATTTTTCAAGACATAGAATAAAGATATAGGGCAAGAGAGGATCTTCTTGTTTTACTCCACTTGATTATTTGGAAGTCTCCAATGCCTCCCCATTACATAACAATGTAGTGGTGTCAGATGTTCATTATGATATCTATCACCTTGGGTGGGATACTTGTTCTATTCAAAGTATCAACAATAAATACCCAAGGCACCCTATCATATGCCTTTGATAGGTCTAGTTTCATTTCCATTGTGCATCATATTGTCTTCCTCTTCTCCATAGAGTGTATTGTTTCCTATAACAATATCACAATATCGCTTATGCACCTACCCAATGTGCAACTTGACTGCATTCGAGAGACCCATCCCTTTCGATACAACTTGATATGTGTGACAATGAATTTGGTAATAACTTTCAATAAAAAGTTATTTAACGAGATTTTTGTGAATGGTGATAAATATTCTAGTTACTTAAGTTTAGGTATGAGTAACATTGTTGCATTTTCTCACATTGGGTCTGTGAGTTTGCCGCTAAATGGATTTTTTGTAGGAAAATATGGCTACAGAATAGGAAGAGAAAAAAGAAATTATCTATCATATTCTCATTTAATAGATGATCGTGTCAATAAGAATGTAATGGGAAGGATGGTTTGTGAGGTCATACCTGGTCCTGGAGAAAGTCTAGTAACAATTTCCTTACAGCAGTATGCACCGTTCTTCAAGTCACACTTGGACAACATCAGCAATAGTTCTTGGTTGATCATCACATAATACACTTGAACTTGTCCTCCTAGCAGAAGGCTACAACCTTGCCTCTATAGTAGTCTGCACGGACCACTGAGAACTCTTGTCATTCTAGAAGAATAGACAAGAAGGAGTTGTTGCTTCTAGTCCATGTACGAGCACCAACTTTCTCTCCCACAATTGTTCTCCCTTGCTATCCCTCCCTTTATCAGGTAGGACTTGCTCAGGTTTTCTTGGTTACCACAACCAGAGAAGACAACCATCGTTAGATATAATTGATGTGTCTAAGAAGCCTCCAATACTCCTCTATTTATAAGATTGTTAGGGTTAGGGTTCCCAGTCTGAATGGTATTTTAAGGGGTTGGAATTTCATGAATTTTTACATCTTGCAAGAAGCAAAATGATTGGTTCATAGGTGAACCAATCAGTTGGAATGGTAGTCGATTGGTTCAACCCTTGAACCAGAAATTTCATCATGTTTTCCTATTGCAATTTTATTGGTAATTAATATCCAATTAATGCACAACATGACATCAACACTAATCTTTGATTTAATCGAATTGGTCCATGAACTAGGTCGTTCATCACATGAACCAATTGTTTGAGACCTTGAGCCGATTGGTTAACTATGTGAATCAGTTGGTTCATGACCCAACTCAACCAATATTTAATCAATGCAGTTTCAATTAACCTGACACTCCAACCAGTCAGTTCAACAATTGAAATGGTTGATTTAGAGTCAGTCAATTATTCAACTATTGTTGTTTAAATTGAATACCTAACTCTTTAGAAATAAAGTTTAAACTATATTCATTAATGATTCCAAGTGTATCTGATAACACCAAATTTTGTGATGTTTTGGCCCTTATTTCGTTATCAAATATGCCCTTTTAAACTGTTTTCCTCTCCTTTTTGTCATGTTTTTGAATAAACAGGCCATGCTACGCTCTTAACTCAATTTTATCATCTTTTGCAGAGTTTTCCTCGCTTTTCGACTCATTTATCAACAAAAAGGCCCATCCCAGCCCACGAACGTGTTCCACCTGCATTGGCCTTCTTACCAACCAGCTGGCCGATATGCTCGCTGCCTGATACAGGGCAGCACGATACACTACCGCGCGACACGAGGGTGCCACACAAGTAGGAGCTGACGGGCGATACGTCGCTTACCCGATAGGGAGCCAGACTCGCCACGACTACTGAAGCGTGTCGCGCGATACAGGCCACCCACCGGCAGGCACCACTCGTCATGATGACCGACACACTCACAGCTCGACATCCTTGTATCAGGCGACACACATATCGGGCATCCCTGAATCCGTGATGATGGTGTTGATGGAAGACGCGTGGCGCCCGGAGGACCACAACTTCTCCCATCTGCTGCCTATAAATAATAGCTACAGGATTCCGATGGGACGGGTCGAGAAAAAAGGTCGGAATCTCTCGAAAGCCAACTTGGGAAAGCATCTGGAGCTAGCGTGTCATGCCTCAGAGGTGTACCGGGCGATACTAGGTGAGCACTTCCCCAACCCGAGAGGGAGGGAATGGTTCACTTAGGATCGGCCCCATGCACTGCTGCAGACTGATATCGGCCAACAAGGACACCCAATACGAGTACCCGATACTCTAAGCAAAACTCTAGCCTAACACGATACCAAGCCCGATACGCATCACCAGTCACGGCGTGTCACCTGAGAGGGTGCCGCCCGACACAACCGTATCGGGCATGAGCGCCCTGCACGATACATCTGCCTGTCATGAGCGTGTCGCCCGAGAGGGTGTGCCACCCGACACGGGCGTATCGGGAATGGCTCCCGCCTGGTATCGGGCTGGAGGGATCTTGGGGATCTGCTACTACCTGTCGCCCTTCTAAATCAAGAAGGCGACATTTATCTTTACTTATTTCAGTCATTTACTTTCTTTACTTATGCAATGTAACCAGACCCCTTTTATGCTAATGGAATTAGACGGGTTTTAATTATCTGCTGCTTTATATTTGGTCCCTTTTGTTGATTGATTGTTTTGTTTAGCATTCGAACTCTAGCTTGTACGCTTTGATCACGTTTCAACTAGCTACCGAACCGTGTTTTCCCATTGCAGCATCCTCGAGAGAGGTGTTGTGGCTCTAGTGTTTGGTCCGATACGGGAGTATGATATTGCCCAGGATCAGAGTTGCTTTAGTAACCTTTCTACTCTAACTTAAGACCAGCAACCTCAAGAGAGGTGTTGATGCGTAGTTAGAGGTACCCGCTTCGAGAGAAGGGATACATGATGTTTCTACTGCCGCTTGTTTTACCGAAGCTTTCTCCTTCGTTCATTACTAAAAGCAATAGTATTATCCTCTCTGTTTCCGTTGCGCGATAACCCTAAAAACTGATAAACCTTTAAAACCTTAATTTTCCTCATAGCTCTAGTTGGAGATAGTTTTCTTTTATTTTATCGATCTTAGCCTGTTGTTCCCTTGGGGGAACTTTATCATCTCTTTACCCATACCGGAGTGTAACGTGTTGATTTTTCATTCCCAACACTGCCACACTTGTCCCTGTGTCCGACCCCGTATATCTACTTCAACCTCGTAATAAAGTTCTGGGGGCCTAGAAGGTTTCGGGTTATAAATTTAAAAGTCTGACTACTTCAAATCCGCTCCCTTTTCGGACGCGCGATTTAGGCCGGTCACCTTTTTGGCACCATTGTCGGGGACAAGGCAAAATGGTATTGTTGACGAACCCAAATCCACTAACTACACTCCAGTGCCTCAAGCTTAGAAATGAGCTTGACAACACTCTCATTTTCTTTTTTTATTTTATTTCAATTTTACCTGAAATGAATAATTCGTATTATTAATACAAGTTTTCTAACTTGATTTTACGTGCTATTCAGGTACTCAGAAGGGAGGCGTTCTGCTCAATTGAGCACCAACGTCTCCAGACATGCCGCCTCACGTTGAACCACCTCTTTCAGATGGTGAACGACGCACGAGAGCTAGACCTCACTCGCCTCCACCTGAAGACAATGATCGTTATGACGGAAATCATCAACAATAAGATCCTAAAATAGAGCAATTCGAGGATGAGCATCGCCAGGAGAGACGTCGTCATCACCGGAGGCACAGAAGGAATCAAAATAATCAGGAACAGAACTAGGGAGATAGTGACAGTGACAATTCCAATGAAGAAGAAAAGACCCTCAGGGAATTAGCTGCCACCAAGGCTAATAATTCAAGATGTCTGGTTGTCATCCCGAGGTTCAACACAACCAACTTTGAGCTAAAACCATCCATGATCTCTATGATCCAGAATAAGAGCTTCAGAGGGAATTCGAAGAATGATAATCCCTATCACCATTTAGATGCCTTTAAAAACATCTATGACACCATCAAAATGCGGGGAGTCCCATAGGAGGTGAGCTCTTAACGGATGGAATGCACTAGCAGATGCCTTTGTAAACAAGTTTTATCCTACTGAGAAAACTGTCCAGAATAGATAGAGGATCACGTCTTTCATGCAAAAGCCGAACGAGAATCTACATGATGCCTGGGAACGATATCAAGAATATCAGAGTGACTTCCCTCATCACAACTATAAGAAGGGTTTCTTGATAACTACCTTCTACAATGGTCTAACCCCTGAGGAAAGGGTTTCACTGAATGCAGAAGCAGGCAGTGACTTTCTGGGGAAGAAGCCTAGCAGATCCAAAAAGATCATTGAGAACATGGCCGAGTTGCAAGCCGGCACTGACTACGATAGATCAGACAGGGGACATGCTAAGAAGGCTAATGAAGGACCTTCAATTGAATCCAAGGCTTTGGAAATTATCACCTCTCAGATCTAGAGGATAGCCACTATTGTCAAACAGTTGAAAGAATCAAGTGGAAAGGGGAAGAAACAAGTCGAAAAGGTCATGAAATGTGTCACCTGTGGAGAAGGTGGACATGGGGTAGATAAATGTATCTACACCCGACCTGACGAGTCATCCGAAAGTGAATCTGAGGCTGAGGAGGCTGAGAATGTCTCTTTCATTAATTTCAAAAGGCCAGATCATCCTGGTTTTAGTTACGACAAGGATGCAGCCAAAAACTCGCATCAGTTGCATAACCGCACCAAGCAACCCCAAGGTTTCGAGAAAGGAGGAGGACAAAGTCAATTTTCACTAGAACTACTTCTTTCCAGTCAAACAAGACAAATTTCCAAGGACAAGGAAATACCAAGTTCGCCAAGTGGCAAACACCAGTCAAGGTCAAAGTCAAGCCAATGAGCAAGGACAAGATAAGGTTTCAAACCAACCAGACTTGGTTGGCTAGTTATTCGATTTTGTAAAAAGACAAGATACCATAAATAACCATATGGCGCAAAGTGTGCTTTCAAATTCAGGAGTTCTGAACACAATGCAAGTCCAGATGGCGGACATGCAGACGCACCAACACCAAATCGATCAGTAGTTGGCTTAGATGGCCGAATTGATAAAGAATCCCTCAGGTAAGATACCCTCCAACACCGAATCTGCCAAAATGGTTCTATGAAGATGATGCTTTCGTTAGAAGGACATAGATCAATTTATAAGATATGGATACTACTGATGGCGAAAAGTGAAGGACCTGGAGATGTCAAGATGGTGATGCAAACTATAGTGCTCCTCGGGAGGTAGCCCGAGCTTTTACTTTTCCTAGAATAGGATGTTATTTACTTTCTTGCAAGAAAAACACTATGAACATTTGGACTGTAATAAGGCCCGAGTCAGTGCATGCGTCACGTGCGCTGACAATTCTGTTTTATGGGCCACCACTCTATTTTATGAGCATTAATGAGTAATACTATCTGAGGTCGGGAACTTAACCTTAGGCCAATGATGTTTTACCCATCAATCGCTTTTTCCTTTGCTTTGTTTTTAAGTTTTTCATCTAGATTTTGTCCTGAAGTCTTTGTATCGGGCAAGTATCCCCTTTTTCCTGATCGTATCAGGAAAAAACTCAGCCGGCGCACAGAACGCGCTTGTATCGGGAGACGGTATATTGGGCATCGCATAAGCCATGTCGGACGAAACGCCTGGGCGGCGAGCATCTGTATCGGGCAAGATGAGTAATTACCCTTGATTAGACGGGTGGGACTGCTCGTCTCAGGAATGACTTGTCTCAACGGCCGACACGCGTCCCAGATTTACCTATTTTACCCCCGGTTGGGATTTCTATATATAGTACGGAGGCTTTACTGTGTGGGGCTACTGCTTTTACTTTTCCACCTACCTGTATCGTGCAACAGTTTCTCCCTTTTGCTCGTGTGTCGTCCAACTAACTTCTGCTCTCGTATTGCGCAGAAAACTTAAGAAAGCAAAGGTATAGCCCGACATCCCTATCGTCCTTGCTTGCCCGACACAAACTTCATATCGCGCACAACGTATCGGGCTGACGACTTTAGCTGATTTTCTTGTACCGCCCGACACATGTGTCGCGCGACACGTCTCTAACTCGCGCTTGCCCGATACCCTTTATCGGGCAATAATCGTGTCGCCCATCCTTGTGCTACCTCGCTTGTTTTTGTTGTCGGTCGACACATTTTTATATATTAGGGAAGACCCTATCGGGCACTTTGGTTTACCTGACCGTATCGCCCGACGCATCGTATCAGGCAACGGGTGTAACACGCAACTTTTCTCCGTATCGTCCAGTTTTGTATCGCCTAGATGTTCTTTTGATGGACGACACCCGGACCTCGTATCGGCCATGATTCTACGGTGATTTCTTTGAAAGCTTTGTATCGCTCGACACAAGCGTATCGAGCAAACATCATATCGCCCAGTGTTGAAGCCCGATATGGTGGTGTCGGGTAGCTTTTGCATCAGGCCGAATTTTATCGTGCAATCAGTTTTCTCTTAAAAGCCGGTATCAATTTTAAGTTTTGCTTACCTAATATCGGAATATTTAAATAATCTATGAACTTGTTTAATGATAATAAATATGGCATGTACAAAGCAAACTGTCGTTCGAGTTGACGAACACAGCAGAAGAATCGACACTGAGGCCGCAGCTGAATCAACAATGGTTGGGCAGAAATGCTCGCATCCCGAGGCAGCTGGGCCATCAACCGCTGAGAAGAGAACAATGACGGAAGAAGTAACGGCTACAACAACAGCTTCAACCGCAGTGGCAGAACCCCTAGATCACACACCAGGAAGGTTTGTGCCAAGAGATAACGAGCATGGACGCCGATACTCAGAACTGGCAACTAAAATCTACAGGCCGAGCAGATTCTTCCACCAGTCGTCTTTCCTTCAATTGGGTATTTTTGAAAGACTGGAGAATGTCCTCTCCGTAGCATGACCGAGGAAGATCTGCCTCAGTCGCTCCGCCTCCTACACCGAACTCACAAGGGAGTTCATGTCGTCTCTCCGCCGAGTGAAGAATACAGCTGAGGGCGTTGAAGAATATGGCGGAGCAGACAGACTGCAAGGGCGGCTGTACAACTCGGAGCACGTCATCTCCAAAAAACTGCTCAACGAGATCTTCTCTTCCAGTGAGGAGGAGAAGAAGCTGCTGAATAACGGTGAAAGGATCACCGAAGGAGACGGGTTCAACCCTGTGGAGCTCTGGAGGAGGCTGACCGACGAGTCATCATAAAAGCCGGGAAGCAAGGTGGCGGCGGTGCACTCCTGTTTCTGGAGGATAGTGCACAAGTTAGTAGCATGCCTGCTCTTCAGCAAAAATGAGTCCATCAACGTCTACACCGAAGAACTCCACATAATGTGGCACATGATGGAGGGCAAGGTGATCAATCTGGGGCGTTTCTTGCTGAATAGGCTGCACCCGATAAAGGATACCACCAAGGAATACTGCATGGGTGGCATCATCAATCTGATCGCGGTTGGGTTAGGATACCCGAGGGAACCGCTGAGCCTTTCAAGGACTAGGGGCGATGAGTTGATCGACCTCAAGTTCCTCATGAGGGTCGAAATCATAAAGAAGGAGGGGAGAAGCTACTTCTACAAGTTTGCAAGGACAAACACCCTCCTTCCACTCCCTCACTGTGCCGCCTATGATGCAGAAAAGTTGGTCTTCACCGCAGCAGAAATCGAAGCTGTGGTGGTAGAAGCAGCTTACGCCGCCACCGCCGGTATTCAAGAGAGGGCGGCTGTGAGAGGAGAATCAATCCCTCTCGACCCAAGGCAGGACAAAATTTCAACGATTTTTTCCGAGCCAACCGCCACTCCATAGCCACCGATGACAACAGTTGATGGAGCTATCGTCGCTCCTGTTATACCAGCCACAATCATGACAACACCTTCCGTGGCTGAAAAAGAACCGGTGATCGTTGAGGTCGCCGAGACAACCAGGGGAAAGACAACAACGCCACCCCGACCTTGGCAAGAAGACTAATGATGGGAGTGCCATACTCCATTGCGGTGGCCAACATGCTGCAACACATCGAAGAGCACAACACAAACATCGTGTTGGCCCCGTACAAGCACCAGAACATGTGGTTTCTGTGTGTGGCAGACCTATGAAATCACGACCTCCAGTTGCTCAGCTACTGCAACAAGGAGGTGCCACGCTCCGGGCATATCTTCAGCCGCCCAGAAGACAAACATCTCAGGCTTCTACCACTGCATCTTCTGCGAGCCATCAAGCAAGGAGTCCAACGTCACAGAGGCATTTAGAACTTCTTCTCTATCAGAGACTTCCCCATCCAAGCAGAAGAGGGAAGCGGAAACAATGCCTTCATCGTCTTGCGCGCCATGGAGTTGCTCAACATATTCGGATACATAAGGCATCTCCAGGGCCAAAACTTTTACCACCTCAGGATCATATACGCCCTGTTGTTGATCAAAGATGGGCGCTATTTCCAAGACACAGTGGTACCAGAGAGGTTGCTGGACAGTGATCAAGCAGACAAATCTACGCAACCCAACAACACTCCAGAGAAAGAAGCTAAGATGGAAATAGACATCTACGTGGCAGGCAAGCAGTTAGAGATCCTGCGGGAAGTGCACGGATTCGAAGACCCTGCTTCGTCTGAAACATCAGAAGAATTGATCAACAACTTTGACCGCTTCTCATGCTCTACTCTCACGCAGGAACAGGTCAATGCAATTCTTATGAAGTTAGCTGATTCTACCCCGACAGATGTTATCTATGAGGTAGGCAGTGTCATAGTCCCAACTGATGACTTAAGGGACATAGTAAAAGATGGAGGATGTTTGGCGATATCTGTGGCAGCCGCCTACACCCAGACACTACAGACGAAGTTTGAACACACATACATTGCTCATCCAATGTTGTTCAACGACATCTGCCTTGCCGATGAATCAGGAGCAAAGCAATCATTTCTGGCAGAGTTCGAGCGTAGGGTTCCACACACAATCTTCCTGCCCATCTTGCATTACAACCACTAGATGCTCCTGATGATGTACACTCGCCAATGAGCAGGAATCTTCTACAACAGCTCAGACAGCAACAAAGACCATCCAGTGCAGTGTACATCAACAACGTTGACCTCCTGCGAGTGCTTAGTATGAAAATACTACGATGAGATGGCGGCACTGATACAACCATTCCTGGAGATGGCAGTGAGCAAATGACATGAGATCCAATTCTACCACCGTAGTCCACAACAAATTCCTCTATCCAAGGGATGCGGCATCTTCGTCCTGGAATGGATATCAAATAAAGAGACGTCTGACCAGCTCCACCACATCGATTACCACAGCAAACGAGGAGAATATGTGTGGGAGCTTCTATCTGGCACAGGCGCGCTCACCAGCTAACCCTCACTGGGTTAACATTACCCTACCTTATCTACTTCACAACTCTGGGACAGAGTATGGAGTAAGTTGGGGGGGGGGTACCATGTACCAGTGAGGGAGGTATAAATTTTTTTTCTTCAAACTCCACCCTTTTTGTTCTTTTATATTTTTTCTATAACATGTGTACATATACATATACATGCTCATACAAAAATTTTGTCAAAAATTTTGCTTATTTTGTTTCCACATATATGTACAAAGACACTATATAGTAGAAACCTGATACGACTTCTTGCCAGTTTGTTTTCTATGTTTCCAAGGAGATGCAGGTTTGTTATGTCTTTCTGACAATGCAGCCTCAAACAACAAAAGACTATGACTTTCCACGCCAAAAATTTCAAAAAATAATCTCGCAACAGCTAAGAGACGTGTATGCAGAAGGAAAAAGCTGTCCAAACAACAAAAATTCCTCTTGTTTTACCTTACCCAAAAAAATCCCAAAAAGAGAGAATAGCCTTATGAGAGTGAATAAAAGCATGAGAGTTGTGCCAAATAAAAAGAAAAAAAATATATATATATATATACACACTTGTTTTCTAAAAGTACCCATCTTTAGGCATGGTAGATCCGGGGCAGTGGTACGTAGGATGTGAAATCACTGCTCTAAAGCCAACTGGCTTGGACTGCAGGGACCACTTGCCCGCTAACTGACCCTTACCTGGATGGACTAATGGGAAACAAGAAAAACCCAAAAAGCCTTAAGCCTACCCAAACACACAACTTTCTGTTCCCAAAAGTTGTTTGGTGTGAAAGCTAACTTCAAAACCATGCACCCAAGTCTCGCCGAAGCTGTGGAGAATTTTTTTTCTTAAATAAGGCAGGAGAAGTAAACTCTGTTGTTCATGGTCAGGCTGTATTCTCTGTAAGACATATCAATGCTCGCTCAAACCCATGGTATGAAAACTTTACCAGTTAAGAAGAAGCGTCACAAAACAAAGTTTAAAGATTGATTGAGGACAATCAAAATGCTAAGTTTGGGGGAGTTGATAACACCAAATTTTGTGATGTTTTGGCCCTTATTTCGTTATCAAATCTTCCCTTTGAAACTATTTTCCCCTCCTTTTTGTCATGTTTTTGAATAAACAGGCCACACTACGCTCTTAACTCAATTTTATCATCTTTTGTAGAGTTTTCCTCACTTTTCGACTCATTTATCAGCAAAAAGGCCCGTCCCGACCTACGAACGTTTTCCACCTGTATTGGCCTTCTTACCAACCAGTCGGCCGATACACTCGTTGCCCGATACAGGGCAGCACGATACACTACCGCATGACACGAGGGCACCCCGCAAGAAGGAGCTGACGGGCGATACGCAGCTTACCCAACAGGGAGCCAGACTCGCCATGACTGCTGAAGCGTGTCGCGCGATACAGGCCACCCACCGGCAGGCGCCACTCGTCACGATGACCGACACGCTCACAGCCTGACATCCTTGTATCAGGCGACACACATATCGGGCATCCCTGAATCCGTGATGATGGTGTTGATGGAAGAGGCGTGGCACCCGGAGGACCACAACTTCTCCCATCCGCTGCCTATAAATAATAGCTATAGGACTCCGATGAGATGGGTCGGGAAAAAAGGTCAGAATCTCTCGAAAGCCAACTTGGGAAAGCATCTGGAGCTAGCGTGTCGTGCCTTAGAGGTGCATCGGGCGATACTAGGTGAGCACTTCCCCAACCTGAGAGGGAGGGAATGGTTCACTTAGGATTGGCCTCGGGCACCGCTGCAGACCGATATCGGCCAACAAGGACACCCGATATGAGTACTCGATACTCGAAGAAAAACTCTAGCCCGACACGATACCAAGCCCGATACGCATCACCAGTCATGGCGTGTCGCCCGAGAGGGTGCCGCCCGACACAACCGTATCAGGCATGAGCGCCCTGCACGATACGTACGCCCGTCATGAGCGCGTCGCCCGAGAGGGTGTGCCGCCTGACACGGGCATGGCTCCCGCCTGGTATCAGGCTGGAGGGATCTTGGGGATCTGCTACTGCCTATCGCCCTTCTCAATCAAGAAGGCGACATTTATCTTTACTTATTTCAGTCATTTACTATCTTTACTTCTGCAATGTAACCATACCCCTTTTATGCTAATGGAATTAGAAGAGTTTTAATTATCTGCTACTTTATGTTTGGTCCCTTTTGTTGGATGATTGTTTTGTTTAGCATCCAAACTCTAGCTTGTACGCTTGGATCACGTTTCGACTAGCTACCGAATCATGTTTTCCCGTTGCAGCAGCCTCGCGAGAGGTGTTGTGGCTCTAGTGTTTGGTCCGATACGGGAGTACGAGAGTGCCCAAGATCGGAGTTGCTTTAGTAACCTTTCTACTCTAACTTAAGACCAGCAACCTCGATAGAGGTGTTGATGCTTAGTTAGAGGTACCCGCTTCGAGAGAAGGGGTACAGGATGTTTCTGCTGCCGCTTGTTTTATCGAAGCTTTCTCCTTTGTTCCTTACTAAAAGAAATAGTATTATCCTCTCTGTTTCCATTGCGCAAAAACCCTAAAAACTGATAAAACTTTAAAACCTTAATTTTCCTCGTAGCTCCAGTTGGAGATAGTTTTCTTTTATTTTATCGATCTTAGCCTGTTGTTCCCTTGGGAGAAATTTATCATCTCTTTACCCATACTGGAGTGTAACGTGTCGATTCTGCATTCCCAACACTGCCACCCTTGTCCCTGTGTTCGACCCCGTATATCTACTTCGACCCCGTAATAAATTTGCGGGGGCCTAGAAAGTTTCGGGTTATAAATTTAAAAGTACGACTACTTCAAATCCTCTCCCTTTTCGGACACACGATTTAGGCCGGTCAGTATCCTATGTGTGTGACCTTATAGGTTCCTAGTTACATTGGAAGTATATGTCCATAACTAATTTATGACATCACAAGAAATGATCGGTGTCTAGCAACACATCATTGCTACCCCAGTAATTTGGAAAGTTGGAGGACAACTTCAACCTATATTTTGTGATTGGTATTACATTGATTGTATAATTCCTTTGCCATTGATATTCAAATTGAACTCAAGACATGGAATCATCATCCTCTCGACGTTCAATACATGTTCCTTGAACCAGAGCAGACTGTCTAAGATATATGTGACCTCAATATCATATATTGATTCACATCTTCATGTGCTTGCTTTTGTCAGTCTTTCTTACCAAGTGGCATGGATAATAAACTCTTGTAAGAGGGACAAATCCCATCTACAACACTCAACATCATCCCCATGTGTCACAATGCACCTGAGCACCACCTTTATGGAAACCCTTATTTAAAGTCACAGTAGATGATGTCAAAGCACATCAAACAACACGTGGTGAGTGTAGCGACTTTAGTTCTAAGAACCAAAATCACCACCATCACTATGAGAGATGATTATGACTACCAATTATGGTTTCCATGCATCACCCTCAAGGTGGGTATGTCTAATACACTATCCTCCAACAAATATCTATGTGTTTTGTTTGATATCATATATCATGACTAATGACATTCTGTCATCAACCAACACACACTCTAGTCTCATGTGGCATTTTTGTCTATCGACCTTCCATAATAACATCCGACTAGGGACATGGCAAGAATGTACATATTATTGACATATGTACGATCTCATTGTTCAGGTCATCAACCCAAAGACATGCATCATTGAGTAACGTCATTCTTTAGACATTCATTATGTTTCATCATTATCTTATAACTGAATGAAATAAAATAAATCAGAAGATTGTCTTTATTATTAATCATATACTTTACAAGATATTCCATCACAAGAATCATATGATTGGCTCTCTGGATATACATACCAATAAACCCCCAATTGCACTTAGAGCCAATTACTCACAAATCTTATTCTAAGTGATCTTAAACATGTCCATCATGTTTTTGCTATGCAAGTGCTAATCCAGTGGGTTAGCAACATTTTCCTTTAGCCAGTGTTATTGCTTGTTTCACATCTCTTAGCTATACAACCTCTCATATGAGATGGAACTGGTGTTTTATGTGATTAGATATTCTTTCCTAACTAGTAGCTCCATTATTGTCATAGTATTTCTACCGTCTCATTAATGGTTGGAACATACTATAAGTTCATTTAAATGAACTTCTATATTTGTATAGTATTCTTTGTTGTGTTCATAACACCAAGATACTCGACTTCTAGTGGATCAAATGACTAGCTATAGTTTGGAACTTTTCTAGCTATAGTTCTTATTCTAAGGTCAAACACAAATTGTAAATTGCGATCGTGAACTTTCTTTATCATTTTGGAAGCTTGGATCGTTGTAACCCATTACACCCAACTCTTCCTAATTGACATAACCAAGGAACTAATCCTCTTAGTCCTCGTCAAACACTTAAGGATGTTATTTATGACATTCCAATAACCTTTATTAGAATCTGACTAATACCATCTTGTCATGTCAAATACATACAAGATACTGAGATGAGTACATTGTATTTTATACATGATAGATCCAACTGTGAATGCATATGGTATCCTACTCATGTTTTCCCATTATATACAACAATTCAGATACATGATTCTTACAAGACCAATCTCATGAAACATGGATAGATTTCCTCTCATTCAATCCTTCATGTTGAACACTTTCAACATTTTTCCAATGTAGGTGCTCATTTTAGGTTAAGAAGATTTCTAGATCTATCTCTATAGATCTCAATTCCTATCACATAGGATACTTCACCTAAACCCTTGATGTAGAGGGTATTTTCATGCCAGCTAGTATAAGGATGTTATTCCTCATCATTATGTAGAATATTAATATGCTCCACTAAATCTTTTGTAATCACATATTTCATCTCTATACCTGACTTAAGTCAAATTCTTTGATTGTCTTGTCTAATCAAAGATTCTAGCTCTAAGATTGTTGCTTTAGACACATTAATTGGATTTTTTTAGCTTATTGACTTTATTTTCATTTATGGAGTTTTAAAACCTTCAGGTTGTATCATGTACATCCATATGCCAAATCTCATAGTCGTAATGAGATGCAATCACAAGCATGATCCTGATGGATTTAACCATTCCAACTGGTAAAGAGATCTCATCATATTCAACACCTTGAAGTTGTTTGAGAAACCTTATAGCCAATATACTCTTGCATGTTTGTAGATTACTATACATGTCAATCTTCTTCTCAAGACACAATTACACCCTACGGGTTTTATCCCTTCAGGTGGATCCATCAAGGTCGTACCTTGTTGGTGTACATGGACTCCATTTTGGATACAATTGCCTTGAACCATTTCTAAAACTCTGGTGCCTCAATAGTTTCCAGATAGGTTGTTGCCTCATCATCTTATGACCAACACACTACCTATCTGAGCTATAAGATTCACAATCTTTTAGTCTTAAGACATGCTCTACTAGATTTATGAGGTTGTGTCTTACATTAGGAACTTGATATTTCACAATGATTTTTGATTCTCAATGTTCTTATTGTACCTCTATAAATTCAATGTTTCCTTGTAGATCTCTAACTTTTCAAGTTCTACAATTCTCCAACTAATTCCTTTGGAATTAAATTCCTCATTGGAATTCAACTAACCTGGTAACAAACACTTTTTCATTGGATTGAGATGAAAGTAGTTTTCAACAAACTAGAATTTTGAGATTTGTGGAAAAATATTTTTAAGAAACCACTTTCTTGTGTAATTTTTAATCCTAATCTTCATAAATACATATATGGATACCTCCCATGCCTTATCTCATATGGTTCCTTTTAAATCTTTTCAGACAAAACATTTGTTTTAATGTAAAGCATCTTCCTGAAAGGATTTTAAAAGACATGTTAGATTTATTAATAATCACACCATGACTCATTAGGGTGTGATTCCTTCTTTGTGATACATCATTATGTTTCAAGTAGGGTTCATTATGATACACTATCATAGTCTCCCAAGAAGGTCCTTAAAGTCTTGGTTTAAAATATATCAACATTGATGGTATCAAAGTATCTTAATACTTATATTAAGGTGGTAACATATTTCATTCATGATCTTGTTGAACATTTCAAGAGATTAATACTTGTATTTTACTAAATAAAAACTACTATATCTTCTAAGATAAGAAATGAATATAATGAGGTACTAACAATTGCCTTTAGCATTTATTCTAAAAGGTCTACATACATCAATATGTTTAAGCCCTAATAAAATACTTGTTCTCCCACTATATCTAGTGAAAAGTACTTTTTCCATATTTACCAATAGATAAGATTTGCATTTATCTATTGGTTCAATAACCAAATGAGTCTAGAGAAAAATCATTATGTATTCTAGAAATACATTTCTCCTTTATGTGTTGTAGATGACAATACTATAGGTACTTATTGTTTGAGTTATCAAGTCTTAATCTATTAGTATTTACGTTATAGACAATTATCTTTGGATCCAACAAACAAAGACCATAAGATATTTGAGTCATTGACATACAAGATCACATATTTTAAAATAGAACATTAAATATTTTTTATTCATAATCATCCTTGTCCGTACAAGATGAAGAAAGTTAAATGTTTCTATTATTGGCAAAAATGGAATAGTAGCTCATTAACTCTATTACATTCCACATGGGTAAAGATAATTTCTAGGTTCTGACTGTAGTGGTGGCAAATCTTGCTCCATTTATGATGCACAATACAACCTTGACCTTTCGCAAAGGCTTACTTCTTTTCAGTTCCTGCATATTCAAACGTTTGTGAGATCTACATCAAGTATCATATACCCAAGATGAAAAAGTGGTTAAATTTATCTCATAATGTACATATTTGAGGGAGATCTCTATTCCCCCCTCCTTATTTAGTTCCTCTAGGTGGAGAGGGAAATTTCTCTTCCAGTGTCCAGGCTGGTGATAGTGGTGACAATTGCCTCCCTTGTTCACCCCTCCCTTTTCTTTGAGCGATGATGACTTGGGCTTCTGGACAACTTTATAACTTTTCTTAGCTTTGCCTTTGCCTTTACACTTCCCCTTTGGTTTTCTTCTCATCATCACAAACTTGGGCTTGTCTTTCTTTATTTGTACCTCAGTTGTTCTCAACATGCCAAGTAACTCTGTCAATGGGTTGTCAAAGTCATTCATGTTGTAATTCATGACAAACTGGCTATATGACTATGACAGTGACTGTAGAATTACATCAGTGGCCAACTCTTGACCCATGGGAAATCCTAGTCTAGAAAGGTTCTCCAAATACCCAATAAGCTGGAGTACATGATGACCTACTGATATCCTTATACCATGTTACATTTGATCAATGCCTTGGAGACATCATATCTCTCTTGTCTTGCCCGATCTTGGAACATGTCCTTAAGATGTGTTACCATCTCAATAACATCCATGTTCTCATGTTGTCTCTGCAACTCATAGTTCATGGAGTACAACATTAGGCATTTGACATCAACGACATCTTTAGTATGCTTCTTGTAAGAATCCCTATAAGCCTTAGATGTAGTGGGAGCAAGTTCATCTGGCTGTGGTGTCTCCAGGACATAGTTCTTGCGCTCCCTTGTGAGAACAATTCTGAGTGTCTTGAACCAATCATGAAAGTTATTCCCATTTAACTTGTCCTTCTCAAGGATTGATCATAGATAAAATGTGTTCTTCGTTCATTTCATTCTACAAGATTAAAAAAAAATTGTCAAAATAATTTTGATTTGATTTGAATAAAATTTGATGATATTTAATTAGGCCTATAATTAGTTATATCCCACTATTTTTTTCAAATTGATAGCCCTCACAAATCAATTCAAAAGATTACATCGTACAAACTTCTAGTGAGACCAAGATTCAAAATAATTGAATTATTATCCGATCAATGCCAGCGTCCATAATCAATCATTAAGGTATGTACCTTTTTCTAATTGCATCTTGTATAATTATTGGATAGATGTTTTGTCCTAAGTGTTATACATTGCCATATTTTAGTGATGACTTAACAATTCCATTCATATGTATCTAATATGTCTATTTGATATTGATTTAAGGTATTAGGTACATGAAAAGGATCAATTTAATCAAGCCCTAGCTTGATCTAGTTCAATTCAAAAGCAATGCAAATGCACTTTTCTAGAAATAGCCCTAAATGACTTAGGACAATTTTTTGTAATCATTTGTATTAATGCTATGACTTGTAACTAAGATGAGAAAAAATCAGGAGCACATAATTCAAATGCTAAATCACTTTAATGACAATTTGCAAAATACATCACAGGTTGTATGATCGACCAATTTTCTTTCCCAAAATCTCGACTGAAGCCTAGGATGGGTCTTGGAAAATATCTAGGTTTGACCAAGTTTATCTCATGATAAACTAAATCCACACCTTGCACTGTCAAACTGATTTTAAGCCATTAATCGAGTTTGATATAGTATAAAATCTACTGACAACTTAAAATTATCTTGTCACATAGTGCTATCGGCCGAGTTACCTTTATGGAAACTCAACTGACTTCACTGTATGGAATGTGCAGAAAAAGTGATTCTATTTGTTGGAGTGTTGTAAACACCAAAGATAGATTTTTGCAACACCCCAAATTACTAAAAATCATTCCCAAGTGCTTTTAGTGGCTACTGGACACCCCCAACTATAAATAGGACCCCTTGGACTTCATTGTAGGTTTGCTCCTTCATGCTATTCAAGCTCCTAGATATATATGAGTGCATTTTGTCCACTAGAGCCTCTTTCTCTCTCTTGATTACAAATATAAACATCCATATGAGTGAGATAGGTTGTGTGTGAGAGAGATACTTCATTATACTCTTGTAAAGCTCTCAAATCTTCCCTTTCCAACCCCTTTCTCAAGAGCTAAGTTGGTGAAAGCTTCTCCAATGTGAAGGAGAAGGTGAAGGATGAAGATCCTTGAGGCGAGTAGGTAATTCCTTCAAGGAAGAAGACTCATTGCAAAAGGAGAGCTCCTTGGTGAAGGTGTCCAACTGCTTACAAGAGTGGGTAAGCCCTTGTAGAGGTTGAAGATTGTATCTCAAGGATATGTAAGACCTCGTATGGTTTATTGACTCCTTTTGGTCTTTAAAAAGGAAGGCTTGGAATCCTTGTCGTGTAAAAGGAAGGTCTAATTGTATGTCTTATCATGGAATATAAGTATGCAATGGTTGCACAATCCAAGGGCTTGACCTCTCAAGCTAGTGGACTGAATTTCTCCTAGTTTGGATATTGGAACCACTCTACATAGCTTGTTCTTATGCTTGTTCAATCTCTCTCATCCTTTCTATGTATGTTTAGTTTCACATCAAATTCCATATTTGCAATCCTACTTCTTGAATTAATATGAAGGTCTAATTGATTTTGTTTAAGTGCTTTTTAGCTCTATCCTCCTTCGTAGGGCTCTTTGATCCAACAAGTGGTATTAGAGACACGATATTCTCTAACAAGATCTACCATGAGACGAGAAGAAGGGTGACAACCTCTTAGGTTCTATAAACTTGGAGGGTGGATTCTCCATTAGACCTCCAAAGTTCTATGGCACAAACTTCCTTTATTGGAAGCGACAGATGTAGTTCTACTTATAAGGGATGAGCTTCAACATGTGGAAAGTAGTCAGCCTTCCCAACGAGGGGTCGGCCGAAGAAATAGTCACTTGGGATGAAGCTACACTAAAGAAGACTCGGGTGAATTCAAAGTACATAAGCATCATTTATGCAGCCCTCGCCCTTCTGAGTTCAACCGAGTCTCTTCTTGGGATACAACCCATGAGATATGGAATAAGCTTAGCATCACCTATGAAGGGACCAAGCAAGTCAAGGAATCCAATATCTAAATGCATAAGGGTATCCTTTAAAACTTCAAGATGGGGAACTAATAGAGATTTGAATAGATGTACTCATGACTCAACACCATCATAAATGGACTTGCTTATTTGGGCCATCCTATGGATAGAGGGACCATCAAATCCAAGATCCTTAGGTCTTTTCCCAAAAGATAAGAATCCAAGGCGACTTCTATTGAAGAAATTAGAATCCATGGTGACACTGCCACCAAAGAGCTCATTAGGAACCTTCAATCTTATGAGACAGGACTTGACAAGAAAGAGGAAGATGAGAAGCAAGATCAGAAAGAGTCAAAGAAGATCAAGGATATTTCATTCAAAGCTCAAGTGGAGGAAATCTCTCTCCAACAAAAACTTGATTTTCAGCCTACTCCTCCTTCCTCAAGTGAAGATGAAGCCCCTAATGATCATGAATCTAACTACTTCAAGGGGAAGCATGTCAAGGGAAAGACATCCTCCTCCTCTACTCCAAGGCGCCATGAATGTGGCCAAAAAAGGACATTACAAGAATGATTCCCGAAAGGAAAAGAAGTCCTACCACAAGAGAATCTCCAAGAAGAAGGAGGACTACAAGAAGGATGAAAAGTACAAGAGGAAGGATAGGAAAGAAAGAAGAAGCAAAGATGCAGACCATGCTGCATGGGAAGAGTCTTCTTCTAGTGATTCTATCTCCAATGAGGGAGAATGCCACCTTTCTCTCATGGCCTCAACTAGTGAAGATATTGGTGAGGTAAGTGAGGTAAGTTTAAATGAACTATCTAAAGAAGCCCTCATTGACATGCTTAATTCTTCTTGCTCTTTTTATTCTAAAATGCAAATCCAAGAAGAAGAGGTTTGGGAAAATTATTGACGACTTGTATTCTCAAATAGATATACTTGAGAAAAATGAGAAGGTTCATCTTGATAGTATTGGTTCTTTGCAAGGTGAGTTTCTTGATCTTGAGCTCCAATATAATGGATTTGAATGGGAGAATGGTATCTACCTTAAGAACATTAATAGCCTTAAGGAGGAAAACCAAACCCACCTCGATGAGCTTTTCTTACTTAGAATTGAAAATGATGATCTGATACGTGCTTGTGATGCTATTAAACATGAAGATAGGATCTATCTTGATGAGATTATCATTCTTGGAACTAAAAATGCTAGATTGCTTTCTCAAATTAGTGATGTTTCTTCTAGACCTTTGTTTCCATGTAATGAAGTAGATAGTCTTTATTTAGGAAAAGATTCTTATCTTACTATAGCCCTCTGTTTGGTGGCTGACTGACTTCATCCTCAAGATGATCTTGCTAGCTTATCTTCTACTATCATTACTTGTAGTGATGAAAACCACAACCTTAGAGCTTCCTTACAAAATTTCCTCAAGGGGAATAAGTCTCTCAACAGAGTTCTAGATCACTCTACCAAACATAGTGGTAAAAGTGGTTTGGGATATGAGGGTCTAAAAGCAAGGCCAAGGGTAAGAAAAAGATTAAGGGATCTACAATATTCCATGGAGAGTTATCCAGCTCTAAGAACCCTTTTGTTTGCTTGCATTGCAAGAGTGATGATCATTACTCTACTTATTGTCCTTATAGAGAGAAGGGGACCAACCCAAAGATGAAATGGGTCCCCAAGCTTACTCCAGATCCCAAGGTTTGAGATGGGAACCAACATCTTCCTTTCTTGTCGATAAAAGGAAAATGGATTGTTGATAGTGGTTTCTCAAAGCATATCACAGGTGAAATAATCCAGTTCAACGATTTCACTAAAAAGAAAGGAGGATCAGTGACTTTTGGTGACAACAATAAAGGTAAATTGATATGTGAGGATGATGTAGGTGATTCACTATGCATCAAGAATGTTCTTCTTCTGGATGGCCTACATCACAATTTAATTAGTGTTAGCCAATTATGTGATAATGGTTATCTTGTTTTATATACCTCACTTGAATGATTGCTTCTAGATTCCCTCCCCCACAATGTTATATATAAGGGAATTAGAAATGGAAATATTTATGTTATTGTTCTTGATTCCCTTAATCCTATTGTTGGTAGATGCCTTGTTGTTAATTTGAGTGATATATATTTGTGGCACCGTAGGCTTGGTCATGTAAATATGTATCAGTTGAAGAAGTTGAGCAAAAAGTAATTGGTAAAGGGATTTCCTAAATTGGACTTTGAGAAGGATGAGGAATGTCAACCTCGTAAACAAGGAAAGCAAAACAAAGCCTCTTTAAAATCCAAAGGAGTCCTTAGTGCCAAGATATCTCTTGAACTTCTTCATATTGATCTCTTTGGACCTATGAGAACTCAATCGCTTCGTAGTAGCAAGTATTACCTTGTGATTGTCGATGATTTCTCTCTCTATACTTGGATTTTCTTCTTGGTTTTAAAAGTGATACTCTCAATGCTTTCTCTACTTTTTGCAAATGAGTTGAAAATGAAGATTCTTATTGGAGCATCTCTATCTGCAGTGACCATGGGGGAGAATTTGAAAATGATATGTTTGAAAGGTTTTGTGAAGAATCCAGTTACATGAACAACTTTTCTTCCCCTCATACACCTCAAAAAAATGGGATTGTAGAGAGAATGAATATGTCGCTATAGAAAATGGCTAGGATCATGCTTCTAGAGTATGATACTCCAAAGATGTTTTGGGCCGAAGATGTTAGCACCTCATATTTTGTGCGAAATCAGGTTTTCACTAATATATCTTTAAATAAAACCCCCAGTGAGTTATACCGTTGTAGAAAACCATATATTAATTTCTTTCATGTTTTAGGTTGTCCTTATTTTGTTTTAAACACCAAGGATTTTTTGGATAAGTTTGATGCAAAATTGTACAAGGATTTCTTTCTTGTCTATAGCACTACAAACAAAGCTTATATAGTGTTTAACATTGAATTATGTAAAGTAAAATAATTATCATTGTTCAATTTTTTGAAACAAACCACTCTATTTATAAGAATATTCTAAATGATGATGTTATGGATGAGGTGATTCCTCACTTGAAAGAGATCAACATTGTTGACAAAGGAAAAGAGGTGATAGTATATGAAGAAGAGAAAGAAGAACAAAAGAAGGATCCAACTCCCTGATTTGCCAAAGATCATCCTAAAGATCTCATAATAGGCAATCCCTTTGAAAGAGTGAAGATGTGGGCTGCATTCAACAAAGCACAAGCTGACAACACCTTCGTCTCATAGATTGAGACAAACAAAGTCAAAGAAGCTCCCAAGGATGAGGAATGGATGCTAGATATGAAAGAGGAGATAGAGCATTTTGAAAAGAACAATATGTGGACTTTAGTTCCAAGACCAAATGATAGGAAGATCATTGGCAGCAAGTGCTACCGCAACAAGCTAGATGAAAGTGGCAAAATGGTAAGGAACAAAGCAAGGTTAGTTTCTTAAGGTCACAACCAACATGATGGAATCAATTTTGATGAATCTTATACACCTGTTTCTAGACTTGAATCTATTAGAATGTTAGTTGCCTTTGCTAGCTATAATAATTTCATGCTTTATTAAATGGATGTTAAAGGTATGTTTTTGAATGGTACAATAGAGGGGAAATTCTATGTGTCTCAACCTCTTGGCTTTGAACATGATAAGCTTCATAACCATGTTTATTTGTTACAAAAATCTCTCTATGAACTCAAACAAGCCCCTTAGGCTTGGTATGAGAAACTAAAGAGATTTTTGGTAGATAATGGCTATATCATGGATAGAGTTTATTCTACCCTTTCTCTCAAACACACTTCTAGCAGATTTTTCATTATTCAAATTTATGTTGATGATATCATTTTTGGTGGAACGGAGTTTGATCTTTGTAAGGAGTTTAGTTCTCTTATTCAGAGTGACTTTGAGATGATTATGATGGGGGGACTTAATTTCTTCCTTGGATTTCAAATTAAGCAAACAAAGAAAGGCAACTTAATCAACCAAGGCAAGTATATAAGTGAACTCCTTAATCACTTTGGGATGGAGAACACCAAGACGATGGACACCCCCATGTCAAACACTACCAAACTTGATAGAGATGAGGAAGGTGATAAAGTGGATGAGAAGCTCTAAAGAGGTATGATTGGTAGCTTTCTTTATTTAACTACCTTTAGGATTGATATTTTTTAGTGTTGACTTGTGTTATAGATTTCAATAAAGCCCTAGAAATCACATCTTATAGAGGTCAAGAGGATTTTGAGGTATCTATCCAAAACCCAAAATTTTTTACTATGGTATCCCCAGTCAAGGGACTTTAATGTTACTTCTTATAGTGATGTGGATTATGCATGGTGCTTAATTGATAGAAAATGCACAAGTGGCACTTGCTTCCTCCTAGGACCATGTTTATTCTCTTGGTTCTCTAAGAAACAAAGCATAGTGGATTTTCAACTACCAAGGCTTCATACATTGTAGCTGGGAGTTATTGTGCCCAAGTCCTATGGATGAAGCAAATGCTCCAAGACTTTAACATTCATTTTGATGCTTCTATTTACTGTGATAATACTAGTGCAATCAATATTTCTTATAATCCTATATGGCATAGTAGATCTAAATATGTAGAGGTCCACAACCACTTACTTTGTGACCACATTGCCAAAAAGGATATTTACATCATTGATGAATGCATATTCACCTTAGTTTTAGTCATCATTTTGGCCCAGTTTTGCAGTGAAATGATTTTACTAAATTTTACATGATTATTCAGAGTTTTGATCAAATCCATTCATATCCATTGTAGGAATAATCATTGCACTATGTGCACAAGTGTAGAAACTTTTGATAATTTGGACCCTTTTTTTATGGGAAGTTCCTTCATCAAAAAGCATCCTCATCAGTCAGAGGATTCATCAACGCAGGCCCATCGACCCATAGCAATAGCACCCCCACCCCCACCCCCACGGGGTGGGTTTGATCCATGAGGGCTATGACCGTGGTATATAGCTTCGACCGTGGCATACAACTTTGACTACGGCACACCCACACGACCTCGACCGAGGAATGCAAAACTCACCTCAACCACGGCCAAGGGGACAAAGCCACGGTTGATACACCCAGCACGATCGAGGCAAGACACCTTGACTGCGACTGCGACCAGTGTCCCCACAGTGACCGAGGCCCAAAGTAGCTCGACCGTGACCTCAATCAAGGAATGCGAAACTCACCTCGACCGCGAACGCGACCATTACCTTGATCGCAGAGTTAAGTAGGTGGTCTGCACCTATAAATAGATGACCTCCCCATCCATTTGAGGTATCTCTTCTGCTCCACAATGCCGAGAGGCTACTGCTCTATGCCCAACCTCAGGAAGACGATCTCCATCACCAAAGACTACCTATGTGGTGTTCTTGCTATTCTGCCATCCCACTCCATCAAGATCTACTTCCTAGACTCGAAAGTGGTGGGATTTTAGATCTGTAGCACCCTCCACCATCATCCATCCACTACTCCTTCTCCTATGAGTAAGAGAATGAGAAGAGAAGGAAGGAGAGAGAAAATCAGCCTCGTCTGCCCTGGTGTTCTTCCCCTCCTCATCCAAATCTTCCCCGACATCATGTAGAAGACTGCTTCTCCACCGAGCCATGACCATCTTCTTCACTATGACCATGGAAGAATCATCCCTCTCCCTTGTTCTTCTTGTTTCTATCATGAGGAGAAAGTAGTCCTTTTCGTTGGGGTGTGGGGACTAGCCCCTCTACCCATGCTTACATGTTCATATTATAACATTCCATGGCTTATATATGACTTTCTATTTCATTGTTAATCGTTTAATGCAAGCTTTCTGGATTCTTCATATTCCTTGCATGATCTATATTATTCCTTTGTTGCAAAAACTTCAATACTTAGGATTTGAATATCAATTTACATAGTTGATGCCCAGACGAGAACTTTCGAAGGGATATCTCTGGAGTAGTAGGTGTGTGACCCGTGGGTAATAAGACATCGAGCCCATGGAGATGCTTACGCAAAATTTATTTCCTAATGGATGGTTTGCTACTTCATTTGGACAGTTGTATCTTTCCTGGATCTATTTTGGATGTGTTTGCATGTGTAGCGGTGGTGAAACCCGATTCCACCCCAATGATTCCCATTATTAATCTAAACTCAGTTTTAATCCCGCTCTTTTACTTTTCTTGCAATTAGTTTAACTAAACCCAAATCAACTCTTGTTATAATTATTAGTCTTAGTCGATCTGGATTAAGCTAACAAGATTCTTCAAAATGTTGTCCCTTAGGAACTATACTACAATAAGACCCGTCTGCCTGCAGGTGGTACTATTGCACAAGGTTTTAGTAAGAACTTAGGGATTTCAACCTTAAGTGAGTTTGTTAGTGCAGTAAAAACCACATCAATCATGCATGTGGACATAAAAAATCAACTTGCAGACATTTTCACAAAACCTCTAGGTAGAGAGTAGTTTACCTTTATTAGATCAAAATTGCTTATCACTTCTGTTAATGATATTGACATGCCTTCCAGATAGATGTTCTCATACCTATATGTTCTTTCTCATATATTTCTCATCTATTACATGATAGCACTAAATTTGCTTTGGTTAATTGCGTTGTTTTTCTTTTTTTGGCTATCTTTTTCACAAACACATGTTTTACCGCAAAATAGTAGCTAATGATGCATGGAATGTGCCTCTATATGTTCAAAATACATGATAGACTAGATAAAAAAAATTATAGCACTCTAGTGGCTTATAATTAAATTTCTTATCTTTGGACGAACTGGCCTATCAACTAAGTTTGTTCTGGGAGAAACTTGAGCGAATATAGACCAAGGACTGAACAACCACAATGTTGGTCAAGTTTCCAAAAACTAAAACTCAGTTCACAAAACTATTGGGGGAGAATATATTTGCAATTGGCCAACTTTTCTCCCTCTACACTACAGAAAGTTGACCGATAGCCACCTCTTGTTGTTCGTCCTTAAACCCTAGTACTACTCAAACCTCTCATCTACCCTCTCTAGACCCAGATCACCTATCTTAGCCCCTTCCAACCTTGAACTAGCACCTTAGGCAGCCTGCAGTTTTTGTTATCTTCTTAGATTTGTGGTCATTCCATCTCCTTCGACCTCCATGTCCTCAAACTGATGAAAAAGGACTGCACTAGCTGGATTACCTCCATTCTCCACCACTCCAAGGCATGTTTCCTTTGATGCTACCTCGTTCATTTCCACTCAAGCTGTGAATAGGTATAAGGAGCTTCTTCCTAGAAACACTTTTCCTTTTCGTACTTTTCTTGAATCACATAGTGGCTTGATGAAGGAAGTTGTTATTGTTTTGTAAGATCATCATCTTTATGCTTTGTGTGTAGAGAGATTTGTGCTACACTAATTCTATGTATATCACAAAAGCGATCCACAAATTATATGCTAATATCACATGGAATTACACTACACTTGTGTCACCACCTGACACCCAAGTTACCTTGACATCCATGATTGCGATCACCAAGATTATCGTATCTGAGAATTCTTTGAATTCCAATTTCAATGGTATTGACTTTGCAAATATATGGATGACCTCCTAACATTGCTATCTGGATCTGCTTGACCCCTAGAAGTTCTACAAAATCTTTGACCCTAATCTTACCCTCCTTAACTTCCACAAGTTTTTGAAGAAACCTAATGTTCCGTATAGGAAGAAATTCATCCTTCCTTCCTCTTCCCTAGACATCAAGACACATCTCATTGCATTAGTGGTTAACTATAATACCCACACAAAGAAAAATCAAACAGATATTGTAGAGAACAATGATGTGTTAATGTACTATATCCTAGACGATGTTGAAGTCAAACGGGCTCGTTACATTCTTCACCACATGACATGTTTTGAGTTAGAGAAGAATACCCGTGGTACCCACCCACCCTATCTAAAATTTATTTGTGGTGTGTTCACTCACCATTCTGAGAAATCCCTTTTCCATGATATTGGCTACAAAGCCAGTAGGAAAGGTGTTTACATCAGCGAAACCACTGTTAAGAAGTATTTCCATCCTACCTCCTCTACCACACCTAGTTCTTCCCCCTCCACCCAGGCTCCTACACCTCCTCCTAGACCTGACCATGCTTCATTTTCAATATCTAATGAAACCCTGATGGGCGAATTGATACGCCAATAGGCCTATAACCTCTAGGTTCAGGACCACATCCATCAAGATTTAGTTTAGATCATGTAAAACATGAACTTATCCTGCACCCATCCCTACCCCACCTACCTACCCTATTCAGGTGCTGACTATGCTTCCTATGCATACAGTCAGTTCTACCCTGACCACCACTCTGTTGCTTCTATTGCACCTCCTACCTTTGATGGTGGACCTACTCCTTCTACCTCTCAGCCTCTTTCTTTCCCAGTTGGACCTGCTATCACTTTGCTTGCTATTTTTGATGGGGTTTCTACACCCATCTTTGAGTAAGCAAATGCCCTCATTACATGTGTTATGTCTTGGGCACAAAAACATGCCAAGTGGCTTTCCACTCACTCTTTTGAACCTCTAGAGGATGAGGAGATGGCATATGACGATGCTTATGATGATGATGAGGCTGATGGTGATGAAGATGATGGTGCTGATGGTGATGATGGATCTGATGATGGAGATGATGGTGAGGCTACACCTACTACTCCAGATGCCTCTTTAAATGGAGATGAGGACTACCAACCAGATGAGGAGGAGGAGGCTTTTGACATGGATGCCTTAAATGTTTAGTTCTTAGTTTATAGGGTAGGGTGATCATATATATCTCTTTTTGTAGACTTTCATGTAATGAACATTTGGGCATTGTATTTGAGGCGTACTATTTTCATATGTTGTCACTTTTTGCTATTTGTAGTTTTCATCTACAGAGGACATATTTGGTGTTGTAATTTGATTATATGTACCTTAACTGTATCCTTGGTTTTATGTTATGAGTTCTTTATATGTGCTTCCATATTTTGAATATGACTCTAGCATGCTTGTTCTCTCTAAGCTTTCTATTTTGGAGCTTGCTATGGTTGTTACTTGTGTAGTTTGTGCATGTAGATAATACTTGTGTTTCTTAGCTCTTGTTCCTCCAACCTTTTTGATGTGACAAATGGGGAGAAGTTAGCTCAATCATATTGTATTGCCATCCTTTTCTACTCTGTTATCTGAAATATCATGTGACTTATAAGAGAACTCAATAGGATTTATGTGCTATGGTTATTTCTTTTTGAAAACCTCTAGAGGGGGGGTGAATAGAGTTTTATAGATAATTTAACAATTATTGCACTTCAACAACCACAAAGAAAATATTGGACAAGGAGACACAAGGTTTAGAGTGGTTCCAACTATAGCAAATACTATAGCCGTCAGTCCACTACCCGGTTGCTTACCCAAACGGGATTTGAAAAGAAATTTATTTTATTACCTCTTCAAGGAATTTACATAAAATACAATCTCTTTTCCTAAACCCTTCAAGCAGCCTTCACCTAGAAGTAATCGCCAACCTTGAAGCAGCCTTCCCTTGAAGTAGATGCACCAACTCCCGTTGCACCAGCCTTCTGAAGTAGCTTCCCCTGCGATAGCCTTCTTGAAGTAGCTTGAAGTCCCCTTCTCTACCTGAGAAGTCAACCCTCTCCAATCCGCAGCCTCCAACCCTAGGAGTAGCAAGGAGAGTACACAAGATAAACAGGAACAAGAAAGGAAAACAGAAATTACAACTTATCCTTTAAGCCCAAGGCTTGATATGCCTAGATCAAGCGTAAGATCTCCTAGCCAAGTATGTGAACTTGTGATTGCTGTAGGTAGGAGAATCTAGCCTATAGGACACTAGATTGAGCTAAGGAGAATGTAGGCCAATGATCACAGTGCTCAAATTTTGCTTGCAAAAGATTGCTCAAGTATGCTCAAGTGTATTCTCAAGTGTAACAAGTGTGTTCTAGTGTCCTATGGCTTGTCCTATTTATAGGAATGGCCTAAGTATGTTTAAGGATGTTCTAGACAACTTCTAGGGGGTTCCTAGTGCTTAACTAGCCGTTAGGAATAAGTTAGGCGCATTAGCAACGGCTAGTTAATTAATTCTGCAGTTGCTGTCAGAGACCATCTCGGTCGAGGACTTGTCGACCGAGATGCCCAGTCGGTCGAGGATTTGTCGACCGACAGGCTCTCTGGATTAACGTTGATTTGCAACTGTCAACTGCTGTGTCTAACGGCTACTTTTGGTCAATCTCGGTCGAGAAGTTAGTCGACCGAGAGTGTCTCGGTCGAGGAGTGTGGTCGACCGAGATTGACTCTGTTTTCAATCTTTTAATTAAGATACTAAGTATGTGCATGAGTGTGCATTATGTGATCTATTAGAAGGAGATGACCTAACTAAGTGTGGTGTTTAGCTAGGGAGATCTAACGCTTGATTTACATGAAGTCTAAGTAGTTGTACATTATATATTTGTACAAGTTTACAAATGATTACATTGTATGACATTTATAAACATTCAAGCGTAAGGATTCCCTAGAACTTTGTCATCACCTTGTTCCTGCACACTTAAGTAGCTCGTTAGATTAATAAGAATGAAATGTTTGTCATCATCGAAACAAAGGGATTTATCATAATATCCAATTTATCCAACAATCTCCCCCTTTTTGAAGATGACAAACATTTCCTAAATATGAAATAAGGAAATATAAAGCATGTGAGTTTCATACCTGAAAATTTACCTTTTGTAGCTATTTATGTTTTTCAAGTGAGTGCTGGCCAAGATGTGATGAAACTCTTTTATATTCTTTCTCCCCCTTTGTCATTTCAAAAAGATATCCAAGTTGAATGTTTTATTTTTCTTTTCCCCCTTAATATAATGCTCCCCCTTAATTAGATATCCTATTAGGAACATGGATTTTTATCTAATTTATCCACAATTTGTTTCTTAATCATTCGCAAAGGATGTTAAGCCTTGAAATGATATGAGATTCCTTTAAGCATATGATGAATGTATATTGATTTCTCATGAATCAAAGGATGTTAAGCCCTAGATTAAATGAGAATCCTTTAAGCTTAGATTACATAAAAATGTCTCCATCTAAAAGCCCTATTTTGGGTAGAGAATTCCTGTAAATACAAGATACCATTTTCAATAAATTCATAAATTTCTTGAAAATTTTCAGCTACACATAATATTTTTGTAAGCTTCTTTAATCAAATGGTCAAAGTTTTGATAATCTCCTTTTTTTTTTTTATGCTTTGCTCCCCCTTAGATAGATGAAAGTTTGAATACTATGCAAATATATAAGATGTCCAAGATTTAACAAAGATGTATGCAATTTATGTTAATCTGGAAAAACAGAAACCCAGTCGGTCGACAGTTGCTCGACCGACAATGTTCTCGGTCGACTAGTTGCTCGACCGAGAATGTTTCTGGAGAACTGTTTTGTTATTTGAAAATTTAATTTTGATTGTAATAGTTGCCTGTTTGAATTATTATTCCCTTATTTGTTATGTATATTCCAAGGGAGTAATAATATTTAAGGCTTCTAATTTCCACAAATGATTTGACGTTTTGATTTAAAAATATGCTAAGATTAAGTTCAATAAAATAATGTTCAAATAAGTAATTTTTTATCAAAGTTTATTTTAGGTCGCCCTTGATTACGACCATGGCGCCCCTTGGTCAAATTTTATTTTAACCAAGAGGCATATTCTGCAGGTTTCCAGTATGAATCATTCATATGCGAAGTATGAGTTCTGCAGATAGCTTGCAAATATCAATTTGAGACTCATTAAAGTGTACTAATTATGAGAGCTTAATAAGGACATCAAATATGATGAAGCATATTCAAGAATAATATCCATTCATGAATTTAAGATTACTTTGGATAGACTAAAATAAGTGATGCTTAATATAAAAGCACACAAAAATTTATTTGAAACATTTTATTCATTACAAGTATTTCTGAAAAAGAAATGTGCAATAAAAGAATGATTATATAGAAATGTAAGCATGATCAGTTAATATTTATTCCATATAATCTTTCAAGAATAATTTTCACATACAATGTAAAGATTTACAGCAGTCTGAGAATAGTGATATGCTCGGTCGACAATTGCTCGACCGAGGATTATTCGGTCGACAACTTCTCGACCGATCAAGTTTCTGGAAACTGTTTCAGAAATATATTTCAAGTGCAATATAGGCTGTATCTTATTCAATTATTTCAAAGATCAGTTTGAGATAAACATATGTGTATCAAGGTGCTATTAAATCTTTTAATTTTTTATTTTGTTATCCCTAAATGTTAAGTTGAGATAGACATAAGGATATACAAATTAAGGTCTTTGGTCATATCTCAACTTAGTCGAACCTATTTAATTTGGGGTTTTTGGAACCCATACCATCTCGACATGCTTTTTCTTGTATGGGCATGAAAAAGAATAATGTTTAAGGCGTGAGCAATAATGACAACAAATTGAATCAACCTCAAGCCTTTTTCTATGGTTTTGATCTAGGTTATTCTTGGGTATATACATTTTTGTGCCTCTAGGTATATAAGCAGATTGACTCGCTTGTGTTATTCTAGGTTGTTGATGGGATTTCTCATTAGGCTTATAACCTAGTCCTCTTCTCCCTATTTGATGATAGGAATTTTCTAATATTCTATCAAGGATTCCATTGTTGCTTAACTTACTAACTTCTTGTTGCAACTTAACGATCTCATCCATTCTTTTCTTGATATCTAATTTTGCTTGGTCTAGATTGGATGATAACATATTTCTTTCTTTCACTATATTGTCATAATCTACATGGGTGCACAATATAGGTTGTTTTTGAAAATCATTTAATTTTGTAAGCAATTCAGCTTTTTCTTGACATAGAAGATCATAGTTTGTTTCTAGAGTAAAGATCTTTACTTCACTGTTACTTAGAGATGATTTCAAGGTACGATTATCAGACATAATGCTGTCTTTTTCAAAACCAAGAGTATTCAATTTAGCATATAAATCGTCATTTTCGGATGTAAGAGCAAGAAGTCTAGCATTTAGATCATCATTTTCTTTACTGGATTTCTTTAACTTCTTTTTGCATTCAACATATTTATTATGTGTTTCTTCAATAATAGCAACTAACTCCTCCTTGGGTAAATCAAGCAAGCTTACCTCTTCTTCTTCTTCCTCACTTATTGTAGCAACGAAACACTCTTTATGTGCATCTCCTTTCTTTGACCTCCATGGACATTTAGACGTAGAGTGCTTTGTTCCTAAGCACCAATTGCAACTTGTCGAACTTTGGTCCATGCTCCTTTTCTTGTGGTTGTAGTCACCTCCTCCTTTTATCTCTTCAAGACCTTGTTAGGGCTCCTTGAAGCCTGCTCTGATACCAATTGAAAACCTCTAGAGGGGGGGTGAATAGAGTTTTATAGATAATTTAACAATTATTGCACTTCAACAACCACAAAGAAAATATTGGACAAGGAGACACAAGGTTTAGAGTGGTTCCAACTATAGCAAATACTATAGCCGTCAGTCCACTACCCGGTTGCTTACCCAACCGGGATTTGAAAAGAAATTTATTTTATTACCTCTTCAAGGAATTTACATAAAATACAATCTCTTTTCCTAAACCCTTCAAGTAGCCTTCACCTAGAAGTAATCGCCAACCTTGAAGCAGCCTTCCCTTGAAGTAGATGCACCAACTCCCGTTGCACCAGCCTTCTGAAGTAGCTTCCCCTGCGATAGCCTTCTTGAAGTAGCTTGAAGTCCCCTTCTCTACCTGAGAAGTCAACCCTCTCCAATCCGTAGCCTCCAACCCTAGGAGTAGCAAGGAGAGTACACAAGATAAACAGGAACAAGAAAGGAAAACAGAAATTACAACTTATCCTTTAAGCCCAAGGCTTGATATGCCTAGATCAAGCGTAAGATCTCCTAGCCAAGTATGTGAACTTGTGATTGCTGTAGGTAGGAGAATCTAGCCTATAGGACACTAGATTGAGCTAAGGAGAATGTAGGCCAATGATCACAGTGCTCAAATTTTGCTTGCAAAAGATTGCTCAAGTATGCTCAAGTGTATTCTCAAGTGTAACAAGTGTGTTCTAGTGTCCTATGTCTTGTCCTATTTATAGGAATGGCCTAAGTATGTTTAAGGACGTTCTAGACAACTTCTAGGGGGTTCCTAGTGCTTAACTAGCCGTTAGGAATAAGTTAGGCGCATTAGCAACGGCTAGTTAATTAATTCTGCAGTTGCTGTCAGAGACCATCTCGGTCGAGGACTTGTCGACCGAGATGCCCAGTCGGTCGAGGATTTGTCGACCGACAGGCTCTCTGGATTAACGTTGATTTGCAACTGTCAACTGCTGTGTCTAACGGCTACTTTTGGTCAATCTCGGTCGAGAAGTTTGTCGACCGAGAGTGTCTCGGTCGAGGAGTGTGGTCGACCGAGATTGACTCTGTTTTCAATCTTTTAATTAAGATACTAAGTATGTGCATGAGTGTGCATTATGTGATCTATTAGAAGGAGATGACCTAACTAAGTGTGGTGTTTAGCTAGGGAGATCTAACGCTTGATTTACATGAAGTCTAAGTAGTTGTACATTATATATTTGTACAAGTTTACAAATGATTACATTGTATGACATTTATAAACATTCAAGCGTAAGGATTCCCTAGAACTTTGTCATCACCTTGTTCCTGCACACTTAAGTAGCTCGTTAGATTAATAAGAATGAAATGTTTGTCATCATCGAAACAAAGGGATTTATCATAATATCCAATTTATCCAACAATCTCCCCCTTTTTGAAGATGACAAACATTTCCTAAATATGAAATAAGGAAATATAAAGCATGTGAGTTTCATACCTGAAAATTTACCTTTTGTAGCTATTTATGTTTTTCAAGTGAGTGCTGGCCAAGATGTGATGAAACTCTTTTATATTCTTTCTCCCCCTTTGTCATTTCAAAAAGATATCCAAGTTGAATGTTTTATTTTTCTTTTCCCCCTTAATATAATGCTCCCCCTTAATTAGATATCCTATTAGGAACATGGATTTTTATCTAATTTATCCACAATTTGTTTCTTAATCATTCGCAAAGGATGTTAAGCCTTGAAATGATATGAGATTCCTTTAAGCATATGATGAATGTATATTGATTTCTCATGAATCAAAGGATGTTAAGCCCTAGATTAAATGAGAATCCTTTAAGCTTAGATTACATAAAAATGTCTCCATCTAAAAGCCCTATTTTGGGTAGAGAATTCCTGTAAATACAAGATACCATTTTCAATAAATTCATAAATTTCTTGAAAATTTTCAGCTACACATAATATTTTTGTAAGCTTCTTTAATCAAATGGTCAAAGTTTTGATAATCTCCTTTTTTTTTTTATGCTTTGCTCCCCCTTAGATAGATGAAAGTTTGAATACTATGCAAATATATAAGATGTCCAAGATTTAACAAAGATGTATGCAATTTATGTTAATCTGGAAAAACAGAAACCCAGTCGGTCGACAGTTGCTCGACCGACAATGTTCTCGGTCGACTAGTTGCTCGACCGAGAATGTTTCTGGAGAACTGTTTTGTTATTTGAAAATTTAATTTTGATTGTAATAGTTGCCTGTTTGAATTATTATTCCCTTATTTGTTATGTATATTCCAAGGGAGTAATAATATTTAAGGCTTCTAATTTCCACAAATGATTTGATGTTTTGATTTAAAAATATGCTAAGATTAAGTTCAATAAAATAATGTTCAAATAAGTAATTTTTTATCAAAGTTTATTTTAGGTCGCCCTTGATTACGACCATGGCGCCCCTTGGTCAAATTTTATTTTAACCAAGAGGCATATTCTGCAGGTTTCCAGTATGAATCATTCATATGCGAAGTATGAGTTCTGCAGATAGCTTGCAAATATCAATTTGAGACTCATTAAAGTGTACTAATTATGAGAGCTTAATAAGGACATCAAATATGATGAAGCATATTCAAGAATAATATCCATTCATGAATTTAAGATTACTTTGGATAGACTAAAATAAGTGATGCTTAATATAAAAGCACACAAAAATTTATTTGAAACATTTTATTCATTGCAAGTATTTCTGAAAAAGAAATGTGCAATAAAAGAATGATTAAATAGAAATGTAAGCATGATCAGTTAATATTTATTCCATATAATCTTTCAAGAATAATTTTCACATACAATGTAAAGATTTACAGCAGTCTGAGAACAGTGATATGCTCGGTCGACAATTGCTCGACCGAGGATTATTCGGTCGACAACTTCTCGACCGATCAAGTTTCTGGAAACTGTTTCAGAAATATATTTCAAGTGCAATATAGGCTGTATCTTATTCAATTATTTCAAAGATCAGTTTGAGATAAACATATGTGTATCAAGGTGCTATTAAATCTTTTAATTTTTGATTTTGTTATCCCTAAATGTTAAGTTGAGATAGACATAAGGATATACAAATTAAGGTCTTTGGTCATATCTCAACTTAGTCGAACCTATTTAATTTGGGGTTTTTGGAACCCATACCATCTCGACATGCTTTTTCTTGTATGGGCATGAAAAAGAATAATGTTTAAGGCGTGAGCAATAATGACAACAAATTGAATCAACCTCAAGCCTTTTTCTATGGTTTTGATCTAGGTTATTCTTGGGTATATACATTTTTGTGCCTATAGGTATATAAGCAGATTGACTCGCTTGTGTTATTCTAGGTTGTTGATGGGATTTCTCATTAGGCTTATAACCTAGTCCTCTTCTCCCTATTTGATGATAGGAATTTTCTAATATTCTATCAAGGATTCCATTGTTGCTTAACTTACTAACTTCTTGTTGCAACTTAACGATCTCATCCATTCTTTTCTTGATATCTAATTTTGCTTGGTCTAGATTGGATGATAACATATTTCTTTCTTTCACTATATTGTCATAATCTACATGGGTGCACAATATAGGTTGTTTTTGAAAATCATTTAATTTTGTAAGCAATTCAGCTTTTTCTTGACATAGAAGATCATAGTTTGTTTCTAGAGTAAAGATCTTTACTTCACTGTTACTTAGAGATGATTTCAAGGTACGATTATCAGACATAATGCTGTCTTTTTCAAAACCAAGAGTATTCAATTTAGCATATAAATCGTCATTTTCGGATGTAAGAGCAAGAAGTCTAGCATTTAGATCATCATTTTCTTTACTGGATTTCTTTAACTTCTTTTTGCATTCAACATATTTATTATGTGTTTCTTCAATAATAGCAACTAACTCCTCCTTGGGTAAATCAAGCAAGCTTACCTCTTCTTCTTCTTCCTCACTTATTGTAGCAACGAAACACTCTTTATGTGCATCTCCTTTCTTTGACCTCCATGGACATTTAGACGTAGAGTGCTTTGTTCCTAAGCACCAATTGCAACTTGTCGAACTTTGGTCCATGCTCCTTTTCTTGTGGTTGTAGTCACCTCCTCCTTTTATCTCTTCAAGACCTTGTTAGGGCTCCTTGAAGCCTGCTCTGATACCAATTGAAAACCTCTAGAGGGGGGGTGAATAGAGTTTTATAGATAATTTAACAATTATTGCACTTCAACAACCACAAAGAAAATATTGGACAAGGAGACACAAGGTTTAGAGTGGTTCCAACTATAGCAAATACTATAGCCGTCAGTCCACTACCCGGTTGCTTACCCAACCGGGATTTGAAAAGAAATTTATTTTATTACCTCTTCAAGGAATTTACATAAAATACAATCTCTTTTCCTAAACCCTTCAAGTAGCCTTCACCTAGAAGTAATCGCCAACCTTGAAGCAGCCTTCCCTTGAAGTAGATGCACCAACTCCCGTTGCACCAGCCTTCTGAAGTAGCTTCCCCTGCGATAGCCTTCTTGAAGTAGCTTGAAGTCCCCTTCTCTACCTGAGAAGTCAACCCTCTCCAATCCGTAGCCTCCAACCCTAGGAGTAGCAAGGAGAGTACACAAGATAAACAGGAACAAGAAAGGAAAACAGAAATTACAACTTATCCTTTAAGCCCAAGGCTTGATATGCCTAGATCAAGCGTAAGATCTCCTAGCCAAGTATGTGAACTTGTGATTGCTGTAGGTAGGAGAATCTAGCCTATAGGACACTAGATTGAGCTAAGGAGAATGTAGGCCAATGATCACAGTGCTCAAATTTTGCTTGCAAAAGATTGCTCAAGTATGCTCAAGTGTATTCTCAAGTGTAACAAGTGTGTTCTAGTGTCCTATGTCTTGTCCTATTTATAGGAATGGCCTAAGTATGTTTAAGGACGTTCTAGACAACTTCTAGGGGGTTCCTAGTGCTTAACTAGCCGTTAGGAATAAGTTAGGCGCATTAGCAACGGCTAGTTAATTAATTCTGCAGTTGCTGTCAGAGACCATCTCGGTCGAGGACTTGTCGACCGAGATGCCCAGTCGGTCGAGGATTTGTCGACCGACAGGCTCTCTGGATTAACGTTGATTTGCAACTGTCAACTGCTGTGTCTAACGGCTACTTTTGGTCAATCTCGGTCGAGAAGTTTGTCGACCGAGAGTGTCTCGGTCGAGGAGTGTGGTCGACCGAGATTGACTCTGTTTTCAATCTTTTAATTAAGATACTAAGTATGTGCATGAGTGTGCATTATGTGATCTATTAGAAGGAGATGACCTAACTAAGTGTGGTGTTTAGCTAGGGAGATCTAACGCTTGATTTACATGAAGTCTAAGTAGTTGTACATTATATATTTGTACAAGTTTACAAATGATTACATTGTATGACATTTATAAACATTCAAGCGTAAGGATTCCCTAGAACTTTGTCATCACCTTGTTCCTGCACACTTAAGTAGCTCGTTAGATTAATAAGAATGAAATTTTTGTCATCATCGAAACAAAGGGATTTATCATAATATCCAATTTATCCAACACTTTTTAGAAGAAACCAACCATACATGTGAAGGAAATGAGAAATCGAGGTGAGCACGAATTGAGTGGGAGTAATTTCTATTGTTCATTCATGTATCCCCTTACAATTCACAAGGTAAAAGTTTAAATTCCAAATCCTTTTCAATATGTTGAGGAATGGTTTGTCATCTTCAAAAAGGGGGAGAATGTTGACCTAAATGTTATACATTGTCCATATTTTGATGATGACTTAACTATTCCATTCATATGTATATAATATATCTATTTGAGATTGATTTCAGGTATTAGGTACATGAAAAGGATCAATTTAATCAAGCCTTAGCTTGTTCTAGTTCAAGTCAAAAGCAATGCAAATGCACTTTTGTGGAATGGCCCTAAACAACCTAAGACAATTTTTGTAATCATTGTATTTATGCTATGACTTGCAACTAAGATGAGAAAAAATCAGGAGCACTTATTCTGAACATATAATAAATTTAGTTAAAATTTCCAAAATACATCACAGGTTGTACGATCGACCGAGTTTCCTTCCCAGAAACTCAGTTGATGCCTAGGATGGGTCTTAGAAAATGTCCAAGTTCGACCAAGTTTACCTCAGGATAAACTCAATTAACACCTTACACTGATAAACTAATTTTAAGCTATCAGTCGAGTTTCATTCAGGATAAACTTGGGCAACAACTCAAAATTATCTTGTTGCATAGTGCTATCGACCGAGTTACCTGTATGGAAACTCGACTGACTGCACTATACAGAATGTATAGAAAAAGTGATTCTAGCTATTTGAGTGCTACAAATACCAAAAATAGATCTGTTGCAACACCCCAAATGACTGGAAATCATTCCCAAGTGCTTCTAGTGTCTATTGGACATCCCCAACTATAAACATGATCCCTTAGAGTTCACTCCAAGTTTGCTCCCCATGCTATTCAAGATCCTAGCTATAGTGAGTGCATTTTGTCTACTACAACCCCTTTCTCTGTCTTGCTTATAAATCTAAACATCCATATAAGTGAGGTAGGTTGTGCGTGAGAGATATACTCCATTATACTCTTGTAAAGCTCTCAAATCTTCCCTTTCCCCACCCCTTTCTCAAGAGCTATGTTGGTAAAAGCTTCTCTAAGGCGAAGGAGAAGGTGAAGGCTGAAGATCATTGAGGCAAGTAGGTAATTCCTTCAAGGAGGAAGACTCAGTGCAAGAGGGGAGCCCCTTGGTGAAGGTGTCCAACTACTTGCAAGAGTAGGTAAGCCCCAGTAGAGATTGAAGACTCTAGATCAAGGATAGGTAAGACCTTGTATGGTTTATTGGCTCCTTTTAGTCCTTAAAAAGGAATACTAGGTATCTTTTCCTTGTAAAAGCAAGGTCTTATTGTATGTCTTATAATGGAATATAAGTATGCAATGGTTGCAAAATTCTAGGTCTTGAACTCTCTAGCTAGTGGATTGACTTTCTCATAGTTTGGAGATTGGAACCACTCTACATAGCTTGTTATTGTGCTTGTTCAATCTCTTTCATCCTTTATATGTATGTTTAGTTGCACATAAAATCCATATTTGAAATCCTACTTCTTGAAGTAATTTGAAGGTCAAATTGATTTTATTTAAGTGCTTTTTATCTCTAATCACCACCCTCTAGAGAACTTTGTTCCAAAAAGATTGTATGCACAACTCTTTTCCATAGCCATTTGCATGCTTCTAGGTGTTTAATCTCATTAAGATCACCTACTTGGCAGACCCACATAACTACCATCACACTTCCACAAGATAGACAACACACCACACTTGGCATGCCCACACTTAGTCAATCAAGTTTTTCATACGTCTTCCTAATAAAAATCATATTAGACTTAATATACTGATTGAGGGATTTCATATTTTTTAAATATATATACATATCCGATCACCACATACTATAGTACATATCATATACATGCTATATCCCATAAATGAAAACATGCAATTAAAAACATAAGTGATGTTTATGGCCATACTATTGTAATTTATTGGAGCCATAAGGAATTAATACCACCTAGGGTCTACATCACATGCAACAACCTATTGTTGTTGAAGACCTATGCTTGAAGAAATCTGGGTTGATTGGATCAACCCTTGAACTGATGATCTCGCCTCCCGATCGGTTGGTTGGTACTTGGAACAATCTCATGGCCTCTGATCTAAGTGATGTCTGGACACCTCCAAATGATTGGTTGAGCCACCGGATGATTGGTTTGGATCCTACTGTCGTCTATCTTCCTCAATTCTCCAGCCAATTGGCTCATCATCTAGAATGGGTGCTCGTCTGGTGCTGAACGTCTTCTTCATCATAACAAGAATTAAAACTATCATATTTCTATTAAACATTATTACATGGTAATAGGAAAACCTCGAGTGGCTTGTATGGTTTTGAACATCTTCTTCATTGTAACAAGAATTCAAAACTATCATATTTCTATTAAACATTATTACATGGGAATAGGAGAACCTCAAGTTACACTCGAGGGGAGCATAGGAAGGAGAGAATAATACTTTTACATCTGGAAGACAAGATAGAGGCTTAGTATGGAAATTGAGATATAAACAGGAATAAATAACAACAACCAACCAAGCACATGCAACTAGGGTCATTGGCAATAACCATGCTACATATCCACCATCAAAACCAATTTTCAGACGACACGTGTATGATATATATATATATATATATATATATATATATATACATACATATATATATACACATATATATATATGTATGTATATATATATATGTATATATATACATATATATATGTATATATATATATAGATATATATATATATATATGTATATGTATATATATGTATATATACATATATATATGTATATATATGTATAGATATATATATGTATATGTATATGTATATATATGTATATATATATATATATATTTATATTAGTGGGGATAGCATGTAGTATTTTAATCCGATATGAACATTAATTATTTTAAATATTCACATCATATGCAATAAATAAAACATGAAAACCAAAATTGTTCATATCAATTAAATCACAAAACATAGCAAGTATGCGTGGCTCTGATACAGGTGTAGGGAAATATGGCTATAGAATAGACAATGGAAACAAAAAATTTATCTATCATATTCCCCTTTAGAGAATGATCCTATCAATAGTAGTATAATGGGAAGGATGGTTTGCAAGGTCATACCTCGTCCCGGAGCTAGTCCAATGACAATTCCCTCATAGTAGTATGCACCTTCCTTCAACTCACACCCGGACATCATTAACAATAGATCTGGGTTGATCACCACAGAAAATAGTTGACCTGGTCCTCCTAGTGACAGGATACAACCTCCTCAGGTCTATAGTAGTCCACACAAACCATCGAGAACTCCTGTCATTCTAGACAAACAAATAAGGAGTTGTCCCTTCTAGTTGGTGTACTAGCACCAAGTTGCTCCCCCAAAATTTTTTTCCCTTGCTATCCCTCCCTTTATCGAGTAGGACTTTCTCGGTTCTCACTCTTACCACAACCAAAGAAGACAACAATTATCAAAGATAATTTATGTTTTTGAGAACCCGCAATACCCCTCTTTTTATAGGAGGGTTAGGGTCAGGGTTCCCTGTCTGAGCGGGAGTCAAAGGGGACATAATTTCATGAATTTTTGCATCTTGTGAGTGGCAAAACGATTGATTCATAGGTGAACTGATTGGTTGGCATTTGAGCAGATTGATTCAATCCTTGAACCAATCATTTTATCATGTATCCCAATCTCAATTGTATTGGAAATTAATATCCAATAAATGCACAACATTACATAAACACTTATCCTTGATCCAATCGAATTGATCAATGAACTGGGTGGTTCTTCACATGAACCAATCATTTGAGACCTTGAGTTTATTGGTTCACTATATGAACTAGTCAGTTCATGACCCATCTCAACTAATATTCAGCCAATGTGGTTTCAATTAACCTGACACTCCAAGTGGTTAGTTCAACACTTGAACCGGTCAATTAGAGGCAATCAATTATTTAATATTTGTTGTTTAAATTGAATACCAAACTTTCTCGTAATCCAGTTTAAAATATATTCCTGAATGAACTCCTATTCCAAGTGTATCTTATGTGTGTGACCCTATAGCTTGAAAGTCATGTTGGCAATGTATGTCCATAACTAGTTTATGACATTACAAGCAATGAGTGGTATCTATTAACACTTTCATTGCTACCAAAGTAATTCAAAATGTTGGAGAACAACTTCAACATACATTCTATGGTTGGTGTTATAGTGATTGCATAATTCCTTTGTCACTGATATCAAATTAAACTCAAGGCATGGAATCGTCATTCTCTCAACGTTCAATCCATGTTCCTTGAACCAAAGCAGATTGTCTAAGATATATTTGACATCAATATCATATATTGATTCACATGTGCATGCACATGCTTTTAGAAGTCTCTCTTATCAAGTTTCCTAGAAGTCAAACTCATGTAGGAGGTAAAATCCCATCTATATCACTCACAATCATACCCATGTATCACAATGCATCTGAGCATCACCTTTATGGCAATCCTTATTCAAAGTCACAGTGGACGATGTCAAAGCACATCGAATGACATGTGATAAGTGATGTAGCCCTATTTTAGGGCTTCATCATGTGCCATTTTACATGATAATCACATCTAAACAATTTATATTACAACTTATTCCTCTCGATATGATCTTTTATGATAAATGCACTTATGCCTCCTTTTGTGTGTATTTTAATGCACTTATGCATGATTGATGCATGGGAGAGAGATGAAGAATGTCTATGGAGTCTTACACCCAAGAGTGGACCTATCTCTTCCCCGAGCTTTCCTTGGATGCACAAGAGAAATTCAAATAAAAAGGAGGCTATATGAAGAAGATGAAGTAGAGATCAGTACCAAAAAGTCCCAAAACGTCCATGGTACTTCACCACGGTCGTGGCAATTACGCTCCAAAAGTCACAGGAAATGTGCTCAATTTACACATGAATGACCATGGACGTGGTCATCACAATGGCCGTGGTCACTAAAGACCCCACAACTGTGGCAGACAGGATGGTCGTGGTCAGTACATTCCACCTCGCCCATGGTCATCACCTCGAGTGTGGTGATTTATGCATAAAGACCCCCCAAATCAATAGAGAGTTGGTCCATTTTACACGTGAATGACCACAATCACGGCCATCAGCATGGCCGTAGCCCTTGAAGACCACCTGACCCGTGGTGCTCCCCATGCCCGTGGTGATCTGTAGACACAACGACCTCAAAAGTTGCCTCGCCCGTGGCCTCCTCCCCCAACATGGCCATGGTACCCCACACGACCGTGGTACCCCCTACCCACCACGACCGTAGCACCTCGCCACAGTTGTAGCTACCATATATACTTATCACTTTCAACTCTCATTCATCACCTCGGCCATTCCACCACCCACAACCGTGCCATGCAACCCCCACCATAGTCGTGGCACCTCAACACGGCCGTGGTGATCACCTAAACCTACCCATTTTTACCACTGATTTTCCCACTTTGCCCCTACTTACCCTAGTGCTTCCCCACCACCTATATATACATAGGTGGAAATCACAACATGAAGGTTTGACTCCCCCCAGTTGCTGTTACTCCTCTCCACCCACTCTTGAGCATTCATCTCACTCCCCTTGCATTTATTCTCTCCATCCACAATTTCCACCTTATGTCCACCATAGAAACTTAGTTTTCTAGATTTTCTACCATAATCTCCTTCATTTCCATGCCCAACATCCACCTTGGAGGAGGGAGGTCACCCTACAGGAGCTAGGAGGTGAAGAAGGAGGATCTACTTCGAGCTCCATGGAGTCCTATCCCCTTCTTCTCATTTCTTTTATCTTTTCTTTGAGCATGTCTAGCTAATCCCCTAGTGGTGGGCTATTTCGGGTTAAAATATGACTTTGATACCATTTTGGGGGAAAATAATTTCTAATGAGCATAATTTCATTCTATGATGATTAGCTTTGCTTCTATCTCATTTCCCATTATATTGCATGTGGTTTGTACTTTTAACATAGATTTCTTGCTTTGTGATGCTTGATGACACTTAGCTTCTAGGGGAAATTGAAATGTATGTAGAAATCTTAGGAATGGCTTCTAGGTCCAATTAGTGGATCCCTAGATAGCCCCTTTGTTCCTACATACATATGCCTTCTTCTACATGAGAGTGTGAGATCTAAGTAGCTAGTGTAAGTGTAATTGGTGCAATTGCCTATAGCTTCCTAAAGGCTAGATGGCAAGTAACATGAGGTGAAATACCCTCATATGTACTCCCTTTCTTATGCTTGGCTCTCAATTGCCCCAATACCACTTACCCTAGAATCCTAGACTTTCCAAGTCTTACTAGAATTACACCCAACCCTAGTTATCCAGATTGAAATGTGTGATTTGCATGCCATGTTGACCTTCCCCCAACTAATATCAAAGTGCATTCCCAAACGACTCACCTATCCAATCCATTGCTTAAAACCCAATTTGTCATCTTAGCTTGTTGATGCTAGTTTAGTTTAATGACCTTCATTGCCTATAGTCAATTGCTTAGTCTTGTTAATTAGGGTTAACCTTTTTTTTTAATTCATCCCACCCCCCTCTTGTGGGCAAACTCGTCCAAAAAAATGCATCTCCTGCTTATAAAGTGCAGGTAAGACCAAGGATAAAAAACCCACACAAAAAACCAACCAACAAACAGCCTGCGTCACCCAAAACAAAAGCTCAACTCACCTTCTTCCTTTGCAGATGCACATAAGGAGTATTCCTCTTCTCCAGGATAACCATCCCTCGAATACGTCTAGGCACTCTGTTGATGTCAGTGATAATTGACATGTACGAGTGTTCTCTTCCCCACAGACCAATAGCTCTAGGAATCGCATTAGCAGCTCTATGAATAAGCGATCCAGTGATATAAAGCCTCTTCATCTCCGATCTCAGTTCCTTAACTCGAGATCTAATCCTCCAAGGATCCTTGACATCGTTCCAAAGAATCTAAAAAACCTCCTCATTATCTATCTCAAGGGACGATACTCTCAACATGAGGTCATTTGCAATCTTCAACCCAACAATGCAGGCTTGTATATAAGCATCAGTAAAGTCCACGTCAGTAATCCATGCAAAAAATATAGCACATATGTCCGCATTATGGTTCCTCACAATACCTGCATCCCATCTTCTCTTATGACCATCAGGGCAAACGTCAAAACCAACCGTTAAGTTCATCTTTAGATTGAATAAGTCGGGCTTCATCCATCTGAGAATCGGAATCTCTCTCAACTCAATATTTGGTTCTTGAATACCCGCTATACGAAGCCTCTCATAGTCCTCATCTCGATTGATCACCGAGAAGTGTCTATGATTCATCTTGTTGTTGATATAATTGATAATCCGCTTCCATTCGAAATCAATGTCCCGGATCTTGTTGTCATACCTAGCAGCGCATCTGTATCTCCAAATACTAAGAGGAACATGTAGAGCAATATGTCCAGCTATCCAATCATCAAAACGATTGGAAAGGCCCATAACAACCATCTTAATCAAAGAGTTCATGTCTACCGGCGATTCCCTGCCCGTCATCTTAGTGAATTTAGACCACAGCTTCCTAGCCGTCTGACCATTGAAGAACAAATGGATCGTCTCCTCCTCTTGTGGACTCAAACAGCAATTACAACAGGAGGCAAGAGAAATGCAACAACAACCGTTGATGTTTTCGTCCGTGGGTGTAGCTTTCCTCACAATCTTCCACAGCAAAGCACTAGCCTTAGGTGAATCGAGCTTCCAAATCTTACCCAGCTCAGTCATATCAACCGTCATAGGAGGTCTTAGGATCTTCTTAGCAGATTTAAGAGAGAAAGAACCGTTCTTCGTAGGGCCCCAGACGATGTTGTCCTCGGAATCGGTTATCCAAGCACCTGAGCTTCTTATAAACTCCATGCCTTGCTCGTTTACTACTTCCACCCATTCTCACTGCTCCAGAAGTCTTTGACACGAAAAGGAAGACGTCTATCACTGGAAAAAATAGCATAATCTGTAAGGCGAACATCACACCAATTAGCATCCCAGAACGCAACGTCTCCTCTACCAATCGACCATCTACAGTGAGGATACACCTTAGGGAACTCTCCATATCCTATTCCAGAAAGGTGACGGGGTACTGCTTATCTTGAGGTCGTGCGGGTATAAGGCTGATCTGCCTATCTGAGTATTAGCATATTTCTGTCTACAGAAGTCCGACCAAAGAGTTCCACCATTAACCAACTCCCAGCAGGCCTTAGCCATGAAGGAATCATTAATCAATCTCAGAGAAACAATATCAAGACCTCCTTCTTCTCTAGGCATAGCAATCTTCTTCCACCCAACCCACGCCCTTCTCTCCTTATTCGTTCTGTCAGCCCATAGGAACTTAGAGAACTTCTATTCCAATCTATCCATGATTACTGCAGGCATCCCAATGGCCGCGACCATATAGACAATCACAGACGAGAGCACCTGAGCAATCAAAAGTCACCTTGAGCAATTAGGGTTAACCTAGATTCTTGCTTGTTGTGTTTAGCTTAGTTCCTAGTTGTTAATTGCCTTGCTAGAGTATTGTAGATCATCTTGCTCTTTCTTAGTTTATTGCTTAATCTAGTCTCCTAGACTTAACTTGCCTAGGATGATCTAGTTTTTTGTAATCTAGTTTTCATATTTCCTTTGCTTGCCTGCTTGCTTAGTGTAATCAAACTAAACCCCTTTTAAACCCTTCAACCCTCATCTCCGCTTTAGGAATGTAGCCAACACAAACTTAGCCCTAGTGCACCCTCTATCCCTAAGGATCGACCCCCTTGCTTGCCTCTCATCTATACTATAACATGACCCCATGTGCTTGTGGGAGCATAATTTAGTGTTGTGAATGAACCTAGTTTGGGGACATATAAATTTGAAAGATCACACGTGCGTGGAATACCTCACCAACCTTTCTGGCACCGTTTCTAGGGATTGAGGCACTCAGTTTAGCTAGTTAGTGTAGCTTAGCCTTTCCTTCCACCCGCATCATCTCTATTCTTTATTCTTTGTTCACTTTTGCATATTGCCATTCTAACTTGGTTTTTGTGGCTTGTTTGTGTTTGTGCAGGTGAAGACTATGCATGCATCATACGCTTTCTACTTCTGCTAACTTGGTGTAATACAACCCCGAGATAGGTAGAAGGAGACACCAAATCCACCACAACCAACATCGAGAAACTGAGATGGGTGACCATGAAGCTAAAATACCTCATGGAAATGCTCAACCGTAGCCCAACCACCCCCTCCACGAGTATTTCACCCCAGGGAACTACAATTTCCCCATTGCCACCCTTGTTGACCAAATGTCGGGTCAACAATTCTCCATTCCACCCACACTTATTGGACTCCTCCCTACCTACTATGGGATGGAGAATGAAAACCCCTACCATCATATCAACACCTTTTTTGAGACTTGTTCCACCTTCTGCACACCCGATGCCACTGATGATTCCATTCGGAGGACACTCTTCCCTTTCTCTCTAAAAGAAAAGTCCAAGGAATGGTACATCTCAAAGCCATAGTTGGTGATGTGGAATGCGGTAAAAAATGAGTTTCTCAATAAGTTCTTTCCAATTGCCAAGCTGGCCCAAATGCGAAGATGTATCACCACTTTCTCCCAAAAGGTAAATGAACCTTTCCATGAGGCATGTGAAAGGTTCCAAAAGCTCCTGCATGACTACCCTCATCACGAGGCACCCTTGTGGAAGCCGGTCCAAGCTTTCGACATTGGATTAGAAGAGTTGAGCCAGAACAATGTTGATTCGTCATGTGCAGGTACCTTCATAACAAAGCCACCTGAGGAGTCATGGCCCTTGTTTGAGAACCTTGTTGATAATTCTTGCCATCAGGTTTCTACTAAAGGGGAATATTGTGGATGGAACTACATCCCTCCACCTTCTCTCATAGCTCCAGTCTGGACCGTAACCAACCCCGACATGATGAAAATGATGGTGGACATGATGAATATGATGAAGAGCCAAGTTGGTGGTTCTTCTAGTCAATCCACCATGACAGTTGAAGATGAAGAAGAGGAAGTTCATGCTTTGCACTCCTTTGGCAACCAAAACAACCAAGATCCTATGTCAAACACTTACAATCTTGAGTGGAGAAACCATCCCAATTTTTCATGGAAATAACAAAATGAGGATGGTCAAGGACAAGGGCAGCCAAGGCCAAGGTATAGCTCAATATTTGAAGAAGAGTTCTTGGAAGATTGAGAAGTTTGGATGAGGTAAAGAAAGATGTGACCTCTCATGGTCCGTCCATTAACTGTCTTGAGCAAATATTGGAAAAAATATCACTTTCAATTTCTAGGAGGGAGGAAGGAAGACTCCCATCTCAACCGATGCCAAATTCAAACAATGATGACACTTTCATGGGAAATGATCAAAGTTTGTATTCTCCACCTTCAAATCAAGCACCACCAAATCCCTATGATCCACCACCTCCTCAAGACCCTCTCAATTATCAATATGCTCCACCTCCACCCCACTCATACCAATAGCCCCCTCCGCAATATCACCCTCATCCACAACAACCACGACCACAACAACAACCACAACCATAGTTCATCCTTCAAATTCCCAACTCACCCCACGAAATACCATCACCACCTCAACAACCACAACCACCTACACAAGCCTCCTCTTCCACTACCCATGAGCATGTAAGGCGTTGATGGTATTGAGGAGTGGTCAGACCTTAGAGCAGCCCCATGAGACTATTGTTGATAGTGCAACAAGTTTGATAGAGGTGATAGTGTGATTAGATAGGTTGATACTAAGATCTAAATTGATGATACAATGATAAGAACTAGAGTTAATATTGTGACATTGAGCAGTGATATCATGATTCCCATAATTCCAGTTGATCCAAGCCAATTGGGAGCCCAACATCCCCCATTTCCTGATGCTCTTGAGGAGCCCTCAGTTGAGAGAAGAAAGAAGAAAAATACTGAAGATATCATGGAAACTTTCAAACAAGTGAAGATAAACATTCCTTTGCTTGATGTGGTCAAGCAAATCCCTTCCTATGTCAAGTTTCTGAAAGATTTGTACACGTTTAAAGGAAAATAATGCAGAGAATGCCCAAGAAGATCAAGCTCACCGAGCAAGTGAGCTCAATTCTATAGCACACCATGCCGAGAAAGAGGAAAGACCCTGGTGATCCCATCATTTCATGTTACATTGGAGCACACCGCATAGACCAAGCCCTTCTAGACTTGGGTTCTAGCATGAACTTGATGTCATATGATGTGTTTGCCGAGCTCCAAATGGGACAATTAGGTCCACCTCATTACACTTTATAGTTGGCCGATCGATCGGTGAAGAAGCCTAGAGGGCAAGTTGATGATGTGCTAGTTAGACTTGATGATGAGACTTCAACATTCGTCCCCGCTGACTTCATTATTCTAGATATAGAAAAAGATACAAGAAGAGTACCTATCATCTTGGGGAGACCATTCTTGGCTACAACTAATGCAGTGATTCACATGAGAACTGACACCATGTATGTGACTTTCATGCACATGAAGATCTGGTTGAACATCTTCAAGTCTTCGGATACAACTGAGGTGATAGGCACCACAGAAGAAGATTGTTATCTTGTTGAAAGCCTTGATGAGATTGTAGAGGAGTGCCTACCTACATGGTTTTAGACTGCCACTCAAGGTAGAGGTTTAGAGCCCATTGTTGAATTTCCCAATGATGGTGATGAAGAGGATGAAGTATATGAGCTAGCCCTAGTGGCTGCAAGTGAGAACCTCCCATCCATTTTTGGGCCATTGAAAAATTCTCTTGAAGAACCTTCAATCTTGAGATCAAGTTGCTCCCCGAAGGATTTAAGTATGCATTCCTAGGCTCCAATGACACCCTCCCGGTGATCATTTCTTCTATTCTCTCTCTAAAATAAGAAGAGGCATTGATGAAAGTCCTAAAGAAGAACATTTGGGCCATTGGATGGTCCATTGCTGATTTGAGGGGTATTGAGTTCTCTATTTGTGTGCATACGATTTATTTGGAGGACGATTGTAGACCAACCCGCCAAATGCAAAGGCAGTTGAACCCAATATTGAAGGAAGTTGTGACCCAAGAGGTCTTGAAATTGTTAGATACTGGAATTATTTATCCGATTTCTGATAGCACATGGGTGAGTCCCATCCAAGTTGTACCAAAGAAGGGTGGGATCACAATGGAAGAGAATGTTGATGGTGAGATGATGCCTATTAGAGAATAGTACAAATAGAGTATGTGTGTAGACTATAGAATGCTCAATGAGAAGACTAAGGAGAACCACTATCCTCTTCCATTTCTAGATCATATTTTAGAGAGGTTTGTAGAGCAAAGATTCTATTGCTTTCTTAATGGATACTCTGAGTACTTCAAGATTGTTGTTCACCCTATGGACCAAGAAAAGATGACATTCACTTGCCCCAGTGGTACTTTTGCTTACTGGAGAATGTCATTTGGGCTGTGTAATGCCCCTTCCACTTTTTAGAGATGTGTGAAGTCCATATTTGCCGACATGCTTGATTCATCACTTGAAGTATTCATGGATGATTTTTCAATTTTTGGTAAATCTTTTGATGAGTGTTTGCTCCACTTTGCCGCCAATGTTGAGAGATGAGTCAATATTTGCCTCATGCTATCTTGGGAAAAGAGCCACTTTATGGTGCCTGAAGGCATAGTTCTGGGTCACCAGGTTTCAAAAGATAGTATTGAGGTTTATAGGGCCAAGGTAGGCCTCATTTCTACTCTTACCATTCCTTCTACTGTAAGACATGTCTAGTCTTTCTTGGGACACACATGTTTCTATCTTTGCTTCATCAAAGATTTTAGCAAAATCTCAAGACCTCTCTGTCATTTGTTGGAGAAAGATGTTGAATTTCACTTTTATGACAAGTGTGTTGAAGCCTTCAACCACTTGAAGCAAAAGCTCATTTCTTCTCCTATAATGCATCCCCCAGATTTCTCTTTTCCATTTGAGATCATGACTGATACATCTGAGATGGCAGTGGGGGCTGTGTTGGGCCAATGAGTTGGCCAGATTCCACACGCCATCTATTATGCTAGCAAGACTCTAGACAAAGCACAAAGGAACTACACTACTACAGAAAAAGAGTTGCTTGCAGTTATCTTTTCTCTTGAAAAATTTTGATCATATCTTTTACTAAACAAGGTAGTGATATACACGAACCATGCTACATTGAAGTATGTCTTGGTGAAGAAAGACTCAAATCCAAGATTGATCTGGTGGATTTTTTTGCTTCAAGAATTTGATATTGAGATTGTAGATAAGAAGGGAGTGGAAACTTCAGCTGCCGACCATCTCTCCAGAATTGAAGCACCCTTTGATGATACAAGCTGAATTAAAGAAACAATGCCACATGAACAACTCTTCCTACTCTCATCCACTCAAAGGCCATGGTATAAACATATAGATAATTTCTTAGATAGTGGAAGGATACCAAGCACATGGACTAGGGAGGAAAGCAAAAGGCTATTTTCTATGGTAAAAAATTATGTTTGGGATGATCCTCACCTATTCAAATATTGCCCTGACCAACTCATTTGGAGATGTGTCCCAGAGATGCAGCAGTAAGAAATTCTATCTATATGCCATTCCATAGTTTGTGGAGGTCATTTTGGTGGGAAATGCACGAATGCCAAGGTTCTCCAAAGTGGATTTTATTGGTCCTCCTTGTATAAAGACTCTCATGAATTCTGCAAGTGTTATTTGAAGTTCCAAAAGGTAGGCACTATCTCAAAGAGGGATATGGTGCCTCTATCACCCATTCTTGTGGAGGAGGTATTTGATGTTTGGGGGATTGAATTCATGGGCCCTTTTCCTCCCTCCTTCAAATATGTCTACATTTTGGTTGTTGTGGATTACGTGTCAAAGAGGATTGAGGCTATTGAAACTCGAACCAATGATCACAAAGTGGTGTGTGATTTTGTGAAATCTCATATCTTTAGCCGGTTTGGTGTGTCGAGAGCCATGATTAGTGATGGTGGTAGTCACTTCATCCATCACACTTTTGAAGGGCTGCTCAAGAAACATGGAGTCAATCATTGTGTGGCTACTCCTTACCATCCCCAAACGAGTGGTCAAGTTGTGTTGGCCAATCGGGAGATAAATCTCAATTTAGAGAAGGCAGTGAGACCAGACCGCAAGGATTGGTCATTATGTCTCAATGAGGCTTTATGGGCTTATAAGACTGCATAGAAAGCTCAGATTGGCACCACACCATTCAAGCTTGTTTATGGAAAAAGTTGCCATCTACCAGTTGAGATGCAACATAAGGCATTGTGGGCTTTGAAGGCCATGGACTTTGATGGAGAGAATGTCGAGATGAAGAGGAAGTTTCAGTTGAATGAATTAGAGGAGATGTGACATGAAGCTTACGAATTGTCCAAGTGCTACAAGGAGAGAACAAAGTTTCTACATGACAGGTTGATCAAGAAGAAAGACTTTGAGCCTGGAAAATGGGTATGGATATATAACTCAAGGATGAAGTTCTTTCCCAGAAAACTATGGTCTAGATGATAGGACCTTATATAATAAAAAAGGTATACCCATCTGGGGCTATGTTGATTTGTGAGAAAGGAGGAGCAAAGGAATTTACTGTGAATGGTCAAAGGTTGAAAGCAGTTGTAGAAGTAGGTCCGGACAAAGACAATCAAAGTTTTGATATCATGATGCTAGTTCCAGAACATCATCTTGATGAGGAGATGTGCTTGAATGCACATGAGAGAGATATTTACTTCAAAGATGCTTTGGGAATCCCAAGAGGATGAAAGAAGTCAAGAATCAATAAGCCCAGCTAAAGGAATACAATTTAGCACTAGTAGGAGGCAACCCACCTAGGTTTGGGAACTGCTTCACTCAATCTTCACTTTTTTATACTTTTGTTTCCTTTTCCATGAAATACACACATGCACACTTGTGCTTGATAGTTTTTGTTTGAGTTTTGATGAGATGCAGGTAACAGATTGAAGAGAGAGATAGAGAGGATAAGATGTGGTTGTTGAAGTTGAAATGTGGCAAGGAGTCAAAATTTTTGCAAAGATATCAAAAAAATTGAATTTGAGTTGACAAAGAATTGCATGAAGAACCTCCACGGTCGTGGTGCCTCAAAATGGCCATGGTGATTTAGTTACAAAATCTCAAGAAAGTTACATAAACATCACCAAATTTATGAAGGATTGGCCACAGCCGTGCTAGATGATTGATAACACAACCGTGGACACCAGAACGGTCGTGGCAACATGAAGGCAAGATGGTCATGGTGACCACCACGGCCGTGGTGAATTAAGTACAAAAATTTGAAGGAGTTATAAAGACGGAGGTGATTTTGTACATGAATTGCCACGACAGTGGTGACCCACCACGGCCGAGGCAAGAGGAGCACACCATGACCGTGATGCCCACCATGACCATGGAAAGGGTTGATCTACAACCATCTCCACCCCCACCATGACCATGGCACCCACCACGGCCATGTTGCCAAACACCCACCATGACCGTGGAGACCCACCACGGCCATGGTGGGAACCGAACACACCCATTTTTTTCACTTAAACCATAGAAAACAGCACGACCCTCTTCACTTGCAAACTCATTTGCTCGACCCCAGAATGGTCATGTCGACGTGCTCCACCCCCAACACCTCCAATCTTGCTTCTCCAGCCCAAATCCTCCAACAAATGGACCTCCAATCAATTTCTACACATCCACCACATCCCCCTCTACCATTTCGACCCCAAAACCTCCATTAATCGAGCCTCCATCTCCATTTTCATTCTCCACCTCACCTACAACTGCCCCACATAAAACCTCACCAAAATCCACCAATGTTCATCCAAAACCTTCAACCAAGCCATCCTCCACCATCCAAGAAACCATCTTAGCCATTTCCACCCATCAATCAACCTCCGTTTTGCCTCCTCCACAAAAATCTGAAAATCACAGCCATACCACCACCACCATATCTACAAAATGAAGGGAATTACCAAGGCAGTGAAGAAGGGGGCTCAAAAGAGACTTTAGGTGATCACCAGAGGAAAGGTTCACACTAAGAGAGCCTCTTCCCAAATCTCTATGCCTTACCACACCCCATCACCATCAAACTCAATTTCTCAACAATTCCACCGCTTTGTGTTCGTGAGTGCATCCCACACCCAGTCGTCAGACAACCACCACATCATAGATGAAACATATAGGGAAGAGGAGGTGGAGGAAGTATCAAAAGAAAACCTTAATGATATAATTGACAAGGTTGACCCAGAGGTCACAACCCTCCAAAAGAGGGGTAAGGGGGTTGTAGCCCCATCATCATCAAGGCTGCCTCCACAGACCATGCCAACATGCCACTCCACCTCCTTATTGGGGGAGAGATTGTAGTAGTAGCCATAAGCAAGGAGACAGTTTATGATAGAAGAAGAGGATCACCCACAACAATACCCTGAGTAATGGGTAATGCTAAATCTTGACACGAGGTCGGGGTCAAGATCCTACCGAGTTGAAGAAGATGATGATGACATTGTTGAGGAGGAGATGGATTCTGAGACAGAGGACACTTTGGCATACTTGTAGGTGGACAAGCTAAAAGGGTTTGGCAAGGCTCCTGAGGGAACATCATATGGTAGAGGTCAAAGGAAGATGTAGATCACACCTATCTACCCCAAGTGCATGTCAAGGAGAGTTATCTCCACTAGATATGGGTGTGAGAAGGTAATTGCAGACCTAGGAATCAAAAAAGAGGTGGAAAGGAGGCTGAAGCAAGTTGGTTTGTGGAAAATGCTTTTCACAACACAAACCACATATGTGGAGTTAAACCAACAATTGTTTGCCACACTTGAGAAGATCAAGGTCAAAGGGGAGGAAGCGATTAAGTTCACAATGTTCAACAAAATACACACATTGACTGCTTTTGAATTGAACTGCATCTTTGCAAAGGACCCTCAAGAAGACGAAGCAATGAATGATGGCTTAATTGAGAGGGAGGTTGACTTAGACTATGCTAAATTTTGGCACGCTATGACATCAAAGTGAAAATATATATCTAGCAAGTCAAAGACTATGTACATCAGTAATCCTTTGATCAGATACGTGTAGATAGTCATTGCCAACACTATTGTAGGGAGGTATGATAATCGAGGCAGCATTTCACAAAAGGACCTCCATGTGTTACATGCTATAACTGAGAAGCTTCACATCAACTTAGGGTCTCTCTTGATAGACCACATGAGGACAATTCCCTTCAAAAGAAAAACTCCATTTGTTATGGGAGGGAATGTGACCTCAACTGCTATAGCCCTAGGCTTTGATGTTACTAGTCTTAGAGAAGCCGAGGGAGCTCAGTTTGTTGATTTAAACTACCTCGTGCGCTCTCATATGATCACAATCAAGAACAATAGGTTGATATATAATGTGAAATCCATAGCACTGCAAAAAAATTCTTGAGATGCCCTATCATGCTACTCCTTTCCTTACTGCTTTGGGGGTCCCTGACTTACTACATGAAAGGTTGAACCGATGGCAGCAAGACAACCCCCAACAAAACTTCAACCCTGCTATTGCACAAGAAGAAGAAATATCAGAATCAAATGCACAATAGTAAGAAGAAGAGGGAGCAGAGCAAAGAAGACACCCCCAAAGGGTGAGAAGGAGGGATGAGGCTACATCCCACTTGTAGGAGCCTTCAGTGAATGCATATGATATGGCATCCATATATGCACAGCTTGAAGGCATGTAAAAGACACAAAAAGACATGCAACTCATCCATCAGTACATGTGGCAAGACCAACAACAAATGCATCAATAGGCCAACCACTTGTACCACTACCACCATGCACAGGAACAGAGAAACCGCGAATGGGGTGAAGATTTTTAGAGTGGTATTTTGAGATATCAGGAGACTTACCCTCCCCCTTAGGACGTAGATTGGGTCCATTACTACCAGTTCCCTCCAACCCATCCAGGACGTACAACTCCTTAGTATCACCAGTTGGACCAGCCTGATCAGCCACAGTAGGGAAACCTACCCTTTGATTCACAACACCAGCTGTGATCTTCACCCTACTATCCCTAAACTTGAGTTTCATGTTGAGGACAACATGATTCAAAAGTTTGGGGTGGTGGGGTGGTATGCACCATCCTATCTTGATCTCTCATTTTGTTTGCACCTATCTCACCTCATTTTTGGAATTGTTTGATTTCACTCTTGTTAAGAAGATTTCTTCGTACTACCATGCATGCATACATGTAGTTTAATTTCATGCATTTTTATGCAAATGTTTTAAAAAAAATTTCTCTTTTTGCTATTCCATGTCATGCATTGCATTTCTATGTAGATTTTGATTATTTTTTTGTGTTTTTAATTAGGATTTTCTATTTTATGCTTTGAAATTCCTAAATGTAGGTTTAGATGTGAATGATTGCAAATTGGCACCGTTTTGGCCAATTTTACCCAAATTTAGATGTTCTTGCCTAAAAGCATGTTTTAACTTAGTCTCACATTTTTGAGCTAAGAATTTGGATCTTTGACAAATGCATGGCACATTCTTAGAGTTCATTGCTATATGGTCTTAATTGTTGACTTTTTACATGTGCATCACCTCTCTCAAGTTTGTGAATGTCTTGGATGAATTGTGAATGGAACAAGCTATGAACGCTTAGAGCCTATGGAATCATAGGAAATAAATGTGAATCTCATGTTTTTCAATCATGTGGTGTGATATCATTTGATGAAGTATTGGATTATTTTCATGGAGGAAATCTTATGTTGAGGACTACACTAATGACCCCCCATTGACCCGACTCTTCTTTCACCATCTTCATGCCTTTCCTCCTCATGAAAGGATGCCTTAGAGCACATATTCATCCTTGGCCACCTCCAAAAGTTTGAGGTGGCCATATCTACATCTCTCCACTTCACTCTATCCACCATATGCCCTACCTACACCAAGGTCAAATAAAAACAAAAGAAGAAAAGAGAAAAGAAAAAAGAAAATAAAAGATGCTCATGTTTAAGAGCATCTAAATACTAGGGCTCCGCTCCCCCTTCTCTCTAGTCAATCCCGGCGGCTGCCGCTAGGGGGAGAGAGCACTTCTTCGGTGTTTCCTCCCTCTAGCTTCCAATAGTCACGGTGAGGCCGCTGTGATGGGAAGAGGTGAGGCAATTCACTGGTGACGAAAGCTGGTTGGAGTTTGCTGGCGCCTTCTCGTTAGACCTGGGGTGAAGGAGGTGCGATGCACTGCGAGGAGTCGTGATCTGGTCCAGAGGTGTGGTGATTTGATTATGTCAAACTTTGACCATTCAAGTGTGATGGATGGTGTGCGACCGCTCTCAGCCAGATCCAGACTCGTGTTGCTTCTCCACCGAGTTAGGGATGTGATGGGTTTTTCCCTTCATCTCTAGTAACCTTCTCCTTCTTTCCTCTGAGTAAACCCTAGCTTGCTTGGGTTGCTGACGATTGATTCCATCCAGTTTTCATGCCTGGGTGGTTTCAGCGGCAGTAGGATGCTCGTTGGGTGGCTTGGTCCTCCTCTGTCCGCCCGGCTAGCGGCAGATCTGCTTGTCTGTTGCGCTGGTCCCCCCATGGGGTACTCAGTGGCTACGCGGGGTCTTTGAGAGGTTGGGAAGATCGAGCTCGGCATGCTAGGCCACTGATCGCACTTTCTGAGCCCCCCTCCCCTCTGGCGGCTCGATTTGTTCCCTTTGGTTGAGCACATGGGGTCCCTCGTGTGGCGGCGGTCAACCTTTTGGTTGTAGGATCCCTCACCTGGGCTCCCTTGCTCACTCACCCTCTGCGGTTTTGTCCCCGACACAGTAGAGGTACGGCCTCCTGCCTGCTGTCTCCTCTACTGATGTGTGAAGGAACATTTTCAATGTGTTCGATGGATTGCCACTGTGCAAAACAGGGGCATCGTGTGATGAAGCATCTGCATAGTGCTTGGTGATTTATCTTTGTGCAAACAGGGGTATGCGGGTTTAGGCCTGAGTTCTCGCCTCGAGACGAATTCATCTCAGTTAGGAATTAACTGGTTGTGCTCTGTTCACATCCAGCTCAACTCTACTGCGCAGTGAGATGTTCCTTGTTGCAGATGTGTGATCGGGTTGCGCCTCTTAATCTGCTTGTCTCTTGATTGGTGAAGAGGGTTAGGAAATCTATCTTTCCCGCATACTTTATGAGATGGTCACAATGCCAGTGTTGGGGAAGATGGTCATTTTCTTTTCAAGGACATCAATCGATGGATATCTCATGGAGGGGCACCTCCTGCTTTGCCTTCTGCAGCTTGGATGCTTTTGTTTGGTGAAGGAACCTTTTTTCATCTCGTCTAGTAAATATTGCCATTCCTTTTTTGATGGGTCACTTCCAGTCTTCCAGGACGACACAATTTGAAGGTGGGTTTAATGCTAGTGTTTGTACTGGTTGTTTCTTTGGTTAATGCCTTCATCTATTAGGCAGTGTTTGTATTATCTAGAAGTTTTGGGGTCTGGTTCATGTTCTACTTTTGGGGGTCTATAAAACCTTTTGTTATTTCGGATGTTTCATCCCTTGTTGTAATGGGGCACAGTGCTTGTACCCAAAGTTTTGGAATCATATAGTAACACACTTTTTGATCGACAAAAAAAAAAGAGCATCTAAATAAAGAAAAGATGAGTGTGCAAAAACACTTCAATCTCTTACCGCAACCATTTCTTCCTTTTTCATACACATTGAGCTAGAAAACAAAAAATCTAGCTCACTTTACCCTTTCTACAGCCATGTTGGTCATTTGGTGTGGCTTGATACATAAGATTGAATACATGGAAGTGAAACAACAATCCTAGTCCTCATTGATTAATTCCAACATGAAACGGTTTACTCAGAATTGCATGAAGGACATGTGGAAAGCTTTTGTATTCTATTCTCTATCATTGAATTTTGTATGCTCAGTGCTCTTTTCATGATTGGTTTTTGGAAGAGGAGAGGAGAGAGGTGGAACACGTGCACTTAGTCACTTCTTAGACCATTTAGTCAATAATATTCTATTGCAATGCATTTTATCATTCTTGTTTAATTGAAAGAAATTGTAGAGAGAGATTAAGTTGGAGCATACTCGAGGACAAGTATGTTTTATGTTTGGGGTGGTGATGCATCCCTATTTTAGGGCTTCATCCTATGCCTTTTTGCATGATAATCACATCTAAATAGTTTATATTACAAGTTATTCCCCTCAATATGATGTTTTATGATAAATGCACTTATGCCTCCTTTTATGTGTATTTCAGGGAACTTATGCATGCATTGAAGCATGGGAGAGAGATGAAGAACGTCTATGGGGTCTTATATCCCAATAGTGGAACTATCTCTTCCCAAAGCTTTCCTTGGATGTACAAGAGCAATTCAAAGCAAAAGGAGGCTAGATGAAAAAGATGAAGTAGAGATCAGCACCAAAAAGCCCCAAAATGGCTATGATACTTCACCACGGTCATGGCAATTATGATCCAAAATTCATATGGAATGTGCTCAATTTACACATGAATGACCACGGTTGTGGTCATCACAACGGCTGTGGTCACTAAAGACCCCACAGTCGTGGCTCCCAGGACGTCCGTGGTATGTACATTCCACCTCACCTGTGGTGATTTATGCATAAAGACCCCCAAAATCAATGGAGTGTTGGTCCATTTTACACATGAATGACCACGGTTGCGTCCATCAACACATTCATGGCCCTTGAAGACCACCTTGCCCGTGGTGCTCCCCATGCCCGTGGTGAGATGAAGACACAACGACCTCAAAAGTTTTCTCGCATGTGGCCTCCTCCTCCAACACGGCCGTGGTACCCCACACGGTCATGGTACCCCTTACCCACCACAAACATGGAACCCTGCCACGAACGTGCCACTATATATACTTCTCACTTTCAACTCCATTCATCACCTCGGTCATTCCACCACCCACGACCATGCCATGCAACCCCCACCATGGTCATGGCACCTCAATACGGCCGTGGTGATCACCTAAACCTACCCATTTTCACCACTATTTTTCCCACTTTGCCCCTACTTACCCTAGTTCCTCCCCACCACCTATATATACATAGGTGGTGGCCATATTATGAAATTTGGACTCCCCCCAGTTTCCATTACTCCTCTACACCCACCCTTGAGCATTCATTGCACTCCCCTTGCATTTACGCTCTCCATCCACCTTTTCAACCTTATTTCCACCATAGAAACCTAGTTTTTTAGTTTTTCTACCATAATCCCCTTCATTTCCATGCCCAACATCCACCTTGGAGGAGGGAGGTCGCCCTACAACAACTAGGAGGTGAAGAAGGAGGATCTACTTTGAGCTCCATGGAGTACTATCCCCTTCTTCTCATTTCTTTTATCTTTTCTTTGAGCATGTCTAGCTAAGCCCCTAGTGGTGGGCTGTTTGGGGTTAAAATGTGACTTTGATACCATGTTGGGGGAAAATAGTTTATAATGAACATAATTTTGTTCTATGATGATTACCTTTTCTTCTATCTCATTTCCCATTATATTGCATGTGGTTTGTGCTTTTAACATAGATTGCTTGCTTTGTGATGCTTGATGACACTTAGCTTCTAGGGGAAATTGGAATGTATGTAGAAATCTTAGGAATGGCTCCTAGGTCCAATTAGTGGATCCCTAGATAGCCCCCTTTGTTCCTACATACATCTCCCTTCTTCTACAAGTGAGTGTGAGATCTAAGTATCTAGTGTAAGTGTGATTGGTGTAATTGCCTAGAGTTTCCTAAAGGCTGGATGGCAAGTAGCATGAGGTGAAATACCCTCATCTTGACTCCCATTCCTACTCTTGGCTCTCAATTTCCCCAATACCACTTACCCTAGAAACCTAGACTTTCCAAGTGTCACTCTCAAGGTGAGTATGTCTAATTTACCATCCTCCAACAAGTATCTATGTGTTTGATTTGATATCATATAACATGACTAATGAGATTGTGTCATCAACCAACACACATTCTAGTCTTATGTGTCATATTTATCCATCATCCTTCCACGATAACATCCAACTAGGGACATGGCTAGAATGTACATACTCTTGACATCCATATGATCTCATTGTTCAAGTCACCAACCTAAAGACATACACCATTGAGTAACATCATCTTTAGACATTTGTTATGTTTCATCATTATCTCAAAACTGAATGAAACAAAATAAATTTGAAGATTGACTTTATTATTAATCAAATCCTTTACAAGATATGTCATCAAAATCATCATTTGATTCACTCTCTGGATATACATACCAACAATTTACATAAAAGTGATTAGGGATTCTGTGATTTTGTGCCAGTTGTTCTGCAATAATTTTTTTTTCAATACATGGTTCCTTCAAAGGTGCCATAGAAAACAAATCCACCTTGAACTCAATCTCTCTGGCTAGTTTTTGAAGAGAACTTCTCTATTCCCCTATCAAGATAACAAGATGGCTATATAATAAAAAAATGCATGTGCTCGCTTGCCCAAATTTGTGTCTATACAAAGGTCCATGAAGTATCCCTAACCATCTTCTTTAGCCATTCTCTTCCTGCACCCATTCACCTCAGACACCCCTAAGTATCATTAGATTCTTCCTCCGTCTTATATCCTTCACAAGAGTGTGAAAGAACTATGTGTCTTTGTTGCTCAGTTTCAACCATTGAAAATGGGCCCTTTGTTGGTACTCTATTTCTTTGTTGCTCATCTCTTCATTCAGCTCAACTTGAAGATCAATGATTTTGTTCTTGACTTCTTTTGAATAAATTTTCTGCCAGTGCCCTTTGCTTGAGAAATAATCTAGCTTGGATGATGTTCTTCCCCTTCCCACATTCTTCATCCTCACTGAATCCCACTTGGTAGAAGCTTCCAAGAAATTTGATGCCACCTTTGTGAAATTCCCTCCTTATTTCCACTCCTTGTCAAGAAATTTATCAAACTTAGGCCTCTTAATGTATATCTAGAATCCACACATTCGATCTGGATTCGAGTCTAAAATTTTGAAAAAAAAATTGACATCTGCCTAATCCAGATTTGATTCAGGATATCAAATTTCATATATGAAAATTTTGGATAGGATATCAGATATGGCTTTATCCGCTCTGAAAACTATGAATCCAACAAATATATACATATATATGAAATATATATTATCTATATATATAAATATGAAAATATAGATATTTTATCACATATATTCATAGTAATATCAATATTTTCTATATATAATATATTTTTAATAATAAATTTATGATTTTTGGTTTGAATCAGATGTTTATCCTAATTTAGATATTATTTGTTCGGATAGGAATCAAATATTATTACATGATATTCATTGGATATCAGATCGAATATATTTTTTTGGATTCATGTATCAGATTTAACAATTCCGCTCCGTATTTGATCTGTTTACAGGTCTAATCAAAGTCCAGTGCTTCTTGCCATGTTACTTGAGTTCTTTCTTTGCCCTTGATATTCCTCCTTCCATTGCTCACTGTGACAAAGATCCATGCATGATCGGAATTAAGTCGTGTTGTAACTTCCACCTTTGCTCCCCTTTCCATCTCTAGCCTATTTAAATTTCCTAGCACCCTATATAATCTCTCCTAAACGAGGCCCCTTTCAAATGCCATTCTATGCCTCATGTTATTTTATAATTAAAAAAACAAAAAAATAAACAAAGAGTTTTTTGTTGTCCAATCTCTAGGTTTTGAAGACATACAACTTGAACATTGTTTTTATCAAGTGAAAAGGGAATTCAATTGATTAAGAGTAACTCCTAGGACATAATATGAGAAACTAAAAGAATCTCCCATTACTAATTGTTGTAAATTTTGGTAGTCTAGTTTTAATTTTTTTCTTATGTGAAAGGGTGGTTCTAATATATGTACATAGTTTTTTTGGAATAAGGTAAATATATTTCCAAAGGACGTTGTTTGAAACTAGAACACCCCAAAACAAGCATCAAAACGAAGAGGCATTACAGACTCTGTACAAAAGGGGTTATCTAGAAAATCCCTAGTATACTTTGATGCTTTCACTAATGCAGTTCATTATCTCTTTTCTATTCATTACATGCCATTTAAAAATCGCAGCAAAATTATCCATCAAAACAAGTGGCTCCCGGGCTTGCTGGCCATGGTTCCTACTGCTCAGTTCTTTCCACACAAAAAAACACATCCCCGATATGCATAGGTTTGCAAAGCTCCTTTTAGCTTTGCAAAGCTTGAAGGTTGTATCCACCCACACATATATGTCTTTCAGGTATGTAGGTAGGCTGGGACCCAACCCATTTCTGAGACATGCAATCCTCCACATCTATTTGGAGTATCCACACTCGAAGAACAAGTGATGGCAAGATTCATCTTCTCTTCTGCACAATCTACAGAGGGTATCCACCTGTAGTCCCCAGTTAGCTAGCTGATCGTAGGTGGGTATTCTATTAAGAACATTTTTGTAGACCATCGTGCTCCACTTGGGGCAATGGTGTTTGCTCCACAAGCTTCCCTCCACTCTGATAGCTTCATTCTCCCCTACATGGATGTTGATTAGTGGTGAAGGACTAGCAGCCGTCCACACACCATTCACATCAACATTATATAGGTGTGAAGCATGATCAAAGAAAGAAACCATGTTGCACCAATTCCTGGAGGATGTTGTGTTGTTATCAAACGTCAAAACCCTGCCATATTTCATCTTCAGCCATTTAGTCCACACGTTTCCCCCTTCGAGTAGGAAGTTGTCCACTCTTTTATTGGTTTCTTGTAGTAGAATCTTCTTCGGATCCACCACATTCAGTCCTCCATCACTGAAAGGATGGGAAATGATTTCCCAGGTGACCCCATGGCTCTTTCCGCCCCATAGGAAATTCAAAGTCATGGACCTTATGGTGCCTAGAACTTGTTTTGGTATATCTCCCATTGATGCCTAGAACCGGACCGTAGGTTGGATGACCGATCTAACAAGCACTAGTCTCCCTACAAGAGACATTGTAATTCCACTCCATCCTTCTATCTTGTCCCTTAGTTTATCTAGGACCATGCTAAAATCCTTTGACGTCGCTCTGCCTGCTACTAGTGGCATCCCCAAGTATCGTGTTGGGAGAACATCACTCGCCATGTTAGTTGATGATCTCAATCTTCCTCTTCTATCATTGCAAGATTTGGACAGGTACACCTAGGACTTAATAGTGCTAATGTATAGACTTGAGAGGTTCCCAAAAGTAATCAACACCTTGTTCATCTCCCTTAGTCTTTTCGCATGTCCAACAGAAAAGATCAGGACTTCATCTACAAAAACCAAATGCGTATTGACTTTAACCCCATTCACCTTGAACTGCTTGATCAAACCTTTCTCCTCTGCCTTCTTCATCATCCCTGTAATGACCTCCATAATTAGAGTGAACAGAAGGGGTGAAAGCAGATTGCCTTGCCGCAATCCATTTGTTGATGTAAACAAACCCACCGGGCTCCCGTTTATCAGAACCGAAAATGAAAAAGTGTTGTAACACTATTTCATTAGGGAAATCCACCGTTGGTCGAAGTTCATGCTCAGCATACATCGCTCCAGTATCTCCCAACTGATGTGGTCATATTCCCTGTTGATATCCACCTTCATCACAGCCTTAGCATTAGCGTTGCCCCTGTTGAAATCAATGAGAAATTTACTTTCCAGCAACGAATAGTGTGCCATTCTCCTACCATTGATGAAAGCATTTTGTTCCTCCGATATGACCTGCGGTAGAATTAGTTTCAGCCATTTGGCCAACACTTTAGCAATGACCTTATAGAGCACATTGCAGCATGCAATGGGTCTATAGTCGCTCAACCCTCAGACATTCTTTGATTTAGGAATCAACTTGATGAAGGTGTGGTTGACAGCTCTGACCATAGCATCGCCATTCATGAACCACCGCACAACAAGGCAAAGATCATCGTTTATCATTGCCCAATTGGTTTGGTAGAAGTGACTATTGAACCCGTCGGCCCCTGGTGCGCATGCGTGGTTGATGGAGAACACCGCTTATTTGATCTCCTCCACTGTGGCCTCCCTATAAAGACTTGCATTCATGTCCTCATTAATTCTGCCGGTGGGCAGTAGTGCATCCCTGTCATCAAAACAATGGTTGTTGTTGTAGATGTTAGAGAAAAATTTAATGGCCTGCTGTGCCATGTCTTCTCAGTTGTTTGCTATGTTTCCTTTCTCATCAATGAGTTCATAAATGGTGTCCCACATTTCCTTTTTCTTGATGGTGGCATGGTAGATACGTGAGTTTCTATCCCCATCTTCTATCCATTGGATTCTACTTCTCTGCCATAGATATTTTTTCCTCTGCTTTTTCCAACTTCCTAATTCTCTCCTCCAATCTTCTTTCCTCCTTCATCAGCTCAAGGTTGAGCGGGTCACCTCTGATCATCACCTCCACATTCTCATATTCTTTTTTTGCCTCTTTGATGAGGTTAGGGATGTTGACCTTCTCCTTGCTCCACTTCTTCAGTGCTTCCTTTGTGGCTTGAAGTTTCTTTAGGAACCTATACATCATGTTTCCTTCCACCTGAGTCTTCCAACAACTTTCCACTAGTTCCTTGTACCCCTTCCAATCGTTCCAGATATTAAGGAATCTGAACGGTCTAGGAGGTTTCTTGTTGTGGTTGAGACTCACCAACATCCAAGCATGATCATTAAAGATGTGCGCCCCCAAATTCACCGTGACATGCGGCATGACATCCAACCAAGCGTTGTTAACCAATCCTTTGTCCAACCTACTGGCTATTCTTTTGCTTTGTTTGTTAGACCATGTAGTTTCATCTCTCATAGTATTCAACTCATGGAGCTCTGCAACATCTAGGAAATTATTGAATCTTTCCATTATCCTACTAGGTACCTTCTTCCCTCCCTTCTTCTTGTCATATCTTCTAATGTTGTTGAAGTCCCCCAATACAATCCAGGGGATTTCTCTTTGTGTTGTACTTTCAAGCCTCTCCCACAGCTGAGTGTGTTCCACTTCGAGGTTCTCACCATAAACCACCGACAAGATACATGAGAACACTCCTCTATTAAAACAACTCACCGTGATGATCTGATCAGCCTTATCTATTAACTCTATATTCCACACTTCAGGGTTCCACCCTATGACTATCTTCCCTCCATCAACAATATCAATATTGGATATAGCCTCCCAATGGGGTGGGAACAATGTAGCCACTCTTTCAGCTATCTCCCTTCTAATCTTGGTCTCAAGACAGCAAAAAACTTCAGCTTGTAGTCCACTTAGGATCTTCCTCAACCTTCTTTGTGAAGAGGGTAGGGAAGCTCCTCTAACGTTCCAAGTGAGGAACGTCATCATCTCTTCTAGTTGGACCCTCCTCCCCTCCTGGAGTTGGGTTTGTTATTCTCCTTGTTGTTGGTGCTCCTTGTGTTAACATGGCTTCTACTCCTGTTACCTTCACAGTAACCCGAAATCTCTTCATCCTCTAGCTGCTCAAGAAATGAGAACGGATTGCTCTCCTTATTCCCTTCTCCTATGTGTTGTTTCTCCACTGATGCCTTGGCCTTCTATGTTTCCTTGGCTTTCTCTCTTTCCCTGGATTCCACATTGATAACCTCAGCAACATTCCCTGATGCGACCCCAACATTTCCTGATACGGACCCAATATCAAACACCTTGTCCGCACCAGTGGATGCTCTATTTTTTTCAGCAACAACACCCTTGTCATCGTTAGGATGCATTGTCTTGGGGCCCTGTTGCCTCTTGTGTGGTAGATTCTATTGACCCTGCAATCAGGTTCTGGTGGTACAATCGGCAGCGACAACATCAGAGCTCTTTGTCTCTCCCCCGGGCATTGGCCTGTGCTATGGCCAAACACCTTACATGTGTCGCATCTGTCCGGGAGCACCTCATACTTCAATTTCACTTCCCACTCTCCTCCATCAGGTAACTCCACCATGATTTCAGGAGGTGGTTCCTCTTCCACCGTGATGTCGACACAGATTCTTGCACATCCCAGTGAGGTTCCATCCACCCATCTATCAATTGCTCGCGGCACACCAACAACATGGATGATTACATTGATAGCCTAGCAAGACTAGTGTTTCCCTACATCCGGTAATGAAATCCATACCGGCACTGACTTGAGCGCAGTTCTTCTGATTTCCACATCTGGAGTCCATCTGCGAACCAACACCAATTGGTTCTCGAAGAACCAGGGTCCGTGATGTAGGGCATATCTGATGTCCCCTTCACAAGAGAACCTGGCGAGAATGAGTCCCCCGATGAGCGTGTAGACGTCAACCTCCCCTTTTGGTCTCCACGATCGCACCATCCATCCTTTGAGTTGAGCGATGTTCACTGAAGTTCCTACCACCTAGACGATGGTCAAGAACTTGTGGTAATCGTCCATCTCACTCATGATAGGTCTAGTGAACTTCGTCCATTTGCGTTTATCCCCCTCCTTGTAAAAGGGTGTTTTGGGGTCCATCACCACGCTCCCTATGATCTTCATCGGAGGACCTTCGACAGCCTTCACCCATTCCTTGGCCACCGTCACATCCCCTTCTTCCTCCGTCTGGTCCTCGCTCCAAGACCCGGTCACCACCGGTCCCGCTTCCGCCACCATTGTCGTCTCCTTGGTTGCATTCATGAACATGAGAAACATTTGGTTTATATATACATAGTTATAGTCATGAAGTTATATGAAAATTGAAAATAGTGTTCTTCATGGAGAATTTGTTAAGATACTACAAATTTAATCAAAATGAGCTTCATCGAAAAGCTATTATCTTTCCTCAATATTCAATTTCACATAGCACGTCAAGAATTTTACTAACTCAAGCAAAATACTCTAAATGTATACTTATAATGTATCATATGGAAAATGGTAATCTATACAATACACCTATGCAAGTATCTAGAAAAATATATAAGTATACAGAGAAGGAATCTTTAGATAATCATCAAAATAGAGGCATTATTAGAAGTCTCAATAATTCATAGCATGTAGACTTGAGATTTCCTTCTCTTACAACTTTGTGGTCGATTTGTATCATGCCCTAAAGGTACCATCTAGATAACATAAAGTGACCATGAGATACTTATCATATACAATTATCCTTGGTCACTAGTATCCTCTATTTGAAGACTTTGAATTCATACCTTACACTAGCTAATTTATTGACTGTAATATAGAGAGATCACCAGTGGATCATGTTCTATATTCAATTTCCCTAGTCACTTGGTTCGCTGAATAAGATAGCTCTATTGGACTTACAAAATGTGAATTTCAATACTTGGTTTTTGGAATTTTATTTCTCAAGCCCTATGGATGAATTTCTTTAATTTTATTACAGCACAAATACCCTACCTACCTACATCAATTGTGAAACCATAAGTGCAATGAATTATTCAAATGTCACAAGTTTTGTATTTTTTCTACACACAACCACTTGATAAACAATACATTTCCATGGGCTTGTGGAAAATGAAAAACAATTGGTGGAGATAATACAAATATATATATAATTTCAAACACTTTAGTTTTCTCATGATATATTTCTTATTGACCCATCATCATATTTCATTTGTTTTAACCTTCTAAATTGCAAACCTCGTGATTTTGATGACCATGACAAAAGAAATTTTATCACTATATTTGGAAGTACTTCAAACCATTAACAATATGTATATTCATATCATTTTTCTATCTATTCAAATCATACTTGTATGCATTATGGTTTGTGCTTAAAATTTGAATTATAGTGAGTAAAATTCAGACTCCACTTTTATAAAAATTATTATTGCAATATTATATCGTGTATATCATAAATGTGTTTTCTCATGATTAACTTTTATTCTATAATATTCATGCTCGAGTACTTCTTTTTGGAATTGTATGATTTTTGGTCAAATTGATAGTTTGAATGAGTAAGCAGTCATTTGATTTGATCGAGATGGGAGACCAAGATATATTTCAACCAAATATGATCACCAATTCTATCACTAGATTCCTCATTTGAACTCTATGTTTGACTGAGACAAAACTCAAATTTATAAAGAACATATAACCATTTGTCCATTGTTTCTCATAACTGCCAAAAATTCATGCAAACTCTACTTTTTATGATTTTTTATTATAGTTTAATTAATGTTTTGAGAATTATTGTGTTTCCTTTCCTCTTTTCATATATTTCTATCTTGTAACTCTAAGACATGATATTCATAACTACTTTTTTCAAGACCCATTAAGTTTCTCATGGGAGGTAGGCTTCCCCTTTTTACATTGAAGTTATAGTAGTTATATTCAAAATAAATGACACAATGGAGAATCATGTCGAGCTCTAAAGTCACACCCTCTTCTCCACTAAAACATAGACGTACATTGCTATTTAACACTGACATCATTGTGTTTCTTGATATCTAGCACATGGAGGACATAATAAAGTCTAGGAACTTCATTATGTCTAACAAGATAGTTTGTGAATGCAACTCTAACCTCCACTAGAAAGACATGAGTCACTCACTCTTACTACTTTTATAGTGGATAAGAACATCACTTTTAGTGAGGAATATGTAGACACTTCACATGGAATTGATAGAAATGTATATTCTAATTTTTCTAATAATTACTTACCAATCTGCATGACATCTTCTCCTCCCAAAATGGTCAGAATATCACCAACTCCAACGTCTAAAAACCTATCATGATGGTTGGTAAAGCTATCCATGAAACTAAAGTGTCCTCATGGTCACTTTTCTTGCACTTTGATAAATGCATATTCATCTTAGTTCAATCAGATTTTTAGTCAAGTTTTGCACTTAGATCTCTTGAATTGCCTTAGATTTTTGTTGTGTATAGTTTTCCTTAGTTTTATGTATATATTTAGGTTTTTGATAAAATCTATTGGTTTTCATGGCAAGATTAATCTCACAACACGTGCACCATCTTAGTCTGAAGAACATTTCATTATTTTGTACCTGATTTTTAATGATTGGTCCCTTGGCCTCATTGACATAAGCGTTCATACATGCAAGCCTCCAAAGCAACAAGAACCCCCTAGTGAGGTGGTGTGATCTAATGCAAAATTCCCATTGAATGATAATTCACCAGTTGTTGATCCATTGGTCATATCCTGATGGAATCCTAGCCCTGATGACACTATAGCAAACTTCCACCTCTTCGGTCTACTTCATTGTTGACCCTCCCCCAACAAGATCATGCATGATTAGCTAGTAGGACTAAGACCAATGAGAGTAATGAGCGATGTAGATTCAATGAACGACAGTAGTCTACCTGAAGTACCCTTGACCAATGAAGATATGCACATGAGACCTAACGACTTCTTTGTGCTCAGAAAGTCAATGAGAGGACTGCATCCAAACTCTTCCGACCAATGACATATTAAGAATGATGGCCCCAATATATTCTTATGGCCCAATGATGCAACTCCAGTCCTTGCACCACAATAGGTATCCTACTGATAACCATTGACCGATGGTCTTTCTGACCTTTTCGAAGTTGTTGCACAAATCAACTAGGAAAACCTATGATTTGTACTTTGTAGCCTATAAACAGAGGACCCCATCCTCCATTGAATGGGATCACTTCCGCTCCACCAAGCCAAAAGGTTGCATCTCCATGTACAACCTAAGGAATATGATCCCATCGACCATGTCCATTGACACCTCTTTGGTGTTCTTTCTTCACCTCTGCTCCATTTTCGATATATGAAGCTGGTCAAATCTTCATTTACTCCACTACACTTCCACATGTTGTGCCTTCCTTGATGGATCATAGTTCAAAAAGTGATGAACCAAATAAGGAACAACACCATTGATGCCTATCACCAGTGTCCTCCTCCTTCTTATGTTGGATTGTCCTCTTCAATAGGTAGAAGGCAACTACTACACTAGTCTATGACTCCTATTTCTATCAAGACTATGGCTGATCCATCCTTCTCCCATGATTTCTCTATTTCTACAATGAGGAGTGAGTATTCCTTTTTGTTGGGGCGTGTGGACTGGTCGTGCTACCGATTCTTGCATGTTCATGTTTGATGTTCCATGGATTGTAAATAACTCATTCAATTCAATGTCAATTGTTTAATGCATGTTTTGTTGATTGATCTCTCACTTTGCAAGATCTATTGTATACCTATGTTGAAAAAACTTCAATGCTTAGATTTTGAATATTGATCAGCTTGGTTTATGCTTGGAGGAGAACTTCTAGAGGGATGTCTCCATAGAAGTAGATACATGTCTAGTGAGTAATGAGGCATCAATCCCAAAAAGATATCTATGTGATTTCCAACTCCTAATGGGTGGAATCATGCTATACTTAATTGGAATGGTTTTATCAAGCTTGGATATGTTATGGAAGTGTTTGTGCATGTAGTGGTGGTGAAACCAAATTCCACCTCACTGACCTCTATCATCAATCTAAACCCAATTTTAATTGTGCAATTATACTTCCTTTGAAATTAGTTTAACTCAATCCAATCAACTCTTAGTTTTGAATATTACTGTTAGTTCAACTAGATACAAATTAGCAAGGTTCTTAAAAATGTTATCTCTTTGAATTTGATCCTTAACTATATTGTGATAAGACTCGTCCAGTTGTGGGTGGTATTATTGCACATTGTTTTAGTAAAAACTTAGGGATTTTATTGCTAGGTGAATTTATTAAAGTTCATGAAAAATGCCACTGAGGCCTTGCTAGAGGATACATGAGTTCTAAGAAAACTACATTAAAGGCCCTACCATGTGGATTCTTCTGGCCAACGATATTCAAAGATGCTTACAATTTTTTGTTTTGTCATGTGATAAATGTCAAAGATTTGGAAACATAACCAAAAGAGACGAGATGCCCTTGAAGCTTTAGCTAGAAGTCAAAATCATTGATGTATGGGGTGTGGACTACATGGGCCCAATCCCCGCTTCATACGGCTTCTACTAAATCCTAGTAGTAGGCGACTATGTATCTAAATGGGTAGCAGCTATACCAACTGTAAAAAGTGATTCAAAGCTTTTTATCAAGCTATTTTGGGACATCGTCTTCACTCATTTTGGAGTCCCTTGTACTATCATATATGACAGAGGTTCCAATTTTTGAGAATGAACTTTTGAAACTCTACTGAGGAGATACAACACATATCACTGTTGGGTTATGGGCCCACAGAGAAGCAGCGGAAACAAAAAAAAAATTTCTCCCAAAACCCGGAACAAAAGGAATCGCGTCGACATCTATATGATAGGAAATAAGGTTTTTGAATCATACCTTGTCCCGAGGCTTGCTCGGCGACAATACCACGCGCCTTGCGCGGTCTACACCTCCGGTCTTGGACGGTGTCTGTGCAGCTCCTGGTCGCACCAAGACTGAAGACTCCTCCTCCTACCGGACTGTCGGATGACAGTTGTCCTCCTGAGCGGCAGTGACCTCCCGCCTCTGAAGTAGTCCACACGGACCACCCGGAACTCCACTCTCCTTGTCCCACAAGGAAGTGGAAGGATTCGCACCCTCCTGTTGACGTACTAGTCGCCAACACACTCTCCTGCTGTCAATTACAACTGCAGTTGTCCTTCCCTTGCTGCACCTCCCTTTGCGGGAAGCACTTGCTCGGGCTCTCTCTCGGTTACCAAAACCAGAGAGAACGACAACTTTGCAGAGCAATCAACTTGCACTGAGTTGTGTCTGAGAAGCCCCCAATACCCCTATATATATAGGCGGGTCATGGGACAGGGTTCTCTGTGCCCGGCAATACGGGACTAAAGCAGGAGTAGAAGGGTTCGGGATTTTCCACAAAAGGCAACTGTCTCGCAACCTGAACCGATCGGTTCACAAGTGAACCGGTCGGTTGGGGACCTGAACCGATCGGTTCACCACTGAACCGATCGTTTGGGACCCTTGAACCGATCGGTTCACTCATGAACCGGTCGGTTGGGGTTCCAGGTTGGTTCCCAATTGACTTTCCTTGTTTTTCCCCAATTGGTATCAAATACCAATATAATTCCCAATCGAATTGGGCAATTGAAACGAAAGGAAAATTCTCACCAATCCTACTTTCCCAAGTTGCTCGATTGCACCAGTTGAACCGATCGGTTCAACACTTGAACCGGTCATTTCACTCTGTGCATGAGCCGATCGGTTCAACAATTGAACCGACCGGTTCAGTAACCTCAGCCGACCGGTTCATCACATGAACCGATCGGTTGGGAATGCAGATTGTGCAGAATCAGTCAAATGCGATTTCAATCAATCCGATACTCCAATCAACTCGTCCAACACCTTGAACACTATGATATTGAGCTATCGATTAATTGAGTGTTTAATTGAACTACTAAACTCCTTTAGTAATCAATCCAAACATTGCTTGTGGACAAAACTCCTCTTCCAGGTTGAATCCTATGTGTGTGACCCTACAGGTCCATTTCACGTTGGCAGTGAAAGTCCATAACACTTATGATTTCACAAGCAAAGAGCGGTGCCTAGTCACACATCAGTGCTACCCAAGTGAAAGTAGAAAGTTGGAGAACAACTTTCATCCTACAATCCGTGAATGGTGTTACAGTGAATGTATAATTCCTTTGTCACTGATATCCAGAATGAACTCGAGGCATGGAACAGTCATCCTGTCAATGTTCATTCATTTCCTTGATCTCAGAGTAGACCGAGTGAGATGTGTATGACATCAATATCACATATTGATTCACACGTGCATGCGCATCCCTTTCTCAATCCTACTCATCAAGTGGCCAAAGATATCAAACTCCCTCAGGAGGGACAAATCCCATATCTATCACTCACCCCTCAAAAGCCCCATGTGTCAAAGCCACCCAATCATCACCTTTATAACAACCCATGTTTTAGGATTGCGTTTGATGATGTCAAAGTGTACCCAACGACATGTGTTGAGTGTAGTGATTTCAGGTCTAAGAATCACACTCACCACCATCACTGTGAGAGCTGACTGTGACTACCAAGTCATGGTTCCATGTGTCACTCTCATGGTGGGTCTGTCCGGTACCTTGTTCTCTAACAAGTACCTATGTGCTTGGTTTGATATCACCATATCATGACTAATGAGATTCTGTCATCAACCAACACACAATCTAGTCTTTAGTGTTATTGATGTCTATGGTTATTTCCACAATAACAACCGACTAGGGACTAAACAAGAAAGAATACTCTTAGCATCCGTATGATCTCATTGTTTAGGTCCTCAACCCAAAAGCATACGTCATTGAGTAAAACAATCTTTAGACATCTATCATGTTACACCATCATCTCAGAAACAGTTTAAACATATAGATTGGAAATTGCCTTTATTATTATTCAAATCAATTACAAAGTATCCCATTACAATCATCATATGACTTGCTCTATGGGCATACATACCAACAGACTCCCACTTGCACTTAGAGCCAGTCACCAAGGAAACGCAGTCCTTGTGACCTAGCATGACCATCATGCTTCTGCTGAGAAAGGGCCTTAGTCAGTGGATCAGCTATGTTGTCTTCAGTTGGTACTTTGGAAATCTTCACATCTCCTCGCTGTACGATCTCTCGTATGAGATGGAAGCGCTGCAGTATGTGCTTGGACCACTGATGTGATCTGGGCTCCTTATCTTGTGCAATAGCTCCATTATTGTCACAATAAAGCTCAATTACATCACAGCTACTGGGAACTACACCAAGTTCAGAAATGAACTTCCTGATCCACACAGCCTCCTTTGCTGCATGCGAAGCAGCAATATACTCGGCCTCTGTAGTAGAATCGGCAACTGTTTCTTGCTTGGAACTCTTCCAGCTCATAGCTCCATTATTAAGGCAAAACACAAATCATGACTGTGATCTGTAATCATCTTTATCGGTTTGGAAGCTTGCATCGGTGTAACCCTTTACAACCAGCTCTTCCTCATCGCCGTACACAAGAAACTGATTCTTAGTCCTTCGCAAGTACTTGAGGATGTTCTTCACGGCTGTCCAGTGAGCATCCCCGGGATCTGACTGGTACCTACTCGTCATGCTGAGAGCATACGAGACATCTGGGCGTGTGCACAACATAGCGTACATGATGGATCCAATGGCTGATGCATATGGGATCCCATTCATACGCTCCCTCTCTTCACAAGATTGGGGACATTGAGCTCTAGAGACGGTAACTCCATGTAGCATAGGGACGTTGCCTCTCTTTGAGTTCTCCATGCTGAACCGCTTCAGCACCTTGTCAATGTACGTGCTCTGACTTAGTCCGAGAAGCCTTCTAGATCTATCTCTATAGATCTTAATTCCTAGAATGTAGGATGCTTCTCCTAAGTCCTTCATTGAGAAAGTTTTCCCAAGCCAAGTCTTTACCTTATCTAAGGCTAAGACATCATTCCCCATCAAAAGTATGTCATCCACATACAATATGAGGAATGTGGTCGAGCTCCCACTAACCTTCTTGTACACACAAGGTTCATCTTCATTTTGAATAAAGCCAAACACTTTGACTTCTTCATCAAATCGAAGATTCCAACTCCGAGATGCTTGCTTCAATCCATAGATTGACCTTTGCAGTTTACAGACTTTATTGGCATTCTTTGGATCTACAAAACCCTCAAGCTGTGTCATATACACATCCTCATGAATATTCCCGTTAAGGCATGCAGTTTTAACATCCATCTGCCAAATCTCATAGTCATAGTAAGCTGCAATAGCAAGCATGATCCTGATGGACTTAATCATGGCAACTGGAGAAAAGGTTTCGTCATAGTCAACACCTTGAATTTGTCGAAAACCCTTTGCAATCAATCTGCCTTTATTAGTTTGCACATTGCCATCCATGTCGGTCTTTTTCTTGAAGACCCACTTGCACCCTATGGGTTTTACCCCTTCGGGTGGTTCCACCAAAGTCCATACTTTGTTGGAGTACATGGATTCCATCTCGGATCTCATGGATTCAAGCCATTTCTCAGAATCTGGTCCCTCCATAGCCTCTACGTAGGTAGTTGGATCATCATCTATGATCAACTCTCCACCTTCCTAAGTCACAAGGTATCCAAACCTCTCAGGTTCAAGGCGAGTCCTACTAGATCTACGAGGTCCTTGTGTTACTTGAGGAGAATGAGATTCCACAACACCTTGTGAATCTCCATTTTCCTCTCGTACATCTACCGGTTCAATGTTTTCTTGTTGGGCTTGAACCTCTTCAAGCTCTATATTCCTCCCACTGCTTCCTTTGGAAATGAATTCCTTCTCTAGGAACACAGCTGTCCTAGCAACAAACACTTTGTTGTCAGTAGGGTGGTATAAGTAATATCCCCTCATTTCCTTGGGGTATCCAACAAAATAACATTTATCGGATTTGGGTCCAAGCTTATCAGGAAAAATTTTCTTGACGTAAGCTTCACAACCCCAAATCTTCAGAAAAGACAAATCGGGACGCTTCCCGTACCATATCTCATATGGTGTCTTTTGAACCGATTTAGATGGTACACGGTTAAGTGTAAACGCGGCGGTTTCAAGAGCATAACCCCAGAAAGAAACTAGAAGATCAGCAAAACTCATCATTGATCGCACCATATCTAACAATGTGTGATTCCTTCTCTCAGACACACCATTATGTTGTGGTGTTCCAGGCGGAGTCCATTGTGATACAATACCACGGGCTCGCAGAAGGTCCTCAAACTCCTGGCTCAAGTATTCTCCACCTCGATCAGAACGAAGTGCCTTAATACTTTTACCAAGTTGGTTCTGTACTTCATTCATAAATTCCTTGAACCTTTCAAGGGTTTCTGACTTATGTTTCATCAGGTACACATAGCCATACCTACTGAAGTCATTAGTAAAGGTAATGAAGTACTGATACCCACCTCTGGCATTAGTTATAAAAGGCCCACATACATCAGTATGTATGAGTCCTAATAGATCACTAGCTCTCTCACCTTTACCTGAAAAGGGAGTCTTGGTCATCTTGCCCAACAAACAAGATTCACATGTCTCTATTGATATATAATCAAAAGAGTCTAGATAACCATCTTTATGGAGTCTAGAAATGCGCTTCTCATTTATGTGCCCTAGACGACAATGCCAGAGATATGTTTTGTTTGAGTCGTTGAGTTTTTGCCTTTTGGTGTTTACGTTGTATACACTTGTCTCCAAGTACATCAAGTATAGACCATAAGACATAGAGGCACTGCCATAAAAGATCCCATCTTTAGAAATGGAACACTTTCCATTCTTAATAAGAAATTCAAATCCATCTTTGTCCAAACAAGAGACGGAAATGATATTCCTATTTATGGCAGGTACATAATAGCAGTTCTTCAACTCTATTATTAGCCCACTAGGTAGAGTTAACTCATAGGTTCCTACGGCACTGGCGGCAACTCTTTCCCCATTAGCAACACGTAGTTCAACCTCACCTTTCCCCAAAGGCCTACTTCTCTTAAGATCCTTCACATTTGAACAAATGTGAGATCCGCATCCGGTATCAAGTACCCATGATGAAGAAGTAGTAAAGTTAATCTCTATAACGTATACACCAGAAGTAGAGATCTCTATCTCTGACTTCTTCTTCCATTGTTCCTTCCATCCTCTCCATGTAGAAGAAATTGGTTTGGCGAGAGAACACTTCTCTCCCTTACCTTTTTTCTTCTTCACCAACGCATTAAGCGTACATAGAGTGGATTCTAAGGCTCCTGGTATATCTGGATTGTGCAGAACACTTCTCAAAGTCCTCAACCAGTTATGAAATTTATTCTCAATTAATTTGCCCATTTTAAAAGATGATTCTTTTGCCATTCTACAAGAGAAAATTTGCATTTGTCAAAACCCTTTTGATTTGATTTGAATAAAATTTGACGATAGTTAATTAGGCCTTTAATTAATTACCGCTCCCACTATTTTGACTCAAATTGATAGCCCTCACCATCAATTCAGAAGATTGCAGTGTACAATCTTCTAGTGGGTCAAGATCCTGAAATCCTCTGAGCCATGGACCAGCTAGGGCTGTCACCCACAACTCAGATCTCTCAGGTAGGCAACTCTTGCCAATTGCATCATATGCAACTCTTGAAAGATGTCATATGCAACTCCTTGCAATGATCATCTCCATGCCTCAAGGTGCTAGATCCTATCTAGGTCACCTTGTTAAGTCTGACCCAAAGCCAACACGATGAACATGCACCCTGCTAGGGCAGACCCACACATTCATCCTTCACGCTTCCACGAGATAGATGGTGCACCACGCTAGGGCGTGCCCACACTTGGTCGATCAAGATTTTCACGTGTGTCGCATTTGGAAGGCATCTAAAACTTAATATTTAATGAGGGATTTGGTTTTTATATACATATACATATCCAATCACCACAATATATAGTACGTATCATATACATGCTATATCCCACAAAAAACATGCATAAACGATAAAAAAGCAATGATTATGGCCATCCTATTTGTGATTCCTCGAGCCAAGAGGAATCACGGTCATCTAGGTCTACATCACATGCAACCTGTACAAGATGAAATCTGTGCCTGCCTTTCTGGGTTTGATCAACTCATCTCCATGACTGATCGGCTCGCCATCAGGTTGGTTGCTCGGGTGCCACCAGCCGATCGACTGGCGCCTCCAGCCGATCGGTTCACCGGTCATCGTGCATCTCCTCAGGTCGCCACCCGCTCATCTCGTTCCTCGAACCGGCCGTCTGGATCACCAACCGATCGGTTCACTCCTTGAACCGATCGTCTTCAGGTTGTCCGCCGTTCTTTGACATAACGTGAAATAAAATCTATCCTATTTACATTTGAATTGAGAAACCCCGAGTTACATTCGGGGGGAGCAAAGGTAGGAAAAGAATTCTCGAATTATTTCGAGTTACATCAGGAATATGAGAAGGGAATCAGTGCGCAGACCGAGATGCAAGCATCCACACAAACAACCACACACAGATATAGGGGTTTATAGGCCATAATCATGCTACACATCCACCATAAAACTCGTTTAAGGGCGACGCGTATCGAGTGCATTAATATTACATATCATATATGTATATTAGGGATTTGTGGATTGGACATGTATAAAGCCGATATTATTCACATCGAATGTAATAAATAAAGGCGACAAACCAAAATCGATCACATCGATAATCCTAAAATATAGAGAGGTCGACGTGGCTCTGATACCACTGTTGGGTTATGGGCCCACAGAGAAGCAGCGGAAACAAAAAAAAAATTTCTCCCAAAACCCGGAACAAAAGGAATCGCGTCGACATCTATATGATAGGAAATAAGGTTTGTGAATCATACCTTGTCTCGAGGCTTGCTCGGCGACAATACCACGCGCCTTGCGCGGTCTACACCTCCGGTCTTGGACGGAGTCTGTGCAGCTCCTGGTCGCACCAGGACTGAAGACTCCTCCTCCTACCGGACTGTCGGATGACAGTTGTCCTCCTGAGCGGCAGTGACCTCCCGCCTCTGAAGTAGTCCACACGGACCACCCGGAACTCCACTCTCCTTGTCCCACAAGGAAGTGGAAGGAGTCGCACCCTCCTATTGACGTACTAGTCGCCAACACACTCTCCTGCTGTCAATTGCAACTGCAGTTGTCCTTCCCTTACTGCACCTCCCTTTGCGGGAAGCACTTGCTCAGGCTCTCTCTCGGTTACCAAAACCAGAGAGAACGACAACTTTGCAGAGCAATCAACTTGCACTGAGTTGTGTCTGAGAAGCCCCCAATACCCCTATATATATAGGCGGGTCATGGGACAGGGTTCTCTGTGCCCGGCAATACGGGACTAAAGCAGGAGTAGAAGGGTTCGGGATTTTCCACAAAAAGGCAACTGTCTCGCAACCTGAACCGATCAGTTCACAAGTGAACCGGTCGGTTGGGGACCTGAACCGATCGGTTCACCACTGAACCGATCGTTTGGGACCCTTGAACCGATCGGTTCACTCATGAACCGGTCGGTTGGGGTTCCAGGTTGGTTCCCAATTGACTTTTCTTGTTTCTTCCCCAATTGGTATCGAATACCAATATAATTCCCAATCGAATTGGGCAATTGAAACAAAAGGAAAATTCTCACCAATCCTACTTTCCCAAGTTGCTCGATTGCACCAGTTGAACCGATCGGTTCAACACTTGAACCGGTCATTTCACTCTGTGCATGAGCCGATCGGTTCAACAATTGAACCGACCGGTTCAGTAACCTCAGCCGACCGGTTCATCACATGAACCGATCGGTTGGGAATGCAGATTGTGCAGAATCAGTCAAATGCGATTTCAATCAATCCGATACTCCAATCAACTCGTCCAACACCTTGAACACTATGATATTGAGCTATCGATTAATTGAGTGTTTAATTGAACTACTAAACTCCTTTAATAATCAATCCAAACATTGCTTGTGGACAAAACTCCTCTTCCAGGTTGAATCCTATGTGTGTGACCCTGCAGGTCCATTTCACGTTGGCAGTGAAAGTCCATAACACTTATGAATTCACAAGCAAAGAGCGGTGCCTAGTCACACATCAGTGCTACCCAAGTGAAAGTAGAAAGTTGGAGAACAACTTTCATCCTACAATCTGTGAATGGTGTTACAGTGAATGTATAATTCCTTTGTCACTGATATCCAGAATGAACTCGAGGCATGGAACAGTCATCCTGTCAATGTTCATTCATTTCCTTGATCTCAGAGTAGACCGAGTGAGATGTGTATGACATCAATATCACATATTGATTCACACGTGCATGCGCATGCCTTTCTCAATCCTACTCATCAAGTGGCCAAAGATATCAAACTCCCTCAGGAGGGACAAATCCCATATCTATCACTCACCCCTCAAAAGCCCCATGTGTCAAAGCCACCCAATCATCACCTTTATAACAACCCATGTTTCAGGATTGCGTTTGATGATGTCAAAGTGTACCCAACGACATGTGTTGAGTGTAGTGATTTCAGGTCTAAGAATCACACTCACCACCATCACTGTGAGAGCTGACTGTGACTACCAAGTCATGGTTCCATGTGTCACTCTCACGGTGGGTCTGTCCGGTACCTTGTTCTCTAACAAGTACCTATGTGCTTGGTTTGATATCACCATATCATGACTAATGAGATTTTGTCATCAACCAACACACAATCTAGTCTTTAGTGTTATTGATGTCTATGGTTATTTCCACAATAACAACCGACTAGGGACTAAACAAGAAAGAATACTCTTAGCATCTGTATGATCTCATCGTTTAGGTCCTCAACCCAAAAGCATACGTCATTGAGTAAAACAATCTTTAGACATCTATCATGTTACACCATCATCTCAGAAACAGTTTAAACATATAGATTGGAAATTGCCTTTATTATTATTCAAATCAATTACAAAGTATCCCATTACAATCATCATATGACTTGCTCTATGGGCATACATACCAACAATCACAAGGTGGCATCTCCGTACCATACACAAACAAACTGGAAAGTAGATGTATCTAATTGTCAACTCAAAGCCATTTTATGGAAATTGTTGCCGCAATCTTAAGGATTGGTCCAACAAAATCAATAATTATTTATGGAATTATAGAAAAACTTTCAAGACATCTCTAGGCATCAAACCCTGAATATTGATTGATGGAAAGTCATACCACCTAGCTCCCTATTGAGTTGGAGTGTAAGGCTTGGTGGGCAATTAATCAACTAAACTTTGATATGAAGAGAGCTAGTCTGAACAGACTGCTATATCTACAAGTGGAGGAACTCAAATTAACTACACATGAGAATGAATGGATCTATAAAGTGTGAGAAAAATTATGTCATGATGGTCATCTGAAAAGGAAAGACATACAAGTTGGAGATCAGGTCCTCTTTAATTCATGACTGAGACTTTTCCCAGGTAAATTCCAATCCACTAGCTTGGGACATACATTGTAAGGCACATGTACCCATATGTTGCCTTCACCTTGTGGAGTGAGAAGTCTAGAGAGTTCGTAGGAATTGGTATGTGCTTGAAGTGATACTTTTCAATGGAAGACAAGAGTTTTGAACTAGCTCTCAGTCTCTCCAAGCATGCACCTCCACCCAATGATTGAAATCAACACAGAGCTAATGGTGTAAAACATATGTGCTTTTCAAGAGGCATGTACAGGATAAAACATCAAAAGATGCAATGTTAAGTTCTTTAAAAATGTTATTTTAATAATTCAAGTAGATGAAACGATGTTGATATGAACAAAATTACATCCATTGGCACAACCAACATGATGTTTCCCCTTCATCTCAGATTTAGTGTTTTCTCATGATGAGAAAATTTCTAAGCTCAGGGTGGAGGGAGGGTGGTACATATTCTGCTTTCCGTACACACCTATTTTTTCAGACTTTAGATTCCATCGTTTCAATTTTAATCAATTTTTTCAAATTTCCCTTTTCCAAAGTAGATTGTGTAGAAATTTGATGAAAATATGATGCTTTCATACAACAAAAGCCATTATCTACCCGGTGAGTTTCCATTTCCATGTATATTTTGCATCAGTATACCCCTTTTATTCAAAGAAAAGACTCATGAAGAATAATGAATCAAACTAACCAATGGCAAGAAATTACTTTGTAAAGCTTATGAACCTTAACATCATGTTCCTCAGAAAAGGATGGAAAGTATCTATATAATTGAGAGAGATCAAATAATCATGCTTCACATAATGACTAGTGGAACGATTGCATTTAAACTTCACTCCATCCCCATCAAGTTATTATTTGAGTATAATGTGACAAGGAAGTCAACCCGATGCACTGAATTGTAAATTAAGTTCCATTATGATCTGAACTGTCTTGTGCACTTCTTCTTCCATCTTTATACCTCTGTCTCTATCTTATTTTTTCATACCTCTCATTATGTAGTAAGGGCGTACCACCAAATGCAAAATAAAATATGTCAATGTGCACACATACAAGAAAATAGCAATCTCAAGTAGTATAGAGGAGAGATTTGCTACTTCCTTCCATACTCCTTTTCATTCTCATTTCCACCTATAGGCACAATGAATGCCTTAATTTTACCACTTTGTTGAAATACACCAGTGTTGTATCAGATGCACATTTGTTATTATGTAGGTCTATATAAACTCTCACAAATCTTCTAGACATGCCTAATGTTGGAGAAAGTAGGGAGGAAATGTTTTTGGAAACAAAATCAGCAACAAAGTTAATGTAAGATGTGCTTAATGATCTCAGGAAGTTGAGATACTTAGCCCCACTTAGCAGGAAAGAAATTAATGTGATGTGAATATGAGGCAAGCACAAAGGCTAAAAGTATTTGGTTGGTGACTATCTTAAATTTTATCCTACTCGAGGAAGAGCAACTGTGACGTCCCCGGATTTTCCAAAACTTAATCCGATGTGAGACGTCCAAATTGAAACCCTCACCTCAGCGAGAATCCCAATTTAAACGCCCCACACAAGGCTAAGAAGAAGAAAATCAGAGGAAGTCAGAAGGAAACAATCAGTAGCACATGCACATGAACAATAAACAAACCACAACACATGTTCACCATTCAACATATAATTACATAATGAATTGTTACAACATTTGATATTACATATTGAACAACAAACTTATACATATACATGTACTACAACTAAACTACAGGATCTTAAGACAACAGGTCCACCTGCACATCATCTCGCTATACAACTCTCACTATCTTGGATCTTCAAGAGCATAACCACAACCTAAAAAAAAGATTACATGCGGTACACGTTAGCACAATATTCAAGAATATTGTACTGAGTACGCCTACGTGTCTTTTATATATCTCTCATCATATCTTGGCAATAAGATAAAACTAATACTTGGCAGCATTAAACAATATATAGAAAAGTGTATACTGGAAAAAAGATATTCATTAGCAAAAGAGAGAACACATATATTTTAAGCACATTTCCATCATATATCTCGTACATCGGCCCCCAAGGGCTTTGATGTTTTTAGGCCTTATGATCTACTACCAAAGAGTTTGAGATCATTTAACGTGTGATCTACTACCAAAAAGTTAGGTCATATGCACAATGTGACCACTACCAAAGAGTTAGGTCACTTCAAAGCACTGTACTACCAAAGAGTTTAGTACTATCATATGATGGATCTGATATCTTATGTTTCATGTGTTCGTAGCCATAAGTATGGAAAATCAAGCAAGATATCATACAAGAACAATCATTTCATCCAATACCATATGCCAAGTATTTTACTACACATATAACACAAGCATATTGTATAATAAGCCAAGTAAGAGGTAATTGCGTACCTTGCTCAAGAAAGACAAAACTAATCCATATCCTCATATCATCTACATCTTGGTCAACCCTGATTAAGATAAGATCATATATCACCATCAGGTTCTCATCATCTAAACCCTAGTTGATTCATTAGGGTTTGCTTAGTTCATTAGGATATGTGCATTATTACTTGTATTCTAGTCTTAGAATTATCTTACTGATGTCATATTCCATATTATAGTCCATTATCTGAATATTATCTTCCATAGCATTTTTGTGCACATTAATTAACCCTAGGTTACATCATTAACCTAGATTAGGGTTTTAAACCATGTATTAAAGGTCAACTTCATATAACATGAATTATACGCATCATCATGATCTCATCATTAAATCTGAGGTTCCAAATATGGATATGAGCTTACTCTGTAAATTCATCATTTATTGATCATTAATGTATTTTCTACATTTTCTTTAGGGTTATTAGCCCTAATTAACCATATGAAGCAAATTAAATGCTTTCGTGCATCATCATGATAATCACTGATATTATATGGATTACAGACATGAAGATGGATTTACTGACACTTTAGCATAATTTTAGGCCATTATTTGATATTTATTATCCATCAAATGAGCATTTCACAACTTACAAGATATCACTGATATTGGTGTAACAAAAGACTAATATTATGCATTCATTGTGTTCTACTCATTTTTCTGAACATTTCGGTATAATGTACGTATTTTTCTAATCATCGAGCTAATTTCTGTGAATTATACAAGATCTAGCTAATTATTAAGGTATTTACCTTTTTCCGCCAATGGTCGGTCGCCACGTGGCATTTGAGGCACTGCTCTTGGCTCCTCAGCTAGCTTTGAGTCGGCCGGATCTGGGGCGGGATCCGCGAAACCCCTGGACCCGATAACCCGGGGCCCCCCTTTCTCGCAATCTCGCACGCGAGGACTCTGTTTCCTCTGTGAAACAGAGCTCCGCCGCATAAGCCGTCCTCCGGCGAGCAACCAACGGAGTTGGAGTGGTCCTTGCCGTCTCCAAAAGCCACCCTCACCTTCGATGCAGGTCTCCGCATCTCCACGGCCACTCCGCTTCTCGACCTTGGCTCCGAGGCTCCCTGTCCTGGAGCTACTGGCAAGGGCCGTCGTCGCGGCTGGGGAAGCTCCGGTGAGCGATCTATTGAGATAAGGCTCCCCTCATCGGCTTCTATGGCTGTCATTAGCTTCAGCAAACTCTGCCGCACCTCCACGACTACTCATCTCTGAGTTGTCATCCGTGGAGCTCCTTCTCCACTAGGATGCCGTCGGGATGGTTCAGCCGCGGTGGAGCATGATGAGGCGACTTGCCTCCGCTCACCCTTGTTTCGATTTGAAGCTTCCAAAAGATTCAAAACACCTCCTTGAAGTTGTTCCTCTTCTTGTTTGCCCCTGAGAGTACCTCCTTCTGCCCCTTCTCCCTTCTCTCAGCTATCGCCTGCTCATTGCGATGGGGAGCGACTGGAAACTGAGGGCTCGCTCTTTGTGATCTCTCACCCACTAACCAAAAAAAGATGGGTCAGACTTATCGTCTCAATGAGGCAAGTCCAACCTCCCACTTCCTCCCCTTTACATCCCACGACTTGAACGAGTGGTGGCTGGGATGGTAGTGGGGTGTATGCCACACGACCTTGCTCTAACCGTAAGGTAGAAGACAACCCAAAGACCCTCGATCTCTAATCCTGCGGTCCGAGTTAGTCCCTGACTTGAGCCTATCCGCAACTCAATCAAACTAACTGTCCCAGCCGCCAGATCAGATATGGACGGCTAAGATTCAGCCACACAGGCCCAGCCCAAACCAAGGGGCGTGTGACACCTTATTTGATCAACTACTTAGGCTAAAATCCTTAATGATTCACATTATTTCATCATTTCCAAACCTTAATAGCTTCCTCTAGGAACATCCAATTGCCACCAAATTTCGACCACAGCTTCCTCACAACTCAAGCTACCTTGTCCTCGAATTTGGCATTAAAAATCAACTTCTAGACCATTCAATTAAATTCATCAAAAAGGCATAGAGTTAAGGATCTTAGTCATGATATAAACATCAATCACCATCCAAATCTTACCAAAGCACTTGTAACTCTCAAGATAACTCAACATGCATAAATTCACTTATGTCATTGGACATTTAGGATTCCAAAAGTCCACTCCATCACATCCTACACACCTTAAAATATATTTCGTCCTCGAAATTTATCCTGAAAACCCACTTTGTCACATCATATACATCTTAAAAGAACTTTCGTCCTCGAAAGTCAACCATACTCATACTTCCAGGGAAAACCTTATCTTGCCTTCATCCACACGTAGGCACTATTCTAGGTGTAACATATCCGCAAAGGTTACCTAGAACCATGTATCCAAAGCACTATTAGAGGGGTTTTACAACCATCTTGGGTGCACAAACACTCCATTCAAGGATAAACTCAAGGTTTAGAAACTCAGATTATGTCATGACATATCTCATATATTAGAGTTTCATCTTCATCTTTATCCACGCATTAGGGTTCCCACATCACATTATCATGTTCTAAAGGAGTTAACCCAAGTTAACCCATACACCAAGGTGTCATCAACATGTTATTGAGCTAATTATTAGAACATGGTCAACATTAACATATGCCTTTTAGGTGGGAGTTAACTAAAGTTAACCCACTTTATCCATGTAGATCATATCAAGGTGTCATAATCATTATGTCGTGCTAACTGTCAAACTATATCTTCATCATTATTAAGCACTAAGCTTAACACTTCTGGTAAATGTTTTTATTCATACGATCTTATTTCATTACTCATAGTAAATTGCATTATTTACTAACGAATTCATCATAAGATTAACAACAGTTTCACATTAATAATCATTATTCATATACATGGTTAACCATTTATGCATTGCCATCTATTAAACCATCTCTAGGTTTCCATCTTATCATGTTTATATATATCACGTCTCGATATTAGATCACATCTTACGTATATTATATCATGGTTGTGCTAACAAACTTATCCAAGTGGCTCATGAAACATGTATCAAAACTCCATATAGTCCAAAAGAGGTTCCTCTAACCCATACCATGAGGGTAGTGCCATGCTCAGTCTCTCTGAGCTAACTCATCTTTGTGAGTATCTCATATGCATATACTTTATCGTTCCTCTCGGTCTAGGGTTCTCGGATTACCTCATTGGAACTGGCGATAGCCTTACAAGCTCTAGCCACATAAGCACAAACCAAAACATGCTATGACATACTATTCATAGGTCTTCTACCCATGACACATCTTACCCAAAACTTTCTTATGTACACCACTAGATTCCTATGTGGGAAACCACCAACCCGAGCATGAGGCTTCACAGAACTAACATAGCTACCTCGTCCAGGGTCTTGGACTCTCATCCTCACCCGGATGGCATGTTCTCATATTTCCTTATTCGCATATATATAACCAGCCTCTCTCTGTCTCTAGGGTTTGGTCCTCCCAAGGACATCTAGGGTTCAAGAAGACTATAGGAATCATGCATTAGGCAACTCAACTCATTCACTCAGGAGTAGTCTAGTTTAGGACATATCATATCACATATCTCAAATTCTCATATCTTGGAGTTTAGGTTCTCTAACCTTCTCCCAATGGGTCTTACTCTCTCTGGAGTTAACCACGAAACTGGTCCTAACACTAGAGGTCCTCCTTCGCAAAAGAGATTGAGACTCATGTTGATTCACAACTTGTCTTAACTTAACATATCTCATCTCATAAAAGAACTCATACTTGTGTCATCAAAACTTATCTCAAATCCTCAAACAGAACTTAGGTCCTCACAGACAACATAAACCATCATAACCATCTTATATCATCTATATAAGACTTACATCACATCATCAAAACTTATATCATCTATATAAGACTTAGATCGTATCATCAAACTTATTCTATCTATTCCATCTATCACATATATCAAACAGGCTCTAGACATTGAATCTAGAACTATTCTCTCTTCTAGACTGATGTCATTCACTTTCACTTAGGTTGCATTATCACCTCCTACTCGTACATGTGTGGGGACACATTTTTTGTGTAATACATATACATAATAAAATATTATATAGTTTTTCTCCGATAAAACAAGTGTCAGAGAAAACTATCGAGGTTCGATCCGTTTGGAATCAAAAACCAAATCCTAAAAACGAGTGTCCCACACATAGTAGAGAGTCCAATGTCATGAAAACTAGTGAAAAGGGTGAGAACAAGGGGTAGACTAGTGTAGCTACTCTAGACAATGTACACAATATGTCTAGGGTTTCTCTTCCCTTGATGCACGTCATTTCCAAATAGTGCAACGTCCCATACCGCTGCACTACAAGGAAAGAACGACATCTAAGGACTTGCTATTCAACAAGCACCAGTCTAGGCCTAGTTCTCAGACATCTAGGTACTAACCTAGAGGCTAGGTCAGATCTAGTCTCTAAAAGACGACTAATATAACCCTAAAGATATTATTAAGTTCAAGGTTTTCTGGTTTTGAGTTGCATAATGAGAAAATGTCAGGCTTTGCTATTGTTCATGCTCTGATACCACCTGTGACGTCCCCGGATTTTCTAAAAATTAATCCGATGTGAGACGTCCAAATTGAAACCCTCACCTCAGCGAGAATCCCAATTTAAACGCCCCACACAAGGCTAAGAAGAAGAAAATCAGAGGAAGTCAGAAGGAAACAATCAGTAGCACATGCACATGAACAATAAACAAACCACAACACATGTTCACCATTCAACATATAATTACATAATGAATTGTTACAACATTTGATATTACATATTGAACAACAAACTTATACATATACATGTACTACAACTAAACTACAGGATCTTAAGACAACAGGTCCACCTGCACATCATCTCGCTATACAACTCTCACTATCTTGGATCTTCAAGAGCATAACCACAACCTAAACAAAAGATTACATGCGGTACACGTTAGCACAATATTCAAGAATATTGTACTGAGTACGCCTACGTGTATTTTATATACCTCTCATCATATCTTGGCAATAAGATAAAACTAATACTTGGCAGCATTAAACAATATATAGAAAAGTGTATACTGGAAAAAAGATATTCATTAGAAAAAGAGAGAACACATATATTTTAAGCACATTTCCATCATATATCTCGTACATCGGCCCCCAAGGGCTTTGATGTTTTTAGGCCTTATGATCTACTACCAAAGAGTTTGAGATTATTTAACGTGTGATCTACTACCAAAGAGTTAGGTCATATGCACAATGTGACCACTACCAAAGAGTTAGGTCACTTCAAAGCACTGTACTACCAAAGAGTTTAGTACTATCATATGATGGATCTGATATCTTATGTTTCATGTGTTCGTAGCCATAAGTATGGAAAATCAAGCAAGATATCATACAAGAACAATCATTTCATCCAATACCATATGCCAAGTATTTTACTACACATATAACACAAGAATATTGTATAATAATCCAAGTAAGAGGTAATGGCGTACCTTGCTCAAGAAAGACAAAACTAATCCATATCCTCATATCATCTACATCTTGGTCAACCCTGATTAAGATAAGATCATATATCACCATCAAGTTCTCATCATCTAAACCCTAGTTGATTCATTAGGGTTTGCTTAGTTCATTAGGATATGTGCATTATTACTTGTATTCTAGTCTTAGAATTATCTTACTGATGTCATATTCCATATTATAGTCCATTATCTGAATATTATCTTCCATAGCATTTTTGTGCACATTAATTAACCCTAGGTTACATCATTAACCTAGATTAGGGTTTTAAACCATGTATTAAAGGTCAACTTCATATAACATGAATTATACGCATCATCATGATCTCATCATTAAATCTGAGGTTCCAAATATGGATATGAGCTTACTCTGTAAATTCATCATTTATTGATCATTAATGTATTTTCTACATTTTCTTTAGGGTTATTAGCCCTAATTAACCATATGAAGCAAATTAAATGCTTTCGTGCATCATCAAAATAATCACTGATATTATATGGATTACAGACATGAAGATGGATTTACTGACACTTTAGCATAATTTTAGGCCATTATTTGATATTTATTATCCATCAAATGAGCATTTCACAACTTACAAGATATCACTGATATTGGTGTAACAAAAGACTAATATTATGCATTCATTGTGTTCTACTCATTTTTCTGAACATTTCGGTATAATGTACGTATTTTTCTAATCATCGAGCTAATTTCTGTGAATTATACAAGATCTAGCTAATTATTAAGGTATTTACCTTTTTCCGCCAATGGTCGGTCGCCACGTGGCATTTGAGGCACTGCTCTTGGCTCCTCAGCTAGCTTTGAGTCGGCCGGATCTGGGGCGGGATCCGCGAAACCCCTGGACCCGATAACCCGGGGCGGGCTTCCCCCCTTTCTCGCGATCTCGCACGCGAGGACTCTGTTTCCTCTGTGAAACAGAGCTCCGCCGCATAAGCCGTCCTCCGGCGAGCAACCAACGGAGTTGGAGTGGTCCTTGCCATCTCCAAAAGCCACCCTCACCTTCGATGCAGGTCTCCGCATCTCCACGACCACTCCGCTTCTCGACCTTGGCTCCGAGGCTCCCTGTCCTGGAGCTACTGGCAAGGGCCGTCGTCGCGGCTGGGGAAGCTCCGGTGAGCGATCTATTGAGATAAGGCTCCCCTCACCGGCTTCTATGGCTGTCATTAGCTTCATCAAACTCTGCCGCACCTCCACGACTACTCATCTCTGAGTTGTCAGCCGTGGAGCTCCTTCTCCACTAGGCTGCCGTCGGGATGGTTCAGCCGCGGTGGAGCATGATGAGGCGACTTGCCTCCGCTCACCCTTGTTTCGATTTGAAGCTTCCAAAAGATTCAAAACACCTCCTTGAAGCTGTTCCTCTTCTTGTTTGCCCCTGAGAGCACCTCCTTCTGCCCCTTCTCCCTTCTCTCAGCTATCGCCTGCTCATTGCGATGGGGAGCGACTGGAAACTGAGGGCTCGCTCTTTGTGTTCTCTCACCCACTAACCAAAAAAATATGGGTCAGACTTATCGTCTCAATGAGGCAAGTCCAACCTCCCACTTCCTCCCCTTTACATCCCATGACTTGAACGAGTGGTGGCTGGGATGGTAGTGGGGTGTATGCCACACGACCTTGCTCTAACCGTAAGGTAGAAGACAACCCAAAGACCCTCGATCTCTAATCCTGCGGTCCGAGTTAGTCCCTGACTTGAGCCTATCCGCAGCTCAATCAAACTAACTGTCCCAGCCGCCAGATCAGATATGGACGGCCAAGATTCAGCCACACAGGCCCAGCCCAAACCAAGGGGCGTGTGACACCTTATTTGATCAACTACTTAGGCTAAAATCCTTAATGATTCACATTATTTCATCATTTCCAAACCTTAATAGCTTCCTCTAGGAACATCCAATTGCCACCAAATTTCGACCACAGCTTCCTCACAACTCAAGCTACCTTGTCCTCGAATTTGGCATTAAAAATCAACTTCTAGACCATTCAATTAAATTCATCAAAAAGGCATAGAGTTAAGGATCTTAGTCATGATATAAACATCAATCACCATCCAAATCTTACCAAAGCACTTGTAACTCTCAAGATAACTCAACATGCATAAATTCACTTATGTCATTGGACATTTAGGATTCTAAAAGTCCACTCCATCACAGCAACATTTAAGTTCAGGTCATTTTGATGAATACATATTCATCTTAGTTTCAATTGTACTTATATTCCATCTTTGTGCTTAGATCCCTTTAATTGCCTTTGATTTCACTTTTATATAATTTTCCTAAGTTTATGTGAATAATTAGGGTTTTGACCAAATATGTTGATTTTCATGGTAAGATTAACCTTCACAACATGTATAGAATTAACCCCCTACGTGGGGTGTTTTTCTCTAATGAAACATTCATGTCAACCGAAAACTCACTAGATGCTGACCTGTCAATCATAGCCTGACAAAATCATAGTCCAGATGTAACATCCCTGACCTGGGTTATGAGTTAACCCTAGGTGTTTTGCCTAAATATGTAATTAAATCTTTGTGATTAACTCTGAGCATGTAATTAAGTTTCTCAGAAATATATATTTCAGTAGTTGCTCCTTTTTATTTAAAGTTGTAGCATTGTTTTGATATAGAGGGACCTATGTGCAATTTACCCAGTTAGAAGGGTTAGCTTGCAATTTTCACATGTTGAGATGTTCCTCTAATGATGATACATCATGAGAATCTTTTTGGTAAAGTTTGAGGGATTTCCCAAGCTAGGGCACCAAGGTGCAGCTGTGGAAGCAATCCCAGTGCTTGAAACCTTAAATTGGGGTAAAATGCAATTTACCCAAATTAAGGGATACAAATTGTGAAATATGTCATCTAATGTATCTTTTTATACTCTTGCCATCATTTAGAGAAGAAATGATGAGGGAGTCACCTCAATTGAATTATCAAGTTATGAGATATACCTTGTGAGTGAATAATCAGGGTATATGTGCAATGTTTCTTTATGTATGTACCTCATTATTAGCTTGCTCTCCTTTACCTTCTTTTCCTAAGAACTTAAGAGAAGGTTTGTACTTAGAATAAAGAGGAAGGGACGATCAAGTAAAGAAGGAGGGACCTAGTTGGAATTATGGACAACTTATGAACTAATGTTGAAAATCCTACCCCATGTATATAAGCTCTCCTTCCCTTAGTTGCAAGGGAACTTACCCTTCGTTCCCTTACTGTTTCATTTAACCAAAGACGACCAAGGACTGCCTTGGAGCTAAGGAGGACGAACAAGGGGTGCAAGGTAGGTTTAAACCCCTCTTCTTGCCTAATTCCATGGTTAGAATTCAAATTCAAGGTCAGCTTCATGGCTAATTCTTGAAACCCTACCTTTCTAGCCGTCTCTTTTCATCCTTCCTTGGAGTTTTCACCTTGGCCAACCTGTGGGAACTCAAGGACGCCATTAGAGCTTGGAGCTTGAAAGCTTGGAGCTCAAGAAGCAAGCTTTAGGCGGGTTTTATAACTCTAAACCTATGCTTTACTATGTGCATCTTTATATGCGTTTTAATGATAGCTCTTAGTATTTCCCTACTTTTCCCTGCTATTTTGCAATCAAACCCATGGGATATTCGTACTGTTCTTGAGCTAAGAGATTAAGGTGTGATTTCCAAGAAAAACCCACCGCTTTTCTTTTCCTTAAACGGACCTAACAGTTTGCTCTCTCGGACTCAAGACCGCGAGGTGAGCAAACGGTCTCGAGACCGCGACAGGGCAAACGGTCTCAAGACCGTTTGGCCCCGTTGACCGAGCGCGGACCGTATAAGAAATCTGTTCCTAATTATATAGGCTAATTACCCTAAAATTTTGGGAGACTAACTCCAAAGGAATCGGGAGATATGACCTTTTTAAGTCACAACTTTAAGTGAATTAATTGCTGATTTTCAAACGGTCTGAAATTGCCTTTTTGGGCAAACGGTCTCAAGACCGTGTAAGATCGTTGACTAAGCGTTGACCGTATGAGATTACTGTTCAAAATTATGTTATTTAACAACTCACCAAGTTTGATGGTCTAATTACAAACGGGCTAAGAGTTGAAGGGTGAATACTAGGGCTAACCCTAGGTAAAATCAGTACTGAAATTATGGTGACCTAATTAGGGTTTTTAGGGTTGATTGACCTAAACGGTCTCAAGACCGTTTGGGGGTCACCAAACGGTCTCAAGACCGCGAGGGCAATCAACCCAGACCGTTTGGAGGTCTGGGGTCAAGATTTGTTGACCAATTGAATGTACTTTTACACCAATTTACATTGCAATTAAATATTGATATAATCATCAACTCAATTTGTTCAACCTTGATGAATTTCCACTAGAATCCAAAAATTTGATGGGCAAACGGTCTCAAGACCGTTTGGAACTCATCCAAACGGTCTCAAGACCGATAGGACAATCACCCAAGACCGTTTGAAGGTCTAGGGTTAAGTATTTTGACCAATTGAGGACCCAATTGCAAATAAGTTATCAATTGATTAAAATACTGATTTAGTAACCCAATCATGGTTCAACCGCTATCAAATCACCTTAGACTTTGATAAAATCTTGGGCAAACGGTCTCAAGACCATGTGGGGTCCACCCACATGACCTCAAGACCGTTTGGGCCAAGTTTGGGCCCAATTGGAGCTCAATTGAAGAGTTCAACCTTGTGTTGATGCACATTGTTGAGTGTTGATGGGTGAACATTGATAGACCCTAATTGAATCGATTTCAATCCTACTTGGTCAACAATTGAGGGTCAATTGGTTGACCAATTGGTCAAGAATAATCTTGATTAACCCAATCCATAAGTGGTCAACATAGATTGGACCTTTTGAAGGCTTCAACATCGTTTGACATTAGTGGTTGCACCTTTAAGCCTTGTTGAAGGACCAAGTGGCTGAGACCATGAGAGCCTCGCGGTCTCAAGACCGAGAGAGGGCTCGCGGTCTCAAGACCGTGAGGGGGCTCGCGGTCTCAAGACCGAGAGAGGGCTCGCGGTCTTAAGACCGTGAGGGGGCTCACGGTCTCAAGACTGAGAGGAGGCTCGCGGTCTCAAGACTGAGAGGAGGCTCGCGGTCTCAAGACCGCGAAGGGCCTCGCGGTCCTGAGGTCAAACTAGCCAAACGGTCAACACCTCTTCGCGGCCTCAACATTAACTTGAACCAATGAAAGGCTTCGCGGTCTTGAACCCCTTGAAGAGGCTCGCGGTCTTGAAGACTAAGGGGGCTCGCGGTCTTGGAGTTAGAAGGAGGCTCGCGGTCTTGGAAAGTCAAAGTGGGCAAACGGTCAACACTTTCAACCGATCTCAATTCAATTGATGATTAATGATTGAAATCAATCAATGTGATTCAAGGTTGACTTCATTAAATCAAATGATGATATAAATGGTTCAATGTTGCCCTAATTAAACCCTAATGACAACCTAGGATATTAAGGGGTTATTTGACTAAGGTTTTGACCATAATGATGATCAATGGGGTGAATTACCAATATACCCCTAAAAGGTCAATTGAGTTATACCTTGCTCAATTCAAACCCTAATTACATGAGAATGATATTTTTAGTCATAATGACTCTATCTAACCTGATCTAGTCTAATGTTATCATCAACCATTAGTATGATGAAAGAGAAAGTACTTCTAGAGAGAGAAAGTACCCTAGAGAGAGAAAGTAACTCTAATCACATAATGGTGATGTTTTTGGCTATATTAGCCTATGATGACTCAATCCAACCTATTTTAGAGTGATGTTGACATCACCTAACATTATGATGAGAGAGAAAGTACTTCTAGAGAGAGAAAGTACTTCTAGAGAGAGAAAGTACCCTTTTTAAGTGGAAACTCAAGTGAAGCATCTCCAATGCACATAAGTGAGCATAATTAGGGTATGGTCCACCTGTGTGAGGTCATAGAAACCCTAATTATGATAAATGATGAACCTTTAACTAATCCAAGAGCATCAATGAAGATGATACATGATGATGTTATGAATTTAATTCACTTTGATGTGAATAGTAAACCCTAATTCAAGGGTGATGACATGTAATGTGAATAGTAAACCCTAATTCAAGGGTAATGGCATGCTTTTGAGTATTAAACTCTATTTGATATGAATTAGAGATTTAACTCTTATGACAAGAGTAGGAAGTACATTCCTTATTGTTGTGTTATCTTTATCAGATGTATTTACCATGCAGGTTCTGATAAGAAGGTAATCATATCCAGGTATGGATGTTGATGTTATATTCATTAAAGGCATGTTGTTAGCCTTATGAAAAAGTAAAGTAATCTGATGCCTTGCCAGTGGCATCCTATGTTGATAATGGGCTATGAGAGCCATGAATACCATCAAGGTCATGCCTTAGAGATGACTTGTGATGAGGATAATGAGAAATAATGATTGATATGAGTTAGGCCTGTTACATTTAGTATTCTTCTTTTATAGCTTCTATGCTACTGTTATTGTTTGAAGAACAATGTATGCTGTTAAAGAATACTGAATGTACCTAACTAATCAAGTATAATGTAGAGCCCTGATCATAGATCCATCATTGTCAGAAATTAAGTGATGGTGAAACAGGTTTTCCTTAGGGAACTCCTGGAGCACATACTTTTGAGTATGTGGGGTACATGGATGTGTAGAACCTTACATCCTAGTGTAGGAAAGTGATGTAGATGTGGAATCCATCCATCCTTCACTATAGTTCCATACCGTATCAGTGGTAGGTAAACATGAAACCTCCTGATGATGAAGAAAGCACAGATATCTGTATCAGTGGTAGGTAAATATAAAACCTCCTGATGAAGAAGAGAGTACAGAATGCCACTGTAACTCTAGAATAGTGAAGGACCAGTTTACCCTGGTGAGCTATAGTAGTAGAGACACGAGATGTCCTACAAGTGATCCTCTTACTGACTGAGGAAGGTGAAGGTCATGAGAATCCGGCTCTCTTAATGACCTATGTATGATACTGATGCGGCTTCTCAGCGATCAGTTGGAGTATGAGTGGTAAGCCTCATCTCCACAGGGCATAATGTTGTTTGTAAAACATAATCAACCATGTAGTATAACTTGTTAGAGATGACTCCTAGTTAGTTGGTTGATGTTACATTGCAATAATGTTGCTATTCTCCATATCTCCTAAATTTGTAGAGATTTTGTTATACTTGCAATTGTTATAGAATGCTTTGAAGGCTTTACTGTTTAAGATTTTCTTTGATGTTATATAAAGCTTCTGGCGAAGAGTTATAACTCTCGCTGGGAAAATTATGTATAATTGTCTCACCCCGTAGGCTTCAACTTTTTAGGTGGACGTCGGAGACGAAGGAACCAACCTACAGGTGACCAGTCTCAGCAGCAGCAGCACCAGGGGCAGCAGTAATCTCAGGTGGAGATTTGTCCTGCCATGTGGTGTAGTTAGAGTCAGTCCTATGTGTCCTCTGTACTCTCAGGTCTTGGAGTCTTGTGTTATGTGATCTTGAGATTTTGTATCTTGATGTATATAATTACTCAAGAAGTAATTATCCTGAGATGTAAACAGTTACCTCTCTTTATGAAAGGAGTTTTTATGGATACAAGTCTTATCTCGAAAAGTTTTAATTCCCCGTGATTTTTGTCTTCCGCTGATTACCGATTCGCTTCCGCTAAGTTTTTAATCGTGTTTATGTCATGGTTTGGAGATCAGACCCCATAACTAGTGGTATCAGAGCTCCAGGTTCAGTTGAGTCTACAGAGGCATAGGACTTAGGATGTCGAGTCTACCTTTTGTACTCCTTCCTTATCTAATAGAATCTTCTGCTCCTCAGGAGAAGAAGATACATAAGAATGTCAGAACATCGTGATGAGCACGTGGCAGAGAGTAGCGCTAGTGCACCTCGAGGCGGTGCAAGAGTTCCGAGAATAGAACAACCTGCACCTGAGTCTCCAAGAGAACCACCCCAGTTCGACCCAGCTGACATGAGTGATCCAGCTGTACAGACGATGTTCGGGTAGTTCATGACTGCCATGACACATATAACCGATAGGATGCCCATTCCTGCACCTAGGGCACCTGTCCAGCCTGAAGCACAAGGTATCAGTAAGACATTCGAACGACTTCGTCGTGTCGGAGCTACCGAGTACTTCGGAACTGCCGACCCTGCAGATGCTGACTTATGGTTGACAGAGTTGGAGAAGGCTTTTAGGATTCTCATGATTCCGGAAGCTGAGAAGGTTAGACATGCTGTCTATCTTCTCAAAGGCAGTGCTGGTCACTGGTGGAACATGGAAGAACAGAAGAGACCTGGAATAGAGTTCTCATGGGAAGAGTTTCGTCGGGAATTTATCAATAGATATTTTCCAAAGACCTTCCTAGATGAGAAGATCTCTCAGTTTGAGAAACTAAGGCAAGGTATGATGAACATTAGTGAGTATGAAGCTAAGTTTATGGAGTTGTTGCGGTTCTGTCCGCACATGGCTTCTACAGATGAGGAAAGAATCAGAAGATTCGAGAAGGGTTTGAATTCTGATATGTCAACCCCTGTGTCTGCCTTAGAAAACAGAGAGAGATTCTCCACCTTCGTTGAGTCAGTCCGAAGGATAGAGAGATCTGTGGTTGAGAAAAGACAAACCCATAAAAGATATCCACAGTTCCAGGGTTCTTCATCTAGGGATTCCAAGAAACCTAGATTCTCTGCACCTAACCCTCCACCACCCAGATCGAGTTTTCAAACTCAATGGACACCAAGCAGAGGTAGAGGACGCAGTCAACCACTTCAAGGGACGCACAATTCTACATCAGTGTTAGTTACTGAACCACCCAGACCACAGCAACAGGAGAAGAGTTGCTACAACTGTGGTAAGGTGGGACACTTGATGAAGGATTGTCGTTCTAGGCCTGTCGGTGTGACACAACAACCCCCGAGACAGAATCAACAGGGATCTCAGAATAGACAACATCAAGGAGCAGCTCGAGGACGTGGACAAGCGTCTCAAGCTGGATCATCAGCACCACCTCAACACCAGGTGACTGCGAGGTTCTATGCTATGAACCCACCTGAGGCAGTGGTCAATCCACGGGTAGTGGCAGGTCAGATGAAACTTTTATATTCTGATATGTCTATATCCTGTGATGTATCTGTTCTGATTGATCCGGGTGCTACGCACTCTTACATCACTCGTGAAATGATTCGTAACTGCAATGTGACTGTTAGTCATAGAGCAGATGGTTTGTTGTTAGAGACTCCGTTGAGTGGGTCTGCCGTTTTGCAGGAGGTATGTTCTCCCTGCATCCTTTTCTTTTCTGACCATCGCATTCAAGTGGATCTTATACCACTTGATATGCAGGGATTTGATATAATCCTTGGGATGGATACCTTAGAAAGGTATAGAGTTGTCTTGGATTGTGAGTCCAAGTTGGCTGTGTTTGCTGATGAAAGCAACACATGGATCTTTCAAGGTGAAAGAAAGATTTTGTCCACCTGTCTTGTGTCAGCTATGGTTGCTGATAAGCTGTTGAGGCAAGGATGTTATGCATTCTTAGCCCATGTGGTAGATGTTACCAAGGAAAGTTCCAATCCTGCTGAAGTTCCCATAGTCAGGGAATTCGAGGATGTGTTTCCTGAAGAACTTCCTGGTATACCACCACCTCGGGAGATTGACTTTGAAATTAATCTGATCCCAGATACAAAACCCATAGCTCAAACTCTGTATAGGATGGCGCCTGCCGAGATGGCAGAACTCAAGAAACAGCTTCAAGAGTTACTTGAGAGAGGTTTTATCCGACCGAGTACTTCACCTTGGGGTGCTTCGGTCTTGTTTGTTAAAAAGAAAGATGGGTCAATGCGGTTATGCATCGACTACAGACAACTCAATAAAGTGACAATAAAGAATAAGTATCCTCTGCTGAGGATTGATGATCTCTTTGACCAGTTGCGTGGTGCAACAGTCTTTTCAAAAATAGACTTGAGGTCTGGATATCACCAACTCTGCATTAAGGATAGTGACATATCCAAGTCTGCCTTTAGGACAAGATATGGTCACTATGAGTTCACGGTGATGTCGTTTGGACTAACTAATGCACCAGCTGCATTTATGGAACTCATGAATAGAGTTTTTCGACCTTTCCTTGATCAGTGTGTTGTCGTCTTCATAGATGACATACTGATTTACAGTAAGGATGCTCAGTAGCATGAGCAGCATCTTCGCCAAGCTTTGACCTTGCTAAGAGAACATAAGCTGTATGCTAAGTTTAGCAAGTGTGAGTTCTGGCTGCCGGAGGTATCTTTTCTTGGACATGTAATATCCGCCTCGGGAATTCGTGTTGACCCTACAAAGGTAGAATCTGTTCTACAATGGGAACAACCGAAGACACCGACGGAGATTCAAAGTTTCTTGGGGTTAGCTGGCTATTATCGAAGGTTCATAAAGAACTTTAGTTCTATAGCTTTACCTTTGACCAAGTTAACCCGGAAAGATGTTCCTTTTTCTTGGAGTGATAAGTGTCAACAATCTTTCCAGCTGCCAAAGGAGAGGTTGACAAGTGCACCTGTGCTAGTGCTACCTGAACAAGGAAAAGGGTATATAGGTTTCTGTGATGCTTCCAAAAATGGACTAGGATGTGTGTTGATGCAGGATAAACAAGTGATTTCTTTTGCTTCCCGACAGCTTAAGAAATACGAGGAGAATTATCCGACACACGATCTAGAGTTAGCTGCTGTGGTTCATGCCTTGAAGATCTGGAGGCATTATCTCTATGGAGAAACATTCCAGATTTTCACAGACCACAAAAACCTTAAGTATATCTTCTCTCAGCATGAGCTCAACATGAGGCAACGTCGCTGGATGGAATTAATCAAGGACTACGACTGTACAATTGATTACCATCCAGGTAAGGCCAATGTTGTTGCAGATGCCTTGAGTAGGAAATCAGCAACATCAACCATGAATAGAGCACAACTAAACTCTTTAGTATGCTATAGGAGAGATATGCTTATCTCTTTAAGGCAAGACAATGTACAGTTGAAGGTGTCATTGCTAGCCGGTTTGTTAGCTGAGATGCATATTAAACCTATCCTAAGAGAGCAGATTAAAGAAGCACAGCTAGGTGATGCTGCAGTTCAACATATAAGATCTGAGTATGGAAATGAGAAGCAAGATGGGTTTCATGACTCAAAAGATCAAGTAGCTTGTTATAATGGAAGAATGATAGTGCCGGATGTGGACAACTTAAGGAAGTTAGTCCTGGAAGAAGCCCATTCTTCCATGTATGCTATGCATCCAGGGAGCACCAAGATGTATCGGAATTTGAAGGATCTGTATTGGTGGCCTGGGATGAAGAAGGATGTTGCAGAGTTTGTTCTGAGGTGCCCTGTGTGTCAGTAAGTTAAAGCTGAACACCAGAAGCCTGCAGGAACAATGCAACCTTTACCCATATCACAGTGGAAATGGGACCATGTGACCATGGACTTTGTTGTTGGCCTACCCAGGACAAGCAAAGGACATGATTCCATTTGGGTAATTGTTGATAGGTTGACTAAGACAGCACATTTCTTACCTGTCAAAACAACATATTCTGCTGAAAGGTTATCAGAGTTGTATGTTCAAGAGATAGTGCGTTTGCACGGAGTTCCTGTCACAATAGTTTCTGACAGAGGTCCTCAGTTTACAAGTCGTTTTTGGGAACAGTTGCACAGAGCCTTAGGCACCAAGCTGAGGTTTAGTACGGCCTTTCATCCACAGACTGATGGACAGTCGGAAAGGACCATACAAACCTTAGAAGACCTGTTGCGAGCATGTGTTCTCCAGTTCACCGGAAGTTGGAATCTACACCTAAGCTTGATAGAGTTTGCCTATAACAATAGCTATCAGCATAGTATTGATATGGCACCTTATGAAGCCTTATATGGTAGACGTTGTAGATCACCCTTGTGTTGGTTTGAGACTGGTGAGCACCAGTTGTTAGGTCCTGACCTGGTGCAGCAAACCACGGAAAAGATTAAAGTTATACAACATAAGATTAAGACTGCTCAGGATAGGTAGAAATCTTATGCTGACAAACGTCGTAGACCCTTAGAGTTCCAGGTTGGAGACAAAGTGTATCTTAAGGTCTCACCTTGGAAAGGGGTCCTTCGTTTTGGAAGGAAAGGGAAGTTAGCTCCTAGATATATGGGGCCTTATCCAATCATTGAACGGATTGGAAAGGTAGCATATAAACTAGAGCTTCCCCCAGAATTACAGAGGTTACATCCTGTGTTTCACATTTCTATGTTGAAGAAATGTCACCCAGACACCGAGTCAGTTCTACAACCTATGGAGGTAGAATTGAATGATGACATATCCTATGAGGAGGGACCAGTGTCAATCCTTGATAAACGAATTAAAAAGTTAAAGAAGAAAGATATAAGTCTTGTGAAAGTCCTCTGGAACCATCGTGGTATTGAAGAAGCCACTTGGGAGTTAGAGGATGAGATGAGAAGGAAGTATCCTGCCCTTTTCTCTTAGTATGTTTTATCGATTTCGGGGACGAAATCCTTGTAAGGGGTGGATAATTTGTAACATCCCTGACCTGGGTTATGAGTTAACCCTAGGTGTTTTGCCTAAATATGTAATTAAATCTTTGTGATTAACTCTGAGCATGTAATTAAGTTTCTCAGAAATATATATTTTAGTAGTTGCTCCTTTTTATTTAAAGTTGTAGCATTGTTTTGATATACAGGGACCTATGTGCAATTTACCCAGTTAGAAGGGTTAGCTTGAAATTTGCACATGTTGAGATGTTCCTCTAATGATGATACATCATGAGAATCTTTTTGGTAAAGTTTGAGGGATTTCCCAAGCTAGGGCACCAAGGTGCAGCTGTGGAAGCAATCCCAGTGCTTGAAACCTTAAATTGGGGTAAAATGCAATTTACCCAAATTAAGGGATACAAATTGTGAAATATGTCATCTAATGTATCTTTTTAGACTCTTGCCATCATTTATAGAAGAAATGATGAGGGAGTCACCTCAATTGAATTATCAAGTTATGAGATATACCTTGTGAGTGAATAATCAGGGTATATGTGCAATGTTTCTTTATGTATGTACCTCATTATTAGCTTGCTCTCCTTTACCTTCTTTTCCTAAGAACTTAAGAGAAGGTTTGTCCTTAGAATAAAGAGGAAGGGACGATCAAGTAAAGAAGGAGGGACCTAGTTGGAATTATGGACAACTTATGAACTAATGTTGAAAATCCTACCCCATGTATATAAGCTCTCCTTCCCTTAGTTGCAAGGGAACTTACCCTTCGTTCCCTTACTGTTTCATTTCACCAAAGACGACCAAGGACTGCCTTGGAGCTAAGGAGGACGAACAAGGGGTGCAAGGTAGGTTTAAACCCCTCTTCTTGCCTAATTCCATGGTTAGAATTCGAATTCAAGGTCAGCTTCATGGCTAATTCTTGAAACCCTACCTTTCTAGCCGTCTCTTTTCATCCTTCCTTGGAGTTTTCACCTTGGCCAACCTGTGGGAACTCAAGGACGCCATTAGAGCTTGGAGCTTGAAAGCTTGGAGCTCAAGAAGCAAGCTTTAGGCGGGTTTTATAACTCTAAACCTATGCTTTACTATGTGCATCTTTATATGCGTTTTAATGATAGCTCTTAGTATTTCCCTACTTTTCCCTGCTATTTTGCAATCAAACCCATGGGATATTCGTACTGTTCTTGAGCTAAGAGATTAAGGCGTGATTTCCAAGAAAAACCCACCGCTTTTCTTTTCCTTAAACGGTCCTAACAGTTTGCTCTCTCGGACTCAAGACCGCGAGGTGAGCAAACGGTCTCGAGACCGCGACAGGGCAAACGGTCTCAAGACCGTTTGGCCCCGTTGACCGAGCGTGGACCGTATAAGAAATCTGTTCCTAATTATATAGGCTAATTACCATCAAAATTTGGGAGACTAACTCCAAAGGAATCGGGATATATGACCTTTTTAAGTCACAACTTTAAGTGAATTAATTGCTGATTTTCAAACGGTCTGAAATTGCCTTTTTGGGCAAACGGTCTCAAGACCGTGTAAGGTCGTTGACTAAGCGTTGACCGTATGAGATTACTGTTCAAAATTATGTTATTTAACAACTCACCAAGTTTGATGGTCTAATTCCAAACGGGCTAAGAGTTGAAGGGTGAATACTAGGGCTAACCCTAGGTAAAATCAGTACTGAAATTATGGTGACCTAATTAGGGTTTTTAGGGTTGATTGACCTAAACGGTCTCAAGACCGTTTGGGGGTCACCAAACGGTCTCAAGACCGCGAGGGCAATCAACCCAGACCGTTTGGAGGTCTGGGGTCAAGATTTGTTGACCAATTGAAGGTACTTTTACACCAATTTACATTGCAATTAAATATTGATATAATCATCAACTCAATTTGTTCAACCTTGATGAATTTCCACTAGAATCCAAAAATTTGATGGGCAAACGGTCTCAAGACCGTTTGGAACTCATACAAACGGTCTCAAGACCGAGAGGATAATCACCCAAGACCGTTTGAAGGTCTAGGGTTAAGTATTTTGACCAATTGAGGACCCAATTGCAAATAAGTTATCAATTGATTAAAATACTGATTTAGTAACCCAATCATGGTTCAACCCCTATCAAATCACCTTAGACTTTGATAAAATCTTGGGCAAACGGTCTCAAGACCATGTGGGGTCCACCCACATGACTTCAAGACCGTTTGGGCCAAGTTTGGGCCCAATTGGAGCTCAATTGAAGAGTTCAACCTTGTGTTGATGCACATTGTTGAGTGTTGATGGGTGAACATTGATAGACCCTAATTGAATCGATTTCAATCCTACTTGGTCAACAATTGAGGGTCAATTGGTTGACCAATTGGTCAAGAATAATCTTGATTAACCCAATCCATAAGTGGTCAACATAGATTGGACCTTTTGAAGGCTTCAACATCGTTTGACATTAGTGGTTGCACCTTTGAGCCTTGTTGAAGGACCAAGTGGCTGAGACCATGAGAGCCTCGCGGTCTCAAGACCGAGAGAGGGCTCGCGGTCTCAAGACCGTGAGGGGGCTCGCGGTCTCAAGACCGAGAGAGGGCTCGCGGTCTCAAGACCGTGAGGGGGCTCACGGTCTCAAGACCGAGAGGAGGCTCGCGGTCTCAAGACCGCAAAGGGCCTCGCGGTCCTGAGGTCAAACTAGCCAAACGGTCAACACCTCTTCGCGGCCTCAACATTAACTTGAACCAATGAAAGGCTTCGCGGTCTTGAACCCCTTGATGAGGCTCGCGGTCTTGAAGACTAAGGGGGCTCGCGGTCTTGGAGTTAGAAGGAGGCTCGCGGTCTTGGAAAGTCAAAGTGGGCAAACGGTCAACACTTTCAACCGATCTCAATTCAATTGATGATTAATGATTGAAATCAATCAATGTGATTCAAGGTTGACTTCATTAAATCAAATGATGATATAAATGGTTCAATGTTGCCCTAATTAAACCCTAATGACAACCTAGGATATTAAGGGGTTATTTGACTAAGGTTTTGACCATAATGATGATCAATGGGGTGAATTACCAATATACCCCTAAAAGGTCAATTGAGTTATACCTTGCTCAATTCAAACCCTAATTACATGAGAATGATGTTTTTAGTCATAATGACTCTATCTAACCTGATATAGTCTAATGTTATCATCAACCATTAGTATGATGAAAGAGAAAGTACTTCTAGAGAGAGAAAGTACCCTAGAGAGAGAAAGTAACTCTAATCACATAATGGTGATGTTTTTGGCTATATTAGCCTATGATGACTCAATCCAACCTGTTTTAGAGTGATGTTGACATCACCTAACATTATGATGAGAGAGAAAGTACTTCTAGAGAGAGAAAGTACTTCTAGAGAGAGAAAGTACCCTTTTTAAGTGGAAACTCAAGTGAAGCATCTCCAATGCACATAAGTGAGCATAATTAGGGTATGGTCCACCTGTGTGAGGTCATAGAAACCCTAATTATGATAAATGATGAACCTTTAACTAATCCAAGAGCATCAATGAAGATGTTACTCATACATGATGATGTTATGAATTTAATTCACTTTGATGTGAATAGTAAACCCTAATTCAAGGGTGATGACATGTAATGTGAATAGTAAACCCTAATTCAAGGGTAATGGCATGCTTTTGAGTATTAAACTCTATTTGATATGAATTAGAGATTTAACTCTTATGACAAGAGTAGGAAGTACATTCCTTATTGTTGTGTTATCTTTATCAGATGTATTTACCATGCAGGTTCTGATAAGAAGGTAATCATATCCAGGTATGGATGTTGATGTTATATTCATTAAAGGCATGTTGTTAGCCTTATGAAAAAGTAAAGTAATCTGATGCCTTGCCAGTGGAATCCTATGTTGATAATGGGCTATGAGAGTCATGAATACCATCAAGGTCATGCCTTAGAGATGACTTGTGATGAGGATAATGAGAAATAATGATTGATATGAGTTAGGCCTGTTACATTTAGTATTCTTCTTTTATAGCTGCTATGCTACTGTTATTGTTTGAAGAACAATGTATGCTGTTAAAGAATACTGAATGTACCTAACTAATCAAGTATAATGTAGAGCCCTGATCATAGATCCATCATTGTCAGAAATTAAGTGATGGTGAAACAGGTTTTCCTTAGGGAACTCCTGGAGCACATACTTTTGAGTATGTGGGGTACATGGATGTGTAGAACCTTACATCCTAGTGTAGGAAAGTGATGTAGATGTGGAATCCATCCATCCTTCACTATAGTTCCATACCGTATCAGTGGTAGGTAAACATGAAACCTCCTGATGATGAAGAAAGCACAGATATCCGTATCAGTGGTAGGTAAATATAAAACCTCCTGATGACGAAGAGAGTACAGAATGCCACTGTAACTCTAGAATAGCGAAGGACCAGTTTACCCTGGTGAGCTATAGTAGTAGAGACACGAGATGTCCTACAAGTGATCCTCTTACTGACTGAGGAAGGTGAAGGTCATGAGAATCCGGCTCTCTTAATGACCTATGTATGATACTGATGCGGCTTCTCAGCGATCAGTTGGAGTATGAGTGGTAAGCCTCATCTCCACAGGGCATAATGTTGTTTGTAAAACATAATCAACCATGTAGTATAACTTGTTAGAGATGACTCCAAGTTAGTTGGTTGATGTTACATTGCAATAATGTTTCTATTCTCCATATCTCCTAAATTTGTAGAGATTTTGTTATACTTGCAATTGTTATAGAATGATTTGAAGGCTTTACTGTTTAAGATTTTCTTTGATGTTATATAAAGCTTCTGGCGAAGAGTTATAACTCTCGCTGGGACAATTATGTATAATTGTCTCACCCCGTAGGCTTCAACTTTTTAGGTGGACGTCGGAGACGAAGGAACCAGCCTACAGGTGACCAGTCTCAGCAGCAGCAGCACCAGGGGCAGCAGTAATCTCAGGTGGAGATTTGTCCTGCCATGTGGTGTAGTTAGAGTCAGTCCTATGTGTCCTCTGTACTCTCAGGTCTTGGAGTCTTGTGTTATGTGATCTTGAGATTTTGTATCTTGATGTATATAATTACTCAAGAAGTAATTATCCTGAGATGTAAACAGTTACCTCTCTTTATGAAAGGAGTTTTTATGGATACAAGTCTTATCTCGAAAAGTTTTAATTCCCCGTGATTTTTGTCTTCCGCTGATTACCGATTCACTTCCGCTAAGTTTTTAATCGTGTTTATGTCATGGTTTGGAGATCAGACCCCACACCAGAGGACACTCATGCAAGCTACCACCTCATCGGTCTACTTTTCCGAACCACCCCTAACGAGATATTTCCCAACGAGCTAGAAAGACTGACGGAGTACTAACCAACAAAGAATCGGTGCCTAATGGTAATCTATCAGACATATCCCTTTCCGATGAAGATATGCAAGCAATGCCAGATGGCTTCTTTATGCTCAGTGGGCCAACGAGAGTATTGAATCCAAACACCATCGATACATGGAAAATAAAGATCGGCAAACCCATTGTATTCTTGTCTCCTAATTATTCGCCTCTAGGCCTTGCATCCAGATGGGTCTCCTACTGATAACAGTTTATAGACAATGTTTCTGATCCCACCAAAACCGCTCTACACAACAACTAATGAGACCTCTGATCCATACTTTGTAGACTATAAATACCTAACCCCTTCCTCCATTGAACGTGATTGCCTTCACTCCATCACAAAAAAAGGTTTTTTTTTCATGCCTAGACCGAGGAAGATGATACCATTGACCACATCCAACGAAACATTTGTTGTGTTCTCGCTTTGCCTTCATTCCATTCTATGTCCATGAATGTGCTTATATTTTCATTGACACCTCTTCCCTTTCACCTTATATTCCTTCCCTAATGGATTAGAATGAAGAAGTGAATAAATAAAGAAGGAACAATGCCATCGACGCCTACTCCAGTGTCCTCCTCCTTTTTTGGCTGAATCATCCTCTTCATTGGGTAGAAGACAACTGGTATACCAATTCGTGACTCCTCTTCCCAACAAGATAGTAGCTGATCCTTCCTTCTCCCTTGTCTTGTTTATTTTTTCCATAAGGAGGGAGTAGTCCTTCTGGTTGGTCTGCGGGGATTAGCCCCACTACACACTCATACATGTTCATTTTTTATGTTCCATGGTTTGTATATAACTCTTTCAATTCACTATTACTATTTAATGATGTTTTGTGGATCCATCTCCCACTTTGCATGATCTATTTTATTTCTATGTTGTGAGAAATTTAATGCTTAGGTTTTGAATATTGATTACCTTGATTGATACCAAGATGAGAACTACCGAGGGGATGTCTCTAGAGCAGTAGATAAATGGCCTGTGAGTAACGAGACATCAAGATCACATAGATGACTACATGATTTTCCACACCTAACATGTGAAATCTTACTTTCCTTCATTTGTATTGTTTTATAAAGATTGGATATGTTATGGATGTGTTTGTGTGTGTAGAAGTGGTGAAACATGACTCCACCTCAATGACCTCCATCATTAATATAATACCAATTTTAATCTTGTACATTTACTTTCCTTTGCAATTCATTTAACTCAACACAATAAACTCTTGGCTCTAAATACTAGTCTTGAATTCCTTTATAATTCATTTAACTCAACACAATAAACTCTTGGCTCTAAATACTAGTCTTTCTTCAATTGGATACAAACTAGCAAGGTTGTTAAAAACATTGTCTCATGGGGTTTGATCCTTAACTATAATGTGACAAGACCCTTTCTCTTGAGAGTGGTATTATTTCACATTGTTTTGGTAAAAAGTTTGGGAATTCATCCCTAGGTGATTTTGTCAGTTTCATAAAATCCACGTCACCCTTACAAATTATTTATCCAATATCAGTGTTGCCAATAGGATCACAAGATAATTAATATGGGACTCTAGAGTTTAAAAGATACATTTCATATCCAAAAAAATTCTTATTAGCATTTTTAGTTCGTTACTTACAAGATGGAGTTTACTACTTTCCGCATAGGTCAATAATTTTTTGCATGATTATCTCTTATTGCATGGGAAAAACCTTCTTTTACGATCAAAAAAATCATTGATCACCATGAACAGAAGATAGAACAATGTACTCTTGAGAAGTTGAGGTAAGATTTTCATTACAAACAAGCTCATTGGGTAGAGAATGTGGAGGATGAATCCAATCAAGTGCATGAACCCAAAAATATCAACCAGCTAAAGATCCCCATCTCACTTGATGTGAGAACACACATGGTTTTTCTTACATGTTGGCTCTAGTTTATCAGATGAGAGATCATTTTGAGTATAACCAGCTAGCTATACCAGTTCAACTTAATCATTTTGCACCATAAAAATACCTCAATAAGACTACCATGAAAGAATCAAGTCATTTAATACATCTTATAACTATGATTATCACCAAAACAACAAAAAAATCATCTTGTCAGTTCCTTTCTCTAGATCCAAGATAATGTTGCACATTACTATTTTTACTTATAGTGAAATTCTTATAAGCATATTCACTTCATACTACATGATTATTTAGTTTTATCCCATTCTTGCATGCTATATATAGGAAAAAAATACTTGAGTGTTGATTTAGATGTGTATAGTGTTACAAACCATATATAGTAGCATTGCCATCTTTGTTGTACAATTACCATGCTTCTTCATGTATTTTCATGAGCTAATAGTTTTTTAAGATGGATCTTGTCAACTATCAATGTCATCATCATTGCATGGTTCATGCAACATTCTCAATATAAATAACATTATTGTTTGATCCAAAATTTGGCTCTTATGTTTATCATTTTGAGATTTTATGGATATTCGTTATGATTTATTTATCTACTATGTTATACTTTTATATTTTGGTATCATTCATATCAAATGTGGAAATTTCTTTGAAAATAAACGAATGAATTGACAAACTATGATCTTAATAAACATTTATTAATTTGAGTATCTTTGTTTATTTCTAAATTTTATTTGGATCATAATGTATGTATCATTTGGAGCCTTATCATTATTTTTAACAAATATTATATCTTGTTATACATTCAACTTCTACCCTATATGCTTGTTTCATTTATTAGAAGAGGTCACATCAAGCAAGAAACAAATTAGGCCTTACTTTTTCACCACCATGAATTTTTTATCTTCACAAAGGATGAGAAAGAAGCTACTAAAGAATAAAATTATTTGATTCATATTCATATTTATCTAGTAATTTCCCATGATTGTAATTTTCATGAGTTTAGCTCTCTAACAAAAAATGGATATCTTGCTAATTTGTGATTTAGAGAAAGCATTTTATTGGAATAACGTTTTGTGTATCAACCTAAGATAAATTACATTGTGCACCTATTTGGTTGAACTCACTAACATATCATCAGGGATCATCTGTTTTCCTTATTTAAAAATTCAAAAGGACATGGTATGATATCTGAAACTATTTACATACAATTTAACATGAATTACTTTTTTATTTGGGAATCAAGGTACTTATATATTTGTCCTAAATTGTAATTACATGATGCTACATGTTGGTGAAATTCATTACATGGACCAAATTCATGTTGGCTAGAGAAAAAATGATTACAATTTTAAAAGAAAACTAGAAGGAGAAGTTGGAAACATGTGTATCTTGTGTTAAATACATGAGCAATCTCAGTAGCTGATCAACTTCTTGATTAGCATGACAAGGTATCTGGAAAATCTTCACCATCCCATCTCCAGTCAATAGTTCTTTAATCAATGAAAGCCATGCATGTAACACAAGAAAATAATCTGATGAAGTAAGGATATTGCATCTACGCATTATTCGATTCAACGATATTGCAATTCCAATTGTTAGTCATTGCATGTTGTAAAGATAGCCATATTTCTGCAGTGTCAACAATCTGTACACAAGATATTGACACTATATTTGTCTTTCTAAATGCCAAGATCCATCATGGAGATGTACAACTGATTCCAGTGTAAGCATTTCCTCCTTTGATTGAAATTTTTGTATTTATTTTCAATCATTTTCAAGGAGGATGAACCCAATGAATATGTGTAGTATCGTATGAAACATTTAACATAGTATGATATAACCCATTTGTATTAGTCATTCGAGACCAAGACAATTCAATATAGTGTGGTTGTTCCCAAATGCTTCTGAAAATCTGGTTGGTACTCACATGAGATTTAGAGAAAATATTTTAATTCTTAGTCTTCCATATCTCAAATCATGTTATGATGAATACTCAACATAGCTTTTTGTTGAGTAAATATATTTGGTCATCCAATAATTGAAGTGATTTAAGAAAAAGTCAAGATTGTGTTGTAAATTAAATGTTTTACCATACAAATTTTTACCTTGGACAATCATGGAGCATGTGAAGAGTATCTTCTTATAGATGTTGACATAAATATAAAGATGCATTATCCATAAAGTGTCTCTGACGACATCTAAAATTCATCCAAAACACATGCTGGACCACTAGTCAAATGAAAGTATGATATTTAGTAGGTAAATTTAGTTTGTATCCCAAGGCTAGTTTTAGTTCTAGTGACATCATGAGAATAACTTGTAGGTAGACTGAGTTGTAAATCTACCAGTTTTATTTAAGTTTTATGACCTATCATCATCCACATGGTTAGTTGTAGGTATAGGGATAGTTAAAATCTTGTTTGCAATATTAGATGGTAGGAATTGATGCATATATCTTAAGTCCCAGTTTCAAGAATCAATAATCATATAGGAAAATTTCAAATCAATTAAATTTGGTGGCATGCTAGTGATTATCTTTGAGATAAGACTAGCTTCACCTGAGATCCATTTATCATACCAAACTAAAATATTTTCTCTGTTAGTCAAAATGATAGTTTTTTTAGTTGTATTTTGTTTAAGAAAAGAAACCATCTCCAGAAAACTTTGCTACAACTTGTAGGTGATCAAGGGAAATGATTATATTTGTGTATAAGTTCATGTACCTAGATTAAACAATTGTTTGTTAGAAACTTCTAAGATTCCATGAGAATGGAAAAATTCCAGTGATGCATTATAGAAATACCCATACCACCTTGTTCCTTAGTGGCCTTAGTTTCTTTCCAGGACACTAAACATAGCTGTGTTTGTGAGGGCTTCATCTACAAATGAATTGTCTCAACATTTCGTCAAGTCTCTTACATACACCTATTGATAGAACACTTATTTGCATGGTATAAGATGAAACTGAACTCATAATGGATTTCATGATGAAAAAACTTGGAAGATTGAGAGTATGAGTTGTCCATCCTATGATTTTTGATTGTACTTTCTTTGTTATTTTTGAATAAATCAACTTACTAAATTTACCATAGATAAAAGGTACACCAAGGTGTTTTCCCAACTTTGAGACTTATATCATACTAGTCATTAAACATATTGAATTCTTGGTAGCTGATTGTACTGAAGTAGAGAAGAAGATGACACTCTTTTTAGTAGAAATAGTCTAGCATGATGCCTCCTCAAAAATTTTGAAACCGTTTAGGATGGAGAGAATATTTGCATATTTTAATTTTGCAAAAAGTATTATATCATCAACAAATGCAATATGTGAGATAGAGGGAACTTCTTGACAAATTTTGATTGGTTTCCATAGCACAAAAGAAACATATGAATCAATTAATTGGATAAGTCAATTTAGGAACATTACAAATATGTAAGGTAACAAGGGGGTCCTCCTGACACATACCTTTATTAGATGAAAGAATTAAGTCTCTCACGATCCCATAAGATGTTGATTCAACTGCCTATGGGATAGTTCATTTTGTAATTGATAATGTTTGGAGGGAAACCAACATGAGTTATTGTATCTAAAGCACATTCCCATGACATATTATCATAGGCCTTTGAAAAATTGATTTTGATTGCCATGTAAGTTGTTGAAAGAGGATGATACATATTATGAATCAGTTTGTGACCAAGATATTACTATTTTTTATGTTTTTTCCTAGAATAAAAGCACTTTGAAAAGGATGCATCCATTTTGGAATGTAAAGTTTCATCAGTTCTACAATAATGTTTGATATAAATTTGAGACTGGAATTATTCAAAGAGATTGAGAGGAGTTGAGAACAAAATGTAATATTTTCAATTTTAGCCAATAGAACTATATGCACATTGCACACTTTAGAGGATATAGGTAGGAAAGCAATGCACTTTTCATAGTTTATAGGATGGATCATTTAACAATATTCCAATTTTGAAGAATGAACTCTACAATTTTAGGCATAAGAACTTCTTGTTCAGATTGATAACTATGTAAAAAAGATAAAACAATAGTAGGGATTGAACCAAAACGTGTAGGTATTTTATCCATTTGAAGATGAGCAGGGAAAGTAGAAGTCTAAAATTGAGTTTTGAAGTGTCGCAGGACTAGGATTTTTAAAGTATGTGGATTAGTTATCCACGTAACCTATTAATCTTATGTTTCATGAATGTGTGACAAAAAAAAAGAATTGTTAGCACCTTCTCAGAGACATGTTAAGTGATTGCGTTGTTTGAGATTTTTTGCGTCATTATCTAATAAGGACCCTTAATATCATTGATAATCCATACATAATAATTAAAAATCAAATGAATACGACTAAGAAATATATTGTTGTAAATGTTCACTATCTTTTAATAGATAATATTTTGTTTTCTAAGTATCTTGACTAGAATTGCAATCCCATGCAATAATATGATTATGTAATTGATAAATGGAAAATGTAAAACATTGATGAAAAATCCATTTATCCCTAAGTAACTCCTTACACAAATGATTGAGATACCATAATAAAGAACATGTTCTAAAGATATTGTGATAGGTTTGCCTCTTTCTATTCTGAAAAAATATAGGGTTGTCATTCGAGCACATTTGTGGAAAATTTCTAACAACTGCTTCGTAATCGGATTGCATCCATAGAGAGTTTACTAGGACTCGATCAAGAAGAAGATCATGTAAAGAACCATGTTTTATGTTAATGGACTTCCTAAACAACCACAATATAAGAGATCGGCTTATAGTATATTGTTTTGAAAAGTAGACACTTAAGTGTGATTGAATCTTTATGTTAATGGACTTCCTTGTTTCTTGAATGTGTGTATCATAGATTTAAAGTCTCCATTCACATCCTAGGGCTTGTTGATATGTTGATGTAATCCCAACAGGTGTTTTCAGAAAAGAGAACATAATAGGATTTGGATGCGCATACACAACTATTAAGAAACACTCTTCATTTACACAACAATGTAAAAATTGACGGTGACACTCAATAATCCATATACTACATAGGTGAGGTTGCCAAAGTAGTTAGATGCCACCTGAGAACCCTATGACCTCTATTCTATGAGATGTGATATATCCAGTTTCCTTCAATGACCATCCTACTATGAATTAGATATTCTAGGTTCCAAAATAGCCAGAATAGGTGGATGTATGTAGACAACATGTCCTTGACACAATTTACAAATTGTCATGTACAATTCTATGGATATTCTAGGATATAGTGCTTATCACGACTGGCATTAAGAGGACTCAGTGTCATCTTCCTCTACTGTCATTGATAATTCATCATTCTTCCTAGTCAAAATTCTTGTCTGGTAAGGAAGAAATTTCATTTTATCACTTGAACTTGTTGTTTCTCGACCACGTTTCTCCAAGAATGTTGGAGATTGGATTGGAGAGGGATCCTCTAAAGGTTTTGGTATTTCAGTTCTAGTAATAGTGGATTGTTCAATCGTGGAATGTGTGATGACTTGGTCTCCTTCTGCCCATATCTATGTGTATAGAATAAGGCAAAGGATTAGACAGTATAGCACTATTTTTGTCATGAGTTACCCACTCTATGCTTAGATTTTGAGTAAAAGTATCCTTCTTGTGATCATCATAAACAAGATAGTTTGCAATTGTAATAGCTTGATCTTCCAATGGACTTCATTGTGGTTCGTTTCTCTTAGCCTGATCTTCCAGTGGGCTTCGTTGTGGTTCTTTTCTCTTTATGGTTCATACTTCAGGTACATTTTTTGAAGTCTTGGTAATATATAGTAGAAAAGTATCTTCTAACTTAACTTACTGATGTAAGATAAACATTTAATGCTACAAACTTGTTTTCACTTTGATGATTGTTCTGGTTTGTTCTTAGGCAATGTTGTTGATTTTGAGAAATATGATTTTTTTTTCTATACTACGGTTACCAACATTATTCATTCTCCACCCAACACATGTCCACATACTCTGATGGTTGTGACGGCTTATCAATTTCCTCTAGATCCTTCTATGTACCACAAGATAAGTTGTCGTGTCCCATGATACCAAACATTGACCAAATGGATGGAAGGGATTTATAGTCAACATTGTATACCATACCATGGATAATAACTTCCAGCTTGCTTGGAACAAAAGTGATATTTTAATGTTGAATCTACTATGAGAACAATTCATAGTATCTTCATCAATTCAAACAAGTTTTCCAAGAACAATCTTGATCATGCCAAAACTATTGATTATAGAGATGAATAGGTAAATCGACAATTTTGGCCAAGGAGACAATTTGAGAAGGCAAACCGGTTGTTGGAACAAACTCTACAGAGCAATGACTAACTACTTGACAACATCCAAAAATTGACTAGGTACCACATGTTATGGCATTGAGATAGTCCCTTTCACAAGTTTACTGAACAACATAACGGTTCATGCTTAGTTCATGTAACTTCGATTCAGAAGTTGGTTTCAAGAGAAGGTGTAAACAATCTCAAAGTGTTAGGTAGCCAATCATCTTTCTAAAAAATTTTAACAATTATTGCAAACCAAAATGGTATATGAAATATAGTATACACCTCTGGTGCTATGTATACTTATGAAAATCCCCTTTCATTGATGAGAGACACATCCTCAACATTAACTTCTTCTGGTATATCATCATCTATAATGGTAGGGTTTGTTCTTAGATTACCATTGGTTGTTTCACAGAATGAGATGGGAGGTTGAGTAACCACTAATGTTGATTCAGAAGAACCATCTCACTAGTGGTGTATCCATCAAAATCAATTATCTAAGACCTAATCACTAGAATTAGATTCTGAAGGTTGCATGTAGTTAGATTCCTCATATGAATTCCCATGCATATTACTAGAAGTTAGTTTATGCCCATGTTGTGTAGTAGATGATGGTTGGTGTCCATGCTTTCCAATGTCACACTTCAAAATCTTGGTTGTTCACTATCGTTGACATTAGGTATTGTAGATGCAGTTACCATCTCTTTATCTCCCATTGTAACATTTGCTTCCAAAGCACTGGATTGTTAGTCTCATATATGTCACCTTCACTATGTTATATATCTTCAAGCATGTTTTTCGTGGATTCCCCCATCCAACTCCTACCACCCCTACTGTGATTTTTGGCCCTACTACCAGAACCACCACGACCCCCCTGCACACAACCATCTTCTTCAGTCTCTGTGAAAACTCCATTTAATGTTGAAGAGCCTTTTTTCTACTTGTAATGTAAATTAGGGTTATGATTGAATGTATTTGTCAATACTAAATTTGGGAGATCATTAGAAAATGGAAATTTTTATAAAACTACTTTGATGATGATATATTATCTCCTATTGTTGGCACCATATGTTTGCTCACTCAATGAAAATTCATGATATTGTTCATTCTCTGTCTAACAATGGAATTAAATTCATATTTCCATATTTTTCACCTATTTAATCCACTCATTTTCACCTATTTTACCCAATTTGGTGGTTTCTATATAATAGATGTTCTTCCCTAGACTCAAGTGCAATTTACCCTTTTAAGAAAATATTAATATGATTTTTCAATGAATTGCCCAATTGGATTATCCTTGATAATATATTCGTTTTAAAATTTGAAAGATATCCAATTTCCTTTATCCTCACAAAATTTCTCATCTTTTTGCATTATAATGAAGGTAAATCCTAAATTATATTATATTTATCCTCTGTCATTATTTTATTGAATTTCATTGAAACCACACTTTTATTTGTTTGTTCTTCAGAAATATCTAGAGAATCAAAATAAAAAAACTAACCTTTATCTTTCCAGGGGATACCCGACAAATAACAACCATCTACAATGTGCAATGTGGTGGATCGATAAGATTTGTGAGCCTATCCACAACGACAGGTTAGTGTAATCAGCCTCCCTTCTAGACTATTCCATCAAGAGACTCCAAACCCTAATTCTACCCTATAAATAAACCCCCTTACCCATTGTATTCCAGGATCCTATTTTTATTCTCCTGCAAACAGAGATCAACTACCTCTGGTTTTATTTTCTTTCATGTTTTTTTCTTAGAGGATGCTTCCTCTAACACTCTAGTTTTTCTAATGTTATTAGGATCAATAAAGGTAATACTAACTTCCTATTTCACTTATCTCAAATTGTTTATACTTGATATTAACTACTCATAGCTATCTTAGTTCCCTCATATTTTCTTATCTACCTATCCGTTGGAAGTTTTCTGCTTTTATGTGATCTCATCATACTACATGACTTGATTCTTTTGAATAGAAATTGAATCTTTCTTCTAATTAGAATACTCTTGTATATTCTCCTCTTTTTCCCATGCATTGGTCCTAACTACTAGGGATGCATCTCTACCGTGGGAATCCTGAGGCAATTAGGACCCCACTATTGGTATATATGCCCATAGTACCAATCATATGATGATTTAGATGGCATATCTGGTAAATAATTTGATTTATAATAAAGGAAATCTTTCGATTTTTTCCATTTCAATTAGTTAGGAGATAATGATTAACATAAAAAATGTCTAAAGAATGACATTACTCAATGATGTATGTCTTCAGGTTGATTACTTGAATAATAAGATCATAGGGATGCTAAGAGTATGTAAAATTTTGTTATATCCCTAGTCGAATGTTATTGTGGAAGGTTGATAGACATCAATGACACATAAGACTAGAGTGTGTGTTGGTTGATGATAGAATTGCATTAGTCATGATAAGTGATATCAAACCAAACATATAGATACTTGCTAGAGAATAGTGTTTCAGACAGAACCACCTTCAGAGTGACACATGTAAACCATAATTGGTAGTGATAATCATCTCTTGTAGAGAAGGTGTTGATTGTGGTTTTTAGACCTAAAATCATTACACTTATTGCATATTGTTCAATATACTTTAACATCATCCAGTGTGACCTTGAATAAGGGTCACCACAAAGGTTATGGTTGGGCACATTTTGACACATGGGGATGACTGCGAGTGATGTAGATGGGATTTTTCCCTCCTGGAGTTTGATATCCAAGCCACTTGATAAGAGATACTGAGAAAATCATGTGCATGCACATGTAAATCAATATATGCTATTGATGTCTCATATATTTCAGACAGACTTCTCTAGTTAGATGAACATCGATTGAACATTGTGAGGAAGATGATTCCATGCCTCAAGTTCAATTTGGATATCAGTGAAAAAGGAATTAGACAATCACTATAACACCAATCATAGATTGTAGGTTGAAGTTGTTCTCCAAATTTCTAGATATATTACTTGGGTAGAAATGACACCAATGTAACTTGGATCCTATAGGGTTACACACATAGGATACACTTGAAATAGGAGTTCGTTCATGAATATGGTTTAAACTTGATTACTAATAGTTAGGTACTCAATTTAAACAACATTGGTTGAATATTAACTGACTGAACTATGAACTGACTAGTTCAAGTGTTGAACTAGTCATTTTAGAGTGTCAGATCAATTAAACCAACTTTGGCAATTCTGGGCCATGAACTGACTAGTTCAAGAAGTGAACCGATCGGTTTAGGACCATGAACCGACTGACTTAGCTTGTGAACTAAGCGGTTGGTGGATCAATTTGATTGATTCAAGGATTAGTATTGATGTCATCTTGTGCATGAAATCATATTTTAATAGCCAATACAATTGCGATTGGGAAACATGATGAAATGACCGATTCAAGGGTTGAAATGATTGGCTCACATGCCAACCGATTGGTTCACCTGTGCACTGACCATTTTTCCACTCATAGGATGCAAAAAATCATGAAATAACGGTCCCTTCCACTCCCACTCAGACTGAGAACCTTGATCCTAACCCTCCTATAAATAGAGGGTTATTGGGGGCTACTCAGACACAACTCAATTACCTCTGACAATTGTTTGTCTTCTCTGGTTGTGTTAACAAGAGAACCCAAGCAAGTTATACCTAATAAATGGAGGGATAACAAGGGAGAACAATTGTGGGAGAGAAAGTTGGTGCTAGTACACCAACAAGAGGGGACAACTCCTTCTTGTCAGTTTTACTAGAGAGAAGATATTTCCCGCTAGGAGGACAATGTCAAGCTATTGTTCATGGTTATCAACCAGGAGTTGTTGCTGGCATCGTCTAAGTGTATCTTGAATAAAATCACATACTACAATGAGGGAATAATTGTTGGACTTTCTCTAGACCAGGTATGACCTCATAAACCATCCTTCACAGTACATAATTATTCACACAATCGTCTATTAAATGGAAAAATGGCAAATAATTTTTTTGTTTCCGTTACCTATCTATTGCCATATTTCCCTACAGTGGTATTAGACCCACATCAATCTACTATGTTTTGATATTTAATCGATATGATCGTATTTTGGTTTACACCTTCTATATATTGCATACAATGTGTATATTTAAAATGATTAAATGTGCATATCTAATTAAAGACCACATATGATTCCAAATTTATATATATATATATATATATATATATATATATATATATATATATATATACACACACACAATATATATATATATGCAATTTACACGTGTCACCCTAAAATTGATTTTGATAGTGGATGTATAGCATGGTTATGTCCAATAACCCAAATTTTTGTGTGGTTTAATGGTTTATGTATTCCTATTTATATCTCGGTTTGTATATCAAGCCTCTACCTTCTTCTTCCCAAATTGACTATTAATGCATATTTTACAAAAATGCCTTAACAGAAGAGCGGGCAACAAATTGAGTTGCCAATCCTTTCTGAATGGCAAACCCTATAGACCTAAAAACAAAATTACTGGAAGTAGAAGGAGAAATCATAAGATTCCTATTTATTACATTTTGTAGGCGATGAAGAAGGGAAATAGCATCATCCGCAAGTACCCCAAAGATATCAAAAGCAAAAGGTAGGAAATGGTGATGATTTGCCACACATGCTGCGCCATGCTTATGGACCTTCTGTGCCGCAGCATTAGAGGCTGCCTGACCAGCTTTAAAACTTCTTGAAATGGTGCCTGACATAGGGGAAACTCCAGTAAGGTCTACACAAGTGTGTTTCCCATCATTCCAATCAAATAAAAGGATATCAGCTGGCTGTTGAGCATGAAGACCATCAGAACGCATACCGAGAAATGCCACGGGAGCTTCCTTCAGTACCTTTAATCCAACACGAGACGCAAGGTCAAATAAGACATCACATACAACATCATGATGGTACTTAAAACCAGGTCGTGAGCGACAATGGACAACATGATCACCAAAGGCGTCTAGTTCTGTAGAATTACAGAGTGGGCAATGTTCATCACCGGGGTACAAGGGGATCATGAGACGATATTGAAGGATAGATCGATATTCAATAGGAGACATAGACAAGCTGAAACCTTCAATAGGAACAGTAAGCAGGAAATCTTGTGCATGATCAACTTGTAGAGAAGAAAGAACCACATGTTGTCATGGAGATAAGCCATTATCCATAAATTGTTGAAAGATTGTCCTATAGTACGTGTCAGCCAAAATATACTGGGTCTTTGGAGTGGCAGAAGGCGTACCTGACAACTTTGACCAAATGAAATAAGGTAGTGTAGTACACAAGGCAGCATGTGTAGAGTCAAAAGAAAACCCCATAGGCATTGTACCACACCCTCGCAAAATATGATTTTGAAGCTCTTGGGTGTGGATCCGCGAAGCAACATAAGCAAATTTGCAGACATCATGGCACGAAAAAATGCCCAACCCTCCGAGATGCATAGGAAGTGTGGCCAAGCGCCATTGTAGATCACCAAATTCTGTCCATCACCAACCACAATCCGTTCTAGACAACGGCGGAGACCATGATCAAAATCATCCAAGACAGATACAATAGAAGAAGGCGGCATAGTTCTGAGGCCAAACAACAACTTGGGCATCCCAACACAAGACCGAAGAAGAAGTAGTTCGCATTGTGGATCCTAAAGTAAAGCTAGCCGATCCATAATAGAAAGAGATTTGGTCACATGTTTTTTGAGAAGCTCTACAGGGAAAAAAGGGTCTATAGAGACGGGACTGCCTAAAATCTTCACCCCATGCTCTGTCTGAGAAATATCAAAAGGAAATAAGCTTGAATCAGGTTCTCGTCTTGGGTCAATAGAAGGCCAAACGATTTCCGTCTTTTTTGTATTGAGATGAAGAACGAGGAGTGGGCCTCTCTCAGATGAGACGAAGAGCTTTAGAAACTTCAGCAGTATCCCCAATTAAAGTACCATCATCACGATAGAAAGAAAGTAGGTCAAGGTGGCATTCATCCTTCACCTGTAAAATAAGAGAATGTAGAGCCTAGGAAAAAAGAAGAGGGCCCAAAGGGTCACCTTGTTGAACACCAACAGATGAAAATAAAGGTTCATTTTGATCCATATATAGGGGAGCAGGGGAGCTATAACAGAACTCAACCCACCGTGCAATAGAAGGACAGTGAAGGAGAACCTCACGAAATATGGTAGATCTATCAACCATGTTGAAGGCATTGCTGAAGTCAACAAGGGCGAAATATAAAAGTATTACTCTTTCCTTCCTATGCTCTCCTCAAATGTAACTCGAGGTTTCTCATTGCCATGTAATAAGTTTAATAGCATTAGGATAGTTTTTAATTTCTTATTATGAAGAAGATGACGCTCTGCACCAAACACACCAACTGTCTTAAAGACAAGCCGACCATTTAGAGGGTCGAGGAGGATAGAAGACATGAGAATACAAAGCGATCAGTTGGACACCCAACCGATCATTTGGAGGTGTCCAAACATCAATTAGATAGGAGGCCATACAATCATTCAGACGACCAACCGACTGAATAAGAGATGAGCCAGTCAGTTTAAGGGTTGAACAGATCAACTCGGATTGTCTCAAGCACATATCTACGCCAGCAACAGATTCATGCATATGATGTAGACCTAGGTGGTAGTAATTCGTTGTGGCTCCAAGAACTACAATAGTATGACCATACATCTTTAATATTTTATATTGCATATTTACGTTTGTGGGATATAGCATGTATATGATACGTACTATAGTATGTGGTGATTGGATATGTATATTTATATATATTTATAAATATATAAGATCCTTCAATCCAACATATTAAGTCTAAGATGCTTTCCATTAGAAACACACATGAAAATCTTGATCGATTATGCATGGGCATGCCAAGAATGGTACACTATCCATCTCATGGAAGTGTGATGGTAGTTATGCAGGCCTGCCAAGCGTGGTGCATTTCTATCATATTGGCTCTTCAGTCAGGCTTAACTGGGTGTCCTTAATGAGATTAAGCACCTAGAAGCATGCATATGACTATGGAAAAGTGTTGCAAATACCATCTATCTAAGAATTGCATGAGATGCAAATGCATAGGATGCCTACCTTAATGATTGATTATGGATGTTGTCGTTGTCTAGGTAACAACTCAATTGTTCTCATCTTGGCTCATAGAAGTTTGTGTGATGCAATCTTCCAAATTGATAATTGAAGGTTATCAATTTGAAAAAAATAATGAGATTGATAGTTAATTGAAAGGCCTAATTATTCATCACCAAAATTTATTCAAATCAAATAAAAAACATTTTAACAAAATTGAAAATTTCTCTTGTAGAATCAAATGGCAACATAAACATTTTTTCTCTACTACCAGTCCTTCTGAAGGACAAGTTAAATGGGATTAACTTCCATGAATGGTTGAGGATGCTGAGAATTGTTCTTACACATGAGCATAAGATCTATGTCTAAGAGATTCCAAAGCAAGTTGAACCTCTTATGAATGTAGCTAAGGCTGATAGGGAATCCTATAATGAGAACACTAAATATGTCGTCGATATCAAATGCCTAATATTGTATTCCATGAACTATGAGTTGCAAAGACATCATGAGAACATGGATGTTATTGAGATGGTCACACATCTTAAGAACATGTTCGAAGATCAGGAAGGAAAGGAGAGAATGATGTCTCCAAGGCATTGTTCAAATATAACATTATAGAAGGAGATCCAGTAGGTCCTCATGTGCTAAAGCTCATTGGGTATGTGTAGAACCTTTTTAGACTGGGATTCCCCTTGGGTCAAGAGTTGGCCACTGATGTGATTATACAGTCTCTACCAGAGTCATACAGTCAGTTTTTTATGAAATAAAACATCAATGTATTTGACAAGCCATTGACAAAGTTATTTGGCATGATGATAACAACTGAGGCCGGCACACATGAAGAAAGACAAACCCAAGTCTGTGATGATGATCAACAAACCAAAGGGGAAGTCTAAAGGCAAAGGAAAAGCAAAGAAGAGTTCTAAAGATGGCCAGAAGTCCAAATCTTCAACACTCAAGGCAACGGGAGGAGTGAATAAGGGAGGCAATTGTCACCACTATCACTAGCTTGGAGTTTTGAAGAGGAATTGCCATCTCTACTTGGAGGAACTAAAGAATAAGGAGGAGGGTATATAGATCTCCACTTTAGGTATATGTTTTATAAGATAAATATAATTACTTGTTCATCTTAGTTACGTGATACCATATGTAGATCTGACATATGTTTGAATATGCAAGATTTGATAAGAAGTAAGCCTTTACAAAAGGGCAAGGATGGACTGTGCGGAGCAAGAGCTGCTGCAACTTCAGCCTAAATTTAGAATTTATATTACCCTACAAGGGATGTAATAGAGTTCATGAAGTCCTTCTTCATTTATTCCAATAATAGAAACATTTTTCTTTCGAAATATTTTATGGACAAGGATGATTATGAATAAAGAGTAGTTAATATTCTATTTCAAAGATATAATCTTGTATGTCAATGTCCAAATATATTTTATGATATTTGTTTGAAGGATCCAAAATTAATATTTATAACATAAATACCAAAATGATTAAAACTTGATATCACAAACAAGGAATACCTATAGCATAGTCATCTAAAGCACATAGATGAGAAATGTAAATCTATAATTGTTAATGATGTTTATCTAGACTCTTTTGGTTATTGAACCAATAAGAGACCTGCAAATCTTCTTTATGTGCAACATGACACCACACCTCTCACTAGATGTAGTGGGAGAACAAGAATTCTTTTAGGACTTGTACATACTGATGTATGTAGACCTTCAAAATAAATGGTCGAGGTAGTTATTTGTACCTCATTATATTTATAGATGATCTCAATAGATATGGTGATTTGTATTTAGTGAAATACAAACATGAATATCTTGAAGTTTTCTAGAATATCATGAATGAAGTACATAAATAACTTTGATAAAAGTATTAAGAAACTTTGATATGATCAATGTTGAAATTCTTTCAATCAATAGTTTGATGACCTTCTGGACAGACTGTGATAGTGTATCACAATGAACTTCACTTGAAACATGACAATGTATCAGAAAGAAAGAATCACATAATGATAGTCATTATGTGATTATAATTTAATCTAATCTTCTAATTTCCTTTTAGGTGCATGCTTTACAATAAACTGACATAGCGTCTAAAATGGTTTTAAAGACGCCATATGAGATATGGTTTGGGAAATGTCCCAATATGTCTTAAGGATTAAAACTTATACAAGAAAATAGTTTCTTGAAAAGATTTAATCACATAAATTTTAGTGTGTTGAACATTACTTATCTCAATCCTTAGCTACTAGGATAGCTGAATTCCAAAAGAATCAGTGGGAGTAAAATAGAACTCAAAAAGATGGAGATCAATAAGAAAACATTGAACCTAAGGAGGTACAATGGGAACTAGGAGAATCAAAAATTGTTGTGGAGTCTCAAGTTCCTTATGTAATACAAAACTCATAGTTCTAGTATACCAAGCCACGAGCTTATAGGATTATCACATCTTATAACTCAAAAAGGCGGTGAGTTGGTCATAAGATGATGACCCAACCACCTATCTAGAAAGTACTGAGGGACCAAAGTCTGAGAAATGGCTTGAGGCCATTATATCCAAAATGGAGTCCACATACACCAACAAGGCATGACCTTGATGGTAGTGCCTAAAGGGGTAAAACCCATAGGGTGCAGTTGGATTTTCAAGAGGAATATCGACGTGGATAACCTAAAAGGAAATATTGGTTGTAATTTTTTTCAAACAAGTTCAAAGTGTTGAACTCGATGAAATTCCTTCACCATTTGTCATTCTTACTATTTCTACTTTACAAGAATATGAGAATTAATATATGAATATTAAAACGACATTCCTTAATAGGAATATTTGAGAGGATGTGTATGTGAAACAACCAGAAGGTTTCATAACTCCATTAATGCAAATAAAGTCTATAAGCTACAAAGATAAATCTAGAGGTTGAAACAAGAATCTCAGAGCTAGAATATTTAATTTGACAAGATAGTCAAAGAGTTTGAATTTAGTCAAAATAAAGATGAAAAATGTGATTACAAAAGGGTTAGTGGGAGTATATAAATATTTCACATGTTGATGGGTAATAACATCTCAATACTATAAGCATTGGCATGGAAATCACCTTCTATAAGAAAGATTCAGGTGAAACATCCTATGTGATAGGAATTGAGATCTATAGAGAACGTTTTGATAAGGTTCATGACCTAAATATGAACAATTATATTGGCAATATGTTGAAAGGGTTCAGCATGAAGGATTCAATGAGATAGAATTTTTCCATAGTACCTGGGATTAGTCTCTCAAGTACCCTATATACCAACTCTTATGAAGAATGGGAAAAAATGAGTAAAATGCTATATACACTATCTATTGGATTTATGATGTATGATATATAATGTACTCATCCCATTATCTTGTATGTATTGGACATGAAAAATGATTTTAGTCAGATTCCAATGAAGGTCATTGGAATGCCAAAAGAACATCCATTAGTACTTGAGAAGAACTTAGGATCAGTTCCTAAATTATGGAAATAAGGAAAAGCTCAATATAAAGAGTTACATCGATGCTAAGCATCTTTACAATCACAATATACAATTTCTATTTGACCATATAACTTAAAGTTGTAAGTTGGAAAAGTTCGAAACTGCAAACCATTATTTATATTCTACAATAGAAACCAAGTATCATGGTGTTATGAACACAAGAGTGGATATTGTATGGATCTAGAAGTTCATACATATGAACTTATAAATGGTCCAACCATTGATGACAAAGTTGAAATACTAGGACAACAATGGAGATACTAGTTATGCAAGGAATATCAGATATCAAACTATAACAATTCCATTTCATATTAAATGTTGTATAGTGAAGAGATGTGAAACATATAATATACCGACTAAAGGAAAAATATTGATAATCCAGTGGATTAGCACTTACGCAGTTGAAACATGATGGATATGTTTAGGTCACTAAGAATAAGATTCATGTGTGATTGTCTCTAAGTGCAAGTGAGATTCTATTGGTATGTATGTGCATAGATTCAATCATATGATACTGAGATGGCATATCTTCTAAACAGTTTGATTAATAATAAAGTAAAGCTTCCAATTTGTTATGATTCAATTAGTTATGATATAGTCATGAAACATAATAAATGTCTAAAGAATGACATTACTTAATGACGTATATTTTTAGGTTGATGGCCTGAACAATGAGATCATAAGGATGCTAAGAGTATGTACATTCTTGTTATGTCCCTAGTTAGATGTTATTGTGGAAGGTTGATAGACAACAATGACACATAAGACTAGAGTGTGTGTTGGTTGATGATAGAATCTCATTAGTCATGATATGTGATATCAAACCAAACACATAGATACTTGTTGAAGAATAGTGTATTGGACAGACTCACTTTGAGAGTAACACATGGAAACCATAATTGGTTCTCATAATAATCTCTCATATTGAAGGTGGTGATTTTGGTTCTTAGACCTAAAATCACTACACTCATCACATGTTATTCCATATACTTTAACATCTTCCATCGTGACATTGAATAAGGGTCACCATAAAGATGATGCTCAGGTACATTGTGACAGATGGGGATGAAATAAGTGATGTAGAAGGGATTTGTTCCTCCTATTGGTGTTTTATATCCAAGCCACTTGATAAGAGAGACTGAGAAAAGCATACACATGCACATGCAAATTAATATATGATATTGAGTTCACATATATCTCAGACAGTCTGCTCTAGTTAAAGGAACATGGATTGAACATTAAAAGGATGAAAATTTCATGCCTTGAGTTCAATCTGGATATCAGTGATAAAGGAATTATATAATCACTGTATTACCAATAAAAATTGTAGGTTGAAGTTGTTCTCTAACTTTTCAGATTACTTGGGTTGGAATAACATGTTGCTTGATATCACTCATTGCTTGTGATGACATAAATTAGTTACGGACATTCACTGCCAACATAACTTGGAACATGTAGGGTCACACACATAGGATACACTTTGAGTAGGAGTTCATTCATGAATATAGTTCAAACATGATCACTAAAGAGTTAGGTAATCAATTTAAACAACATTGGTCGAATGTTGACTAACTGAACTATTAACTGACCAGTTCAAGTGTTGATTTGATCATTTCAGAGTGTCAGGTCAATTGAACAAACTTTGGAAATTTTGCACCATGAAACGACCAGTTCAGGAAGTGAGTTGATCGACTTAGGACCATGAATCGACCTGATCAAGTTGTGAACCGAGCGGTTGGTGGATCAATTCAATTTTGATTCAAGTATTAGTGTTGACGTCATATTGTGCATAAACTTGGATATTAAATGCCAATACAATTACTATTGGGAAACATGATGAAATGATCGGTTCAAGGGTTGAACTGATCATTTCACATGCCAACCGATTGGTTCACCTATGAACCGACCATTTCCCCGCTTGTAGGATGCTAAAAGTCATGGAATTCCACTCCCTTCCTCTCCCACTCAGACTGGGAACTCTGACCCCTAACCTTCCTATAAATAGAGGGGTAATGAGGGCTTCTCATATACAACTCAATTGCCTCTAACAATTTTTTTATTTTCTCTAGTTGTGGTAATTGAGAGAACTCGAGCAAGTCCTACTCGATAAAGGGAGGGATAGAAAGGGAGAACAATTGTGTGAGAGCAAGTTGGTGGTAGTGTACCAATGAGAGGGACAACTCCTTCTTGTAAGTTCCACTAGAATGACAGGAGTTCATGGTGGTCCGTTTGGACTACCATAGAGGCAAGGAGCTTTTCCCGCTAGGAGGACAATGTCAAACTATTGTGTGTGGTTATCAACCAGGAGTTGTTGATGACACTGTCCGAGTGCGACTTGAAGATAGGCACATAATTCAATGAGGGAATAGTCATTGGACTTGCTCTAGGACCTGGTATGACCTTGTAAACCATCCTTCCCATTACATAGTTATTAACACAATCATCTATTAAAAGGGAATATGGCAGATAATTTTTTTGTTTCTGCTGCCTATCTGTTGCCATATTTTCCTACACCCACATCTAAAAAATGATGGTACTTAGAGAAATTATATTAAAGTTATGATTGTCCAATCCCTAAAGATCTGTAAACATAAAATAAGATCATTTTAGTGCATTTTGTGATTTTGTTTTTGTTTTAACCTATAACTAATATAACTCGAGATCATTAAGAAAAGGGTTCTATATCAATTTATCAAATGAGATGGGAGTTCTAATACCATTTCCAATCATATCAAGATTGTTGAATCTAGATTGGGATACACTTTCCATCTTATTTCCTTATCCTCCCCTAGAAGGAGTCAAAAGATCACCTTTTTACATTTTTCCATTGATTTAAATGTTTATTTTTTCCTTATTCTCTGATTAAAACATGGTGGCACTATGATCTTTATCATGTTCATCATTTCTTCTTGTACTTTAGCGATTTATGAATTAGGTTCCTCAAAGGATATATTTTTAGGGGGGTATAACAGAATGGCAAATCTACTAGGGATATTTAGACAATCTAGGTTGAGTTTCCCATTTAGTTTCTCAATGTTCTTTTGTTTGGTTCAGATTCCATTTTTTTATGGTCTTTTTATGTTTTTTGTAATAATCATTTTTCATGGTGACATGGGATAGAAAGTAGGGTGGTGAATCCATTTGTTCTACGAGCCCTACAAGCCATGGATCTAAGAGATCTGTAATCATTAGAATCTATAGAAATGTCCTCTTTTTTGTTTCCCTTTATAAGATCTAATATTTGTCTAAAATGTGATCACTTTGCCTTTTCTTTTAGGGGTTCCTCGCCCACTTCCCTTTTAGGATTTTGATTTTCTTCCCTTTTAAGGTTTTGAATCTGCTTCCATTTTAGGGTTTCTCATTGCTTCCTTATTTTATATTTTCCTTCTCCTTATTTCTTTCTTACTTTGTTAAAAAAATGGGAAAGGAGGAAAGGATAAGAGAATCCTTACATCATGAGAAAGATCATTTCCTATTGATTACATGTTTTCTTGCATGAATGATGTATTTTGAGTAAGGGATAAAGACTACCAATCCACATGGTGGATTCCTGCTTACATACATGTTCTTTTATCTATCATGGGATTTCTTAAAAAAAGTAAAACTTGACACCATCACTTATTCACACCTACAAACACATGCATCTACAAAATAGGTGCCAAAGCTAATGTTGGTTCCTTGGATGGATATAAGGTGTTAGTAAAGGCATCATCACAACATAATGTTGGATGTCCAAAGGCCTTGACGAAACCCACTTCTCCTAGGATTCACGACCAATTATGAGTGCCACAATCAAAAGGTGTATTGGGAACAGTACCCATGTATGATGAACTAAGGTCACCCCCAAGATGAGTGACATCATGCATTATATACGTTAAGGATCAATCCCTCCTATGCAGGAGGGAGGAGTTAAATCAAATCTAAAATGATGGGCTAAGAAAGGGGGATGTTAAATTTTCTGTATATGTACTTTGCAATTGTTGTTTGATTTCTAAATTCTAAGATTGTTGCTTGTTCCATGATTTAAAGATTATGATTATCTTTCTTTTATTATACATGTTTTACTAATGTCTTCATGTCTAGGCCAATAACTTCTGATTAGCAATCTGAAATCCATAATCTCAAATTAAAAATAAACCTTCAATCATTGTTCTTTAATTAAATTAAATTAAATTAAATCAAAAATATTTCAAATATAAACAACATTACTCAAATAAAATTAACATTCTTTCAAAGATTAACAATATTTTTTAAAAAATAATCAATATTTTTCAAAGTGCAACGATCTTTTTCAAAGTGAAATAATACCATTCAGAGTCAGACAACCTTTTTAAAATGAAATAATATTTTTCAACAAGCACAATCCTTAAAAACTAAATAATATTTGCAACATAAGACTATCCTTCCTGAGAATAATCAACTTTTAAAAATAAACCAATCCTTCAAAGTCGAAAAATACTTCTAAGTTTCTTGTTTCTCAGATATGACAATCTTTTCAAATTTGATAATCTTCTCACAGTTGGGATTCAAACCTCTGTGTGTTCGCTACCCAACCCATCCCACAAATTTATGTTAATAAATCTTCTCAAAATCCCTTGGAATACCTTATCCATTTCTAAGCCTATGCTCAATCTTAGACTTCTATGATTCATCCTCATGTCTTGTCTTGCCTTGAATATATGGATTTAATTCTTCTTAGTGGCGTACTTCATGTCAGAAGATTTCTAAAAGCCTACACTTGAAGGACTAGGTGGTTATCCCAAGATCTTTAGACTCGTTCTTGCTAAAAGGATTCCCTGTCGTGCTCTTCTCTCTTAAGCTAACACTCTTGCTTGAACCCTGGATATCAACCAAAAGGTAACTCAAATCTAGAAAACCGATTCAAAAATCTTTTCTTACCTCCAGTTCTTTTCCATAAGGGAACCTACTCGCCACATCAATCATGCATCAAAAAATTATTTTGAGCTTTCACCTTGAATCATGCTAGATGGAGTTTCCAATACGACTGAGATGTTACTATATAACACATGTCCTGCCCATGCCCACCATCATAGACTATAGCATAAAATAGATCACCGCATTACATTCATGGTCATATCTATATGGTTTGAGACCATGACCTTAAAGTGGGCCAGTTGGCATTCATCTTCACATCTATATGGTCTATATTATGACCTAAAATAGAACATCACATACTTTTTATCATAAAAAGTAGAAATATCAGATGATGTTTATAGAAAGATATGTGGCTGGACCTTTGGTCATGATTGGGTCATCTTTTCCCTTAAAATCCCCTTTTTGTGTGAGGAATTTCTCAAGAAAAATATCACATGTGAAGAGAAAATTCTTGAACACCATTTTTAAGGAGAGATATACAGAAAAAACTCTAGTACTGAGCATATCATCTTGTCCTTGGATACCCATTTTTTTGAGGATTTCTATCATAAAATCCTATGTGGGAGAGAAAAGCCTCACCCTCTAATATACATATAGATACCCATCCTCATCTCTAGCCCGGAGTGGATCACCTTGTCTCAGGATACTCTTTTTTTCTTGTGGGCTTTTCCCTTGTAACCCCCTCTGAGGATCATCACACCTCTCAGGTTGTTACCATCCTACTAAACTACATATCATAACTCTTTTAACCCATCTAATCCTAGTATTGTCCAGTACATTTCATGCCAGAATTGAGGAGACAATCTATTTCACCCAGGCCAATGGTAGCTACAATTATCTAACTCCTATCAGAAAGCTCCACTACATGTATCCATCACTCAAGAATACTCACATAACACTGTGTCTTACCCTTTTTTTACTCTCTTAAATGAATGGCAAAGTCATGTTACCTTTCATATGATATTGTACGAAGGCATGTATCCAAAAGAAAAAAGTAATCTCATGTTTTGTACTGAATCTTCTTTTGAATCTCACTAACCTAATTTTTCAGGCATCACCCAACAAGAGTTTCTAATTCACACGGTCCTTATAAACAATCAATTGAGATTCTAGGACAAGTAATGTGGAAGGACAACCTAAGGGGACACATAAAAGGAGATGTCAACAAAAAATAAGTGGGAAAAGGCATTTGGAAGGGAGAAACCTAAGGAAGTTATGCTGGTGCCCGAGCTTCCACCTCTCAAAAAATTCCACCACAATGTGCGCCAGAACAGCCAAAAAGTGTCAGTTTTATGTTCCCATACAATGTGGATTACATGGAGGGGTTGTCTCATCCATAATTTGTAGGACATGGAACCAAATACGCTTGTTCGTAGACACATTGATTTCCATACAACATATGGAATATTTATCTATGCCAACCAAGGTATTTCTAGTCGAGGCGGAACCCGTAACCAACAAATGTGAATGTCGAGGTGATCCCAATGATTCTAGAAGCAACAAAATACATCTCAATCCTCGATGGAAAAAGTGAGGCAAAGAAGGAGAAAGAGGTCAAGGACTCTTGAAGAATTTCTAAAGATGCATAGAAGGCCAACACTACCACAATGATTTAGGCACAATACATGAACAATAAGGGATCATTCCCCAGCCTACATTAATTTTATCCACTACCATCCTCATTGTAAAACATATATATAGGAGGAATGTATGGTTTCCCACCAATGGTATATACATCACACCTAGCAATGAACAAACTGCTACTAGTGCATGTATAAACAACCCGCCAAGAAGATTTTGTTATAGAGCCCGCTGCTGTTAATTCCCTCATGCTCAAGATTCTACATAAAGGTCACCGAAAATACTTTTAGAAATTTAAGTTCCTACCGAAATGCAAAATTGGCCAATAATTTTAGTAATGCCAAAGTTCCATAAATAAGTTGGGAAGGAGTATCAGTCAACACATATCAAGTCCTATTGTTTAGACATGGTGGAGGTGGAAGATGATGGCATGGTCTTGATCTACTACTTTGCACAAACCTTGACATGGCTAACCTTAGGTGTAAATGGTGCAAGTACGATGTGGGACTGACTATACCCATTCAATTTAGTGGTTCCAGTTCTGGTTTTATACCCACATAATAAAAATCTAGACTTGCACCATACACATACCCAGAATAATAGCATGTTTGCGGTGTTGGTATGCGGGTTAGTTGTTCTATATAAACATAATATTATTTAGGTAAGAAAAATTATTATATAAACATAATATTATTTATGTATGAAAAATTATAACTATGTTCTATATATTCTAATTCAACAAGATATTGCTATTATATAGGATATAAATATGCAATAATTATATTAAATAATGTAATCATTATAGATTGAAGATTAGTCGAATTAATTATTTACATATATGTAGTCATCGTCATCATAGTACTTTAGTTATGTAGCGTATCATGTAATTATTTTGATTTTAAGTTTACATATGTTCCTCATGATTGTAATTAGAATAGTTAATTCTCAATTAGATGACTAGTCATAACCCTACTATGATTAGAATAATATGTAATCTCAAGTATTATATTAATTAGATTAGTAAACTATGACATAATAACATATTATTTAAGAATTTATTCATGTATAGTAGGTACACGAGTCTGTGGGTTTGTGTCCAAGCATGAACAATAGTAGACCCACGTATATGCAGGTCCATGGGTATGCAGGTCCACAATTCTGTGGGTCCAAAAATTTATACCCGTGAAGAGTTTTTGGAGGGTCTAGATTTGCGGGTCTGTAGATCTACATGTACCGATTTACAACACTATTGGCATGGTGCAACAAAAAAGACCTGACGACAATCACCATTTCATCCCAATTGGCCAAAGTTTTCATCAAGACATACACCTAGAACTTAGATCAGGTCCCAACCAAAGAAGATCTTGAAGTGTTACAACAAAAGTTGAAGAAGAGCTTCTATGAGTACTTAAGATGACGGAAAGAGTTGGACACCCATATAGAGTTCAAAACTATGGAAAAGGGATCCCTTGATATGGTGATAAGCGTGGTTGTACATGAGCTCCTAGATTTTATATACGTACAAAGATACAACAGGTTTTTGGATCTAATTCAAGAAGGGGTCTGAATTGAGAAGTTCCATTAAAATAGGGGTCTATCAAAACATAGGCCTCTTTCTTCAGCCTCAATCGCCACCCACAACAACCAACCATAAGTCAATGTGGACAAAGACTAAGGCGGGTGACTTAACAGTATGACACATTTTAATTCCAGATGGAAACAACAATCAACTATGTAGATAACTCCCAGTGAGGCACAACAATCTCAAGCTACCAATATTGTGAATTCATAATAACAAGAAGCTCATATGAAGCCACCCATCAGCTGATACTTCCAGCCTCCATATGTACAACCTCAATATCCATTCCAACCAAATCGGATCTAAGAGTATGTTTTGTCCTGATTCCATTTACATGTACAACAACTAGTAGAAAGTAACTGACCTACTATAAGCAACCCACCAGCACAAGAAGAACCAAAAAATATAACTCAGGTGGTAGAAGAGTTTTCTAAACCAAAAAGAAAGTTTAGATCTTCGTGAGATTCTCTTATCTCAATCCTCTAGATCCCATAAAACATTTATTGAAATTTCCTTCCATAAGGGACCCACCAAATTCCAACCTAGGGGTTATAATGATAAAGACTTTTGTGGCTTTCACCAAACCAAGAGTCACAATACTAACATGTGCCTCACACTCATACATGTGTTGTAGGACCTTATTGAACCATGAGAAGTAAATACAACCATGCATGAATAGATGTCAATGTCATCTAATATTTTGGTCCTCATATTGTCATATGAAGATCCGACTCCTCATACAATTGGCCCCTTGAAACAAACTCTCAATATTTTTCCCAAAAGTTCTTACATTATCTAACCTATCTAAATGAAGAAGCACATGATCCCAAAAGCACTTGAAAGTCTATAAACATAATAGGGGCATGCACGAGGTAGAATGTTTGTACAATGTGGATTTCAAAAGTGCATGTAGAAAGCATATAGTCGATTGTGGTACCTAGGTATACTATGGTCACCATAGCCACATCTATCATAATGATTCAGCCATAATCACTTATGTCAAAAAATACAAGTAGTGGCTCAATATACCTCAATAGAGGTTCCATCACCCTTTTTATCCTATGTTCCTTCACCTTGTGATAAAGGGTAAGAAAAAATAAATACCTATGACAAATGTGGTGTCTGCTAAATCCATGGTGACTACATTCATGCACCTTCCAACTAGTTATACAACATGGCCCTACCTTGGCCAATTTATGCTTGGGGAATTGACATGATTGGAAGGAAATCCTATAGATTCAAATGGGAATTGTTTCATTATGGACGCAATTGACTAATTCACCAAATGTGAATTGTTTCTAAAGCAAGCACTTCGTCTTAGCAAGTGAACAAATTATCAAAAAGAAACACTATAAGATGGTATAGTATACCACACATGATTGTCTCTTATAAAATATAGGAACTTCATATCAAAGACTTTCAAGTACTACTAATCTCTTTGGCAGAAGAGTGACATCAAACATCACCATATGGGCCCAGATGAATGAAGCCATACTAGTTTCCTACAAAAACTTGATAAAGATCATCAAGAAGAAAATCAACTCTTATGCTAATTGGAATGAACATATTCCAATTGATCTATGGGTGTATCAGATTATTATTAGAACCTCCGGAGGGGCCACACCGTATGCACTCATATAAGGAATGGAGGAAGTTTTACCATTAGAGGTTTAGATCCCTTCATCCACATACTACAAGAAGAAGAAATGCATGAGGCCAAATGGTTTTGGATATATATATATATATATATATATATATATATATATATGTGTGTGTGTGTGTGTGTGTGTGTATGTATATATATGTATTATATATATGTATATATATGTATGTATATACATATATATGTGTATATATATGTATATATATATATGTGTGTGTGTGTGTCCTCGACAAAACAGAGTAATGATGAACTAGAGCTCTTCACTCTACAACACATGGTGTTATCAACCTAGAATGAACTAAATCTCTACACTCCTCATCACACAAAGTGTTATCAATCTAGAGAACTCAAGCATCCAACAAGAAGGTCCATCCTACAATTTCCAAAAAGAAAATTTGGTGTTCTATGTCATACAAAGTGTAGACTCTAGGTTCTACTTCAGTCCTAAATGGGAGGTCCTTACATAGTCCAAAACATCTACTATTTGCGTCGCCTATGCAAGAAAGACATGGATGGGGATATTCATCTTCGTCACACTAATGTCAGCATCATCAAGCTCTAGTACTACTGACAAACAAACTTTAGCGATGTCAAGCATCTAAAAAAGGAGTTATGTAAGGTGATAAAAACTCCCACCCTCTAGAATGCACATAAAATCTACATAAGTACCTCAACATGTCTCCCATGCCCCTAAAGCAAGGAGGTCAAATTAGAACCATAGGGCCAAGGATGGAAGGAGAACAGTTGTTGTGTTGAGGCTCTTATCATTTGCCAACCTAACCTATCTGGTTGATATTAATTAAAATAGTAGAAGATGCTCATGCTTGTGGCTGAGATAAATAAAAACCACAAAGTTACAGTCATGAAAACAACAAGAGGTTTTCTAAGACTATGAGTCACGAGAGGCAAGTTCAACCTGATCTGTAAGATTAAAGATTCCTGACACCGCTACTAGGGTGAGCTCACATAACATTGAAGATGAAATCTGCTTAGATAAACCTTTCAAGAGGAAGATATAGGGACTGAGTATAGGTCAAAACCCCTTATGTCTATCCATGCATCATTTCTTGAGAAGAGGTGGGACTACATTTTGCATGGCCAACCGAGGAGTATAAAGCTAGGAAATCCTTCACAAGAAAAACCTTGTTCGTTCCTCTTAGAATCTAATCTCTTATACTAAGGCTCTAAGCATTAATGACCATTTAAAGATTCAAACTAAAAGATACCCTATCTATTTGCACATCTCAAAAGAACAATATCACAACTGCCAAAATTGCACTCAGATCATTCATGCGTATTCTTATTATGGATCTCTATACTAAAGCATGTCAGGAGTAAATCTGACCATAGTGTCATTGACACATGGTTCCTTGGAACAATGGGGTAGGGAGTTTCCAATTGTTCCCCTATTACCTATAATGACTTTAGCCTCTATCATGACATCCAAGGTCAATAGATCCCTCAATCCATTTTTTCCCATAAGTGAAGGATCCTCTTGTGGTAGAACATGCTACAAACATTTGAAAGAAAAATGTCTATGAGTAGAACATCAAAACACGAGAAGGGATTCAAAATGCTTGGGTTTGCAACCCTATAACTCCGGTAAGGGAAGTGGATGAGGAGGAGGTGATACCAACATATGTCATTTTCCCAAAATACTTAAACTCAAAACCATCCTCAGTGTGTCAAAAATATAGGCATGAAATCTGGACTAGCCTTGATAACCTCTCAGTAACTAGGATCTAAGTCCCAATGGAGTTTGAACTTCATGGAGGAAATACCCAAATCCAATGTCTCAAACCATGAGCAACATAAAGGAAATTATTTTTTGTTGTTTTTTAGGATACATCTCATACAAATAGAATCTCATCCTAATAAATAAAAAATATTACAAAAACTCCAAAATAAAGAAAGTTGAGGCATCCTGAAAGCCCTCTAGAACCATGACAAGTCAATATTGCAAAAGAATACCACACAACTCACTCTAGGTATTCTAGGAAACAATCTTTTCCAATGGGGAATGCGTCACAAATCATCTTCCTTCAATCCAGCCACATCTTTGCCACCTTTTATTGAATCTTTTAGGAATCATCTAATAGCTTCTTGAAGAAGGACAAAAGCTCCTTAGTAACGTATGTGTGATAGAGACACTTTAATTGGATCAACATCAACATAGGATAGTATGCAATGCAATTCTCTAACCTAGAAGAATAATAAACCACTAAAAGCCATGCATAAATATTCCACATTTCAAAGCATCAAGGGAAACTTCATCCATCTCCAGAACACATCTTCATGTCTCAAATTTTAAAGCCATTAATATAAATGGCCATGCTTTTGGTGAGGTTCATCGACTAGGATATGCTTTGGAAAATACTCATGCATAAGAATGTAATGAGGATTTGAATATTCTTGGAATATACTGAGGCCAATGTACATCCCTAGTTAAATATGAAAAACCTTGAAGGGTCCTTTGCTATATACCTAGTCAATTGTGGTTTATCTAGGCAATCATACAACTCTTGCAACAACAAGGGGAGGATAGTTTCTTTCTACCATATAATCACTACAAAGCCAACAATTGTTGTTGTTACTTGGCAAAGTTTCTCAAAGAATGGGTGAGCAACAATGGTCAAGGTATACACTCACAAATGTGCAATACTTATTTTTCTCTTGAACGACTCCCATAGACAAGCCAATTTAATAAATTGACCATATCTAGTGAACCACTAAGAAACTCCAGGTTTCTTCATGTCTAGAAGGACACCTAAATATGTAGTCCAACTCGACTTCCTTGGAACAAAGAGACAACAATCATTAATAGAGAGATGAGTAATCTTAGTGACATCCTCAAGATTGGGAGTGCCTAAGAGGAATAAGTGACTAAGAGGGTCTTAAAATGGGATTATCACAGGAATAAATTCCCTTGCAATGGGAACATAAGCCAGATGGCATACACAGTGAGTTGCACCAAAAATTTCAATTTCAACCTCCTACATCTTAGAAATATTCATGACCCAACTTCACACTAAGGATAGGTTCATGGTGGGACACCTCAGGGATGGAACATCATTGATATTGATTGCACCACGATTTTGTATCTCAAACATCAAGAGGTGTTGAATAATCACAACAACACCAATATATTTATAAAGTTCTATAGCAGCAATCGATAGACATTTTTTCAAGGATCTCAGGACTCCCTGTCCCAATCATCCATATAATGGTGAAATCCACCGTCATAGTTGGACTCACAAAACACCTAAATCTACCAGCTAGGCCTGAACATTTTAGAATTCAGACTCTATAGCCAACATCTAAAATGAATCTGTGCAATAGGATTTGACTCTAAAATTTAAATTTCAAATTTAAAAAGCTTCAAATTCTTAAATGGAAGACAAAGTAAAACTATGTTGGAATTACACTAATACATTGTTTTTTACAAAAAGGTAAGTACAACATGTGAAGATAAATGAGCACAAAATGTCAAATACATCTATTTATTTAGTTTCTTCTTCAGTCATCCTGACATATGCTTGGCCAAAGGCCACTGCTCAGAAAAATAAGATCTAGAAGATAGGATGTCTTTGATCACATTAGAATGAACATCATTGGTATACCATCTATGACCAAATTATTAGTTTCTAAACTACACCTCCATGCCCAAAGTAGCATCCCGACGATGAGTTGAATCAACCTTGACACTAATTAAATATTTCTTCACTATAACTACTTCCCTTTGTTGGTCAAAGATTAGATCCTTTATGGGGAAGTTGCTCGTGCCTACTATAGGACATGGATGGCCCCAAAATCCATATAAGTGTTGACTCTAGCCATATCATAATGGGATACTCTACTTACAGAAGCCTCCCACTACACTTGTACTGGTATCATCATCTTGGAAGGATAAGATCTAACCAAAATTCCCAAGAAAGTGACACAAACCTCCAATGTTGAATTCATAGTGAGGTCGCAGCCCTGGAAAGTCTTCAAATCCTTGAGAAGTAGTGGGTGGACGAGGAGGATTTTTAGAACAAATATCTTCCTTAGGAGGAAGTGGTTATTGCATATCATATCTAGATTCATTTTTCTCGTCATAGGAATAATAATAAATCACCCATAAAGGACATATGTTAAACTACTGCATTCAAACAAACAAATCATAATTGAAGATAAACCCTCACCCAATGAGCATTCTCTAGACAATTACATGCCTCTTCAGAGAAAAACAATGGCTGACAATTTGGCTAATACCTCCCAAGATACACAAAATATTCCACTTGACCTCCCAATATTTAATGTGGATATTGATTGATCCCAAAACTAGGAGAATCGATCTAGGAAAAGGGTCAAAAGGAATGTCCCTACCACCATCCCACTAATAAGTGGCATGCTCTCCCATAAACAAGACACTCCATGAGGGTGACTCGAACGAACTTACATGTGTCGAAAGACAAGTATTCAGAGTAGGTAACACACAATATACTCACCATGTCATCCAAAACTTGGACAAGATCCTATATCTCACCTAGAAATCACCAAATAAACATTGAATCGACCAAAGAACATGCATATGGATAGACAATATAAAAAAAGTGATATACACACCTATCCAGATGTCATCGTCTCTAGAAGCCTCTCCACTTCTTATAATATACCATACTATTGTATCCATCCAAAAGGTGACAGGTAGGTATAGAAGTTTCATATAGACCCGAGGGCCACTCAAGTGACATGTTTAATGAGTCAGAAGTGATCATACCCCAAAGTTGCAAGGAAAATATTAGTGCATCCATAAGGATAAACATCTCAAGCTAAGCTGAAAATAAAGAGCACATTTATACCTAAATTAGGACCCTAAATCTAACATAACGCATTGTAGCTCTAAGCTCTCGTCAATGAGATATCACAAATAAGGTACCTCATTAAACACGTCAACAAGTGGGAATACATGACTCAACCCCAGTCAAAAGAAGCAATTGCCTCCAAGTCAAGAAAATAGGAGAACCAACCATTTTTTCTTTTCTTTTGATGTTGTTCCAAGAAGACAACTAGTAACCTACACAAAAAGAAATACACTATCATGTAAGGTGACAAACAAAGGACAATTTGCATCCCTATAATCCCTTTTCACAGAGAAGTTATTACGTATCTAGGTGCAAATGACTTCATACTTTGAAGCCATAACATCAATGGATTTTACCCCTAGTATCCTAGAAAGGCGTGATAACCCCCAGAGTCACTATTCCTATCTACAATCCCATAGCGACATACTCTCCCTAAGCCAGTCTCTAATAATTCTAACTCCTCTACAACCAACATACAACATCCTCCATTCTTTCCAATAGGACCTCAGATAAACATTCGTGACCCAAAACTGTAAAAGGCAAAGCTGTAAACGAACTCAAGAATTGTCAACATAAAAAAATCACACAAATGTTGATTTTATTTTCAAAAACAAAGGGATATAACAATGATTCTAAGTTATAATTCATCTTCCTTCAACTATCTTCGATGATGGAAATTCATCCACAGTATGTATCGGTGTGTCTCAAATTGTTCAGTTGGGAGAAGCTCTCCCTAAATCAGGTTTTCACCGCCATCACTATTACCTGGAGAAAATGTAGATTGTAAATTTCCTAGCCTAGTAGAGATTCATCACAATAAAATCAATAGAGGATACCTCGGGTATGCCTTGGCCCCTACATCATCACCAGGATCATGATCATCCCCAATAGGATTTTCTTGAGGAACATTTGCACCCCTACAATCACACTATTTGTTTGAATCCATCTACAAATTCAAAATCACAATGACATTAGCTTCATAAAACAATCTGAATTAGTGAAATCAGGTATCAGATGCTCACAAAAATGTGAATATAACAAAAATTGAGATCAGAAGCCAAAATGTGCATTCAATCATCATCAACCACTAGACTGTAAAGAAATTTAAAAGCCCAAAATACATATTGCACTAGAAAAGGCAAGATTAAATCCATAGAATGAAAGGTATACCTCCTTAGAGATGGATGGGGATGAAAATGACTAGAAAATGCTATTACAATTGATGATATGAAGCTCTGATGCCACCAAAGTTTTTTCCTCTCGCACCACGAAAGAGCCTCCATAGAGTAGTGGAATCTGTGGGAAAGAGCATATGTGGAATAGCATAATTTGTCACTATTTCTCTTTCCACCAACCTCTACCACTGCGGTCGTTCTCTCTAATGATCTCCCTGGGTCTCCACCTTTTCTTAAAATAGAGGAAAGGAGTAGGATACTCGACCTTCTATCATTCCCTCTTTTTTCAAAAAAGTTGAAAACTTTCCAAAAAGGTCCCTGAGTTTCCAATACAATATCTAGAAACTTCTAAAAATCCTAAGAAATTATAGAATTCATAAATATGTAAATAAAATATTAAAAAGTTTGTAAAGGTTGGAGATAACAAATATTTCCTTGAAGGATGAAAAACTAGTTATTTTTAAGGAAGATAAAATCCTTTGACTATTTTGAAAATTCAATTATATCAGTGATTCCTAATCATCAATTGAGATTCATGTTCCCATACTTTCTTTCATCCAAAAATAGTCCTACACCATGGCCTTAAACTAGACCATCTATAATTTCAATGTCTTATAGTCCTAAACTATGACCTTAAAGTACACTATATATAAATTATGATCTCGTATGGTCCTGCATTGTGAACTTTAACTAAATCATCTATAAATTCCAATCTCTTATGATTGTAGACTATGACCCTAAAGTAGACCATCTATAATTTCCAATCACTTTGTGTCTTGGAGTATGACCTTAATGTATACCATCTACAATCTTTTTGGGTATTGGATTACTACCTTAAACTAATACAACTTCAATTTTAATCTTTTTTATCTTGACCATGAACTTAAACTATTCGATTTCACACAAACAATTTCATCATGTATTCTTTTTCACACCACATCTAACTTTTTGCATCACGTTAAACCATCTTAAACACAAAACAAGAACTACTCTAAAGAACAAATGATTATCTATATACAACTCTTAGTCTCATATACAGGTTATTCTTATCATGAAATAATCTCATTGTAACCAATTTCATATTTTTGAGCACTTAGCTTTTGTAGATCCTAACAAATAATAGTTGGATGATGCTTTAAGGAAAAATTAAGTAACCACGTACAATTCTTAGTCTCCAATATAGGCTAACGACATTGTTGAATAACAAAATAATGTCCAATATCATATACTTAGAGCAACCAAAGCCCTATTCCAAATAGGCAACTCACCACACCTTCCTTCTTTAGGGTTGTGATCTTCACCCTTAATTGGCTCACTCATTAGATCAATTGATTATCAAAATCACTAAGATATCTAATCACTAAAATAGAGAAAGATACATTAACTTTTGCAATATATTTTCACAATTAAGCACTTCCCTTAATATTTCATGATTATAGACTCTTGTTTAATGCTCCCTAGATAAACCTCTGTCATATTTGCTTCGACATCCACCTTTTCCCATTATGGCATGGATCAGTTAGAGAATCAAGTACAAACTGAGAAAGAACTAAACCAATGATGGGAGACACTTTCTTGACCATACAACTTTGAATATCTCATAAATTCCCCATCAGATTAAGTGATTGGTCATATATGGGTACATGGCTTGGTCGAAGGCTAGCATCATTCTAGATAAATCATCTATTCCAATCTTATTTTCTTTATGAATGATTATCATAATTATACATATAAAAGAAATAGATATCAACTATGATTTCACCCTCCACAAGGTTCATCTTAACATCTTTGATGAGTGTTTTTGTCCTTCATGCACCAAATTGGGTGAGACTTGGTTCAAGTATTAGTTCTAACTCATATCTCAGATCTTGTCTTGAGTAAGGAAAAATGTTGACACCCAATTTTTATTCACTCAATGGAAATTCATAATAATGTTTGTTCTCTAGACAATGATGGAATTCATTTCATTTTCCCACATCTTTTCACCTATTTAATACACTCATTTTTGCCAATTTTACCCTATTCTCGAGTTTCCATACAAAAATGTTCTTCCCACAACTCAAGAGATATTTTTCTCTTTATTATGCTTTCTATAAATATTTTTTCATAAATTGACATTTGTTTTATCTTGAATAAAATATTCATTTTTAAATCAGGTGGATATTTGATTGCCTTTAACCTCACATAAATCGACTTCTTTTTAGATAATAAGGAAGGTCAATCCTGAATTATATTTGAATTATCCTCCTTCTTTAGTTTATTAAAATAAGAAATTTTATCAAATTTTTCTCTATAATTTTCATATATAGGACAACACCTATATTTTTGAAACTAAGCTTCCTCATAGGATTATTTTTTGAACATGTACAACACCTATATTTTATTTTAACTATCCCATTAAACATCTTGGTTAGTTGAGTTATCAGAAAATTATCAGGGAACACACTGCAAATAAAAATTGTTTTATTTCACAATCAAAATCATGTAATAAGTGCATCTTTTTATTCTTGTAATAAGACTTAGTTTTTTTAGTGAAGAAACCTGGTTACCCTTAGTATTGACCATATTGATCCATTGTGTTAGTTGGCTTTTATTGCAAAAATATTTGTAGTATAAATACTTTTTTGGTGTTCTAACTAAGAGATGTATTGTTGGTCAAACTCTATGTTTAACCATGATGATGTCTGATTGGAATCTTAATATGTCAAAATTTATTAAGAGAATCATTGAGACTCATATTTTTATTGAGCACCATCTTTAGAAATCTACTTTGTTTGACGGGTTTTCAAAGCCTCATCTTGTATAAATGAATAGATTATGTGTAGGCATCCATTAATTTACACACCTAAGGTCAAAGTCACAGTTAGACCTAAGAATATCTCTATGGGAGTTAAGTTCAAATGGGTGTGACTATTGAGTGCAGAACTAGTTGTTTGAAGGTGATTTACCTTCTACAACATTCATATTTTAATTATACTCTCATATAAAACTATGTCTGATAAACCTAACCTTTCTCATATATAAAAATCGTCTAGATCTATTCTTATAACATTATGCCATATAATTTCATTTCATGATATTATTTTTTCACTACATATGATTAATATAATATTAGTTGAAAAGTAGGATTCAACATATTGATAGTTATTAAGAAACAATATCATGCTAATTGTTGGACCACACATGAAATCTATAAAATCATTTAACATGTTTATAAAATATGGGATTGTTAAAAGTGTATAATTTCCACCTATCACATCAACTTATGTTGAAATATGACACTTAAGCTCCTACCTAGTGTCACAGTGACAGTGACTGTATACGCATAACATCAATTTGTTGTAAAATCATAGGTATAATGATTTACACAAAGGTTTGTGCAAACATCACAATTAATAATTAAGTGAAGTTTTGCAATCGATTTTGTTGACTTCAATTGTTGTGGCACCTAACTAAGCATTCACTCTTGAGAACCTATAAGTTTGTAATTTTATAGATCAATTACATCTAAAATAAGTTTTCAACCCTTAAATAAGATTTCTGAGGAAACCAACTCTCGAATCAAGTATCCAACCAAAATAAACACAAACCACTTCAAGAAATCCACATAAAACTAAAAACAACCAAACACATTTAAATAAAAAAATCATGCAACTATACATTCCTCAAATCAATAAAAAACTAAAATAGTCTCGTGTAATATCCAACAAACCTGTAAACAACCAAATCACTTAAAGCAACCATCAAGTTGTTAATTAACACTATTATACATACATATCAATCTAACCATGCAAATTACCCACAAACACATAACCAAAACCAGTGGAATTCAATTCGACAAGACCAAGAGGAACACCCACAAGTCACGTGTTGGACATGAACATGTCTTCAACTTAATAAAACAATTTGAAGAACTCACAACCCATGTAATAACACTTAGATGCATTAATATCAAGTAAACCATATTCAATAACCTAAGAAACCACTCCATATATTATTTCAATGAAAATTGAGATATTTATAAACCATTGTTTAAGAAATGTATACAAGATGTTGATTAAAATGTAATATCACACCCATATGGTTTCTCATTTTAAAGACTCCAATTTTAAAAAACTTTAATAAGTAATCACACCAGATTTTTCAAAAATCATCAACTATTTTGGTCTAATACGGTACTTCTTATAAAAACTACAATATATAGACCATAATGTAACCCTAAATCCCTAGAATGACCATATAATGATCATGTCCTTTGATTGTGTTACTCCACTTCCTAGACCCTCAACAATCTTCACACTTCTTAATCCTCATCTTCAACCCTCATCAATTGTCACAAAAGCCATAAAGAGACCTCAAGTGGAAGCTAATGTTACTAGCTAGGATGATTGTGAGCTCTAGAATTGACTCTGGTATGGTCACCCCACTCTCCATTTCTAATGTAGATGATCCACAAACTATAAACATCACCTCCATCAATGCCAATGATGAGTTTCCTAACTACGACTTGACCAGGAAAGAGAATCTACTTGAGACATTTTCTTAATCCTTATAAATAAATTAATAAAGAAAGACTATTGAAACTCACTCACATTTAAGATCCCTACAAGATCATGATATTCTAAATTGGTCTAGAAAAAATATTTCTCAATGTGTTTTCCTATCAGGCCTGACCTGCCATCTGTATGGAAATCAACCAAAAAATAAGGCAGCTGAAACAAAACAATGTTGCTCATATACCATACAAGTAGATCATGTCAAAAATCATGTATTTAGGAAAGAGGGTTTGTGAGGTATATACCCGGTCTTGGAACAAGTCCAGCGACAATCCTCACAATATGGTGGTTTTAGATCTGGCAGCACCTAGACAATAGACATGGTTGTCTCCTGGTAAAACACCACATACATCAGCTGATGTACTCCTCCTACTATGTTGATGACAGCCTCCACGCCTCTATTGTAATTCATATGAACCATCGAGAACTCCTTGTCATGCTTTGCTAGAGCCAACATGAAGGAGTTTGTCCCTTTGATGTCAATGTGCTAGAGATGATGTGTTCTATCTTACTATCTCTCCCTTTTATAGGTAAGACTTGCTCGGGCTCTCATGTTGTCATAACTATGAAAGGATAATGTTTTTCAGTATCAGTTGTATCTTCTAAAGCCTTGACTACCCCTCTATTTATAGGGGGTTTGGGTTCATGGTTTCCAGATCAACTGGGAGTTGAGGAGATAGATTTTCACAAATTTCTGGCTCTTATAAATCATGAGTTGGTCGACTTGCACCCCAGGAAGTCGACTTGCATATGAATCAGTTGATTGAACAATGTTCCTATTCCCAAATAAATTGGTTTTAAATGCAGTAATCAATGCACAACATAATGTCAACATCAATCCTTGATCTAGTCTTACTGGTTGTCCAGTCGGTCGACTGGAACTATGAGTTGATAGACTCGACACTTGAATAGGTCGACTCAATATTTGAGTCGGTCAAATCATGATCCTATTCATTCAATTTATCAGCCAATGTTCAGTTGGTTGACTCAAAATTTGAATTTGCTGAATCAGCACTTGGTCTATTGACTCATATTCTCAATCAGACAATTTTTAGCCAATGTAGTTTAAATTGATTACCCAAACACTTTATTAATTTATTCATTAGTAACTCCTATTCCAAGTACATCCTATGTGTGTCACCCTATAGGTCCCAAGTTCCATTGGCAATGAACGTACATAACTAAGTTATGACATGACAAGTAATGAGCGGTATCTAGCAACACATCATTACTACCCAAGTAATTGCAAAGTTGGAGAACAACTTCAAACTAGATTTGTGATCAATGATACTCTGATTGTATAATTCCTTTGTCTTAGATACACAGATTGAACTTGAGGCATGTTAACGTCATCCCCTTAATCATTCAATCCATTTTACTTGAACTAGAGTAGACTTTAGCAATATATATATGTGCTCAATATCATATATTGACTCACATGAGGATGGCCAAACATTTTCTCAATATTGGTTATCAAGTGACTAGGATATCAACTCTAACGGGAGGAACAAATCCCATCTACATCACTCATAGTCAATCTCCAGTGTCACAACATACCCGAACATCACATGTATGGTAACCCTTATTAAATGCCACATTGGATGGTGTCAAAGTATATTGAACAACATATGATGAGTGTAGTTAATTCATGTATAAGAACAACAATCACAACTATCACTATGAGAGCTAATTCTAACTACCATTCTATGGTTTCCATGTATGACTCTCAAGGTGGGTCTGTCTGATATGTTGTTCTTTAACAAGTACATATTTGTTTGACTTGATATCCCATATTGTGACTAATGAAACTTTGTCATAAGTCAAAACACATTCTAGTCTTATGAACTACTATCATATATTTTGCTTCCATAGTATTATCTAACTAGGGACATAACAAGAATGTATGTACTATTATCATACATATGATCTCATTGTTCATGTCCTTAACCTGAAGGCATATGTCATCAAGTAACATCATTCTTTAGACATGTATCATTGAATGTCATCATATCATGACTGAGACAAACATAATAGATGGAAGTACCTTTATTATTGTTATCAAATTAGGTATCTAATTCCCCATTACAATCATTGTATGATTGGCTCTTTGGGCATACATACCAACAGACTCCCACTTTTACTTAAAGCCAATCACCCACAAATCTTTTTCCAAGTGATCTTAACATGTCTATCATCTTTCTATTGCAAAGTACTTTTATAGAAGGTTAGCAACATTTGCTTCTAGTCAGTACTTTACAAGTCTTTACATCTCCTCATTGTACGATCTCTCATATGAGATGAAATGACTTAGTATGTTATCTAGGATTTCTTGCCTATCCGATAAATCCATTGTTGTCATGGTATTTCTACTATCATCAACGGTTGGAACCTCCTACAAGTTCATATAAATGAACTTCTTGATCCATACAGTGTCCTTCATTGTGTTTAAAATAGAAAGGTAATCAGTTTCGATTGTAGAATTAGCAATTGCCTCTTACTTGGAACTTTTCCAGCTTATAGTTCTTGGTTTAAGGTCAAACACAAATTTATGTTGCGATCATAAAAATTCTTTATAATTTTGGAAACTTGCATCGGTATAACCCTTTACACCCAACTGTTCCTTATTACCATAACCAAGGAACTATTCCTTTTAGTACTTCTCATGTACTGAAGGATGTTCTTCATGGAAGTCTAGTGAACTTCACTAGGATCTGACTGAAATCCGCTTATCATGTCATATATATATATATATATATATATATATATATATATATATATATATATATATATATATATATATGAGACTATTAGACGAGTAGATAACATTGCATACATGATAGACCCCATTTTGAATGCATATGGCATCTTACTCATGTGTTTCCATTCTTCACAAGAACTGGGACATTAGACACTTGAAAGACTAATATCATGGAACATGGAAAAATTTTGCTCAATGTATATATATATATATATATATATATATATATATATATATATGAGGCTGTTGGACGAGTAGATAACATTACATACATGATAGACCCAATTTTGAATGCATATGGCATCTTACTCATGTGTTTCCATTCTTCACAAGAACTAGGACATTAGACACGTGAGAGACTAATTCCATGGAACATGGACATATTTTGCTCTCATTGACTCTTGTATGTTTAACCCCTTCAACGTCTTGCCAATGTATACGCTCTTAATTAGGTAAAGAAACTTTCCAGACCTATCTTGATAGATCTTGATTCCTAAGACATAGGATTCTTTGCATAAACCCTTCATAGAGAAGGTACTTTTGTGCCAAGTTTTAACACTTGTAGGATAAGGATGTTATTCCACATCATTATGTGGAATATAAATAAGCTCCCACTAACCTATTGTAATCAAAGATTTCATCTTCATTTCAACTAAAGTAAATCTATTGACTATCTTGTCAAATCAAAGATTCCAGCTCTGAGATGCTTGCTTCAATATATAGATTGACTTTGTATCCTATAGACTTCATTTGCAATAATTGTATTTATAAATCCTTTAGGTTGTGTCATGAACACATACTCTACAATATTCATGTTAAGAAATGTGGTTTTAACATCCATTTGAAAAATATCATGGTCATACTAAGTTGCAGTGGTAAGTATGATCATGATGGATTTAACCATGGCAACTGGTGAGAGATTTCATCATTTTCAACATCTTGAACTTGTTTGAAACCCTTTGCAACCAATTTGTACATGTAAGTTTTACTATAGCATCCATGTAGGTTTTCTTCTTGATGACCCAAGTGCACCTTTTGGGTTTTACCCCTTCAAATGGATCCAACAAGGCCATACCTTGTTAGTGTACATGGAATCCATCTTAGATATAATGTCTTCAAGCCACTTATCATATTCTGGTCCCTCAATAGCTTCTAGGTAGGTTGTTGGCTCACTATCTATGACCAACTTACTGTCTTCTTAGGCCATATGCTAAACTAATATTTTAAGCTCAAGGCATGTCCTACTAGATCTACAAGATTTTATGTTACATAAGGAACTTGATATTCCAAAACAATTTGTGATTTTACTTATTCCTATTGTACCTATTTAGTTGAATGTTTTCTTTTTGGTCTCAAACCTTTCAAGTTCTCCTTTTATCCCATGCATTCCTTTGGAATTAAATTCCCTTTAGGAATATAGTTGTCCTGACAACAAACACTTTTGTTGTCGGATGGAATATTAAAGTAGTATACATTGATACCTTCAGGACATGCAACAAAATAACATTTATGTGACTAGTGTACAAAACTTTTCAAGAAACTATTTTCTTATATCAACTTCCTTTCCTAGTCATTATAAAAGACATATCAGGACACTTCCCATGCGATATCTCATATGGCATATTTTGAATTATTTTAGACGGTGCATTTTTTAGTACAAAGCATGTGTCAAAAAGAAAAATGGAAGATCAACTAGATTTATTGATGATCACACCATGAATAATAGGGTGTGATTCCTTCTTTTTGATACATCATTATATTTTAGGTGGAGTTCATTGTGATATATTATCTCGGTCTCTCTGAAGGTTCTCCAACTCTTAGTTCAAAATATTTTCCACATCGATCATATTGAAGTGTTTGAGTACTTTTACCAAGATGGTTATGTACTTCATTTGTGATCTCATTAAACACTTCAAGAGATTCAGATTTGTATTTCATTAAATACAAATTACCATATCTACTGAGATCATAAGTAAATATTATGAGGTATTATTAATTGCCTCTAGCATTTTTTCTAAAAGGTCTATGTAGATCAATATGTAAGGGCCCTAATAAAATGCTCGATGTCCCACTTTTACTAGTGAAAGGAGCTTTCGTCATATTGCCCAACAAATAAGACTTGCATGATCTATAGGTTCAAAAACCAAAAGAGTTTATAATACCATCATTATGTGTTCTAGAGATGCATTTCTCATTTATATTTTCTAGATGACAATGTTATAGGTATTTATTGTTTGAGTCATTGAGTCATTGAGTATATGTGTTATATATATTTGCCTTTAGAAATATTGATCATTTAATATGAGACATAGGGAACTAATATATAAGACCATGTCTTTTAAAAATAAAACATCAGTTATTTATACTACTCTTGTCCATACAAGATACATGGTGTTTTTCATCAATGGCGTGTATATAATAGCAATTCAATAATTCTATTACATGCCCATTAGATGAATGATAGATTTCAACTGTAGTGGAAGAAACGCTTGCTCCCCATAGTTCTAGCTTACTTCTTATCGGGTCCTGAAGTGAAAATTTGTATCTGATACGTGTCGTTTCACTCACCAAAAACTAGGGACTTAATCCTAGATTTTAAACCTTCCTAGTATAGAAAGGGTCAATCCAAAGACAACATTTTTAAGATTGAAGCCCAACCGAAAAGATTTTTGACAAGGATTGTAGAAACATAAAAATACAAAGGTTGATTTGTTGTTGATTACAATAGAACAATAAATTCAAATTGCAAAAGAATAAATGTTATGCTAGGAACAACTAAGAAAAGTTTCACTAAGGACAAGAGAAAAAGATCTATGGTTTGAACAATAAGAAAAGAATTATTCTAAGAACAAGATTAAATTGTAAGTAATGAAAGAATTGATTGGAAGCAAGTGATTAAAGAAATGGACTAAATCAGAAGGAAGAAATATCGAGGCTATGGGTTTTACCACAACGGCCGATGTGAAACTAGATCAAAGGATTGTGTCAATCCAAACAAGGTAGAAGCTGGCATGTAAAAACATTCATGAATGAATCTGTAAAAGACAAAGTCCCTATGGACCCATTGGTCTTGGCATCCACAGTTCCTAATCCGATCATCCCATTAAGGATCTTTCTGTGGTCACATCCAGAACCTCATGAATATGATTTAATTGTTCTGAGTCTAGGGTTCTGTGGTCACATCCCCCAAGACTAACTTTTGATAAAAATAGAGATCAAATCCTTTAAACAAGGTGATTATCCAAACCAAAAGCCTTTTACCAAATAAAATCATATAGAAAAATCAGTATTCATAACACTATGGCCGTGGATTAGTCCCCAATAACTAAACTAGGAGAAGCAAGGGAAAGAAGGAAGGAAGCCATAGACCAGAATTAGAAGAATCTCTAAAGAGATCTAGCTAGTGACAACAAAATGGCTTGCTCCCTTAATTCCCTGCTCCAAAGTAAAGAACTAGAAGAAAAGAACAAATCCAGGAATCCAGAGATGAAGAACTAATGTTATTGCATAAGTAAATATTATATAACTAAGACTTGAAATAACAATGCTAAAAAATAAATTGTAAGTAAACAATATTGGATCCCTTTCTTTGTGGAGTCCCCCCTCCTTTAATAGGGGAAGGATGGGTGGAAACACTCACATGGGGAGAAGAAAAGAGCACATATGGCTGCTAAAAACTGTTGTGTGCATGTTTGGCAAGTCGAACTGGGCGGTTGGTTGGTGACGTGGCATGGCTATTTTGGCAGTGAGTCAAAACCCTAATCAAAGGGTAGCGACGCCTTTGAATGTTCAGTTTTGGTCATGAAGTAATTGTTGAACCGACCATCTAGGAGTGAGACGTTTAGTTAGCACCACTACTGCTCGCGAGCTCATTCAAAACCCTAATATTCCATGCTGGAAGCTTACTCAAACACATTCTGGTCATGGCAAGATCAAAATAGATGTCTGGTACACACAAGACAGCCATTTGCAAGTAAAGAGGTAGGCAGTTGGTGGTCATGGAATGAGCGTCTTAAGTATCATGGTGGAAGACTGGGCCGAGGGTCAAATCGTCGTTTGGCTCTGTGATTTTGGACATGAATCAACCACTTGGCACGATGAACCAATCGGTTCGAGTGATCATATGGTCACCAATTTGTCATTGAAGGTAAAATCTACAAAAAGTGAAGGGAAAAGATAACCATTTGCACATTTAATCGAACAAGTGGGTAAATTGTAATGTCCTAAAAAATAGTAAAAAGGGACAATTTCTAATAAAAAATACTATGAAAGGTAAGTAAAAAGAGAGATGTATATACATTAATAAAAATACCCTGGACTTGAATCTTTGCATGTCCTCAAGCAAACAAAATTACAAATAAATCCAATGTATACTAGCAACATGTCTATACTCACCCTCATAGCATCACTTTATTCCTTACCTCCAAATTTGGCCAAGCAGCCCAATATCTTAGAATCACATAACACAAAATTATATATTCCCTATCAAAACAAATTCCATATCTTGTTTCTAAATCATGACTTTGTAGAAAACATGCTTCTTCTTACTTCTACTTTGACACTCCCAATTTTTTATTTCTTTTTGTGAGTTTTTGCACAGGAACAGGATGAAGAAGGTGTGGAAGAAGATGATCCCTCCTCTATTTGACTCGGGATATATTTATTCATGGACTTGTGGTTAAATTGATAACAATTTTTTTGTTTTCCCTTTGACATCTTTTGATGGTATACAACTTTTGAGAGGTATGGAAAATTCAGATGGGAGCATGCCACCTTGGACTTAGATTATTTTCTAGAGGTGATTCTTTGCTTTTTCTTTGAGAGAGAAGGAGGGGAAATTGTTCCTGCACTTATAAACTTCACTTTTTTTAGAGAGCCCCATTGCATCAGATAGAGTTTTCATGTCAATCACATTATATGAGATTTATGACAAGTTGATCCAAAAAATTTAAAATAGATAAAAATTATATTTGGTTCTTATTGATTCCATACGGCTTGACAACTTTTCCAAGGAGTGGTGCTAGTTTTAGGGTCCTAAGTGACATGGTGTTTTTAGTCATGGTAATTTGTAAAATTGTTGCAAAAAGGATTTACTGACTTTAGGGGGGTACAATGATTGCATTTTGTATCCGTCGTGGTCGACTAGATAAAGTTCATAAAAGAAAATGAAGCAAAGGAAATTCAGAGGCAACTCCATGTAGAAGTAAAGACAAAAGAAAATGCAAAAGGGAAAGACAAGGAGGGTGGAATAAGAACATACCACCCACCTCCACCCCTGACTTAGAATTTTTCTCATCCCGCACAAATCCAAAACCTGAGATGGAGGGAAGAAGATCATTGTGGTGGATATGGAGGTAGTGGATGCGAGTAAGATGGATGGTTGTAGTAGTAATTCCCCCAATATGGGGAGTTGGATTTAGGGTCGGCCTGATCAGCCCCATCTCCTCAAAAGGTGGTCGGTTGGGGGTATAGTGGCCCATGTCCACATGCCAATAGTCCTGGGAGCACTGCATTAGGTACATGTGGTTGAGCTAGTGGAATTAGTGATGCTTGTTACACTAGATCTCATCAAGATGATCCCAAACCTCATAAAAGTCATAGGGCTCATCAGGGCCCTCCTCAGTGCCCATGCGTCTCCTAGTGTGATGTTGAGAGGTTTGAAGTGAAGGTCCATTCGCATTGTTGAGTGCTCTAATGAGACACTCCTCCTATGGGAAGTAGGCTGGGGACGTCTTCTGGGTTGGGATGCTCCAGAAGGAAGCACTGGATGCGCCCTGGTAGGTTGGTCAAATCTAATACATGATTTGCAGCCGCAAACTTGGCATGCCGGCGAAGCTCAAGGTCAAGGTTAATACCTTTGAATGTCAAGTAGTAAACATCTGACATTGCTCCATATAGGATGACTTGTAGTCCTTGAAGTATCAAAGGTCGATCAGGTGATTATTGAACTCCAAAGGTGAGAAGGGGATGTGAGTGTAGACTAAGAAAAGAGATATTGAAGTCACTATGTAGCCAGTATAGAAGGAAGAGGAAGTAGTGTGAGTGGCCCAATAGTTAAGATGATCAATCATAGAACGTACCCAGTTGAAGGTCTTGCCATTTAGAAGGTACCACAGATTGTAGAGCTCGAAATGAGTAATGACACCCTATGTACCTTGTGGGACAAGATGAAGTAAAGGTAGGAACGACTGGATTGTGGATGTTAGATTCCTTAGGGCTGGTAGGGAGCTTGGGTGCTGAAAAATCTAGAGGGGGGGTGAATAGAGATTTTTGGAGTTTTAAAGTTAATTAAAAACAATTAAACACTTGAACAAGAAGTAGGAGGAAACAAGGAAGACACAAGGATGTAGAGTGGTTCCTGCCTTAGAAATCTAAGGTAGTCAGTCCACTACCAGATTGTTTCCAATCGGGATTTTGAAAGCAACTTATTTTATTACCTCTCGAGGATGTTACACAAAATACAATTGCTTTCCTACACCCTTGAAGTAGCCTTCACCTGAAGTAGCCTCAATCCTCCTAGAAGCAGCCTTCTGAAGTAACTCCAACACCCCTTGAAGTAGCCTTCACCTGAAGTAGCTTCAATCCTTAAGGCAGCCTTCTGAAGTAACTCCAAATCACCAGGAGCAGCATTCATCACCTTTAAGTAGCTCCTCAAACCTCCTTTCAACAGCCTTCAACCTAGGAGTAGTCAAGAAGAACAAAATACAATAAAAGAAACAAGATTGGAAGAAAGAAACAATGTTACCAATGAGCACAATGCTTTGATCCTATATTAAGCGTATTGATCTCCTATCCACTATGGATGAACGTGGTAGTGTGGTGGCTAGGAAATGCTAGGCTATAGGACACTAATGTAGAGCTCAAAGAAACAAATTGCAAGTGTGGCTTTGGTTGTTCCTCACTAAGAATGAATCTCAAGTGTAATTGTATGCACAAGTGATGCTTTGGGTGTCCTAAGGTATGTCCTAATTATAGAATGGCTTACTAGTGCTTAGGGATGTTCTAGACACTTTCTAAAGTGTTTTTAGTGCTCAACTAGCCTTTAGGTGTCCATAAATTACATTGCAACAACTAGTTGTTTAGTGCTGAAAAGTGCAGTCTAGAACCTGTCTCGGTCGCGAAGTTTGTCGACTGAGTGTGTCTCGGTCGACCATTACTTCGACCGAGTGGGAGGTTGAGATAAATGTGTTGCAACATTCATTTCCAACTCCCAACTACTTTTCCAACTCAGTCTAACATCTATAGAACCTACTCGAAGGTATATCTCGATCGAGAATGTTGTCAACTGAGGACTATTCTAGTGTTACTTGAGTAGATCAACAATCAGTGTTTGTGAGTTTGACTGGGGTGATTCTCGGTCGAGGATTTTGTTGGCTGAGGTTTTCTCGGTCGAGAAATTTGTCAAATGAGAATGTCCCTATTTATGTATTTGTGATTCTATCTTATGGGAGGATCTATCTAAGTGTTTTGAGTGGATAGGGAAGATCTAACACTTGATTTACATGATATCTATGTACTTGTACATTATATACTTTTGCAAGTTTTTACATTGAGTACAATCATAAAAATAAAAGCAATCTAAGCATGTTGATCTTCCAATTTGTATAGATCTTCAACTATCTACTTCCTTATTTGTTTATCCCTAAAACACTCAAATAACAAGTTAGATCCACAAGAATGAAATGTTTGTCATCATCAAAACAAAGGGTTTAATAATGTAAAATTTATCCAACAATCTCCCCCTTTTGAAGATGACAAACATTTCTAAAATATAAATCAAGATAATTTAAATACCATGAGTTTCATACATGATATTTACCTTATGAAGAAATTATCTTGTTTTGAGTGTGTGCTAGTTATTCCCAAAGAGGTATGGAACATAGAATCCAACTCTTTAAGGAATATATCAACAATTTATGTGAAGCCAAGAAATTATGAAACTCATACATTTTGATTTATATTATTTCTCCCCCTTTATCATTTCAAAAAGATAGCCATATAATAAATGTGCACCCTTGAATGAGATACTCCCCCTTAATTGAAGAATATAACAAGAATGTCAAATTTAGCCACAATTCAAAAATCATGATTTATTTCTCAATCATTTGCAAGGGATGTTAAGCCCTGAAATGACATGAGAATCCTTTAGGCTCATGAATATATTTTAATAGTTTCTCAACCATTTACAAGGGATGTTAAGCCCTGGAATGATATGAGATTCTTTTAAGCTCGTAGTGGAATCAATGAATGTATCTCTAACCAAATATAAGGAATGTTAAGCCCTAATTAGTGTAGAGAATTCAATTAAGAGCATTGTATTCAAGAACATTTTAGGCTCCCTTATAACCAAGATTACTTTAAGTATACTAAGGTCATAACTAGCTTTGAAACAATGAATGATGTTCAAACATACTAAGTTTTAGTGAATGATTTGATTTTAGGCTTATTTTAGTTCGACCATGACTTCGACCTGGGCGCCCCTCGGTCGAACTCTTTTTCGACCGAGAGGCATTTATGTAGATATCCAATATATGCATTTTCATAAGTTATCCAATGAACCACTTCTTCTAGAATATCATTTGATCTTGTTGTGTATGATCATTATTAGTTCTTCATTCAGCTCATATATGAACTTGTGAATGTTTAATAATCTTAAGATAAAACCTTTTTGTAACTTGAGATTTTGCTTCTTAGAACTTAATTTATGTGAGCAAGATTTTGAGAAGATATCTGGTCTTTAATTCTTAGAATGCTCAAACTTTAAATTTTCTCACAAAATGGTGATGATTATATTTTTAACCAAGTTCCTTGTATGATCAATTCTTTTGTTTTCAATTATGTTAATAATGAATAAGATCTCTTATGCCAATAGATTTGCCATTAATAATTTTCTTGAATAAAACCAATCTTTTCCTCTTGTATGCTTGTTTGGGACAATTTAATCATGCAAAGTATAAAGTTTTGATGCCCATATATTCTTCCCTTTGATTAGGATCATTCAAATATTTAAAGAAATGTAATATGTAAAGTGCATTACATATTTGAGTCACTTAAGTTAATTGCAATTGAAGTATCTTATTCTTATAAAACAATTCTGATATAGTTTTCCTCGGTCGAAAAAGTTCTCGACCGAGTGAGGTTCGGTCAAAGTATTTGTCAGCCGAATGTTTTTCAAGTCTTTATAGGCTTAAGATAGTAACTTATTTGGTAGACTATTTTATCGACCGAAGTCTTCTCGGTCGACAACTTTCTTGACCGATAAGGTTACCATTTCTCCAGAAAATGCAGGTTTGAGACAGAAACTTCTTTGGTTGACAATTTTCTCAACCGAAGAGTGTCTCAGTCAAAGTTGTTGTCGACTGAGAAGGTTTCTATTTTGTTTTAAGAAATTTACTAGTTTCAATTAGGGTTTAGATTATTTAATTATCCAAGATAGCAATGATTTGAGTTGAGATAAGACATTATGAGTATCAAAGTAACATTTTAGGTCAAATCTCAACTAATCATATTCAAGTTTCCTAGGTTTTAAGTCTTGGAACCCACACTAAATCAACATCCTTTTTCTTGTATGGGAATGAGAAACAATAATGTCCAAGATGCAAACAATAGTGAAAGAAAATGGAATCAATTTCATTTCTCCTTTGAGTTAAGTTGTTTTTGGGTACAAATATGGCCTTGGTCTTGGGTGCTTGTGTTCTTCTAGATTTAGGATGAGGTTTTCCTTTTGGAATATATCCTAAACCTCTTCTTACAATTTTTCTGGAGGAATCCTTTAGGATCTTATCAAGAATGCCATTGTTTTTCAAGCCACTAATTTCCTTTTGTAACTTAGCAATTTCATCCATTCCCCTTTTAATGTCTAACTTTTCTTGATCTAGATTAGATAACAAACTATCTCTTTCTTTGATAACAACATCATAATCTAAATGAGTACACAAGATAGGTTGAGTTTGAAGATCATTTAATTTTGCAAGTAGTTCAACCTTTTCTTGAGAAAGAAAATCATAGTTTGTTTCTAGAGTAAGCAACTTCATATTGTAGTCATTAAAAGATGATTTTAAGGTAGAATTTTCAGAAATAATACTTTACATTTTAGAAGAAAGATCATTTAATTGAGCATATAATTCTTCATTAGTCTTTGTAACTCTTTTAGTTTCTTTTTACAATCAATATATTTATCATATAATTCTTCAATGCTAGCAATTAACTCTTATTTAGATAAATCAAACAAACTTACCTCACTTTCTTCCTCATTTGTTGTAGCAATAAGGCACTCCACTTCTTCTTATCCATCCTCACTATCATCACTTGAGTCATCCCATGCAGCTTTGTAGGCTTTTTCCTTCTTCTTGTGAGAGGATTTCTTTCCCTTCTTGAGTTTGGGACAATCACCTTTTAAATGTCCCTTTTTGCCACATTCAAAGCACCTAGGGGAAGAGGAAGAAGAAACACTAGAAATTTTTTTAGTTTTAAATCTTCTATACTGCTTACCATTTACAATGAGAGTCACTTCTTCATTGTCTTCTTCACTTGTATCATGACTAATTCTATTTGTTGCCTTGAATGCAATGTCCTTTCTTTTCTCCTTTTTGTGTTCGACCACCAATCTTTCTTATTCTTCAAGGGTGACTTCATGAGTCTCTAAGTTGCCAATGAGCTGCTCCATCCTCAATCTGATAAGATCATTGGCATCTTCAATGGTCATCACCTTTGTTTAGTACTTTGGAGGCAAAAACCTAAGGATTTTGGATACTTGATCTTCTTCACTTATGAATTTTCCTAATGCACTCAAACCGTTAATGATAGTAGAGAATCTTGCATACATTTCACTAATGGACCCATTTGGTTCCATACGAAATTGTTCAAACTTTTTTTAAGCATACTAATCCTAGAATTCTTAACTTGTATAGTTCCTTCATGTGTAATAGAAAGTCTATGCCATATATCATATGCAGTTTCACATGAAGAAATTCTATTGAATTCACTTACTGAAATAGAACAATATAAAAAACTTACAGCTTTGGCATTTAGTTGAGCTTGATTTACCGTATTGATATCCCATATAGCATACTCAGTTTCTGGAAGCTCATATGGAGTACACACCATCCTCCAAAGCTCCCAACTGATACCTTGGAAATAAAATTGCATCCTTCTCTTCCAATAGTTGTAGTTACTTCCATCGAATGGTGGTGGACGAGATACATAAGTTCCCTCCAAGTTCAAGTTGTTGAGAACACCATCCCCCATCCTTTAAGACTTGTTAAAGCTCCTTGAAGACCTGCTCTGATACCAATTGAAAGATCTAGAGGGTGGGTGAAAAGAGATTTTTGGAGTTTTTAAAGTTAATTAAAAACAATTAAAAACTAGAACAAGAAGTACGAGGAAACAAGGAAGACACAAGGATGTAGAGTGGTTCCTACCTTAGAAATCTAAGGTAGTCAATCCACTACCCAATTGCTTCCAATCGGGATTTTGAAAGAAACTTATTTTATTACTTCTCGAGGATTTTACACAAAATACAATTGCTATCCTACACCCTTGAAGTAGCCTTCACCTGAAGTAGCCTCAATCCTCCTAGAAGCAGCCTTCTGAAGTAACTCCAAGACCCCCTTGAAGTAGCCTTCACCTAAAGTAGCTTCAATCATTGAGGCAGCCTTTTGAAGTAACTCTAAGTCACTAGGAGCAGCCTTCGCCACCTTGAAGTATCTCCTCGAACCTCCTTTCAACAACCACCAACCTATGAGTAGTCAAGGAGAACAAAATACAATAAAAGGAACAAGATTGGAAGAAAGAAACAATGTTACCAATGAGTACAACACTTTGATCATATATCAAGTGTATTGATCTCCTATCCACTATGGATGAATGTGGTAGTGCGGTGGCTAGGAGATTCTAGGCTATAGGACACTAATGTAGAGCTCAAAGAAACAAATTGCAAGTGTGTCTTTGCTTGTTTCTCACTAAGAATGAATCTCAAGTTTAATTGTATGCACAAGTGATGCTTTGGGTGTCCTAAGGCATGTCCTATTTTTAGGAATGTCTTATTAGTGCTTAGGGACATTCTAGACACTTTCTAAAGTGTTCTTAGTGCTCAACTACTCGTTAGGTGTCCATAAATTACATTGTAATGACAAGTTGTTTAGTGCTGAAAAGTGCAGTCTAGAACCTGTCTCAGTCGAGAAGTTTCTCGACCAAGTGTGTCTCGGTTGACCATTTCTATAATGTGTTGCAACGTTCGTTTCCAACTCCAAACTACTTTTCCAACTCAGTCTAACGTCTATAGAACCTACTCTAAGGTTTATCTCGGTCGAGAATGTTGTCGACCGAGGACTATTCTAGTGTTACTTGAGTAGATCAACAATCAGTGTTTGTGAGTTAGATTGGGGTGATTCTCGGTCGAGGATTTTTTAAGCCGAGGTTTTCTCGGTCAAGAATTTTGTCCACCGAGAATGTCCCTATTTATGTATTTGTGATTCTATCTTAGGGGAGGATCTATCTAAGTGTTATGAGTGGATAGGGAAGATCTAACACTTGATTTACATGATATCTATGTACTTGTACATTATATACTTGTTCAAGTTTTTACATTGAGTACAATCATGAAAATAAAAGCAATCTAAGCATGTTGATCTTCCAATTTGTATAGATCTTCAACTATCTACTTCCTTATTATTTATCCCTGAAACACTCAAATAAAAAGTTAGATCCACAAGAATGAAATGTTTGTCATCATCAAAACAAAGGGTTTAATAATGTCCAATTTAGCCAATAGGTGCAAGGTTGGTAATATCAGCCCAAAAATTCTCCATGTTGAAGTTGTTAGGGTAGACGTCATGGTGACACTATAGACATTGTGATAGCCAATAGTCATCTCATCCATCCAGGAAAATAGATGTGATCTACTTGGTGGAGCTCTCGAAGCCCTCCCTAAAGATGCAAATTTTGCAGCTGGAGTTCCTCCAAGAAGAATGGAAGTGGTGGAAGGTAGTCATGAACTCCATAGTGAGGTCACTGTAGACTAGAACCACATGGTAAGTGGAAAAAAGGATGTGTTTATTCTAAATAATGTCATAAACCATGTCTCTGATGTTAAGGGCATTGTGTGTGATGCCACATGCCCATCGGGGAAGTTCAATGCCAAGTGCGGCCTTGGAGTCAAATCTCTCATCATTATTGGTGTTGATGAACTGGGCATAGCTTCCTGGAGCTGGGGCTATGCGAGAAGGGCATGGTGTAATGGATTCTGGGTCATGTTGGGATGAATGACCCACCCCAGTCTGATGGATAAGCTCTTCGACCTTGTCGATGTCATGAATCATCTCTTCAGGCATCTCAGGTAAGGACTCACCAGTGGGTTCCCGAAGTTGGATATCGGGTCCCGAGGTAGAACATCAGGGAGGCATACATGAGACAATCTTCTTTACATGTTGCTTGCTCTTACGAGAACGATCAAAAAGACCACGGTGGGACCCATCTTCGGACATGGATAATGGCTCCTGGAATGCAAAACGGTTGTATGAAGGTGTCAGACGATCAGTTGGAGCTTCTGAGACGCATAGTTGGAATACCCCAAATAGTCATTTCATTAGGGATGGTGATAAAAGGCATAAAGGGTCATTGTAGGTGATGGATCAGGGTCTCGAGACGATCAATCTTCTTGGAGGTGTGAGACGGGGAGAAATAGTTTGGGGTAAACATTTCAAAAACTAAGTCTGGTTAGTCAAAGTCATCAAAAACTCGATAGAGGGTGAAAGTACGCTATGAAGAATACACTTATCACTAAAAGAATAAAGAATGATACAAAAACTACCTCCGAGAAGGAGTTTACTAGTAAAATAAAGAATTAGGATGCTTTTTGGGGTTTTGCTGATTTTTAGCAGAGTTTTATGTTTTTAATAAATGGAACTTAAAGGATTAATTCTCATGTTCTGAGCATAACATGAAGAAAGATAACGGTCTTACAATCTTTCGAGGATTCATTTCTCCCACCATTCTCTCTTTGAAAACCATGCTAAAGGAAAACCAAATCGTGGAATCCTCTCTCAAGGAAACTTAAAATCGAGATTTTCATGCAAGATAAGAATCGAAGAAAGATCTCAACCTGGGTATTCTCATAAACTAGGGTATCCCAAATTCTATTTGTACGTGACCTCCTTCTCTCAAAGGTGGTCAGGTCAAAAAAACACATTTTTGGTAGCTAATCAAGAACGTGAAGACAAGCAGAAAAGAGAACTCAGGTGTAAGAGAAATCGATCGACTAAATAAAGTCACACAGGTAAACATGATAGGAAATAATCACTAATTTGCATTAATATGAAATGTAATGGTTTAATTACAATGTATGGTATATTAAAGGAAACATGAAGAAAAGGGAAGATAGGTATCGGGCTCCTTGATTTAGGAAATCGATAGGCATAATAGCTGACACCCGGGACAGAGTTAGACTGATAATGGGGACAGATGAATGTCCAGATCATGTCAGGTCATGACTTATGTTGAGCAACGACTGTGTCGGGTAAAGACCATGTCCAGGTCGTGATAATTTCGGGGTACGATCATATCAGGAAACTACCATGTTGGGTAATGACCATGTTTGGCCAAACACTGTCTTGGTTCTTGTCATCCCTGTGTCAGGCTAATCCATTGGGACCACCCTCAAGGGTTTAGGGGTCAGAAAGGAACTCGACATGCACGGGAAAGCTTCATAGTAAAAAATTGAGATCTCTCTTTTCATCCTCCTACTATGGTAGTATCCCTAAATGAGCTCTCCATCCCTCTCAGAATAAGAGCATGATCACCTAAACGATCACTAGTTGGACACTCGAGACCTTACTTGGCAGAGTCTCCACTTCCCAGGGATAAAATCATCCATTTTCCAACAACTGGTACAATGCAATACTCAATTTATTATAGGTTAGTGCGAACTATGGATGCCTTCATTCGATTGGTCCATGTGTCTAGTATATTTGTTCTGGTACCCGTGTCGGGCGGTGGTCTCAGTTTTCTGCTCGTCACGATCTTTGGTTGTATCGGCTTGTAGCTCGTCCCAGATCTTCATTTGTTGTCGTGTGTCGGGTTGTGGCCGTTTCGGTTTACGATCAACAACTGATGTGGTCATTCTTTGCTTGTATATCGAGGCACGCATATTGGTGTCGGCCTGCTATCTACCGGTCTTGTTTAAGGGTATCGGGTTGCTGGCAATGAACCTGATATATATGTTGTATGTAAAATCATCAGTTAGATGGGAATACATTTTGTCATAAATTGTTGGAAAGTCCTTCAAAAGATAAGAAAAGTGATCAGAAGGTACAAAAACATATTTGGTCTAATATTTGAGCAAAAATTAGGAGGAAGTGAAAGTTTAAGATAGTTTTTGATATAAACAATAGGTTCTAACATCGAAAAAATGGGTGTTATCAACCCCCCTCCCCAAACTCAACAATCATCTTGTCCTCAAGTTAAAAGATAAGTTTCAAAATTTTCCAGAAAGGTGCAAAAAAGTGTCGCTTTTTGAAAAGTCTAAAAAGAATTTAGTCAGGCCACGAGTGTAATGACTTTTATTTTTTTTCTTTTTGACAAAGCAAAATTAATCTTTCTGTGAGACTTTCGTGCATGTCGGACGAAGCTAGTTTTCACACCAAACCTCATATCATGGGTAAGAGAGAAAAAAAAGGGAATTTTTTTTCTTTGGAGAAGGCTTCAGGCTTTCTGGATATTTCTTGCTCTTCATTGGGTCATTCAAGTGTGGGTCTGTTAATAGGAAAGATGGTCCCTACAGTCCAAGCTAGATGGCTTTAGAGGAGTAATTTAACATCCTACCTACCATTGCCTCAGATTTTCCATACCTAAAAATGATTTCCGTTGAGAGAGAAGTTTGTGAAGGATTTTCTAGGTTTTTCTTGTTTTTCATTAGGTCATTCAAGTATGGGTCCATTAATAGGTAAGATGGTCCCTGCAGTCCAAGCCAAATGGCTTTAGAGCAGTAATTTAACATCCTACGTACCATTGCCTCATATTTTCCATACCTAAAAATGATTTCTGTTGAAATAACAAGTAAAAGGTGGGATAGTCTCTGTTTAGGTAGCTCTTTTCTTCATAGATGCACATCTCAGACTACTAGATTAATTTTCTTTTATACAAAAAGGGCAAAGTTAAGTTCTTGTGGGTTAACTTTTCATTCTAAAGAGAACAAATCAAAATATTCACCACTTTTAAGTGCAGAGAGACAATGCGAAGGCTAAATTGTGCATTTCAAATAAATGTGCAATTCTAACTATTTATAGGCGGCGGATTGGGTAAGCGTTTCTGTCACACCCCGATCTCACACTAACCACTAATCACGAGATTAGGGCGCGACGGAGGGATTATCACATAACAAATCACTGAGAACTTTTTCTTTTTAAAACCTCGTAATGATATCCGGATTATTGCTGTAAACTAAAACATGATAAACTATTGCGGAAGCATTTCAATTAACCTAGCTAGAGAACATAAACAGAGTTTACAACATGTAACATTGTTTAACAGAAAGTAAACATAACAGTTAATTTACATCTTTTACACATTCGCCATACATACTTTCTCTCACCCACACCATGTCCCAAGGACCGAGGGGAAAGGACTAAGAGACCACTATCTAACTAACTACATATACCTTCTACTGACTAGGGTAGTAAGATCTTTCAGATTTCTGGAACTGTCGCTGACCTGAAAATGTTTGAGTAGAGGGATGAGCCTACTCGCTCAGTGAATAGCATTTCATTTAGCTATCAATAAACAACTCATCAGATAGATAAAATTGAAATAAAAGATAAGTGCAATACTAAACAGGGCAGTTCTAATGACATAGCAAATTTACAGATAACAATCTCATTTCAAGCAACATCAGATATTTTAAACAAATAAACTGATATAGAGGATTGGTACAGAAATTCAGATCTCTTAACATATTAAGTTTACTGTGATCCTATATGATTACATAATTATATCATTATTATGCCCTAATCATATGCAGTGTACTCTGCATATAAAGATCCGTAGTGAACTACGATCCCACCGTACAAGACTTAGCGACACACCCGGGAAATGCTAAGTCTGACGCCAGCCCTGCTCTGCCACAGGACCACAGGCTCTCCGGCCTCAATGCACTACTCCGAGTGCTCTAGACTCCTCATCTAACCTGAGCACACAGGCAGAGAGTCTCACGGGGTTACCTCCATGACTCCGCACGGATCTTGTTGCAATAACCCCTATTTTCTCCAGTGCCACCGTGACTCCGCACGGATTATTGTTGAACACTGCCTCTCTGTCCTCGTGCCACCATGACTCCGCACGGTTAATGTTGCAACACGAGTTTCACCCCTAAGAAGCAGATCTCTCAAAGGGGTTCTACGGTGTTAGGGCACCTAAGTCTATTAACTGATTAACATATAAACATTTAAATAGGAAATTCACATTTACTGATTTCATATCATATCACAATGCACTGTCATTCTAAACCGACAGAGCAATATATTTCAAATCATTGTAATTTCTTAGAAATTCTCATACCATGCATTCAGACAATTTAGAAATGCATAAATAACCCAACTTATTTCAATTTGGCACATACATAGCGAATTTACGCAATTGAACATCTTATTTCACAAGTTAAAGAAATTTACTTCACATATGAGAATCATACTCAACAATTATCAATTCTCTAAAATTCTCGAAAAACGTGCACATTAACCCAAATCCTGGTTTGTGCATCACTTAACTCAATTAAGAGTTAATTACATATCACAATACAATTTAATAACAATACTTGAGAATTTCTGGTAATACTTCAGAGAAATGTGCCATTTCATGTAAATATCAATTTACACATATTAACATCAAAAGATATATGCAATTAGGGTTTTCATGCATATTTTATTTATTCATATCAACTTTGAAATCGTACATCTGATAATTTATCAGAAATCTTCATTGTCTGGGTTCATACCCAAATCATACCATTTTCAGACATGAATTTATAATTTCAACATTCAAATGAGCAATTTAGGTTCCAATGAACCATATAAATCTACTGATTCAATCCATACTGTTCAAATGCTAAATTTAATCATCTAACAGTGTCTAGAAGCATTTTATGAACTAAAAAGGTCGGGCGACGCCAAACGCTGCTCGACGCCTGATAACGACTGTTATCAGCGTAGTTCGCGCACAAAACAGAAAATATTCAAACGCCTGAGTTTATTAATGATAAATAAATGAAACCCTACTCACAGTGATTTGGACTGTCCGGATTCGTCCGGAGATGCATCCAAGGCCTGATTCCGGACGATTTTGGATCGCCTTCTTCCTTTGTATTGGCTCTTTACTGATCCTGTTCACGGAATAGGAGCTTCACGCTCCAACAAATTCCGAAGCTAAGTGCTGATCCAAGCCAAAATTGACGGTGGTTCCTAGTTTAGACCTCCTAGCCGAGGTCCATGGTCGTGATTTAGAGCGTTGGCCGCCCAAAATAGCTTCCTCCAAGCCACGCACGGTAGCTGCAGCTTGCCGCTGGCCAAGCTGCTCGGCGGCTGGTGTCCAACCAACAAGGGCACAGAGTGGTTGGGGGAAAGAAGTAGAGGAAGAAGAATGAAGAGAGACCCTAGCTCAGTCGGAGGTGAGGAGCTCAAGGGATCCCAAGAATCTCCATCGCGATCCCAAGCTGGGAGTTCTACGCCGCTTACACTGTTCTATCGAGAGCTAAATAAAAAGGAATGAGATAAGTAACAGGTTGCCGACCCACTTAAATGGGTAATAAAATGGAAAAATTGCATTTCAGTCCCAGATTCTTACAATTGCCATAACTATGGCCTCGGGGGTCCAAATTGGTCGATTCTTCTTGCAATATTTCAAGCACAAAATTCTCTACGCCCTCAGAGCAATATATCATGCTAATTATACTATTTTACTGGTTCAAAATTCCAATTGCATCCAAAAATCACTTTACTTAACTTAATCATCATATTTATGCACTAATTGTATCTTATGTGCTTGATTCAACTAAATCAAGTTAATGATGCACTAACCACCACATGAGCACATAAGTTAGCTCAAATAACTTTAATTATGCTCAAATCATGATGCTTACCAATAAACTTTGGAACGGGTCATAACAATCTCCCTCCCTTATAAGAATTTCGTCACGAAATTCCTAAAAGAGAAAAGGAAACTTGTTATGCATCTCAGATTCAAGCTCCCACGTAGCTTCTTCAAGGTTATGATTCCTCCACAGAACCTTCACCAACGGTATCTCACGGTTCTTAAGCTTCTTGATTCGGTGATCAATTATCTGCACTGGTCCTTCCACGTAGGACACGTCTGTCTTAAGCTGCGCCGGTACCGGATCTAAAATCTTTTCTGTACCGGGATGACACTTCTTCAGCATAGACACATGAAACACATCATGAAGATTTGCCAACTCAGACGGCAAATCCAACCTGTAGGCTACAGGTCCAATCCTCTCAACAATAGGATATGGGCACATATACCTAGGGGTCAACTTACCTCTCTTTCTAAACCTTAGCACTCCCTTCCACGGTGAAACCTTTAGATAAACCTCATCACCAACCTCAAACTCAAGAGGTCGACGTCGTCTCTCTGCATAACTTTTCTGTCTGTCCTGAGCAGCTTTCAACTGCTCCCTGATCACAGATATCTTCTATGTAGTTATATCGACTATCTCAGGTCCAAGAATTTCTTTCTCGCCAACCTCGTACCAACAAACTGGTGATCTACACTTCCTGCCATATAGAGCTTCATATGGGGCCATTCCAAGACTAGAATGGTAGCTGTTGTTATATGCAAACTCCATCAGGCTTAAGTGTTCTTCCCAGTTACCTCTGAACTGCAGAACGCATGCTCTCAGCATGTCTTCAAGAGTCTGAATGGTCCTCTCAGATTGACCATCAGTCTGTGGGTGAAAAGATGTACTGAACCTCAGCCTTGTGCCCAACGCACGATGTAACTGATCCCAAAACCTGGATGTGAACTTAGGGTCTCTGTCAGAAATAATGGAAACTGGAATACCGTGCAATCTGATTACCTCGTCTACATATATCTTGGCCAGCTTCGGAACATCAAAGGTTGACTTGACAGGAAGAAAGTGAGCAGACTTAGTTAGTCTATCCACAATCACCCATATTGAGTCTGAACCTCTAGGCGTTCTGGGTAACCCTACCACAAAATCCATCGTGATGTGTTCCCATTTCCATTCAGGTATAGGAAGCGACTGCAAGGTACCAGTAGGTTTCTGATGCTCAGCTTTAACCTGCTGACACACTCCACATCTAGTCACATACTCAGCCATATCTCTCTTCATACCAGACCACCAGTACAGCTCTTTGAGATTCCTGTACATTTTTGTGTTACCTGGATGCATAGCATACATAGAAGCATGTGCTTCCTCAAGACTCTATTCTTCCAAATTATTATCTCGAGGTACATGCAACCTGTCATGCTAATACAACAATCCATCAACTGAAAACCTAAACTCTGGTCTTTTCCCCCTGACATGTCATGCACGATCTGCTGCAACCCACTGTCACCCTACTGTAGTTCCTTGATCTGATCATAAAAAGTAGGCTTGACTTGCATCTATGCAATCAAACCATTATGTTATGTCACCCTTAAGTCTAAGTTCAACTTTCACATTTCTACTAGCATGTCTCCCTCGAAACATGTCATAGAGAATGCATCAGTTGTTGAACTTAACTTCCTACTGAGGGCATCAGCTACTACATTCACCTTTCCAGGATGATAATCTATCATTATATCATATTCCTTAATCAATTCTAATCATCTCTGATGTCTAAGATTCAGATCCTTCTGGGTAAAGATATATTTCAAGCTCTTATGATCTATAAACACCTGGCACACTTTACCATAAAGATAGTAACGTCATGTCTTATGAGCATGAACTACAACAACTAATTCCATATCATGTGACGAGTAATACTCCTCATTCTATGCTACTTACTTCTTATTACTACTGTAAGAATTTATTTCAAAATTATATCTTACTCTTTTCTCCGAGTCATTTTCATATTGTGTATCTACCTTTAAACCCTAGATTTTATTACTGTTAGCTTACCTTTCATAGAGAAAATCTCATGATCTTGTTTTATAGAGATGCTAGTAATCAAGGTCAAATCACTAGCGAAATCCCTTGAACTACTTCAACTCTAAACATTCTAGGGTTTGGTCCTTATTAGTAACATATCATTATTGTGGTGTGACTTTACTTCCTTAGTTTGAAATCAAACTTTAGATCTCATAAGTTCATCCATCTACTTGTAATGAATACAACAGATATGAATAATCATCAATGAACTATAGATATATAACGGAAATGTAACATCAGCCAAGTTCTCTAGCATAACTTATTAACACAAATGCTACAAATAAACATGATACTTGTTACCCAAGCATCACACATGGCTCACAAGGCCATTCATATCTTGTCACCTCTCACTAGGCAACAACTTATTCACATGGTTCATAAGGCCATTCACATCTTGTCACCTCTCACTAGGCAACAACTTATTCACATGGTTCATAAAATCCGTACACATTATTACTTTTATTAAGTAACAACAACATCAACACACAAAAAGCCAATCAACATTTATTATATAAATGTCACAGCCCAAACTTGGCTATATTCATCATCTCATCATACCTACATGGTTATTAGGCATGATAACAGTCATACAAGATATTCATCACATCATGTGATACAATAGTAATACCATCATTCCTTGACCAGGAATTAGGGTTCACTATCAAACATGGCTTATCATTCCCTTTTCCCCAAATTAGGGTTAGGGTTCCCCATTTCTCATTAATTCATACCATCTTGAGTTAACCAACTTTATCTTGTATTAAGGTATCTCCCTCTTAATGCATTCCATCACAGAATACTCACCTTTAGCATATAATGCATAGGCCACACATTAGAATTGTCCAGCTATCTCACATGATATGGACTTATCTTAGTTTAAAGCATAACTTATAAAGTTGCCTATAAACAATCGCAATGATACACCCTCAACTAGGGTTTCACAATGATACACCCTCCACTAGGGTTTACTAATCATGTATTGGATCCATGCATTGGTTATGCATTATTGATTAGTACCATTAAGGGTATTTCTCACCTAATCATTAAATTTAACCTGACCCTTATTGTGTTCCTTTATTTCTAATTAAGGATTGCTCATATGAGGTCCCAATGTTGGGTCTCCGATGTCAGTTCCAACTAATTCTTAGTTTTTCTAATCTTTCTCTTATATCTCAACATCTTAGTGTATATACAATTTTCACCATGATTCGGGTCTAAATTATCCAGAATCTACTTTTATTATATTATTAATAGGAGTCATTAGATCTCAGTAACACATCCTGCCATCCGGACCAGGCCGAACCTGTAGTCCTGAAGCCAAGAGCTACTCAGGATTAACCAACTCCTATTAATCTCAAACATGTGGAAAGAATATCCACCTAGGGCAGACTCATTTAAACATAATTTCTGGTCTACTTAATACAAAGAATATAAACAATAACTAAATCACTTCATGACACACAACAATATAAAAGAATCATATTTATTCTATAAACTGAAAATCTAAATCCATACATATAAGAGCATTTCTAATGATTTCCAATCAAATAAGAAATATAAAGCAAGAGTTGCATCACATTCTATGTTTAATCTCTTACTCCTACATTAATTTCCAGTTTCTTAACCCTAAGATTTCTAGGGTTTCTCTCTAGCCCATCCTTCCTCTGCATACCTGGCCAGGGCATCCAGAGAAGAATAAACAGAGTAGCTTGATACTGGTCAATCTAAGTATTCAGACACCTGGCCAAGGTATCTAAACACTCAGACCTCCCAGAGCTAAAAACATATCACTTCCTATTTGCCTCACTTATAACTTTATCTTTTGATCCTAATGATCCCTGTTGACTCAGCCTAAGCTCTCTACTTGGTTCTCGTGACCACATACTCTTCCTGCCATCTGCAATAGTATAACAAAACACTTCCTGTTAGAAAATTACAGTTAGAAGGAAGACACTTAAGTCCTAATCTTATTGGTCTCTTATCGTCCCCTGACCTTGACTTAGAGTATTCATATACTCAACCTATGCTCTGATACCAAGATGTCACACCCCGATCTCACACTAACCACTAATCACGAGATTAGGGCGCGACGGAGGGATTATCACATAACAAATCACTGAGAACTTTTTCTTTTTAAAACCTCGTAATGATATCCGGATTATTGCTGTAAACTAAAACATGATAAACTATTGCGGAAGCATTTCAATTAACCTGGCTAGAGAACATAAACAGAGTTTACAACATGTAACATTGTTTAACAGAAAGTAAACATAACAGTTAATTTTACATCTTTTACACATTCGCCATACATACTTTCTCTCACCCACACCATGTCCCAAGGACTGAGGGGAAAGGACTAAGAGACCACTATCTAACTAACTACATATACCTTCTACTGACTAGGGTAGTAAGATCTTTCATATTTCTGGAACTGTCGCTGACCTGAAAATGTTTGAGTAGAGGGATGAGCCTACTCGCTCAGTGAATAGCATTTCATTTAGCTATCAATAAACAACTCATCAGATAGATAAAATTGAAATAAAAGATAAGTGCAGTACTAAACAGGGCAGTTCTAATGACATAGCAAATTTACAGATAACAATCTCATTTCAAGCAACATCAGATATTTTAAACAAATAAACTGATATAGAGGATTGGTACAGAAATTCAGATCTCTTAACATATTAAGTTTACTGTGATCCTATATGATTACATAATTATATCATTATTATGCCCTAATCATATGTAGTGTACTCTGCATATAAAGATCTGTAGTGAACTACGATCCCACCGTACAAGACTTAGCAACACACCCGGGAAATGCTAAGTCTGACGCCAGCCCTGCTCTGCCACAGGACCACAGGCTCTCCGGCCTCAATGCACTACTCCGAGTGCTCTAGACTCCTCCTCTAACCTGAGCACACAGGCGGAGAGTCTCACGGGGTTACCTCCATGACTCCGCACGGATCTTGTTGCAATAACCCCTATTTTCTCCAGTGCCACCGTGACTCCGCACGGATTATTGTTGAACACTGCCTCTCTGTCCTCGTGCCACCATGACTCCGCACGGTTAATGTTGCAACACGAGTTTCACCCCTAAGAAGCAGATCCCTCGAAGGGGTTCTACGGTGTTAGGGCACCTAAGTCTATTAACTGATTAACATATAAACATTTAAATAGGAAATTCACATTTACTGATTTCATATCATATCACAATGCACTGTCATTCTAAACCGACAGAGCAATATATTTCAAATCATTGTAATTTCTGAGAAATTCTCATACCATGCATTCAGACAATTTAGAAATGCATAAATAACCCAACTTATTTCAATTTGGCACATACATAGCGAATTTACGCAATTGAACATCTTATTGCACAAGTTAAAGAAATTTACTTCACATATGAGAATCATACTCAACAATTATCAATTCTCTAAAATTCTCGAAAAACGTGCACATTAACCCAAATCCTGGTTTGTGCATAACTTAACTCAATTTAAGAGTTAATTACATATCACAATACAATTTAATAACAATACTTGAGAATTTCTGGTAATACTTTAGAGAAATGTGCCATTTCATGTAAATATCAATTTACACATATTAACGTCAAAAGATATATGCAATTAGGGTTTTCATGCATATTTTATTTATTCATATCAACTTTGAAATCGTACATCTGATAATTTATCAGAAATCTTCATTGTCTGGGTTCATACCCAAATCATACCATTTTCAGACATGAATTTCTAATATCAACATTCAAATGAGCAATTTAGGTTCCAATGAACCATATAAATCTACGGATTCAATCCATACTGTTCAAATGCTAAATTTAATCATCTAACAGTGTCTAGAAGCATTTTATGAACTAAAAAGGTTGGGCGACGCCAAACGCTGCCCGAAGCCTGATAACGCCTGTTATCAGCGTAGTTCACGCACAAAACAGAAAATATTCAAACGCCTGAGTTTATTAATGATAAATAAATGAAACCCTACTCACAGTGATTTGGACTGTCCGGATTCGTCCGGAGATGCGTCCAAGGCCTGATTCCGAACGATTTTGGATCGCCTTCTTCCTTTGTATTGGCTCTTTACTGATCCTGTTCACAGAATAGGAGCTTCACCCTCCAACAAATTCCGAAGCTAAGTGCTGATCCAGGCCAAAATTGACGGTGGTTCCTAGTTTAGACCTCCTAGCCGAGGTCCATGGCCGTGATTTAGAGCGTTGGCCGCCCAAAATAGCTTCCTCCAAGCCACGCACAGCAGCTGCAGCTTGCCGCTGGCCAAGCTGCTCGGCAGCTGGTGTCCAACCAACAAGGGCACAGAGTGGTTGGGGGAAATAAGTAGAGGAAGAAGAATGAAGAGAGACCCTAGCTCAGTCGGAGGTGAGGAGCTCAAGGGATCCCAAGAAATCGCCAGCTCTGCCTCCTATTCTCCATCGCGATCCCAAGCTGGGAGTTCTGCACCGCTTACACTGTTCTATCGAGAACTAAATAAAAAGGAATGAGATAAGTAACAGGTTGCCGACCCACTTAAATGAGTAATAAAATGGAAAAATTGCATTTCAGTCCCAGATTCTTACAATTGCCATAACTATGGCCTCGGGGGTCCAAATTGGTCGATTCTTCTTGCAATATTTCAAGCACAAAATTCTCTACGCCCTCAGAGCAATATATCATGCTAATTATACTATTTTACTAGTTAGAAATTCCAATTGCATCCAAAAATCACTTTACTTAACTTAATCATCATATTTATGCACTAATTGTATCTTATGTGCTTGATTCAACTAAATCAAGTTAATGATGCACTAACCACCACATGAGCACATAAGTTAGCTCAAACAACTTTAATTATTCTCAAATCATGATGCTTACCAATAAACTTTGGAACGTGTCATAACAGTTTCTTTTCAATTACTATTAAAAGCCTTTTTTTGTATAGAGTTTTAGACATGTAAAAGAAAAGAGTTGTAGGAATACCTCCCTCATTGATGCTATAGGGACCATCCCCCCCCCAAAAAAAAAAACTTACCCCAAGCTCTGCCTCTGAGTGGTGTGGGGATAAGAGAAAGGGTCAGTATAGCTCTGTGAGGGTTATTTATCTTTTCCCCATCAGAAGAGAGTAGATCCATGATGTATTGTCCACACACGCTATGATAATTGACGTCATTGTAGTATTTGGAACACTGGTTTAAAACAACGGCAGAGTATATCCAATACAATATGAAGAGGCCACAGTTGTTGGATATAGGAATTTGTTACGGACTGCAGTGATAGAAATGAAGATCATGTCAAGCTATTGCGGGGTCATGTGTATATGGCTTCACAATCTCGACTGCTTCATGATAGAATTGTTGTGCTAGCCTTTCAAGAGGAGTCTTTGGTTCCATGTCGAAGGTTATCTCTTTTGATTGGTGAGAATCAGAACTTTTGTAGAAGATTCCACAGCAGATACTGGTGGCGAGGAGTAGAAGTGTCCAATGGTTTTCATGCAGCATAGGTAGAAAAATATTAGGAGGTAGACGTTCTTATAGTTGTTGTTGAAATATGATGTGTGCGCTAGATTCATCGTCGAGGCAGACATCGTTGAAGAGCATTGGGTGTGCAATGTAGGTTGAGCCAATCTTTGGTTGTATGATGGTGATGTAAGGTACTGCGATTATCATGGCGAGACATCTACTGGTTTTACCATGTCTCTAAGATCATCAATAGGAACTACTATAGAGTCCTTATCATAGATTACATCTGTAGTATTGGAATAAAGATGTATCAAAATACGATTGACCTGCTCTTGAGATAAAGTAGTGAAAGAAGCACGGTCAAAGTTGCGGATTTTAGTTTTAGAGATGCAAGTAGTGGGTTGTATGTTGGGGTAGTTTCCTCCTAGACTATAGGATTTGGTATGTACCTTAGTTGCTTTTCAGGTCTATTTTGGTGCAGCTAGGAAGGATCATTATTATCTAACTCCAAAAGGTTATCTGAGAGTTCTAGGTCGTAGAAGAAATGTTCATCGTTTATCAACATTATTGCATAGAGTCCCCTGAGCCAGAAGATATTTGTGTCCTGGATTTGCATCATATATCTTGAGTTGTTGAGGAGCTCGATGGCATGTAGGATGATAAAAGCACTATTACCGCTACCCAGGTCTTGCTGGATAGGAAAGTTTTGCATCGAGAAAACGTTCCAGCAACCGCTATGCCTTTGGATGCTTCTTTTGATGACCCGGTGGAGTTTTAGTTGAAGCAGTCGTAGAGAACTATCTTCTTGGTGGAGGAAATGATGGTCTTTATGGGGAATGTCTTTTTTATAATAGTTGTACAAGGAGACTTGATGAGAGAGTAGATCCTCTATACAAAAGAACCAATGGTTTTTGTGCTTGTGTGGGATAAGTATTAGCATGGGATTGTGGTCGTTGATATAGCGCAACATATCCTCCACAAGTGGTGATTTGTCCATACCTGCAAGTAGTCATCTATATAAAACATGGGTGGCATTGTAGATTGTCCATGTGGTTGGATTCAGAATTATAGTTTTTAAAATAGCACCCTCCAATACTCGAAAGAGGTGTTTGGCGACTATAGCCTCTGAGTGAAACATGTTCTTCAATACTTGTCACCATAGAAAAGAGTATCTGTTAGCCCATATGATGGTTTCTTCATTTAGATCGGGGCTCAGAATCCAATTTAGAAGGCGTTGGTCATGAATGGTGAGGTGACCAATAGAGCACCTATCAAAGTTTGGCATGTTGAATCTTGAGATGACTAACGGTGCAGCAAATTGTTCTACCTCTGTGTTATTTTGCCACAAAAGTTGTGTGGATATAAATGTGTGTAGGTCATCATTCTCTCCTTAAGATGAATTTTCTACAATGTCGGTTTCATCAAGCTCTTCGTTGTTCATAAGACGAGATATTTTTGTTGCAGTTTTAGCTGTTGTTTGCTGACTCCCGATCAGACTGACCCAGTCTGATAAGTCAGGGACAGTGCCACCACCCAACTGGAGATCCTCAGGAACATCATGGAACTCATTCAAACTCCATTCAGGATGGTGTTCTTCTGTGGGTGATGTAATGTCTTCTCTTGCTTTTGAAGCATCATAATTTTCTGCCATTTGTAAGATTTCAGAGTCTCAGAAGGTGGGGGTTGATCCATTGACCCCATAACCTTATGTGGAATGTCTTGCTAGAATGGACGCTTCAAGGGGTTTGGTTGAGACATGAGAAGGCCCGCTCGAGGTTGAGGAAGAGGAAGGTGAATGTCTCGAGCGACGTGTATTATGACGCCAACTTATTTTCAAGTCTTTGTTCGATCATGTCCAGGCACTGGAGCATGGTTTGCATCGTGTTGTTTAGTGTCTCCAATTGGTTGGGAAGTTTAATAAGACTTAGGATTTCATGCTCTTGTGTCCCCAGCCGCTGTTGAAAAACCTAAAATTGATGAGTTAGATAGTTAAGGATGTCAGAATGTTCATGGATTACTTCCCTAAGGAACTCGAATTCCAGGCCAAAGGCATGCCCCAAAGAGGAGGGGTGATCTATTAAGTGGTCGAGGCTAGTTGCCCTGCTTCTCATTTGTCACATCAGTGTGTAGTTTGTTGATCCTCCACTGTGGCAAGAGGGGGAGTCCGAAATGACAGTGGGCTCATCAGTAGCTTCCTCTGGAGGTATTGGCGTGTTATCTGTGGTAGCGCCTATCTCCATATTTAGATGCTCTAAAGTTGCAGTAGGCAAGGATTCTGCTGCGTCGACATTTGTCTCGATATCTGTCAAAGGGATTTGTATGGTGATTTGTGGAGTAGATGTATGTTTTTCAGCATCCAGTGCTTGGTTTAGAAGTTGGATGAAACTCATATCCTTGTCTTGGGGAGTTTCTCTATGCTTTGTGGGTTGATCGACTCATATATCCTGTCAAATTTGTTCAGTCTCCATGGCAGGGATTTCCTCAATTCTTGGTAGGGGTGACTCATGGCGCTGTATGGAAGCAGGTATCGTTCACCATATGGCAACAATTTTCTTAGGAGTAGGGGGCGGCAGGGTTGTGCTTTGTGTTGCCAATGAATGCAGTTTAATTTCTGTAAAAACTAATTTATCTTCTTCATAAGAAGTGCATGCTGGCAGAGGAAGGAGTATATCAGTTTTTGTGAATCTATAGAACTGCTGTCATTTGTTCTTTTTCAGGATGCCAACTATTGTCAAAACGTTGATATCAATCCTTTCTTCTCCTTGGGTATGTGAAAGATTTTATGGCTCCATTGGGTACACCAGGCCAACTGCAATTAAGTTGACTAGTCCTCCCATGCAGTATTCTTTGGTGGCCTCCCGGATCGGATGTAGTCTGGTTATCAGGAAGCACCCTAGGTTGATTGGTTTCCCGGTCATGATGATCCACATGACATGTAGCTCTTAAGTATATATGTTGTTGCTTTTGTATTTTTTGAACAGGACGCCAGTGACAATCTTGTGAATTATTCTCCAAAAATAGGAGTGTACAACTGCTACTTTGCATTCAAGTTTAAAGTTGGCTCCCCTATCAAGGCCTTCCATAGTTTCACCTGGTCAAAGTCCTAATGTTCGCCCATTCTGACTCCTTCATTAAGTGCCTTCAGATCTTCTTGATTGTAGCTAAAGATTTGGTTGATTATCTTTTCTGAGATGATGAAGTTTGAATTGTAGAGGTGTGATGTTATTTTGTCTTCTCTACCATAAATGATGTGTTCCTCGGGAGTATTGTGTATTCTATTTAACGAGGAAATGAACTCTTTCATCAGTTCGGTGTAGGAGTGTGCGAAGGAGAAGCATATTTTTTAGAGTTTTGTGGCTTTGAGTATATCCTTCAGCCTGTCGTAGATGCCAATATGGAGGAATGACCCCTCGTGACAGAACTTCATTGGGTGTTACAACTTCTTGGACACTTCCCTGTATAATTGTTGGTGTTCATCGTCTCTTGCTCTGAAACGTCCTGGGGAGTGACATAGGATTTCTAGTTAGGCCTCTAAAACATGAGTTGCAGATGTTTCGATCTCCTGGATGGGCCTCTTGGTTGCATTAGAGGTCTTAGTTGTGGATGGGTGTGGTCTTTTCTATCCTATAGTAGACCTCCTGACTTATTCCTCTGTCCCCTTAGTAGGGCTTCCCTACCTTTGGCCAGCCTGTCCTGTTAGGATCACGGTCTTCTTGATGTGTCCCATCTGTGAAAGAAAGAAGTTGTAATTTGGAATTAGTAATACGGAAAAGACGTAAAATTCTCTTCTTTTTTGCATATCGGTTGTCCTCATCCTAGTGCTAAATGGTCCAGATAGATTAGTCTGAAACTAGTGCCTCCTACGGTATCGCTGAAGTCAATACGTGTCAAAATTGACAGATGGAGAGTCTGATATAGGTATATCCCGACACAGGTGCATTTGAAAATGATACATGGTAGATCCCGATACGATAAAAAATGTTAGGCTAGTAGACATTACCCAGCATGGGTTTCAGTCTGATACAATGCTTAAACTGATAAGTTAGAATCATTAGGTTGATACGTCATTCATACTGATACTCTAAAAAAAGTTAGGTTGCCACAACTCTACCCGGCATGGATTTCATCCTGATACAGTTAATGTTATGTTGTATCAGTTTCGTACCTTAAGATTTTAGGAAGAGTAGAGGAAGGTCGGCACGTCTTGCAATTTCGACAGAACTTGTAAATTGATGCAAGTTATAAACTGATATGAGAGCTTGGATATAGTGTGTAGCGAGAGAATTCATAGCCCGATATGAGTTAAGGCTAGGGGTATTTATATCTTCGCCTTCTAAAGTCATATGAACAGTTGCTCGGGGTACGTGTCGAACATGCACGAAAATTTCCTTCCCTAAGAAGCTAAAAACAGTCTAATCAAGGGATGTCGGGTTGCGATGATGATGAAAACCGATATGGGTATTTGCCAGCACAGGTTATAAACCAAGTTTTGATGATTATTCTGATACGGTTGGTAGGCCGATACGCTTTTTGTCCAACACAAGTCGTTACCTGACACGGTTGGTAGGATGATATAGTTTATCGAAGCAGACCGATATGATGTTTCCCGACAGGGGTTCTTCAGCACCCGACATAAGGCGTGGCCTGACACAACAGTAAAAGTAGCTCAAACTGATGCAAGACCCAGACCGAAACAGTGCTTGAGATGGTGTCTAAAATCATTGAATATTTGGTAAATCAGTCAAAATTTGAAAACCTATGCGGCTTAAATACAAAATAATAGTTGCTTGTTTTGCAAAACATCATTGGCGTAAGACTTGGCTCTCCATGTCAGTTATATCACAAAATTCAAAGCAACGAAGAAAAAGTGGTAACCCAGAAAATGCGAGAGTTAATCCACGTGGCACGTGTATTGACTCGGGCCTCATTACAATAATTATGTTCTGAATGTTTGTTTTTGAAAGAAAGAATCTATCCTATGCTAGGAAAATCAAACTTGGGCTCTCTCCCAAGGAGCGCTCGGTTTCTTGTTGCCAGCTCGACATGATCGGATGAATTCATGACTCAGTTTCTGGTTCAATCTCTGGTTCATCAAGGGTGAGCTCGACCCATCTAGTGAAAACTTCATCTTCATAGAATCTTTTTACATGATGTCCATTCACTGGGAAGACCTTTTTAGGATCGTCTTTATTGAATAGCTCCATCATTTCAGATGGGTAAATCTTTGCAACCAAACAACATGATCTTAAGATACCAGGTCCACTTGTACATTAGCTCGCCACACAACTCTCAACTATCCTAGATCTTCAAGAGCATATAACCACAACCTAAACTAAAGATTACATGTGGTACACATCAGCACAATATTCAAGAATATTGTACTAAGTACGCCTATGTGTCTTTTTTTATACCTTTCATTACAAAGAATTGGCAATAAGATAAAACTAATATTTGGTAGGTATAAAGAAATATACCAAAAAGCATATACTTGCACAAAGATGCTCACTAACAAAGAGAATATATATTTTAAGAACATTTTCCATTATATAATCCATGCATTTACTACCTGAGAGTTGAACACATTAAGGCATTTATGATCTACTACCAAAGAGTTGGATCATTTCACAATGTGATCTACTACCAAAGAGTTGGATCACTTTCAAGTACTTTACTACCAAAGAGTTGAAGCACTTACGTTCCAACACTTCACTACCAAAGAGTTGAAGTGCTTGGATATACTGGAATAGATATATTATGTTTCATGTGTTCATAGCAATAAGTATGGAAAATCATGCAACATACTATACAAGAACAATCATTTCATCCAATATCATATGCCAAGTATTTTACTACACACATAACACAAGAATATTGTATAATAAGCGAAGTAAGAGGTAATGGAATACCTTCCAAAGAGATATCCTAATCATCACATATTCCTTAGGTCAACTATATCCTTGGTTAAACCCTAATTAGGACAAGATCATGTATCACCATTAAGTTCTCATCATCTTAACCCTAATATGATCATTTTAGGGTTTTTCTTGGTTAACTAGGATATTCTTATTATTATTTATTGTCTTACTTGGAATTAGATTACTGATGTAATAATCTAGTTATGTTACAGAATTAGGCTTCATTAAATGATAATTATATTTCACATGATGATGTGCAAATATTAATCTTAAGTTACATGCATTAAGGATCAACTTCATATAACATGGATTCTATGCATCTAACTGATCTCACATTTTCATATTAGCTTCTAGTTACTGGTATGAGGGTGTTCTGTGAATTCCATCATTTCTTGAGCATGTATCTATTTATTACATTTTATTTAGGGTTATTAACCCTAATTAGCCATATGGAGAAAATTACATGATTTTGTACATCAACATCATAACCACTGACCTTAAATGGATTATAAATATAAATATGGATTTATTGACATTTTATCATAATTTTAGGCCATCGTTCGATATTTATAACACATGATATAAACATTTCACAAATTACATGATATTACTAACATTAGTGGATCAAAGGCCTAGTTTTACTATTCCATTGTATTCTACATATTTTTCTGAGAAAAATGGTACCTTATTTGTATTTTTCTGATAAATGTGCTAATTTCTATTAATTATATAAGATCTAAGTGTTTTCTGAGTTTTTTACCTTTTTCAGCCAATTGCAAGGCGCCACGTGTCCCTGAAGGAGCAGCAGTTAGGCAGTTCTCGCTGGTTTGGTACAAAAGGACTTTCTGGTTTAGTGCAGACTCAGATAGGGTCAGATTGGAATTGGACTGGTTTGTTCCTCTCTCTTTCTCCCTTCTCGCAGATGAACACGATCTGTTCTCAAGCACGTGAGGCCCACTGTCGTAGGGTTCTCCTTCAACAAGCAAACCCAGTGGCTTCTAGGCTACCCACTATCTCTCTCCTCTTCCATGAATTCCACGTGATCAAGCACTTCACCCACGTGTGTGGGTTCTACCTCGCATGACGCTATCGGTCACAGTCTGCCCAGGGCGCCGCCTCACCGGAAGGGTTTCTAGCGAGGTAGAAGGATCTTCGACCAGTTTTGTCTGTGTCTAATGCTGTCCCCTGATTCAACACTCTTGCTAGGTGCTCCTCTACTTCTCTGTATCGTGTCCTCATCAGCTAGAGTCACAGATCTTGGTGAGGATTCTACTGTGGCCAAACTCCTACTCGCCATCAATAACCATGATCTCAGTCACATCCTCTAGTCTAGTATATGACTCCCTGCTCAAAGAGACTGCCCACCATTTGTTCCCTACAAGCATGGCTATCGTCATGCTACTATTCCCTATGAGCAATGGTGGCTCCTCCTCTCTATCCATGTCCTCTACCTCCAGAACTACCATGTGGGGTTTGTTCCCTCTACTATCACATGTATACTTGCCAAAAGTGTGCTCTTTAGATAGGATTATACAAGGCGAAGGTAGTCATTCCCTTTACAATGTGCCTCATACCCATTATTTTCATGTCCCAACATCGTGGATGGGTGCGGCCCTTATCAGGCTGCAACTTTCATGAGAAAACACTCCATGGTCGTTGGATGTAATCTAGGGTCAACAACAAGTGGTACATACAACCGATCCATTGCACTTCACTAACCACAACTGCGTGACTGCTGATGTCACTGAGAGCTTGGTCTATCTTAGTCAATCGTGCACATATGCATAACAACCTTATTCCAATATACTCAAAAACATGTATTGTTCCATCAATTTAAAATATCAATATTTCCTTCTAGGAACCTCACAACTTAACGGAACTATAATCATAACTTTGTCACTATTCAAGATGCATCTCCTACAATTTTGGCGCCATTAAGATATTTACTAACTAGTTATTCAAAGCCATACTTCTATGATGTCACTATTTCAATTGGGAATCTAGGATCCTAAAAGTTCACTTCATCACATCCTACATACCTTAAAAGATATTTTGTCCTCAAAATTAAGCCAAAAATCTAGTCTTTCACAATTACATTGGAACCAACTAAATAAGAGCAAAATTTGTCAAATGTATATATAATGGCTAGCATTTTTTTCATTGTTGTGGTGTAATTTACTTGAGCCTAGTCCAACATTTTACTGGCATAATAAATCACATGATGTTGTTTGTCTTTCTTTTGACCCAAAACTACCCCTATTGTGAAATCGCTAGCGTCGCACATTAACTCAAAAGGAAGGCTCCAATCAGGTGACTGGATGATGGGGGCAAAAATTAGGGCCTCGTTCAAAGTCATGAATGCGTTAAGGCATTCTTTGGAGAAAATGAACTTGACATCCTTTATCAGAATATTTGATAGTGGCTTTGATATTTTGGAAAAATTCTTAATAAACCTCATGTAATATCATGCATGCCCTAGAAAACTTCAAACTCCTATCACTGATGTAGGCGGAGGAAGCTTTGAGATTGCTTTGATTTTTTACTGATCGACCTCAATCACTTTATCTGATACTTTGTGCCTTAGCACAATGCCTTTCTAGACCATGAAATGGCTATTTCCCAGTTTAAAACTAGGCTTTGCTCTTCACATCTTTTCATAACGAGGGATAGATTTTTCAGACAATCACCAAAGGAGTTGCCATGGACACTGAAAATGTCCACAAAAACTTCTATCTTGTCTTCTATGAAATATGCAAAAATGGAGTTCATACACCTCTGAAAAGTCGTAGGTACATTACATAGTCCGAAGGGCATTCTTCTGAAAGCAAAAGTTCCATAGATATAGGTGAAAATTGTCTTCTCTTGGTCATCTAGGTGGATGGGTATTTGCTACAGTCCTAAATAACCATCTAACCAACAAAAGTACAAGTGGTGGGCTAGAAGTTCAAGCATATGATTGATATGGGAGTGGAAAATGGTCTTTGTGAGTGGTAGTGTTTAACTTTCTATAGTCAATGCACATTCGCCACCCTATCACTGTTCTTGTTGCTACCTCATTCCCATTTTCTCCCCTGACAACAGTCCTGATATCTTTCTTTGGTACTACATGCACTGGACTGGCCCATGTGCTATCGCTAATAGAGTAGATGATCCCAACATCACAGAGTTGTATGATTTCTTTACTAACCACTTCCCATAGCTTCTCATTGAGCTTTCGTTGTGGCTATGTGTAAGGTTTGGCATTCTCTTTAAGATGTATCATGTGCATACAGACAGAAAGGCTCACTCCCCTCAAATCTTCAATAGAATACCCCAGTGCTTTGCGTCACAACTTTAATTCATTTATCAACTGATACTTTTGGGCTTTCGTTAGCTCAGAGTTTATAATAACAGGGTTCATCCCCTCATCATCTAGAAACTGGTATTCCAAACCATCCTGGAAGATCTTTCAGTTTGGGTGCTGGCTTAATTGCCGGTTCCTTGGTTATTTTTTGAACGAGTGAGGTGTATCTTACCACCTCGACTGACTTGCTCTAGCCCGATGATTCTTCTTGGTCGGGAAAGTTTAGGAGGTTTTCCACCTCAGGATCTTCTATCATATTTGCACTGTTAGATAGAGCACGCATCAAAGGATGAACAATAGCGATTTCTTATCTTACTTCTTGGAAGAATTGTTGGTAACTCTCGACAAAGTAGAAAAATTCAAAGAAAGAAGGGACCTTCATACTATCACATATATTGAAATAAATACAGTCACCTCTGACCCAGATAGTCAACATTCCTACTTTGATGTCGATGAGGGCCCTTCCTGTGGCAAGAAAAGGCCATCCAAAGATCATTGGACAATTAGCATCCTCCAGTGTATTGATAAGAACAATGTCACAGGGGATAAAAAAATTCCCCACTCTCATAGGCACATCCTCCACTACTCCCATATGTTTTGTGAAAGTGTGATAAGCTAGCTGGATCCTCATTTTAGTGTACATGATGTTGGTGAGGCCTAGACTTTTTGTGAGAGAGAGAGAGGCATAAGACTAATACCTGCTCCCAGATCAGCTAGTCCTTTTCGAACCATGTCGTTGCCGACTTGAAAAGGAATAAGGAAGCCACTAGGGTCATCTTTCTTGGAAGGCATGCTCACCTTAACAAAGGAACTGGACATATGGGTCAACTTTACTATTTCAACATCTTCTCCACTTTTCTTCTTCGAGATAAGTTCTTTAAAGAACTTCGCATAGGTAGGCATTTCTTCTATTACATCAAGAAAAGGAATGTCTAGATGGAGCTTTTTTACTGTCTCCAAAAACTTTTCATACCTCTTTTTCAACTGGGCTTTCACTAATTTGTAAGGGAATGGTATGCGTGGCACATACTTGTCAGGATTTATTTCGATGACTACATCTTCATTCTTTTTCTCCGCAAGCCTCTTCTACTTAACTACAACTTCGGAAGGTTCTTTATTCACTGTGCCTCTTTCTGGCATTGCTTCTTTTTCAATCGTGGCTCTTTGATCATTGATAGGGTGTAATACAATCCCTGACCTTAGAGTGGCCATCATTGCAGTTTCATTTCCTTGTGTATTTTCTTCAGTATTGGATGAAAGTTGCCCCATCGGATTTTTTATACTTTGGGCTAAACTTGCCAGCAGTTGATCGATCATTTTTTTGTGCTACTGAATTTCTCTGATTTGTTTAGAGAAGTTCCCCATCTATTGTTGCATGAGAATGAGAAGATTAGTGCTATCTATCGAGTTTTTGTGCAATCGCTCATTTCGCTGATTCTGCCTCTTTGTAAATGACATGAGCTCATACATCATAGAAGATCTTTGTTGAGTGTTCTGAGCTGGTTGGAAGTTTCTCCCTGGTTGGAAGTTTGTCGGTCGATGTTGAATCTGTGGGATTCCTAACGAATTTCCACTGACCATGTGATGAGAATTTTCCGTAGCACTTGTGTTATCGTAAGAGAATCCAGGGCGATCAGGACGTTTGTATTGAACATACATCACATTATCAGTACTTTCACATTTTGGCTTGCCTTGCTCGAAAGTGTAGGGGCAGTATTCTGCAGGGTGGTTTTCTTCCCCATAGGTGACACAGCTCTTGACAGATTCTTGTTGCATTTGGCACTTGTAACTTTGATCTTTCAAATATTGGACGTCAGTCACTATCTTATCCAGATTTGATGAAAGGGATTCTTCCAGAGGTGTTGTTGATGATGCATAATTTGCCAAGCCTCTGTTATAATTGCCATCTTGCTGATTGGCCGCCATACTGTCAATTATCTATCTGGCTCATTGGGCACTGACCCCCAAGAAGTTGCTACTTGTTGTAGCATTTAAAGATTGTCTTTCTCCAATTGATCGATCGTTATAGAAGGTAGTGATTAAAAATGGTTAAGAAAAATCATGATGTGGGCATTCACGTTGGTACCCTTGAAAGAGTTCCCAAGTTTTGTGTAAGTTTTTAGAAACTTTTTGAGAGAACCAGCTAATCTTATTCTGGAATTTGATAGTTCTTTCAATAGGGAAGAACTTTGTGATGAAAGATTGGTAAGAAACTCCCAGTTCGGAATACTTCTATTTTGAAGGTTGGAGTACTATTATAGTGCCTTATCCTTCAGAGAGAAGCAAAAGCATTGGTTGTAGATGTATGCTATTGGCACTCGGTTGATTTTGAAAGTTTTGTAGGTTCTTTTGAAAGTCACCAGGTGGTTATAAGGATTTTCTTATGCATTGTTCCCCCAAACCTGTTATGTCATAGTAGTTGGAGAAAACTGGGCTTTCGCTCAAAGTTAGCCACGTTGAGTGGCTACTCTACAATAGGGTTTCTTTCTTCATTTGATCTAACTTTGATGAAAGACCAAAGAGACCTGGCTTCGGGATCTTAGTTGGCCATGAGCACTGATGTACCTAAAATGCAATAATACAATATGTAAGTTTTGTAGTCTAGGCAATTTTTTAGGTGAGAAAATTAGTATTCACATATCTTTGTTTGTGTGACTAAGTGCAAATAAACTCAGGTTTGTGAAACGGTACTGGTTGCCTCGTCCCTGGAAACGATGCCAAAAAGTTGATCATCCTCAAAAGTGGGTCCAAAAAGGGAAGTGATTCTAGGTAATCAGTCTTTTACAAATTATAAAACTAGAATGTTTAATTCTGTCCACAACTAGTACGGGGTCAAAGAAGCAACTCGGGGTCGAATACAAGGACGAGGAGAGTAAACGTTCCAAAAAATAGGTATGGCTTGTCAAAGTCTTTGAAAACTCAATAGAGGGTGAAAGTATGCTATGAAGCATACACTTATCACTAAAAGAATAAAGAATGAAACAAAAACTACCTCTGAGAAGGAGTTTACTAGTAAAATACAGAATTAGGATTTTTTTGGTGTTTTGCTAATTTTTAGCAGAGTTTTATTTTTTTAATAAATATAACTTAAAGGATTAATTCTCATGTTTTGAGTATAACATGAAGACAGATAATAGTCTTACAATCTTTTGAGGATTCATTTCTCTCACCATTCTCTCTCAAAAACTATGCTAAGGGAAAACCAAATTGTAGAATCCCCTCTCAAGGAAACTTAAATCCAAGATTTTCACGCAAGATAAGAATAGAAGAAAGATCTAAAATTGGGTATTCTCATATGCTAGGGTTATCCCAAATTCTATTTGTACGTGACCTACTTCTCTCAAAGGTGGTCAGGTCGGAAAAACATGTTTTTGGTAGCTAATCAAGAATGTGAAGACAAGCAGAAAAGAGAACTCAGGTGTAAGAGAAATCGATCAACTGAATAAAGTCACACAGGTGAACATGATAGGAAATAATCACTCATTTTCATTAATATGAAATGTAATGGTTTAATTACAATGCATGGTATATTAAATGAAACATGAAGAAAAGGGAAGATAGGTATCAAGCTCCTTGATTTAGGAAATTGATAGGCATAATAGTTGACATCCGAGATTGAGTTAGATCGGTAACTGGGATAGATGAACGTCCAGATCGTGTCAGGCCAAAACTTACGGTACGAAATAACTGTGTCAGGCCATGATAATGTCAGGGTACGACCATATCAGGAAACCACCATGTCGGGTAATGACCGTGTCGGGCCAAACACTATCATGGTTCTTGTCATCCCCGTATCGGGAAAATCCATTGAGACTACCCTCTCAGGTTTAGGGGTCAGAAAGGAACCTGACACGTATGGAGAACCGATATCTCCCTTTTCCACCTACTACTATGGTAGTGATCCCTAAATGAGCTCTCCATGCTTCTCAAAATAAGAGCATGCTCACCTAAATGATCACTAGGTGGGCACTCGGGACCTTACTTGGCACCGTCTCCGCTTCCTGGAGCTAAAATCCTTTGTTTTCCAACAACTGGTACAGTGTAGTACTCGAGTTATTTATAGGCCACACAAACTATGGATTCCTTCATCCGATAGGTCCACGTGTCTGGTATCTCAGTTATGGTACCTGTGGCGGGTGGTGGTCTCGTGTTTCTACCCGTCATGGTCTCTGGCTGTATCAGCTTGTATCTCATCCCAATTCTTCACTTATTGTCATGTGTTGGGTTGTGGTTATGTCAATTTGTGACCAACAGTTGATGCGGGTCATTCTTTGCTTGTATATTAGGGTGCGCATACTGGTACCAGCCTGCTATCTGTCGATCTTGTTTAAGTGTATTAGGTTGCTGGCAATGAACCCGGTATATTTGTCTGTATGTAAAGTCATCAGTTAGATGCGCGTACTTTTTGTCATAAAGTGTCAGAAAGTCCTTCAAAGAATAAGACAAGTGATTAAAAGGTACAGAAAGAATATTTGGTCTAATATTTGAGGAAAAATTAGGAGGAAGTGAAATTTTGAGATATTTTTTGATATAAGTAGCAGGTTATAACATCCAAAAAATGGGTGTTATCAAGGAGCCTGCATCAGAAACTATGATATAGGGTACCCCGAATCTAGGGAAAATAATATATTTGAAAATCTTCTTTACCAGTTTGGAGTCATAAGTTTTAGTGGGGATAGCTTCAACCCATTTGAAAATGTAGTCTACAGCCACAAGGATATATTTGTACCCAAGATAAGAAGGAAAGAATCCCATATAATCCACTCCCACTAGTACATAAATGATATATAATGTCACATTTGATCGCGTCTATTACACATAAAAAATCGATGACATAGTCCAACGACGTTGGCTAAATAATACAACTGTCACCATAGAAAAGTTAGGGTACCACTTTTACTTTAACGTTGATTTCTTTTCAAAGAAATCAGTGTCTAAAATTACCCACAAAATACAATTTTCCAGTGAAAAAATTTTGCCTCCAAAACTTTCAATACGGTGTCGGTTGTTCCAAAACTGACGTCACATATTTCACACCATGTCCCCACAAAAAAAATTATCCCTAATTAGTCATTGGTTGTCACAAAAAACCGACGACTAACCACCCTTCACGAGACAAAGTTTATCCCCTCATTAGTCGTTGATTTTTTACAATGACTGATGACTAGGTATTTTCTCTCCTTGTACCCGTGAAAATATCCTCCCCCATTTGCTTCTTCATCATTGGCTTTTAAATTACTATTTTATCATTATTAATCAATATTGTTTGCTTTCTCTCTTGATTAACAAATCCAAATGGAAGAATGAATTGAAAGAAATGATGTTACATAAAGCTAGGAAATGAACTATTAAAATAGGATCATAGGTATAGGAATGACATCATACATGTATTTTGTTGGCCTAGAAACCCCTCTGAGATTTACTCATTAGGAGTAAATCTTGCATAGTCCCTGGTTTGGGACTGTTCTTGAACACTTCTTTTCACTTAGGATGTAATTGTATAATGTATATTTTGTTTTCATGATGTTTCGTCATCACTTCCCCATTTGTTCTCTAAGTACATATGTTGGTGGGCATTTTCCCATGTACATCGGTGTACTTGGAGAACTGTGGGAAAATACTGCCAAAATTTTCTTGAAAACCCAATACACATTATACACTTACTAGTGAGATTAGGTGTTCAAGAATGGGATAGGTGGTACACACATTTATTATAAGACCCTAAAACCTAATCTTTTAACCCTAAACCCTAATATTTTAATGCTAAACACTAATCTTTAAATCTTTATCCCTAAATCTAAAACAATAAACCCTAATCTATCTGTAAATCCTAAATTTAATATGTAATCCCTAAACCCTAATATATACTTGTTTTCTCTTTGATCATAGAATGGATAGATCATGGATATCCATTCCAAATCACTACACCCTAGACTTTATTGTTTGTCTTGATCATTTTATTAGATTTGCAGAAGAACATAGGAAACAACCTGAAGATAGGTTCTATTATCCATGTAGGTATTGCGGTAACAACTTGAAAGTCAACACTGGTGATGAAATCAAAAGTCATGTCATGTGCAATGGGATTGTACAAGGTTATATAGAATGGTGTTGTCATGGAGAGATTTCAAACCTAAAATTAGTAGATGTCGATAGCAGTGCTTGTGTGGAAGAAGAAATTGTCGTCAATGATGTAGATGTGAATCAACAAGTTCGAATAGACATTGTTGATGGGATGTTGGATAGTTGTGAGGTAGAGCACACTGATCCACCTTCCATGTTTAGGAACATTATGCATGATGCTGAGAGACTGTTATACACATGTAGTACTAAGTTTATGATGCTTAGTAATGTGTTGAGATTGTATAATATGAAGGCTAGCAATAGAAAGAGCGATAAAGGCTTCATGTCATTGTTGTATTTTTTGAAAGAAATTCTTCCTGAAGGAAATGAGCTTCCAATCTCAACATACGAGTTAAAGAAATTATTATTCCCAATGGAAATGGAGGCTAAGAAGATACATGCAGGCCCGAATGATTGTGTATTATTTCAAAAGGACTAAGTGGATTTGAAAGATTGTCCAAAATGTGGGGCATCGAGGTATAAAATGATGACTTTGGGGAAGTCTAAAACTGGTTCTCCTTCCAAGGTGATGTGGTATCTACCTATAATACCACGGTTTCAACACTTGTTTACCAATCCAATAGATGTAAGGAATTTGAGGTGGCATGTAGAGGTTAATAAAAATAATGATGGGTCCTATGACATGTGTCTGATTCCCCATAGTGGAAGAAGATTGATTTATTATATTCTAAATTTGGTGATGTTAGGAATAAAAAACTTGGGCTTTTTATCGATGGTATGAATCCATACAGGACATTGAGAAGCCAACATAGAACTTGGCATGTTATGCTTGTTATATACAGTCATCCTCTCTAGTTGTGTATGAAAAATAAATACGTTATGTTGTCATTGTTGATATCGGGCCCTAAACAACTTGGAAATGATATCGACATTTATCTTGAACCACTGATTGATGACTTAATGAAACAATGGGGTGAAGGTGTGATCACCCATGATGCTTCATGTAGAGAGACATTTCATTTGCATGCTATGTTGTTTTGCACTATTAGTGACTTTCCATCATATGGGAATTTGTCTAGATACAGTTTAAAAGGATCCAAAGCATGTCTTATATGTGAAAAGAACATTGATTCAATATGACTAATACATGGTGGCAAGACTGTATATCTTGGTCATTGAAGGATTCTTCCAAAATTCCATATGTACTGAAGGTTGCACAAAGCGTTCAATGGATGGAATGAGGAACGAAGTGCGCCTAAACCTATACCATGGGAGGTTGTTTATGAAAGAGTAAAAGACTGTGTCAATGAATTTGGTAAGAGATCACAATGTACATTCCCACATAAAGTGACAAATCTTTATTCAAGAAGAAGTCAATATTTTGGGATCTTTCTTATTGGAGTTCTTTGGAAGGTAGGCATTGTATCGATGTCATACATGTTGAGAAAAATCTCTATGATAGCATCATTGGTACTTTGTTGAATATACTAGGTAAGACTAAAGATGGGATCAAATCCAGAATGGACCTATGTGAAATGGGATGGCTGACCATGAGTATGATGATCGTGATGATGATTACCATGAGGGTGAGGTGCTACCTCACAATGTAAATTTTACAATATATCCTATATCTAGCTATATATGTCCATTTATAAGTTATATCATATACGTGTTTTTTTGTCAATTGTTAGGTTGGTGATGTACCCTCTGAAAACCTTGTCTCACTTGATGAGAAGCAAAAAAATTTGAAAAAATCATGGGAATCACTATGATGAACAAGTTACTACAACAAAGGGACAACAAAGGGACAATGGACCAAAATTGGTTGTGGATTTTAATCATGTAGGAAATCCAGTTGGAAAGAACCACAGCTTGTTTATTTCATATCTTGGGGTTCTTACTCGTAGACATTGTAGTGTAAATGCAGAATATTGGCATATAGTTCCTAAAGGGAAGAAAGACTTCGTATGGAAAGAACTATGTGCGAGATATTATCATTTGCAATTCTATTTTTTAAGTTATTTATAATTCTATTTTTTAGAATACTCTATTAAATATGAAATTTTGTAGATTATATTTGAACTGGATGAAAGCCTACATCTTAAAAAGGTGATGCAATGTTGTGGGAGGGTCCTAAGGAACTATAGGACAACTCTCAACCAACAATACATACGAGAGGATGATAAGAGGAAGAAGTCGACCCTTGAGCAATGGAACTACATAGACCCGACTGAGTGGAAGGCGTTTGTTTCCAAGAGAAATATTGATGAATTCAAGGTATAAAGCATCACTCCCAATTTAATTAATATACATTCTTATGAATTCACCTATTCACGATTGACCTTGATTGTTACTAACATATTCAATTTGATTACTAACAAGTCTATGAGAGATGCTCAAAGAGCAAGGTGTACACTAAATGTGCATGACCACACGATGGGTCCAGGTGGCTATGCAGCCCTTCGTGAAAAACTACAGATGTATTCTATTCAACAGCCTACTGCTCCTAATACTAAGACTGATGAGTCCTCTAATACTACTCCCACACCTCTGCATCGCCATGATGTGTGGATAGTTGGAAGACAAAATAAAAAAGGAGATATAACCAACCCCAAAACTACTGAGGCTGCTACAAAATTGGTAAAATTCAACTCTCAAAGCAATTTGTATTGTTGATTGTTATGTTTACTTACCAATTTCTATTGATGATGATTAGTGGGAGCTTCACGAGTAGAGAAAGCAAGGATCGTTCACCCTTGAGGGTACAAGGGATGAATTGATAGTTTCTCTCGGTAACCCAGAGCATCATGGACATGTTAGGGCTCCAGGGGTTGGAGTGGGCCTTAGAGCATTCTTTGGGTCATCATAGTGCAAACATGTCCAAAAAGGGTGACTTTCAAAAGATGAGGTAACCTATTATGTTTTTAGAATGGTATTGGAAAGGGAATACATGAATCAAAAAGAATATCTCTTAACCATGTATAGCTAGATGAGTTAGTTGATAAAAGAGTAGATGAGTTAGTTGATAAGAGAGTCCAGGAAGCATTGAGCAAGTGGCAGTCATCTCAGTCTGCCACTCTGACAGTACATGTGGCATGCCGCTCTTCCCCTATGATAGAGGTGGTTGGGAGTGATCCTGTAGAGGTGGTTGGGAGTAATCATGTAGACCCACCACCTAGCACGTCCACTGCAAGTATTTTAGTGACATAGTAGCTAGTCTTTTCAAAATGATATATTTATTTATGTATATAACATACTCTATGTAAATTGTAGGGGTTGAAGTCATGTCGTCTAAAATTGAAAGAATTCGCCATTGCAGACGGTGAGGCTTACCCATGCCTTCCAGGGAACACAATTCATGGCACTCAGGTACCCGATGGTGCGGTTCGTGTGAGCCTAAGGCTTGTGTTCGCTTCTTGGAGGCAGCATCCATTGACATATGCCCACCTAGATGCTGACACACTTGGTGAAGTAGAAGGCAGAGTGGTCTTGTGGCCCGAAACGGATGTCATCTATACTGATCATGTATGGTAAATTTACATTACGTTAATTTGTATATATGTATATACATGAAAATTGTTATGAAATTATAAATATGACAAAGGGAAGAAACTCACTACAGCTCATCCTCCTCCACGTCCACCTCCTCTTAAAGTACCTAGTTGGCTTGCAAAGGACCTATACGACTCAATAGGTCCTCAATGCAGGGGTATGACAATATGGATAGGCGAACATCCCAAAAATTGTCCTATGATTGTTTCTATTAAGAAGGATGTTGCAGGCCAATCATGCGATAATAATATATTTATACAAGATATTTTGGACACTAGTAAAAATTGGGCCATTATTCACGAGTGAGTCATGTCACAAACCCCTCTCTATAGGTCCTCACAAATAGGGATGGTTGTGAGTCTGGCCCTCACAAATGGTCCGTGAAGAGAACTCACGTGACAAATACCAGTGGCCCTCCCGAATACAATTGTCACGAACCAACTGACCCTCAAGAATGTTATATTGAGGGACTATTTAGCCTTCATAAATACATTTTTGAGGGACTATTTAGCATTCATAATAACATTATTGAGGGCATGTTTAGTTCTCATAAATACATTTTTGAGGGACTTGATGGTCCTGGAGAATATATTTTTGAAGGGATAATGCCTTCATTAATATTATTTTTGAGGGGCTATGTGGTCGTCATCAATGCAATTTTGATGGTCAATCTGGATCTCAAGACTACATTTTTGAGGGACTAAAGACCTTCATCAATATATTAGTGAGGGACTACTGTAAATGATTTGGTTATTGATTATTGAATGATTTATTAAATTTTAATTAATTATTACTATAGTGAATATCAAATTTTAAATGAAAACTTTGTATACATAACCTCAAGCAATATTTTTATACTAATTCACATGACATCATAAGAAGATTCAACACCAAAATGACACATAAAAATGTGAAATCACCTCAAACCAATTTCTATTATTGAAGCAAAATATTATCCATACATTGCGTGCTCAATGTTGATATAAATAAAGAATACATATGGTTCTAAAATTTGAGATTGATGACAATCAACATATCATGCTAGAAACTCTTAAGATCTATAATGTCTCCATATTCCTCAAATGGTGTGGTTCTCTTCATCAATGCCAGGCCTCATACGGTTAGGTACTTGAGTATTCTTCTCCTAAAAATGACAAATCATTATATTAATAGAATTTAAAGTTTATACATAAATCATAGTACAACAAACAACTTACCCTTATATTTCAATTTTGGTCTACTCCAAGGTGCATTGTCCGTCGAAATCCATCATTAAAACTAATTCTACCCTATCAATATAAATACAAAAAGGAATCAGAGTGAGTGAGAAGTAGAGATAAATGTAAGTGAACCAACATAGCAGCAACATGCACCCGTAAACTAAAATTATGATTGAGCTTAGTAAATAGTACATAATTAAAAAAAACTCAGTGGGTTATATGCCTATATCTCTGTTGACTACACTTAGTTGTTGTCATCAGCGAGATGCATCTATAGATACAAAAAGAGGATGATCCTCACATGATACAAAAGGATTATTACTGAACTTGTCTTCTTGATCATCTTCTATTAATTAGTGGAGCTGATGACATAATGGTTTGATGGTTATTTAGAAACAAGTGTCTATGCTTGTTTCTAATCACAATATATGAAGTGTTTGTATTCAAAGAGTAATGCTCTGTAATATAGAAGCTACGAGAATAATACCTAAATCTACTATTTCCTACATTAAGTATAATTCCCGTTAGTATTATATTATACTAAATCCTACTCTAAAATCTAAATATGAATCCTAATAAATCCTAAACCTCTATATTTTAACCCTTTTATCTATCCCACCCTCAACATCTGTTGAACTACTGTCGCTCCATCACAGACCGTTTTCGCCGTGCGTAGTCATCCGCCCTTGCATGAAGCAAGGAGCAGTAGCAGAACCTTACGTGAAGTAAGGAGCGACCAGCACGAGTTGGACGACTTCAAGGTTAGTCTTTTTTTCTTCTTTGTTTTTTTTCTTCCGTCCCCTCCTCCTCCTCCCCTTCTCCTCTTCCTCCTCCCATGCTTCCTCTTTATGCTCCTCCTTTCTTTTCTTTTTTACTACAACTGTTGTTGTTGACGACTCCCATTTTTCCTTCTTTTTTGTGTTACTACTGCTGTAGCTAGCGTCGACCTCATCATTTTCTGCCTCCTACTCTTCCTTCGGCCCATATTTTTGTGCTCCTCTTCCCCTGACTTCTTCTTCACTTCTGTCTTCCTCTGCCTTCTCTTCCCCTACCTCCTTTTTTACTTCCTCCTTCCCTGGCCTCCTCTTCCCCTGCCTCTTGTTTCCCCTTCTCCTTTTTCTTCTTCTTTGTTGCTGTCTTCCATTGTATTATCTTCCTTTACCTCGTCTTCCCCTTCCTCCTTCCCCTACCTCTTCTTCTCAAGCCTTTTCTTCCCATGCCTCCTCTTTCCCTGCCTTCTTCTTATTCTTCTTTGCTGTTGTTCCCTCCCTTTTCTTCCCCTACCTCCTCTTTCCCTACTGTTATTTTTACCCTTGATACCAAATATGGCCCAAGGGCATAGAGATCTTTTCATATTAGCTTAGATTTTTACATAAGCAACTGAAATCACATTATTTAATTAGTTTCCTGTTGTAATAAATTTTACTGAGTACAAATTCTGGTATACTTAGGGGTACAGGAATGGACACTATGCAGTGTTAGAACATAGGATTACTGAGTGCTGAGCAAAAATGTGTGTTTTGTATGCAATAAAACACACTTATTTGTTGGGGGTTGGAACAACTGCAAGCCTGCAAAATTGGGGGTGCATGGTTGGGACTAAACACCCTAGGCCAATCTATTGAATCTACCAAAATCTAATAGATCAAAATGAATCTTACAGAGAAATCTATTCACAACAGACTACAAATCCATGTTCTAGCTCTATAAGCTCAATCTCCACATGCAAAAAATACCTAAATCTCCTATTTCCTTCTCAAAATTCGTTCCTCCAGGTATAGACGAAACTCTGAGGTGATTTATAGTGATAATTGGTGGTTGTCTGCTACATGTTACAGCTGCAGTTTTCTACATAACTCGCAGCAGTAAATGGATAGGGTAATGACATCCTCATAATGACTTCTGATACAAAATATCCAATAAGAAGATCCCAAGTCCAATCTTGAGACATGAAATAAGGACTTGCTTGATACTTACACATGTCCACACCATCTAGTCATGATGGAAAAATTAAGTTTTTACAGGTCAATTCTCAACTCATTAGCAATGGCCCAGAGTAACTAAGTGTTAATCAAGCACCCGAATCAAAAGCTAGAACTAGAATATAAAACTAATATTGAACACAAGAGAGGAAATATAATATGGAATACCTCATTTAAACGCTGAGTTCTTGGTGTGAAAGACACCGATGATGATGTGCTTTGTGTGCTCTGCATTTGAGGATGACTTTGTCGATTATTACTAGGAGTAGGGCACCAAATTTCAACTATAGCCTTTATTAAAAGTGTACATGTTAATATTCTTATGTGTATGAATATCGAAAATAATCTATACCTGTTATGAGGTACCTGTGGCTGAAAGATTAGTGGATGTCCATTGCTAGCACTTTGCATGGGAGCCATGAATCCAAAAGAACTACTTTCAACCCCTTGTGTGGAAAATCTGCCTACTCCATTCTCCCTTGAATTGCCTTGTATGGAAAGCATGCCTACTCCAGTCTCCCTTGAATTTCTTTGCCTAGAAAGTCTGCCTAAGCCATCCCCACTTGAATTATTTTTCCTGAGAAACATGCCTACATCTGCACCACCACTTGTATTGTCTTGAATGTGAAAAGAACCCACACCTGGCCTATTTGTGCCACTTTGCATGTGTAAGACACTTGCAGTAGTCTGATTGAGGTATTCAACTGAACAATCAACATTAATACCGACATCCTATTAAACATAGATCAACAATGTCAAAAAAAATTATATATTACATTGACATATACAACTGAATCTAAGTTACCCGTGATTGATTATACCAAGTCATTATTTGGGAGACAGAGTTTTTCAATCCATTTACTGTTTCTTCAAGTTCCTTAAGTTTATCCTGAAATAGAAAACAAATTACAAACATCAATCTAATAGACTAGTTGTAACTAATAGTTCAAGTTTAGTTTTAATCCAACATACATCCTTTGCATTGCTTTCTTCAAGAAGCATTTCATATCTTATACGAGCAGCTTTTCCCCTATGTCCTGTCTCTTTGTGCCCAATTCCAACACCTCGGATCCTAGCCTTTTTGGAAGGATTTAAAACTTGCAAATAAGCTTCACGTGTTAGATTATCAACACTTCTAGGATCTATTTCCTCTTGGTTTGCTACTTGGTTTTCCACAATATCAGATATTTCAAGATGTAATTAGAAAGTATCATAAAAGGAAAGCTTAAATTGGGATATCTGAGCATATGTAGCTTTTTAGACATGATAGGAAAGAAAATATCCATTTTCTAACCACTTGTGGGCTTTTGTCGTAAACTTTTTCCAAAAATTTGTTAAGAGGCACAACAGGTTATTCTTCACTGACCTACACATGATAGATAACATAATCATCGTCCATGTTATATGTTCAACTCCTACTAAGAAAGACAAGTGTCCATTATTAATACCATTTCTGCCCGGTAGAAACTCCATGGCTTTGATCCTGTGGTGTGATCCATCACTTTTTTTGCTCTATTTGCCTTGTTGATCTCGAAAATTTTCTAAACCATTAGAAACATATAATTAGAAAAAGTACATAGGTATACATGCAAGTTATATGAAACCATTGTACCTTAGACTTCTCAGTTCCCCATTCTTTAACAAGATTTTTAAACTGGTCCATATCTATGGAAGCATTTTTCTCAACTTTCTTCATCATCAATTCTGGTTCAATCTTGTACTTTTCATAGTAATCTTTCTTTACACGTGCCCTCCACATTGATATCCATTTGCTAATGTGTTCATCAATGTGATTCCATGCATTAGGGTGACTGCCTAAATCGAAGTATTTCTAAAAACATAGAAAATATTACTTTAGATATAATAATCATACAATTTGTTGGTCTTTTTATGAAAAAGATTACCTCAATAAATGATTTTCTATCTGCAAAATCTTGTTGTGGTTGTTCATTCCACTTCAAGTCTAGATGCCATATGTGTGGTTTCCTGGCTAGCATATGACAATAACAATTCAATTTGGCACCATTCTCCCCAATAGCATTTCCTTCATAATCCCATTGGACCTTGTGATGTGGCTCCCCTTGCTTAGGAAGTAGGCTTTGTTCACTTGCAGGCCCACGTCCATACTTCCTATTCTCCTGTTCATCCTCAATATTTTCTTTAATTGTTACATCATTTTCAATATTGTTGGACAGTAGAGTAGGTTCATCCTCACAATTTTCTGTAATTGTGGAGGGAGGGACATCAGAAGGTTGACCAGGTGTGTTGTTACAACTAGATCTCGTGATTCTTCTTCCTTCCATCCTTCAACTGACAAGAAAAAAAAATTAGATTATTAGTGCAGAAATGTCAGTAACAAAAGTAGTAGCTACATTTGAAAAACAAATAAATTGCAGAGAATATGAGACACCAACATATGCATATTCAACATATGAAAAACAAATAAATTGTAGAGTACCTTGGTTTCATATCCCAAAAAAGAATAATTATGAGTTATAATGATGTCCTACTTGCTGGTATATGAAACAAGACTAAATAAATTGCAAAGAATATGCTATATAGTAACAGTTTGCCAAAAAAATGCAATAGAACATATTCCCCAAATAAATTATCCTAGACTTGCAAACAAAATAATTTGATGAAAATATACAGATTAATGAACTAAACATTAGCCCCATCATTCTTTTTTTTTAGTTCTATCAACAAAAGATCCCTCGGTGTCACTCCTCGTCCAAGACACATCACTAGTTACACCACCATCAATAGCTTCAGATTGTAAACCAGTCAAACAATTCTCAATAAGAGGTACTTCATAATAATCTTTAGGAGGATGCTTTAACATTGTGCACCAATCATCAACATTAGGATCCTTCACATAAAAGCATTGCAATGCTTCAGAAGCTAGGATAAAGGGTTCCTCTTTTCTTTTTATCCTTGAAGTGTTGATTTGTGTGAACCCATATTCATCAATTCGCAACCCGTTAGAAGTGCTTTCATCATACCAAGAACATCTAAACAATGGAACTTTGATTCCTGGACCATAAGTTAGCTCAATAACCTCCTCTAAGTAGCCATAGTACGTGACTTGAGCATTTATAGGATTTCGATCTCTACCACTTGAATAGCTTGAAGTGTCAGCATACAAGTACACTCCACTATTTTGTGTAGTACATGTACTTTCAATGTGCTTTGAACGGAAACGATATCCATTAACCGAAAATCCTTCATAAGACATTCCCTCAGCACAAGGGCCTTGGGATAACCATCTCAAATCATCGCTAATATTGTTCTCCCTAATCTCTTGCATTTGCATTATCTTCATAAAAAAGTAAAACATTAATGTAATCTACACTAACTTGAACATTAAGAGTGACAACAATATTTATGCTTGAGACTTACATGCTCTTTCAACCACTTAGAAAACTCCTTTGCATGTTTTGTTTCTAGGGTCCGTGGGGCAATGTTGGGTTCCATATCTTGAAGAATACACATGTGTTCACTTCTTTATAAGAAGTGTCTAAATTAATGTACAACAAATATAAAAATATCAGCAAGCATTTTAGGACGTAATTAAATCTTACCTTTTGTAAACATCCAATTCCTCTTTATTGAAAAGGACATAACGATGGGCTTGTTCCAAAGTGTGGATGTCGAAATTTCTTGACACTCCAACTCTAATTGGAGATCCATCAACATTATGAGGAGTGTGGTTGAGTTTTGTCTCAAAATTATGCAAGTACCTAGCACAAAATGTCAAACCTTCTTCAGCTAAATAGCCACTAGCAATACAACCAGCCAGTTTAGCTTTGTTTCTTACATACTTCTTCAATTTCTTCAAGTATCTCTCTATTGGGTACATCCACCTAGTTTGGACAGATCCAGCTTTCCTGTCTTCATAAGCTAAATGAATGGGCAAATGCATCATGATGGTGAAGAAAGAAGGAGGGAAGATTCTCTCCAACAGGCAAAGAGTGACATCAATTTCTTGTTCCAATTCTTTGAATTCCTCCACATCAATAATGTTAGAGCAAAGCTTGTTGAAAAATGAGCACAAATTAGCAATAGGCTTGTACACATCTAAGCTTATGCAATGTCTCAAGGCAACAGGTAGAACTTGATGCATAAGAACATGGCAATCATGACTTTTCAACCCAACAAGTTTTCTATCAGATTTGCTAACACACCTAGATATGTTAGAAGAATAGCCATCAGGAACTTTCAACTTTTCTAACACAGATAGGAACTTATCTTTCTGCGCATTAGTCATGGTGTAAGATGTTGGAGGCAAGTAATAGCGATCACCTACATCTACTGGCCATAAATCTCTTCGAATGCGCATTTTCTTCATATCTTGACAAGCTTGTAAGTTGTCTTTACTTTTCTTAGAATCACCCAATAATGTGTTTAAAATATTCTCGCACACATTCTTTTGTATGTGCATCACATCCATATTGTGTCTAACAGATAAATACTTCCAATAAGGTAGCTTTAAAAAGATGCTTATCTTATTCCAACCAGGAGGTAATGGTTGAATTTGATCTCCATGCCTCTTGCACTTATTCATTTTTCCAAATGTGATATTTTCATATCCATCAAATTGCCTCAGTATATCTTCTCCAGATAGTGGCTTAGGTGGAAGTCGAAAATCTTTTTCACCATCAAAATTTTTCCTATCACGTCTATATGGATGATTCATTGGAAGAAAACGTCGATGGAAACCATAGCATTGCTTTTTACCAAACTTTAACCATTTTGATACAGTCTCCACATTACAACAAGGACATCCCAAATCTTTCTTACCTTTAGTGCTCCAACCAGATAAGTCACCATATGCTGGAAAATCATTAATGGTCCATAAAATCATTGCCCGCATAGTGAAATTCCTTTTGCTATATGCATCATAAACTTTGACTCCAAGCTCCCAAAGTAGTTGCAGCTCCTCAATTAATGGCTCCAAGTATACATCAAGGTCATTTCCAACCATATGTGGACCTGGGATTAATAGGGACATCATAATAAATTGTTCTTTCATAAGAAGCCAAGGTAGAAGATTGAGAGGTGTCACCAACATAGGCCAGATGCTATGTGATGCACTCATATTGCCAAATGCATTAAATCCATCTGTTGCTAATGCCAATCTAATATTGCATGGTTCAGCACCAAAGTCTAGATACCTAGCATCAATAGACAACCATTCTGGTGTGTCTGAAGGATGATGAATGCGACCCTCCTTGCATTTTCCTTCAGATGGCCAAATCATATCTTTAGCAATAGATGAAGACATATAGAGCCTCTCTTACCGAGGTATCAAAGGGAAGTGATACATGAACTTAGCAGCTACCTTCTTTCCCTTTGTTTTGTATTGGTTTTCATTCCATCTTGAAGCACAACAAGTATCACAATTTTCTTTTGAAGATGCATCTTTGCGAAAAAGCATGCAATTATTTGTACATACATCTATAGTAGAATGATCAAGTTGTAAATCCTTCACGATCGCATTTACTTCATAGTACGTCTCCGAGAATAGACAATTTTCTTCTAGAAATCCTGAAATAATCAACTGTAACAATTTTGTGAAAGAATCGTTAGACCATCCAGATTCCTCCTTCAGAAATAGCAAGGCAACCAAATATGATAGCTTAGAATGACTTGTGCAACCTCTATAGAGTGGTTGATCCGCATCTTTTAGTAGCTTGTAAAATATTTGTGCATCTACATTTGCAGGTTCCTTTGTAGCTTTAGTAGAGTGGTCATTTGTTGTATCACCCATACCAAACAAATCCCCCAGCATCTGATGCATATTGTTGGTGCTAGGCATGTTTGGTTCCACAACAGGATTGCTCCTACCAATCACCTCCCCATGAAATGTCCAAACATCATAGCTATGCACAAATCCTTTTTTAATACATGTGAGAATACCTCCTCCTATGTTTTAAGGTATCTGTTCAAACATACCTTGCAAGGACATATTAATTTCCCCTATCTAGTTGGTCTCCGATGGATAAGAGCAAACTCAATGAGCTTTCATAACCCTGCCTTGAATACATCACTTCGCACTCTGTTCCCAATATACATCCAACTCCTATCTATTAGAAAATCCATCTACATGAAGGAAAATATATAATAAGCTAAGCACACATTACAAGAAATATATATATATATATATATATGCAATTCAAATAGTATATTGATTATATTCCTTTCAGTCTATCTAGGTATTTATATTCCTTGATCAGCACGACTGTGCTAGCAGCCTTCATTTTCACCCATCCAACTTGTGATTTTATACTTCACCCGAATGTCCGTTCTCCTCCACCACAATCGTGCTACCTATCCACCACCCTTAGTTATCAAGGCGCCCGCCTAGGCGTGCCTAGGCACCCTAGGTGTTAGGCCAGGCGCCTCAAACTAGGCGCCCAGCCTATTAAATGCATTAAGTGGGCGTCTAAGGCATTTTAGGTCCAAATTATGCAATTTAAAGGATAAACTAGCATGAATCGAGTCTAGATTTGGTCAAATTAGATCACCTTCAGTCATTGCATGGTTGATATAGGTCTGATTTAGAGTAAATATGTTCTTCATATTTTATATTTGTCCCCTATACTATTTGTTGGACCCATCAAATACATGAATCTGTAGTCTTTACCTATTTTTAGGTTTTGGTGAATCACCAACCTACTTGTTCCTTCTTTTCTAGTAATAGAATTCATAGGGATTCCAGGTACTACAATGATTAAAACAACATAGCTCAAATGTGAATTGTAATCTATTACAGAATCCTTTTAACTAGGAGTTTTGCATCTAGTTTTTGTTAAGGAATTTAGCATTCCTAACCCATTTTTAAGTGAGTTGTTGGGCCTCTAACTGATTCATAGAAAATGACAGAGTTTTCTTAGTTACTTTGCTAATCAGCAGGAAATCTATGTTGTCCAGTAAGTAGTTTATATTAAACAACCAATTGACTATCTTGGCCTGCACTTATTCATTTCTAGTTTGATGAAAGCTATGTCCACACCTTTAATTAATAAGTTGAAGGCCAAGCAAATCTCTTGGAAGCTAATGTTTCTTTCTTGGTTGAACGAAACTGTTATTTCTACTATATCTTCATAGCTTTTGTTATGGAATTCCATGACTGATGCCAAATAGGGGTTTCATGTTCTAAATTATTTGTCAACCTATAGACAAAGGAGGTATAAAAAGTAATAAAATCAAGAAAAAGATTTATGTTGGAAAAAAGAAACTAGAGTTCAGTAGGAGATAAAATATTCCTTGTGATTCAAATGGCTACATGAGACATACACCTCCCTATTTTCTTTCGCCCATTTAGTATATGAATCCACATGATAATCAATCATGTTAGTATGTCAAATGCTAGGACTTATAAAACTATTGTTGCATGGTTTCAATTTATTATGGGATTTGGTGCTGAATTAAATATAAGAGTTGGATTCATGGTTGCGAAATCTATGCAAGATGCTTTGTGAGGTCCAAGTGGAAGGAGTGTTACACTGCTGGAAGGTTTGAAATGTACTGTAGCTTTGTTAATCATTTAGGGTCAATAGAAACACTTTGATAAGTGTGATCTACTCTAATAAAGTTGTTCAATAAAGAATGATTGGGCTTCATGTTAGGCTCTGTAACAAAATAGGAATGCATGCAACAAGGCTTTTGGTCTAGTGGTTGTCTCACTGTGGGTGCAAGAGCTGTTGATTTTCAATAATACAGAAAGTGCAAAATAAAACCATTTTGCTATTGTGCATAAGTCATCTACTACCAATTGGTCTGAGGAAAATCAGGTCTGATTTGGGGAAATGAGGATTGATTTGGGCCAAATTGGTATGTCCTCATAGCATTGTTTGTTAAGGTTTTTTTTCTACTTTTTCATATGTTTATTGTTCTTGCTTCTTTCTCTTTTCGTTTTTTATCCATTCTCCTGCATCTTATTCCTGAGTCCTGCTGCTATGTTTTTTCTGAGTTATTCATCCTATATTCCCTCCTAATTTGGGAACATATGAATTTGCATGTAAAGAAGAAATATTCTTCAACTCGAATCACAAGCTATGTGATGAGAGCAAGAAAAGACAACTTGAAGACAACATGAACTGGTAGATGCCATTAACTTTTGGAATTCTATCGACAGAATGACATAGTTACTTCAATTAATACATCTTTTGGTTTCCCTTTCACTTATCCTATGATTTTAGTTACACCATGCTAGTTGTACTAGATGATAATGTGGACTAGATAAAACCACCAAGAACAAAGGAAACATTAGTGTTGTTGATGCCATAGGTTAATAAACCAGGTTAACTATCGGGGTATAACACTTTATTTAGCCGATGCAGAAATCACTACTACTATTCTCTAGTTCTCAAAACAGAATACCGCAATTCAACGCAAGTCTTGCCTACTCATCTTTCACGTTCCCAGCAACACAACCCCGTAGGGTAGTATCTCGCTAAGGCTCCGATTGGTTTCTTGAAACTAGAGTTTTTAGAGAACTTATTTTCCAAGAACTCAAGTTCAATTTTCTTAAAATGAGTTCAGATGATTGGTTCCAAATTTGAGTTTTCTGGAAGATGAATTCCATCAAAATAGTTTTATATAATTATACAAGATACAAAAATGTGAACTAAGTAAAATGCACATTATTTTGTGTTGACCATTATGACAATTAAATCATGTTCATGTAATATCCTAGCCAACTTTACGTTAAATAAAAATACATAATGTTGCTCATATCTAAGTTATAGCAATGTCGTGAACTAACATGTTAGACAAAACACCCAATCCAACAAAATAGAAATATAAGATTTATAGTATTGCAAGTGTATGTATAAAATAGAAATAAAATGGTAAACCAGATGTACTAGAGGACTAATGATGTAGTCAATACAACTGCTAGTCAGTAGAATAGATGTCGAATCAACGATGCTTATTTTATTTTAGTATATATTTTGTGTCAAACAAAAATGATAAGATGCATCCTCGATTGAATCATAAACTCAATTACATTATTCTATCTAACAAGCCATTCTCGTAAATTTTTGAGATCATGTAATTGGGAAAATGAAGGGAGTCGTCTCCAGTGGTACAAAAGCAACTAGGCAAGGTACTTTCTCTTCGGCGATAGAAAGGGATTTGTAGTACAATAGACTGAGAAGATTGCTTGGTATCATCTCAGAAGGTGCCTTGCTAGACAGCCATTAGTAAGGAAGGATGGCAGTAGATAGGAAGTTCATCGTCGACTTGCCAAAGACTGAGACAAGAGACATGTAACTGATCCATTGCTAGGGCAACAGTGGAACGGGAGCGGAACCGGAACAAAATTTTTTTTCCTTTGTTTTTTTCCTGGAACTAAGGGAACACGCTCTATATATACCTACAGAAGTCTGGAAAATGCTCCCGAACTTGTTTTCTACAGTTTTGGATAACCAATCGCTATTTATTTATCTAGGAACTTGAGTTCCTGGTTTTCTTAATCCAGTTATTGTAAAATAATTGAAGCCTAAGCAGTGGCAGAGCCAGGATTATCAAATGGGTGAGGCCAAAAATAAAACTTTGACTATCAAAGGTGTATGAACTTCAAAGTTGCTCTCATTGATGTGTAATGATGTATCATAAAATAAAGAATAAACCCTCATCTAGATTACAATCAACCAAGTTTTTTTTTGCACACAATAGTCACTAATAAAAAATTAGCATAACATGGATCTCTAGAATCAACCAATCTATATTTTAAATATTGTTTTTCAGTACGATTCTAGAAATATGGTAGTATAAGAGGTATTCTATATTTTCCTAAAGGACAACCAATAAGAGTTTAACATTGATATCTAAAACCCAACTCCAAAGAAAAGATACATAAATTATTTTCTACATTAATATGAAATGTTGATTGGTCTCGTGTCATATTTCTATAGGGAAACATCCAATAGAGAGGGTGTCCGTATATCTATACTCAATTTGAAAAAAAATTCATCCATACTACAATTTCCCACCCCGATAACACATGTACTTCAAAAACAAATGTTTCACATACCACTTCTTTTCGACTGATCGATTACCAATTGATATTATTTAAAGGAAAATATATATATAAATTAGTAGGAGTACAAAATTTATAAAGAGTTTGAGGAGCAAACCTAGTCAATGTTTGAATGGGAAGTATGACCTTCTAGTTGCTATGAGCTTTCCAACCTCCCCCTATCATGCTTGGTGTTGGTTTGTAGAGATCCAGTACAACAATAACAGAATGCAACACATAGTTTAAAATGAAAAATACAAATTGTATGATTATGCACTTAAAGAAAACAATCAATATAGCTGCAACCAGAGTTTCATTGACTTGAATCATAAAGCAGCGACAAGCAATCATTAAGCATTACAATAACAAAATAAATTAAAAAATAAAAAATTGTACCAATCAATTGTTTTAATAAATTTTTGTAATTTTGCAATGTACCACATGCCAAGTGCCATGATAATAAATTTGTATTCATGTATAGATTGTGATGCAAAATGATAGCCACGCACGATCAATCTCAAATGTTGTGTTAAATTTTGACAATTGTAGAATGTATGACATATGTACCATTAGTATACCTATGGTTCCCTATGCAAATAGGGATGCAAAATAATAAAATAACGGCCTCAGATGTTTATGCTTTGGTCAAATATGAAATTGTTATCTCCTAAACCCATATATTCTATATACAAATACTACTGACCACTTCAAATGGAAAGTGGGATGCTGGATTGTTTTAAGAAATGTTAGTTTTTCTGATAATGTTCAGTCCATTCCATGATGATATATATATGCAAGTTGAGACACAAAATGACGGATTAAGGTGCTCGAGCTTTTTTCAAATATGAAATTGTTCTCACTCGTCCATGTATGTAGTACCAACAGATTCAAACAGAAAGTGAGGTCTAGTGTTTACTTGAGAGATGTTATAACTTTTTGAAATATGTTCACTCTGTTTCTCCCAAATACATAAGGTGCCTATTCCCTCGCGTGCCATAAAATGTGCACTCTAATTTTTTTGGTAGAAAGTCTCACTACCAGGTCACATAAACATTGCTAACATTCTGGCCTCATCCTCGTCCTGTCAAGTTTGGTTCATGCTGGTAATACGATCTGCTCAAAGTTTGTCTCTAAAAACAAAGAGCATGATTCAAAAAATGTCTCATGGCTTTTCAAGAGTATCGAATCTAAATTACTAAAACAACTGTCTACCAAATATTTTGTACATAGAACGGATGCTCTAAAAACAGAGAGCAGGATTCAATAAATGTCGCATGGCCTTTCAAGAGTATCGAATTTAAATTACTGAAACAACTGTCTACCAAATATTTTGTACACACAAGTATGGATTCCTGGTAAGCAGTATTACCAATTAATTTGGCACACAACTTTGGACAAGTTGAATTGCGTACATCGAAACATGAATTTCCAGTAAGTTGTACTCCAACTAAGTTAATACACAACTCTGGACGAATCTAGTTTTGTCACCCAGCCAATCAAACACCTACCTACTATTTTCCTATTTAGATGATATATCTCATCACTGCCTCTATTGTACTCGGTACAGATATTAAAACAGTTGTTCAACTTGATTCCCTTCAGCTTTACATTTCCAAACATGAGAGATCGTGGCCTACTATCCAATGATCAATTATATCAAATGTACATTCATTTAATCATTTGTAAGAAGGCCAACATCATTTCCCTATTCAGACGCACATTGGGTGTGTTGGGAGAACATCAACTGCATGTTACCACTATTAAACATGATTTGGTGAAGGCGGCCATGTCAGATCATAGAATCAGATCTTTACGACAACACCAGCAGAAGATACAGCCTAGATGCGACAAAAAAATACACAGTTGGATTTTATGTTGTAGGTTCAAAATGGGAATTAGGCGTTAATTACTAGTCCCTTCACTTTCTGCCTGTGTAGTAGCTCTTTCAGCAAATCACCCTTGTAAGATGATTTATGTGCTTATTGTTGCAATCATGTTAAAAAGTTGGTTTGTAGTTAACTATCTTCATTGTTATGATTGTGACCTACTTATACAGATGCTTAAGTTTGATAAATATTAGAAACCTACAGTTGAATATAGCAAAATTTCACCGTAAAAGCAAGCTGAACAAAAAGCAAAGACAGATACTTTAGGGGGGGATCGAACCCATGAATGGTGTATCATTTCTCCACAAACAAAGTGATTGCTAAACAAAATATTGTAATTAGTATCCATCTTACTTTTTGAGTTCCGTCAATTTGTGAACAAAAGTTGGGAATAGTAGAAACATCCCTCAGCCGTTAGGTTTATACATGTACACAAATCAGTTTTGAAAAAAGCAACAACAAAATCAATCAGCCGATTACCTTTTGAAGTAGTTTCAGAAAGGAACGCAAGGCACTTTCCCTCCTATTTGCCCAAGAATAGAACATGCACTGATGATGAACAGCGCGAATCAAATCCGTGATTGTTGGTATCCTCAGGTTGCACTTCGCCACTGGGCGAGAGGATAAAAAGGAAGCGGACAAGATACACAGACCAGAGGAAAACGGAAAGAGGGCAAGAAGTGAGGTGCTTGTCGAGTGGAAAAGGGACCAGTGCGAAGAGGGGAGGATCGGCTGGACACACACGACGCGAGGGGGGACGCACACAGCGCGAGAGGGGGAAGCATGGCGCGAGAGGGGAAATAGTTCTTGCGCGGAGGAATGAGTGGGGAGGGTTTTTTTTATTTACAAATGCTGTGTTTTAGAATGGAGGGAAGGGTTATGGGATGGAGGGAAATATTTGGCATGGCATTTTTCACGGGGTGATTAGTGAGTAATGTATTTATGAGGGATTAGTGTTCACATAAAAGTACTAAGGATGTTAAGAACATGATTGAGGGAGTTGGTCCCATATTTGAAGGATGAGCCCTCACAAATGGACATCATTATTCACAATTTTTGGTTCCTCACATATGTTCTTCAACAAAGGCCAAATTTTTTGTAGTGGGAGTTGTTTAGTTATGATTGGTTGGACACATCTATGATAGAACTATGGATATGGTGAGATCTTGTTTATATATCTATATACCTTGTTTTATATATGGTGATTTGTTTTCTTATAAATTAATGCATATGTAATATGTATTTTATAGCCACTTACATAGGGTCTATATAGAATTTTCATTTACCCATGTGGGATTTCTAATTCCATCCTTGATCAGTCATGTACATAAAGAACCTTCATCAGTTACCTTATACTTCTCTATTTCTTTTAAATATTTTGGTAAAGCAAAGAAGAGCATGATAATAGATCCACTCAATGTTGAGTAAGTTTACTTTTCTTATAATTTGGACTTAATAAAATTACTTTTTATTGTGTATTTTGAGTTATATATTTTTAACTTTCTTATCTCTAGTGGTAAGCATTGGGAGTTATTGGTTGTTGTCCCCGAGACGTTGATTGTTTATTATCTAGATCATGAGGGGAAGGAATTAGATAATTCAGGACACATAATGAAAAGGCCATTATTCATGTGAGAATTTTTGTATATTTATATTTGTTAACATATATTATTACATTACTATTTAGTAATGCAAAATTTTTTTAGAATGGTGCTCTTCTTATCAATCAACGATTTATTTCCAAAATGACAATGTTCAAAATCAATGGGGGGTGAAACCGCCCAACGAGGTACTAGTGAAGTTGTGTTGTAGTGCCGCCTTGGCCACAGAATGTGCAACTGAGTTGCTAGTCCTACTAACATGATGAAAAGAGGCAAAAATAAAATGGGTATACATGTTGATTATGTCATCCACTAGAAGACCAAAGTGGTCAGGCCTTCTCTCTAACTTGTTGAGTGATAAAACTAGAGTCAAGGAGTCCGATTCAAAAAGGACATATTGATACCCTTTCTCCAAAATATGTTGCATGTTGATCTTGAGTGCAATTGCTTCACCAAGATCGGTCATCCCTGTGTGCTTCTACATCTCAGCAATGAATTTCCAGACTACTCCACCCGAGTCACGGAGCATGCCACTGATGCCGACCAGCCCCTGCTTGCTCACCGCGACGTCTGTGTTTAGTTTAAGATGCTCATCTGGCGGCAACACCCATTGATTATACAGACGCCTGACCTCCTACCTTGTCATTTTTTCTTCTGTTGAATTCACCCTTCTATAGTTAGTGATTATGCTGGAGAAATGGCAGTAGAGTGAAGGGTGATCCACTTCTTCGCCATTGAAAACAAACATGTTCCTCCATGAACAAATTCTCCAGGCAAGGGCCACTAGATTATCTCTCTCCTTCGGGGCCAACAACTTCAAAACTTGAACGAGACAAGTCCCAGTAGGTATGCTGGCTGAGTTGGAGAGAAGGTTGCTTGTTGGAGAATGTGATCAAGCTTTCTTCACCACCCTGCAATCGAACAACATGTGGTCAGTCATTTCCTTATCCTCTTTGCAGATTGGGCACATGCCATCAGCATGGCAATGCCTGTCATATACTCTCCCCAAGGTTGCTAAGCTGTCCGTGCATATTCGCCAAAGGAAGTGGGTTGCGCATGGTGGCCATCCAGACTTCCACACCCAATCCCAGGGAACCTCTCGTTCTGTCACTTTGCTCTCCATAAAACATGTTATGTCAAGATGGAAGAACCAATAAGCAGATTTTGATGTGAAGTTTCTTCTCTTATCCGGTCACCACAACGGGCTATCCTCGGGACTCCTTCAGCTAAGGGGGTTTCTCAAAATCATGTCTCCAATATCTTGCGGGAATAGATGGCCTATTCTCATAGTGTCCCACAAAATTGAGTCAGAATGTATCAACTCACTGACCTTCTTGAGTGTATTAGGTGTCTCTGGTTGGAACTGGGCCAGAACCTCGGTCGAGTTGTAGATCCACCAATCCCTCCATATGTCAATAGATTTTCCATCTCCCACTCTCCAGCTCAGCCCCTCTAAAATGACTGCCTTTGCACCCCAGATGCTTCTCCACGTGTAGCTAGGATTGTAACCCCTTGTGGATTGGAGAAAGGAGGTTCTAGGTAAGTATCGTGCTTTTCAGCACCTTATAGGCAAGTAAATCTGTATTGGTAATCAAATGCCATGCTTGTTTGGCCAATAAGGCTTGGTTGAAACCGTTCAGATCTCTGAAACCCATCCCACCCGCCCTCTTTGGTTTGCAAAGGTTGGCCCAACACTTCCATGAGAGTTTCTTCTCAGTGCCTTTGGCCCCCCACCAAAATCTAGCAATGCAACTTTGGATTTCTTGAAGTATTTTCACGGGAAATTGAAAAACACTCATGATGTAGGATGATATGTCTTGGGCAATAGATTTAATAAGGACCTCTTTCCTTGGTTTAGAAAGGAATTTTTCCTTCCAGCCCTGAAGTTTTTCCAGGTGCCTTCCTTCACAAATTTGAAAACTTGTCTCTTCGACCTTCCTATGGCAGTAGGTAGTCCAAGATACTTAGTGCGTCTGTCCACCTCCCTAACATTGAGAATCTCAATCAAAGTTGTCCTGGCTTCTTGGTGCACCCCTTTACTAAAGGCGACTTTAGTTTTGTCATAGTTGATTTTCTATCCCAATGTCTATTCATATTGGCTAATTAGATTAGATATTGTTAGGCATTCACTCTGGGTCTCCTTAGTGAAGAGAGTGTTTTCATCTGCAAAGAAGAGGTGAGAGATACTTGGAGCATGTCTGTCGACATGGGCTTCATGGATGAGCTTTGCCTCGGATGCATGTAAAATAGATGTAGAAAAAGCTTCAACATAGAGAATAAATATATAAGGAGAAAAAGGGTCACCCTGTCGCAGGCCTCTGGAAGGTTGGATCTGTGTAGACCGGTCCCCGTTGATTGCGAAGGAGTGGCTAACCGATGACACACACTCATAAATTTCCTTCCTCTAAAACTAAGAAAAACCCATCCTCTCCTGTACATAGTCTAGAAATTTCCATTCCACCCTATCATAATCCTTCGACACTACAAAGAAGAGGTGAGAGATACTTAGTAATGCAATTTAATATGTTACATTAGAGTGTAGGGCTTTAAAAGATTTCAAAAAAGCTGAAGAGACATGTGCAAGAAAAATAAAGTGTTAGTCTGGGAGAATGTGAATGTAGTTTCCTGACTCCAATGCATATATAATTTATGTGAACTATGCTTATTTTTATTTATTAACATTTTGGTAATGTAATTCTGGGTGTGTTCAAGAGCCTGTACAGAGCCCAAGTAGCAGTTCTTGAAGAAAGGCCAACGGAGGAGGAGGTCCTCAGAGTGACCTAGAGCCTAGACCCAGTTAAGGTGGCCGGACCATATGGGGTGAGCACGTTCTTCATCCAGAAGAACTGGAATGTGGTCGGACCTAGCGTCTTGAGAACGGTAAGTGAAGAAATAGAGAAAGGATCATTGCTGGAGGGACTGTGTGATTCCATGATAGTCCTTATACCCAAAACCATAGAGCCATAGAAATGTGAAAGCTTCACACCCATTTCCCTCAAACATAACGCTGAAGATAGCATCCAAGCTGGTGGCAGAGCATTTGAAGCCCCATATGGTCGGATGGATATCTCTGACATAGAGTAGCTTTGTACGGGGAAGGCGGATCACCGACAACATAGTGTTGGTCCAACAAATCATACATACGATGAAGAGAAAGAAGGAAGCAAAGACAATGGCCATCAAGGTGGACCTGACCAAGGCCTACAATCATATGTCATGGGAGTTTATAGAAGACTTGCTGAGGCACATTGACATCCTGGAGAACATCATGAAGTACATTATGGCTTCAATTACTAGCGAGGAAACCTCTATAGTGTGGAACGGAAGAAAGTCCAGACCATTTAAGGTGAGTAGAGGACTGAGGCAAGGGGACCCCCTCTCACCATATCTATTTGTTTTGTGTTTAGAGAGACTCAGTTAGATGATTGAGAGAGAAGTATCCGAAGCTAAATGGAAACCTGTGAAGTTGGGCAATAGAGGCCTGAGAATCTCCCATGTCTGTTTTGCAGATGATCTAATCATCTTCGCTCAATCTAGTTGCTCTCAAATGAAAACCATAAAAGAATGCTTCAAGTGATTCGAGAAATCCTCGGGGTAGTCGATCTCATTGAAGAAGACAAGGTTGTACTACTCTAAAAGTGTTGGCAGGGATCTCAGGAAGAGGATCGGTAGACTGTGCGGGTACCAGACCATTGATGATCTAGGTAGGTATCTGGGGGTACCAATACTACACAAGAGAGTTAATAAGGAGACATACAGAGAGGTGGCAGAAAAGAATCAAAGTAGAATGAATTCGTGGTCCGCGAGAAGATTGTCATTCGTAGGAAGAGTGTGTCTCACAAGATCTACTCTAGTTTCCCTTCCTAACTATGTGATGCAATCTACGATCCTACCGGTTCAGTTGTGTGATATACTCGATAGTATCATAAGACAATTCCTATGGGGAGGGGTACAAAGAGATCACCCGCTTGCATTTGTGGCATGGAATAAGGTCTATGGTCCTAAGAACAAGGGAGGCATGGGTCTCAAAAGGATGCGGAAATGGAATCTTGCCCTCATCTACAAGCATGTGTGGGAGTCGTGCACAGACTGAGGTACCTGGTGGTGCAATAGGATTAGAGATAGACTCAGCAGATTGGAGGGACAGAGGAGTTCAACCTTAACCAGGTTCAGGAATGCAATGATTGTTGGGAAGGAGTTCATTGAGACCAACTCCTATTTAACCCTGATGAATGGGGAGAGGACTCTATTCTGGGTAGACCATTGGAGGCAAGATGGTATTGTACTGAAGGATATTGTGCGGAGACCCATTCCATTGGAACTCATCGACTTGAAAGTATGTTCTGTGCTCGACCTACGTGGTAGTTGGGACAAGGAGTTTCTGGAGGACTGGCTGTCTCAATAAGTGGTAAACGATATCATTCGGACTCCGACACCTAGGAAGGAGGATGGAGAGGATGTCAGGGTTTGGATGTATACAAAAGATGGGAAATACTCTACCAGTTCCGCCTATAGATTCCTAACCTCAGATTGGGAGGTTCATATGCTTGGAAATTAGAATTCAATCTGGGGGTCCAAGACTTCGGCTAGAATTAAGGCATTCGCTTGGTTGCTGGCCCACAAGGTACTACTTACAAGTGTCTATCACAAGCAGAGAGGCATGACCGCCATCAAGACGTTCCCTAGATGCAATGAGGAGGACGAAACATTATTGCACACTCTCTGTGATTGTAGGTACAACAGAACAATATGGATAGAAATCACTAGAGGATGGTAGAATACAGTGGAGTTCTTCAGCTCTAACTCTCTGAAGGAATGGATCCAAGACAATGTCAGAGCAAAGGACGACACCTTGGGGCTATTCCTCCCCACTGCTCAACAGATTTGGCTGACTAGGAACATTCAAGTGTTCAAAGGTGAATTGCCCTGAATCGAGCGACTCGAAAGATCACCAGAACAGTGGAGGCACAGAAGGAAGCTTTTAGGGCTCCAACAGAGAGGAACACTGAGTTACCACATTGTGAATATTGGAGAGAACCTAGTCAAGATCAGTTAAAGATAAATTGTGATGCGGATGTGAGAGGAAACCAAGCTTACTGTCCAGTAGTGTTGCAAGACCACCACAGGAAATGGGCTGGGGGAGTAGTTGATAGGTTCATGACGTCTGACGTTGTTGATGCAGAACTCGCGAGCATTGAGCTGGGTGTGGAGATCGTAGAGAGAAACAACCTTGAACAAGTTGTCATGGAATTGGACTCCCAACTAGCCATGAACATGATAGTAAGAAGGCCTAATGAATTCCCAAGGTATGCAAAACAGTTTACAAAGATAAACAGAATGATGAGGGATCAGTGGCAGGTTAAGTTCACTAGAAGGGGAGGCAATGCATTAGTCGATGCCTTGGCTAAGCACCATAAAAACAGCAATGGGGGGTTCGTGGTCTATACCTACCCTCCAAGAGAGATCCATAATATCGTTGTGTCTGAGTTTTGTAAGGGTAGTAGTACTGCCTTGTTTAATTCTGCAAGTATTATTAGTGAGTGTAAGACCCAGTTGAATTTGTTGGCAAGGGGAGGGCAGGATGAATAAGAGTGCCTCCCGACTTCTATAAAAAAAACATTTTGTATGTTGAAATTTATAGTGTGTTGTAAAAGACAATGGTTGGGCATGTAGATACTACGTGATGCAGTATATGGACCTAATTGTTAGATATGATGCACAAGAGATCGAAAACATATAACATGTGTTATATAGTCTTTATCATCATATATACGTATAGTCTCATTAGATAATATGAAAATATCAAACTTATTTATTATATATATACGTCATTCTCTTTTAAGGTTTTTAAATTAATGAGTTCACTGCAGGGGAAAAGTTATTAGATGTACAAGTTCCCTATACGATGGAACATTTAGATGACATAAGAGAACAATAGAAAAAAGCCTTTGAAAGGGAGACAATTTTTTATTATAATTGGAGTACTAATGATGATAGAGAATGACATTTCTAAACTTTGATGTCATAATTATTTGTGTATTTGATGACATTTCTAAACTTTGAAAGACAAGATTATATATATATATATATATATGTGTGTGTGTATGAATGAATTTTTTTGAATTGTTTGACTGAAATTTGATCTATATACATGTGTGTGAATGTGAAGATGAATGAATGAGTGTGCTTCTATATGTGTGTGAATGTGAAAAGAGATGAATGAATGGGAATGTAGGTTGCTACATGTGTGTGAATGTGAAAATGGAAGAATGAATGGAACTACAGGTTTCTACATGTGTGTGAATCATATGAATGAATTAATTGTGTTTATACATGTATGTGAAACACATGATGTATACATAATTTTGATCATCTTGTTATTGTAGGTTTGTGGCTTGTTGTTAGCTGAAATAACAAGATGTTGTAAACCTACTATTACGAACTAAACTACAGTTTTTGCATCCTACTAACCAGCTAGACAGCAGGCCTGCAAGATGATAATTAAAAAAACAATACTTAGTCGTCGATTATCTAAAAAACCATCAATTAATGTCAACGACATCGGTTAATTATAGAAAATCGACTAGTATGCTCTAACCCAGGCCAATTTTTTTGTTCGAGTATGGAGATAGGTGTCATTTTTCTAAAAAATAATCGATGACTATGCCAAAAAAAATTGTTCGATATAGAGATAGGCGTATGTTTTCTAAAAGATAACCGATGACTATGGATCCTACTGGTGTCTGTTATTTTTTTGGTTGCAATTGGGGCCAACTCTATGTCATCCATTTTAGAATCGACGCTATAGGATTCTACCTTAGTGTCACCCACTTGGGTGTCGCTTAGAAATCGACATAAAAAATCCATTTTAACCAACGTTAACGGTGGTATCTGTACTAGTGTCCTCAAATGTCAAAAATATCGATCTCTTACCAAAAGGTCATGGGCAGCTAGTCTTTCTTATAAATATTCCCAGACCTTTGACATTGATCATAGGTTAAGTCAGATTCATAAGCATCCTTGAATAAAGTGGGATAGAAAAAATCAGACTGAAGAACTTTTCTAGCAGTTTTCTATGAACTCATGTGCCCTCTGGTGGATCTGGAGTGACATTGCTCAAGTATGTCATGAGCCTCTTACTCAGTAACACACCTACAATAGAGACCATCAAAACACAACCTAAATAGATAAGGATCATCCCAATAATACTTTTTGACATTATGAAATTTTTTTTGCTTTAATTTGTCCATTGTATTCAGGATGTAGGATGCCTACAGTAAGATAATTGACATAATCTACAAACCAAGGATATTGGAATTCCATTTTGAGAAACTTGTCATCAGGAAGAGAATCATTGATGAGAACACCACCATCATCAAAGAGGTTAAGGCGGATAATATGGTCGAAGGCTACATTCTTGCAACCTTTCTGATCAAGGATTTATAAATTGAACACCTGAATTAAAAGGATCTAACAAAGAAGATGAGGTTTCACATCCTTTTTGGTCTTCAAGTATCTAATGGACGCATGGTTCATGCAAACAATCACTTGGGACCCAACCAAGTAAGAGAAGAACTTGTTGAAGGCATAGTTTATGGATAACATTTCCTTTTTGGTGGTAGTGTAGTTCCACTGGGCATCATCTAAGGTTTTGGATGAATAGTAAATCACATGGTAGTTTTTGTCAACACAATGCCCAAGAATAGCACAATAGTAAAATCACTAGAATCACACATCAATTCGAAAGGCAAGGACCACTCAGGGGGGAAAATGTTAGGGGTATAAGTGAGGGCATCCTTCAAACACATAAAACATGCAAGGCAAGATTTGTCAAAAATGAATGGGGTGTTTTTTGGAGGAGGTTGGTTAAGGGTTTGGTGATTTTTGAAAAATCATGGATGAATCGCTGATAAATTCATGCATGCACAAGGAAGGTACAAATGTCCTTGAAAAAAAGAGGGGGTCTAAGTTTGGAGATGACCTCGATCTTGGCTCTATAAACTTCTATGCCACAATTGCTAACTCTATGTCCTTAGACAATCCTTTCTGTCACCATAAAGTGACATTTTTTTGAATTTAGAACCAAGTGTACTTCCTCACACTTTTTAAAACAAGAGATAAATGTTTGAGGCAAGAGTCAAAGCATTCTCCATAAATAAAGAAATCATCCATGAACACCTCCATCTCAGTCTCAGTCAACCCAAAAAAGATAGCAGACATGTTCTGCTAGAAAGTGGTTGGGGCATTACACAACCTAAAAGGCATTTTCCAGAATGCATAAGTACCAAATAGGAAGATGAAGGTTGTCTTCTCCTAGTCGTCAAGATGGATGGAAAACTAATAAAAACCTGAATAGACATCAAGATAACAAAAATATTTTTGATGGGTAAGGCTCTCTAGTACTTGATCTAGAAATGGAAGAGGGAAGTGATCTTTCCTAGTGGCCTTATTTAGTTTTCTAGAATAAATACACATCCTCCATCCTGTAATAGTACGGGTGAGGATGATCTCACCCTTATCATTTTTCACAATAGTGGTTCCCCCATTTTTGGGGACCACTTGGACAGGACTAACCCAGGGTGAGTCAGAGACAGGGTAGATGATTCCTACAGTCAAAAGTTTGATAACCTCTAGGTGTACAACCTCTTTCATGTTTGGATTCAATTTCCTTTGAGGGTCCTGAGATGCCTTGTATTCTTCTACCATAGGGATTTTATGTATGCAAATAGCTTAATTAATCCATGTCAAATCAGACATTTTATATCCTAGCGCATCTCTCCATTCCTAAGCTAGGTCATGAGCTTGGATTCTTATTCATGGGTAAGTTCAGAGTTAATGATAGTAGGACATATTTGTTGCTCATCAAGAAAACCATATTTAAGACCTTCAGGGATACTTTTCATTTCTTGGGCCTTAGGGAGTTCATGCTTTTATTATACAAGAGAGGCCATCATAAAGTCCTCAAATTTCTCATCAAAAACTTATTTGAATTTATCTAAGTGGATCATGTATTGATCAAGTTTCTCATCTTCATAAACACAGTCAGAAGGGGCCATGAGGGCAGTGTGAAAGAGGTCCTCAAATAAATCCCATTCATGTCTCAACTCAGAAAGCTTATCAGCACAATCGAGAAGGTAAACCTATTTTTGAAGACTAGGACCTCCCATGCTTTCAAACACCCTAAACTCTAGGGTTTGTCAACAAAGGCGTAGGAAGATGGTTCTGGCCTTGACATTAATCAAAGATCGAGTAGTGGACAAGAAGTGATGACTAAAGATGAGAGGTTAGCATAAATATTCCTTTACATCCACAATTACAAAGACACATGGAAAATAAGCGTCTTTCCCAACCCTTAAAGGTATATCTTCAATAATACCCATAGGATTCGTCATGGATGCATCTGCCAACTAGATGGTCACAGATGTGGGAAGAATGTAAAAAAGTCCTAACCTCCTATAAAGACTATAAGGCATTATAGAAATACTAGCACCCAAATTTACAAGGTCATTCCTGCAAGCATCATCATCTAGGTAGCACCCAATTCAAAAAGAACTAGGGTCTTCCTTTTTCTTAGGCATTTTGCTTTGAATGATATATGAGGTGCTTCTAGAAAAAATTATTGTCTCATGCTCTTTGGTGGCATATATCCTAGTCAATGGAGTATTCATGTACTTGGACCAGGCGCGCATATCAATTAGAGCATCTAAGAAGGGGATATCCACATGAAACTTTTTCATGGCCTCCCTAAATTTCATGAAATGAGTATCAAGCCTAGTTTGTTTTAGGTGGGATTTTTATGGTGTAAAAGACTTGTAGACATGGTTTCAGTCTTATCAACCTCCATTGGGTGGAACCATAGGAGCAGGAATGGTGGGTTTTGATGAAGGTGGAGTTTCAATGACCATAGTGTCTTCATCCTCAAAGTCCAAAGGTACAACATGGGTATTCTCTACATGAGGGGGAGGGACATGAGCCTTTTGTGAATGGGTGGAGACAACCTTAAGTTGTTTAGGATGCTTTGGTTAATTTTCTAGTTGACCAGTGAAGGTGTCAATAGGGGGTTTCTATTAGACAATGAGTTGGGACAGCTAAGCATCAACTGCTCTTTTGTGGGCCTATTGGGTGAGGGTGAACTGTTATAGGGAAGCTATCCTATCACTATCAGAGAGAAGAGTGGGGTCATTCTGTTGCATTTGTGATAGTGGTAGGTTTAGATTTTGGCATTGTTGCTCCCCATGTGGCCCACGATTTTGGAAGTTACCCATGTAGTTCCCTTGATTCCCATAGTTACTCTGATTGTTGTTGGGTGTGAACCCTGGTGGTGGATGGTTATTGGCCTGAGGATGTGGGGTTCTTTATTGAGGGGTAAGTTGTGAAGAATTCTCCACACCCCATGGGTTCCCATACTGGAATTATAGGTGGTTTTAGGAATGATTCAGGTTGTAATATGCTTGACCCAGAATGCTACGAATGGAGTTGCATTCCTCCATTTGTTGTCAAACTTCTGATTGCATGTGGATGTTATAGAAATATTAACATTGTAGGGTAGAGTGATTATACCCTTGGCAAATCCTATAGAGAGAGTTTGCACCTTTTAATTGGTGGGGTTGCTCTCTCCTCTCATAGGCACTGAAAGAGGATTCTAGACGATCTTGCTTCAAGGCAATAAGCTTGAGGCTTTTGATAATGTTTTTAATGTTAGTGTTCTCCTAGGCCTTAGCCACCTTGATGATCCCACATGTTCCTTAGTGATCTTGAGTTTGGAAGCGTGCTTAACAACCCCCAAGTGCTTTCTAGGTTCCGCAACATTAAATTTCCTCCAAATGAGGAATCAAGAATTTTTTTTAGTGTCATTGTCGACATCATGATAAAAGGAATTGGGAAATTTCATGGCGTGGACACCTATAGAGTAGTTCATTAAACCTTTCCCAAGATTCCCCCAGGGTTTCACCTGGGACCATAGAAAACATAGTGATTTGGCCCCAAATTTTAGAGGTAAGGGAAGGGGCATAAAATTTCTCGAAAAAATTGGATTGAAGTGCTTCCCAAGTGGTGATGTGTTTGTTTCCTTCCAAAGCATTGTAATAACTGTTAGCTTGACTAGTAAGGGAATATGTGAAGAGTCACAGTCGGATGGAATCCTCAAAAATGCCATGGATCTTAGTTAAAAAACATAGATTGGAGAAACTTTGTAGTTTTTATTAGCAACGTTCACCCTTATTTCTAGAGAAAGGATTTTTTTGCTACATAGTGACCCACTGAGTACGGATGTCGAACTACACGGAAGTAATATCAGGTGGCATAATAGCATGTTGTGTGTAGGAAATTTTGGGGACCTAGAAGTCCTTTAGATGTTTCTTCCTCTCTTCCTCACGGAGGGCAGCATCTCTAGCCGCTTGTTCGGCCAATAAGGCCTCTCGTAGGGCCCCTTGATCAGCCCTAAAATCCTCTTGTTAGGTTACTTGTTCGGCTAAAAAGGCCTCTTGTTGGCTAGTAAGGGCTCGCAAAACTATGCAATTTACTTCTTCCTAATCCATACTAAGAGGGTTTGTTCAATATAAGTGTTGGAAGGTTCTCTCTATCTCAGGGTTAGAAACTAGCGATGCAGAATCCACATTCCTCAAACATCACATGCACAGTTCTAATGACAGATATATAAGCATTTATAGAAAAAAACATATTATTGGAATGGAAACTCAACATAAAGAGGAGTAGCACTTCCGGAATGGTACTCAGAAGGAGAAAAAAAAAAGAAAAAAAGTTTAGTTTAAAATTTTTGGGGTTCGAAAAACAATCTGTTGTACCCAACAATAGCGCCATTTTGATGTGTCATTTTACACACTCAAAATTAGGGTCTTAATCCTAGAGTTTCATCTTTCCTAGTATAAAAAGGGTCGTTCCACATACAATGTTTTTAATATTGAAGTTGAACCCAAAAGACTTGAACAGGGATTGCTAAAAAATAAAAATCCAAATGTTGTTTGTTGTTGATTACACTAGAACAATAAATTCAAATTGCAAAGATATAAAAGTTATGGTAGGAACAAATAAGAAAAGTTACACTAAGGATAATGGAAAAAGATCTATGTTTAGAACAATAAGAAAAGAATTATTCTACAAATAAGATTAAATTATAAGCAACAAAAGGAGGCGATTGGAAGCAAAACTGACTAAATCAAAAGGAAGAGATATCGATGCTATGGGTTTCACCACCATGGCTGGCACGAAACTAGATCGAAGGATTCCATATAACAAAACAAGGTAGAAGAGGGCATGTAAAAACATTTGTGAATGAATCTACAAAAGGCAAACTCCCTATGGACCCATTGGTCCTGGCGTCCATAGTTCCTAGTCTGATCATCCCAAAAAGGATCTTTCTACGATCATATCTAGATCTGCATGAATTCAGTTTGATTGTTCCCCCAAGACTAATTGATATAAATGGAGATCAAACTATTCAAATTGGGTGATGTTCCAAACCAAAAACCTTCTACCAAACAAAATGATATAGGAAAAATCAATCTTTGTAACACTATGGCCACGGGGTTACTCCCCACACCTCAATTTGAGGATCTACTCGCTAACCATAACTAAAGAAGGAGAAGTAAGGGAAAGAAGGAAGGAAACCATAGACCATAAAAACAAGAATCTCTAAAGAGATCTAGCTGGTGAAAATGAAATGGTTTGCTCCCTTAATTCCCCAGTCAAAAAGAAAGAACAAGAAGAAAAGAACAAATCCAAAAATCCAAAGATGGAGAACTAATTTTATTGTAGAAGTAAAGATTACACAACTAAGAATTGAAATAACAATGCTTAAAATTAAATTGTGAGTACCAAAGATTGGATCCCTTTCTTTGTGGAGTCTTTCCTCCTTTTATAGGGGAAGGGGGGTCGAAACCCTAAAGGAGGGAAAAGAAAAGAGGTTGGAGGTTGCTAAAAATAGTTGTGTGTGTCGCAAACTGACTGTCTAGAAAACCAAACCAGGTTGTTGGTTGGTGATGTGGCATGGTTGCTTCGACAGTGAGTCGAAAACCTAATCAAAGGGTGGTGGTGCCTTCAGCTATTCAGTCTTAGTCATGAAGTAACTCTTGAACCAATTGTCTAGGAGTGAGACATTCCATTGGTGTTGTTGTTGCATGCGAGCTCATTTGGAACCCTAACATTCCATGGTAGAGCCTTACGCGAACACGACCTAGTCATGGTAAGATCAAAACTGACATATGAGACACACGAGATGGCCGTTCGGAAGTAATGAGGCAGGCGATTGGTGGTCCTAGAATGAGTGTTTGGAGTATCGGTTGGAAGATTGGGATGAGGGTCAAATGGTCATCTGGATCTATGATTTTGGAGACGAACTAACTACTTGGTACAATTAGTTGATCAGCTCGAGTGCTCATATGGTCACTGATTTGTTATTGAAGGTAAAACCTACAAAAACTGAAGGTAAAAGATAATCATTTGCATATTTAATCGAACAAGTGGGTAAATTGTAGTATGTCCTAGAAAATTAGTAAAAATGGACAAGTTCTCATAAAAAAGACTACGAAAGCTAAGTAAAAAGAGAGATGAATATACATTCATCACTATCTCTTTCTTCTTCCTAAGTTCCATGATATCAAGAGCATAGTTCCTTTTCCAATGTCCAGGATGGTGGTAGTGGTGGCACTTCCCTTCCTTATCAACTCCTCCCTTAGCTTTCAGTGCAGAGGAATTTGTATTCTGGGTAGCTTTAGAACTCTTATTATCTTTACCTTTTCCCTTGGACTTCCCTTTTCGTCAACTGATTATCATCACAAATTTGGGTTTTTCCTTCTTCATCTGCACTTCATCTATCCTCAACATTCTAAGTAATTCTAAAAATGGCTTCCTAAAATTATTCATGTTTTAGTTCATGAAAAACTGGTTGTATGATTCCAGCAGTGACTGCAGAATCACATCTTTGGCCAACTCTTGGCATTAGGGAAATCACAGTCTATCAAGGTTCTCCACATACCCAATCAACTTGAGTGCATGAGGACCTACTGGATCTCCTTCTGCCATATTGCACTTAAATAACACCTTTGAGACATCATATCTCTCTTGTGTTACCTGATCTTGGTAGATGTTCTTAAGATGTGTTACCATATCAATAACATCGATGTTCTCATGTTTCATCTGCAACACTTAGTTCATTGAGCATAGCATCAGGTACTTGACATTCACGACATCTTTAGAGTGCTTCTTGTAATCATCCTTGTTAGCCTTAGGTGCGATGGGAGAGGGTTCATCCAGCTATGTGTCTCTAGAACATAGAACTTGCACCCTTAATTGAGAACGATTCTCAACGTCCTAAATCTATTGTGGAAATTATTCGTGTTCAGCTTGTCCTTCTCAAGGAACAATCACAGTAAAATTGTTATTGTGTGTGCCATTAGTTTCTACAATAGAAATTTGCAATTTTTGTCAAAACACTTTTCATTTAATTTGATTTGATAATTTTGATGACATTAATTAGGCCTTTAATTAATTATCTCTCCCAGTATTTTGTTCAAATTGGTAACCCTCACTATCAGTTTGGAAGATTAAGTAGGCTAATGTACTTTGAAGGAAAGGTTGAGCCAACTTAATAAAGTATGGAGTAATCAACATCCTAGTAAGGATGAGAGAGAAACTCCTACTTTTGTGATAAACATGCAATGGGCATACATTAATACTCCTAATCTCTGTAGGGTATGAATTAGGGTTTGATCCTTGATAATGTGATCTTGATACCCTAAATGATTAATAAGGGAAACCCTAACCCTAAAGCAGGGTGATGGTATGATATTGAAACCCTAATTGATAAGAAAGGGAAACCCTAACCCTAATGAGGGAATAGTGGCATTACCCTTATATTGCATTGTGTTGATATGTATTGATATGGTTGTTATCATGTATACTAACAATGATGGTAGCATGAGATAATGAGCATAGCTAAGTATGATCTATGATGTTACATATAATAGAATTTAATGGGCCTTGTGAGCCATGTGATTAGTTGTTGCCTAGTGAGAGGTGACGAGATGTTTAATGGGCCTTTTGAGCCATGTGATTTAGCCAAGTTAGATTCAAAGTTTGTTATTGTTACATTTTACAATCTTTTACTATTTTAAAATCCATCATGAATCTGTAGTTTAAGTTTCAAGTCATTTTGACGGTACACTCATTTTATTTGAATATTTCAAGGTTTGGGTCATTGCTTGCATTTTAGGGTATAATGAATCATAATAGGGAAAACAAGGTCATGATTCATCATGTTAAGGGGTTCGTGCATAAAAGATAATTTAGATCAACATGGTTAGGACATATGACATATGAAACATATTCAAAGTTGGTGGATGTCCACTAGGGTCTAAACATCAGGGTTCAAACTTTGTATCAACATATCGACATATATTCCAAAATCAACATTTTGGTATCAACATATCAACATACATTCCAACATCAATATAGTCTATTATATCATCAACATGTAAAATATGTGGGACATTAACATGAAGGTACTTGTAAGGGGTGAAATTTCCAGATTTTAGAGGATAAGACATAAGGTTAATATCCACATCAAGAAATAGAGCACAAGATCATAATTCAAGTCGCATAGGTCACATAAGAGGTTACAGTGGATGAAATGCGTACATCATTGCTTCTTTAAGGGGGTTGGACCAAGAAGAAAAGGTCACGTCCGATCTTAAAGTTACAAATTTCATAGATCCAATATAGTTTCACGCATCAAGGGGGTCAAAATCTATCATTTGAATCAAGGTATGAACATGCATCATCACAAGGTGTCTAGTCGATGAACTAAGAATCTATATAGGTCAAGGCAAGAGAGAAAGGAGAAACATGAGGTGATATTGTGTGATGTATGGTTAGATGACACTAATTTGAGGTTCGTACCATATTAGGCATCACTAATAGGATTGATTAGAAATTTAGCACAATGTACATCATTAAAGTCCAAATCAAGGAAATAATATGTACAAAAAGAGTAATTAATGAGTAAAAAGGGTGATAAGGACCCTCATTTAGTTCAGGAGTACATGAAATATATTGATTTATGGATTAGCAGGTAGATGGAACAATTAAATCCTAGTTTTATAATGATAATACATTAAAAGTACTCTAAATGACTACAATTAGTAGTGTTGGGTGAAACATGGAACAAATAATTGAATTAGGGTCACAAGTGTGTTTGTTATGTATATCTCATAGACTTGATCAATTTGGTATATAAACTCAATATATATGGTCAAGGATTAAAAAATTGTTAATTTTTGAAGATTTAGATTGAGAACTTTAGATAAATGAACAATGGCATTACCATTTATTTGGTGATTGATCCCATCCATCGATTCTAGATCTGGAGCCTTGGATCATGAATGTCCCCAAGGATGAAACCATGAGTGGGACGGTCTACCAATAGATGTGTCACCTATCATGGGATGTCATTTTCCACAACTATGGCCACTCGACCATGGTCCATTGTGGATCTACAGATCATGTGGTTGTTGATGTTGCAGGTAACCTTGTTCCTCTACGACTCAGGTGCAACAACGTTGTGACTATAGGTCACTGGAGTTGGTGTGAAACAATGGAGCAAGGATAGGACTTTCTGGAATGGGAAACCCTTCTTCATTAGGTGCATACGATCATGACATATGCCTTATCGTTGCCCAAAGAATAATGGACCAGGTACACCCAAGGTTGTCGTGGCCGACAGTGACATGGAGATGCATGAGAAAGGAGAAGATAAAAGGGGATGTAGGGCAAGGTAACACAGGTAATACATAGAGTAAGTCGAATCAAAGGAATTGTGGGGGTTTTATTTGGCCAATGGTGGCAAGAAGAGGCTAGATTGGTGGAGTTAAAGCAAGGTTAGGTGAGCTCATGTCTAATGGTGTCATCCTACCATAGGGGATGTAGGGGATAAGTCAAGAGTCGTTGGATCCTTGATCCAAAAAAAATGTATGTGATTGATAGTGTTTTGGGGATTGGATAAGGGAGAGGCAGAAATTGGGCCACATGTGTCGCATTGGGCACAGTAAGATCAAAGATCCAATAAATAAAGGATTAAAGAAGGGTTATTAGAATTGTCCTTATTTTGGATTTATAACTTTGTCTGAGGTGATTTTTGTGCTATTTAATTCAAAGTTGGAAGATCTACAAATTGACATACATGTGAGAGCAAGGTGATCATAGTGATTACGTTCAATTTAATTTGCAAAATGGTAACATATAAGAAATGGTCTATATTTAAAATTTTTGAAATTGATCATTGGAGTGACCAAATTGGTGTGTCACCAAACTTAGAAAATGAAAATGAAATCAAATTGAGTAGTATGTCCTCCACATAGAGAGAAAGGGCATAATATAAGAGAGAGAGAGAAAGTCATGTTGTCACATAATTTCCTTGAAAAAAGAAATTCCACCCTCAGAATTCGTCCAAGATCATAGTCAAAGGTCAAAGTCTACATATTCATAATGTTTAGGTAACCAAACCTAGATATCTAGGAATCTCCCATCATGGGGTGTACACTTATGTTTCCATCATCAAGGGTGTACCCATCCCAATCATATACATATTACTTGGTGTTTCAAGCTCATGGTGTATTATCCAAATCTATGTTATAACTTTCTCAGACTAAGTTGTTCATTATCATGAATTTCAATTAAGATGAACATTTCCCTTATATTTCCTCATGAATTTGAAATTACATAAGGAAGTAGATTACCCCCAAGATTCTACCACTATCATAATTTGTTCCATTACTTATCAATTTGGGTATGAAACTCAACATTGCATTTATAAATATTCAAACTAAGATCTTCATGTATCATCATAACAATTGAGTGGTTCCAAACTTACATATTTCATATATGGTATGGTTTCATATTAAGTTTAGCTTATGTGAGTGACTTATAGTACATATGCCAAATTTAAACTTAAGTGAGATTATTTCATGCATCGAGCATCATCTCAAGGAACAAAATTATCATCAACATCGAGGTTTAGTCCATAATGAAGGTGTAGTTCAACTTCCATGGAAATTTTAGTTCCCACTCATTTTATATGAATATTTCAAGATTTAGGCCACTACTTTCGTTTAGGGTCTAAGGACTCATATTATGGTAAACAAGACCATGTTTCCTAAATTCAAGGGAAAAAGTGACTTAGATTAGAAAGATTAGGACATAAGAAACATATCTGAATTTGGGTGGATGTCCCCTAGGGTCTAGGGATCATAACCAAAAATTGGTATCAATATATTAACATACATTACAACATCAACATAGTCCATTGCATAATCAACATGTGAAGTGTGTGGGACATCCATATCAAAGTAATCATAAGGATATATATTTCCTGATTTGAGAGTATAAGACATAAGGTTAAGACACACGTTCATGAAATAGAGAACAAGAGTATAATTCGAGTCACATATGTCACATAAGATCTTAAAATGGGTGAAATCGGGTCACATATACCATTGCATCTCAAGGGGGTGATCCCAAGACAAACAAAGTCGCATATCATCATAAATTTATGATTTTTTAGATCTAGTATAGTTTGATACATCAAGGGGGTTAACGTTATATTTAATTAAGGTATAAACATGCATCATCACAAGGTGTCCCATTCAAGAATAAAAAATCTATGTAGGGCAAGGCAAGAGAAAAAAAGGGGAAACATGAGGTGACTTTGTGTGATGGAGGGGTACATGACATTGATTTTGAAGTTAGTCCCACATTAGACATCATTATGAGGAAAGATAAGAATTTACAATAATGACCATCATTAAAGTCCAAATCAAGTCACATATGTACAAAAGGATTCATTCATGAGAATTAAGGGTGATATGGACCCTCATTTAGTTCAAGAGTACATATAATATACTAGTTTGAGGACTAGGAGGTAGGTGGATCAATAAAGATGCAAACTTTATCATGACAATACATAAAATTTACTCAAAATGACTAAAGTTAGTATCTCTAGGTAAAACATGGAACAAACAATATAACTAGGTCTGAAAGCATGCTAATTATCAAAGATCTCATCAAATTGATCAATTTGGTATATAATTTTGATATATTGGTCCAAGGTATTAAATAGTTATTAATTTTTTAAGATTTTGATTGAGAACTTTAGAAAAATGAACAATGATGCTACCATTTGTTTGGCGATTGATCTCAGGCACTGATTCTAGATCCTTAGGATCATGCCCATCCTTGGGGACAAATCCACAAATGGGTCGGTTTTCCAATAGATGTGTCACCTATCATGGGATGTCGCATGTTATCATTTTGGCCACCCTATCTTAGTCCATTGTGGACCAACGAATCACGTGGTTACTGTAGTTGACTGCATCTCCCTACCTCCATAACTTGGATGCAATGACATTATGACTCCAAGTCACCATAGTTGGTGATAAAGAATTGAGAAAGGGTCGAGTACATTTGATAATGTGCCCCCCTTCTCTATTAGGCACGTGAGAGCATGGAAGGGGCCTTTTCATCCCCTAGAGCACAACAGGAGGGATGCAACCGAGGTCATTGTGGTCAGAGGAGCCATGGAGGTGCATGAGCAAAAAGAAGAAGAAGATGAGGAAAATGGTTGTAGGTTTTAGAAAACAAGGGGAAAAGAAGGGTAAAAGAGAAATTAAGTGGATAGGAAGGTAATGTGGGGTTGATTTGGCCAAAGGTGGCTAGAAGAGGTCGGATTGGAAGAGCTAAAGTAAGGTTACATGAGCTCAGTGCCAATGGTGCCAGCCTATTGTATGGAGGTAGTAGATAAGTCCGGATATGTTGGATCCCTGATCCAAAAATCAACAGATATGATTGAAATAATTTTAGGGTTTGGACAAGGGAGAGATGGTGGTTGGGCTACTAACGTCCCATTGGGCCGAATAAGCTGGAAAATCCAATAAATAAATGATTGGAGAGGGCTTGTTAGAATGGTCATAACTTTGGATTTATAACTCCAACTGAGGTGGGTTTTGTGGTGTTAGATTCATAATTGCAAGCTAACTTGAAATACATTATAGAGAAATTTTATCACATTTATGAGGTTCAAATTAATTTGTAAGATAGTAATATATAAGAAATGGTACATATTCATAATTTTTACATTAATAACATATAGTGGAATTGATCAGTAGAGTGAACAAATTGGAGTGTCAACACACTCAAACTATGAAAATGATATCAACTTGAGCAAGATGAGTCACCACAGAGAGAAAGGGTATAATAGAACAGAGAGAATGTCAAGTTTTCACACTAGTTCTATGTATTTCATGGTTTATCACCTTCTTTAGCCTCTTCATCTTCCTCCAATTTGTTCTCCTCCCAAAAGACAATGTCTTAGTAAATGTTTTATCTTTTTTCTTTCACTTTCTCATTTTCGTTGGAATAGAAAAGGTAATTTGATGTTGTTTCTATCCAAATCTATGCATTTCTATGAATTTCGTACTACTTTTTATTCTTCTCCTCGCCATTCAATGCAAGTAGATAGTGGATCAAAGGATAAAGATGTGTGAACAAAACTACACATATAGGGTATAGTGTCGATCATTCAAGAATTAGAGAGTCATTTAAAGATAAAGAATAGGCGGGTTACATACTGAGGCTACAACATTTATTTCTTAGTTTATCATGAGTGATGATGTAATCACATCGTCAATTACAAAAGGTAAACTAAACCACACTATGAGCAACAATATCACCAGTTTTCAAAACAAAAATAACGCTACAAAATGCATTTTTTCAGTAGCTTTTTTTATTTCTATAGAAGTCTATAATGTTGGTTCCTGTATGAAAATCAACGTTGAAAATTTGTATCCTTGAGTTCATAGAGAAACCAACCCCATAGACTATTTTATCAGTAGTTTTTTAGTTGTCTACATTGGTCTGTGGCTTAATCTTTGTGTAAGAAATTGACATTGTTAATGTCTACATTCAATTTTACAATAATTGTCGACACAATATCTATGTTTTTATTACAATTCCATAGTATGTTACAAAATTTCTACCCATCAAACCATGTACAAACATGACAACCTGCAACATAACATATATACAATCTACACTTGCATTTACATTCACATCTTTAGATGCATTTACATTCTATTGAACTCACTAAATCATAACATATTCACCCGCATTCACATGATCCACTCATGAAATCATACACATGTTCACTTCCATGACACGATCCACTCTTCAAATACTATAAATATTTATAAATCATTCATCATTTATCATTCACATATCAAAAATATGACCACACATATCCACATCAATCATAATAATTTAGTAGCATACTATATATAACTTGAAAAAAATAGTGTAATAAAGTATTAGCCATAATTAAAAGAAAATCTATAAATCAGAGTTTGAGCTATTCAAATATAAAATAATGAATTCAAAGTCAACTCCTTTTACCAAAATAAAATGCACAATATTTTTGGAGAGCACCTAGAGTCTCAATGTGTATGTCTAAGTGTCAGAAGCCTATACAGAAATGTGTCTAATTATATGATACTATTAAATAGTATGATTACAATTTAACAAGTCTATTGTAAATTTTTTAATCCCATTGTTTATTACTTATTGTATATTTTTGATGTATTTTGATGTTGCCCTGACAATGACTTCCATACACACCATTATGTAGTATCCACATTCCCAACCCTTGTCTTGTATAGGGCACAAAAAATTAAGACTTATAGGAAAACTTAATAAATAATAATAATTAGAGTTGGTATAAGTTTATAAGCCTAACTTGATGTTTTTTCATGTTCTTTATTACAATTTAATCTTTATTGGCCCCTTACCTTCAAAAAATGCGTTTATACCCTAATAAGTTAAACAAATATGACTATTGACTCCATAAACTACCATCACGAAGACATATCAATGAATCTGTTGATGACTTAAGATTAGTACTTATTTTGTTTACCCAATGGATCAAGGTAATACACATTCATTAACCTTGTGGTAATCTCCAATAGTTCTCGTGGGTTACTAAGAAAGAACAAGGTAAAAATTAATAATTATGTTCCATATTGAAGGATAGTTCATAAAATAAAACTACAAGTTTAGAAATAGAATTACAAAAAGGATGAACCCGAAATTAAAAGGAGAAAGAATCAGGTCCTTCCATGTACTAGAAATATACTTATGTAAAGATGTGAATATTCCACTACATAACCATACTCCACTTACACCATGCTAATTAGTGAAGGAACTATTTGATTGTTTGATTATATGAAGATTGTGTATAAATAGTTGTAAGAACACTTTAAATTGTTTAGTTTATAGGAAAAAATTGAAGATTTATATTCACATTGACTCTTTTCATTTATAATCTCTCACCATATCCATACTTCTATTATAGATTTGTTTGGATAGGCATACTATAGAAGCTCCATATTATTAGGAAGGAAGGCACTACTATCTAGCTATTGGCCTACTTGTTCTTAAGCACATGGAACACCATATTTGACCCTAGTTATCCTAAGAACTTACATCAACCTTTAAATTTTCTCTACATGATATAAAGTATGTGTTTCCAAATTGTATGTGGTTTAGGCTTTGGAGGAAGACCCATAAGCGGATTCTTTCTTGTGGTTTTTGGATTTGTTATATTTTTTTGTATCAATAAAATTTATGTATAGAAAATAGAAAATATATACAAAAAATATATAACAATAATTTTAACATATGTCTCATATAAAACTAGGCATCTGGGTCACAACACCACACCATTGTCTACTTCACCTACTATGTTATATTCACTATGAGGTATTCATAGTGGTACCTCTCCCATTCACTCATACACAAGTATGATATACACATGGGAATGTTAAAGGTCTTCGGTTCACAATGAAATATGTCACCTTGGTGGTGATATACCTTAACCTCTGCCACAATATCAAGTTCAGGGTCCACAATCACAAGTCAACTTTTTTTTTACCAATCTTCCATTTTAATAATATTATATATAACAATAACACAACATATATATTGAATTTTCATATTATTATACCATTCTAAAACATACATTATGTTGGTCTAGCAGCTCCTTGGGATCACACCTACAATGTTTAGTGCCTCAAGTATGATCTTTATACCTCGTCATTAGAGTGGCATACTATGTGTTCAATTCGAGGAGAATAAGAAGGCTAGAATATTCTCATAGATTATTATAATTATGTTGTATCATATAGTCCATTTACTAATGTGAGGGACCCTCCGAATCCCCTTGACAAAATTTGCATTTCTATTGGAATGACCCAAAATATTATTTTAGTCCCACACTTGCTCATATTCCTTCAACACGACCATGATGTTCTTGAGTATGGAGAACAACTATCAGTTTATCCCTAATCCCTTTGTCCCTTAGGGATGAACTTCCTTTCTTTTCTTTTTTCATACAACTCTCACTAATCACAATCAATGCATTGATCAAAATAAACATGGCATTGTTTGGGTTCAACTTCACCATTTTTGTGCCACGAACTTTTTTTGCAAGAATATGAATTTATCATGAGCGGGCTATTTTAACATAAATCCACTCTAAATTTCAGGATGGATGTAGAGTTTGAAGTTTATTTGATTCATTTACATAAGATGGAAACTTCTCATTGTTTTGGCAGTAAGGCATAATCGTCAAACCCCAATTGATGGTCATGCACATTCTTTGAAAAACTTTCTTTCTAACCCTCCTAGATAGTAAATCAAAAGTGATGCTTTATTATAACCAACTCATATATGTTTTAAGCACTGCTAATAAAAAGGCATTAATTTATTAAAATAATAAAGACCTTGAAATCCTCTTATTCCTAGAGGCAAGAAACTTGTACTATGCTTTAGTGTAAGAAAAGTTGTATTTCTCGATGATATCTTCTTATTCTTTGGTAGTTGTGAAATCTCTGGGAATACTTCTCTTATAACCCTGCCACATCTTGCCACCTTGTTGTAGTAATTTGTTTCAATGAACTTTTCATCTAATCCAAAAAGACACTACAAAAGTAATTATACTATTATTATAATTTGAAAACAAAAGTAAAATCAAGAATTTTCCTACTTAGTACAAGTTCATATAACTCACAACCTTCTACAAGAGGTTTTTCATTTTAGCTTCAATTTTATGTCAATATTCTATGTCTATCGACATCTTGATACATACAATGACCCCCAAAATAATGCCTAAAAGAACTAGAATTATCCCCAATAGTTTCTTATGTTTCATAAAACTAAATGTGCAACCTCTTCCATCGGCCTTAATCTTCTATAGCATGTACAGGAGTATGGGACCTCAAGTATGCAAAGCATCACCACTACCAGAGGCTTCAACCTCTTGTATGTTCTCCCAGATAGAGTGCTCATCCTCTGAGGCCATACTATAAAAATATGTGATATAGTGATATATCACAAACTTTGGGTTTATAAACATCCTCGATGGATAATATAAATACAAGTGAAACACACACACACACACACACACACACATATATATATATATATATATATATATATATATATATATATATATATTCTTGAAAAATGTATATTTTGTAAGCATTCTTTACTTATAATATAATGATAAGTGAAAGAAACATGTACATCTTTTATTGAAATGTGTATATTTATAAACATCCATGACTGATTATTTTTATAAATATAAGTGAAAGAAATACATTCCCATAGTATTGATTGGATTGTTCACCATCAAATATCCCGTATGCATGATTTTGATGCATTTAATATCTATCAGTGTTAACTTCAACTTTTACACTCAGAGAACCAACTAAAAATGATATGGAGTCATCATACTTTTCATAGTACTCTTCTTTGTCTGTAGGATCTGCAATGAAATGTCTTTTTCCAATAAAGGATGACAGACTAGTTTTTATATGATGGATCATAGATATAGAATACTTGTTTTCCCTATGATTCCATGATGAATTGCTCATCCTTCCCAACAATTTTTTTAGAAGTACTAATGTGAACCCAAACTCATTCCCTACAACTCCTTTATTGCTATAAATCCAATTACACCTAAATACATGAAATCTAAATTTTGCATAGTTAAATTCCCATATTTCCTTGATGACAATTTAATATAACATTTTTCTTGTCGTCGTATTCACACTAGAAAAATACAACAATGGTGCTTGCACAAAGACCCCACTATTTCAGACTACACTAGAGTCATCTTGACACTTGGTGTAGTGCAAAAATCCATTTATGTCGTATTGTTTCTACAATATGACATCCATTTTTGGTTTAAAGGCCAGACATTTAATGTTCTTAACAACATCATTTAGTGTGTGTCATAGTTTATAAAGACTTTATCTTTAGATTTACCTAATAAATGTTTGATTATGCTCCCTATAATGCCACATTTATCTTGACTGAGTTTACTTTGTCTTGATAATATTGATGTGGTCAATGATATAAATATTCAATTCAATAATTTGGCGCAAAACATATAAGTCTACTTTGATCCACAAGTCATGACTAATTTGTTTCATTCATGCTCCTCGATATCTCTTACCACAGTAAGTTTCACTATTATACAAATTTGTCTAGCCACGTGTTTCACTATAGCTCAGGAAATCATTGCAAAAAGTAAATAATATCCCTAGACACATAACCCTCACAATACTCCCTTCAATACGATAACAATTTTGAATGTTGTCCTTAAGAACACTCATGTAAAGTTTAAAAGGAAACACCTATTCTTAGAGAAGTGGACCCAACATCTTCTCCTCCTTAGTCAAATAGATAATAAATTGTACCATGATGTTAAATATTGAATTGGAAAATGCATCTCAAACTAGAACAAGGCAACAACCACTATTTTGCAACTTATCAAAGTTGTCAAGATTTATCACTATGGTGCATATTTTTTGAAGTATAAGAAAATCCTTGTGATTTCAAGCCTTACATGCTTAAAAATTATGTTGAAGAGCCACATTGATAACTTTTCAACCTTAGAGTATGAAAATAATGAGAACAAAGATACTCATCTTGAATCCTTCATTCAAACCAATCTATAGTATGGAACTTTATTCTTGGATCAACAAACCATTTCCCACCAATACAACACAAACTATTTGATTCCAAATTTAGAGAAATACAAATGTACCATCTTCAAATTCTACTAACTCATTCACCATTACTTCATTAACAGAATGACTACATGCCATGTCATCAACCACTAGAAATGTGATACCTTCAAGAGTATCTAACCTTTCTATAAGAGTTTTTGTTTTCTAAAACATATTGTACCCTCTTTTGATTCATACATATTCTTCATTCATTTCTGTATGTTCAATATGAATAGACACTACAACAATTTCTTTTCTTGAATGCCCTTATTTGTGGTGATTAACCACTTCAATGATATTCGATGGCTACATGGGTATCAAGGCATGAACGAGTTAGATGTTAGTTGTTCCAACCATTTATGTTAGCCCTGATTAGGAAAAGGGGTAATGCATATCAATGTTTTCTCATTTTTAATTCCCAAGTGTAGTGTTAATGCCTCCTATTGGTACTAGCGGACTAAGGAGGATTGAACTACAAAAGCCTATAGTTGTAACCTGTCACCTAACACTAAATTTGAAAATTGAAGCATATGGGGTTTCATAAATCAAGGATACATGATCGAAGGAATTGTTCTATCTCCAAATTTCACCATCAACAAGTGTGGCTTTATTTAAACAATTATTTCTATCTTTTCTATACTTTCTTTCTCATAAGATAAGATTAAACGAAGGGCTGAAAATGAATATCAAAAGAATAAAATCACACCATCATTTTAGTAAGTAAATGTGTATTTTTCTCCTAATGTTGTGTTATTTAACATAACACAATCACTCACAAAATGGGTTTTTCCAGTATGGACAAAGAATAACTAACATGTGGTAAATATGAGTGATGAAACATCCCCTCTACCTATATTACTTTCCTTATACACACTTCTCATTAATTCATTCTTGACTCAATGCCATCTTTTTTCTTGTATGGTATATTCAATTGCATACCAACGACGTTGTCAGAAACATTTTTTCAACATGCAACATCAATGTAATGCCTAATTGTAAAAAAAACTCAAATAAGGAAGATCTCATAAAATGTTGACCTCTTCTTGTATAAAAATTTATCACATGGTGGAGTATACATGGTCTCTTTCCAAAATACATTGATAATAATTTTCACTCTTTCAAGAACATCCTTCCTTGATATAGGTTTAGAGTTGATTTTGTTCCATAGTTGACCTAGTAAATGATTTTCTTTAAATTATATAAGGATGTAGTGGTGGGAGAAAGATTCAATTACCAATATATATGGTCTTTCATCCATATTTTAATTGGTTCAAATGAATTTTTTCCTCACATGACATGATTTAGATTCTTTTACAATGTCTTCATACAAATTTCTACCAGCTAAGAAGTTGATCGTGCAAAGTGACATATCTAAAAATTAAAGGTCTCCCCATGTGAAGCATTATAAGTCATAATATCTTCTTTCCATAGTTTCATTAAGTCATGAATCAAAGGTGGAAGGATAAAATCAAAGTTATTTCCATGTTGCTTTTTTCCTGAAATCAACATTAACAACATCACATTATAATTCTTAATAAACAACCAAGGAAGAAGATTGTATATAACAATCATAATAGCCCAATTGTTATTTTGGTCATTTAATTTACCACACAGATCTAGCCAATCAGTGCAAAGTCTAAGTGTTAAGTTCCTTGCTTCTTCATCAAATTAAGGGTATAGTAAATCACCATTTCTCCATTGTGGGGAATTAAATGTATTTTGTAGAACCCAATCACCTTTGTCTTTATCTCTACATGTCAAGTTATATTATGTACATATTTTGAATTTTTTAAGTTTTGAAACCATGGTATTATAGATAGAGACCACATCACCTTGACATGAGATCCATTCTTGATCTTTCATGAATGCCTCATTTAGTACCTTGACACTCCAAATTTTGGACAATCTACCAAATTTTTTACTTCTTTTTAAAATAACACACATTCATTGGGCATGCATGTATCTTATTAGCCTCCTTCCCATTGCTAACACCACATTCATTACTTTGTATGTTAAAATTGAAAGTTGATTACCTTTAGGGAGCATTTATTTCGACAACGACAAGAGAGACGTGAAACTTTTGTTATTTTGCCTATACATAGCTTGTAGTTACAATCTCAACACAAATCTTAACCTCATGAACTTAATACAAAGTAAATATATTGGTTTCTCGATATCATGTATAATATTTGTAAATAAGGAAGGTGGTATCAATATATTCTCCCCTCGGCCATCTAGCATTACATCTACTATATCATTTTGAATTAGTTTGTTCAAATCAAAATCATTTCATTTTCTTCTTCAACATAATTACTAGTATCGACACTTACATGGAACATAATAGGAATATTTCCATGCAACTAGCATTTAGTATAGCTTACATTATCCTATTTCACATGATAGGAATTTTCAATTCCTCAAAAATGTCAACTTTTAAATTGTTACCACAATTCCTATAGGGAAATAGAAATGATCTCCATGACGACTCACTATGTTCCTATGAAAATCTAATAAACCCATCATGAATTCTTATAAACTCTAGACTATGCACAATTTGGAATGTACATGTAACTTAAATTCATTATCTAATTACATGGAAAACTATGGTAAGCATTGACTTTGGGTGTTAGTCAATTTTTAGGTTAAAATATATTTTAATTGAGACCAAACTTATTTGTTTTAGTAGAAATTATTTAGTATGCATATTTATGAATGTGTGCCACCTATCCCATTCTTGAATGTTAGATATAACTAGCAAGAGTATAATTTATGTTCAATTATCATGAAAATTTTGGAAATATTTCCCCTTAGTAGTAAAATAATGTAGATAGGAAAATACTCTCCTTTATATGTACTCTGAGAACCAATAGGTAAACAAATAAAAAAATATTATGAAAACAAACACATATTATGCCCTCATATTCTAAGTTCAATGAAGTATTCAAGAACAGTCTCAAACTAGGAACTATCAAATATTTACTTCAAATATGTAAATTTGGATGAGTTTTAGGCCAACAAAATACATGTATAATTATCAAATTCATACATATTTTTGGTTTAGATACCTCTAATTGGAATCTAAAATAAGTTGATTTAGGTTAAATCATGTCAATTTGAGTGTGTTATTAGATGTGATCATTCCTATCCTTAGGGATGTATCCCACAATGGGTCCTAGATGTGATCATTCATCCACACAAAATTAACATTACTAATAAGAAACAAGGCACTCTACATAGATATTTATAAAGGAAAATTCACCATAATTTCCATACCAAAAATAAGTTATGATAGAAAAAATGGCTTGTAGGATTTAGGTAAGAATATTCATCAACTATAATTTCATTTCATATTCATCAAACCTAAATTTGATTTTATATTCATCAACTTCATATTTCATTTCATATTCCTCACCCCTAGATTTTTCATATTCATAAATATAGATTTCATCTTCATTCTAATAAGCAAGAAGATAAATATGGACGAAGGGCTTGAATCTAAACTAGACATCAACAACTGCAACAATGGTGAGAGCCAACAACATCAGCAACAATGGCGGATCAGTGGGCAACTGCAACAACTATAATTGCAGGCTATGGTAACAACAATATGAAGACCACCAGTGGTCAAAACAAGAAGTAGAAACACCAAAAGGGTCAAAAGTTTCTCCTTTGGAGGACGATGGTGAAGAGGAGATAGGAAAAAAAACAATAGCATCAATGAGTGACATCATCAACTACAACAATGGTGGAATAAATAAGAAGGTCATCGATAGTAGCAACAAGCTGTGACAACAACAAAACGGGCCAGCGGCAGTTCCCTGAAATGACACAACACTGAGGATGAGAGGGGAAAACTACAATAGTTGCACTAGGGCAAGGGAAGTAGAGAGGAAATGGGAAAAAGTGGCAAACAAAAGCAAGTAAAACTTTTATGGAGAGGACAAAATAGGTTTCTATGTGATGGAAATAATGGAGTGAAACCAATATCATGCATGCAACTATATAGCATAAAAAAATTAATAGAAATGGATGCTAGAGGCAAGAGATACATGCATGTTTAATCCACAAAATATTAATGTCATTTTTCTTTACAATACCAACACACTAGTACAGATATCACCTTTAGCGTCGGTAAAATATGACCTTAGAAGTTGGTTCCCAAGAGACACACAAGTGGGTGACACTAAATGTAGGCGCCTTAAGCATTGGTTTCACAACCGACGCCACAAATCCGTCCCCCGATTGCAAACCCAAAAACCTCGCCAGCAGAGGGACAATATGTGTTGGTTAAAATCCATAACTGACACCAGGTTAGACCATAGGTGTCTGTTAGCAACAAAAAACCAACACCGGTAAAGGATAAAGATGTCTGTTAATTATTTTTCATCGACGAGTTAAGTTTTTGTTGTCGATTTCTATTGTTAACCTACGTCTATGTTTTGATTTTTTTTTTCTTATCATCTTACAGGCCTGCTGTCCAGCTGGTCAGCATGATGTAGAACATGTAGTTCAGTTCTGAACTGTAGGTTTACAACATCCATTGATTTCAGCCAACAACAGGCCACAAACCTATAAAATTAACAAGGATGGACAACATTTTTAATATATGGAATGATTCACACACATGTATAAGAACATTTCATTATTATGATTTCATCACACACATGTTGAAACCTATAATTTTCATTCCTCCATTTCATATTCACACACATGTAGCAACATGTAGTTCCATTCATTTCATCTCTTTTCACATTCAGACACGTACATGTAGAATTAAACATTCATGTATTCATCTTCAGATAAGATAATTCAAAAAAATTCATTCAGACATGTATATATATGTGTCTTTTAAAGTTTAACATGTCATCAAATACAGAAATAATTATGACAATAAAGTTTAGAAATATCATTCTTTATCATTATCATTGTCATCATCGCCATCAGTATTCCATTGATAATAAAAAATTCTCACTACTTGTAAGGCTTTTTCCCATTGTTCTCTTACATCATTTAATTCTTCCATCCTATAGGGAGTATGTACATCTAATAAATTTTCACCTATAGTGAAGTCACTAGTTTTAAACACCTACAAAGAGAATGGCATATATATAAAATTAATAATATATAATAAGATTGATATATTTCATATTATCTAGTGAGACTATATATAATACATGTTGTATGGTATCGATTTCTATTGCATCATGTGTGATAATTAGGTCCATATATCACATCATGTAGTATGCACAAGCCCAGTCGTTGTCTTGTGTAGCACACTATAAATTGAAACATACAAAATGTTAACAAATACAAACAAGCATAGTTCACATAAATAATATATATAAATTAGAGTCAGGAAATTACTTTCACATTCTCACAAAGTAACAGTTTCTTTATCTTGGCCATGTTTCCTCTAGCATTTTTGAACACTTTTAAAGCCCTACATGTTAATGTAACACATTAAATTGCATTATTAAATAATAATGTAATAATAGATGTTAACGGATATAAAAATATTAAAGATTTCTCACGTGTATAATGGCCCTTTCATTACGTATCCATATAATGAGTCTAATTACTTCCCCGAAGGATCTAGATAATAAACAATTAATGTATTGGGGACAATAACCAGTAACTCCCAATGCCTACCACTAGAGGTAAGAAAGTTAAAAATTAATATCTCAAAATCTGCAATAAAAATATAATTTTCTTAAGTCCAAATTATAACCAAAGTAAACCTACTCAACATTGAATGGAGCTATTATCACCGTCTTCTTTTTTTTTACCAAAACATTTAAAAGTAACAAAGCAGTATGAGGTAACTGATGAAGGGTCTTTATCTACAAGACTGATCAAATATGGAACTAGAAATCCCACATGGGAAAATGAAAAATCTTTACAGACTGTGTGTAAGTGGCTGTAAAAAATGTATTACGTATGCATTAATATATAAGAAACCAGATCACCATATATAAAACAAGGTATATGGATATATAAATAAGATCTCACCATATCCATAGCTCTATCATATATGTATTCAGTCAATCATAACAAAACAACTCCAAAATATCTTGTATAAATATTTGGTTATCGTATGATTCTCCTGCAGTATTGACCATAATAGAAACATTTATAGGAGAATTTGGGTCATGTTTACCTATCCATACTGCCATACCCTTACAATTAGGACCTAACGAGTCGTATAGGTCCCTTGGAAGCCAATTAGGTACTTCAGGAAGAGGTGGAGGTGGAGGCGGAGCTGTAGCGGGTTTCTTCCTTTTGACATGTATATATAATTTCAGATCAATTGACTAGCTCATATATACATGCTAACAAATTAACATAATGTAAATTTACCATACAATATCAATATAGATGACATCTGCTTCGGGCTACAATATCACTCTGTCTTCTGCTTCACCAAGCGTTTCAGAATCTAGGTGGGCATATGGCAATGAATGATGCCTCCACGGGTGGAGTACAAGTCTCGGGTTCACACGAACCGCACCAACTGGAACTGGAGTGCCATGAAACATGCCCCCTGGAAGGGGTGGGTAAACCTCGGCCTCTGCAATGATAAATTCTTTACTTTTTAGACGGCATGGCTTCAACCCCTATAAATTTATGTAAAGTATGTTATATACATATATATAAACATATCATCTTGAAAAGATTAGCTACTATTTCATAAAAATACTTACAGCGGACGAGCTAGGTGGTGGGTCTAAAGGATTACTCCCAACCACCTCTATAGTAGGAGAAGAGCGGTACGCCACAGGTACTATTTGAGTGGCAGTCTAAGATGCCTGCCACTTGCTCATTGCTTCATGGAGTCTCTTATTAAGTGCTTCCTCGACTCTCCTATCAATTAACTCATCTACCTATACATGGATAAAAGAAATGCTAGCTTTTGATTATTGAATTCCCTTTTACAATAACATTCTAAAAAAAGAATAGGTTATCTCATCTTTTGAAAATCCCACTTTTGGGACATGTTTGCATTGTGATGGCCCAAAGAACGCTTTTATGCCCACACCAGCGCATGCACCCCTAACACGTCCGGGATGCTCTGGGTTAGCAAGAGCAACTATCAATTCATCATGTGTGCCCTCAGGGATGAACTTGCCTTGCTTCCTCTGCTCATGAAGCTCCCACTAATCGTCAATAGAAATTGGTAAGTAAACATAATAATCAATATTGATTGCTCTGAGAGTTGAATTTTACCATTTTTGCAGCCGCCTCAGCAGTTGCGGGTTTGGTTATATCTCCTTTCTTGTTTTCCCTCCTAGCTATCCACACAGCATGGCCAGGAAGAGGTGTAGGAGTAGCAGTAGAGGACTCCCCAGTCTCCTGAGTAGCAGCAGACTCAGCAGTAGCAGCAGCCTATAGTCTTTGGTGAACCCCTGTATAGCCTTTTGGACCCATCGTGTGGTCATGCACATTCAGTGTACACCTTACTCTTTGAGCATTGTTGATAGGCTTGTTAGTAAGAACATTGATTTGGTTAGTAACACTAAAGGTCAATCTTGAATAGGTGAATACATAAGAATGTATATTAATTAAATTGGGAGTGCCGCTTAATACCTTGAATTCATCAGTTTTGTTTTGGCAACAAACTCCTCCTAGTCATTGGAGTCCAGGTAGTTCCATTGCTCAGTGGATGACTTCTTCCTCTTCTCAACATCTCGTATGTAATCTGGGGTGAGATTTGTCCTATAGTTCCTTAGGACCCTCCCACAGCGCTGCATCACACATTTACGATGCAGGCTTTCATCCAGTTCAAATATACTCTGCAAAATAGAATTGCTTTTAACTAGTATCCTAAAAATTAGTAATCTGCAAAATAGAATTGCAAATAATAATAACTCACACATAGTTCCTTCCATACTAAGTCTTTCTTCCCCTTAGGCACTTTACACCAAGATTCTACATTAGGACTACAATGACTATGAGTAAGAACCCCCAGATACGAAATAAACGAGTTGCAGTTCACTCCAACTGGATTTCCTACACGATCAAAATCCATTGCCAGTTTGGGTCCATTGCCCCTTTGTTGTGGTAACTTGTTCATTATAGTGATACCCCTCACTTTTTCAAAAAAATTTTGCTGCTCATCAAGTTCCCCAAGTTCTTCAGGGGGTACATCATCAACCTAAAATTTGATAAAAAAACACTTACAGGATATAACTATAAATGGACATATAGATAGAAATATAGGATGTATTTTAAAAACATACATTGGTAGGAACCGCATTCATATCCTCACCCTCACGGTAATCATCATCACGATCATCATACTCATGCTCAACCATCTGAAAGTGTCATTAAAAAATAAAACATTTAACATTTAACATAACTAGAAGATAATAAAACATTGTAAAGTTCACATTCATAAAAATAAAACATATAAAAAAATAAAAACATGCCTCTAATACTACGATCTTTTATCAATTAACATTCCTTCAGTGTGACATTCACACACATACAAGTCATTATTAGATTCAATATTTGGTGTTGGCAACCCAACTGAGAATGGACTAGAGTCATCATACTTATCATAGTACTCTTGTTCATCTATATGATCTTCAATGAACTGTCTTTTACCATGAAGAACAACCGACCATTTATCATTTGCAGGATCATCGATATAAAATACTTATTTCACCTGTGATGCCAATATGAATGGTTCACCCTTCTCGCCAATCTTTTCAAAGTTCACTAATGTGAAACCCAATTCATCCACTATAACTCCTTTGGTGTTATCAACCCAATTACATTTAAAGAGCGGAATTCTGAAATCTATGTAATCAAACTCCCATATGTCTTTAATGACACCGTAATATGACATTTTAGCTTCATGTGGACTCTTATCCTTTGCACTTGCAAAAAACAATGAAGACACTTGAATGGTGACACCACTGTTTTGGACGACGCTCTTATCATCTTGACGCTTTGTGTAATATGAGAACCCATTTATGTCAAACCCTTCTATGGGCTCTGATCTCCAAACCACGATATAAACTTAGCAGAACCGATTCGATAAACAGCAGAAGACAAAAATCACGGGAAATTAAAACTTTTCGAGACAAGAGCTTGAATCCTTAAAAGCTTCTTTCATAACAAGAGATAAACTATTTACATCTCATGATAATTACTTCTTGAGTAATTATATACATCAAGATACAAAATCTCAAGAACTCATAACAAAAGACTCCAAGACCTGAGAGTACAGAGGACACATAGGACTGACTCTAACTACACCACATGGCAGGCTAAATCTCCACCTGAGATTTACTACTGCTCCTGGTGCTGCTGCTGCTGGGACTGGTCACCTGTAGACCTGTTCCTCCGTCCTTGACGTCCACCTAAAAAGTTGAAGTCTACGGGGTGAGACAATTGTACATAATTGTCCCAGCGAGAGTTATAACTCTCCGCCAGAAGCTTTATTATAATATCAAAGAATAACTCAAGCAGTAAAAGCTTACAAAGTATTCAATAGGAGTTGCAGCTATAAACAAGAGTTCAACATTTATCAAGCATGAAGAACATATGCACTATACAGTGTAACATCCATCAACTAACTCGTAGTTATCTCTAACAGGTATACTACGCTGTAGAGTATGTTTTTCAAACATTACTTTTATTATGCCCTGTGGAGATGAGGTTTACCACTCATACCCCAACCAATCACTGTTAAGTGCCTTAGTATCATACTAGGTCATTGAAAGAGTCGGATTCTCATGACCTTCACCTTCCTCAGTCAGTAAGAGGATCACTTGTAGGACATCTTGTGTCTCTACTATTATAGCTCACCAGGGTAATCTGGTCCTTCGCTATTTTAGAGTTACAGTGGCATTCTGTACTCTCTTCGTCATTGGGAGATTTCATATTTATCTCCATTGATACAGATATCTATGTTTTCTTCGTCATCAGGAGGTTTCATGTTTACCTACTACTGATACGGTATGGAAGAGTAGTGAAGGATTGACGGATTATACATCTACATCAAATTCCTATACTAGGATGTAAGGTTCTACACATCCATATACCCCACATACTCAATAATATGTGATCCAGGAGTCCCCGTAGGAAAACCTGTTTCACCATCATTTGATCTCTGACAATGATGGATCTATGATCAGGGCTCTACATTTCACTTGATTAGTTAGGTACATTCAGTATTCTTTTACATCATACATTGTTCTTCAAACAATAGCAGTAGCATAACAACTATAAAAGTAGAATACTAAATGCAACAAACCTAACTCACATCAATCATCATTTCTCAGTATACTCATCACAAGTCATCTCTAAAGCATGACCTTGATGGTGTTCATGGCTCTCACAGCCCATTAAATCATAGGATGCCACTGACAAGACATCAAGATATTTTACTATTCATAAAGCTAACAACATGCTTTCAATGAATATAGTATCATCATCCATACCTGGATATGATCACCTTCATATCAGAACCTGCATGGTTAATTCAACTAATAAAGGTAATTCAAAACAATGATTATACTTTCCACTCTTGTCATAAGAGCTAATTCCTTTGATTCTTATCAAATAGAGTTTAATACTCATATAACATGTCATCACCTTTGAATTAGGGTTTACTATTCACATTACATGTCATTACCCTTGAATTAGGGTTTACTATTCACATTACATGTCATTACTCTTGAGTTAGGGTTTACTATTCACATCACATGGTGAATTGAACTCATAACATCATTATGTGTGAGGAACATCATCATTGATGCTCTCTGATTAGCTTAAGATTCATCATATATCATAATTAGGGTTTCCATGATCTCACATAAGTGGATCATACCCTAATCATGCACATTCATGTGTATTGAAGGTTCTTTACTTGAGTTTCCACCCTAAAAGGGTACTTTCTCTTTCTTAAGGTACTTTCTCTCTCCTCAGACTAGTAGATGGTGATAACACCACTCTAGATCAGGTTGGGTTAAGTCCTCATGGGCTAACATAAGCCAAAACATCACTATCATGTGATTAGGGTTTGATTTGAACAAAGTTTTACTCAATTGAACCCCTCAAGGGTATTTTGGTAATTCACCCCATTGATCACCATCATGACTTAATTCATTAGTCACTTAGTTCCCTAATGTCCTAGGTTACCATTAGGGTTTAGATTTGAGCATCATTGAACCATTTACATCTTCAAGTGATTAAGTGAAATCAACCTTTGAAAACCTCAAACGGTTTCAACCTTCAACCTCCAAACGGTTTGAGACCGTTTGGATGAGTTGACCGTTTGCTAGGGTTGACTCCAAAACCGTGTGACCTTCAAGGTCGTTTTCCCAAACCGTGTGAGGGTGTAGACCGTTTAACAAGTTTGACTTCAAGACCGAGAGGGCTTACACGGTTTGAGACCGTTTGATGTCTCTCGATCTTGAGATCGTTTGAGTCCAAACGGTCTTGAGACCGTGAGGCCTCACACGGTCTTGAGACCGTGTGACCTAAAATGGTCTTAAGGCCGTGAGGTCTTAAACGGTCTTGAGACCGTGTGACCTCAAACGGTCTTGAGACCGTTTGGTCCACTTGGTCTCAAACCGTTTGGACCTCCAACATGGTTCAATGGTTTCAATCGTTTATGATTATCAATGTTGAAGCCTCCAAATAGTCAAATCCATGGTAACCACTTATAGATTGAGTTAATTAGGGTTATGATTAACCAATTGGTCACTCAATTGACCCTCAATTGTTATCCAATTAGGGTTGAAGTTGGTTCAATTAAGGTCCATCAATGTTCAACCATCAACACTCAACAATGTGAATCAACACAAGGTTGAACCCTTCAATTGAGCTCCAATTTGGCCCAAACTTGGCCCAAACGGTCTTGAGATCGTGTGGATGAACTCCACACGGTCTTGAGACCGTTTTCCCAAGATTTCATCAAAATCTAATGTGATTTGATAGAAGTTGAACCTTGATTGAGTCTCAAATCAGTATTTTAATTAGTTCAATATCCTATTGCAATTGGGCCCTCAATTGATCAAATTACCTTAACCCTAGACCTCCAAACGGTCTTGGGTTGTAACCACACGGTATTGAGACCGTTTGGATGAGTTCCAAACGGTCTTGAGACCGTTTTCCCATCCAACTTTTGTATTCTAGTGTAAATTCTTCAAGGTTGGATCTATTGAGTTGATTATCATATCAATACTAAATTGCAATGTAATTTGGTATCTTTGTACTTTCAATTGGTCAACTATATTTGAACCCAGACCTCCACACGGTCTTGGGTGATTCCACACACGGTCTTGAGACCGTTTGGTTGATCCCCAAACGGTCTTGAGACCGTTTGGGTCAATCAACCCAAAAACACTAAGTTATTCATTGAGATTTCAGTACTGATTTCAATTAGGGTTTTCCCTAGTAATCATCCTTCAACTCTTAGCTCGTTTGGAATTAGTCCATAAAATTTGGTGAGTTGTTAATAAACATTATTTTGAACAGTAATATCATACGGTCAACGCTTGGTCAATGTTCTTACACGGTCTTGAGACTGTTTGCCCAAAAAGGGCGATTTCAACAGATTGGAAATCAGGAGTAAATTCAATTAAAGTTGTTGATTAAAAAGGCCATATCTCACGATTCCTTTGGAGTTATCATCTCAAATTTTGTGGGTGATTAACATACATAATTATGAACAGAAATCTTACACGTTCCACGCTCGGTCAACGCGGCTAAATGGTCTTGAAGACCGTTTTCCGTTACACGGTCTTGAGATCGTTTGCTCACCAAACGGTTTTGCAAACCGTGTGAGCAATAGGAGGAAACCGTTTGGTAAAGTAAAAAGTAGTGGATTAACTTTGGAAATAACGTCTTCATCTCCTATCTCAGGAACAGCAAGGATTTCTCACGGATTTTCTTGCAAGGTAGCAAAGGAAGATAGAGAAGAAGAAGAACTATCATCTAAAAGCATAAACGAGATGTATATAACAAAGCATAGGTTTAGAGTTATAAAACCCGCCTAAAGCTTGCTCCTTGAGCTCCAAGCTTTCGAGCTCCAAGCTTTTAATGGCGTCCTTGAGCTTCCACAGGTCGGCCAAGGTGAAACCTCCAGGGAAAGTCGAGAAGAGATGGCTAGAAAGGTAGAGTTATGTGAGCTAGCCATCAATTTGACCTTGAATCCGAGTTCTAACCATGAACTTAAGCAAAAGGGAGGATTCAAACCTACCTTGCCCTCCTTGGTCGTCCTCCTGAGCTCCACAGCTCTTCTTTAGTCGATTTGGTTGAATAGAACAGTGAAGGAAACGAAGGGAAAGTTCCCTTGCTTAGAGAGGTGGAGAGTATATATACTTGGGGTGAGATTTTCAACATAAGCTCATAAGTTCTCCATATTTTCAACTAAGTCCCTCCATCCTTCTATGCTCGTCCCTTAATATTAATTCTAAGGACAAACCTTCTTCTAAGGTTAAGAAATGAGGGCAAAGAAGATCAACCTATTAGTTAAGTATACACATAAAAGGGCTATAGCACATACACCTTGATTATTCAATCACAAAGGTGTTTTTTTCATAACTTGATTAATCAATTGAAGTGACCTTTCATCATTTCTTCTATAAATGATGACAAGAGTCTTATAAGATATTTAGATTATGTATTTTACAAGTTGCACTCCTCAAATTGGGTAAATTGCACTTTTCTCCAATTTAGGGTTTTCAAGCACCGGGATTGCTTCCACAGCTGCACCTTGGTGCCCAAGCTTGGGAAATCCCTCAAACCTTACCATCATCATTCTCATGATGTCTCAACATCATAGGAACATCTCAACATGTGCAAATTGCAAGTTAACCCTTCTAACTGGGTAATTTGCACATAGGTCCCTGTATTACAAAACAATACTACAACTTTATATAAAAAGGAGCAAAAACTGAAATATATGTTTCTGAGAAACTTAATTACATGCCCAAAGTTAATCACAAGGATTTAATTACATATTTAGGCAAAACACCTAGGGTTAACTCATAACCCATGTCAGGGATGTTACAAATTATCCACCCCTTACATGGATTTCGTCCCCGAAATCGATAAAACATACTAAGAGAAAAGGGCAGGATACTTCCTTCTCATCTCATCCTCTAGTTCCCAAGTGGCTTCTTCAACACCACGGTGGTTCCAAAGGACTTTCACAAGACTTATATCTTTCTTCTTTAACCTTTTAATTCTAATATCAAGGATTGACACTGGTCCCTCCTCATAGGATATGTCATCATTCAATTCTACCTCCATAGGTTGTAGAATTGACTCAGTATCAGGGTTACATTTCTTTAGCATAGAAATGTGAAACACAGGATGTAACCTCTGTAACTCTGGTGGCAACTCTAGTTTATAGGCTACTTTTCCAATCCGTTCAATGATTGGATAAGGCCCCATAAATCTAGGAGCTAACTTCCCTTTCCTTCCAAAACGAAGGACCCCTTTCCAAGGCGAGACTTTGAGATATACTCTGTCTCCAACCTGGAACTCTAAGGGTCTACGATGCTTGTCAGCATAAGATTTCTACCTATCCTGTGCAGTCTTAATCTGTTGTTGTATTACCTTAATCTTCTCTGTGGTCTGCTACACAAGATCAGGACCTAACAACTGATGCTCACCAGTCTCATACCAGCACAAAGGCGATCTACAAAGTCTACCATACAAGGCTTCATAAGGTGCCATATTAATACTATGTTGATAGCTATTGTTATAGGCAAACTCTATCAAGCTTAGGTGTAGATCCCAACTTCCGGTAAACTGGAGAACACATGCTCTCAACAGGTCTTCTAAGGTTTGTATAGTTCTTTCCGACTGTCCATCAGTCTGCGGATGAAAGGCCGTACTAAACCTTAGCTTGGTGCCTAAGGCTCTGTGTAACTGTTCCGAAAAATGACTTGTAAACTGAGGACCTCTGTCAGAAACTATTGTGACAGGAACTCCGTGCAACCTCACTATCTCTTGTACATACAACTATGATAACCTTTCATCAGAATAGGTTGTTTTGACAGGTAAGAAATGCGCTGTCTTAGTCAACCTATCAACAACTACCCAAATGGAATCATATCCTTTGCTTGTCCTGGGTAGGCCAACAACAAAGTCCATGGTCACATGGTCCCACTTCCACTGTGGTATGAGTAAAAGTTGCATTGTTCCTGCAGGTTTTTGGTGTTCAGCTTTAACTTGCTGACACACAGGACACCTCAGAACAAATTCTGCAACATCCTTCTTCATTCCAGGCCACCAATACAGATCTTTCAAATTCCGATACATCTTGGTGCTTCCTGGATGCATAGCATACATGGAAGAATGAGCTTCTTCCAGGACTAACTTTCTCAAGTTATCCACATCCGGCACTATCATCCTTCCATTATAACAGGATACTTGGTCATCTGAGCCATGGAAACCATCTCGCTTCTCATTTCCATACTCAGATTTAATCTGCTAAACTGCAACATCACCTAGCTGTGCTTCCTTAATCTTCTCTCTTAGGGTAGGTTTAATATGCATCTCAGCTAACAACCCGGCTAACAATGACACCTTCAACTGTACATTGTTTTGCCTTAAAGAGATAAGCATATCCCTCCTAGAGCATACTAAAGAGTTTAGTTGTGCTCTATTCATGGTTGATGTTGCTGATTTCCTACTCAAGGCATCTGCAACAACATTGGCCTTGCCCGTATGGTAATCAATTGTACAATCGTAGTCCTTGATTAACTCCATCCAACGACGTTGCCTCATGTTAAGCTCGTGCTGAGAGAAGATATACTTAAGGTTCTTGTGGTCTGTGAAAATCTGGAATGTTTCTCCATAGAGATAATGTCTCCAGATCTTCAAGGCATGAACCACAGCAGCTAACTCCAGATCATGTGTTGGATAATTCTCCTCGTGTTTCTTAAGTTGTCGGGAAGCAAAAGAAATTACTTGTTTATCCTACATCAACACACATCCTAATCCATTCTTGGAAGCATCACAGAAAACTACATATCCTTTTCCTTGTTCAGGTAGTACAAGCACAGGTGCACCTGTCAACCTTTCCTTCAACAACTGGAAAGACTGTTGACACTTATCACTCCAAGAAAAAGGAACATCTTTCCGGGTCAACTTGGTCAGAGGTAAGGCTATAGAACTAAAGTTCTTAATGAACCTTCGATAATAGCCAGCTAACCCCAAGAAACTTCGAATCTCCATTGGTGTCTTCGGTTGTTCCCACTGTAGAATAGATTTTACCTTTGTAGGGTCAACACGAATTCCCAAGGCAGATATCACGTGTCCAAGAAAAGATACCTCCGGTAGCCAGAACTCACACTTGCTAAACTTAGCATACAGCTTGTGTTCTCTTAGCAAGGTCAAAGCTTGGCGAAGATGCTGCTCATGCTGCTGAGCATCCTTACTATAGATCAGAATGTCATCTATGAAGACGACAATACACTGATCAAGGAAAGGTCGAAAAACTCTATTCATGAGTTCCATAAATGCAGGTGGTGCATTGGTTAGTCCAAACGACATAACCGTGAACTCATAGTGACCATACCTTGTCCTAAAGGTAGACTTGGATATGTCACTATCCTTCATACGAAGTTGATGATATCCAGACCTCAAGTCTATCTTTGAAAAGACGGTTGCACCACGCAACTGGTCAAAGAGATCATCAATCCTCGGCAGAGGGTACTTATTCTTTATTGTTACTTTATTGAGTTGTCTGTAGTCGATGCACAACCACATTGACCCATCTTTCTTTTTAACAAACAAGACCGGAGCACCCCAAGGTGAAGTGCTCGGTCGGATAAAACCCTTCTCAAGTAACTCTTGAAGCTGTTTCTTGAGTTCTGCCATCTCGGTAGGCGCCATCCTATACGGAGTCTGGGCTATGGGTTTCGTATCTGGGATCATATTGATTTCAAAATCAATCTCCCGAGGTGGTGGTATACCAGGAAGTTCTTCAGGAAACACATCCTCGAATTCCCTGACTATGGGAACTTCAGTAGGATTGGACGTTTCCTTGGTAACATCTACCACATGGGCTAAGAATGCATAACATCCTTGCCTCAACAACTTATCAGCAACCATAGTTGACACAAGACAGGTGGGCAGAATCTTTCTTTCTCCTTGAAAGATCCATGTGTAGCTTTCATCAGCAAACACAGCCAACTTGGATTCACAATCCAAGACAACTCTATACCTCTCTATCCATCCCGAGGATTATATCAAATCCCTGCATATTAAGTGGTATAAGATCCACTTGAATGCGATGGTCGGAAAAGAAAAGGATGCAAGGAGAGCATACCTCCTGCAAAACGGTAGACCCACTCAACAGAGTCTCCAACAACAAACTATCTACCCTATGACTAACAGTCACATTGCAGTTACGAATCACTCTATGAGTGATGAAAGAGTGCGTAGCACCTGGGTCAATCAGAACAGATACAACACAGGATGTAGACATATCAGGATATAAAAGTTCCATCTGACCTGCCACTACCCGTGGATTGACCACTGCATCTGGTGGGTTCATAGCATAGAACCTCGCTGTCGCCTGGTGTTGAGGTGGTGCTGATGATCCAGCTTGAGACGCTTGTCCACGTCCTCGAGTTACTCCTTGAGATTGCATTCTCTGAGATCCTTGTTGATTCTGTCTCAGAGGCTGTGTCACACTGACAGGCCTAGAACGGCAATCCTTCATCAAGTGTCCCATCTTACCACAGTTGTAGCATCTCCTCTCCTGTTGTTGTGGTCGGGGTGGTCCAGTAACTGACATCGATGCAGAACTGTGAGTCCCTTGAAGCGGTTGACTCCGTCCTCTACCTCTGCTTAGTGACCATTGAGTTTGAGAACTCGTTCTGGGTGGTGGAGGGTTAGGTGCAGCGAATCTAGGTTTCTTGAAATCCCTAGATGAAGAACCCTGGACATGTGGATATCTTTTCTGGGTTTGCCTCTTCTCAACCACAGATCTCTCTATCCTTCAGACTGACTCAACGAAGGTAGAGAATCTCTCTCGGTTTTCTAAGGCAAACACAGTGGTTGACATATCAGCATTCAAACCCTTCTCGAATCTCCTGATTCTTTCCTCATCTGTGGCAGCCATGTGTGGACAGAACCGCAGCAATTCCATGAACTTAGCTTCATACTCGCTAATGTTCATCATGCCCTGCCTCAATCTCTCAAACTGAGAGATCTTCTCATCTAGGAAGGTCTTTGGAAAATATCTATTGATAAATTCCCCACGAAACTCTTCCCATGAGAACTCTACTCCAGGTCTCTTCTGCTCTTCCATGTTCCACCAGTGACCAGCACTGCCTTTGAGAAGATAGACAACATGTCTAACCTTCTCAGCTTCTGGGATTATAAGAATCTTGAAAGCCTTCTCCAACTCTGTCAACCATAGGTGAGCATCTGTGGGGTCGGCAGTCCCAAAGTACTCGGTAGCTCCGACACGACGAAGTCGTTCGAACGTCTTACCGATACCTTGTGCTTCAGGCTGGACAGGTGCCCTCGGTGCAGGCATGGGCATCCTGTCGGTTATGTGTGTCATGGCAGTCATGAACTGCCCAAACATTGTCTATACAGCTGGGTTACCCATGTCGGCTGGGTCAAACTGGGGTGGCTCTCTTGGTGACTCTGGTGCAGGCTGTTCTATTCTTGGAACCCTTGCACCGCCTTGAGGTGCACTAGCACTACTCTCTGCCACGTACTCATCATGTGGCTCTGCCATCCTTATATATCTTCTTCTCTTGAGGAGCAGAAGATTCTATTAGATAAGGAAGGAGTACTAAAGATAGACTCGACACCCTAAGTCTTATGCCTCTGTAGACTCAACTGACCTAGAGCTCTGATACCACTAATTGTGGGCTCTGATCTCCAAACCACGATATAAACTTAGCAGAAGCGATTCGATAAACAGCGGAAGACAAAAATCACGGGAAATTAAAACTTTTCGAGACAAGAGCTTGAATCCTTAAAAGCTTCTTTCATAACAACAGATAAACTGTTTACATCTCATGATAATTACTTCTTGAGTAATTATATACATAAAGATACAAAATCTCAAGAACTCATAACAAAAGACTCCAAGACCTGAGAGTACAGAGGACACATAGGACTGACTCTAACTACACAACATGGCAGGCTAAATCTCCACCAGAGATTTACTACTGCTCCTGGTGCTGCTGCTGCTGGGACTGGTCACCTGTAGACCTGTTCCTCCGTCCTCGACGTCCACCTAAAAAGTTGAAGTCTACGGGGTGAGACAATTGTACATAATTGTCCCAGCGAGAGTTATAACTCTCCGCCAGAAGCTTTATTATAATATCAAAGAATAACTCAAGTAGTAAAAGCTTACAAAGTATTCAATAGGAGTTGCAGCTATAAACAAGAGTTCAACATTTATCAAGCATGAAGAACATATGCACTATACAGTGTAACATCCATCAACTAACTCGTTGTTATCTCTAACAGGTATACTACGCTGTAGAGTATGTTTTTCAAACATTACTTTTATTATGCCCTGTGGAGATGAGGTTTACCACTCATACCCCAACCAATCACTGTTAAGTGCCTTAGTATCATACTAGGTCATTGAAAGAGCCGGATTCTCATGACCTTCACCTTCCTCAGTCAGTAAGAGGATCACTTGTAGGACATCTTGTGTCTCTACTATTATAGCTCACCAGGGTAATCTGGTCCTTCGCTATTTTAGAGTTACAGTGGCATTCTGTACTCTCTTCGTCATCAGGAGATTTCATATTTATCTCCGCTGATACGGATATCTATGTTTTCTTCATCATCAGGAGGTTTCATGTTTACCTACTACTCATACGGTATGGAAGCGTAGTGAAGGATTGACGGATTATACATCTACATCAAATTCCTACACTAGGATGTAAGGTTCTACACATCCATATACCCCACATACTCAATAGTATGTGATCCAGGAGTCCCCGTAGGAAAACCTATTTCACCATCATTTGATCTCTGACAATGATGGATCTATGATCAGGGCTCTACATTTCACTTGATTAGTTAGGTACATTCAGTATTCTTTTACATCATACATTGTTCTTCAAACAATAACAGTAGCATAACAGCTATAAAAGTAGAATACTAAATGCAACAAACCTAACTCACATCAATCATCATTTCTCAGTATACTCATCACAAGTCATCTCTAAAGCATGACCTTGATGGTGTTCATGGCTCTCACAGCCCATTAAATCATAGGATGCCACTGACAAGACATCAAGATATTTTACTATTCATAAAGCTAACAACATGCTTTCAATGAATATAGTATCATCATCCATACCTGGATATGATCACCTTCATATCAGAACCTGCATGGTTAATTCAACTAATAAAGGTAATTCAAAACAATGATTATACTTTCCACTCTTGTCATAAGAGCTAATTCCTTTGATTCTTATCAAATAGAGTTTAATACTCATATAACATGTCATCACCTTTGAATTAGGGTTTACTATTCACACTACATGTCATTACCCTTGAATTAGGGTTTACTATTCACATTACATGTCATTACTCTTGAGTTAGGGTTTACTATTCACATCACATGGTGAATTGAACTCATAACATCATTATGTGTGAGGAACATCATCATTGATGCTCTCTGATTAGCTTAAGATTCATCATATATCATAATTAGGGTTTCCATGATCTCACATAAGTGGATCATACCCTAATCATGCACATTCATGTGTATTGAAGGTTCTTTACTTGAGTTTCCACCCTAAAAGGGTACTTTCTCTTTCTTAAGGTACTTTCTCTCTCCTCATACTAGTAGATGGTGATAACACCACTCTAGATCAGGTTGGGTTAAGTCCTCATGGGCTAACATAAGCCAAAACATCACTATCATGTGATTAGGGTTTGATTTGAACAAAGTTTTACTCAATTGAACCCCTCAAGGGTATTTTGGTAATTCACCCCATTGATCACCATCATGAGTTAATTCATTAGTCACTTAGTTCCCTAATGTCCTAGGTTACCATTAGGGTTTAGATTTGAGCATCATTGAACCATTTACATCTTCAAGTGATTAAGTGAAATCAACCTTTGAAAACCTCAAACGGTTTCAACCTTCAACCTCCAAACGGTTTGAGACCGTTTGGATGAGTTGACCGTTTGCTAGGGTTGACTCCAAAACTGTGTGACCTTCAAGGTCGTTTGCCCAAACCGTGTGAGGGTGTAGACCGTTTAACAAGTTTGACTTCAAGACCGAGAGGGCTTACACGGTTTGAGACCGTTTGATGTCTCTCGATCTTGAGATCGTTTGAGTCCAAACGGTCTTGAGACCGTGAGGTCTCACATGGTCTTGAGACCGTGTGACCTCAAATGGTCTTGAGACTGTGAGGTCTCAAACGGTCTTGAGACCGTGTGACCTCAAACGGTCTTGAGACCGTTTGGTCCACTTGGTCTCAAACCGTTTGGACCTCCAACATGGTTCAATGGCTTCAATCGTTTATGATTATCAATGTCGAAGCCTCCAAATAGTCAAAGCCATGGTAACCACTTATAGATTGAGTTAATTAGGGTTATGATTAACCAATAGGTCACTCAATTGACCCTCAATTGTTATCCAATTAGGGTTGAAGTTGGTTCAATTAAGGTCCATCAATGTTCAACCATCAACACTCAACAATGTGAATCAACACAAGGTTGAACCCTTCAATTGAGCTCCAATTTGGCCCAAACTTGGCCCAAACGGTCTTGAGATCGTGTGGATGAACTCCAAACGGTCTTGATACCGTTTGCCCATGATTTCATCAAACTCTAATGTGATTTGATAGAAGTTGAACCTTGATTGAGTCTCAAATCAGTATTTTAATTAGTTCAATATCCTATTGCAATTGGGCCCTCAATTGATCAAATTACCTTAACCCTAGACCTCCAAACGGTCTTGGGTTTTCACCACACGGTCTTGAGACCGTTTGGATGAGTTCCAAACGGTCTTGAGACCGTTTTCCCATCCAACTTTTGTATTCTAGTGTAAATTCTTCAAGGTTGGATCTATTGAGTTGATTATCATATCAATACTAAATTGCAATGTAATTTGGTATCTTTGTACTTTCAATTGGTCAACTATATTTGACCCCAGACCTCCACATGGTCTTGGGTGATTCCCCACACGGTCTTGAGACCATTTGGTTGATCCCCAAACGGTCTTGAGACCGTTTGGGTCAATCAACCCAAAAATACTAAGTTATTCATTGAGATTTCAGTACTGATTTCAATTAGGGTTTGCCCTAGTAATCATCCTTCAACTCTTAGCTCGTTTGGAATTAGTCCATAAAATTTGGTGAGTTGTTAATCAACATTATTTTGAACAGTAATCTCATACGTTCAATGCTTGGTCAACGTTCTTACACGGTCTTGAGACCGTTTGCCCAAAAAGGGCGATTTCAACAGATTGGAAATCAGGAGTAAATTCAATTACAGTTGTTGATTAAAAAGGCCATATCTCACGATTCCTTTGGAGTTATCATATCAAATTTTGTGGGTGACTAACCTACATAATTATGAACAGAAATATTACACGGTCCACGCTCGGTCAACGCGGCTAAATGGTCTTGAATACCGTTTTCCCTTACACGGTCTTGAGACCGTTTTCTCACCAAACGGTTTTGCAAACCGTGTGAGCACTAGGAGGAGACCGTTTGGTAAAGTAAAAAGTAGTGTATTAACTTTGGAAATAACGTCTTCATCTCCTAGATCAGGAACAGCAAGGATTTCTCATGGATTTGCTTGCAAGGTAGCAAAGGAAGATAGAGAAGAAGAAGAACTATCATCTAAAAGCATAAACAAGATGTATATAACAAAGCATAGGTTTAGAGTTATAAAACCCGCCTAAAGCTTGCTCCTTGAGCTCCAAGCTTTCTAGCTCCAAACTTTTAATGGCGTCCTTGAGCTTCCACAGGTCGGCCAAGGTGAAACCTCCAGGGAAAGTCGAGAAGAGATGGCTAGAAAGGTAGAGTTATGTGAGCTAGCCATCAATTTGACCTTGAATCCGAGTTCTAACCATGAACTTAAGCAAAAGGGAGGATTCAAACCTACCTTGCCCTCCTTGGTCGTCCTCCTGAGCTCCACAGCTCTTCTTTAGTTGGTTTGGTTGAATAGAACAGTGAAGGAAACGAAGGGAAAGTTCCCTTGCTTAGAGAGGTGGAGAGTATATATACTTGGGGTGAGATTTTCAACATAAGCTCATAAGTTCTCCATATTTTCAACTAAGTCCCTCCATCCTTCTATGCTCGTCCCTTCATATTAATTCTAAGGACAAACCTTCTTCTAAGGTTAAGAAATGAGTGCAAAGAAGATCAACCTATTAGTTAAGTATACACATAAAAGGGCTATAGCACATACACCTTGATTATTCAATCACAAAGGTGTTTTTTTCATAACTTGATTAATCAATTGAAGTGACCTTTCATCATTTCTTCTATAAATGATGACAAGAGTATTAGAAGATATTTAGATGATGTATTTTACAAGTTGCACCCCTCAAATTGGGTAAATTGCACTTTTCTCCAATTTAGGGTTTTCAAGCACCGGGATTGCTTCCACAGCTGCACCTTGGTGCCCAAGCTTGGGAAATCCCTCAAACCTTACCATCATCATTCTCATGATGTCTCAACATCATAGGAACATCTCAACATGTGAAAATTGCAAGTTAACCCTTCTAACTGGGTAATTTGCACATAGGTCCTTGTATTACAAAACAATGCTACAACTTTATATAAAAAGGAGCAAAAACTGAAATATATGTTTATGAGAAACTTAATTACATGCCCAAAGTTAATCACAAGGATTTAATTACATATTTAGGCAAAACACCTAGGGTTAACTCATAACCCAGGTCAGGGATGTTACACCTTCATTAGACATAACATTCAATTTTGGTTTAAAGGTGAGGTACTTGATAGTTTCAGTAAGATTATTTGGTATTTGAGATAGTTGATGTAAGACTTTATCTTCAAACTACTTAATAAATGTCTTGTTATGCTCTCTAGCAAGCCACATTGAATTGGCTCGAGGATATTGTTTCTTGATGAAATTGGTATGTTCCTCGATATAAACGCTCATTTCGTCAATGTTGTGTAAAATATATAAGTGACCTTGTTCCGACTGCTCACGGGTGATTACTTTCATCTATGATCCCAAAATTCCTTTTCCAGGATACTCCTCAATATTCTTGTCATTAATAGGAGCGTCATTACCACTCAGAAAGTCATTGCAAAAATCCATAACCTCTCTCGCCACATAACCCTCAATAATACTCCCTTCAAGTCGATAATAGTTTCAAACATCACCTTTAAAAACACTCATGTATCGTTCAAAGGGATACATCCAATTCAAGAAAATTGGTCCCAACATTTTCACTTCCCTAGTCAAGTGGACAATAAGATGTACCTTGATATCAATGAACGAAGGAGGAAAATACATCTCAAGGTGACATAGGGTAACAACCACTTCACTTTGCAATTTATCAAGATTATCAGGGTCAATAACTTTGCTACGTAGACTGTTGAAAAAGAAACAAAGTCTAGTAATTGCAAGCCTTACATGGTTCAGCAATATAGATTGAATTGCCATGGGAAATATTTGTTGCATTAGAGTGTGACAATCATGAGATTTAAGACCGATCAACTTCAGATCTTTCATTGATACCAATCTGCAGATGTTGTATGAGCAACCCTGTGGCACCTTAACATTTACCAAGCAATCGCAAAAAGCTTTCTTCTCCTTTCTAGACAATGTGTAACAAGCAGGAGGTAAGTATGTTCTCCGATCGCTACTAACTACTTCTGTTAATTTTGTCCTTATTCTCATTTCACGTAGGTCCATTCTAGATTTTATCCAATCTTTAGTCTTACCTGGTATATTCAACAGAGTACCAATGATGCTATCACAGACATTTTTCTCAACGTACATGACATCGATACAATGCTTGACTGTCAAAGAACTCCAATAAGGAAGATCCCAAAATATTAACTTCTTCTTGAATAAAGATTTGTCACTCTGTGTGGCCATGGTACAATGGGATCTCTTACCAAATTGATTGGAAAAGTATTTTAATCTTTCATAAACAACCTCCCCTGGTATAGTTTTAGGTGCACTCTGTTCCTCATTCCGTCCATTGAACGCTTTGCGCAACCTACAATACATATGGAATTTTGGAAGAAACCTTTGATAACCAAGATATATAGTCTTGCTACCATGTTTTAGTCATATTGAATCAGTGTTATCTTCACATATAGGACACACTTTAGATCCTTTGACACTATATATAGACATATTCCCATATGCTGGAAAGTCATTAACAGTACAAAACGACATAGTGTGCAACCAAAATGTATCTCTTCGTGAAGCATCATAGGTCATCACACCTTCACCCCATATTTTCTTTAAGTCATCAATCAGAGTTTCAAGATAAACGTTGATATCATTTCTAGGTTGTTTAGGGCCCGATATCAACAACAAAAGCATAACGTACTTATTTTTCATACACAACCAGGGAGGAAGATTGTATATAACAAGCATAACTGGACAAGTGCTATGTTGGCTTCTCAATGTCCCGTACGTATTCATCCCATTTGTACAAAGCCCAAGTCTTAGATTCCTGACTTCTTCACCAAATTTAGGGTACAATACATCAATCTTCTTCCATTGTGGGGAATCAAACGCATGTTGTAGGATCCCATCATTATTTTTCTTAACATCTGCATGCCACCTCAAATTCTTTGCATCTATCGGATTAGTACATTCCTACAATTAGTTTAATTAACCTCAACCAAATCAATCGTTCTAAATATTAGTCTCACTTGAGCTATATTTGACTGACAAAGATTCTTAAAAACATTGTCCTTTGGGATTCGATCCTTAACTATACTGTGATAAGACCTGTCCACTTGTGGGTGGTATTATTGCACGAGGTTTCGGTAAAAGCTCGGGGATTTTAACCCTGAGTGAATTTGTTAGTGCGATATTTTCCACATCAAATTTTGGCACCGTTGTTAGGGACAACAAAATCAGTTAGTCAAATCTAGTTCTTTTGAGGCTGATTTAGGGTTTTGCTTTTTCTTTTGATAAAATCGATAATCTACTTGAATCTCACTCCAATCCATCAATCTTATTTCAAAACTTTTCATTTCCGGTGCAATCAAGGACTAGTGCATGCACTGTTTGTGAAGAGTGAGATAGAAATAGAACATAATCATTAGAAAATGAAATTACAATGTTTACATATTTTCCCCCCTACATGGAATCAAAAAATTCACCCTAAATAGTCCACCCAAGGGACCTAGCTACTCATAGCAATGCAAAATACAAAAAGAAGAGAGAAAGAGGTAGAAGAAGATATGGAGCTCAGTGTAGATCAAGAAATCCTCCACTTCAGCTATTGTAGGACGTTCTCCTCTCTCCTCCAAGGTGCAATGGCATGGGATGATGGTGGAATACAGTCAAAACACTAGGGTACTAGGGTTTTGGTGGTGGAAATGGTGAAATGGAGTGGAATGGAGACAAAAATGGAGTGGAATGGGTAGAATGTGAAAATGGCAAATCCACATAGTCCTTTTGAAATAATACACAATCATTCAGGCATGCGTGTATCTTCTTGGCCTCCATTCCCATTGGGCACAACAATTTCTTTAACTGGTATGTTGAGATTGGCAGCTCATTTCCTTCAGGAAGAATTTCTTTCAACAAAGACAACAATGACATGATGTCGCTCCATCTATTGTTAGCTTTCAACTTATACAATCTCAACACAATGCTAGGCTTCATAAACTTAGTAAAACCTATGTATAACAGTATCTCAGCATCATACACAATGTTTCTAAACATAGGAGGTGGATCGGTGTGCTCTACCCCACAACTATTTAGCATCGCATCAATGATGTCTACTGGAACTGGTTCGTTCACATCTATGTCATCGGAGGTAATTTATTCTTCCACACAAGCACTTCTATCGACATCCACTGATTTCAGGTTTGAAATCTCTCCATGCCAGTGTCATTCTGTATAGCCTTGTACAATCCCATTGCACATGACATGACTTTTGATTTCGTCACCAGTGCTGACTTTCAAGTTGTTATCGGAATGCCTACATGGATAGTAGAACCTATCTCCAGGTTGTTTCCTATGCTCCTCGGAAAATCTAATAAACTGATCAAGACTAGAAATAAACTCTGGGGTGCAGCGATTTGGAATGGACATCCATGATCTATCCATTCTATGATCAAAGAGAAAACAAGTATATATTAGGGTTGACTGTGTTATATATGATAAATGTGTACCACCTATCCCATTCTTGATCATCTAATCTCACTAGTAAGTGTATAATGTGTATTCAATTTTCTAGAAATTTCGGTAGCATTTCCCCACAGTTCTCCAAGTACACCGATGTACATGGGCAAATGCCCACCGACATATGTACTTAGAGAACAAATGGGGAAGTGCCGACGAAACATCATGAAAACTGAATACACATTATACACTTACATCCTAAGTGATATTAAGTGTTCAAGAACAGTCTCAAACTGGTTACTATCCAAGATTTACTCCTAATGAGTAAATCTCAAACGGGTTTCTAGGCCAACAAAATACATGTATATATGTTGTCATTCATATACCTACAATCATAGTATCATCATTCATATCCTAGGTTTTGTGTAACATCATTTAATTAAATTCATTATTCCATTTGGATAAGTTCATTCATTCATCATTAACCCAAATCAATCATAATCAACTACACAATTTTGAAGAATAATTATATATTGAAATAAGTTAAATCAATCACTAACAAGAGAGAAAGAAAGCAATAACAATTTATTAAATTCATTCATTCATCATTAACCCTTGTTATATAATCATTATTAATCAACTACACAATTTTGGAGAACAAATTATATATTGAACTAAGTTCATTCATTCCTCATTTAACCCTTATTAATCAATATTAATCAACCCTAATTAATCAATAATAATCTTACAGAAAACTCATCGCACTGGTGGAGCAGGCTGTGGTGGCGGTGGCCGGAGGTGGAGGTGGAGGTGGTCGCAGCTGTGGCTGTGGAGGTGGTCGCAGTTGTGGCTAGAGGTGGAGGCAGAGATGACTGAAGCTGCAGTGAAGCATGTGGGGAGCAGTGGCAGGATGGCGGGATGTGGTTGTGGTCGTTGGCAGAGACGACTGAACTGGAGCTGCAGCGGTGACGACTGAACTGGAGCTACAACGGCGGCGACTGAACTGGAGCGGTGGTTCCTCTCCATAGTGGCGGCGGCAAGCTCCTCTCCATAGCGGTGGCGGAGAGCTCCTCTCCATAGAAGCAGCATCGATGGCGGTGAGAGAATCGCGAGACCTAGCTTGAGCGGCAACGGAGAGAATCGGGAATGAAACAGAGAGAATGCGAAGAGACTGGCTTGTGTTGGTGCTATTCAGTTAATTATCGACATTGGTTGTTGCTTAAAACTGACGCTTAATACCATCTACAAACACCGAGATGGGGAAAAAATTTTGCGGGGACAACGCGCGAACAAACATCCTCGTCGGTTCACATGCAACACCCGATGTAGAATACAACATGAAATTTTGCCTCGCGAGGGGTATTTAGGCGTCTATTATGTTCTAAATAACCGACACCATATGGGGGAACAAAATTTTGTGGGGCTTGGTGTGGAACATGAGTCATCATTGTTTACACAACTGACATCGAATTGAACATTTTGGAGGTAATTTTTTTCCCTGGAAAGTTATATTTCACGGGTGATTTTAGATGTCGTTTCTTGTTTCTACCAGCTGACGTTAAAGAAAAAGCGATACCCGTGCCATTTATTAAGCGGCTGACCTCCAGACATAGGTGTCAGTTGGTAGTTTTAACTGACATCGTAGTTTACAAGCGTCGGTGTTTAATTGATAACCGACGCCAGCAAATGTGACGTTATACGTCTCTATACTAGTGACACTAGGATTTCCAATATCAAGATTCTTTACAATGACCAATGCTTTTGGTAAGAGATACATATGTTTTTAACCCAACGACCACCATCGATCACCTGTGTCATTTGCCCTCTAAAATTGACTATACTAGTGGTGATTTCATTTTAAAAAAAGAAGTACACGGTCCTTAGCATCTCCAGAGCTGAAAAATGTACCCTAAACATGCTATGATCATATCTTAAAGAATAAATGGTTGAACCATGCCTTTTTATATAGAGATTGATATCTAAAATGTAAAATTCTTGCTTGTTTAGGCTAAAAAATGGAACGAAACCCCCTGATCATATTCTCATATAATACTTTTGCATGTTTATAATGTAAATTGTCACACTTCTATTTAAAGATCTTTAATTTCATATGTTTGGCTAATATAATGAGAATTGAGATAAGTTGGTTTGGTGAGTGAATGTCATGTTTGCTATTATTAGTATATGTGATCAATGCTTAGCCATTGCTTTTAAGCTTGCATATATGAAACCGTTGCATTAAATTTCCTATAAACAAACCCTAGATTTACATCAAAGTTGATTCTTGTGAACTTAGTTGTAAATCTATGATTTAATTTCATAAAGAAAGTAAGATACCTAATTAAAAAAAGTTAAATCATATATCATCCAGATTGTTGCCTTGAACATTGTATGCTTACCATGATGTCCATGATGGAGGGGCAAATTAGGTCTATCTTGTAGAGGATCAAATCAATGAGAATAAGACCTTGAGTAGATTAGACCCTAAGGACTAATGTAAGAAGTGCTATCAGGACCCATAGAGGCAGTAGAGAGACCCCAACCCTTTTTGTGAGCTTGACGATTAGGGGATGGAGAGCCCAATACATGTTAAAATATGAGAATGATGTGGTATATTATATATAAAATGAGAGATGTTACCATATATGATCTGATTTAGTAAGCCTTAACCTTGTAAAAGTTTTAAGAATGAGAAGTGACGATGATATAGGCTCCTACCAAATCCTATGGACAAACTAGGTTTTGTTAGCTATCTTATGGTGGCTATCTAAACCCTAAGGAATGAAGGGTGAGCCATGCATGTAAGCACATCATGACTAGTAGGTACAAGTCATGCAGTTTTAGGACAAAATAATAAAATGGAAAAGTGACGACAGTTAATAATAGTTTTTGCAATATTATGATATAACTCAATTACTATTAAGTAAAATTTATAATTATATCTCCTATATTGATTAATCTACTTGAATTATGTCTTCCTAATTTTAATGAAGAGGTGAAATTTTATTTTCTTACTCTTATGCTTGTCTTATCAATTAAACATTAGAAAATCAAGCAATGAACACACTTTATGTATTGAAGTCCAGTCATTGGTCCATTGGCCTATTTTCCTGACTTATAATCGAGTGACATCTTTGGCTGGTAGGAGAAGTTCAAACAAATAGTGTTTAGTTCTTAGTCTTATGCGGGTCTTGAGGAGATGCCTTACGGGTGTGTTTCTCTAAAAGAATAAACCTTGTAAATGATAGTTCTTATGTATATGCTCATGAGACTAAATACATATATATTGATGGAATTTTTCCAAGTGACTTATCAAAAATCTTAGTGATCTTGAATGTGAATGAAAAATGATCTTGAAGAAATTGTTAATTTCGATTTATTTAAATTATAAGCCTTCTCCTACTACTTTTTTGTTAATTTTTGAGATCATGTTTTGGAATAACTACTTGTACCAAATGTTGGGGATATCTATAAAAATAATGGCATGGTTGGTTATTAGGAGAAGTTTCTCACATTTAGTGATCTAGGATAATGGATATAAGTGTGATATTTCAACATGAGGTGCCTCACATACTTAACTTTCATCCTGGTGAGGAATTAGCATGATTTGATTTTTAATGAAAACAATTGTCCCGTTGGTTTGTTATTATTTTGTAAATTCTTCTTTTGAAATTTTTACATAAATGTTATCTTGTAAGAAGATTTTTTTATGTTATTTTTTGTTTAATTCAGTTTATTTTGACATGGTTCATGGCATTTCACATTACTACTCCCCATTGTAGTTGTCGTGGTATGGGATTTGAGGGCTTTGCATTTAGGACCTCAATAGTACTTAGGTCTTCATGACTGAGACCCTTTTGGTGACATGGCATGACCCATGGTACTCAAGGTTTCTATCCTATGATGTGAGAGTCATCATATCAACGTAACTTATAGTAAATAAAACCACTTTGGTCACCTTATATTTCTCTTTCCACCAGGAGAGTAAGGTACTTTGTAACCCAATAAGGTTTAAAACTATCTTGTGCTTTCCCCAACTACTAGTAGGTTCATTATTACCTATAAATAGTAATAGCCAAATATAAAACAAGGTGACTATTAGTTTAGGGTGGAGTTGATGCTCTGTTGGCTCTTGACTTCGTTCTTGTTTATCTCAAGTTGTTTGATGTAGTGACTATTAGAGCTAAAGCTCCTCATGTAGTTTGGATAGTGTTCCAATCTCTAGAGGTACCCCATGGGCTCTATTATTGACACTTCTTGGTGTATGAAATTTGTCACAAACATGTATCAACGTTGTAAAATGGCCTTTGGAATTTAATATTTATCTTTTCTTATTTGCATTTAACTTACCAAGAATTGATCCTTAGGACCTTAGGATGGGAATGTTGGTTCTCTAAGAAAGAGATAGTTTTTGTGCACTACTGTTGTCGTACTTAATGAGCTTAATTTTTGTCATGCAACAATATATCAAGAAAAAATCCTCATCTAGTTGGTTAAGGTTATAGGCATCAAAGATATCTTAGTGGGATCTATCTCAACATTTATTATTAGAAGTGATCCATTACAAGAACATATCCATATTTGGGTACCCTATACGCTTCACAAGCTATGCATATAATTTTACATTTGATGTCGTGACACAAATTCATAGAAATATTAGATGGCAGGTTAGATAGAAAATGAACAAGACATTACTAGATGATTTCCCAACTTTGCAAAAGTAGATTAAATTATCATGTAAGTTAGGTCCTTCTATGCTTGTAAGATGAGGTGTGAATAAGGAAAAACAAGATTCAAATCTTCTAACCACCAATCCAACTATTATTGGATGTCCCAAGTTTGTGGGTTCTATCTAATTCAAACATTTTCCTTGAGAACAGTCATGTAAAGTTCTAAAGGAAACATCTACTTTAAGAAAACTGGACCCAACATCTTCACCTCCCTAGTCAAATAGACAGCAAATTGAACCATGATACCAAATATTGAAGGAGGGAAATATGTCTCAAGCTAGCACAAGGTAGCAATGACTTATTTTTGCAACTTATCAAAATTGTTAGGATTTATTAGTTTGTTGAATATTTGATGAAGAAGAAAAGAAGATTTTTTATTCCAAACCATAATTATTCAAAATTATATCAAATAGATATGTTGAAAAAAATTCTGCCTTAGAGTGTGAAAACAATGAGAGTAAAGATTTATTAGATTTAATTCTTCATTGAAACCAATCTAAATTACCAAAATTCATTCATGGAACAAAAAACCATCACCTATCATTGACACCAACAATATGATTCAAATTTAGGGCAATAAATATTATAATCTCTTCAAATTCTACAACCATGCATTACTTCATCAAGACCACAAATTCATGCAGTTCCATCACCCATGTTTATCATGCATTATCATGCAAGTTAGGTCCTTCCTATGTTTGCAAGATGAGGCATGAACAAGTTCAAATAAGATTCAAATCTTCTAACCACCAATCCAACTATTAATGGATGTCCCGAATTTGTGGGCTCTATCTAATTCGAACATCACCCTTAAGAACATTCATGCATAGTTCAAAAGGAAACATCTACTTTAAGAAAATTGAACCCAACATCTTCACCTCCCTAGTCAAATAGACAACAAATTGAACCATGATATAAAATAATGAAGGAGTGAAATACATTTCAAGCTAGTACAAGGTAGCGATGACTTGTTTTTGCAACTTATCAAAATTTTTAGGATTTATCACTTTGTTGAGTACTTGATGAAGAAGAAAAGAAGCTTTGTGATTCCAAACCATAGTTCTTCAAAATTATATCAAATATCTATGTTGATTTTTTTTCCTTAGAGTGTGAAAACAATGATATTAAAGATGTATTAGCTTAAATTCTTTATTGAAACCAATCTAAAGCACCAAACTTCATTCATGGATCAACAAACCATCACCGATCAATAAGATACCAACAATATGATTCAAATTTAGGGCAATAAATAGTGTACCCTGTTCAAATTCTACTACCTTGCATTACTTCATCAAGACCATGAATTCATGCAATTCCATCACCCACATAAGTCTAATACATGTATTTATTTTTACAAGAATTTTCTAGCCAACCTTCCAGAAAGAGTTTTTGTTTTAAATAACAATTCATATATATTCTTCATCCATTTCTATAGGTTCTATATGAAGTTTGAACTTCAAAATTATTTGTCCAGATTACCCCTTATTTCTAGGAATTGGTCACTTCAACAATCTTAAATGTCTATACGAGTACAAAAGGTATGAATGAGATGGATATTTGTTGTCCCAACCATTTTTGTTAGCCCCAATGAGAAAAAGGGTAAACCTATAATAAATTTTTCACGTTTCCGATTCCTAAGTGTAGTGCCTTTTCACCTATGATTTCTATTGGTACTAGTGAAATGATTAGGATTACCCCAGAAGAACCTACAAGTGTAACCAATCACTCAATACTAAAATTAACAATTGAATTATCCAAGGCTGAATCATTTAAGGATATACGATATAAGGAATTGTTATATCTCCTATCACCATCAACAAGTGTTGTTTATTTAAATGTATATTTCTCTCATAAGATAAGAATAAAGTATTGGCTAAAAATAAATTAAAAAATCAAGTCACATAATCTTTGCACTAAGTAAATGCCTATTTTTCTCCTGAATTTGTGGTACCTTAACATTATGCAATCACCCCCAAAATGTGTTTTTTTCATGTATAGACAAAGTATAACAAGCATGTGGTAGATATGTGTGATAACCCCTCATCTATACTTTCATTTCTTTCCTTCTACCCATTTCTCATAAATTCATTATAGATTCAATGCCATATTTAGTCTTGTGTGGTATAATCAGTTGTGTACCAATGACACTGTCACAAACATTTTTCTCAACATAGTTGACATCAATGCATTGCCCATTGTGAAAAAAACTCCACAATGGAAGGTCCTATATCATTGACCTTTTCCTATATAAAGATTTATCAAATTGTTGAGCACTACATGGTCTCTTACCATATACATAGATAATGACATGCACTCTTTACGAACATAATTCCCAAACATAGGTTTAAGGCCACTTTTGTTTCTTAGTTGATCCGATAAATGATTTTCTCTACCTATGATAAGTATGCAGTCGTGGGAGAAAATTTCAATGACTAAGATATATGGAATTTCCTTTACATTTTATTAGGATCAAATTAGTGGATTCCTCACATGACATTCTTGAGATCCTTTTACACTACATCCAGACAAGTCTCTGTAAGCTAGGAAACCAATAATTATGAAAAACAATGAAGACTATAAATTAAAGTTCTCTCCATGAGAAGCATCATAATACACAGTGTCTTATTCCCATAGTTTTATTTAAGTCATAAATCAAAGGTTGAAGGAAAGTATCAATGCCACTACCAGGTTGCTTGGGCCATGAAATCAACATTGAGAATATGATGTAGTTATCCTTCATTCACATACAAGTAGGAATATTATATATAAAAATCATAGTGGACCAATTTTTATGTTATATGTTTGATGTACAATACAAATCCATCTGATTAATATAAAGTCCAAGTATTAAGTTCCTAACTTCTTTACCGAATTAAAGGTACAATAAATCAATATTCCTCCATTGTAGGGAACCCAATGCATGTTGTAGAAGCCCATCACCTTTGCCTATATCTTAGCATGTCAATACCAATTTTTTGTATATGCCAAATTTCACATATAAGTTCTAAAACTGTGGTATTATAGGTAGAAACCACATCAACTTGGAAAGATATTCATTCTTAATTTTACATGCAGTCGTCACTTTGTACCTTGATGCCCCACTTTTGGACAATCCTTCAATTTTTGTAGTCATTTTACAATAACACATGATCATTTGGGCATGCTTGTATCTTATTAGCCTTCATTAACGTTAGGCACATTGTATTCGCTACTTTTTTTTCAAGATTGCAAGGTTGTTACCTGAACGAAGAATTTCTTTCAACAAATATAAGAGAAATGTGAAACTATTGTTACTTTTTAACTATACAATCTCAACACAAAGCTCATCATTGTGAATTTAGTACAACCCAAATATAATGGTTTCTCAACATCATGTACAATAATTATAAGTAAGGAAGATGTATTAGTAAGATTGTCCCCACAACTATCTAGCATTGCATCAACTATATCATTATGAATTAATTCCTTTACATAAAACTTATTTCCCATTTATTCTTCCACACAATTACTAGCATCAACATTTACATGGATCATAATGGGAATATCTCCATGTCAATACCATTCAATATATCCTACATAATCCTATTTCACGTGACTTTACTTTTAGGTTCCTCAACAATTTCAATAGATCTTGGATAAGGTGTTCGCACTATAAGAACTTGAATAGTGTGTTTTTAAACTGTATGACCTTGGTGGGAGTGTCTCAAGATGTTGCAACTATTCGGTCCATAGCATGTATGATGATGATAGTTGTTTTTGAACCATAAATGGGAACACATGCATGTGAGCTATAGAAGGTTCATGATAGATTTGATTGTTTGCTCTTTGGGTAACTCATATGGTGCTTCCATGACCTGTCTCTTTAGGCTACTCTGACTTCCTTATGGACTCAATACTGACCTTGGTCATTAGTTGATCATGATATCTTGTAATGACTATCTCCATCACCTCATTAGTGTTTGACTATTTTCTTGTGCTTGTCGTCTCAAAAAGTCCATTCCTAAACCTTCATTAAGTGTTTTGTTGGCTGAGAATCTTGTAGTGTCCTTTTACCTAATATGGTAGGATGATTGGGTATTGTTCAAACTAGGCCAAATGGGAATTTTCTTCTTGTTCAAAAAGGTATTAGAATGTAAAAAAATAATGATGTGGTTGTATAGAAACTATCCCTTGCTTTTAGGAAGGGGTGTAAACATATTATAATCAAGTGATTGTGTCAATAATATGATTTTTTTAATTAGAGCCATTTGCAACAGTGACAGATGGAATGCTATAGGTTTTAGTCAAAGTAGAGAATAATTGGATGTCACGAGCCATATGGACAGACACACTAGAATCAATGCACCATTTATTATTACCAGCAGAAGGAGAGGCAAGCATGGCAGAGGAACCAATAGTAGATGTCGAAGGTAGCTGATTCATTTTCTCCTGGAAAAACTTCTCGAATTCTAAGCGAAGCCATTCAGTAGATGGCAGAGCAGATGGTTGTTCAGATGCAGCATCAGTGGCAGTTTCTGTAGAGTCCTATTTAGCCCAGGCTAAAATGGAACTAGTTAGAGTTAATGATGAAAATCTAATACATATATGTAATCTTGTTCTTAATTAGGTGTGGCTTGTGGCTAGATGTTTTAAGATAAGTTAATTAAAATCTCTAAGAGGTTTACAAGCTTTAATAATTATATGTTAATGGCTTTCTTGATTGCAAACTTGATACGTGCATATGCATGTTTACTTTCTCCAATATTGCCATGTAGTATTGTACTATTGTACTTGATGCTTTCTCTCCTTGATTTTATAACTTGCAAACATAAATTAGATGTACATTACACAAACTTTGTGCACATGCATGTATTCTTGGGGTAAGGAAACAAGGCTGAGAATCCTATTTTAGCTTTCAAGATAGGGTGGACCATGTCAATAAGAAGGGTTAGCTAATATTGAGCACCCTTACGACCCTTTCGATGAAAAGTCAGTCAAATGAATTATACTACATGATATTGTTGGTATAATTGGAGTAAAATGATATCAAACATGGGCTCGCATTCTTCTATACTTAACTCATTTTGTCTTGCTTTTTTACTTCTATGAATCTCTTCATATTATGAAAAATAAGTGAAAGAAACAATGAAATATGGAGGAACTAGCAGGGATGTATACATTTTTATTTTTTTGATGAAATGGGACCCCTTAAAACTAGACAAAATCATGTACCTCCCTGGAGGTGAAAACTAGCAGTCCTATCAACACATGTAGAATTCTAAAGCAACCAGGTGTAACAAGATCATGGATATGCTATCAATACCATGTTGAGGATATCAACACTGCATGTTCATGAAAAAAAAAGATTTCAACTCTGTGATAACACACATTTTATGGCTGTTAGAACTTATATTCCATCATAAAAATAGCCTCCGAACTCAACTTTCTCTTCATTATGTTCTATTTATCATGAAAAATCATGCCCGCTGCATTTCTGACAATATTTCCCATCTTTTGAAGGGCTTTCCTATTTTTCTACAAGAAAAGAAGGACAAATGGGCCCAATAAGCCCACCAGCAAAGGGTATCGGTTCCCATCTCCTAACTGTCTGACACACTGTAAGAAACCATCATGTGGACCCAGCTATTTGCAAGGCACGGGACAAGTCACAACTGGCTACGACTTTTACCCATCATGGTGTCAGCTCGTCACACTTACAACCCAGTATGGTTGTAACACGACACGATCACCCGGCGGTGCCATAGCCCGATATGACTTCAACCTGTCACTACCAAACGTGGACATTACCACTACGCGATATAACAATAAGAAAGTCACGCATCGCCGCCCGATATGCCTTGATGCCCGACACCACAATTGGCTGGTGCGATCGCTGTCTTGTTGACTACCAGTAAGGGCAACCTGACACATCATAGTGGGCGACAACTGTGATAGTCCCATTCAAAGCGCCAGCTAAGGTCATGACTGGCCAGACACGTAGACCAATAAAGCTACAACCTCCCCCAACCTGCTGCCTATGAATAGCAGCTACATGCCTACGATTGGATGGGTCAGCTTCTAGGGGGAAGCTAGTGCCTAGAGCAAAAAATCTAGTGTGTCGAGTTCTCAAGAGTTTTTGAATTGATATTTATGTGAGCATACTTTCATCTCGAGAGGGATGGGAGGAGTTCACTTAGAGATCATTTCGGTAGTATCAAGTAATGCCCAATGGTCCTTGAAGCTTCTCTGAGCATGTTGTGTTTCTATCTGAGCTCAAACCCGAGACGGTCCACCTAGACAGAACAACCTGACATGAAGAACCCGAGAGTCGGGATAGGGCCAACCTGACATGTATCTTACCCGATACGCATCCTAACTCGATATTGTCCCTTTGCCCATCACATTTGCAACCCAACACGGTCGCAACCCAACACGACTATATCGCATTGAAGTCATATCCTGATACGATCACTACCATCACGGTTGCAACCCGATACAGTCAGCAATGTGACACGATCGTAACCCGATATAACTACAACCTGGTATCGGGTTAGCACTGTCCCAGGAATCAGATGTTGTGCATATTAGTTTCCTAAATCAAGGAGACAGATACCTACCTTCATTTTACAACATTTACTTTCATTCAGTATATCATTGTAACCAAACTGTTATCTCTCTTATATGATTATTGGAATCTATGGAGCATTTCTCATATCATTCAGTGTATGGATTTATTCCGTTGAATAATCTCTTTCTAGCATCTGAATTCTAGTCCCTTCTTTCCATTAGATGCTTTTGACTATCTATTGAATTGTGTTTCATGTTTTGACTTCTTTGAGAGAGGAAAGTCATGAACTTATAGAGCTCAGTCTGGTTCGGGTGTACGAGAGTACATGGGACCAGAAGCTGCATCCAGTTTATTTCCCGTGTGATTCCGTATCTAGCCCCCTTGAGAGAGGTTTTCAGTACACGGTTCATTGGCACTTTCTTTGAGATAAGAAGGCATCGTATGTAGACTGCTGCCTCTTAAGTCATTAAAAGTTTTCTTTCTTCATGCTTTCCCAGATGATTGTCCTTTCTCTTCAGTTTTCCTTTATGCAAAACTACCCTAAAAACTGCTAAACTACAAAATACCAAAGCCCTTATCTTTTTGGTAACTCCCCTTGGAGATAGATTTTAGTTTAATTCTTTCAATTATTTCCGTTTATGCCTTCTTACAACAAACCTAATCCCTTGTCTTTTTGACGACTTAGACAAGTAAAACTTAGGTTCTGAAGCGCTATTCCCCCTCGTCCCTGTGTTCGACCCCAAACTGCTACTTTGATCCCGTGCTAGTTGTGGGCATCTTAAACATTCGGGTATTATAAATTATAAAAGTATGATGACCTGGACCTGCTTCCTTCTCCTTTTTGAACCCACGTTTAAAGCTGATCAACTTTTTGGTGTCGTTGTCGAGAACTAGGCAACAAATACCATTTTACAAACCCAAGTTTTACTTGAACTTTGTCAAATACTTTGTATATATGTATATAAAACTATAGATACATATTGCACATATCTACCTCACCACCCTTATCTTTTTACATTTCTTCCTTTCAGGTACTTACATCCCTTTTCTCTCACTATAAGGCCCCTAAACTTGCTTAATGAGTTGGTTAAGCTTAATTACCAAATTGTATTTCTTAGAACCCTAATCTAACCTTGTGATATGCTTTGGAATCATAACACAAGCTTAAGTTTCAAATTTGATCCAATTTAGACACTATTTGAGCAAGTTATGGAATTTTATGCACAATTTGGCCTTTTCTACAATTTACCCAATTGAGAGGTTTTATTTGCAATTTATCACTTGCATTATGTTCCTTGGATATTCTATCATCATTATTGAGCTTTTTGATCCATGGGGCACCTATTTAATCCTTGATTTGAAGGTGTTTTCTCTAAGGGTATTTTAGGGTTTACCCCTTCACGGATGAGCTATCTTTAGTAGCTATCAACTAATGAATTATGTGATTGGCTGGGAAATTCGACAAAGGAAATGTAATCAGGTCTATAAGGACGGTGGGGGAGCAGCTTGTGTGTGTGCTTGTATATTTTTAATAGTTTAAGGCCATAGACAAATGGGGAAGCTACTTTTATACCTCATGCTTGCTCCCATCCTTATCCATGGGCTATATTTACCTCTTCCTTGACCAAGTACGAAAATTTGCATGCTTTCTCTTTCCTCTAACCTGTATCAACGAATCCACTCTGTTTTTCTGTGGAAACAAGTTCTCTAAGGTAGAAGACAACATCTTTTTGGAGAAGAAGTTCTCCTAGAGCTCCATTTAGCCCTACCTAGGGTTTCCAAGGTCATCTTCTAGGGATTTCGACCAAGACAAGTTATTTTATTCCTTCCTTCTCCGTTTCACTTAATCTTATCCTTCCTTAGACCTTCCTCCAGGTCATAACCTTGATGTCCCATGGTAGAAATTGCTCTAAAGCTCTAAAACCCTACCTTTCTTGCTCTTTAAGCTTAGGGTTTGCTCATTTGATGAAGAAAAGTGCTAGATGGACGAGTTCATAGTTTATGCTTGGATTTTCTACCCTAACTGATCGAGATTTCTTCTGTGTGGGGTTTCATCTTCTCATTAGAGGAAAGTTTTATAACTTTCTCCACGTTTATTGCTTACCACAAGCTTTCTAGATCATGTTCTTGCTTGAAAATGATGATCCATGCACTAAAAAGCTATGCTTGACTTGGATTTTGATTTTTATAATGTTCCCCTGTTCTGATTTTAGTTATAGATGAACATGTGACTATGTGTGCATTATTCATAAGGTATAATATGACTTGGATCGGGTTGTCTTGACAACCTATGGTGCTAAGCACCTATCAACAAATGGTCAATTTTAGGGTTTTAAGCTGATTTCTTCTATAAACCCATGACCCGATGATGGTACCATTGCAACAACCCTATGGTGTTGTCTTCATGACACTGTATGGTGGTAACCAAGGGTGTCAACTGACTTTCACCCCCTTAGGTCATGTTTTGGCCTAATTAGAAGCCAAGTGATTAACAACTAAGTACCCTAATGATGCTATCAATCAATGGTGATATTAGTTTGATATTTGATGTTGATTAATGAATACAGTGATGATCTAACAACCTATGGTGACTTAATGGTCACTAATTATGGTGGATTAGGTCTCAAAATCCTATGGTGAGTTAATTATATAGTTGTATCATCAATTAAGCCTTAGACCAATGGTTTCTTGGGTAACTTGATGCAATGGTCGGACCTATACTGTAATTGATGGTTTTAATATATGAACTTGACCCAATGGTCAAGATATAATGTTTATTCCTCCAACAAAGTGGAATGATGGATAATGTAATATTTTGGTCCTAATAATGTGATTTATATGGCTTCTTTTATATGATCAACTTAAGGAGCTTACTTGTTGACAATGGATGGCTTGTTTTAAATGAACAGCCGATTGTGGGTTTTACCCTACTCTTAGTGGAACTTATTGTGTTGTTAATCAAGGGATGTCTAGGGTTAGATGGTGAATATTTATAGATCACAAATCAAGGACTTCATAGGTGGTTTATCCAAGGTGTTTAGTTATGTAAACAACCAATGGTCTTACCTTGTAAACATCCAATGGTTCTGGGTGACATTGTGGTATGGTGATATGGGTTGAATGATGATGGAACAAATGGAGGGTTACCCTTAATAAGGTAGTCTTACCTATTCACTCATATGAATAGAATGGATGATAATCATATTATGTTGATATGTAACCCTAATGAGGTATAGCTTGTTATACCTAGCTTTAATATAACTAAATGATGGTAATTGGGTATGAATAGTCCTTGAATGACTAATACAATCATGAAGTACTATGTTAATGTTGTTGAAACCCTAGTATGCTATAACCCAATGTTTACACCTTGATTTATGTGTGGATTCATATTTGAGAATAGTATGGAATGTGATGGTGATGCTTCACCTTATGTATCCATGATCCAATGGGGATGTCGTGAGTTAGGGTTTGGGTATAAGTGCTTATTAGTAACATTAATATAATTTATCTTGTTGAACCTAACTCTAATGCAAATAGATAAAGATGAGTATTCATGTTTAACATTATTATATGATGGTATTATGGTAAAATAACCTCCTTAACATGATCATAACCTTAATGTGTTAATTGGTGGTTGTCATAGCCACATGGTTGATACTTGCTTATGCGAAACATGTGCATTATGAATATGATGAGGGTTAATCATATCTAGATTCCTTGCATGTTGATTTAATAAAGGAATGTTCTTAATGTTAATATAACCCTACTATGATTGTTTATGAATATCTCCTAGCTCATTAATGCAATATTGTGTTGATTTGGTGTATTATATGTAAGTGATGTTGTTGAGCCTTGTTATAAGGCATGCAAAGATAATGATGATCTTGTAGGGAATAGTATGATGGTATTAATGACCTTTGGGCATGGTTGAGCCCTGAATGACGTGTAATCCTCTTGTGTTAATAACGGTTAATACCCTATGATATTGTGAAAGGGATTTATATCCTGTGATAGAATGATGGTCTTAATAAACTTTGGGCGTGGTTGAGCCCTGAATGAGGTGTAATCCTCTTATGTTGATAAGGGTTGATACCCTGTGATATTGTGAAAAGGATTTATATATTATGATAGTATGATGACTAGTGTGGTCTCATGAATGGCAAGTGAATAGTACCATGTGATGATGAGATGAGAAATTATCTTTCACACATTTTATATCTTTTAAAAGTTGTGATATTTATATTCTTTCTAGAAGTGAATTAGGGTTTGTATGTCCACTTGTTTGATGCAGCCTTAATTCACCCAATTGGCATAACTAATCAAGAGCAACTCTAATCATGTAGTGCCTTGTGTCGTAGAGCCATCTTCAGTGTTAGAACTTGCTAGATGGTGAAACGAGTATTCCTAAGGGAAACTCAGAGCGCATACTGTTGAGTATGTTGGGTTGGTAGGTTGAGGATATATCCTTGTCATCCACAATGTAGATTGTGGAGGTTGTCTATGGTCATGCCTCATACATATGATGTGATTGAGAATGACTACGGTCGTGTCTTGGTGATTATAACATGATGTGATTGAGGACAACTGCGGTTGTACCTCGGATTAGAGGGTTTTGTATACCCTAGTTTCTAGTGTCGTGACATGTACCAAGGGTGGACTAGTGGTTATCAGCTTGACTATATGTTGTTGTGGTGGCAGCTTTGACTGATATGTCACTGTCTTTTTACTCGTACTAACCAAGGGGAAGAGATCGTAGGATACTGCCACTCCTAGATCTTGTACGGAACCGAATAGCCCTTCGTAGGGGTCAGTTGGACTTTGAATGGTACAATTCAAATTCCCCAGGGCGTAATAAAAGATGTAATATAGTCATGTAGCATATTTGTTTAGGGTTATACATGACGTTTCACATTGGATGATAACCCTTGTTTGTTATCTTTTCATAAAGATGATGCTTAGTGCAATTAAGAGATAGTAGATATACTTATGTTTTGGATATGCTTAAGATTGTAGATGTGTACATATAGTAGCCATTCTTATGTTGATAACTATACTACTACTACTTATTATAATCATGATGCTAGATCTCTCATCTTGTAAGTTATGTTTAGCATGCTAGCCATGCCTTTGTAACTAGAGATGCATATACTACTAATCATGCTTATCAAGATAGTTGTTCTTATGTTGTTAGCTCTTTTTATGATGTTGATATGTTCAACCAATTAGACATGCTCATGTTGTTAGCTATGCTATGTTACTAGACTTGCTCATGATGCTAGATATGCATATGCTATTGAATTGTTTATATTGTCAACAAGATAAAGGATGATATTCTGGCTAATGATGATAGTTATTATCTGCTCCTTTATGTATTTTGTTAATCATCAGTTTTACTGATGTTAATTGTTATATATAATTAAACTTCTTAACTGTTTAATTACTTTAAAATTTTGTAATCAATAAACGTTGTTGGATTTTATATCTCTTATTGGGACATGGGTCTCACCCTTGTGGTTCGCCACATCTTTTTAGGTAATCGGAAATGATGGCAACAGAATTGTGGAAGTAAAGAGGAGATATAATAATGAATCTTTGAGAAAGTTGATTAGATGTCTAGTGTTTCCTAGATTCATCCATGTACTCTTAGGTTCGGGCAGGAATAGTTTGTATATGGTGTTTCTAACAAATTGAACTTTTTAGCATAGTAATGCTTATTAGTGTGGCATATATGAATATTGTTCTCCTGTGTATATATGTTGTGGCTATGGAGATAGAAAAAATTGTATCAAATTCTTGGCATAGTATGGATACAAGAAAGATGTAGGGCTCTTATGAAAATGTTTTTGAGCGGGTGCTGATGTTGAAATCAGATTTAATTTACCCATATTTTGGGGTATGTGATTAATTAGTGATTGATTGTGTTTTATATTTTGAGTAATCTCGTTTAGTGTAACATGTTCTCACAATCGCAAGCATGGTTGACCTGGCTCTCGAGGCTAGATCCCTTCGATCTTTTATTCAAGTAAGGGCAAATGAGGAAAGGAACCCTGTGGTGGATCAACCGCTCAATGTGGCAAACTTTGAGTTGAAGCCAGATTTTCTCCAGTTGTTGCAACACAACCATTTTGGAGGAAATAGGAGTGAAGAGAACCCTTACAATCATCTCACGATGTTCAAGATGACCTGTAAGACTTTCAAGATTAATAGGGTCCCGATAACCTATATCTACACCTATTGCTTCCCTTTTTCTCTGAAGGACAAGGCACTAGAGTGGTACTCAAGCCTTCAGGATGGGAGCGTCCCAAACTGGGAGCATCTCGCTAGCCTTCATAGCCAAGTTCTTCCCTATTGAGAGGACTATAAAATGTCAGAACAAGATTAGATGATTCTCACAGATGGTTTTGGAGAATCTGCATGAGACGTGGGAGTGATTCCAAGGTTATCAGCACAAGTGTCCACACCACGACTTTTCTAAGCCAAGATTGATTACAACCTTTTACAATGTCTTGTGTATCAGCGAGAGTAAATCCTTGAATGCTACAGCAGGCAGAAATTTCTTGGGACTCAATGCTTAGAGAGCAAGGGAGATCATTGATAACATGGCTACACATCAACAAGATAGTGAATACGATAGAGAATCAACAAGTCACTCTACCCCTGGAGAATCAAAGGTGATGGAAGCACTATCGGCCAAGATAGAAAAGATAGTGACCAATGTTCAAGCCTTGAAAGAACAGAGCTACAAAATCTAGGTCTGACAAGAAATGGTCAGGAGTTGTGACATGTGTGGCGAGCCTAATCATCTTTCTGACTTCTGCCCACACACAGATGTGTAGAGTGATCGTGATGAAGAAAGTACGGAGAATGTAAGCTATGTTCAGTATCGACTCCCTGACCACCCAGGGTTCTCCTATGGGAACACTAGTGCTATGGAAAATTCACACCAGCTAATCAGTGGGACCTTTTCTGGTGGCCCGCACAATCAGCAACACCAAGCTAACTTCCAACAACAAAGAAGTTACCAGAATATGTAGCAAAATCAATAACAGTGGCCATTAATGATGATTGAGTTAATGTATTTCACTAAAAAATAGAACAACATGAATGAGAAGCTACACAAAAGTTCTGTGGATAGCTCAACATTGCTTAGTCTCATGCAACAGCAGATAGGAGGTTTCTCAGCCTAGATCGGGGAGCTCCAGCAGCATAACAAGCAGATAGACCAGCAGTTGGTGAGCCTGGCTTAGAGAATCAACCATCAGGTGGGACAATTTCCATCCAGCATCGAGGAAATCCATGAGGAAATGAAACTGCAAAGATGGTCATCATGAGATCAGGAGCAATGTTGCATTTTGTTGATGAACAAAGAGCAAAAGCCAACCATACCACAACACCAGTAAAAGATGTAACACCTGAGGATCCTATAGAAGTACCTGCCAAGCAAAAGAAAGTAGAAGACAAGGGAAGTAGTTAAGTGGTCTTTGAAGAGTGTCCGTATAGATATGCACCTCGCATACCATTCCCGCACAAGCTAGTGAAGGCCCATTTAAAGAAAATATATGAGAAGTTTATAGCTACAGTCAAAACATTACACCTCAGCATACCTTTCTTGGATGCCATTGAAGAGATGCCCACCTATGCCAAGTTTTTCAAAGATTTGATTTCAAAGAAAAGGAGAGGTGAGGACATCAAAATAGTGAAGTTGGCCCTGATGTCCAGTTCTTTCGTGAAGTCAAGTATGCCTACTAAGAAAAAGGACCCTGGCGCATTTGTAATCCCTTTCCAACTTGGAGATAACATCACCCGAAAAGGACTAGCTGATCTGGGGGAGAGCATCAGTCTCATGCCGCTCTCTCTTTCAAGAAGATTAGGGCTTACCGATATAGTAAGCACCAATATGAGGACCCAGCTAGCAGGTCATACCTTTACAAAACCAATCGGAGTGGTAGAAGACATACCCATCAAGGTTGGGCATTTCTTTATACCATGCGATATCATCCTCATCGACACCTTAGAGGATCCTAACTGCCAGATGATCTTCAGGAGACCCTTCCTAGAGATTGGGAGAGCACTCATCGACGTGGAGGCAGGGATGTTAACCATCAGAGTTGGAAGAGAACACATCAATTTCAACATCTATGACTGCATGAAAACCCCCTCATTCCTTGAATCATCTTACTTTGTCGAGAGCTACCAATATTTCTATGATGAGGTAAGAGAGGGTAAGGCTATGATGGACCCATTAATGCATGCTTTGGTTAGCGATGCAAAAGTGATCGAGGACCTAGAAGTGAAGGAGCTCCTAGACCTTCTAGATGAAATGGAGCCAGTTGAATCTGATGGCCCCGTTGAAACTGTGATGTATGTCGCACTATAGAGAAATCTCACCGAAGAGCCAGAGAAGAAGACCCCGCCCAAGTTAAAGGATCTTCCTAAGGGTCTAGAATATCAATTCTTGGATGAAGAGAGAATGAACCTAGTCATTATCAATTCTAAGTTAATTGATGAAAAAAAAGAGCAGATGCAAGTTGAGTTGAAGTCACATAAGAAATCTTTAGGTTATTCCATTGAAGACCTGAGGGGTGTAAGTCCCTTTGTGTGCATGCATAGAATACATCTTGAGAAGGATGTCAAACCATGCGTACAACCACAGCGGAAGTTTAATGAGAAGTTGTGGGAGGTAGTCAGCGAAGAAGTTATCAAGCTTTGTGATGCTGGCATCATCTACTCTATCAGTGATAGCACCTGGGTAAGCCCTATCCAGGTGGTGCCCAAGAAAGGAGGAATTATGGTGGTCAAGGGGAATAACGACATTGAAGTTGCAACAAAAACTATCACATGTTGGCGGATGTGTATTGATTATAGAAAGTTAAATGCTGCCACCCGAAAAGACCATTTCCCACTCCCTTTCATCGATAAGATTCTTGAGCGCTTAGCACACCACTCGTAATTTTGTTGGTTAGATGAGTATTCAGGATTTTATCAAATCCCAATCCACCTGGACGACCAGGAGAAAACGACGTTCACTTGCATCTATGGAACCTACGCTTTTTAGAGAATGCCTTTTGGGATCTGCAACGCACCTGCAACCTTTCAAAGATGCGTGAATGCTATCTTCACCGATTTCTTGGAGGACAAAATGGAAGTTTTCATGGACGACTTCAGTGTCTATGAATGCTCCTTCGAGGACTACTTGTAGAATCTGTCCCTCGTAATGAAGAGATGCAAAGAACAAAGTTTGACCCTCAACTAGGAAAAATGTCATTTTATGGTACAGGAAGGCATTGTGTTGGGACATAAGATATCAAACAAAGGAATCGAATTTGACTAGTCAAAGGTTGATGCTATTGCAAAACTTCCCCCCACCCACATATGTGATAGGAGTTAGAAGCTTCTTGGTACACACCGGGTATTACCGAAGATTCATTAAAGATTTCTCAAAGATAGCAAAACCTTTATCCAATATGTTAATGAAAGACGTAAAGTTTGAGTTCACTGAAGAATGACTCACGACGCTCTCTACCTTGAAATATGCACTGGTCTCTACTCCCATTATCCAGTAACCTGAATGGAATCTTTCGTTTGAGTTGATGTGTGACGCCAGTGATTATGTGATGGGCACATTCCTCAGACAGAAGAAGGATAAGAAGTAGCATGTAATCTACTATGCTAGAAAAATGTAAGATGAAGCCCAGATCAACTATAACACAACCCCAGACTAGTGCTAGCCCCCCATAAGCATAGGCAACGTTGGTTCCTCTACATCACAGACCTCTGCTCTCATGAAGTCAAACTCTTTAACTAATGTGCATGGGAGATTCCTCACTTAGATTAGGACTTCATTCGTCTTGAAGATAAGCTTCTAAAGCTCCTGCCACTCCGACTTTACTAGGTCATCAAACAGGGCATCAAATGACACAGCGGTGTTTGGAACTTATATGTAATAAGAGACTTCCCAATCCAACAAGACCCAGGAAGCGATAATAGCACTTTCATCATGCTACAAGCCATTGAGCTTCTAAACGTCTTTAGATACATGTTGCAGCTCCAAGAAATGAATTTCTACTGGCTTAGACACATCTACGCACTGCTGGTGATTAAAGACAAGCACTACTTCTTGGATCCTGAGATTCCTGAAGATTTCTTGGAAATGGAATCTGATGCCTACTCTTTTCACAACCAGGCAGCCAACTAAGGAAAGAGACCAAGCTCTCTCATGTCCAATACCATGGCAGGTCGGGCAAGTAGCTGTGGGACCTGCACATCCTGCATGACAATGGCAGTGCATCTATTTCACCTATAATCTAGACTCAGACATCACCAGTTTTGACTGTTCATCCTGCAACTCTCTATCTCAGGAACAGGTCAATCATATCCTGATACATCTTGTTGATTCCAACACTGCAAACGTCATCTATGAAAAAGACTCTATAGTGGTCCCCACAGATGATCTCAGAGACTTAGTCAAAATAGGTGGGTGCTTAGCTATGACAGTGGCACTAGCTTACATCCCTATATTACAAGCAAAGATCAGTCAGCTCTACATCACCCATCCCATGTTGTTCAACGATCTTTGTCTAGCTGATGAAACAGGGGCACGATAGTTGTTTCAACAACAAATCTAGGAGAATCTGTCGTGCATCATCTTTTTGCCTATGTTGCACGACAATCACTGGATGCTCATTATGCTCTACACCAACGCTCACGTTGGGATCTTCTACAATAGTTCAGGCGCCCATATTGAATGGCCTACTGAGTATGCTATCATGCAAAAAAACACCTCTTGAATGATTAACAAGAAAATTCTACAACAAGGTGGTTGCCATGGTAACACCATATACTGAAGATCCTGGGGCAACCTGGCACGATTTCTATTTCTATCATTGCAGTTCACAACAAGTCCCTTTATCAAATGACTGCGGAATATACATGCTCCACTAGATATCCAGTGCATCAACATTAAGACAAGGCCCTGAAATGCTTCATGACCTCGACTACCATAGCCAGTGAGGATAATACGTCATGGAGCTCTTATCTATTGAAGGTGCACATATCTACTGAACCGTCACTGACCTATGACTACTATTTCCTATTCCTCTCACCACTCTGGGATAGAGTGTGAGATAAGTTTGGGGTGGGGGATCTTTATAGCATCAGTGAGGTAGGTACTCTACAAATTTTTCTCCTTTCCTTTCCTTCCTTTCCTTCATCATACTCCATTTATACATTGTATATAAATATTTGACAGTAAGAAATATTTACACACACCCCATCTGATGTTTAAACTTGTAAAAATTACTTTATCTTAAATACTTGGTACAACTTCCAGTTTGTTCTCTCCGCGCCTAAGGCTGTGTACATTTCTGCTATGCTCTCTTGAAAACATAGTCTTAAACAACAAAGACTATAACTACACCAACTTTGAAAAATAATTTTCTCCCGACTAAGAGATGTGCATGAGAAGGAAAGAGCTACCCAAATAGCAAACTCTCCCTTTTCCTACCCACCAAAATCCTAAAAGAGAGAAAATCTTTGTGAGAGTGAATAAAAGCATGAGAGTTGTGCCCAAAAAAATACACACACACATCTCTTCTCAAAGGTACCCATCTTTAGGCATGGTAGATCCGGGGCTATGGTGTGTAGGATGTGAAATCATTGCTCTAAAGACAACTGGCTTGGACTCCAAGGACCACTTGCTCGTTAACAGACACATACCTGGATGGCTCGATGAGAAGCAAGAAAAACTCAAAAGCCTTAAACCTTCCTAAAAACCCCACTTTTTACCTCCATGGTTCCAAAGTTTGGTGTGAAAGCTAACTTCAAATAACATGCACCAAAGTCTCACAAAAGCTGGGAGAGATCTCTGTTTAATTAAAGCAAAGTAAAAGTCAATTTTCTCATGGTCGGACATAATGTTCCTCAGGACATTTCAAAAATCTACTCAACCTTTGTCCAAAGACCACGCCTGGCAGTTAAAAGTACTACAAATGAAAGTTCTAAAATCAGTTTAGTTGATTGAGGACAATCAAATTGCTAAGTTTAGGGGGGTTGATAACACCCATTTTATGTCTATTAGAACTATTATTCCATCGTTAAAATAGCCTCCAAACTTGACTTCCTCTGCATTATGTTCTATTTATCATGAAAAATCATGCCCACTGCATTTCTGACAATATTTCCCATCTTTTGAAGGGCTTTCCTATTTTTCTACAAGAAAAGGACAAATGGACCCAATAAGCCCACCAGCAAAGGATATCAGTTCCCATGTCCAGACTGCCCGACACACTGTAAGAAACCATCATGTAGACTCAGCTATTTGCAATAAGCCCACCAGCAAAGGATATCGGTTCCCATGTCCTGACTGCCTGACACATTGTAAAAAACCGTCACGTGGACTTAGCTATTTGCAAGGCACAGGACAAGTCACAGCCCGCTACGGCTTTTACCCGTCATGGTGTCAGCATGTGATGCTTACAACCCAGTATGATCGTAATGCGACATGATCACTCGGTGGTGTCGTATCCTGATATAACTTCAACCTGTCACGACCAAATGTGGACATTACCACTACGCGAAACAACAACAAGCTCATCACGCATCGCCGCCTAATATGGCTTGATGCCCAACACCAAAATAGGCTGGCATGATCGCTGTCCTGTTGACTACCAACAAGGACAACCCAACACATCATAGTGGGTGACAACCGTGACATCCCCATTCAAAGCGCCAGCTAAGGTCATGACATGCCAAAAATGTAGACCAATAAAGTTATAACCTCCACCAACTTGCTGCCTATAAATAGCAGCTACAACGCCGAATGATCCTTGAAACTTCTCTGAGCATGTCGGGTTTCTATCTGAGCTCAAACCTGAGATGGTTCACCTAGATAGAACAACCTAACACGAAGAACCTGAGAGTTGGGATAGTGCCAAACTGACATGTATCTTACCCGATATGCATCCTAACCTGATATGGTCCCTTTGCATGTCATAGTTGCATCCCAACATGGTCGCAACTTGACACAGTTGTATCGTGTTGAATTCATATACTAATATGATTACTACCATCATGGTTGCAACCCGACACGATCATAACCTGATATAACTACAACCTGGTATCAGGTTAGCATTGTCCCAGGTGTCAACTGCTATGCATATCGATTTCCTAAATCAAGAAGATTTATACCTACCTTTCTTTTATAGCATTTACTTTCATTCAGTATAGAATTGTAACCAAATTGTTATCTCCCTTATATGATTATTGGAATCTATGGAGAATTTCTCATATCATTATATGTATGGCTTTATTTCGTTGAATGATCTCTTTCTAGCATCTGAATTCTAGTCCCTTCTTTCCGTTACACACTTTTGACTAGCTATCAAATCATTTTCCTATTTTGACTTCTTCGAGAGAGGAAAGTCATGAACTTCTAGAGCTCAGTCTGGTTCGGGTGTATGAGTGTACCTGGGACCAGAAGCTACATCCAGTTTATTTCCTGTGTGAGTTTGTATCTAGCCCCCTTGAGAGAGATTTCTAGTACAAGTTCGTTGGTGCTTTCTTTGAGAGAAGAAGGCGTCAGGTGTAGACCGTTGCTGCTTGTTTCGTTAAAAGTTTTCTTTATTCATTCTTGCCCAGATGATTGTCCTTTCTCTTCAGTTTTCCTTTATGCAAAACTACCCTAAAAATTGCTAAAATCTAAAATACCAAAGCCCTTATTTTTTTGGTAACTCCCCTTGGAGATAGATTTTAGTTTAATTCTTTCAATTCTTTCTGTTTACACTTTCTTACAACAAACCTTATCCCTTTGCTTTTTGATGACTTAGATAAGTAAAACTTAGGTTCGAAAGCGCTATTCCCCCTCATCCATATGTTCGACCCCGAACTACTACTTCGACCCCGTGCTAGTTGCGGGAGTCTTAAACATTCAGGTATTATAAATTATAAAGTTTGATGACCTAGACCGACTTCCTTCTCATTTTTGGACCCACGTTTAAGGTTGTTCACCCTGCATGGCCTAGATCAGCTCACAAAAGTTAGCTATGATCTAACAATGTTCATACAAGCATTCAATATGTACATGTACAACCTAAGGATTTTAATTTTGGGGATGATCACCCTATTGACATTGAATGATTTATGGGAGAAAAGAAAAAGTAAAGGAAACTACTTGGACACTCGTGCAGAAACCAAAGTAGATTTTGAGAAGCAAAAGCATATTGAGGACACCCAGATCGTTAAGCTTAATGTTCTACATCAAGTTTCTTTTTCTTTTTCATTGTTTCACCATGTATTTAGTTCTCTCTTGTATCGATTGTATTATAAAAAACAAACTCTTGATGAACTAAACCCATTTCTCTAGGATTAGGGAGCATCTCGACATGAGATTATTGTGTTTGGAATGCACATTGACTTCATATTATTTATTGATTTTGGTTTCAAGAATGGAAGGATTCTCTTTGTTCAATATGATCGGACACCCTGTACAATGTGATGTATAGGATTGGTTGGTCGACACTTATTCTATCAAGTTTTATCACGGACACAAGTTCATATGAGCACAAAAGTAGCCTCATGTTGGTGACGATTTTATTATATAGTCTTGTGAATAATGGATTTAGTTGTGTTTGAATTCTATGGAGTATGGTTCATTGCTTCTAAGTACAATATTATGATCCACAAGGATGTCACACTATTATGCAACACTTATCAAAATAAGAATTATAAATAATAAAGTTAGTTTATTGATAGTATTGGATTGATGTTGTGAATTTGTATTCCTAAATATTCCTACACCTAATATTCAATTGAGTTTAATAGTTTAAGTAGGTTTAATAGTTAGTACTTTAGAAATTCAAAATCCAACCCATATTATCATCCTAGTTCATCAGTAATACATGAGCAATTTTAGAGACCCAATTCATTATGGAATCATAACTAGGGTTTCTTTGCCCATGAATTACTAGACCATGTATTTGCCTTCATAAGCATTATAAAAACATGTTAGAAAGAAAGGGTGGCCTAGGAATTTGTAATTCTCTATCATATTCAGATATAGAATGAACATAACCATATCTCACCTCTCAAATATGTATTTAAGAAATCTCAAAGAAACTAGATTGTCAAAATTTCAAGATGAGGCATTAGTAGCAACGACCGAATATCAAATATATTTTGAGCTATAAACCTAAGGAACGCATATGTTGCACTTCAAGGAAAGAGCACCAATGTTTGGTGTTGCATACCTTGGTGAAACATACTCTTTAAAAAATTTCTATATTAGCTTTAAAATGAATATTATAAAGTCTATTAATAGACAAAGTGACATCATCATTCCAACAAACTGGAGAAAAAATTTTGATATAATCGAGAAGGAAGGCTTTAGCCATGCCATGCAGGTTTACTTGGATCCCAATTAAACTCACATGTCTCTACATATGAAAAAGATCAAGCCAACAAGGCAAGTACTAAGTAGTGTAATCATTCCCATTCTGGAAATCCTATAAAGTCATCTTCTAATGATCAAGTCACATTCTTGTAAATATCACATCAACCTTACTATAGCCATTATGAATCCTCTAGTATAATATTGGTATCTCCTAAAAATTAGGTATACTAAGGATTAGACCGTCTAATAATATAAAGTATAATGTAAGAAACACACTACTCCAATCTTGGAGGAACTCTCATCCGTCAAAAGGTAGGCATCATTTTCCCGCAAGCTGAAGTATCAAGATGGGACTTCATCCAACTTTCATGGACATTAAGATGGGTAAAATAAGAAAGACACTTCACTAGCTCACCATGATGTTTAAAAAGGATTGTCCATCTTAATATTCTTATATATACATACATACATACACACACACACACAGATATATATATATATATATATATATATATATATATATGTATGTATGTATGTATCTATGTGTGTGTGTGGATTTGTGAGGGAAACCGCCCCCTACAACAGACAACTTGGAGACCCCCCACATCATAGATCTCCCATCCCCACCCTCAACAATCCCCACACACTAGGGGGTGTTTAAAACTCATGCAATGGGCCAACCTATTTGATGGGATCAATTCATTTTTTAGATAATTTTATGAAATGACATTATGTGTATTCACTACATCTTAGAACTAAAAAGGACCAATATGTGTCCCAAATAAGTACGAAACCTTAAAGTATTCTAGAATCCACCTAGTTATATTGACTCCATCCAAGAAATGATATAAATACCTCATATCAAGGGTATCATGGTGTCATTGTGTCAAATAATATCATGCTACCTACAAATGGCTTCGACACCTAACCCACCATATCTTCAAAGAAAAAATTAACAAAAGTGGTAAAGGTGTATGTTCACAGATGATGTATGCACCATGATGCATATCACTATTGAACCACTCCCAAATAGGAGACACTTTGATGAAGTGACCATCAATAATCAACTATTGAGAAGATCTAGTCTTCTCATGATAAGTAGATCATCCAATTATATAGTCTATCTTGAAACTGACCAACAATCATAAAGATTCAAATGAGTAATATTGCCCACGTCCTTCGATGTAGGATTCAACACTACATCCCTAAAGTAGAAGGTACAAATTTGAGGATCACAAACATTGATAGACAAAACATCGTCTCCCTAGATACTTGATCATGGAGAAGGTGGTGAAGGTGCCTAGTCACTCTTAAGATGGTGAACTTAACCTCTTTTGTCTCTTCTTACATATAAACCATCATTGCATCAAGGATATATTCATTGGAGGACTCGTGCAACATGAGTAATTGGAGAAATCTTCATGGAGTCAGCAAAAGCTAAATCTACCATAGTGTGAAAAGATGCTCCATAAGAAGGCCAACATAGCTTATTTATAGCCATACTAGATAAACAGAAGACAACCAGATAAACTCCTAAAGTAATGTAGATTTACATTTTGAGTACCATGTGGATTATTAACTCCACCATCCACAATGGGTCATGGAATCACGCATTCGCTTAGCCGTAATGCTAGTCGGATCTAGAATCCTATCTACCACACTAATTCAATCATAAAATGAGATGTATAAGTTCTGAGAATGAGATATTCAGGTCTTGCTAAAAATAATATTATCCCTCATGAAATCAGTTACTAGATTTTTAGGGGAAAAAAATCTTTTGTGTTATTAATTAGGCTAAAGATCGTGATTTTTTGCCAATGCAATGGCACCCGAGTGGTAAAGTTGATGTCTTATGGCCTAGAGGTCCCAAATTTGAAACCATGTTGAAACATGATGAATGAATTGCCAAATTTAAAAAAATTATGGTGTTCTTAAAGGAAAATAAAGTAAAGTGCAATTCTGAGTATAAAAGTACAAATGCATGAAGAACTAAGAACTTTACTAATGCTTCAACTTCTTCTTTAATCATTCCTTAAGAAACCTAGCCAAGGGTGTCCTTTCTAGATGAGACTGAAGACTGAACTGTTCACATTAGGTCCACTTTGTTGGTGGACCAATGTTGACCTAGACCTGGTCCATTACCTACTCCTTAATGTCCATTGAAGTGTCCATGTGATAGGATAACTCTACATCAGCTATAGTATATGGAGGCTCCATCGTGACCACAAATCCATGTGGGCACAATGCATAGACGTGAGGATCCTCTGCAAGGAATGGAATACTTGAAATGAGGAAATCACTTAGAAAGCTCATTGTAATGCCAACATCCTAATGGAAGGAGGTCCCCTCAAAAAACACACTCACATAAAAAAGATTCATTTTCAGATCCAAAATCTAGCTCGTAACTCAAATCTCCATTGAAAAAATCATTAAAAGGCAAATAATCTTTGAAAATCATCAAAGACATAAGGAGCCTTTCTAGTCAACTCAGGAGATGGTGGTGGAGGAGTCACCTGGTGATGCTCACCATTTTGAGGAGTATGACGATTTTAAGACTCTAAAGTATCATCATTCTCCTTGACAGAATCATACTGAATCAGCTACACAACAAGGAAAAATGTCAAACAAGCTTCTTTACGAAGTACAGTAACATAAGAGATAAATACAAAAACACAAAATCTTATTGATTAAGGATGAGCGAAGGGCCAATGAGAGACATGAGAGAATGAAAATTTTTGAGCATGCTAATAGAACCATTATAGATACACTTTATGGCTCACTTGACCGCCCATCAAACCACTTTCTAACTTATCATCCCAGTTCCAAGAGGCATGGAGAGGATCATACATGATGTTTCAACCTCCTTCCCATCATCGATAAGTGTGCTCACACATATAAAGGACACTCCTTTAATAGAGACTCGAATTGGATCTACAGTGCATCCATGTCTAGGGAGTGCAAAACATCATCCCAGTCAGTATTATTTTACTATGTTGACATCTAGTGAAGATAAAAAAATAAAACTAAAATATAAACAAGTAGAGAATCAACTATATCTCAAAAGTAGGAATCTTATAGTGTAAATGTGCAAATATTATCTCTCCATCATACATCCACTCTAGACCCTCTTGTCACATTATTAAACTGTCTATTATTGTATCACAACCAATAGTGGAACACCAATCGAAGAGTAGTTTAATGACACCAAGAACTACTCCAAGTCATTGGTACACCAAGACAAAAGCACTCATACCCCCAAAGCTACAAAGTCAAGATCAATGAATTACTAAAAAATGGACACATTGTGTGGAAATAAAATGGTACAAAGATAAATAATAATAATACCTCTAAAAAGTCAAAAAAAAATCCCCCATGACTCTTAAGGGAATGAAGGCATCCATTTGTCATGAAGTCAATAATGACACATCTTCTTAGACAAGTTATAGCATACATGAATCCTCCTAATCATATAATGATACAAGACTCAAACCAATCACGAATGAGAACCATCCTATCTCACGTTGGTTCTTGGTGTTATTGGCAAAATTTACATCTAGCTGTCAAGAAAAAAGGAAAATCATCAGGCTTCAAGTAACACAATTTGGGTTTTGCATACACCTCATTTTTTCCTTCTTGAAATCATGGTACAAAAGTGTTTACCAGGCACTTAGAGGTCATGCCTTTCTCAAATGGTTTAGACCCTAAGAGAATATGAACACATTCATATCCCTATAATTGCATATTTGGCAAGATCCTTATTAGGACATCACTAAAAATCAAACTAGTCCTAGATTGGGTTATGGATAGGTCGGCAAGGTAAAGTGAAAATTACTTTTCTCCAAGGAAAATCATTCTTTTTTTTGGATAAGGTAAAATATTATTATGAACAAAAGGGAGTATAAGGGAAACAACAAAATCTCATATACTATACAAGGTCTACAATAAACCCCACATCATGAGAGCCATGGTATCAACACCCACCATGCCCTTCGGGTTCACCTTGAAGAACGACCCAATACTATTGCTAATTACATCAAAAATGTTGAGACTATCCCTAGGCCGCTTGCCATGCAACCTATTGTTCCTTTCACCCCATATGTGAAAGATGAGAGAGGTAAAGAAGATCCCTCCCAAGTTTCTATTCCTTGTATTGTTACTGGTCCTCTCCAAAATCCACCGCATCGCCTCATTCAACTCCAAGTGGGCTTGGCCACCCCACCCACACAGGCACCCCATCATAGCCCTGTACGCACCAAAGCTCCACTTTGGGCATAAATTCTTCGTCCACACAATCGAATGCCATAGGACCTGTGGTATATGCCTGTTAAGATTCCAAGGTCTGAACTGTGTAAGCAAGCCGCCATTCTGGACATGCAGCACAAAATGGCTGTTCATTTGTTCCCGAGCATCAACCATTTTCCTCTAAATCCTGGAATCATTTGGGTAGCAGCCATTCCCCAAGACCCCATACCTTTCAGTCATCCATATCACCCACAGAGAGTCCAAACAGTTAAGGAATCTGTACACTCTCCTATTAGTCGCTCCCTAGGCACTGTCCATAGGACAGGTGAGGCCTAAAACACTAGTGTTTCGTGGTTGAACAATAGTTTTCCAGCTAATACCATGAGCACCTCCACCCCCACAAGAAGCTAGCAGCAATCGCTTTGAACTTGTCAAGGATGAACCCAGGCAGCTCAGTTTGTCTGCACCAGAAATTGACCTTAGCTTTAAGGACATATTGGATCAGGACAGCCCTTCCATCCATGGATATGTGAAGCCCACTCCATTTCTCAACTGTGGTTCTAATGTCATCCACACACCTCATATAATCCACACCTTTGCCTCTCCCACCCGACAAGGGGATGCCTAAATATTTCATTGGGAAAAAACCTTCAGACAGGCCAATCGCATCCCTCAGACGGCCCCTTCTAGTGTCACATGATCTAGAAAGAAAAACATGAGATTTAAGTTCACTCATATATAGATTCATCATTTTCCCAAAAGCCTTCATCAGTCTTCTCACATATCTCAGATATTTGCAGTGACCAGCAATGAAGAAAAGCACATCGTCCACGAAGATCATATGAGATAAAACTTTTGTACCTTTGACCTTAAACGGTTTGACACGCCCCTTCTTTTCAGCTAACTTAGTTAAGCAAGTCAGATTTTCCATAATCAGTATGAAAAGAAGAGGGGACAGAGGGTCTCCTTGCCGGAGGCCATTAGTCGCCTTGAAGAAACCATAAGGAACATCATTGATAAGCACAGAAAAGGAGGTGGTTTGCACGCACTGTTTAATAACCTCAATCCATCTCTCAGAAAACCCCAACGCCTGCAAAGTTCTCCAAAGAGCATCCCAGCTGACATGATCATAAGCCTTGGCAATATCCAGCTTAATGCAAGCCTTCTTAGAAGTGTTCTTCACACCAAAGTCGAGCAGGAACTCACTCGCTAGAAGTGTGTTGTCAGATATAGACCAACCTTTAATGAAGGCAACTTGATTCGGGGAAACCAAATCAGGGAGGATAAATTTTAATCTGCTAGCCAAAACCTTTGCAATCACCTTGTATATAACCGAACAACACGTTATAGGCCTAAAGTTAGAAATGGCAGCCGGAGACGACGACTTCGGTATCAGCCTAATGAAGCCGTGGTTGGCTTGCCTCACCATTCTACCACCCACCAAGAACCAACGAACAGCTCTGCAGACATCCTGGCTAACAATAGGCCAACAAGATTGAAAAAAATTAGCATTGAAGCCATCGGGCCCTGGTGCCTTAGAAGCACCAATGGAGAACATTGCTTTCTTTATCTCCTCATCATCCGCTAGTCTCAAGAGTTTCCTATTCATCTCCTCAGTGACACGTCTTTGGATTTTGGAGTGGGATTGATCATGTCTTCTCTCACGATTATACAGTCCGGAGAAGAAGTCCACCGCCATCTTAGCCATCTTGTCTTCTTCATCAACTAGAGTCCCCATAGGATCAATGAGGTTATGTATGTGATCTCTCATTTCATTTTTCTTCACATTCGCATGGTAGACTTTCGTGTTTCTATCACCATATTTGACCCAATTCGTTCTACTCCTCTGCCAATAATAAACCTCTTGTGCTTTTTCCAATTGTAAGAGGCGTTTGTCGGCATCCTCCTCATTCTTCATGTATACCACAGAAAGTGGGACCTCCCTCAAATTTCTAGCAGCAATTTCAAAATCATTTCTGGCTTCCTTGACCAATAGATCAAGATTAATCATATCCTTAGACCACGCCTTCAGATAAAGTTTCAAAGCTTTCAGTTTATCAACTACAACAAAAAGAGGATTACCATCCACATTCCTAGACCAGGCCTTCTTCACAGTGTCTTCAAACTTATTCCACAACAGCCAATGATTAAGGAATCAGAAAGGCCTATTAGGAACAATCTTATGGACGAGATCAACCTCCATCCAGGCATGGTCACTATTGGGATGTGCTCCCAATGAGACCGAAGCATTTGGGAACATCTCCATCCATTTCACATTGACAAGGCCCCTATCAAGGTTACTAGCAATACGTCTCACCAGATATCTTTTATTATGCCACGTAGTTACTCCACCCTTCATATTCATCTCAATGAGGTTAGATTTATTGACAGCATCATTAAACCTTCCGAGGATCGAATCCGGAACAGGAAGGCCACCCATCTTCTCCTTGGCCTTCCTAGTGTTGTTAAAGTCACCCACCACCAGATGAGGCAGGTCATGCTGTGTTGTGCTCACTAGGTACTCCCACAGCCTTCTTCTATCTTTCTCAGAATCGGAACCGTATACAGTTGATATAACACAATGGAAACCACCCTAATTGATGCAACTCAACAGCATAAGTTGGTCAGAGTTGAAGATTACCTGTACATCCCAACAACCCGGTTTCCACCCCACAGCGATTTTTCCTCCTTCAATCTGCTCTAGATTATTATAAAACCTCCATCCTCTAGGAAAAAGACCCTCCACTCTCTCCTTCATCTCCCTTCTTATCTTGGTCTCCAGGCATATGACAATCTCAGCCTCCTTCTCCTATATTATATGTCTAAGGACCCTCTGCTTACAGGGAAGAGAGGCGCCCCTGACATTCCAGGCGAAGATCTTCATCTAGAGGTCTTGGACTATCCCCCTCTACCCAAGGAGGTACCACCTCACCCTCTTCCTCTCCCTCACTCCCCCTTATCGCCACTAGAACCACTTCTGGTAATGCTCCTAGCAGTACTCAGGATCAACTCATCTTCACCAGGAAGATCATCGAGAACCTGGAACGGATTGGTTGTCGTTAAGACTACATCAGCCACAGAGTCCTCTGGATCAACAGGACCCCGCCTGGATCTTTCGATAACTTCTTTTCCTTTTCCTTTAGGCGGAGCAGTGCTATCAGCACCTTCAAGCTCGACGCCTGTTGGAGCAACAGCTCCCACAACTTCTTCAGTTGTTGCTTCATTGATTACCTCCACAACCGCCTTCTCCTGTCCATCTAATAGAAGGTTGTCCCGAGGAATGCTTTGACCTGCATCTTGGCCTGTGAGACTCTACGGTGGGGTGTTGCCGGGTCTGCTCTGTTGCTTTGTCCTCCTTCTATTGGGTCTAACACCCATTGATATGCCCCTCTTTGTATTCACGAACAGGTTCATCTTCTTAGTTATCTGGAAGCCTTCAGACATATGTCTGAACACCTTGCAGGTGTGGCATCTGTCTGGTAGAGCATCATTAATCACCCTGACCTCCATCTCCTTCCCACCGGGTAGTTCAACCATAACAACAGGGGCCAGAGCTTTATCAGCTTTGATCTCAATACATAGGTGAGGGGCACTGGAGTAATGCCCATCAGCCACGAAATCAACCACTTTCGGTGTTCCAATGGCATACCCCATGATAGTGAGGGCACGCCTGGTCCAGTGTCTGCCCAAGTCCAGAAACGTCACCCAGACAGGGGCTGAAACAAGCCTTGCCCTGTTAACATCCATGTCAGGCGTCCACATGGAGGTTAGGACCAGTTTACTATCGAAGAACCAGGACCCTTTTTCAGTCGCCTTCTTCATGTCCTCTTCTGACACGAAGCGAGCGAGAAAAAGACCCTCTTTCAGCGGCGAGAGCTGCAGCTCTCAATTAGGCTTCCACGAACGCAGCATCCACCCATAGAGCTGCTGGATGATCGCCTTCTTACCCAAGATTTGGACCATGATCGAAGTCCGATGGAAATCATTCATAGCATTCATAACTGGTTCCGCTAACTTCATCCAGGGACTACTGTCGTCCTCTTTGAAGAAAGGGTCTTTTGGATCCTCCGGTAGGTCAACAGGTCGGCATGACAAATTGACATGGAATTTTGTAACCCTATCCACCCACAACACTTCACGGGGAGCACCCAATGGAGGAGACACCCCATCGGCCTCCCCAGACACCGCCTCGCCCGTCTCCGTCTCACCAGAGCTTCTCATCATCGTAACCTTGTGACACCCCAGAGCAGCGACAGCCACAGCGCCGTTGCACACACCACAGGGCCCCCGTCCTGCTCCAGGACGAGCAGCGACAGAGGCGTCCAGGGGGAGGGAGACCGCCGAGGAAACCCAACTGTCATGAGGGTAGCAAGGAGGGGGAGAGAGGGAGCGGGTGAGATAGAGAGAAGCCAGAGTTCACTTCCTAGAGAGAGAGACCTAAAAGTTCGATCTTATTAGGAAAAATAGGAAAGCGGAACACAAGGAAAATCATTCAATCAAAGGGATAATGTAGTTACTATTCACATTTCCACTTCAAACACATTCCCAACATTGAATCCAAGATTCAAATACGTCAAATCCAATGGTGATTACAATCATAGCATCCCCTCCCAATGAGAACAAAGAAGAAGATACTAGAACTCAAGTCCCTAAAGTAAAGAAGAGTACAAACTCTGAACAATCATTAAAATTGACAGAAAAACAAGAAAAACCATAGCCAAGCTTTGGCAGTCAAATAGAATAAGAAATTTCAATGTGCTAGAGTTATACCTCATCATCGCACCACATCCTAAATGGTGGTACTTAATCCACAGTAGACTCAACCACTACAAAAAGTCCTCAACTAATGGAGTTAATCATGCATCATCTTCAAACCTTCAAGACAACTATCCACATCAAAATTAAAGTATATTTTTCCTGGTATAGTTGAAATGACAATTAATAGAAAGATTTAGGGTGCATATGGGATATGCCTATGCATCCAAGCATGTATTGTTAAAATTTTCCTTCTTATAACTATAGTTCTTATCATGATAAAATATATAGTTTTTCTTTATAATTTATAATTATGTGAGTTTGTTCTTTTTGCTAACATTTATACTACTTATAATCAAATAAATAGTTTTTTCTTCATTGACCCATCTACCAAACACATATGTGATGATTATTTAGATTCTAATATTTTAAATTTTAAGATAGCTTTAGATGTAGGACGTGAGCAGTGACGCAAGCAAGTTTAAGTTGTATATTTGTTGTAGATTTGTATAATCATGTACATATTTATTTGGATTGTTTGTCGTAGATATATAATTTAGTTGTGTAAATGTAAATTTTGTATTTGTGCCTAAAATGGTGTTTGGTGAATGTTGAAAATGTTAATGTGGAAATTCAGCATTATAATGAATATGTAAGTTACAAATTATTTTGGAGTTTTTACTCATCTTTTAGGGTTTGATAAGGCAAAATCATGGTTCATTACAGAATATTGATAACCTCCATTTTTTGGGTTGTTATCTTAGTCCTTTCTTCAGTTTTTCACACTCTTTCTCAATTCAAATTAGACATAATCCCTAAATACCCCCTCTTATTGCAAATATACTATTAGACTAACCTTTCCCCTTTTTACTTGCTGAAAAAGACACAAAAAAATCATAAAAGACTCAACCAGCCCAAGACCGCATGGACTCACACGGTCCCAAGACCGCATGGACTCACACGGTCCAAAGACCGCATGAAGCCAATCGGTCTTGAGACCGCATGAAGTCACACGGTCCCAAGACCGCATGAAGCCAATCGGTCCCGAGACCGCATGGAGTCACACGGTCCCAAGACCGCATGAAGCCAATCGGTCCCGAGACCGCATGGATTCACACGGCCCCAAGACCGCATGAAGCCAATCGGTCCCAAGACCGCATGGATTCACACGACCCCAAGACCGCATGAAGCCAATCGGCCCCAAGACAGCATGAAGCCAATCGGTCCCGAGACCGCATGGATTCACACGGTCCCAAGACCACTTGAAGCCAATCAGTCCTGAGACCGCATGGAGTCACACGGTCCCGAGACCGCATGGAGTCACACGGTCCCAAGACCGCATGAAGCCAACTGGTCCCGAGACCGCGTGGAGTCACACGGTCACAAGACCGCATGGTCCAACCAGTCTTGAGGCCCAAACGGTCTTGAGGCCGAAACGGTCTTGAGGTCCAAACGGTCTTGAGGTCCAAACGGTCTCCAAACCGTTTGGACTTCACTTAAGGCCGATAAATAAGACCCCAAGGGTTCTCCAAGGCAGAGTTTTTTTTCAGACGTCTAGAGGTTGCCTCTATCACTCCAGAGCAAATCCAACTTCCATCCTCCACCCAGGGGCTGCCGGTCTAAGATCCACACTCCATCTTGAAGATGCTTTCTCTCTCTCCGCCAAAGAAGGTGGGAAGAGGGGACCTCGTCATCAAGCAACCTGTGAAGCTAGAAGATCGTCTCTCTCTCTCTCTTTCTCTAAGGGGTTGACTTTCCTCTCTTCTTTGTGGGGATGACGTTCTCTCTCTCTTCTTGCCTCCTTCTTTGTCCTAGCTATGAGCGAGTAGTCTTTTTCACTGGGGTGCGGGGAGTAGCCCCGCTACCCATGTTTTCATCTCATGTAATGTAATCTTTAGTTTGCAATATAGAGATATTATCTTTTTCAGTTCAACATCAAACGTTTAATGAATGCTTGTTGCTTGATCACCAACTTGTGTTATCTTTTATCTTTTAGTATGAATTGTCTACGTTTATACTACTAGATTTGAAACTCGTTTGAATGTTGGTTCTTGGTGCATGTATCCACCATGCATCTGTTTCGATATCTAGGAGTGTCTTTCAAGAAGTGGAGTAAACTCACTCCCATTGTTGTACTTTCATACTATGAAATGGAATCAGTTGACGTATGAAAGTACAACCTTGATGAGTCGAGGAACACACTTTGCGAAGGGAATGATGCAAAGTAGTTGACCATTCGTTCGGGGATGGCTGACTTTGCAACATTCCCGCACTTCTCGTAGTTAGTTCTCCGAAAGGAAACTACATCTACAAAGATACTAACTGACTAAACTCTTGTTGCAGGTTATGTTTTACTTTGCATGTCTTGATCCATGTGTAGTGGCGGTGAAAACTGATCACACCCTAGTGACTCCTAATCATTGTTTGACTTCCTTAAATTTACTTGCTTGCTTTACTTTACATGTTCTTAGTTTAAAACAACCAAACCGAACTTTTGATCTAAATACCAACTACTAAGTGATTAAGTGAAATTCTTACATTTTCCATCTTGTTGTTGCCAACAAGACCGTTGTCCTATGGATTCGACCCTTAACTATACTGTGATAAGACTTCCACGTGTCTTAGCACACGTGGGTGGAGTTTTAACCTAGTATAAGCAAGGCTAAACCTAAAGACTTACCATCTTTAGGATTTTTAGTGGTGCACACAATTCCACGCGAGTGGAAGCTCCATCAAAAATTGGCATCGTTGTTGGGGATTACGGAACATTTTAATTTCATTTAGTATCTTGCTAGTTGGTTAGGGTTTTACACTTTCCTTTAATCATTAATCCATATCTTCTTGAATTCACTATATCTTTGGTAGTATCTAAAAGGTGTATTCCTTTCTCTACTCAGGTAGAAAATGTGTATGCGATCATCGCATAACCTCAGATTCTCCCCCGATCCAGAGTACGACTCTGAGGTAGAGAGAAGTTTCCATCGCCGCATCAGACTCAATCGCCAAAGAGCCAGGCAAATGGTTGAAGATCAATGACAGGCTGCATTGGTGATGGAGAGGGTCAACGCCACCATCGCCACTCAAAGAGCACAACTCATCGCTGATACTCATGCTCAGATTCAAGTGGAGATTCGTGCGGAAGAACAGGCCCGCATTCGAGCCGAAAATGAGGCAGCAAACCAAGCTGCCCAGTTGGAACTAAGGAACAAGCAGTTAAGGGATTATGATGTCCCTAAGAATTACGAGGATAACCATTCGGTTCGACCTCCGATCATCAACATACCCAACTTCGAGATCTGGACCCAATGGATTCAGATCAAGCAAGGCATCTCATTCTCTGGAGGTTATGGAGATGACTGCATGGATCATCTGAAGAGGTTCAAGGCACTATGCCGACTGGTCCCACAGGCCGGAGTTGCCTTCGATGCAATGTTGCATCTGTTTCACTTCACTCTATCTGGGAGAGATTTGAGCTGGTATAACTCTCTTGACAGGGAGCCAATAATCACCACATGGGCTCCCCTGGAAGAAAAGTTCCTGGAGAAGTTCTTCCCCCCTTCACTAACTTATGAGATTAGGGGGCAGATAAATCACTTTTTCCCAACTTTCTGAAGAATCACTTGCGGAAGCATGGGAAAGGTTCAAAGAACTTCTGCGAAAGTGTCCTCACCACGGCATCTCCCAAAACCAATTAATAGAAACATTCTATAGGGGAGTGAGTGATGACATCAAGCAATTTCTGGATTCCTCATCTGGAGGAAATTTTATGAGAAAGAACTACGAGGATGTCTGGAAAATAGTCACACTTGGAGATGAGAATCAGTCCAACTGGGGACGATCAGCTGGCAAAGGATTCCTCAAGGTCTATAAGCCGAAGAATCAATGGAGATGAAGGCTATTGTTGAAGCCTTAAAGACCATAGCTCATAAGCAACAAGCTCTTGAATCTTCTCTTGGGGAATTTGACAAGAAGAAAAACCTTCAGGTTCAACAGGTCAAAGCAGCCACAGGAACCTGTGAAGCTTGTCATGCATCTGATCATCCAACTCTTTCATGTGGTTTGCTTTACAATGTGATGATGGATATGCATTCACCACCACAACAACATGAACCAATCACTTACCAGTCTGAAGAGAAATTGCCAGAACAAGTCAATTTTATTCATTCCATTCCTGGACAAGTTTATTATAATCCTAATCAACCACAGAACCACCTAGGATTTCAATACGGGAACCCAGCTGGGACCGCAAATCTGCAACACCAGACGCAGGGCAGATCATCCAGTAGGTTGCCACCAGGATTCCCAAGCAACTTCAATCAAAATCAGGGGAACCCCAAAAATAACTTCCCGAGATCCAACTACCCCAGGAATCCATCCACCTACTATCAGTATACTCATCCTCCTCTACATCCACAGATGCACCCTCAGTTGCAGCAAACTCAGTTAGCGCTGCCTCTGCAACAACCACAACAAGGACAACAACAGCTTCCTCAGAAAAATACTCCTTCTCAGCCAGAAGATGAGATGACTTTGATAAGGCAGATGTTGCAATCCCAACAAACTATGCTCGCTAATCAACAAGCTCAGCAAAAGGCAGTAGAAGCTCAACTAGCCCAAATTGCTGCACAACTGAAGCCTCCAGCAGGCACATTTGATGGGCAGCCTGAATCGAACCCTAAACATGGACAGAATAGGCCTGAACAGTTGAATGTTGTTACTATGAGATCTGTACGCACCCTCCATGAAACTACAAGGATCACTCTTGATGATGATAATACACATGTCTTTATGCCAAATGAGAGCCCGAAGCTAGGAACGGAGAAGTCCACAGAGAGCGTAAAGGGCAAAGAAAAAGAACAAGTGTCCACAGATCCAGAAATCTTGTAGTATAAACCAAGGATCCCATATATGGGAAGACTGCGAGAAATGAAAATGGATACCAGGTTCCAAAAATTCAAGGAGGCAATGAAGAAACTTTACATCGATATCCCACTCCTTGATGCTCTCTCTGAGGTACCAGCTTGGGCTAAATACCTCAAAACCCTGTTATCAAGGAAGTACATCACGGAGGAACAAGAAACCGTCAAACTTGCCCAAACCACCTCTGATATCATCCTCAATAAAATGCCAAAGAAGAAGAAGGACCCAGGTTCCTTCGGCATTCAATGTTGTATTGGAAATGCATCAACCAAAAAGGGATTGGCTGACCTAGGGGCCAGCATATCCATTATGCCCTATTCTATGTGCAAACGATTAGGTTTCACCGAATTGCTACCTACAACAATGACAATTCAGTTAGCTGACTCTACCATCACCGCACCTCTTGGAATCATTGAAGATATTCCAGTTAGGATAGGCAAAGATGCCTATGTCCCGTGCGACTTTGTCATCATGGATATCAAGGAAGATCTGAGATACCCGATAATTTTTGGCAGACCTTTCCTCGCGACAGCTAGGGCGCTTATTGATGTTGAAGCTGGCACCATCATTCTAAGACTCGGAAAAGAAGCAATTCAATTCCGAGTTCTTAACAGCATGAAAGGCCCCAGCATTCAAGAGGAGGCCTTTCTTTTAAATGCAATACAGCAAATGTCTCAATCAGAAATATCTGAGCCATCGGACGAGTTAGAGAATGTTCTAACTAACCTAGAAGTCGAATTCTCTGCAAATGAATTGGTTCAACAGTGTCTGCAACACTTAGAAAAGGCCGAAGAAGCACCGATGACCACCTTTGAGGAACTCAAGGCTGTCACCATTTTAGAAGCAACAGAGCCACCTAAGGCTCCTGAGATGAAGACTCTACCCATGGGACTTACACATGTCTTCTTGGACGAGGAAAAGTTATGTCCAGTTATCATCAGTTCCACCCTAACAGAAGACCAGGAAGAAAGGCTTCTGGATGAGCTTAAGAAACACAAAAAGGCCATTGGGTATAAAATAACTGACCTGACAGGCATAAATCCAACCCTATGCATGCACAGACTACCCATGGTCGAAGAATTTAAGCCATCACGCGAACATCAGAGGAAGTTGAACCCTAATCTCAAAGAAGTGGTTCGCCTTGAAGTCCTCAAATTACTGAAAGCTGGCATAATCTACCTGATCTCTGACTCCCAATGGATCAGCCCCGTCCAAGTAGTTCCTAAAAAGGGAGGCACTACTGTTGTGCTTAATGACAAAAATGAATTAATACCCACCAGGATGGTGACGGGGTGGAGGATGTGCATCGACTATAGAAAATTAAACAAATCCACACGGAAAGATCACTACCCTCTGCCCTTTCTGGATGAGGTCCTAGAACATTTATCCCATCAGAAATACTTCTGCTATCTAGATGGTTATTTTGGGTTCTACCAAATACCCATACACCCAGAAGACTAAGAGAAAACTACCTTCACCTGCCCTTTTGGAACCTATGCTTTTAGAGGAATGCCTTTCGGGTTGTGTAATGCACCCACTACTTTCCAAAGGTGTATGTCTGCCATTTTTGCAGGATTAACAGAATCCATAATGGAAGTGTTCATGGATGATTTCTCAGTTTACGGAGATTCTTTCGATAATTGTCTAATCAACCTTGGACAAGTTTTACAACGATGCGAGGAAACGAACCTTATACTGAATTGGGAAAAATTCCATTTCATGGTAACTGAAGGTGTCGTCCTCGGGCACAGAGTGAGTGACAGAGGGATCGAGGTCGATAAGGCAAAAATTGATGTTATCTCGAAGCTGTCGCCACCGAAATATATAAAAGGAGTACGGGCTTTCTTGGGTCATACGGGGTTCTACAGAAGATTTATTAAGGATTTCTCAAAAATAGCAAAACCCATGACCCAACTCCTGACTAAAGATATTGAGTTCATCTTTAACCAAGATTGCTTGCAAAGTTTCTCAACTCTCAAAAATGCTTTAATTTCTGCACCTATTATGAGAGCCCCAGATTGGTCGCTACCATTTGAAATCATGTGTGACGCAAGTGATTACGCCATAGGAGCTGTTTTAGGATAGCGGATCGACAAGAAACCTTACGTAATCTACTACACATCTAAAACGCTAGATGAAGCACATAAGAACTACACTACTACAGAGAAGGAGTTCCTGGTTGTCATCTATGCGTTTGAGAAATTTCATTCCTATTTGATTAGATCCAAGGTCATCGTCTACACTGACCACTCCTCCATTCGATACCTAATTCAGAAGCAAGATGCCAAACCTAGACTTATCCGATGGGTGTTGATGTTTCAGGAATTCGATTTGGAAAACAAAAATAAAAGCGGAGTGGAAAACGTCGTAGCCGACCATCTCAGTCATATTGAAGCATAAGACAAAGATAAAATCCCTATCCGAGACTCTCTTCCAGACGACCAACTAATGAAGGTTACCCATGGATTCCCTTGGTATGCGGACATTGTCAATCATCTAGCTACATGAATCATTCACCCCTCCGCTTCCTACCACGACAAAAGGAAATTTCTCCACGATATAAATCAATATTATTGGGATGAACCTTATCTGTTTCACCTATGTGCTGATGGACTTTTCCGTCGCTGCTTGCCAGAAGAAGAGATTACCCCCATCCTAGAGCATTTCCATTCAAGACCCACGGGGGGGCACATGTGTGCAAAGAAAACCGCTATAAAAGTTTTGCAATCAGGCTTCTTCTGGCCAACCATAGCAAAGGACTCTTATGATTTTGTGAAATCTTGCAACAAATTTCAATTTTCTGGTAGCATATCCAAAAGGATTGAAATGCCCCTCACAATGTGGTAGGAAATTGAAAATTTCGATGTATGGGGGGTAGACTATATGGGCCCCTTTCCTTCTTCCTATGGTTTCTCCTACATCCTGGTTGCAGTGGACTATGTCTCAAAATGGGTCGAAGCTATACCCACCATTTCCAGCGATTCCAAACCAGTTATTAAATTGTTTAAAGATATCATCTTCCCCAGATTTGGAGTCCCCAGAACTGTCATATCAGACGGCGGGACCCATTTTCTGGAATGAAGTTTTGAAGCCCTGTTGAAAAAATATGGAGTCAACCACAAATTAGCCACGCCTTACCATCCACAGACCAGTGGTCAGGTCGAGGTATCAAATAGACAACTAAAGGCGATCCTAGAAAAAACAGTCAATAGAAACCGCACTGACTGGTCCACCAAGCTTCCCGATACCCTTTGGGCTTATCGAACAACCTATAAAACACCAATCGGGACAACCCCGTTCTGTTTGGTATACGGGAAGTCATGTCATCTTCCAGTAGAACTAGAACACAAAGCTTGGTGGGGCATTACACAACTAAATCTCGATCTTAAAAGTGTCGGAGAAAACAGACAACTCCAGTTACAGGAGCTAGAGGAGCTCTGAATGACCGCTTATCAAAGTGACAGGATTTATAAGGAGAAAACTAAAATGTGGCACGACGGTCATATTAAGAGGAAAGACATCGCCATCGGCGACAAAGTCCTCCTTTTCAACTCCAAGCTCAAGTTGTTCCCTGGAAAACTCCGAACAAAATGGTCCGCGCCCTTCACCATAAAGCATATATACCCAACTGGAGCTGTCATAATTATCGACAATAACGGAGGAGAAAGGACGGTCAACGGCCATCGCTTGAAAAAATACTATACTCCAGCAGATAAAATGCCAAGACAGACCATCAAAATCAGAGACGCCACACCATCAGCATAACAACATCAAAGATTCATCGAGCCAGCGACGTAAAACCCAGGCGCTGCTTGGGAGGCAACCCAAGATTTCAACATTTTCTTTTATTTTCCATTCTTTTAATTACCTTAGGTTTAAAACAAACATAAAAATATAAAAATCCATTCGACCTTAACCCTCCCAAATGGTCTTGAAACCGTTTGGAGCCAAACAGTCTTGAAACCGTTTGGAGCCAAACGGTCCTCAAACCGTTTGGAGCCAAACAGTCTTGAAATCGTTTGGAGTCAAACGGTCTTGAAACTGTTTGAAGTCCAAACGGTCGCTAAACCATTTGACCTCGGGTTTATGTCAGGTCAACCCCCGTTTCCTATAAATATAAACCCTACCCCCTCGTTCTTCTCTCTTTGACTCTCGAGCTTCCTCATACTCTTGCACAAGCGCTGTTCCATCTCTTCCGTCGTCTTCCTCCCACACGGCTCAGACTCCCTCCGCCTCCGTTGACTTAATCCCATGTTTCTTCACAACAACCTCACCATCCTACGCCCTCTGCTTCACCGTCGTCATCTCCACCATCTGCCACAAGGTAGTCCCGCCATCGCCGGCACCTACATGTGCCACTGTGGCAACCTTTTCGACCTTTCCGCCTCTGCAACCGTCTTTTCCTCCGCCGCCATCATCTTCACCTTTGCCGCCGTCTATGGCACCGTCGTGATCCCCTTTTCCATCGCCTTTATCGCAGCCATCCTTGTTTTCGCCGCCGGCTCCGCCTCCCTTTCGTCGGCCGTTCCCCGATGTTTCACCTTCCAAATGGTCTTCAAACCGTTTGGAACCGCACGGTCTTGAAACCGTTTGGGACCAAACAGTCTTCAAACCGTTTGAGACCAAACGGTCTGTAAATCGTTTGGCCTTCCACGGTCGCTTAAAGTTTTTTTAAAATATAAAATCACATAAATTCAAATAAAATCCAATTTTATTCCTAAGCATGTTGTTCTTACTTATGATTTTCCACTTTTCAGAAATGGCATCACCAGCTAAGCATGCCACAGGATCTGAAGAAGCTCCTTTCTGGACAAAGGAGCAAATGATGGAAGACCGGGCCAAACTCCAGAAGATCATACACAACTACAACAAGACTGGACAGGCCCCACCAAAGGTCAAAATCATAGATGTCTTGTGTGATATTGACCGCCTCAACATATGTCTATCTGAGGCACCTGAAGAAGAAATAGAAATATCCTCTAGTGATGAAGGCTCTGAATATGAGCCAAACCCTGAGGACGAGTCCCCACCTGAAAAATCAAAGAGGAAACGAAAGGTCCAGGAAACCACAACTGGACAACCCTCCAAGAAACGAGCAAGAAAGTAGGTCTGGCCTGTCACTGCAAGGGAGCAAACCCTGGCAGGAAACACTCCACCAATCACCACCTCCGCTTCCGCCCCAGCAACCATCACTATTCCCTCTTTCCTTCCTGTCACCACCACAGCACCACCACCAGAAAACCTCTACATACACACCGCTCTCTCCACTGACAAAATCCTAAAACCCACAAAGTACGTCTTCTCCAGCATACTGCTTAAGATGGGGATCCATGACCTAATTTTCAACATGCTAGACAAAGCCAACCTTGAAAGGCTGTGTTTGGCACCTGAGATCTCATATTCCGAACCCACAATTGAATTCTTCACCTTTCTTAACAAAGAGCCCGTCGAAATCATGGATAGATCACAGGATGGAGGTGACTGTAGGCTGGTCACCAATCTCTTCGGCAACAAGGTTGTCATAATAGAAAATATGTTGAATGAAATCTTTATTGACAACCAGGTGTAGCTAAAGAAGGCCAAGGCTATGGGAACTGAGAATCCTAATTTCAACAGGCACAACTTTTGGAAATCTCTGACAAGGCTCCCCACCTATGATGCAAAAACATGCAAGGCATCCAACATACAATCTGGACTAGTGCGCACTTTACACAAAATCCTCACAGGCGCACTCTTCCCCAGGACAGAAGGAGGGAATGTTACAATTTCGGATCTCTTTGTTCTCTGGTCCATTCTACACGGGATGCCAGTCAACATTGGACGTCATATGATCCAGAAACTATCAGCTTATGCCCTGGGGAAGGAAATTTGCATGGGAGGTCATGTCACATCCATCATCAAATACCTCAAGATGGACAGACCTCTACCTAGATGCACACAAATAAAGGGCGACATCCTCACTAACGAACAAACCTTGAAGAACTCCTTCATTATCAAGGAGAAGGATGTGAAACTACATTACGTCTTCTGCCCAACAGTCAAATCATCCAGAACCCTGCTACCGCTCCCGGAGCTCGCAGATTATGACAAGTAAAAGCTCCTCTTCACTGAAGAGTAGCTTACCACACTCATAGCTAGGGTCAAAGCACCAGCAAAGAAAATAAAGGCGGGGCAGACAGAACTTAGCATCAGCTCCCCGACAGCTAGGAAAACAAAAATTCTTGTGAAACGACCATCCACAAGACTTTCACAGAATCAATAGCTGTCGGGGACACCAACTTCCAAACCACATCTAGAAGACAACCCCCTTCCCGAAGATCACTTCACCACCTCATCTTTAGACTCCTTCATTATGAGTCTAAATGCTGAGCTAACCGCCACCACCTCACCACCCTCCACCTTTGTAACATCCACCACCCTTCCTTTTTTCCCCACATCCTCTTCTTCACCCCTTTTCCCTTCGGGCTCTCCCTTCTCCACTCCTACACCCGACTTTACCACTTTCTGCTCCACCTCCACAGTCTCTCCCCCACCACTTTCACCAGAGATACCACCACCTTTCCCATCCACCACCACCCCGACACTGCTGGTGACCCCATCCATAGTCACCACGCAGTTCGCGACACCATCAGTGTCTCTTCCACAAGACACTACCACCCTCCCACACCGACCCTAGCCACCCCACCCTTCCACTTTTGGGGTCCCCTTTTCCAATATCGGTGAGGAATTCGGACGTCAATTCGACATCATCCGAACCCTCCTCACCGATCCTTCTAACATTTTGCATTCTATTTTTCTTGTGTGCAGGGATTATCTAAATAGGTTGCCATGATCGACGAACAGAACCGTGCCTTGCCAAGCATCCTTCACAGTTTTCAGCACCGACAAGATGATGTGGCTAAGCAAGTTGATCACATCAACAGCCACTACAACAACTTGCCCGAGCTGGTCCTTAGAGCGAAGCGCCAGCAAGAAGCAATGGCTAAGCAAGTCGATGAGATCTCTACGCAGACTCAACCTCTTCCCGAGACTCTCCACGAGCTCAAGCAGCAACATACAACTCTTAGCACGTGCCTGGACAACATCAACAGCACCCTCACACACCTAAACAATCGCCAAAAGGAGTCAACAAACAATGACATTCAACAACTACACGCTCAAGTAACATATCTTACACCATGACTCCTCTCTGCCGAAGGCCGATACAACGATCTCAAAGAAACACACGACACACTGCTCGAAACACACGAGCATGTGCAAGTGGCGTTCGATGAGTTACAAGCCATCCATCGGCGGTGCAATAAGAAAGCAAACACGAAGCTCGCAGCCAAAGCAGCAACTACCAAAGACAGTGATAATGACGACGAAGAAGACTCCGACTCCTTTGCCAATTCTAATAACGACACCACCTCCTTAGGTTCCAAACCTGATGATGGCGAGGACCCAGGACAAGCAGCAGAACCTTCTCAGAAAGGTTACGACAAAGGTCACCAAGAAGGTGGACATCATCCCAAGTCCCCCAACAACAAAAATATAAACATTTCATATGGGGACCAATTCCTTGATTATTCTGCTTTGGGATCCATTGGGGAGTCTACTATAGATGTCGCTTTCGCTGAGTTCCACGAATGTATATTAGGAACCAGCGCATGCCCACCAGCAACAACTGCTCAACCCTTCTCCGCACTTGACAAATCAGTGTTTTCCCCCAAGACCAGGACGAGTTAGAACGAGTGAGTTTAGATATAGATGAAGAACTCGATTCTTCTTCCGACTCGGATGACGATCTGCAAAGCTATGCAGCTGTCTTAGAACAATCTTCTTCCCCCGCCACCACCTCTACCGCATAAGATGCATGATTTAGATATGGCGGCCATCTCCACACTAGATGCTCAGGACATTTTTATACTGAACACTATTGTCGACGATGCAAAAGTGGGGGAAGACATTATCTACCATAACACAAAGACTAAGCGCAAGTTGACACAAGAAGATTTCCGCAACATCCTGCGACCACGGTCCACGATGCCAATGGAAATCTTCCGTGTCCTACTCGCCAACTGTATAGAAGTGTACAGAAGCCCTAAGAGACAGCAGCTAGTTTTTAATGCCTCACCTGCTCTATCTATCAGCCTTTTATACAAAGATATACGAACAAAGTCAATAGAGCGGTTGCGTGCTGGTTTAGCACGGAGGGCACGATACCTTACCGTGCCATTTCAAGTTTCCAATCACTGGTTGTTTATGATTGTGGACACTAAGGCTCGGGACGCCAAGGTGTACAATTTTTGCGCCACTGAGCTACCAGCTGGAACAATAAATTTCATTGGAGAAGAAGTCGGGGAGGCAAGATGTATACCTTTCCGACTTCTCAAACTTATTTGGGCCGCACGCCCGTCCCTACGTCAAAACTGGAGCCAACCATGGTTCCAAATAATAGACCTGCAAGTCCAAACAACTGAGGGATCTGGGGATTGTGCTTTTTGCACTATCCGTCACATTCAAGTGCTAAACCAAGAAATCCCCTTTACGGAGCTGATCGCCGAAGATTTTCACTCCCTGTGAGGGCGTTACGCCATGGAGCTCATTTGTGATAGAAGGTTCTTCAAGGACCCGACAATGGCACCTGATGACGTCCCCCATTACCTTTTTTCAGCAATCCAATGTCCGCAGAGGCGACCTTTCAGACAAACTTTGAAAGAGTTGGAGAAAACCAAGAAGCCATCCATAACACCCGAGCCAAGAAAAGGAACCATCGATCTTTTGTCAGGGGAAACCATTAAGAGATCGCCATCACAAATGGTGCCCCTATCTGCCATAGAACCAACTTTCCCAGACTTCGACCTCAGTGCTTGCAACAGTCTCTCCGACATTGAACTACGTCTCATCATGACGAGGCTTTCTACCGACAAGGATGAACTCGTGTTCATGTCCGGTGACATTCTAATCATGGAAGACACTCTCTGAGAGACTTTACAGTTCAAAGGCTCTCTTTCCGTAAGTTTAATGGCCGCCTATCAATTTCTCCTCGGCCAAAATCACCCTACAACATATATGGCATCCCCGTACATGAAGGATGATCTTTTAAAGCTAAAAAACTTCGGAACAACTGAAGCACTACTCTCCTTCCTGCAACACACAACACCGAAGTTTCTCATGCTACCCTTCCTTTATCATGAGAACTGGCTGCTGCTGGCAACAAACCTACCCGATGGAACAACCACCATCTATAACAGTTCCGACAGCCAGTTCAATCCCCGGTAGAAGAATTATGTAGTGACACCAAAGACGCCCACGGAAGTAGTGGCGAAGGAATGCGCAGACAAATTAATCATTTTTTTAAGTCAGCACACAAGGGCTTACGGCAAAGAACATTTTCATCGCTCTTCCTTCAACCACAAATGCCCCCAACAAATTCAGAAATCAAATGAATGCAGCTTCCACATCCTCTACTGGATGTACACCATCATGGTCCTTCAAAGATCAGTAGAGGATATGACCGACGTGGATTACCACACCTTACGTGGAGAGTTTGCAGCTAATCTACTCAAAACACCAGGGGCAACCTTGGGATTAACATAGTCTACCGCCCTTGTCCTCGTACTCCTCGGCCTATCACTTTGACACTCTGAGGACAGAGTGAGTGATAAGTTGGGGGGTACATTAGACAAGGGCGAGGTATCACTTCTATATCCCTCTTTTTCCATCTTTTCCTTCATTTTTGTACAAATTTTCTTAGTTTCCTTTACACATTTAGCTTCCATTCTAAATAATTCATCTGACAATAAATCTTTGGAATAAAGTCACCCTCAGTTAACTTCAGAATCATGTTAGTCCTCAAAAGTAAATAGCACTTAGACATATAATGGCGACTTAATAATATCTACCCACCAGTGATTTTCATGCTTTTGTTTCACTTCTACATCTGACTCTCCACATGTCAATATCAAGGCAATAAGCCAAGCTCTCAAGGATGAGAGGGGCATCAGGCGACTTCCAAATCAATAAGTCTTGCAAGTGGACCACAAAAAGCAACCAAATAAGTGCATGTTGAAAAACTCTAAGAACAGTTTTCCTCTCTTCAAATAAAATAGGCTTGGCCGCCCAAAAAAATTTCCCGAAAAACCCCAAAACCTAAGCCTGTGAGTCTACGAATAAAAGCCAGAGAGTTGAATAAAATTATGAGAGTTGTGCCATAAATAAGGATCTATATAAAGAACTGATGAAGGTCTCACCTGGCCGGTACATTTAGCTTCCCTCACGAAGGCAGATGTGTCATGCCCAGTAGTGAAACCCTAAGGTATCTGAATATATGAAAGGCTTATAAAGGATTCACCCGGCCGGTACATTGAGCTGCCCTCACAAAGGCAGATGTGTCGTGCCCGGTAGTGAAATTCTAAAAGCATAGAAAACCCCTCCCCCACTTGAGGGGGAGTTACACTTCAAGCCTTTATCCAACCCTCATACCCACTCTAGCTCCCAGTAGGTTCTTCAGAGAGGTATAAAGCTGATTAGAGTCAACAACATGCACAGAATAAAAAGTGGTCCCGATGCTAGCTACGAGATACAGAAGGAACCTGAGATCCAAGCAACTCTCAAAACCTGAAAGAGTCAAGGCAAGCAATAAGACCCGATATGACCTTGGGAGAACTCAAGTTGAGAATTGAAGCAAGAATATGGAAATCTTAACTAAATAAAATCGCCTCACCATTACATGCCTCAGCTCTATCTAACTTGAGGACAAGCTAGACTCTAAGTTAGGGGGGTTATAACCTCCATTTTTTGGGTTGTTATCTTAGTCTTTTCTTCAGTTTTCCACACTCTTTCTCAATTAAAATTAGACATAATCCCTAAATACCCCCTCTTATTGCAAATATACTATTATACTAACTTTTTCCCTTTTTACTTGCAGAAAAAGACACAAAAAAAATCATAAAAGACTCAACCAGCCCAAGACCGCATGGACTCACACGGTCCCAAGACCGCATGAAGCCAATCGGTCCCGAGACCACATGAAGTCACACGGTCCCAAGACCGCATGAAGCCAATCGATCTCGAGACCGCATGGAGTCACACGGTCCCAAGACTGCATGAAGCCAATCGGTCCCGAGATTGCATGGATTCACACGGTCCCAAGACAGCATGAAGCCAATCGGTCCCAAGACCGCATGGATTCACACGGCCCCAAGACCGCATGAAGCCAATCGGCCCCAAGACCGCATGAATCCAATCGGTCCCGAGACCGCATGGATTCACACGGTCCCAAGACCGCTTGAAGCCAATCGGTCCCAAGACTGCATGGAGTCACACGGTCCCGAGACCGCATGGAGTCACACGGTCCCAAGACCGCATGAAGCCAACCGGTCCCGAGATTGCGTGGAGTCACACGGTCCCAAGACCGCATGGTCCAAACGGTCTTGAGGTCCAAACGGTCTTGAGGTCCAAACAGTCTCCAAACCGTTTGGACTTCACTTAAGGCCTATAAATAAGACCCCAAGGGTTCTCCAAGGCAGAGTTTTATTTAGACGTCTAGAGGCTGCCTCTATCACTCCAGAGCAAATCCAACTTCCATCCTTCGCCCAGGGGCTGCCGGTCTGAGATCCACACTCCATCTTGAAGTTGCTTTCTCTCTCTCCACCAAAGAAGGTGGGAAGAGGGGACCTCGTCATCATGCAACCTATGAAGCTAGAAGATCGTCTCTCTCTCTCTCTCTTTCTCCAAGGGGTTGACTTTCCTCTCTTCTTTGTAGGGATGACGTTCTCTCTCTCTCTCTTCTTGCCTCCTTATTTGTCCTAGCTATGAGCGAGTAGTCTTTTTCACTGGGGTGCGGGGAGTAGCCCCGCTACCCATGTTTTCATCTCATGTAATGTAATCTTTAGTTTGCAATATAGAGATATTATCTTTTTCAGTTCAACATCAAACGTTTAATGAATGCTTGTTGCTTGATCACCAACTTGTGTTATCTTTTATCTTTTAGTATGAATTGTCTACGTTTATACTACTAGATTCGAAACTCGTTTGAATGTTGGTTCTTGTTGCATGTATCCACCATGCATCTGTTTCGGTATCTAGGAGTGTCTTTCAAGAAGTGGAGTAAACTCACTCCCATTGTTGTACTTTCATACTATGAAATGGAATCAGTTTACGTATGAAAGTACAACCTTGATGAGTCGAGGAACACACTTTGCGAAGGGAATGATGCAAAGTAGTTGACCATTCGTTCGGGGATGGCTAACTTTGCAACATTCCCGCACTTCTCGTAGTTAGTTCTCTGAAAGGAAACTAAGTCTACAAAGATACTAACTCACTAAACTCTTGTTGTAGGTTATGTTTTACTTTGCATGTCTTGATCCATGTGTAGTGGCGGTGAAAACCGATCACACCCTAGTGACTCCTAATCATTGTTTGACTTCCTTAAATTTACTTGCTTGCTTTACTTTACATGTTCTTAGTTTAAAACAACCAAACCGAACTTTTGATCTAAATACCAACTACTAAGTGATTAAGTGAAATCCCTATATTTTCCATCTTGTTGTTGACAAGAAGACCGTTGTCCTGTGGATTCGACCCTTAACTATACTGCGATAAGACTTCCACGTGTCTTAGCACACGTCGGTGGAGTTTTAATCTAGTATAAGCAAGGCTAAACCTAAAGACTTACCATCTTTAGGATTTTTAGTGGTGCACGCAATTCCACGTGAGTGGAAGCTCCATCAAATATGGAGGTGACTAGAAAAATAAATAGAAGCAATGCATCATACATAGAGGAACTACAAAGATATAAAGCATGTTATATTGATTTTCATGTAGGAGACATATTGTTTATGAAAAATATCTACTCAAAAAGGTGTCATATGGTTTTTAATATGGTTAAGTTAGTTCTACTTCCTTGGGTAGAGATCTTATGGTTTAGAGGGTTCAAAAGGTAGCATACCAACTTAAGCTACAACCTGAGTTATCGAATATACATGATTTCTTCCATCGATCTTTGTTGAGGAAGTGTGATCCTGATATTGAAACATCTTTCTAGATGTCAAATATACAATTGATTGATGATCACATATGAAGAAGGACATGTACCAATTTTATACCAGAGTATTGGGAATTTGAGGTACTAAGAGATACCAACAAGGAAGAACTCTAGTGGTGACATGAAGTTAAGGAAGAGATGTAGGAGTTAGAGGCTGAGTTGCAACACTACCACTATGTGATACACTAAGAGGAAGCAAGATTTCCCATTACTAGAATGCCTCGTGATTCTAGTTTAATTTGTTTTTTGGGTTATTACATCCATTACATATTAAGTTTATTTCACCTTCTTTTTCTATTTATATATGTTATTACTTATGTTGGGGAAATTAGATTGCATATAAGATGGTAAAACCTTAATTAGATGTGAATAGGGGGGTCATGTTTAGTTTACATTTAATAAATACAAATGGTCAAACATGAATGAACTTATATTCACAATCAACATATTTTCATACTTTTCGGTAATGATACTTTTGTATTCTTAGCACCAAAATCTTGTGGACCTTCTCACAAGGATCTAAGAAGTTATGCATGATAATGTTATTTCCCCATGTCTGTGGATGCGGTGTTTTAAAAGATTGATTTTGTCATTGAAAGGAAACTGCATGTGTAACTTGTTACCCGTCTGTCTTCCATTTCATTGTAGTTGATTTCAAACTTTTTTTTAGACTCTAATACGGGAAAAATGGGATCGACAAGGTAATATACTCCTTTTATTTCCCTTTATAAAATTAGGTATGCAGAAGAAATATTGTAGGTTTATATATCTAACTTCACCGAATCTAGCGTACGTTTGCTTGAGGCAACATATATGGGCCACACTACCTCGGAGTGCACTGATTACATATTTTTTAGCAAATTGATTATGTTAGATTGTATAGCCACACCAATGATGTTGCCAAAACGTAACCTACCAACCCAGCCGCCTAATAGAGAATCATTGTTCTTTGTGATTTAGTGGTTGTTATTATAGTGGCTTCTATCTGCATTAGTTGCTTTCTTACTTTCACAAGTAATGTTAATTTAACATGAAGAGAGTTGGCCATGGCCTGCTATAGGTGAAACCATGAACTTATATCACTACTAAAAAATAGAGTATAGGTGACAGTGATGTAAAAGGTTACACATTTTAGGTGACATACTTGTGCATCACTTATAATCTGTATAGACCTATGTGAAATAGATAACGTACATTTTAGCATTGTGAAAAGGTTACATACTTTAGGTGGCATACATGTAAATCATCTATAATCTGTATAATCCTATGTAATATAGATGACATACATTTTATTAGACATGAAAGAGTTACACCGAATAGGTGACATGCATTTGAATAACCTATGTACTAATGGGGTTTTCCATATTTGTGACATGTATATGAGTCACATGTGATCTATAAAAGGGTATATATTTAGGTGACACATGCATGTCACCAAACTTTTAGGTGACACATATACTTGTTACCTAAACTTTTGGTGATATACATGTCAGTCATCCAATATCTCCCAACCAATAATAAGCATCAACAAGCTTCATGGAGATATACCAATACATTTATTGACAATTCATAAAGGAAGATATGTGAGAGAAATTGTTGCTGAGAGTCTTTCTATGTAATTCAGAGTCTCATTCATAGAGGGATATTGGCATAAATATCTTCCCCCAAACATATATATGTCTCTTTTGTGAACATTCTAAGGCTAATGGGCATGTGTCTTGTGAGGAAAATTGCTCCTTGATAGTGGCTTGTGTAGACCACCCACCCCAAACAACAATTGTTGTAAAAGAGTGGTGGTTGTCAAAAGCACTCGAACGACCTTACTCCCACCGTCCTCAAACTCATACACATCTCTTTTATGAATAGTTAAGAGGACAATACATATATACATGTCTCAAATCTAATCATTTTTAAGGACTTGCTATGAGAGGACACTATCATATTATGGTCCCTAGATCCACCCAGAAGCATTTTCACAGACTTTTTTACCGACACACATTGTCATGATATGGACCATGACTCCTCAGTTATACATTTTGGGAGATCTCCATGAGCAGACATTCTCATGATATGGGCCCAATCTCCTTACAAATGCATTTTTAGGAACTTGTTGTGAGAGGACACTATCAAGATATGGGTCACAAGTCCTTAAACTTGCATTTCAAGGAACTTATCGTTAGTGAACATTGTCATGGTATGGTTCATGGATCCTCCCATATGCATTTTCATGGAGTTATATCAATACATTTATTTGACAACTTGTGAAGGATTTGTGGGAGAAAATGTTATTGAGAGTCATTCTAAGTGATTCATAAAGGGATATTGGCATGAAAATAGTCACCAAACTCATACATGTCTCTTTGGTGATCATTCTAAGGACAACAAGTCTTTGTCTTATGAGGTAAATTTCTCCTTGGAATCATCTTACATAAACCTCCCACCCCCAGCAAAGATTCCTGCAAATGGGAGGTAGATGCCATAAGCACCCAATCAACCAAGCTTCAATTGGCCCTAAACTCATAGATGTCTATTCATGAATGGTTAGAGGACAATACATATATACACATCTCAAGGACTTTTTTGTAAGAAGACGATGTCATAACATAGGCCCTAGCCCCTCCTTGAAGCATTTTAATGGACTTATGTGAGAGGACATTGTCGTGTTATGGGCCGTAGATCCTCGCACATGCATTTTGGGGGACTTTCCTAAGAGGATTATCATGATATGGGCTTGGATACTCACAAATGTAGTTTCAATGACTTGTTGTGAGATACCACTATCATGATATGGGCCCAAAATCCTCAAAAATGCATGTCAAGGGACTTGTTGTGATATGTACTGTCATGATATGGGCCCAAGATCCTCACAAATGCATTTCAAATGACTTTTTGGGAGATGATATTGTCATGATATGGGCCATGGCTCCTCCTAAATGCATTTATGTACATTATCAATATATGCGCCCTGACACCTCCTTAATGTATTTGAAGGGACGTGTTGTGAAAGGACATTATAATGATATGGGTCGTGGCACCTCCAAAATGTATTTTTAGGGACGCGATGTGAGATAACAATTGTCATGATATGGGCCCTGACACCTTCCAAATGCATTTTCATGGACTTGTTGTAAGAGGATGTTCTCATGATATGAGACCTGACACCTCTCAAATGCATTTTTAAGTACTTACTGTGAGATGACATTGTCGTGTATGTGCCATGGAACCTCCCAAATGTATTTTCAAGTACTTGGCATGAGAGGTGATTGTCATGATATGGGCCCAAACTTCACCCAAATGCATTTTATGGGCTTATTATGAGAAGAAATTGGCAATATATGGGTCATGTCTCCTCCTTAATGCATTTGAAAGGACATGTTGTGAAAGGACACTATCATCATATGGGTCGTGGCACATCCCAAATGCATTTTTAGGGGCTTGTTGTGAGATAACATTTGTCATGATATGGGCCCTGACACCTCCCAAATACATTTTGATGGACTTGTTATGAGAGGACGTTGTCATTATATGGGTCATGACACCTCCCAAATGCATTTTCATAGACTTTTTGTGAGAGGATGTTGTCGCGATATGGGACTTAACACCTCCCAAATGCATTTATAAGGACAAATTATGAGATGACATTGTAATTACATGCTCCATGGCACCTACCAAATGTATTTTCAAGGACTTGGCGTGAGAGGATGTTGTCATTCTTTTTGGTATGTATGCCATGTGAGCTAGTCATGTGATGATTGGATTGGGATACATTAAAATTGATTTGATAAATATCAAAGGCAAGCTTCCAATTCATTCTAGTTCAATAAGTTATGAGATAATGATAGAACAGTTTGAATGTCTAGAGAATGACAGTACTCAATTACATATGCCTTCAAGTATGTGACTTGAACGATGAGATCATACAGATGCTAAGCGTTTGTACATTCTTTTTATGTCCCTAGTCGGATGTCATTGTGGAAGGTTGATAGACAATAATGACACAACAAGACTAGAGAGTGTGTTGGTTGGTGACAGAATCTCATTAGTCATGATATGTGATATCAAACCAAGCACATAGATACATGTTAGAGAATAGTGTATCAGATAGACCCACTATGAGAGTGACACATGGAACCATGACATGGTAGTCACCGTCAGCTCTCACAATGATGGTGGTGATTGTGATTCTTATACCTAAAATCACTGCACTCATCACATGTCATTGGGTACACTTTGACATCATCAAATGTAGTCTTGAAATATGGATTGTTATAAAGGTGATGATTGGGTGACTTTGACACATGGGGTTTTGACTACGAGTGATAGATACGGGATTTGTCCCTCCTAAGGGAGTATGATGTCTATGGCCACTTGATAAGTGAGACCAAGAAAATGCATGCATTCTCGTGTGAGTCAATATGTGATATTGATGGCACACATATCTCAGACAGTCTACTTTCGATCAAGAAAGTGAATGAACGTTGAAAGGATGACAGCTCCATGCCTTCGTTCATTCGGGATATCAGCGACAAAGGAATTATATATTCACTATAACACCATTGATTGATTATAGGATTGAAAGTTTTTCTCCAACTTTCCTTTTCACTTGGGTAGCACTGATGTGTGACTAGGCACTGCTCTTTGCATGTGATGTCATAAGCTGTTATGGTCATTCACTGCCAATGTGAAATGGGACCTATAGGGTCGCACACAAAGGATTTAACCTGGAAGAGGATTTTATCCATGAATGATGTTTTATTGATTACTAAAGGTGTTTAGGACTCAATCAAACATTCAATCAATTGGCTTGACTCAGAATCACAAAGTTCAAGTGTTGAACTAAGTGATTCGAGTGTCAGACTGATTGAGAACTGAATTGATGATTTTCTACACAACCTAGATCACCAGACGACCAGTTCACTGGGTGAACCGATCGACTCATGGTCAGTGAGATGACCGATTCACCTTGGTGAATTCATCGGTTCAACTGGACAAAACGAGTAGGTTGGGAAAGTCCCAATTGGTGAGAAAATATTTTTTCTTGACTTGTACAATTTGATTGGGATAAGAATTAATCTTTGGATTAGTTGGAAATGAAAAGAGGAAAGTCAATTGGAGTCGATTCGGGACTGTGAACCGACCGGTTCAAGTGTTGAACCGATCGGCTCAACTCCCAACCGATCAGCTCATGTTCCATATGACCAGTTCGTGTGCCGCAGTGTAATCAATTTGTGAAAATTTTGTACCCTTCTACTCCCGCATAGATTGGGAACCCTGACCCAACCCTCTACTATAAATAGAGGGGTATTGGGGGCTTCTAAAAAAAACTCTCTGAGAATGTCAGTTGCTCTGTTGTCTTCTCTAGTTCTGGTAACTGAGAGAGCCCAAGCAAGTGCTACCCAATTAGGGAGGCACGGTTGTGTTGGTATGTATGCCCTGAGAGCCAATCATGGGATGATTAGTGGGAAACATTAAGATTGATTTCATAAATAGAAAGGTAAACTTCCAATTCTTTCTAGTTCAGTCATATGAGATAATGATAGAACAGATTGAATGTCTAGAGAATGACAGTACTCAATGACATATGATTTCAGGTTTAGGACCTGAACGATGAGATCATACAGATGCTAAGAGTTTGTACATTCTTATTATGTCCCTAGTCGGATGTCATTGTGGAAGGTAGATAGACAACAATGATGCACAAGACTAGATTGTGATGTTGGTTGATGATGGAATCTCATTAGTCATGATATGGAGATATCAAACTAAACACATAGGTACTTGTTAGAGAATAAGTGTACCAGAAAGACCCACCATGAGTTTGACACATGGAACCATGACATGGTAGTCACAGTCAGTTCCCACAGTGATGGTGGTGAGTGTGATTCTTTGACCTGAAATCACTATACTCAACACATGTCGTTGGGTACACTTTGACATCATCAAATGCAGTCCTGAAACATGGGTTGTTATAAAGGTGATGATTGGGTGACTTTGACACATGGGGCTTTTTAGGGGTGAGTGATAGATATGGGATTTGTCCCTCCTGAGAGAGTTTGATATCCATGGCCACATGATGAGTAGGATTGAGATAGGCATGTGCACGCATGTGTGAATCAGTATGTGATATTGATGTCACACATATCTCCTCCAATCTACTCTGAGATCAAGAAAGTGAATGAACGTTGACAGGATGACTTTTCCATGCCTTGAGTTCATTCGGGATATCAGTGACAAAGGAATTACACATTCTTTGTAAGACCATTTACGGATTGTAGGATTGAAATTTGTTCTCCAACTTTCCTTTTCACTTGGGTAGCACTGATGTGCGACTAGGCACCACTCTTTCCTTGTGAAATCATAAGTGTTATGAACTTTCACTGCCAACGTGAAATGGGGCTGCAGGGTCACAAACATAGGATTTAACATGGAAGAGGAGTTTATCCACAAACAATGTTTAGATTGATTACTAAAGGAGTTTAGTAGTTCAATTAAACACTCAATCAATTGATAGCTCAATATCATAGTGTTCAAGGTGTTGGACTAATTGATTAGAGTATCGAATTGATTGAAACTGCAATTGACTGATTTTGCACAATCTGCACTTCCAACCGATCGACTCATGTGATGAACTGATCGGCTCAGGTTGGTGAACTGATCGGCTCAGGTTGGTGAACCGATCGGCTCAAGTGGTGAGTTGATCGGCTCATTTGTCAATGAAATGATCGGCTCAATTTTTGAACTAGTCGATTCGTGTGACCAATCGAGATCATTTGGAAAGTCAGAAGACTCTTTTTGCAAAAACATATTTGTTTCACTTGTACAAATTTGATTTGGAGAAGGACTAATATTTGATTAATTGGAAACAAACATGGAAAGTCAATTCGAGTTGGACCAGGACCATAAACCGATCGGCTCATGCTTGAACCGATCGGCTCAACTGTCCCAACTGATCAGTTCAGGTGTGAACTGATCGGCTCAGGTCCCCAACTGATCAGTTCATGCTTGAAACGATCAGTTCAGCTGGCGCAGTTGGTTGTTTTTGTGGAAGATCTCGAACCCTTCTACTCCTTCTTTAATCCCACATTGCCCGGGGTAGAGAACCCTGTCCCATGACCCTCCTATATATATAGGGGTATTGGGGGCTTCTCAATGCACAACTCAGAACACTAGTTGCTCTGTAAAGTTTCCGTTCTCTCTGGTTGTGGTAACCGAGAGAGCCCAAGCAAGTGCTACCTGATAAGGGAGGCACAACAAGGGAAAGACAACTTCATAAAGGCAATTGGTTGCAGGAGAGCGTGTCGGTGACTAGTACGCCCACATGAGGGTACGACTCCTTCCGATTCCTTGTGGGATAAGGAGATCGGAGTTTCAGGTGGTCCGTGTGGACTACTTCAGAGGTGGGAGACTTCTGCCGCTCAGAGGACAGTTGTCAATCCCGACACTCCCGGTGAGACTAGGAGCTGCACAGACACTGTCTAAGACTGGAGGTGAAGACCGCGCAAGCTGCGAGGTAACATCGCCGAGCAAGCCTCGAGACAAGGTATGTCTCTGCAAACCATCCTTCCTTTTGTATAGACGTTGATGCGATTCCTTTATTCTGGGTTTGGGAGAAGAAATTTTTTGTTTCCGCTGCCTTCTTTGTCTCCCCTAAAACCCAACAGTGGTATCAGAGCCACGTCAACTGCTCTATACTTTAGGATTATCAATGTGATCGATTTTGGTTTGTCGCCTTTATTTATTGCATACAATGTGAATAAAATTGGATTTATGCATGTCCAATCTTAAATCCATAAATCCCAAAATACATATATGATATGTAATATGAATGCACTCAATACGCATCGCTCTTAAACGAGTTTTGTGGTGGATGCATAGCGTGGTTATGGCCAATAAATCCTATGTATGTGTGCCTGGTTGAATGTGGTTGCTTGAATCTCGGTCTGCGCACTGATTCCTTATCTCCTATTCCTGATGTAACTCGAGATAACTCGAGATTTATTTCCTACCTTTGCTTCCCCTGAATGTAACTCGGGGTTTCCCTATTCAAATGTAAAATAGGATAGATCTTTTATTTCCTGTTATTTCAAAGAATGGTGGACAACCTAACGACGACTGAGACGATAGGTTCGGTTGGTGATCCAAATGATCATTTCAAGGAACGAGATGATTGGGTGGCGACCATGAAGAGATGCACGATGACCAGGTGAACTGATCGGTTGGAGGAGCCAACCGATCGGCTGGTGGCACCCAGACGACCAGCCAGGGTGAGCAGGTAATTCATGTGATGAGTTGATCAACTCGAACGACTATAGCACTTCATCTTGTACAGGTTGCATGTGATGTGGACCTAAATGACCGTGATTCCTCTTGGCTTGAGTAATCACATTAGGATGGCCATAATCATTGCTTTTATCATTTCACATGTTTTCTGTGGCATATAGCATGTATATGATACGTACTATGTATTGAGTGATTGGATATGTATGTGTACCAATAAAAACCAAATCCCTCATTAAATGTTAAAGTTTTAGATGCCTTCCAAATGCGACACACGTGAAAAGCTTGATCGGCCAAGTGTGGGCACACCCTAGCGTGGTGCACTGTCTATCTCGTGGAAGCGTGAAGGATGGATATGTGGATCTACCCTAGCAGGGTGCATATTCATCGTGTTGGCTTTGGGTCGGACTTAAGAAGGTGACCTAGATAGGATCTAGCACCTTGAGGCATGGAGGTGATCATGGTAAGGAGTTGCATATGACATCTTTCAAGAGTTGCATATGATGCACTTGGAAAAAGTTGCCTACCTGGAAGATCTAAGTTGTGGGTGACAGCCCTAGCTGGTCCATGACTCAGAGGATTTTAGGATCTTGACCCGCTAGAAGTTTTTACACTGCAATCTTCCAAATTGATGGTGAGGGCTATCAATTTGAACAAAACTAGTGGGAGCAATAATTAATTAAAGTCCTAATTATATCATCAACCTTTCAAATCAATCAAATAAGTCAAAATTGAGTTTTGGACTAAATTGCATATATTTCCTTTTGTAGTTCAAATGAAAACAAACAACAATTATTTTTCATTGCGATCGGTCCTTGAGAAGGACAAGCTGAATGGGACTAACTTCCATGACTGGTTTAGGACATTGAGAATTTTTCTCACTCAAGAGTGAAAGGTCTATGTCCTAGATACTCCAGCTCGAAAGGAACCTGCTCCTACCGCACCAAAGGCAGAAAGGGATGCTTATAAGAAGCATTCTAAAGATGCCATTGATGCAAAGTGCTTGATGTTGTGCTCCATGAACCACGAGTTGCAGAGACAACATGAGAACATGGGTGTCATTGAGATGATTCAACATATCAAGAACATGTATGAAGATCAAGCACGGCAAGAGAGATATGATGTCTCCAGGGCGTTGTTCAAGTGTGTCATGATAGAAGAAGATCCAGTTGGTCCTCACATGCTCAAGATGATTGGGTATGTGGAGAACCTGACAAGACTGGGATTTCCCTTGAGCCAAGAGTTGGCTACTGACGTGATACTACAATCATTTCCAGAATCCTACAGTCAGTTTGTGATGAAGTACAACATGAAAAACTTTGACAAGCCATTGACAGAGTTGTTGGGCATGTTGAGGACAGCTGAGGCACAGATGAAGAAGGGCAAACCTAAGTCTGTGATGTTGATCAACGGAAAGAAAGGCAAGTCCAAGGGCAAGTGCAAGGGCAAGGCTAAGAAAGGTTTTGATGCTAGCCAGCAGCCCAAGTCATCTTCAACTCTCAAGGCCAAGGAAGGTGTGACCAAGAGGGGCAATTGCCACCATTGTCGAAAGCCAGGACATTGGAAAAGGAATTGTCCACTCTATCTAGAAGAACTAAAGAAGGAGGCGACAGACGTCTCCACCTGAAGGTGTCATGAAATAAACTTATAACACTTTTGAGGTATATGATACCAAGATATAAAGTGTAAAGCACCCAATAAATGGGGAAATTGTTTCCACCATAGATAGGAGTACTTTAGTTTATTTTCAGCCTTAAAGGCATGTAATAGAGTTATGAACTGCTATTTCATATTTTCCTATGGATAGAAACACCTTAATTTTTGCATATTGTATGACAATGATGGTAATTAATAAAGTTGATGTTTCAATCTTTGTGCAAATGCCTTATTTATCTTGTGTTACTTGGTATGCATAAGATAAAATGATACCTAAAAGTTATTGATAACTCAAACAATGAAATTAGCATAAATCATGAGAAATTCATTTCTAGTTTCCAAATGATGGATAAATATAGACTCTTTTGGTTAGAAAACTAGTAAGAGACATGAACCTCTTAGACATCGATCTTCACTAATGGTAGTGGGAGAATGATTATCCTATTACGTATAATACATGTAATGTATTTACACACCTATTGGAGAAATGCTAATACTTCAGTGGTGTTTAGAGAAATACCAATATGAATATCTTGAAGTGTTCAAGAATATCATAGATGAAGTACTAATTTGGTAAAGTGTTAATTCTTGATGAGATCAATGAATGAAATACTTGGACCAAATGTTTGAGATCCTTATGAGTGATTATGATAGTGTATCATAGTGAGCTCGTGATTAAGGCATGGTGATGTCTAAATCAAAAGGAGTCATACTCTAAGGAGTTAGAGGATGATTATCAAATAACTAATTTCTTCTTAAATAAAGAATACTCCACACTAATAAAGGACATTAAGAATCACAAGGAGTTGTGAGTTCTTATATCCTTGATAGATACGCCTCAAATATCTATATGATGAGTCAGTCATATGATGAGTCAACAATCTAATGAATATTGAGGAACCGGATTTTGAGTTATGGTTTATGACCATTACATCCTAAATGACTTCCATGTGAACCATAAGGTATGAACATGATGGTAGCACCCATTGGGATGAAATCCATAAGTGTGAATGAGTCTTAAGCCTTAAGACACATGGATGATGTTGTAACAACCCCGCCTCCCAGTAACACCCAATTAAGGGAGACCAGAAGGTCAGAGCCATTATCCCAATTAATAGGATCAAAGGTTCGACAAATAATCAATAACAATTATTAAATTCTACCAACTATACTGAAAACTGGTATAAATTAAAACTTTTTGCATACATTTGAAAAACTTGGATTACTAAACTTCTATCCATATGAGAGAATATTCTAACTAATCCTCCTTGATCGTTAATCCTCATTTAATTCCACATGTGCCACTTTACTGTTTGTTCTTTTCACTTGTACCTAAAATGCCGATAAACAAAACGCCGGTCAGCATAAAGATGGTATGTGGGGGAAAACAATAATCGTGCAACTATGATAACAATGTAATCAGTCAATTATGATTTAAACAACCAACTTTACATTTTCCGCATAACTGCTCCATCCCTACATACCCTAGCATCTGCGTTGTCCCTGCAGTGGACCTGGATGCTACATTCCTTATGGTAGATCCCCATTAAACCCCTCATGATCCCACCTAATAGGTGAACCAGTTTCTAGGGTGGAGTCACATGGCACTACCCATAGGTAGCCACTCCTTAACTCATGGCATGCTAAAGAGTCTCATGGCACTACACGTAGGTAGCCCAATTTCTAACACACTATAACCTAGACCTTGCTCTAGGTTACCCCCTTTTAGCCTTTGCAAAGCCACAGAGGTGGACTAGGATCTGAGCCAGTCATGTATGTACATTTATAGTGATAATCATAGTCACTTTATAGTTGTATGAAATAAATAGGCATCCAACAGTTATTTTCAAGCAAACGATAAAACGTTCGGAAGTCACCGTGAAACTAAAGTGATTATTCATAAGTGTAACCACATACCTGTCAAGTTGATGTGAGACAGAAATAATCCAATCAACCATAGGCAAGCAAGCATTCAATAAGATTCTGAAACATGCATACAATTTCATTTTAATACACAGGTCATCAAGATCTATTAAGCCTAGATCGCTTCGTAGGGTTTCTAGTTCACTTTTAGGGTTTCCATTGCAATTAGGGTTTTACTTCATCTTTACTATTTTAAACCCTAACTTTATACAATTACTCATAAACCCTATTCATCTCATCTATTCTTCAAGAAAGATATTAAGGTTATCTTTTAACAACATATAACCCTAATTTCAATTTAAGGCACACTTAAACATTAATTAAGTCCATTAAGCCTCTTTTACATTAAAGCTACTATTTTTATCCTTTTAATCTATGACAAAGTCATTATGCTCATCAATTCATAGTTCATTATGGTCTAAGTCGCATATGAACTCTATTTGTCATTAAATCCACCTTTTATTCATTAGAAAACCCTGATTACTATATTAAGGATATTTAACCATAATTAGGAGCTTAGAACCATCATTTAACACCTTCAATATCCAATAGGTTGAAATTACTCAATTTCATCAATTAAGTATTATGAACTTAACCCTAATTCTTCATTATCTTCAATAAGGATTCTTTAATCCAACTTATGTTCAAGAATCATTATATTTCAGTTGTATACTGGAAATTTTCAAATTATAACCACTAAAACTCATGTTTTCCCAAATTAGAGTTTTTATCCCATTAAACCATGTACATGATCACAAAAACCCTAAAAGCAACATATTAATCATCCTTTTATGATTTTACCCTTTTCTTTACTCTTAATAGGTTTACTTTGATCAAAAACCAAAATCAAGATTCATCATGATTGCTTTTATCTCTTTCTAGGGTTTTCCATTATTTAATGCATTAAAAGTTGAAAAACCTTATACTTCTTGAAAAGCATTTACAATCATGCTCTACTATCATTTTTATCATGTTCTACGCATTTTTTTGATCAAAAAGCACTACTTATTTGCATTTTTCGGCCAAAGGATCTATTTTTAATGGTTTGTACAAGATCACACCATTTTCTTGGATTTTCGACTAGAGAGGCGACTTACTTGGGTTTTTCAGAAAATTGTTGGCCATCGGATCTTGAGTTGTTGCAGACCGAGTGTGATCCAAAGATCCTCCTTGTGCGTGCCCACTCACCAGCTACTAAACACACATCGAACTCCAGTCGTTGATCATTGCCTTTGGTCCATCATGGACTCTGATCGAACGACGACTGCACTTCATCCCTTGCTTGACCAGTAGAAGGCTACGCGGTGGTGCCACATGGAAAGCTCACCGGAGAGAGTTGATTTCTTCAACTTAGAGCATGAGGGAGAGATAGAGAGTGTCTTTCTAGTTCGTGAGAGCGAACGGAGTTGAGAGGGGTAATATATATAGTTGGGGCCTATTTCTAGGGTTTGCTAACCCCCCGTCGTCGCCTGCCTTTTAAGGCAATTACAGGTTTCTTCTAGATGCATCCAAAGTACAAGAAAGTAAGGTATAACTGACTCGAAATCCCCTCTTGAATCCAACGAAGAACTTTCCATATTTGCACATGCGTTGGTTTGCGAGGAAAATAACTGTTGGATGCCTATTTATTTCATGCAACTATATAGTGACTATGATTATCACTATAAATATGCATACATGACTGGATCAGATCCTAGTCCACCTCTATGGCTTTGCAAAGGCTAAAAGGGGGTAACCTAGAGCAAGGTCTAGGTTATCGTGAGTTATAAATTGGGCTACCTACGTGTAGTGTCATGAGACTCTTTAGAATGCCATGAGTTAAGGAGTGGCTACCTACGGGTAGTGCCATGTGACTCCACCCTAGAAACTGGTTCACCTGTTAGGTGGGATCATGAGGGGCTTAATGGGGATCTACCATAAGGAAGGTAGCATCCAGATCCACTACAGGGACAGCGCAGAGGCTAGGGTATGTAGGGATGGAGTAGTTATGCATAAAATGTAAAGTTGATTGTTTAAATCATAATTGACTGATTACATTGTTATCATAGTTGCATGATTATTGTTTCCCCCACATACCAGCTTTATGCTGACCGACATTTTGTTTGTCGGTGTTTTAGGTACAAGTGAAAAGAACAAACGGTAAAGTGGCACATGTGAAATTAAATGAGGATTAACGATCAAGGAGGATTAGTTAAAATATTCTCTCATATGGATAGAAGTTTAGTAATCCAAGTTTTTCAAAGGTATGCAAAAAGTTTTAATTTATACCAGTTTTTAGTATAGTTGGTAGAATTTAATAATTGTTATTGATTATTTGTCGAATCTTTGATCATGTTAATTGGGATAATGGCTTTGACCTTCTGGTCTCCCTTAATTGGGGGCTACTGGGAGGCGGGGTCGTTACATTTGGTATCAGAGCCATAACCCCTCCGATAGGTGGGGCCCACATGGGCTTGTGACATGCCAGTCTTGAGCCGTGCGGTCCAGGCATGTAGGAAAGGGTTGTCCATGGTTGACGTAGCCACCCTTCTGCTGGTATTCCGTGATCGGGAGTTGGGTGTCCATGGGCCATTGTGGGTCTTCATTGAAATGGGGTCAGATTATGAGGCCATATAGATGAACCTTGACGAGGACGTCAAGAGTCTAAGTGGCGGAGATTGTAACGTCCCAAGATTTGAGGCCTCAGATAATATGGTCTTAAGAGGAATGATTGGACTACCCATATCACCAAGGTGCACCTCCTTTTCTGGGAGCCCATCACTAAGAACTCCATAGTTAAGCATGCTCAGCTTGGAGTAGTACTAGGATGGGTGACCAGTCAGGAAGTTGATCTTGGCTTGCGCGTCAGTGTGGGCAAAGTGTGCAGTTAAGGCTAGTGGTGGTTTGTGGGGCCATTCGTCATTCCTGAAACTCTACTAGAGCCATGGGAAGTGGTCCCAGACGTTACAGATGTTTTAAGAAGGATGATGCTTGTTGATTGTAACTTAATGACTAAGAGATTCGGCATAAGGATACTAAAACCGCATTCCTATGAGGAATAAAACAAGGATGTGTACGTGACACAACCTTTAAGGTTTATGAATACATTAATGCAAATGAAGTCTATAAGTTATAATGGACTAATCAATGTGATTGATTGAGTACAAGCAACTTAGAGCTGGATCTTTACTTTGATAATATAGTCAAAGGGTTTGACTGATATGAAAAAGATAAAGAAGGGATCTATGATTTAGTGGGAGCGTATTTGCATTCCACATGTCGTTGAGGAATGAGATTTTCTAGAATGAAATCCTTTGTGGAAATTATCTTTAAGGAAGATAGAGACATTTCCAATGGGATAGGAATAGAGATCTATAGAGAAATTTCTCGAAAACCTCTTGACCTGAAAAGAGATAGCATACATTGGCAATCTACACTGAAGGGTTCAGTGAGCACAGATTCAGTGGGAGAAAACTTGTCCATGTTACATGGAGTTAGTATCCCAAGGCCAAGTGTCTAATTCTTATAAAGAATGGGAACACTAAGAATAGATATGGATCTATCATGTATGTAATCATCCCACTATCTTGCATGTATAAACATAGCAAGAATAAAATGCATTCATCATCTTGTATGTAGGACATGACAATATGATGTGCTCATCCTGATAACTTGTATGTGGGACATGACGAGTGGATGTCTGTCTAGTTCCAATAAGGGTTACTAGAATACCATAAGAACTTGATAAGTACTTGAGAAGTACTAGTTCTATGGAAATAAGGAAGGGTTCACTGTAAATAGTTACACCGATGTGAACTTTTGAAAAGGACAGGAAATTAATCACAAAATATATATGAGATATATAAAAGGGAATGTTCGTTGATAAATGGAAACATTCCAATAAAGTCGTTTAACTCCGTCTCATATGTGTGACGTACAACGAAGAGATGAGAGACATGTAGTTAATACCGACTTTGGCAAGGTGTTTCCATAACTCACTATGTTAGCACTAGAGCATAGTAACATGTGGGACATGTTTGAAGATCACTAAGAATATTATTCAAGGGTGATTGTCTCACAATGCAAGTGGGAGTTTGTTGGTATGTATGCCATGAGAGCCAATCATGGGATGATTGGTGGGATACATTAAGATTGATTTGATAAACAGAAAGGCAAGCTTCCAATTCTTTTTGGTTCATTCATATGAGATAATGATAGAACATATTGAATGTCTAGAGAATGACAATACTCAATGACGTATGCTTTTAGGTTCAGGACCTGAACGATGAGATCATACGGATGCTAAGAGTTTGTACATTCTTATTATGTCCCTAGTCGGATGTCATTGTGGAAGGTAGATAGACAACAATGACACACAAGACTAGGTTGTGGTGTTGGTTGATGACGGAATCTCATTAGTCATGATATGGAGATATCAAACCAAACACATAGGTACTTCTTAGAGAACAAGTGTACTGGACAGACCTACCGTGAGTTTGACACATGGAACCATGACATGGTAGTCACAGTCAGTTCTCACAGTGATGGTGGTGAGTGTGATTCTTTGACCTAAAATCACTACACTCAACACATGTCGTTGGGTACACTTTGACATCATCAAACGCAGTCCTAAAACATGGGTTGTTATAAAGGTGATGATTGGGTGGCTTTGACACATGGGGCTTTTGAGGGGTGAGTGATAGATATGGGATTTGTCCCTCCTGAGGGAGTTTGATATCTATGGCCACTTGATGAGTAGGATTGAGATAGGTGTGTGCACGCATGTGTGAATCAGTATGTGATATTGATGTCACACATATCTCCTCCAATCTACTCTGAGATTAAGAAAGTGAATGAACGTTGACAGGATGACTGTTCCATGCCTTGAGTTCATTCGAGATATCAGTGACAAAGGAATTACACATTCGCTGTAACACCATTCACAGATTGTAGGATTGAAAGTTGTTCTCCAACTTTCCTTTTCACTTGGGTAGCACTGATGTGCGACTAGGCACCACTCTTTGCTTGTGAAATCATAAGTGTTATGAACTTTCACTGCCAACATGAAATGGGCCTGTAGGGTCACACACATAGGATTTAACCTGCAAGAGGAGTTTATCCACAATTGATGTTTAGATTGATTACTAAAGGAGTTTAGTAGTTCAATTAAACACTCAATAAATTGATAGCTCAATATCATAGTGTTCAAGGTGTTGGACTGATTGATTAGAGTATCGGATTGATTGAAACTGTAATTGACTGATTTTGCACTGTCTACACTTCCAACTGATCGGCTCATGTGATGAACCGATCGGCTTAGGTTGGTGAACTGATCGACTCAAGTGGTGAGTCGATCGACTCATGTGTCAATGAAATGATCGACTCAATTGTTGAACTGGTCGATTCGTGTGACCAACCGAGATCATTTGGAAAGTCAGAAGACTCTTTTTGCAAAAACATATTTGTTTCACTTGTACAAATTCGATTTGGACAAGGACTGATATTTGATTAATTGGAAACAAACATGGAAAGTCAATTTGAGTTGGACCAAGACCACGAACCGATCGGCTCAAGTGTCCGAACCGATCAGTTCAGGTGTGAACCGATCGGCTCAGGTCCCCAACCGATAGGTTCATGCTTGAAATGATCGGTTCAGCTGGCGTAGTTGGTTGTTTTTGTGGAAGATCTCGAACCCTTTTACTCCTTCTTTAATTCTGCATTTCCTGAGGTAGAGAACCTTGTCCCATGACCCTCCTATATATAGGGGTATTGGGGGCTTCTCAATGCACAACTCAGAACACCAATTGCTCTATAAAGTTGTCATTCTCCTTGGTTGTGGTAATCGAGAGATACCGAGCAAGTGCTAACGACAAGGGAGGCACAACAAGGGAAAGACAACTATAGAAAGGCAACCGGTTGCAGGAGAGCATGTCGGTGACTAGTACACCGATAGGAGGGTACAACTCCTTCTGATTCCTTGTGGGACAAGGAGATCGGAGTTCCAGGTGGTCTGTGTGGACTACTTCAGAGGCGGGAGACTTCTGCCACTTGGAGGATAGCTATCAATCCCGACACTCCCGATGAGACTAGGAGCTGCACAGACACCGTCCAAGACCGGAGGTGAAGACCGCACAAGTTGCGAGGTAACATCGCCGAGCAAGCCTCGGGAAAAGGTATGTCTCTACAAACCATCCTTCCTATTGTATAGACGTTGACGCGATTCCTTTATTCTGGGTTTGGGAGAAGAAAATTTTTGTTTCTGCTGCCTTCTCTGTCTCCCCTAAAACCCAACAGGTTGTGGGAAAGACAACTGTAGGACAGTGACTGGTTGTTAGAGAGCGTGTCGGTGACTAGTACATCAAAAGGAGGAGATGACTCCTTCTAGTGTCTTGTGGGACAAGGTGACTGGAGTTCCTGGTGGTCCATGTGGACTACTACAGAGGCGGGAGATTTCTACCATTCAGGAGGATAGTCATCAATTCGCAATCCGGGTAGGACTAGGAGCTACACAAACACCGTCCAAGTCTAGGTGGTTGAAAACTGCACTAGCTGCAAGGTAAATTTTGTTTCTGCTGCCATCTCTCCCTCCCCTAAAACCCAACAATTATATGGGCCAAACTTCACCGAAATGGATTTTCAAGGATTTATTATGAGAGGACGTTGTCAATATATGGGCCCTGACTCCTCCTTAATGCATTTTAAGGGACATGTTGTGAAAGTACATTATCATGATATGGGTCATGGAACCTCCCAATTTCATTTTTGGGATTTGATGTGAGATAACATTTGTCATGATATGGACCCTGACACCTCTCAAATGCATTTTCATGGACTTGTTGTGAGAGGACGTTGTCATGATATGGGACCTAACACCTCCAAAATGCATTTTTAAGGACTTACTATGAGATGACATTGTAATCATATGTGCCATGACACCTCCCAAATGCATTTTCTAGGACTTGGCATGAGAGGACATTGTCATGATATGGGCCAAAACTTCACCGAAATATATTTTTAGGAACTTATTATGAGAGGACACTGCCAATATATGGGCCATGTATCCTTCTTAATGCATTTGAAGGGACATGTTGTGAAATGACACTATCACGATATGGGTTGTGGCACCGCCCAAATGCATTTTTAGGGACTTGATGTGAGATAACATTTGTCATGATATGGGCCCTGACACCTCCCAAATGCATTTTGATGGACTTGTTATGAGAGGACGTTTCATGATATGGCACATGACACCACCCAAATGTATTTTTAAGGACTTACTTTGAGATGACATTGTCACCGTATGTGCGATGGCACCTCCAAAATGTATTTTCAAGGACTTGGCGTGAGAGGGTATTGTCATGATATGGGCCCAAACTTCACTGAAATGTATTTTCAGTGACTTATAATTAGAGGACACTATAATATATGGGCCATGTGTCCTCCTTAAAGCATTTGAAGGGACATGTTTGTTGGTATGTATGCCTGTAAATCCATTCATATGATGATTGTAATGGCATACTTTGTAACTGATTCTTTATAATAATAATAAAGGCAATTTCCATCTATATGTTTTAACTATTTTTGAGATAGCACTATAACATGTTATATGTCTACAGAGTGACAATACTCAATGACATATGTCTTCAAGTACGTGACTTGAACAATGAGATCATATGAATGTTAAGAGTATGTACATTCTCACTATCGTCCCTAGTCAGTTGTTATTGTAGAAATATCCATAGACATCAATAACACAAAAGACTAGAGTGTGTGTTGGTTGATGACATAATCTCATTAGTCATGATATATGATATCAAACCAAGTACATGAATACATGCTAGAGAATAGTGTATCGAATAGACTCACCATAAGAGTGATGCATGGAAACCACACTTGGTTAGTCAGGATCATCAATTGGATAGTCAGGATCATCTCTCATGCGACTAGGTACCGTTCTTTGCTTGTGAAGTCATAAGTGAGTTATGGACTTTCACTACCAACATGAAATAGGGCCTATAGGATTAACCTGGAAGAGGATTTTATCCATGAATGATGTTTATATTGGTTACTAAAGTGTTTAGGTACTCAATCAAACATTCAATCAATAGACTTGACTTATAATCATCAAGTTCAAGTGTTGAGCCAACTGATTAAAGTGTCGGATTGATTGAGAACTGCATTGACTGAGTTCTGCAAAACCTGGACAACCAACCGACTGGTTCATTGGGTGAACTGATCGGCTCATGGTCAGTGAGACAACCGATTCACTCTAGTGAACCGATCAGTTCACATGGACCAAACGAGTAGGTGTTGGGTTTCTCGGTTCGTGAGAAAAGATCCTCATTTCACTTATTCAATATGATTGGGACAAGAACTAATCTTTTCATTAATTAGAAACAAACTAGGAAAGTCAATTGTAGGAAAGTCTGGGAAGTGAAACAATCGGTTCACTTGGTGAACCGATCAGCTCACCTGCCCAAACAATCGGTTCAGTTGTGAACTGATCGGTTCACCTGCCGCAATGCAATTAGCTTGTGGAAAATCCAGACCCTTCTACTCCCACATAGATTGGGAACCTTGACTCTGTCCTCTACTATAAATAGAGGGGTATAGGGGGCTTCTCAAAACACACAACTCAGAACATCAGTTGTTCTACAAAGTTGTTGTGCTCTCTGATTTTGGTACCCGAGAGAGCCCAAGCAAGTGTCGCCTGATAGGGAGGAGGCACATTGAGGGAAAGACAACTACAAGATGACAACTAGTGGTGGGAGAGTGTGTCGGTGAATGGGACACCGACAGAAGGGGATGACTCCTTCTAGTCCATCCTTTAGGATGACTAGAGTTCTCGGTGGTCTGTGTAGACTATCTATAGAGGTAGGAGATTTTTTCCACTCAGGAGGATGACTGTCAACCGCAATCTGGATCAAGACTAGGAGTTGCATGGACACCGTCGAAGACTAGGTGGTTGAAGACCGCACTAGCTTTAAGGTATTTTCACCTAGCAAGCCTCATGATTAGGTACACCTCGCTAAAACTATCTTTCCTATTGCATAGTTTTTTATGTGATCTATTGGTTATGGGTTTGTGGTGAGATAAAATTTTTGTTTCCGCTGCTTGTTATGTTCCACAAAACCCAACAATGTTGTGAAAGGACACTATCAAGATATTGGTTGTGGCACCTCCCAAATGAATTTTTAGGGACTTGATGTGAGATAACATTTGTCATGATATGGGTCTTGACACCTCTCAAATGCATTTTGATGGACTTATTATGAGAGGAAATTGTCATGATATGGAACCTGACACCACCCAAATGTATTTTTAAGGAATTAGTGAGAGATGGCATTGTCATCATATGTGCGACTAACCTCACAAATGTATTTTCAAGGACTTGGTGTGAGAGGACATTATCATGATATGGGGCCAAACATCACTGAAATGCCTTTTTAGTTACTTATTATGAGAGGACATTGGCAATATATGGACCATGTTGCATTACCATGGCTCCTTGCAAATGCATTTTGAGGGACTTGGCGGGAGAGTACATTCTCATGATATGTGCCCCATCTCCTCACAAATGCATTTTAAGAGACTTGTAGTGAGAAGACACTATCATGATATGAGTCCCAATTCTCCACAAATGCATTTCAATGAACTTATTGAGAGACGTTAATGTCATGATATTAATCATGACTCCTTTCAAATGTACTTTTGTAGGATTATATGAATACATTTATTTGACAATTCATGAAGGAGACTGTGAGAGAATTGTTGTTGAGATTCATTCTAAGTCATCTTGAGAGCTTTTCATAAAGGGATACTAGAATGAAGATTGTCTGCAAACTCATAACCATGTTTTTATCAATGAAAGGTTATTGTGTCATTCTCTTGCAATACAAATTGATCCTCGATAGTGGGTTTTGTAGATGACCCTCCCCTGGAAACAATTGTTGTAAATAGAAGGTGACTGCTGCAAGCACCAACCAACAGTTCTCTAATCACCTCCAAATTTATAATGTTTCCTTTATGAATAGTTAAGAGATCAATACATAAACACATCTTTGATCAAAGCACTTCTAGTAATTTGTTGTCAGAGGACATTGTCATGATATGGGCCCTAGATCCTCCCAATATTTTTTCACAGACTTGCTCTGAGAGGATATCGTCATGATAAGGAGCCTGACTCCTACCATGTGCATTTCTAGGGACTTGTGGTGAGATTACATTGTCACGATATGTATCCCTATACATTTTTATGGAATTACTATGAGAGGACAATGTGATGGTATGGACCTTGACTCCCACCATGTGCATTTCTAGAGACTTGTGGTGAGAAGACATTGTCACCATATTTATCCCCATACATTTTTAGGGAATTACTATGAGAGGCATTGTCAAGATATGGGTCATGGCACCTCAAAAATACATTTCAAGGGACTTCTAGCGAGAGGAAAGTGTCATAACATGGGCCATGGCTCCACACAAATTCATTTTTAGGGAGTTCTACAAGAGGATTCTCTCATAATATGGGATTTAGCTCATTACAAATGCATGTTGAGACACTATCATGACATGGGTCATAACTCCTCACAAATGCATTTTGAGAGACTTCATGTGAGAGAAAATTCTCATGATATGGGACTCAACTCCTCACAAATGCATTTATAGGGACTTTCTGTGAGAGGGCACTATCATGATATGGGCAGAAACACCTCATGAATGCATTTCAAGAGACTTGTTGTGAGCGAATACTATCATGATATGGGCCATGGATCCTCCCAAATGCATTTTCATGGGGATATATCAATACATTTATTTGAGAATGTAGAAATAAAACATGTGAGAAATTGTTGGTGAGTGTCATTCTAAGTCATTCTTTAAGTCACTCATAAAGATATATTACCATGATGATCATACCTAAACTCATACTCATTTCTTTTACGATCATTCTAAGGATAATGCACGTTTGTCTCGTGAGGCAAATTGCTTAATGGAAATAGCTTGCATAGACCACCCATCTTTAGTAGTAATCACTACAAACATGTAGGGGTTGTCGTAAGCACCTGAGTAATTATTCTCTAATTATCCCAAACTCATACACATCTCCTTTATGATAGTTAAGAGGACAATATATATACACACATCTCCAATAAAACATTTTTAGGGGCTTACTGTGAGAAGACAATGTCATGATATGAGCCCTAGATCCTCCCATAAGCATTTTTACAGACTTTTTGTGAGAAGACATTGTCATGATATGGGTCCTAGATCCTTGTAAATACATTTCTGGAGACTTTTTGTGAGAGGAAGTTTTCATGATATAGGCATTGGCTCCTCATAAATGATTTTCTAGAATTTATTGTAAGATGACAATGTAATGACATGGGCCCCAAATCCTCACAAATGCATTTCAACAGCCTTATAATGAGAGGGGCACGCATTTAGGTTAGGTGGGCACATGTGAAACCTCCAATAAAAACTTCCATCTAGAGGGGAATGTATTTAGGTCTTCACTATTGATACATGAGGAAGATCCTTCATACAAGAGATGAAGCTTTGACTCATGTTGAGATCTACATTGGAGATGGAAAGCAAACAAACCTATGGGATACCCCCATGGCTACCTCACGAGACATCTAAGAAACTCATGTCAGGATACAAGTAACTATTTGAATTGGGAAAGAAAAAATATCAAGGTTCTAGGCATCATCAAAGATGGTGACTGGTTGTAGTCTGTTCATTAGAGATCAAAGTTGTTATATAGTTCTTCATGTTTTCTAAAAAAATCATCTTATGTTACTATTATCCTTCACTATCCCTTTGTAGTCATATTTTTACACCTTGGTATGCCTCCTAGCTCCCTTTATTAATAAAGACAAGAGGAATCCAAGAACGTCTTATATTTCATTTTTTTAGAAGAGTGAGACATTTAGTCAGTCTTGTAGACTCTTTTTAAAAGTTACAAGAAAAAGTAACACACATAAACCTTGTTATGTTTTATCTATACAAGAAAAAAATGCCATAACTAGAAATATTGAATATTGAAGTAAGATTTTGTTAATTTTTAAACGTGAGCAAGAGGAGTAAAATTATTAAGACTAATTTTTTAACACGATAATTACTTTTAGAAAGTTTTGATTTTACATTGAAAAGAAGTGATGCACGACTTAAGAAATTGAAGGCAAAATAAAGAAATAAAATATATTACATAAAATTAGCAGTACATACGCTACTATGGTGATCTAGTGATGAGGGTTGTGATATTGAAGGTATGTTTAGTAAATATATACAATTACATTAACTCAAAATATATGTTTAGGTAATGAAAGTGGTCTTTTAGATGTTGTTCATTTCTTTAGGGACTTGTAATAAAAAATAAAATATACTGACTTGGTATATTAGGGCTCCGTCTGGGACGCCAACAGTTCAGCGACACGACAAATAAACGCAGTCGGATATACTAACCTGTGTTTGTTACACAGTTAACAGGTCAGGTAAGTTGCCGTATGGACTAATGAACTGCTAAAAACACAATTTATGTGCCGCAAAAATTACTTGTGGCAGAAAATAAGGTTAACTTGCCTCCAGTTAACTTACCCACAACAAACAAGTTGGACGTGAAACGCAGCCTAACAAGACTTTTCCCCTCTCATTATGGGACCAGAAAGGTGTTATACAAATATAGATTAAGTATAGGTAGTGTTGTGCAAGGTTTCTCACCCACCTATACAGATCGTTCCCACTCACCCCACTCACACTAATCGTGTGGTAGCCCTTGCTAGTTAATTTTGAGTCTTCCTCTTCCGTCGCCCCTCTCTCTCGACTTCACATCCATAAGCAAGGGAGCCCCATATCCAGCCCACCGGAGGAGAATACTGTGGATGTCGCCGACGGGGGTGAGACTGAGGAGGATGCGATGGAGGCCACCAACTGGTCAAAGATAGTGGACCCATCGATGACGAAGGAGAATGTGTCCAGTGTGGGTAGGCATGACCTACCGATCTCTCTCTCTTTTACATTTCTTCACACCCCACCATTTCTCTACTCGCTTTCCTTCCCACGCACAGGTTGTGCAACCTAAAAATCTCCTCATGCTTCCAAACCTAGTTCTCAATCCGTCAACTTCCATGTTTAGGTTGCCAAGGATGTCCTTGGGTGGGTCGGTGCACCTTCGGAAGACATATTGCATCCGCCTTCTCTTGAAATGGAAACATTTGTCATCTCCCAAACTAGCTTCTGGAAAACAAACAATCTCAAAGACACAAGACTTTTGGCCTTTGGATACTATCCCTTCACCGATGGTGAAGGTGAAAAGCAGGACTTTAGGACCATAGGAGGGCACCCCTCAAGCCAAGCTCAAGATATTGCACACAAGGTAAAGTAAGTGAAATGTCACATTGGTCACACCCAACCCCTTCAATAGTTATGGATTCATAATTTAATTTCACTATTTAACACACTGATCACCCTCTTTGCTTCAAAATTAAGTGGCTAGTCAAAATGCAACTCCACGGAATGCACCCTTGTTGTGAAGATGACCATTACAAATTTTATTTCTGTATACACGAATATTACACTATCCAACCAACTTGCTGTGAAGATGACCATTACAAATTTTATTTTTGTATACATGAATATTACACTATCCAACCAACTTGATGTGAAGACGATGACCATTGCAAATTTGATTTATGTTTCAGATAGCACAATGGAGCCGTATCTAAACACATTTACATGTACATGTCCCTATCTGGGCCCAACTTGGGATATTGCTATAGCTCAAACTCATTATTTAACTCTGGCCTATTAATCTTGACGAATTCTTAGGGAGCCTTATGCATTCATCATCTTACTTTTACTACCAGACCTCCATTATACTTTCTTCTACAAGCTTTTCCTGGTAATATTTCTTTTAAAATACTAAAAGAGTGAACATCATTCATACAAGATGGTTTATTTTTATACTCTGACATCACATAGATATTTTCTTTTTAGAAATCTAATCATTCATTAAAGCTTGTATTAAGAGCAGGGATCAAAAGTAGTACATGGCACATCACTAGTTATGCTAGTGCCAACACATTGGGTTGGATGACAATTATGACACACATTAGATTTTTTTAGATGCAATTTAGCTAGACTAACAACATACTTATTACAAACTCTACTTATCTTCCTGAAAGATGTTCTATAGTATGTTAATAGGGATATATAGATGCTTCTTTCATGTTAACAAAGAAGGGAATTGCTCTGAAGATCCACCATAGCATAATTGTCAATGTTAGAATCAGATTCAACAATGATAGTGCATCAGCCCAGTGTCCATGCATATTCGAATGCAAGAGAAATAGATGCAACCTGTAGAACAGAATAATTTTTCCCGCATCCACCAAGCCATGTGTCATCATGACTTCTCGCAATTCAGGAAATGGCGGATCAATTTTTTAACAGTCATGTCAGCTTCAAATTTCACCCATTTATGTGGTCGAGGATTCCATGCATTCATAGTGGATTATTGATCCGTATCCAGTGATACATCATGCTCTTACTAAGTATCAAGTATTATTTGTGCAACAATTGTGACTATAGAGTTGTATATTCTGGACATCAAATAGATATTTGAGTTTCCTATTTATATTAATAGTAGTTTGAAATGTGTTAGTGTAGTCATTTTTCTTCTTCTTAAAGATGTGGTGGCAGTACCCAACTACAACCAATAAGTTGGCTTACATCATTTCTTGTTTTATATACAACACATATAGTGGAGTATTTTCGGAATATTATACATTGTCTTCTTCTCAGGTATGCCTTCCTCCAGAAGTAGGCCTAAATGAAATGTGGCAGACTGGTAGTTCAAGGAAATCTATTTGATCACAACTGAGGTTCGGTAAACATGGGTTATGAATGTTGGTTGTTTATCCTCTCTGTAATATGTGACACCGTGATGCCATTTTGAATGTTGTGTAGCTTTATTTTTCTTGTGTTATTGTACGAAATCCATGAAAAAAGAACCATTTGGCACATTCCTAAGATGATAAAACTAATTACTTTCACCAGAATTTTCTATTAACATTTTATGATGTATAAATTTGTATATTTTTTGTTAGCGATGTAGCTCTTCATGGGATGGTGTGTAAAAAGAAATGCAATGGCAATCTATCCCACCATTAATATGTTGTACCAATTGACATCTTCTCTTTTTACAATCTAGTATGACGAAAAACTTTATTTTTGTATTTGTATAATGGTTGTACTAATTCCATATGATTTCTCTAATTGGATTTTCATTCTTTGCATCAACCTATTCTAGTGCAAGTACATCGACTAGGCCTTTATAACAATGTTTATACATGGAAGAAAGATGAAATTTTCTTAAAGGTCAAGTCTATATTATACTTAATGGTTGAACTAAGGTTAAACATTCTTATTTTTGTTGTGATCTACTACATGAAATTTGTCTTTTTCCTCCAATATTGAGCTATAGTATTTTTTTCTTTAACAAATCAACAAACATGGCTATCAAGTTAGCTTTAGTTTCCTCTCAATCCAATTTCACTATAGATGATGAACGAAATTTCCAATCCCCATGGAGGGTAGTTTGGAGGTCCCTTCAAATTAGTCATTGGTGTTCTTCTCCTCAAATTTTCCTCTATACCTCCATAATCTTCAAGGGAAAGCCTACATCCTATGATCATTACAGGTATGGCCTTGGACCTTCTATTATGAATTTTTATTATGTGTACCCCATGGTCCAAACAATCATTTGTTCCAAATATATTGTGAAATAAGCACAATTTTAAGAAGTGCTCATTGCATTTTACTGCTCTATACATCCATCCTTGTTAGCAATCCATGCAATTATTGTCAACGAAATATTGTTCTCTGATTTTCCGTGTCCTTCTGCCAGGACTCTAGGTGTGACACACTTGCTTTGTTTGAATGTTTAACATGTAATTCTGACCGGGGGTTTGAAACTTGGTAAACTTTTTTATCTTGCAGTCTATTTTTAAGTAGTTGTACATAAATGTTATTTGATGACAATCTGATGTTGTTCTATTCTTGGGGTAATGTGGATATACTTTTTCCATAATATAAAAACCTATGACTAGATATTGAAAAGTTGACGGATTGTTTTCCCATGCCAACAAAGTGAGGATAGACCCCCAAAGTGGCATGATATGAATACATGTTTATGCATTGTTCTTAAAAGGCTAGAATACAAACCCAGACTCAGTACTACATCTTACAATTTTTTTCTTGTATTCTCATTAAATTTATCATTTTTTTTAACTAATATACAGTACAACTTGTGACATATAGAATCAATACAGTTCATATTTTGTTAGTATGCCCATTTTTAGTCTACTTTTAAGTTGTGGCGGGTTTTTGCAGGATGTTGGCAACTCTTACAATTTTTTTCTTGTATTCTCATTAAATTTATCAATTTTTGAAACTAATATACAGTACAACTGGTGACATATAGAATCAATACAGTTCAGATTTTGTTAGTATGCCCATTTTTAATCTACTTTTCAGTTGTGGCAGGTTTTGCAGGATGTTGGCAACTTTTACAAAACCGCACAATTAGGACTTAGCTTGAGCCTCTCTAGCCATGTTGTAATCGCATGAAGGTATTTTTTTCTTATTTCCGTAAGTTAAGTCAATTAATTCGTAATTGGATAGGACACATTAGAATTTAGATATCATTATTCAAGTATTCCAACTTGTCTAATAGGAACAACTCTATTCTCAAGAAGTGTGCTCAATTTTATGAAACAGAATATCAGGTCAAGGGAACAATCACCAAAAAAATATGGCAGAAGGCCTCTTCCAGTTGTCCAGCATAATTTCAATACAGAATAACAAGTTCCTCAAAGAACTATGCTTGCCAAGTCAAAATCTGGGACGAGACACGATGACCTGCAGGATGAATCTTCATAAATACTAATATCATGTACGACAAAAAGACATCTTGCGATATCATGATATTTTTTCATACATCTTTCAATTTTTAGAAGCCTTTGGATAATTCTCCTTGAACTGTATGGCTTTGATGTTGTATTATAGAAATGTTGCACCAATCAGAAAAAGTTTGCCTTTGTAACTTGTTTGGGGGCAAGGTTTATGTCCTCCCCTGTAATTGTATTATTTTCAAATCAATAAAATTATGGTTGACATGTTTGTGTTTCATCTTGAATAGTTTAGATCATTTTTGTTGAGTTATTAATTGATAAATAAAAGAATCGCTATAGAGTTGCACGTTTTGGGCAAGCTGTACAATTTCCACTCCAGGCACTCCATGTCAAGAGTTGATCGCTAGTTCCATGTGAGGAGTTAATGTCCTCAGTTAGCATGGTTCTACCTGTCATTTAACTTCATATGCTTATATGTGAATTTCATACATGACAGCTGATGTCATCTTCCATTATATTTTGTAAAACAAATGATTGCCATAAGTATAAATTTTTATTTTGTATGATTTATGATGTTATACATATATTAAAAAGGTTATGCAATGCGGCATCATCTTTTATGCAAAAGGTATTGGTGATTAACGTAATCTTTTACATCAGATGATGGTTTATGGTGTCACTTATTGCTACTCCCTGGCGATCTGGATCTGGGAATATGTGACGTACACGTAATATGTTAAAGCCTACACAGTGTATAGATTACACTAAAAAGATGACAGTCATCGGACAGGTGATTGTCATCCACGTAATCTTTTTAAACAAAGGTGACATGTTTAAACATGATCTATAAAGTGTCTTTTAGTAGTGAAATTATATGTCCTTCGACCTATATATATGCGATATGCTGCTACTAGCATGCTCAGCCAAATATCTGTGAACAGAAGATCTACATATCTAATCACAATGGGTCACAAGAGTTGGTATCGCCATTTCTTTGCTGGCTCTGATGACGACGAGAAGAATCCACTCTCCAACCAGCAGCGCCTGCTAGATTGGTGGCGTTGCCTCCACCCTTTCTGGATACAGCTCTGCTATTTCGTCGGTTTGTCCTCTTTGGGGTTCCTCCTCCTGAGGGCCCTCCCCTTCTCATCATCATCACAGCCACAAACTGCCATAGAACCGTTAGACTTGCTGTTTATGTCAGTGTCGTCGGTAACAGTATCCAGCATGGCAACGATGGAGATGGAGGTATTCTCCAGAGCGCAGTTGACGGTGATTACCATTCTCATGCTTCTGGGCGGAGAGGTTTTTACCTCTATGTTGTCCCTCCATCGGAACCATGAAAGTACGAGTAGTGGGAAGGAAATGAGCTCCAGTCGTTGTACGGTCCCCCCTGCCGAACAGGAGCTCGAAATCATAGTTATTGGTACTATTCCGGCGAGTGGTACCACAACCAAAACTATAACAACGAGAACTACCACCACTGATGACACAAACAACCCCTATCACAAGGCTAGATCTTACTTAGGGTTTGTAGTGCAGGGATATCTAGTGGTGATCCACGTCGTTGGCTCATGTTGCGTTCTTCTGTACCTCAAACTGGTGCCATCAGCAGGCGAGGTGCTGAGACAGAAGGGCATCAATCTTTCCGTCTTCTCCTTGTTCACGGTAGTGTCCACCTTCTCAAACTGTGGCTTTATTCCCACCAACGAGAACATGATCGTCTTCAGCAACCACTCCGGCCTCCTCTTAATCCTCACTACCCTCGTCCTAGCTGGGAACACCCTCTTTCCCCCGATGCTCAGGCTTGTCCTGTGGGCGATCCAGTGGGTAGACGCGCGTAGGAAGAGGTCAACCAGCAAAATGAGTGGTATCGTTGCTAATAACAGCGCTACAACTGATGGGTCCTCGTCAAGTTGGTCCAAGCATCCGCTGGATTACTTACTTGACGACGGTAACAGAATGGACTACCCGCATTTGCTCCCTCGAGGTGACTGTCTCTGGCTGTTAGCCACGGCCGGTGGATTCGTACTGGTCCAAACACTGCTGCTCTGCTCCTTAGAGTGGCATGGCGGGTTGAGCACCGTCACTGGTGATTACCGGAAGCTTGTCGCGGCTATCTTCCAGTCCGTCAACTCCAGGCACGCCGGCGAGTCCGTCCTCGACCTCTCCACAACCTCGCCAGCCATTCTGGTTCTCTACGTCGTCATGATGTTAGTACATACGTCCATGATTATTTATTCCTTATATTTCTTTCAGTGTTTATTATATGGTTAAACTTAAGAAGTACATCTCTAGGGAGTACGTGTTTAACTTAGGAAGTACATATGCACGGTGCACATCTCAAGGAGAGAATTACACCAATGATAAATTTTCCTTCTGCCCTAATTAGTCGCTCCTGATATGTATCCGCAGGTATCTCCCGCCATATACCCGCTTCGTGCCCATGCAGAACAATTTCTGGAGCCCAAGCTCCAAGGACACACCAACTCCGCAGAAGAAAGCTGTTGGTGATCATGCTGCCACTGTCGCTGCAGACCATTACGATCATACTAAGGAAAGAACAGTGGGATCGATGACAATAGGCAGGATTCTTCATGGGATATCACTGTCTCAGGTGTCGTGTCTTGCCGTTTTCACCATCATGATATGCATCACGGAGAGGAAAAACATATCGGCTGACCCTCTAAACTTCAACGTCCTCCACATTCTTGTAGAGGTCACGAGGTATTGAAATATGCATTTTCTTGACTTACCTCAAAGAAAAACAATCAGTTTGTTATTATTCCTTATAGATCCCTCTAGTTTAGCTGATTTCCAAAGACCTCTCTAACAGGGGATTGTGACATCATCTATTGTGGCTGGTTTCTTGGAATTCAATTGGGATTTAGTTTGAATTATATCAAGCCAATAAGTTTTTAATTTTGGGTTGGCCGGACCAAAGAGGTTTAGAAATGAATACTCTTTTCTTGATATAGTTCTACAACTCACTTTTCTCTATACAGTCAAACCGAAACTAATTTATCAAGCATGTTTTATGTCAAACAGCGCATACGGAAACGTAGGCTTCTCCACTAGCTACAGCTGCCGGCGTCGACTAGTGCAGGATCCAAGCTGCCAAGACTCCTGGACTGGATTCGTGGGGAGATGGAGCACCCAAGGGAAGATCATACTCATGGCAACCATGTTCTTCGGGAGACTCAAAGGCTTTAGCATGAAAGGGGGTCAGTTGTGGAAGCTGTCCTAAATTTCCCTCACTTGTCAACTAATCTTTGCGCACGGAAGTTGACTTGCCACCTCCAAATCATCATGTCACTGCTGCTGTCAAATCTGTTTCCTGTAACTGTGCTTGGCTCAAACCAAAGATCAGTACGGCAAACTTTCCTTCTGATGTCATGGTTGTGCAATTGGTCATCGAAATGTTATCAGTACCAACACAGTGTACGTTTTTGTCGTGGCCGTGGTCAGCATTACCAACACCGCAATGACACATCATTTGAATTTGTGATATGACCCTATTAACGCAATCGAGCATGTTGCGCTCTGCATCACCATGTCGTCGGTGCGCGCAACTCCCTATCAGAGAAGACGGGGTGGGGTGATAATGGCGCCACAAGCTGGGAAAAGTAAAATGTGGGGTTGTGGGGCGGTTGCATGGTGACTGATGGGGCGGCGGGCGATATGCTGGTTCGTCGCCCCACACATGGATTGGTCCTATAAAAATTTGATAAGATCTAATTGGATTTCATTATAAAGCATCTTTTGCGTTTCTCTCCTAATTTTTTTAGGGGGTTGGTTTTAAAAAAGAGTGAGAAGGCAACACTTCATTGTGAGTCGTTGTTCTATATAATTTCTATAGGATGCGTCCTATACTACCGGCTTGGTTCGTCGCCTGCACGGGTTGCTAAGCAAGCAATGATATTGAGTTCTTTGGTGACGACTAAGGCTGTAAATGAGTAGGGTATTATCCGTTTATACATATACCTTGTAGGGTGGGTATGGGTAAACATAATTTTTATCCACCATCTATTTTTCATTTATCTATTTTACCCGCATTTAAAGAAGGTATGATAAAGGAGAAGCTTTATTTTATCTATTTATCCATTAGTTTATAGTTGAATTTATAATTTCAGTTTCTAATATATGTATTAATGCCTATCAAAACCCCCAACAAGTAACAACACTACATTCTCAATTTGTACTATATGATTCTCTCAAAACTTTAATACACAATGTGTAGTATAAAACTACTTTTCATAGTCATGTATTTGAGAAAAAGGTGAATTCATCAATAAAAAGTAATATATTAAAAATGTTAGGTCTTGTCTTTAGAATAAAAATTTTGTGTTAATATTACTACAACCCATTGTACATCACAAAAAAATAATTATTACTATCAAAATTAATTTTAAGAATGCCTTGTGTTTGATGTAAGGAGTATCATACAGATTTTCTGTTAAAATTATTTTATAATATCTTCATGTTGTTTTACCCATTTCACTCTTATTCTATCTATTTACTTTGCGGGAAAAAGGGTGTGGATAAGGCCGTAAGGGTAGGGTAAAGATTTTTAGGCAAAAGGTAACTACCCTACCTGCTACCCGCACCTTTTAAAGTGGATAATTATATAAATATGCCTTTACCCTACCTATTCTACCTATTAACAACTTTAATGATGACGTTGTATCCTTATAATGAGATATGGCAGATGAGAGATTATGGAGAGCCGTGCAACAGTGGAGATGAGGGACAGGAGAATGACGCCTATAGTCGTGTGAAGCCATAAAGATTTCTTGAATAAGATGAACTATATGATATTTGATTTAGCCCTAGGCAGTTTCCAAATATAAAAAGCTCAATTTTCTAACGCATTTATTGTAACAACCTCACTTTATAACAACTCCCAATTAAGGAAGGACAAAAAGATGTGAGCCATTATCCAAAAAAATTCCAAAGATCCAGATTTAGCAAATAATACAAAATAGTAACTAGTTTCCATTAATTCAAAAATATTATTTACAAAATGCTTACATGAACTTTATATCATCAGAACTTTATATTTGAGGAGAAATACTAAACTATCTAATCTTCTTGCATAGCTTCAATACCTCTCATGGATTTTATCCTTGTCTTCATATTTGTATCGTGTGTATCAACTACCTAAAATGTCGACAAATAAAATGCGGTCAGTATATTTCTATAGTGGTATGTGGGTTCTTCGAATAATCACAAATACATGTATTTAATCATCATTTACTATTATGTTTTATACATTAATGTTATAAAAATATGTAGACTCAACATAAATACCTCTCTTTTCTTGATATATTCCTTAAATCAATCACATTTATTCCATGGAATCTCATCATTATCTTTTTCATTTATATTTACTCTGTTGGGATTTATCGAGACATCTTTGATGTACAAAACCTACCCCTTTTAAACATTCCATCAAAACAAATAGTATTATTTATGGAACGTATTTTTCTTGCCCTTTTCTATAATTCTCTTTGAAATATGAATTAAAATATTCTTATTTGATTCCTTAAATATTGTGTTGCCACTCTTAGATAGATAATTACTCTTTTAATTATCTAATACATCACAGATTTTTATTTTCTCTTAGAAACTTACATATTGTTCCATATTTTGGTTATGTAATATTTCAAAAGTCATTGTTGTTAATTTATGTATAAAGTCATTTCATTTATTTATCTTTTGTCACAAGTACCCATACAACAACGGTGATCCACATTTTTATTCCACCAATAATACTATTGGGAAAAGATATTTATCAAAACTTGCTTTGGATTTATATCATTCAATTCTATAAAATTTAGAATATAACATGTACGGTTCAATAATTTAAATAGCAGTTTGGAAAATTTTGATTAAAATAATCCTTGTAACACCATCTGAGAAACAACAATAGATATAACAAACTTTGGTATGAAATCACCTGTAAAATGATGTTTCATATTACCGTTTAGAAACAGAATTTTGATTCCATAAGCTATTTATTGATTATTTATCTCATCATCAAAATCATAGAAGAAGAAGATGAAGGGAAAACCCCACGTTAGGTAGAGATATTATCCACAATCATTTGAACTTTAGATGGAACTTTTAGATTTTATTTTCTTTTTATAATAGATTAGTGAATCAATAAATGAGTCTGCCAACTAATGTGTTGCGTTATGGATGGAAACTTGAACAAATATTACTTTATAGAAGTTTTACACCACAGTGTGTTGTGCTTGGAGTTATTTTTCTAGGTTTTAAAGAGGATACTGTATCAAAGTGTGTCAAATTAGTTTCTTTCACAAAAAAAAATGTAGTATAAATATTTAAAGCATATACATTTTGTCAACATCAGAATATTGTTGTACTTAAAGAGTTAGCTATTTATGTTGAGTCTACATATTTTTATAACATCAATGTATAAAACATAATACCAAAACAAATATGTAAATGATGATATTGGAGGAAACTCCATTGATGGTCCTCCTCCTACACAAATAATAGTTGTCACTTATGTTGTCACAAATATATTATCCAACATTATGCCCATTAAAATGCAACATGCAAATATATATCATAATAAATTAGAAAAAATTTCATGTGGTGTTCTATTGATCTAACAGAGCATAAATGATCCTTATATATATATATATATATATATATATATATATATATATATATATATATATAGAGAGAGAGAGAGAGAGAGAGAGAGAGTCAGGCTAGAATACACTCGAGTGTACGGATCGCACGAATACACTCAAGTGTGTTTGCATATCAAGACTATTTTTTGCAAAATGTAAACCATTGATCTTCACCGTCATATTATAACTAGGCTACATACAAATTTTGAGCCCATTTGGAAAAGTGTAAGTCACTCATCCAAGGGCAACAAAATCAACGCGTGAAACTAATTTGAAATACATAATTTTTGTGGTCTTCATAACATGAGCCATACAAATCCAAATGTACTCAAATTTTGCGTATGAGTTGTTCACGAGATGTTTAAGAAGATCAATGGATTAGATTTTCAAAAAAAATATTGCATCATGAAAAACTACTTAAATGTATTCCGCTCCGGTTACACTCGAGTGTATTCTAGCCTGACTATATATATATATATATATATATATATATATATATATATATATATATATATATATATATATATATATATATATATATATATATATATATATATGTATATATATATATTAGGTAGGATCTTAATTTAATTAATTTTTGGTTTAACTAAAACACATATAAGTTTCCTCAAAGGTGGCAATTTAAATGTGACATGGTCATATCTCTAACCCTCTTGAAAATCTTAGATAAGAAACTCTAGTGATAAGGGTAGATTATCAAATGATACAAGAAAGTCAAAGTACAATGTCAACATAAATATCTGATTTTTTTATGATTAGAGTTGTTGGAAAACAACAATATTGGGATTTTATGTCTATTAACATTAAAATGTATTTGTTCAAGATTATTTGGATCTTATAAGGTGCTTGCATTGATCCACACTTCAAGTTGTAAGATGTCCATGCACTATAGTTAGAATAGTGTTAATTATTTTTGTACACTTCTCTACAAATACATCAGCATATTTTAAGTGACTTCTAGTTCTTTTTCATTTCTATCAATTTAGCCTTCCATTGTGGTTCTCCTAAATCTCTTTACTTCTTTCCTTATTCTTTATATGGTGAGATAGTGCATAAGTTTATAGAAAGAGAGTGGTTAGGTCTTGCATCCCTTTTTCCTCTAACTACCATCATTCCAACAAGAACCAAACATGAGCTTCTTGATGTGCCTCATGAGAGTCTGCACACTATAAAAAAATAAAAATATGTATTACATATAGGTGACCAACAATAGGTTTGGTCACCATGTATAAGGTCATCTTTGTATGAAACCAATGCAATTTAATGGGAAAAAAATTCCAATTAATCATGCAATTCAATCAAGAAGAGTTGCTTGACTCCTGAAGTCCTAATGATAGTAACATTGTCAAATATTATCATTTAAATTACTATTTCAAAACAATGATATTGGTGTTAAAACACATATCAATCGTGAGATGAACAATTAATAAAAACTTATTTGATATCCTTTTGTCAACATCTTGCTCTACACTACTATTAATAAGTTTTCACCGATTAACTGCTTAGGTGGCTAGATTATATTTGTCTCAATTCGTAATTGTAGACATGATGGTAATCATTCTTAGATTGCTCCAAAAAAGGTCATAATTACCTTTATTTCTAACATAAGGAGACATAATACAAAGGAATCCCTATTCCCTTTCATGTAATAGGAACTAGAGCTCTTATTATCCCCTGCAAAACTCATATCCCTCTCAAGATATGAATTTGGGAACATAGAGAACCTAGGCCTTTAATTCTTAGAACAAGTAACAATAATTTGAGAAATAAGAGAGATTTAAAATATCAAAATTACTTGTTCATCACATGACTTATAGGTTCCATTTAGGCACCAAACACTAGGAATACAATCCATATGGATAGGTGATACGCAAACAAGGGGAGACATCAAGAAAATAACGAGTTCCATGAAGTAAAGAGAAGAAAACAAAGTGGAAGAGAAGGAGAAACAAGATACAATACTTGTTGAGGAGACTTCTACAATAGATATGGAATTGAAGATTTCCATGCTTTGAGAGAGAGAGAGATAAATCTACCTTTTTTCTTCCTCTCAGCCTCTTCTGAGGTTGAGTCACCTCTCCTAATTTTCCCCAAGTTGGCATGGACCACATCAAATATATCTCTTCATAATTGTTATCTCGCTCTTTGTATTTTTTCCCACTTATGTGAGACTATGTGACATGCACCAAATAGTTTACTTCATTCAACTAATAGTCGACAAAGTAGATCTTAGATGCATATTACACCCATGTGGTGTATATGCATGTATAACAATTACTAATGAGAGTGTACAATGTGTCATTGACTAACATCTCATCCATGATGATGATCGAAAAGGCTACAGTTACTGATGTGGAACACTCCATGCTTGAATGTAGCATGACGCAAATTGAGGTCAAGTTTCTCGATAGCTTCTAGAATCCTACAACTTGTGCACATGTTGTGGAATCATGCCTAATATTGGGGGTATTGGAGTGTGTATACGGATGTGTGTACGTTGTGTACATGAGAGTTCATAGTGTGCTTCTTCACAGAAAGCCCTTCTCTTTATTCTGAAGTTCCTTTGTCAATGTTGATGATGTCATTGGTTCCATATGAAAAACTTCATAATATACACATTAAAATACATGTGGTTATTTAAATGATAGTATATAGAGTAAGTACTCTAATAATGTAATTACATGCGTAAAGTGTAACCAAACAATGAGATTTAGATCATTAAATGCATTAAAATATGAGGGAAAAAATATCAACTATTTCATCTAATCACACCCACTTTAAATCATTTCTTTCACTCAATCAATAAAAGCAAAAATAAACATTCTGATAATATAGCATGTATTCAAAGGATGAACTTGAAAAAAAAATCAATCAATTTTTTTGTGTTTAATGGATTTCTCACATGAACAGTGAAACTTGTTATGAATAGTGGTGTTCTTTTCAAATGATATAGATAACCAAATTCTTCCCATTATCCTCAAGAATCCCTTGCTCTATAAGATTTATCCCTAAATATCAACCTAAAACACTCACCCCCACCTAGGTTATCCTGGTCTAAGAATAATTATACATACATGTTTTCATATGAAATAATTGTTATGGTGTTACACTGGTGAGCATTGAAACCCTTTTGAATCAAAATCAAGGCACCCAACTGTCGATGGTAGGTAGGTATTTTAAACTAGATTGGTTACCAAGTCAGTTGTTGTTTCCTCTTATAAAAGTTTTTAAGATTTATAGTTTAGTTTAAAATTGGAAATTTTTCCTAACACATCATGACTACACCACTATTTTCAACTAGGTTATCACACTAAGTGGGCAATTTATTGACATTTTCACAAATTAAATGAAAACAAATGGGTTTTGTGCAAAAGTAGTTTCTCTGATTGGTATAAAATTAGGTCCTTAATGAATCACTCTGGATTGGTAGACTCAAGACAATAATGAGGAACATGTATCCTTATCTCAATCAAAAATACTAATATTTTTTATTCATTTCAACAATTTTAGTAGACATTGCCATCATTAATGTCTTTGAATCAATCACAACAATACAACAATTTCAGGCTGGTCAGTTCAATTTTGACATACTTAAGAGTGAAGCATGCTTACCTTATCATTATCACAACAAAACACTATACAAACTAAGGTATAGGCAATGAAATGAAATGATGAACTAGTTCATCATTAAAGTCATATGCCTATTTTACATGATAAATTTCTAGAAAAAAAAACAAATTCCTTACTTTTTTTCTATGAACAACCTTAATTAGGGGTGAGCAAGATGTTTGTTAGTGGCTGATTAACCAAATGGTTAAAACTGATGATAAATTTTATTTGGAAAATTTGGTTAATTTGGTTAATTTGTTTCAATTAACTGGTTAAATGGTTCGTTTTTCAGTTAAAAATATTTTTGTTTAGTTAACTAAATTAACGATAGCCAAAATTTATTTAAAAAAATATCCTACACATATATATATACATATATAGTTCTACTTTTATTTCAAAAAAAACATTTGCATTTATATGCTAATCAAGTTTTAATGAACTATATGGAACTATATTTATATAAAAAGTTACTATGATATAACAATTAGTTTAAAATTTGTGAGTATTTTTATATAGTAGTGTTCAAGAGTGTTATTTGGTTAACCAAATTAATCGACCAAATTGATCGATTAACCATAACTGGATTAACCAACACAAAAGTGTTTAGGTTAATGGTTAAATTATCGAAGCACAAATTAACCATTTAATGGAGCCAAATTAACCATAACTGATCAAATTAATCAAAGGATCATCCCTACTCTCAATTACATAAACAACTACCAAAAATAATATTTTTTAAACAAAACACACAATCTAAAAAACAAAGGCAGTGGAGTTCATATATGATGCATACATTAAATAACAAGACAATATGCTACATAAACATGACAGACAGACAGGCATTGTGACAAGAATTAAAAAAGAATGGATTTAAAAGACAATAGAAAAGAAAGTCTAGTTGTCACCCCCACCCCAAGCTTACTAAAAATAGTGTCCATAAGGTAAGAAACATCTTGCACAAAGGCACAAATTGGAACTCAATGTGGGGTTTTAGGGTCAAAGGGCCATGGATGTTGTCATGAATACATGGGGAAGTTGTAGACATCTTTGTAGGGTTTTAAGGGAAGGAAGTGCAATAGAAATACAACAATTTTCTCAACAAAACTCTTAGACATCAGATCCTTTGTATCCATACAACATTCACATATTAAATATATTGAAGGATATTAAATATAACTTAGTGCACACAAGTGTTTAACAACTATACATGGTGTTTTATTGGTGTAGAACTTGTACTTCTAGATCTAAATCCAAAGTGGATATTGTTGTTGCCACTTGTCATCTTAGCTACACTTTGTCATCACCTTGAAGAAGGTTCTTGTCCTCAAGCCTATGTAAAAGGGACTTAGGATCCCCATCGTCCATGCAGATGTGGAAATCATGGAGCAACACCTTGGCCTCTAAGAGGAAGAAGATCTTAGAGTTATCAGCGTGCTAGCCACAATCACTCTCCTTCTCCTCCTATTACAGTATGTTGTCATTGGTGTAAGTTTTTCTCTCCAACAGGAAGAACTGATAGACAACTTGTTTCATAATGTCTATTTCTTCCTTTAGACATATGTACCTTTATATAGGAAATTTATGGGCTTAGATTTTCCAAAAATTCAATTTCATTCCTAATCTCAAATTAAAATAGAATCAAACTAGGAACTCTTCTAGAATTCCTACTATCCTGGTTCTTTAAGAAATCAACAAATTGGGACCAGTTGGGCTTCCAAGTCAATCGATTGGCTTATCTAATTTCTAGGTTTGCCATTCATGGTTCATTTTAAATTCACCAGTTTGATTCCCAGTCGAACAGAGTACATATTCCTTGTTGTTTCTATATTCATTTCAGTTCAATGATTGGGATACCCAATCAACTGACTAGTCAATTTCCTAAGTTAATGATCTATTATTTATTTGACAAACAATGGATTTATTATTCCAAGCCATCCAGTCAACTAACTAGATTACCCATTTGATCAATTGGGAAGGAAATTAGCATGTATATGATTTAGAACCATTCTAGTCATATCCTTGATTGTGAAATTCAATTCCCTTATGCATATTTATGCGGGAAATCATATAGGTTCCTTAATACATTGGCAGTGATATTCACAACCTTGTAAGCAAATATTAGTATCTAGAACCATATCATTGCTACCCAAGAAATAGAAATAAGTTGGAGAAAAAATTAAGCTATGAAGTGACCAATATTACCATGACCATATAATACCTATTGTCATAGATATATGTACTAAAATTAAGGCATGGGTTGTCATCCTCATACATTCAATTTATATATCTTTAACTAGATCATACTACTGAGATTGTGTGAGCTCAATATCGTATATAAATTCAAATTAGCATGTTTAGACATTTCATAGTCTCACTTGTCAAGCAGTTAGGATATCATTCCAATTATGAACAAATTCCATCTACATCGGTAATTATAATCAAGAAGTTTCATAGTGTATCCAATCACTACCTAAATGGAAACCCTTATTTTGTATTCACGTCAATTAGTGTGAAAAGTACACCAAACAACATATGGTTATTGTAGTGACTTAGGTATAAGGATCACACTCACCATTTCCAAATTGAGATATGAATAGGATTTTCATGACATGGATTCCATGTACCATCCTCAAGTGGTTATTTCTGGTACAACATGTTCTCTAACAAGTACCCATGTACTTATATTGATATCCAATATCATGACGAAAGATACATAGTCATCATTATACATACATACTTGTCTTATGCATTATCATTATCTTATAATATCCATAATAATAAATTATTAGGGACGTAATAAGAGTGAATAATCTTGAGTATACATAAGATCTCATGTTCAGATCCTCAATTAAAACCATGTCATCGAGTCATAACATTCTTACAACATCACTACGTTATTCAATAACTCAAAATAAAATAAAATAAAATATGTGGAATTTCCTTTATTAATAATTAAATAATATAGAATGCATTATTATTACAATAATCACATGATGACCCTCAAGGCCTACAACCAACAATATTTCTCTTCTAGTGCTACCTTAGGAACATATGAATCGGGATATTATTGTTGGGTAATGTTCCAAGCATCCTTTTGACTAAGGATAGAATACATCTGTTGGTACTAGTGGTGGAGGGCCAAGATCTACATGACTTGGTGTTCAACCTCATTGATTTTTGTTAGGTTCAATGTGACATGAATGCATACATATGATTCCAATCAGGTGAGGACAATGTATGCTCTATGTGAGTCCCAATGGAAGGCAGTGTTGCTAGGTCCAATGATGTTGAAGAGGAGTCGATACCGTTGTTGTTGTTGTTGTTGTTGTTGTGGATGCTACATGAGGTTCTTTGCATCAAAAAGGTGACCTTGTCTAAAAAAAAGGGGGAGTAGGAGCTTTAATGATACTCGTGTATGCCAACAAAGTACTTGTCATTCCATGTAGTGAACCTTAAAATAGTAGATTCCACACAAATATGGGTGTAAATGAGATCATTTTCCCTCAATGGCAAGTCGTTTGAGGGGGCGCCTTTAGATTTTAAGATAGCTTGTATATCAAGCCTAAAATGGGAATGTCCATATATGAATTATTGTAGGCATCCACCTTCATAAGTTTTCTAATCTAGAAACACCTCACATTAACACTCTTCTTTTTCACTATGCAGCATAATAAAAATAGTTTGTCAATGGAAACCAAACCCTACATCTCCTTCCTCACAAAAATAATGTTGGATAAAATATGATGGAGGATGCAAAGAACAATAGTGTGAATTTGGGTTGCCCTAGACTTCTTGGGCTCATAGGACTCATCATCGACAATCTCAGACCAAAAATTTTGATAGTTAAATTCTTTATGAAGCTCAGTCAAACCTTCATCATCAAATCCCATTTTTTAAGACAACTCACTTAGACCTATAAAGATTCATTGTCACCCAACTAGAAATTAATCACTCAAACCGCTTAGTTACTTATCTCTTGCAAATTTTAAGAAACTTGAGAATAATAATGGAGTAAGTCTTTATGTTCCTCTTGAAGACCACCATTAAGATGGAGATGATCTCTAGAAGGGGATTGAACTCATGGAACATGTCAAACTCCTCCCATGTCTCTTCATAGATAAAGCATTTTTGGTGAATGCAAAAGGTGGCGAGCTTTTAGAAGCGCTCAATCTTTTCATATAGTAATATGTTGAAGGTAACAACTAATAAGATCCTTCCTACTCCTATTCCTTATTGGCCTCCTATTCCTACTAAAGATCAAAATTGGTATCTGATGTGTGAGATTGTTCTTCTCATGGCCTATTACCTCCTCCTAGGCTCCTAACCATAATTGTGATGGAGATTGAGAGGCATAGGATCTTGCTTAGGTGAATATGTTGTGCATCTTGGGGTGATTTATAGTGTGCACCTCTGACCACACACATGCATGAACATAGGAGAGGTCATCATCTTGGGATATTTCACTTCATGCTCTAAGTTGGGCATGTCATGCATCATGGATTCAAGATTTATAGCGGTGTGTGCTTCTTGTTGGAGAGGGGAATGTGCAAGATGGAAATATATATGTTGACAAAGGTCAAGGAAGGTGTCTCTTTCCTTCTTCATTTGTGGAGGTGTGCTATCAAGGAAGTGTTAGTGAAGAACCTCCTATATTCATCAAGTAGGCGAAAGTGGAATCTATATGGAAAGTAATCCCTCTCTTTATCTGTAACATCCCTGACCTGGGTTATGCCTTAACCCTAGAAGTTTTGCTTAGGAAAGATAATTAAACCCTTAATTTTATTTGGTGAAAATTAATTAAGGCTCAAGAGGATCTTATGTTTCAATTTTGGTCATGTTTGAATAATGTTGAAGCAGTGTTTTGCTTATTTTGGACTAATGTGCAAATTACCCAAGTCAAGGGGTTAACTTGCAAATTTTACATGATAATATGTTCCTATGATATTGATACATCATAAGAATGAATATGATGTAGTGGTATGGTTTCTACAAGCTTGGGCACCAAGATAGAGCTTGTTGGACAATGTTTGTGCATTAAAACCCAGTTTTGGTGTAATGTGCAATTTACCCAAAACCTAGGGTTTAATATGAAAATTACCACTTCAATAAGGTCCCTAATGTTTCTTTACATCATGTAGAGCAAATAAAATGAGAGGGGAGCCTCATTTGAATTAAGTTGGAGGAGAGAGAATCTTGGTATTAAAATAATCAAGATTTAAGCCTAATTGAAACCCTAATTCAATTTAATGCAAAAATAAATAAAATAATTTGAAGGACCTTCAAACAAATTAATATGGTTGGATGCATATGTGTGTGGACATCCTTAATCCTTGCAAAGGCACGAGCATATCCTGAGGAGGTGAAATTCCACTCACCATTTTTATAAGAAAAAGTAATTCCACTCAAAAATGGATATTAATATTATAAGGGTTAAGGTGCTTAATTTCTTTTCCCTTTATTCTTGGATAATGTAAGGGATCTCGGTGGGGATAGAGATGACTTTTCATATAATAAACCAAGGGGGAGATGGTGGCAAAAATTTTGGAATTAAAAGACTTTTATAAAGTATTTTCTCTCTCATTGAATTTCTTATAAAAAGACCCTTTCCAAGCTAAATGAAAGGCTTTTCTGTTTCCACTTCTTCTCCTTACTTGTAAACTGACCAAGGGAGATAGGGAGGATCAGCGGGACGAACCCAACCTGTTGTTAAGGTTCTTGACCCTTTTTCACCTTGGTTCCATGGTGGAAATCGAAAATAAATCATTGATTTCTTCTTATTTTGATCTCCTCTTCAACCCTTGCCAATCTTTTCAACCAAATGCTTGAGGACGAGCCTAGGGGGAGTTTCAAAATCTTCATCCACCATTTTTTCCGTGATCTTGGAGCTTTGGAGCTCAATTGGAGGTGGGTTTTATAACTTGAACCCTTGATTTTGTTATTGCATTCAATTCCCTATCAAATAATGATCAATTCTTCATTCACAATAATTGATTTGGTTGATTGAAGCAATCTCCATGGAAATCACAGCATATTTCGTGAGTTTATAGCTTGATGATGATGACACCATCATAAGCACACACCTCCCCAAATATCTAGGCCAAACGGTTTCACAAACCGTTTGGGAGCAAATGGTTTCACAAACCGTTTAAGGGCAAATGGTTTCAAACCGTTTGGAGGTGTTGACCAGGGTTGACCATTTGGATATTTGTTGATAATGATGTTGGTTAATGAGCTACTAATTATAATTGATTAGTTCCAATTGGTTCATGAGTTGAAGGTCCATCAATCACCAAATCGTAATCGGGTTAAGTGCTGATTTTATAATCAATTGACTTGGAACTTTGGGTTGACTAGCCCAAACGGTTTCAAAACCATTTGGGGATCACCCAAACGGTCTCAAGACCGTTTGAGGGTCACCCAAGACCGTTTGGAGGTCTAGGGTTAAGAATGGTCAAGTGTTTGAAGGTCCAAAGATACCAAATTGAAATACAATTAAGTGCTGATTTGATGATCAATCCAATGACCCAAACCTTAATTGGATGTCATAGATTTTGATGATATGATGGGAAAACGGTCTCAAGACCGTTTGAGGTCAGGTCACGTCCAATTTGAATGATGGTCCAATAGTTTCAAAGTAATTGATAACACATTGACTAACATTGAAGGTTCAATGGTTTCAATCCCTAATCCAATTGATTCAAAACCCTAATTGATGACCAATTGAAGGATAAATCAGTTGAAGGATGATCTATTGAGCTCAATTGAGGTATGGTGACAGGCCCAATTGATGAATGATTATATGAATTCAATGGTTGAAGGAATCAACATTGAGAACCCTAAATCGATTTGAGTGGTTGAGACCATTTTTGGTTCATGCGGTTTTGAGGAGGTTTGGACCAAATGGTCTCAAGTCCGTTTGGGACCAAATGATCCCAAGCTGGTTGATTCTCATGCGGTTTCAAAATTGTACTTTAGCAAACGATCTTAAGGATTCACTTTGGCAAACGGTTTCAACCTCAACTTTAGCAAACGGTTTCAAGTGTGCACCTTTAGTAAATGGTTTGAAGGTTCACCTTTAGCAAACGGTTTCAAGGTTCAACTTTAGCAAACGGTTTCAAAGTACCTACTTTACTAAATGGTTTTGAGTATTCAACCAAGACCGTTTGAGGTCTGATTTGTCAAGACCGTTTGAGGTCTAAGTGACCAAGATCATTTGGAAGATAATTAATCAAATTGTATGAACACTTAAGGTGATCAAAGGTCAATTGTTTAAGTGAAAAATTACATGATGTAATCCAAGGGTGATTACAATAATGGTACCCTTAATGAGATAGGGTGATTAGTACCATTTGAATAAATCACTAATGGTCATGATGGTGATGACATAATTATGGTATCAATTCTTATTTCAAGATGAGTGACTTAGTCTAATCAAATCTGAAGTAAACATCATCTTATACAAGATGAGGAGAGGGGACTTCCTACATGAATGATAATCATGTAGTGGATAAGCCAAAACACGTTCAACATGAATGATTAAGCAATTAGGGTATGATCCTTAATAAAGAGATCATGAAACCCTAATTAAGGTGGTTGTTGAGCCATAACCTAAATCTAGGGCAATATCAGATGTAACCCAAATCAAGGGTAATGTTGTGAGTCTAAACCAGGTTGATAATATGGGGAATTCAAATTGAGGGTGAACCCATGAGAAACCCTAATTGAGGGTGAACCCATGAGAAACCCTAATTGAGGGTGAATCCATGAGAATAGTAAACCCTAATTGTGGGTTATGGAATGAAAAATCCTGATCCAGAGTAATGCCATCTGAAATCCTAAATTAGGGTAATGTGATGTGAATAGTAAACCCTAATTGTGGGTTATGGAATGAAAAATCTTGATCTAGAGTAATGCCATATGAAATCCTAAATTAGAATAATGTTATCTGGAACCCTGATGTAATGATGTAATGTAAGACTCAATCTTGGATGATGCCATGCAATGATACCATGATATGTGAAACCCTAGTGATGGTAATATAGCCAATATACTAAAGTGGAGTGCGGCTAACATGAATCAAGTAAGATGATAATGTTATAACCATGTAGGGTAAGGTTGATGAACCATATGAATGGTAATGTGGTTATTCTAGTGAGTAAGGGTCTAAGAGACAAGATGATGCCTAGATCCTTGTATATATATCCAACTCTATACATGTGTATAAACCCTTTACATCTTACAAAGATGAGGGAAAGAAACTCTTAGGAGTAATGTATGCAATATTGATGAGGGAAAGAAACTCTTAGGAGTAATGTATGTAATACTATATAATGTAGTGAATAACATCCTATGGGTTGAATTACCTAATGTGGTTGATAATGATTTATTCTATATCAACAATGTCTAACCATTGGATAAGTCCATATCCTTAAAGATAGCTGGACAATTCTAATGTGTAGCCTATGCTCTGTATAATGAGAGTAACAAGTTAGTGGATAAAGTATTAAGAGGGAAATACCTTAATACAAGGTTAGTTGATTAACTTAAGTAATATGGAAATGAGAAGAAAGTGATACATCATGACATGATAGATATCACATTCAGCATTTTAGGGTAGACATGCCTTGATGAACCTCTAATCCAATATTCTTGGTTAAGAAACACATGAAGTGTGTGATATGCAATTGTTACAATAAAGATGTAATGAACTCAATGTACTTTGATAAATGTTGATTAAAATACTTTGAGAATGGGTTTAAGCCAAATCAATGAGTATGATGTAATCATACCATGACAAGGATGAGAAATGAACTCATACCTTGAAGTGATGATCATTAATGATATATGATGAGAATGGTGATCATAAGCAAATACTTATGATGCCTTTGAATGCTCCTAGAGGTGTGGAGCAATACATTAGGGTTGAACTAATAATATGAGCAGGAAACTCTAATTAATGAGAGATGGGAAAACCCTAACCCTAAATTGGGTAATGGGACATGAGAATCCCCACAGTGATGTGAATAGTAAGCCCTAACCCTATTAAGGGAATAGTGGTGTTACTATTATATTACATGTGATAAATGATTTTTTTGCCTAGTGATAGGTGACAAGATGTTGAATGGCCCTGTGAGCCATATGATTAGATATTGCCTAATGAAAGGTGACAAGATGCTTTATGGACTTTATGAGCCATGAGAACAAGCGTAGCATAGAAAGAGGTACCAAGATGATTAATGATGGGTCGAAGGAATTTATATTCCATGATCCATGTAATCAGGTTTGGAAGAGTCCAATACCTGGCAGAGGTGTAATACCCGTAATCAGGGTTGGTTAAAGTCTAATGCCTGGCTGTGAAATCAGGAGTGGTTAAAGTCCACTGCCTGGCAGTGTAATCAGGATTGGTTAGAGTCCAATACCGGGCGGAGGCATGAAGCCTGTAATCAGGAGTGGTTGGAGTCCACTGCCTGGCGGTGTAATCAGGATTGGTTATAGTCCAATGCCTGGTGGTGTAATCAGGATTGGTTAAAGTTCAATGTCTGGCAGTGTAATCAGGTTTGGAGAAGTCCAATACTTGGCAGAGGTGTAATGTCTGTAATCAGGATTGGTTAAAGTCTAATGCCTGGCTGTGAAATCAGGATTGGTAGTGTCCAATGTCTAGCGGTGTAATCAGGTTTGGAAGAGTCCAACACCTGGTAGAGGCTCAATGCATGTAATGATGACACAGTATTGGTAATAACCCAATGCCTGTATTGATGATATATAAAGTACATGGTAGATATATCTCCTTATCTGTTTAATAGGTTGGGTAAGGCCAAAAGAGTGAAACAAGAGTGTTTCATGAGTGACATAACAAGATAATGAGTGTCACAAGAAAAGTTTGATATGATGGTATAATATGATGGATAAATGATATACATGTCATTCCTATTCCTTATTAAAAGAATAGATGATATATTTCTCTATCAAAAATAGTTGTAATACTTTCAAAGATAAGAATGCTTTAAACTGCTTATCCTCTGCCAGTTTCATATCTGTAAACTGCAATAACAATGTTTTGGTAGAGAGTTATATCTCCTGTTGGGGCAATTTACAATTGTCTCACCCCTGTGGGATTCAACATTTTTAGGTGGACGTGGACAAAGAAGCAGATACTCTTTTGCATGAAAAAGGAAAGCAACAACCTAGACAGCAGTGAGATCTCAGGTGGAGACCCTGACTGTCAAGTCATATAGATAGAAAGTCCTATGTGTCGTCTCTGTACTCTCAGGTCCTCAGAGTTTATAGTTAGTATTTTAATAAATCGATCTGAGATTTTGGCTTGATGCCTCGAGGTTTTATGTTGTCTGTATATAATGTTCTAGGGCAGCTGATGTTGTAATCCTCGAGAAGAGATAGTACAAGTCATGTACTTTTGAACCAGGATGTAAATGTTATATTATGGTTCTTGTTGTAAGAGTTTCCTATGTTTGGATATCTTTGCAAAAAGTTTTAAATTTTTAGTGATTTTCAGTAATCTGCTACAAATGATTCGCTTCCGCTTAGTTAATCTTGTATTTTGTAAGTTGGATGCCACATTATCCCTCCATGTTAGATCATATGTGCTCTGATTCATCATGGTTGATCCTTGATGAAGGTAGCTTGGCATCAACAGCAGCTACTACTAATGCTAAGTGGTGGTTGTGTAGACTAAGGGAACAGTGTGCTACCTTGGGTTGACATTCTTCCCATGTAGATCTTGAAATCCTATCAGGATGCGTGATGTGGTGAATTGTGTGCAAGTATGTATTGATCCAATAAATTTCCAATTTTTCAAACTTCTTGGTGTTGGTTGTATTTTAGCATATCATGTTGTATTTTATCACATCATACATGAAATAAAAAAGGATCAATCTTTGACTCACCTGAGATGGCATGAATAGCATCACCTCAGTTTTAAGAAGATTTGTCGATCGTAAAACAAAATGTTGTGTCATTTGGGGGTATGACATGTTGGAAAATGCAGGTATTGTCTTCCTCCTAAACCTATTCATGACATGGTTGTTGTTGTGCATGTCATACACTAAGGAATTTGACCTTCATGTTATCAAGTTACTTACTTTAAATTTTTAACATCAAATGATAGTCATCGTGAATTAACCAAAGGAAAAAGTTCCCAGGCACATTGATAAGAGTTCAAAAATAAAATATTTACATACACAAATGGAGTGACTTTAAACAATATATATAACTAATTGTGATATGTGGGTTTCCTCCACTGGTGCATAAGTTTAATTTCCCTCATCCGAATTAAATTCTTCTTTACAATTTGGTTGAAATGGATGCCTTGCTCAATGAGGTCTTCATGAAGATGATCCTCTAATCTTTCCACTTCAATTTAAAGTGTTGGGCCACCTATATATTAAGGCTTCAAAGAGAAAGGGATATTCTTCTCACAAGTATTCATGCTTATATTACCTATATCCACATCAATGATTGCATTGATGCTCTCTAAGAATGGGCATCATAAGATAATATCCTTACGAATTACACCTTTGTCATCAACAATTACAAAATCCACCAACACATAACAATGGTCAATCCTCTTCAACACATTTTCTATCATGTTTATAGAACTTTCCCTAAAATGTTTTATGATTGAGAAATTTATTTTCATTTTTTTTGGTGTATTTTAGACCCATATGAGTAGATACAGATAATGACATTACATTTAGCATAGATCCTTGATCACACAACATAGTAGAAAAATACATATTAACTATGTCACTAAAATGTAGAAATATCTCAAATACTACTGCTTGGAAGAGAGATTAGCTAATTCTCTAGCACTTACATCAAGTGTAAGCACCATCACTTGTAGTTCATCCTTCTCTCCTTCTTCAGACATGAAGACCCATGAGTAGAAAATTTTGGATTTAGTTTTTCTTTTATCTCCTCTCATGGGTAAACACATGAATTATTTGTGCATTTGGCCACACTGTCTTGTTCCTCAAATGAGGTGGCACATATGGGTGTACAATATTCTCTTCAAGCTCAAACTTGTAGGATTTCCACTTGTTTCTAGGTGGGGGTCAGCATGCTTAGGAAATAGCATCGTAAATACTTCTATGGTATTGCTTGCATGGGATGCTTCAGGTCCACCACCTTGTTCACCTATTTCAAGTAGTTAATTTTTATTGAATTTGTGTCCTGCTTAGGATTCATCTTTGTGTTTCCTGAAATTTTCCCTTTATTGCTTTTGAGTTTGTATGGATGATGCTAACTGTCCCATTTGATGCTCAAGTCCCTTTATTGACTCTTCTTGGTTTTGGTAAGTTCAAATGCCTCATTCATGAACTTAGATATAATAACTTCAATGTTATCATTATTTTCATGTTTTTTCGGTGGTTATCCTGTCATTATTGTTGTTAATCATTATCATTCTAGCAGAAATTTGAGTGGTTTATCCACCTCATATTATAGGAGTGTGACAAACTAACTTTCCTATCTCCTTTAGTATACTCTTTATCTCTCATCAAGTGGAATTCTTACTCAATTTTATATTAATTGCATAATTAGAGTGTGGTGATATTCCAACTTGGTCTCCTCAATGATAAATTTCACAATGTGCGGCATTATTTGCACTTTTGAACTAAGTACCATACTTTATCAATCATCATCTTGAAAAAAGAAATTAACCTCTTAAATGTGACCTTATTTCTCCTTATTATGTAACATGAGGTAGATAATTAAATTGCAAATACAAAGTCACTAAAATCACCTCAATCGAACCTTCATAGCCCAAGTAATGAATTTGAAATACCCTTGATTTACTCTTGATTTAATTCAAACTCCTGGTCTTGATGAGCTAGATGGGTTGACCATCTATGGTCCCATCAAAGGGGACACGACCCATATGCCACCCAATCCCTCAAATCCTAATTCTTCCTCCTTTCTTATCTACTATTAGACACGGATCCCAGATCTGATGGTCCTTGGTTATCTTCTACCTTTTCTCATACAAGGTGCTTTTGGAGTAGCCCATCTACTCCATTCTCACTCCTTATATGAAATAGGATAGACCTATCAATCTTATCCATCCTTATCATTCTTTAGCCCTTCCTTTTCCCTTGCTTTTTTGCCCTAAAATCCCCCTTCTCATAGTTACATTTATCTGTAATTGGGGTGCACCACCACACCCCCTCCCTTTGGGTTGAAGACCATGGTAACCCAAAGTCAGAACTAACACCATGACTAGCTCTAACGGTGCTAGAAAAAAGTGAATGGTGCCTTAGTTGGACTCACAAAGTGGACTCACAAATCCCTAGAGGATCTACCTCCACTGATGTCAATGAGTACGAAGGACGCAGGAAGTGACTACCGCACTCTTACTCGTGGGTGTGAATGGTATGCATCCACTATAGGATTGAGGGGGACAACCATGATCAAGATTCTTTAGTCGCCAACCTGGGTCAAAGGAGTGTGTACCTGCTTAAGGATCGTGTTGACCACTCTGACCAATGGGGCCCATACAGGTCGGTGATACACACACATGTGTCACCCCTATGTATCCCTATTTTGATTAATGACCTTGGTAACATATCATCTTTTCCTGAAGTTCTTAATTAAAAGTTCAAATTTTGATATCTTCATAATCCCTTGGTCAAAACATGCAATCAAATATGTCATTTTGATCATTTCATAAATATCTAAAACTTGGTTATAGTTTCAAACCTTAAAAACCCTTTCGTTTTCCCTATTTTGGTGAAATGAGAATTTTGACTACATTTGACCATACTTCATGCATGTAAATAGTAAATATTGGATCTTTGTTACTCAATATACCACCATAACATAAAATCTTTATCTTTTATACCTCTTTTAATATATATATATGGCCCTAATCACCATTCCTTCTCCTTGCTTAACTTCTATGCTCTTATATGACTTGTTTTAGGATCTTAATGCATAACATTGCTCAAAGTTGTGATCTTGACCCCAAAATGACCTTGTATCACACCCTAACTTTTAATTAGTAACTTACACCTCTTATGACACTAATATCATCACCATATATCATGTTTTCTATGCTTTATTCATATGAAACCTAATGTATGAAGGTGACCTTAGTATGATGTTGAATGGTTATACCCTAATCAAATAATAGCTTTGACTTGATATCACAACACCCCCCATCTTGTGTCAAAATTAGGAGAAATATGATGCTATGTGACATATGTGACCAAGACCATATACTATTTTTTACTATGATTGGTTCATGAAACATCAAACCAACCTTTTGTAAACTAGTATGGTTTGTAATGACTTTTTAGATTTTGCATGCTCAAATCATGATGTAGATCCTATCCTTATGTCTCCTCTTAAAAATTAGGGAATGTTTTATCCTTATGATCCCCTTGAGGTGGATGACCCATCAAATCCGCATGATGCACCTAATGACATAAGTTTTATATGTTGAGCTTTGAAATGCATGTTAATAATGTTGAATCTTATGAACTGATGTAGATGAAATCCACCCATTTTGGATTTATGCTTGTTAATCTCACCGATCTAAATCATAGTTTATGCTTAGATCCCTTAACTTGATGAATCATGACCATGGTTACCTTATTATTGGTTTTCTGACCCTAAAATGTGCATAAGTGACCTAAATCTTGTAATAATCATACAAAATAGATGGAAAGTCAAAATGACTTAAAGCTTGAAGAAGACCTTCATGAAAACTTCTATATTAGTAAAAGATAATCAAATTTACTAATATCAAATTTGGAATCTAACTTGGAAAAAACACTAAAATGAATCTAACCAGGGTTATGGGTGAGAATCTAAAACATGTATGCAATATTGTTCCCGGCCAGGTAGTTTCTTGTAACATAGATGGTCAAGGACAGGTTAAGAATCTCTAAATCAGGTATGAGCTTTAAATAATTATATGAGTATGGCTTTCTTACTTGAACCTTGATATGCATACATGCTTGTTTACTTGGTCAAATATTGCCATGTACTCGATGCTTGTTGCAATGATTTGATAACTCGAACACATAATATAGAACTCCTATACACAAACCATGTGTGTCTACCTCTGTAATCAATGTAAGGACATAGGGTCAGGCATCGTACTTGAGTTGTCGAGATAGTTTGATCCATGTCAATAAATAAGGTTAGCTAATGGCATTTGACCTTGAGCACCCTCCTAGACCATTCTAACTAGAAGTTGGTCAAATGCCTTATGATACATGATATTTTTGGTACAAAAATGACATAAAACATGGGATCTAATTTTTCTAACTACTTAACTTGTTCATTCTTGTTTGTGTACTTTTGCAAAATTTTCAAATTATGCAAACCATATATATATATATATATATATATATATATATATATATATATATATATATAGAGTCAGGCTAGAATACACTCGAGTGTATCTGGAGCGGAATACACTCAAGTAGTTTTTCATGATGCAATATTTTTTTTGAAAATCTAATCCATTGATCTTCTTAAACATCTTGTGAACAACTCATACGCAAAATTTGAGCACATTTGGATATGTATAGCTCATGTTATGAAGACCACAAAAATTATGCATTTCAAATTAGTTTCGCGCGTCGATTTTGTTGCCCTTGGATGAGTGACTTACACTCATCCAAATGGGCTCAAAATTTGTATGTAGACTAGTTATAGTATGACGGTAAAGATCAACGGTTTGCATTTGGCAAAAAAATAGTCTTGATATGCAAACACACTTGAGTGTATTCGTGCGATCCGTACACTCGAGTGTATTCTAGCCTGACTCTATATATATATATATATATATATATATTATATATGTATATATATGTATGTATATATATAAGTGTGTGTGTATCTTTCTTCCATGAAACCAACACCTTATGTGTTCACCTGCATGTTTCACATATGTTTTAGGTACATGGACAGCTTGCTATTTGATGAATTTGTGAGTAGGTGTTTAGGTATACTTTTTGTAAGATCCTAGTTAGTGTACATGAGCAAACTTGTACAATTTGACTCTCAAATCATACTTGATCTTGTAATAAACAATATTACTTTTAATTATATTTGTTGAATTTTGAGAATAATTTGGTGCAAGCTTCTTTTTATTTGTTCATGCATTTCAATATTTTTCACTTCCACATTCGCTCTTTGATATTACCATGCTATGGTGAATGCTCAGTTCTTTGGCATATGGTACAAGATCATGAAAAATAACTACATCGAACATTACTCACATGAAATACAAATTAAATCAACATTACATCTCAACACTAGAAACTCATTAGTGTGTTGCGCATAGGCAGTGGGTTCGCATCCTTGTATGTGCTTAGTATTGTATATATTGAGACATGGTTTAGGATCCAGATATGTCTCAACCTCTTTAAGAAGAAGGACATCTAGATTGGGACACACGATAAGGATGAACTCTTGATATGAGCCAACCTGGCATGGGAGAAGGTCAGAGTACCTAACCTCCAAAACATATGAAAAGTTGAAAAATATGAACAATGAAATACATTACAATGAGTTTCTAGCTAGAGTACTTCTAAATATAAGAGTTGAGATAACTAGTGTTTGGTTTCTTGGATGATGTTTCGTCCTAGATTTTTTAATAAAGGATATAACCTTAGAGATAGAGGCATTTGAATATATTTATGGTTTCCATCTATGTGAGGGGGATGTCTAAAATCCTAAGACGGTGTATATGTTATATGATCTCAACAATGAGCCTCATACTCAAGTTAGTGGTTCCATGAGGAATCTAATGTTTGCCCTTTTTTTTAATGTTGGGTAAAAGTTTGGTACGGGTAGATTCATGTGGTTATTATGTTTTTCCTTAACATTGGTGAGTCATATAATGAGTGGTTCGGGCTTGTGAAGCTCTTTCTAGATACAAGTGGGATAACTAAAAAACCTTGATGTTGATGATGATGATGCTTAATACATTACATAACCTCAGTTAATGGAAAACTTTAATGCATGTATGTTAAGCCAGTCATATAATCTATGAGACCATACCATATAAGAAAAGATGTAAGACTGAAAATTTAAACTTGGTATGATGTTGCTTTGAAATTGAATAATCATGAGATATAAATTTCTTAGATTTTTAGACCTAAAAAATACCATGCATGTAAATCTTAACTTGATAAAATATGGGGGTGATGATAATATCATTTGAAAGTCATGGAACTAAACTTGTCAACTTGATAAATTGGTAGCTTAGATCTTTTATAACACAACTTGAGATTTTAGGAATGCATGAGAAAAACCCTAATGTAGTAGGGATAAGGGTTATGGAACCCTAATGTCAAGATGATGTCATAATATGATCAAACACCAATTAATATGAATATAATTGGGATGTGTATACCATTTTTTATGGAAAATTAAGTGTGCACCCCATAGTGTTGGATGCCCTGACACCTAGGTTTGGTTGCTTAAACACAATGAATATGAACTTTGACCTTTGACTATGACCTTATACGAATTTTGAGGACAAAATTTCTTTTAAGGAGGGAAGGATGTGAAAAACTAACTTCTCTCTCTCTCCTATAGTATACTCTTTTTCACTCATCAAGTGGCCCTCTTCATCGATTTGATATCAATTTCATAATCTAAGAATGGTGATACTCTAATTTGATCACCTCAATGATCAATTTAACAATGTGTGACATTATTTGTACTTTTGAACTAAGTATCATATTTTAACAAATCATCATGTTGCAACAAATATTGATCCTATTAAATGTGACCTTCTTGATCTGAATTATGTATCATGAGGTGTATTATTCAATTATGAATCTAATGGCGCAGTCACCTCAATCAAACCTTCGTAGCCCAAGTGATGAAATTTTGAGATTGCCTTCATTTACTCTTGATGTAACTTGAATTCTTGGTCTTCATGGGGTAGATGGGATGAACATCAACAGACCCATCAAAGGTTTCATTATCCATCCATCACCCAAGCCCCCAAACCCTAATTCTTCCTCCTTTTATCCATTAGTTTGTGGATCCAAGATTTGATGGCCCATGGTCATCTTCTACCTTTAGTTGTACAAGGTGCATTTAAAGTAGCCAATCTGATCCATTCTCTCTCTTTTTACAAAATTGGATACCCCTATCAACCCCATTCATCATGCACTTTATTTGCCCCTTCTTATTCCCTTGTGTTCTTTCCCTATAGCCCCTCTCCTCACATTTCTTTTTATCTACAGTTGGGGTGGCACCACCATGCCCCCTCCCTCTGGATGCGAGGCTCCAACCACCCAAACGGGACCTGATGTCATGAGCAGCTCTAGAAAGCACTATAGAATGTGGGTAGCTCCTATTGTTGACTCATAGAGACTGGGAGCACCTACCACCACTCACTTTGGTGAGGCTACAAATCACAAGTAGTGACTATTGAGAACCTACTCATGGGCGAGGAGGATAGGCATCCCATCGCATGATTGAGGAGGGCATCGAGGACCAAGATGCTTCATTCATTGACCCAGGTCAAAGAAGCATGGACCTGTTGACCGGTTTCATGAACAATGTCAACCAATGAGGCCCAGCCAAGATAGCACCACACAGATGTGTGTCACCCCTATGAGGCACAATTATAATCAATAGCATTCACAATATATCATTTTCTACTAAAATTCTTGATCAACAATTCAAATTTTAATATATCCCAAATCCCTTAATGAACAAATGCAATCTAATATGTCATTTTTATCCTCCAAAGACCTACATCATTGTAAGGACCCTAAACTTGCTTAATGAGTTGAATGAGCCTAATTATCATTATTGAATTCTTATAACCCTAATATAACCTTGTGGTATGATTTGAAATCATAAGACAAGCTTAAGTTTCAAATTTTGTCCAATTTGTACACTGTAACGAACCCGCTTCCCAGTAACCCCCAATCAAGGGAGACTAAGAGGTAGGAGGCGTTATTCTAAAATTCAAGATCAATGGTTTCACAATTTAATCAAAAATAATTATCAAATTCTACTAACTGAATTGGAAAGTTGGTATAAAATAAAAAATTTGCATACCTTTTCAAAATAGGATCTAAGACTTCTATCCACACAAGAAATCTAACTATCTAATCCTCCTTTGGATTACTTAAAATTCATCTTCACAGATTTCACTTTACTGTTTGTCCTTTTCAGATAATACCTAAAATGCCGACAAACAAAACAACGGTCAGTATATTGCTATACTGGTATGTGGGGGACAATCACAATTTCACAAATAGTTTCTAACAACCTATTTATCACAAATAATTGATTAACAGTCCAAATTACGCTTTCAATGTGACTTCTCAACCGCTTTTGCCCTAAACCCTGGATTACCTTCTCTTAGGGTTTTGTCCTTGCAAGGGACATAAGGCCACCTTCTCCATCCTGAGCTTGGTGCCTGGGGTCACCTCTCATGGTGCCCAATGGTCTTCCCTCCAGGGCTCGACCAACTCAGACCTTCCCTCCAGGGCTTGGTCTTGCAACTTACATCAGGGTGGCATGTAGGTTCAAGAATACACATACATAATTAATTATGATACTCTTAGGGACTTTATAGGATTGCATATTTGAACATCCAACAGTTTAGGTTGCAATCACTTGATAAAAACATCTGAGAAATGTAGTGAAACTAAAGGAGATTATTCATAATTAACCACATACATGTCCAGTCGAATCAACAAGCTAATAGTAATCCAAGCAAGAAAGTATCTAGGCAAGTAGTTCAATCAACACATGCAAGTAAGAACCCTGAAAAGTTCATGTGATCTAATTACCATTCACTTTCTCAGATTCTATTCATTTGAACTCACTTCCTAGGGTTTCCTACTTCCTTTTAGGGTTTCATTAAGGTTCATCTTCATTATTGACACCATAAATCCTAAAACAACAATTCTCATCTCAAACCCTAACTAGCTTGTTAATTCCTTCTAACATGCTTAGGTTTGACTCACAACAACATTATTCCATAGAATCTCGAATTAATCACGTTAATCACCCTTTTTACCCTAGATTAGGGTTTCTATATGCATTATCATTAATTTATGGGTAAAACCCTAAAACAAGCAATCCATTATCTAATATCGGGTTCAAATCACACTTTGCCACTCAAAATAACCTAATTAAAACATTAAATCTGATTTCCAATCATAATTAGGGTTTTATCATGATTTAATGCATAAACATGGGTAACTTAATACACTTTTAGAATTACTATCATATTTAGGCTATAAAACTATTTTTATTGGATTCCTTATGTTCTCTTGATAAATTTTCATATATAACTTGTCCAAAACCGAGCTACCAATTATTTTCTATGATTATTTCAAGCTTAATCGAAAATGGACCAATAAAATGATGCCACATCGGCATTATATCTAATTATCAACATATCAGCACTTCGGATCAGAAATCTGATGAAAAGACCAAACGACCCTTGGGTCATGAGCATACATGCAGGGGTGGTAGGGTCTTTTGACTCTATTCATCTTCTTCCTTGCCTACGTCGTGATTGCAGGTCCCGTACATGCGCATCCCGATGCCACGACCCAACGCTGCCACGATGTGGCTGCTGGAGGTGGTCATCACCTTCAGTTCTGGCTACCATCATCGTTTCCCACCATTATCCTTCATCCTCCTCCCTCGGTTGCCGCTCATTCCACCCCTCTCTACCCTTCTTCCCGTGGTTGACAGTAGGGTTGCCTTGCTCTCAGCCCATGCGATTGTTGTGCACTGAGGCCATAGTCTCAACACCACCTTCCCACTGTGTTGCCTCCCCCTCTCTATGGCCCAGGCGACGCCATCTACTGCCCTTTCACAGATGTCTGTCGGCTCGACAGGGAGTCGCTGCTCCAACCTACCACCCGACACCCCGCCTTGGCATTTAGGCCATCAGTATCTTGCAAGGCACCTCCTGGGATCATCTACTAGAGTCAGCAGCGTGGAGTCGAGTTCCTCCATGTGATGCCAGTTGCAATAATCCTTGTACATATGCCCTTCCTCTCTCTTCCAACCATGGTAGCTAGCAACTCGTGGCAGAGACGGCTGTGAGTATTGGGTGTAGAGCCCTAGTCGGTTCCCCCACCAGTTCTGGAGAGTTGAGAATGACGTCTCAAGGGTAAAAGAAGGTCCTATATATATAACCCTGGGGATTCCAAATGTTTTATTGGGGAAGGAGGGGAAAGGATACAGGAAACCTGCCTGTACATGTTTCCTTCTTCTGTATTAGACAAAATAAGTCATGTTATGCAGCATATTAATGCCTTTCCAAACTAACAACTTACCTTCTCCCAAAAAGAAAGCTTGTCCTGACTAAGACCTTCCACCAAAGATAATAAGGAAAAAAACATATTGGATATGTAACCATGACCCTATATGGAATCCCATTAAGACTTGGGTCTTGATTATCCTTTTTCTCTCTTTCTTATTCTTTTATTTCTTGTATTTGGATTTCTTTTATCATTAGAAACTATGTGGATGCAAAACCTACTCCATGAAGATCAATCATACAACCTTCCAGAGAGTTCCACATATTCCTCATCATTATCTTAGTTTCTACATATTTCCACATATTTCTTTTTTTCCTCATTATCCTAAATTTCCTTCTTAGTAATGCATTATTTGGTTTCTTCTTTTTCTTTTAATCCCATTGGATTAACATATTATGATCCACAAAATCACATGCATAAAGGAAATATTGCAAAGAAAAACCATTCAATACATATAATTCACACAATTCCCATAATCATACATTTATTGGAAAAATTTCATTTCCAATGATATGAACCTGAAAATTGGGGTTCTAACATCCTTCCCCTCTTATAGGAATTTTTCCCTCAAAATTCCACCAAACATACAAACCAACAGGATAAGACATTTTCATGTCCATCATGGCTCCCATGTGGCTTCATCTTTTCCATGGTGCTTCCAAAGAACCTTTATTATCTTATATTCTTACATTTGAGTTCTTTCACCTTTGTATCACATACCCTCAGAGGTGACTCAGGATATTTCAGCCTCCCTAGAAGCTCAATAGGTTCATGGCTCAGCACATGGTTAGGATACATCACATAGTGCCCTAGATCGGACTCATGGAACACACCATACATCATGTTATCCTGAGGGGTAAGGCTAAAGATAAGCATCTCCACCAATCCATCTCAAATTGACCCATGTATCAGGGACTCAACTTTATCTAAAGCTCAGATTGGTCGGGTTTCCATAACACATATTCTCCCATAGTGAATTGCATGTCAGTCTGCTTCGCATCAGCTCATGACTCATGTCGCCCCTGGGCTTTGTCAGCCATCACATGATCAAAGCAACATCATCTGCACAAACTATGGTCTTTCTCTGACCTTTCCGAGGTCCTTCCACCAACATCATCCTAATGAAGCGGTGACTGACATGGCCTTCCTTACAGAGCTTCTTACATATCGATACTGGCTATGGTGGCTATCATCACAAACTCTCATAGGTCATGAATTGTCCCCATGTATCACCCTGAATGAGCACACACGCTCACATCATACCATCTAGTCTGGATCATATTACTACCAGTTAGGGGTTATAAGCTATACTCAACTTCAATCTAGTATCAAGTTCTTCTTGTACCTACTTCCACAACATGGGAGTGAACTTGAGGTCATACTCCTAATATCAAACTCAAATCACAGGGTAGATGAACTGTCTCTCTCTCATATATAGTTCAACCATATCTGTCACACTAACAATGCCCTCTTTCTTAGGCAAGGGATTAGGTCAACTTGGTAAGGAAATCTATTGTAACCCATATTGCATCATGACCTCCCTTGGTCCAGGGGAGACTCACTACAACGTCCATGGTGATCCACTCACATTCCCTCTCGGGGACTCTGCATTGTTCATAGCAACTTACTGGGTTACTGGCATTCGTCCAACTCTATATACTTCTTCATCTTAGGTATTCAAAGAACTACTGCAAACTCTAATCATCTTAGTAGTACCACGATGCAGGGTGTACTTATCATCAAAAGCTCATGCATGTCATGATTCCTCAAGGTTGACTCCTCATAAACCCTAGAACACTCTATTCATGGGTTCCATCACTTTCCTTTCCTGAGAGGTGTATTTGAGGTTCTTCAATCGTCCTCTTATCGCATCAAGCCCTAGGCTAGCTAACCACGAAACCACCACTTGACCAATGGGTCTGGTTGTATCTGGGTGTTAACCATACATGCCTCACAAACTTAGGGTTCACCCAACCACCTCTTCTAGCCTTTCTACTGGCTAAACTAGATAGTTATGTCTCAATAAAGAGCATCCATTACCACCTTACATCCTTATGTTCTAGGTAATGGTGAAGACATAAACCTTCATATACTCCACTTATCATCCTCATCTCGGATTCAGATCGAACTGAGTCAAGAAAACTTCAAGCTCATCATCTTGACTATCCAACTCAAGCTTATTGTAATGCCCGGGCCCACTGCCCTAGGCTCTAGTAGAGTTTCAGGAATGATGACTAGCCCCACAGACCACCACTAGCCTTAACTACGCACTTTGTCCTCACTGGCGCGCAAGCCAGGATCAACTTCCCGACTGGTCACCCATCCTAGTACTACTCCAAGTAGAGCACGCTTAACTATGGAGTTCTTTAGTGATGGGCTCTCGAAAAAGGAGGTGCACCTTGGTGATATGGGTAGTCTAATCATTCCTTTTAAGATCATGTTATCCGAGGCGTCAAATACTGGGATGTTACAATCTCCCCCACTTAGACTCTTGACGTCCTCATCAAGGCTCAACTATATGGCCTCATAATCTGACCCCATTTCAGTGCAGACCCACAATGGCCCAAGGACACCCAGCTCCCGATCACGGAATACCAGCGTAAGGGTGGCTACGTCAACCATGGACAACCCTTTCCTACTTTCCTAGACCGCACAGCTCAAGACTGGCATGCCACATGCCCATGCGGGCCCCACCTACTGGAGGGGTTATGGCTCTGATACCATTTGTAATTCCTGGGCCCACTTCCCTAGGCTCTAGTAGAGTTTTAGGAATGATGACTGGCCCCACAGACCACCACTAGCCTTAACTGCGCATTTTGTCCTCACTGGCGCACAAGCCAGGATCAACTTCCCGACTGGTCACCCATCCTAGTACTACTCCAAGTTGATCATGCTTAACTATGGAGTTCTTTAGTAATAGGCTCTTGGAAAAGGAGGTGCACCTTGGTGATATGGGTAGTCCAATCATTCCTTTTAAGATCATGTTATCCGAGGCCTCAAATCCTGGGATGTTACACTTATACAACTCATAAATTCCATGCTACTCTTGATAAAACGTCTTTATGATAACTACCTTAGTTCTCTTTGTGTTTGTAAACCATCCATACATCGTACCCACCACAAAGGTATGCTACTATCTCTATCCTCATACATCATAGCAATGTTTCAACTCACATCATCTTTACCCTTAGTGTATGGCATGCATATTTCCCTATCTCTCACCCTCATAACGAGAGGAAATAAGCATTTGGCTACAGTCCAAATATAGAGTTCATCACATTCCAAGAGTAGAGATGGTGCATCACACATCGCTAGTATACTTTCCAATCTAAGTTGAAACATGCATCCCATGACTCCACATCATGAACATCTCGATTTCAGGTTTACTTCCATGGAAACTGTTCCCAAACACACTTGGGTCGTCACAAAATCCTTAGTCATCTCCTCTAGGTATGTAGGGTGTCGGTACTTTTAGTGTCATACCTTTCCCTTTTGCAACCAGGGAGTTCCCACCTCGTTTGCCCTTTGGGTCCCATGAACTCATGAAGGTGATCAATCTCCTAACCCATGGTCCTCGGACAAAGATAGTTGTTACCTCCTGACCCTATGGTCTTGTGCATCTAGGAACCAGACAACTCCTACTCCCATCGGTCTTATCCCTACCTGACCTTGGTATTGACTTAGGATTCTATCATGGTACATCTAAAACTTGAATCCTTACCCAAAACTCCATCATCTCTCTAGGCATACGTGGTCAAACTTACATCCTTTCATAGGGATCATGGTGACCTACCTACTTTGGCCTGACCCCATACAGGTTCCCACCATGGTAACCTATCCTCATGCCCTTCAGAGATGGACATACAAGGGTCTATAGATTCATGCTCGTACCATGTATTCTCCACTTAGCTCATCAAACTCTTATAAGAGAGACATCTATAGATTCCTCAAACCTAAACAAAAGTTGTCACTCACCCTACAGAAGGGTCCCTCCCCATGATGGGCAAAAACTATCTCTTGATAGCAACAAAGGTCACAAATGTCTGCACGTCCAGGGTTTACACCATGATGTGCATGCTTAGCCCTGTCATGCTACTCAGGTATGTAGCTATCAAGAAGACAACCCACTAAGCCATTCAGGGTCCCTTGGTATATCATACTTTCTCCTTATTCCTCAACATTGGACCAACATCATACATGCATATGTCACCAACCGACACGTGAGGGGTTCATCAAACATATACCTTAGTCCAAGGGGTTTCCTTTTCCTCTAAACATGAGGGATGCCAAGCCCGAATCCATAGGAACTCAAACATCTTCGTGAGTGCCAGGAGAACCGGGTCCTACTACTTCCCCTCTCAGGTCAAGTAACCCAAGGTTCACTTCTTATACATCAACTATCCAGCCACTAACCAAACATGCACAAGGTAGGACATACACTTCCCACCATTCTTCCATGTGAACAACACCGCAAAGCCCTACACAAGAACAACCAACTGGGTGTGAGGCCTCACAACTCGTTACCATACCTCCTCTGTCTAAGGAACTCTCTTCCTATACCTAAAAGGTAGGCACCTATAACATCTATACATCAACTCCAAAAGCCTCTTTCCTCTTTGTAGGGTTTGGTTCCTCTAAGGGCAACCAAGGTACCACATGTAAGGCCCCTGAACTTGCTTAATGAGTTGAGTAAACTTAATTACCATAATTGAATGCCTAGAACCCTAATATAACCTTGTGATATGGTTTGAAATCATAATACAAGCTTAAGTTTCATATTTAGTCCAATTTGGACACTGTTTGAGCAAGTTATGCAATTTTATGCACATTTGGACTTTTCTGCAATTTACCCAATTGAGGGGTTTTATTTGCAATTTCTCACTTGAATTATGCTCCTTGTATATTATCTCGTCATTATTAAGCTTTTTGATCCATGGGGCACCTATTTAATCCTTGGTTTGAAGGTATTTTTTCTAAGGGTATTTTAGGGTTTACCCCTTCACAGATGAGCTGTCTTTAGTAGCTATCAACTAATGAATTATTTCATTGGCTGCGAAATTTGACAAAGGAAAGCTAAGCAGATCTATATGGATGGTAGGGGAGCTTCTTGTGTGTGATTTTGTATATTCTTAATAGTTTAAGTCCATAGACACATGGGGAAGCCACTTTTACACCTCATGCTTGCTTCCATCCTTATCCATGGGCTATATTTACCTCTTCCTTGCCCAAGTACGAAACTATGCTTGCTTTATCTTTCCTATAACCTGGATCAACGACTCCCCTCTATTTTTCTGTGGAACCAAGTGCTCTAATATAGAATACAACCTCTTTTTGGAGAAGAAGGTCTCGTAGAGCTCCATTTAGCCCTACCTAGGGTTTCCAAGGTCATCTTCTAGGGATTCCAACCAAGGCAAGTTATTTTCTTCCTTTATTATCCTTTTATCTTTCTCTTCTACTTCCTTAGACCTTCCTCCATGTCGGAACCTTTCTGTTCCATGGTAGATTTTTCTCTAAAGCTCTAAAACCCTACCTTTCTTGTTCCTTACGCTTAGGGATTGCTCATTTGATGAAGAAAGGTGCTAGATGGACGAGTTCATAGCTTATGCTTGGATTTTCTATCCTAAATTCTCAAGATTTCTTCTGTGTGGGGTTTCATATTCTCATTATAGGTAAGTTTTATAACTTGATCTACGTTTATTGCTTATCATAAGCTTTCTAGATCATGTTCTTTCCTGAAAATGACGATTTATGCACTAAAAAGCTATGATTGACTTGGATTTCAATTTTTATAATGTTCCCTGTTCTGATTTCAGTTATAGATGAACTTGTAATCATGTTTACATTATTACTAAGTTATAATATGACTTAGATCAGGTTGGTTTGACAACCTATGGTGCTAAGCACCTATCAACCAATGCTCAATTTTAGGGTTTTAAGTTGATTTCTTCTATAAATCCATGACCCGATGATGGTACCATTGCAACAACCCTATGATGTTGTCTTCATGACAAATGATGGTCGAGATCAAATATTTCATATGATGCTGACAACCTATGTTCACCCTTTAGGTCATGTTTTGGATCAATTAGAAGTTTAATGATCAACCATTAAGTACCCTACTAATGTTATCAATCATTGATGACATTAGCTTATTATTTGATGTTGATTAATGAATATAGTGCTGATATAACAACCTATGGTGAGTTAAAGGTCACTAATAATGGTGTATCAGATCTCCAAAATCCATGTTGAGTTAATCATATAGTTGTAGCATCAATTAAGCCTTATACCGATGGTTTCTTGGGTCACTTGATTCAATGGTCGGACCTATACTGTGATTGATGGTTTTAACATATGAACTTGACCCAATGGTCAAGATCTAATGTTTATTCCTCCAATAAAGTGGAATGATGGCTAATGTAATATGTTGGTCCTAATAATGTGATTTATATGGTTTCCTTTATATGATCAACTTAAGGAGCTTAATTGTTGACAATGGATGGCTTGTTTTAAATGAACAGTCGATTGGGGGTTTTACCCTACTCTCAATGGAACTTTTTGTGTTGTTAATCAAGGGATGTATAGGGTTATATGATGACTCTTTCTAGAGCACAAATCAAGGACTTCATAGGTGTTTTATCCAAGGTGTTTACTTATGTAAACAATCAATGGTCTTACCTTTTAAACATCCAATGGTTCTGGGTGACATTGTGGTATGGTGATATTGGTTGAATGATGATGGAACAAATGGAGGGTTACCCTTAATAATTTAGTCTTACCTATTCACTCATATGAATATATGGTATGATAACCATATTGTGTTGATATGTAACCCTAATGAGGTATATCGTGTTATACCTAGCTTTAATATAACTAAATGATGGTAATTGGATATGAATAGTCCTTGAATGACTTATACAATTATGGAGTACTCTGTTACTGTTGTTGAAACCCTAGTATGCTATAACCCGATGGTTACACCTTGATTCATGTGTTGGTTCATACTTGAGAATGGTATGGAATGTGATGGTGATGCTTCACCTTATGCATCCATGATCCAATGGGGATGTCATGAGTTAGGGTTTGGGTATGAGTGTTGATTAGTAACATTAATATAATTTGTCTTGTGAACCTAACTCTAATGCAAATAGATAAAGATGAGTACTCATGTTTAACATTCTTATATGATGGAATGATGGTGGAATAACCTCCTTAATATGATCATAACCTTGATATGTTAATTGGTGTTATCATAGCCACAAGGTTGATAGTTTCTTATGCTAAACATGTGCATTATGAATATGATGAGAGTTAATCATATCTCGATTCCTTTCATGTTGATGTAATAAAAGAATGTTCTTAATGTTAATATAACCCTGTTATGATTGTTTATGAATATCTCCTAGCTCATTAATGTGATATTATGTTGATCTGGTGTATTATATGTAAGTGATGTTGTTCAGCCTTATTATAAGGCATGCAAAGATAATGATGATCTTGCAGGGAATAATATGATGGTCTTAATGACCTTTGGGCATAGTTGAGCCCTAAATGAGGTATAATCCTCTTGTCTTGATAAGTGTTGATACCCTGTGATATTGTGAAAAGGATTTTATATCATGTGATAGTATGATGGTCTTAATGATCTTTGGGTATGGTTGAGCCCTGAATGAGGTGTAATCCTCTTGTGTTGATAAGGGTTGATGCCCTGTGATATTGTGAAAATGATTTATATCTTGTGATAGTATGATGACTTTTGTGGTCTCATGAATGGTAAGTGAATAGTACCATGTGATGATGAGATGAGAAATTATGTTTCACACATTTTATATCTTTTCAAAGTTGTGATATTTATATGCTTGCTAGAAGTGAATTAGGGTTTGTATGTACACTTGTTTGATGCAGCCTTAATTCACCCAATTTGCATCACTAATCAAGTACAACTCTAATCATGTAGTGCCTTGTGTGGTAGATCCATCTTCAGTGTCAGAAGTTGCTAGATGGTGAAATGAGTATTCCTAAGGGAAACTCAGAGCACATACTGTTGAGTATGTGGGGGTGGCAGGTTGAGGATATATCCTTGTCATCCACAATGCAGATTGTGGAGGTTTTCTATGGTCATGCCTCATCCTTCTGATGTGATTGAGAACAGATGCGGTCGTGTCTTAGTGATTATAACATGATGTGATTAGAGGACAACTGTGGTTGTACCTTAGTGATTGGGTTTGAATACCCTACTTTCTAGTGCCATGACCTATACCAAGGTCGGACTAGTGGTTATCAGCTTGACTATATGTCGTTGTGGTGGCATATTTGACTGATATGTCACTGCCTTTTTACTCGTACTGACTTAGGGGAAGAGATATTAGGATATCAGCACTCCTAGATCTTATACGGAACTGAATAGCCATTCGCAGGGGTCGGTTGGACTTTGAATGATACGATTCAAATTCCCCAAGGAGTAATAAAAGATGTAATACAACCATATAGCATATCTGTTTAGGGTTATACATGATGCTTCACATTGGATTATGACCCTTGTTTGTTCTCTTTACATAAAGATGATGCTTAATGCCATTAAGAGATAGTAGATATACTTATGTTCTGGATATGCTTAAGATTGTAGATGCATACATAAAGTAGTTGTGCTTATGTTGATAACTATACTACTACTGATTATAATCATGATGCTAGCTATCTCATGTTGTTAGTTATGTTTAGCATGATAGACATGCCTTTGTAACTAGAGATGCATATACTGCTAATCATGCTTATCTAGATAGTTGTGCTTATGTTGTTAGCTCTTCTTATAATGTTGATATTTTCAACCAATTAGACATGCTCATGTTGTTAGCTATGCTATGTTACTAGACTTGCTCATGATGCTAGATATGCATATGCTACTGAATTGCTTATATGTATTATCAACAAGATAAAGGATGATAGTCTGGATAATGATGATAGTTATTATCTTCTCCCTTGTGTATTTTGTTAATCATCAGTGCTGCGGAGCTTTTTTATATCTGATTAATTTTCTTAACTATTTATTTACTTAAAAATGTTGTAATCAATAAATGTTGTTGGAGGTTATATCTCTTACTGGGACTGGGTCTCACCCTTGTGGTTCGCCACATTTTTTAGGTAATCGAAAGTGACAAAAACAAACTTGTAGCAGCAAACATGAGCTATAGTAATGAATTTTGAGAAAGTTGATTAGATGTCTTGTGTGTCCTAGGGTCGTCCTTGTACTCTCAGGTTCGGGCAGGAAAAGTTTGTATATGGCGTTTCAAACGAATCAGACTTTTATTAACATATTAATGCATGTTTGTGTGTCATATATGAATATTGTTCTCCTATGTATATATGTTGTGGCTAAGGCTATAGAACAATTTGTATCAAATTCTTGGCATAGTATGGATAAAAGAAAGATGTTGGGCTCTTATGTAAATGTTTCTGAGCAGGTGTTGATGTTGAAATCGGTTTTAATTTACCCATATTTTTGGGTATTGGTGATTGATTGTGTTTTATGTTTTGAGTAATCTCATTTACGATAACGGGTTCTCACACCACATGCCTCCAAGGATCGTGTAAGAGGAAACCACAACCATCCACTTAGGTCCTCCATTCTAGGTCATAACATATCCAACTTCTTATGGTCCCTCGTGTCTCGGAGTCTAAGCTTCCAACCTTCTTGCTTGGGTCTTGCTCTCTCTCTAGAGCTAACCCTACAACCAACCTTACCACTAGAGGTTCTCTCTCTAAGAAGGTGTACCAAGCTCTTAAGGATACATGAATACACCTACATGGGTGAAACAATGATCCAAACCTATGTTTGATCAAGATTATCTAAAGCTTTGCATGTTCATCTTCTAACCTGTCAGGCATAACCCTTCTGACCTAAGTCTCAACCTACTACTAGCACTACTGACTTTCTCTCCTACATAGGTGCATGCTCTTCTATGCTCATATATGCCTATAAGGGTTTCTATCTGGTCACCACTATCCTCTTCAATGAAGGATCTACCCCTCACTCTAATAGGCATGACCCTTCCAAGGTTGGGCCTCCAAAAGGCACTAGGTCAACCAACCGTACATAGATCATGCCCCTCACGGGTACTCAAAACCAAAATGCTTGTCAACCCACGTACATGGTCGACTATGATATCTAACTCATCATATCATCTCTTCCTCAAACTCCACGTTGGGTTAGGGTTAGCATCGTCCTCAGATGATGTGCCAGGTCTCTATCTCTTCCTGGAGGCCTCTACCTTCAAGGTTGACTATCTCCTCATCCTCTTGACAAAAAGGCCTAACCTCGGTGCTCTCTTAAGGGAACGAAAACACATGCCATGCAACCTAAGCATGTAACTAATCTTTAGTTTAAGCTTAAACTATCAAACTTATGTCCATGGCATCTTGTTTACATGCTTTTCATTTATTTGTTGGAGGATTCCTTAATCCTTATTGTACTTACCCTGGCCTCAAGAGGGTAAGAAAGAGTGAAAAAACCCTAAACCTTAGAACCTTAATTGAATTAGAGTTGAGAAGGGATGAAAATAGATGAGAGAGTCCTAAAGGTATCTTATTTCGAGTCAAGACCTCAGACATTGGCCAGGCAGTCACACTACATCCGGGAGTCCTCGTGACTGACTAGCGGGGCGGAGGAAAATATTTCTAGACCCTGGACCGTGATCCTTTTCTAGACACCTCCATCTTTGGAAAATCCTCTAATAACTCCCTCGGGTTCTACAGAGTTTGTAAAATTTAATAATTACTAAGGATTAAATGAGAAACCATGGCTTTGATACCAAATGTACCGACCTTGCTTCCCGGTAACCCCCAATCAAGGGAGACCAAGAGGTCGGAGGCATTATCTCAAAATTCAGGATCAATGGTTTACCAATTTAATCAAATATAATTATCAAATTCTACTAACTAAATTGGAAAGGTGGTATAAAATAAAACTTTTGCATACCTTTTCAAAATAGGATCTAATACTTTTATCCACACAAGAAATCTAACTATCTAATCCTCCTTTGGATTACTTAAAATTCATCTTCACATATATCACTTTAATGTTTGTCCTTTTTAGATAATACCTAAAATGCCTACAAACAAAATGTCGGTCAGTATATTGCTATACTGGTATGTGGGGGACAATCACAATTTCACAAATAGTTTCTAACAACCTATTTATCACAAATAATTGATTAACAATCCAAATAACGATTTCAATGTGACTTCTCAACCGCTTTTTCCCTAAACCCTGGATTACCCTCTCTTAGGGTTTTGTCCTTACAAGGGACATAAGGCCACCTTCTTCATCCTGAGCTTGGTGCATGGGGTAACCTCTCATGGTGCCCAATGGTCTTCCCTCCAAGGCTTGACCAACTCAGACCTTCCCTCTGGGGCTTGGTCTTGCAACTTACATCAGGGTGGCATGTAGTTTTGAGAATACACATACATAATTAATTTTGATACTCATAGGGACTTTATAGTACTTCATAATTGAACATCCAACAGTTTTGGTTGCAATCACTTGATAAAAACATCTGAGAAATGTCGTGAAACTAAAGGCAATTATTCATAATTAACCACATACATGTCCAGTCGAATCAACAAGCTAATAGTAATCCAAGCAAGAAAGTATCCAGGCAAGCAGTTCAATCTACACATGCAAGCAAGAACCCTAAAAAGTTCATGTAATCTAATTACCATTCACTTTCTCAGATTCTATTCATTTGAACTCACTTCCTAGGGTTTCCTACGTCGTTTTAGGGTTTCATTAAGGTTCATCTTCATTATTGACACCATAAACCCTAAAAAAAAATCTCATCTCAAACCCTAACTAGCTTGTTAATTCCTTCTAACAGGCTTAGGTTTGACTCACACCAACATTATTCCAAAGAATCTTGAATTAATCACATTAATCACCCTTTTTACCCTAGATTGGGGTTTCTATATGCATTATCATTCATTTATGGGTAAAACCATAAAATAAGCAATCCATTATCTAATATCGGGTTCAAATCTTACTTTTCCTCTAAAAATAACCTAATTAAGACATTAAATCTGATTTCCAATCATAATTAGGGTTTTATCATGATTTAATGCATAAACATGGGTAACTCAATACACTTTTAGAATTACGATCATATTTAGGCTATAAAACTATTTTTATTGGATTCCTTATGCTCTCCTAATAAATTTTCATATATAACTTGTCCAAAACTGAGCTACCAATTATTTTCTATGATTATTTCAAGCTTAATCGAAAATGGACCAATAAAATGATGCCACGTCGGCATTAATATCTAATTATCAACATACCAGTTTTTCGGCTCAGAAATCTGATGAAAATACCAAACGACCCTTGGGTCATGAGCATACGTGCAGGGTGGTAGGGTCTTTTGACTCTATTCATCTTCTTCCTTGGCTACGTCGCGATTGTAGGTCACGTACGTGCGCTGCCCAATGTCGCGACCCAACACCGCCATGTCGTGGCTGCTGGAGGCGGTCATCACCTTCAGTTCTAGCTACCGTCATCATTTCCCACCATTATCCTTCGTCCTCCTCCCTCGACTACCGCTCATTCCACCCCTCTCTGCCTTTCTTCCCTCCCTGGTTGACAATAGGGTTTCCTTGCTCTCAGCCCATGCGATTGCGGCGCACCGAGGCCATAGCCTCAGTGCCACCTTCCTGCTACGTTTTCCCCCCTCGCTACACCGAATGTCTGTCGGCTCGACAGGGAGTCGTTGCTCCAACCTGCCGCCCGACACCCCGCCCCTGCGTTCAGGCCATCGGTATCTTGCAAGGTACCTCCTGGGAGCATCTACTAGAGTTAGCAGTGTAGAGTCGAGTTCCTCCATGTGACGCTGGTTGCAATATTTCTTGTACCTACGCCCTTCCTCACTTGTCCAACCATGGAGGCTAGCAACTCGCGGTAGAGACAACTACGAGTATTGGGCGTAGAGTCCCAGTCAGTTCCCCCCACCAGTTCCGGAGAGTTGAGAATGATGTCTCAAGGGTAAAAGAAGGTCCTATATATATAACCCCTGGGATTTCTATTGTTCGTGGGGAAGGAGGGGAAAGGATATAGGAAACCTACCCATACATGTTTCTGTCTTCTGTATTAGACAAAATAAGTCATGTTATGTGGCATATTAATGCCTTTCCAAAAACTAACAACTTACCTTCTCCCAAAAAGAAAGCATGTCCCGACTAAGCCCTTCCACCAAAGATAATAAAGAGAAAAACATATTGGATACGTAATCATGACCCTATATGGAATCCCATTCAGACTTGGGTCTTGATTATCCTTTTTCTTTCTTTCTTATTCTTTTATTTCTTGTATTTGGATTTCTTTTATCATTAGAAACTATGTGGATGCAAAACCTACTCCATGAAGATCAATCATACAACCTTCCAGAGAGTTCCACATATTCCTCATTATTATCTTAGTTTCTACATATTTCCACATATTTCTTTTTTTTCCTCATTATCCTAAATTTCCTTCTTAGTAATGCATTATCTGATTTCTTCTTTTTCTTTTAATCCTATTGGATTAACATATTATGATCCACAAAATCACATGCATAAAGGAAATATTGCAAAGAAAAACCATTCAATACATATAATTCACACAATTCCCATAATCATACATTTATTAGAAAAATTGTATTACCAATGATATGAACCTGAAAATTGGGGTTCTAACAGACATTATTTGAGCAAGTTATGCAATTTTATGCACATTTTGGACTTTTCTGAAATTTACCCAATTTAGAGGTTTTCTTTGCAATTTATCACTTTCATTATGTTCCTTGGATATTCTATCATCATTATTGAGATTTTTGATACATTGGGCACCTATTTAGACATTGGTTTGAAGGTGTTTTCTCCAAGGGTATTTTAGTGTTTACCCCTTCATGGATGAGCTACCTTTAGTAGCTATCAACTAATGAGTTATTTGTTTTTCTTGGAAATTCAAAAAACGAGATAAGCATGTGTCTATGGATGGTGGGGGATCTACTTGTGTGTGTGATTGTATATTCTTAATAGTTTAAGGCCATAGACACATAGGAAAGCTACTTTTACACCTCATGCTTGCTCCCATCCTTATCCATGGGCTATATTTAACTCTTCCTTGTCCAACTACGAAATTTTGCTTGCTTTCTCTTTCCTCTAAGCTGGAGCAACGACTCCACTCTATTTTTCTGCGGAACCAAGTTCTCTAAGGTAGAAGACAACCTCTTTTTGGATAAGGTCTCCTAGAGCTCCATTTAGCCCTACCTAGGGTTTCCAAGGTCATCTTCTAGGGATTTTGACCAAGGCAAGTTATTTTCTTCCTTTCTTCTCCGTTTCTCTTTCTATTCTCCTTCATTACACCTTCCTATAGGTCAAAACCTTGTTGTTCCATGGTAGAATATGCTCTAAAGCTCTAAAACCCTACCTTTCTTGCTCCTTATGCTTAGGGTTTGCTCATTTGATGAAGAAAGGTGCTAGATGGACGAGTTCATAGCTTACGCTTGGATTTTCTATCCTACCTGCTTGAGATTTATTCTGTTTGGGGTTTCATCTTCTCATTAGAGGCAAGTTTTATAACTTGTTCCATGTTTATTTCTTACCATAAGCTTTCTAGCTCATGTTCTTGCTTGAAAATGATGATCCATGCACTAAAAAGCTATGCTTGACTTGGATTTCAATTTTTATAATATTCCCTATTCTGATTTCAGTTATATATGAACATGGGATCATGCGTATGTTATTATTAAGGTATAATATGACTTGGATCAGGTTGTTTTGACAACCTATGGTGCTAAGTACCTATAAACCAATGGTCAATTTTAGGGTTTTAAGCTGATTTCTTCTATAAACCCACGACCTGATGATGGTACCATTGCAACAACCCTATGGTGTTGTCTTCATGACAAATGATGGTCATGATCAAATGTGTCAGATGATGGTTACAACCTATGGTCACCCCCTTAGGTCAGGTTTTGGATCAATTAGAAGTTTAATGATCAACCATTAAGTATCCTACTAATGTTATCAATCAATGATGACATTAGCTTAATATTTGATGTTGATTAATGAATATAGTCTTGATCTAACAACCTATGGTGAATTAATAGTCACTAATGATGGTGGATCAAGTCTCCACAACCTATGGTGAGTTAATCATATAGTTTTAGAATCAATTAAGCCTTAGACCAATGGTTTCTTGGGTACCTTGATGCAATGTCGGACCTATACTATAATTGATGGTTTTAACATATGAACTTGACCCAATGGTCAAGATCTAATGTTCATTCCTCCAATAAAGTGGAATTATGGCTAATATAATATGGTGGTCCTAATAATGGTATTTAGATGGTTTCCTTTATATGATCAACTTAAGGAGCTTACATGTTGACAATGGATGTCTTGTTTTAAATGAACAGTCGATTGTGGGTTTTACCCTACTCTCAATGGAACTTTTTGTGTTGTTAATCAAGGGATGTCTAGGGTTAGATGGTGACTCTTTCTATAGCACAAATCAAGGACTTCATAGGTGGTGTATCCAAGGTGTTTAATTATGTAAACAACCAATGGTCTTACCTTTTAAACATCCAATGGTTCTGGGTGACATTGTGGTATGGTGATATGGGTTGATGATGGAACAAATGGAAGGTTACCCTTAATAAGGTAGTCTTACCTATTCACTCATATGAATAGAAGGGATGATAATCATATTGTGTTGATATGTAACCCTAAAGAGGTATAGCTTGTTATACCTACCTTTAATATAACTAAATGATGGTAATTGGGTATGAATAGTCCTTGAATGACTAATACAATTATGGAGTACTCTGTTACTGTTGTTGAAACCCTAGTATGATATAACCTGATGGTTACACCTTGATTTATGTGTGGGTTCATACTTGAGAATAGTATGGAATGTGATAGTGATGCTTCACCTTATGCATCCATGATCCAATGGGGATGTCGTGAGTTAGGGTTTAGGTATGAGTGTTGATTAGTAACATTAATATAATTTATCTTATGAACCTAACTCTAATGCAAATATATAAAGATGGGTATTCATGTTTAACACTATTATATGATGGAATGATGGCGTAATAACCTCCTTAATATGATCATAACATTGATAAGTTAATTTGTGGTTATCATAGCCACATGGTTGATAATTTCCTATGCTAAACATGTGCATTATGAATATGATGAGAGTTAATGATATCTAGATTCCTTGCATGTTGATGTAATAAAGGAATGTTCTTAATGTTAATATAACCCTGCTATGATTGTTTATGAATATCTCGTAGCTCATTAATGCAATATTGTGTTGATCTGGTGTATTATATGCAAGTGACGTTGTTGAGCCTTGTTATAAGGTATGCAAAGATAATGATGATCATGTAGGGAATAGTATGATGGTCTTAATGACCTTTGAGCATGGTTGAGCCCTAAATGAGTTGTAATCCTCTTATGTTGATAAGGGTTGATACCCTGTGATATTGTGAAAAGGATTTTATATCATGTGATAGTATGATGGTCTTAATGATCTTTGGGTATGGTTGAGCCCTGAATGAGGTGTAATCCTCTTATGTTGATAAGGGTTGATGCCCTGTGATATTGTGAAAATGATTTATATCTTGTGATAGTATGATGACTTTTGTGGTCTCATGAATGGTAAGTGAATAGTACCATGTGATGATGAGATGAGAAATTATGTTTCACACGTTTTATATTTTTTCAAAGTTGTGATATTTATATGCTTGCTAGAAGTGAATTAGGGTTTGTATGTCCACTTGTTTGATGCAGCCTTAGTTCACCCAATTGGCATAACTAATCAAGTACAACTCTAATCATGTAGTTCCCTGTGCCGTAGAACCATCTTCAGTGTCATATGGTAAAATGAGTATTCCTAAAGGAAACTTGGAGCGCATACTGTTGAGTATTTGGGGGTGGCAGGTTGAGGATATATCATTGTCATCTACAATGCAAATTGTGGAGGTTGGCTATGGTCATGCCTCATGGTTGCGGTCGTGAATCGGTGATTATAACATGATGTGATTAGTGGACAACTGCGGTTGTACCTCAGTGGTTGGGTTTGAATACCCTAGATGCTAGCATCGTGACCTGTACCAAGGTGGGCAAGTTACAAGACTATATGTCATTGTGGTGGCAGCTTTGACTGATATGTCACTGCCTTTTACTCATACTGACTGAGGGGAAGAGATCTTAGGATACCGACACTCCTAGATCTTGTACGGAACCGAATAGCCCTTCGTAGGGGTCAGTTGGACTTTGAATGGTACGATTCAAATTCCCCAGGGAGTAATAAAAGATGTAATACAGTCGTGTAGCATATTTGTTTAGGGTTATACACAACATCTCACATTGGATGATAACCCTTGTTTGTTATCTTTATATAAAGATGATGCTTAGTGCAATTAAGAGATAGTAGATACACTTAGGTTGTGGATATTCTTAAGATTATAGATGCATACATATAGTAGTTGTGCTTGTGTTGATAACTATACTGCTACTACTGATTATAATCATGATGCTAGCGATCTCACGTTGTTAGTTATGTTTAGCATGCTAGCCATGCCTTTGTAACTAGAGATGCATATATTGTTAATCATGCTTATCTAGATAGTTGTGCTTATGTTTTTAGCTCTTCTTATGATGTTGATATGTTCAACCAATTAGACATGGTCATGTTGTTATCTATGCTATGTTACTAGACTTGCTCATGATGCTAGATGTGTATATGCTACTGAATTGCTTATATTTTCAACAAGATAAAGGATGATACTCTGGATAATGATGATAGTTATTATCCGCTCCTCTATGCATTTTGTAAATCGTCAGTACTGTTGATCTTATTTGTTATATCTGATGAAGCTTCTTAACTATTTAATTACTTAAAAATGTTGTAATCAATAAATGTTATTGGAGGTTATATCTCTTGTAGGGACATGGGTCTCACCCTTGTGGCTCGCCACATTTTTTTAGGTAATCAGAAGTGACGAAAACAAACATGTGGCAGCAAAGAGGAGCTACAGTCATGAATCTTTGATAAAGTTGATTAGATGTCTAGTGTGTCCTAGAGTCATCCTTGTAATCTCAGGTCTGGGCAGGAAAAGTTTGTATATGGTGTTTCAAACGAATCGGAATTTTATTAGCATGTTAATGCTTGTTTGTGTGGCATATACAAATTTTGTTATCCTATGTATATATGTTGTGGATAAGGTGATAGAACAATTTGTATCAAATTCTTGTCATAGTATTGATAAAAGAAAGTGTTAGGCTCTTATGCAAATGTTTTAGAGTAGGTGCTGACGTTAAAATCAGTTTTAATTTACCCATACTTTTGGGTATGTGGTTAATTAGTGATTTATTGTGTTTTATGTTTTGAGTAATCTCATTTAGTGTAATGGGTTCTCACAAGTTGGCACCAGAGCTTAGGTTCACTGAGTCTATAGGGACACTAGGACTTAAGACTAGGATGATGTCTAAGTTAGGAATGTGACACAAAAACATGGTGCATACTGCCTAATATCAGTACTTGGATGCCCTAGCCAAGTATTCAATTATTGAAGAGAAGGTAAGTATGGAACTCTTAGATTGTTATCTTTTTTATTACTCTGATCATGTAGTCATTTTGAGACAATCTAAAGAGCATAACAAATAAGAAATCATGGTGTGAATATCTCAATCCTACCTTAAAGAAGATGAGAATTACATCATAATCTATCAAAAAATTTAATGTTTGGTTACTATAAGAGAAAGATACAACACCATGAAATCTAAATCTGAACACAAATAAGAAAAATAGAAGTTCTTGAAGATGTGATTCAAGAAGATAATAAAGTAAAAGACAGATAAGTCTATGCTTATAAAGTGATTCAAGGTATGAAATCCACATAAGATGGAGAGAACTCCAATGATAAGTATAAAATGAGAACAATGACAAAAGAATAAGGTGGAACTTGAGTTAATCTCAGACCAACCTATGTGTGTAAGAAAGTGTAAATGTAAAATCAGCATAGCATGTGAAAGAAATTAAGGGAGATTATCCATGTTTAACAAAGAAAATGAAGAATATGATGATTTACCTATTGAGAAGTGGTTGAAAAACATAATAAAATAAGAGAAAATACACTACTGGGATAAATAGTCATCAAGGAAGGAGTAATGAGATATGTTAATCATGATGATTCCTATGCTAATGGCAAGGAACCCGAAATAAAAAAAGGTAAAATGAAACATAAGAAGTTGTAACCTGCATAATGAAAATAGAATTGGTTACCTTTTTTCTAGTGACCCTTGAAAAATACTACTATGTTATGGGAATGGTGTTTCCATTTGTGTCTTTCCTTTCTAGGGCACAACTTTCAAGTGGATCATTGCCACTTGGTACATGTGGATTCACTACAAACATAAAGGTGGATAGCTTATTATAGAATAAGGTTGCTTGGACTATGGTTCTAAGATCATAAAGTTTGTGATGATTTTTCTTTTGAGCCTTCCAATAATTAGGAAGACTCCTCATATATGTCTTGATATTTGTTATGTTGGTAAAAGAAGATGATATAAGGATGTGAGTTGCTTATAACACATGAGGTGGATACCAAGGTAATGAATCCTAGTATCCAAGATGTATTAATAATATGAGAAATATGTGAAGGTTGGAGATGTTTATTAAATGAACATTCTAAGTATTCCTCTTCCGTAGAGAGAGAGGGAGAGAGAGTTGATGATGACCCTCTAAATATTGTTTGGAAGTAAAAACAAAAGTGATTCTATAATGTTGTGTATGGTTCAGTGATAGCTGGGCAAGACCACTATCAAGGATAGATGGTTTGTTGGTTAATAGATACGTGATATCGTGTTCCTTTAAGATAAACCTATGATCAAATATCAATGCATAAGAGTTAGATTGGATGACATAATTCACATGACCATGATGAGTTTAGAGTTATGTCCTTTAGACTAACCAATGTACAAATAGAATTTATGAATAGGGGAACAAAGTGTTCCAGTCATGTCATACAAGTTATATCAAGATTTGAATGATGATATGTCAAAGTATTTTAAATATGGTCAAAAATATGATTAATATTTCTTCAAAATCCTTAAGGTTTCCGAAGAAGTAATAGCTATGAGACAAGTTGAACAAGAGTGAGATGGGGTTGATTAAGTGTCTTTATGGGATCATGATATGTCTTCTAAGTAGGTTATGTGAATCCTAGTAAGGTGAAGATAGTGTTATTGTTTCACCCCTAACAAGGTTGACTAGGAATGATGTTTCCTTGTATGGAATGACAGGTTCTAGCATCAGCATTTCTTTTGATGCTGAAAAGGAACTCACAAGTGTTCCAGTATCAGTGTATCTAGAAGAAAAAAAGGATGGATATATCACCTTTTTTATGCTTCAAGGAATGGTATGAGACACATGCCATGATTGGTCAAAATCTAGAAAGTATGACTTTTGAGTAACATGTTGATACAATAGATATAATTTTAGGATGATAGCTAGAATTTAAAGTTGAACATTACTACTAGAGTTGTACAGATGACACAACAAGTTTCTACACTCCATATTGAGAATGTCATCTTAGGTGGGGGTTTTTGTGCTGACCCAAGATGAGATATGTATGAATGATGTGACATCACCATAATATGCAAGTAATCATGTGAAGGTAATAGGATGATGTGCAAAGGAAGTACCCATCTTTGTTTACCTTGGATTTCAGGGCGAAATCCCTGTTAGGGGTTTATAGTTGTAAGGCCCCTAAACTTTCTTAATGAGTTTAATGAGCTTAATTATCATAATTTAATTCTTAGAACCCTAATATAACCTTTTTATATGCTTTGAAATCATAAGACAATCTTAAGTTTCAAATTTGGTCCAATTTGGACACAGTTTGAGCAAGTTATGCAATTTTATGCACATTTTGGACTTTTATGCAATTTACCCAATTGAGAGGTTTTCTTTGCAATTTATCACTTGAGTTATGTTCCTTGGATATTCTATAATCATTATTGATCCTTTTGATACATGGGGAACCTATTTAGACCTTGGTTTGAAGGTGTTTTCTCCAAGGGTATTTTAGGGTTTACCCCTTCATGGATGAGCTACCTTTAGTAGCTATCAACTAATGAGTTATTTGTTTTGCTTGGAAATTCAAGAAACTAGGTATAAGCATGTATCTATGGATAGTGGGGGAGATTCTTGTGTGTGTGCATGTATATTCTTAACAGTTTAAGGCCATAGACACATGGGGAAGCTACTTTTACACCTCATGCTTGCTCCCATCCTTAACCGTGGGCTATATTTACAGCTTCCTTGCCCAAGTACGAACTTTTGCTTGCTTTCTCTTTCCTCTAACCTGGACCAATGACTACAATCTATTTTTCTGCAGAACCAAGTGCTCAAAGGTAGAAGACAACCACTTTTTAGAGAAGAAGTTCTCCTAGAGCTCCATTTAGCCCTACCTAGGGTTTCCAAGGTCATATTCTAGGGATTTCAACCAAGGAAAGTTATTTTCTTCCTTCCTTCTTCATTTCTCTTGCTCTTATTCTTCCTTAGACCTTCCTCCAGGTTGGAACCTTTCTGTTCCAAGGTAGAAATTGCTCTAAATCTCTAAAACCCTACCTTTCTTGCTCCTTATACTTAGGGTTTGCTCATTTGATGAAGAAAGGTGCTAGATGGATGAGTTCATAGCTTATGATTGGATTTTCTACCCTACCTGCTCGATATTTATTCTGTGTGGGATTTCATATTCTCATTATAGGAAAGTTTTATAACTTGCTCCACATTTATTTCTTACCATAAGCTTTCTAGCTCATGTTCTTGCTTAAAAATGATGATCCATGCACTAAAAAGCTGTGCTTGACTTGGATTTCAATTTTTATAATGTTCCCTGTTATGATTTCAGTTATATATGAACTTGTGATCACGTGTATGTTATCACTAAGGTATAATATGACTTGGATCGGATTGGTTTGACAACCTATGGTGCTAAGCACCTATCAACCAATGGTCATTTCTAGGGTTTTAAGCTGATTTCTTCTATAAACCCATGACCCGATGATTGTACCATTGCAACAACCCTATGGTGTTGTCTTCATGAGAACTTATGGTCATGATCAAAGGTGTAAGATGATGGTTACAACCTATGGTCACCCCCTTAGGTCAGGTTTTGGATCAATTAGAAGTTTAATGATCAACCATTCAGTACCCTACTAATGTTATCAATCAATGATGACATTAGCTTAATATTTGATGTTGATTAATGAATATAGTGCTGATCTAACAACCTATGGTGATTTAATGGTCACTAATGATGGTGTATCAGGTCTCCACAACCTATGGTGAGTTAATCATATAGTTGTAGAATCAATTAAGCCTTAGACCAATGGTTTCTTGGGTCACTTGATGTAATGGTCAGACATATACTGTAATTGATGGTTTTAACATATGAACTTGACCCAATGGTAAATATCTAATGTTTATTCCTACAATAACATGTAATTATGGCTAATGTAATATGGTGGTCCTAATAATGGGATTTATATGGTTTCCTTTATATGATCAACTTAAGGAGCTTACTTGTTGACAATGGATGGCTTATTTTAAATGAACAGTTGATTGTGGGTTTTACCCTACTCTCAATGGAACTTTTTATGTTGTTAATAAAGGGATGTCTAGGGTTAGATGGTGACTCTTTCTAGAGCACAAATCAAGGACTTCATCGGTGGTTTATCCAAGGTGTTTACTTATGTAAACAACCAATGGTCTTGCCTTTTAAACACCCAATGGTTCTGGGTGACATTGTGGTATGGTGATATGGGTTGATGATGGAACAAATGGAGGGTTACCCTTAATAAGATAGTCTTACCTATTCACTCATATGAATAGAAGGGATGATAATCATATTTTGTTGATATGTAACCCTAAAGAAGTATAACTTTTATACCTAGCTTTAATATAACTAAATGATGGTAATTGGGTATGAATAGTCATTGAATGACAAATACAATCATGGAGTACTCTATTGTTGTTGTTGAAACCCTAGTATGCTATAACCTTATGGTTACACCTTGATTTATGTGTGGGTTCATACTTGAGAATGGTATGGAATGTGATGGTGATGCTTCACCTTATGCATCCGTGATCCAATGGGGATTTCATGAGTTAGGGTTTGGGTATGAGTGATGATTAGTAACATTAATATAATTTATCTTGTGAACCTAACTCTAATTCAAATAGATAAAGATGAGTATTCATGTTTAACATTCTTATATGGTGGAATGATGGTGTAATAACATCCTTAATATGATCATAAGCTTATTATGTTAAGTGGTGGTTATCATGGACACATGGTTTTGATACTTTCTTATGCTAAACATGTGCATTATGAATATGATGAGAGTTAACCATATCTAGATTCCTTGCATGTTGATGTAATAAAGGAATGTTCTTAATGTTAATATAACCCTACTATGACTGTTTATGAATATCCCCTAACTCATTAATGCAATATTGTGTTGATCTGGTGTATTATATGTAAGTGATGTTGTTGGGCCTTGTTATAAGTGATGCAAAGATAATGATGATCTTGTAGGGAATAGTATGATGGTCTTAATGACCTTTGGGCATGGTTGGGCCCTAAATGAGTTGTAATCCTCTTGTGTTGATAAGGGTTGATACCCTGCGATATTGTGAAAAGGATTTTATATCATGTGATGGTATGATGGTCTTAATGACCTTTGGGCATGATTGATCCCTGAATGAGGTGTAATCCTCTTATGTTGATAAGGGTTGATACCCTGTGATATTATGAAAAGGATTTATATCTTGTGAGAGTATGATGACTAGATTGGTCTCATGAATGGAAAGTGAATAGTACCATGTGATGATGAGATGAGAAATTATGTTTCACACGTTTTATATCTTTTCAAAGTTGTGATATTTATATGCTTGCTAGAAGTGAATTAGGATTTGTATGTCTACTTGTTTGATGCAGCCTTAATTCACCCAATTGGCATAACTAATCAAGTGCAACTCTAATTATGTAGTGCCCTGTGTTGTAGAACCATCTTCAGTGTTAGAACTTGCTAGATGGTGAAACGAGTATTCCTAAGGGAAACTCGGAGCACATATTGTTGAGTATGTGGGGGTGGCAGGTTGAGGATATATCCTTGTCATCCACAATGCAGATTGTAGAGGTTGGCTATGGTCATGCCTCATACATCTGATGTGATTGAGAACGGCTGCGGCCGTGTCTTGGTGATTATAACATGATGTGATTAGAGGACAATTGTGGTTGTACCTTAGTGATTGGGTTTGAATACCCTAGATGCTAGCATCGTGACTTGTATCAAGGTGGGCTAGTTACAGGACTATATGTCATTGTGGTGGCATATTTGACTAATATGTCACTGCCTTTTACTCGAACTGATCGAGGGGAAGAGATCTTAGGATATTGGCACTCCCAAATCTTGTACGGAACCGAATAGCCCTTCGAAGGGGTTGGTTGGACTTTGAATGGTATGATTCAAATTCTTTAGGGTGTAATAAAAGATGTAATACAGCCGTGTAGCATATTTGTTTAGGGTTATACACAACATTTCACATTGGATGATAACCCTTGTTTGTTGTCTTTACATAAAGATGATGCTTAGTGCAATTAAGAGATAGTAGATACACTTATGTTGTAGATATTCTTAAGATTGTAGATGCGTACATACAGTCTCTATGCTTGTGTTAATAACTATACTTCCACTACAAATTATAATCATGATGCTAGCTATCTCATGTTGTTAGTTATGTTTAGCATGCTAGACATGCCTTTGTAACTAGAGATGCATATATTGCTAATCATGCTTATCCAGATAGTTGTGCTTATGTTTTTAGCTCTTCTTATGATGTTGATATGTTCAACCAATTAGATATGCTTATGTTGTTAGCTATGCTATGTTACTAGACTTGGTCATGATGCTAGATGTACATATGTTACTTAATTGCTTATATTGTCAATAAGATAAAGGATGATAGTCTGGCTAATGATGGTAGTTATTATCTGCTCCTTTATGTATTTTGTTAATCATCAGTACTGTTGATCTTATTTGTTATATCTAATTAAACTGATTAACTATTTAATTACTTAAAATGTTGTAATCAATAAACATTGTTGGAGGTTATATCTCTTGCTGGGACATGGGTCTCACCCTTGTGGTTCACCACATTTTTTTAGGTAATCAAAAGTGACAAAAATAAACATGTGGCAGCAAAGAGGATCTATAATAATGAATCTTTGATAAAGTTGATTAGATGTCTAGTGTGTCCTAGAGTCATCCTTGTACTCTTAGGTCCGAGCAGGAAAAGTTTGTATATGGTGTTTCAAATGAATCAGAATTTTATTAGCATGTTAATGCGTGTTTGTGTGGCATATACAAATATGGTTATCCTATGTATATATGTTGTATCTAAGGTGATAGAACAACTTGTATCAAATTCTTGTCATATTATTGATAAAAGAAAGTGTTGGGCTCTTATGAAAATGTTTCTGAGTAGGTGCTGATGTTGAAATCGGTTTTAATTTACCCATATTTTTGGGTATGTGGTTAATTGGTGATTGATTTTGTTTTATGTTTTGAGTAATATCATTTAGTGTAATGGGTTCTCACAATCATAGGCATAGTTTTAGACCCCAATAACCCTTTCTTTTTCCTTATTTTGATAAAAATGCAAACTTTGACTTTCTTTACCATACATATGCTTGTAAATGGTAAATATTGAACCTTTGTTACTCAATCTGCCACCTAAACGTCAAATTAGCTTTTCTATACATGTTTGAATATATTGATGGACCTAATCATCAATATTTCTCCTTGTTTTACTTGTAACTCTAATATGACCTATTTTTGGACCTTAATGCATAAAATTGATCAAAGTTGTGATCTTAACCCCAAAATGACCTTACATCTCACCCTAACTTCAAAATCAGTAATGTATACCTCTCTATGACACTAAAATCATCTCTCAGTGTCCTTGTTGATGTGATTGATTCATATGACACCTAATTCGTGAAGGTGACCTAAGTATGGCGTTGAATGGTTATACTCTAATCGAATTATATATTTAACCTAATTTCAAAACACTTTCCATCTTCCTTTGAAGTTAGGAATAATATGATGCTATGTGAGATGTGTGACCAAGATCATATACTATTTGTTTCTATGATTGGTTCATGATACATCAAAGCCACCTTTGATAACCTACTATGGTGTATAATGACGTTTTATGATCTTGCATGCTTAAATAATGATGTAGATCTTGTTTGTATGTTTCTCCTTGAAAATCAAGGAGTGCTCTATCCTTATGATACCTTTGATGTGGATATACCATTTAACTCACACATTGCACCTAATAACATTAGTTGTGTATGTTGGGCTTTAGAATGCATTTGATAATGTTGAATTTATGAACCTGGACATATGATATCCACCCATTCTGGATTTCTGCCACTTATATCCTAATCTCGCTAATCTAAATCATATTTTATTCTTGAACCCCTTGAGTTGATGAATCGTGACCTTGTTTACGCCATTATGAGTCTTTTGACCCTACAACATGCATAAGTGGCCTAAATCATGTACTATTCATACAATATGCATGGAACTCAAAATGAATTGAAAATTGAATCACACCTTCATTATGGTCTCTAAATTATTAAAATATAGACAAATATAATAATAACCAATTAGGAATGCTACTTGTAAAAAACCCTAAAATTAATCTAACTAGGGTAATGGTGATAATCTAATACATGTATGCAAAATTGTTCTTAACTATGTGTTTTTTTGTGATCTAGATGGACAAGGATGGGTTAAGAACCTTTGAATCATGTATGGGCTATAAATAAATGTATGACTACGACTTTCTTTTTTGAACCTTGATATGTACGTATGCTTATTTACTTGCTCATATTTTTCCATGTTTTACTATATTCGATGATTGTCACAATGTTTTAGGAATTTGAACACATAATATAGAAATATAGTGTAAAAACCTTGTGCACCTTACTATATTATCAGGGTAAGGACATAAGGCTGCATGTCCTACCTGAGTTGTTAAGATTGTGTGGGCTGTGTTGATAAATTGGGTTAGCTAATGGCATTGGGCCTTGAGAACCCTCATGGACTCTTCAAATAGGAAGTTGATCAGAGGCCTTATGATATATTATATTTTTGGTATAATTGGAGTAAAATGACATAAAACATTGGCTCTCATTTTGCTAAGAACTTAACTTGTTTATTCTTATTTATTTACTTACAAAAATCATTCAAATTTTTTGAGCCATATATATTTGTATCTTTCTTCCCTATACTCAACACCTTATGTGTTGAGCCCCTTATCTCACATATTTTCAAGTTTAGAGATAGCTTGGAACTTGATGGCTTGTGATCATGTGTTTAGGTGTAACTGTTGTAATCCTAGCTAGTGTACATGAGTAGAATTGTATAATTTGACTCACAATTTGTAACTAAAATCATGTAAGAAATGGTATTGCTTTTAATTATACTTGTTGATTATTCATAAAATATTGATGCTTGCTTTATTTTTTCATGTACGCTAAGATTTTATGCTTCTGCATTTGTGCTTTGACATTACCATTCTAGGATGTACGTTGGGTTCATTCAACCATTGACTTTCTAGCCATTTAGAGTTTGGATTTGAGTTTTACATGGTTCTATGATAATGAGTTTGAGAAAGGGTTATTCCTAAGTTGATTTATCATGAAACTAATGTGTTCCTCACTTGTGTTGTAGAATCATTGCAATGTACATTATAGTGTGGATCATTATAGAATTCACACAAAACTTGATGCACACGGTTGACACTAGTGGCAATTAGTTCCTTAGTTAGGTTGTCCAACTTTGCATTCAGATATGAAATGGTGTTCATGTCATTGTTGCATCCATGTTACATGCCCTAGAAGATTGGTGTATGAAAATATATTAAATGATTTCTTTTCTTCACTTGCACTCTAAGTCAAGAAGCTTCCTCTTGAGGCTACATCAATGAATTAGGTTGTATCATGGGGTAGCCCTCCATAGAAGATTCTCAGTTGTGTCTACTCTAGTAGCTCATGGTATGGACATCATTGAAGAATCTTTTTGTACCTCTTCCAAGGATTATCTAGTACCTCTTTGGGGTGTTGTTCAAATCTATAGATCTTCTTAAGGATTTTTCTAGTCTTGTTTTGATGATATAATTTCTATAAGATACTTGTTAATAATGCTTACCAGGTTTAAAATGATTTTTTCTCCTCACCTTGTAACCATTACTTGTCCTGATATAATAATATAAAGGGGAAGAAGAAGATCATAGACCATCATCTATCATCATGTTCATCTTTATAGTGTCACATATCCCAAGGATGTTCTCCACATGTACATTTGAACCTACATTGGCCAAGCATAAAAATGGGTTTTTTTATATGCTTCCAATTAGACTTAGCTATAACTTGAAGAAAGTGACACCCACATTTGGTCTAACTATTTACAAACTAGACTCCTCATTATTATGATGGGGGTGTATTCATCCAATGGATTATTGACTTCCATGAATGTTATAGAAATGACAGCTATCTTCTCTTTGCTTTGTTTTCTCCTTCTTCCTTGCAAACACTCACTGGTTACCACAACATCATGATTGTCTAGGAATTCTATAAAAGAAAAATTAACTCAAGTGAGTGTAAACCATGCATGGTTGCGACTAAATAAAAATAAAATGTTCATCTCTCAAAAGATTTAGTATGAAATAGAAGAATTAGATAGTTAGAGGAGGTTAATTTATGGAATTGCATAATCAAGTAACAAAACTTAAGGTTGAATCGAAAAAATAGATTAGATCCCTAGAAATGGAAAAAAAATATCATGCTCGTGAGAGTGTGCACACTATCACTAATAAAAACATAAATTACATGTAGGTTCCCCACAGAGGAAGCAATGCAGTTCAATGTAAAATATTTCTAATCAATCATCCATCCAAAGAAGAAGAGTCAGTTGGTTGACTAAGTCCTAAATTAAAATCAAGTTTTCACCAATTAACTTTCAAATTATCACTTCAAATAAATTCATTTTGTGCCTAATCACCAGTGAATCATGTGATGAACAATTATAAAAAATAGAATTGATTTCCTCTCATCCACATCTTAGAATTTATTATGATTAATGGCTTTCACATAATAACTACCTAGGTGTCTACATTACTCGTCGTTCGACACATAATAATAGCATGACATATTAGGATCTATTATATTTCTTCAAAGAGAGTCAAAAACACACCTTATATTCTTGTGGAAGTAGAGTCACCATGAATGCATTCTTTTTAAATTTCATATAATAGGAACTAGTTCTCTAATTATTCTCCACCATAGTATTATCTCTCTCAAGATAAAAATTTGGAGAATCAAAGAGCCTATGCCTTTGATTTTCAGGAATCATTAACAACAATTTCAAAAGTAAAGAGAAATTCATAATATGATAACTGGATGTTCATAACATGACTAATATGATTTGTAGTTTCCAAACACAAGGAAACTACTCAATATGGGTATGTGATACACAAACAAGGTTGGATATCATGATATTGACATGTTCCATGGCGTAAGAATAAGAAAGAAGAGTGGAAGAGAAGGATAAATGAGATACAACACTTATAGTTGATATATCCTCTATAATGGAGCTGCACTTGAAGCTTCCCAAGCCTAGAGAGAGAATTATGCCTCTAAAGCCTTCTTTTTCTTCCTTTCAACCTTCTAAAGTTGATTCACCTCTTTTGCTTTTCGTCGAGTTGAAATGAATCCAATGAAGGACATCTCATTACATTTCCCTCGTGCTCTTTTTCTCTTTTCCAATTACATGATATTGCGTGTCGTGCACTAAATTGTCACTCCATGCAATTTGATATTTGCCAAAGTGCTAGGCTTGGAACTTTGGCATGCTGAAGCGGTTAGATGCATGTTGTCTTGATGATTGTGTATCGAGGTTGTTGATGAGATTACATTATGTGTCATTGATTGGAAATGTCATGCATGAAGATGTTTGAATAGGCTGCATACAAAGTTGAGATGCATTCTATGCTCAAATTTAGCACTTCATGCACATTGAGGTTGAGTTTCCCAACAGCTTCTGGGATCAGACATGTAGTGTACATGTGGTGGAACATCTGGCATGGGACTGGGGGAATTATAGTGTGCAACTGGATATGTGCACACCATACACATTTGAGTGCATGATGTGTTTCTTCATATAAAATCCTTCACTTAATTTTGTGGAGTTCCTTTACCAATGTCAAAGGTGGAATTGGTTCCAGATGGACCAAGGTTTATAATATATCCACCAAAATACCATTGGTTTGTCTAAAACACAACAATGATAGTTACTTCAAAGAACGTGATCGCAATCATAAATGTAGCCAAATCATGAGGTTTAGATCATTAAGTACATTCAATCATGGCATTAAAGTAGTATGAACGATGCCCATCACTACTTCAATTAGACACATTCCTATATGTTACATGGGCCACATGATACTTTTTATATTGTTTTCTAACGATACCTTTTTTTTCTTACGATACCTTGGTCATGTTAAAGCTTAACAACTACATTATAAGACATAAGCATGCATCATATAGTTTAACTTTTTGGTTATCATCCTCAATTTAATTGAGATGACCATATAATAATGGTTATAAGTCGTGACTAACAAATTTTCTCCATAGGTCATATAGTAAGAAATAACTAAAAGTCAATTTAACACAAGAATACATTAACCCTCTTTTCATTACTATCTTTTGAAAGAAACAATTATGTTGTCAAAACAAACTATATATGTACATCACCTACTATAGAAAATACATTTAATCATGAAACATATATTTAATTGAACTCACATGTTTCATTATATAACAAGAAATATAGTCAAATGAATACAAAAACATAATATCATCATATGCTAACAACTATTTGTATATAGTACCTATCCTTTACCAATGAAAACTTTGGATGGTAAATCCTCATTTAATGTATCAACTAGCTTAAAATAACTAGCAATATGCTCAGTAGACACTCAATCTTTCCCATATCTCTTTTTACATATTGATACTTCAACTTCATGTCTTTCACACCCTTTAGTACCTGACAATCTTTCAGAAGAAGACATGTGCACATTTATCACAATGAATTCATAGTATATGGATTATACTATAGATAATTGTGCACATTTATCACAATGACTTAAGTCCTAAGGTACGTTTGTGTACCTACAAACCATGACCCATATCCTTAACATTGTACCAACTCATACTCAATTGTGGAAATAGTAATAATAGATAGATTTTTTTGGTGCATTTGTATTTCTCCTCCAGATACTTGAACACATATGCAAATGTAAAGTTCATTGAGTCCATGCATCCATTATAATCTGAATCTAAGTAGCCTATCACTCCTAAATAATTAGAGTTTTCATGTTTGAGCATATAATTTGTAGTTCGCATTGGATATATAAGCACTCAGTTTACATCCTATTATCCATGATTGCTTCGATATCGATCTAACACGCCAAGCTCAAATATGTCATTTGGTAATGTTCAAGTCTACAAATTTATCATACTCACAATCAATGATGTGCAGGAATGCTTTGTATTATTTTTCAATCTAAAACACACTTAATACATTTTATCTAATAGAATGTCCACATCATTTTCCTGAAACTATCCATATGGAGAATTTTTTTGCTCTGGTCTCTTCGTTTCATTTTATAGTGTAACTCATTCTTTTATAATCTTACTAATCCTTGTGATATGTCACTAATTATTTCAATTTCCTACACATAGGATGCCTCACCCATATCTTTCGGATAGAAGTTTTTTTAGAGAAATTCATTTACATCCTATAACAAACTAACATCACTTGGAGCAAGAAGGATGTCTTCCACTAGTCTTCATATAGATACATCAATAAGAAAATCTACAAAAAAAATATACAATATAATTGTATTTTAAAATCTAATATATATATATATATATATATACATACTAATGATAAAATTTCATATCTATTAGGGCTAAGTCCTTAAACAGTGCATGTGAAACATTGAGTATCACATGTTGATCTAGGAAATCCAAGATGAGTATACCCTATGGGAGTGTCTAGTGACCAAAAACCTTGGTTAGGGACAATCCATGACCAGGAGTTCTAAAATCCTTGAGTTGTGTTTATTAAGAAAATGACTCTTATGTCTGTAATCAAATTCTATTAGTCAAAACATAGCATTGTTTAATGAATGTCATACCCCTAATAATTGTCATAATATTTTTTATCCATAAATAATGGCCTATGAAAAAATATAATGGTAAATCACTTGTAACACTTCACATCACATAAATTTAGAATTTAATAAATGAAGCAATCATAAATAAATACAAAGATATTATGTCAACAAATCATATTTGATACATACGGAATAGGGTACAATCTCCTAAAATTATGTTCCTATTGTTTATTGTTAACAAACAAAAACATGTCAACAAGTATAGTTAATAAAAACACCATATGTTCTTATATAACTCTTGCATTACTTTGTTTCTTTAATCATGGGGGTCACATCTATGGTTGTCTGGATTCCTTCTACCTTGTGAGTTGGCTCATTCCTTCCCCTTTGGGGATTAGTTCTAGTATTACAAGGTACAACAAATAAATCCACTATTTCTAATGTCAATATGTAATAAATATTTGAAAAAAACATCAATAACTCATACTTTGAAAGTCAATAGTTGCGTGTAATATATTTCAATGTTGCAATGATGATTGTATATTTTAGACAATAATTTATTCATTAATGACAAAATGTTTAGAATAGCTTGTAATATTCATCTTCTGCATGAAAACATAATGTTTGATCTTTTATACATTACCATAAACTAGGGTTTATTGTATACAAGGATTCAATACTAAAACATAATGCACAACTACTTATCCAATGTTTTTGTTTTATTGTATCATTTTCTTCATCCTGGACAATGATATTGTCAATACAAAAAAAAACAACTCATGCGTTTACTTTCTAGCTTGTCAAGAACATGGAGAACACAACCACAAGAAACACAATATATATAGTGAATAATTAACTAGACCACCACATGTTCCTACTAACATAACATAAGATAAAATCTATAGAATAGTTCACAACAATTTATTTATTATTCTATTGCTACATTTTCTTCATCCCCAACCATAGTCTATCAATGTAAAAAGATCTAGTGGAACAAATTTACTTTCTAACTTGTCAAATATATGGAGGATAATCATAGAAGATACAATATATATTCTATGAAGAATAAACTACAAAAGAAGATGTTCCCGCTAAAAACATGACTATATGGATGTAACAACTTTTCAAGTACATACAAGTCATAGGAATCAAACTGAACTTTTTCTATGACATGGGTCACTTGTCTTGGAAGAATGTCACCAAACCATATTTTCAAATAAATAAGATATATGAAACAACATGCAATGATTAATATTATATTAATTTGATTTTTTTTGGAAGGGAAAGTTATTACATATCATCTCAAGTTGTAATAGAAGCCTAATACATAAACATCTTGTTAATGGGTCTTCTATATTATACATGTCACTTAGTAGGATAAGTTTTCATGATCAAGTACTCTTGAATATCTTACTTCAATTCTCCTCAGTTTTTTTATCTAGGGACATCACTTCCCATGACCATGCAATCACAAAGACATACATCCGTCAGAGGTATTGGGTATGTTGTAGAAAAGAAACATAAATATCATAGTTGTAATGAATTTGAATTGACATAGTTTTATTTTAATAATTATAAAATATTACATCATTTATTAAATAAATAAATTGAGGTATATGGAATATGCACCTCCCTATATGATTTCCCCACTTATGAGATCATGATTCTAGGAAGGCCCTTGATTGATAGGAAAGCCCATTATTGATGTAATCGGAAAGAATATAACAATGTTTGAATTTATTTTGTTAATATTAACAGGTAGTTAGTCTTGTCTCCTATACATGGTAGGATCACTCCCTAATGAAAATTGACATGATTCTTGAAATTTTAAGATGAACTTGTGATGTGATAGATTTTAGCACAAGAAATTCACTTAGGAATAAATCACTAAGTTTTTACATAATCTACCAGGCAATAATCATCACCCGCAAGCAAAGGGGTCTTATAGCATTATATCTTTAGGACTGAACCCAAAAGACAATCATTTTAAGAACAATTCATATTTTTATCCTAACTAAGAAAAAGTAATTAACAAGGATAGGTCAATTTGGTGGTTTATCAACTAAATCAACAAAGTAAGAAATAGATTCAGACTATGAAAGAAATTATTATTAACAATAATGAAAAAATTAACATGATGACAAGCTTGATCTCTACTATATATGTTTCCACTCTCTCAAATTACATTGCCCATTCATATAGATATTTATACTTGGGCCAAAAAAATCCATATCCATTCAGAGTATAAAATTCACAAGAGTAGATCACCCCATAGACTCGAGGTCTTGTTACTTACGGATCCTTAATTTCTCACCAAAGAGAACTCCATTCAATGATCATCTGGGGTTCAACAACAACGACTGGTATTCTAATCCTAGATTTAAAGGTCTCTACATCTAGGGTTCTAACAAATATAAAAGATAAGTAGCTAACCTATAGAGCATGAAATCAATCAATCAATCAATCAAATGATCCACATGAATAGCACTTTATAACATTAGAGTACAAAATATGGCAAATAGGCCTAATCCCTAGCGCACTAGTAATGGTCTACTCTCTAATATTATTTACAATAAAAAAAGAAAGAGAGAATAAGGACAACATAGAGAAAGTACCAACATTGATGAGAAGTTCAACGGTCTTTTCACCACTCCTTAATAGTAGTTGCAGTCTCCTATGTTGATCTCCGGCAGAGTGCGTCTCCAAATCAAGCCATCAGGGCTCATCTTTGGCTCTCCTTTTTTATGGATGGGTTGTGAATGAGAGATATAAGTATTAGAAGGATGTCCAGAATGTCCCTCAAGTGTATTTATATCGGCCAACAAATTTCATATCCATCCAATTAATCCAATGGTTATCAGCCATATCTCTACAATCTCCAATGTGGGTAAGTCAATTGAATGGACAACCAATCAATCAACTGTAAGTGTTTACATATAAGTGTTTTATATAAAATTTCATCATGCATTCATCTCAATATGAATTTTCCAATTTCGTGACTGGATATGGAATCTATAATCATTTTAGTGTGGGCTATGCTTTCCAATTCGGTGACTTGTAGAACAAGTCAGACGCTTAAACTTTTCTCGAGAAAGATTTACTACAACCAAGTTTGGTGACTCATGTGAGATTTTTATGAGTTGTAAAGCATCAAATCTCTTGGATTATATTGTAATAAAAATCCCAAACTAGTTCATCACTCACCAAGTCAACCGAGTGACTTATCAGCTTTGTGAAAATCTCCTTCATTATGCAGCCTAGTTGACTGAATCAAAAGCAAGTCAAGGGAGAGATAATCAACTGACATGTATCATACATATACTTCTTTGTTGGTAATTGAATTTGGATTCAAAGCCTCTTAAATCATCCAATTTCAAGTTTGTATGAGATATTGGACATCTATACAACAATGATCATCACTCCAATCGTCAGAGTTGGGAGTGAGTATATATTGTCTTTGATTATTTTCATGGGCTTTTCTTGGAGGTATAATTACTTGTCTATTCTACTTGCATGAAAACCTTACACATTAAACACAAAATTGCAAAAAATATTAAATGAATTGCATAAACTACTAAAAACCTAAAATATCAGAAATACGATGTAGAATGCAACAGAAACATGCAAAACTAATTATAAAATGCAACTAAAACATGAAAAATAGACTTTCATATCACCCTTAGCTTGAACATTGCTCTTCCTCAAGTAAAAAAATCCAAAATTGTAAAAAAAATCCAAAATTGTAAGGAGTGGTCCCCGTATGGACCACTCCCTACTACTAAAATGAAAATAAGTAAGCACAACTCATAATTTCAAACACGACATATAGGTAATTGGGGGTGCCAAATTATTCTCAAACAATGGTCCATCAAGAACGTTTAAAAGTACAGCAGTGGAAGTAACTAAATTGTTACATATTCAAAACAGTATCAAAAATAGTTCTCAAGTCACATAGGAAAATTAAAGAGAACTATAACTAAATGGATATGTTGTAGTAGGAAACATAGCCATCTCAAAAATCATGATCTACTGTTGCACGTTGTCCAGAATTTCTGGGCCCGTGATTCCTTGACCTTCAATAGAATTATCAACGGGATGATCTGCACCTGGGTGGTAGGGAACATAACCCAGGATGGGAAAATAAAATAAAAGGCTAAGGCAGTTAAACTAAGTATGTAAGTTATATGTGTACCTGGGCATTATTTGGTGCATAAGTAAAGAAGATGTTCCCATCAAAAGGAGCCATAAAGTTTAAGTAAGTTCAATGAGAAATTAAAAAAAAACTTTCAAAAGAATGAGACAGTGTAAAAGAATAAATAATATCATGATTCTTGCCATATTCAACAATCTAATCACATAAATACTTGCATGCTGATACATTTGACTAAAGTAACTAGGGTAGGGCCATGACACCACTGAGTCAATGACCTAAGTAAAATGGGTGGAAGTAGACGCACCCTGGGCAAAAGTAGATGTGCCCCTATATGAAAAGAGGTGGAAAGACACACCTCGAGCGGAAGTAGATGCGCCCTAATGGTTACGCATAAACGTCTACGGTAGTTAAACTAGTCGAATTATGTAACATGCATAAATAGAGTGGCAAGATAAACTTTTCTAAACATACATGACATAGTTGAGGCACAATAAGAGGTGGGTCATTGACCCGATTCAACATGATAATAATAATTTCAAAAGAGGAATAATAGTTCCAATTTGAGAGTATATGAAACGTCCAACAAATGGAACAAGAGCAAGTATTGCAGATATTGCCTCATTATGGGAAAAATTAATCATAATAATGCCTAGTTATAATAGGGAGGAGTACATACCTCCAATCATATTTAAGTCAAATAAAATGCCACCTAGGTCTGAGCCAAGTTTAATATCACCACCTAAACATAAAATGGTACTTAAGATTAATAATATATCACATGAGGCAATTTATCCTCCTAAGACATTCTCCCAAAATCTCGTAGCGGGATCTTGAAATCAGTGTTAATAATTCTGGGAAACCCTTCTAATTTCGAAAACACGTCTGTTTTATTCTACTGACCACGTACTGATTTGTTACTGACTTATCGAGTTGGACTCATAAAAAGAAATAAATGAATAAAAAGCGTAAAACATTGCCCTTACTCAGCCGGTATCCTAACTAGTCCACATAAGCAGACATTGTTGTTCAACGTGAGGTGATTGCATCCACCACGCACTCTGCAGGAGCAACCCCCGCAGGGTAGTGCCTCGCCGTAGGGATGAATCCATGTCTGCATCTACATTCTCGCATGCGGCAGTTCCGTAGTTCACGATCAGGACCATCTCTCTCTCACCGATCATAAGGGGATGAAGACTATCGAGACTCTTCGGTGTCAAAATAGATCCGGCGTTCAAGCACGGTTAGGGATTAGCATCGGGCCGGGTTATACCGGGTTTTGCCTGTCCCAAACCCAAACCCACATTTTAAAGTGGGCCACGGGCCGGGTTCGGGCCCGGATAAAAATGAAAAATGTCAGCCCATACCCGGCCCATATAAGAATGTTGGGTTTCGGGCCGGATTCGGGTTTGCCCATATAACATCGAATGAACATATCAAATTTTACTAGATCCAACTTGCTAACATGGAAACTAAACTAGTATGATATGTATTTTGTGATCAACCTTCAAAACAATATATATATATATATATATATATATATATATATATATATATATATATATATATATATATATATATATATATATTGTGATAAATGTAGCTGGAATATGTACACCTTAGTTGCATGATCTCCTACAACAATGAATGGATATTGAAAGAGCAACAAATCATTTTCTCGTACATGTTAAAAAATAAGTGGAATCTATGATGTTGTGGTCTTTTGCTTCTCATCCTATATGTATATACAACGAAATGGGTTTTGGAAGGATAAGGGATCATTTGTCTCCTACATGTGGGCATATGAGAAAAAAAATGAGCATAATCTATTATGCATTGAGCAAAAGATCATTTGTCCCCTACATGTGGACAGAGTGAGATCAAAACAATGAAATCAAGTATGTTTATCTATGTCAATGATAATTATCTTAATAGTATCAATTCACTAATCATATTGATTGATTTTCTATTTTGCCATTGATTGAATACATACTACATATTGCATCAAGAAATCTGTATGTTTTTCTTTCAAGACAAATATAGATGTATACATTTATAATGTACATAAAATCTAATCTGGGTATTCGGGTTTTCGGGCCTGGGTTTACCTCTGCCCATACCCGGCCCAAATAAAATATGGGTTTAAATTTTAGGCCCGGCCCACCCATATTATAAATCGGGTTCGGGTCTTGATCGGGTTATGCGGGCTGGGTCACGGGTCGGATCGGGCTGGCCCGACCCGATGCTCATCCCTAAGCACGGTGTAAATCCGGTGGAAGGGACAGTCGAGCATCGAGTCTAGCAGAGTAACCCGGTGGCCCAAGACCATCCTGACCGTCCCGCGAGGTCAAGCACAGCTAACTAATCCAGACCCCTATTCAGGTTTACCGACGTCGGTTGTGGGTTAGTACCAGCAGCACACGAATACTACAGAGTCATTAACGGGGAAGAGAACCATAACGATCAAAGATCCGTTCACAAACACCTTCGGGAATCACCATTGTGCAGAAAAACATAACTCGCATACCAAGTTTCATCAACACTCCCAACGGCGAGGACCGAAGAGGAAGAACAGGGACGCTCATCGACCCACGAATAGAAGCCCACACAGTATGATTTGAGACTGGGAAACCGGTGTATAGGGTCCAAGGATGGTTCCTTTACCTGTAATCGACCCAAGACCCCAACCCACAGCGCCCCCACACGCTTCGTCGCCGGAGACGACAGTAGCTCCGACGGGAATTGACCGGATGAATCACTGGGGAGAGGTTCGTTATTCGCTTATGGCACGACCTCGTAATGTATGGAGTTAAGCAGAGGAGCGGCGAAGTGCCTTCGGTGAGAATGGCGGAAGGCAACCAGGTAAATTTGGGTGTCTGGTATTTAGGGAACCATATGCCTTAAATTAGGGTTCTTTTTGAATTTGAAACATGTGTAACCGTCGGTAATCATGGTGACCTGTGCGAGCAATCGGCGGAGGTCTAGCCATCTTTCTGTAACGCCTGTGCGCGGATATTCGTCGGGACAAAGGTAACGTCTCGCCCCGCCCGCGGTACTCAACTAAAATTAAGTGTAACATCCGATAATTACTAAGGTCAAGCAGTGTGACCCATTATAAGGGAAATAAGACACCATTTTTATATAATTTCTTCTAAAATTAAGTGTAACATCCGATAATTACTAAGGTCAAGCAGTGTGACCCATTATAAGGGAAATAAGACACCATTTTTATATAATTCCTTCTAAGGCCATTAAAGTATGTGTTGAACCCCCTTTTACTTCCCATATAGTAGGTTGGTGATTAACCCCTCAACGAACATGATTTTCGACCTCACAAGCAATATTTTAATCTGCCAGCCACTAATACTAACGGATGGTTGTTACGTAGTCTATCAATTGGGTAATACGTTTCTCCTTATGATTAACATGGACTCTAGGTATTTTCTCCTCGACAATTCTCTTCCTAGTTAATAGGGAATATAGACTTAGATTCAACCCCACACTCAAGTTTGGATTTGATACTACCACTGATGTGCATAGAAAAAATTTATTTCCTTCAAGGCCACACTCAATAATATCTATATAATTGGTTGATGACATAAGGTTCAATTATTCTAGATTATTTCAGGGTCTACAGTATTACCTCCAACAAATTAAAAAGATTAGAATTTAAGTTGTATAGAAAAAGGAAATAGAGGGTGATACCTAGATTTGGGGTCGTTACAGCACACCACCCCTTAAAAAGATTTTTTCCACAAAATCTCAAGCGAACAGTGAGGGGTGGGTCTGCAACATCTCTTCTTTGAGCTCCCAAGTGGTCTCTTCAAGACCATAATACTTCCAAAGGACCTTTACTAACTCGATCTCTTTGTTTTTCAATTATTTCACTCTGAAGTCTAAGATTTTCATAGGTAACTCTTCGTATGATAGATCTTCTCGTAGCTCAATAGGTTCCAGAGATAAAATGTGTGAGGAGTCTTTCACATACTTCTTCAGGTCTGACACGTGGAAGACATTATGAATCTTGTCATAAGACGGAGGAAGAGCTAGACAATAAGTACACTCTCCCACTTTATTCAAGATTCCAAACGGTCCCACATAACGAGGGCTCAACTTGCCTTTCACCTTGGATCTAGCAATCCATCAGATAGGTTTTATCTTTAGAAACACGTAATCACCTACTTAGAAAGTCACATCCGATCTTTTCTTATCAACATACATCTTTTGATGATCCTGAGCAACCTTCATTCTTTTCTTAATCAAGAATATCTTGTCAGTCACATCTGGAAGTCATCATTCTTCATCAGCGTACGCTCCCCCACATCATCCCAATGTAGAGGGGAACGACAATGTCAACCATAGAGTACCTCAAATGGGGGAATACCAATACTAACTTGGTAGCTATTATTGTACGCAAACTTGACCAATGGAACATATTTGTCCCAAGCACCTCCTCAGTCCATCACACATGCACGGAGTAGATCTTCCAAGATTTGAACTATCCTCTGAGACAGTCTATCTGTCTGGGGATGATATGCAGCGTTGAAACATAAATCAGATCCCATTTCTTCTTGTATATACTTCCATAGTCGTGAGGTAAATTTCGGATCTCGGTCAGAAACTATCACTTTAGGAACTCCATGTAAACGAACAACCCAGTCCACGTACAGTTGTTCCATATCTCAAACCTTATAAGTGATCTTAAAGGGCAAAAAGTGAGCCGACTAGGTTAGGCGATCAGTAATAACCCATACTGCATCATACCCACATTTTGACTTGGGAAAGCCAGTGACAAAATCCATTATGATTTTCTCCCACTTCCACTTTGGTATTTTGAGTGGATGGAGAAGCTCACAGGTCGCTGATGTTCTATCTTCACTTGATGACAGGTTAGGCACTTTGTGACATATGTAGCAATGTCTCTCTTCATGTTCTTCCACCGAAAACCTCATTGAAGGTCCTTGTACATCTTTCTTGTGCCATAGTGAATCGTGTACTTAGAACCGTTGGCTTCACACAACACTCTTTGTCTCATATCAGTGAAATCGACTATCCATAGTCTATGGAAAAAATGAATGGCACCATCCACACCGACAGAAAAGTCAGACTGTGGTTTCTTAGTCAATAACTTCATCTCAGTCAACTCAGTACTATGGAGTTATGCATCAACAGCTTCAGATAACCAGGTAGGAATAACAGACAAGCTTGCCATATGAACTATCAATTTCTTCACGCTAGGATCCATTTCAACCTCTGGTAATTCAAGTCTCCATCTTAAAACTTGTTCTAAACTCCTCCATAAGAAACAACAGATCGAGGCACACACAACATCCTTCTTCCTACTCAGAGCATCTGCTACCACATTGGCCTTACCAGGGTGATATGTGATGGCAAAATTGTAGTCTTTGAGGTATTCCATCCATCGCCTTTGTCGTAGGTTTAGATCCTTTTGAGTCATCAGATAACGCAAGTTTTTTTGTCACAAAAGATTACAAATGGGACTCCATACAAGTAATGATGCCAAATCTTTAGGGCATGCGCTATGGCAGCCAACTCTAGATCGTGTGTAGGACAATTTGTTTCATTCAGCTTCAACTGGCATGAGGTGTATGTGATTACTCATCCTTCTTGCATAAGGACACATCCTAAACCTGTCCAGAACATCAGTATAAATGACATATGGTTTGCCTTCCATCGGTAAAGAAAGCACAGGGGCAGAAGTCAGCCGCTTCTTGAGTTCCTCAAAACTCTTCTCAGACTCATGCGTCGAGATAAACTTGGCATCCTTACAAGTCAACTTTGTCAACTGAAGGGCTAGCTCAGAAAAGTTCTGCACAAACTTTTGATAGTGATCGGCTAGACCCAGAATACTGTGTATCTCAGAAGGATTCTTCGATGGTTGCCACTTCATCACGGCCTCAATAGTGATACGATCCACAAATATTACAGGGCCTAAAAACATAACTTCATCTAACCAGAAATCACACTTTGAGAACTTTGCATAAAGTTGGTGATCCCGCAAGGCTTGAAGGACCATTCGCAGATGCTCTCGATGTTGCTCCATATATTCATAATAGATGAGCATGTCATTAATGAACACCACTACAAAACTATCTAGGTACAGATGGAAGACTCAGTTCATGAAGGTCGTTGGGGCATTAGTTAAGCCAAAGGGCATAACCAGGAATTCATAATGTCCATAATGAGAATGGAAGGTTGTGTTTGGTACATTCTCATCCTTTACGTGCATTTGGTAATATCTGCTTCATAAATCCATCTTTGAGAATACGGCAGCAGACTTTAATTGATCGAACAAGTCATCGATACGTGGTAGGGGTAGCGATTCTTGATCGTCATCTGATTCAGCATGCGATAGTCCATGCACATTCTCATGGAACCATCCTTTTTCTTCATGAACAAAATTGGAGCTCCCCAAGGCAAAACACTTAGGTGAACAAACCCCATCTCTAGAAATTCTTACAATTTCTTCTTAAGTTTAGCCAATTCAGCAGGTGCCAGACAGTATGGCGGCTTTGAGGTTGGAGCAGTGCCAGGTACGAGATCGATAGAGATTCGACCTCACGCGAAGGAGGAAGTCATGGCAACTTATCAGGGAAGACATCAGGATAATCTCGCACCACATCGATATCCTCAATCTGTGGCGGTGTAAGGTTGAGGATGATTGATGCCAAAAAGGCTCTGCATCCGTACAAAACTAACTTTTTGGCTTTGAGTGATGAGATTATGAATTGTCACTCGTTGCACTTCCTACCTTTGATACAAATACATTCGCCATCAGGCTAAAACAAACTGACCTTCCTATCTTCACAAAATAGAGCTACCTTGTATTTCTTCAGCCAATCCATTCTCAGGATGATATTGAAGGTCGTCATGTCAAGGATGATGAAATCTGTCAGGAACATCTTCCCAGCTATGCTCAATTCTACGGTCATGATTTTCAAAAAGGAAGAGACTACCCTCTCGCTAGGTGTCTAAACATATAACATATAGTCTGTTTACAAGGTCTCTAGGTCTAACATTATTACGAGTTTGGCAGCTAAGAAAGTATTTGAAGATCCAGAATCGAATAAAGCTTTAACAGGGTGTTGAAGTAGATGTATCATACCTTCAATGACTCCATTATTGTGACGCCACGACCTCCGTGCCATCTCTAATGACCCCGAAGGTCGGGGAGTCACCCTCATTAAACCACTCTTAACTTTTTCTTTTCTTGATCACTTAGATTAATTTAAATAAAAACCATAACACTTGAATAGCATCGAATTAAAATAAAACTGCGGAAGCAACTTTCCATTAACCTTACTAAGAATAAAAACATGTTGACATGACATATTACATTTCTCATGCAGACTATAAAACACAGAGATAATTGAAAACTAACTACATATTTTACCACATTCTCTCTCTAACCCACCACATGCCCAAGGACCGAGGGAAAAGGACTAAGAGACCTCTAACTAACTACTAACTACCTGGGTGATACGATCCCTCGGCCTCCTCGTGCTGACATTGACCTGAAAAATGTTTCAATAGGTTGGTGAGCTACTGGCTCAGTGAATAGAATTTCACCAACCATCACAGATAACTCATTTATGTTTATTAATTGGAATAATATGCAAGAAATACTACACTGAGCAGGTCTAAGCAATTTAATTTAAACAACAGAAGATGTCAACATTTCATTATGATAACAATTGATGCAAAGTTGTAGACACAATTATTTAACAGAAAATACTTAAAGAACTACTGTTGTGAAGCTAACTCATATCTTTCTTAATTCTTTAACTTAATAAAACTCTGTGAACCTATATGAACATATTTTATCTTATGCCCTGATCATGTGCAGTGTACTCTATATATGAAGACTCGTAGCGAACTATGAACCCACTGTAAAAGACTTAGCCGACACCCCGGGATAGCTAAGTCTGACTGCTATCCTGGTCTGCTGTAGGAACTCAGGCTCTCTGGCCTCGGCATCCTATGGTGCCGTAAACTGAACTCCTCCTCTAGCTGAGTACACAGGCGGAGAGTCAAGTCGTGCCACCAAGATGTCTGGTTAGTGTTGGACACGCTTTTCTGTACTCTAGTGCCACCAGGACGTTTGGTTAGTGTTGGACACTGTAAAGTGCTCTCTAGTGCCACCAGGGCATTTGGTTAGTGTTGGACACTACAAATTGTACCCTCGTGCCACCAGGACATCTGGTTTGTGTTGGACATGAGTCTCCGACCTTACTGGACGTACCGCCAGGGTTAGGTCGTTTCACCCCTAAGGCACAGACCTCTCAAAGGGGTTATACAGTGTCAGGGCCCTTATTCTAATATTTTATTAAATCTAGAAACCTCTTACTACATTTAATCTCTCTCTTACCATATGGTATCTCTTTCTCATTTATACTTGACTTTGGTATCTCTATGGTACCGAGTCTGGTTGATTGCGGTTCAAATCACAATACGATATCTTTCTAGAACTGACAGAGCAGTATACTCAAAACCATTGTAATTACTGAGTACTCCTTATATCATGCAGGCAGGCAGATTTAAAATTAATAAATAACCCAAACTCATGTTAGTTTGGCACATACATACTGAATTCATGCAATTGAACATCTTATTGCGCTGATAAGAGTAATTACTTCACATATGAGAAATCATCTGTAACATTTATCAATTATCTAAAATTTCTCGAAGAACGTGCACATTAACCCTAATCCTGGTTTGTGCATCACATAACTCAATTAAGAGTTACTTACATATCATAACACGAATTATTAACAATACTTGAGAATTTCTAGTAATATCTCAGAGAAATGTGCCAATTCATGTAAATGTTAATTCACACACATTAACATAAGAGGAAGCATGCAACTAGGGTTTTATTGCATATTTTTATGTTATTGTACTTTCTTTGAAATCGTGCATCTGATAATTTACAAAAATATGTATTGCCTGGGTTTATACCAGACCATACCATTATCAATCGTGTATTACTAATTTCAACATTCACACTGAGCAATTTAGGTTCCGATGAACCATGTAAATTCACTGGTCCAATCCACACTGATCAGATGCTAATCCAAATCATATATATTAAAGCATAAAGAAACGATTTATGAAATAAAAAGTCAGGCGATGCCAAATACTGACAAATGCCTGTTATCAGCGAAAAATGCATAAATTACCAAAAATTTCTGATTTGCAGAGTTAAATCTTAGATATTGAGTGAAATCCTACTCACCGGGGTTCGAAACGTCCGGATCCTACTGGAATTGCATCTAGAGACCAATTTACAGCACAAGCAAGTCATCTTCAACCTTGGATTTGCCCAAATTGAACCTGCAGCAATCAAACAGTGACTTCCACACACATACAGGTTGAAGATGAACTCGGTTAAGGGTTGAATCAAGGAATAGGGCTGCGGATTTGTGGTCTGGACCTCAAGGCGAATTCGTTGGTGTCAAATTTTGGGTGCTAGCTTGTGCCCTAAATGGCCCCTGGTCGGACCTGCTGCTGCTAGCAGCAGCTTCTTCATGCACAGGTTGAGGAAGAGACTTTGGCTGGGTGCCAAAACGCAGCTATGGCTGCGGATTCGGATCTAGGCCTCAAGGTCGGAGCTGTTGGTGCCATTTTCGTGGTGCTGCTCACCCCAAATCACCCCCTGGCTCGCGGCTTGCTGTAGCTTGGACGGCCCTGCTGGGCGGCACCCTAGCAGCTCAGCTGCTTGGATGGGGCATGGTAGAGGAGGATGAAGGGCGGAGGAAGGAAGACGGAGGTGTGCCTGCTGGGAAACGGAGCTAGGGCTCCAGAAGAATCGCCTACGCGATCCCCCCATCGCTGCTGATCGGGCGCTGGGTTGGGCGCCGCTCCACTATGCCTCAGTCGGTTGGGAAAGAAGAAGATAAATGAGAAGAAAGGAAAAAGGGGAAATAAATGCTAATACTGGAAAAATTGCAAAACCAAACCCTGGTTCTTAATAACACTATAACTTTTACCTCGGATGTCCGATTGAGGTGATTCTTTTTGCAAAACTTCAAACACGAGGTCCTCTACACCCTCAAAGCAAAAAATCATGCAAATTAGCTAGCTTCAGCTAATCAAAATACTAATCGCTTATTGGGCACTTATTTAACTTAACGATTAACTCTACAATTATCATTAATTACCTCAGATGATTCAATCTCAACTATTAATTCACATATTATCTTATCTTGATTAACCATGATGTTTAATAAGATACTTAGCATTAATCAAGGTACTTCATGCTAATCGAGGTATTTATTGACTAACCTCAATGTGGGTTGTAACAATTATCGTCATCGACCTCTGCAGCATCCATGGCATAGACTCGACGAGCATACCTCTCCACAAGTAGATGACGACCCTGTTGATTGACATTATTGTTGTTCCTCAGAGGTTGTTATGGTCGTTGTGGGGGGTGGCGGCTGTTGCGGGGCTCTTGGCTGAGTATTGGTTGTAGTCCTCGACAAATGGGGGCACTGAGGTCTAATGTGTCTAGTCTGGCCAAACTCATGGAAAATCACCTATCCCATTTACTTTTGTGGTGTGAAACCCCCAAAATAGCATTTCCTAGTAGGGTGACGATGATTTCAGTGCTTGCATTTCTCGCGTCAGTCCTCAGGGGGACTCTTCCGCTTATTGGGACTGTATGATGATGATTGATATCTAGGATAGGCTTCAACAGTGAGTGCCTTGTCCACCATCTGCTAAAACGTAAGTGGCAACTGTGGTACCAAAGCTCGTCCAATTTGATAGGACAAACCTGTTGGTATGTATGCCCTGAGAGCCAATCATGGGATGATTGGTGGGATACATTGAGATTGATTTTATAAACATCAAAGGCGAGCTTCCAATTCTTTCTGGTTCAGTCATATGAGATAGTGATAGAACAGATTGAATGTCTAGAGAATGACAGTACTCAATGACGTATGCCTTCAGGTTCATGACCTGAACGATGAGATCATACGGATGCTAAGAGTTTGTACATTCTTGTTATGTCCCTAGTCGGATGTCATTGTGGAAGGTAGATAGACAGCAATGACACACAAGACTAGATTGTGGTGTTGGTTGATGACAGAATCTCATTAGTCATGATATAGAGATATCAAACCAAACACATAGGTACTTGTTAGAGAACAAGTGTACCGGACAGACTCACCGTGAGTTTGACACATGGAACCATGAGATGGTAGTCACAGTCAGTACTCACAGTGATGGTGGTGAGTGTGATTCTTAGACCTGAAATCACTGCACTCAACACATGTCGTTGGGCACACTTTGACATCATCAAACGCAGTCCTGAAACATGGGTTGTTATAAAGGTGATGATTGGGTGGCTTTGACACATGGGGCTTTTGAGGGGTGAGTGATAGATATGGGATTTGTCCCTCCTGAGGGAGTTTGATATCCATGGCCACTTGATGAGTAGGATTGAGAAAGGCGTGCACGCATGTGTGAATCAGTATGTGATACTGATATCATACATATCTCTTCCAGTCTACTCTAAGATCAAGGAAGTGAATGAACGTTGACAGGATGACTGTTCCATGCCTCAAGTTCATTCGGGATATCAGTGACAAAGGAATTATACATTCGCTGTAACACCAATCACGGATTGTAGGATGAAAGTTGTTCTCCAACTTTCTACTTTCACTTGGGTAGCACTGATGTGTGACTAGGCACCGCTCTTTGCTTGTGAAGTCATAAGTGTTATGGACTTTCACTGCCAACGTGAAATGGACCTGCAGGGTCACACACATAGGATTTAACCTGGAAGAGGAGTTTTGTCCACAAAGCAATGTTTAGATTGATTACTAAAGGAGTTTAGTAGTTCAATTAAACACTCAATCAGTCGATGGCTCAATATCGTATGGTTCAAGGTGTTGGACGCATTGATTGGAGTATTGGATTGATTGAAATCGTAATTGACTGATTTTGCCCAACCTGTGCTCCCAACCGATCGGTTCATGTGATGAACCGGTCGGCTGAGGTGTTGAACCGGTCAGCTGGAGTGTCCAGGCGGATCGGCTCATGCCCAGGTTGAGATGACCGGTTCAAGAGTTGAACCGATCGGCTCAACTGGTGCAACCGACCAGTTGGGAAAAGTCATGTCGGCAAGAATTTTCCTTTGGTTTCAAATTGCCCAATTCGATTGGGAATAATATTGGTATTCGATACCAATTGGGAAAGAAACAAGGAAAGTCTTTTTGAGCCGGATTAGGACCATGAACCGATCGGTTCAGGGCACCAACCGATCGGTTGGAGTGCCCCAAACGATCGGCTCAGGTCCAACCGATCGGCTCAATGGCCGAACCGATCGGTTCAGTTGTGAACCAATCATTTCAAGTTGCGAACCGGTTGCCTTTTGTGGAAAATTCTCGAACCCTTCTACTCCTGCTTTAGTCCCGCATTGCCCGGGATGGAGAACCTTGTCCCATGACTCTCCTATATATATAGGGGTATTGGGGGCTTCTCATAGTACAGCTCAGTGCAACCAGTTGCTCTGCAAGTTGTCGTTCTCTCTGGTTTTGGTAACCGTGAGAGAGCCCGAGCAAGTGCTTCCCGCAAAAGGGAGGTGCAGCAAGGGAAGGACAACTGCAATTGCAACAGAAGGCAGGAGAGCGTGTTGGCGACTAGTACGTCAACAGGAGGGTGCGACTCCTTCCACTTCCTTGTGGGACAAGGAGAGTGGAGTTCCAGGTGGTCCGTGTGGACTACTACAGAGGCGGGAGGACATTGTCGCTTAGGAGGACAACTATCATCCGACAGTCCGGTTCGAGTAGGAGTTGTCAGTCCCGGTGCGACCAGGAGCTGCACAGACACCGTCGAAGTCCGGAGTTGAAGATCGCGCATTGCGCGAGGTATTGTCGCTGAGCAAGCCTCGGGACAAGGTATGATTCCGCAAACCATCCTTTCCTATTATATAGACGTTGACGCGTTTCCTCGGTATGGGTTTGGGGAGAAATTTTTTGTTTCTGCTACCTTCTCTATCTCCCCTAAAATCCAACAGTGGTATCAGATCCACGTCAGCTGTTCTATATTTTAGGAATATCGATATGATCGATTTTGGTTTGTCGCCTTTAATTATTGCATGCGATGCGAATAATATCGGCTTTATGCATGTCCAATCCTAAATCCACAAATCCCTAATTACATATATGATATGTATTATTAATGCACTCGATACGCGTCGCCCTTAAACGAGTTTTGTGGTGGATGTGTGTAGCGTGATTATGGCCTATAAACCCCTATCTGTGTGTGGTTGTTTGTGGTTGCTTGCATCTCGGTCTGCTCATCGATCTTCCCTCTCTTAATCCCGATGTAACTTGAAATAATTCGAGATTCTTTCCTACCTTTGCTCCCCCCGAATGTAACTCGGGGTTTCCCTTTTTAAAGCAATGTAATAAATAGGATAGATTTTTATTTCCTGTTATGTCATAGACCGGCGGACATCAAGACGACAGCTGAAACGATCGGTTCAAGGCGTGAACCGATCGGTTGACGTTCCAGACGGTCGGTTCAAGGAGTGAATCGATCGGTTGATGACCGGTTCGAGGAGCGAGACGAGCGGGTGGCGGACATGACGAGATGCACGACGACCAGGCGAACCGATCGGTTGGAGGAGCCAACCGATCGGCTGGTGGCACCCAGACGACCGGCTGGAGAGTACAGATCATTCATATGATGAGTTGATCAACTCGGATGGCAAGGCACAGATGTTCATCTTGTACAGGTTGCATGTGATGTAGACCTAGATGACCGTGATTCCTCTTGGCTCGAGGAATCACATTAGGATGGCCATAATCATTTCTTTTTTATTGTATGTGCATGTTTTCTGTGGGATATAGCATGTATATGATACATACTATGTATTGTGGTGATTGGATATGTATATGTATATAAAACCAAATCCCTCATTAAAATATTAAGTTTTAGATGCCTTCCAAATGCGACACACGTGAAAAGCTTGTTCGACCAAGTGTGGGCACGCCCTAGCGTGGTGCACCGTCTACCTCGTGGAAGCGTGAAGGATGAATGTGTGGGTCTGCCCTAGCAGGGTGCATGTTCATCGTGTTTGCTTTGGGTCGGACTTAACAAGGTGATCTAGATGGGATCTAGTACCTTGAGGCATGGAGATGATCATTGCAAGGAGTTGTATATGACATCTTATCAAGAGTTGCATATGATGCAATTGGCAAAAGTTGCCTACCTGAGAGATCTATGTTGTGGGTGACAGCCCTAGCTGGTCCATGGCTTAGAGGATTTCAGGATCTTGCCCACTAGAAGGTTGTACGCTGCAATCTTCCGAATTGATGGTGAGGGCTATCAATTTGAAGTAAAATAGTGGGAGCGATAATTAATTAAAGGCCTAATTATATCATCAAACTTTCAAATCAATCAAATAAGTCAAAATGAGTTTTGGACTAAAATTGCATATTTTCCTTTTTGTAGTTCAAATGGCAACAAACAACAACAACTTTTCTTTGCGATCGGTCCTTGACAAGGACAAGCTAAATGGGACAAACTTCCACGACTGGTATCGGACATTGAGAATTGTTCTCACTCAAGAGCGTAAGCTCTATGTCCTGGATACTCCAATTCCAGAGGAACCCGCTCCTAATGCACCAAAGGCAGAAAGGGATGCTTACAAGAAGCATTCTGATGATGCCATTGATGCAAAGTGCTTGATGCTATGTTCAATGAACCATGAGTTGCAGAGGCAACATGAGAACATGGGTGTCATAGAGATGATTCTGCATCTCAGGAACATGTATGAAGATCAGGCACGGCAAGAGAGGTACAATGTTTCTAGGGCGTTGTTCAAGTGCGTCATGACAGAAGGAGATCCAGTTGGTCCTCACACACTCAAGATGATTGGGTATGTGGAGAACCTGCAGAGACTGGGATTTCCACTGAGCCAAGAGTTGGCTACTGATGTGATACTGCAATCGTTGCCAGAATCTTACAGTCAGTTTGTGATGAACTACAACATGAACAACTTTGATAGGCCACTGTCAGAGTTGTTGGGCATGTTGAGGACAGCCGAGTTATAGATGAAGAAGGACAAGCCTAAGTCCGTGATGGTGATCACGAGCAATAAAGGCAAGTCCAAGCGCAAGGGTAAGGGCAAAGCTAAGAAAGGTTCTGAAGCTAGCCAGGAGTCCAAGCCATCTTCAGCTCTCAAGGCCAAGGGAGGTGTGACCAAGAAAGGAAATTGCCACCATTGTCAAAAGCCAGGACATTGGAAAAGGAATTGTCCTCTCTACCTGGAAGAACAAAAGAAGAAGGAGGCGAATGAAGCCTCTACTTGAAGGTGTCATGTAAATAAACTTGTAACACTTTTTGAGATATATGATATCAAGATGTAAAGTGTAAAGCATTCTTACTTGGGGCAAGTGTTGCCTTTATAGATAGGAATACTTTAGTTTATTTTCAGCCAATAAGGCATGTAATACAGTTATGAACTGCTATTTCATACTTGTCAATAGATAGAAACACTTTATTTTTGCATATTGTATGACAATGATAGCAATTAATAAAGAGATGTTTCAATTTATAAAGATGTGATCTTTGTGGCAATGCCTTATTTATCTTGTGATATTTGATATGCATAAGATAAGACGATACCTAAAAGTTATAGATAACTCAAACATTTAATTAGCATTAATCATGAGAAATTCATTTCTAGTTTCCATGTGATGGATAAAACTAGACTCTTTTGGTTAGAGAACCAGTAAGGGACATGAATATCTTGGACATGATTAATCAATCTTCACTAATGTAGTGGGAGAGTGATTATCATATTAGGTATAATACATGTGATGTATTTACATACCTATTTTGAATAAATGATAATACTTCAAATGGTGTTTAGAGAAATACCAATATGCATATCTTGAAGTGTTCAAGATTATCATAAATGAAGTACAAATTTGGTAAAGTATTAATTCTTGATGAGATCAATGAATGAAATACTTGGACCAAATGTTTGAGATCCTTATGAGTGATTATGATAGTGTATCATAGTGAACTCATGATTAAGGCATGGTGATGTCTGAATCAAGAAGGAATCATACTCTAAGGAGTTAGAGAATGATTATCAAATAACTGAATTCTTCTTAATAAAAGAATACCCCACACTAATAAAAGAAATTAAGAATCACAAGGGTTGTGAGTTCTTATATCTTTAACAGATACACCTCAATTATCTATGTGATGAGTTGTTCATGTGATGAGTCAACTATCAAGATGAATATGAGGAACCGAATCTTGAGTTATGGTTTAAAACCATTACATCCTAAATGACTTCCATGTGAACCATAAGGTATGACCTTGATGGTAGCACTCATTGGATCATATCCATAAGTGCAGATGAGTCTTAAGTGTTAAGACACATGGATAACATTTTGAGAAGGATGATGCTTGTTGATTGCAACTTAATGGCTAAGACATTTGGCATATGGATACTAAAACCGCATTCCTATGAGGAATAAAACCAGGATGTGTACGTGACACAACCTATAAGGTTTATGAATCCACTAATGCAAATGAAGTCTATAAGTTACAATGGACTAATCAATGTGATTGATTGAGTACAAGCAACTCAAAATTGGATCTTTATTTTGATGATATAGTCAAAGGGTTTGACTGATATGTCAAAGATAAAGAAGGGATCTGTGATTTAGTGGGAGCGTGTTCACATTCCACATATTGATGTGAAATGGAAATGTTCTAGATTGGAAATCCGAATGTGGAAATTATCTTTAAGGAAGATAGAGATGTTTCCTATGTGATAGGAATAGAGATCTATAGAGATAGTTCTTGAAAATCTCTTGACCTAGAAAGAGAAAGCATACATTGGCAATCTGTACTGAAGTGTTCAGTATGCACAGATTCAGTGGGAGAAAACTTGTCCATGTTACATGGATATTAGTATCCCAAGGCCAAGTGTCCAATTCTTATGAAGAATGGGAACACTAAGAATAGATATGGATCTATCATGTATGTAATCATCCCATTATCTTGCGTGTATGAATAAAATGCATTCATCATCTTGTATGTAGCACATGGCAATATGATGTGCTCATCCTGATAACTCGCATGTGTGACATGACGAGTGGATGGCTGTCTATTTCCAGTAAGGGTTACTGGAATACCATGAGAACTTGATAAGTACTTGGGAAGTACTAGTTCTATGGAGATAAGGAAGAGTTCGATGTAAAGAGTTACATTGATGCGAACTTCCGAAAAGACAGAAAATTAATCGCAAAATATACATAAGATGTATAAAAGAGAATGTTTGTTGATAATTGGAAATGTTCCAATAAAGCCATTTAAAAAGGGAAATGTCGAGTATCTATGTGTTAGTAAATAGCAGTGGATACTATATGGATCTAAAAGTTCATGAGATGAACTTATATTCCACTCATTGATGACAAGTCTGGAATCCTTGATCATGCAATGTGGCTAAAAGTTAGCAAATGGAATACAAGATCGCATATTACGGCAACTCCATCTCATACGTGTGACGTACAACGAAAAGATGCGAGACATGCAATTTGTACAGACTTTGGCAAGGTGTTGTCATTACTCACTATGTTGGCACTAGAGCACAGTAACATGTGGGACATGTTTGAAGATCACTATGAATATGATTCATGGGTGATTGGCTCGCAGTGCAAGTGGGAGTCTGTTGGTATGTATGCCCTGAGAGCCAATCATGGGATGATTGGTGGGATACATTGAGATTGATTTTATAAACATCAAAGGCGAGCTTCCAATTCTTTCTGGTTCAGTCATATGAGATAGTGATAGAATAGATTGAATGTCTAGAGAATGACAGTACTCAATGACGTATGCCTTCAGGTTCATGACCTGAACGATGAGATCATACGGATGCTAAGAGTTTGTACATTCTTGTTATGTCCCTAGTCGGATGTCATTGTGGAAGGTAGATAGACAGCAATGACACACAAGACTAGATTGTGGTGTTGGTTGATGACAGAATCTCATTAGTCATGATATAGAGATATCAAACCAAACACATAGGTACTTGTTAGAGAACAAGTGTACCAGACAGACCCACCGTGAGTTTGACACATGGAACCATGAGATGGTAGTCACAGTCAGTACTCACAGTGATGGTGGTGAGTGTGATTCTTAGACCTGAAATCACTGCACTCAACACATGTCGTTGGGCACACTTTGACATCATCAAACGCAGTCCTGAAACATGGGTTGTTATAAAGGTGATGATTGGGTGGCTTTGACACATGGGGCTTTTGAGGGGTGAGTGATAGATATGGTATTTGTCCCTCCTGAGGGAGTTTGATATCCATGGCCACTTGATGAGTAGGATTGAGAAAGGCGTGCACGCATGTGTGAATCAGTATGTGATACTGATGTCATACATATCTCTTCCAGTCTACTCTGAGATCAAGGAAGTGAATGAACGTTGACAGGATGACTGTTCCATGCCTCGAGTTCATTTGGGATATCAGTGACAAAGGAATTATACATTCGCTGTAATACCAATCACAGATTGTAGGATGAAAGTTGTTCTCCAACTTTCTACTTTCACTTGGGTAGCACTGATGTGTGACTAGGCACCGCTCTTTGCTTGTGAAGTCATAAGTGTTATGGACTTTCACTGCCAACGTGAAATGGACCTGCAGGGTCACACACATAGGATTTAACCTGGAAGAGGAGTTTTGTCCACAAAGTAATGTTTAGATTGATTACTAAAGGAGTTTAGTAGTTCAATTAAACACTCAATCAGTCGATGGCTCAATATCGTATGGTTCAAGGTGTTGGACGCATTGATTGGAGTATCGGATTGATTGAAATCGCAATTGACTGATTTTGCCCAACCTGTGCTCCCAACCGATCGGTTCATGTGATGAACCGGTCGGTTGAGGTGCTGAACCGGTCGGCTGGAGTGTCCAGGCCGATCGGCTCATGCCCAGGTTGAGACGACCGGTTCAAGAGTTGAACCGATCGGCTCAACTGGTGCAACCGACCAGTTGGGAAAAGGCATGTCGGCAAGAATTTTCCTTTGGTTTCAAATTGCCCAATTCGATTGGGAATAATATTGGTATTCGATACCAATTGGGAAAGAAACAAGGAAAGTCTTTTTGAGCCGGATTAGGACCATGAACCGATCGGTTCAGGGCACCAACCGATCGGTTGGAGTGCCCCAAACGATCGGCTCAGGTCCAACCGATCGGCTCAATGGCTGAACCGATCGGTTCAGTTGTGAACCGATCATTTCAAGTTGCGAACCGGTTGCCTTTTGTGGAAAATTCTCGAACCCTTCTACTCCTGCTTTAGTCCCGCATTGCCCAGGATGGAGAACCCTGTCCCATGACTCTCCTATATATATAGGGGTATTGGGGGCTTCTCATAGTACAGCTCAGTGCAACCAGTTGTTTTGCAAGTTGTCGTTCTCTCTGGTTTTGGTAACCGTGAGAGAGCCCGAGCAAGTGCTTCCCGCAAAAGGGAGGTGCAGCAAGGGAAGGACAACTGCAGTTGCAACAGGAGGCAGGAGAGCGTGTTGGCGACTAGTACGTCAACAGGAGGGTGCGACTCCTTCCACTTCCTTGTGGGACAAGGAGAGTGGAGTTCCAGGTGGTCCGTGTGGACTACTACAGAGGCGGGAGGACACTGCCGCTTAGGAGAACAGCTGTCATCCGACAGTCTGGTTCGAGTAGGAGTTGTCAGTCCCGGTGCGACCAGGAGCTGCACAGACACCGTCGAAGTCCGGAGTTGAAGACCGCGCATTGCACGAGGTATTGTCGCCGAGCAAGCCTCGGGACAAGGTATGATTCCGCAAACCATCCTTTCCTATTATATAGACGTTGACGCGTTTCCTCAGTATGGGTTTGGGGAGAAATTTTTTGTTTCCGCTGCCTTCTCTGGCTCCCCTAAAACCCAACAAAACCTTCCAGGAATATCTCAGAACGACGGTCTTCATGTAGGTTTGTAGCATAGCGTTCCAGCAATAGGAACTTCTAGACGTATGCGGATACACTCAACAGACCCTGCTTTAGGCTGTAGAACTCAACTTGTTTCTTCTTGGCGGCTGAACAAATGTATTTCTCTCGAAAAAGCGCAAGAAATTGCTCCCAAGTCATCTTTGAGGTGTCTCGTGTGTGGGAAATTCCATTCCACCACACCCTGGCTGGTCCATCTAGAACATATGTAGCAAAGCGAACCTTCTGTTGAGGAAGACACACCATACCCTCGAAGGTATGCTCGATGGCCAAGACCCAATCGTCGGCCTTTTCCACCACCTCGATTTGTCCCTCACCTTTGAAGTAGGGTGGTTGCATCTTAATGAACTCAGTGAGAGAGTACTCATTGGTCTTGGATGATGAAGAGGTGGTATTGACTCACTCTATCATCGAATTAGACACCAGTTGGCACAGGAAGGCCAATTCTTGCTCCGGGGTGAAAGTTGGCGGAGGCGGAATCTCTGAAATAGGAGGCGGCATGGCAACCATCAGTTGACCTCCAGGATGAGCTTGTGCAGCTGGGGTCTCCAAGGGTGAATCCATATAGGGCATGCCATACCGAGGATTTGACAGTGTAGTAGAGTATTCATCCTCCTATTGAATAGTTGGTAGGATCCATTGCTTCTTCGTCCAAACAAATTGGCCCTCTTAAAAAGGATTATGAGGGTAAGAAAGCTACATAAGGTTTTCTGAGATCCTAGGTTGCAATACCCGGGCCCACTGCCCAAGGCTCTAGTAGAGTTTCAGGAATGACGACTGGCCCAACAGACCACCACTAGTCTTAACTGCGTGCTTTGTCTACACTCATGCGCAAGTCAGGATCAACTTCTCGACCGGTCACTCATCCTAGTACTACTCCAAGTAGAGCACGTTTAATTATTGAGTTCTTTAAAGATGGGCTCCCTGAAAAGGAGGTGCACCTTGGTGATATGTGTAGTACAATCATTCCTTTTAACAGGAGGGACCACTCCCTACTACTAAAATGAAAATAAGCAAGCACAACCCATAATTTCAAACACGACATATAGGTAGCCAAATTATTCTCAAACAATGGTCCATCAAGAGCATTTACAAAGTACATCATCGGAAGTAACTAAACTATTACATATTCAAAACTATATAGGTCACATAGGAAAATTAAAGAGAACTATAACTAAACGGATCTGTTGCAGTAGGCAACCTAGCCATCTCAGAAATCACAATCCACTATTGCACGTTGTCCACAATTTTTGGGCTCGCGATTCCTTGACCTTCAATAGAATTATCAACGGGCTGATCTGCACTTGGGTGGTAGGGAATATCACCCAGGATGGTAAAATAAAATAAAAGGCTAAGTCAGTAAAATTGAGTATGTATGCCCTATGTGTAGCTGGGGATTATTTGGTGCATAAGTAAACAAGATGTTCCCATCAAAAGGAGCCATAAAATTTAGGTAAGTTTCAATGAGTAATAAAAGAAGGAATTTTCAAAAGAATGAGGCAGTGTAAAAGAATAAATAATATCATGATTCTTGCCATATTCAACAATCCAATCACATAAATACTTGCATGCTGATACATTTGACTAAAGTATCTAAGGTAGGGCCATGACACCACTGAGCCAATGACCTAAGTAAAATGGGTGGAAATATGCATCACGGGCGAAAGTAGACGTGTCCCTGTATAAAAAGACGTGGAAAGACGCACCCCGGGCGGAAGTAGACGTACCCTAATGGTTACACATAAGCGTCTACGATAGTTAAACTAGTCGAATTATCTAACATGCATAAATAGAGTGGTAAGATTAACTTTTCCAAACATACATGGCATAATTCAGGCACAATAACACGTGGAGTCATTAACCTGATTCAACATGATAATAATAATTTCAGAAAAGTAATAATAGTTCCAATTTGAAAGTATATGAAACGTCTAACAAATGGAACAAGAACAAGTATTGAAAATTTTGCCCATTATGGGAAAAATTAGTCATAATAATGTCTTCTTATAATAGGGAAGAGGGCATACCTCCAATCGTGTTGATGTCAAACAAAATGACACCTAGGTCTGAGCCAAGTTCAATATCACCACCTAAGCATAAAATGGTACTTAAGATTAATAATATATCACATGAGGTAATTTATCCTCCTAAGTCATTCTCCCAAAATCTCGTACCGGGGTCTTGAAATCAGTGTTAATAATTCTAGGAAACCCTTCTAATTTCAAAAACACATCTGTTTTATTCTACTGACCACGTATTGATTTGTTATTGACTTATCGAGTTGGACTCGTAAAAAGAAATAAATGAATAAAAAAACGTAAAGCATTGCCCTTACTCAGCCGGTATCCTAACTAGTCCACACAAGCAGACATTGTTGTTCAACGCGAGGCAATTGCATCCACCACACACTCTGCACGAGCAACCCCCGCAGGGTAGTGCCTCGCCGCAGGGATGAATCCCTGTCTGCATCTACATTTGCGCCTGCGGAGGTTCCGTGGTTCCCGATCAGGACCATAGCTCTCTCACCAATCCTAAGGGGAAGATGACTATCGAGACTCGCCGGTGTCAAAACAGGTTCGGCGTTCAAGCACGGTGTAAATCTGGTGGAAGTGACAGTCGAGTGTCGAGCCTAGCAGAGTAACCTGGTGGCCCAAGACCATCCTCACCGTCCCACGAGGTCAGGCGCAGCTAACTAATCCAGACCCCTATTCAGGTTTACCGGCGTCGGCTGTGGGTTAGTACTGGCAGCACACGAATACTACAGAGTCATTAACGGGGAAGAGAACCAAAACGATCAAAGATTCTTTCACAAACTCCTCTGGGAATCACTATTGTGCAGAAAACATAACTCGCATACCAAGTTTCATCAACACCCCCAACGGCGAGGACCGAAGAGGAAGAATAGGGACGCTCGTCGACCCACAAATAGAAGCCCACACTATACAATTTGAGACTGGGAAACCGATGTATAGGGTCCAAGGATGGTTCCTTTACCTGTAATCAACCCGAGACCCCAACCCGCAGCGCCCTCACACGCTTCATCGCCGGAGACGGCAGTAGCTCCAACACGAGATGCAACGTCGTTCCAAGGGAATTGACCGGATGAATCACTGGGGAGAGGGTCGCTATTCGCTTATGGGATGACCTCGCGAAGTATTGAGTTAAGAACAGGGGCGACGAAGTGCCTTCAGTGAGAACGGCGGAAGGCAATCAGGTATATTTGGGCGTCTGGTATTTAGGGAACCGTAGGCCGTAAATTAGGGTTCTTTGTGGTCGCTATGATCTCCTGAATTTGAAACCCGTGTAACCGTCGGTAATACCTGTGCGAGCAATCGGCGGAGATCTAGCCGTCTTTCTGTAACTGCATGTGCACGGCTCTTCTTCGGAACGAAGGTAACATCTCGTCCCGCCCGTGTTACTCAATTGAAATTAAGTTTAACATCCGGTAATTACTAAGGTCAAGCAGCGTGACCCATTATAAGGGAAATAAGACACCAGTTTTATATAATTCCTTCTAAGGCCATTAAAGTATGTGCTGAACCCCCTTTTACTTCCCATACAGTAGTTTGGTGATTAACCATTGACCCCTCAATGAACATGATTTTAGACCTCACCAACAATATTTTAATTTGCCAGCCACTAATACTAACGGATGGTTGTTAAGTAGTCTACTAATTGGGTAATACGTTTCTCCTTATGATTAACATGGACTCAAGGAATTTTCTCCTCAACAATTATCTTCCTAGTTAATAGGGAATATAGAATCAGATTCAACCCCACACTCAAGTTTAGATTTGATACTACCACTGACGTGAATAGAAGAATATAAAAATCATTTCCTTCAAGGTCACACTCAATAATAGCTATATAACTGGTTGATGATATAAGGTTCAACTATTCTATATTATTTCAGGGTCTACAGTACTACCCCCAACAAATTAAAAAGAATTAGCATTTAAGTTGTATAGGAAAAGGAAATAGAGGGTGATACCTAGATTTGGGGTCGTTACAAAAACACTCTCCAAATAAATGATTTTAACCACACAGCCTCCCGAGATCACGAAACATGAATTATCATATTCTCAATTGTGACTTTGCTTCACAACACCACTTCCCCACCACCATCCTCGATACCACACATGCCTAAGGATTTCACGATAAATTACAGAATCCTACAAAATAACAAGTTTACATGTAATCCAACATTGGGTTTGTCAATTGATATCAATAAATCATGTAATGATCTAGTAGGTGGAAATGGAGTGAATTGAGGTATGGAAGGAAGCAACTATATCCTCTATTAAACTTCATATTGCATTTTATTTTTGCAAATACATATATTACAATTTAATGTGTAATAGGGATATCATATTACATAAAGAAGGGTGTGGAAGAAGAAGATATAGAGGGAAAGGGTGGTGTGCCACCCCGATCTTAGGGTTTGACACACTTCATTTCTATATTTTTTCTTTTATTTTTGGTGTCTTGTAGGTCTGAAAATGAAACAAAAAGTATAGAAGAGGGTATGGATCATGTAAAACACTTGTTTTTATGATTAAATACATAAGGTTATTCCTCTACTTCACTTCACACAAATAATAACATGATAAGGGGGTGTGTGGAAATTCTATAAATATGATTTACTAATCAGTAGGAAGAATGTCGTATTTGATTCCTATCGGTTCCTCTAACACAAGTCATTCATTCTAGGGAACATGGTTCTAGGATGTGTTTGCTATAAAGGGTGATTTCAAACCATGGATATTTTTTTAGATAGATATTCAACATCAAGAACTTACTTTGAACCAGGGGGATTGTATGAAGAATTTTATATTCAATGCTAACAAGAATGTAAAGTAAGTCGAATAGATATTGGCATCAACTAACATTACAAGAACTACTAATTTATATGAAAATAATTTTTAAGCTTCTTGAAATGCAAGTAATCTAAATGACATGTAAGCATACAAAACTAAATTTCTGAAACTAAAACATGAATAAAATAGATGGGTGTGGTAGCTAGGAGTATGTACCACCCAACCTCCACCCTGAACTAAGAAATTTTCTAGTCCCCAAGCAAACAGTTAATCCAAAATGGAGGGGAAGAAACCCTCAATGTATCTCCAGGTTGCCCTAGAAACTCGAAGAAGGTCTAGAAGAAGGGAATTGTAAGGGAGGTGTGATCACCCCTTTACTAAAATATGATAATCAAAACTCATTGGAAAGCAGCGGAATAAAAAAAATAACTGATTGTATTCAATTTCATAAAGGTTTTCAAAAATACATCAAATTCTCCCATTTAGGGTTACATCAACATACAAAACAGGATCTAGATAGAGGGAAGTCCAAACTACTTTAAATCTTGTCTCCAAAGCAAAATCTCCAAGAGCTAGGTCCAAGCCAAAAGCTATATACTCCTTGATCTAACCTGGGGTTGGAAGCATACCCCAGCAAGAAGAGAAAATAGATGACATCAGCAAAGGCTGGTATGCGCATACGAAATAGGAAATTGAGCAATATATGGAATAAAGGACATAAAATATAAAAGGCCTCCCATAGAAAAGATAAGGACCACCCAAATAGGTATCAAGAGAAAAGGATTTGAAATAATATGATAACAAAAGAATACTTGCCATTATTAAATAAAAGAGTGGTGCCACATAAGCACATATCATAACCATCATCCTGCATGCATGTGAGATAAGCATAACACTAGAATATTATAAAGACAAAGGCGGCCAAGTCTCATAAACTTGAAACATGATAGAGAAAGGAATACTTCCAATCTCCCAAATATATAAAACATGGGCCAAGAATCACACATCTTGCCCTGGGTATGAGGTTCCTTTCCATCCTAAAAGAGCAGGAAATATCACATCTGCTCGGCAGGAAATAACACATCTGCCATAAAAACCAATTCAATTACACTACTCTAGTGCTACTGAATCACATAGCATGTTAAATGTAAAGGCAAGTAGAAAGTATAGTCAGAATATATAAACTAGTCACCACATAAGTGACCAACATATACATCCACCTCATAAGTGGGCAAAAGACATCACATGTCATATTTTAGAGTTCCATCATGAACAAATAATAAGATAAGAGTTCAAAATAATATCCATGATCACATGTTCAACATCAAATAAGGTATTTCACATGAACAATGATTTTCAAAAGAAAAGACATTGTGTATAGGCTAATGTCCATAGGACAAAGAGAATGAATAAGCATAGGTGAATTTCTCAGCATAGAGGAATAGGGGATACAACATACACAAATAGGGATTTATAGCACATATATAGATAGGGATAGCACATACATAGATAGGGATATCACATACATCTTACTTAGAGTCCTATTAACATATTTTCCAAACCTTTAGTTGAAATCAAGGTCCACTTGTCCTATTTCCAATTTCATATTCATGTATTAGAATAACATATATACATTAAAGAGTTGAAACCCTAATATATGAAAGTGTTACACATAACCTATATTCATACCTCAAAAATATCACCACTTACTTAGTTAGGTTTTTCTGATTAAGAAAACATATAATTTTGCATATATTGGAGTTATGAAGGTTAAAGTGTATTTTTGGTGATTTTTAGGTATTTAATTCATTTTCTAAAAATTCTTTTCGAAAAAACTGAAAATAAATAATTTGAAATATTTTTATTAAAAAGAACATGTTTTTCTGAGTTCATAACATATCTTACTTTAATTTTTGGACAAACGAATCAAAAGTTATGAATTATTGAAAATCGACCAATTAGAAATCAACACATCGTCAATTTTTAACATAAGATCATGAGTTTTAAGCATGTAATAAGAAAAATATGGGAAGGGGGTTATGAATCTCATACCTAGGGAAGATAATAAGGTCCAAACAGCAATAATCCCGAGCTATAAGGTCTGGTTGTTCCATGCCTAGCTCCTTTCTTGAACAAAGATCACCTTCTCAACTTAGAGGTGATAAACCCTAGAAAAAGAGCATGGAGATGAGATGTTTTAGGGTTTTAGGTGGAGTTTTATCATGGAAGGTCATGGTTCCAACCAGGATTAAGGTTTAAGGAAGACTAAAAGTATGAAAATAGGGAAGGAATGGAGAAAACTTACTAGTTTTGGTCGAATTCACCAAGGAGGAGCTTTAGAAACCCTAATAGAGCAATTTGGAAGCCCTAGGAGCCTTCTTCACCAAGGTAGGCTCCATCTATTGCCTTGGGGCATAAAATTCGTTGCCAAATACATAAGGAACTATTATATAAGCTAGAGGAAAGAAAATGAGAGAAAGAGTTTTCGAATTATGAGTTGGGAAGGGGTATACATGGCTATATATAGAAAGAGGTGAAGAATGAGGAGTCTTAAGGGACTTTCCATGTGTCTTTAGCCTAGGGATTGATGGCCATGCAAGAGGATAGATCATAGAGGCTTCATGCATATCCAAAGTCGGTCCTAAGAGCCCATAGATTATTTTAGGCCATCCCCACCGTTTTGCAAGAAAGAAATAACCTCATTGGTTGATAGCTTTTAAGGATAAGCATCTTTATAAAGAGGGTAATCCCTATAATGTCCTTGGAAAGAAATACCATCAAACCAAGGCGAAACTAGGTTCTCCAATGGTTTCAAATCTCGTTAATGGTAAGGGAATATATAAGGATTAAAATTCAGTTGATAATTTGCAAAGAAAACCTCCCAATTGGGTAAATTGCATAAAAGTCCAGAATGTACAAATAATTGCATAACCTGAACAAACAACATCCAAATTGGACCAAACTTTATCCACAAGTTATCTTTGATGTGTAGAATATGAATTTTCCATTATTTACATATTTTGAATTTATAAAATCACAATATTAATTACTTATGCTTTTTACTCATTTTCTCTCTCCTAAACTTATCCTAATATTTCAAGGTTGTCCAAATTAGATGAAATTTGACATGTAGGCTAATTTTGATATGTAGATTTCGAATTTGAAGTTTGTTTCCTCTTTTGATACTTATTTTTATGAGATATGTCATATGGCCCATTATCTAAATTGTTCATCATATTAAGTTTCTTGTCTTCATATTACCACTAAAATGAGTTATGTGGCATATTTTCTGTTTTCCAATCACATCAAAAAGTTAGATTAAGGTTTAGAGAACTTAATCATGGTAATTAATCTTTCACTGAGGTATTTGAGCATAAACCATTTCATTATTATTAATTAGTGAATAAATGTTCACTAAACCACTATAAATTCTACTGATTAAATAGAAAAGCCAATAAGGATAGAAATGAAAGGAAAAGATGGGAAAGAGAGTCAAAAGACAAAATTTCAGAATTCGGTATGTTACAGGAATACAGACAAGGACTAGCACCTTGAACATGAGAGATCCATGGTGTAAAATGTGACCAGGTAGGTGGTCATGGTAGATCAAAGGTATTGTCTGGTTTCTTAAAGTAATATTATGTTTCACCTTGATATCCATTTAGTATGTTTAACCAATACTCTTCCATCAGCGGAGATAGTGTTGTAGTTGTGTCTAGCAGTGGCACGATGTACAAGTGTTTCCTCTCTTGTTTCCTTAGGATCTCTTCATATGTGAATAGTGGAGGTAGACTATCTTCTTCTATATCAAAGGCGGTATGTGACTAATCCATAATTAGTATTGTCAATTGTGCTAAATCGGTGGAGTATATAGCTATGGCTTCTTCTCATCACCTAGATCTTGATATAAAATATATGGTGATGGAATAGGAGTAACCGTATCATATATAAATTATCATGGCAAATATTTGCATGCATCTATGCATCCACATGGTCTACCGCCCAATCAACAGAAAATTGAATGGAAGAAGTGGGGTCCTTCACAATATCAACTTGTGGCTTTGGCTCCTCCATGTAGTATACAGCCAAATCCACTATCGGTTTTACAGGACATAAAACTGAAGAGGAGGTAGAATAATGAAGAGGTGGTGGAATGTATGCCTCCTTCTAGGGCTATATCTTGTAATGAAAAAACAATCAAATATGCAATGGAAGTTAGTTGTTTATCTTCCTTAATAGAATCCACCACAATTTTTTTATCATTGGAATCGTCTAGATGTGAGCCTAAAAATAGGAAACATCAAGACATTCTTCCATTTCAACACAAGTGTACATGTCAATCTATAGCTCATGTTCCTCGGGTTGTGGCACCATCTTTAAATCACACATCATCATCTCTAGGATGACATAAGTATCATCCTTATCATCAATCATGCATTTCAATTTCTCCATCATTCTCGGGGATCTTTCTGATAGAATCTCAATTAGTCAGACTAGAAGGGAGAGTTGTGCTTCATTTTTACCAATTCTGTCTTAAATCTTTTTCCAATGCTTTTCTGACAACTAGAATTGCTTATTGGTCATCAAACATTAGTTATTGGTTAGTTAACATCTCATGGAGGAAATCCATCCTATCATCACTATCTGGTGAGTAATTATATGTACAGTAAGGTTTTTCATTGTAACTCTCATAAAATTGTTGATTGTAGTCCTACTCGTCTAGATAATCATTTTCATAGAACGGATCCTCATTGTAACCTTCAAAATATTGTTATTATATTTTGCTTGATATATGATTTTAAGGAGTCTAACACTATGCTCTATGTTGAGCCTGTGAATGGTTGTTTTGGCTTGTGGAATCAATTCAGGGTAGCCATTCCACTCGGTGTTGTTTCTAGCATTTTTCTCAGGGATAATTGTACACATCAATACTCAGATTGTAGATTATTTTCATGGTAGCCTCATGTATGGTGATTGAAGAAGTCGGGTGTTTGACATTGTAAGGTTTGCATTACTAGACACTCCATATGATTTGAATGCTTGAAAAATAGAAAATTGGACTATCATGCTCAAGAGAAAAAAATACTTCAACAAATTAAGATATAAATATATTTTTTACAAAAGAATAGAAGTGACAAATTCTAAATATAAAAAATAGAAAAAATATAATCCTACAAATTGAGGAAATGAACAAAAAATATAGAAACAAACTAAAAATTACAAACATAAACTAATTGCTAATGAACTAAAAGTTATAAAATAACTTATAAAATTATATAATAAAACTAAAAATTTTAAAAACAAACTAAGAAAGAAAAAATCTAACTTTTTATTAACAAAAAAAAATTAAAAAGTCTCATTGTCCCTGGAAACAACGTCAAAATTTCATATGATAGATTATAGAACAAGCAATTCACTTGGAAATAAATTTCCAAGTTTTTACCTAATCTAACATGGAATAATCACTACCCATAAGCATACGGGTTGTATCATAGTATAGATTTAGGATCAAAATCAAATAACAAACCTTTAAAAAAAATTAGCCTAACTAAGAAAAAGTGATTAACAAGGATACATCAAGTTGGTGGTTAATTAACTAAAATAACAAAGCAAGAAACTGAATAAACCATGACAGAAATAATTTTTGACAATGATAAAATTCTCAGGATGAAAGGTTTCACTGCTAGTGCCTACATATCCACTCTATAATGTCACACTGCTTGTTAATATAGAAATTTAGATAGGGTCCAAGGAACTTCATATCCTTTTGGAGTATGAAATCCACAATGATGTATTCTCTGTAGGCTTGAGGTATTGTTACCTATGGTTCCTTAATCTATCACCCCAAAGAACTTCCTTTTGTGATCTCATCTAGGATTCAACGATGCTGGCTGGTTTTCTATTCCTAGATTTCAAGGTATCCACATATTGGATTCTAAAAATCATGCAAGAAAAGTAGATAATCTAATCATGCAATGAATTTGTCAATAATGAAACTAAATATCTATATGAATAGCAATTTACATCATGAGAGTACAAGATATGGATAATGGGGCAAATCCATACACCCAAGTAAATGATTCACTATCTAATCTTGTTCATGATATGAAATTAGAGATATAAAATAAGTTCACCTAGAAAGTAGTTTCATGGACAAGAATGCCTATGGTCCCATCACCACTCTCAAATGATAGCTACATTCTCAATTCATGATCTTTGATGAAGCACAACTCCACGTCATGCTCTCAACCCTCATCTTTGGTTCTCCCATTTTACGGCTAGGGTTGTGTATGGGAGAGATCAGTCGTGGATAGTTTTCATTGACATCTCTCAAGTGTATTTATGTCGTCACACAAATCAAATCCATCCAAATTAAGCCAATAGTTGTCATCAATTATGCTACAATTTCTAGCACCACTGAATCAACCTATTGGAAGATCGGTGGATCGACTACAAGTGTTCAGTAAATATATTTTTTTGTATATAATTTAGCCACACATCCAACACATATTGAGTTATCTAATTTAGACTCCTGATGTGACTACAATCATTTTAGTGGGCTATGCTTTCCAGTCTGGCAAATTGTAGAATAGGTCTAAAGACTAAACTTTGTTTGGGGAAGAGTTACTACAGGAAAGTCAGGAGACTCGTATGTGATTCAGCTGACTTGTAAGTCATCAAAGCTCCTAAATTATACTATGATCAAAATCTCAAATTGGTTGAGCCTACATGACCTGAAGTACAATGAAGGCACTATCACCTTTCTCGCGGGCTTGTTGGTGACTAGTGGCTCGATAAAATAGCTTGTTCAATTATGCTTGTAGTAAGTACAATGGTGAATGACACATTCTATACAGATAGGAATGTGTGGAATCTTTTCTTTTATAAGATCATGAAAGCGCATATCCACACTTTGTAGATCCACGTAGCAAATGTTGAACAATGTAATTTTCTATTTAACTAGATCCACAATGCATAGAAGCTAGTATCTTCTGAAGTGAAAAGGAATAAGAACCATCTCACCAAGTAAGTTGGGTGACTCATTTGCTTTGTTAAGATCTCCTTCAGCATGTAGGAAGGTTATCCAATTCATGGAGCAAGTAAAATGTGAGTCAATTGGCCAACATGTATCACGTATATACTTGTTTTGTAATTTAATTTCTCATCCAATGATTTTTGAATCATCCAATTCTGACTTTGTATGTGAAACGTGTGGCAATTTTATTAGCCATCTCTGATCCTCACTCCATTTGCCAAAGTTGGGGACTGAGGATATGCAATCTTTGATCATTTTCTTAGGCTCTTAAGGAGGGATAATTACTTATCTCTTATAATTGCATCAAAATCCTACAAATTAAATACAAAAATGCATTAAATACCAAATGAATTGCATAAACTACTAAAAACCTAAAACAAGTGACTGTGAAGTGAAATGCAATAGAAACATGTAAAACTAATTATAAACATGCAACTAAAAATATGATGAATAGATATTCATCAACTTGGCATTTAATATGAACATGGAATATTAATTTGAACATGGTTTTGGAACAAGATATATTGATCTGAAATCATACTTTTAGATTGTATATGATGGTAAAAGTAGGATTTCATTATATAAGAAACCATCAAGCAAACATAATTAAAGCATGAACTCTATTCATCATTTTTCATGGAACTAACCATTTAAAATAAAACATAGATGACAATACATACTTGAAAGCAATCCCCAAATTAATTTTACACAATGGCATGAACTGCTTACCTTTAGTAGGGCAAACCCTTACGTTAGGCTTTCTTACACGTGACATTTTCCTAAGCCACCTGAACACATCTCTTATAGCATTAGAAGTGATCCTTAAAATGGAAATCCTAATCTTAGGCCTAGGGTTGGAATAAGGGTTAGAGTTAGACATTGTCACAAAGGTAGCTAAGATTATTGATTTCTTAGTTTAGATTCATTTTTATTTAATTCAAATGTGTTCATGATTCATTATACAATATGAATTTTTATAATCTAAATGTAAGAGAAATACTTTATATGATCAAGGATATAAGGTTTTATCATACCCTATACCATATGCATGATTGGGGGTAGTTATTTGAAGTGGGTCCATGGTTATATTCATGTGATTCATGTAAATTAAAATTTGGTTACTCTCAGCCAGTAATTATTTATATCTTATTGGGATAATAGTAGAAAATGTATTAAAATGAGTTCGATATTAGGTTAGTTATGATATTTTAAGTTTTGTATTTTATTAAATATCTATTAATATTTTCTAGATATAATAACTATTTAATATGAATTTACATAATAACATGCCAACTAGAAAATTGAGAATGTATTCTACTGATTCCCAAAATCTATAGTTAAACAAATTACAAAGTTGAAGATATCAATCAAATATCCTAAACTGGATGTCAGAGCCTGCAAACCTAATACAGATGGAATATATTCTACTTATCACATATTGCAAGCATTAAAAGAGAAAAGGAGGGATGGAGAATGAAAAAAATCTTGGGTATGAAGGTAGCAACCAAAGTTAAGATCTTCACATGGTTTTTTATTCATAATGCCATTCTCACAAATCATGCCAGATTGAGGAGGAAGATGACATCAGATGGACTGATTCATCATTGCAAGAAACATGATGAAACTGCACTACATGTGTTGCGGGACTATGATCATGTAGAGACATTTGGTCTGAGATGCTAGCCAATGTGGATAGGGAAAACTATCTAAATTGGTAGACACCACCTCCAGGCATACTCAAAATGAATATTGATGCAGAACGGAGGGAAAGAAAGGGATCATTGTGGCGATTGCAAGAGATTGCAATGGAAGATGGCACAGTGGAATTGGGGAAAACATAACGGCCAATGGATCACTAGAGGAAGAATTACAAGCCATCAATCTAGCCCTAGATTTAGCCACTAAATGCAAGTTTGACATATTCATCATCATGATTGATAGCCAATCATTAGTGAATATGATTCAAGAGGAATACAGTATGAACCCTTCATGCGACAATTGGATACTTGATATTCAAAGAAAACTAGAGAACTAGAGGGTTGTTTTTGAAGGTATGGAAATAAACAATGTTGTTGACTAGATTGCCAAAGATCGTCTAAAAACCAAACAATGGGCCTTATAGCTATATAAGACCCCCATAGGAGGTAGTCGGTCTCTTAGCTAAGGAAACATGTAACTATAGTAGTACTACCATATTTGCTTTTATGCATTCAAAGTTGTGTATTACCTTTATGAATTTTCTTGTATGAGGAGAGCAAGATGAATAGATAGTCTCTTGGATTCCCCAAAAATAAGAAAACCAAGAATGAATAGAAAAATGATTTTCTAGGAGTTCACTTAACTAGATAAACTCTCATGGGGAGGGGTCCTCTAGCCCATCTAGGATGATGATCTGATGCCAAATCACTATGATCCCTCCACCAAACTGTGTGTGGTGAACATAGAGAATCTACCAAAAATACTAAAATAGCCTTGATATGTTTGATAAAAGGAAGTTGTACTATGGAAGAATTGAGAATCAGCACAAATCATTCTTATTTTAGACTCTTGAAATACTCGTCAAGGATCAATTATACATCCTCACAATCTTTCCCCATTTTAGCACAAACCCATAATGGTCCATGTACACCCAACTTCCAATCACGACAACCATTACAAGGGTGGAACATCACCATGGATATCCTTTCCCAACATGCATGAACAGTGCATATCAATATTGGCATGCAATGTACCCATATGGGCCCCATGTATTGAATGGGAATTGAATCAGATACCATTTGTTACTCTCGATCCCACCTCCCTAGCCTTTAGTAGAGTTTCAAGAATTATAATTGGCCCCATAGACCACCACTAGCCATACCAATGTGCTTTGTTCTCACTGAAGCATAGCATGGGCTCAACTACTGAACCGGTCATCCATCATAGTATGACTCTAGGTTGAGAATGCTTAACCATAGAGTATTTATTGATGCACTCTCTCTAAAAAGGATGTGCACCTTAGTTATATGGGAGCAGCACACAAAGCTTTAAGCTGAGAATCAAAATCATCATGAGAGCAAAACTAGTATCAATGACTGACCAACATTTCTGTCATGCTCACCCTATTCTAAAGAACCAAAAATTGGGCTCTGAAGTGGCTATAGGTGCCAAACTATCATGTCTGACCAGAATAGGAAGAAAGGAAATTTAGAAGAAACAATTGTGGTATATCACAGTCTAAAGTAGGATTAGATGTCAGTTCATGAAGTGCCATGGACCTACTAGTGAATTAATTAAGGAAAATAGTGTCGATGGTTGGTGATTAAGGTTCATAGGTTAGAGGAATTGTATATCATAGAGAAAAGAGGTAAAAGAATCTACCATTGCTTTCACAAATCGGGCTTGGAGAAGCTTGTTTGGGTACTTATAATGAAATCTTGAGTGGTTCTAAGGATGATGATGGGAGGAGGAGACAAAGCATTGCTTTGGTTGTAGGTTAAAGGTGTGTAGCTTGTAGTGTCACTGAGAAATTAACATAGTTGGGATGCGGGAAATTGTTGTTGAATATATTTTTATGTTGGATGAAGGTATATAAATGGGAATAGAAGTCTAGAAGGGTGATTAGATCTTACAAAGGTTGGATAAGGGTAAAATGGGAAGTTTTGTTGTAGTTAGATATATAATGAATGAACCCCTAGAAAATAGGGATCCTTATGAGTAAGATATATAAAAAAATTGAGGTGATGGTGCATTCATATGCAATAGGAAAATAGTGAGAAAGGAAATCATAGTTAATGTGGAATATAAAACTAGAAGAAAATTACAGTGCAAAGTAGTGATAAGGTTTTCAGTTAGGCCCAAGTCAAGTGAATGAATCAAAGAATAAATATAAGCTACTAGATTAGTGTGTTAAAATGAAAAAGGAAATCTAAATCACTCATGACAATACAAAATCAAGGAGACCTAAGAAAACCCAAAAATATGAATTATATAACTGAAATATCTAGGTACTAAAACATGTTTTTCTTTCCTATTTAGTTGAAGGGGTCAAACAAGGTCCAAAAGATGTCAAATTCTGATCTTAGACTCACTAGAGTGTCTATTTTAATTTATATAGTTAATTTTCACTTTAGACTATCAATTACTAGGATTTTTGGAGTATGCACATTGTTGTCTTGGTTGTAGTGGTTATTTATTATATGGATTCTATTAAAATGTCTTTCCCTTAATGAGAAAATTGAGGTATTTATTGAAATTCATTTAATTGAGTTAGGGTCTATTAAACAAGCCATAGCATTAAATATATGTTACTTTCCCTTTTGTGGGGGTTAAATGAGGATGTTAGTGATGTTTATTTGAGGGAGAGAGGAAGTGTTTTTTTATTTAGATTTTTATGTAAAAATGAATTTAACCATTTGATATTTTCCCTAATGTGGAATTATCTAGTATCCACTTAAGATGGAGGAAAGAGAAAAGAACCTTTCTTATTTTACCCTTATAAATTGATTTAGGTTATTTATGCAGTAAGGGGGTTAATTAGTGGTGTTCATTTACACTGAATTCTACAATTAAATTTTATTTGTGGAAACTATAGTAATGTGACACCTCATCATACTAATCGAGATTACTCAAACACAAAACACTATCCATCACTAATTAATCACACAACAGATTAAGCATATGAAATAGATACATCAGATTATATAACGATATAGAAATTCCAGATATAAAACTTTTAGAGAACATTTCTATTCAGAGTCTTATAGTAGCATTGAATGATTCACATTATTCTCAAAGGTCAGGTTTAATTAACATCTTGGGAATAACTATCATCATGAGTATAATTAGAAGCAAGAACATAGTTGACAATATTGGCATCTCTAACAGAATAAGCATATCTACATCATAAACAGAGCTAACAGTATAAGCACAATTATTAACATAAACATGAACAACAGATAAGCATATCTTACTACATAGGCATGGTTGTTAGAACAACAGATAAGCATATCTTACTACATAGGCATGGCTATCACTATAAGCATAGCTAACAACATGGGATAACTAACATCAAAAATATAACCAACAATAGTAGTATATCTAACAACATAAGCAGGACTACTTCTCTTATTCCACTATACATCATCCATATGTAAAAATAGAAAACAAGGGTTATCATCCAATGTGAAGCACAGTGAATAATCCTAACAAGTATGCTAGATGGTTGTATTACGTCTTTTATTAATCTCTTAGGAGAGTAAGGTACACCCCTCACACTCCAACTGACTACTGCGAAGAGCTATTCAGTTCCGTACAAGATCTAGGATTATCGACATCCTAAGATCTCCCACCCTTGATCAATAGGAGTGAAAAGCCACTAACATAACAGTCAAGCTTCCTGTAGTGACATATAGTCAAGCTTCTAAACACCATCCCTTCCTTGGTATAACGGTCACCACGCCCAAAACCATGGTATATACCACCCTATCATCTGAGGTACAACCGCAGCTATCCAAAAGTCACATCACATATACAATTTCTCAAACTGAGGCATGATTGCAGCCTTCCTCCATAACCTTAGGATTTGGATGTCAAGGATGTACACTCCACCCACTCAGCATAATCAAAAGTATGCTCTTTGAGTTTCCCTTAGGAATACTCATTTCTCCATTTAGGAAATTCTGATACTGAATGGTTCTACGGCTCAGGGCACTACATGATTAGGGTTTCACTTGATTAGTTAAGTAAATTTGATGAATGAAGACTTCATCAAACAAGTAGACATACAAATCCTAATTCATTCTATCAAGCATTGATATGTAACAACTCAAAAGATCTAAAATGTATGAAACATATCTTTTCACATCATCAAGTGATACCAATCCTTGTCACATCAGAAAGAGGATTACACATCCATAAGGACTCAAGATATGCCCAAAGGTCATAAAGACCATTCTCATAATCACCTACAAGAACATCATGATCTTTCCATACCTTATAACAAGGCTCAACAAACCATCACCATACTTGTGATACACAATTTTAGCATAAGTTTACATTAAAGAGATAAAAGATGTTCACATGATAACATAGTAGGGTTATCATAGAACTATGAGCATTCCTTCATTATATCAACATACAAGAAGTCTAGTTATGATTAACCACTGTCATACTTATAATGCACTAGTTTAGCATGACATTGTATTAAGATGTTCACAACAAGACACATCAGGGTTACAATAACATTGAGAGAGTATTCCACTATCGTTCATTCACATAAGTCATACGAGAGAACTAAGATGATCAACCACCATCATTAGATTACGTTAGGGTTTGGTGTATCAAGGTAAGCTAGATAACATTACACATCATCCCATTATGGTGATCATAAGTTTACATGCATACAAGGGAAAAGTAAGACTACATGATTAAAGGCACATCACCATTGATTCCACATCATCAAAACCAAACCAACATACCATGACCATTGCCCCAAAACCATCAGATGTTGAGTAGGAAAAACCATTGGTTGTAAACAAGAAAACGCATTGGACAGACCATCTAGTGAAACCATTGAGTTTTGACCTAGAAAGAGTCACCAACTAACCTAGTAAGTCATTGTTTGATAACATGGAAAGTGCCATCTATTGAAGACATAAGAACCACCATTAGTTGTGGGCATGCAACCCACCATCAGTTGTAGCACAATGGATCACCATCGGTTGTGGTACCCATCAGTTGTGGTGTGCAAGACCACCATCAGATCATTAAGTCAGAACCTCCATTGGTTGACACCATAAAGTGTTGAATGAGTAGAGCCATCGATTTGTGATCATAGGTCAACAAACCATTGATTCTTGGAGTCAGAACATCCATTGGTTGATGGGTTAGAAGGGCCAGCGATTGTCAGACCCAGAACCTCCATCGGTTGTCATCATCATGTGGTGAAACAAGGAAAAACACAAAGCAAACTGTCATTTTGTGATAGGAAGGAAACCATCGATTGAAACCATCACTAGGGGACTAAGACCATCGATTCTTGAGCACCAAAAGAGTTCAAAATAGGACTAAGGTATGACCATCATTTGGCACAAGAATAGCAACCAAAACAAAACCAAGCATCAAACCATCAATTATCCATATGCAAGCAAGGTCTGGAGATTTCTTTACCAAGGAAGGTTCGTGCACAAGGTTTAAGGTTCATCCATGGAGATAAACTAATCAAGGATCAGCATATAAACTCAACCCTAGGCAAAGGTAGTATTTTTATTCTTATAACTTCGTTTTAGAGAAAGATCATGTACATGAAATCTAGTAGTAAGCAACAAACATGGAGAAAGTTATATAACTCACCTCTAGAAAGAAGATCAAGCTCCAAACAATAAGGTAGCTTGATCAGAAGATGAAATAAACCCTAGCATAGCACTCCACATGGCCAAGCAAGCTCCTTCTCCAAGAAAGATGGCAATCCCTAGGTTAAGTAAGTAATAAAGAAGGGTTCTTTGAGCTCTAGAACATGCCTCCACCATGGAATACCATGGCCAAGACCAAAAAGAAGGAATAAGGAGGTAGGGCAGCAAGGAAAATGAAGGGAAAGAGAGATATCTTACGTTCTTAGGTCAAGAACAAGCAAATGAAGCTCCATAAGCTCCAAGAGAGGGTAGATCTGAACCCTAACAGCACATGCAAGGAGATTGACCACCTTCTTCTACCTTGGGCATCTTCTTCTCCACCAAGCCAAGGAGGATGAAGATCTACACAACAAGGTGAGAAAGGAGAGCTAGTTGACTAAATAGGTCATTTGGAAGAAAGGAGGGATGTATATAAGTCTATGGGAGAGAGAGAAGAGAAGGTTTAGGTGTCCTACTATGTTTACCAAGTGTTCATGGCCTTAAGAACCCTATCCATGCAAAGCAGAAGCTCCATCAGTTATGGAGTCTTCTAGGCCATCGTTTGTTGACTCCCACACCAGCCATCAACCTAAAACAACAGGCTAAGCATCGTATCATGACCCTTTGGTCATAAGGGTGAAAACCTTCTGGGTAGGAGTAGAATAGGTGGAGGTATGAGCCCTTCCAAGTTTAAAGTAGAGTAATAGAATCAGGTGACTTGGTGAAGTCATCTCTGAGTTGGAATTGATTTAAATTGCAGTGAAATGAATTCTTCAGTAGAGCATCCTCAAAGTACCCATCAATGTATGAATCTGAATAGGAAGGCCCTAGGATGTCAACACAGGATGAGATGGAGGGGAGAGGCTGAAAGTTTTCTAGAGGACTCCTCTCTTCTCTCTCAACTTCTAAACTTGAGGTCAGTTGTTTGGAGAATTTTTTATGTACAATCTGAGTCATCGAATCATCTTTTGAAGAAGAATCTCCCTTAGGTGAATTTGTTTGCGGTTATACCACCCCAAGATTGTCACATTCTAAGGGATCTAGGGTGTCTTCATGTTCTATAGCCATGTTTTAGTGGATTGTCCATAATGCTCCTTTTATGCCAACCACCCCTTGAAAAGAGATGGTGGCAAATGTCGTCTCATGCTGCTCTAGTTCGTTGTCACCACTGTATTCACTTCCCTAATTTGAAAGGTTGTTTTCATCATCATCCTCAAACAAATTATTCCAAACCATGATAGCCATGCTGGTTGAAACAAAGTGACAAGTCTCAATGCGAGAGGTATCACTTTGGTTTTGGATAAAGGTTGATTTAGGATGTTCAAATTGATCCTCAAAGTGTGAGGTCTCTTGGCTTCCCTGAGGAGGATAAAAGTCTCATCATCATTTTAAAACTGTTCATGCATGTGGCTTGTATCTTCCATTGGTTGATCAGTTGAATCATCAATATGAAATGAGGAGCTCCCCTAGATGGGTGACTCATTATAGAAAAATCTTGGTGAGTCCAGTTGATTGTCTGAATAGGATGGTGAGACAAACTCCACTTCAGGCACAATGGAATGGTTTTGATGAATGTAATCTTCATGGATGGTTGATGGGGCTTGAAACTGTGTGGTAACCAAATTGATGTGTTGTTGATGCTTCCTACCTTGTTCAACATCCTTATAATGAAGTTGTTGGACTTGAGCAGTAATGCTTTCAAGATCCGTCAATTTTGCCATACACTTTTGTTAAGAACCTGTTGTATCTAATTGATGCTTTTGGATAATCCCTTGCTCAATAGTTTGAAGTAGACTTCTATTGCGGTCTGCAATCTTGGTGGTTACTTGAAAATGATGGTTCTACTTTTCTAGTAGCTGCTAAAATGGGTCATCTTGTTCTTGGAGATGAGGAACTCAGGAGGAGGTGAGTGCATCGACATTTTCTCCAGCTAGTATCACTGCTCTAATCAGTTCTTGATCCCATGATAGCACAGAAGTTGAGGGTTGCTCGGTAATATTTGTTGAAACGTCTACATATGACGACATCGGGGGCGAGTATAGCTCGATTAGCTATAGAGCATGACTTTTGGTTATTTTCCAACAGTCAGAACTGTGGAAAATTTTGGGAGGACAGGTGGACAAGATAAATTTCCTTGCTTAAGCAAGGTCCATAGATATAAAACGTATAGGAAAAAGGAAAGCAATTCTGTATATATGAACAAGTATGTGAAAAACAAAAGAAGACGTATCCATATATATACATGCTTATGGATGATAAAACAAAATCTTTGGGCATGTAAATGTGGAAAACCAAATCCCCGAAAATGGTACCAAAAGTTGATATGTCCCTAGATCACGAGTCTCAAAAAGAGGTGAACTCAGAAGGAACAAACTTTGAATTTATAACCCAAAACCTTCAAGGTCCCACACAACTTTAATATGGGGTTAAAGTACATATACAAGGTCGAACATAGGGACACAAGGATGTTTAGGATGCTTAATACCTCATTCTTAATTCAGTTAAGCCAATCTGATAATTGATAAAAGTTTGAAACTAGAATTAGTCTAGAAAAATATCATGAAATCAAACAAAATAAAGAAAAGAAAAGAAAACATAGTCTATAAGATTCTACTAATCAAAGAGAAGGAGTTCATGGATATGTAACAACAAGTTGGGTAGTCCATACACCCATTCTTGGGCATAGACAACCCTCAAACACCTCAGTAAGAAATCTACATCCAAACATAATACTTAGTATTATGGCATATGTCATGTGGGGGGGGGGTCATATCACTTGCTTTCACGCAACATGACTATAACCCATCAATGATATGAAACCTCTCTAGAGGATGACAAATCAACACCCTAGAATATTTCAGATACCCTCTTAGGTCTAGAATATTCTGAGATGCTAGGAACATATGTGATCTGGGTAGAACCTAGTAGTGGGCCTGACCGTGCCCAGGTCTCTAGTTCTGCACAGATCACCTTGAACCATTATTTTTTCATATTATGATCCAAACCACCTTCTCTTATCTACTTTTGTAGGAATATATTAATATAGGTAGAAATAGAAGTTCAAGCAAGAAAGAGATCAACCAAACTAGCAATCATAACCAAAAAGACAAGATAGAATAGAAAATGCACTAGAACTAAAATAAAACTACTTACTTAAGGTATGAGTACATAAACATGCCCAAAATAGGCTCATAGCCAAGAAGGAGTGCAACTAGCCATGGATAAACATAGTTGGCACCAAACAAAGATGGGAGGATATCATTTATTTAGAAACAAAGGAGAAAAATAGAATAAAGAGGTCAAGGAAGAGATTTATCCCATAGAGGATAGGTGTCTCTCACTCCTCATCCTCTGGAAGGGCTAGATCTCATCCATTGAGTCGTCCTCCTTGGTCTTTTGGGCTCTATGGCCTCCATTATCCTTGATTCCGCCTCCAAACATCAACCTTGGTGGATGTACAAAGGTGGAAGGTGTTGGAAAGTGGGTGAATGATAATTGAAATAGCTGGGCAGAGGTAGAGGATGATGGTGGATGGAATCAAGCCATAGGGATGGATGTAGGGTGCGCTCTTTGGCCCTATCAGACCTCAGAACCCTTCCATGGACCTCTGGGAGCTACTGGCCGCCAAAAGGGACCTCCAAAACTCATATTTACGGAACCCTACCAAGGTAGCCTGGGGTGGGTATTTATATGAGTGATGGTCGAAACAGTTGTAGCGGTCGAGACCACTGTCTTGGTCAATACTACTATCATGCCACCTTTGTCACGATCGAGACCACTATTGCGATTGAGATTACAGTTTTAGTCAAGACCACTGTCGTGGTGGAGACCCTTTGTAGCAGTCGTGACCCTTGTAATGGTCAAAACTTGTTGTAGTGGTCACGACCCTTGGGGACAAACCCACACACCAGGGGGTATACTAGTGGTCGATGGGCCCGTGTTGATGAACCTTCTAATTTGTGAGGATGATTTTTGATAAGGGATTGGCCATCAAAAATAGGGCCCAAGATATTTGGTGCACATAACTTGAATCTTGTGGGGTAGAATATGGAGAATTGATGTCTTCTTGAGTTCGGTGCCTAGAAGTCCCAAAATTGGCTAGTTGTGCAATTCTATTTTGAAATGATATAAATTATTAAAAGATAAGAGTTTAGAGTTATTTCGGGCATATTAAGGTTATAACGACTTGAAACCATAGATAAATACTTAGCATAAATGCCTAAATTAGGGTGTTATCAACACCCCAAGCTAAAACCTTTGCTTGTCCTCTAGCAAGACTATGTTCAAAGAAAAAAAACATAACATCCAAATTAAGCTTTGCAATAAATGCTAAGGTTAAGAAAAATAGTTTAAAATGTTAGTTTCCCTGACTTATGTTGTTTTAGAACAAACCACTGCCAATCGAGCACAACCTGTTAAAGTTCTATCAAGGAGCATCTAGGAAAGACTAAGTGAATTCACTACAACTTGTTGTTACTCATGAGGGTTTGAATCATAATATATCAGCATTTAAAGCATTTTCACATAGATGGTCAGACAGGTAATGGAGGCAAACACTATTATCATGTATTCACATAGACCAATCAGGAACAACACACCTCCCACTTATTCAGATCCTGAGGAGCAACAAAAGCAAAAAGATGCTAATACTTCTGAGAATCCCAATCTGTGTCAGGTTGGTCCATGTAATGAGCAATAGTCCCTGTAGTTCGATTCAACTGACCAAGAGCAGTGAGACGAACTCCTCGTACTACGCTCGAACCAACCCTACTACTGGGATGGTCTCATAGGTCTCCTAGGGGTTCCTAAAGACTCTCTAATTAGCTTTTCGGTGTGGTACTACCATGCATGACATACTCGTCGTGTTCATGAGCATAGTCATACACCAGATGGGCACCATCCCTCAACTCTCCTGAAAGAGAAAACAACGCTCGCTTATTTTTATTCACACTCATGCTTTTATTCTCTGTATTCTATTTTGTAGGTTTGGGTGGAACTGTTTTGAGAATTTTGGGGTCTTGTGGGCGGACAAACCTCTTTCGCACATTTTAATTTTTTCATCTTTTAGACTCAATCTAAGGTGAGAGGGAACGTAGTCCATCAAGAACAACACTTCAACCTGATTATAGCTCAAAACTCATCATTATCTACTTGAGACCTGTGTGAAAAGTAGTGATTATGATTCAAGGATCCTTAGAGTAGAGGCAAGCTCGTGGATAATGCAGGTTTGAGTTTTTATCAAACTCTAACTCTTTCCAATGCTTCCAAATCTTCGGTTTGTTATTCACAACATAGATCAAGGAAATAATGTTTTAAGCTATGAAAAAGGGGCATAACCTTAGATTGATCGCCAACTTAAGGAAAGAGTCAAAGATTTAGTCAAGAAAAAAATTAAGTAGATCAAGATGAAAATTGGGCACTTAGGGACAAGGATAAGCATTTAACTATAAGATTCACATCACATATCCTTAATTTCAAAGCTACAAATTACAAAACAAAGTCCTACAAAAGAGTAAAGCTAGTCTAAATTGTTGACCATTTTTAAGTAAATTAAGTAAACATGCATGCATGAATAATGAAGAGATAGATGTGTGAATAGCCCTATAACCCCAATCTTAAAACTTTTCATGTCCTCAAGCAAGACCTGAAATCAGGCGATTAGGGAAGGAATGCAAGGATGTAATGGGAAGAATTGTACTAAAGTCATAAAAAGATGCATGTATGAAGAGCTACATTTAAGAAGTTAGAGAAAAGAAACTATCTAAGTAAGAACATGAAAAACAAAATTTATTTTAACAAAAAGAAGAAAGATAGGGGTAAGAGAAAATGGGGTGGCTGTCCTGCAATACCAACAGAAGGATCCCAAATCCTAAATTTTGGGACCAGTGTCACATGTGTCTTGCCGATTGGATCCACCATGTAGGAGTAGAATGGGTTGAGGTATGATCCCTTCTGAGTCTAAAGTAAAGTAACAAAATCTAGTGACTCGGTGAATTTATCTATATGTTGGAATTAATTTAAAGTGCACTAAAATGAATTCTTCGGTAGATCATCCTTAAAGTACCCCTCAATGTATGAATATGAATAGGAAGGCCCTAGGATGTCGACACAAGATGAGATGGAGGGGAGAGGCTGAAAGTTTTCTAGAGGAATCCTCTCTTCTCTTTCCACCTCTGAACTTGAGGTCAGATGTTTGGATAACTTTTTATGTACAATCTGAGTCATTCAATCATCTTTTGAACAAGAAGCTCCCCTAGGTGAATCTATTTGTAGTTCTACCACCCCAAGCTTGTCACATTCTAAGGGGTCTAGGGTGTCTTCATGTTGTAGTGGATTTCCCATCATGCTCCTTCGATGCCAACCACCCCTTGAAAAGAGATGGTGGCGAACGTCATCTCATGCTGCTCTAGTTTGTCGTTGCCACTATATTCACTTCTCCGATTTGAAAGGTTGTCATCATCATCATCCTGAAACAAATTATTCCAAACCATGACAGGCATGATGGTTGAAACAAAGTGACAAGTATCAATGCTAGAGGTATCACTTTAGTTTGAGATAAAGGATGATTCAAGCTGCTCAAACTGATCTTCAAGTTGTGAGGTTTCTTGGATGCCCTGAGGAGGATAAAATTCATTATCATCATCATAAAATTGTTCATGCACGTGGCTTGTATCTTCCATTGTTTGATCAGCTAAATCATCAAGACAAAATGAGGAGATCTCCTAGATGGGTGACTCTTCACAGAAAAACCCTGGTGAGTCCAGTTCATGGTCTAAATAGGATGGTGAGACAAACTCCACTTCAGGCCCAATGGAATGGTTTTGATGACTATGATCTTCATGGATGGGTGATGGCACTTGCAACTTCATGGTAACCGAATCGATGAGTTCTTGAAACTTCCTACTATGTTCAACATCCTTATCATGAAGTTGTTGGACTTGAGCTGCAATGCTTTCAAGATCCATCAATTCCTCCATACACTTCTATTGATAGCCCACTGTATTAAACTGATGTTTTAGGATAAACTCTTGTTCAACACTTTGAGGTAGACTTATACTACGGTCTACAATCTTTGTGGCTACTTGAAAATGATGGTTTTGCTTTTCTAGTAGCTGCTAAAATGGGTGAGCTTGTTCTTGGAGATGAGGAACTAAGGAGGAGGAGAGTGCATCGACACTTTCTCCAGCTAGATCCACCTCTCTGATCAGTTCATTATCCCATGATAGCACAAAAGTTGATGGCTGGTCGGTAATCTCCTTTGCTGAAAATTCTACATATGATGATGGCAAGGATGAGTATAACTCGACTAGCTATAGGGCACAGCTTTCAATTATTTGGCATCAGTCAGATTTATGGAAAATTTTGGGAGGGTAGGTGGACAAGATAACTTGCCTTGCTGAAGCAAGGTCCACGGCTGTAAAATGTATAGGAAAAAGGAAATCTATTCGATATATATGAACAAGTATGTGTAAAACAAAAGAAGAACTATGCATATGTATATAGGTTTATGGATGACAAAACAAAATCTTTGGGCGTGTGTGTTGACTCAAGGTCTAAATTGACTAAATCCTTGTTTTGATGATGACTAAACCATTCCCACTAATTGTGTCTAATGTCTCTACTTGAGTGATTTCAAATTAGGTATAGACACACTCCAAATGCCCTAACTTGCGCATCTCAACTTGGAGAAAAGACAAGTCAAAGTCAATACAAGTACACGTTTTTGTAATATGATGTAAATCCATTAGAATCATGTTGTAAATCACTTGTAATGATTGCATGACTTGTAATTAAGCTTAGAAAAAACTAGGAGCACTTAGATCGAATGTTTAAGCACTCAAAAGCCATTTTCCAAAATTCACATCAGGCTGTTCATTGGTCGAGTTGCAAACTCGACCGATCCTGATTGGATCTTGAAAATGACTTTTGATTGATCGCGTTTGCACTTCATAGAACTCGATTGATCCCTCTACTGACCAAAACTGATTTAAGTAAATCGATCGAGTTACCCCAGGACAAACTTGACCGTAACTCGATCGATGGCCTAAATTGGTCATCTTTTAGTGGGATCGGTCGAGTTACCTTTATAGAAACCCGACCAATTGCACTGTACGAAAAAGTGCAAAAAAGTGTTTCTATCCATTGTGGAGTTGCAACAAGTGAAAATATATCTGTTACAAGCCACAAAACGGCTAGCTTTCGTTCTTAAGTGTTCCCAAAGGCTAAGAGGCATCCCCAGCTATAAATAGGACCCCTTGGGCTTCATTCCAAGGTTGAGCATTCAATGCAAAACTCTATGTGAGGTTTCCATTCTATAGTTGAGTGCTTCCTACATCCTCCTCTCTCTCTCTAAGCTTAATCACTTGCTACATTCATTAGAGTGAGTAGGAAATCTGTAAGAGAGCTAGTCCTACATGTATATCTTGTGAGGCTCTCACTTCCACCACCTCCCTATCTCTCATTTCAACCATGAAGATGAAGGTTCTTTCTCTTGGCTAAGAGAGGTGAAGAAGAACAAGGGAAGGCATCCCTTGGTGAAGATTAAGGCTGAAGACTTGGAGAAAGAGTGGGTAAGCCCTTGGTGAAGGAAAAAGACTCTTTACTCAAGTGGGTAAGTCCTTGGTGGAAGCTTCTCCAAGTGAAGGTGAAGTCAAAGGCTGAAGATCCAAGAAGAGTGGGTAATCCCTGCAAGGCTAAAGACTTGTGCAAGAGTGAGTAAGTCCTTGGTGAAGGCTGAAGACTCATTGCAAAGTGGGTAAGTCCTTTGTAAGGTTGAAGACTCTTTGTATTGGATAGGTAAATCTTTTGGTTGGTCATGTATTGTAAGTCTTATGAATGAATATAAGAGTGCAATGGTTAAGAAATCCTATAGGTTGACCTCTCTAGGTAGTGGACTGACTCACTTCTAGTTTGAAGTGTGGAACCACTCTAAATAGCTTTTCACTTGGTGTATGTTCAATCGCTCTCTCCCTTGCTATGTGTGTTTTAGTTGCACTCAAACTTCCTATTTAGGAACCTTATCTTTTGATATATCTTGAAGGTCTAATGAATTTTGTTTAAGTGCATTCAGCTCTATTCACCCCCCTAGAGCATCCAATCACCCATCTAGGATCCAACAATTGGTATCAGAGCGGGTCTTCTCCAAGCATACTTCCACAAGTAGGAGAAGATGGGTGACTACCAAGGAGGGAGATACTTGATCAACCTTCTAATCTTTGATGGGAGTAATGTCCTCTATTGGAGAAGAAGGCTTCAATTCTACATCCAAGGATCAAGTCTTGAGATGTGGCAAATGGTGAACAACCCATACAAGCTACCAAAGACAAAGATTAAAGAATGGTATGAAGCTACCTTGAAGAAAGCAACCTTGAATGCTAGAGCCATGCACATCCTCTATGCCTCTGTGACCCCCACTGAGTTCAACCAGATTTCTTCATGTGAAACATCCTATGAGGTATGGAGAAAGCTATGCATCACTTATGAGGGGACAACTCAAGTGAAGAAAAGCAAAGTCTACATGCTCAAAGGGCTACTTAAGAACTTCAAGATGGGAAAGGAGGAGAAGATAGCCAACATGTACTCAAGGCTCAACACCATTGTGAATGGTCTTGCTATTCTAGGACATCCTATGAGTAGAGGAGAGATCAACTCTAAGATCCTTAGAACTCTCCCTAAGAGATGGGAACCCAAGGTGAATTCCATTGAAGAAGTAAGGTTTCTTAAGGATATTCTTATTGAAGAGCTCATTGGAAATCTACAAGCACATGAAGCCACACTTGACAAGAGGTAGAAAGTAGAAAGACAAGAAGAGAAAGAACTCAAGAGAATGAAGAAGGCTGAAATCAAAGCTCAAATCAAGGCTATTGTTGGTCATGCTTCTCCATCCTCTCAAGTTAAAGAAGATGCCATGTACTCCAAGATTAAACTCTATAAAGGCAAGTCCTCCTCCATCTGGTGCTTCACATGTGGAAAGAAGGGTCACTACAAGGAAGATTGCCCACAAGGCAAAAAGACCTATTTTTACAAGAGAAGAGAAGAGAAGAGAAGAGAAGTACAAGAAGAAGGAGAAATGACACTCAAGGTCAAGTGAAGAATCAAGTGAAGAGTCAAGTGGAAGATCAAGCTCTAGTGAAGAAGGAGAATGTCATTTTGCTCTCATGGCATCAACAAGTAAGGACTCAAGTGAGGAAAATCTAAACTCTTTAGATAAAGAATCTTTGATTGCTATTATTCATGATACTTGTGCCTCTCTTAAGTTTTATAAAAGGAAAAAGAAAAATCTTGCTAGAATTGTTGATAATATGCATGTAGAACTAGATGATCTTGAACATGCTAATTCTTGCTTGCTTGATGACAAAAATGCTTGTCTTAGCCAAGTAGACTCTCTTAAACTAGAAAATGCTAGTTTGCTTGATAAGATTAGATTTCTAGAAGCTCAACCTCTTATTCCTAGTTCTAATGAAGAACATACTTTAATTATTGATTCTCTCATGCATGATATTGATGTTCTTGAATCGAAAAACAGGGACAAAGATTTTGTTTTGCAAGGATTGGAATCTGAAAATGGTGTTTATTTTTCGAAGATAGCTTTACTTGAAACAGAAAATGCCTCCTTGTTTGCTAAAATCAATGTGCTTGAATCATGTTCTAGTTCTACTAGTAGAGAAAATAATGTAGTTGCTCTTCATATTGATAGAGATTCTTATTTAACTAAAGCTCTTTGCTTAGAAAATGATCTTTTGCATGCTAGAGATAATATCAATCATTTGTCTTCTACTATTACTTCTCTTCCTACACCATTCTACTAAACAAATTGGCAAACATGGTTTAGGATATGATAGTAGTCAAAGGAACAACAAAGGTAAAGGACCTCCAATATTCCATGGAGAATCCTCTAGTTCCAAGACTATGGGCACATGCAACTATTGCAATGAAATTGATCATTATTCTACTCATTGTCCTTTTAGGAAAGCACCCAAGAGCAATAGGACTTGGGTTGCTAAGCTAACCTCTCCTGACCCAAAAACATGATTGGGGACCATTTCATCTTTCTTCTTGTAGGTACTTGCAAATGGATTGACTTGAGCTATTGAATTGCAAATTGACTTCTCTGTCCACATGAAAGGAGAAAGGTGAGATGTGTGTGAGGTGAAAACAAGTAGAAAAGCAATGGTAAGCACAAAGGTAATGTATTTCTTGCTTATAACCAATCCTAACTTGTTTTTATCAGGATAGTGTGCACTATGCATATGGTTTTTGATTCAAAAGTGGTATTTTGTGTTTCTCTTCACATTCTTGCTCAAAAATTGTTTCAAATGCTTTTATATTGCATTACTAACTTGATTACACATGTTTGTATATGGTTTGTATTTTTAGAATGTCTCTAAATATGTTTTTTGTGAATATATGTACTTTCTGACAGCAACTTTGTCGGTTGAGTTTGTCTTGTTTGAAACTCGGCCGATAGGCACCAATGGGTGTTACCAACAGCTATCATTAGTCATGTTGTCAATACACAGAACTCGACCGACAAGACTATGCACAGAATACACAGTTGGCTTATTGAATGAGAATTTCCCTCTCAACTAGATTTTCTCAACCTATAGCCTTATTCTTTGGCACTCCCTTAGTACCTTTATATATATTCATATTACCATGTTTTAAATTGCCTATCTTGCTTTCAACTCTATCTCTCTAATTTCTCTAAATTGGTATATGTATATCTTGAAATTACTTGCTTTGAGTTGTTTTGCACATTTTGATGATGATCACTTTGGATCTTTTGGTTGTGTCTAAAATTTCTTCCATTGTGCTCTAACTTGCTACATCTATCTAGGTGTATATCTTGTTTTGATACAACCTTGAGGTTCTTAGTGGTGATCATATTTTTGGTAATGATGCATATTTGTTAGTGAGTTATATCCTTCCATGCTTCTAAAATGGCATATCTCTTTGTTTGGATATATCTCTACATCTACTCATAGCTTGCTTTATCTTGTGTATCTTTTAGTATCTCTTGCTATGATCTAGATCCTACTAGTAGTCCTAACTTGTGATATCATCTACTAGTAGTTCATATACATGTAGTTCTAACCTTGTTTAAATTTGGTATCTTTGCTCATCTAGTGGTTTTCTACTATATGCTATGCTTGTATCTTGTTTCATACATGCTCAAGCTTGTTCCTTGAATTGCATATCTACTATCTTGAGTTTCTTGCATAACATTGTGATGCAGGGTACATAGATCTTGCTTATATGTAGAAATTGGAGTATTTTTTGTTTTCATGCAGATTTTTCTCCAATTTTAGTTTTCAAGAGTAGTGTTTTTTATGCATAAACGTCCTTCTAAGCAAGACTCATCGCTTTTCCATGAGCCCTGATACTTTTTGGGCAAATTCCATCATCTTGAGGGTCAAAATTGTGATTTATTGTTTTTCTGTAGCACTTTATCTTGCATTTTGGGTTGTTCAAGTGCATGTTTTAACTTATTTTTCTTTCTATGCTTGGACAAGCCCCTATCTGTGCTCTTCTACTCTCCATTTTATAACTTTTGTTATCTCCTTTCTCTTAACAAGTGGTGTTGCTTATTTCTTCATACCCCCACTTTTTGAAATGACAAAGGGGGAGAAAGGTATGTCTTATTTTGACAAAATAGGGAGAAGGCATGTCTTACATGAAGAGGAGAAGCATGTCAATGTAAAAAAGAAGGTAAAGGGGAGAAGACATATATGTGTAGAACATATATGAATATAAGACATAGTATTCTATAAATGTTATGAAAGCTAACCATGCAGGAGAAATAACATCAATTGAGGGGGAGTATGAGAACTCCACTAGCATCAATCGAGGGGGAGCAGATGAACTCAATTTTATTGAAACCCCTAGGTTTCGCTTAAGGTATGACTTTACTTAAATGCTTTCAATACATTTATGGAATGGTTTGTCATGTTCAAAAAGGGGGAGAATGTTGATTCAAGGTCTAAATTGATAAATCCTTGTTTTGATGATGACTAAACCATACCAACTATTTGTGTCTAATGTCTCTACTTGAGTGATTTTAGATTAGGTATAGAAACACTCCAAATGCCCTAACTTGCGCATCTCAACTTGGAGAAAAGAAAAGTCAAAGTCAATACAAGTGCACATTTTTGTAATATGATGTAAATCCATTAGAATCATGTTGTTAATCACTTGTAATGATTGTATGACTTGTAATTAAGCTTAGAAAAAACCAGGAGTACTTAGATCGAATGTTTAAGCACTCAAAATCCATTTTCCAAAATTCACATCAGGTTGTTCATTGGTCGAGTTGCAAACTCGACCGATCCTGATTGGATCTTGAAAATGATTTTTGATTAGTCAAGTTTACACTTCATAGAACACGATCGATCCCTCTACTGACCAAAAATGATTTAAGTGAATCGATCGAGTTACCCCAGGACAAACTCGACCGATGGCCTAAATTGGTCTTGTCTTTTAGTGGGATCGGTCGAGTTACCTTTATAGAAACCTGATCGATTGCACTATACGGAAAAGTGCAGAAAAGTGTTTCTTGCCATTGTGGAGTTGCAACAAGTGAAAATATATCTTTTGCAAGCCACAAAATGGTTAGTTTTCATTCTTAAGTGTTCCCAAAGGCTAAGAGGCATCCCCAGCTATAAATAGGTCCCCTTGGGCTTGATTCCAAGGTTGAGCATTCAATGCAAAACTCTATGTGAGGCTCATATTCTATAGTTGAGTGCTTCCTACAGCCTCCTCTCTCTCTCTAAGCTTAATCACTTGCTACATTCATTAGAGTGAGTAGGAAATCTATAAGAGAGCTAGTCCTACATGTATATCTTGTGAGGCTCTCACTTCCATCACCTCCCTATCTCTCATTTCAACCATGAAGATGAAGGTTCTCTCTCTTGGCTAAGAGAGGTGAAGAAGAACAAGGGAAGGCATCCCTTGGTGAAGATCAAGGCTGAAGACTTGGAGCAAGAGTGGGTAAGCCCTTGGTGAAGGAAGAAGACTCCTTGCTCAGGTGGGTAGTCCTTGGTGGAAGCTTCTCTAAGTGAAGGTGAAGTCAATTGCTGCAGATCCAAGAAGAGTGGGTAATCCCTGCAAGGCTGAAGACTTGTGCAAGAGTGGGTAAGTCCTTGGTGAAGGCCGATTACTTGTTGCAAAGTGGGTAAGTCCTTGGTAAGGTTGAAGACTCTTTGTATTGGATAGGTAAGTCCTTTAGTTGGTCATGTATTGTAATTCTTATGAATGAATATAAGAGTGCAATGGTTAAGAAATCCTAGAGATTGACCTCTCTAGGTAGTGGACTGACTCACTTCTAGTTTGAAGTGTGGAACCACTCTAAATAGCTTGTCACTTGGTGTATGTTCAATCACTCTCTCCCTTTCTATACATGTTTTGGTTGCACTCAAACTTCCTATTTACCAACCTTATCTTTTGATATATCTTGAAGGTCTACTGAATTTTGTTTAAGAGCATTCAGCTCTATTCACCCCCTCTAGAGCATCCAATCACCCATCTAGGATCCAATAGTGTGAACATGTAAAACAACATCCCCGGCAATGACGACAAAAGTTGGTATGGCCCTAAATCACAAGTCTCAAAAAGAGGCGGACTCAGAAGGATCGAACTTTGAATTTATGACTTGAAACCTTTAAGGAACCCTACAACTTTACTGTGGGGTCAAAGTAGATATACAAGGTCAAACACAGGGATGTAGGGACATTTAGGATTCCTAAGACCTCCTTCTTAAGTCAATTAAGACAATCTGATAGTTGATAAAAGTTTGAAACTAGAACTATTCTAGCAAAATGTTAAGAAATAAAACAAAATAAAGTAAAGAAAACAAAATAGAGTCTATTGGATTCTATTAATTGAAGAGAAGGAGCTATTGGCTATGTAACCACAAGTGGGCAGTCTATGCACCTGTTCTCAGGTGTAGACAACCCTTGAAAACTCAGCAAGCAATTTGCATCCAAACATATTAAATATTGTGGTATCTTTTCTTGTGGGGGGGGCATCCCACTCGCTTTCGTGCATTGTGACTATAACCCATCAATGATATGAAATCTCTCTCGATGATGAAAAATCAACACCCTATGATATTTCATATACCCTCTTAGGTCTAGAATATTCTGATATTCTAGGAACATATGTGATCTAGGTAGAACCTGGTAGTGGGCCTGACTGTTCCCAGGTCTCTAGTTCTACACAGATCACCTTGAACCATTCTATTTTCATATTATGATCCAAACCATGTTCTCTTATCTATTTCTACATGAATCTCTTGATATAGGTAGAAATAGAAGTTGAGGCAAGAAAGAGATCAACCAAACTAGCAATCATAACTAGAAAGACAAGATTTAATAGAAAATGCACTTGATCGGAAATAAAATTACTCGCTTGAGGTAAGAGTACATAAACATGCCCAAAATGGGCTACATATCCAAGAAGGAGCTCAACTAACTATGGACAAACATTGTTGGCACTGAAAAAAGATGGGAGGACATCATTTGTATAGAAATAAAGGAAAAAAATAGAATAAAGAGGTCAAGGAAGAGATTTAGCCCATAGAGGAGAGGTGGCTCTCACTCCTCAGCCTCCAAAAGGGTTGGATCTCATCCCTTGAGTCGTCCTCCTTGGTCTTCTAGACTCCTTGGCCTTTCTCCTTGATTCTGCCCCAAATAGCAACCTTGGTGGATGTACAGAGGTGGAAGGTGTTGGAAAGTGGGTGAATTATGGTGGAAATAGTTAAGCGGAGGTAGAGGATGACGGTGGATGGAGGAAAACTGTAAGAATGGATATAGGGTGTTCTCTTTGACCCTCTTAGACCTCATAACCCTTCCACAGAGCTCTAGGAACTATTGGTCACCGAAAGGAACCTCTAAATTTTGGATTTGTGGCACCCCTACCAAGGTAGAAGGGGGTGAGTATTTATAGGAGTGATGGTCAAAATGGCTATAGCGGTCAAGACCACTGTTGCGGTCAAGACACTATTGTGGTTGAGACCACTTTCACGCCACCTCTGTCACTATTGAGACCATTGTCTCGGTCGAGACCACTATCGCGTTTGAAACCCTTTGTAGCGGTTGTGACCCTTGTAGCATTCAAAACTTGTTGTAGCAGTCGCGACCCTTGGGGACAAACCCACCCCCAGGGGGCTATTACTGGTGGTTGATGGGCCCACATCAATTAACCTTTTGATTAATGAGGATGCTTTTCAATAAAGGACTGGCCATCGAAAATAGGGTCCAAGATACATGGTGCACATAACACGACACTTGTGGGGCAAAATTTGGAGAATTGATGTATTTTTTAGTTCAGTGCCTGCAAGTCCCAAAATTGGCTACTTGGGCAAATCTATTTTTGGAATGATATAAATTACTAAAAGATAAGAGTCTAGAATTATCTTGAACATGTAAAGGTTATAACGACATGAAACCATAGATAAATACTTAGCATAAATGCCTAAATTTGGGTGTTAGCAGTTGCTTGTCCTGGACTATTCCCATATGATGTTCAATCACCATGTCCTTCAATGTAGTCTATTGCATCAACACATTATTCAAAAGCTATACTTACTTGTTTTTACCAATCATGGAAAGTCCTACATTTCTTTCGCTATGAAGCTTCATAAGGTGTCATGTCTATGGTCCTCTGGTGGTTGTTGTTGTAAGCTGCTCAAATAATTAGTAGTTGTCAAGAATTATATGACATGCATTCTTAAAAGATTCTCTGCTCCTCAACACAATTATTTCTAACTTTCCATCTATCTAAGGTTGTGTCAACTCCCACTATATTCTTATTTTTCAAGATCCTAATGTTTCTCATTAACTGTCTAACAACTTTGTAATTGACCATATTTGTGCCATACCTTGTTCTGTACTTTACTGCCACTACAATTCTTCACCTTATGATACATATGTGTATTTATCGGGTACAACATATGTGTTAAAGATGATTCCCCTCAGGTACTATCCCCACTCAAGCCCTCAACATCTGGAACCTTGGTCAGGTTGTAGAATCATACATTGCCTTGTCACCTGACCTATGGACGCTATCATGCCTTCTGTTGTGCTTCTTTGATCTGATGTCCTGCATCATGGTATCATTCACTTATACTTCTCTATCCTACTGTTGCAGCATTACTTTGACTCATAGATGTGTCCATAATCATGCCAACTGAGATACTTCCAATAGTACATCCTCCTACTGAAAAGATGTTGGTATGTATGTTTTCATAATACGTCTAAAAGCATAATTATGTCCTTTCTACAAACATTGACAATGATGACTTCCTGGTTGACCATATCTCATATCGGCATGTATCCCAAATCATTCCTTGAAGCATTACAAAAGATGATGAACCCTTCCTTTTGTTCTAGAAACAATGACACTGGAACACTTGTCAACTTCTCTCACAATGACTGGAAGGAACACTGTCACTAACAATGTCACCTCTCATTCCATATTGATGTAGCCCTATTTTAGGGCTTCATCCTATGTCTATTTGCATTATAATCACATCTACACATTGTAGATTGCAAGCTATTTCCTCCAATGTGATGTTTTATGTCAAATGCACTTATGCCCCCTTTTGTGTGTTTTTAGGGTACTTATGCATGATACCTCTTCCCCAAGCTCTATTTGGATGCACAAGAATCCATCCAAAGAAAAAGGAGTTCAAATGAAGAAGTTGAATTTGAGATTAGTAGAAAGAAGCCCCGAAACAGTAGTGGGAAACCACCACGGTCGTGACAAATTAATTTCTAAAAGTTACAATAACTTTGCCAAGTTTGTGCATGAATGACCACAATTGTGGCCAAAAAAATGGTCGTGGTCACTTAAGACACCCGGGTCATGGTCATCAGAATGGTCGTGACCAGGGATCCCCAACTCTCTCATGGCCCATACCATGACTGTGGCGATTTATTATTCAAGACCCCCAAAATCAACAGTAACTCGGTTCATTTTACACATGAAAGACCACGGTAGTGTCCATCAGAACGGTCATGGTTCTTGAAGGCCACCTTGCCCGTGGTGACCACCAAGACTGTGGCAAGTTGATGACAAGACAAACTCAGAGAAACCTTGTTCATTACAACCTCCTCCAACATGGTCGTGCTACCCTACACGACCGTGCTACCCTCTACTCAACATGACTGTGGCACCCTCCATGGCCGTGGCCATCATACATACTTACATCTCACCTCCACTTTCCACCTCAGCCATTCTATTGCCCACGATCGTGCCATATAACCCCAACCACGGCCATGGAACTTCTCCATGCTCGTGGTGACCACCTAAACTTACCCATATTCTCCATTGTTTTTTCCTTTGTACCCCCACCTACCCTAGTGCCTCCCTACCATCTATATTTACATAGGTGGCGGCCACAGTATGAAGGTTATCTTCCTTAGCAGCCATCTAGATACTCCTTAGCCATTTCCTTTCTTTCCAAACCTTTCACCTACCTCCCACTCCATTTCCACTATACAAACCTAGTTTTCTAGGTTTCCCACCATAATCCCCTACATTTCCATGCTATTCACCTACCTTGGAGGAGGAGCCACATTCTACAGCAGCTAGGAGGTGAAGGAGAAGAAGCTTCCACGAGCTCCATGACCATGTACCTCTTTCTTCTTTCCTTTTTTTCTCTTTTGTATGATTATGTCTAGCTAAACCCCTAGTGGTAGGTTGTTTGGGGTTAAAATGTTACTTTGATACCATGTTGGGGGGAAATAACCTATAATGAACATATTTCCATTCTATGATGATTGTCTCTTGCTTCTATCTCATTTTCCATTATCTTGTTGTGGTTTGTGCTTTTAAACATGGATTGCTTGTTTTATGATGCTTGATGACACCTAGCTTCTAGTGGAAAATGGAATGTGTGTGGCTATCTTAGGAATTGCTCCTAGGTCCAAATAGTGGATCCCTAGCTATCACCCTTTGTTCCCACATACAACTCCCTTCTCCTACAAGTAGGTGTGAGATCTAAGTATCTAGTGTAAGTGTGATTAGTGCAATTGCCTAGAGTTTTCTAAAGGCTAGATGGTAAGTAACATGAGGTGAAACACCCTCATCTCTACTCACATTCCTACCATTGGCTCTCAATTACGCTAATACTGCTTCTCTAGAAACCTAGACTTGCCAAGTCCTATTATAGTTACACATGGCCCTAGTTCCCTAACTAGTAGCATAGGGTATATTCCAATAGCACTTGCCTTGTTTGTTTTGGCAATCTAGATTGAAGATATAAAACTTGCTTGTTATGTAACCTCCCTCAACAAATATCAAAATATCATTCCCAAACATTCCACCTATCCATCTTATTGCTTAAAACCCACCTTGTCATCTTAGCTTGTTAATGCTAGTTTAGTTAATTTCCTTTCTTACTTCTTACTTAATTGCTTAGTTCTTGATAGTTAGGATTTTCTTGAGTAGTTAGTTCTCTTTGGAGCTTGCTTGTGTTAATCATGATAGCTAGTGATAACGTAGGTTCCTTCTGGCTCTTTTGCTTAACTTACCTCTTATTTGTTAATTTAAATTGCTAGTCTGGTGTAGCTAGTTGTAGTTCTTTTCTATAGGTTAGTTACTTGTTTATCCTAGCTTCTTAGTCTTAACTTTCTTAGGGTAATCTAGGGCTTTTGGTAATATAGTTTTATTCTTGTTGTTAATTGCTTGCAATTGTAGTGTAATCAACCAAAACCAATCTTTAAACCCTAAAAACCTACACTCTGCTTTAGGAACATAGCTCACATTGACTTAGCTCTAGTGTCCCCTATCTCCCTGAGGATGGACCCCTCTCTTGTCACTTGCCTATACTACACCATGACCCCGTGTGCTTGCAGGTGAAGTGCAAATAGTCTAATCTGGTGTGTAAAACTAGGTCCCTAATATAAATTCAAAAGATCCATGTGTGTTTGCCTAAGTTGCATCTAATCAAATTGAATTGGCTAGTTGTAACCCAAGGCATCCCAAAACGCACCACACACAAATAGAAAACCTTTCCTAGTCAACCTCGTTAGGGGTAAAGCAATGATGCTGACATCTAGAGTGGGCTACTTCTAGTATCCTTCTAGGTTTAATAAGCTTTGGTTCTCGATCGGTGTCTGGGATACTTTCACTCCAACATTGTCATCACCTTATTTGGATCCACACAACATAATAACAAATATATCATAATGTCAAGAAGACCCTTTAATCAACCCCGAACTCACTCTTGATAAATATTCATCCATCTTTTTGCATACTTTTCTTAGTCATTTTCATTTGATTTTCTCTTTTTTAGGAATTTCTAGACTAAATTGCAATTTACCCACTTCTTAATTTATTTATGAAAACACTGATCCATTTTCTCAAATTTTGCAAGGATTTTCTCTAAAGCTATTCTGACCCACTGAGTCAGTGAGACGACCATCTCACTGATCCCATACGCTCATCTCACACCCCTGCAGACCCTCATTTCATAGCCAAACGACCACCTTGGCCTTGGCTCAATAATATAACTTAGCACGTCAAATAGTCATCTCGCCTTAGCGAGACGGTCATCTCATCAAGACAGATGATCATCCCAAGAAGCCAAATGTCTAGGTTGACCTAACCTAGCCTCCTATCACAAAGCAAGTGTCCATCCACTTGATTAGGGTTCCAACACTTTGTTTACACGCATGGTGAAGCAAGATGGGCACCTCAGTTTGGTAAATGTTCATTTCCAGGTCTTACTTCGAGACCAAGAAATGAGAGACGGGTGTCGCCATTAGGGTTCAGCCACTACTTCAAGGTCTCTCCATGTCACATCCGATATGAGTGCTCCACAAACCCAGACGACCATTTGGGTTGTTGCTTTGAGCCCAAGACTTCAGCCAAACGGGCGTCGACATAACCCTTATTAGGGTTTCAATCTGAATCTTCTAGACCCAAGCCCAGTTATCACTAGACAACCATCTTGCTTATCAAGACATCCATTTGGTGGTGGATGGATAGTGTTTTTAGTAGTCACCACTTATATGTATTCTTTTCCCCCTCTTAGGGTTTCCACCCCTCCTTCCCCTATAAAAGGAGGGGGGACTCCACTAAGAAAAAGGTCCCAATTTTTTGCATGGAATCAGTTGTGAAACTCTATTATCTTTCTTCCTAGTGCAATTTTACATTCAAAGCAATAAATTTGGTTCTTTTCTTCCACATCTAGATCTCTCTTCTTCTCATTCTTCTTCTGACATTTTCATCTTGGAGCAGGTGGCAAAGCAATGAAGTCTCTTAATTGTCACCACCTGGGACTCTTTGGAGATTTCAGAATTGTAGTCTATGGCTTTCTTTCTTTCTCTCCTTATTTCTCCCATCATCGCTATGAGTAGGGAGTAGTTTTCTTATCAAGGCGAGGGGAGTAGCCCCTTAGCCATGTGTTAATCGGATCCGGTTTTTACACGAATACTTTAGACATATGGTTTTTAGTTTAGAAATTGATGATCTAAATGAAGTAATTGATTGTTTCAATTACTTGTTAATCCCAGTGGAACCTGGGATTTAGAACACCTAAACTGACTTCATGAGGATTTGGATGCGACCATGGAAAAAACCTCTTTAGGATGAAGAATAAGGATATGAGAACACCAGGATCAATAGGTTCATGTGGAGTTCTTCTCTTGCGTTTTATTTATGAATAAATCACATACTTGCTTCTATTTTGTTTGTTGTGTATCTCTTGATCCTATTTTCAGCAGCAACTGCTTATGTTTTTCTTTTCTCCTTCTCAGGGTTTCCACCCCTCCTTCCCCTATAAAAGGAGGGGGAACTCCACTAAGAAAAGGGTCCCAATATTTTGTACGCAATCAATAATGAAATTATGTTATTTTTCTTCCTAGTGTAATTTTACATTCGAATCAATAAAGTTGGTTCTTTTCTTCTACAATTGGATCTATCTTCTTCTCATTCTTCTCGTGTTTTTATCTTGGAGTGAGAGACAAATCAATCAAGTTGTTTAATTATCACCGCCTTAGACTCTTCGGAGATTCCAAAATTGCGGTCTATGGCTGTCTTTCTTTCTCTCCTTGTTTCTCCCATCCTCACTATGAGTATCAAGTAGTTTTCTTATCAAGGCAAGGGGAGTATCCCCTTAGTCATGTGGTAATCCGATTGAGTTTTTACACAACTACTTTAGACGGATGGTTTCGGTTTAGAAATTGCTGATTTAAACGCATTAATTAATTATTTTAATCACTTGTTAATCCCAGCGGATGCGACTGTGGAACCTAGGATTTAGAATTCCTAAACCAACTTCTCAAGCATTTGGATGCGACTGTGAAAAATCCTATTTAGGATGAAGAACAAGGATAGGTGAATATCGAGACCAATGGGTTCACATGGTGTTCCTCTCTTGCGTTTTGTTTATGAATAAATCACATACATGCTTCTATCTTGTGTGTTGTGTATTGCTCGATCCTATTTTCACAAGGGATAAAGGTGGTGAAACCCCTAAGCCTCGATGCCTTCCTTCCTGATTTCAAAAGGTTCTTAAACACTTATTTTCAATTTACCTTTTAATTTCAACACTTTACGTTTGTTTAGATAATCTTATATGCTAACAATGTCCTTCCTTTACTCTCATCTTAGAACAATATTTTCCTTCTTTTGACTTAGTGTAATCTTTTATTCTTCTTGCACTTTACTTTCTTGTATTAGTTCATTCAAACCCCTCAAATCGGACTTTATTTTCTGTCAATCTTCAAAAAAAATACCAAAAATAAATAATATCAAAAATCAATCGGGATTAAAAGAAAACGAATCTTAAAAACATTATCATGTGGGACCGACCCTTCTATACTAGCCTTAACTGGAAAGTAAAAAAGGATTAAACTCTAGGATAATTATTCTAGTGAACAGGTGTGCACTTTCACGTGTATCAATTTTGGCGTTGTTGCTGAGGACAACAGATCATTTTCTCGAACCCCAAAAATTTTATAAAACTTTTTAATTTTTTTATACCTTTCGAGTAACATTTTGGAAGTGTCACTGATAACACCCTTTTTGGGGTTATTTATGGCCTATATTTTTTGTCAAAACTGCCCTCTAAACTATTTTTCCTATCAATTTTTGTTATGTTTTGAACAAAACTAAACTACGCTACACTTTGACCAATTTTTGCATCCTTTTGCATAGTTTTTCCTTATCTTTCCACGAAAAAGGCCCATCTCGGCCCATGAATGGTGTTTACCTGCATTAGCCCTCCTACCAGCCACGCGACACGGGTGTGTTGCGCAAGAAGACCCCGTCGGGCAATACGCCGCTTACCCGAAAGGGAGATGTACCCACCACGACTACTCTCCCGATGTAGCGTGTCGCGCAATACGAGCCACCCACCGGCAGACACCCACCCGTCATGACTACCCGACATGCTTGCAACCCGGCACCCGCTATGGCGGGCGACATGCATGTCGATCATCCCTGAAGCCACGCTAATGGAGCCGATGGAGGACATGTGGCGCCCGGAGAACCGCAACTTCTTCCAACCGCTGCCTATAAATAGTAGCTACAGGACTCCGATGGGATAGGTCAGAACCCTAGCGAAAGCTAACTTTGGAAAGCTTCAAGAGCTAGTGTGACGTGTTCTAAGGGTGTATCGGGCGATACTAGGTGAGCACACCCCCTACCCGAGAGGGGAAGGAGTGGTTCACCTAGAACCCGTCCCGGTAGCCGCAATAGCCCGATACGACTAAGAAGGCCACTCGATGTGCCGAGTTCCTAGATGGGCTCTTGCCCGAGATGGCTCGCCCCTACACCCGATACAAGGAACCCGAGAACCTAAGCTATTTTTAACCCGGCACGATACCGATCTAGATATAGATTTCCCATCACGACGTGCTGCCCAAGAGGGTGGTACCCCAATACGGCCGTATCGGGTAGTGAGACTTGGTCGTTATGCCTGCCCGTCACTGTCTGTCGCCCGACACGGGCATGTCGGTCAGAGCTCCCACCCGGTATCGAGTTAGAGACACCTTAGGGGTCTGCTGATGTATATCGCCCTCCTATATCAAGGAGGTGATACCTATCTTCCCTTTTTACAGTCATATACTTTCATTTATTATGCAATGTAACCAAAACCTTTTATACAATACTCATGCTAATGAAATTAGTGAAGTTTTAATACATATTTTTCTGTGTTTGGCCCCCTTTTGTTGGATGATTTCTTTCTTTAGCATATGAACTGTAGCTTGTATGCTTAGATCATGTTTTGACTAGCTATCGAATCGTGTTTCCCGTTTCAACTCCCTCGACAGAGGTATTGTAACTCTAGTGTTTGGTCCGATCAGGGAGTATGAGAGTACCCAGGGTTGGAGTTGCCTCAGTTATCTTTCCACTCCAACCCAAGTGCTCTACCTTTGAAAGAGGGTGTTGGTGCTTAGTTGGAGGTATCCTCTTTGAGAGAAGGGGTACTGGATGTTTTCTGCTGCCGCTTGTTATGCCTAAGTTTTCTTCCTTTGTTCCTTACCTAGGCAATAGTGTTATCTCCTCAGGTTCCATTGCACAAAACTCCTAAAAATTGATGAAATGCCAAAACCTTAAATCTTCCTTGTAACTCCAGTTGGAGATAGCTTTTTCTTTATAACGCTTTCTTATGGCATTTTATTTCCTTTTATTCTTTTGTTTTATCGTTCTTGATCTACCGTTCCCTTGGGAACATTTTCTTACCCTTCTTTTACCGGAGTGTAGAGTGTTGATTCCGCATTATTAGCACGACCACCCTTGTCCCTATGGTTTGACCCCGATCACTACTTTGGACCCCGTTATTGTTGCAGGGGCCTAAGAGTCGGGTTATTTAAAAGTCTGACTACTTCAAATTCGCTCCTTTTGGACACGCGATTTAGGCCGGTCAACTTTTTGGTGCCGTTGTCGGGGACAAGGCAAAATGGTACTGTTAACAAACCCAAATCCACTAACTACACTCTCGTGCCTCAAGCTTAGTAATAAGCTTGACATCATAGTTTCTTTTAGTCTTCTAACCTGAATGTGTACATAATAGTTTGTTTCATTAACACAGGTTTTCTAACTTGATAATACGTTCTATTCAGGTACTCAGGGAAGAAGCACTCTATTCCGTTGAACATCGTTCATCATGCCACCTCACGTGGAACCACCTCTTTTCACAGATGAGCGGAATGCGAGAGTTGGACCACACCACCCACCTCTACCTGGAACAGAAGAAGATAGAAATGACCGTTACAATAACGACCACCTTTACGAAGAACCTGAAGATCCTGAACCAGAACAACCTGGGGATGATCATCATCACGAGGGACGTCATCATCGCTGTAGGCATAGAAGGAATCATCATAATCAAGAGCGGAATCGTAGAGACAGTGATAGTGAAGATTCCGAAGAAGAAGAAAAGACTCTGCGGGAGTTGGCAGCTACGAAAGCCAACAACTCAAGATGCCCAGTGATAATCCCAAGGTTTGATGCTGTAAACTTTGAGTTGAAGCTAGTTGTGATCTCCATGATTCAAAATAAAAGCTTTAGAGGAAGTTCTAAGAATGACAACCCCTACCATCACCTTGATGCTTTCAAAAATATATGTGACACCATCAAGATGAGGGGAGTGCCACAAGAAGTGATCTACTGCAAGGGTTTCATTTTCTCCTTGGAGGACAAGGCACTGTCATGGTACGTTGGACTGCCACATCAATCTCTGAATGGATGGAATTCTTTAGTGTATGCTTTCGTAAACAAGTTCTACCCTACCGAGAAGACCGTCAGGAACAGGAAGAAGATCACATCTTTCACCTAGAAGCGAGGAGAAAACATGCATGAAGCCTGGGAGAGATACCAGGAGTATCAGAGGGACTGCCCTCACCACAACTACAAGAAAGGTTTCCTGATAACAATGTTCTATAATGGTTTGACTTCTGAAGAAAGAGTATTGCTAAATGTAGCTGCAGGAAGTAACTTTCTTGGGAAGAAGCCCAGTAGGTCTAAAAAGATCATTGAAAACATGGTTGAACTACAAGCTGGGACTGAGTACGACAGGACCGATAGAGGACATGTTAAGAAAGACACAAATGAAGGTTCGTCAATCGAATCCAAGGCTCTTGAGGCAATCACGTCTCAGATATAGAAAATAGCTACTGATGTCAGACAACTAAAAGAGTCGGGAGGAAAGGGCAAGAAACAGCTAGAGAAGGTGATGAAGTGTGTCACCTGTCGTGAAGGAGGACACGGAATAGATAATTGTGTATATACTCAACCTAAAGAGTCGAGCGATAGTGAAACTGAAGAGGAGGAAGGTGAGAACGTCTCTTATGTCAATTTCAAGAGGTCTGATCACCCAGGTTTTAGCTATGGAAACAAGGATGCCGCAGAGAATGTGCATCAATTGAATAATCCGCCCAAGCAACCACCCAATTTTGAGAAGAGAAGCGGACAAGGGCAGTACGTCAAGACCAGCTCTTTTCAGACAAACAAATATAGTTACCAAGGATAAGGAAAGTTCCAACCCCGTCAAGTATATAACACGAGTCAAGGGCAAGTGCAAGCTCAAGGGCAAAGCCAGACGAAAAACAACAGCCACCCGGACTTAGTGGGTCAGCTTTTTGACTTCGTCAAGAGACAAGACACTATAAACAATCAGCTAGCGCAAAGTGCGCTATCAAACTCTGGTGTACTTAATACTATGTAGGTCCAGATGGCGGATATGCAAACGCATCATTGCCAGATAGACCAACAGCTCGCTCAAATGGCAGATTTGATGAAGAATCCTTCGGGTAAGATACCATCTAATACGGAATCTGCCAAGATGACAGTCTTAAGATCGGGAAAAATGGTGGAACGCCCTGAATCGACCAGACCTGAAGAACTAGAGCCCGGAGTTGCTGTAGAAAAATCAGCTGAAGGAGGCAGCCAACAAGCTTATGTTAGAGAACTGGAACCTATGGAGAACTTGTTCGGAAAAAGGAGTCAATACTCTCCGAGAGTGCCTTTCCCACACAAACTTATAAAAGCACATCTTAAGAAGAGATATGAAAGGTTTATGGAGTCGATGAAAAAGCTCCATCTCGAGGTTCCATTTCTGGATGCCTTGGAAGGAATGTCGACTTATGCCAAGTTTTTCAAGGACTTGGTCACAAAGAAAAGAAGAGGATGAAGGATTGAAATGGTACACCTGGCCAGTATGTATATGGCCTTCGTTAAAGCTGATTTACCAACAAGGAAAAAGGACCATGGAGCCTTAACTATACCCTTTGTTGTAGGGGATAACACCGAAAGGAAGGGTCTAGCTGACTTAGGGGCTAGCATAAGCCTTATTCCCTTAAGCCTCACACAACGATTGGGGCTGACTGACATGGTCAGAACCAACATGAGAATCGAGTTGGCAGATCATTCCTTCAAAAGACCCATGGGGGTAGTTGAAGATGTTCTGATTTGTGTAGGGAGGTTCTTCATCCCATGTGACATTATTGTCATTGACACTGTTGAAGACCCAAAGTGCTCCATCATTTTTGGGCGCCCTTTCTTGGCAACAGGGAGGGCAATGATTGATGTCGATGAAGGTATCATAACTTTAAGAGTCGGAAATGACCACATTGATTTCAAAGTGAAGGACGCCATGAAGGGACCATCCCTATTAGAGTATGCTTACTTCATGGATAGCTACTACCAATACTGTGAAGAAATAAGAGAAGAGACTACAGTTGTAGACCCTCTTATGAGGGTGTTAAACAATTATGATTCAGAAACTGAAGATCCTGAGGTGGTTGAGATCCTCGATTACCTAAATCAAAATGAAGAAGATCTGAGTGAGGGTGAGAAAGTTATAGAGACAGTCAAATATGCTTCCCTAGAAACGACACCAGAAGAAGAGAAAGCACTTAAACCCAAACCAGAGCTGAAACAGTTGCCAGAAGGTTTGAAGTATGAGTTTCTCGATCAAGAGGAAAGAAATCCCGTTATAGTTAACGCCAGTATGACTGAAGAACAATTGGAAAGACTTCTCAAGTAATTGAGGCTCAATAAACAAGCTATAGGGTATTCAGTAGAGCATATCAAGGGACTTAACCCTGCTCTGTGCATGCACCGCATAAATCTGGAAGAATCCACCAAACCCCTGGTCCAACCCCAAAGAAAGCTGAACCAGATGTTGAAAGAGGTTGTAAAGAAGGAAGTTATCAAGCTGAGAGATGAATGTATTATCTACCCTATCAGCGATAGCAACTGGGTAAGTCCCATTCATGTTGTACCAAAGAAAGGGGGTATGACGGTTGTGAAAGGTGAGAAGGGTGACGAAGTAGTTGTCTGTACTGTCACCAGATGGAGAATGTGTATAGATTATAGGAAGCTAAATCAAGCAACAAAGAAAGATCATTACCCGCTTCCCTTCATCGACCAAGTGCTAGAAAGACTAGCACATCATGAGTATTTTTGCTTTTTAGATGGTTATTCTGGGTTCTACCAGGTCTCTATCCTACCGGATGACCAGGAAAAGACCATGTTCACTTGTCTTTATGGTATGTATGCTTTTCGAAGAATGTCGTTTGGACTGTGCAACGCTCCAGCAACATTCCAACGTTGCATGATGTGCACAAATTATATCATCTTTTGGATCAGGTTTGGTTGCATATCCATGTTGTGTTGACTCAATTATCACTCTCATTCATGCTAGAGTCTATATTTTTAGTTATTCTTACTTGTCTCATGGTTTGTATTGTAGGTACTACATATTGCAATGAAATTATGAGTAATATATCATATTATCTCTTATTGGATCACTCCTCAAGTATCTACATGTTTTGGGGTTCGAAATTGCGCAAATAACACTTTTTACGGCATGTAAATCGGACCTACACACTGAAAGTTATGAGCAAAATACACAACAGCCCAGAACAGCGAGGTGCACGCCGTGCACCTGGGAATTTCAGGCAAATAAAAGTTTCTGGAAAGTTGCACGGTGTGCATTTCCAAAGTGCACGCCGTGCACAGTGTATTCTAGAGCAAACTGAAAGTTTCTGGAAAGTTGCACGTCGTGCACCTGGCAGTTTCAGCATTTTGTAAAATACGAGTTTTTGTTTAAAACGAAGTGGGAACTTAATGGGCGGTTACGCCCAGTCATTTATGAACGTTCCCTCGTCCTAGAGCAAGCCTAGAGCATAGGAGGGTGATTTTGAGGGGAAAGGAGGTGGTTTCTTGCCAAAGAAACCCCATTCTTCCTCTCTTCTTCTCCAAGCTTCTTCTCCAAGGTGCAACAGAGCTTCTTCACTCCACAAAGCTTCTCGGGAGGGAAGTTTGTCCGGTTTGGAGCAGCTATAGAAGTGGGATTTCATCCTCAAGTCGGAATTCTACCTTCCTTTGGTTATACCTTGGGATTTCTTAGCTTTTCCTTCTCTAAAGCATGTTTAACTCTGAAATTTCTGCACATTTTCTGCTGTACATCATTATGGACGAGTAGACTCTTTTTCTTGGGCATGGGAGAGTAACTCCCATGTCATAGCTTGTATGAACATATGAATTTCATACTAAATGTTAGTTTCTTGCATATTCCAAGAGTTGTTTCGGATCTGAAATGCTTGTTTGTGTGATTGGCCATCATACTTGCATGTTTTATACTTTCTTTCATAATCTGAGAAGATGTGTTTGAGAGTATGGAGTTACTCTTTAGGAAACTTGTCATTGACCGCGAGAGTGGCTGGGATTATGTTGAGGAGCAAGGTTTGTGATTTGAAATGAAATACATACACGAGAGTGATGTATGGAGTTAAAATCGTCATCACTTCACCGGGAGGTGAGTGATGACTACAAACCTCCTTTGCAAGTTAATTAACATGTTTAAATTCATATTTTAATATAAGCTATGATGTGATAGTGAAATCCCAAGTCTAAGATCCTTCCAAATCTGAATCTTAACCTTTCTTAAGTGATAATTTACTGTTTTGTTTTAAATCTATGATTTAGTTGTTCTAATCCAATCATCTTATGTACAACGATCTAGATTATTGAAAATCATAACTCTTGCGCCTAACTAACCAACGCTCCTTGTGTTCGACCTCGACTACAACTACTCTCATATACTTGTGGGATATAGCTAGTTGAGTAAAAGATCATTCTTAATGATTGAAACTCGTTAGTGTAAACAACCAACAAATTTTGTAAACAACCAACATTGCATGATCTCAATGTTCTCAGATTTTCTAGAAGATATTGTAGAGGTCTTTATGGATGACTTTTTGGTTTATGGGAAAGACTTTGATGGTTGTTTGAAGAACCTATCATTGGTCCTGCAGTGCTGTGAAGAAAAGAACCTAGTTCTCAACTGGGAGAAGTGCCATTTCATGGTACAAGAGGGCATGGTGTTGGGCCATAAAGTCTCCAAGAAAGGCATTGAAGTGGATGTAAGAAAGGTTGAGGTTATTTCCAGACTACCCCCACCGAAGTCTATGACAGGGGTACGAAGCTTTCTCGGTCATGTTGGGTACTATAGAAGGTTCATCAAAGACTTCTCCAAAATATCAAAACCTCTTTCAAACTTGTTGTTCAAGGATGCAGAGTTTGTTTTTTCTGATGATTGTTTGAAGGCTTTCCAGACGCTGAAGGAAGCCCTAGTAACACCCCCTATTATCCAATCTCTGGATTGGGAGATACCCTTCGAGTTAATGTGTGATGCTAGCGACTTCGCTGTAGGGGCTGTCCTAGGGCAAACAAAAGATAAGAAGCATCATGTAATTTTCTATGCCAGCCGAACTCTAGATGAGGCGCAAATAAATTACACCACAATAGAAAAAGAGATGCTAGAAATTGCCTTCACCTTTGACAAGTTCAGATTTTATTTAATTGGGACCAAAGTGAAGGTTTACACCGACCACAGAGCAATACGGTACCTGATGAAAAAAAGACACTAAGCCTAGGCTGCTAAGGTGAGCTCTATTGCTCCAAGAATTTGATCATGAGATAATTGATAAGAAAGGCAAGGAAAATGTAGTTGCAGACCATCTCTCAAGGATAATCTGCAATGAAGAAGACCAGTTGCATGTCAATGACAACTATGCTGATGAAGTTTTGTTAATGGCTCGATCCGATGAGCCAAGTCTACCATGGTTTGCGGATATTTGTAATTACTTTGCTTGTGGGGAGTTACCTCTGGAAATAACGTACAATCAAAAGAAGAAACTCTTCTTAGATGTAAAGCATTATTATTGGTATGATCCTCTACTCTTTAAGAGGTGCTCAGATAATCTATATAGAAGATGTATTCCAGAGGAAGAGGTGCCAAACATTCTAAAGGAATGCCATTCCTCACCTTATTGAGGACACTTGGGTGGCAGAAAGACTGCTTTTAAGGTCCTCCAGTCATGATTTTATTGGCCGACCTTGTTTAAGGATGCCCATGCTTTTGTAATATCTTGCAACGAGTGCCACCGAATGGGGAATATCTCCCGTCGAAATGAGATGCCACTCTCTGATTGGATTGAAGTTGAGATTTTGATGTGTGGGGCATTGACTACATGGGCCCTTTTCCATCCTCTTTTGTCTTCACCTATATTCTTTTCATTGTCGACTATGTCTCCAAGTGGGTGGAAGCAATTCCTACCACGACTTGTGATGCAAAGGCAGTAATCAAACTTTTTACCAAGATCATCTTTCCGAGGTTTGGAGTTCTGAGGACCGTCATTAGCAATGGCGGCTCTCACTTTGCAGAAAGGTAGTTTGAATCACTGCTATGCAAGTATGGCGTCCGTCACAAGGTTGCAACGCCGTATCATCCCCAAACATCAGGGCAGGTTGAGGTCTCCAATCGGCAGATAAAGCAGATTTTAGAAAAGATAGTAGGCAAGTCCCGCAAGGACTGGTCAGCTAAGCTGGATGAAGCTTTATGGGCATATCGAACAGCTTTCAAGATGTTGTTGGGCACCACACCCTACCACTTGATTTACAGGAAATCTTGCCATCTTCCCTTTGAACTAGAGCATAAGGCGTTCTTGGCGATAAAACGCCTCAATATGGACCAGAAGCTAGCCGGGAAGAAAATGTTTCTTCAGCTCTAGGAACTTGAAGAATTGAGACTTGGTGCTTATGAGAATGCCAGAATTTACAAACAGAGGACAAAGGTTTGGAATGATGCCCACCTGAAGAAAAAGGACATGAGTGAAGGTGATAAAGTTTTATTATTTAAATCCTCTATCTGTCTTTTTCCAGGAAAGCTACAAACTAGGTGGTCTGGACCCTTCATCATGGTGAAGATCTATCCATCAGGGATGATGGAGCTATACGAAAAAGATGATCTAGTGAAGGTCTTCCCGGTGAATGGGCATATAGTCAAAAGATACTATGAAGATGAAGTGTTTGTGCGAAGATCAGAAATAGCACTATAAGAACAAAAGGATCCATATAGAACGACTTGAAGCCTGTCGAGCTGACGACGGAAACTACAACGCTCTTTGGGAGGCAGCCCAAAATTTTACTTTTCTTAGAATAGGATGTTTTAATCCCTTTCTGAAAAACACTACGAACATTATCATTGTAATAAGGCTCGAGTCAGTGCATGCGCCACATGCACAAACTCTTTTGTTTTTTTATGGGCCACTGGTTTAGTTTTATGAAGCTCTGATAGGTAATACTATCTGAGGGAGGGAGTCTTCTTTCCTGCCAATGATGTTTTACCCATCAACGCTCTCTTTACCTCTATTTTTCACCTCTACTTTTGATCTAAGTTTTACTCCTTTTTAAAAAAAATTATAGAATGCTCTTCATAGCGTTTTTCTACCTTGCTTCTTTAGCAATCTTGTCTTTTCTATCTTTATCGGGCAAAGCTTACGCGCCAGCACAACACACTCATATCGGGCAGGAAGCCCAGTGTCGCACAAATGGCGCTCGTATCGGGCAGGCATTCTCGTGTCGAGCAACATATCACGTGACATGCGAGCCACGAGGCACGAAGCGTGCTTAAGAAGCCATATCAACTCTTGAAGTGATAGATTAGACTGTGCATCGGGAATGATTTGACTCTCTGCACGACGCGTGCCCCGTTTTTACCTGATTTACCCCTGCTAGCAGTCTCTATAGATAGTAACTGCAGTAAACCGTGTCGGGCACTTGCATTTACTTTTCACCTACTCCTGTATCGCACATTCAACTCTCTCGCTTCAGCTCTCATGTTGGCCAACATTCCATTTGCTCCTGTGTCGCCCGTCATGACCTTCAGACGATAAAGGTATAACTCGATACATGTATCGCGTGAGTTGCCTGACACGCCTATCGTGTCGTGTAACTCGTGTCGGGCATAGCATATCCCATACTTTTTTGTTATACCCATGTTGGGTGCAAGACTTGAGTTCTTTTTCATATCGCACGACGCACGCTTGTCACACGACACACATCTATCGCACACCCGACCAATACCCGGTATCAGGCGGGACCCTTGTCGCCCAGTTTTGTGTTGATAAGGTTTTAGCGTGTATCGCCTTTCAGTTCATCCGCATCGGGCGACACCTTTTCTCATGAGATCGTATCGGGCAAATCTTTGTTTTTACCATACCACCCCTATCGTGCGATAAGTTTTGAGTTCTGACACTTGTAGCCATATCGGCTTTCGTTCTTGTATCGGGCGACACATGTATCGTGTAAGGGCCATATCATGCAACCGTATCGGGCAGGTCCTGTTTTGTTAACGATGCACGATATCGGGCGCCATATCGTTCAGAACCCTATCGGGCAATAAGACTAATTTACCCCTGCCCAATATCGACTTGCTTATGACGGGCTTGGTGTAGTCTTAACCTATTTCGGTTTTTCAAGATATCACCTTCCTTGTATCAAGCAACACAACCTTATTGCCCGATATCAGACAAGGTGACCCATTCATCAATAATATTACTTAACATACTTTTATTTGATATTTATAGAAATGGCCCACAAAAAGCAGACAATCATCCAAGTAGATGAGCACGGCCGGAGGATCAACCTCGAGGCCACAGCAAAAGCCACTGCAGTCGGGCAGAAGCGCCTAAACCCCGACTCAGCGGGGAAGTTTGGGGGTGAGAAGAGGCCAAGGACAGAAGCGGCGGCAGCCCCTTCAATGGTAGTCGAACCTCTGGCTTACTCTCCAGGATGGTTCGTGCCCAGGGACGAAGAGCATCAACAGAGATACACAGAGTTGGCTGTCAAGATCTACCGGCCAACCTGATTCACCCAACAGCCATCCTTCTACCACCTCGGTATCTTCAACAGACTGGACAACGTCTTGGGGGCTGTAGGGATGAAGACAATATGCTTCAGCCTATCTGGATCATATACTGAGCGCACAAAGGAGTTCATGTCCTCCCTCTGGTGAGTCCAGAATAGGCTGGAGGAAGTGAAGAGATTCGGAGGAGCAGATCGGCTGCGGGGCCAGTTATACAATGATGAGCATGAGATCTCAGAAAAGTTGCTCAACAAGATATTCTCCTCCTCATAAGCCAAGATGGAGATACTAAACAACGGCGCCAGGCTTGGCAAGGGTTATGGCTTCAACCCGGTCAGCGTCTGGAAGAAACTGACCGGTGAATCAAACTACAAGCTAGGAAGCAAAGTGGCAGCCATCCACTCCTGCTTCTGGAGGATCATCTATAAGATAGTGGCTTGTATCCTCTTCAGCAAGTATGAGATGAGAAACATCTACACCGAAGAACTCCATCTCATGTGGTACATGATGGAGGGCAAGGTGGTCAATTTGGGACGCTTCTTGCTCAACAGGCTTTACCCCATAAAGGATGCCACCAAGGAGTATTGCATGGGTGGCGTCGTCAATCTGATCGCGGTAGGGTTGGGGTACCCAAGGGAGCTGCATAGCCTATCAAGAACTAGAGGTGATGACAGGATCGACATGAAGTTCTTGCAATGAGCAAACATTATCAAAAAGGAGGACAGACACTACTTCTACAAGTTTGCAAGAACGTCCAAGCTTATTCCCCTCCCGATCTGCATCAACTATGATGTAGCAAAGCTGGTCTTCACCAAAGCAGAAGTCGAATCGTTGGAGGTTGAAGCCGCTTACGTTGCCACCACTAGAATACAAGAAAGGGTAGTTGCAACGGGAGGGCCAATCCCTCCCGATGCTCGATAGGGCAAGTCCTCCACAATTCCTGTCGAGTTGTCTATCACCTCCGTGCAACCAGCGACTACCATATCTGAAGCCGCCATTGTTGTTCCTGAGCTAGACACGGCCGCCGAAAAGACAATAGTCGCGACTACTGAGGAGGTGCTGGCAATAGTTGAAATTGCCAAAATGACCGGGGCAGAAGCAACGACAACAACCCTGGTGGGAGCTATTGTAGAAGAAGCAGTTGTCCCTCCTAAACCTTCTGTTGCGCCTTCAATGGAGGAAGGGATGGTACAGCCCGACGCCAGCAATGGTGCATTTGTTGAGAGCTTAGAAGCAGAGCTCAGGGCTGTGCGGCACACACTGAAGCCGCCACCAACGATGCCGGTGGAAGCTGCGGAGGAGGTCACTGACAACTGAGTGGTGGAGCAACAGCCACCCACGCCGCTCCCTTCTCCACCACCACAAACAAGCGAGGCAGTGGCAGCCTCAAAGATACCAATGCCTCGATCAGAGGCGACACCCTTGCGAACGATACATATGGACTCAGACCTGCATGAAGCTGAATACTCATTGGGCTGATCTTCACGCGCAAGGATAATCACGAGGATGAGAGGGCGGTCAGACGCACCCCCTCTATCAATGGGGTAGATCTTGGGCCTAGAGTTCGACAACTTGTGGGAGGTAACAGACAACAACTCAGTAACTTTAGCTTCCCTTACCTATAAGTTTACTATCTTATAGGAGAGGCTCAATGATCAAGAGCGGCAACTGATAACCCTAGTTGGCCTCCACAACCTACTAGAGGCGCTAAACAAGACGATGCAGCTGGTGCTCCAGCGCCTTGATGCTGTTGAGGAAAGGCTGAACAGGAGGGACGACCATTGGCGTTCAAGATAGCCAAGAAGGTCTCCACCTCCTGGCTCAGGCTCCCAACCCTCCTCGTCAACATCCTCACCCAGGAAATCATCTCCTTCCTCCTCCAGTGAGCCATCCACAACGCTCGAGGAAGGGACGACGCATAAGACAGCCGACGGGGCTCCAACAGGACAGGCGAGCTCCCGCGACATGGAAGAAGCTACTCCCTCAGCCTCCCTGGATGAAGCTGAAGACAACGACGAATCGATTAGCATCGGGGAGGACTCTTCTGACGAATCATAGGGAGGAAGGGGGGTCATCTACTGTGTTAATGACAGACACTCTCCTAGAAGAAGGAGTTTGACGGCAGATGCATTTTCTACGCCGTCGGAGATCCTTTCCTTCGAGATGGCAGATTTTGAAAGGAAATTCATTGGAGACTTGACGATCAGAGACTAGAAACTTCTAAACAAGGTCCATAGGTCGCAAGTTGATGAAGAAGATGTCGTCTGGAGTGACATGTACTTCTCCACACGATGAGGGGAGCTGAGGAGCATATTTCGCTCGCCAGCCATCGTCTCCAAGAAGTTGTTCAGGGTCCTGGAAGGCGCTATACTTGATAATCTCAGCACCAGGACAGGCCAACAGCTGATCTACACTACCACCCCAGCCTTGGCAAGAAGATTGATGATGGGGTCATATGATTATGTGATGGTGGCCAACATGCTAAAGCTCTTGATCATTGAGCCTCTCCTAGAAGGTTGTGGAGGCCAACTAGGGTTATCATTTTGTCTTTCCTTTTTCTCTTAAACATACTATGTATATATACATATACAAGTCTGATACAATATAGTGCATGTACAACCCCTTGCCTCTATACAATTGTATAAAGACACTCTACAGTAAAAATCTGATACAGCTTCTCCCAACTTATTTTCTCTGTGTCTAAGGTGGTGCAGGTTTTTGTTATGTTTTTATGAAAGTGCAGTCTCAAATGAAAAAGGCTATAACTTTTCTACACTAATTTTGAAAAATAATCTCACAACAGCTAAGAGATGTGTATGTGAAGGAAAAAGCTGCCCAAACAGCAACTTGCTTTTGTTTCCCTACCCATCAAAAATCCCAAAAAGAGAGAAAATCCTTATGAGAGTGAATAAAAGAATGAGAGTTTTGCCTATATATATATATATATATATATATATATATATATATATATATATATATATATATATATATATATATATATATATATATATATATATATATATATATATATATATATATATATATATATATATATATATATATATATATATGCTTGTTTTTCCAAAAGTACCCATCTTTAGGCATGGTAGATCCGGGGCAGTGGTACGTAGGATGTGAATTCACTGCTATAAAGACAACTGGCTTGGATTGCAGGGACCACTCGCCCATTAATGGACCTGTACCTGGATGGACTGATGGGAAACAAGAAAAACCCAAAAAGCCCTAAGACTGCCCAAAGACCCAACTTTCTATTCCCAAAAGTTGTTTGGTGTGAAAGCTAACTTCAGAATCATGCACTTAAGTCTTGACAAAGCTGAAGAGAGAATTTTTGCTTAAATAAGGCAGGAAAAATAAAGTTTGTTGTTCATGGTCAGACAAAATTCTCATTAAGACATCTCATTACTCGCTCAAACCCCTTGTCTGAAGACTATGTCGGGTTCTGAAGAAGTATCGTAAAACAAAGCCTTAAAATATGTATAGATTGATTGGGGACAATCAAAATGCTAAGTTTGGGGGAGTTGATAACACCCTTTTTGGGGTTATTTATGGCCTATATTTTGTTGTCAAAACTGCCATCTAAACTATTTTTCCTATCAATTTTTTTATGTTTTGAATAAAACTAAATTGCGCTACGCTCTGACTAATTTTTGCATCCTTTTGCAGAGTTTTTTCTTGTCTTTCCACCAAAAAGGCCCGTCCCGGCCCATGAACGGTGTTTACCTGCATCAGCCCTCCTACCAGCTACGCAACACGGGTGTGTCGTGCAAGAAGACCCTGTCGGGTGATATGCTACTTACCTGACAGGGAGATGTACCCGCCACGACTACTCTCCCGATGTAGCATGTCGCGCGATACAAGCCACCCACCAACAGGCACCCACCCGTCACGACTACCCGACACGCTTGCAACCCGGAACCTACTGTGCCAGGCGACACACATGTCGATCATCCCTAAAGTTGTGCTAATGGAGCCGATGGAGGACACGTGGCGCCTGGAGAACCGCAACTTCTTCCGACCGCTATCTATAAATAGCATCTACAGGACTCTGATGGGACGGGTCGAAACCCTAGCGAAAGCTAACTTTGGAAAGCTTCAGGAGCTAGTGTGAAGCGTTCCAAGGGCGTATCGGGTGATATTAGGTGAGCACACCCCCTACCTGAGAGGGGCGGGAGTGGTTCACTTAGAACCCATCCCGGTAGCCGCAGCAGCCCGATACGACCAAGAAGACCACCCGATGTGACAGGTTCCTAGATGGGCTCTTGCCCGAGACGGCTCGCCCCTACACCCGATACAAGGAACCTGAGAACCTAAGCTATCTTTGACCCAGCACGACATCGAGCTCGATATGGATTTCCCATCACGGCGTGTCACCCGAGAGGGTGGTACCCCGATACGGCCGTATCGGGTAGTGAGCCTTGGTCGTTATGCCTGCCTGTCACTGCCTGTCGCCCGACACGGGCATGTCGGTCAGAGCTCCCTCCCGGTATCGGGTTAGAGACACCTTAGGGGTCTGCTTCTGTATATCGCCCTCCTATATCAAGGAGGTGATACCTATCTTCCCTTTTTACAGTCATTTACTTTCATTTATTACACAATGTAACTAAAACCTTTTATACAATACTCATGCTAATGGAATTAGTGGAGTTTTAATACCTATTGTTCTGTGTTTGGCCCCCTTTTGTTGGATGATTTCTTTCTTTAGCATCTGAACTCTAGCTTGTATGCTTGGATCATGTTTTGGCTAGCTATCGAATCATGTTTCCCGTTTCAACTCCCTTAAGAGAGGTGTTGTAACTCTAGCATTTGGTCCAATCAGGGAGTACAAGAGTACCCAGGGTCAGAGTTGCTTCAGTTATCTTTCCACTCCAACCCAAGTCTGCTACCTTTGAGATAGGGTGTTGGTGATTAGTTGGAGGTACCCTCTTTGAGAGAAGGGGTACTGGATGTTTTCTGCTGCCACTTGTTATGCCTAAGTTTTCTTCCTTCGTTCCTTACCTAGGAAATAGTGTTATCTCCTCAGGTTCCATTGCACAAAACTCCTAAAAATTGATGAAATGCCAAAACCTTAAATCTTCCTTGTAACTCCAGTTGGAGATAGCTTTTTCTTTATAAAGCTTTCTTGTGGCATTTTGTTTCCTTTTATTCTTTTGTTTTACTGTTCTTGATCTACCGTTCCCTTGGGAACATTTTCTTACCCTTCTTTTACCAGAGTGTAGAGTGTTGATTCCGCGTTCTTAGCACGACCACCCTTGTCCCTGTGGTTCGACCCTGATCGCTACTTCAGACCCCGTTATCGTTGCGAGGGCCTAAGAGTCTGGTTATTTAAAAGTCTGACTACTTCAAATGTGGTCCTTTTGGATGTGCGATTTTGGCCGGTCATTCACTCCTCTTTCTAGTGAGTTTCCATTCCAGTAATATTTTTTTTCTACACTCAAATATATTTGTACAATTGTGCATGTGCCGCCCATCGAACGATCTTATGTCGCCAGTTTTTAATCCCGAGCCAGAAAGGACTTTCCATCGCTTAAATCGACAAAATCAACTTAGGATGAACGGAGAGGAGGTTGCCCGTAGGATTGAGCAGGCACTTTTCACTCAAAGAGAGTTGATTATGGTTGAACATGCGGCTCAAGAAGCCAATTTTTGCGTAGCCTGTATCGCTGAGCAAGAGGATATAGAAGTCGCTCAGAGGGAGGCTGAGAGATAAAAACCTAAAAGATTTTTCCACTCTAAAAATTTAATATGCACAACACCCAGTTGTGCCACCCGCGATTACTACCCCCAATTTGAGATCTGGACGTTGTGGATCACCATGCTTCAGGCCAACCCATTTTCCGGGAACAAGGGTGAGAGTTGTCAATGTCACTTCTAGAATTTCACAGACCTTCATTCTTTGATCAAGATCCTGGGTGTCTCTAAACATGTCATTAGACTTAGGCTTTTCAAATACTCTCTCTTAGGGGAAGCCAGCAGTTGGTATATTGCCATGGAGAGTGAAAATCTCGTCACTACTTGGGAAGCACTTCAAACAAATTTTTTGAATAAATACTTCCCCCTTCCCTTACCTATGAAATTAGAGGACAAATCCTTTTATTTCCAATGGTCCCTGGAGAAATCTTAGGAGAGACTTAGGGAACTCTTCCATTGTTTCCCACATCATGACATATCGCAATCTCAACTCATTGAGATATTCTATCGTGGTGTTGATGATGACACCAAGAAATTTCCTAATTCCTCATCCAGAGAAAATTTCATGTTCTAAAACCTAAGCAGTGCGTGAGAGGTAGTTAAAAGAGCATCTAAAACCCAGGACAGACGAGGATCCAGTGGGGTCCTAAAAGTTGCTAAGGCTAAGGTAAACCCAGACATTCATACTATTATTGAATCTCATAAATTGATCTCTTTGAAACAGGTCACTTGGAATCCCCGTTTAATGCCTATTAAAGATAACCTCAATAAGTGAGGGTTGCTGAATCTCTATGTGGGATATACCAAGGGTATGATCATTCTACCCTCCAATGTCAATATCTCTACAACACCCCTATCCAGTCTGGTGTTGGTCAACAAGTGGAGGACCTTAACTCTCTCCATAGTATCTCAGACCAGGCTTACTATAATCCAAACCAAGCCAAAAACCACCCTATATTTCAATATGGAAACCCCTCAGGAGCTGAAAACTCATCTCAACTCCCCCCTTCACAAAGACCCCCACAACCCCAAGAAAACTATCGCCCACCACCAGGTTTCCCATGCAATAACAACCAAAGGAATTTTTGGAACCAAGGGAACTTTAAGGGCAATTTCCAAAATTTTAGACCATACCAAGTACAACAATATCAAAACCTTCATCAACCACCACTCAATAGAATGCCCCCACCCCTGTGGTAGAGGATAGGATTTCATCCTTAGAGTAAATCATAATAGCATACTAGAAGTTGACCGACTCTTAGTTTTCTCATCTTTTTTCCCAACAAAAACCCACTACAGGGACCTTCATTGGACAGCCCGAGAACAACCTAAATCATCCTGAACAACTAAAGGTTGTCTCCACCCGCTCAGGGAAGACTCATACTCCTCCCCTAGAGAATCCCACAGTCATCCCCTTGGACTTCGAGGATGATGATACAGTGTTCACCGAAACTCCTCCCTCACCCACCTATGTTGTTCCCACTCCTTCGACCCGCTCTTTCGTTGCCCCACCCATGGAACTTGATGAGCCAAAAATTTTGGTTTACAAACCTCATCCACCTTACCAGGCCTTCCTAAAGAAAACTAGTCTTAACACTCATTTTGTGAAATTTAGGGAATCCGTGAAAAAGTTGCATGTCGATACTCCCTTTCTTGATGTATTACACTAGTACAGAACTGACCTTTAGTGTCGATTAAATAAGCCTTTTGGCATCGGTTTCAAAGTGACACCCAAGTGGGCATCGCTAAAAGTAGAAACCTTCAGCGTCGGTTTCAACACCGACGCCATAACCCTTCCTGCCACCAATAAAACACGCCAGCAAGGACACAATAGGCATCAATTTTTACCTATAATTGATACTATATCCCTGCTAAAAGATGTCGACTTTATACAAATAATTGATGACATAACTCTTCTCGCCACCAATAAAATGTGCCAGTAAGGGCACAATAGGCGTCGTTTTTTACCGATAATCGACACTATATCCCTCTAAAAGACGTCGGCTTTGTACTAATAACCGACGCCAGAAAGGAAAAAAATGAGCCCCCAGAAAAGGGATAAAGACGTCGGTGTTATACTAATAACTGACGTAGTACGATTTTGTTGTCAGTTTTATACTAATAACTGACGCCTATGTTCTGATTTTTTTTCTTATCAGTTTGCAGGCTTGATGTTTGGTTGGTCAGCAGGATGCAGAACCTGCAGTTTAGTTCTGAACTGTAGGTTTACAGCACCCTTTGATTTCAGCCAACAACAAGCCACAAACCTACAAAATTAACAAGGATAGACAACAATTTATGATCATGTGATTTACACACATGTATAAGCACATTTAATTCATATTATTTTTCATCACACACATGTAGAAACCAGTAGTTCCATTTCAAATTTCTTCCATTTTCACACACATTTAGCAACCTGCAGTTCCATTCATTTCATCTCTTTTCACATTCAGACACATGTAGAAACATTCATGTGTTGATCATCTTCACATTCACACATATGACAATTCAAAAAAAATCATTCACATGTCATCAAATAAAAAAATAATTATGAGAACAAAGTTTAGAAATATCATTCTTTATTATTATCGTCATCAGTATCCCAATCATAATAAAAAATTCTCACTACTTGTAAGGCTTTTGCTCATTGTTCCCTTACATCATCTAATTCTTCCATCGTATAGGGAGTATGTACATCTAATAACTTTTTACCTGTAGTGAAGTCACTGGTTTTAAACCCTGTAAAGAGAATGACGTGTATATATAATTAATAATATATAATAAGATTGATATATTTCATATTATCTAATGAGACTGTATACAATACATGTTGTATGGTATCAATTTCCATTGCAGCATGTTTGATCATTAGGTCCATATATCGCATGATGAGAATGCACATGCCCAGCCGTTGTCTTGTTTAGCACACTATAAATTGAAACATACAAAATGTTCAAAAATACAAACAAGCACAGTTCACATAAATAATATATACATTGGAGTGGGAAAATTACTTTCACATTCTCCCAATTTAGTAACTATTTCTTTTTCTTGGAGATGTTGGAGATGTTTCCTCCAACTTTTTTGAACTCTCTTAAAGCCCTACATGTTAATGTAACACATTAAATTTCATAATTAAATAGTAATGTAATAATAGATATTAACGGATATAAAAATATGAAATATTTCTCACGTGAATAATGGCCTTTTCATTGGGTGCCCATAGAATGTGTCCAATTCCTTCCCCACAGGATCTAGATAATAAACAGTGAACGTCTTAGTGACAATAACTAGTAACTACCAATTCCTACCACTAGAGGTAAGAAAGTTAAAAATTAGTAAATCAAAATCCACAATAAAAATGTAATTGTCTTAAGTCCAAATTATAAGCAAAGTAAACTTACTCAACATTGAATGGAGCTATTATCACCGTCTTCTTTTTTTTACCAAAATATTTAAAAGCAGCAGAGCAGTATGAGGTAATTGATGAAGGGTCTTTATCTACAATACTGATCAAAGATGGAACTAGAAATCCCACATGGGAAAATAAAAAATCTTTACAGATCATGTGTAAGTGGCTGCAAAACATGTATTATGTATGCACTAATATATAAGAAACTAGATCACCGTATATAAAACAAGGTATATGGATGTATAAATAAGATCTCACCATATCCATAGCTCTATCATAGATGTATTCAGCCAATCACAACGAAACAACTCCAAAATATCTTGTATAAATAGATTGTTATCATATGATTCACCTACAACATCCCCCAGAATAGAAACATTTATAGGACAATTTGGGTTATGTTCGCCTATCCATACTGCCATACCCCTACAATTAGGACCTAACGAGGCGTATAGGTCCCTTGGAAGCCAACTAGGTACTTTAGGAGGTGGAGGTGGAGGCCGAGATGTAGAGGGCGTCTTCCTTTTGACCTGTATATATAATTTCAGATCAATTGACTCATATATACACACTAACAAATTAATGTAATGTAAATTTACCATACAATATTAGCATAGACGACATCTATTTTGGGCCAAAATATCACTTCACCTTCTGCTTCACCAAGAGTTTCAGAATCTGGGTGGGCATATGGCAATGGAAGATCCCTCCAATTGGGGAGTATATGTATCGGGCTCACACGAACCGCACCATCTGGTATTGGAGTCCCATGAAACATGTCCCCTGGAAGGGGTGGGTAAGCCTCGGCCTCTGCAACAATAAATTCTTGACTTTTTAGATGGCATGGCTTCAACCCCTACAAATTTACAGAAAGAATGTTATATACATATATACATAAACATATCATCTTCAAAAGACTAGCTACTATGTCATAAAAATACTTACAGCAGATGTGCTAGGTGGGTCTATAGGATTACTCCCAACCTCTACAGTAGGAGAAGAGCGGCACGCCAGAGGTACTGTATGAGTGGCAGTCTGAGACGCCTGCCACTTCACCATTGCTTCTTGGATTCTCTTATTAATTAACTGATCTACATATACATCGACAAAAGAAATGCTAAATTTTGATTATTGAATTCCCTTTCATAATAACATTCTAAAAAAAGAATAGGTTACCTCAATATTTGATAATCTCTCTTTTGGGACAGGTTTGCGATGTGATGGCCCAAAGAATGCTTTTATGCCCACACCAGCGCCTGCACCCCTAACACGTCCAGGATGCTCTAGGTTACCAAGAGCAACTATCAATTCATCCCTTGTGCCCTCAGGGATGAACTTGCCTTCCTTCCTCTGCTCGTGAAGCTCCCGCTAATCGCCATCAATAGAAATTGGTAAGTAAACATAACAATAATCAATATTGATTGCTCTAAGAGTTGAATTTTACCATTTTTGCAGTCGCCTCAGCAGTTGCGGGCTTGGTTATATCTCCTTTCTTGTTTTTCCTCCCAACTATCCACATAGCATGGTGAGGTAGAGGTGTGAGACCAATAGTAGAGGACTCTGTAGTCTCTTGAGTAGTAGTAGACTGAGCAGTAGGCTCAGCTTGTAGTCTTTGGTGAACGCCTGCATAGCCTTTTGGACCCATCGTGTGGCCATACACATTTAGTACACGCCTTGCTCTTTGAGCATCGTTGATAGTCTTTTTAGTAAGCACATTGATTTGGTTAGTAACACTAAAGGTTAATCTTGAATAGGTGAATACATAAAAATATATATTAATTAAATTGGGAGTGGCACTTAATACCTTGAATTCATCAGTTTTTCTTTTAGTAACAAACTCCTCCCAGTCATTGGGGTCCAAGTAGTTCCATTGCTCAGTGGCTGGCTTCTTCCTCTTCTCAGCATCTTGTATGTAATCTCAGGTGAAATTTGTCCTATAGTTCCTTAGGACCCTTCCACAACGTTGCATCACACATTTACGATGCAGCTTTTCATCCAGTTCAAATATACTCTGCAAAATAGAATTACTATTAACTAGTATCCTAAAAATTAGTAATCTACAATGTAGAATTGCAAATAATAATAACTCACGCATCGTTCCTTCCATACTAAGTCTTTCTTCCCCTTAGGAACTTTATACCAATATTCTACATTAGGACTATAATGGCTACGAGTAAGAACCCCAAGATATGAAATAAATAAGTTGTGGTTCACTCCAACTGGATTTCCTGCATGATCAAAATCCACAGTCAGTTTGGGTCAATTGCCCCTTTGTTGTAGTAACTTGTTCATCATAGTGATGCCCCTCACTTTTTCAATTTTTTTTTGCTACTCATCAAGTGCCCCAAGTTCTTCAGGGGGTACGTCATTGATGAATCCTCCAGATTCATCATTATAGTCGCCAATTCTAGGGTTTTTATACCTCATTATGACTAAATTACCCGTGCTTTGCTTTGCTCTGAGTATTTCTTCATTCTCACATAAATAATGCTTAAATAGTTCTAATTACTAGATTATTCGATTCTATTATCCCTTACACACTCTCCTTTCCCTCTGCAGATCACTCTCAATCATCCAATCAAACATCAACAACTCACAACCGTGCGTTCTGTCCTCAAAGCCCCAAGCATGTGCAACAAATGATCATGATCATGAAGCAGAACAATCGCCACGACTGTGCTGGTCATGTCACGGTCGTGGGGCATCTCCAACAGTGCCAAGCCTCCATCCGCCACGACCGTGCTGGTCACGCCACGACCGTGGCACATCGCCCACAGTGCTAAGTCTCACCCGCCATGCCCGTGCAAGGCAGCACGACCGTGGGACTGTAGCCTCACCATGACCGTGGTGTCACTCCACGGTCGTGGCACAACGTCACCAGAGCCCAAGTTCTCACTTGCCACGCCCGTGCAAGGCAGCACGGCCATGGGGCAGTAGTCTCACCACGACCGTGTTGCCTCAACACGGTCGTGGCGCATCGTCCCCTACCTCCCGACACTGCTAACTTCTCAACCTGCTGCTCCAAATCTCCATGGCCCCCGGCGTCGCCCTCCTCACCTAGAGTATCGACAACCTACAACATCTCTCGATCCCATACCGCTTGGATGAGCACAAGGTTCCAGACCGTTTGGAGGAGCTCTCGGTCCTAGATCATTTGGAGGAGCTCACAATCTCAGATCGTTTGGAGGCTGGATGCTTGAGGTCATTTGGACGTCGCTTAATCAAAATCACAGAGAGAGCACGGATCGTTTGGCACCATGGTCACGAAACCGTTTGGTAGCAAACGATCTCCAGACCATTTGGTCTAAACAAATTGAAATTTTTTGATGCAAAAAGCCAGAAGATCGTTTGGCACCAGACCTGTGCCTATCAATAGGACCAGCAGGGTCCCCAGTTGGACTTCAGTTCCGAGACGCCGACAGGCTGCCAGTACACAGTTCCGATCAAAATCCAATATCGTCTATGTCAGTTCCATTCCACCGACTGCCCGTATTGCAAGCAAGGAGACTGAGAAGAGAAGGAAGATGGAGTGAGAGAGACTATCTGAATTGTCTTGGTGTCTCCCGTTTTGTGTCCAGATCTGCTCCGACACGATGTAGAAGACCGCTTCATCTTCACCGAGCTGCGACTACCTTCTGCACTGAGTTCATGGCGGATTTCTCCCTCTTTCTCATTCTTCTTGTTTCTCGCATGAGGAGCGAGTAGTTTCATCCACTGGGGTGCGGGGACTAGCCCCGCTGCCTGTGTTTTGTAATCTGTACTAAAAATATGTTATCATTCTGATTCAATACTAAATCATTTCTTACATGCTTGAATGTTGGCCGCATTCTTGTATGCATCTATTGTCTTTCATTATGGTTTGTCCACAACCGCTCTTGAGACTCAAATACCTATTTAGTGTTGGTTTCTGGTGTGCGTATCCACCGCGCATCCGTTTCGGTATCTAGGAATGCCTTCTAAGTAGTGAAGTAAACTCACCTCCATCGTTGTGCTTTTGTACTATGAAATGGAACCAGTTGACGTACAAAAGTGCAACCTTGACAGGTCGAGGAACACACTCTGAGGAGAGAGTGGTGCAAAGTAATTGACCATTCGTTCGGGAATGGCTGACGTTGCAACACTCCCACGTTTCTCATAGTTATACCTCAAAAGAGGGATAGTCTATAAGGATACTAATCGATTTGGTAATTATCGCTCGCTTGTTAGTTTTCCGATGCACGTTTCACAGGGTTGAGTAAGGTTCTCTCTTTGGAGGCTACATATCTTCATTGACACGTAGATATGTACCGGATGAGGGTTACTCAACCCGTGAAGGATGTGTGCATTACTCTTGTCCTATAAGACATCAGTATTGTATAACATCCATGTATCTTTCTTGCAGGTCTTTCTACGATTGGTACTAGTACAATACATGTGTAGTCGTGGTGAATACCCGCATCACCCCAGTGATCCATCATCATTTGCTAAATCTTAGATTTTAAACCCTCAAGCTAGTTTTTATTCTTGCCTTTACTTTTGCATGTTTTAGGTTATATAACTCAAATCAAACTTTTGGTCTTAGATGATTGACTTAGATAGGTACGAAACGAGAAAAAGACACTCAGATTCTTAACGTTGTCCTTTGGGTTCGATCCTAAATCTGTACTATGATAAGGCTTCCACACTCTTGTGGGGTTGGAGCATTTATCTAGCACCAGTTGTAGGTAAACCTAGAGAGAACATCATCTCCCTAGGGTTTTGGTGCATATTAGGACTTCCATTGGAAGAGTAATCTTTTGGTGTAAGTTCTAGCTCCATCAAAAAATGGCGTTGTTGCTGGGGACAATAGTATAAGAATCATCTTTTTCAAATTCCGTGTCAATTTAGGTTTCTCTAGGGTTTTCCATTTTCTTTTCAAAAACCTAAAAAGTGAAGGGCTTAATCTTGCATATCTTCTTAGACTTGAAGTGGTTGGTCAAGCCTGATAAACTCTTTCTTTGATTTAAGGTACCAACTCTCTTCAAAATGAAGCAGTCGACACCACCAACCGTTAGATGTCAACTATGTGGGGACTATTCTCATGCATCGATTTACTGCTTCAATGTCCCCCCTCTCTACGTGATGGCTCTGCGTCAAGTAATCGTGAATCGTATAGTTGGGAAACTCAAAGCGGCCTCTTCATACAACTATGGATATAATGCAAATTATAATCCGTATTACCCTGGAGGCTACTATGAAAAACCTAACTATGGTGGATTTCAAGGTGTGGACTACAATGAAGAAGGGAACTTGGAAAATAATGCAAATTAATACTATGATGAGGGGAGCTATTATCAATATCAACCCAACGGGTGCAGTGAAGAGCCTTTTTATGCAGATCAACGCACATTGATGGAAGAACTACGTGCTTTACAGACATCGGTGGCTCAACAACTAGCTGATCAGACATCCATGACCAAGAAGTTGGTTTCTGATCTAGACCAACTTATGCAACTTGTCTACGCTCCTGAGCAACATGTAGAACAACCACCTATTTCAACTAAGCACACCCCTAGCCCACATGTTGCAATCGATTACTATGATGATTATAAAATCATGTGGGATATGCCTTCCAATGATCTTCAAGCATCAGTACAAGGTGAGGAATCATCTTCAGAGTTAATAACTGAACCCAAAGACGATTTCTTCACAACATTACAAGAGAAAGAATCATCCTTCGAGCCAAGACCTGACTCAGAAAGTGATTCCTGCATTATGCCCTTAGGTGAAAGATTGAGTAACCAATATGAGAATTTCCTACAGTCAGGAAATCAATGGGGGATAAACTTCAATACTTACCCACCTTCTGACTTCATAGACTCAAATCCAACCATTGAAGAGCAATTGGCAATAATCGATTCCCTCAATGACAAAATATTTTCAACTTCAGTTATCTCATCAATAAAATCCATAAAAGAAGGGTTAATGTCGCAAGGACTCTACACTCCTTCACAGTCAGACTCAGATGGATATATGACCAATTCAGATAAAAATATGTCTTTCATGCATGAGAATCAAATGTCTCCATTTCTGGAACAAGACCTGAATTATCCCTATGAAGAAATTTTTGATCATTCGGTTGATCTAGGAACAGACTTTGAGGATAGGACTGATCAAGATCTTGATTTAGGAATGGACCATATCACTCTCACTGATGAAAAAAAAATCAAGGGAGGACATCGAGTCACAAACCCATCCACTTAGAGCAATTCACCCCTATGAAGAAGACCTTCCTAACATTCAAGAAACTGAGATATGTCTTTTACCTGAGCCAGGTTTCAATCTTCCCATAGCAACCCCTCCTGAGCACTCAATAGAACCAGAGGAGTAATATGAAGAAGTACTCGAACAACAATCTGACTCAGAAATGGAGTACTTTAGTCCCAACATCGAAGAAACGGAGTCATCGAGAGATTCTAGCCTTCAAAACATTTTCGCATGGACTAATACCTCCCATGAAGAACCATCATTGGAACCTCTACCATGGAATCCCATGATTTCCTCAACTGAGTAAGAGTTCGTCCCACCATTCGAATTATCTTCTAGCTACTTGGATGAATTAAGGATGTTCTATGAGGAAAATTTTGAACAAAATTTTGAAAAGAAGAATGCCGCTCTTATCAATCTCAACATTGATAAAAATGAGGAAACTTCTCACAATGAACCCTCTGATGAAGAAATGTCGTCCTGGCTACCATATCCTACACAAGAAAAGCTAGGTGACGAAATGAAGCCTGAACTGGATCTGCCACCTGATCCAGGACAGGAGGAAATTCAAGTGGCCGACCCCCAATCAACTGCTCTGGATTTTAAAGAAAGCAGTTTTACTTTGAACTTCGAGGGCAAGCCACAACTGGAGAACACAAATAGGCATGACTTCGATTATTCACCTAGTCCCCCAGTTTTGACTACATATATTCCACATCCCCCGCTGATGGGGGAAGGCCTCTGGATTCTTCTGGACAGACAAAGAGGCAAACGAAACATGTATCCAAATCATCCAGAAAACATGTTCGAGTTGCCACGACCACCCAGGCAACAGGTTGTTCAGGCCACTCCCTCACTCTCGGCACCGACTATTGTGAGACATCTTTGCCGGACCTTCTTCCAACTACGAGGACCGCCTGGTTAACACTGTGCAACTCTTCCCCTTCATCTCGAACCTAGTATTTGTTCAAAAATGAGCAAACTCACAAGTTCGAGGTCGAGGGCGGGTGGTATGACTCTCACTCCACCCTCCACCTTTACTGCTTTCTGTTTTTCCATATTATTTTCTTTTTTCGTAATTTACCAGCCTTTTTGTAGTTTTCCAAAAATAAAGCCTTTACCTAGTCGTCTTTTGCTTTTCGAATCTTTCTTCATCACCTCTTTACGTCGCAAATCCATGTGGAACATATGCTTAAAACTAACCGATAAATGATTTCATCTTGAATAGTCTATGAATCCTAATGGCATACCCTCAAATAGGAAACGATGATACACTTCAATAAGACTGAGATAGATCAAGTACATCACGCCTCTAACTGATTAATGGATCTGTTGTATGGATTTCTCATTTGATATTTTATCATGTCACTTTTTGAGCAGAGTGTGATGGAGAAAAGAGACCCGTGACATGGAATTACTAAGCAAACTGCATCATGATCCGAACTCTCTTCTACACTTCTTCCTTCATTTTTCATACCCCTCCGCTCAGCAATCATGCCAAAGCTTTAAGTTCGGTGTGGTAAACCACACCTCTGCCAAACTCTAAGTTTGGTGTGGTAAACCACACCCTTTTCTAGTGTACACTAGAACTTTGCCGAACTCTAAGTTCGGTGTGGTACACCACACCCCTCTTTCCACTACCACTTTTTCCATACCCCTAAATACTTAACAGGGGTGTATCACCTTATTTTCTTGATTCAAGAGTATACAATGATGATTGTGCATATACCGAGGTTGGCGAAAAATCTACCCTGATTCCAAAAAAGAGGCTTGGCAGCCCAAATATACAAAAATCCAAAAAATACCCTTTCTCCCAAGCCAAATGAGAATGAATAAAAGCCAGAGTGTGAATAAAAATATGAGTGTTGTGCCCTGAATAAGGATAACCGATAAAGACCTCGCCCGGCTGGTACATTAGCTGCCCTCACAAAGGAAGATGTGTCGTGACCGGTAGTGAGATCCTAAGGATCCAAAAATGACCCTTTACCTCCTCTCGAAGAGGTAAAATAGCCAAAAGCCTTACAGCCAACCTATACACACTTCTAAGTTACCTTTAGAAAAAAAATCGGGCATAAGGCTAAGTCAACCCGAGTTGTGCGCAAAACACTCAAAGTATCTCGATGAATCAACCAATAATAAGAGTCTTGGGTCAATTAGAAGAGAGACTCTTATCTCTTGATCATACCCCCATTCTTTCCTTTTTCATTACCAGTGACAGATCACATGCATTTTGTTGATTTTGTGGGTCTTTTCAAAGTCTCATAAAACTTTTAAACATGACTAATACAGTAGAGAATGAGAAGGAAATACTTCAGCAAAATGAACTCAGAGACGAGGATATCATAAGAAGTACTCCGTGATCTAAGGAAGCCTTGAGGCTGCATCAATCTGAGCCACAAACAAAATTACGATATGACATAAGGATGAGGCAATCACGAGATGAATGATTTCAATGGCGACTATTTTAAGTTTTCCATTTCTCGGGATGAGTAACGCTTAAGTTCGGTGTGGTGATGAATCCTCCAGATCCATTCTCAGTCACCAATTCAAGGGATTTTCGACGTTTTTTGCCCTAATTTTGTTTCGCCTCATTTTTCCTTTCTCTTTTTTGTGAAAATTATGGCATTCACACAATGATGAGGAAATTACAAGACGAGCGAGCCTTTTGCCGACTGTCTTAAGTTTACCGTTCCTCGGGATGAGCAACGCTTAAGTTTGGTGTGGTGATGAATCCTCCAGATTCATCATTACAGTTGCCAATTCTAGGGTTTTTATACCTCATTATGACTAAATTACCCGTGCTTTTCTTTAGTCTGAGTATTTCTTCATTCTCACATAAATAATGCTTAAATAGTTCTAATTACTAGATTATTCGATGCTATTATCCCTTACACACTCTCCTTTCCCTCTGCAGATCACTCTCAATCATCCAATCAAACATCAACAACTCACAACCATGTGTTTTGTCCTCAAAGCCCCAAGCCTGTGCAACAAATGATCATGATCATGAAGCATAACAATTGCCACGACTGTGCTGGTCATGCCACGGCCGTGGCACATCGCCAATAGTGCCAAGCCTCCATCCGCCATGACTGTGCTGGTCACGCCACGACCGTGCTGGTCACGCCACGACCGTAGCGCATCGCCCACAGTGCCAAGTCTCACCTGCCATGCCTGTGCAAGGCGGCACGGCCGTGGGACTATAGCCTCACCACGACCGTGGTGTCATGCCACGACCATGTCACAACGTCACCAGAGCCCAAGTTCTCACTCGCCACGCCTGTGCAAGGCAGCACGGTCGGGGGCAGTGGCCTCACCATGACTGTGTTGCCTCAACAGGGCCGTGCCGTGACGTCCCCTACCTCTCAACGTTGTTAACTTCTCAACCTGCTGCTCCAAAGCTCCATGGCCCCCGGTGTCGCCCTCCTCACCTAGAGTATTGATGACCTGCAGCGTCTCATGATCCCAGACCGCTTGGATGAGCGCAAGGTTCCATACTATTTGGAGGAACTCTCGGTCCTAGATCGTTTGGAGGAGCTCACAATATTAGATTGTTTGGAGGCTGGATGCTCGAGGTCGTTTGGACGTCGCTTAATCAAAATCACAGAGAGAGCACGGACCGTTTGGTAGCAAACGATCTCCAGACCGTTTGGTCTAAACAAATTGAAACTGTTTGATGCAAAAAGCCAGAAGATCGTTTGGGACTAGACATGTGCCTATAAATAGGACTAGCAGGGTCCCAGTTGGAAATCAGTTCCGGGATGCTGACAGGCTTCCAATACATAGTTCCGATCAAAATCCAGTCCCGTCTATGCCAGTTCCATTCCACCGACTGCCTGTATTGCAAGCAAGGATACTGAGAAGAGAAGGAAGATGGAGTGAGAGAGACTGTCTGGACTGTCTTGGCGTCTCCCGTTCCGTGTCCAGATCTGCTGCAATACGACGTAGAAGATCACTTCATCTTCACCGAGCTGCGATTACCTTCTGCACCGAGTCCATGGCGGATTTCTCCCTCTTTCTCATTCTTCTTGTTTCTCGCATGAGGAGCAAGTAGTTTCATCCACTGGGGTGCGGGGACTAGCCCCGCTTCCCGTGTTTTGTAATCTGTACTAAAAAGATGTTATCATTCTGATTCAATACTAAATCATTTCTTACATGCTTGAATGTTGGCCACGTTCTTGTATGCATCTATTGTCTTTCATTATGGTTTGTCCACAACCGCTCTTGAGACTCAAATACCTATTTAGTGTTGGTTTCTGGTGTGCGTATCCACCGCGCATCCGTTTCGGTATCTAGGAATGCCTTCTAAGTAGTGAAGTAAACTCACCTCCATCGTTGTGCTTTTGTACTATGAAATGGAACCAGTTGACGTACAAAAGTGCAACCTTGACAGGTCGAGGAACACACTCTGAGGAGAGAGTGGTGCAAAGTAATTGACCATTCGTTCGGGAATGGTTGATGTTGCAACACTCCCACATTTCTCATAGCTGTATCCTTGAAAGAGGGATAGTCTATAAGGATACTAATCGATTTGGTAATTATTGCTTGCTTGTTAGTTTTCCAATGCACGTTTCACAGGGTTGAGTAAGGTTCTCTCTTCAGAGGCTACATATCTTCATTGACACATAGATATGTACCGGATGAGGGTTACTCAACCCGTGAAGGATGTGTACATTACTCTTGTCCTATAAGACATCGGTTTTGTATAACATCCATGTATCTTGCTTGCAGGTCTTGCTACGATTGGTATAGGTACAATACATGTGTAGTGGTGGTGAATACCCGCATCACCCCAGTGATCCATCATCATTTGCTAAATCTTAGATTTTAAACCCTCAAGCTAGTTTTTATTCTTGCCTTTACTTTTGCATGTTTTAGGTTATATAACTCAAATCAAACTTTTGGTCTTAGATGATTGACTTAGATCAGTATGAAATGAGAAAAAGACACTCAGATTCTTAACGTTGTCCTTTGGGTTCGATCCTAAATCTGTACTATGATAAGGCTTCCACACTCTTGTGGGGTTGGAGCATTTATCTAGCACCAGTTGTAGGTAAACCTAGAGAGAACATCATCTCCCTAGGGTTTTTGGTGCATATTAGGACTTCCATTGGAAGAGTAATCTTTTGGTGTAAGTTCTAGCTCCATCAATCATCAACCTAAAATTTGACAAAATAAACACACTTACAGGATATAACTATAAATGGGCATATAGATAGAAATATAGGATATATTTTTAAAACTTACATTGTGAAGCGGCACATTGATATCCTAACCCTCATAGTAATCATCATCATGGTCATCATGCTCATGCTCAACCACCTGAAAGTGTCATTAAAAAGTCAAACATTTAGCATTTGACATAACTAGACGATAATAAAACATTGTAAAGTTCACATTCAGAAAAATAAAACATATAAAAATTTATAAACATGCATGCATCAAATATTGCGATCTTTTATCAATTAACATTCCTTCATTGTGATCTCCGTGCACATACAAGTCATCATTAGCTTCAATATTTGGTGGTGTTGGCAACCCAACTGAGAATGGACTGGAGTCATCATACTTATCATGGTACTCTTCTTCATCTATTGGATCTTCAATGAATTGTCTTTTACCATGAAGAACAACTGACCGTTTATCATTTGCAGGATCATCGATATAAAATACTTGTTTTTCCTGTGATGCCAATATGAATGGTTCACCCTTCTCGCCAATCTTTTCAAAGTTCACTAATGTGAAACCCAATTCATCCACTATAACTCCTTTGGTGTTATCAACCCAATTACATTTAAAGAGCAGAATTCTGAAATCTACGTAGTCAAACTCCCGTATGTCTTCAATGACACCATAATATGACATTTTAGCTTCACGTGGACTCTTATCCTTTGCACTTACAAAAAACAATGAAGACGCTTAAAGGGTGACCCCACTGTTTTGGATGACACTCTTATCATCTTGACGCTTTGTGTAATATGAGAATCTATTCATGTCAAACCCTTCGTAAGACATAACATTCAATTTTGGTTTAAAGGTGAGGCATTTGATAGTTTCAGTAAGATTATTTGGTGTTTGAGATAGTTGATATAAGACTTTATCTTCAAACCACTTAATAAATGTCTTATTATGCTCTCTAGCAAGCCACATTGAATTGGCTCGAGGATATTGTCTCTTGATGAAATTGGTATGATCTCAAACATTTGGTTCAAGTATTTCATTCATTCATCTCATCAAGAATTAACACTTTACCAAATATGTACTTCATCTATGATATTCTTGAACACTTCAAGATATTCATATTGGCATTTCTCCAAACACTCTTTGAAGTATTAGCATTAACTCCAATAGGTATGTAAATACATCACATGTATTATACCTAATAGGATAATCATTCTCCCACTACCATTAGTGAATATTGATTAATTATGTCTATGAGATTCATGTCTCTTACTGGTTCTCTAACCAAAAGAGTCTAGATTTATCCATCATATGGAAACTAGAAATGAATTTCTCATGATTTATGCTAATTCAATTGTTTGAGTTATCAATAATGTTTAAGTATCATTTTATCTTATGTGTACCAAGTACCACAAGATAAACAAGGCATTGCCACAAAGATTGAAACATCAACTTTATTAATTGCCATCATTGTCACACAATATGCAAAAATAATGTGTTTCTATTCATTGGCAAATAGCAGTTCATAACTCTATTACATGCCTTCAAGGCTGAAAATAAACTAAAGTACTCATATATATGGCGGCAACACTAGCCCCATTTATTGAGTACTTTACAATTTACATCTTGGTATCATATACCTCAAAAAGTGTTACAAGTTTATTTCATGACACCTTTAGGTGGAGACGTCTGTCGCCTCCTTCTTCTTTAGTTCTTCCAGATAGAGTGGACAATTCCTTTTCCAATGTCCTGGCTTTTGACAATGGTGGCAATTGCCTCTCTTGGTCACGCCTCCCTTGGCCTTGAGAGCTGAAGACGCCTTGGGTTGCTGGCTAGCATCAGAACCTTTCTTAGCTTTGCCCTTGCCCTTGCGCTTGGACTTGCCTTTCTTGTTGTTGATCATCATCACAGACTTAGGCGTGTCCTTCTTCATCTGTGTCTCGGCTGTCCTCAACATGCCCAACAACTCTGTTAATGGTTTGTCAAAGTTGTTCATGTTGTAGTTCATCCCAAACTAACTGTAAGATTCTGGCAACGATTGCAGTATCACGTCAGTAGCCAACTCTTGGCTCAGGGGAAATCCCAGTCTCGTCAGGTTCTCCACATACCCAATCATCTTGAGCGTGTGAGGACCAACTGGATCTCCTTCTGTCATGACGCACTTGAATAGCACCCTGGAGACATCATATCTCTCTTTTTGTGCTTGATCTTCATACATGTTCTTGAGATGTTGAATCATCTCAATGACACCCATGTTCTCATGTTGTCTCTGCAATTCGTGGTTCATGGAGCACAACATCAAGCACTTTGCATCAATGGCATCATCAGAATGCTTCTTATAAGCATCCCTTTCTACCTTTGGTGCGGTAGGAGTAGATTCCTATGGAACTGGAGTATCCAGGACATAGAGCTTTCTCTCTTGAGTGAGAACAATTCTCAATGTCCTAAACCAGTCATGGAAGTTAGTCCCATTCAGCTTGTCCTTCTCAAGGACCGATCGCAATGAAAAGTGATTGTTGTTTGTTGTCATTTGAACTACAAAAGGAAATATATGCAATTTTGTCCAAAACTCAATTTTGACTTATTTGATTGATTTGAAAAGTTTGACGATATAATTAGGACTTTAATTAATTATCGCTCCCACTATTTTGTTCAAATTGATAGCCCTTACCATCAATTCGGAAGATTGTAGCGTATAATCTTCTAATGGGTCAAGATCCTGAAATCCTCTGAGTCATGGACCAGCTAGGGCTGTCACCCACAACTTAGATCTTTCAAGTAGGCAACTCTTGCCAATTGCATCATATGCAACTCTTGAAAGATGTCATATGCAACTCCTTGCCATGATCACCTTCATGCCTCAAGGTGATAGATCCTATCTAGGTCACCTTGTTAAGTCTGACCCAAAGCCAACACGATGAATATGCACCCTGCTAGGGCATACCCACATATCCATCCTTCACGCTTCCACGAGATAGGCGGTGCACCATGCTAGGGCGTTCCCACACTTGGTCGATCAAGCTTTTCACGTGTGTCACATTTGGAAGGCATCTAAAACTTTAATATTTAATGAGGGATTTGGTTTTTATAGGTACATATACATATCCAATCACCACAATATATAGTACATATCATATACATGCTATATCCCACAGAGAACATGTGAAACGATAAAAGCTATGATTATAGACATCCTAATGTGATTCCTCAAGCCAAGAGGAATCACGGTCATCTAGGTCTACATCACATGCAACATGTACAAGATGAAGTGTTATAGTCGTCTGAGTTGATCAACTCATCACATGACTGACCTGCTCGTCCTGCCCGGTCATCTGGGTGCCACCAGCCGATCGGTTGGCTCCTCCAACCGATCGGTTCACCTAGTCGTCGTGCATCTCCTCATGGCTGCCACCCGATCTTCTCGCTCCTCAAACCAGTCGTCTGGATCACCAACCGATCAGTTCATGCCTTGAACCAATCATCTCAGTTGTCGTCAGATTGTCCGCCATTCTTTGACATAACAGGAAATAAAATATATCCTATTTACATTTGAATTGGGAAACCCTGAGTTACATTCGGGGGAGCAAAGGTAGGAAAGAAATCTCAAATTATCTCGAGTTACATTAGGAATAGGAGATAGGGAACCGGTGCGCAGACCGAGATGCAAGCAAATCACATACAACCAAGCATACATAGGGTTTATAAGCCATAACCACACTATACATCCACCACAAAACTCATTTAAGGGCGATGCGTATCAAGTGCATTCATATTACATATCATATATTGGGATTTGTGGATTTAGGATTGGACATGCATAAAGCCAATTTTATTCACATCATATGCAATAAATAAAGGTGACAAACCAAAATCGATCATATCAATAATCCTAAAGTATAGAACAATTGACCTGGCTTTGATACCACTATTGGTTTCAGGGGAGATAGAGAAGGCAGTGGAAACAAAAAAAATTCTCCTCCCAAACCCAGAACAAAGGAAACGCGTCAACGTCTATATAATAGGAAGGATGGTTTGTGGAGGCATACCTTGTCCCGAGGCTTGCTCGACGATGTTACCTCGCGGCTTGCGCAGTCTTCACCTCCGGTCTTGGACGGTGTCTGTACAGCTCCTGGTCGCACTGGGACTAGCACCTCCTGGTCTCACTGGGACTGTTGGGATTGACAGCTATCCTCTGAGCAGCAGAAGTCTCCCGCCTCTGAAGTAGTCCGCACGGACCACCTGGAACTCCGATCTCCTTGTCCCACAAGGAATCGGAAGGAGTCACACCCTCCTGTCGGTGTACTAGTCACTGACACACTCTACTTCCACCAATCACTTTCTGCAGTTGTCTTTCCTTTGTTGTGCCTCCCTTATCGGGTAGCACTTGCTCGGGCTCTCTCTCTCGGTTACCAAAACCAGGGAGAACGACAACTTTACATAGCAACTGGTACACTGAGTTATTCATCTGATAAGCCCCCACTACCCCTATATATAGGAGGGTCATGGGATAGGGTTCTCTATCCCGGGCAATGTGGGATTAAAGTACGAGTAGAAGGGTTTGAGATTTTCCACAAAACAAGCAACTTGCGCCAGCTGAACCGATCGCTTCATAAATGAAACGGTCATTTGGTGACCTCAACCGATCGTTTCAACCTAAACGGATCGTTTGGGACACCTGAGTCGATCAGTTCATCACATGAGCCGATCGGTTCGTGGTCCTGGTCCAACTCAAATTGAGTTTCAAATTTGTCTCCGATTAATCAAATATTAATCCTTGTCCAAATCGAATTTGTACAAGTGAAACAAATTGTATTTGCAAAATTGACTTTCCAAACGATCTCGGTTGGTCACATGAGCTGACCGGTTCAACATTTGAGCCGATCGTCTCACCTATTTAGCTGATCGGTTCACCAACCTGATCTGATCGATTCATCACATGATTCGATCGGTTGGAGCAGCAGACTTGTGCAAATCAGTCAATTGCAGTTTCAATCAATCTGATACTCTAATCAATCGGTCCAACACCTTGAACACTATGATATTGAGCTATCAATCAATTGAGTGTTTAATTGAACTACTAAACTCCTTTAGTAATCAATCTAAACATCATTTGTGGATAAACTCCTCTTCCAGGTTAAATCCTATGTGTGTGACCCTACAGGTCCATTTCACATTGGCAGTGAAAGTCCATAACACTTATGACTTCACAAGCAAAGAGCGGTGCCTAGTCGCACATCAGTGCTACCCAAGTGAAATAGAAAGTTGGAGAACAACTTTCAATCCTACAATCCGTGAATGGTGTTACAGTGAATGTATAATTCCTTTGTCTCTGATATCCTGAATTAACTCAAGGCATGGAACAGTCATCCTGTCAATGTTCATTCACTTTCTTGATCTCAGAGTAGATTGGAGGAGATATGTATGACATCAATATCACATACTGATTCACACATGTGTGTGCACGCCTATCTCAATCTTACTCATCAAGTGGCCATGAATATCAAACTCCCTCATGAGGGGCAAATCACATATCTATCACTCACCCCTCAAAAGCCCCATGTGTCAAAGCCATGCAATCATCACCTTTATAACAACCCATGTTTCAGGACTGCGCTTGATGATGTCAAAGTGTACCCAATGACATGTGTTGAGTGTAGTGATTTTAGGTCAAAGAATCACACTCACTACCATCACTGTGAGAACTGATTGTGACTACCATATCATGGTTCCATGTGTCAAACTCACGGTGGGTCTGTCTGGTAAACTTGTTATCTAACAAGTAACTATGTGTTTGGTTTGATATCTCCATATCATGACTAATGAGATTCTATCATCAACCAACACTACAATCTAGTCTTGTGTGCCATTGTTGTCTATCTACCTTCCACAATGACATCCGACTAGGGACAAATAAGAACATACAAACTCTTAGCATTTGTATGATCTCATCGTTCAGGTCCTCAACCTGAAAGCATACGTCATTGAGTATTGTCATTCTCTAGACATTCAATCTGTTCTATCATTATCTCATATGACTGAACCAGAAAGAATTGGAAGCTTTCCTTTGATGTTTATCAAATCAATCTTAATGTATCCCACCAATCATCCCATGATTGGCTCTCAGGGCATACATACCAATAGTAGCAGCAACGGTAGTGGTAGCAGCGGTGGTAGAAGCGAACGACGATGAGCACATGACACTCAGGCACAAGACGAGCAACAGTGGCGGTGGCGAGCTCCAGCGGCTGCAGAAACCAGAATCGCCAGAGCTAGGTCGATCGGGTAGAGAATGAAACAGTGGATGGGGAAGGGGACGGACATTTTTCTATTCTTAAGTGGGACATAGGCGTCGGTTATACCAAAATCGACGTCTATACACATATTTGTCATCGGTCCTACTAAAAACAAACACCTATGTACAACCATAGTCGTCGATTTCAAAATAAAACACCAATGTCTATCCATAAATGCCGACAAAAAAAATGTTTTTGAGTTACAACCATAGTTGTCGGTTTCCATATAAAACTGACACCAATTGGGCAATTTGGGGGGGGGGGGAATTTTTTTGCAGGGACAGGGCGCGAACACAAATCTGTGTCGGTTCATCTACTAAAACTGACGACAAAATGGGGATGAAAATTTGGCTCGTGAAAGAACTTGAGTCATCGGTTACCTACTAAACAACCGACGTCGTATATGTAATTTTGGAGGTAATTTTTTTCACTAGAAAATTATATTTTGCGGGTGATTTTAGACGTCGGTTTCTTATCACCTAACCAACGCTAAATAAAAAGTGATACCCGTGTCTTATGAAAATCGTCCGGTCTTCACATATAGGTGTTGGTTTGTATATGCAGTCGACGTTGTAGTTTAATGGTGTCGGTTTTTTGGTTTCAATCGATGCTAGTAAATGTGACGTTATACGTCATTTCTATAGTAGTGTTAGCTAATATGTCGGCCTGGTCCAAATACATGAAATCTCTTTTGATTAGGAAGTACCACACCAATGAGCATGAGACAGTCATGCTTGCTAGGACCACCTCCTATATTATCCAAAGAAAGATGCCTAAAAAGAATAAAGACCCTAGTTCCTTTGGGATTGGGTGCTACTTAGGTGATAATGATTGCAGGAAGGGTCTTGCAGATCTGGGTGCTAGTATTTCTCTTATGCCCTATAGTCATTATAGGAGTCTAGGCTTTGTTGGCATGCTCCCTACCACCATAACCATCCAATTAGTTGACTCATCCATTCAAAACCCATGGGGATCATTGAATACATTCCTATAAGAGTTGGGAAAGTTGTTTATGCCCCATGTGACTTTGTCACCTGATGAATGCATATTCATCATAATATTAAGTCGCCATCTTGAGCTCAATTTGACTCAATACATCCGATTTCATCTCCTAAATCTCACAAATTGCAAAATTACTTAATTGGTTTAATTATCAAGGTTATTAACTGAGTTTTTTTTATGCATGTCATGATGAGGTTCAACAATCAACTGGAATTCACCTTCACTCAAGCCTCTCAGCCTCAGTCCTGATCAATCGATTTTGACCAAACGGTTTGATAAATCGGTCTTGCACCAAACAGTTTGCCCATTCGGTCTGTCCAATCGGTCTTGATCCTTTGGTCTCGGAACCATGAGCTCAATACACCTTTATCTTCATCAAACTCACCATCAATACCACCTCCACCTTCACCAACATCACCCTTTTATCTTCTCCATACTATACCACCATCATCACCATTGCCAACGGTCTTGACTCTAATGGTTTTGGCCAACCAGTTTCACCTAAACGGTTTGCCTTAACGGTTTTGAGTGCTTTCTCCTTCATACGGTCTCAAGACCGTGTGAAGCCTCACAGTCTCCAGACCGCATGAGCAGCATCCTCTTCTGATTGATGTGCTTCCACCGCCATCGTAAGTCGCATCCAAGCTCGACCTACAACCACCTCCATCGCCCTAACCACCCTCTCACCAACGCGTCTCGTCGCGATCTTTTTCTTCACCCGACCTCCTGCCTGCATTGCAACCCAAAAACACCTCCTGCGACCACGCTCAACGCCGCCACCTCATCCACTTGCTCCTTCACCATCTGATGGATATGCATTCTAGTTTTCTTCCTCACACCAGCAGCTTTGGCACCTCCGCCTTCCACCTTAGACGTGACTCCCTCACCTTCCTCTTATGTTGCCTACACCTTCTCACGAGACTACCCTAGCGGTCTCAAGACCGCTAGCGCCCCAGGGTCCTCCGAAACCAAACCATCGAGCGCGGACCGTGAGAAGCCCAGAAACCGCAAGGACGATGGCAGGACTCCAGACCGTTTGGAGCCAGCGCACGATCTCAAGAACGATAGAGCATATCATCCAGGACTGACAAGAGTAGAAGACTGCTTCTATCGGTTTCCAAAACTGCTAGGACAACAACCGTTTCCAAAACCGATCAGATCAAATGATCGCAAATTCCGCTTAGGCATTTTAGAACGTTAGGGAACGAGACTGGTTAGAGGTAGAGGGAAACCATTTGGACGACATTGAAGGCAAGACCCTTAGGCCAAGCAGAGACTATGAGATCGAGAGTGTATGAACGATTGTTGCAGACTGTTCAGATCGTTGATCTCAATACCGATAAACCAGCCGCACCATTTGGAGACCAATCTGCGAGACCGTATGGTCACTGACTCAAGAACGTATGGAATGGAAACCACTTGGACACAGACCGTTAGCCAAGACCGATTGGAGGATATATTCCAAAACTGTTTGGATAGCAGACTGTTTGGTCATTAAACAGACTCTAAGACCGTTTGGACATGGACACTTATCAAACTGTTAAGAACTAAAGGGGTCCTCCAAAACCGTTTAATGGGATTCACACTAAAAACATGAGGACCCCGGACCAATGCCTATAAATAGGACCAGTAGGGTCCTCATTTAGGCATCGGATCTGGGACACCGACAGGCTGCCTGAATACAGGTCCAATACAATTCATCATGCATATTCACCAACTGCTCCTGCTGCGATCGAGGAGACTGAGAAGAGAAGGAAGGAGGAGTGAGAAATATTACTCGATCTATATTGGCGTCCCTTGTTCCTCGTCTAGATCTGCTCCGACACGACGTAGAAGACTGCATCATCTTCACTGAGCTGCGACCATCTTCTGCATCATGCTCATGGCGGAATCTTCCCTCTCTCTTATTCTTCTTGTTTCTCACATCATGAGTGAGTAGTTCCTTTTTGCTAGGGTGCGGGGACTAGCCCCGCTACCCATGCAAGCATGTTAACTTGTTAAACATTCCATGACAATGTATATAAATTTCTATTTTGTTGCTAATCATTAATGTTTGTAGATTGATTACCTATTTACTTTTATCATGTTCTTTCCTTTGTTGTGAGAACTTCAATATGTAGGATTGAATGTCGATTAATGAGGTTGACTCCCAAACTAGAAATAGAATGGGATTCATTGAGGTCGTAAGTGTATGATCCGTGAGGGGACGAGCCATCTAGCCTACGGTGACGCTTTTTTGGCCTAAACATCCCTCAGGGAGGGCCACAGCTTCAGTTGGATTTTGTATCTTCATTGTTAATCGTCGATATTTTCTTGTAGATTAATTGCCTGCTGGCTTGTCAATTAGCACAGTTGACTCCTTGACGAGAACTTCTGATAGGATTCCTTAAGGTCGTAAGTGTATGATCTGTGAGGGGACGAGCCATCTAGCCCATGGTGACGCTTCTGTGTGCCTAACGCTGGTATAGGGGGCCCATAGCTTCATTTGGATTTCTATATCTTCAGAGCCGTAGGTGAGTGATCTGGATGATGACGAGACATCTGATACCTAAGGTGATGCTTACACAATCCTAACGCATGTATGGGGGGTTTTACAGTAGCTCCATTTGGATGGTTATATCTTGCCTGGATGTTTGATGTTTGGATGTGTTTGCATGTGTAGTGGTGGTGAAACTTGGGACCATCCCAGCATTTCCATATCATTAATCTAGATTAAACTTTAATTCTTCTCTTTACTTTCTTACACTTAGTTTAATTAACCTCAAATCAACCAATCGTTTTAAATATTAGTCTTGCTTGAGCTAGATTCGACTAACAATGATTCTTAAAAACATTGTCTCTTGGGATTCAATCCTCAACTATATTGCGATAAGACTCGTCCGCTTGCGGGTGGTATTATTGCATAAGGTTTTGGTAAAAGCTCAGAGATTTCAACCCTGAGTGAGTTTGTTAGTGCGATAATATTTCATGTCAAATTCTGGCGTCGTTGCCAGGGACAACGGAATTAGTTAATCAAATCTAGTTCTTCTAAGGCTAATATAGGTTTTTGTTTTTCTTTTGATACAATTGATCATTCACTTGAATTTGACTCTATTTTGTGGATGTCACTTTTGAAACTTTTCCACTTCAGGTACATCCAAAAGACTAGTGTATGCACCATTTGAACTGTCTCGGACTCTCTACAAGCTTTGATCCAGAGATAGATAGGACCTTTCATCGTCAGAACAGTGAGAACCAAGAAAGAATGGCTCAAGAGGAGGAAATAGCCTGAAGGGTTTCTCAAGCCCTTGCTGCGCAAAGAGATAGGCCTATGCAAGAAGCCAGAGCTGCAGTTGAAATAGAGATCTGAGCAGTTCAAGCAGCAGTACAAGCAGTAGAACTGCAGAAGGACCCTAGAGAGTTCTCCATCCCTAAAGCTACTGATGTTCATCACCCAGTGCAACCTCCTCCCATCAATGCTACAAATTTCGAGATTCGGGCACATTGGATCACCTTGCTTCAAAATAGCCCATTCTATGGTAAACAAGGAGAAGATAGTCATGAACATCTTATGTGGTTTATCGATCTATGTGCTATGACAAAGCAAAATGGAGTCTCAGATGATGCCATTCGACTCCATCTCTTTAAGTATTCTCTTGTTGATAGAGCTATAAGCTGGTACAACTCCTTGCAATGTGAACATATCACCACTTGGGATCAACTTCAAAATGTTTTTCTGGAAACGGTCTACCCTCCTTCTCTCACCTATGAAATTAGGGGTCGAATAAAAATGTTCACTCAAGTCCCTGGAGAAACCCTTGTTGAAGCATGGGAAAGATATAAAGACCGTCTACGCAAGTGTCCACACCATGGAATCCCTAAGAATCAATTTATTGAAATCTTCTAAAGAGGTGTGGACGATGATATCAAGAGGATTTTAGACTCCTCATCTAGAAGAAACTTCATGCGTCAGAGTTATGACAGTGCATGGAGGGTTGTCACCCTTGGATCTAAAAATCAAGCTAATTGGGGTAGGTCTGTAGGCAAAGGAGTGTTGAAGGTGGCTATGGATGAAGTTATTCCTGAATACAAGTCTATCATTGATACCCTCAAATTCTTAGTTGCCAAGAAAGACCATATCGAATCATCCCTTATTGCATTTGGAAGAGGACGTTCACCCCCTCAACAACAAGAACAGATCAAGTCAGCTTCACTGTTCTGTGAAGCATGTAAAGGTATTGATCATTCCACTTTAGCATGCAATGTTCTCTATGATGTTGTTCTAAGCAACGCATGTGGCCAAGGAGATAATTGTCAAATGGAAAATCTTAATGATTTCAACTCCATCCCTAGTCAAGGATACTACAATCCGAATCAGAATAGGAACCATCCTGGTTTTCAATACGGAAATCCTTCAGGAGCGGAAAACTCGCGTCAACTTGGTTCATATAATTAGCAACGAGGCCCATCAGGATTCCAGTATAACCAGCAACAAAATTTCAGGAATCAAGGAAACTTTAGGGGTAACTTTCAGAACAGGAACTATAATAATTATCAGAACAATTCTCAGTTACAGAATCTCAACCAAGTCCCCTACCAACAACAACAAGGGCAACAAGCCAGCCCCGTCTCTCTTGATGACAAGTTGTCGGCAATTGAGAAAATGTTGCAGTCGCAGCAAACAATGATAGTTAACCAGCAAGCCCATCAGAAGGCTATTGAATCTCAACTAGCTCAACTTGTAGCTAGAATAAAGCCACCTACTGGAACATTTGTTGGCCAACCAGAAAATAATCCTAAGCACCCAGAGCAACTGAAGGTTGTCGCCACCAGGTCTGGAAAAGACTATTCAGATCCCTCTGTCAAGACACCTGTGGTTATTACAGACGAGGACAACTCTATAATTGAACAAGACTCTACCACACCTGAGTCTCAACCAAAAGAAACAACTATTGCTAATAAGACAGACGAGCAAAGTTCTGAGAAACCAACTGATGCAGAACCAGAAATACCAGAGCCAGAAGTACTAGTGTACAAGCCTCGTATACCTTTCCCAGCTCGTTTAAGGAAGACAAAGCTTGACACTTGATTCAACAAGTTCAAAGAAGCCATGAAGAAACTCCATGTTGATATACCCTTTCTTGATGTGTTGGCTGAAATACCAGCATGGACAAAGTACTTAAAGTCTCTCCTCACCAGGAAGTATATAACTGAAGAATATGAGACTGTCAAGTTAGCAACAACCACTTCAGGCATCATTCAGAGTAAGATGCCTAAGAAGCAGAAAGATCTAGGATCTTTTGGGATTTCATGCCATATCGGTGATTCTTCATGTAAGAAAGGATTGGCAGATCTTGGTGCTAGCATCTCTATCATGCCACTCAACCTTTGTAAGAGGCTAGGGTTTGTTGACCTTCTCCCAACTAGCATGACCATACAACTTGCAGATAACACTATGACTCTACCCCTAGGAATCATTGAGGATGTCCCTATCAAGGTAGGTAAAGATTCTTATGTTCCTTGTGACTTTGACATCATGGATATAAAGGAAGACACTAGATACCCTCTCATCTTTGGACGTCTGTTCCTCGCCACTGCAAGAGCTCTGATTGATGTTGAAGCAGGAACCTTGCTGCTCATACTAGATAAAGAAACCCTCGAGTTCAAAGTTTTTGAAAGTATGCGAAGACCAAGTATGCAAGAAGAAGTATACTTGATTGAGTGTATAGAGCAGATGACACTGCTTACGCAAGAGGATTATGAACAAGACGGTCCGTTAGAAGTGGCTCTAACAAACCCATCTGCTGATAACCCCATTGATGAACAAATACAGGATTATATTCTCCACCTCGATACTGCTAAAGAAGATAAGCCAAAATTGAGGAACTCAAAGCTGTGGATGTCACTGAAGAACCATGTGAAAACCCACAAGCTCCTGAAATGAAACCCCTACCTGAGGGATTGAAGTATGTGTTTCTAGATGACCTCAAAGTCTACCCAGTCATCATAAATTTTGATCTTATGACAGAACAAGAGGATAAACTCTTGACAGAATTAAGGGAAAGAAGAAAAGAAATAGGTTACAAGATGAGTGATCTCACTGGGGTGAGTCAGGCACTTTGCATGCACAAAATCCCCAATATGGAAGATCATAAGCCAACCATTGAACATCAAAGAAAGCTTAATCCAAACATGAAGGAAGTAGTATGTCGAGAAGTCATTAAACTGCTCACTACTGGAATCATTTATCCGATATCTGACTCGCCATGGGTGAGTCTCGTGCATGTTGTCCCGAAGAAAGGTGGAACTAATGTAATACAGAATGAAGACAATGAACTCATCCCCACTCGAACAGTCACCGGGTGGAGGATAAGTATTGATTACAGGAAGTTGAATAAGGCAACCCAAAAGGATCATTTCCCGATGCCTTTTCGTGATCAAGTCTTAGAGTGGTTGGCTCACCAAGAATATTTTTGCTATCTCGATGGTTACTCTGGATTCTATATATCAAATTCCTATACATCCAGATGATCAAGAAAAAACTACTTTTACTTGCCCATTTGGAACATATGCATTCATAAGGATGTCGTTCGGCCTTTGCAATGCGTCTGCAACCTTTCAACATTGCATGGCAGCTATATTCACTGGTCTAACTGAGACTATCATGGAAGTTTTTCTGGATGTTTTTTCTATATATGGAGATTTATACTACTCGTGCCTAAAGCATCTCTCCCTTGTCCTCAAACGATGCGAAGAAGCACTTCTTATCTTGAATTGGGAGAAGTGTCACTTTATGGTAAAGGAAGGCGTCGTCCTTGGTCATAGAGTCAGCAATAGAGGTATCGAAGTGGACAGAGCAAAAATCGACATGATATCCAAGCTCGCTATTCTGACAAATGTAAGGGAGGTTCGTGCATTCCTAGAGCATGCAAGCTTTTACAGACGATTCATAAAGGATTTCTCTAAGATAACCAAGCCAATGACGAATCTATTGCTAAAGGACGTGAATTTCCATTTTAACGAAGACTGTGTGAAGAGTTTCAACAACCTAAAACAAGCTCTTACAACAACACCCATCATTAGAGCTCCCAATTGGGATCACCCATTTGAAATTATGTGTGATGTCAATGATTATGTTGTGGGTGTTGTTTTAGGCCAATGTATAGAAAAGAAACATTATGTGATCTACTATGCATCGAAGACCCTCGATGAAGCTCAGAGGAATTATGCAACTACCAAGAAAGAACTTCTTACAGTCGCGTATGCCTTTGACAAGTTCATATCCTACCTCATTGGCTCAAAAGTCATTATCTACATAGACCATGCTGCTATATGTTACCTCCCGGAAAAGAAAGATGTTAAACCCAGGTTTATTAGATGGATTCTCCTATTGCAAGAATTTGATCTAGAGATAAGAGATAAAAAGGGTACAGAGAATGTTGTAGTAGACCACCTAAATCGTATCCACACTCTGGAAACCGAGAAGATCCCGATCAACGATTCTTTTCCGGGTGACCAACTAATGAAAGTTTCAGAAGCTATCCCTTGGTACTCGGACTATGTGAACTACCTCGCCGCCGACGTTATCCATCCTGAATGCACCGGAAATGCACTAAAGAAATTCATGCATGATGTGAAACAGTATCACTGGGATGAGTCGTACCTGTTCAAACTCTGTGTTGATGGTCTCTACAGACGTTGTATCACTGAAGAAGAAGCTCAACTTATTTTAGAACATAATCACTCAGGCCCAGTTCGAGGCCATATGAGTGCTAAGAAAACTGCCTTGAAAGTTTTACAATGTGGTTTCTTTTGGCCAACCATATCCAAAGACTCCTACAACTTTGTTCTATCATGTGACAAATGTCAAACAACGGGTAACATTACAAAGAGAGATGAAATGTCACTTAATATGTGGCAAGAAGTTGAAATTTTTTATGTTTGGGGTGTGGACTACATGGGTCCATTCCCATCTTCTCATGGATTTTCTTACATCCTAGTTGTGGTTGATTACGTCTCAAAATGGGTTGAAGCCATACCAACTGTCACTAGCGATTCCAAACCCGTCATCAAGATGTTCAAAGATATTATTTTCCCCCATTTTGGTACTATGATATCTGACGGAGGATCTCATTTCCTAGAAAGAAGCTTTGAAGCATTGCTGAGGAAATATAGTGTAACGCACAAGGTAGCCTCACCCTAACATCCAAAAACAAGTGGACAGGTAGAGGTTTCTAACCGTCAACTCAAGGTTGTCTTGGAAAAGACAATAGGCCGCAACCGAAAGGATTGGTCAGTGAAAATCAATGATGCATTGTGGGCCTACCGAACTGCTTTTAAGACTCCTCTAGGAACTACACGGAAGTCATGCCACCTGCCTGTAGAACTTGAACACAAAGTGTGGTGGGCTATAAAACAACTAAATTTTGACATGAAGAAAGCTAGCCAAGCCAGGATTCTACAACTTCAAGAGTTGGATGAACTCTAGATGACAACTTATGAAAATGCACGAATCTACAAAGAACGCACGAAACTTCAGCACGATGGTCATCTGAAAAGAAAGGACATACATGTAGGAGACCAAGTTCATTTGTTCAACTCAAGATTGAAGTTATTCCTAGGAAAACTCTGTTCTCGCTGGTCTGGACCCTACATTGTCAAGAGCATCTCCCCACATGGTGCTTTCTTTTTATGGAGTGAAAAGTCAGGCAAATTTGTGGAAAATGGACAATGCATGAAGAGATACTTCACCTCAGCAAAAACTAGCACTAAAGAATCGATAAAACTCACCAACCCAACATACCCACCGTAAAGATGAAGGATTCAGTCGAGCCATCGACATAAAACAAAGGCACTTGTCGGGAGGCAACCCGATCAATAAATTCATTTCACTTTTAATTTTGAATTAGAAATTTTTCTTAATTTTGTTTTTTTAGATAATTTTGCACTAAAATAAAAATCGCATCGCAAGATGGTATCTTAAGTTCTTATTAGTCTTCATTTTTGAAATTTTCAGATGGAGGACGCGCGCTGATTGGAACGCAACCACATTTGGTGGTCCAAACGGCATGAATTTTCCCCTCCATCTCGGATTTAGAGTTTGCTCGGGACGAGCAAATTTTTAAGTTCAGGGTGGAGGGTGGGTGGTACATATTTCACTTTCCACCTACACCCATCTATTTCAGACTTGATATTTCATCGTTGCATTTTTTATCAAAATTTTCAAAATTTTTAAAGTTTTTCAAAGATTTTGAACGGATACTTGATGAAGTTTTGACACTTTCTGTTTCATTAAAAGCCATTACTTAGCCATTTAGGCATTTTGAATCATTATACCCTCCTTATTCGAAGCAGATCCTCAAAAGGACCACTTTTTGAAACAAGCCTTTTGATCAAAATCATCTTGTGAAGCTTATGATTCCTAACATCATGATACTTATGCAAAAATGACAAGTGTCTGTCAAACTGATAGGGAACAACACGTCGTGCTTCCTGACTGACTAGTGGAACAATAACATGGAATCTTCATTGAATCCTCATCAAGTCATTATTTGAGCAGTGTACGATAAAGAGAACGACCCAGTGCACTAAATTGTAAATCAAGTTGCATTCTGATCTGAACTCTCTTCTACACTTATTCTACCATCTTTGTACCCCTCCATTCATCAAAAAGAAACAAAATAGCCAAAATAGTGACAAACCCTAAGTTCAGGGTGGCACACCACTTCCCTCTACATTTGCTTCTTTCATACCCTCGCTAATAAATAGGGGCGTACCACAAAGAAAAGATGTCAATCTGCACACAAAAAGAAAATGCAATCTCGAGTCGAATAGAGGAGAGATTCGCACACAAAAATGCAATCAATGAAATTGCAATTATATAATAAAAATCTCGATTCGAATAGAGAGATTTATTTCTTCCTTCCATACCACCCTTTACTCCCTTTTCTACCTATAGGCACAATGAATGTCCCCACTACCCTGAAAACACCAGTGTCATATCAGGTGCACACTTGTTATTCTACGGGTATCTCTGGACTCTTACAAAACTCTTTGACATGATTGTTGTGGAAAAATTGAGGAGGAAGTGATATTGGAAAGCAAATTCAGAAACAAAGATATGGTAAGATGTGTTCAGTGGTCTCAAGAAGTTGAGATGCTTAGTCATACTAGGCAGAAAGGAAACTATCGTGATGTGAAGAAGAGGCAACCACAGGAGTTGAAAGTATTCATTTGGCGATTGTTTCAGATTTTGTGTTATTCAAGGACGAGCAACGTTTAAGTTCGGGGTATTTTGATGAATGCATATTCATCATAATATTAAGTCGCCATCTTGAGCTCAATTTGACTCAATACATCCGATTTCATCTCCTAAATCTCACAAATTGCAAAATTACTTAATTGGTTTAATTATCAAGGTTATTAACTAAGCTTTTTTTTATTTAATGCAGGTCATGATGAGGTTCAACAATCAACTAGAATTCACCTTCACTCAAGCCTCTCAGCCTCAGTCCTGATCAATCGATTTTGACGAAACGATTTGATAAATCGGTCTTGCACCAAACAGTTTGCCCATTCAGTATGTCCAACTGGTCTTGATCCTTTGGTCTTGGAAGCATGAGCTCATTACATCTTTATCTTCATCAAACTCACCATCAATACCACCTCCATCTTCACCAACATCATCCTTTTATCTTCTCCATACTCTACCACCATCATCACCATTGCCAACGGTCATGACCCTAACGGTCTTGACTCTAATGGTTTTGGCCAACCGATTTCACCTGAACGGTTTGCCTTAACGGTTTTGAGTGCTTTCCCCTTCATATGGTATCAAGACCATGTGAGGCCACACGGTCTCAAGACCGTGTGAAGCCTCACGGTCTCAAGATCGCATGAGCAGCATCCTCTTCTGATCGCTGTGCTTCCACTGCCATCGTAAGTCGCGTCCAAGCTCAACCTACAACCACCTCTGTTGCCCTGACCACCCTCTCACATGTGTGTCTCCTCACGATCTTCTTCTTCACCCGACCTCCTACCTGCATTGCAACCCTAAAACACCTCCTGCGACCACGCTAAATGCCGCCACCTCGTCCACTTTCTCCTTCACCGTCTGCAATAACTCCGGCGGTGTTGCCGTCCTCACACCAACAGCTTTGGCACCTCCGCCTTCCACCTTAGCCGCGACTCCCGCACCTTCCTCTTCCGTTTCCTACACCTGCTCACGGGACTACCCTAGCGGTCTTAAGACCGCTAGCGCCCCAAGGTCTGCTGAAACCAAACCATCGAGCACAGACCATGAGAAGCCTAGAAACCACAAGGACGACGGCAGGACTCCAGACTGTTTGGAGCCAGTGCACAATCTCAAGACCGATAGAGCAGATCATCCAGACCGACTGGAATTACGGGACATTACCCCTCATAATTCAGTTTACCCCAACAGCCCAACTCATCAACCCAGGTTGGATCGAGCTGAGGTGGCACTAAAAGACATGTTGAAATTCAGTTCAATCCTTTCCAAACAGGGCATTGATGATAGGAAATGAAACCTTTGTCTAGTGGCAAACAACTAATATTATTGTCATCAAAAGATTTACACTGAGCTGAATGGGTTTATGACCATGTGAAATGTGTTATTATGTTGATCAATCATCTTGCTAGCTGCAGCAGCAATTAACGGAAGCATTGAAGTTTGTTTTCCAACTCAGACAATGCTTGCCATATCAGACGTGAATCTACACAGGTGCGGGAACTGGCATGCGAAACTTCTGAAATACCGTATCAGCATTGCAGACAAAGATGCCATCGGTAGCCTGTTGCATTAGAGGCTAATTCTTAACTCTTTAGCCACATCTAACCCGTTGGGGGTAAGAAACTAACAGCAATATGGTAATGGGTGATCTCAGCCCCCTTCTCAGGCATTGTGGAAAGCATCTGCTGGCGATGTTGTGTTTACAATAAAGATAGGATTAGTGATACCCACACCTTCTGCCATCACCCCACATAATTTTTCGAGATCAAATAACTGTTGCAGAAAACATCAACTGACAAGAAAGAAAAAGAAAAAATAAAGTAAAGTCCAGATATTAAAAAAACTAACTTTACTTGCAACATTCCAACTATATTGATTTTTTGGATGAAACAAAAATTAAAACAATCTTTATGAAAAATACAATTCAACAAGTCCAATATCAACATATTCTTTGAGAAAAATAATATAAACTATAAAAGGAGTATTGTATATGGGGATTATTACTTTTTTTTAATAATATATTAATTCCAAAATAAGTATTACATGTCATTCTTTTGTTATAGTACTCATTCTTATATCTTTATATTTTAAAATTAATATCAAAATGAGTATTACATTATATTTTTAGAGATAATACTCATTTTTGTAATGACTCAAAACATAAGTACTATACACCAAAAGAACGGACAGCAATATTCCATATTGATTTTTATATATTATATTATATTTCTCAAAAGTATGTCAATGTTAATCTTGTTGGAGTATATTTTTTTGCAAGAAACCTGATTGTTTTTATTTCATTAAAAAAACTAATAATTTTCTTTCTTCTTTTTATCTTTCCTATTCTCTCTTTATTATTTGTTGTTTATCGCAGTCCACAAGAAACGTCTCATCCTCATCGGGTCCAACTATCTAAGAGAGAGAATAGGATATGAAATCAAAATACAAACGGGGTGATGGGTATCACTCCCCAAAGATAGCAGGGTTGTTATCAGGTAAAGGTTGGGGGAAAACGTGATTTTGCTGATTTGACCTGGACGTACAAAAACCATCATAACCAACGAAAAAAAAAATGACTACCACAGCTCCCGTATTACGCGCTGCTGTTTCCAGCATCACTGAGGCTGCGCCTTAACTTCATCAGCAATCCATATACATAATTAGAAGGTCCGAGCCATCAAACCCTTTTCCGTGCTCATTTGTAGCGGACTTCGATCAAGGAAATTGCGACCTGGTTGCAGCAAACACTGTTAAAGCTTATCATGCATGTACAGTCACGTGAAGAAATTATGTTCAACATAATGAACAATGATCTGATTGCATGCCAATTACCACCGAAATGTAGTAATCACATCAAGACAATCAATTTTCAATGAAGAAATTAACCAAGAAACACCACACTTACAAACATGCCTGTGATATTGGTATAAAAATGAACTGTTGCATCTTTTGGAGGTGAAACCACGGTTATGTTCTACCAAAAGAAGAAATTTATCTTTAATAACCTAAAAAAAGACATCCACAATACAACTCACCCTCTATATGTCAAATATTTACAATGGCATCCATACTCTAATGTTGCTGCAAGAAGTGAAAGTAAGGCTCTGATTGGTTTGTCATAACTAGTCCGGAAAACACAAGAATTGGAGTTCTTTGAGTAGTTTTTCATTATTGGTTTAAAGTAAGTGTTGAAACTTAAATTTTGTGACTTCCGAAGAGTTACAGACTTCAATACAAAATATAGTTCCTGATTTTCCTCATAAAAAGAGCAGAAAACGAGTTCTGATACAACTAACAACATTTCTTATATAATTATATTCTTCATTCGTTGTAAGTGACACGTAAAAATATTTATGACTAGAAATATTAATGGTGAGGATATAGTTTGTTGTTAAAACCACAACATAATATGACAAAATATCATACACTATAATAGTACTATGTAAAATATTTAACACTAACCACCATTATCAATACAATCTACAAAATAAAAAATACAAATATCATAAAAAAAATATCGCACCATGTGAAAATAATGTGATTTACGTAATATATTTTTATTATTCATATTTAAACAATATGATGTGAAAAATGATAATTAATTGTAACCATGCACGAATAATATAGTAAAAATTTCCTACAAAAATAATGTAAAATTAACAGTCTACATTGCAACCAAAATTTATATTTACAAACACATGAAATGTGGATATTATTACAATACTTTCTATACACAGTGAAATAAAAATATTGTGATGTGATTGTAATCATAATATTTTTATTAAGATTATAATTTTACCATAATAAAATATTTTTGGAGCAACATATGCACCATAACTTTTTGTTATGGTTATTATGATTTAAGAATATTATGATTTTTTATAGATATGATTCCTTTTTTATGTCTTTTCCATCCCCATTTATATTATACAACAAAAATTAACAATATTTTTAATGATTTCTATATTTATACTTACAACAAACCAATCACATAGAAGTGAATGAAACTTAAGTTCCAGAAACTGAACTAGAGTTCCCAGAAAATGAGTTCCATAGAACTCATCACTTACACCAAACCAATAGGAGCCTAACTTGCATCGCCTATTTACTCCCTAACACTTTACAAGAAAGTCACAGCTAACCATTGGGTTGATAATCCCTCCACCATTAGTGGAACAAGGTAGATGGTTAGTAGAAACCGATACCGTCCAGATCCAGTTATGAAGATATTCTGCCACATACTGGTACAGGCATCGCCACATCCTCCGGTGCCAAAATAAATTAAGCTCGAAAATAAATTAAGCTCGAATCTTTCCGAGAACTAGGGAGTCCCACCTCCCACAGATACCCCCACACCCAACCTCAGCATTCTCAACACTTTTTTAATCCTGATATATATGTACAACCCCCTCCCCACCTTGAAATTTTCATCTGTGTACAAATACTTCTGGCCCTTCAAATATTCCTTACAAACATCTGCCACTTTCAGCAAAAGGAAAATACATCAGTGTACAAAAAAATGCAATGACAACTAATACCGGATGCCACCAACAAAAACTGTGGCATATGTGTGGCTTATGATGAGGAAAATGCAATGTTTGGAGTTGAGAAGCCATGTGAGCAAGACTACAGCTCCACCTTGCTTTCATAACCGAGTGCTGTCTACATACAAACAATCAGCGCCCTGCATTGAGAAAATGCAAGGAGCTCAATCGAGATGTTATGCATGAATCAGACAAATTCTAAAGATGTGTAACATGAACACTAAAGAAATGCTGTTACATTGCCACACAAAAGCTAGATGTTTACACAGAGAACAGAAGACGTTACTGATCCCAGACAAATCAGCACAATATTCCTTTTAGGTATATGTTAACCCAAACAACCAATTAATATAAGATGCTCTAAAAGCTTAACCTAATATCACGTATCATTCATAAACCATTAAAGAGGGAACATAGCATATTAAAATAGGCAAAAAGCATATCAATTTTACTGTAGCCAATGTAGGAGCGAAGTCAATAAGCTGGTGCTGCACAACAAAGCACCAAAATATCTCCTCTGAAGCATATGTGCATAGATGAGAAGGCAAAAGCCCACCCTATGTGAGATGCTTAGGTAAGGCACAAAAGCAATTTTTCATTTATATTTAACCCATCTTCATATTAACTACTACTTGATATAAAAGCATGGGTCCCCAGCTTGTACGTGACCATCACTGATCTGAAGCATGAAAGTCATGAGTGACGAGCAAAGAGGTCAGCATCAATCAACTCTTCAATCATTGTTATCTACATCTAAGGATATTTGAGAACTTTCAACCTTATGACTATAATTATACTCTTATATATTCACAAATTGTGCCAGTATTTTCCTTCCAAACAGACAAACACCCCCACTCCAATATTGTAATGTGAATTTCTTGCTTAAATATATTTAAACTAGAAATAATTCTTGCATATTTTTCATGAATTTCTTCTTTCATTCGGTCAAAGAAACAACTACGAAACGATTTGTCAAAATCTCTAAAATTTTCATTTCTAAACCGTCAAATTGGCAATATCTATGACTAGCATGTAATCCAGAAACACTTTTCATTCCAAAGGATGGCATTTAGGAATCAAATATCTAGATGAAGGCCCAATGTCAATGTCAAAAAAGCAAAATGTGGTGCACAGTTATCAAGGTGCTAGCCTAAGTGTGGGGCACAGGGACTAAAAATAAGGCACGCAATTCCTTAGGTGGCTTGAGTGGATGCCTAGGGCCTTTTAGGCTTTAAGGTAATATTTAGCATTAATCAAGTCTGAAACTTGGTCAGCTTAGATCGACTTGTCATTTTAGGGTTGAAATGTGGATTTGATCAATTTAGGAGAAGTTAGGTCTGATTAAGTCTGTTATGTCAAATTAGGACTGATTTAGGCCAAATAAAGGCAAGCTTGGTCAGATTTAGGTGAATTTAGGTATAATCTTAGATAGATTAGGTCAAATTAGGACCAGATTGATCTAGTTTAGGTAATATTAGGTGTGATTTAGGTCATGTCACGTGTGATTTAGGTTGAGTTCTAATTGATTAATCTTATAGACAAAACCAATAGATATATATATATATAGTAGTAATATATAAATTTTGTTAATATGTAGGTATATGAACCTACTTGTAAGTGTGAGAAAAGGTCAAGGACCTATATAAATTTTGTAAAGGCTCTTGTATATAAGTAAAGAAGCCATGTCCATGAAAGTGTTGTGGATTCCCCCCCTCCCACCCCCATCATTCTATCAGAGTGAGGTAAAACCCTAGGGGGGCGTCAATCTCTCCAAGGAAATCTTCATGAGTGGTCATCATGAGGTCTGCAACCATCAGGAACAACAGCAGCTCAAAGTATTTTGTTAGTCGTTACAGTGTTGCACTGTAGCACGATGGCCGTCATAGTGGTTGTTGCTCCCTCTCTGGTTGGAGTAGGCCTTGTCCTTCTTGGACGTCCTTCCTCTTGGTCCTAGCTGTCATACAATGCTTGTGGCTAGCTGCTATGCCCCCATTTGTTCCCCAAATTAGCATTGCATTAGGTTGTTGACTATTGTCAATAGCTTTTTATTACGGCAAGAAGTTTGTCTTCAACAAAAGGGTCTAAGGGTTGTTTTCCTCTATCAAACCCGGTCCATAGAGAGTGTCCCCGGCCCTACTATATTGTCCTAGAAGGTCACAGGTGTAAGTACTCTGAGGAGAGAGCATTGGTTGTTCTCCCGAGCTACTATGGCCGTAGAATACTGTAGCACGGTTGTTGAAGTTTTTTTGAAAGCCTGAATTCAAGGCCAAAAGGTCTGATTTTAAGGTTTACGGCTTCCACAAAGTGTGCAAACTTCTGATTTCAAGGTGTTGTATTGTCTTACGGTGAAGAAAAAGTCCAATTCCTTGAAGAAAAAGTCTGATTTCTTGAAGAAAATATCTCCTCTAGTGAAGAAAAAGTTTGAATCTTTGCTATAAAATGTCTAATGTGTTGTCCCTTGATCTGCTTTATCAATCTGAATAATATCGTCTTCGGTTGGGTGCAGGTTCGATTTATGTACGGTCAACATGGCTGATAAGGGTGATAGGCAGTACATATCTCACCAATCCACTGACCGTCTAAAGTGAATTAATATGGACTCATTACAAGCATGCCATGTCTTCAGTTTCCATTACACAAAGGTCCGATTTGTCAGCATACCTTTCACATGTGTCTAAGTCATCAACATCAATGTCAGATTTGGTCCTAAATTCTGGTTCAACTGATTACATCACTGCAGTTCCTAAGATGTTCACCACCTATACCCATAAACCCAACCTACCCGCACTCGCCCTCATAGACGAATTTATTGCCTCTGTTAAGGAAATTGGGACAGTGTAACCTATTCCACATATATCTCTTTTGTCTACCTTGTTCATCCACCAGTTTCCTTTTAGTTTGTTATCAATCAGAAAATCAACTTGATCTCTTCAAGCCTCTACCACTTTCTTACCAGGTACGTGTTTTTATATCGGGGAAGACAAATGGCGAATGATATGAACTGACTGAACTTGACTACTTGCAACAACTTTCTACATGTGTTGTTACATCTCCCTTGAGACGACATCTCCTTTGATGGTGCATAGTCATCTTTGTTGACTCAAGGTCTAAATTGGTTTTGATGATGACTACACTATCCCACTTATTTGTGTCCAATGTTTCTACTTGAGTGATTTCAAATAGACACACCAAATGCCTAAACATGTAAACCCTAATTTGAAGAAATCAAGTTATACATACAAAAAGATCAAGATTGAAGATTACAATACACACTTCATCTATTTATATCATTTTCGTAATCTCTTGTAATAATTGTATGATTTGTAATTAAGCTCAAAAGTGTAATAAAAATATTAATATCGATGAAGCTAACACTTTGTATTAATTGACTTAATACAAATCCAGGCAGTTTCATTGGTCGAGATCGTCCTAAACCTATCTCGATCGATGAGCCTGAGTGCACAAGTCAAGTAATATCGTCCGGCCGAGATGTTATTATTATGTAACCCGGCCGATGAGGTTGTAAATATTGTATGGTAGTCTCATCTCCAAGCTATGATCGATGCATCTCGGTCAATTGTATTGTAGTTGTAAAGTGCAAACCAACCGTTGAAGAGGGAAAAGTGTAAAACAGATCCGTTGAACTCTCTCCTAAACGATGAGAGGCCGTTCTAAATGATTCTAACAGCTAGGAGGCATCCTCAATTATAAATAGGACCTCTTGGGCTTCATCCCATAATAGTCAAGCATTACAAATGTCTCTATACTATATTTCAGAGAGAACGTGCCCCAAAGAGCCGCTATCCACTCTCATGAGTTAAATCACTTGCTACATCTACTAGAGTAGGATATTTATAAGAAAGCTAGTCCTACATATATATCTTGTGAGGCTCTCATTCCTATACCTCTCAATCTCTCTTTATCTCATGAAGATGAAGGTAGGGAGATACTTCGTAGACACTTTGATCTTCGATGGGAGCAACTTTCAATATTGGAAGAGAAGAATACAATTTCATATTCAAAGATAATCCTGAGTTATGGAAAATGGAGGATCTTCCATACAAGCAATCGAAGGCAAAGCTAGAAGAATAGGATGCAACTATTTTAAAGAAAGCAACTTTAAATTGTTGACTCAAGGTCAATTAGGTCAATGTTGACTCACGTCTAAATTGACTAAACCCGTGTTTTGATGATGACTAACCATTCCACATAGTGGTGTCTAATGTCTCTACTTGAGTGATTTCAGATTAGGTATAGACACACTCCAATTGCCCTAACTTGCGCATATCAAATTGGAGAAAAGACAAGTCAAAGTCATACAAGTGCACGTTTTTGTAATATGATGTATATCCATTAGAATCATATTGTAAATCACTTGTAATGATTGTATGACTTGTAATTAAGCTTAAAAAAATATCAGGAACACTTAGATCGAATATTAGAGCACTTTAGATGCAACTTTGAAAATTGATTACATGCACTTTGTCGGTCGAGTTTCCCATCCTGAAAACTCGACCGATCATCCTTGATCAATTTTCTGGAGATTGCATCGGTCGAGTTGTGTTTACACAGAACTCGACCGATGGAGTAACTGACCAAATCGATTTTCATTGGTCGGTCGAGTTTCCTCAGAACAAACTCGACCGATGGTCTGAATATCGGCTTTGTCTTTTACTCTATCGGTCGAGTTACCCTTATAGAAACTCGACCGATTGCACTGTACGGAAAAGTGCAAAAAAGTGCTTCTAGCCGTTGTGGAGTTGCAACAAGTGAAAATATATCTGTTGCAAGCCACAAAACGGCTAGTTTTTGTTCACAAGTGTTCCCAAAGGGTAAGAGGCATCCCCAGCTATAAATAGGACCCCTTGGGCTTCATTCCAAGGTTGAGCATTCATTGCAAACTCTATGTGAGGCTCATATTCTATAGTTGAGTGCTTCCTACAGCCTCCTCTCTCTCTCTAAGCTTAATCACTTGCTACATCCATTAGAGTGAGTAGGAAATCTGTAAGAGAGCTAGTCCTACATGTATATCTTGTGAGGCTCTCACTTCCACCACCTCCTATCTCTTCTTTCAATCATGAAGATGAAGGTTCTCTCTCTTGTCCAAGAGATGTGAAGAAGAACAAGGGAAGGCGTCCCTTGGTGAAGATCAAGGCTGAAGACTTGGAGCTAGAGTGGGTAAGCCCTTGGAGAAGGCAGAAGACTCAAGCTCAAGTGGGTAAAACCTTGGTGGAAGCTTCTCCGAGTGAAGGTGAAGTCAAAGGCGGAAGATCCAAGAAGAGTGGGTAATTCCTGCAAGACTGAAGACTTGGGCAAGAGTAGGTAAGTCCTTGGAAGAAAGGCAGAAGACTCTTGCAAAGTGTGTAAGTCCTTGGTAAGGTTGAAGACTCTTTGTATTGGATAGGTAAGTCTTTTGTTTGGTCATGCATTGTATGTCTTATGAATGAATATAAGAGTGCAATAGTTTGGAAGTCCTAGAGGTTGACCTCTCTAGGCAAGTGGACTGACACACTTCTAATTTGAAGTGTGGAACCACTCTAAATAGCTTGTCTAATTGGTGCATGTTCAATCTCTCTCTCCCTTGCTATGTATGTTTTAGTTGCACACAAATTTCCTATTTAGCAACCTTATCTTGTGATATATCTTGAAGGTTTAATGAATTTTGTTTAAGTGCTTTCAGCTCTATTCACCCCCCTCTAGAGCATCTAATCACCCATCTAGGATCCAACATAAATGTCAAAACCTTAAACATCCTCTATGTCGTTCTCTCCCCGTCGAGATCAATCGGATATCTTCTTGTGACACGGCACATGAGATATGGAGAAAGTTAATGTCACTTATGAGGGGATGAAGCAAGTGAAAGAAAGCAAAATCTACATGCTTACTCATCTAGGCTTCAAAATGGACAAGACGGAGAATGTGGCTATGATGTATTCTAGACTCAAACTCATTGTCAATGGCCTTGCAATACTTGGCCATACTATGGACAAAGATAAAGTAAACTCCAAAAAAAAATTTCTCTTTTCCTCGTCCATGGGACAAGAAGGTGACAGCCATAGAGGAAACCAAATTACTTTGCCTTTTTCCTATTGAAAAACTCATAACAAATCTTCAAACCTATAAGGCAAGGCTCAACTCACAAGAAGGGGAGCTTGAAGAAAATATTCAAAAGGAGGAGATTGCTTTCTATTGAGATTTATTGTTGTATTTCTTGTTTAAGTATTTTCTTATCTTACTTAAGTATCTTGTAACATCGGTCGTTATATAAGAGGCATGTTAGGGTTTTTCTGTTTGCTTCCCTGTACAGTCTCCTATTTATAGGGTGAGTTTTTCCTTTTCTAAATATAGAAAGACGGCACACTTTGACATGGTATCTGAGTGGGACACCTAATTTGAAGTCCTCCCACACCGAGTCGTCATCACCGTCGCCATCTCTCCTTCCCTCCTAGTTTCTCCCTTCTCCATTGCCACTGTTGCTCATGCCTAAAGGGATCCACTCCCCTCTCTAGCCCTATCCTCTTCTTCAAAAAGAGGATCTAGGGCCATGGCCGATCGTGATTTGGAAAACTGTTCGGCAAATCTTTGTGGTCATCCATGACCACCTATTATAAGGCTCTATCCAATTTGTTATTAATATGATTGGACCTATCCAACTTGTTATTGATATGATTGGGCCTATCCAACATATCTCTCTCTTTCATGTTGAACCATAGTGTTTGTCATTAATTCTAGGTCATATGTGACCTTGTTCTGCTGATTTGCTGCCTAACACGGCATGCATGTGACTTAACACGGTGTGTTGTCGGCATCTGCACCAGAATCTACTACCCCAAAACCTAACACGACGTGTTGCTTTCTTGACATGTCGTGTCACTACCTATTGTTGATTCCCTATTGCTGCTTGTTGCTAATATTACACGACTTGTCAACTCTAGACACATTGTGTCGATACTGCTGGAGACTGTTGTTGCGACACCTAACACAACGTGTTTATTTCTTGACATGTTGTGCCACTGTCTGTTGTTGATTCCCTATTGTTGCATGTTGTGAATATTGCATGACGTGTCATCTCTAACGCATGTTGTGTCTCTTTTGTTGGAGTCTACACGACGTGTTGAGACTAGACACGTTGAGTAGCTATTGTTCAGGATCAACAGGTGTACTATCTACACCCCGTGTACAATTAAAACACAACGTGCCTTGTTCATGTTGTTGTCTCTTTTCGGAATCATGGCTTCATTCTCTTCCACTACTGATATTCTTGAGTCACATGCTAGATCTGTAACATTTGTTAAGTTCAACGGCTCCAATTATATCTTATGGGCACATTCTTTTCAAATCTATGCACACTCCTAGGGAAATCTTGAGCATCTCGCTGACCCTCCTAAAGACGCAGCAACTGACAAAAAGAAAGTTGAATATAAGAAATCAGTGGAGCGTGACTCTCAAATTCTATCATGGATTCTAATAGTTGTGAATCCCATGTCTCCACCAATCTTCTCTTCACTGATATAGCCAAGGAAGCTTGGGATCATATTGCTCATTTTTATTCTAATAAAAGAAATTCCTCCCGGGTATCTAAACTTTATAAACGTACGCATGTTGTAGGCTTGAAGAAACTACATCATTTGCTTCACATTTTGATAACTTCAACGGGATTTGGGGAGACCTCAAACTCCATCATCCCTTGTCAACTGATCTAACTAAACTACAGGAGCAAAAAGCTAAAGTTCAACTATGTCAGTTTTTTGCATAGACGCATCCTAGTTATGAAGTTGTTCGTCAACAAATCATGGCATTTGAACCCTTGCCCATGTTAGACGGTGTCTATCTCCAACTATCTTGCTCAGTGTCTTTTACTATTAAAGAAGAGCATGTTGCTCAGTGTCTGTTGTTACTGCTACATCTCAAGCAAATATTGCCCAACACTCATGTGATCTTTCATGTCTTCAAGCTTTTTTCTCTCTGTCAAAAGTATTGAGATAAATTACTGCATTTATTGTTTAAGCGTATTTCTGTTTAAGTCTTTTCTTTACTCTGTAACATGGGCCTTTGTATAAAGAGGCCCATTAGGGTTTTCAGTTCGCTTGTACAGCCTCCTATTTATAGGAGAGGGTTTTCTCGTTTGTGAATATAGAAATATGGCCAACTTCCATATGGTATCAGAGCAGGATACCTAGCCCTGGTCTCCACAAGTCGCCACCGCCCTCTCTCTCTCTCTCTCTCTTTCCCTTCATCAGTTGCCACTGCCGCCGCAAGCATTCTCCATCTCCACTGACGTTGTTGATCGCTTAAGGAGATGTACTCCTCTTTCTAACCCTATCCTCTTCTCTAACAAGATCTAGGGACATGATCGACGGTCTTTCCAATGGTCTTATGCCCTGAAGACTGCTATTTGGAAAAACTGTTCGGTAAATCTGTGTGGTCATCCATGACCACCTATTATAGGGCTCTATTCATCTCTTTATTGATATGATTGCATCTATCCAACATATCATCCTTCTTCTTGGTGAACCATAGTGTTTGCCATCTATTTTGGGTCCTTTTGTAACCTTTCTGTTGGTTCTGCACGACGTGTACATGCTTGTATCTATCTGACACGCCATGCATCTTCGACGAACTACCCACTGTTGTTGCCAGACATTGTCCTGCACGACTTGGACACGCCGTGTCGACTTCCTGACATGTCGTGTCCATACTACGTGTTGCCACTTTGCTACTTCCAGACACGTCATGTCTGTCTCTGACACATTGTGTCTCTAGCCGTTGAAGATTTATGTCTCTATGCACACATCGTGTCGACTTCCTGACACGTCGTGTCTCCTGCCGCTGAAGATTTCAGTCATGGTTGTCAGAACCGAACCGGTCAGCGAACCGGTGAGGCCTCTGGTTCTCGGTTCACTGGTCCAACCAGTGGTCAGACCGGTTCAACCGGTGACGTCAGCATGACATCATAAATAATTAATATATATAAAGTGTATAGTTTTTTTAGCCAAGTCAATACATAAAGGAGACATGAGCAATGAATCATATAATGAAATGCACAATTTCAAACAGGTAATCATCTATAATCCAATGATTCCAATCACTCAAAGATTCAAGACAATCAACTAAACCCAACCACACACAACAATAGCAACCACAAATGATGTAATTAAGTAATTAACAACATATGAATGGAAACAAGAAGCATGTTAATCTAGTTACGACGAGTTATAACACCAGTGAGATTAAGCATAAGAAGTGGAAACAAATGTTCAAATTTATGATCAATACAAAGATGCAATCATCTAATGAGTGCATTAGTAAACGAGATTTGCAATCATCAAACACTTTTTGGTGCATCAATTATTGGGCGTGGGATTATACAAAACAGAAATCTCACCTCAAGGATGAAGAGGAGAAGCGCTCCACAGCACATCAGGAAACGAAGAGCATCTACTCAGCAGCAAACAATAAAAGTATAAAACTCTACAACATCGCAGCAAACAGAGACTGAAGAGGGGAAAGAAAAAAGAAAGAAAGGAAAGGAGTATTAGTAGTCGTCCAATTAAGCAGAGAAGAGAATAAAGAGAAGGGGTATTACTGTATCAGTTGACGGAAGAGGAGGGGGAAAGGACAAACAGTTAGAGAAGAAAAGTAGAGGAAGAGCCAGAAGAGGAAGAGGAAGAGGGAGACGGGGAGGAAGAGGGAGAAGAGCAACTGACTTGGTGGTGGCGGAGTAGCATGTGATGGCATTCAGCAGCTTCAAGCGCCGGCAGCAGGAAGAGCGGGCTACAAAGCTTCAAGGGCCGGCGACAGTGGCGGTAACGGCCAAACCTGAGGGGACAGCGGCGAGCTTCAAGCCTTCAACAAACGTCGGCGGCCATGGCTCCAGCAAGAAGCAGCGAGCTAGGGCTCTTGCGGCAAAGGGGGGTGTCAGGGGGTTTGCTCACGGAGCGCAGGGTGTCGGGGTATCGGGGTAAGAGGTTGGGTTGAGGCTGCACGAGAAGTCACGTGGTCGCTTAAGTGGCCAAGGAACAGACTCAGCCGGTTGGACAGAAACCGGACCGGTTCGCCGGTTCGCCGGTTCAACCGGTCGGTTCACCGGTTCAATGACGGTCAGACATCATTTCCGGGTTTTAGAGAGAACCGAGCCGGTAGAGGCACCGGTTCCCGGTTCAACCGGTTGAACCGGCCGGTTCGGTTCGAGTCTGATAACCATGATTTCAGTCTACTATGCACACGTCGTGTTGACTTCCTGACACGACGTGTCCCTGAATCTGTCGACTTCTGTCAACTACTACTGTGTTATACTTTGGAATCATGGCTTCATCTTCTTCTGAGACCATTGAGACACATGCTAGATGTATCACTTCTGTCAAGTTCAATGGATCCAACTATATTTTATGGGCACGATCCTTTCAAATTTATGCTCACTCCTCGGGCAAGCTCGAGCATCTCACCCAACTTCCTCCCCCTAAAGAGGATACATTTGACAAGAAGAAAGTCGAGTATAAGAAATGGGCAAAGTGTGACTCTCAAGTTCTCTCTTAGATTCTAAACAGTTGTAAATCCCATGTATCTACTAATCTTCTTTTTACTGGCACTGCAAAGAAGTATGGGATCATATTGCTCAAGTCTACTCCAGTAAGCGAAATGCCTACCGAGTTTTTGAACTCTATAAATGCATGCATTCTCTCAGACTTGAGACTACATCATTTGCTTCACACTTTGATACCTTCAAAGGTATTTGGGGAGAGCTCAAAGTCAAATGAACGCATGATTATTTTGTTGCAAGAGCTTGCTGATTCCGATCTCTGTGATTTGACAGTTGTGTTCCTTCTTTTGTGCTTTCGTATTCTCCCCTTTCCAGCTTAAGTGAAGATTTCAATCAGTGGATATGGAACCGCCAGCCACTTTGTTAGCTTCTTGTGCTAAGAACAAAAGCCTTTGTCAGGTCCATTGCCTCCCCTAAATCATTATTCTACGACTCGTCAATTGTATATGCACCCACGGCTCTACCACCAGTCGGACAAATTATGATTGGTATTTAACCTTTAAAGTCAGATGCTTTCTTGGAATTATGGGGCCATCAAAACTTGTTGCTTCTCATATTTGCTCAAAGGGTAAAAGTCAGTTGCTTGCTACTCAACTGCCAATTTTCTGAATATTTGACTGCATCCAGGAAGTAAAACACAGTAACGGCTGATTGGAATATTTGCTACTCATCATTGTCTCTTAGTGAAGAATATTGGTGTCGTGATGGTAGCAGGTGACCGTATTGCTATATAAGAAATAAAAGAGGAGGTTTTGCAGGTCGTCAACTCCTTGGCTACACCTTGAAAATAAAAGAATGAAATAAGCTCATGATGAGTATATTGTTCCAAGGTCTATTGCTAAGAAGCCCTACGCGCATATACTCATTATCTCTCTCAATTTTTTTGTGCTGCCCTCCACATACAACAATTGCATATTGCTATCCAGATTTGTATTTGGATTTGATTTTTGATCTATTCCTTACTGTGAGAGGATCTGTCTAATACTTTTTTACTATCTCTACCACTCCTAATGATTGTCCACCCCAATCACTCTTGGTTCTTTCCGTGGTTGGTGTGAGGGGGAGAAATAGAGGAGAGATGAGATGGAGGAGAGAAGGATTATATTCTGATGCCCTATATTTTTGTGGATTTTTATGCACTTCTTGAAGAATTTGCAGACTTCTACTATTGACGCTTACTACTATATGCTTCTTGGAGAGCTTACTATCTAGTGTTTCATGTCTAATGTTTATTCAAGTTGATGGTCTTCTATCTGGCTACGTCAAATCTACTTTCTACCTTTTATCCGTGCTTTATTTGCGTGTTGACATTGTCCGTGCCTAGTGCATGTTGACTATTTACTTGTATGTGCCTTGTGCATGTTGACTCTTTACTTGTTTGTACTTTCTTTGCATGTTGACTACTATTATAACTGTGAACCAACACTCTGGACTTTTCAGCTGGGACCCAACACTTTCTAGACTTTTCTACTGTGAACCAGCACACACTCTGGTCTTTGTGAACCAGCACTCTCTGGACTTGTCTAATGGAACGTTGGCTTGTCCGTGCTCAGCGCATGGTGACTCTCTACTTGTCCATGCTTTGTGTGCATGTTGACCTTCTACTACCGCAATCCAGCATTCTCTATTTCATTTGTGCTCAGTTTGCATGTTGACTACTATTGTTGCTATGAACCAGCATTCTTTGGACTGCGACGTTGGTGGTTGTGATGAAGGCCAGCTTTGATGCTTACTTCTACTCCAGATAACACCATTATGTCAAGAAGCTTCTGCGACCTGCTTGTCTGTTATGGAGTATCTACTTGAGGGGGAGTGCAGGAGTGATGGGTGCTTTATTGTAATCTTGAGGGGGAGGAATTCTGGTAAGGGTTTGTTTTATCTTTTTATTATGTTTCTTTCTTTTTAGTTTGTCTATATGTCTGTTTGCAAGCTAACTTGGATTCTCCCAAGCTTCAGGTTGAGGGGGAGTATTGGAGAGTCTATTGAATTCAATTATTTAAATAATTTGAGTCTAATCGTATATGGGCCCAAGTGTATCTTGGCCCATTAGGGTTTAGTCTAAACTTTGTACGCTTCCCCCTTCTCCTATATATAGGAGGGGGATTCCTCTTATCAAAGATATCGCATAGCCTTTTTTATTTTATCACGCCAAGCATTACAAATGTTTTAATACTATATCTAAGAGAGAAAGTTCTCCAAAGAACCCCCATCCACTCTCTTGAGTTTAATCACTTGCTACATCCATTAGAGAATAGGATACTTATAAGAGAGTTAGTAGGAGGCATCATCAACTATAAATACGACCCCTTGGACTTAATCTTATAGTTAGCCAAGCATTACAGATGACTTTATACTATATCTAAGAAAGAAAGTTCCCAAAGAGCCCCCATCCACTCTCATGAGCTTAATCACTTGCTACATCCATTAAAGAGTATGATATTTACAAGAGAATTAGTCATATATGTATATCTTGTGAGGTTCTCATTCATCTACCTCCAAATCTATCTCTCTCTCATAAAGATGAAGATACTCTCTTTTGAGAGAGAGGAGATGAAAAAGAAAGGCAGGAGACCCTTGGTAAAAAACTTCTCCTTAGTTAAGGTGAAGTGAAAAGAGAAAGCTCTAAGTCAAGAGTCGGTGAGTCCTTAAAAGTCGAATACACCTTGCAATCGTGGGTAAGACCTTGATGAAGGCCGAAATTGCAAGAGTAAGTCCTAGGTAAGGCTAAAGAGTCATGGTCATGAATAGGTAAGTCCTTTTGTAAGGTTGTTGGCTCTCTTGGCCTAAAATAGAGGCTAGTTATCCCTCAAACTAGAAAAAGATTGGTACATGATGTATCTCTAATTTATAATGTAATATAAAGTGGTGCTCATAGTTGAAAATTCTAGAGGTTGACCTCTCTAAGTAATGGAGCTACGTCCCTAAGAGACAAAACCACTATACATGGTGCCTTCACTTGTGGATTGTTCAATCTCCCTCTCACTTGCTTTTAATACTTGTATAATTATCTTCAAAAATATTCTGAAGGTGTAATGAATTTTGTTTGAGTCGTTTAAGCTCAATCCAACTCCCTCTTTAGCCCATTATAGATTGAACAAACTTGGTTATGCGTCTTTAGAGAAGCACAAGGTCTTGATTCCAAGATTATTTAATATGGACAAAACACAGTGTCAATCGCCTCAGTTAGTTCAACATATGAGGTCCACCTTCAATCAAAAGAAGGTCAATAAAACAAGGTCTACTTTGAGTTAATTCATTCCAACATATAGAGTTCAAGTCGTGTTACAACTAAACTTCGATTTAGATACTGTGTTATACTTGTCGACGATTATTCTCGTGCTATATAACTTTATTTGATGAAGCGATTAGACTTTTGTCCATATTTAAATCGTTTTGTGTAGAAGTGGAATCCCAATTTAAAAAGAAAATTTGTGCTCTTCGTACTGAAAAAACCAGATAGTACTTCAACTGTGAGTTCATCCATTTTATCTCCACACATGTCATCGTCCATCAATCATCTTGCCCACACAGTCCACAGCATAACGGAGTGACTAAGAGGAAAATTCATCATATTTTTTAGATCGCTCGAACTCTTCTCCTTCATATGTAGGTTCCTAGAGAGCTCAAGGGGGATACAATCTCACTGCCACCTACCTCATCATTTGTATGCCACCATACGTTCTCTAGAACCACATACCTATTCAGATCCTTCATCCTATGAAGCCGTAATTTTCCACCCATATTGTTTGGAAGTGCATTTTGTCCGTTCTCACTGCCACATATCTCATCAATTGTATGTCACCATCTACTATCTTTTGCTTAAATCGTGACTTGTAAGCTATATCACTTGGTTTAGATAAGATATAGCAATAGGTTGGATATTAGTGCAGAACGTGACACGACAAAATAATAGAATTCTTTCCTAATGTTCTTCAATAAAATTTTGGACAAAAATACATTAATATCACACCGCTCACTGCCACCTACCTCATCATTTGTATGCCACCATACGCTCTCTAGAACCACATACCTATTCAGATCTTTCATCCTATGAAGCCGTAATTTTCCACCCATGCTGTTTGGAAGTGCATTTTGTCCGTTCTCACTGCCACATATCTCATCAATTGTATGCCACCATCTACTATCTTTTGCTTAAATCGTGACTTGTAAGCTATATCACTTGGTTTAGATAAGATATAGCAATAGGTTGGATGATAGTGCAGAACGTGACACGACAAAATAATAGAATTCTTTCCTAATGTTCTTCAATAAAATTTTGGACAAAAATACATTAATATCACACCGCTCACTGCCACCTACCTCATCATTTGTATCCACCATACGTTCTCTAGAACCACATACCTATTCAGATCCTTCATCCTATGAGCCGTAATTTTCCACCCATACTGTTTGGAAGTGCATTTTGTCCGTTCTCACTGCCACATATCTCATCAATTGTATGCCACCATCTACTATCTTTTGCTTAAATCGTGACTTGTAAGCTATATCGCTTGGTTTAGATAAGATATAGCAATAGGTTGGATATTAGTACAGAACGTGACACGACAAAATAATAGAATTCTTTCCTAATGTTCTTCAATAAAATTTTGGACAAAAATACATTAATGTCACACCGCTCACTGCCACCTACCTCATCATTTGTATGCCACCATACGCTCTCTAGAACCACATACCTATTTAGATCCTTCATCCTATGAAGCCGTAATTTTCCACCCATACTGTTTGGAAGTGCATTTTGTCCGTTCTCACTGCCACATATCTCATCAATTGTATGCCACCATCTACTATCTTTTGCTTAAATCGTGACTTGTAAGCTATATCACTTGGTTTAGATAAGATATAGCAATAGGTTGGATATTAGTGCAGAATATCTCATCAATTGTATGCCACCATCTACTATCTTTTGCTTAAATCGTGACTTGTAAGCTATATCACTTGGTTTAGATAAGATATAGCAATAGGTTGGATATTAGTGCAGAACGTGACGCAACAAAATAATAGAATTCTTTCCTAATGTTCTTCAATAAAATTTTGGACAAAAATACATTAATATCACACCGCTCACTGCCACCTACCTCATCATTTGTATGCCACCATACGTTCTCTAGAACCACATACCTATTCAGATCCTTCATCCTATGAGCCGTAATTTTCCACCCATACTGTTTGGAAGTGCATTTTGTCCGTTCTCACTGCCACATATCTCATCAATTGTATGCCACCATCTACTATCTTTTGCTTAAATCGTGACTTGTAAGCTATATCACTTGGTTTAGATAAGATATAGCAATAGGTTGGATATTAGTGCAGAACGTGACACGACAAAATAATAGAATTCTTTCCTAATGTTCTTCAATAAAATTTTGGACAAAAATACATTAATATCACACCGCATATCTATCTATAATTTCCCACCAATATTGCTCAACATAAACACTTATCATCCGAACATCATGAATGTATCATATATTTTACAATTTCATGCAGCATGTGTCCACGTTTGTGTCCATGTCCAAATATGTGCCTTGTGTTTGTGCTTTCAGAGACATATAGGAAATTACCAATGCTCATTCTATTTTCAATTTATTTTATATCTTTTTTCATGATCAAACCTTAATGATGAAATGGTGCACCCATCATTAATCATTTTTTATGATGTCTCATAAAGAATACAAAAAAAACTCATGAAGTTTGAAACGCATCTAATTAAACTCATATCCTTTGAAATCCAGATGGTGGGATTGTGAAGGAAACCTTCTAATTATAATCACACCATATCTGCCTTAGTTTCAACAAAAATTGAGCTATATAACAGCACCATCATGTTATACATGGTATGCAAGACATTGGCAATAACACAATGGTGCACCCAACACTGAATCGTTCTTGATTTTGTCTTAAAAAATTCAAAATATTATTGAAACGTGTCTGGCCAAACTCATATTCTTTAAAATTCAGATGGTTGAATTGTGAAGTAAACGTCCTATTTATCATCAAACCACATTCATCATTATATATGAATAATGCATGTGCGCATGGGTAGAGAGAGGGGGCATCAAAGTGTTAATTGTTGTATATTAGTTCACCAATTTATTTATTTTGCTTCAAATCGAGCCTTTCAATGAAACAAACATAAACTATCATCAGTAAGGAGTTTGAATTGGACAAAGTAATTCAACTCCACAAACAACTGAAACATGTTGGTCAAGTTAAATTTAATAGTTAATTATTGATTTTATACCTACAAGTAAATGAGACTCATTGTGAACAATCATATTGAAAGCATGTATTAGGATGCATAGTAACAAAAAAATAGTGACTCTTCAGAAAAGTAATGATTTTTGGTCCGTCGAATTTTCTCCTAGAATAAAACGCAGCTAGAGGACTTTTCGTAATTCTTCACACTTTTAACAATTTTCATAAACTTTCACAACTATTATATACAAAACTCTTTCAAAGGTAAATTCCAAGATTAGTTTTTTGAACGAGCCTAGTGGCCCTCTTAACCCAAACCAACATTATGTACCCCCTCCATCTCCCACACAACAACTATACATAATTCCTCTCCCTATCTTGTTGAATAGCTGTCTCTTTTATTTTTTATGATATCTTCCATGTTAATGCACAACACACACACAAACGCATAGCTGACTTAATTTTTCTCTTGAATGATATTTTCCAGTTTTCTGGAGTTTTTCCAACCACGACTTTTCAAGCAAGCCAAATAATTGTCATCTCCTAAATTTTTAGCTATGTTTGGATGTAGTTCTACTTTCACCTTCAATGCAACTGGCCAGTAGCAAAATGTATCTACTGCAACTTGCAAGGACAACTACATTGTATAACATGCTTGAAGTACAAGAGTGGAAGTGGAATTCAACTATTCCAGAAAGGGGAAAACTAACAGTTGATGTGACTTTGTCTGACATGGAACAAGGCACACATGGACATGATTTAGTAAACACCTAAGTATTTGAAAGAGCAGAGCAGGAAACGAGCAGCCAACTCAGACTGCTTAAGCATGAAATGGCCATTTAAGCAGTTGCTCTTTAAAAGAAGCGGGCATGCAGTAAATATATACATGTATATAGTTTAGCATAGATAATCAAGATGAGGGGTCCACATTATAAGTAGTAAGTTTTGATAGATCAATCACAGATAAATGATTACATGGGAAATATAGTGCTTAGATATTAGTACTTTTTTTTTGAAGTTAAGGACTGGTCTTGTATTCAATTAATCACCAGAATCATACAAAACCAGAGGAGTGATGGACGAAGGTACCATTTCTCCAACTTGTCCAGGGTCGTCATCATCTAGCGCCCATTTGGCCATGGCGTGAGCAACTTTATTACAGCTCCTAGGAGCAAAAACAAAGGAAATAGAAGCAAAAGACAAAGCTAAGCTACGTATATCATCTACTATAAGACCCAAATGGTCCAACCGCTGCATCGATCATGTGAGCTCGAGGTGTAGGATTTGAGAGTCCATCTCGCATATCAGGTCTGTGTACCCATCTTCAGCAGCTCGCCGCAAACAGAAGAGGAGAGAAAGAGCCTCTCCCATCTCCACCGCCACTGTTGCTTCCCGCCGCAACCTAAAAGCTCGGACAACCCTCCCGGAATGATCTCGCAGTACACCTCCAAGCCCGATCCTGCCGTTAGGACCCATCGCAACATCAGTGTTCAGCTTCAGGCTACTCCGTGGTGGTTTCCTCCAACGTTGGGTCTGCCTCTGCGCACACACCCCGTCGCCGGTGGTGGCTACCGCCATAGTCGCCTTGTACTCCGCAATGATGCCCGTGTATCTGCTGATAATGGTCCTCTTGTCCGGACTCTCCTGCTCGAACACACGCCGGTTTCGCCAGTGCCACAGACCCCACCACGCGCCGGCTGCCGCGTCCAGCTCTTCGCAAGACAGATTTCCAGCTAGGTGCTGGAGTCTGTCAACTAGGGGACGATCACCCGACTGCAAGATCTTCTCCTTCAGTGGATGTTCATTCCACATCTGCTGCACCTCTGGACATTCGAACAAAAGGTGGTCAATGGTTTCCTTCTCTGTATAGCACATCGGACACCGGAAGTCCACGTCGCGATGGTGGTCATAGAGTCTGCCCATCGTGGCCATGCTGCCCGTGCAGACCTGCCACAAGAAGTGTGTGAGCCGTGGTGGCCAGTGGGACTTCCAGACCCAACGCCAAGTCGACTCACCCTGCTCCCTACGGCTCCGCCGGTACTCCACACTGCCAAGCTGACCCAGCCAATAAGCTGAGCGGGTCGTGAACTCTCCCCTCGGACTCGGCCACCAGAAAGGTGTGTCGGCTGGTCTCCTCGAGCTAAGCGGTGTAGAAACTATTGCCTCTGTGACGTCATGCGGAAAAACTGACCGTACCTCCTCGTTCCAAGCACAGCTGTCTCGATCAAAAAGATCGTTGACCCGTAGAGACGGGTGTTCCTCCTTTGCCTCCGGACATGTATCTCCCAATGTGCCTTGTAGGTTCATAACCCATCTGTTGTTCCACAAGTCCACTAGTGCACCGTCCCCCACCCTCCAGCTCACCCCCTCACAAACCAAGGCCTTCGCTCCCCACAAACTCCTCCATGTATAGCTCGGGTCGTATCCTCTGTGAGCTTCCAAAATGGATGAATGTGGATAGTATCTTGCTTTGAGAACCTGCGAGACTAGTGAGGCCGGCTTCATAAGAAGTCTCCATACTTGTTTAGCAAGAAGAGCCTGATTGAAACTGTGCAAGTCTCTAAATCCCATTCCACCCGCTTTTTTTGGTTTGCACAAACGCTCCCAACATTGTCATGCTATCTTCCTCTCATTGCCCTTTGCCCCCCACCAAAAGTTGGCCACACAACTATGAATCTCATGAATAAGTGTAGAAGGAAGTTGGAACACACTCATAATGTATGACGGTATGGCCTGTGCAATGGATTTGATTAGAACCTCTTTCCCCGGTTTTGAAAGAAATTTTTCCTTCCATCCCTGTAGCTTCTTTCAAATCGCTCTTTTACAAAGTTGAAAACTTGTCGCTTTGATCGTCCGATAGCCGTAGGGAGACCCAAATACTTGGCGTGCTTGTCCACTTCTCTCACATTGAGAATTTCCTGCAAACTTTCACGAACATCATCACTGACTCCTTTACTGAAGACAACCTCAGTCTTGTCATAGTTGATTTTCTGGCCCGATGCTTGTTCATACTGGCTAATAATATTAGCTATGGTCAAGCATTCATTCTGAGTTGCTCTAGTAAAGAGGATACTATCATTTGCAAAGAACAAGTGAGAAATATGTGGAGCAAGGCGGCACACACTAAGACCGTGCACGCTCTTGCTGTCAGAAGCATGAATAATGGTTGTAGAAAAAGCTTCAGCACATAAGATAAAGAGGTAGGGGGAGAGAGGGTCACCCTGTCGCAGGCCGCGGGATGGCTTCATCTCCGAAGATCGGTCCCCATTAATGGCAAAAGAGTGGCTAACCGATGAAACACAATCTAGGACACAACGTCTCCACAAGGCTGAGAATCCCATCTTCGACATAACATGATCGAGAAAACTCCACTCAACTCTGTCGTAGGCTTTTGACATATCCAGTTTGATCGCCATGCTCCCCTTTTTTCTATTGGCTCCTTTTTTCATTTTGTGAAACAGCTCATAAGCAATGAGGGCGTTGTCTGTAATCATCCTGCCTGGAATAAAAGCACTCTGATTCTGTGAGATGATCATGTCCATCAAAGGCTTCAGCCGGTTTGCCATGACCTTCGTGACAATTTTGTATACAACATTGCACAAACTGATGGGTCAGTATTCAGCCATATCCTTCGGATGCTCCACCTTTGGTATAAGCACAACTAAAGTAGAATTCACCTCATCAATAGAGAATTCGCCTTTCCACCACCCTTTAATATAATTTGAGATATCTTCCCCCACAATATTCCAGAATTTTTGAAAAAAACATTGCTTTCATACCATCTGGGCCCGGGGCTTTGTTTGGGTGCATATGCTTTAGGGCATAGATTTCTTCGTCTACAATATCTTTCTCAAGTGATGCATTCATCTCGTCAGAAACCTGTCTAGTGATACCGATGGTAGCTTCCTCAAAACCCGAGGGATTGCTGGTTTTAAAAAGCTTATCAAAGAAATTAAGAATAACTGCAGTGATATCTTTCTCCTCAGTGCACCATTTCCCATCATCATCTTTGAGACCGGCTATGTGATTTCTCCTTTTCCTGTGAGACGCCTTGAGATGAAAATACTTTGTGTTCTTGTCCCCTCCCTTCATCTCATTCACTCTTGCACGGGCACACCAATACTCATCCTTTAGTCTATGCCAGTATTCAAGCTTCTTTGAGAGATCTTCACATCTTTTTAGGACAACATTATCAGGTGCTTTGGCTTGTTCTTTTTTCAATAAGTCTTCCGTCTCTTTTATCATCTTCTTCATGTGTCCGAATTTTTTCTCCGCCCATTCTTCAAGTTTCAAACCACACCCTGCAATTTTCGCCTGTAGACCACCTCTCAACCCTTGCACCCAGGAATCTTCTACAATCTGTCCACATTCAGGGTCCTGGAGCCAAAACGGCTCAAAACGGAAATATCGCTCCTTTTTCTTATCCTGCCCTCTTTGTTTGTCAAAAGAGATAATGATCGGTGAGTGGTCAGATTTATATCTCGGTAGATGGAGAATTTTGCAGTAACTGAACATCTGTCTCCATTCAAAAGTAGCCAGTGCCCTGTCCAGTCTTTCTCGAACCAGCGTCTCCATGGTAAGACCCCTCTCCCAAGTGAAAGGACTGCCTGAAAAACCAAGATCAAGAAGATCGCAGTCGTCAATGGCGTCTCGGAAGTCCTGAATCCACCTCTCAGCCTTTAGTAGGCCCCCAAGCTTCTCTTCATTCGATGTAATTTCATTAAAGTCCCCAAAGAAAATAACTGGGAGAGAGCTTTGTGCTTTTAACTCCCTCATCAGGTCCCATGTCTTGTACTTGTTTGCCTGTTCCGACCACCCATAGATGCCTATAGCTCGCCATGTTGAGTTATCCACAGCATCCTTGACTGTAACATCCACGTGCCTTTGTGAGAAAGAGACCAAAGTCACATCAATATCCTTCCACCACATCCCAATACCCCCCGCTCGCCCCACACTAGGGATGCATACCCCTTCAGTGAAGCCACACTTCCAACGTACTTTTTCTAGCTGCGCGTCACCAATCTTGGACTCCGAGAGGAAGACCAAGGACGGGCGTTCCCTCCAGCACCAGCTCCGGAGGGCATCTGAACTGCCAGGTTTACCCATGCCCTGGCAGTTCCATGCTAAGATTTTCATTGCTGTTCGCGAACCCGGTCAACACCAGAGCCCGCTACTTGAGATGTGAGCCATCCCATCAGTGCTTTCTCCTTCCCTGTAGCCTGTCTTTTCGACACCTCACCGTTTGTAGTGCAGCAGTTTTCATCCACGATCATGGCGTCCTCCGGCCTTATTCTTTTCTCCACACTATTTCGCAGGTCAGCATCAAGGTTCGGTTCTTCCTCCTGGTCAAGATTTCGCCGCTTAACAATGTATGGTTTTCGTAGTTTTAACTCACTCCTCTTCTCAGCTTGCAACTTTTCCTCTATCCGATGAGGGGAGGATCTCTTCTTTTGACCCCTCGTCAGTTTCCTTGATTCCACCCATCCATTGTCGAACCTGATATTCCTCTCCGTTTGATTGTCGAGCCCTTCTTTTGCTAATTCTGGTGCTGCTTCAGCTATATGGACGTTCGTCTGCTAGTCGTTTACCCCTGACAACACTTCCTCCGCTTCATCGACCGGACCTATCTCTGTGTCGTCGTCTCCTCCTCTCGACCCCTGTGTGAAGCTGTTGGCGGCGTTGTTTAGGCTCTTGATGGTTGGGGACACCAGGGTGATCTCCGCACCCTCCTTCGCTTGGCTTCTGGCGGTGTCCAATGCTAGCTTTTGTCTTCCGGTCATCTCTACGCATGCCATCGTCTCCCCCGACATGCCTGCATGTACACCACTCGCTTCCCGCCTAGGGTTTCTGCGTACACCCTCTCCCAAGGCTTCTACTGTGCCTTTGTTTGGCTGCTCCCTATCGGTGACGTGTGCTTCCCTCTGTCGATTGTTCTCCCCCGTCCTCCTAGGATTTCCCTCGCCTCTCCTCGCTACTGTACTACCCTCATCCCTCCCACTACCGCTGCCGACTTCCCGCTGTGACAGGTTTAGAGGCACCGTGCTCGTCGGTTTGGTAAAGAAAGTAAGCGCCCTCTTCATCGTGCCTTCACCATAGAGTTCTTCCACCACCGTCGTTCTCGGTTTCCTCGGCGAAGCCTTGAGCCAGGCCCCCCAGTTCCTGGCCATATCTTCCCTTCCGCCTCAATAGAACAGTCCTTGTCCACATGACCTAGCAGCCCACATAGAAAGCAGAAGTTTGGTAGCCTCTCATACTTGATCTCCGGCGGTATAACAGTACCCTTTTTATCTTTTATACGTTGTACCCTCTTCAGCGGCTTGGTAACATCCAGTTCTACTCGGATTCTAGGCGCCACCTCCCATCCCAATTCATCTCTGTCGACTGCCATAACCTTCCCAATCTTTTCAGCAATCAATCGTATTGCCCCCTCCGACCTGTGGCACAATGGAAGGCCATAAATCCGGACCCAAAAAGCACAGTCTTTGATAGTCAGTGTCTCCAGTCTGTCCCCTTCCTCAATCTCCTTCGTGAGTAGGAGTCGATTCTCGAAGTTCCAAGGGCCACATTCAAGAACTTTCGCCTTATCCTTCCAGTGTAGGAATTGTATTATGAAAACCACCGTGTCGACCTGCTTGAAGAGAACTTTGTGCGATAAAGCCCAGGCCTATGTAAGTGTTCTTTTCATTGCCCAGAAGTTGAAAGGTCTATCGGTTAGGAGACGTGCGGCCAGGGCCAGGCCGACGTGATTCTCCCCACCCTCCTGTTGGTCCGTGCTCAGATCAACTATGTCTGCTTCATCCTCATCCTCCAGCCCTAGTTGCGCACACCGGGTAGCCAGATCTTCGGCCATCTCAGGGGAACCGAGTCCGCGGAGGTAAAACCTGCACAAGATCCCACCTTGAACCTGCAAGAGAAAGGGTAACCCACGAGGGAGAGTATGGTTTCCACGAAGGAAGAGAGAGGACTCCCACCGCCGTTCGCCAGTCGCCAGAGCAACTAGGGTTCGAACGGAAGAGAGAATCTTAAACATTCAATCTAGATATTAGTACTTAGTGAAACAACTAGGCATAGACATTAGCACATATTAAATAAACATGAACAGTAAGTATTTAGTACAAATGTTGTTGACAAGGTAAGGCATTGTTCAACATTATATTAATAGATACAAATTTAAACAATAATGCATGATGGTATAGTAGAATCATAAATATATTTAGATGTTAGTAAATCCTACAGAAAAATAGACTACTAAACTTGATATATAATAGACAACATACTAATATAATATGGCATTATTCTATTATGGTCTCTAGATGGTTTTACAAAGTTTTAGTACAATTGTCTGAATCTCAGACTATAAGACTTATCAAATGAGCAATATACTATTTTGGTATAACAAGGTAAAAATATATTACAAACTCTACAAATGACATTACATAGTTCTAATATAGATGTACAAAACATGGTTCCGAAAAAATGCCATGTGCTGTATGGGAAGAGAGGGTACCAGGTAAAATATGTGGCTTTGGATTATTTTTAATATGTTAATTATATATTTAATCAATATACAACTTAACTATATAATTTATATATTATAGTCTATTGTTTATTATTTTATAGGTATACATGAATGTCACATAAAAGAAGGTTAGAGTAAATGGACCTAGTCACTCATGACCCGACCTACTAGCTTATGTTGCAGCCATAAAAAAAGCCAACAGACTAAAATATCCTCAGCCAGACCCGTTACCGGCCACAACCTAGTTTCCCTACTCTCTCATTCTCTCTTAACTTCCCCCTCGACTCCCCCCTCAAGCTATACCCAGGGATAAGGGAACAAGCAAGAAGCCCAGATTGTCTCCTTCAAAACAACCTGTTGCAACTATGATCAACGCTAGCAGCTGCAAAGATCAAAAACCACCATCGCCAAGGTCATGAACACAAAAGAGAGCAGCAGTTGTTGCAGCACCATCGTGACAAGGAGCAATCATCAGTGACGCCATGATCACCAACAGCAGCAGCTGCTACTGTGGTCAGCAACACTCAGATATGTCACCAGCTCTATCACCAGTTCCACTAAAGCCAACAAGAACAGTTAGGCTTCTTCATCCTCCCCTCCTCTCCTTCCTCTCCTTCATCCTCCTCCGGATGAGAAAGCAACAGCCATGTGGCCGCATAAAATGGGTAAGCAGCCATTTAATTGGTGGATGACCGCTTAGTGCGTTGTTTCCCTATATGCGGTTCAGTTGGGTGACCAAATTGTGTATGTGAGAGCATAGAGCGATTTTTTAAACACCGGTATAGAGTGTAAAAACAACAGTTTATAATGAAGAATAAAACTAATTACCAAACTCATTATATGCCTGTTACAATACAGCGATTGGAGCATCATATCCCACGAAAGTTAGTGTTTTCATGTATTTCATATTCAGCAAGTGATTTGCCAGTATAGCACTACATACCCTGAAGCGTCCACTTCATGAGCCCAAAAAGCGGCCTGAAGCGAGAATAGGCACCGTTTTACTCCAAAATGCTTCAAAACCCACTTTAGTTCAATTACAACAGCCATGTGCTCGGGTGCTTCCACACTTGTTGAGTCGGTCGCCGACTAGCCGGCTGGTCACTGGAGGGGGGTCCGACTAGCCTACCGCCCAAATTTGGACCTCAGTTTGGCGTCCGCCAAGGCCGACTGGTCGGCCGACTAGCCCGACGGGTCGGCCCAAGCCAAGCCTGGGTGGCTGCATAGTTAGGCTAGAGCCGAACGATAAGGTTTTTTCTTTTCTTTTTTTTCTTTTTTTTTTTGCTACTCTAATTCCCCCCACCCCTTATCTCGAATGTTTGTGTTTGTCTTTTGCAATGATTTGATGTGAACATCAATTTCATTCAAACTACACTAGTTCAATTAATAACTTTCAATTTAATTATAGCAATTCAACAAGCACTTAAAGTCTAAATTTAATAACGGTATATCACTTTTCTCTATCTAATTATATTTGTTTAATTTGAACACATCGAATAGTCTTCATTCAAAATTTTTGAGGTGTTTTATGACATTATCTACCAAATCTAGGTTATTATATGCTTGGATACATGCTTACATTAGTGGATTTATAGAATTATTGTATATAACTATATGAAGATGATCAATATTATGTAAATATCATATCTACAACTGAGCGACCGACTAGTCGACTGGTCGACGACTAGTCGGCTGGTCGCCCAAGCTGGAAAGGTGACCGACTGGCCGCCTTCACAAGTATGGGTGCTTCTGGGGCTGCTTTATTCAGCGGTATGGACATATACGAGTTTAGCACTTACCAGAGCAAGAAAAGAAAGCTTAATTTAAGAAGAACAAATTAACAGTTGATCGCAATAAATCTCACAGCAGAAGAAACATACCAAATTTTGAGGGGAGTACAAACAGTATATAACCACAAAAATCCCAAATGGGTTTACAGAAAAAACTAATTTTTCATTACAAAAATCAAGAAAGATTGATGAAGAGCATAGAATTACCACTCATGAAATGGTCTTTCTTTAGCTTGGCTGGTCTCATGCCCGCTCTTTCAGATGCAGATGTAGAACGAGCATCTCCAGTAGGAGCAGGGTTACAGGCAGCATCAGTCTTCTTTGAAGATATTAAAGAAGAAGACAAAAGGGCATCCACAGCATCACGTTGTCGTTTTCTAGTAGAAATCAAATCTTGTCGTGCAGAAACAGCACTAGAGGCCTTCACTCCCTTGCAATGCATTTCATTATTATGAATATCAGAGCTTGTATTTAGATCCGGCGATGTTCGATGACCATGCCTCACAGATACATGAGCAGCAGATTCCATCACCTTGTGATCAGCCTTCACTCTAGAAGACTTTCCTATATTATTATTTTGAAGAAAAGCTCTAGGCTTAGTGGTAACATTTTCAGAAGTTTCCACTCTTTTCGCCCCCTCCAATCTTGACATTTGCTCCTTCCGCTGCGATTTGTGTTTCGCTGAGGAAACAACATCACTACATGAAAACTTGCTTTCATCAGGAGCATCAATTTTTAACCCTCTGCGATTTTTCTCTGTTTCCTGCGTTATCTTTTTTACTTTTACACCCTCGGTTTGAAGTTCACCGGAAATAACACCTTTCCGCTTCTTGTCATGCACCAAACTGGAAGCCAAATTAGAAATACCATCTATATTTGAGATGGATGATAGCTTCTGAAAATTATGTTTGAAAGGCTTTGGCAATGGCAAGAACAGATTTCTTTCCTTGGCATTTGTAATCAAATCAGCCCAATGACAATTTTTCTGCAAGGTCCTTGCATTTCCAAGAATCCACAAAGAAAGCCTAGCTCTTGTCAATGCAACATTCATCCTTCTGACATCAGCAACAAAACCTATGCTGCTGACACTTTTGTGATGTTCTTGAGCAGCTGGTTCAGCTGCTCTCACAGTTGAAAGTATCAAGATATCCACCTCACGACCTTGAAAACCATCCACAGTGTTAAACTCTATATCACCAGCAATACTAGGACCAAATTCCTTATTGATCCTAGACCGTAATACTGAAAGTTGAGACTTATAGGGTGTTATGAGTCCTACTCTTCCAGGAATAAATTCTGGAGCATGCCTATGATAGTAGTCACAATTAGTAGGCTTATAACTACATATGCATTGTGATAGATGTGCACGATAAAAAAGTTCATACAAACCTCCTCCTCAGAAGTTTCAACAACTCAACAATAGCTTCAGCTTCGGCTTCATTATAAAGTGATAAAGAACCTGGGCTCTTTCCACGTCGTTCAAGACCGTCACATACGTCATAAAATACATAAGGACCAAGACATACATTCTCGTGAAATGGTGCAGACTTGTTATCCCTTTCCGTGCCATTGAGTAGCTTGTTCTCATAAAAATGTAATGAGGGAAACTTGGAAATCTCTGGATGCATACGGTACTGGTAAATAGAGCCCAACATAAAGAAACATTCAGACGTCTTTGAATAATTCTACCAAAAAAGACTCTTTTATGAAACCAGAGCCTCTGTTCATACAACTGTAAAAGTCTAAATATTGATTTGTAGTCAGTATCATCAACCACAAACATCATGTTGTGAAGGCTTCTAGTTCATAGTGTTAACTCACGTCACAACATAGATTTTTTGGGTAACAGTGCATCAGGATATAGATATTTGCCATAATAAATGACAAGCAAACAGATATCTTCAGCAGGCAAGTAGCAATATAAATAGTTCCTAGAGAAATGAATCACATGGTACAAACAATCAAGTGTTGTTCTATGCATACTCGTCTAGATGACACATTGTAGGTAACTTAGTTGAGGGTATAAATGTATTATGGCATTAATCTAATGTATGAAAATCATGTGTAGTTACATATGTGTGTATGCATGCGCCCGTGTGCGTGTGCGCGCGTGTGTGTGTGTGTAAAGTGACCCCTTGTACTCTCTTTGTATATAGTAGTCAATACAAGTCAACTGTGTCTCACATGCAAGGAGAAATCAAGCTCTATACACAAAGTAAATGTCGGCCTAGAAAGCATAGTCACAATATACTCCGTTTTTCAAAAAAAACGTGTTTAAAACACGTATCATTCACCTGCCGTATATGACAGCCGTTTTAAACTCCAAACTGAATAATACGTTGTAAACATGCTTAATTCATGTTTTATTTGCATATTGCGTTTTAAACGGGTTCAATACGTTTTTTTGCCATTATATACAGTTCTGTCTTTTGCTTCACATTTGTTTTTTCCACATCCTTCTTTACTTGCAGCAGCGTTCCACTAAACCCTCCAACCTTACTCCTCTATCCCTCGACACACCCTGAGCCAGGAGGAATAACCCTCGACATTCTACACGTATGCTCCATCTTCCTCCTCCATTCTCCCCCCTTTTTCCCTGATTTGTGCATGTTGCTCCCACTTCTTCCCCTTCTTCCTCCACCATCCCCTCTTCCTATCTAATTTCTCCCTGCTGCTTGCTGATTCCACTTCTTCCCCTTCTTCCTCCTCCGCCGTTCCCTCTTCCTCCCCGATTTCTTCCTGCTGCACCAATTTTGATTTCTTCCCATTCTTTCTCCTCCATCGTCCCCTCTTCCTCCCATTTTCTTCCTCTTCCTGCTGCTTCCAACTTTCATGTTCCACCTCTTTTTCGTCCTCTCTTCTTTATCTTTCTCCTACTTCTTGTTTGTCCCTTTCTCCTTCCTCCTCTTATTTCACCCATTTTTTCATTTTCTTCTACTTCTTCCCTGTTAGACACTTAGACAGTTTGTTTCCTCTCTATACTATACCGTCCTCCCATTATCCATCTTTGGCTATATTCTCCTTCCTCCCTGATTTCCCCCTTTCTTTTGCTTCCACATATCCTCCAACATCCTCATTCCCGTTCCTCCCGTTCGCAACCTTCAATTACTTCCCCTTCATCCACCATCCAACATCCTCATCCCATGTTTCACCTTAGTTTTGTTTTTTTATTTTCATTCTTTTTTTAGCTCAAAGGAAAGTTGGGATCATTGGATGTGTGAATTTGACACAAGTCAAACAACATTCAAGCTCAAGATGAGTAATAAGCTTGTCAGTCCTCTACAACATCCACTGACCATGTAACCCTTCTTCCTTTTTCGTTCACTTCTTATTTGCAATATCAATTTGCAATCAGTTATCAAATTATCATGTGATTATTCTGAAATTTATGATATGTCTATGTATTGGTCGATCTTTCAATATTAGGGTAATCAGTTTGATGTTAGTCATTTTAACTGGCCCAGATGGATGGAGGACTAGAGAAGTCGGATGCCCGATCTTTCATTCAAGCTTGAGGCTTGTTCAGAAAGTCCTATCTTTCCACTCCTCCCGTTATACTAAACGAGATTACTCAAAACATAAAGCACAATCAATCACTAACTAATCACATACCCAAAAATATGGGTAAATTAAAACCAATTTCAACATCAACACCCGTTCAGAAACATTTGCATAAGAGCCCAAACATTTTTTTGTATCAATATTATGTCAAGAATTTGATACAAATTATTCTATCGTCTTAGCCACAACATATATACACAAGAGAACAATATTCACATATGTCACACAAACAAGCATTAATATGCTAACAAAAGTCCGATTCGTTTGAAACACCATATACAAACTTTTCCTGCCTGGACCGGATAGTACAGGGACAACTCTAGGACACACTAGACATCTAATCAACTTTCTCAAAGATTCATTACTGCAGTTCCTCTTTACTTCCACGGTTCTGTTGTCGTCACTGTCGGTTGCCTAAAAAGATGTGGCGAACCACAAGGGTGAGACTCATGTCCCATCGAGAGATATAACTCTCTCCAACAGATATTGATTACAACATTTTTAAGTAATTAAACAATTTAAATAGTTAATCATATATAACAAATAAGTTCAGCAGCACTGATGATTAACAAAATACATAAAGGAGTGGATAATAACTATCATCATTAGCCAGACTATCATCATTTATCTTGTTGACAATATAAGCAATTCAGTAGCATATGCATATTTAGCATAATGAGCAAGTCTAGTAACATAGAATCTCTATCATTATGAATAAGTCTAGCCACATAAGCATAGCTAACAACATTAGCATGTCTAACAGGTTGAACATATCAACGTCATAAGAAGAGCTAACAACATAAGCAAAACTATTTGGATAAGCATGATTAGCAGTATATGCATCTCTAGCATGCTAAACATAACTAACAACATGAGATAGCTAGCATCATGATTATAATCAGCAGTAGCAGTATAGTTATCAACATAAGCATGGCTACTATATGTACGCATCTACGATTTTAAGCATATCCACAACATAAGTATATATACTATCTCTTAATTGCACTAAGCATCATCTTTATGTAAAGAGAACAAACAAGGGTTATCATCCAATGTGAAACGTCATGTATAACCCTAAACAGATATGCTACACGGCTGTATCACATCTTTTATTATGCCCTGGGGAGTTTGAGTCGTACCACTCAAAGTCCAACCGACCACCACTTGGACACAATCAGTTCCATATAAGATCAAGGAAGACCCGGACTCCAAGATCTTCTCCATACTTAGTCAGTACGAGTTTGCACCGCAGTGACATATAGTCAAACTGCAAAACAGCGACATATAGTCTTGTAACTAGCCCACCTTGGTACATGTCACGGCGCTAGCATCCTGGGTATTCAAACCCAATCACTGAGGTACAACCGCAGTTGTCCTCTAATCACATCATGTTATAATCACTGACACCCGACCGTAGTTGTTCTCAAAAAGCAGACTAGGTATGACCGCAGCCATCTTTGTTAATAGTTATAGACAAGTGTATGATTCTTCAACCAATGTACCAATAGAATTTATGAATAGGAGGAACAGAGTGTTCAGGTCATGTCTTACAAGTTGCAGCAAGCTTTGAATGATGACATCTCAAAGTATTTTAGAGATGGTCAGTAACATGGTCAACATCTTTGTTAAACCTTAAGAATAATGAAGCAACTGTACTTATGTGTGACAAGTCTAGAAAGAGTGAGTTGGGATTGACTAAAGTATCCCCTAGGAGTTATGATACCTCTGTTAAGTATGCTATGTGAATCCTAATAAGATGAAGACAATGTCGTTGCTCTACCCCTAACAATACCAATCGGGAAGTTATATTTGTTAACAGTGTATGATTCTTCAACCAAACAGATGGCCAGTTCACCATTGAGATGATTGGAGAATCCTACATATATATATATATATATATATGCTTCATAATTCTTGAAAATTAGGAGATGTGTACCTGGTTGATTGAGTGTTAATTACAACAACCATTAAAGGGGCATAGAGATGAAACCTTGTAAAGCTACATATGATAACAGATACATGATGTTCTATGTTTGGTAAGATCCAGCGAGTATGGACTCTGAGTGATGTGTGATACAACAGATAGAATAGTCCAAGACGACAATCGAGTCCCAAAGTTAAAAGGTACTACCCGACATGTACATGTGGTACAACAGTTTCTATGATGAACCAAGGTTACACATGCAGAAGTTGGGGGAGAAGAATATGACTTCTATGAAAATGATGTGACATCAGCATGTGATTAAAGTAACAATGTGGAAGATTGAGGATCCATCTTTGTTTACCTTGGATTTCGGGGGCAAAATCTCTGTTAGGGGTTTATGGTTGTGAGACCCCTAACCTTGCTTAAATCGCTGAACAGGCTTAATTACCATAATTGAATTCTTGGAACTATAATCTAACCTTGTGATATAATTTGTAATCATAATACAAGCTTAAGTTTCAAGTTTGGTCCAATTTAGACACTGTTTGTGCAAGTTATGCAATTTCATGCATATTTTGGACTTTTCTGCAATTTACCCAATTGAGAGGTTTTCTTTGCAATTTATCACTTGCATTATGTTTTTTGGATGTTCTCTCATCATTCTTGAGCTTTTTGAGCCATGGGGCTCCTAGTTGGACCTTGGTTTGGAAGTATTTTCCTTAAGGGTGTTTTAGGGTTTACCCCTTTATGGATGAGCTACCTTTAGGAGCTATCAACCAATGATTTATTTGATTGGCTTAGAAATTCGACAAAGGAGAGCTAAGCAGGTCTCTATGGACGGTGGGGGAGCTGCTTGTGTGGCTGCTTGTATATCCTTAATAGTTTAAGGCCATGGATGCATGGAGAGCTTTTTAGACACCTCATGCTTCTTCGCTCCCTTATTCTAGAGCTTTATATATCTATTTTTGAGCTCCCAAACGAAAGTTTTGCTTTGCACCACTTCTCTCCTGCTAAGAACCTTGTTCCCTATCTGTTTAGCTGCGGAGGACCTGTCCAAGGTAGAAGAAGAAGGTGAATTTCTTGGTGGAAGCTCCTAGGGTTATGTTTTGCTCTCTTTTAGGGTTTAAAAAGCTTCCTTCTAGTGATCTTGACCTAAATGAGTAAGAACCCCTTTCCTTCCTCCGTTTCTTTCTCTGTTATCCTTCCTCCTACGTTTCTCCAGGTCAGAACCTTGCTTTTTCATGGTAGAAATTGCTCTAAAGCTCTAAAACCCTACATTTCTTGCTCCTTATGCTTAGGGTTTGCTCATTTGATGAAGAAAGGTGCTAGATGGATGAGTTTACAGCTTATGCTTGGATTTTCTACCCTACATGCTCGTGTTTTCTTCTGTTTGGGAGTTTATCTTCTAATTAGAGGCAAGTTTTATAACTTGCTCCACATTTATTGCTTACCATAAGCTTGCTAGCTTATGTTCTTGCTTTTAAATGATGATCCATGCACTAAAAAGCTATGCTTGACTTGGATTTTGATTTTTATAATGTTCCTTGTTCTGATTTCAGTTCTAGATGAACATGTGATCATGTGTACGTTATTCCTAAGGTATAATATGACTTGGATCAGGTTGGTTTGACAACTGATGGTGCTAAACACCTATCAACCAATGGTCAATTTTAGGGTTTAAAGCTGATTTCTTCTATAAACACATGACTCAATGGTGGTACCATTGCAACAACCGATGGTGTTGTCTTCATGACAACTGATGGTGGTGACCAAGGGTGTCAACTGACGTTCACCCCTTAGGTCAGGTGTTGGCCTAATTAGAAGCTTAGTGATTAACAACTAAGTACCCTAATGATGCTATCAATCAATGGTGATATCAATTTGATATTCGATGGTGATTAATGAATATAGTGTTGATCTAACAACCTATGCTGACTTAATGGCCACTACTGATGGTGGATCAGGTCTCCACAACCTATGGTGAGTTAAGCATGTAGTTGTAGCATCAATTAAGCCTTAAACCAATGGTTTCTTGGGTCATTTGATGCAATGGTCGAACCTATACTCCAATTGATGGTTTTAATATATGAACTTGACCTAATGGTTAAGATCTAATGTTTCTTCATCCAATAAATTGGAATGATGTCTAAATATAATATGTTAGTGATTTAAATGATTTCCTTTATGAGATCAACTTAACAAGCTCATTTACTGATGGCTTGTTTTAAATAAACAATCACTTGTGGGTTTTACCCTACTCTCAATGGAACTTTTTATGTTGTTAATCAAGGGATGTCTGGGGTTAGATGTTACTCTTTCTAGAGCACAACTCAATGACTTCAAAGGTGGTTTGTTCAAGATGTTTACTTATGTAAACGACCAATGGCTTTACGTTTTCAACATTTAATGGTTAGAAGTTGATGCCTCAATATTCCCATATTTTTGGGGTACGTGGTTAATTGGTGATCGATTGTGTTTTATATTTTAAGTAATCTCATTTAGTGTACCGGTTCTCACAAGTGTGTGTGTGTGTATAATTCTTTTTTTGCCGACTATTTTCCGAGTAGTTGACCGAACTTTTACAGTGCGTGACCGATTTTTATCCAAATTTTCCACATAATTCCCGAATTCCAAATTCTTTAGCTTGGTTGTATGTATCCCGAATACCGAATTTGTGACTATGCTAGAAAGAAGCTCTCTCCCTCTCTCTCTCCCTAACTCCCCCTACTCAGCAGCTTACAGTCACAGTTCAAATGATCACATACCGCAAGTGAGTGAAAAGAACTCTACACATTGGACTACAATTGAAGACATTCTTCAAAGGGCAAAGGGGATATAAGCACCTCACATATTGTCCTACTTCAGTATAAATACACAATGGGAAGAGTATGTGCAAATCTTCGGATTATGACGTACAATCTTGTCAAACCGCATTTTTTCTGATATGCTCAAATCACTTCGAGACCTGCAATGAGCTATGGGGTCATCTACACCTGATGTATGCGAATAATGTCTCTCATATGTATTATATGACTGCTGGTGATATATAGACCAGTCCTTTACCCAATACTTTGAAGCGGTCACTCAGATTGAGTGTTGATCCACATGCCTTGCTTTCTCTCTCCAATAATGTCCAGAAAATGCAAAAGCAGATGGATTAGATGATGACAATGAAGTCCTCACTGATCTCCAATGCAAGAATGAGAGATTCTATGGTCAGATCCTGCATAAAGTAGAGCATCCATCCCTGGCTAAAGCCTGCTCCGGGGTCTTACAAGCATTTCTGGAGCAAGATGTCTCAATCTTGACTTCAGCTTCTAAAGACAAGTATGTTGTGGTTGCTCTCACTCCATGTCCATAGAAGCTCAATGTTTGGCGGTGCCACAGTTTGGTCATTCATGTGGAGGACACAATGGTAAAAGTGGAGCTGATGATGGATGAGATGCACCACATCTACGTCTAGAGTGCACTCGCTGTTATAGAAAGGAATACACCAAGAAAAGTAGTTATTAGTTGCACGAGTTTCCCGTAAAGTTAGTTATTAATGTGTCTAATACTGAAGGCACACAGAAATCTACACCACATCTCAGTGACTTTTGAGGGTACCTTCTTTTGTTTAGATGATTGGGCAGTCAGCATGCATCTCCTAGACCATATGACCAGTGTAGTCATCTTTGTTCTTGATTCAAGTGCCATTGATCACATCACAAGGAAGCCTGAGATGTTCACCATCTACACCAAATCACCGAATGTCCCTATGCAGACGTTCTCCAACTGTGGTTCAAGGTACTAGAACCATCTTCCCTATATCTAATAAACCCCTTTCATTACCAGATCTTATAACGTGATTTTGGTTGGTACATTGACTCGTTCTCTTCAAGTTTCTGTCACTTTATTACCTAATGCTTGTGACAAGCGGGCTAGAAGACAAAGAAGACACTGGAGAGGGGTATAAGCTTCTTGGTTTCTACATCTTGGGCGAGTTTCCCACAGCATCATTGAGTCACCTCTGCATGTCCACAGTTGTCTTGGACATGTATCGTTGGGCAAGCTTAAGGTTTTGGTTCCAAACCTGCCCAGTCTAGAAAAGTCATGGAGTGTTGTCGAATGAGTAAACGCTAGCGACCTGCATTTAGGTCTGAGAGAATAACAAAACAGTCTGTGCTTCTTTTGATTCATTCCGATGTGTGGGGCTCAATTAGTATAACATAAAAACTTGGTTATAGATATTTTGTTGTTTTTTTGTGATCAATGGCATGTTAGATGGCTCTAGTTGATGAAAGACAGACCTGAGTTATTTCCATTTTTAAATCCGCGTTTTATAAATAGAGACGCACAGTGTTTTGAAAATCGTCCTAGGCGGCCGCTTAAGCGCCACTAAGTGTTGGACGATTAAAATGTACTATAAGCGGCGCTTAAGCAAATTTGAGAAAAGCGGCCGCTTTTTGCCCGCTTAACCCGCTTTTTCCCGCTTTTTTCCCGCTTTTTGCCCGCTTTTTTCAGAAAAACTGTTGTAAGCATATAACATTAAGTACATTATATGCCACGTTTAGTATTGACTATAATATATTAAATGAGCATACATTAAATGTTCTATGATATACTTGGTTCTAATTTAGAATGCATACTTTGTATGTAAGCTGTAATGATATGGTACTTTTGTGATGTATCCAAGTGAATTATAGGTAACTATTATTAATTTAGAATGCATACTTTGATTAAATGTACTGTTATAATGTATGACTATTTGATGATGTGGAAATGTAACAATATGTTTGTTAGCTAGCTATGATAGGTCTATTATTTACTGTTTAGCTATGTAAACATGAAACAAAATTGTTGTTTCATCTTTGTATATACACTTATTATTTTATATGTAGGCTGCTTTATCTATGACAAGTATATTGTTTACTATATTATATAGATACAATCTTGTTGTATAGTTGTATTCTAAACTATTTGGGTGTTTTATATTGTCTTGTACAATGTTTAGATATTTATAAAATTTCAAAAATATAGTATTTATATACATATGTATGTAATTTTGCATAAAAGTTTATAGGAATTGAAAATCCGCTTTTCTAAAAAGCGCCCGCTTAATCACCTGTCTGGCGATTAATCGGCTACAAGGTCCCATCCGCACGCTTCCCACTTCGCGCTTTTTAAAACCTTGGAGACGCACTTTGGCAAAAAAAGGTCAACTTATAACATTCTAATGATGCCAAGGAATATTTAGTTCTCTCAAGTTGTGAGATCATTCATCAACCATCTTGTCCAGATACACCTACAAGAATGCAACTTCAGAGAAACAAAACACCAACACATTTAAATTGTACGATTCTTATTTTGCATTTTATGTTTTAGAAGTGTTTCAGAGAGATACAATACTTACCATCATCTCTTCATTGTCCGCATGTCGCAATCCATTCTAAACATTGTTGTCAAGGCATCTAGGCAGTGGGTTTAAGCTAAGGGGCGCCTAGCCCACCTAGGCGCCTCGGCGGGCGCCTAGGTTTTTCTGTGCTTTTTTTTACTTTATTTCAGTTACATAAGTAAATGTTTGTAGACATTATATTGTATGTGATAATGTAATTTTTATTCATTAAATGTTATTGTAAGTCTAGTTTGAATTGGTAACTATAGGAGAATCAGGGGCAAGAGAATCAACATGAAGAAATAGAAACAACAGTAAGAGGAAGATAAGTAGAAATTGGAGAGAGAAAACAGGATAAAAAGAAACATGCAAATGGTAGGAGTTATGCAGGAAGAAGTCAGAATACGACAAACACAATGGCAGTAAAAGGAGATTGAAAGAGGAGGAAGAATTCAACAAAACAAAATAAAAAAACAGCAGTAGCAGGTACCAAAATAGAAAATATAGAGGAAGGAAGAATAGGTCAGAGAAAAAAATGGAAACATGCAAACAACAGTAGTTGTTAGAGGAGATTTAGGAGGAAGAAATCAGAAAAAGAAGGACAAATATATGCAAATAGTAGTAGTAGATTTGGTAGCAGGAGATATACGACAAATTTGAAATAAGACATCTGCACATACTCACATAGTAGCAGGAGGGAATATAGGAGGAATAGCTCACAAAAAAACGCAGCAGCAGTAGGATGCAGAAATAAAATGCAGGAGAAGGATAAAAAAAGAAAAGAAAAAGAAGTAAGAACAACAAACATATGAGGAAGTAGAAAAAACTTAACAAAACACTATGAGGACTTACCAATTTTGGCCCAAATCAGACCTCCCCAGATCAGACCTAATTTTCCAAATTTTGACCTGATTTGGTCTAAATCAGACATATTTCAACCATAAAATGACTCAAGGTATTCTAATTTGACCAAATCTAGACTCGATTCATGCTAATTTACCCTTTAAATGGCTTAATTTGGGCCTAAAAGGCCTTAGACGCCCACTTAATGCACTTAATAGGCTGGGCGCCTAGTTTGAGGCGCCTTGCCCAGTGCCTATGGCTCCTAGGCGGCGCCAAGGCAACTAAGAGCCATTGTATCATGTTCAATCTAAGATGTTTAGTTGTGTATGGTTTGTTCAGCACTTAGTTGGTCTAGATTGGTTACATCATAAATCTATATGAGTCTACTACATATACTTTCTTGTTCAGAATTACTATAAGTTTTTAGTCAATCTTCGCACAATTTGCTAATCTCACAGATGTCTTTTTCTTTGAGGACACACCTTTCTTCAGTAATAGTGCATGTATCCCACATTGATGTTGATGACTCTTAGCCTCTTCTAGTCATGTTCAGTCCCTTCTGCCGCTTACCATTCAGTAATAGTGCATGTGTCCCACATTGATGTCGATGATTCTTAGCCTCTTCTAGTCATGTTTGGTCCCTTCCACCGCTTACCATTCGTGATGTCGATAGTGCTCCTACCAAATTGTCCTCCCATCAACCAAGTTTACACATTACGCAAGGAGACCCCATCTACAAGCACTACACAGGGAAATGCAGGTCTTCACTCTTCAAAAGTTACTTCTTATGTCAAATGGTCCTTCTAAGGCAAGCAGTCATGCACCTTCCATCCTATCTCCGATTTCATTTCTTTTACAAACATCACACTATCATATAATACTTTTGTATCCTTCTTGTCTTTTACAACATTCCTATTTCACTTTCAAAGGTATTGAGTCATCTAAGGCAGCATGATATGGAGGAGATCAGTGTTTTAAAAAGCGGTCTGTACGGCCGCTAATGTGGCCGCATACAAGTTGCGGACCACCTTTCGAACGCATACTGCAATTCCCTCCCCAAAAGCGGACCAGGCCCCATAATCGGTCACACAGCCGCATACAAGGCCGTTTAATCCCCGATTTTCAGATAGACATATTTCCATTTCTTCTTTTTTACATTCACATTCATATATGTTGGTTTAGATTTAGACCATAGTTCGTGTTTGCATTTTTTTAAGTTGTAATGATTGCATATTTGCATGATTGCATCCATTATTCTTGTAATTGTACTATTTAGATACACAAATGTTCAAATTAAATATGTATATTCATGATAAGTATATATACACATACATATAATAATTAATAAATAAAAAAATCCAAAAACGGATATACTTCCGCATATACTCCCGCATACCGCATATACTCTACAAGGTGACCTCTCCGAACGCATAACGCATACCGCTTTTTAAAACCATGGAGGAGATATCCACTATGAGAAAAAAATCAAAATATGGTCCCCAGCTTAATGCTCCTCTATGAAGTTGGTGGTTTGTTGCACCCTTGCAGGTGGATCTTATGGTGAGAGTTGGCCTCAATATTTTTGTTGTTGATAGGCTCAAGGCACATTTAGCTGCCAAGGCACAAAGATGTATTGTGAGGATTATCTCGATGCATTCCCCTACTATCAAAGATGGCGTCACAATGCATATTTGTCTACTTGAGGATACTAAAAATGTTTTCTTATATGGGGATTACACCGAGGAAGCGTGCATGGAGCAAATACTTGGGTTTATAGCCTAGGGCGAGTTTGGCAAACCCTGCAAGTTGCACAAAAGCTTATATGGTTTGAAGTAGTCATTATGGTCCATAGATTGAAATTTTGATCAATATTTCTATTTTGATGAGGACCGGATATAGAAATGGTGATACCGCAGACTTCATCATGCTTTTTGTAAATTTTTTACAAAAATTTTGGAATTTCAATGAATTTTGTCTGGTTTGGGCGTGCATTTCACCGAACTTCAACAATTTTCACAAAATTTTGCAAATTTATTTCGAGGAATGGCATGTGTTGACCAGTGTATTGAAAATCATTCTGAGCATATGCTTAATCGGCCAAGCTCTCCAGCCACTTAGATCAGCCCCTAAGCGCCAATTGAGCGCATTGAAGAAAAGCACTCGCTTTTTGCCAGCTTCACCCGCTTTTTGCCCTTTTATTTTAAATATTGGTGTAAGCATGTAACATTTATTAAATTATATGGTCCAAGTGTTATTGACTATAATATATTCAACTAATATACATTAAATGTTCTATGATAAGCCCTACACTACTACAGAAACAGCATTCAGTGTCGCTTTTCTGGGCGTCGGTTCTTTAGGAAAACCGACGCCTACACTATTAGACGTCGGTTATTATGGCAAACCGACGTCTATATTCGAAGACCTGCCAGACACGGGTACCGCTTTGAATACAGCGTCGGTTGTTAATAACAAACCGACGCCTAAAGTCGCCCGCGAAATCCAATTTTCGAGCAAAAAAAATAGTGTCACTTTCAGCGTCGGTTATGTAGATAGAAACCGACGCCTATGCGCGATGAAAATTTGCGCGAAAAGTGTCACTTTCAGCGTCGGTTAACCTTTTATAACCGACGCTGAAAGTGGTTCCCGCCAAACAATTTCGTGAAAATATCGTCCAATTGGACGTCGGTTTGTTCAAACAACCGACGCTAAAGAGGTTTAGGCGTTGGTTGTTTGAAACAACCGACGCTATTTTGGAACTTAATACCCCGCGATCGCCCGACTCTTCCCCTTTCTTCTGTTTCATTGCGAGCCGATTTCCCTTTTCTTCCCTGCTGTCGCCCGACCACGCCGCCGATTTCTCCTCCACGAAAGCTCCTTCTTCCTCCACGACAACGCCGCCGCGCCGCCGCCGCACCCCTTCTCCGCCGCCACTGTTGCTGCCTTCTTCCCCTTCTCCACGCCCCCTTCTCCGCCGCGCCCCCTTCTCCGCAGCCACTGCTGCTCCTTGGTCTGCCTTCCCTGCCGCCTGGAGCTCGCCGCCGCGCCGCCTTCCTCCTTGTCGCCGCCCGCCGACGCCGCTGCTCCTTGCCGCCGACGCCGCAGCTCCTTGGTCTGTCTGCCCTACCGCCTGGAGCTCGCCGGCCACCGCTGCACCTGCCTGCCCTGCCGCCTGGAGCTCGCCGGTCACCGCCACCACTGCTGGGAGGTCAGTTGTTGTTGCTCGCCTAATATTGCATCTAAATCTTGGTTTCACCACTTCTTTCACTGAGAACTGAGAAGAATGGCCTACCACGGCCGTGCTGCCCAGCACGGCCGTGGTAGGCCAACACAGCCACGGCCGTGTTTGATTTGATTTAAACCCTAATTTGATTTAAATCCATTCTAGCATCCTAATTTGATTTGATTAAACCCTAACATTGATGAAACCCTAACATCAATTGTGATGAAACCCTAACATGTACATATCTATTATTGTGTTTGTTGGCCTAGAAACCCGTCCAAGATTGACTCATTAGGAGTAAATCTTAGATAGTCCCCGGTTTGGGACTAATCTTGAACACCTAATCTCACTTAGGATGTGTAAGTGTATAATGTGTATTGGGTTTTCGAGAAAATTTCGGCAGCATTTCCCCGTTTGTTCTCTGTACTTAGAGAACAAACGGGGAAATGCTGCCGAAATTTTCTTGAAAACCCAATACACATAATACACTTACTAGTGAGATTAGGTGTTCAAGGATAGGATAGGTGGTACACATTTATTATATATAAGAATGACATCAAATGTGTTTGTTGGCCTAGAAACCCGTCCAAGATTGACTCATTAGGAGTAAATCTTGGATAGTCCCCGGTTTGGGACTGTTCTTGAACACCTAATCTCACTTAGGATGTAAGTGTATAATGTGTATTGGGTTTTCGAGAAAATTTCGGCAGCATTTCCCCGTTTGTTCTCTAAGTACCTATGTACTTAGAGAACAGCGGGGAAATGCTGCCGAAATTTTCTTGAAAACCCAATACACATTATACACTTACTAGTGAGATTAGGTGTTCAAAGATGGGATAGGTGGTACACATTTATTATATATAAGAATGACATCAAATGTGTTTGTTGGCCTAGAAACCCGTCCAAGATTGACTCATTAGGAGTAAATCTTGGATAGTCCCTGGTTTGGGACTGTTCTTGAACACCTAATCTCACTTAGGATGTAAGTGTATAATGTGTATTGGGTTTTCGAGAAAATTTCGGCAGCATTTCCCCGTTTGTTCTCTAAGTACATTTCCCCGTTTGTTCTCTAAGTACATTTCTACTTAGAGAACAGCGGGGAAATGTTGCCGAAATTTTATTGAAAACCCAATACACATTATACACTTACTAGTGAGATTAGGTGTTCAAGGATGGGATAGGTGGTACACATTTATTATATATAAGAATGACATCACATTATACACTTAGGATGTAAGTGTATACCCTAATCTTTTCCTGATATATACTTGTTTCCTAATATATACTTGTTTTCTCTGATCATAGAATGGATAGATCATGGATGTCCATTCGTAATCGTTGCACCCCAGAGTTTATATCTGGTCTTGATCAGTTTATTAGATTTGCCGAGGAACATAGGAAAAAACCTACAGATAGGTTCTACTGTCCATGTAGGCATTGCGGTAACAACTTGAAAGTCAACACTGGTGAGGAAATCAAAAGTCATGTCATGTGCAACGGGATTTTACAAGGCTATACAGAATGGCACTGGCATGGAGAGATTTCAAAATCAAAACCAGTAGATGTCGATAGCAGTGCTTGGGTGAAAGAAGAAATTGCCTCCGATGACGTAAATGTGAACGAACCAGTTCCAGCAGACATCGTTGATGCGATGCTGGATAGTTGTAGGGTAGAGCACACCGATCCACCTCCTATCTTTAGAAACATTGTGCATGATGCTGAGATACCGTTATAAATGTTTGCCTTTTTAATGACATTTTCAGATGGCTGACCATGATGAGCATGATGTCCATGATGAGCATGAAGTCCATGATGAGCATGCTGTCCATGACGAGCATGGCGAGGATACCAATGTAAGTTCTAAAAACATATCCTGTATTTCTATAAAATTCATTATCTTCTAGTTATGTCATATATCTTATATTTCTATATTGGGCTAATTCAATGTGTTTATTTTTGTCAAATTTTAGGTTGATGATGCACATGTACCCACTGAAGCACTGGAGCAACTTGATGCGCAGCACCAAACACTTAACAAGAAAAGGGGCATCACTCTGTTGAAGAAGTTAATAGCGCTTAGTGGCAGTGGATCCAAATTGGTTGTGGAGTTTGATAATGGAGGAAATGCAATTGGAGTGAACCGCAATAATTTTGTAAACTATCTTGGGTGTACCACTCGGAGCCATTGTGGTGTTAAGTATGATAATTGGCATAAAGTTCCTCAGAGGAAAAAAGACTTGATATGGAAGGATTTATGCGTGAGTTATTATTATTTGCAATTCTATTTTATAGATTACAAATTCTATTATTTGCAATTCTATTTTGGATACTAGTTAATAACATTTCTATTTACAGAATCTGTTTGCATTGGATGAGAAGTTGCGTCGTAAAAGTGTGATGCAACGCGCTGGAAAGATAATTAGGAATTATAGGACAAATCTGAACAGAGAATACATAAAAGAGGGTGATAAGAAAAAGAAGTCAGCCCTTGAACAATGGAACTTCTTGGACAAAGAAGATTGGGACAATTTTGTTGCTTCAAGAAAATCTGAAGAATTCAAGGTATTAGGTGTCACTCCCAATTTAATTAATATACATTGTATTCACCTATTCAAGATTAACATTTAGTGATACTAACCAAATCATCTATGTGCATACTAACTAGGCCCTCGGTGACGCACAAAAAGCAAGGCGTGCACTGAATGTGCATGACCACACTATGGGTCCAAAAGGCTATGCAAGTGTTCGCCAAAGACTACATGCGGAGTCTGCGGCTACTCAGGAGTCTGCTCCTACTCAGGAGTCTGCTCCTACTCAGGAGTCTGCCACACCCATGCCTCGCCATGATATCTGGATAGCTGGGAGGCAAAACAAGAAGGGTGAAATAAAGAAGCCCGTAACTGCTGAGGCGGCTGCAAAAATGGTAAAATACAACTCTTAGAGCAATCGTTTGAATATTGATTATTTGTGGTGTTAACTTACCAATTTCTGTTGATGGTGATTAGCGGGAGTTGCACGAGCAGAGGAAACAAGGCACGTTCATCCCTCAGGGCACAAGGGATGAATTGACAGTTGCTCTGGGTAACCCAGAGCATCCTGGACGTGTTAGGGGTGCAAGCGCTGGTGTGGGCATCAAAGCATTCTTTGGGCCATCCCAGCGCAAACCCAGAGCGGGACTTTCTCAAGAAGAGGTAACCTATTCTTTTTTTAGAATGTTACTGCAAAAGGAAATTCAATAATAAGAAGCTAATGTTTCTTTTATCCATGTATAGGAGAATAAGAGAGTCGAGGATATAGTTGCTAAGAAGGTCAACGATGTAGTTGCTGAGAAGGTCAAGGAAGAATTGTTGCGGTGGCAGGCATCTCAGGCTTCCAATCAGCCTATGGCGACCTACTCTTCTCCTGATGCACAGACTGCGAGTAATCCTGGAGACCCATCGCCTAACACGTCTGCTGTAAGTATTGTTTATGACATTGTAGCTAGTCTTTTCAAGATGATATGTATATATGTATAACATTCTTTACGTAAATTTGTAGGCATTGAAGCCATGCCGCTTAAGAATACAAGACTATGTTGTTGCAGAGGCGCAGGCTTACCCGTCCCTTCCTGGGAAAGGTTTCACGGGACTCCAATGTCACAGGGCTACGTTCGTGTGGGCCCATTACGTGTGTTACCCGATTGGAGGGAAGCTACATTGCCATATCCCCACCCGGATATTGATACACTTGCTGAGGCAGAAGGCGGGGTCATATTGTGGCCCAAAGCAGATGTCGTCTACACTACTGAAATTGTAAGATAAATTTACATTGATTTAGACTGTTAATGTGTATATATGATGTCAACTGATCTGAAATTATATATACAGGTTAAAAAGAAGACACCAGGAGCACCTAGGCCTCCACCTCCACTTCCCGCATTACCAACTTGGGTTCCAACTGACCTAACATACCCGTTAGGTCCTGCTTGTAGGGGAATGGCATGTTGGCTACGGGCACATAATATACATTGCCCGATAATTGTTTCTTTAGATGCAGATTATGCAGGTCAATCATACGATAGCTCTTTATTTATACAAGATATTATTGAGCTGTTTATGTATGATTGGTTGAATACATCAATGATAGAGACATGGATAAGGTGAGATCTTGTTTATACATCCATATACCTTGTGTAAGATCCGGTGATCTGGTTTCTTATATATTAATGCATACGTAATACATGTTTTGCAGCTACTTAGTCGAAGATCATTGCAAACAATTTGCATTTGATCATGTGGGATTTTTTATTCCATCATTGATTAGTATGGTAGCTAAAGACCCTGATAATGTTCAACAATACTGTATAGATGCTTTTACAATTTTTGGTCAGTAAAAGAAGACGATAATAATAGCTCCATTCAATGTCAAGTAAGTTTACTTTATTTATAATTTGGACTTAAGAAAATTCCATTTTTATTGTGCATTTTGAGTTATTAATTGTTAACTTTTTACCTCTAGCGGTAAACATTGGGAGTTACTAGTTATTGTCCCCGGGACGTTCCCTGTTTATTATCTAGATCCCGCGGGAAGTACATTAAACACTAAAATTGGACACGTAATGAGAATGTCATTATTCTGGTGAGAAATATTTCATTTTTGTATCTGTTAACATCTGTTATTACATTACTATTTACTTATGTAATTTACTGTGTTATATTAACATGTAAGGGTTTAGATGCATTCAAAAAGGCTGGAGGAACGGTCCCAAGGAAAAAGAACCAGCCAATAAATTGGCAGAACGTACAAGTAAGTTCCCGACTCCAATGTATATATTATTGATGTGAATTGTGCTTAGTTGTATTATTCTGTATGTTTCAATTTATAGTGCGCTACACAAGACAATGGTTGGGCATGCGCATACTATGTGATGCAATTTATGCAGATGATTATCAAACATGCCGCATTGGACATCGATACCATACATGAGGTATTATATATAGTCTCATTAGTTAGTATGAAATATATCAATCTTATTTTTATATTATTACTTATATATATACATCATTCTCTTTGCAGGTGTTTAAAACTGACAACACTATAGGTAAACGCTTAAAAAATATACATGCTCCATATACGATGGAAGCATTAAATGAAATAAGAGAAAAATGGGCAAAAGCCATACAAGCAGTGGCAACTGTAAGATATAATTGGGATGTTGATAGCGATAATGAATGATACTTTGTAAATGAATATTTCTGAATGTTAATACATGTATTTGAATGTTTCTATATGTGTGAATGTGAGAATTGAATTGATGTCTGAATGTATCTACTTGTGTGAAATTTTCCTTGGGACTTTTGCAGGTTTGTGGCCTGTTTGTAGGCTGATATCAATGGATGTCGTAAACCTGCAGTTCAGAAAACTGAACTGCAGGTTCTCATCCTGCTGACCAGCCACAGCAGGCCTGCAAACTGATATGAAAAAAAAAATAGATATAGGCGTCGGTTATTTACAGAAAACCGTCAGCAAAGACCTACAGCGTCGGTTATTGGATAAAAACTGACGCCTAATAGTACAAACAACCCGACCGTGCAGGAAAGCACGGCCGTGGTGGAAAAGGCGTCGGTTATTCATATAAAACCGACGCCTATAGTACTAAACACGGCCGTGCAGGGAAGCACGGTCGTGTCGTCTTGAAGTATGGCGTCGGTTTTTTATAGAAAACCGACGCCAAAAGGGTTCGCGCCACAGAAAACGGCGTCATCTAGGACTCTTTCTGTGTCGGTTACCAAGTAAACACCGACGCTATAGTCCATATAGGCGTCGGTCTTTTAGTAGATAACCGACGCAGAATGTGTCCTAGATGACGCCGTTTTCTGTGGCGTGAACCCTTTTGGCGTCGGTTATCTACTAAAAGATCGACGCCTATATGTTAAATAGGCGTCGGTTAAAAAACTGACGCCGAAGTGTTCGACCTTTAGCGGCGCCCACATAGGCGTCGCTCAGAAACCGACGCCAAAGGGGGTTAAACAACCGACGCCAAAGGCTGTTTCTGTAGTAGTGCTAGTTCTGATTTAGAATGCATACTTTGTATGTAAGCTGTAATAATAGGGTATTGTTTTGATGTATCCAAGTAAATTGTATGTAACTATTATCTAATTAGAATGCATTCTTTGACTCACCACTGGTTGGCTGCAGTTTTTGCTGATTTTTGTTATTGCTGCAAATACATGCTATCCTCCTCCCTTCTTCCCTATTTTTCCTCTTCCTTATCTTCCTCTTTATACTCATTTTCATGTCTTTTGAATAATTTGCTGCTAGCATTTGCTTCTGTTGTTGCTACTTGCTGCTGCCTTGTTGTGTTGTATTGGTCCTCTTGCAATTGCTCCGGCGCCTCTCTTCTTCTTCATCTATTCCCCTAGTAATGTTTCCATATAGTTAAAATATTCTACCTACCTTTTCTCACTCTTTAGCATACTCCTACCATCCTGCCAGGTTAGTGACTATACAAAAGCCTTAGTGCTGCTGTCTATATTTATTTTCCTACAAGGTTCCAATATCTTTATGTCAATTCTACTGTGGTAATGCCTCGTGTTAATGAAAGTTTATTTGATTACTTGATAATTTGACATAGGAAATGCACTTCCCAATCAAATTATTGTCGTTTCCATGCTAGTTTTTTAATATTTCTCCAAGATTTGCTTAGTTTTCCCTTGACTTTTTATATATTATAAAGTTATACAAATAATTTATGGTGTCATGCTGACGTCACCGGTTGAACCAGTTCAATCACTGGTTGAACCAGTGAACCGAGAACCGAAAACCTCACTGGTTCACTCACCGGTTCGGTTCTGTCAACCTTGTTATTTTGTCATATAGGATGAATTTATGATTTGGTGTAAATAACTTATGCAAAGCCAATGCCCAGATGCAAGGATTGCAAATCTAATGTTTTGACAAGAATGAACTGGAGAATATCAAAATCAGTTTAGTTTATTGTAATTTGAAATAGTACTCATCAAGTTGATAGAAGAATGAGAAATCCTCAAAGTTGGAATCAAACAATTTCCACACTTAGCTCTTCACCCACCAACCAACCCTTGTAACCAAGACTACACTTCACCAAGACATCTTACCATACTTGTTAAGGGGTCAAGGCGTCAAGGTGGCGTTTTTATTTTATTTTTTCTAAATTCCAGCATTTTCTATACATATAAATTATGGTTATAATTATTTTTTTCCATTGTAAATATGAAATTTTATTATTATATCCATAGATATATACATGTATTTTATACTTAAATTGGAAGATATAGATTTTTTGTGAATAATATCTAAGATAAGCCATAAACCATGTATAAACAAAACCAAGTACAGTATATCAAAGATTTGTATGGGTATTTGAGGTTCCAATAATATACAAAAGGGGATCTTATATTAGTTTTATAATGTTTTATAAAACAATTTAAGATCTGACATAGGATTTAGGAAAATATTGTGTTTACATAGCATGCAATCAATTTTTCTGTATTTTGGGACTTTGGGTTATTTTCAGCTTATGTATATTTTCTAATATGGATATCTGAATCTCAAAGTTCCTAGGATAAATAAGAAAGGATCTAGTACAAGTAGCATGATGTTTTACATTGCAATTGAATACCTAATTAGGTTGAAAAGACCTCAAGATAGAATTCAGATTTAAGTAACTACAAGAACAGTAAAATGGTTACAAAGGGTATTAATTTCTAATAATAATGATATTTTGTAGCAAACATGGATAAAATACTTAATAGACTTGTAAATAACATGAATACCCATATATAGGGCTAGAGCCCATATAAACTCCCAAAGAGGCACATATGACAAGGCACAGGTCAAGGCCCCTCTTGCGCTTTGACACCTAGGTGCCCGCTTTAACAAGTATGCATCTTACCCCTTTGAAAAGCTCCATACATATTTGTACACCCCGGAACAACAAATCCATATGTCCCAAAATAAGATTGTTAGATCATGATATGCACCACTATGGCAGGCTACAGATCATATTTCACATTATCAGGTTGATTTACCATATTCCAGCCATATATGTTTCCTATAATCACTTGATGAATGGGCATAAATGTGCAATTAGTACAAGAGGATGATACGGCTTTTGAAGAGAAACAACTTGAGGTGTGGTCAGTAACCACTTCTGACCACAACACTGGGTACAGTAATTTACCCAAAGAATAAGGGCTAAAACTATATTACCTGCTCAGCTAGCATTACAACAGGATGACCAGCTCGTTGCAACCTCTCAAACATGCTGCATTCATAGAGAAATTTTGATGCCACACTAGACAACACTGTTGCAGGAAGTTGTTTTGGATCACCAACCTTGCACAAATAACAAATTGATATCAAAGTAAATAATTGCTAGATACTCATAGTAGAACAGAAGTGCAGATGGAAAAAAAAGGTTCTCGTCCATATATAATCAATGTACCTTCTTTACATCATTTCTACTTCCATTTCGTTTTTCAACAAATTTGAAATGAATAAAATGATTACTCTTCAGCTATATATCTCATAGTTTACTAAAATATAATTTAGATATGAAAAACAATAATTTTGACTGATCTGACAAGTGAAAGGCAGGAATATACATCAGTGATCGTGATTTAGATATTAGAAACAACCTACCATAATGCATTTTGTTCCATATGACTTCAGAAGTTGAAGAGGTATCAGTGTTGCTGGCTCAAGAGCCTGCGAAGTATGGCCATTGAAAATTAAGATACTTGATGGACTGATGCCAAGATATAAGTCAATGCAATGAGGAAAATAGAAAGGAAGTGTACCTGAGCTGCTTCATCAATTACAACTGCATCAAACAAAAAACGTTCTGAAGGGCTTCCAAATTTAGAATTTGATGCATAATCAGAGCAAATAGCATAAATATCACCGCCACAGCCACTGAGAGTCGTAACAACTATCTCAGCCTCCCTGATAATAGATTTACGAATTTTCATTTTAAGGAACTTGCTTTCTTCGTAGAATTTTTTTTCTCGTGTCTGAGCAGCAGCAAGTTCAGCACAAACTCTCTTTTTCTGAGAATACAAGCTGTTTAGCTTATAACCTATTTCTTCATTTGACAATTCCTTCGCATCATCGGCTGCAGACAAATTTTGCCCAGGATTATCCTTTGTTTCAGTCTCCTGATCTCGTTGCTTAGAACGTAAGGCTTCATACACTCGAATGCTGTCCACAATTCTTTCAAGTTTGGCTCGCTGTGAAACAGAAGCATCCACATCCTTGTTTCTTTCCATATCAGTTTCATTCTTATTGCCCGCCAACCGTTGTTCAACTAGAGTATCAATGAAAAACGGAAGTGAACTGGGATGCACTGTTTTCACATTTCCAACCCTCACGAGGAAAGGTTTGTACATTTTCCCATCTTTCCCATAAAGACCATTATTAACCCTGGATACTAGTTCATCTACAGCAGCATTTGACTGTGCACAGATAAGAATCCTTCCTCTTGAAGGATTACTAGAGCTAGAGTCAACTCCTGGCTTATCATATGTCATCTGTTTAGCAACTGCAGCATCTTGCCAAGCTCTTGCAATTGCAGCAGCTTGGCAAACTCGAGCTTTATACTGAGCAAATGCGGTACCATCAGAGCTTGAAGTTTTATGTTGTACCTTTGAATCAGATATGCTGCCAGATAAGCCTAAGGAAAGCAATGCACTCACAATAGCAACAATAGTACTGGTTTTCCCAGTGCCTGCAATCAGATGGAAACACTCAGCATATAACCTGAAAGAAACTACAATGAAGTAAACTGAAGATTTAGTATTTAACAGCACCTGGTGGGCCTTGAATGAGTGCCAGGTCAAATGCTTTGTTAGGTGTTTTATTTCTAATAGCACCACTAATAGCTTGTAGCTGACTATAGTTGAATGAAGATTCAAGTGCTCTTTGCATAGGCTGTGATAACCTAGATAAATCAGGTTTTCCAAGAACCTTGTAAGAAGAGTCCATAGGATTTAAAATGATTGGAAGAAGAGGAATATCGATCAGAGATGATAGAGCTTGAAACTCTCTCAATTGAGGTGTCATGTTCATCACAGGAGTTATACACCATTTGGTTCTTTCAGTGAGAAGTCTCTTGATTCTACTCAACCGCACTTGTGTGTTTTGAAGATAAAATCTAATTGAAAGGATTGTTGATCTGGCTTTGTTATGTAACTCGATCCTCTCCACCTAAAAATGAAAATCAACTGAGAAAATAAGAAAATATGACCAGCTTCTTCTGTCGTTTAAACTACACTATGGAAGAATACCTTTCCCAGAGCATTAACAGGCTGAACAATGCCCTGAACGGGCTCTTTTGTCAGCAGAATCAATTCATTTTCAGATAAATCCCTACTCGAGTGAGGTTTGTTATCCTCAAGAGAAGCACGCACTAGATGAAAATCATCGATTCTTTCCACTGAGAGTACGCATAACCTGCTGCAAGGCATCTGATCTGCTGATGAAGCTTCTAAATATGAATTATGCAACTGAGCTTTAAATTCTTCCAAAACCAAAGGACGAAATATTCTCACATAGTGATCAGGAGAACTAAAGCATAAAGGGACTTCCTTCAAGAGTGGGCGCACGGATGTATATTCTGAAGATAAACCAACTAAGGAAAAATAATCCAGCTCAAGAATAGGTTTGTACCAGTCATCCATTCTGGCAGGCCTAAGCCTTCTTGCTCGAGAGTCCGGCCTATACGAACTGCGTTTGTCATCCACAGGCATCTGCAACTGAATAACTTTCCTTTTGGGAACAGTAACAGATGGCTTACCCAAGATTCCATGCAATGGTCGAACAGAATTCAGTGCAGCCTCTAAGGGATCCTCAACTTCCTCACTCACTAATAAATCAATTAAATTACCTTTAGTATTAATTTCAGATTCATCTCTTAAGGGTCTCTCTTTCAGCATCCTTTTAAGTTGTTTTCCATTATTGTCGCCTGAGTTGACAATGGATTCTTGTGAATTTTGAGTAGGAACTGCAGGTGTGCTGACATCCTGTTTGGAAGATGCTCTGCTAGTTTGAGCAGCTACATTGGCATCAGAATATTTGGACAAGAAGCTAGGAGAAGTTGACACCTTTTTAGGGCTCTTGTCATTTTCTAGTGTGACCAATTTGTCTGATTGTAGCTCGTTTTGAGCTTTGCCACATAAACGGCCTTCACCAGTGGATGAAGCAAGAGTGTGAGAGAGATTTTCACCTTCATCATCAGAGATAAGGATGATACTATCCTTCACGGTGTTTTCGCCGGTTGGCATCATGCCACTCCTGTATGATGTTCTGTTTTCATAGTAAGATAAGTCAGCATCAAAGTTCTTTTGGTGCGGCTGTAGGCATTGCAATCCAGCTTGTGTTGACTTAGAAAGTGAAAGGTTTGAGATGTATTCTCTCAACTCATCAATAGAAATTGTATCTGAAAACGAACACACAAGATGAAACATTTACAAAATGAACATTTAAATTGGTTGACAGTAACTAGAGACAAACCTTGTGACAAACTTCTTTTAATGGAGCTAATGATGTATTTCATGTTTGAAGCACAGCATGTTTCCAGTAAATTAGCAAGAGCAAGCACGGATTGCTTCCAGTGTCTGGTCACAACAACAAGAGAAGATTTACCCCATTCAACCAAATCAAAAAGCCATTTCAAATTTCCATAAGTTGATTCTAAGCCATCTGATATCTGGAATGGAGACGATATTATCTTTCCAAAGATTACAGGAAGAATTTCGAGCAGACGAACGGATGTCATCTGCAGCATATTAGATAAGGATAAAGTCAATTATTAAACAAACAAAAATCACCTAGTAAATGTAGATCAGAAAGTAGATTTCACTAATTGTAATTAAACTACGTAGGGCTCCTTATATGTATCAGTGCATGGTATGGTATAACGCAGGTACACCATATGCTAAGCATAACTGGTTGGCTCATGCAGGCCCATTAACACATTCTCTAATACTTCCCCTCTAGATGGAGAGTAATCATTGTGTAGTCCCAGCTTGTTACACATATTAAAGAAAAGAGGAGGAAGAGGTTTGATGAAAATGTCATCCGTAGTCCCAGCTTGTTACACATATTAAGGAAAAGAGGAGGAAGAGATTTGGAGAAGATGTCATCTGTAGTCCCAGTTTGTAACACGTATTAAGAGAGAGGAAGAGGCTCGGTGAATATGTCATCTGTTTGTTCTCCCATTATTATATGAGGTATGATGATCTTTGCTTTGACCAAAAACTTGACAAAAGGGCAGTCAGCCACCGGTTTATATAGATAACGTGTGGGAAGGCCTATCTGGTTTATTTCCACTCATGAACCAACTAAAATAAGAAATAAAACTATTAGCCGGAAATTTTCAAATAAGTTCCTAACTATAACATATAACTCTTGATACAAAAGTAATTGTGAATAAAAAGCCTAGAACACAACCAATCTATGAAGCACGGATACTCCAAAACAGGTGCCGTACCCGTATCCGATACGTATTGGATATCAATACTCCGTGGATACTCCTGGATACGTATCGGATACTAGTAATCCGTATCCTGCCGTATCCTGGCCGTATCCAGTCGGTAAAAACTAAAAAAAAATCTGGGCATGACAATACTAGATTAGCATTTGACACCAGCTCATGTCTCAACCCTCTATGCTAAGTAGTAGCTTGCATCAAGGTTGTCATAGTTGCTTCCTTGAAGTAGTTCAAGGTTAGTCACCATTCCTCTTGCTAAATGTCAATCTTCCTTCTTCTCTTGATTGTTTATACCTCCTCTGTTATTTGGAATTTCACTTTTTTAAGAACTTCAATATGTAATCTGGATTTTTGTTTGTTCTTTATTGCAAACCAATTCATTCACCTTTACGTGGTACTTCTGGATGCTTTCCCTGCTAAGGTGCAAGTTTTATGCACGTTGATGTCCTTCCATATTCTATGAAAGGCTTCAATTTAGTATCGTTGGGTTAACATGCCTCCTGTTTTGGTGACTAGATCCATTGTGATTTATTCTGGATTTCTATCTAGACAATATATATTTCATCTCCTTTGAAGATAATCATTGCATCCCCATCCTTATGTCTCCCCCTATGAAGCACCGATACTCCAAAATAGGTGTCCTACCAGTACTGAATACATATTTGATACTAATACTCCCTAGAAACTCTCTAATACATACCAAATACTTCTCAAGTCGTATTCCTTTTTTATTAGCAGGATAAGACCTCAATGCCATGATACAACCAACCCATTTAGCAGCCAAGAGAGCACCCCACTCGTGTGATCCCTCAAAATCCCAAAACCATGTGACTTCCAACTCTAGACTCCCCCTATTGTATTGCGATTTGAGAATGAAATTGGTACTTTCTGTTAAAATTTTGAAATAAACACTAAAAAATTGTTGTATCCATGTTATACATGTATCTTATATTTTTGAAAATTGTCGTATCCCCGTACCGCACTAGTACCCGTATCCGTTTCGGTATCTATATTCGTGCTTCATAGTAGCTAGCTATACATGAGAGAAGATAGTTTGGTATCATAGATGACACAACTCAGTTTACAACACAACATTACATGATACATGAAATGTGAAAGGTTTAGAATATGATATTATCATGTCTTTTTGTAACTTGTCTCACATTACTATGAAAGAAAGACCCCCGTTTTAAATCATTGTTTGTTATTATGGTATTGGTTTCCATTTTCTTTAGAAATATTGTGATTTTAGAGTGAAATTTGATTGTCTTCATCTATTTTTAAAATAAATATATTGGTTATTTTTAAAATATTAAAATAAATATTAAAAATGTGTCGTATCCATGACGTACCCGTATCCTATATTTTCGAAAATTGTCGTATCCCCGTACTCGTACCCATACCCGTATCCGATACGTATCCGTATCCGTGCTTCCTAGCAACCAATATAAACAACTAATCAAAAAGCGAACACAAGTAAAAGATAGATATGACGCATTGTAATAAAGAAGTATGGGTAACCCTAGTTAGGCTCTAGAAGAGCAGCTTGTCCTGTATCACAACTCTATGTGCTTGGTTCGCTCGTGAAAAAGAAGATTGTTGGATATATGGATTGTTGCTTGATGTCAGAGTTTAGTATTGTAGGTGTCTTGACTAGAATCCCAATCTCTTGATGGATTGAGAGTACCAATTGGATGTCTCAACATGCATGGGTCATAGCCTAGTACTCAACTTCGATGCCGGAGCGGGCCACAACAAACTGCTTCTTACTCCTCCAACTAACAAGATGATCACCTAGAAATCCCATTTATATGTGTCACCTGTCCAATCTACATCTGCATAGCCTGTAATAGTGATATCTTATTTGAGTGGGTGTTTGTGCCCTTTCCTAAGAGCTCTTCCTTTAAGGAAGAGCATGATTCTTATGAATAAACTGAGACTTGTTTATTGAGTGAATAAAACAGTGTACAATGTGTTGGATCCTAGATGGGTGATTAGATGCTCTAGAGGGGGGTGAATAGAGCTGAATGCACTTAAACAAAATTCATTAGACTTACAAGATATATGACAAGATAAGGTTGCTAAATAGGTAATTTGAGTGCAACTAAAACATGCATAGCAAGGATGAGAGAGATTGAGCAAACACAAGTAGACAAGCTATTTAGAGTGGTTCCACACTTCAAACTAGAAGTGAGTCAGTCCACTTACCTAGAGAGGTCAACCTCTAGGATTTCTTAACCTTGTACCTTCATTATATTCATCATAAGAGATACAATACATGACCAAACAAAGGACTTACCTATCCAATACAAAGAGTCTTCAACCTTACCAAGGACTTACCCACTTTGCAAGGAGTCTTCCGCTTTCTTCCAAGGACTTACCTACTCTTGCACAAGTCTTCAGCCTTCAAGGAATTACCCACTCTTCTTGGATCTTCAGCCTTTGACTTCACCTTCACTTAGAGAAGCTTCCACCAAGGACTTACCCACTTGAGTAAGAAGTCTTCTGCCTTCACCAAGGGCTTACCCACTCTTGCTCCAAGTCTTCAGCCTTAATCTTCACTAAGGGACGCATTCCCTTGTTCTTCTTCACCTCTCTTAGCCAAGAGAGAGAACCTTCATCTTCATGGTTGAAATGAGAGATAGGGAGGTGGTGGGAGTGAGAATCTCACAAGATATACATGTAGGACTAGCTCTCTTACATATTTCCTACTCACTCTAACGAATGTAGCAAGTGATTAAGCTTAGAGAGAGAGAGAGGAGGAGGCTGTAGGAAGCACTCAACTATAGAATAGGCACCTCACATAGAGTTTTACATTGAATGCTCAACCTTGGAATGAAGCCCAAGGGGTCCTATTTATAGCTGGGGATACCTCTTAGCCTTTGGGAACACTTGAGAACGAAAACTAGCCGTTTTGTGACTTGCAACGGATATATTTTCACTTGTTGCAACTCCACAACGGCTAGAAACACTTTTTTGCACTTTTCCGTACAGTGCAATCGGTCGAGTTTCAATAAAGGTAACTCGACCGATCCCACTAAGAGACAAGACCAATTTAGGCCATCGATCGAGTTTGACCTGGGGTAACTCGACCGATTCACTTAAATCCGTTTTGGTCAGTAGAGGGATCGGTTGAGTTCTGTGAAGTGTAAACTCGACCGATTCACTTAAATCCGTTTTGGTCAGTAGAGGGATCGGTTGAGTTCTGTGAAGTGTAAACTCAACCGATCAAAAGTCATTTTCAAGATCCAATCAGGATCGGTCGAGTTTGCAACTCGACCGATGAACAGCCTAATGTGAATTTTGGAAAATGGCTTTTAAGTGCTTAAATATTCGATCTAAGTGCTCTTGATTTTTTCTAACCTTAATTACAAGTCATACAATCATTACAAGTGATTTACAACATGATTCTAATGGATTAACATCATATTACAAAAACGTGCACTTGTATTGACTTTGACTTGTCTTTTCTCCAAGTTGAGATGCGCAAGTTAGGGCATTTGGAGTGTGTCTATACCTAATCTGAAATCACTCAAGTAGAAGCATTAGACACAAATAATTGGAATGGTTTAGTCATCATCAAAACAAGGGTTTTGTCAATTTAGACCTTGAGTCAACACAATGCAGACTCTTATATAATAGAAAAGAATAGAGACTAAAGCAGAGGTGAGCAATATGGGCCTAAACTACAGAAGTGAACATCAAAAGTGAGGCACATGCTATGCACATGACACTCAACAAAACATAATAGAACACAACCTATCGCTATACTCCCTCTCAAGCTGGAGCGTAGATGTCGAACATGCCCAGCTTGTCAACTAGAGTTTGAAAACGAGCTTTGGGAAGTATCTTCGTGAAGATGTTTGCAACTTGCTTGTCAGTACTGAGATATGGAGTGCAAATCCTGCCAGAGAGAACCGCTTCTCGAATAAAGTGACAATCGACCTCAATATGTTTCGTCCTCTCATGAAAGGTGGGGTTGCTCGGTCACAAAACATCGGAATAGATATATAAAACTCCTGAAGGAGACTCTGAACCCACAACAGTTCACAAGCAGTATGAGCCATCGCTCGGTATTCCGCCCCTACACTGGATCTGGCGACAACAGTCTGCTTTTTGCTTCTCCAGGTGACAAGGTTTCAACCCACAAATGTACAGTAGCTTGATGTTGACTTTCGATCAGAACGACTTCCTATATAGTCTGAGTCCGAGAAACCAGATAGGTTGCAGTGGCCATGCTTCTTATACATCAAGCCTTTCCCTGGAGAACTTTTAAGATATCTCATAATAGGGCATATAGCATCCCAATGACATTGTCAGGGTTTGTCAAGATACCGGTTGATGAATCCGACGGCAGCAGTAAGATCAGCTCGTGTGACAGTTAAATAAATAAGCTTGCCTACCAGTCTCTTAAACTGGTGATGATCAGCATAGGGAGGAGAGTTTGTATCATCCCAGTCCATGTTTGGGTCAAGTGGAGTGTTAGCCGGTTTGCAGCCTAGCATGCCAGTTTCCTGCAACAGATCAAGCACATATTTCCTCTGAGAGAGACATAGTCCTGCAGATGATCTGGAGACTTCAATGCCTAAGAAATATCGAAGTTTTTCGAGATCTTTAGTGACGAAGTGCTTTTCTAAGTAAGTTTTAGTTTCATGTATGCCCACAGTATCACTACCAGATAAGATAATGTCATCCACATAAACAATCAGAATGACAAGTCCAGCCACTGTCTTGCGAAGAAAGACTGAATGATCAAAATGAGAACGTCGAAAGCCTAAGGTGACTAATATCTGACTGAGCTTGTCAAACTAGGCTCGCGGACTTTGTTTGCGATCATAGATAGCCTTGTGCAGCTTACATACTTCGGAGGCAGACTCCCTCTGAGCAACAAACCCAGGTGGTTGCTCCATGTAGACTTCTTCCTGTAAATCTCCATAAAGAAATGCATTTTTCACATCCAGCTGAAAGAAAGACCAATCTTTATTCACAACAACAGAAATCAGAATGCGAACAGAGTTTAATCGTGCAACAGGAGAGAAGGTCTCAAAATAATCGACACTGTATGTCTGTGTGTAGCCCTTTGCAACAAGACGGGCTTTGAGGCGTTCAATAGTCCCATCATGCTGATAATTAATAGTAAAGATCCAACGACAGCCCACTGTAGGGCAAGAAGAAGGGCGATCCACAAGCTCCCATGTCTTGCGATCACACAGAGCCTACATTTCTTGGTCCATTGCCTTCTTCCATGCGGAATAATGAGAGCCATTGTAGCATTTTTCGAAACAGTGACAGCAGAAAGTGCAGAAGTAAAGCAGGCAAAGCAGATTGTCAGATGTGCAGAAATGACTGATAGGATGTTTAGCACAGGAGCGAACACCTTTCCGTATGCTGATAGGAAGGTGTAAGTCAGAAGTTACCTCAGTGTTTATGTTATCATTCGCAGACGCAGGAATTGGTTGAGGAGGGACCATGGAAGGAGTGTTTGTCTTCGGTCGGCGTTTGTATACTTGCAACAGACGTTCTTCAGGCTGGTCAGAGTCAGACAAATCTTCAACAATGTCCGGTAGAGGTGTTTGTGCCAACACATCATGAGATAGGTTTGCTACATCCTCATAATAGAAGGGCATATGCTCAAAAAAGACTACATCCGCACTGGCAAACCACTGTCTGAGTATCAGATCAAAGCAGCGATAGCCTTTTTGAGTTCTCGAATAACCCAAAAAAATGCACTTAGTAGACCGAGGGTCAAGTTTCGATAATCCTGGGCGCAAATTCTTAACAAAGCAGGTACACCCAAAAATGCGAGGTGGTACATGAAAAAGAGGTGCATCAGGAAATAAAATCGAGCAAGGTATGTGTTTTTGTAAAACAGAAGAGGGCATGCAGTTAATAAGGAAACATGTCGTGGTAACTGCTTCAGGCCAAAAACGGTGAGGAACTTTATAATTGATAAGAAGAGTGTGAGCAACCTCTAAGAGATGGCAACTTTTGCGTTCAGCAACACCGTTTTACTGAGTATAGGGACAAGTGGTTTGGTGTATGGTGCCATGATCAGAACAAAAGGAAGTGACAGACTTCTGCATAAACTCTAGGGCATTGTCAGTGTGGAGGATTTTGATGGTTTTATTGAATTGGGTTTTTATTTCAGAAAAGAAAATGCAGATATTGTCCAAAATAGTACTCCGATCTTTGAGCAAAAATAGCCAGGTAGCACGGGAATAATCATCAATAAATGTCAGAAAATACTTAACACCAGTTTGACTCGGGACACTGCAAGGACCCAGATGTCCGAATGAACAATATCAAAAATATCTTTAAATCCAAGTTCTTTCTTAGCAGGAAAGAGAGACCTCATTTTTTTACCCAAAACACAGGTTTCACAAGAGAATTTATTTTCAACTAAAGCAGGAAATAAAAACTTCAACTTTGCAGCAAACAGATGACCCAACCGGAAGTGCCATTGAAGTCCGAAGACAGATGTAAATAAGAGAGTTGAAGCTGCAGGTGGTCCATCCAAGTAGTGAAGTCCATCTGGTCCTTCATGGCCTAACCAATCCTCGTCTTCGTGCGGAGATCCTTCAACACACAAACAGAGGGATCAAGTTTAATAGAGCATTGAAGTTGCTTGACAGTTTTACTGACAGATAATAAATTAACAGAAAATTGAGGTATATATAAAATAGAGTTAAGATTCATCTTGCGAGATAGTAGAACTATGCCAACGCCATGAACACACGTTTTCGAGCCATTAGCAACCGATGGAATATGCGAAGTTTTAGATAGAGCATAAAATAAGCGGATGTCGCCTGCCATGTGGACAGACGCTTTAGAATCAATACACCACTTATGGTTACCAGCAGAGGGAGACGCAAGCATAGCAGAGGAACCGGCCGCCGATGTCAAAGGTAGATGAGTCATTTGCTCCTGGAAGAATTTCTCAAACTCAGAGCGAAGCCAGTCAGTTGTTGGAGGAGCAGCTGGTGGATCGAGTGCAGCTTCAGTAGTAGCTTCAGTGGAGGCCTGGTTTGCCCAGGCTGGCTTGTCGTGCTTGATCCAGCACCTATCTTCAGTGTGATTGTCATGACCACACCAGCTGCAATAGCGAGGTCCAGTGGCTTGACCTCGTCCAGGAGCAGTAGAAGTGCCTCTTCCTCCAAAAGGTGGTAGATGTCCTCCACGGCCACGTCTAGAATCAGCAGTACGAGCAACCAAGGCAGGATGCTCAATAGCAGGTGTAGAGCATATAGATGGGAATCGTTGGACTCGCTTTAGAACGTCGCGAAGAGTCGGTAGCGGATCACTTGACAGAATTTGATCTACCACGCCCGAAAAGGATGCAGGTAGGGCAGCCAAGAACTGAACAAGTTGGAGTTCATTGTGCTGCTTTTGAGCCTCTTTGATGTCAGCAGTCAGAGGGTAGTAGATCTCATACTCATTCCAGAGAGGAGAACATTGGTTGTAAAAATCTTCAATAGACGCATCTGAGGAGTACTTCTTGGCTAGGTTTTTGAAAATTTCAAAAGCCCTCTTAGGATTTTGTTGACGTGAGTAGACATGAGCCAGCTGGTCCCACATTGCTTTGGCATCATGAAGGCACAGTAGAGACTGACTAATGCGCGGCCCGGTGCTATTGAGAAGCCATGACATAACGTCGGAGTCGTCTTTGGACCATTGAGCATAAGCTTGTTTGGTCTTGTCATCAGTAGTAGTACAAAGGACGTCGACCACGGAAGTTCGAACCGTCGAGCTTGACAGTGGTAACACAGAGAGACCGAGGAGGCTCAACGGAAGCCATACTGAGCAGAGACAGGTAGTAGCAAGATGGTGGCGTAGCAGCAACCAAAGAACCCACAATGGGGCAGCAGCATGCAGTAAATAATGAACCCTCTATGGGGCAGTAGCAGTAGTAGGGATCTGACGCATCAGATCAGAAGGACCCATTTTCGGGCAGAGAGATGGATAAAAGGAACCTACGCCGACATGAGGAAATCAATATTCCTTCATGAGGCGCAGGCAGAGACAGATCCAGAGACATAGAGGACTCTCAACGTGAGAGATCTATGGCTGTCCGGAAGAACGGATTAACCATTAGGAGAAGAAGGGAGGTGAAGAAGAGGAAGTTGGGTGGCGGCAGCAGTTGGTGAAGGGGCGGCGGCTGGCGACGGGTGGGGGGGCAGGTGGTGGCGGCGGCGGGTGGTGGGGACGTTGGCGGCGGGAGGGGAAGGGAGGGTGGTGGCTGGTGAGGACAGCAGCGGCGACGCTGGGCAGGGAGGTCGGCCGGGGGGGCGAACTCAAGGCATAGGGGCAAGGTGGGAAGAAAAAAAAGGAATCGGGCCTGCTCTTGATACCATATGAATAAACTGAGACTTGTTTATTGAGTGAATAAAACAGTGTACAATGCAGTCTCTTAGATAACAGAAGAGAATAGAGACTAAAGCAGAGGTGAGCAATATGGGACTAAACTACAGAAGTGAACAGCATAAGTGAGGCACATGCTATGCACATGACACTCAACAAAACATAACAGAACACAACATATCTCTATAATTCTTTAAACACTCTTCTTGTAACACTGGAGGGGGTTGCTCATGCATTGATTGAGTACACCTACTGCAAAGAAAATACCCAAGACAAGTTGTGGTCACATATATCAATTTAGCAATGACCTGTTGATATGTTTCCAGAATAGGAAACCACTTCCCCTTAAAAAGACTTTGGAAGGTAAGTCCACTCCATAGGGGATGATACATGCTTGACAGTAGATTAAGGACAAATTTCTATTAAGAGAGATTAATCCTTAATATGGATTGGAGGGTTTCAATTCTCAAGAATGAGCGAAGTTGACCAAATCTTTAGTGTGGAAGAGGGGAGTAAAGGGAGAAAGGGAAAAGAGAGGGAGAAAGGTGGTGGTTAGGTTAGGTTTAGTGTTGGGGGATTAGGGTTAGAGGGAAAACTATTGTTCCGATACCATGTCAATTAGCAAATAGATTTCATTAATCATGACTAGACTACATCAGGTTCCTTATACAGAAGTGATACACGGTATGGTGTACTGCAGGTACGCAGTAAGCTAACATACATAGTTGGCCGATGTAGGCATAGTAACATATTCTCTAACAGTAATCTATAGTAGAGAAGGCCAATTTTGAGACAAGATGAATAATAGTCAGCAAAAGTTATAGAAAGTATGACTTTGTGGAAAATAACACTTCTCTATCTAACAGAGTCTAAACTAAGTACTAAAACATTTTTCTGACTAATTAGAGTAATGAATTGAACAAATCAAAATTTCGCCAAACAGGGGGAAATTTTACAGCAAAAGTCTAGTTTGGGTCGTAGCTTCGCAAAATGGCATAGAAACAAAACCTAAATTTTGAGAAATTTGTTCCTAATGCTTGCTACTACTACATCTTGGGTATTTTGGCAAAAAAAATAATCTCTTGCTTCTAGAGGTTATTTTTTATTCTAAGGTATGTTTCCCCTATCCCTAGACCACCTACACATTACCTTCTTTAATTTCAATACTCTTTTATAGAAATCTTGAGAAATGCTCCCAAAATAACAAAGTTCTTTCTTGGGTCGATGGATAAATGTCCCAAGTAACCTAGTTAACTGATATCACTAGACTTATATAAGTTGTAGTCAGTGCTTCAAAAAAAGGCCGCATAAGCGGCCCGCATATACTTAGCCGCTTATAAGGCCGATTAGTCAATGCTTTTTTGATAGATATTTGTTATCTTAGCCCAAACTAGATTATAATTTATTAATAGCATTCTATTAATGTACTATTTTGTTGATGTTTTATACATGAATTGCATGCTCATTTAATGTTTGTTGTTTTGGACCTTTAAGACATATAGGCATCTTTTCGTATGATTTGGTTAGTCTTCACTGTTATGTACATGTGTTAAACCATTCCGTGGATGCTGCATTCAAGTTTATGCTTAAATAACTCTAGAATGTATTCTAGATGGTGCTTCACTTTTCATTTAAACTTTATATTTAATCTATCTCAAATTTTAGGGTCCAGATATGTAATTGTACAGATTAAATATGCAATTGTGTGATTAATTTATATATAATAATAAATTATTAAAAAAATCCAAAACCGCATATACTCCCACATACAGCATATACTCTACAAGGTGACTTCTCTGCACGCATAACGCATACCGCTTTTTGAAACACTGGTTGTAGTCCCTAAGTTTGTAACTTGTAACTAAAATTTTTAAATTCTAAGTTGTAACTTGAAGTTTGTAAGGGTTGTAACTGTCTAACAAACTTGACATTCTGTTCATTTGTGCACTCACACATCAAGACATGGATCCCACCTTGATAACTAAGCATATAAACTTATTATGTAGTTATAAAGATATGTGTATGTTTCACTTATTGTCATGTGTCTTGCATGTGCTTCACTTACATATTGCTTGTGTTGTTTTGTCCCATATTGCTCATCTCTAATTTGTGTCTCCTCTATCCTATATAAGAGAATGTATTGTACTCCTTTTTACTCACTTAATACAGAGCCTCTTATTCTCTTATATGGTATCAAAGCCACAAGATCCCTCGTGATCCCACCCATCCCTAATGCCTCCCTTCACCTAACCTACCCGCCGCCGCCACCCCGCTTCCTTCACATCGGCAGCCCATCCCCTGAACCTAATCCCCCCTCCCACCCACACCCCAACCCTGAACAGCCGCCACCCTCCCCACCCTCTCTCTTTCCCACTCCCCTCTATTCATGCCACCGCCAGCCACCTTTCCTACCATCTCCTTCGCATAACCCTAGCCTACCGCCGCCATCACCCCACCCTAATCCCAAGCTGCCGCCACCACCTCCCTCCCTCTAGCACCACCTGTCGCCGCCACCCCCTCCTCTCCCTTCCCTCTTCAATGTCACCACAAATCCCCACTCCCTCCATCATATTCTCCATCGGTTAGCCTCTCCTTTTCCTCCTCTTCTCTCACCATCTCAGGACAGACCTTCACAATAGCATTTTTTTCTAATGGTTTATGTCTAAACATTGTGTTTGCAAAGTTTCATAACTTAATTCCCTCATTTTACCATCAAAATTGCCATCGAAATTGTTCAACTTCCTTCGCTCATAAATGTGGGACCCCCCCCCCGCCCGCATATCCAATATGAAATATTATTGCATATTTTGAGTAGATCTTGAAATTTCGATCATCCTGGTATATTTTCATGCATTGATTTGCCTTAAGAGGGAAGGAGGCGGAGGTGGGGGTGAGGTAACCTGTGGCAGCTTCCATTTGTTGTTGTTACAGTTGATGTGCCTCACACCACAGGCAGCAGCGGCAGCTGATGGGACCGCATGTGGCTGGTCCATGCCTTGATGTTGCCCCGCAAGCGACCGACAGAAGCAATCTGAAGCTCCATGGCTTCCCTACTGACAACATCATGGTGACGGCGACCTAGCCTGTCGGTGTTTTTGGTCGAATGGCGGCATTGTTGGCTGAAGGAGAAAGAACAGAGGAGGGGGAGAGAGAAGTAGGGTTGAATTACAAAGAAAATAGAGGAGGGCAGTAACTGAAAAACAAGTTTTGTGGCCGCTGAAGCGGCCAAGCCCATCAGCTGTTTTAAAAAGCCCCTAAACGCCATTATGCGGATCAGTGAAAAGCGGCCACTTAAGGCCTTCTTCGTTCCCTTAATCAGTCGCTTGGAGTGGCCAAAAAAGCATCTGCCTAGACCCGTCTTATTGAGAATATTGTTGTAAGTATGTAACATTGACTAAATTATATGATCCAAGTATTATAGATTATAATACATTCATTCTATATACATTAGAAATTTTATGATAAGCCATAGTTCTAATTTAGAATGCATACTTTATATATAAGATGTAGTAATAGGGTACTACTGTAATGTATCCAAGTAAACTACATGTAATTATTATCTAATTCAGAATGCATACTTTGATAAATGTACTGATGTAATGCATGACTAATTGATGATATGCAAATGTAACAATAAGTTAGTAAGGTATCTCTGATAAGCCCATTGTTTATTGTTTAGCTATGCAAACATGTATGTAAAATTATCGTTGTGTCATGTAATCACACTTAATTTATATTACTTTGCTAGATGCTTGATCATTTACGTGTTGTTTCAATCCCTGAAAATACACCAAATGTCGTTCCCAATGCTAGGTAAAGAGACCCAGATTGGAAGCATTGTGAATGTCCCGACCCATCTTAAAAAGATAGGTTGTCGGCTGTGATGTATCTTCTGCAAACACATGAACACTGAAGGGATTTATACATCCAATCATTGTTTTATAGTTGTGTTGTAAACCATTAGGGTGTTTAATATAGTTGTGTAGCGTATTCAGATATATGTATAAAAGTTCCTATAAACATATTATTTATATACATGTGTAATTTTGCATAAAAGTATATAGAAAATTAAAACCCATTTTTTTCAAAAAGCGCTAGTTGCAAGGTGTTGTCTGTATGCCTCCCTCTTTATTTTTTAAAACATTGGATGAGGGTAAGAACTCAAAGTGTTTTGCACTGATACCATGTAGAAAGAATAGTAATTAGATCAATCCTGCTTATTGTATGTCTAACTACATGCCCTCCTATATGTAGGAGAGATTAGAATTACATGGATCCCAAGTGATAAATGGACCACTTAAGAGAAAATCAATAAATAAATGGATCAATGCCTACTACTATTTAGTATTTAGTATATATTGACTTATCTATTTTCTAACTACTCACCCATTTAGTGGCTTCTCATTGGCCTAAATTTGTACTCCCTAATCCGTAATTCTTCTATATACGGATTTTTTCATACCAGTTTTGACTTCTTTTATTTCTAATATCAGTGTTATTTTACTACGTTATTTATCTTTATTCCACAAATGAATTAGTACCCATTAGTCATTGCTACATTTAATTTTAGAATGTTGGATAAACGTAGTGTACTAGGGTTTATTCTTGGTATTGTATTCATTTGGGATTTGTTAATATGTTATTATTGACAAATACAATTGTTGTATATATTGGATAGATCACAGATGTACGGTTTTATTCCAGTGGTTGTATTCATTTAGGAATTGCTGATTTGCATTATACTCAGTTTGATATATTCATTTATTGCACTGTGAATGATGGTTTGATATATTAATTGATTTGATAATATTCATCGATATAGTTGTTAGCTTAATTTTCCAATGTTTGATATATTCAAGAAAGATGGAGAGTCGTGGATCAGCTGTAGGTGTCACAAATAGGAAACCACAAGATACACCTCAATCTTGTTACATTCCAACTAGTTCGACTGATCTAGCGTGGACTTGTGGGTTCCAATAAGATAGAGCCACACCAACTATGTCAAGGGTGGCTTGTGCAGTAAAGACATCAAGGGGGAGTGAATTGGCTGAAGCAAAGCCTGGAGCATATCCAGGGCAATGTGGCCCCATGTCGTGTGGTTGATAATGAAAAAGGTTCATCATCCATTACTAGACCGCTTCTCCACTCATACTTTAGACTTCAGTTTGCGCCAAATTGGGGAGGCAATGGACCTAAAGCAGAGAGAAAGGGTGAACCAATATGTTGCTAGTTGGCTCTATCACTCTAGCATACCTTAAATGCAGTCTCCAACAATGACTTCCTTGCTATGTGCCAAGCTATTGGGTAATATGGCAAGAACGACGATCACCCAACATATCATGAGGTGAGTCAAACTTTGTTGAACATAGAGGTTGAGTACACTAGGTTAGATCTCCAACCACATAGAGACATATAGAAAAATATGGATGTACTATCATGACCAGTGAATTGAAAAAAAGGCTGAGCGGCCGATTAAACGGCCCAACACCCAGGCCGTTCGATTTTTGCCAAAATCGCCGGTTAACCTTTTTGTAATTAATCGACCTTTTCCCGCTTTTTACATTTTTTTGCCCCTTTTTCCCGCTTTTTGGCCGTTTTTTGTCCCTTTTTTTATAATTTTGCTGTACACCTGTAACTTTATATAAACTATATGGTCCCAAGTATTACTGACTAGAAGAAAAAGGGTGAAAATGAAAAAGGTTCATCATCCATTTGTGAAGTATATGTATCACCGGGGGGGGGGGGGGGGGGGAGGGGGGGGTTATTTAGCAAGAACTAGACCGCTTGGGGAGGCAATGGACCTAAAGCAGAGAGAAAGGGTGAACCAATATGTTGCTAGTTGGCTCTATCACTCTAGCATACCTTAAATGCAGTCTCCAACAATGACTTCCTTGCTATGTGCCAAGCTATTGGGCAATATGGCAAGAACGACGATCACCCAACATATCATGAGGTGAGTCAAACTTTGTTGAACATAGAGGTTGAGTACACTAGGTTAGATCTCTAACCACATAGAGACATATAGAAAAATATGGATGTACTATCATGACCAGTGAATTGAAAAACGGGCTGAGCGGCCGACACCCAGGCTGTTCGATTTTTGCCAAAATCGCCGGTTAACCTTTTTGTAATTAATCGGCCTTTTCCCGCTTTTTACCCGTTTTTTCCATTTTTTTGCCCCTTTTTCCCGCTTTTTGGCCGTTTTTTGTCCCTTTTTTTTATAATTTTGCTGTACACCTGTAGCTTTATATAAACTATATGGTCCCAAGTATTACTGACTATAATATATTAAACTTATATACATTAAATATCCTATGATAAGCCTAGTTCTAATAGAATGCATACTTGTATGCAAGTTGGGATAATAGGGTACTGTTGTAAAGTGTAATTTATACAAGTAAAATATATGTAACTATTATCTAATTTTAAAATGCATACTTGTACTGCTGTAATGTATGACTGATTGATGATATGCACATATAACAATAAGTTAGAAAGGTATCCAATAATTAGTCTATTGTTTACTGCTTAACTGTGTAAACATGTGATGCAAAAACATTTCTGAATCATGTATGTAGGGTATTTTATCTATGTCAAATCTATTGTTTATTATATTATGGCTAGAATTATTGTCTTATAGCTATCTTATAAACTATTTGGGTGTTTTGTATTGTTGGGTAGGGTACATAGAATTAAATATCCGATTTCGATGCCGTGTCCGATGGCCCAGAAACAGAAATTTTTCAAAATTTCGACCGAAATTTTGATATTTACGACCCTAATGATTTCGACGACTAAATAAGCGAATTAAATCATGAAAATTTACCTGGACGATCTAATCACCAAGATCTACTCAAATATGCAATAATATTTCATATTGGATATGTGTGTGTGGGGGGGGGTCTCCCACATTTGTAAGTGAAGGAAGCTGAACAATTTTGACAGAATTTCGATGGCAATTTCGATGACAAAATGAAGGAATTAAATTATGAAATTTTGCATACACAATGTTTAGACATAGATACACTAGATTATATAATAAAGTTATATGTTTAGAGGTTAGGGTGGGATCCATGTCTTGATGAGTGAGTGCACAAATTATCAGAAATGGCAAGTCTGGTAGACAGTTAGACTGTTAAAAACTTCAAGTTACAACTTAGAACGTATAACTTACAATTACAAGTTACAAACTTACGAACTACAAGTTGCACAAGTCTAATGTTCACATTTAACAAGGTTACATGGGACATTTATACATAGATCCTCGAAAGAACTTTGTTATTTTCGGAGTATTTCTCCATATCTCTATAGAGGAGTGTAGAAATTGATGAAGGTAATGTATAGACGGTCTAGAGATAAGGGAAACATGCCTTAGAATTAGGAAAAATAGGCTTTAGAAGCAAGAGATTCAAAAACAATTGCCAAAATACCCAAAATGTAGTATTATCAGCCTTAGGAATAAATTTCTCAAAATTGATGAAGGTAATGTATAGATGGTCTAGAGATAGGGGAAACATGCCTTAGAATTAAGAAAAATAGGCTTTAGAAGCAAGAGATTCAAAAACAATTGCCAAAATACCCAAGATGTAGCTAATAGCAGCCTTAGGAACAAATTTCTTGAAATTTAAGTTGCGTTTCTGTACTATTTCGCGAAATTACGGCCCAAACTGGCCTTTTTGCTGCGAAATTTCACCCTCTTTTACGAAATTCCGCACCTAGGGTCAACATTTTCACGAAATGACGGACCAATCTTTGCGTACAAGCATTTCGATGTCCGGTTGGAAAAAAATCAGAAATTTCGCTCGAAATTTCGCAATTTCGATCGAAATTTCGCAATTTCGATCGAAATTTTGTTCTATGGTAGGATGTTTCGAATCTTTAGATATATATAAAAGTTCCAAAATGTATTAGTATTTATATACATATATATGTAATTTTATATAAAATTATATAAGAAATTGAAATCCATTTTTTCAAAAATCGGCCGCTTACCGCTTAACCAGTTACAAGGTGTTGTCCCGCTTAACGTTTTTTAAAACATTGATCATGACAGACGTGTGGAGTGACAAAAGGAGCATGATGAATTTTTTGTTGGATTTCGAGTTATGCTCATCTGGTTCCACTGATCTAGCGTGAAGTTATGGCTTTTAATAAGATATCCACACCAATTTTGTTAAATGTGGCTTGTGCACTAAAGACAACAGAGGGGGGGATTGGCTGCAGCAAACACATGGCACATATCCAGGGCAATGTGGGCCCATGTCATGTGGTTGATTATGAGAAAAAGCAAGAAATCGGGCAGCAAATGGAAGAAAAACTAAAGAAAAGGGGTGAAAAAGGAAAAGGTGCATCATCCATTCGGGCAGCAAATGGAAGAAAAACATAAGAAAAGGGGTGAAAAGGGAAAAGGTGTATCATCCATTCGTGAAGTATGTATCACCGAGGGCAAAGTGTTATTTAGCAAGAACTAGACCGCTTCTCCATCCCTACTTTAGACTTCAGCTTGCGCCAAATGGGGAGGCAATTGACCAAAAGCAGAGAGAAAGGCTGAACCAATATGTTGCTAGTTGGCTCTTTCACTCTAGCATACCTTAAATGCAACCTCCAACAATGAATTCCTTGCTATGTGCCAAGCTATTGAGCAATATGGCAAGAACTACGACACCCAACATATCATGAGGTGTGTCAGACTTTGTTGAAGATAGAGGTTATGTAGACTGGGTTAGATCTCCAACCACATAGAGACATGTAGAAAAATATGGGTGACAAAACGTGTGGAGTGACAAAAGGAGCATGATGCATCTTCTGTTAGATTTTGAGTTAGGCTCATCTTTTCTTAAAGCCATTGATGCCTTAGTTGAGTCACACATATGAGAGTGTCATAAACTTGCTTGATGGATCCATTTAAGAGGTTGGAGCAAAGTATTAGAGAGTCTGGTTAATTTAGTGAATTAAGTTATTTGAGTCTATTTGTATATGGGCCCAAGAGTGCCTTGGCCCATTACGGTTTTAGTATAAAGTTTGTATGCTTCCGTGTCCTCCTATAGATCAGAGGGGGATTCCTCTTATCAAATAATCGCATAGTCGCCTTTTACTTTAGAACATTGTATTAAAGCAGGATCCAAAACCCTAGCCAAAAGAGAAGGCAAGAAATAGTTTTTTATCTTCTTGCAGGCGACAACCGCTTCTTGGCTTGGCCTCCTGCCAAGCTTCCTGACTAGCCGCTCTCCGCTTGCCGCAAACCTACACATGCAACCTCCCTACAAATCTTGACCCCCCCCCCGTCAGCCCTGCACATGTCGCAAGATATTCCTGCCACTTTGCCTTTTTTCCTATGCATTTAAGAGGTTAGAGCAAAGTATTAGAGAGTTTGCTTAATTTAGTTAATTAAGTTAATATGAGTCTATTTGTATATGGGCTCAAGTGTGCCTTGGCCCATTACTGTTTAGTCTAAAGTTTGTATGCTTCCCCCTTCTCTTATATATAGGAGGGGGATTCCTCTTATGAAATAATCGCATAGTCATCTTTCACTTTAGAACAAGGTATTAGAGCAGGCTCCAAAACCCTAGCCAAAAGAAAAAGGAAGAAATAACTTTTCTCTGCATGTGGACAGCAGTCGTTTATTTGCTTGGCCACCCATCAGGCTTCTTGACTAGCCGCTCTTTACTTGTCGCAAACCTACACATTCAACCTCCTCCCCACGAAACATGTCCCCTTGTCAACCCCGCACATGTCGCACGATACCCCTTCTGCTTTGCCTTTTTTTCCTATGCCATCTCCATGCTCTTCTTTTTTCCCAACAGCCAAGCGCTTTGCCTACTTTGTTTTCCTGACACCCATAGCCTCCACATTGTCGCTGCATCATCTTCCTATCTCCACGCCGTTGCAACGCGTCATCTCCAAACCCCACCCCTCCCATTCTGCCGCACTCATCCCCCACCCTTTCGTGCTATTCCCTCTATAGTCACAACATGTAGGGATAGGACTTCCTTCGAGGTCAAATTGCTTTCTCTGTTTCCTATATCACTAAAGATCTAGGAAAATTGTGTTAGTTTTGGGAATTGAAGTATCACATTCTTCCTCTGGAGTATGTCTATCCCAGTGCAAGTATATTATTGATCTATTGGAGGAAATTGGCATAGTGGGCGCCAAGCCAGCACCTCTTGATCCAAACACTAATTATCATGATGATTCTTCTCCTGATAGAAAACACTACAGAATTGTTGGTAAGCTCATTTACTAACTGTTGCATGAGCCTATATTAAATCTGTTGTTAGACTTGTCAGTAGGTATCTTGACAAACCTCGACAATGTCACTGGGATGTTGTCTGTCACATTCTCAAATACTTATAAAGCTCCCATGGAAAAGGTATTCTATACAAGAAAATTGGGTGTTGCAAGGTTATTGGGTTTTCTGATTTTGACTATGGTGGCAGCAAGTGATCGTAAATCTACCTCAGGTTATTGCACCTTTATAGGTGGTAATCTTGTCACTTAGAGAAGTAAAAGGCAAATTGTTGTGGCTAATCTAGTGATGAAGTTGAGTATCAAGCCATGGCTCATACTACGTGTGAGTTGTGAGCTCAAGGCTTATTGAAAGAATTTGGAATCTGTGATTCTGAGCCTAAACCTATGTATTGTGATATTAAAGTTTCTATCTTCATTGTAAGCAATCTCTTATACCATGAGCGCACCAAGCACATTGAAGTTGACTGTCACTTCTCCAGGGAGTCTATTTTATCCAGACGCATATCTACTCCATACATCAGGTATGAGGATCAGCTTGCTGACATTTTTACGAAACCGCTGCCAAAGACAAGATTCATTTCTATGGTGGACAAGTTGGGCATGCATGATATCTATGCTCCAACTTGAGGGTGGAATTAATATTTTTGTATTTACTGTGTGCTTTTTGTTATCTTGTCTTTTATCCCATACTACTGAACTATGTAATACCTAACCTCTCCTATCCTATATAAGGAGAGGGTCTATGCTTATTTTGATCATCGAATACTAAACTACTTTAGTCTTCACAATCATAAAGCCTGCATCCACTGGAGAGCTATATTTATAGTCTTAGTCATAAAGCCTCTTTGTTTCTATACAAGGTTGTACAAACATAAATGAAATTTTTATTTAAGAATCTATTGGCTATAGCCTGGTACCGAATCACCAATTCTCTAGAATGGTGGTATCTGATTCATACAATTAGTGGTTTTAGAAGTTAGAAGACTAATCATAATCTAGTAATAAATAAGACATTAAAAAAATAATATTTGGACTTGAACCTACAAACAAAGAGAGAATCATCATCATCATCATCTAAGCCTCAATCCCAACTATGTTGGGGTCGGCTACATGGATCCTTCGTTTCCATTCAGCTCTATCATGGGTCATATTCTGATTGAGATGTAGAGATTCAAAATCTCTCTTTATAAGCTCATCCCATGTTAATGGAGAACAGAACTCATTCCAATGAACACAAACAAAGAGAGAATGATAAAAAAAAATTATATATAAAGGAATTTTCATGTAATGATTTTACGAGAAGTAATAGAAAGACGGTTCTACACCTGGGAATTTTTGTTGTCATTAAATGTTTTCCCCTGTGCTAAACATTTAACTATGCAAGGCCACATGACTGAAGCCAGTAAGTGATGAAACCTGTTCCACAATTTTACATCCACCCCAATAGTTGATTTGCTCGGAGCAGGGATTTCCAGTTGATTCAGCCCAGGCTTTCTTAAAAATCCTCCCTCATATGACATTTTAAGGCGATCAGCATCCTGTTCTGCATTATTAGGCCTTTCATAAGATGGATTAACCTCAAGCAGGACCTTCTTCACAACAAAAAATAGATGATGAAGACTAGGAAAGCTCGTCAAGCTGCAATCCAGTTGTACCTAGTAGGAAATATCACACAAACGGCAATCAGAGTGACAGAAAAACATAGATCTTGATCGGTAACAGGCTTTGAAATATATATCAACTATAGCAAAGAAGCAAGTTGTGCAGTAGAAATGTACTTGAGACCTATCGTAATGACATAAGGGATCAGCCCCAAACATCTAGAGGAAGCTTGGATGGAAATAACAACAAACAAAACTCGTCTTGTTATTATTTTCCGCTTACAAACATGCAAAAATATATGGTTGGACTAAATGAAATATTATGACACTTTCAGTAAGATGTCAGCAAATATCCTGTGTCATCACGTTGATTTTTTATGATTTATCAAGATGAATCATTGAAACACTTTAGTCTCAAATCAAACAAAATTTAAAAGTTAGAATCAACCACTGTTGGTTCTAAAAGATACCATGCTACGAATACAGGAATGCAGTGCCAGATTCGGAGTCTACGGTCGAACACTAAAGCATTTGAAGCATCATTGATATGCAAAAGTCAACCAAGTGTAGGTTATATTTTTAGATATAACTTATAGTAACTGTATATTATATTTTATTAAATAAATAGGCAGCATGGCAGTGAGGAGATGATGCTGAAAACAAAGAAATGATTCATAAATGCCAACCAGAAGAACTCTTCAGCTGCAAAGGTGCCTTTCATTTTATTAAATGCAAAAACCATAGAACTTCTATAAAAGTTGTAGTTGTAGGTACAGCTTGTGCGAATAGAGATGGAAGATGAATCCATGAAGGACATGTCCCCCCCAAGAACCATATTTACTATGTAAACTAAAACTGTTCGTGATAATGAATCAACTACCAGGGAAAAGTCACAAGGCGCTCTATCCTAAAACAACAAATGCAGGTAAATCCCAACTCGAGTTGACTTTCCTGGCTAAAATTAAATAGTTCACATTTAACCACAGAAAAAAATAAATAAATAGGTTTCCTTTCTATATAATCATGTCAAATAAAATAGAAAAGTCTCCTAATTCAGATATCTGCTGTTCAGAGGTGTACCTGCTTTATGGCATGTACCAAGCCCATATATAATGAAGACAGAGAAGAGACACTTGAGCAAAGAAATTGAAGGCCAGATGTAAGACCCTTTGTTTCTGAAACATGTTCAAGGATGATCCTAGTAACCTGCCTCACAGACTGTATATAAGAGTAGAAATAAGAATACAAGCATGTTTTGAAAACAGAATATGCATAAATAAAAAGTGATTCTAATCAATATTGCGCACATTTGACAATTTTACTAGAATACATAAAGCAAATGTAAGTTTGACACCCACATCATCACCGTCTACGATTAAGAGGATCAAGCTCTCTGCCATTCCAGGTTCCCAGCACCATTGCTTATACAATCCACGTTGTTCCATGGTCATGAGAAAGTGTACAGAAAACCTACATCAAATCAGATTATTATAGTGCCTAAGATAGCTAGTCTATCAGCTTTTATAGCAATTTTTTTAGAATTGATCTAAAACCTCTTATATGTTCTTCTCAAAGATAAGCACATAGATGAGGCACTGACAGTGTTTCTCGTCTCCTTCCCTTCACAGCCATCATCAGAGCCTTTAGGAATCTCCCATCCAAATGAATGTGAAATATCTTTAGCATATGAAGATAACCAGTTATTTGTTGACAAATTATCCCGAAAGCTATTGTCCATCTCTACTATGGATAAATGAGACAAAGCCCAAAACACAGCTTTGCAAAAAGTTATCGGGAGCACAGACTGATCCATTTCCACAACTGCTTGAAACCATAGCATGGGGATACATTTCCAATCAGTGCATGCCGTTGCGGCATTGTTTTCATAATGTTTGAAAGCCTTCCAGCAACTATTCTCCATTGAAGTAGCATCAGTGGAAAACAGTAACTCATCGTCATCAGTATAAGAGTCGTATCCAATGTCGTCAACTGAATCTTGTCTATCCGATTTTAATGATATCAAAGCAGCACAATCAGAAACAATTATGATCTGGATAAGTTCAATTGCAGGTTGACGCAATGAGCTATGAAGAGTGGTGTCCTTCAAAGACCATACCAATGATGGTCCCCTGATCAACAAAAGTAAAGATCATTAAATACTGCTGTTAGTAGAAGCCAACAGGCATCTGTTTGGATCAAAAAAGTGAAAGTTAATAGGCGCGCAAACTAGAAGTGTTATCACCAGTTGTTCTGAAAGCATATAAACAAAAGCTATATTAAGGATAATGAATCAAAAAAATTTAAATTACTGTCCATAAAAAGTGACTTGCGAGAATTATTGTTTAGAGGAAGGAGCAAACTTATAGATCATGTGTGAAGTTTGCTAGTAGGCAGCTGAAAGCTTTTTTAGACATTCAGTAAGATGACTGTGACCGGTTATTGACGATTGTACCATGTGCAATGATAATCTTGAACGGATGTACTTCTACAAATGCTTTTACGAACAAATAGACAACAAAATAGAGATGCTAAGAAAATTTCTCTCTTGTTTTGAAGGAGACAGATGCCTAAAATTCTACAAACAATTGGAGTACATAAGGCAAAAGGGAATTTTTTTGTTTATGACAGGGGAGGGCATTTGGTCGATGACGAAGCAGGCTTGAAGTAGAGCTTCAGGCCACAAATGTTTTGGGACATGAGAGTGGACCATAGTAGTTTTGTCAACAACCAGAAGGGTTCAATTTTGCATTCCACAACCGCATTTTGCTGATGTGTATACGAACAAGAAGTTTGGTGGATGGTTCCTTGGTCCATGCAGAACGTTGTTAGATCTTGTTGGAAAAATTCCTGCATTAGCAGCAAGGATTTGAATTGACACCATTATGCCATCCGGGGAAATGAAAATTTTGATGGAAATTTCAGGACGTACCAGTCTGTCGAGGGAAAATTTATCAATATAAAACCACAGAAACTAGATTGTGTCTTATATAAATTGTAGGATCCCGTTATTTACACAAAAATACATAATCAGCCCATAATATTCATAGAACAATCCCAAGGGTTAGTAACAATTTGAACCACTGGCTGAAGACTAAAACATATAGTAGATTTTTGGGTGTGGATTGACCATAAAATGCCAAACACAGTGTGACACAAAATTATCTAATCAAAAGAAAAACATAACCAAAAAATAAGTATGCTTCAACTGTAAAAAATTTACCAATTTCACCAATTTCCATGAACTTTGTATTTATTTGGTCGGTTTCTCGATAGACCGGTCATTTTATGGAAATGGGAAATTTCATAGAAATTTTAACAATTTCATGAAATTGTAAATCATTGATTATGAGTTTGAAGATTTCCAATAAGTGAGCAAAAATGAGTTTAATATCACCAAAAAATGCTTTTTGCAGTGAGAAAAAATTGTGATCTATCTTTGGAGTAAAAATTCCATGTAATTCTTGAGAAATCCTCATTTAAAGATATTAAGTACTTGTAACCAGTGAAATTCGGAATCTTGCAGGATCCCCAGACATTAGAATATACTGAATCAAAAGTTATAGTAGTTGATAAAGATTCTCTTTTGGAAAGGATATTTGAGTTTCTGCCTAGTAGGCAAGATTTATTTTCAAGAGAAGAATCAAATATTGCATGAAAGAAATTTTTACATTTGACAAGGGAGGGATGCCCAAGTCTAAAATGCCATTGAGAAACTGACGCAGAGGAGGATATAGTCAGAGCCATAAGTTTCTTCGTGTTGTTATTCAGGTAGTAAAGACCATTGGGATCTTCATAAGCCCCACCGATCATCATCCTTGTACAAGGATCCTACATAATACGATAGTCATGGAAGAAAGTGAGGGAATTTCCCTTTTTCCGTACCAATTTGTTGGCAGATAACAAGTTAAGAGGGAATTTCAATACAATACAATACAAAGAGGGCAGAATGCAAAGATAGGGAAGAGGCATGAGCACTCCATATGCCTTCAACAACAAATCTAGAACCATCAGCAAGCATTATTACAAAATACTTGAAGATTTATTCGAGCGATCAAAGATAGAGAGATTACCACATATATGAGAAGAGGCGTCAGGTCAATAATCCAAACAATCACTACCAGATATGTTTCTGGAGAGGGGGTAAGAGCCTGGGACTATATGAGAACAGTAGCCAATGCTCAAGCAAAAGACTGGCCGGAAGTAGAATTCCCTAAGCCAGCCTCAGCAGTGACATAGTTTGCCCAAGTCGAAGCATCATATTTAGCGCAGCAACTATCTACAAAGAGGTGGTTGTGGCCATATAAGATGCAATAACCAGCGCCAAAAAATCAACCTCATCCCATGCCACAAGCATGGCTGCAACCAAAGCCAATAAAAAGAACAGTGGCATTCGGTGATGAAGCAATGATAGAATTATTTCACAGGAGTTTTAAAACTTCCTCAACATCAGGAAGGGGATCACTCCCGAGAATCTGATCAGATAAGTCAAGAGACATTGTGAAGGAGGTGGGATAAGAATTGAATTGTTTGAAGTTATGTGTATTTCTATAAAAAAAGGGAGGATATAATTTAACGTGGAAAATCCTTCCAAGGAGCCACAGGAAAGCCCTGACCATCAAAGCGGCCTAGGGTTGTTACTTCTTTCTTAATCTTAAGATGGGGTGAATTGTTACATTATATAGAGCGATAAAAGCTAAATGGACACCAGCTCAAGATGCATTTAGCAACTGAAACATAAAACTTAACACTCCCCCTCAAGGTGGGCATAAAGATCAAACATGCCCAACTTGCCTACAACATTCAGAGTCACAGACTTGTTGAACCTTAGTAAAGATATGTGCCACTTGTTTTCCTGTTCTCACCTAAGGTAGACACAATTCTCCTCTAATCAATCTTCTCTCAAATAAAATGTTGATCAAGTTCTACATGCTTCGTGCGATCAGGGAGAACGGGACTATTTGTTAGATTAATAGCTAATTTGTTATCACAATACAACATCATAGGATCCAAAGAACATATCCCATGTCTCTTAAGAGAATCATTACCCACAGAACTCCAGTTACCCCTTGAGCCACAGCCCCATATTCAACTTCAAAGCTTGATCCAGAAACCACATTTTGCTTCTTGCTTCTCCATATTATTATATTTCCACCTAGGAACAAACAATAGCTTGAAACCTATCTTTTGTCATCTTGGGATCCTGCCCAATCAGCATCAGTGAAGCATTCAATCTTTTAAGTCATTGCTTGTTGGGAATATAAAAGTCCCTTCCCTAGATTTCCTTTTAGATATGCTAGAATGTGATAAGCAGCTTCCAGATGTACATCTGTAGGTGCATGCATAAATTGGCTCACAATATGCACAGCATAAGTGATGTCAGGTCTTGTTAAAGTGAGGTAAATTAGTTTTGGAGCCAATCTTTGATAAATGTTTTCACCTTCACCATCCATAAGAATTCCATATTTCAAGCTTTGATTTGAGATTTTCCTCTATAGGAATCCCAGTAGGTTTTAGTTTCTTTGAGAATATCTATGTTGGGAATAATGAATAGACGGTATATTCACGTGTTTGATACAAGAGAGACCCCTCTCCTTTATATAAGAGGAGGAGGATATGACTCTAGAGACTTCCAAACCTAACTAGTAACTAAACTCTATGTGGACCTACAGACTGCGGCCCCCGCAAGCTGGAGCATGGGAGAATCATATGCCCAACTCAGATGACAGACAGAAACAAGATATGGAGAAGAAAAAAAAGTTATGACTAAAACATGATATCCTTCGACTTAGCGCGACATGTGCACTCCCCCGCACTTTAATATCTACGGCATATTTGACTTTGAAGCTTCCCTTGAGATTGATAAACACCAAATCTTTGTGAGAGATTGATAAACACCGAATCTTTGAAACATATGGAGCTTTGACTAGGTTGGAGCTTGTATCTTAGAGTATGTTCAAGGAACAAGCGAAGATCATCTGAGTCACAAACTCGATTGCTATTGTCTTTGAAGTAGGTTCTAGGATATGTGCCACAAGAAGGCCAGGTTGTAGCAGACGGTCAACGTGCTTGACAGGACACAAACAAATATCAATGTGCTTGACAGGGCACAGATGAACATCAACACGGTGGACAGGGTATGGACGAACATCAACGTGTTTGACAGGACACGGATAAAAGTTGACAGGATACGAACAAACATCAACGTGATTAATAAGGCACAGACGAACATCAACGTGCTTGAGAGGGTGCAGACAAACGAGGGGAAAACATTGCTGACATAGACAACCGAATGATCTTCAACAAAATGAAGGTGTGTCAGACCGACACAATTAAATGTGCAGATGATCTAAGATGCTCCAATACTAGAAGACTGAAGTGTTGCCAGAGTAGAATGACCAAGACATGGCCAACGAAGAAATATATTTTCTTGATGTAGAGCGTCGATGACATCCAATAGATCTGAGGAATCATCTTCTTTAGCTGACGACAATACGAGAAGATGAATTGTAAATGAAAGATCAATGCTTGGCAACTCCGCGAGGATGGACATTGGCCTTGAACTGCATAGTGAGATCTGGACAACATGTTAAGTACACAAAACTCCATATGTAGATAATGCTCTTCTTCCTCTTTCCTCTTCTGAGCTCTGAACTCTACACCTCAACTCTTCTCCTCATTCTCCTCTTCTCATCTCCTTTATCTCTCCCTTGCACACCAACCACTAAGAGACAACGAAAGTGGTTAGGATGGACAAAGACAGAGAAACTCCCCTATGACATTAGGGGGCATGGGGTGGAGAGGGAAGAAATGAATGGAGAAGGATTTGCTTTATATGGCTGGAGAAGTTTTATGCTGGACTACGCAACGAGCTTGAGAACTTGACCTCATGCTTAAAAAAGCTTGATGTTGTGCATGAAAGGGATGAATCTTCACACATGAGAGAGGTTACATCTCGTGTCTGAGAGCAAACTACATTACACATGTGAGTATAGCACTTTATGGTGCTTAAGAGAGGTTGACTTGGTGAAGAGTTGTTGTAGTAGAACCGATAATCGAATTTGATGTAGTATGTGATCCGATTACAAGATCCAGAGAAGAAAATAAATGGATCTTTTCGTGACCCGAAAAGGAGATATGTCCTACACTTGGGTCAACAAATCTCAAGGTGTGGGGAGGGAGCTCCGCAATATGGATTGGGTCAAATAACAAATCTGATTAAAGATCAGGTAAAGATAAATCTTTTCTTGTTGTTGAGCTTCTGATCTGACTTCTGAAGATGCTTGGAGAATTGATCTGGGACACACCCTTTGAAGATGTCGTCGTTGCTGATTGAATAGCAAACCCTAATGGTGACACCGTGTTAGACAATGAGACAGTGTGTTTGATTGTCAAAGATGTTTGAACAGACTGTTGGAGACACGTCGTGTTCAAATCTAACAACGGCGAGTAAGATGTCGAAGACGAGAGATAGACTAGTGCAAACAGGGCGTGTGAAAATCTATCACACCGTGTAGACGAAACAACCTTTCATCAACATGTCGTGTTGAATTCTAACGTGCTACTAGAGCAAATGACAAATGATACAACGTGTAATTGACTTACACATCGTCTTGACAAAAAACTCCACTGATGGAATTACACATCGTGTACCTGCTGGCTGGGCAGTTTTGACTTGTAGATCCGGCCAAGACTGATGTAGAAACGCCAGAGGACTCACACCTTATCTCCATGGACGAATTTTGAAGGTAGTGATGGATCTTGGAGATGAAAGATCAAAAGATCTATGGATTTATGCATGTGGAGTAGACAGAGATGACTACTAGATGGTGGAGATGACTTCCACCACCATGGAGATAATGATCCAGGTGATGGAGACGACGATCCGGGTGGTGAAGATGACTTCCACCATGGAAAAGACCACCATGGGGTTGTTGATGTTGACAAGAACTTCCACTTGTCAGTGTGGCTGGACCTTGATTGATGATGCAAGGCAGACGACGAATGTGTCTGGACTTCGTAATTACTAGAGATGAAAGATGGATTCATGGGGGCTAGATCTAAACTTTGTGTTTGGGGAAGACAAAAGACGAATACACGGGGATGCTAGATGATGATGAAGACGATACTTATCAGATTTGGATCTACGATGATGATGGAGACGGAGGTGAAGATGGCCCTTTAGAGAGAGAGCAAAGAGATGACTCTACGGAGAGGGTGATGGAGATGAACTTGCGGCCAGTCAGCCAAGACAGTGGCCTCCGCCCATAAGCAGAGACTCGTTGCTTTCTCTCTAGGGTTAGAGTCCCTAAAAAGAAGGCTTTCATATCATGTTGGGAATAATGAATAGACTATATATTCACAATGTGCTTGATACAAGAGAGAGCCCACTCCTTTATATAGGAGAAGGTGGATATGACTCCAGAGACTTCCACACCTGACTAAACTCTATAAGGACCTACAGACTCCGACCCATATATGATATGACTTATATTTCTGACAATTTAGGATAGATTTACTTTGACAAATATTCACTCATTTTGCTTATTTTACACCCAAATCTCTTATCTAAAATTCCTTGGATGGTCTTGCCTAAGGGAGTAGTATTTTTTCATTGTCACTTCCTATAATAATCACATCGTCTACATATACTAGCATTAAAGTGGTGCTTTTTGAGGTCTTCTAAATGATCAATGTTCGATCTCCATTTCCTTGATGGAACCCTAATTGTTTCATAAAGATTCTTGGTCTTTTAAACCATGCCCTCGGAGATTGTTTTAAGTCATACATAGCTATCTTTATACTAAAACATATTCATGCTTGTTCATAGCCACGTGGTAGAGTCACCATCGAGAAAAGCATTCTTAACATCAAGCTAATGCATTTTCCAGGAGAAATGAACAAAAATAGCATTAGTGATTCCCACTTAGTTCATCTTTGCCATAAGAGAAAAGGTCTAGAAATAATTGATGGCACAATGAGAAAAACCTCTAGCAACCAATCTAGCCTTGTATTCGTTAACAGTCCTATCAACATTGTACATAATTGTAAAAACCCACTTAGATCCAACCATATGAGCTCCTATAGGAATGTTCACAATATCCCATGTTTGATTCTTTATCAGAGCGGTCATTTCGTCCTTTATAGCATAAGGCAACTTGGGATCTTTTAAGGTCTGTCTTATGAAAAGAAAAAATGTTAAGAGCAGACAATGATATTTATAATTGGAACTTAACTGTGAATAGGACACATAACTATGTCCGACTGTGAATGTTGTCTAGAAGCAATGTCTTTCTTTCCATAAGAGCGGGCACTTTTCCCTCCATCCTGTCTCTTCTCAGGATGTAAATCCGAACAAAAGTCCAGAGTGACCTATCTTTTGAAAGTGAGTACATTTCAAGACAGTCTTCCCTCTGGTTGCAGAAGAAGGCTAGAGTTTGAGTTGCAACTCACAAGCGATAAGTGCTCATTATTATCATAAGCATTCCCCTCAGTCTTGCCCGTCATAACAAATCGTCTAGTTTAATCTGCATCCACTTGGAAGTATGTCTCCTCAATGCTAGGGAAAGACGCACTATTTAGGATCTGGCTCCTAACATTTTCAAACTCCGAATTCTGACCCCCAAGAACGATAAAAGTATGAGTCTTCCATTCTCTAGTCCAATATAGCTTTTGATTGGCTGAACATGATCATGTTTCATATGCCTAAATATCCAAGTATAAACTAGAACAGAGTGAAATAACATTGAACATGATGAAATTTGTTATCATTTTTGTAAGGGAAAATGGAGTTATAATGTTTGTAAAGTTAGCAAGACTAACATTGAAACAATTATGAAGACTTGACAACAATTTTAACTTCTCAGTGGATGAATGACCAAGGCGTAAGTGCCATTCATAGAGAGGTGGTTGAGTACCCAGTGCGGTGAAGAAATCTTGATGAGTTTTCTAAGTAGTGCAAGCCTCTCCTCCCTTGTATCCCCCATTAATCGTCTCCTTTGTCTTGATATCTTGCACAAAGAAGGTATGAGGGAAGAAAGTTATACTGTAGTTCAAGGTTATTGTACTTTTACTAAAATACATCAAATTTAGAGGAAATTTAGGAACAATTACGACAGATTTTAGAATATCATGAGAGCCAGACATGCCTCCTATCCCAGTGACTAGGTAATGTAGATCCATCGACTAATTCAACATGGGGATGATGTGTAGATTTCTTTAATGCAGAGAAAAGTTTCTTATTACCAAAAATATGTGCAATAGCACTAGAGTCGACAATCCAATCACCCCTTTAAGAAGAAGAGCAGGCTTGAAGACATGTAGAATCACCTAGATGACGAACCATGTTAGCCCTAAGGGGATGATGGATATAAGGAGGCAGTTTCGATCAATTTCTCCATATCAAAAGAGCTAAGAGTCGCCCTCTAATTGATGGTGCCGCTTGTACTAGATGTAGATTCTCCACCAATATCAGTGGTGGAAACCTAATTGTCCCACTCAAGTTTGCCATGTTTCTTCCAGCACTTGTCTTCATTATGATTGGACCTCAGAAGATACAGTACCACAGAGCAAAGGATGTAGATTGTAGCTCATCTACCAATGGTGTCGAGCCACATCCACGTTCATGGCCTGGAGCACCACGACCTCTTCTAAAGACGAAAACAACAACAAGTTCAAGGCAACAGCGCTAGTTATAGATCTTGCCAAGCAAAGATGGAGATTATCTAGTGATGGCAGTGCATCAGAAGCAAGGATTTTGTTGGCGAGTATCTTCATGAATGGATGGTAGCATTGCAAGAAACTAGCATAGTTTTATTTCATCCCGTTGCTTTTGGAGTTTGGAGAGATCAGTAGTTAAAGGGTGGTATACTTTGAGTTCTCCCTAAATACCTTTGATTGATCAAAGTGGGATGCAAAAGTGGATGTATTTTCCAATTTCAAGAAATGCAACTTGTTATAAAAATCACAAACGCATGATACATTTCCTTTGCTAGTATTAGAGAGTTTGCTTAATATAGTAGATTTAGTTATTTGAGTATATTTGTATATGGGTCCAAGTATGTCTTCACCCATTAGGGTTTAGTCTAAAGTATGCACGCCTCTCTCTTCTCCTACATACAAGAGGGGGTTTCCTCTTATCAAATGTATCGTACAACCTTCTTTTACTTTACAACATGGTATCAGAACAGTGATCCAACCCTAACTGAAGAGGAGAGAAAAAGAACTTTTGGCTTGCGGGAGGCCGCCACCCCTTGGCTTGGTTTGGTTGCCCGCCAGGCATTTATTCCTCCAAGGAAACAAAGCTAGTATGTAACCCATGTTGTAATCTCCCATGCTTCTGTCCAGACTACTCTCCCTACCGTCGTACTTCCTGCCATCGCCACCCTCCAGCTGACCCAACCTCAGTCGCAAAACTAATTGCAAGCCTATCGTAGCCCGTTGGACAACCCGTTGTTGCCTCCTTCACCACATAATCTCCATGTCGCCATCATCCTGCCCCAACAAAACATATACCCGCCGACCCTAATCCTGCCTTAATCCCTACCCTTGGATCTTCTACTCTTCGATCCATCCTATTTCCAGCAAAACAACAATCATTCAATTGAGATGGTCGTCGGGCGCAAGTGTTGGATTGTGTAGCAAGCACGTGTCCAAGTCAGTGAAGGTGAGGCTCTGATTTCCCGTGGGCAAGATCGCTCGGTTCATGAAGAAGGGCCAATACACTGAGAGGGCTTGGTTGTTCCTATGGGTCGATACGCTCAGTTCATGAGCACTATTCATGGTGGAGGCAGATTTGCATAGCTTAAGGTTCAAGCAAAACCCATGGCGGATGGATGGTCTTCTAAAGAATGTTCTACCAAATAAACTTCTACGAGGAGCGTTGCACACCTTCAAACCACAACGAAGATTTGGTTGATTTTTTCCCTTCTACTCGATGGCCTTTATGTAGATTTATGCTAGATTTTCCTCTGAAAAATCAAGGTAGAGCTTTCCCCCAAGGGCAGTGAGCCCCAACGAGGGGCAGCCTCCCCTTGATCCCCGCCAGTTGAGGGCCGCGGAACCCCCTAATTGGGGAGTCGCGCCCCCAAGCCCCCATAAATCCCTAGGCAGTGCTCCAGCCTTTTTTTTTCTAAAGTGTTTCTTTATCATTGTCCATCCCAACGACTTAGTTTTTTCTGTGGTTGGCGTGGGGGGGGGAATAGAGAAGAGATGAGATGAAGAGAGGAAATTTATTCTACTTCTATCTATGAGGATCTTCTTGTTGATCTATATATATTTGTGGATCTTTATATACTTCTAGAAGAGCTTGTGGACTTCTACTATTGGTATATCTGTCTAACAGTCTTTTACTACTATATGCTTCTTGGAGAGCTTACTATCTGGAGCTTGATCTACTGTTTGCTTATTTAAGTTGATGGTCTTCTATCCGGCTACGTCAAGTCTACTTTTTATTTTTTGTTTGTGATTTATTTGCACGTTGACATTGTTTGTGCCTTGCGCACGTTGACTTTCTGAATTGTGAACCAACACTCTCTGGACTTTCTATTATGAACCAACACTCTCTTAACTTTTCTACTATGAACCAACTCTCTAGACTTTTTAACTGTGAGCCAACACTCTCTGTACTTTTCTACTGTGAACTAGCACTCTTTGGACTTTTTATTGTGAACCAGCACTCTATGCATTTTTATTGTAAATCGGCACTCTCTGGACTGTGACGATAGCGACTGTGATGAAGACTCTGACGCCTTCTTGATGTTGTTTTCTACTACTCCAGATGCCATATCTTTTTGACCAAGAAGCTTTTATTACATGTTTGTGACCTGCAACTTGAAACATACTTCAAATTTGACTTGCTTCCATACCTACTTTGGGTTATCTACTTGAGGGGGAGTACTTGAGTGATGAGTATTTTATTGGAATCTTGAGGGGAGGATATTCTTGTATGGGCTTGGTTTATCTTTTTATTCTCCTTCTCTATCTTTAGTTTGTTTGTTTGCAAGCTCTCAAGCTTCAGCTTGAGGGGGAGTATTAGAGAGTCTGGTTAATATAGTTAACTAAGTTATTTGAGTCTATTTGTATACAGGCCCAAGTGCGTCTCGGCCCATTAGGATTTAGTCTAAAGTTTGTACGCTTCTCCCTTCTCCTATATATAGGAGGTAGATTTCTTTTATCAAATATATCGCACAACCTTCTTTTACTTTACAACATCTAGAATATACATGAGCAAGATGATAACATGCTCCTTGTCAGTAGACTCATACTATATTATATTATTTGTTTAGAATCTAGGTTAAACCGAAGGAGTCACATTCATCCCATTTGTACACTCGCTCCTTGTCAGTAGACTCATATTTGACCATAGGAGAGTCGGTGAGGTGATCAAGTTTCCCATAAGAATATGCATAGATCTGAAATGATCTTTGCCCAAAGAATATAATTTAGGTCATTAAACTTGAAAGATGTAACACACCTGGAATGTGTGCCAGGTGTATCCATAATAGATGATGAGGCCATAGAGTCTGACATCAACTCAGGAGCAAAGGGACACGTGTCGCAGAGAACACATGTCGTGTTTGGAGATTGCACGATGTGTCTTGAAATAGATATGTCGTGTGTTAGTAGAGTCGGGGCAAAAAACATTGTAGGGGAACATGTCGTGTCATCAAGAGATATGTCGTGTATGTTAAGTGGTGTGTCGTGTAGTGGCTCGGAGCAGGACAATGCAATATCAACATGTCGTGTTCGAAGTTGATACGCCGTGTCTGAGGAAGACATATCATGTTCTTCACCAAAGAGTTGGTGCAGAGTCGCAGGAAACAACACAATGTCTATCACGGGCATGTCGTGTACGGCGTTGCAGGAGCTATCAAGAGCGACAGAAAATGACTTTGAAGATAACAAAGTTAGTGGGAGTCATTGTGGATCTTCTTCGCAGTTAGGATGCATTGGAAGAGTCAAATCACACTAGAGAAAGCATAATCAAAGCCCTTTAACAAGTGGTCATGGAGGACCACAAAGAAGAAGTCGTATAACTTTCTGAAAGATCAATCTTTAAGGCATAAGACTGTCAAAAAAGGGCGCAAGCTATATTACTAGACACTTTTGTTGAAGGAGAGGGCTAGATTAGGAGGGAAATCCTCCTAGAGACAACAAGGCAACTCGGGTTTTCGGGTCGTTTTTTGGTCAATTGCGGGTTTAATGTTCAGAAGTCATGAAATCAAATATTATGATGGAATCAATGAAAAATAATAATTTCGAGTCATTTCGGGTCGGGTAAAAATTGTACTGTATCGGGTCTGTTAATTCAAGATTTGCCAGTTCTAGTCATGTTCTTCACCAAAGAGTTGGTGTAGAGTGCAAGGATACGTTGTGCCAGCAACAGACATATTGTGTCTATTAATTGGCATGTCGTGTAGTGGCTCAGGGCAGGACAACACAATATCAACATGTCGTGTTTGAAGTTGATACGTCGTGTCTAAGGAAGACATAGTGTTCTTCACCAAAGACTTGGGGCAGAGTTGCAAGGATACAACACACAATGTCTATCAGGATTCAGGGGCAAGTCGTGTACAACGTCGAAGTAGCTATCATGAGGGTCAAAAAATTACACTGAAGATAACAAAGTTTGTGGGTCATTGTGGATCTCCTTAGTAGATATGATGCACTAAAATAGTCAAATCACACCGGAGAAAGCATAATCAAAGCCCTTTAACTAGTCATGGAGGACCACAAAGAAACAATGTTCTAAAAAGGGGTAATCAGTGTACGGGTGGATGGGGCACTAAACAAAGTATATACGGTATGCGGGAATATAGTCGGTTTTAATTGGTTTTGAATTTTTTAACTGAATTCATCATGTATTTACATAAATTTATATATTGATCATATATCATGTATAAAATCACATCAACCAAACACACACAAGACCAGAAGACTACAACAATATATGCTAATGTATGAAAGAACACACAGTAACACATTGTTGCATATTACTAGTTGAACAAATAATAATTGCTGTTATAAAAGACAATTAACTGATTTATTACTACTTATAATGAATAATAACAAATATATTGCTAATATGAAATTGCAACAGTAATATTTGAAATGAAGATGGAAGGAAAACAGGGCAGGAATAAGGGACAAGGTTAGTCTTAGATTAATAGTTGGTTTAAGGGGGAAATGGAGGAGTAACTAGAGTAGGGGCCATCCATTTGCCTCGAATAAGTAATCGGGAACAATGACAATATTTGAAAGGGAAAATCAACAATAAGAAGCAATTCAATGAACATTAAACTATATGCTTATCAAGAAAACAGGGAGAGGACCAAATATGTGAAGAGGGTGAAGGGAATGTATATGCAATGACCAACAATAGGTTTAAAAAAAATATTGTATAAAAAATTTCTGCAGCTATGGGGTTTCAAAAGCCACCGATTAAGCTACCGATTTTACGTCCGATTGGCAGATTAATCGATCCTGGACCGATTATAGGTCTTATTTGCTATATTCAAAGCGGTAGGTATACTGAACCTATTCTTCTGCCAATTAATCGGTCGATTAGGCCAATTTCCTAAACACTGCAAAGAAGAAGACATACAACTTCCCAAATATCAATCTTCAAGGCATAAGACTGTCAAAAAAGGCCGCAAGCTATATTACTAGACACTTTTGTTGAAGGAGAGGGCTAGATTAGGAGGGAAATCCTCCTAGATACAATAGGGTTGTAGACAATGGAGTGCGGCGCGGCGGTGGTGGTGGAGAGCAACGGCGGCAGCGCAGAGGGGAAGACGAGAGCGACGAACAACAGATGTGGAGGCAGCGGCTACATATCATACTCTGATACCATGTTGAAACCAGATGTAGCCGTCTTTCTTATAACTGATAAAGTGGTAGACCCCTCTGCTATTAATACAGGGAGAAGAAACAAGGAAGCGAACAAAACCATATTGGGCCTAATACAATTGGACCCGTATTACATAACACTAAATAAATAAGAAAAGGAAATAATTATATGATATACAACATATATCTCAATATATGTTATTAACAAGTATCCTACTGTTAAATCTAAGTAATTCTGTCTATTTTTGCTGCATGATATCATTATTAGGAATTAGTACCCTTGTTGTTTTACTGTTTTGCTTGGTCCTTGCTTAAATCTGATTTCTACATTTTTTCACTAATAATTTATCAACTGCGATCTAAACCATCATACTTAAAATACTAAATCCCTTTATGCTTATCATAAGAACTTCAAATTGGCTGCAGGTTTATGTATATATCTGGAGAAAAAAAACAAAAGAAAGAAAAATTGGCTGCCTATACTATGTAAAAACAATGTTATCCTTAATTCCATAGTCAAGTTTGGAATTGATATATAAATATTAAAGAACTTATATTACAGCCCCCTTTGTATATATTAGTACAATTCCGTATACCCAGTTTAATCATTAATAGAATGTACTTGGATTATGATGATGATGGTGTTGGGATTATTTTAGAGATTAACCACGTAATATCTATCTATCTATCTATCTATCTATCTATATACATATATATCCAAGGAAAACTATAATATATATATATGATGATGGTGGGTACTCTGATTGGTGACAACACCTCGAAACAACGAAGAACTCTGGGTCGTTAGCAGAAGAAGCAACAGAGCAGAGAAGAGCAGCATACAAGGCGAACCTGTGAAACAGAAAACAGTTTTGGGAAGCGTAGGGTTGCACAATGTGTGCACCCTCATATATATAACATTGAAACATTTACAGAGAGGTCCACATATAATATGGAAATAACAAAACAACTAACAGAATATATAAAACAGGAATATATGTTAACACTCCCCCTCAAGTTGGAGCATAGATATCAATCATGCCCAACTTGTCCGTCAGTGTGCAGAATTGCTTCTTCGCCAGCAGCTTGGTGAAGATGTCAGCAACTTGGTCTTCAGAACGAGTGAAGGGAGTGCAGATCTTGCCAGTCAGAATGGATTCCCGAATAAAATGACAATCTACTTCAATATGTTTAGTGCGCTCATGATAAACTGGATTATTCGCAATGAAGATAGCAGCTTTATTATCACAGTGCATAGGTATAGCAGAAGAAGAGTCAACCCCGAACTCTTTTAACAGAGAGCGCACCCACAACAATTCACAGGCAGTATGGGCCATGGCCCTATATTCAGCTTCAGCACTTGACCTGGCCACAACATTTTGTTTTTTACTCCTCCAGGTAACAAGATTGCCTCCAACATACGTACAATACCCAGAAGTAGATTTTCTGTCAACTCTGCTACCTGCATAATCAGAATCAGAGTACCCTGCAAGAGAACAGTGTCCATGCTTCCTGTAGTGAAGTCCCTTGCCATGAGACTTCTTCAAATATCGTAGAATCTGACAAAGAGCATCCCAGTGACACTGTCTGGGTTTATCAAGGTATCTGCTAAGAAGACCCACTGCAGTAGAAATGTCAGCTCTGGTAACAGTCAAATAAATGAGTTTACCAATCAGCCTCCTGTACTTTTTATGATCAGCAAACAGAGGAGAAGAATCATCATCCCAATTTACATTAGGATCTAGAGGAATATCAGCAGGTCTCGCCCCCAGCATACCAGTCTCCTGCAGTATGTCTAGGACATATTTTCTCTGAGACAACACAAGAGCATTAGAATTTCTAGAAACTTCTATGCCCAGAAAATATCTAAGTTTGCCCAAATCTTTGGTAGCAAAGTGTTTGCCCATATGAGATTTAGTAGCCTGAATACCAAGGGAATCACTGCCAGATATGATAATATCATCAACATAGACAATCAGAATAATAATACCAGTTGAAGTCTTCTTGATAAAAACATAATGATCCACCTGAGATCGCAGAAACCCAAAATCAATCATAATTTTGCTCAATTTATCAAACCAAGCCCGGGGACTCTGCTTAAGCCCATAAATAGACTTCTTTAACCTGCAAACTTTGTGAGACTCCCCCTGAGCAACAAACCCAGGAGGTTGCTCCATATAGACCTCTTCTTGTAAATCACCATACAAGAAGGCATTTTTCACATCTAGTTGCAACAGTGGCCAGTCAAGATTAACAGCAATAGACAGAAGAATTCTGACAGAATTAAGACGAGCAACAGGAGAGAAAGTCTCAAAATAGTCAATACCATACGTCTGGGTGTAGCCTTTAGCAACTAACCGTGCCTTCAGCCTTTCAACAGTGCCGTCAGGTTGATATTTGACCGCATACACCCATCTGCAACCTACAGGTTTACACTGAGGAGGTGGATCCACCAGCTCCCAAGTATCTCGTTCAGCAAGAGCTAACATCTCCTCCTTCATAGCAGACAACCATCCAGTACTTTGTAGAGCATCCTGGATATTCTTTGGAACAGCAACAGCAGATAAGGCATATACAAAATTGCTAGAATTAACATTCAGATGATCAGTAGAAACAAACTGAGCAATACTGTGTGATGTGCAGGAACGAGTACCCTTTCTAAGAGCAATGGGTAAATCAAGATCAGAATGTACCTCAGGTGTAGTAGAACCTTCTGGAGGTGAAGATTGGTTTTCATGGGGGGTTTCTTGAGTAGAAGGTGCTCTGTTCCTGCGTTGATAAACTATAAGAGGAGGCTTATCAGCCTCAGTAGTGACTTTGTCAGTAGTATCAGGCACACAATCAGAAGTAACAGGTAGAGGTGAGGCAATAAGATCAGACTGTAAACTGTCACCACGAGTTGAATAGTAAGGAGTATCCTCAAAGAAAACTACATCACTGCTAGTATACCATTTTCTTGCAGTAGGACTGTAACACTGATATCCCTTCTGGGTACGAGAATATCCCAAAAAAATGCACTTCTCAGCACGATGAGACAGTTTATCAGAAGTAGGTCCAACTAACCGTACAAAACAGGTACATCCAAAGATCCGAGGAGGCACAGTAAATAGCTGAATATCGGGTTGAAGAACTTGAATAGGTATTTTGTTTCCAATCACAGAAGATGGCATTCGATTTATCAGAAAACAAGCAGTCAATATAGCCTCAGGCCAAAACGAGCGAGGAACATTTGCATGCATCATAATAGTTCTAGCAACCTCTAACACATGTCGATTTTTACGCTCAGCCACACCATTTTGCTGGGGTGTATAAGCACAGGAGGTCTGATGTATTGTACCCACAGATTTACAAAAAACATCCACCTCTTTTTTAACAAATTCCAGTGCATTATCAGTACGAAAAATTTTGACAGGCATACCATATTGAGTTTTTATTTCAGCAAAAAAGAACTTGATAACAGACAAAACTTCGGACCTACTTTTCATCATAAACAACCAAGTAGTCCGTGAAAAGTCATCAATAAACAAAATAAAATATTTATGACCAGATAAACTCGGCACATGACAGGGTCCCCATACATCAGAGTGCACTATATCAAACATATTTATACTGCTAATCTGGCTGCGTCTAGGATAAACAGCTCTAGTTTGTTTTCCAAGTTGACATGACTCGCACTGAAAACTACAAATGCCAAGATCAGACACTAAATGTCGAAGCTTTTCAGATGATGGATGGCCCAGCCGGTAGTGCCACTGTAATGCAGAAACTGAGGTAGATAATGCAGGAGTCACAGATGCTTTAGCTGCTGTTGGCAAATGATCCAGATAGAAGAGTCCATCAGCACCTTCATACCCCCCACCAATCTTCATCCTCGTGCGAAGGTCCTGAAAAACACATGAACCAGGAATAAAAGTCAGACTACACTGTAGGCTCCGCAATATCTTGCTAACAGATAATAGATTCAAAGGAAATCTCGACACATATAAGGCAGATTTCAGCAGAAAGTCAGAAACAATATCCCCCACTCCAGACACCGCAGACTTGGAGCCATCAGCCAACATAACAGATGATGGTCTAGCAGGTTTAAATAATTTGTGAAACAGTGATCTATTTCCAGAAATATGTGAAGAGGCACCGGAGTCGATGACCCACTTAGTATTACCAGGAGTAGAAGAAGAGCTCAGGAAGGTAGTGTCATAACCAGAATAAGTGGCGGCATGAGCTCCACTAGTCGAAGCTTGAGACGACGCACCAGCTCGCTCAAGAAGAAGACGCTCCACCTCAGCACGGATGTAGTCAGCAGTCGCACCCGAGGAGGCAGAGTCAGTAGGCTGAGTCGTTCCCTCTGATGCAGTAGTAGTGGAGTCCGCAGCTGCATTGGCCCACGCCGGCTTACCATATTTCTCCCAGCATTTTTCTTCAATATGGTTGGACCGGCCACAGAAGGTACAAAGGTGCTGTCCTGACTGAGGACGCGCACCAGCAGTAGGGGCAGTAGAAGAGGCTCCACGACCAGGAGCAGCCCGTCCTCGTCCTCCACCCAGGGGAGGACGGCTCTCAGTAAAGCGACCACGGCCACGACCCCGGCCACGACCAGAAGCTGCAGCAAGGGCCGAAGAGTCTCCAACATCAGTAGTCAGAGACGAGGAAGACGAAGGCAAACGCTGAAGGCGTTTGTAGGCACTCTGTAGTGACGGCAGAGGGTCACTGGCTAAGATCTGGTCCACAACTCCAGCATATGACTCAGGCAATCCACAGAGAAACTGGACCAACTGAAGCTCCTGGCGCTGACGCTGCATAGTAGCCAAGTCCGTGGAGAGAGGGTGATGGGATTCCAGTTCACCCCATAATCCAGTGAAGTCAGAGAAGTAATCAGCAATGTCCGTCCCCGTGAACTGTAGACGTCCCAGCTGCTTGGTGATGTCAAACACCTTCTTGGGGTTCTGACTATGCGAGTAAGTACCGGCGAGCTGATCCCACATCTGCTTCGCCGTAGGTAGGTGAAGAAGTGTGACGCTAATCTTCTCAATGCTGCTATTGAGAATCCAGGTCATCACAGTGGAGTCATCACGAACCCAGTCGTCATACGCCTTTACATCTTTAGCATCAGCGTCTTCTGCGGGTGCTGCCGGACCCACACGGATAAGATGTGAGTGCTTGCCCTGGGATCTGGCATAGATCGTCATGGAGCAGACCCAGTGCGGATAGTTGCGCCCATCAAGCTTCACAGTGGTAACCTGACGGCGGAAGTCATCATGCGAGGACGCCATGGGAGCAGTAGGCACAGCAGGAACATGCACGATCAGGCAGGAGACGGGCTACGCCGTCAAACAGGCACAGCAGGCACAAGGAACACGGAGAAGACCTCTCACATACGGTCTACGCCGAAGCGCAGAACAGAACCCGGCGACACAAAGGCCTACTCGGGCAAGCAGGCACAGGACCGAAAAACGGTCTACGTCAGTTCAAGCCACCGGACCTTCACGGAGCCAACTGCCCGGTGGCAAACGGCCGCGGAGGTGCACGAGCCCCCTGCGGCGGAGAGGAGGACCGGCCCAAGCGGCTGGCCCGGCGCCCGCCGGCTGAAAGCCGGCGGCTGTTGGCCTGCCGACCGGCGGCTACAGCCGGCGGCGGCTCGGCTGCTGGGCCGCGGGGGGGGCGGCCGGAGAGAGAGAGGAGGGAAGGGAGGGTGACGGCCGGCTGGATCTACTGCTCTGATACCATGTGAAACAGAAAACAGTTTTGGGAAGCGTAGGGTTGCACAATGTGTGCACCCTCATATATATAACATTGAAACATTTACAGAGAGGTCCACATATAATATGGAAATAACAAAACAACTAACAGAATATATAAAACAGGAATATATGTTAACAGAACCCAATCACTAGTATCTCCACCCTTTGTTTATCAAACTATAATATATATATATTTGTGTAAACAGCAATGAAAGTGTATACATATCCAAGTTCCACAATAAGTTATATGTAAATATCTATGTTGTAAGAATAAAATTACGTGTATACAATATCGAGAAATCATTAAAACCAGATATTGAATGTATAGAAAATGCATAAATTATATATAAAATGTAGCCTATGCACACCACTGGCGTCAAGGTGCCCAATTTTTACGCTCTAAGATAACAATAAACCTCATGTGCTGAGACAAAATCATCCAAAATGTAACTACTACATAGGAAAGCAGTTTGCCCTTACTAATAATCTCGGACAAAATATACCACACTTCTGTAGCCAACATTTTAGTGAAAAGATCGTATCAGAGTAAATAATTCAAAGGTCTACACTTGATAGTCCATAATTTGTTTTATGTCTGTATTCAGCCTTTTTGGTAGAAAAACAAGCCAAGATTGGTCGAGACACTTACTCATGGGAAACTAGTAAAATTCATCACACCCATCTTGGGCATAAAATAGACATGTTGAAAGAAAGCAATAGTGAAGTCAAGTGAGAATAAAATAAGAGTGGGAATAAGTGAGAGAGAGAGAGAGATGAAAAGCACAATTTTAGACAGAATAAAATAAAAGAAATAGGCAAGAGGTTAAAACAACAAGGAAAAAGAAACTGAGATGTAACACGCACATACCACATATGAGCACATTCGAAGGGAGGATTTGGTGGGTTCATTGTATACCCACGTTGTACAACTAAAAGAGCTATCTGAAATCTTGCAATGAAATTCAGAAAATACAAGTCATAATAGGTTGAGACAGAACAAGATACATAAACTCATGAATATATTGCTAGTTAACCAGAATATATGAGTATATAATGCAGCAATACATAACAGAGAGACAGCTATCTATGGCATTTCTTCATATGGGGAGCTTTAACATATAAAGATTCCAGTATTAATAAAAAACAACCAACTCAAATAATGCTTAATAAACAATGAAAGTCGTGTAAGTTCATCGTGAAATTTCCTAGGACTGTTATCTATATTAGGTAAAGACATCTAAGGATAGTAGCACAGGAAAAAAATACTAAACACAATTTTAGATATAATAACAAGTCATTTTATTTGCTCAAAATAGTTAGTAAAATTATAAAGTTACCAAAGCCAAGCACTTTACAAATTTTATAAGAATAATAAACAATATACAAATACAGATTTAGATTTCAAGGTGCAGAGGAAGATATTTTATGCACTTAGGATTCAATCATAGTTGGCTACAGCACTTGATAATTTGCTGTGAATGTTTTAGGTCATCAAAAAAATCTTTCCCAAAAATACCCTAATCTTAATTCCCTCACCACCTAGTAGCATGGGCACAACACCACCACCACTGTACTATATTATGGACTTCAGCTCGGAAAAAGTCTTCAACATCAAACCCTACATTAGTTTTCCTCAAGCACTACCCACATTTTCCCCACCTAAGGTTATAAGCCCGGCTCCGCCCGGCTAGTTCAATCGGTTGAACGGTCACCTAATAGGCATGGTCTGTTGGTGACCCTAAACCCCATTCACAGGTCATATGAACCGGGGCAAGTCAAATCCCCTCAAAACTAAGTTCTAACTAGGGGTGAGCATTCGCTTAATTCGGACGGTTACAGTTAATTTGATTCGGTTAAATGGTTAATTTGTGGTTTAAGATTTTAACCGTTAACCGAACCAAATTAGTGTCAGTTATTTCGGTTATGGTTAATCGCTTAATGGTTAATTCCGTCGGTTAATTTGGTTAACCAAACAACACTCTTGTGATAATATTGTATGAAAATAATTATAAATTTCGAACAATTGCTATATTGTAGTAATATTATATATAAACATAGTGTTCATAAAAGCTTGATTGGTTTATAGACGGGACGGTTTTTTGAAATAAAAGTAAAATTATATAGGTATATATATGAGCAAGATTTTTCTTTTTGAATAAATTGTGACTATTCGGTTAATTCGGTTAGCCAAACACAAAATATTTTTAACCAAAAAAATAACCGTTTAACCAATTAACCGAAATAAATTAACCAAATTATCTAAAAAAATTAACCATTCGGTTAATCGTTTATTAACTGAATTCTGCTCACCCCTAGTTCTAACCCACATGAGGAAAAAAACTAAAACACTCCCTAACCCCTATCTCCGACTCCCCAACCCCTCAATGCAACTTTTACCTATGTTAAGGTTCCAACTTTCAACCAAGGTTGCCCCCGCCACCTCAGGCAGCCTCCTCTGTCACCCCTCCCTTGGCCTCCTCCTTCGATCCCAGTCTCTCCTCCACCCACCGAACTACAAGCTTTGGAAGTCGCAATCAATGTATCTTGTAAGCCCCTACACAAAGTCTTGAGTCAATGTCCATTTTATATCCTTTTCTTCCTCCTGGCTTTTCTGTTTCTTTGTTTTCTTTTCTCCCTTATTCCTTCTCTCTGTCCTTATTCTCCCACATTCCTAAGAGCCCTTGCGATTTGATCTTTTGTTATGTGAAGGTGGTCAAAGTCTTGGGTGTTGTTGACTGCTCCCCCGTGAATGTGAGCGCAACACCTTGCACTTATTGCAATATGTGTGTTGTAATATGTTGAGTGTAGATTGGATTTGTTGTTTCTACACCTCCTTGTTCCTCCACATACAGCCCACAGGTTTCACGAACTTCCTCATTGACTCTTATCTTTAATTTTGTAGAAGCTGACTTGCACATACAAATGTGTTGATCGAATTTTTGTAGAGATTAACTCCCTCACTAAACTTTTAGAAACTAACTGCTGCAATTAATGAGTTAGATTTTGCAGAAGTTTTAGACATGCTTATGTATGCTTTATTGTTTAAGTACCAATCTTTCATTATGTATGTACATGTGTGTGTTTGTACACGTGTGCATGCACACACAGACTCAATGTCATGTTAATGTCACCAGGTCGACCTAATAATTGGACCAGAGACCTGACACCCAGAGCTTTGTCCAGTTGACCTTCGCTTATGTATGCTTTATTGTTTAAGTACCAATCTTTCATTATGTATGTACATGTGTGTGTTTGTACACGTGTGCATGCACACACAGACTCAATGTCATGTTAATGTCACCAGATCGACCTAATAATTGAACCAGAGACCTGACACCCAGAGCTTTGTCCAGTTGACCTTCGCTTAGGTCTGAAATCCTTGGCTCTGCCATAAACTTGAAATGAAGATTAAGGACATAAATTAAAGTAGGGATGGCAAAATAATCCGCCTACCAACAACCGGCCTGCCCCCGAACCAAACCAATCCGCTTTTTAGTATATTCTATCATCCACTTGAAAAACGAGCCCCCGCGCTTGGACACCCATGATATATGGATCGGGTGACCGGTAAACCACACCAAACAAATTTCACACATCCGCTTATAGAGATGTGTATTACAGCTGATTAGCGCAGATACATTTTGAAGGCGGCGAGTCATGCAATATCTGATTAGCTGGCATCAAATACTTGAAGACATGGCATCAGCGTTGTTGCCAACAGTAAGTCGTGGCGCTATCATAGACGAAGCCGCCGTCAGCCGTCATGCGTCGACGTCGTGGCCAACTATAAGCCGTCGTGGCGTTGCCGTCATAGCCAGAGCCGCCATGGCATCGACGTCGTGGTCGACTGTAAGTCAACATGGCAGTGTCGTCGTAGCCGCCACCGCCATGCCTTCGACTCTGTGGCCAATAGTAAGCCGTCGTGGTGCTGCCGTCGTAGCCAAAGACGTCGGCAGCCGCCAAGGCATCGACGTCATGGCCAACTGTGAGCTACCGTGGCACCGGACATTTGCACAGTCCTGATCGCCAGAGGTTGCCATAGATGTCGTAGCTCCGTCAGCCGCAGTTGCACTGGGCATCTGATTGTCATAGATGTCGTATCTCCGTCAGCCGCAGTTGCACTGCACATCCATCATTGTACCAGAATATACAATCGTGATTGGTAGCTTCTAGCAACCATAGATTATAGTAGTTGTAGTGTAAGGAGGAGAGTTAAGGTGCATGCAGATGGAAGTTATCACCATTGAGCATGGCTTCGTTGGGGATTGAACATGGTCTTTGATTCCTCTAGGGCGGTGTTCAAAGCACCTGCTTGTATGGGAACACAATGAGAGGATCAATATGTGGCTTGGAATATCTCGTTTTGCAGCAGAGGAACTTGGACGGTGGCCAAACACGAAAGCTGGAAAGGTATGCGCTCTAGATCCATGTATGGTTGCGTCATAGGAAATGGGATATAGTGACTGAACAGATCCCCGCAGGCATCCGAATCTCAAGCAACCATTCATCCAAACCAAATGGAGCGGACCCCCATCTTATCTTTAAAATAATGGAGCGGGTTGGATGGTTGTCGATGGATGCGGGTTCTCACTTTTTGCCATCCCTAAATTAAAGGTAGTGGTCAAGTTGGAGCTTGCAACCATCAAAGACATTGGATGCAGCTATGGATCTAAAAACTATTGTTCAAAAATTTTAACAAAATTGGGAAAAATTAGTTCCAATTTTGGGTATCAATGACTATCAGGTACGAAAACGCAAATACCCCTGACTTGGTGAGGCTTTTCAAGAAATTTTGATGGTCTTTTGACCAAACGTTGACGTTTCGACAAAATATTGTACTATTCGATGAAAAAAATGCCCATTTCAGCCTTGTTTGACAAAACACAACATAAACAAAAGTTAAATTCAAGAAACGGGTACTATGCCTGATGCATGTGATTCGTTGGGCTTTTAGAGGCAAAAAAAATTCTCTTCCTAGCCTAATTCTACCTTTATCTCCTATTTCTCCCGCTTCTATAAAGATCTACGAAGAAAATATTCAAAAATGGGTTTGGAAGTTGTATATATGGCTAAGATGACCCGCTAGGTTTCAATGCAGAGGTCACATGATTTGTAATGATGGTGCAAAAATCAGCATGGCCATCGAGATATATTGTACGTTATGCTATTAGCAATCACATCTCAAGCTTCAACTAGGTTCATAAATCATAGTTATGCTTCATTTATGCCATCGTTGATGACTATTAGACCGCAACCAACTAGTAATAAGGTGTAACTTGTTACTTTTGTCCTTATACCCATGGAGTCATAACGACCCCGCTCAAGCTCAACATATGATAGAATTGAATAAATTTGTGTCTTTTAAGTCTATATATTGTGTTTGCCGAATATCATGACTTAATTTGTTAATGTCACCATTGAATTTGACATTAAAATCTTCATTGAAACAGATTCGCTTCCTTCTTTAACACATGAGACCCCCTCCCCAAAAAAAATATCCAATATGAAATATTTTGCAAAAATAAGTAGAATTACACTAGTAGATCGATCTGGTAAATTTTCATCAATTAATTCGTTCGTTTTGGTGTTGAAACGTAGGGAAAGCATCCATCAAAGTTTTCATAAATTTCTGTTTCTGTGCCCACCAAAACAGCATAGAAATAGGACATGTTCTTCCTTGCTGAAAACAATAAAGTTGGCTTTTGTTTTACAAAAAAATCTACTTATGACGCTTGGCGAAGTCAAACCTCAAAACACTTAGACTAGGTACAAAGTTCTTGGCTGAGTTTGGGCCTTGTCTACAAAGTTGACCAATAAAATATAAGGTTTCATGATTTCATCACATATTGGGTTGCGTCAACTTCCACAAAGTTGTAGGTGAAGTTGCCGAAGTTGACAACAGCATGGCTAAGTTTGTGCCTAGTTAGCTATTATAAAAGGTAGCCTATTTTCATTCATTTGCTTGGCATCACATATGTGACTTCGGTCATAAATTGCCATCTAAAATGGAGAATAGAAGAGATAGTGTAGGCATGTGCTATTTCCACCAAGAATATTGATGTTAGGAAAAAATAACCAACGCCTATGTTTACCTATTATTCCTCTAGATATAGCTAGATCTTCTTTGTATCTATTCTAGATCAAAGCTACATCTAGCTTATATTTACGATCCTTACCGTCATCCGTACATATTTTTAAATAAATTGTATGTTATTATTGTATGATAGTAAAATGGCATTGCAGTTTATTGGATTTATATCTATCAGTTTCAATTGCTTTGCATCTTATATATGTAGTCTATAACTCATTTATCACATTAGGGCTAATGACTCCACCTACCTAGAGAGTGGGAGTCATGTATTCGTGATTTTGTGTTACTTAACAGATGTAAAATAGATATTTATAGAACAATGAAAATCATATTTCAACATCTTATCAAAATGACATCAAAGTTCCATTGAAGTTTGCGTGTAAGCTTCAACCACTCCTCAAAGTTTCGGCAAAATTCTACTTCCACGCCAAGTGAAGTCAAAACAAAGTCAATGACATCAAAGTTTCATTGAAGTTTGTGTGTAAGCTTCTACCACTCCTCAAAGTTTCGGCAAATTTCGACTTCACACCAAGCGAAGTCAAAACAAAGTCAATGTTGTGTGCCATGCATGCAGCATTAAAGGTAGTTTTGATGAAAGTGTGCGGAAGTCGAGACAATAAAGGCCTGTTGATCAAGAATGTAAGCATTTGGTGGAGCTCAACATGGTGATAATGAGAGGATGGTAGGGAGGAGAGGTGGTGACTAGGAGTCTAGGACACCGCCACGATGGTGAGTTAATCGTCATAATTCATGAACATTCTGGAGGTGAGTTTTACATCAGTATATACCGCTCAATATAAGCATAGCCAAACCCAAACTCTATGAATATTGGTACAACACTTGGGTCATATACCATATACGCCACTCATTTTGAACAGAGCGAGAAGTGAACAGCCAACTCTCCTTGAGTGCTTAAGCAGACGTTCTTCGAAAAAGGACGTGCAGCTAAACAATTAAAAACAAATCATGTTAGTAAAACTACATTACTGAAGATAACCACCCAATACGTAAGCAATAGGAATCAATTAGATCTGGTAGGTAAAAATAGATATTTAAACATCAATACTTATTACAATTTCACATATTTATAATATAAAAATAAAGTGTGTTACAAACTTCATGTTTAATTGTTAAATGTTAGTAGTTCAACAATAATTAAATAACTAATAGATTATATAGGGCATCCTACAGTAGACTATGTATTCAATCAACAAAATATGTTTACAATTGTTCATACTATGTTACTATATGAAATAGATGATTACAATATAATACTACACATGATAAATTAGCATCCATGATTCATGTAGTACTCTTATGGACTTGCAGTACTTTAGAGAACTTTTGCAATACTTATACATAGTACTTTCAAGATACTAACATAATAATCTTACATTCTGAAGCCAGTGTAGATCCTATAGGATATCATCAAGTAATTATAACATAGTATGATGATGGTGATGGTGAATAAACGTTGATACACTAGTGACAATGTGATGAAAAAAATGTAGAAGAAGTCGACTATCAGTGTGTCATGGGACACAAATGTAACATGGCCCTGGAGTGCTAAAAAATTAGATAATACGACATGAGATGAAGGCCAATTATGGATGAAGTGCAGAGTTGAAACTGCATTTATAGATAATTGAATGAATGTAAATGATGGTCATATTTGCTATGTGGATGACACAACAACAAAAAAATTGCACATATAAAATGTGATACAAAAAGTATTATAGTTTTCCCGATAAAATTCTGTTAGAAACTTTACAGCCTGAGCTATTGTTGTAAGCACAAGAGGCAATCTCTTTCCTTGTAAATCAAAGGCATGTAATGATGGTGATACAAAAAACACTATATTTGATTGGCTAATTAAGATATGTTTATGTTCAAATAATACTTGAATATCTTTTCTGTTGGCATCTGCAGTTTTTGTGATTTTGTTAATATAACCATCAAAATTTCAGTATATCTTCTACATTTCATTAAAAATTTTGGAGGTTCATCAGTTTTGTTCAAATAAAACATTGTTTTTCTCCATGCAAAACATCCCCAAACATTTTCAAAACTCATCAAGATAATATTAACTATTTTCACAAATTCAACTCAATAATAAATTTACTACCCTATAATTAAAAACCGAAATTTTTATAAAAGAATTTGAAAAAACTTGGCTTACCTTGCAAGCATTTTTCCTCATTAATAAACTGAAATTGCTGCTTTGTGGAACTTGGTGGAGGAGGAAATATAGAAAATGTCTTCGTTGTTTTTCATGTTCTCCATCTTGTAAAGCTTCCAGAGACTGACCAAAAAATTATATTGTGTCACCAATTTAGGCTGCAGAGATCGCCAACATATACATGTGCATACACACATAGTACGAACATACCTACGCACTAGTGTGTGTGTGTGTGTGTGAATGTGTGTGCGTGCGCGCGTGCATGTGTGTGCAAGACCACAGAAGGTTCATTAGATACCTGTAAAAATGGCAGGAATAGATCAAAGATCTCTTTATGACTTTTCTCATTTCTGGTATGGAAGCACTGACCTAATAGCGTGTTGCGCATCACACTTGGCGACAGGGTAGTCCTCAACCAAAGTTTACATCCTTAAATCATATCATTTAGTGAAAAGTTGTTAATCATATGTACTAAAGAGGAGGATGCAAAAAGTAGGATTCAAATCTGCTGAAGACATACCAAGCATTTCAAAGAAAAGCCGTAGGCAAGTAACTGCATATGAGAACTCGGGGGTATCATCACTAACATGGTTCAATACAATGCTTAGAATGATGGGATATCTCTCCAAGATTCCTTCTTCAAAAGCAGGCGCCTCTAGAAATCCTAACCTAAATATTAACATGTTAAAATCTTTTTCGGCTATCTGAGGAACTATGGATAACCAGCTGTAAACAACAATAGCTCGAAAAGAAGGTTAGGTTTACTTACAGTGCTTTGAGGCCAAGCCATATTGTTATTCTTTCATGTTGAACATTGGTCCTTGACAAATCTAAATTGGCGGGTAAGACTTCTACCTCTAGTATATCAATGTATTTCCTTAGTAATGGTTGTAAAGGCTCCATATCTGTTGCACTCCTGAGTAGCGCATTTAATAAGAAAGTTAGATATATATTTACTTTAACACGGCTGCATTTAGACACATTGTTGCATAATGCAAAGAAATGATATCAAAGGAGACTTAAATTTATTATAAAATCTGCACTAATATCATCTTGCTTCTTAAAAAAGATGGGTCTACCCAAAAAGAAAGACGTGCCTAAGAGTGATGTTGTATAACTCTTTAAGAGCCATTGATCCTACTCGCATGTGTGGTATGTTTGTAAGTGGAGATCACAAACACGAGAATATCATTTCCATTTATTATTCATCATAGAAGATGAATTATTCATGTGCATCACTTAACACCCCCAAAGACTCATTCCTCACTGATCTTGCAACGTGTAATATAGCCTTAAAATTTAACATATGCAACAGGGGTTAATTATGATTTATGAATCAAGCAATCAGCAGGTATTGTTGGAGTAAATTATTCGGCCTGCAGCCACAACTGTCTTCCTTTTAAAGGAAAGCTATAAAAACGTCTTCACAATTAACTGTTTGACATCATGGACCAGAAAACATATTCATCATCAAATATATAAAGTGCATCAAATCGTTTTCCGTGCAAATTGAAAGCTATTTTATAGAACAGCAATATACCCGGCCATGCTTTATAGTAGTGAAACATGGGCTGTGAAGAAGAAGCAAGGTGTAGACACGATGCATGTGGAACTAAGAAGCACGGACACTTCTAGACAACCTCCGTGTCCGCGTCGGACACGTTTTGAATACGGACATTTCTCGAACACAGCCCAAAACGTATTGGACACGGCTGGGACATGTCCAGTTCATTTTGGTCTTTTTCTACACCCCGGACACAGCTGAACGCTGCCCAGACACTTCCTGGACACGTCATTACAGCAGCTGCTGCTGTAATAGCCTATTTTACAGTGCAAATGTTGAATATACGACTACTCTTTGTGTCTTATTACTGAGAAAATGTAACATAGAGCTGAGATCTGATCACAATGACAAGCAAATCTGTTGAAAAAAAAAGCAATATGTAAAGTCCAAGCTGAATCAGATATTATGAATCAAACTATAGTCTAATAAGTTGATTAAACGAGTAATATGAACTCGTATGTATTAATATTCTGTAATATACTATATGTTTAGTTTTCTTTTTCATATTGTTTCTACTACACATACAAAGACACATCTATATATACATATAAGATTATATATACATAGGTACATTAATCTGGATAATTTTAAAATAAATTCCAATTCATACATCATACACCCACATATATGCATATATTTAAACAAATATTTTCCCCTCATCCAATGCCGTGTCTGTGTCCGTGTCCTACATTTTTTAAATTTGTCGTGTCCCGTGTCCGCATTTGTGTCAGTGTCCGTGTCTAGAACGTGTCCGTGCTTCCTTGATGTGGAAGAAACGAGAACATTTAGATGAATATGCAAGAAAACTTTAGAAATAATTTTATAAGAAATAAAGTGGAAATGGCAATTAACGAGAAGTGGGAACAAAATACGAGAGAATCGCATTAGATGGTTTTGACATGTGCAACATAGAGCAACAGGTGCACTTGTCCCTGCTATAGTTATTAAATCATAGGGTTCAAAGGGAAGTAGGTTAGTTTAAATCAACTAGGGCACAAAGCTTATGAGAAGACTCAATGAGAAATATGGCCCAAATCAAAGCTGAGTGAAAAAGAGAGATCCATCCAACCCCAAAATGGGAGGCATAGATAACATCTATTACTCTCAATGTTTTAAAAAGCGTGAAGCGGGAAGCGAGCGGACAAGACCTTGTAGCCGATTAATCGTCAGACGGGTGATTAAGCGGGCACTTTTTTTAAAAAGTGAATGCTTAATTTTTCTAAAATTTCAAACAGTTTATACACATAATATACATAAATAATATTAAGATTTGTGAATGTTTTACATGATTAAACCTATGTATACCTTTAAAATTAATACTAAGAACATATTAAATCAGTAGCTAACTATATATTCAAATTCATTTAATATAGAATGAATATTAAATCAATAGCTAAGAATACATTAAATCAGCAGTTAACTATATATTCATATTCATGTAATATAAACATATACCTATACAAAAAATTACCTGAGAGTTCCCGTCCCGTCCGCTCAGGCGATACGAAGGGTGACTAGGGCAGGCTGATCCCCGGCTCGGGGGAGGGGGCCTTGGCGGCGGCCAGCGCCACCCCACTGCCCCACGGCATCTTCCGAGCCCGATCCTCTGTGGATCTGTCTTCATCGGGTGGTCTCTCTTCATCCCTACCTCCTTCTCTTCCCGTCTCGGCGGCACTGGTGCTGTGCGATGTGTCTTCAGGCGGCGGATGGGGTTCTTGTGGCTGTCACAGCTCCGACTTGGGCCTCTGGCCGTCGAGTGTTGGTAGGTGATGGAAGGCGCCCTCACGATTTGACTAATCTACAAGATTGGGTTTTTCTACAGGTTTCGTTCAGGAGCATGTTCTGACAGTTTTCAGTTTTCAGTTATCGTTGTTTATCGGCGTTTGTTAGTACCTTCCTAATAAGGTTCTTTTGTCCTTCCTTTGTGAAGGTGGTGGAGTTATCTGGGCTTCCCCCAGTGATTCAACCTTGTAAGGGGATTTCCCCCTTCTTATTTTATAGTTTGGTTGTCAGTTGTGCTCGATGTGTTGGTGGAGGTCTGATGGCTCCGTCGGAGATGTTTATTTTGCTTATTTTGGTCATCTTGGTAGAGGTAGTGTCTTCTTTGCAGATGTTACCCAGGATTGTGGGTTGATTCCGTTTGAAAGCTGCTTCTACAAGCACGAAAGGGAGAAATCCATGCTGAAGAGTCTTACTTGCATCCAATCCTATCTGTTAGATATCACTCTCTGTCTAGTACGGTTACAGAATATGTATGATTTGCTTATCTCTGTAGATGTTGTATGGCTTTTATCAATATAATGGCATGTGGTTTACCCTAAAAAAAAAATATACAACTATACACTCATATATTTAATCAGTAGCTAAGAACATACTTAATCAGCAGCTAACTATATATTCATATTCAATTAATACAGAATGAATATCAAATCAGTAGCTGAGAACACATTAAATCAGCAGCTAACTATATATTCATATTCATTTAATATAAACATATAAATATAAGTATACACTCATATAAATATCAACTACATTACAGACATTAATGTTACTGTATTTAATATCAGACTTGGGAAAAAGCGGGAAGAGGGGGGGGGGCCAAAGCGGATTAAAAGCGGCCGATTAACTCAAATCCGCTCAGCAGCCGCTTGGAAATATCAACTACATTACAGGCATTAATGTTACTGTATCTAAATCAGACTTGGGAAAAAGCGAAAAAAGCGGGAAAAAAGGGGGGGAAAGCGGCCAAAGCGGATTAAAAGTGGCCGATTAAATCAAATCCGCTCAACAGCCGCTTGGAGTGCATTTTAATCGGCATAGACCTTGTGCCGCTTAAGCGGACGCCTAGCACGCTTTTTTAAAGACTGATTACTCTCCAAAATTATTGTAGAGCAGTCTATATAGCAAATGTTGAACTTAGAATAAAGACAAAGAGTTAATGTAATGCATGGCTGTATCAGGGAATTCGCGCTAAATTACACATTCTCCCCCTTTACTCCCTTAGGCAAAGAGAGCGGACAGAAAACCAGAAATTTGTCTGTCTCAACACTACTTTGATACATCAACTTTCAACTTTATTGCTGTAACCACCACAGATTTGATTCTTGTTGCCATTTCGTCCCCCCCCCCAGCAGCCCACTCTGCCTAGCCTTTTCTTTCCGTCCCCTCACTTGTGTTGTACCTCCTCTCTAACCGCCTCTACCAAACAGAGACTATAGCTTTGGCTTGAGTCAACTGAGAAATGGAACCAAGAGACACAACTGGTGTAGATCATGGGCTTCCTCTGTCAAGAGCCAGTTCTAAGTTCTAACCATAGTAGGTATCTGTATCAGATCCCCCCCTGCAAACATAATGAATGGGCTGTTTTGGGTCATTGCATTGATTATCACTTAAAATCATACTCTATAATAGCTAGTAGAATAAAATCAAGCTTTTTGCAATAAAGTCACTATCTCTCAATTGCTTACTTATTGCTTTTATTTTCTTTTTCTTTTTCTTTTTTTTTTATAGACATTGCTTTTCTATTTCCTTCCCACTTAGGTGCATAATGTTCATTACAAAAAGTTTAAATCTTAATTGCACGGGATGGCTATTGTTGTTGAGGCTACATATTTCGCATATTATTACAGCACCAATCCATCAAATTTTTTTGTTTATTCTTTTGTCGAAGGTTGTTGTCATTTATTGAAGGATAAGACTTTCAACAACTGAGATTGTTCATTGGAATGAGTTCTGTTCTCCATTTGTCAGTAGTTTTTGTTTATAAGGAAAACTCTATGTGATGTGTATTCCAACCAGCCTAACTTCTGCCCCTTGCTAACTTCATCTTCACAGTGAATATATGTAGCAAACTTAAAAAGCTAGGGAAGCCAAAAAAATCATACTAGAATAGGGAGCGGATTTGATATCCAAAATCGGCACATGCATTGTTATTAGGAGTTGGACTGCAAACAGTTCCAGCTACCTCTTCCCCTTTGCCTCTTTCTTCATGTTGTATGATGGAAGTACATATATTATGAACCAATACTAATCTAGAGATTTCGGAGAATGGAGTTCGGTGTTGGGTTCCAATCTTGGTCTCCACATGCACCAAACTTGCTTCAAACTTATCCTTACCCCTGATGCACGGCTAAGTAGAAGAGAGGAGAGGAAAATTTAGTATCCAAGTTCAAAAGGAAATATACCACACAGAGAATGCAGCTAGGGTCCTCATTACCATTTACAATACCCTTGATAAAACAAGATTATGGAGAGGCGAGATCAACATGAAGGGTCCTGGAAGATTCGTTCCTTGACTCCCTTGCATTAACTTGGGCAACCTGGCGCCATTCACAACAATATGTGGCTGTGGCAGTGATTGGACACTTTTATTGATAGTCAATGAGGTGAAGTTTGAGGAAGAAGGGGAGAGCTGCAGAGAGGAGAGGTTCACCCTCTTGATATGAATCTTTATAGAGAACAATGAAAAGGGTAATTTAGGTTTATGATTGTTTCATTGAGATTCTTCATATCGGAATGGGGATGGAGTATTTTGATCCAAATTTTAGGTTTAAGTGTTAAGGAATGAGGGTGGTGAGAGAGAAAGCAGTGGATGTTAACACACGAGGATTACATGTGTCAAGGCTTGAGAAACAAATGGCCAGTGATAAGTCGTCAACTACTCCAAAAGTTCTACTTGTAAATGTAGTACCCAGCTAAATTTCTTCACCGCATCGCACAATACATGCTATCCATAATGTTATGATATTGAGTTTTATCATCTCAAATGCACCCATTTAAGGAACATGTACGTTTTCATCAAATCTAATGATTTTTGTACTACAAATACATATATACATAGTGTATATATGCGTATACATGCAGGGGCGGAATCAGAAATGCATAATAGGGGGGCTGAGTTCACAAATATGGGCTGAAAAATAAAATATGGAGACACCAAGATTCGAACCTGCACCACTTGTACAACTAAAAATGCAAAGTACCACTTCAGCTAGACAATCTTTTTGTAGAAGATACTTTGAAACGCAAATATATATACACAGTGTTAGTATTTTTATATTTTTATAAGCATATCTTATTATTATTTTTTTTTTTTTGGGGGGGGGGGGGCTAGAGCCCCCCTATCCCTCCACCTAGTTCCGCCCCTGTGTACATGTGATGTGTGCGTGTACGTATTGCATATGCATGTATATATATTTATAATTCAATATAATATATATTGTGTGTGCGCTTAAGTGTATGTATGCGTGTGTGTGTGTTACCCCAATGCTATAGGCATTTATCTTTTTCTGTTGTGAATTGAATTGCCAGTGCCTACAAACAAAATGCCATTGCAGTATAGGTATCTTATGCAGGTTCAAAAGCTCTTGCTGAACTAATTTCTCAATTCCAATACGACAAGAGTGGCAAATTACTGTAAATTAGCACCCTTAAATTTACATCATTATTCCCACTGTTCTTTCTGAATTATGGGTCGCCTTCATGCACATAACCTGCCAGCTCAGTGGTCTCAGCTATCAAAATTGTGGGATTTACCTCGAAGCAATGACAAACTGCCAAAATATGTCTATAATTGCATAGAACAGTATAGACTACTTTTGAGTGTATATAGGAAAAAAAAGGATATAAATGAAGTAGACATTAGAAATTACAAATAATAACTCACAGTCAGTAATGGCCGCTGTTAATTATATTCTTGAAAGAGAAACAAACCTTAGTTTTCCCACAGACCCAGCCAAACGAAGACCAACCGCGCGAGCCTTGGCATTTTTCATAAAAAGAAGAGCATATACCCCCTGAGGAATAAAAATATATTATTTAGAAACTTGAATCATCCAGAACCTAGAAACCAAGTCTAGTGAGTTCAGTGAATACTGGGTACGGTTGATTTTCAGCAAGAGATAACTCATGTGAGTTATCAATGGCTTCGACAAAGCTAGTAAATTCATTAACCAACGTCTGATTATCAAGCAACATAGGGAAGGTCAAAACCTGTAAACAAAATAGGTCATCAGCAACAATACTAGAAAAGGGACTATGGGTCATATCTAATAGACTATAGCATCTTTGTGGCCATAGTGGGAGCAAGAATGTAAGAAGGAAAACACGGCAGGCACAATAGGAATAACAAGTTATAACAGCAATATGTTCAAAAACAGCCAAAATCATTAGTGCGCGTTGCCTTTACAGAAACCCACGTTAAACCGACTATATATACTACATATCCTTTATCCCCTCAACCAAGCGGCACAATATTGCCGGGAAAGCCTATATAGACGGGTATGGAAAATAAAAAACAGAAAAAGGCCGTACTTCAAACATTATACAGACGACTTCAGGGCTATGAGACTCGGGATCATAGTCTTTCACTGCAAACTTGGAGTTCATCTCCTTGAGGCGGGCTATCACCCGTTCTGCGTCAAGCGTCCGGAGGGTTTGTAATAGAGGTTTAACAGTCTCATGTTCGTACTCGGTATCGTAGGTGTCCTGCGCGTGATGGTACTGGCAAATGCACTGCGTGCAAAGCGCCATTTCCCGGGAAGCCCTTTTCCATATGAGTCTGACAGGGGAATCGCTACTTTCATCCTGGTAGAAGCTGTGGAAAGCCTCGAGAAGGGGGCCCATCAAGTCCCAGGAACCACACCAGAGGTGCGTCTCGGCGGGCAAGCTGATGACATGTTTGAAGGCGTTGTCGAACCTGAATTAAAATGAAGAACAAAAAACAGCGGCCATGAGACTGCAATGTCCTACTGATTCCTCCCTGACTCCCAACATCCATCCATCTCTCCTTATCTATTTATCTTATAATCGACGCAGCGGGAATGGCAACTGAAACCTACCACTCTTCCTTGGCGTGGCGCGACCGCAGCTGCTTGGAGGGCTGGAGCCGCACCGCGTCGTCGTCGTCGTTGTCCTCCTGTTCCTCCTCGATCGCCCGCCATCGGCGCAGAAGGTCCTCTCTGCTGTACGTCCCACCCTTCCCCATGGAAGGAGACAGAGGCGAAGGGGAAGAGCGAGCGGGAAGTGTTTGCAGTCCACCTTCCTAATAACGATACAGGTACTAATGCCGGATCGACTCCGCTCCCCCGTATTGTTGCCGGCTTTCTAGTTTGGGGCTTTTGGTTAGGTTTTCAACCAACCCGCTCCCGCGGTCCCGCCTGCCGGGTGTCCACTAATAACCCGCGAATATGGTAGGCCGCATGCGGCATGAGCATGCAAATGCCTGCGCCGTTCTAATAGTTAAAATTTCGATGGTCTCGGGAGTAAAAAGTAGGGTTGGATGCATGTGTTACATTCAAGTCAAAATGGATTTTAAGTGTTTGAAATAACGGTTGCATTTGACATCTAATGTCCATTGCCAATCGCAACAATTTATTATGATAAATGAGTGACTGATAGAGGTTCTTGCTCATTATGGATAGAAAAAATAATGTAAAATAAGAGTGGTCAGTAGTTGCGCATTTTACAAAGCGACTAGTAGCAACTGACTTGTTGTCCTTGATTGCTCATCGATTTCTGAACAGGTAATAGGTATGGGAGTGTAAAGTATGGTTTTCAAGTGTATTTTTTATTTTAAAAACATAATTTGAAGTGATATACGATGGAATTGAATTTCAAGCTATTGTAATTTAGACAAATACGGTAAGGTTGGATCCTTGCCAATATCAACATTGTATGACAAATAGGTACATATGATTGTATTGTAATTTGTATCGGTGGTGATGAGGTGGACCAGCTTTTTCATCTGTGTGGCAATAGGATATTATGTTGGGTTGTCATGTGCTACTAGAACAATCCTAAAGTTCACGGTCTTCCTTTAAGCTATTCAAGCATGGGACTATTCTAGTCATGATGTTGCATTGTCCCTTTGAACCAATTGTGTTGATTACATGAGTCGTAGTTGACATGCATGTTGTGTGAGGGACTTATGAAGAGCTCACACCCTTCAATGTGACCTAACAAGATTCAATACAAATAGATTAATGGATTGCGACATGTATATGAAGGGGAGAACTTTAGGTTGGGTAGGAGATACTTTCATAGGGTGGATTAGATAAAGATAACCTTTTTGGTTTCACTAGATAATCAGGTTGCATAGATATTGGCTAATTGGTATGGTTTATATAAAGAATGTGTCTGTATACTCCAAAAATGATGCCATACCTCGCTTAAAGTCTTTGTGTGCTTTTCTCAAGCGCGTTACACAAAATTCTAGCTTTAACTTTTCAATTACAGGGACATTGTGCTACACTTCATTGCAGTGTGTCCATTTGTGGTATCAAAAAATCCCCCCTCTCCCTAGTGTGTGAGGTACTGGAATTTCCATTTTGAATCTAAGCTCCAAAGAAGGTTTATTTACCAAAGTCTTTGTTGTAGTATCAATCAATATGTGTATAGCATATTGTAAGAGTTACTTTGACATGTTATCAAGCATCATTTTTCTTGAAAAAGTGATTATGCAATGCAATAATTCCATCCAAACGTAAATGGCATGTATTAACAACCATGTGAAGACAACTCAGTGGTCATATAATTATCAAGAAATTTTTAAAGAATATAAATATCCTTGATCAAATGAGAGACCCACGTACTCTTTGTTGTCGGAGATCCAAGGCCTTGTATTTGATTTTGTGAGCTTGCAATCTACTCCTAGACGTGAGATATAGGTGGTGCAAACAAACACATAATGCTCCTTAATTGATCTTCATTCCACAACCAACCAGTCAATGAGAAAGGCCATAATAAATGGTCAGTTGTGACATGCTTATTTAGATTATGAGACATGTATGTGAAGTGGCATACATGTTTTAGCATTAGAGGGTGTAGTATGAGTGGTAATATGATGTTAGATTGTAAATCTTAGTCAAACATCAAAAGCGCTATTTTCTTGTGGGGCGGATATGCTATTTATTAAGTTGGGCATTTGATATGATAAAACTAAATGTTATTTTTATACCAATTTGCCACAACTTGTATTGAACAATGTCACAAGCCTATATTGTGCGACATGAAGTAGAATATAGTTGATAATGGACGTATTGCACGCCCACAAGGCACTAAAAGTGATTTTTTTTAGAATACTTCACGACCTTATCTTTTATAATTACTTCTCAAGACTTGGCATGTGTCTACCCATTATGTTTCCCTTTCTCCTACCACCTCTCTTATCATCACCCAACTCTTCAGCACTTAGCCTAATTGCCACGGGTTAACAATTTGAACCTCAATTCACACATTAAACCTTGAAGGGGAATCGTGTGCGGAAGGATTTAGAATTGGTGTCCCTGATTGGGTTCAACACACTAGTATATAAATGCACCAAATAACAAAGCATCCTCAAATCATGTGTTATGTACATAGGGGCCTAAAGTGAAAGAGTTCTATAGAAGACAACTTGATACATGACAATCTACTTGCCTAAAAAGTACAGCCTAGACTAGGAGTTCCATTCAACTTGTCATCCCCATGGAGTTCTGATTTGTTGTGTCACCCACAACAATATTAAAGTGTTATAAAGAGCCTTTACAAATGTACTTAAAATCATAAAAAGTGGTGCACATTGATGAAGCTCTTAATTGGATCTTCATATTGTGACATTTTGGTCTTTGTTACATTATATGTTTATAAAACATGCATTTCCTCAAGAAAGCCATATTCTTATCAAATGCACTTATGGATACTTTTTACACATCTTATAGGTGCTTTGACTGCATTTTAACATATGGAGAGATGGAGGATGATCCTATGATTTCTACGGGTTTACAAGATTCCAAAGTGAGGAAAAGATCAACCCCAACATACCCCAAGTGATCATCAAAGCAAAGAGATCCATTAATGGCCATGTTAAAGGGAAAAAATCAACCCAAAGCCCTCAAAATAGTTGTGATTTTGTCACACAATCATGCTACACAAGTCTCAATCACATGTAAATCGAGGAAGAAAGTTGTGCCCTCAGAACGGGTGTTCCTAAAAGAATAACTATGGCAAGTAGGGGCCAGTACAACCATTCCACTGGCCATGGTTGTGGCAGCTAGACTCCCCGTGATCATTCCATCGGCCACGAGCTCCTCCTTCCCCACTCACCATTGTCATTATACCCATAAAGGCTATGCCACCTTCTCCACTCCATGGTCATTCCATTCACCACGACCATGCTACCAACTCTCCAAACTCCACTTTTTTTTATATCTACCCCACTCTGCCACGATTGTTTCCACATATCATGTTCATTCCTCACTCACCCACCATGGCCTTTCTACCATGAACGAATGTGTCACCTCCCTAACCCTGGTGCTTCCTAGCACTAGTTTAGCATCCTACTCCCACTTCACCGTAACCCCCCCCTAGACCACTATATAAGCTTTAGTGACAGCTAGAGGTGAGGGTTAGCATTCATTGAGCTCATTCACTCCCATTGGTCGCTACCAACTTACTCCCACATGCCATTCCATCATCTACCACTCAGAAATCCTAGTTTTCTAGGGTTTTGTCTATTCCACTTCCACTTCCACTTCCACTTCCACTTCCATACGATTTGATCTTGGAGGAGTGAGGAGGACGAGCATGTTGTTGTTGGAGCTGGAGATTGAAGGTCCCACATTGCCATACATGGCCTTGATCCTGATCTTATCCCCTTTCTTTTGTATTTTATCCAATCACGTGTAGCTAAGTTCCCTTAGTGGGTTATTTGGGGGTAAATATGTTACTTTGATCCTATGTAATTGGGGATTATTCATGTGAAACATTATATATACTTGTTATTCTTGTTCTCTCTCTCTCCGTCTCTCTTGATTTGGTCGTTTGAGCTATGAAATCACCAAAGCATATACCAAAGAGTGATTTTGGGCTTTTTGAACCAAAAACTCCTATTTCCCTAAAGGAACCTTAGCTAGTTTCCCTTCCTTCCCCAATATACCTCTATTCCACTAGTCCCATGTGTACTATTGTAACATCCCAAAATCTAGAATCTTATCCTATTCCATTATTAGGAGGATAGTATGTTTGGTTCCCTTGATTTGACCAAACAAGGATAAAGTTATACCTAAATAGATAATGTTAAATGCACAATTGCACATAACATATTAAGTGGCACTATGCATCATAATACGCTTGTATTCACTTAATTATGTACTAAAATGTAAGTAAATACATATATGTTTCTTTTATTAGCAAAAATGCATAATGTTTTTTTAGAATAACAATGTCAATTTCAATGAATTATAACCCATTATACAAATAAATATGTAATTAATGAACTTAATATATGAAATGAGTAAAATATGGAATTACATGCATAATTATATAATTGAAGTCTTTTGGTAATAAAGGATGATAATAAGATCCAATTCAATGGTGGTTGATAGGAATGATGGAATATTTTGATAAATATAATACTCACAAGCCACAAATCCTAATGGTGCCATAATTCATAAAAGAAATCTCAAAATAAGGCTTTTAGCCAATAACATAATTGTTTAAGGATTTTATGCCAGAAACAAGGGAAATACAGTGGTTCGGGGTAAGTTGTGAAAATATATTAAATTGAGGCATTAAAGTTCAAAAATAGTCTTATGTGGATAGGTTTTGTCAAGGAAGAGTTACCCACAAATTTTGGTAAACAAATAATGAAGAAATGCATTAATATAAAGAGAATAGACTTTCCCTCAAATTGTGTGTTTTAATATTAAAGTTTTTCAAAAGGCAGAGTTTGACTCCAAAATCAGATTGTTTGGGTCCCTATTAGTTTACTTATAAGTTTCACTTTATTTGGACATTAATTACTCATCTAATTTGATTGGGAAAGAAAAAAGTAATTGAAATATATCAATTTATTCGGATTTGGTTAGGAAATGCATTAATTCCACACATATTCGATTCTTTAGTATGATGCACACATCTCTCTCACCCGCTACATGCATATCAAATGGTTATTATGTCGTATCCTACCTCGATCTTATATGTAAGGTAGAGGAGTTGGAAAATAGCAAATTAAAAATGGGATTTGTCCCTCTACAATTGACCTTTGCTCGCGATTCTTACGCCTGCAGAGTTCATAATCAATTATGCATTTAGTAAGGGCTTACTCGAAGCCTATCATGGTGTATTCTGGAAATGCCTAGCATCCATTCTCCAATATTTTGAAGCTCCATGCCATTTGGTCTAACGACTAAACCTTGTATATAAATAACACCCCAGGGTTTTGCACCATCGCAAGCATTGATTCTATGGTCTCAATTTTGTTGTGGTCTAGTGCATGTTGTCGTTGAACTTGTTTGCTTTCCCCAGGATTTCGGTCATAGAGGATGGCACCCTACCTCACCAAAACTCAATCAAGTTGCCTGCGAAGATTAGTTGAACGCTCGAGATGGTTTCTATCTCGCTAATTTCACGAAATCGTCACCCAATGGTTTTCCCCCAAATCTCGGCCTTTGGGTGCTGCTTTGCGTGTAGCCATGGTGACGCGGAGGGAAGGGGATGACCCCAATGTGGTTTTTTGACTCTGCCCTCATCCCTACCTTCTATCCTTTCTTTTCTTCCTGAGGGCAACACGACTCATTCACTTATTTGGTCAGGATGTTTCACGCTGACTGAAGCGTTGACCTGTCGATAAGCCCAAGTCATGTGGTCGCCCATGATTAGGCCACTTCGGTAGGTCTAAACCCGCTTAACTTGGTATTATCTAATGACATTGATTTACTCAAAATTTCTAATCGAATAGAAAATTTAAAATTCATAACTCTCTCTTTGTTTATCCAGAAATTACATAAAATGTGTTTTGGAATCGTGAGAATTTTCTCTATCTTTTGGTATGGTTTTTAGTGCCTGATTATCAAGTTTTAAAGACTATATTTTTAGGGTTTTGATTTCACTTATGATATTAATAATAATGAATGCATCACAATAATCAATTAAGTTGGGATTTTGAGACAAGATATTAATAAGAAACTGTGAACCCAATATCATGTCAATATTGAGAGTCGACCTAGGTTTTTACTGATGGATTTGGATATCTAGGGTTTTTACAATACATATGTATATATTAGAACTTAAACCCTAATTGATGGACCTAATCCTATATGTAGGTTGAGTTGACTTTAGAGTTGGAAGGGTAGGATTCAATCTCTAACTTAACAACTCAAGTTGAGGTATGTGCATCTTTCCCCATTTATCTAGGTAATACTATGATGGTTAATAAATTTCCCATATGAGGCATACTTGGTCAAATCATGGCTGTCCTTGATTATATTTCAAGTCCCTTGCTTCATCTTCAATTATTGTTGATGTTGTCACGTATGGCCACCTGGCCTATTATGTGACTTGAATGATCTCATCCTCATTTACTTTATACTTATGATGAGCAAACTTGAATCTTGCCTTTACATTATTGTGCATGTGCAAATGGACTAGGTTTTATTTATTGTAGTAGTATATTTGCATCCATAATATATTGCACGTGTGTATTCCATCCTAAGTGTGTGTATTCCGCTCATATATTTGCAATGGGGCGCGTATTCCACCCAGACTTTGCATTTTCCACCCAAAATATTGTTGACTAAATGGACATCTATAAATCCCTTTGTTTTGATAATGACAAACATTTCATTCTTATTGATCTAACGAGCTACTTAAGTGTGCAGGAACAAGGTGGATGACAAAGTACTAGGGAAATCCATATGCTTACATATTTATATTTTCATGAAATGTAATCGCTTTGTAAAAACTTGTACAAATATATAATGTACAAGTACTTAGATTTCATGTAAATCAAGTGTTAGATCTTCCCTAGCTAAACACCACATTTAGATAAGTCATCCCCTTCAAATAGGATAACATATGCACACTCATACATATAATTAGTGCCTAAATTGAAACATTGAAACAGGATCAATCTCGGTCGACCAACTCCTCGACCGAGACACTCTCGGTCAACAATCTTCTCGACCGATAAAGATCCAAAGTAGCCGTTAGACACAACTGACAAGGTAGTTGGCAGTTGGAGATAAACGTTGCAAAACACTTGATTCAGAGAGCCTGTCGGTCGACAAGAGTTCGACCGAGTAGGTGTCTCGGTCGATCATTCCTCGACCGAGATAAACTCTGACAACAACTGCAGAGTAAATTAATTAGCCACTGCTAAAGCAACAAACTTGTACCTAACGGCTAGTTAAGCACTTAGAAACCCTTAGAAGTTGTCTAGAACGTCCTTAAGCATCCTCAGGCCATTCCTATAAATAGGACAAGCCATAGGACACTCAAACTCACTTGTTACACTTGAGAAATCCTTGAGCATACTTTGAGCAATCTATTTGTGAGCAAATTGAGCATTGTGACAATTGGCTACTTCCTTCCTTAGCTCATATTTCGTGTACTATAGGCTAGCATCTCCTATCCACTGCAATTACAATTCCATACACTTTGGTTAGGAGATCTATACGCTTGATCTAGGCAAATCAAGCCTTGTTCTACAAAAGGATAAGTTGTAATTTCCTTTTCCTTTCTTATTCTCTATTATTGTTTGTACTCTCCTTGCTACTCCTAGGTTGGAGGCTGCGGATTGGAGAGGGTAGAGATCTTCTTGGTGAAGAAGGAGACCTTGAGCTACTTCAAGAAGGTTGGTGCAACGGGAGGTTACTTCTAGAGAGGAAGGCTACTTCAAGGGGGAGCTTGGAGTTACTTCAAGAAGGCTACCTCAAGTTGGTGCATCTACTTCGAGTGAAGGCTGTTCAAGGGGTGTAAAGGAAAGTATTGTATTTTGTATAAATCCTTGTGAAGGTAATAAAATATATACTTTCAAAATCCCGGTTGGGTAAGCAACCGGATAGTGGACTGACAACTTTAGTATTTGCTAAAGTTGGAACCACTCTAAACACATGTCTCCTTCTTCCAATTTCAATTGTGGTTGTTTGAGTTCAATAATTGTTAAAATTGTTTTAAAACTCTATTCACCCCCCTCTAGTGTTTTTCAATTGGTATCAGAGCATGCTTCAAGGAACCCTAACAAGGTCTTGAAGAATGGGTGACGGAGTGTTCAACAACCTTAACCTTGAAGGGACACTTGTTGCTAGACCTCCAGCGTTCGATGGAACAAACTACCAATATTGGAAGAGAAGAATGCAGTTCTACTTCCAAGGCATCAATTGGGACCTATGGAGGATGGTGTCAACCCCATATGAGCTTCCTCAAACTCAATTTGTGGAATGGGATGCAAATACGGTAAAGATGGCTCAAATGAATGCTAAAGCTGTAAGCATTTTATATTGTTCAATTTCAGTAGGAGAATTTAATAGGATATCTAACTGTGACACAGCCTATGATATTTGGCATAGACTGTCCATAACTTATGAAGGTACAGTCCAAGTAAAAAATTCCAAAATTAGCATGCTTAAACAAAAGTTTGAACACTTTCGTATGGATCCTAATGAATCTATTAGTGAAATGTTTGCAAAATTCTCTTCTATTGTTAATGGTTTAAATGCCCTAGGAAAACCTGTTCTTGAAGAAGATCAGGTATCAAAAATCCTTCGATCACTTCCTCCTAAATATAAGCCAAAGGTGACAACCATTGAAGAAGCTAATGATCTCACTCGACTGAAAATGGAGCAACTTATTGGCAACCTAGAAGCTCATGAAGCAACCCTAGAAGAGGAAGAAAGAATAGCACGTGAACATCAACAAGGAAAGAAGAAGGATATGGCTCTAAAAGCTTCAAAGATCGTCACACCAGAAAGTGAGGAGTCAAGTGAAGAAGAAGGAGAAGAAGCCTTGATTGTCAACGGTAAGAAATACAAAAGGTTTAAATCTAACAAAATTTCTAGTTCTTCTTCTCCTCCTCCTAGGAGCTTTGAATGTGGGAAGAAAGGACATCTCAAAAATGAATGTCCTAAAGCAAAGAAAGGAAAGAAAAGCTCACACAAGAAGAAGGGAGAAAAAGCCTATAAAGCTGCATGGGACGAGTCAAGTGATAGTGAAAGGGGAGAAGAAAAGGTGGAATGTATAATGGCAAGGGAAGACGATGAAGACTCTCAAGAGGTAAGCCTACTTGATCTTCCTAAAGAAGAGTTAATTACTAGTCTACAAGAAACTCATGATAAGTATGTTGATGTCAAGAAGAAACTAAAGAAGGTTATCAAATCAAACGATGAGCTATGTGCTAAATTAGATAATCTTTCTTCTGAAAAGAACAACATTGATCTTGAGAATTTGTCTTTAAAAACATCTTTAGATGATTGCACTAGAAAGCTACTCACTTTAGAAACAAATGTTGATCTTATTTCTAAAGAAAAGACTGAATTGTTAGCTAAATTAAAAGATTTTCATACTCAACCTATTCTGTGTAACCATCTAGACTATGACAATGTTGCAAAAGAAAGAGATTCATTATTATCTGATTTAGATCAAGCAAGAAAAGATTTACACAAGAAGATGAATGACATTGCTAAACTACAAAGAGAACTTTATGAGTTAAGAAGAAAAGATATTCTTGATAACATTCTAAGCATTGGTACTGTTTTCAATGGAAGAAAAGGTTTGGGATATGCTCTAAAGAAAAATCAACCCAGAAGAACTCAGACTATGTTTGTACCTAAGAACACAATGGCTAGAAAGAGAAATGAAGTTGATTCAATTACTTGTCATTTTTGTCTACGTCTTGGACACTATTCATTTTCATGCCCTTATAAGACTAAGGATTCCGACTTAGTTTGGGTCCCAAAACCCCAAACTTAGTAGAGTCAAATGCAATTTAGTTGAGATATGATTAAATGCTCCATTTTGCAATTAATATTGTCTTATCTCAACTTAACAAAAGGTTTTATGCATATTGTTAATTTTCTGAACTGTTGTACTGAAACAGACACTTAGTCGGTCGAAGTATTGTCGACCGAACAATCAATCGGTCGAAATTTTGTCAACCGACTGGATGTCTGTAACAAAATAAAATCTACAACAACTAAACAACAACTATTTCGGTCGAAAATTGGTCAACCGAGCTGAATTTCTGTGTTTCTTTGTTTGTAATACAGTAACCTTCTCGATCGACAATTAGTCGACCGAGAAAGATGTCGGTCGAACAATTGTCGACCGACTGGACTTCTGAAACAGAATCTTTATACAATCTATACTTAAATGGTTCTAACCATATCGGACCATCACATGGGTACCAAAATCTACATTTTCATGCAGGAATGGGTGGTTGACAGTGGATGTTCCAAACATATGACCGGGAACAAGGATGCATTTCAAACCTTTGAAGAAAAGAAAAGTGGCACAGTCACCTTTGGAGACAATGGTAAAGGCAAAATCGTTGGAATAGGTAATGTTGGTACAAACCTCGAAATAAAGAATGTTCTACTTGTAGATGGTTTGCACCATAATTTGATAAGTGTTAGTCAATTATGTGATAGTGGTTATGATGTTTTATTTAACAAAACCTGTTGCAAGTTATTAATAGAAAACACTACAAATGTTGTTTATGAAGGAAATAGAGTTGGAAATCTTTATATTCTTAAACCTAACTCTATGAAATATGTAGTGGGAAAATGCTTGCTTGCAAATGAAAATACCTTACAACTATGGCATAAAAAGCTAGGACATGCTAGTTCACATGTTATTAAAAAGTTAGTGAAATATGATCTTGTTCGTGGATTGCCTGCTTTATCTTTTGATCAAGTTGACAATTGTGAACCATGTACAATGGGAAAGCAAACAAAAACCTCTTTTAAACCTAAACATGTACTTAGCACAAGTAGATCTTTAGAATTAATTCATATGGATTTATTTGGACCCATGAGGACACAATCTATTGGTGGCAAAAGATATTGTTTTGTTATCGTTGATGATTATAGTCGATATACATGGGTACATTTTATTGCAACCAAAGATGATACTATTCATGTTTTTATACAATTTTGTTCCAAGATTGAAAATCTATTACAAAGCAAAATATGTACCATTAGAAGTGATCATGGTGGAGAATTTGAAAATCATATATTTGAGGAATTCTGTACATCTCAAGGGTACACTCACAATTTTTCTGCTCCACGCACTCCACAACAAAATGGTATAGTTGAAAGGAAAAATCGATCACTACAAGAAATGGCTAGAACTATGATGCTCGAACACAACACACCCAAAACCTTTTGGGCTGAAGCTGTAAACACTGCATGCTATGTATTAAATAGAGTAACTGTTCACTCTCATTTGAAGAAAACTCCATATGAAATAATACATTCTAAGAAACCTAGAGTTGACTATTTTCATACCTTTGGTTCCACATGCTATATCTTAAATACCAAAGATGATAGAGATAAGTTTGACTCTAAATCACACAAAGCATTCTTTTTGGGATATTCCACTTCTAGCAAAGCATTTAGAGTATATAACACTATCTCTAGAAAAGTTGAGGAATCTATTCATGTTTCTTTTCATGAAGAGTCAAAATCTGAAAATCTAGAAATCATAGATCTCACTAATCAATTCGAAAATTTAAACATACCAAATGATAGTGAGAAAGTTACTACAACCAATCACCAAGCTGAACCACAACCTACACCTAGGCTTATTAAGGATCATCCTCAAGAACTAATTATTGGAAATCCTAATGATAAAGTCAAAACTCGATCTTCCTTCAAAGATGTTGCAAACATGTCCTTTGTTTCTATCATTGAACCTAAGAAGATATCTGAAGCTCTTAAAGATGATTATTGGATAATAGCCATGCAAGAAGAGTTGAATCAATTCACTAAAAATGATGTATGGGATTTAGTTCCTAAACCACAAGATAAAACCGTCATTGGAACTAAATGGGTTTTTAGGAATAAGTTAAATGAGGCAGGAGAAGTAATAAGGAATAAAGCTCGGTTAGTAGCACAAGGATATAATCAACAAGAAGGAATAGATTTTGATGAAACATATGCACGAGTAGCTAGACTTGAAGCTATTAGAATGTTACTAGCTATTACTGCACATAAAAACATCAAACTCTACCAAATGGATGTAAAAAGTGCATTTCTAAATGGCATCATTCAAGAAGAAGTATATGTTGCCCAACCACCCGGATTTGAAATACCGGAAAAAGGTGACTATGTTTATAAACTTAAGAAAGCACTTTATGGTTTAAAACAAGCACCTAGGAATTGGTATGAAAGGCTCAAGACATATCTTTTTGATAATGGTTTTTCTATTGGAAGTTCAGATTCTACTTTATTTTTCAAAACATATACATCTGATTTCCTAGTTGTGCAAATATATGTTGATGACATTATTTTTGGAGCCTCTAATGATTCATTGTGCATACAATTCAGTGACATTATGCAAAAAGAATTTGAAATGAGCCTCATGGGTGAACTAACTTTCTTTCTTGGTTTCCAAATTAAGCAAACACCTGCCGGAATCTTTATAAGCCAAGAAAAGTATACTAAAGAACTTTTAAAACGTTTTGGGATGGATCAGTGCAAACATGCTACTACTCCTATGGCTACTTCTATTAAAATTGATAAGGATGAAAATGGGGAACCTATTGATGATTCCTTATATAGAGCCATGATTGGTAGTTTGCTTTACTTAACTGCTTCTAGACCGGACATTATGTTTTCCGTTGGTCTTTGTGCTCGATTTCAATCACAACCTATGCACTCTCATTTTCTAGCAGTTAAACGAATTCTTCGTTACTTAGCCGGCACTACCTGTTTTGGTTTATGGTATCCAAAAGGACAATCATTGGATTTTAAAGCTTATACTGATGCGGATTATGCTGGTTGTCGACTTGATCGCAAGAGTACTAGTGGTGGTTGTTTCTTGTTAGGAAGAGCTTTAGTATCTTGGTTTAGCAAGAAACAAAATACGGTTGCCCTATCTACAACTGAAGTTGAATATATGGCAGCCGGATCTTGTTGTGCTCAAGTGCTTTATATGCAACAAGTGTTAAACGATTATGGTTTTACTCTTTCATCTACGCCTATTTTTTGTGACAACACGAGCGCTATAAACTTAGCACACAATCCTATTTTACACAGCCGAGCTAAACATATTGAAATTCGTCATCACTTTTTGAGGGATCATATCTCCAAGAATCATGTTTCCCTTCATCATGTTGATACGGAAGATCAATTGGCTGATATTTTTACAAAACCGCTTCCACTAGACCAATTTAACAAAATTAGGAAGCAATTGCTTATCACTCCTTTGGAAGATGTTTTCTTTGATATTTGTGCTTCTTAAACAAAAACTTTTACTTGCATCATTTTGGCTTTTAATGGACATCTTTTTCATTGGATTTGATGGGACATCTAATTAAGGGGGAGTTTTTCTTAAACGGATATCTTTTTGAAATGACAAAGGGGGAGAAATAAATATAAAACTTAGTATTTATGCAAAACTCAATCAATAAGTTTCATAAACAAACTCTTGGCTTTACATTGAAAGTTGTTATATTCCCTAGAGAATTGGATTTCATGTTCCATAATTCATGGGGAATAATAAGCACACATTTTATAAGCAAAAAAAAAGCTACAAAAGGTAATCTGAAGGTATGGAACTCATATGTTTTATATTTCCTTCATTTATATTTTGGAAATGTTTGTCATCTTCAAAAAGGGGGATATTGTTGACTAAATGGACATCTATAAATCCCTTTGTTTTGATAATGACAAACATTTCATTCTTATTGATCGAACGAGCTACTTGAGTGTGCAGGAACAAGGTGGATGACAAAGTACTAGGTAAATCCATATGCTTACATATTTATATTTTCATGAAATGTAATCGCTTTGTAAAAACTTGTACAAATATATAATGTACAAGTACTTAGATTTCATGTAAATCAAGCGTTAGATCTTCCCCAGCTAAACACCACATTTAGATAAGTCATCCCCTTCAAATAGGATCACATATGCACACTCATACATATAATTAGTGCCTAAATTGAAACATTGAAATAGGATCAATCTCGGTCGACCAACTCCTCGACCGAGACACTCTCGGTCGACAATCTTCTCGACCGAGAAAGATCCAAAGTAGCCGTTAGACACAACTGACAAGGTAGTTGGCAGTTGGAGATAAATGTTGCAAAACACTTGATTCAGAGAGCCTGTCGGTTGACAAGAGTTCGACCGAGTAGGTGTCTCGGTCGATCATTCCTCGACCGAGATAAACTCTGACAGCAACTGCAGAGTAAATTAATTAGCCGTTGATAAAGCAACAAACTTGTACCTAATGGCTAGTTAAGCACTTAGAAACCCCTAGAAGTTGTCTAGAACGTCCTTAAGCATCCTTAGGCCATTCCTATAAATAGGACAAGCCATAGGACACTCAAACTCACTTGTTACACTTGAGAAATCCTTGAGCATACTTTGAGCAATCTATTTGTGAGCAAATTGAGCATCGTGACAATTGGCTACTTCCTTCCTTAGCTCATATTTCGTGTCCTATAGGCTATCATCTCCTATCCACTGCAATTACAATTCCATACACTTTGGTTAGGAGATCTATACGCTTGATCTAGGCAAATCAAGCCTTGTGCTACAAAAGGATAAGTTGTAATTTCCTTTTCCTTTCTTGTTCTCTATTATTGTTTGTACTCTCCTTGCTACTCCTAGGTTGGAGGCTGCGGATTGGAGAGGGTGGAGATCTTCTTGGTGAAGAAGGAGACCTTGAGCTACTTCAAGAAGGCTGGTGCAACAGGAGGTTACTTCTAGAGAGGAAGGCTACTTCAAGGGGGAGCTTGGAGTTACTTCAAGAAGGCTACCTCAAGTTGGTGCATCTACTTCGAGTGAAGGTTGTTCAAGGGGTGTAAAGGAAAGTATTGTATTTTGTATAAATCCTTGTGAAGGTAATAAAATATATACTTTTAAAATCCCGGTTGGGTAAGCAACCGGGTAGTGGACTGACAACTTTAGTATTTGCTAAATTTGGAACCACTCTAAACACCTGTCTCCTTCTTCCAATTTCAATTGTGGTTGTTTGAGTTCAATAATTGTTAAAATTGTTTTAAAACTCTATTCACCCCCCTCTAGTGTTTTTCAAATATATTAAGCTTGAGATTTTATGGGTCTCAACCCTATACAAATAAAAGCGGTCTAATTGTTTACATGCATCATTTATGAATTGTTGATGTTGTTATATAGCAAGATTCTCTTTCTATTAAACATCTCTTTTACTGAAATGTCTCATCTTTTGGTCAGTTAAATTCTCTTAGAACTTCTTCTTTTGAACCTTTCCTTTACTTGATATCATGTCTTGACCTCCCCCTATCTTAAGTATTGCCAAGTTGTTATTTACTGTGAATACTCAGTTTTTGTTGGCGTCCCTTCCTTTTATTTTCCTCTTCTTGGGTGTTGTTTTTCAACCCACCCAGAGTAGCACAACCATGGGTGTTGTTTTTCAACCCACCCAGAGTAGCACAACCCTAGATGTAGAACATTGAGGACTTTACATGCAGATGTGGACCTAGCATATGGAGACGACTCCTAATGGGACACAGACTTGGGATATCTGGATATCTCTCTACTTATATCCTTATGTTGCAACTTTCATGTAAACCCTTTATGAGAGATGATTATAATGATGTATTTTTGTAAAATTGAATATAGTCATGAAATATTATTCCATTGCCAGACTTTGTTCTCTTTTTGCATTTCATCATTTGAGAATTGAAAAAAATTATGTCTATTCTAGCAATCTTGTAAGTATGTTTGGATAGATAAGTTTATTCTCAAATTAAGTAGGGAGTGGGTCCCTTCTCAGACTTCACTCCAGATAAAGATCTAAGTATTTTAAGTATGTATATAAACTCTCTCTCTAGTGCAAGGAACACATATAGAGGTTGTACAAGGAATAATAAAGGGTGAAACATCTCCCTCTCATCCCTTCTACAACCCCATACCACCAAATAGGTGAGGGGCCATTTTTAGAAAGCTAAACTAGGGTTGATCTAGGCCTAGAATTACCTATCCCCCAGACAATTGAGCCTTGTAATATTGGATAGGAGGTGATAAGGACTAGTTCCTCTACTCACACTCTATGACATCCATGGCCATCTCATAGGATAGGACTCCTAGTATCATCTCCTTATCTTTTTTCAGGACACTACTTTTGGATATGTGTGTGTTGTTATGTGTGCCCAAAGATCCAGTCATACAATAATTGTAATGTGGAATCATGTACTTTATTTAATTAATAACAAAGGTAATTTTTGTCTATATGTTTATTCAATTCATATACGATGGTATAACATGATAGATATCTATAGAATGATATTACTGGATGAAATATGTCTTCATGGTGAGGAATTGAACAATGAGATCATATGTATGACAAAAGTATATGCATTCTTATTATGTCCCTATAAAGACCCTGACCTGGGTTTTGGGCTAACCCTATTTTCTTTGCCTAAGTAGTTGTTTAGAACTTTGATCTAATCCTTTGAGGTGTTTTGTAATCATGTGACATGCTTATATTTCAAGTTTGGTCCTGTTTGAATGTTGTTTGAGCAATGTTTGCTTATTTTGGACCAAAGTGCAATTTACCTAGGATGAGGGGTTATCTTGCAATATGTCACATGATGAGTGTGCCCTTAGTGATATAGCATCATAAGAGAGATACTAACGCTATGGGGCTCGTTGTGAAGAGTTCCAAGTTGAGCCTGTGTGGATGATGCTTGTGTTTTATGAGCTAGTTTTGGTGTAAATTATAACTTACCTAAAGTGAAGGGTTAGTATGAAATTTACCATATCTAGAGTGTTCCTTCCATTTTTTGGCATCATCTATAGGAGAGAGGAAGAGATGGGCACTTTGTTTGGATCTTGGTTTTATGATAACATCTTTGGTGATGCATGGAGCACAAGAGTGAAATGTGTTTTGCTCTTAGATGGGTTATCTCGGGTTAGAGAACTTTGGAGAGGCTGCCTATCGGTTTGTGAGTGTGTAGGGTTGTGTCCTATCAGTTTGTGAGTTTGTAGAGTTTTTCCCTATAGGTTTGTGAGTGTGTAGGGTTGTGCTCTATCAATTTGCGGAGTGTGTAGGGTTGTGCTCTATCGGTTTGTGGGTGTGTAGGGTTTTGGCATATCGGCCATGACCTTGGAAGGAGATCAAGAGGGAAATATCTAGCCTAGATATTATCACCATGTCTTGAATGTTGTTACATGTGGCCCCTTTCTCGTGGATAAGTGTCACCTAAGCTTCTAAGGTGATGACACCTCTTCTTTGATCTCTCTTCCTCCCCACAAGTATATAACCCCCTCCTTCACATAAGTAAATCCTTTCATCCATTCTTTTTCCTCTCCTATTGATGGGAGAGTTTGGGAGCTTATGGATCTAGAAGAAGTCTCCATGGAGATTGGGAGGTTGAGATCCTTGCCCATGGTGATTCTTGGTTCAACTTCCATTTTGGTGAATTATGTTTCTTAGATGGCCACTCCTTTGATCTCTCTTCTCCATCTTCTTCTTCATCTCTTGGTCATGGATCATACCTTAGATGAAGGATGACTAGAAAGTGGTTCTCTCTCCTTCTTTCCTTTCTTCTTAATCTATCATACCCATGGAATCTTCTTCTTTCTTGAGGTGATGTTGAGATCGAGTTGGGACTCTTGATGGATCATCTTCAAGTTGAGGAACGTGTGCTTTGGAGCTTGAACTCTTGATGGAGACCTTCTTGAGGTGGGTTATATAACTCTTAACTAACTTTTTTATTATCACTCTTTATATGCTTAAGTTGTTCTTCATCTCTATATTTTGTACCTCTTATATGTTAGTAGTTAGTGATTGTTTTGAGGATTGTTTTGATGAAGGAACTTCGTTTCAGTTGCTTCCCATGCCTTGCTCTTTCTTGCATTGTTAGTGTAACATCCCTGACCTGGGTTATGTACTAACCCTAGGTTTTTTGCTTAATTAATTTATTATATGCTTGATCTTATCTTTTGAAAAGTAATTAAGGCTTTTGAGGAACTTATATTTCAATTTCAGTCCTTTTTGAATAATGTTGAAACATTATTTTGTTAATTTTGGACTAAAGTGAAAATTATCCAAGTTGAGGGTTTAACTTGCAAATTGCACATGATAAGATGTTCCTATGATGTTGAGACATCATATGAATGAATATGATGTAGTGGTATGGTTTCCACAAACTTGGGCATCAAGATAAAGCTTGTAAAGCAACCCTTGTGTATTAAAACATAGTTTTGGTGTAATGTGCAATTTACACAAAATCTAGGGTTAAATATGCAAAATATCACCTCTAGAGGGTCTATCATGTTTCTTGGCATCAAGTAGAGCAAATAAAATGATAGGGGCGCCTCATTTGAGTTATCTTGGAGGAGAGAGAATCTTGACATTAAAATAATCAAGATTTAAGCATATATGGAACTTTAGTTTAATTTATACAAAAAGAAATAAATTAATTAAGGAGCCCTTCAACCAAAAGTTGAAGGATGTGTTTGAAATAGAGTTGGACGATCTTGTGTCTTGCTATGGCACAAAAAGATCTTGGTTGAGTGGAAGCACTCACATTAAGATAATAAAAAGTAATATCCACTAAAAGGTTGGATATTAATATAAAATTCTCTAAGGTGCTTAATTCCTTTTTCATTAATTCTTGGATAATGAATAGGTTTTTCAAGAACATAAATATGGCTTTGTGTCCAGGAAATGTAGGGGGATTTGGTGGAAATTATTTTGGAATTAAAAGAAAATAATCCATTTTCTCTTTCCTTGAAAATCCCTTATACATGTTCCTTTTCCAATACACATAGGGATCGTTTCCTTAGTTTCCTCTTCCCATCTTTGCTTTCGCCGACCAAGGAAGATCTTAGGAGCATGAGAGAGATGACCATAACCTATTGGTAAGTTTTGATCATCTTCTACCTCGGATTCATGGTGAAAACCCTAAAGCAATGCTTGATTATTGGTTTTCTTCACCCGATTTCCAATCCTAGCCATCTTTTTCATCCAAAAGATCAAGGACGAAGCTTGGACAGTTGTTGGAACTCCATCCACCATTAAATCCGTGGAGCTTGGATCCTGGGATCAGTTCTAGAGGTGGGTTTTATAACTCTAACCCTTAAGCATTGCTAATGCATCCATTCCTTTAATAATCGTTAGCTACTTTTCTTCTTTTGATACTCTTTTGAGTTCTTGCTAAAACTTCTGTGAAGAACAACAACTGTTCTTGGATACACGAAGGAAGATGATGATGACATCACCTTATATGTTTATCCAAAGAACTACTTTACTAAACGGTCTTATGTTTGTTGCTCAAATGGTTTCCCAAACCGTTTGGGAGCAAACGGTTTCAAACCGTTTGGAATGAAACGGTTTTATCAAACCTCATGGAGGGAAACAGTTTCAAACCGTTTGGTGGCGTTGACCAAGGGTTGACCGTTTGGTGATCACCCAAGACCATTTGGAGGTCTAGGGTTAGGTATGGTTGAGCAATTGAAGGTCCAAATATATTAAGTTGAAGTATAATTAATTGCTGATTTGGTGACCAATCCTAGGATCCAAACCTTAATTGAATGACATGGTTAATGATGATGTAATGGGCAAACGGTCTCAAGACCATTTGGAGGTTATCCAAAGGATCCCAAGACCGTTTGGGGGTCTTACAAGACCGTTTGGAGGTCTAGGGTTGACTATGGTCAGGTGTTTGAAGATCTAAAGATACCAAGTTGATTTGCAATCAAATGCTGATTTGGTGATCAATCTAGTGATCCAAACCCTAATTGGATGACATGGATTTGGGTGATGAGATAGGAAAATGGTCTGAAGACTATTTGGAGGTCATCTAAACGACCTCAAGACCGTTTGGGGTCAGGTCATGTTCAATTTGGATAATGGTTCAATGGTTTCAAAGTTACCAATCTCACATTGATTAATGTTGAAGGATCATCGATTCCAAACCCTAATCCAATTGATTCAAACCCTAATTGATGATCAATTGAGGGTCAATTGAGGGTCAAATCAGTTGAAGGTTGACCTATTCAACTCAATTAAAGTATGGTGATAGGTCCAATTGATGATTGGTTACATGAATTCAATGGTTGAAGGAACCAACATTGGAAACCCTAAATTGATTTGAATGGTTGAGGCCCTTTTTGGTCCTTGTGGTTTTGAGGAGGTTTGGACAAACAGTCTCAAGACCGTTTGAGTCCAAACGGTCTCAAGACTGTTTGGGACCAAACGGTCTCAAGACCATTTGGGACCAAACGATCCCAAACCGTTTGAGTTCATGCGTTTTTAAATGTTACTTTAGCAAACGGTCTCAAAAGTCAACTTTGGGCAAACGGTCTTCACCACCTACTTTACTAAACGGTTTCAAGGTGGTACTTTAGAAAACGGTTTCATTGGTTGTTCAAGACCGTTTGGAGGTCTAAACGGTCTTATACCGTTTGGATGTTTTTGTGCAAGACCATTTGGGGTCTATATGGCCAAGACTGTTTGGTGGATAATTAGCCAAAACTGCATGGGTACTTAAAGTGGTTAAAGGATAAAGTGGTTAGTTGATTAATACATGATGTAATCAAAGATTATTATAGTGTTTGCATACTAATAAGATAGGATGATTAGTACCCTTTGAATAATTAAGCAATAACGATCATGGTGATGAGGACATAACCCATGATCTCAATTCTTCTTCAAGGTTGAGTTGACTTATCCTAATCAAGGTTGAACAAACATCATTCTATAGAGGATGAGAGAGAGAAGACTTCCTACATAAATGATAATCATGTAGTGGACTTCCAATATGAATGAATATCTAATTAGGGCATGATCCTTCATAGTGAGATCATGAAACCCTAATTATGATGGTTAATGAATCATAATCCTAATTGAGGGCATTAATAGGCGAAATCCTAATGCATGTTGATGGTATGAACTTAATTCATAATGATGACTTGATAACCCTAACCTAGGGTGATGTGATGTGAATATTAAACCCTAATCTAGGGTAATGTGATATGAATAATAAACCCTAATTATGGGATGTTAATGATAACCCTAACCTAGGGTGATGTGATGTGAATAGTAAACCCTAATCTAGGGTAATGTGATATGAATAGTAAACCCTAATTATGGGATGTTAATGATAACCCTAACCTAGGGTGATGTGATGTGAATAGTAAACCCTAATCTAGGGTAATATGATATGAATAGTAAACCCTAATCTAGGGTGATGTGATATGAATAGTAAACCCTAATCAAGGGTGATGTGATGTGAATAGTAAACCCTAATCAAGGGTGATGTGATGTGAATAGTAAACCCTAATTCCAAATAAGATGAATGAATATGTGAAACCCTAATTCTGGGTTATAATTTATACTAAGAAGCTCTAAGGTTGGACAATGACATGATGAGTCCTTAACCCTAATTGAGTTAAGGGGATGATTAACCTTAATTGAATTGAAAAGGGAAACCCTAACCCTAGAAAGGGTATAGAGGTGTAACCCTTGAATAATGATGTCATAATTGTTTTTGCACTATGCTGATATGAAATTGATGTATCTGTTATCATCTGTACTAATCATGCAGGTTTTATGAGATATTGAACATAGCCAGGTATGAGCTATCATGCTTTGTTTATTGAAAGTTCTTTATGAGCTTCGTAAGCAATGATATGCTATGTTGCATAGTAAAAGGTAACAAAAGAGATTGATAGGTTGTAAGAGCCATATGAAATACCTGCATTACAATTATCATGTTTACATTTATAGATGACTTGATGGCATTAAGTTACTTGTTGAAGTGGTAATAAGTATTTTGATGATCTCAGAGTTTGAACACCCATATTCTTGAATCATGATGATGAGATGATAAGGGATTGAGTTCCCAATGTTAATAAAGGTGTGAAATGAACTTGATGGAATTGGTACTCATTCTTTATAGCAATTGTTATAATGGTTTATGTTTGAAAACATGCCTAATGCTAAAAGAATGATGTAATGTACTTAATTAATCAAGTGAAATGATATAATGTAGATCCCTGACCATAGATCCATCATCGTCAGAAGTTAGGTGATGGTGAAATAGGTTTTTCTAAGGGAACTCCTGGAGAGCATACTTTTGAGTATGTGGGGGTAATGGGCGCGGATATCCTTACACCCTAATGGAGGAAGTGATGTGAGATAAACATTAAATCTCTCAATCCTTCATTATATGTATATGCCGGGATGATGTATCACTAATCTCCCGATGATGATGTTAATGCCGAATCGATATGAGATAAACATGAAATCTCTCGATTGCGAAGAGAGTACAACATTCCACTGTAACTCTAATAGCGAAGTTGCCAATATACCCTGGAAAGCTATTTTGGCAGAGACACGAGATGTCCTGCATGTTGTTCCTCACACTGACTGAGGAAGATGAGGTCATGGAAATCCGGCTCTTCTGATGATCTATGCATGGTACCGATTTCGATTTCACAATGGTCAGTTGGAGTATGAGCGGTATACCTCATCTCCTCAGGGCATAAATATGTTTGTGATGTAATCAGCCGTGTAGCATATTTGCTTAGGGTTGAACTACGAGAATCGATGATTGATGATACATTATTTATTATATCCTAGTTGGATAAATAATATACATGTTCTTCATATTCCTTATTGAATTAATGACTTGCTACTTAATCAAGTTATAACTGGAAAGAACTGTATAGAGAATACCGTTCTACTTAGCTTAATCAATGATTTACCTCCTGTTGAATATTTATAATTCTATTGCTTAGTGTTATTCTATTATCAACAATAACAATGCTTCTGGCGGAGAGTTATAACTCTCACTGGGACAATTTTCAATTGTCTCACCCCCGTGGGATTCAAGTTTTTAGGTAGACGCCGAGGAAGAAGAAACCCTTCAGTGGGTGAGCAGCCACAACAACATCAACAACAACAAGGACAATAGTGATCCTTAGGTGGAGACACTGTTTGTCAAGCCATGTGTATATAGAGAGTCCGATGTGTCATCTCTGTACTCTCAGGTCCTAGGAGTCCGTAGAGAGTTTGATATAGATCTGAGATTTTTGGCTTGATGCCTCAAGATTTTTGTATACTGCTTATGTATAGTTTAACTGGGCAGTCAATGTTATGACTCTCGAGATGAAAAGATACAGAGATGTACTGATAAATCAGAATGTAAATAACTTACTTTGGTTCTTTATGAAAGAGTTTTTCAGTTCATGGATCTCTTTGCAAAAAGTTTTAATTTTTAGTGATTTTCAATAATTCCGCTGCTAATAATTCGCTTCTGCTTTGGTTAATCATGTTTTCATAAGTTGGATGCCATAATTAGTTGGTATCAGAGCTCTAGGTTCGCTGAGTCTACACAGACATGGGACTAGGGCTGTTGAGTCTGTTCTAGTGTCTTCCAGTCTATCTGATAGTGTCTTCTGCTCATATAGGAGGAGAAGAGAAAACTAAAGATGTCTGGATCACATGATGAACATGTTGTAGAAAATAGTGTCACTGCACCCAGAGGAGGTGCAAGAGACCAAGGAAGGGAGGAATTTGTGCCTGAACTGCCCCAATTCAATCAAGCTGACATGGGGAATCCAGCCTTCCAAGCCATGTTCGGGCAGTTTATAGCTGCCATGACACATATGACTGATAGGATGCCCATACATGCACCTAGGGCACCTACCCATCAAGAAGGACAAGGAGCCAGAAAGACGTTTGAATGACTACGCTGGGTTGGAGCCACAGAATATGTTGGGACAGCTGACCCAGCAGATGTTGACATGTGGTTAACTGAGTTAGAGAATGCCTTTAGAATCATGAACATCCCAGAAGCTGAGAAGGTTAGACATGCTATGTACCTTCTCAAGGGGAGCGCTGGTCACTGGTGGACCATAGAGGAAGGGAAAAGGCCAGGTGTGGAGATTGAATGGGAGGTTTTCTGACGAGAATTTGTTAACAAATACTTTCCTAAGACGTTTCTGGATGAGAAAATCTCTCAGTTTGAGAGGTTAAGACAAGGACCAATGAACATTAGCGAGTACGAGGCTAAGTTCATGGAGCTTTTGTGGTTTTGTCCGCATATGGCAACCACAGATGAAGAGAGGATACGACATTTTGAGAAGGGGTTAAACGCCGAGTTGACCACCCCTGTATATGCTCTGGAGAATAGGGAAAGATTTGCTACTTTTATGGAATATGTTAGAAGAATAGAGAGGTCTGTGACTGAGAAGCGACAGACCAAGAACAAGAAGGTGTACCCCCAGTTCCAAGGATCCTCATCCAAAGGTTTTAAGAGACCGAGGTTTTCCGTGCCTACACCACCACCTAGATTCAGTACCCAGACGCATTGGATGTCAAATAGGGGTAGAGGACGGAGTTTACCACTAGAAGGAGCTCGTATCTCAGCATTTGTGTCGGTTACAGGACCATCCAGACCTCAGCCAGGGATCAGAAATTGTTTCATATGTGGAAAGACGGGGCATCTGATGAAGGATTGCAGAGCCCGAGAGGCAAGTGTGACTCAACCTCAGAGGCAGAGTCAGCAAGGTTGTTACGACCCCACCTCCCAATAACCCCCAATTAAGGGAGACCGAGAGGTCGAAGCCGCACCCATGACTTCTGGATCAAAGGTTCGACAATTAACCAAGAATAATTATCAAATTTTAACATACTATGTTGAAAGCTGTAAGAAAATAAATTTTTGCATACCTTTTTGAAAACTTGGATCTCTAAACTTCTATCCACACATATACTAATCTATATAATCCTCCTTTGCACTTTAATTCTCATTTAGTACCACATGTGCCACTTTACTGTTTGTTCTTTTCATTGTACCTAAAATGCCGACAAACAAAACGACGGTCAACCGAAGCTGGTATGTGGAGGAAACAGATAATGTTCAACTATGTTAACCATATAATCACTCAATTAATCATTTAACAATCAAGTTTACATTTTAAGCCAAACTACTCAATCCATACCTCTCCACTACTCTATGTTGTCCATGTAAGGACTGATATGGTACCTCTATAAAGGTGACTTGATGGACCTACCCTCTAGGCAGCCAAAGTCATTCATGACCTGATGGACCTACCCTCTAGGTAGCCTTATACCAGGTCAGCCATTACGACACAGAGGGGATCAAGGATTGAGCTAGAAGACATATACGTTATGTGATAGTCTTAGTCACTTTATAATTGCAATATGAACATCCAAACAGTTTAGTTGCATTCAATGCGATTAAACATCCGGGAAAGCATCGAGAAACCTAAGCGGTTATTCATAAGTAACCACATACCTGATTTGATGATTTCAGAAGCATTAAGAAAATCCAACCGAGCATGCAATCCAAGTAATTCAACAATCACATAATTCCTGAAAAGAATATGTACTCTATTTATTACACACTTTATCAAGAACCTACTTTATTATCTTGGATTCACTTTCTATGGTTTCTAATAGGGCTGTCAATGGGGAGGGTATGGGGAGGGTAAGGTCTTACCCTTACCCTTACCCTCTTTAGGTAGCGGGTAAGGGTAAGGGTAATTATCCTTCTCAGCAATCTCCTTACCCTCCCCTTACCCTTACCCTCTTCTCCACAGGGTAAATGGGGAGGGTAAAGGGTAAGCGGGTAATTTTGACAAAAAAGAGTTTTATACACATTGTGTGTTGATTTTTAATAATTTTATAGCTAATTTATTGATAACAACATATAAAACATTATATCCAATTCAAAATCATATGTTTCTCCGTGTAAAGTTAAGTTAATTCACACAATAACAAATTTTTATGCATAAATCGTTTTTTTCCTTTGCATAAGTATACATAACAAATAAGTGTTTCACCAACACATCATTTTCCGCAAGATATATATGTTTTTACCTCAACAAGAAAGTATTACAAGCACAACACCAAGTCATTTTCCAATGATAGAATAAAGTATTAGGGTTAAACATTTACATACAAACCCCTTTCAAATATATTTTTGTGTAACCTTTAAATCATGTGCGGGTAAAAGGGTAAAAGGGTATGGATAATGTATATACCTTACCCTCCCCTTATAGTATAGCGGGGAAATGGGGAATGGGTAAATGGGTAAAGGGTAATAAAAATCTCTACCCTTACCCTTACCCTCCAGGGTATGGGTAAGGGTAAACGGATAATACCCTCCCCATTGACAGCCCTAGTTTCTAATCTGCATTAAGGTTTCATTAATATTCATTAGGGTTTCTTAGATCAATTTCTCAAACTTTATCCTTTTTAAGTTAACAAACCCTAAAATATCCTTTTCCATTTTTATGAACCTTAATTGCTCAACTATTCATTTAAATAGTCTTTTATACCCAAATTGACTTAGGATCATCACATCCCTATTTATTCATGGATTTGAACAACTAAAAGACATATTCATCTAAATTAGGGTTTTCAAGCTCATTAGTGCATAATTATGCAAGAAACCCTCAATTATATAAAAAGATCATCTTTTTAGATCATATCCTTACTTTTATTAACATCAGGTTAATTTCAACTTGAATTATCTAAATAATGTCATTAATACTATTTACCATCTAAGGGTTTTCCCTTAATTAAAACACTAAAGATGATAACTTTATGTACCCTTTTCCAATTTCAAGCATATAAACTCTAAATTAGACTAATCATGTGCAAAGTTCTTCCTTTTTGATCATAATGTACCTTTTTACATTTAATAGGTTAACATCAACTCTAATGATCCATTAAACCCTATTAAACACTTTATTCATTTCAAAATAGGGTTTCTTAATCTTTAATTCATTAAAGATGATAATTTGCACTACTTTTCACATAACAAGAGGAATTAGCTTCTAAACATATTTTTATTGAATTCCCCTCATTATGAGGATCAATTTTCATATAAGATTTGTCCCCATCCGAGTTTCCTAGAATTAGTTACGATTTTAGCAAACAAAACTTTAAGTAACCAATCACACGACGCCACGTCAGCGCTTACCATGCACATACCTCGCGTGCGCGCCCAACTTCAGATAGAATGAAAAGATGAAACTGCCCTTTGTAAGTCAAGAACTATCTTCAGCCCGCGGAGGGCATCCTTGTCCACGCGCCTCCTCCCTTCTCCTTCCTCACGCTAACCTAGCGCTGCTTCCCTGCTCGCGCTGGGCGCGATTTCTCCACTCCTTCCTCGACCCCGCCGGTTGCCAAGGAGTTGTCCCCTGCCTTCACTACGCTCCCGCACAGGCAAAGAAGCTTCACGCATGCAGTCGGTCGTCCATGGTTAGGGTAAGCAGGCCAGCCGCCATGGCCGCCGCCTTGCAGTCTTGCGCGGCTTTTCCTCTACTCCTAGACCCTCTATGGCCTTCGGGGATGGGTCCCCGACCTTCGGCGCACCGTGGCGCATCTGCAAGGCCCGCAAACAACCGCTAAGGTGGCGCAAGTCAGGCTGGGAGGACCTGCGATCCATCTGCCTCATGCAGCCGTGTTGCTGCCATGGTGAGTAGCTTAGGGCGTGGAGGCTCTATCCAGGTCTTACTTTGGCTCCTCCTCGTGACCCTCCACCATCGCAACCCCTCCTGGGTTCCCCGTTTCTCTAGTATCATATAGTTACTTGTGGTTAGGGTTTACAGAAGGAAACAAGGAAGAAGAAGATAGGGAAGAGAGAGGAAGACGTGTGTTTTCTTCTTTGAACTCGACCAGGGGTCTACCCCTTTTATAGGGGAGGATATCCTCGCCCTAAGATACCCATCTATGAGGAAACAAGTCATCTCCTTATTAGGAAACCACTTTCCTTGATTAGAAAGCAACTTTCTCTCTCTTATCCATCTTTTGGATATTCCTTATTATATGGATATTAGGAAATTCGAAATTCCCTTTCCCTTATTTAATTTATGGTTGCTTTTTAATTCCTTGACACGAATTCCTATTTTCCTTTTATAGAAAAAATATCATCCTTTTAAACGATACCACATAATTCATTAATAAAGCAACACATTATCCTCTTATTTTGCCTTTTTAGTATTTTCTCTTTCTTTCCTCTTTATTGGGACTCCTTGGATCCCAATATACTCCATTATTTCGAAATTCTCTTTATTGGATACTTATTATCCTTCTAGATGCATCATTATGCATTGTTTCACATTATCTTGTTTATTTCTCATTTAAACATCTCTTTTTGAGGATTTCTTTTTATTTCTCTTTTATTTTCCTTATTGGCATTCCTTTTAATATTAACAACCTCATGGATACGAAATTTCACCAAGAAATCTCATTTATGCCTCTTTTCACTTATTTTCCACATTTTCTTATTGTTTTCAATTTCTTTCTTAATAAAGAAATACATAATTAATCTTTTCTTTTCTTATTGCTTTCTTTACGCAACTTTGGACTCCTTGGTACCCAAGGAACCCAAGAGGCATGAAATCCTCTTTAGATTTACCTTCTATAGGTTTCCACATTATTCTTTTCTCAAATATTCAATTATTCATTCTCTAATTGAATTTTCTTTGTTATTTCCTTATTATTGGGCCCAATAGCCAATAAGGCCCACAACATAGATATCAAGGCTATTGTAAACAAAATCCATGTACTCAAAACAAATTATACCATTCTTTGTTCAATTATCTTTAATATGAGAAATTGCATTTCTCACCAAATGAACCCAAAAATTGGGGTTGTAACATCCTTCCCCTCTTATAGGAATTTTGTCCTCAAAATTCACACAAGCAAACAAACAATTCAGGATAAGACTTTTCCATGTCCATCATTGGCCCCTATGTGGCTTTGCCGTACTCATGGCATTTTCAAAGAACCTTTATTATCACATATTCTTTTCTCTGAGTTCTTTCATCCTGGCGTCTATAAACTGCACAGGTGACTCAGGCCATGTCAGCCTCCCTTAGGGCTCACTAGGTTCATTGCTCAGCACATGGTCAGGGTACCTCACATAGTGCTCTAAACTGGACACATGGAACTTATCACACATTACTTTATCCTGAGGGGTAAGGTCAACCTTAACCTTCTCCACCAAACCATATTGAAAGAACCCATGCATCGAAGACTCAGCTCTCTTAGCTTTAACTTAGAGGGGTCGGATTTTCACATGTTCTTCCACAGTAACTTGTATGTCAGTCTACTTTGCATCCGCTCACGACTCTCATCGTCTCTAGGCTCCTTTCAGCCCTTGCACAATAAAGTAACTTCATCTACACGCAATGTGGTCCCTTTTCCAACCATCATGTGGCCCTTTTCTAACCATCATGTGGTCCTTTCACCAACATCACCTTACTGAAGTGGTGACCGACACAACCTCCCTTACAAAGCTTCTTATAAACCCGATACTGGCTATGGTGGTCATTGCCACATCTTTCATGGGACAAGAACTGTCTCTAGCTATCACCCTGAATGAGCACATATGCTCTCATCAGACCCTTTAGTCTGGATCATACTATCCATTAGTTTGGGGTGATAAACTGTACTAACATTGAGTTCTTCATGTACCTACTTCCATCTTTTGGAAGGGAACCTTTAGGTCAAACTCAAAAACCTTTGAACTTGCTTCATGGTGTAGTTGAACCATCTTTCTCATGGGTAATTCAACTAGATCTATCCCTTAACAGAACTCTTTCTTTCTCATGTCATCTAGGTAAGGCGATCTATCATAACCCATATTGCATCTCGACCTTCCTTGGTCCAGGGGAGACCTATCACAACATCCATAGTGTTGAGCGCCCATTCTCTCTCAGGGACTCTTTTATCCTCTATATCGATACACTGGGTTACTGGGGTTCGTCCTTTACCTTCTGGCTTGCATGGCCACAAACCACATGCAACTTCATCTTAAGCATCCAAAGTGCTATTGCCATTTTCCACGGTGTATGGTGATCTTCAATCATGATTTCCTGTATGTCATGATTCTTCAAGATCGATTCCTCTGAAACCATAAACCATTATGGTCGGGGATTCATCACCTTCTTTTCCAAAGAAGTGCACTTGAGGTTCTACCATCATCCTTTCATCGTATCAAGGACTAGACTAGCTAACCAAACAACCCTTAACTTTCCAATGTATCTTGTTACATCTGAGTGTTTTCCAAACACCTCTCCTTTTCAAACTTAGGTTTAGCCAAAGAACCTCTTCTAGCTTCTAGTCAAACAAGTCTTAACTAGAACATTCATTACCACCTCAAATTCTATGTCTATCTTCATTAAGAACACTCTCCGCTTTCATCATCATAGTGATCAAACTCAACCTGCTATAAATGGTAAGTTCCACATAGCTCATGATAAACACATCCTCACAAGGGGACTACCTCATTCCTCTTAGTGTTTACAAACCATCCACGTATCATTTGCTTTACCAGGGTATGTTATCTTCTCTATCCCCATTCCTTGTGGCAACGTTCCAACCTACATCATCTCTTATCCTTGGTGTATGGCATGCGTAATGTCCTATCTCTCACCCCCATAACAAGAGGAAATAAGCAGTCCAAATACAGAGTTCTTCTTGTTCCAAGAGTAGAGATGGTACATCCCATCTTGCCAGTACACCTTTAAATCTAAGTTGCAACGTGCCACATATGTCTTTACATCACAAACATCATGATATCAAACTAGTCTTGAACCTACTGAGGTTTATATCCTTGGTCATCTCCTCTAGGTCTATAGGGTACCGACTCTTTTGGGGTCATCCCTCTTCCCTCCTGCATCAAGAGAGTGCCCTACTCATTTGCCCTTTGGGTCCCATGAGTTCATGAAGGTGATCAATCTCCTAACCCATGGCCCTCAGACAATGATAGCTGTTACCTCCCGACCCTATGGTCATGTGCAACTGGGGAATTAGGCAACTCCTACTGTCATCGGTCTTATCCCTACCTGACCCTAGGATAGACTTTAGGATTCCCCATTATAGTACATGTTCACTTAGAACCTTACCCATGTCTTCATCATCTCTCTTTCTGCATTCATGGGCTGGTCCTCATCCTTTCATAGGGATCATGGCAACCTGCCTACCTTGGTCAAGCCCCATACCGGTTACCTCCATGGTAACACATTCATATGCAATTAGAGATGGATATCTATGGGTCTACAAGTTCATTCTCATACCATGTACTTTTCACTTAGCTTCTCAAGATCCTATGAGACCTCTTTAGGTTACCTTAAACCAACAAAACTGATATACACCCTACCAAAGGGGTCCCTCTCCCAGGATGGGAGGAAAACTATCACTTGACCACCAGGTCACAAAAGCTCTTAGGTCTAGGAACCCTAGGTTTACTTGTAGGTGTCGAACCGCATGCTCTATCTCTTAACTATGAACCAAGCATGCAAAAGGAATGACATGCACTTCTTGTCATCCTTCAACTCGAGCAACACTTAGGGTTGGGTCCCTCTAAAGGCAACCAAGGTATCATCAACTTTTAGGGATCGATCATGAAGCAGCCACTATCATCCATTGTTCAGGGTTTTAGGCTTCCATCCTTCTTGTTGGGTTTCCTACTCTCTCTAGAGCTAACCCCACATCCAACCTCACCATTAGAGGTCCTCTCTTCATGAAGGATCAACCTCAAAAGCATGCCCTACATGGGTGAAGTCTAGGTTCGAACTTATGTTTGTTCAAAATCATCCATAACCCTTTGTGCTCCATCATGATTCCTTATCTAGGGTTTCATCCTACTGTCAGCACCATGACGTGCCCTAGGTGCCAGCTATACCCTACTTGAACAAGCCCATAGGGTTTCTAAGGTCCTTCACTAACATCATCATCTAAGGAGTTATCCTTTACCCTAACATGCACGACCCTTCCCAGGGTTGGGTTGTCAAAGGTGCTAGGTCACCCATGGATCATATGGCATCCCAAAGGCATGTCCTTTCAAACACCTGGTCCAACTCATCTCTCTCTAACCTTCACTTAGGGTTAGGGTTAGCATCATCCTCAGAGGATGTGCCATGTCTCTACTTGCAATGGAGATCTCTATCTCTAAGACTAACTTATCCTCCTGACAAGAAGGTCAAGCCTCAGGTCTCTTCTGAGGACATGACAACTTATGTCATACGACCTAAGCATGTATCTATTCTTTAGTATGCGCTTAATCTATTAAGCTTATGTCCATGACATCTTATTTACATGCCTTTCACTAATTTGGTGGAGGATTTCTTAAACCTTATTAATCTTACCCATACCTCAAGAGGGAGAGGAGAAGAAAGAAAACCCTAATCCTTTAGGTCCTTATCAGATTTTTGTGATGAGAAGGGATGAATAAGATGAGAAGTCCTAAATGTATCTTATTTCGATTCATACCCTAAGACTTTGGCCAGGCAGTCACACGGATCCGGGAGTCCTCGTATTCCGACAAGCGGTGCGGAGGAAAATATTGCCAGCCCCCGGTCGTGATCCTTTTCTAGACACCTCCGTCTTTCGGATAATCCTCTAATAACTCCCTTGGGTTCTATGGAGTTTGTAAAATTTAATAATTATTAATGGTTAACTGAGGAACCTATGCTCTGATACCAAATTGTTACGACCCCACCTCCCGATAACCCCCAATTAAGGGAGACCGAGAGGTCGAAGCCGCACCCATGACTTCCGGATCAAAGGTTCGACAATTAACCAAGAATAATTATCAAATTTTAACATATTATGCTGAAAGCTGTAAGAAAATAAATTTTTGCATACCTTTTTGAAAACTTGGATCTCTAAACTTCTATCCACACAGATACTAATCTATCTAATCCTCCTTTACACTTTAATTCTCATTTAGTACCACATGTGCCACTTTACTGTTTGTTCTTTTCATTGTACCTAAAACACCGACAAACAAAATGACGGTCAGCCGAAGCTGGTATGTGGAGGAAACATATAATGTTCAACTATGTTAACCATATAATCACTCAATTAATCATTTAACAATCAAGATTACATTTTAAGCCAAACAACTCAATCCATACCTCTCCACTACTCTGTGTTGTCCCTATAAGGACTTATATGGTACCTCTATAAAGGTGACTTGATGGACCTACCCTCTAGGCCAAAGTCATTCATGACATGATGGACCTACCCTCTAGGTAGCCTTATACCAGGTCATCCATTACGACACACAGGGGATCAAGGATTGATCTAGAAGGCATATATGTTATGTGATAGTCTTAGTCACTTTATAATTGCAATATGAACATCCAAACAGTTTAGTTGCATTCAATGTGATTAAACATCCGGGAAACCATCGGGAAACCTAAGCGGTTATTCATAAGTAACCACATACCTAATTTGATGATTTCAGAAGCATTAAGAAAATCCAACCGAGCATGCAATCCAAGTAATTCAACAATCACATAATTCCTGAAAAGAATATGTACTCTATTTATTACACACTTTATCAAGAACCTACTTTATTATCTTGGATTCACTTTCTATGGTTTCTAATCTGCATTAAGGTTTCATTAATATTCATTAGGGTTTCTTAGATCAATTTCTCAAACTTTATCCTTTTTAAGTTAACAAACCCTAAAATATCCTTTTCCATTTTTATGAACCTTAATTGCTCAACTATTCATTTTAATAGTCTTTTGTACCCAAATTGACTTAGGATCATCACATCCCTATTTATTCATGGATTTGAACAACTAAAAGACATATTCATCTAAATTAGGGTTTTCAAGCTCATTAGTGCATAATTATGCACAAAACCCTCAATTATATAAAAAGATCACCTTTTTAGATCCTATCCTTACTTTTATTAACATCAGGCTAATTTCAACTTGAATTATCTAAATAATTTCATTAAGACTATTTACCATCTAAGGGTTTTCCCTTAATTAAAACACTAAAGATGATAATTTTATGTACCCTTTTCCAATTTCAAGCATATAAACTCTAAACTAGACTAATCATGTGCAAAGTTCTTCATTTTTTATCATAATGTACCTTTTTACATTTAACAGGTTAACATCAACTCTAATGATCCATTAAACCCTATTAAACACTTTATTCATTTCAAAATAGGGTTTCTTAATCTTTAATTCATTAAAGATGATAATTTGCACTACTTTTTGCATAACAAGAGTAATTAGCTTCTAAACATATTTTTATTGAATTCCCCTCATTCTGAGGATCAATTTTCATATAAGATTTGTCCCCATCCGAGTTTCCTAGAATTAGTTACGATTTTAGCAAACAAAACTTTAAGTAACCAATCACACGACGCCACGTCAGCGCTTACCATGCACATACCTCGCGTGCGCGCCCAACTTTAGATAGAATGAAAAGATGAAACTGCCCTTTGTAAGTCAAGAACTATCTTCAGCCCACGGAGGGCATCCTTGTCCACGCGCCTCCTCCCTTCTCATTCCTCGTGCTAACCTAGCGCTGCTTCCCTGTTCGCGCTGGGCGCGATTTCTCCACTCCTTCCTCGACCCCGCCGGTTGCCAAGGAGTTGTCCCCTGCCTTCACTGCGCTCCCGCACAGGCAAAGAAGCTTCACGCATGCATCCGGTCGTCCAGGGTTAGGGTAAGCAGGCCAGCCGCCATGGTCGCCGCCTTGCAGTCTTGCGCGGCTTGTCCTCTACTCCTGGACCCTCTACGGCCTTCGGGGATGGGTCCCCGACCTTCGGCGCACCGTGGCGCATCTTCAAGGCCCGCAAACAACCGCTAAGGTGGCGCGAGTCAGGGTGGGAGGACCTACGATCCATCTGCCTCATGCAGCCGTGTTGCTGCCCTGGTGAGTAGCTTAGGGCGTGGCGGCTCTGTCCAGGTCTTACTTTGGCTCCTCCTCGTGACCCTACACCATCACAACCCCTCCTGGGTTCCCCGTTTCTCTAGTATCATATAGTTACTTGTGGTTAGGGTTTACGGAAGGAAACAAGGAAGAAGAAGATAGGGAAGAGAGAGGAAGACGTGGGTTTTCTTCTTTGAACTCGACCAGGGGTCTACCCCTTTTATAGGGGAGGATATCCTCGCCCTAAGATACCCATCTATGAGGAAACAAGTCATCTCCTTATTAGGAAACCACTTTCCTTCATTAGAAAGCAACTTTCTCTCTCTTATCCTTCTTTTGGACATTCCTTATTATATGGATATTAGGAAATTCGAAATTCCCTTTCCCTTATTTAATTTATGGTTTCTTTTTAATTCCTTGGCACGAATTCCTATTTTCCTTTTATAGAAAAAATATCATCCTTTTAAACGATACCACATAATTCATTAATAAAGCAACACATTATCCTCTTATTTTGCCTTTTTAGTATTTTCTCTTTCTTTACTCTTTATTGGGACTCCTTGGATCCCAAGATACTCCATTATTTTGAAATTCTCTTTATTGGATACTTATTATCCTTCTAGATGCATCATTATGCATTATTTCACATTATCTTGTTTATTTCTCATTTAAACATCTATTTTTGAGAATTTCTTTTTATTTCTCTTTTATTTTCCTTATTGGCATTCCTTTTAATATTAGCAACCTCATGGATACGAAATTTCACCAAGAAATCTCATTTATGCCTCTTTTCACTTATTTTTCACATTTTCTTATTGTTTTCAATTTCTTTCTTAATAAAGAAATACATAATTAATCTTTTCTTTTCTTATTGCTTTCTTTACACAACTTTGGACTCCTTGGTACCCAAGGAACCCAAGAGGCACGAAATCCTCTTTGGATTTACCTTCTAGAGGTTTCCACATTATTCTTTTCTCAAATATTCAATTATTCATTCTCTAATTGAATTTTCTTTGTTATTTCCTTGTTATTGGGCCCAATAGCCAATAAGGCCCACAACACAGATATCAAGGCTATTGTAAACAAAATCCATGTACTCAAAACAAATTATACCATTCTTTGTTCAATTATCTTTAATATGAGAAATTGCATTTCTCACCAAATGAACCCAAAAATTGGGGTTGTAACAAAGGTTCTCAAAGGAGATAGTTTCTAGGTGGCGCTAGAGGACGTGGACAAGCATCCCAAGCTGGATAATCGACACCCAGTCATCGAGCACCGAATCAACCACAGGAAACAACAAGATTCTATGCGATGAATCCACCTGATGCAGTGATCAACCCTCGGGTTGTGACATGTCAGATGAAACTATTTTATTCTGATATGTCTACATCCTGCATCATATCTATTTTAATTGATCCGGGTGCTACACATTCCTTTATCACTCGAAGAGTGATTCTTGACTGCAACATGACTACCAATCATAGAGCAGATAGTCTGTTGTTAGAAACTCCTTTGATGGGATCTGTGGTGTTGTAGGAGGTGTGTTCTCCCTGCATTCTTTTCTTTTCTAAACATCGCATTCAAGTGGATCTTATACCACTTGAGATGCACGGGTTCGATATAATCCTAGGGATGGATACCTTAGAAAGGTATAAGGTTGTGTTGGATTGTGAGTCCAAGCAAGCTGTGTTCACAAATGATTGTGACACATGGATCTTTCAAGGAGATAGAAAGATTCTTCCAACCTATTTTGTGTCAGCTATGGCTGTTGAGAAGCGGATGAGGTAAGGATGTTATGCATTCTTGGCCCATGTGGTAGATACCACTGTTGGATAAATTGGATATTATGATAAATCCCTTTGTTTCGATGATGACAAACATTTCATTCTTATTAATCTAACGAGCTACTTAAGTGTGCAGGAACAAGGTGATGACAAAGTTCTAGGGAATCCTTACGCTTGAATATTTATAAATGTCATGCAATGTAATCATATGTAAACTTGTACAAATATATAATGTACAAGTACTTAGACTTCATGTAAATCAAGCGTTAGATCTCCCTAGCTAAACACTACACTTAGTTAGGACATCTCCTTCTAATAGGATCACATAATGCACACTCATGCACTCACTTAGTATCTTAATTGAAAGATTGAAAACAGAGTCAATCTCGGTCGACCACACTCCTCGACCGAGACACTCTCGGTCGACAAACTTCTCGACCGAGATTGACCAAAAGTAGTCGTTAGACACAGCAGTTGACAGTTGCAAATAAACGTTAACCCAGAGAGCCTGTCGGTCGAAAAATCCTCGACCGACCAGGCATCTCGGTCGACAAGTCCTCGACCGAGATGGTCTCTGACAGCAACTGCAGAATTAATTAACTAGCCGTTGCTAATGCGCCTAACTTATTCCTAACGGCTAGTTAAGCACTAGGAACCCCCTAGAAGTTGTCTAGAACGTCCTTAAGCATACTTAGGCCATTCCTATAAATAGGACAAGCCATAGGACACTAGAATAAACTTACATACTCAATTGTGCAATCTTTGAGCATACACTACATTGGCAATCTGTTTAGAGCAATAGTGCAATTCCCACACTTGTTACACATTCATATTGCTACCATTTCGTGTCCTATAGACTAGGATCTCCTACACATAATAATCACATTGCTATATATCTTGGTTGGGAGATCCAAACGCTTGATATAGGAAAATCAAGCCTTGTGCTTACAACGGTATTGTAATTTCTGTATTTCTTTCTTGTTCCTATTTATTCCACGTACTCTCCTTGCTACTCCTAGGGTTGGAGGCTGCGGATTGGAGAGGGTGGACTTCTCAGGTGGAGAAGGGGACTTCAAGCTACTTCAAGAAGGCTATCGCACGGGAAGCTACTTCAGAAGGCTGGTGCAACGGGTGTTGGTGCATCTACTTCAAGGGAAGGCTGCTTCGAGTTGGGCGATTACTTCTAGGAGAAGGCTGCTTGAAGGGTTTAGGGAAAAGAAATGTATTTTATGTAAAATCCTTGCGAGGTAATAAAATAATTTCTTTTCAAATCCCGGTTGGGTAAGCAACCGGGTAGTGGACTGACTACCTTAGTATTTGCTAAGGCTAGGAACCACTCTAAACCCTTGTGTCTCTTTGTCCAATCTTTCTTTGTGGTTGCTTGAGTTTAAATTATTTTAAAATCTCTATAAAACTCTATTCACCCCCCCTTCTAGAGGTTTTCAATTGGTATCAGAGCAGGCTTCAAGGAGCCCTAACAAGGTCTTGAAGAGATAAAGGGAGGAGGTGACTACAACCACAAGAAAAGGAGCATGGACCAATGTGCGACAAATTGCAATTGGTGCTTAGGAACAAAGCACTCTACGTCTAAATGTCCATGGAGGTCAAAGAAAGGAGATGCACATAAAGAGTGTTTCGTTGCTACAATAAGTGAGGAAGAAGAAGAAGAGGTAAGCTTGCTTGATTTACCCAAGGAGGAGTTAGTTGCTATTATTGAAGAAACACATAACAAATATGTTGAATACAAAAAGAAATTAAAGAAATCAAATAAAGAAAATGATGATCTAAATGCTAGACTTCTTGAGCTTACATCCGAAAATGATGATTTATATGCTAAATTGAATACTCTTGGTTTTGAAAAAGATAGCATTATGTCTGACAATCGTACTTTGAAATCATCTCTGAGTAATAGTGAAGTGAAAATTTTCACTCTAGAGACTAACTATGATCTTCTATGTCAAGAAAAGACTGAATTGCTTGCAAAGTTAAATGATATTAAAAAACAACCTATATTGTGCACCCATGTAGATTATGACAATATAGTGAAAGAAAGAAATATGTTATCATCCAATCTAGATCAAGCAACATTAGATATCAAGAAAAGAATGGATGAGATCGTTAAGTTGCAACAAAAAGTTAGTAAGTTAAGCAACAATGGAATCCTTGATAATATACTAGAAAATTCCTATCATCAAATAGGGAGAAGAGGACTAGGTTATAAGCCTAATGAGAAATCCCATCAACAACCTAGAAGAACACAAGCGAGTCAATCTGCTTATATACCTAGAGGCACAAAAATATATATACCCAAGAATAACCTAAATCAAAACCATAGAAAAAGGCTTGAGGTTGATTCAATTTGTTGTCATTATTGCTCACGCCTTGGACATTATTCTTTTTCATGCCCATACAAGAAAAAGCATGTCGAAATGGTATGGGTTCCAAAAATCCCAAATTAAATAGGTTCGACTAAGTTGAGATATGACCATAGACCTTAATTTGTATATCCTTATGTCTATCTCAACTTAACATTTAGGGATAACAAAATCAAAAATTAAAAAGATTTAATAGCACCTTGATACACATACGTTTATCTCAAACTGCTGTAAATCTTTACATTGTATGTGAAAATTATTCTTGAAAGATTCTTGAAAGATTATTCTTGAAAGATTCTATTTAATCATTCTTTTATTGCACATTTTTTTCCAGAAATACTTGCAATGAATAAAATGTTTCAAATAATTTTTTTGTGCTTTTATATTTTAGTCTATCCAAAGTAATCTTAAATTCATGAATGGATATTATTCTTGAATATGCTTCACCATATTTGATGTCCTTATTAAGCTCTCATAATTAGTACACTTTAATGTGTCTCAAATTGATATTTGCAAGCTATCTGCAGAACTCATACTTCGCATGTGAATGATTCATACTGGAAACCTGCAGAATATGCCTCTTGGTTAAAATAAAATTTGACCAAGGGGCGCTATGGTCGTAATCAAGGGCGACCTAAAATAAACTTTGATAAAAAATTGTTTATTTGAACATTATTTTATTGAACTTAATCTTAGCATATTTTTAAATCAAAACGTCAAAACATTTGTGGTAATTAGAAGCCTTAAATATTATTACTCCCTTGGAATATACATATGCTCTACAAAAATGTTCTATGATTTGCATTAAAATTCAGCCAAAAATTGAACTCAGTAAGTTAGTCGATCGACAAATGCTCGACCGAGAACCACTCGGTCAGCCCACCTCACTCGACCGACAAATTCTAAACAGACTCAGTTTCAGACAAACTGTCGGTCGACGAGTGCTCGACCGAGACAATGTCGGTCGACAAGCGCTCGACCGAGAAATAGCCGTTGGATATGACTGTTGCGACCCGACCGTTATGACCGTTTTCTTTACCGTTGGAGGACCAAGTGGCGCGTCTGCAACTCGACCGTTGCGGACGCTCGGTCGACGAGCCGTCGACCGACCGGGTCGCTGGAATTCTATAAATAAGTGCAAAAATGAGCCACTTACTCACACTTGCATTTCCTTGCTTCCATAGTCCATCTCTAGTGCAATTTCGTGCAATCCTTCAGCACTCTTACTCTCAAATCTTCCTTGCTTCTTCTCCACTCTCAAGAAACACAATGGCCTCATCATCAACTGTCCGTGGGAAGAAGAAAGTTGCTGGAAGAAAAAGAAGAGAAGAGAGGGAAGCCACTCCGCCACTGACGATCATCAATGACATAGCTTTCGTCAACGGAGATGCTGGAGATAGATACTTTCGGCTTTCCTCTAAAGCTCCTCTTCCCCGACGTCCGGTCGAAGTGATGGACTTCATCAACATCGTAGACCTGGAGCATCTCTTTGGAGTACAAAAGCTGAAGGACTTCATCAATCCATCCTTTCCTTCCTACTCCATTAAGGTAGTCAATGAATTCTATGCCAATCTTCTATCCCACACCGAAAATGACACCACTTTCTTCTATACCATGGTCAATGGGCATAGTTTTAAATTTTCCGAAGGGGATATTCTTGACATGCTTGAAATTGATATAGATGAATATCAAGATTTCCTTGACCTTTCCACCGGCAATCCAATAAATCTATTTTCCCATGATGACCACACCACTAGTCTTAGTGATATAAAAAGAGCCATATTTCAAGCCAATACCACTTGTCATGAAGATAGGGGAACCTATTATGCAATAAACCTAAAACCGGCATGTAGAATAGTAAACCTCATTGTCTCCACCAACATACATCCACGAGCCAATAAATCCGAGGTTCCTATCTTCCGTATGTGTCTAATTTATGCTATCATAAAAGAAATTCCCATAAACTTCATTCGCATAATACTTAAAAATATGCTTGAGTTTTCTGGCAATCCACCATATGCCGATTTTGTGTGCCAGATTACTCAACATTTTCTCAAGTCAAACCTTGAAGATATGGGATACATATGGGAGCGTAGACCACCAAAGATAAGTAAGAACACCGTAGAGAAGATGGGAATTGACTTTGGCCATAAAAGGGCAAGAGTAGAAGGAGAGTCATCACATCAGGATATACCACCCCCTCCTCCTACTAACCTTTCCATTGATCCCATCCAAAATACCCTTACTTATATTGCTGGCTCCCAATACCATCTTAGTAGACAATTAAACTACAATCACCATGCCATGTCATACTTAAATCAAAGAATGCAAAACCTTTCTCCTAACCAAACCGATGAATATCCGCATTCTTTAAACCCTGGCATGCTCAACCCATTTAACCCCTCATACAACTACTATCAACCTCCACCTTCACCCTCAATGGATCTTGCACATACTCAATTTTCTTCCATACAATTGCAAGACATAGCTGCTCACTTCCGTTTTGACCGAGTTCCCACTTTCCTGGAAGCATATGCGTTGACTACAACTGGTGCTTTAATTTGGAAAACTCTGGTCCAATACTATGGAGCCGAGCCATTTCTTGGGAAAGATCCGGACATTGATGTAATTCTTAAATCTTTCCTGTGAAGTGTTGGTGTTGTAATAGTTGTATTCTATATGATTGTAATCTTCTTCATGCTATTGAATGAAATTTGCCATTTTTATTTGATTCACATGGTTATTTGTTTGGCTTATGATGATATCTTCAAAATATGGGTTATCAGTTCATTATTGTAGAGCATAACAAATAAGGGAATAATAATAATTAAAACAGGCAACTATTACAAATTAAAATTAAATTTTCAAATAACAAAATAGTTCTCCAGAAACATTCTCGGTCGAGCAACTGGTCGACCGAAAACATTGTCAGTCGAGCAACTGTCGACCGACTGGGTTTCTGTTTTTCCAGATTGACAAAATTGCATACATCTTTGTTAAAATCTTGGACATTTTATGTATTTGCTGAGTATTCAAACTTTCATTTGAGATATCTATCGAAGGGGGAGCAAAGCATAAGAAAAAGGGGGAGATCATTAAAACTTTGATAATTGTTTAAAAGAAGCTTACAAAAACTTTGAAATCACTATGTATAACTGAATATTTTCAAGAAAGTTATGAATTTATTGAAATTGGTATCTTGTACTTGAAGGAACTCTCTATCCAAAATGGGGCTTAACATCCCTTGCATTTGGATGGAGACATTTTTAGGTACTCTAAGCTTAGAGGATTCTCATTTAATCTAGGGCTTAACATCCTTTGATATATGAGAAATCCATATACATTTCATCATATGCTTAAAGGTATCTCATTTCATTTCAAGGCTTCACATCCTTTGCGAATGATTGAGAAACACATTATGGATAAATTAGATAAAAATCAATGTTCCTAATAGGATATATAATTAAGGGGGAGCATTATATTAAGGGGGAGAAGAAAAAATAAAACATTCAACTTTGGATATCTTTTTGAAATGACAAAGGGGGAGAAAGAATATAAAAATATATATAAAAGAGTTTCATCACATCTTGGCCAGCACTTACTTGAAAAACATAAATGGCTACAAAAGGTAAATTTTCAGGTATGAAACTCATATACTTTATATTTCCTTATTTCATATTTAGGAAATGTTTGTCATCTTCAAAAAGGGGGAGATTGTTGGATAAATTGGATATTATGATAAATCCCTTTGTTTCGATGATGACAAACATTTCATTCTTATTAATCTAACGAGCTACTTAAGTGTGCAAGAACAAGGTGATGACAAAGTTCTAGGGAATCCTTACGCTTGAATATTTATAAATGTCATGCAATGTAATCATATGTAAACTTGTACAAATATATAATGTACAAGTACTTAGACTTCATGTAAATCAAGCGTTAGATCTCCCTAGCTAAACACTACACTTAGTTAGGACATCTCCTTCTAATAGGATCACATAATGCACACTCATGCACTCACTTAGTATCTTAATTGAAAGATTGAAAACAGAGTCAATCTCGGTCGACCACACTCCTCGACCGAGACACTCTCGGTCGACAAACTTCTCGACCGAGATTGACCAAAAGTAGTCGTTAGACACAGCAGTTGACAGTTGCAAATAAACGTTAACCCAGAGAGCCTGTCGGTCGAAAAATCCTCGACCGACCGGGCATCTCGGTCGACAAGTCCTCGACCGAGATGGTCTCTGACAGCAACTGCAGAATTAATTAACTAGCCGTTGCTAATGCGCCTAACTTATTCCTAACGGCTAGTTAAGCACTAGGAACCCCCTAGAAGTTGTCTAGAACGTCCTTAAGCATACTTAGGCCATTCCTATAAATAGGACAAGCCATAGGACACTAGAATAAACTTACATACTCAATTGTGCAATCTTTGAGCATACACTACATTGGCAATCTGTTTAGAGCAATAGTGCAATTCCCACACTTGTTACACATTCATATTGCTACCATTTCGTGTCCTATAGACTAGGATCTCCTACACATAATAATCACATTGCTATATATCTTGGTTGGGAGATCCAAACGCTTGATATAGGAAAATCAAGCCTTGTGCTTACAACGGTATTGTAATTTCTGTATTTCTTTCTTGTTCCTATTTATTCCCTGTACTCTCCTTGCTACTCCTAGGGTTGGAGGCTGCGGATTGGAGAGGGTGGACTTCTCAGGTGGAGAAGGGGACTTCAAGCTACTTCAAGAAGGCTATCGCACGGGAAGCTACTTCAGAAGGCTGGTGCAACGGGTGTTGGTGCATCTACTTCAAGGGAAGGCTGCTTCGAGTTGGGCGATTACTTCTAGGAGAAGGCTGCTTGAAGGGTTTAGGGAAAAGAAATGTATTTTATGTAAAATCCTTGCGAGGTAATAAAATAATTTCTTTTCAAATCCCGGTTGGGTAAGCAACCGGGTAGTGGACTGACTACCTTAGTATTTGCTAAGGCTAGGAACCACTCTAAACCCTTGTGTCTCTTTGTCCAATCTTTCTTTGTGGTTGCTTGAGTTTAAATTATTTTAAAATCTCTATAAAACTCTATTCACCCCCCCCCCCTTCTAGAGGTTTTCAACCACCATGGAGAGTTTTAATCCTGCTAAAGTTCCTGTAGTCAGGGAATTTGAGGATGTATTTTCTGAAGAACTTCCAGGTGTACCTCCACCCTGAGAGATTGATTTTGAGATTAATCTAATTCCAGGCACGCAACCAATAGCACAAACACCGTATAGGATGGCGCCTGCTGAGATGGCAGAACTCAAGAAACAACTATAAGAGTTGCTTGAAAAGAGTTTCATCCGATCGAGTACTTCACCCTGGGGTGCTCCGGTCCTCTTTGTTAAGAAGGACGGGTCAATGCGGTTGTGCATTGACTACATGCAGTTAAATAAAGTAACTATAAATAATAAGTATCCTTTGCCTAGGATTGATGATCTCTTTGATCAGCTGCATGGTGAAACTATCTTTTCAAAGATAGATTTGAGGTCGGGATATCATCATTTGTGTATTAAGGAGGGTGACATACCTAAGTTTGCTTTTAGGACAAGGTATGGTCACTATGAGTTCACAGTTATGTCATTTGGACTAACTAATGCACCAGCTGCATTTATGGAACTCATGAATAGAATCTTTCGACCTTTTCTTGATCAATGTGTAGTTGTCTTCATAGATGACATCTTGATCTACAGTAGAGATACTCAACAGCATTATCAACATCTTTGTCAGGCTCTAACTTTGCTAAGAGAGCATGAGTTATATGCTAAGTTTAGCAAGTGTAAGTTCTGGTTACCAGAAGTTTCTTTTCTTGGACACGAAATATCTGCTTTGGGTATACGTGTTGACCCTAAAAAGGTAGAACCTGTCCTACAATGGGAACAACCGAAGACACCGACGGAGATCCGCAGTTTTCTAGGGTTGGCAAGCTATTACAGAAGGTTCATTAAGAACTTCAGTTCTATAGCTTTACCCTTAACCAAGTTGACCAGGAAGGATGTTCCTTTTGTCTGGAATGACAAGTGTCAGCAATCATTCTAGTTGTTGAAGGAAAGGTTGACAAGTGCACCTGTGCTGGTATTACCTGAGCAAGGAAAAGGGTATATAGTTTTCTGTGATGCCTCTAAGAATGGACTAGGGTGTGTTAATGCAGGATAAACAAGTGATTTCTTTTGCTTCTCGACATTAGGGGTGTAAACGGTGTGGGTCTGGCCATACCCATACCCATACCCATCTAATTTAGTGGGTCTGATTTTGGTTCTAGACCCGCATAATACAAAACCTGGACCCGCACCATACCCGTACCCACAATAATAGCGGGTATACGGTGCGGGTATGCGGGTAAGTGGTTCTATAAAACATCATATTGTTTATGTAAGAGAAATGACTATGTTGTATATATTTAACACATCAAGATATTGTTATCATATAGTATATTAACATGTAATTGTTATATTAGACAATGTTATATTCTATACAATAAAATTAATTGAGTAATTGTTTACATATTTGTAGTCATGATCATAACATTTAATTTATGTAGAAAGTAATGTAGATTAGTAGACATTTTGATTTTAAGTTTACATATGATGTTCGTTATTGTAACTAGAATAGCTAATTCTTAGTTATATGACTAGTCTTAACCTTAGAGTAGGATATAATCTCAATAATTATATTAATTAGACTAGTAAAGTATGATATATAACATATTATTTTAGTAGTTACTTATGTATAGCGGGTACACAGGTCTAGCGGTTCTGGGTCCAAGCATACCCATTATTGGACCCGCTTATATGCTGGTCCAAGGGTATGCGGGTATGAAAAATTAGACCCGTGACGGGTTTTTTAAGGGTCTGGATTTGCGGGTCCGCGGGTCTACCCATACCCATTTACAGCCCTACTCGACATCTTAAGAAACACAAGGAGAATTATCCGACACATGATCTAGAACTAGTTGTTGTAGTCCATGCTTTGAAGATCTGGAGGCATTATCTCTATGGAGAGACATTCTAGATTTTCACAGACCATAAGAACCTAAAGTACATCTTTTCTCAGCATGAGCTAAACATGAGGCGACGCCGCTGGATGGAGTTAATCAAGGACTATGATTGTACAATTGATTATCATCCAGGGGAGGCCAGTGTGGTTGTTGATGCATTAAGTAGGAAATCAACAACACCAGCCTTAGATAGAGCACATCTGAATTCTCTGGTGTGCTCTAGGAGGGATATGCTTATCTCCTTAAGGCAAGACAATGTACAGTTAAAAGTATCATTGTTATCTGGGTTGTTAGCTGAGATGCACATAAAACCTACTCTGAGACAGCAGATTAAGGAGGCACAACAAGCTGATGTTGTAGTTCAGCAGATTAGGTCCGAGTATGGTAGTGAGAAACGAGATGGTTTCCATGATTCAGATGATCAGGTAGCCTGTTATCATGGTAGAATGATAGTACCTGATGTTGATAACTTAAGGAAGTTAGTCCTGGAAGAAGCTCATTCTTCTATGTATGCTATGCATCCAGGAAGCACCAAGATGTATCATAACTTGAAAGATATGTATTGGTGTCCTGGTTTGAAGAAAGATGTTGCTAAGTTCGTTATGCGGTGTCCAGTGTGTCAGCATGTTAAAGCTGAACACCAGAAGCCTGCAGGAACAATGCAGCCTTTGCCCATACCGCAGTGGAAGTGGGATCATGTAACCATGGACTTCGTGGTTGGTTTACCTAGAACAGCCAAATGCCATGATTCCATTTGGGTAATAGTTGATAGGTTGACAAAGACAACACATTTCTTACCTATCAAAACAACCTATTATGCTGAGAAGTTGGCACAGTTATATGTAGATGAGATAGTGTGGCTGCATGGGGTCCTAGTTACCATTGTTTCTGACAGAGGTCCCCAGTTTACGAGTCATTTTTGGGAGCGAATTCATAAAGCTTTAGGCACACAGTTAAGGTTTAGTACAACCTTCCATCCTAAGACAGATGGACAATCAGAAAGGACTATACAGACCTTGGAGGACTTGCTTAGGGCATATGTTCTCCAGTTTATAGGAAGTTGAGATCTACATCTAAGCTTGATAGAGTTTGCCTACAATAAAAGCTATCAACACAGTATCAACATGGCACCTTATGAAGCTTTGTATGGTAGACATTGTAGATCTCCCCTTTGTTGGTATGAAACTGGTGAGTATCAACTTTTGGGTCCTGATCTTGTACAGCAGACCACCGAGAAGATTAAAATAATACAACAACAGTTAAAGACTGCACATGATAGGTAGAAATCTTACACTGATAAGCGTCGTAGACCTTTAGAATTCCAGGTTGGACACAAAGTGTACCTCAAGGTCTCACCCTAGAAGGGAGTTCTTAGGTTCAAAAGAAAAGGAAAGTTAGCTCCAAGATTTATGGGACCTTATCCAATCATTGAACGGATTGGAAAAGTAGCTTATAAGCTGGAGTTACCACATGAGCTGCAAAAGTTACACCTAGTGTTCCACATTTCCATGCTAAGGAAATGTCATCCTGACAAAGAATTAGTTCTGCAGCCTATGGAAGTAGAATTGAATGATGATATATCCTATGTTGAAGGACCTATGTTGATTCTCGATAGAAGAATCAAGAAGCTGAAGAAGAAAGACATTAGTCTTGTAAAAGTCCTCTGGAATCATCGTGGCGTTGAAGAAGCTACGTGGGAACTAGAGGAAGAAATGAGGAGGAAATACCCTACTCTTTTCTCTTAAAATGTTTTGTTTATGATTTCGGGGACGAAATCCTTGTAAGGGGTGGATAATTTGTAACATCCCTGACCTGGGTTATGTACTAACCCTAGGTGTTTTGCTTAATTAAGTTGATTAGATTCTTGATCTTATCTTTTGAAAAGTAATTAAGGCTTTTGAGGAACTTATATTTCAATTTCAGACCTTTTTGAATAATGTTGAAACATTATTTTGTTAATTTTGGACTAAAGTGCAAATTACCCAAGTTGAGGGTTTAACTTGCAAATTGCACATGATAAGATGTTCCTTTGATGTTGAGACATCATATGAATGAATATGATGTAGTGGTATGGTTTCCACAAGCTTGGGCATCAAGATAAAGCTTGTAAAGCAACCCTTGTGCATTAAAACCTAGTTTTGGTGTAATGTGCAATTTACCTAAAATCTAGGGTTCAATATGCAAAATATCACCTCTAGAGGGTATCTCATGTTTCTTGGCATCAAGTAGAGCAAATAAAATGAGAGGGGTGCCTCATTTGAGTTATCTTGGAGGAGAGTGAATCTTGACATTAAAATAATCAAGATTTAAACATATATGGAACTTTAGTTTAATTTATACAAAAAGGAATAAATTAATTAAGGAGCCCTTAAACCAAAAGTTGAAGGATGTGTTTGAAATAGAGTTGGACGAGATTTTTTCTTGCTATGGCACAAAAATATCTTGGTTGAGTGGAAGCCACTCACATTAAGATAATAAAAAGTAATATCCACTAAAAGGTTGGATATTAATATAAAATTCATTAAGGTGCTTAATTCCTTTTCCATTAATTCTTGGATAATGAAGAGGTTTTGCAAGAACATAAATATGGCTTCGTGGCCAAGAAATGGAGGGGGATTTGGTGGAAATTATTTTGGAATTAAAAGAAAATAATCCATTTTCTCTGTCCTTGAAAATCCCTTATACATGTTCCTTTTCTAATACACATAGGGATCGTTTCCTTAGTTTCCTCTTACCATCTTTGCTTTTTCCGACCAAGGAAGAGCTTAGGAGTAGGAGAAAGACGACCATAACCTATTGGTAAGTTTTGATCATCTTCTACCTCGGATTCATGGTGAAAACCCTAAAGCAATGCTTGATTATTGGTTTTCTTCACCCGATTTCCAATCCTAGCCATCTTTTTCATCCAAAAGCTCAAGGATGGATCTTGGAAAGTTGTTGGAACTCCATCCACCATTAAATCCGTGGATCTTGGAGCCTGGGATCAGTTCTAGAGGCAGGTTTTATAACTATAACCCTTAAGCATTGCTAATGCATCCATTCCTTTAATAATTGTTAGCTACTTTTCTTCTTTTGATACTCTTTTGAGTTCTTGCTAAAACTTCTGTGAATAATAGGAACTGTTCTTAGATACACAAAGGAAGAAGATGATGGCATCACTTTAGATGTTTATCCAAAGAACTACTTTACTAAACGGTCTTATGTTTGTTGCTCAAACGGTTTCCCAAACCGTTTGGAATGAAACAGTTTCATCAAACCGCATGGAGGGAAATAGTTTCAAACCGTTTGGTAGTGTTGACCAAGGGTTGACCGTTTGTTGATCACCCAAGACCATTTGGAGGTCTAGGGTTAGGTATGGTTGAGCAATTGAAGGTCCAAAGATATTAAGTTGAAGTATAATTAATTGCTGATTTGGTGACCAATCCTAGGATCCAAACCTTAATTGAATGACATGGTTAATGATGATGTAATGGGCAAACAGTCTCAAGACCGTTTGGAGGTTATCCAAACGATCCCAAGACCGTTTGGGGGTCACCCAAGACCGTTTGGAGGTCCAGGGTTGACTATGGTCAGGTGTTTGAAGATCTAAAGATACCAAGTTGATTTGCAATCAAATGCTGATTTGGTGATCAATCTAGTGATCCAAACCCTAATTGGATGACATGGATTTGGGTGATGAGATGGGAAAATGGTCTCAAGACCTTTTGGAGGTCATCCAAACAAACTCAAGACCGTTTGGGGTTAGGTCATGTTCAATTTGGATAATGGTTCAATGGTTTCAAAGTTACCAATCTCACATTGATTAATGTTGAAGGATCATCGATTCCAAACCCTAATCCAATTGATTCAAACCCTAATTAATGATCAATTGAGGGTCAAATCAGTTGAAGGTTGACCTATTCAACTCAATTAAAGTATGGTGATAGGTCCAATTGAAGATTGGTTACATGAATTCAATGATTGAAGGAACCAACATTGGAAACCCTAAATCGATTTGAATGTTTGAGACCCATTTTGGTCCTTGCGGTTTTGAGGAGGTTTGGACCAAATGGTCTCAAGACCGTTTGGGTCCAAACGGTCTCAAGACCGTTTGGCACCAAACGATCCCAAACTGTTTGAGATCATGCGTTTTTAAATGTTACTTTAGCAAACGGTCTCAAAAGTCAACTTTGGGCAAACAGTCTTCACCGCCTACTTTACTAAACGGTTTCAAGGTGGTACTTTAGAAAATGGTTTCATTGGCTGTTCAAGACCGTTTAGAGGTCTAAACGGTCTTAGACCATTTGGAGGTCTAAACGGTCTTAGACCGTTTAGATGTTTTTGTGCAAGACTGTTTGAGGTTTGATTGGTCAAGACCGTTTGGGGTCTATATGGCCAAGACCGTTTGGTGGATAATTAACCAAAACCGCATGGGTACTTAAAGTGGTTAAAGGATAAAGTGGTTAGTTGATTAATACATGATGTAATCAAAGATGATTATAGTGTTTGCATACTAATAAGATAGGGTTATTAGTACCCTTTGAATAATTAAGCAATAACGATCATGGTGATGAGGACATAACCCATGATCTCAATTCTTCTTCAAGGTTGAGTTGACTTATCCTAATCAAGGTTGAACAAACATCATTCTATAGAGGATGAGAGAGAGAGAAGACTTCCTACATAGATTATAATCATGTAGTGGACTTCCAATATGAATGAATATCTAATTAGGGCATGATCCTTCATAGTGAGATCATGAAACCCTAATTATGATGGTTAATGAATCATAATCCTAATTGAGGGCATTAATAGGCGAAATCCTAATGCATGCTGATGGTATGAACTTAATTCATAATGATGACTTGATAACCCTAACCTAGGGTGATGTGATGTGAATAGTAAACCCTAATCTAGAGTAATGTGATATGAATAATAAACCCTAATTATGGGATGTTAATGACAACCCTAACATAGGGTGATGTGATGTGAATAGTAAACCCTAATCTAGGGTAATGTGATATGAATAGTAAACCCTAATTATGGGATGTTAATGATAACCCTAACCTAGGGTGATGTGATGTGAATAGTAAACCCTAATCTAGGGTAATGTGATATGAATAGTAAACCCTAATATAGGGTGATGTGATATGAATAGTAAACCCTAATCAAGGGTGATGTGATGTGAATAGTAAACCCTAATCAAGGGTGATGTGATGTGAATAGTAAACCCTAATTCCAAATAAGATGAATGAATATGTGAAACACTAATTCTGGGTTATAATTTATACTAAGAAGCTCTAAGGTTGGACAATGACATGATGAGTTCTTAACCCTAATTGAGTTAAGGGGATGATTAACCCTAATTGAATTGAAAAGGGAAACCCTAACCCTAGCAAGGGTATAGAGGTGTAACCCTTGAATAATGATGTCATAATTGCTTTTGCAATATGCTGATATGAAATTGATGTATCTATTATCATATGTACTAATCATGCAGGTTTTATGAGATATTGAACATAGCCAGGTATGAGCTATGATGCTTTGTTTATTGAAAGTTCTTTATAAGCTTTGTAAGCAATGATATGCTATGTTGCCTAGTAAAAGGTAACAAAAGAGATTGATAGGTTATAAGAGCCATATGAAATACCTGCATTACAATTATCATGTTTACATTGATAGATGACTTGATGGCATTAAGTTACCTGTTAAAGTGGTAACAAGTATTTTGATGATCTCAAGGTTTGAACACCCATATTCTTGAATCATGATGATGAGATGATAAGGGATTGAGTTCCCAATGTTAATAAAGCTATGAAATGAACTTGATGGAATTGGTACTCATTCTTTATAGCAATTGTTATAATGGTATATGTTTGAAAACATGCCTGATGCTAAAAGAATGTTGTAATGTACTTAATTAATCAAGTGAAATGATATAATGTAGAGCCCTGACCATAGATCCATCATCGTCAGCAGTTAGGTGATGGTGAAATAGGTTTTCCTAAGGGAACTCCTGGAGAGCATACTTTTGAGTATGTGGGGGTAATGGGCGTGAATATCCTTACGCCCTAATGGAGGAATTGATGTGAGATAAACATTAAATCTCTCAATCCTTCATTATATGTATATTCCGGGATGATGTATCACTAATCTCCCGATGATGATGTTAATGCCAAATCGATATGAGATAAACATGAAATCTCTCGATTGGGAAGAGAGTACAACATGCCATTGTAACTTTAATAGAGAAGTTGTTAGTATACCCTAGAAAGCTATTTTGGCAGAGACACGAGATGTCCTGCATGTTGTTCCTCACACTGACTGAGGAAGATGAGGTCATGGAAATCCGGCTCTTCTGACGATCTATGTATGGTACCGATTTCGATTTCGCAATGTTCGGTTGGAGTATGAGCGGTATACCTCATCTCCTCAGGGCATAAATATGTTTGTAAGATGTAAACAGCCATGTAGCATATTTGCTTAGGGTTGAACTACGAGAATCGATGATTGATGATACATTGTTTATTATATCCTAGTTGGATAAATAATATACATGTTCTTCATATTCCTTATTGAATTAATGACTTGCTACTTAATCAAGTTATAATTGGAAAGAACTGTATAGAGAATACTGCTCTACTTAGCTTAATCAATGATTTACCTGTTGTTGAATATTTATAATTCTACTTCTCAGTGTTATTCTATTATCAGCAATAACAATGCTTCTGGCAGAGAGTTATAACTCTCGCTGGGACAATTTTCAATTGTCTCACCCCCGTGGGATTCAACTTTTTAGGTAGATGCCGAGGAAGAAGAAACCCTTCAGTGGGTGAGCAGCAACAACAGCCACAACAGCAGCAGCAACAACAAGGACAACAATGATCTTCAGGTGGAGACACTATTTGTCAAGCCCTGTGTATATATAGAGTCCTATGTGTCGTCTCTGTACTCTCAGGTCCTAGGAGTCAGTAGAGAGTTTGATATAGATATGAGATTTTTGGCTTGATGCCTCGAGATTTTTGTATACTGCTTATGTACAGTTTAACTGGGCAGTCAATGTTATGACTCTCGAGATGAAAAGATACAGAGATGTACTGATAAATCAGAATGTAAATAACTTACTTTGGTTCTTTATGAAAGAGTTTTTCAGTTCATGGATCTCTTTGCAAAAAGTTTTAATTTTTAGTGATTTTTAATAATTCTGCTGCTAATAATTCACTTCCGCTTTGGTTAATCCTGTTTTCATAAGTTGGATGCCACAATTAGTAGATGGATTAGTGATTGAGTTTCCTAAGGTTGAAGATGACTAATTCGACACTTAGGTGGTGAATGGCTGTCATGACTCGTGATGCTTAAACTAGCACAACATGTAACAAGTCATCATGACTTGTGGTGCTTACACTGACACACCTTGTGACAAGTCATCATGACTTGGAGATGCTTAGGTCGACATACTTTGTGGATGCTAAACTAATATGTTTCCTTAGGCTGACATGCTTTGACGAAGATAGCCTATTATGCCCTATAAGTACCTAAACCGATATGATGTCTAAAACTGATATGGTGCCTAAACCAATATGCTTGGAGAATGTTAGCCAGTCACGACCATGAGGGTACCTTGTGAGCTGGTATGTTTGAGTGCCAAGCCGTGATGACCTTGGTTGAGTGAGAGGTCGATATGGCAAGCCCTAACCCTAATAGCATGTCACACCTAACTTTGTCCATCATACCTAGTGTTTCCTGTTACACTTCACGATGGGATGCCCGTCACACTTTCAAAAGGAGTTAAATCGATACACCACACGGTGGTGTAAACCGATACACACCATGAGTGCTAAAGTGATACACCACATGGTGGTCTAAACTTACACCATGTAGTGGTCTAAACCGATACACCACATGAGGGTCTAGACCGATACCTTGGATGAGCTTTCCCGACACACCATAATGTGGTCAAGCCGACACATGTGAATGAGGTGAAATCGATATCACATGACGAGGTTTGTAGGGTATGCTTGGATACCCAATGATGTACACATATGAGCAATACATCATATAGGAGAGTGTTGTTTTGGATAATGTATGATTAATCTTAACTGCTTCACCTAAATCTAGTACACTATAGGATGATGTTACCATGAGTGGTCCATCCTTAACTAAAGAACTTAGCCCTAAACTCTCCAACAATGTCGGAAGTAATGGATGAAGGATTCAATGGTTGAGTTTCTATATGATAACCTTAATCATGGAATAATATCACCCATGTGCTCATCTTTATGAAAGATTATAATCCATGGCAAGTGTCTACTATATTGCCTTTTCATATAATATTGATAACACCAATTTTTGTGATGTTTTTGCCCTTTATTCTGTTATCAAAACTGCCCTTTTCTGCTATTTTCCTCTCTTTTATAAGTACTTTTGCAATAATTGGACAAGCAACGCTCTTAATCCAATATTTCCATCTTTTGCAGAGTTTTTCCTCGTTTTGGTATGATAAGGCCGTCCCGGCCCACAAATAAGTTCAAGTCTGCATCGGCCTTCCTGACGCCCGATACGACCTCTGCCCGACAGGGTGGAGCGACACAACGACGCACGACAAGTATGCCGTGCAAGAAGAAAGCTGACGGACGACACGTCTTCTACCCGACAGGGAGCCAAATTCGCCACGACAACCCAAGCTTGTCGCACGACACAGCCACCCACCGGCAGGTGCCGCCGGTCACGTGACCGACAGCCGACACCCCTGTGTCGAGCGATACCAGTATCGGCCGCCCACCGACCCGCGAATAAGGAGGACACGTGGCGCTTCGAGCACCATAACTTCCCCCAACCGCTGCCTATAAATAGCAGCTATAGGAAGCCAAAAAGACGGTTCGCACAGTTGGGAACTTTGAGCGATATTCGGAGGAAAACTGCGAGAGCAAGAGTATCGCGCCCCAGTGCTCGTGCCAGGCAACTCTAGGTGAGCTCTTCCTCATCCTGAGAGGGAGGGGATGGTTCACTTAGGACCGTCTCGGGCGACACTGCGGGCCGACATCGGCCAACGTAGACGAGCGACACAAGTACCCGACAGTAGAACGCGTCGCTCCATGCCCGACACGATACCGAACCCTATATGCTTCGCCCGTCATATGTACCGCCCGAGAGGGTGCACCGCCCGACGTGAGCGTATCGGCCAGGGTCCTTGAGTGATACAGTAAGCCGTCATGCGTGCCACCCGACACTACTGTATCGGGCTAGGCTCCTGACCGGTATCGGGCTGGAGAGCCGCAGTAGCCTGTCGTCCTTCTACATCAAGAAGGCGACATATGTATTTAATTCTGTTATTTAATTCTTTATTTATGCAATGTATTAAGACCTTTAATGTTTATGGGAATAGAAAAGCTTAATTACTTGCTGCTCTATGCTTGGTGCAAAATGTTGGATGACTGCTATGTTTGATATCTGAACTCTAGCTTGCATGTTTGGATCGCGTTTCGCTTAGCTACCGAATTGTGTTTTCCCGTCGCAACAACTTCGGGAGTTGTGTTGTAGCTCTAGTGTTTGGTCCAATTCTAGAGTATGAGAGTGCCTGGAACGGAGTTGCTTCGGTATCATTCCACTCTAACTTAAGTCCAGCAACCTCAAGAGGGGTGTTGATGCTTGGTTAGAGGTACCTGCTCTGAGAGGAGGGGTGCAGGATGTTATTACTGCTGCTTGTTTTACCGAAGTCTTATCCTTCGTACCTTGCTCTAGCTCTAGTTTTATCTTTCTGTTATTGTTGCATGAAAACCCCTAAAAACTGCTAAATGACTAAAACCTTAAATCTTTCTTGTAGCTCCAGTTGGAGATAGTTTTCTTTGTTTTGTTTGTGACATCTTGCTGCTTCCCTTTTGGGAATTTATTATCTCTTTACACCTGCCGGAGAGTAGCGTGTCGATTCTGGGTTCTCAACACTACCACCCTTGTCCCTGTGTTTGACCCCGTATATCTACTTTGACCCCGTAAACAAATTTGTGGGGGCCTAGAAGGATTCAGGTTATAAATGTAAAAGTCCGACTAACTTCAAATCCGCCTCCAATTTTGGACGCGCGATTTAGGCCGGTCAACTTTCTGGCGCCGTTGCCGGAGACAAGGCAAAATGGTACTGCTGACGAATCTGAATCCACTAACTACACTCCCGTGCCTCAAGCTTAAAAATGAGCTTGAATCACTGTTTTCTTTCTCTTGTAATTTTATTATTACTCTTTGCAAAAAAAAATATTTTTTTAATTCTATTTTCTAAACTTGATTTCTCGTGTCATTTCAGGAACTCTGCAGAACGGCGATCTGTTCCATCAAGCTCTGACTCCATGTCTCGCTGTGAGCAATCTCTGTCTGAGGGTGAACGTCAAGGCCGAGATGGGATTTCGCACCAACCCAGTTTGGTTGGTCAGTTGTTCGCTTACATAAAAAGACAAGACACTATCATCAACCAGCTGGCACATGGAGCGCTAGCCAGTCCTGGAGCTCTGAATTCCATGCAACACCAGATGGCGAGTATGCAGATGCACCAGTATGAGGTCGATCAACGATTAGCCCTGATGGCCGCTCTGAGAAAGGACCCTGTAGGAAAGACACTCTCCTTCTCTGAAACTGCCAGAATGCCAGTACTAAGGTCTGGGAAAACGGTGGAGCGCACTGATGAAACCAGACCAGAGCCTGAGCCAAGGCCTGAGAGTGCGATTTTGGCTGAGGACAAAGGTAGACAACCAGAAGCTCGAGAGCCTGCACTGAAGCCTTCCGATGAGCTATCTGGTGGGAGGAATCCTTATGCTCCCAGGCTACCGTTTCCTTATAAGCTGATCAAGGCAAATCTGAAAAAGCGTCACGAAAGGTTCATGGACTCGATCAGGAAATTGCATCTTGAAGTCCCCTTCCTTGACGCCTTGGAGGAGATGCCGACCTACGCCAAGTTCCTTAAGGATCTTATCACGAAGAAAAAAAGAGGCGGAAGGGTTGAGACCGTTCACCTAGCATCTACTTCCTCAGCCTTCGTGAATCCTGACCTGCCTAACAAAAGAAGGGACCCTGGAGCTTTTACGATCCCATTTGCCATCGGGGACAATGTTGAGCGAAAAGGTCTTGCCGACTTAGGGGCAAGCATCAGCCTCATGACCCTGAGCTTCGTGAAAAGGTTGGGTTTAACCGACATGGTTCGTACCAATATGAGGATCGAACTGGCGGACCATACCTTTAAGAGACCAATCGGTGTTGTTGAAGATGTGCCGATTAAGGTCGGTAATTTCTTCATTCCTTGCGACATAGTCGTAATTGATACAGCAGAAGATCCCCGCTGCCCGATTATCTTTGGACGTCCTTTTCTGGAGATAGGAAGGGCGTGGATTGATGTCTCTGAGGGGATTATCACGCTGAGAGTCAGAGACGACCACCTGGACTTCAAGCTGAAAGAAGCCATGAAGGGTCCTTCCCTGTCTGAATCCGCATGTTTTGCGGACATCTACGATAAATTCTGCGAGGAGATAGAGGGGGACATCTGGATAGTGGACCCCTTTGCGAGGGCTATAAGCTGTCAGGATTCCGACTTCGAAGATCCTGAAATTGTGGAGTATCTCGACCTTTTTGACCTGTCTGACGAAGATCTGCACGAAGAGGATGAGGTGGTGGAGTCCGTGAAGTATGCCTTTCTTGAGGAGGAGCCTCAAGAGAAGGCATCTAGAGCAAAGCCTGAGTTGAAACCATTGCCCGAAGGTCTGAAATATGAATTCTTAGATGAAGAAGAGAGAAACCCTATCATCGTTAATGCCACTCTTTCGAGAAACCGGCTAGACCGACTTCTTGAGGAGTTGAGGCTGCACAGGGGGGCTATAGGATATTCAGTAGAGGACATCAAAGGCCTTAGCCCCGCCTTATGCATGCATCACATCAACTTGGAAGAATCCGCCAAGCCCCTGGCTCAACCCTAGAGGAAGCTGAACCGGATGCTCAAGGAAGTCGTCAAGAAAGAGGTAATCAAGCTAAGGGATGTGGGGATCATTTACCCAAGCAGCGATAGCAACTGGGTGAGTCTGATCCACGTGGTACCAAAAAAGGGCGGGATGACAGTGGTAAAGGGGGAGAAGGGTGACGAGGTGGCAGATAGGACCGTCAACGGATGGAGGATGTGCATCGATTATCGAAAGCTAAATCAGACTATGAAAAAGGATCATTTTCCACTACCTTTTATTGACCAAGTTCTTGAAAGATTAGCACATCACGATTTCTTTTGTTTCCTTGATGGCTTTTCAGGATTTTATCAGGTACCCATCTTGCCCGACGATCAGGAGAAAATGACATTCACCTGCCTCTACGGCACTTATGCTTTCAGAAGAATGCCCTTCGATCTCTACAACGCTCCCGCCACCTTTCAAAGATGCATGATAGCAATGTTTTCAGATTTTTTAGAAGATATCATAGAAGTTTTCATGGACGATTTTTCAGTCTATGGAAGGGACTTCGATAGCTGCCTAAAGAATCTGTCCTTGGTTCTACAAAGGTGCGAGGAGAATAGCCTGGTTCTAAACTGGGAGAAGTGCCATTTTATGGTACGAGAGGGCATTGTTCTGGGGCATAAGGTCTCAAGGCGTGGAATCGAGGTGGACACCAGCAAGGTCGAAGCCATATCCAAGCTTCCTCCCCCGAGGTCCGTGACTGGAGTGGGGAGCTTCCTCGGACACGCCGGATACTACTAAAGATTCATAAAGGACTTCTCGAAGATTTCAAAACCATTGTCTAATCTTTTGGTAAAGGATGCTGAATTTGTTTTCTCTAACGATTGTCTCAGTGTTTTCCAGGCCCTGAAAAATGCTTTAATATCACCACCTATCCTTCAAGCGCCAGAATGGGGTTTACCTTTTGAGCTGATGTGCGATGCTAGCGACTACGCGGTTGGAGCAGTCCTGGGGCAAAAGAAAGATAAAAAGCACCATGTGATTTGCTACGCTAGTCGCACGTTGGACGAGGCTCAGGTAAACTACACAACAACTGAAAAGGAGATGCTCGCGATTGTATTCGCGTTCGATAAGTTCAAGTCGTATCTCGTCGGAGCAAAGGTCAAGGTATACACAGATAACGGGGCCATAAAATACTTAATGCAAAAGAAAGACGCAAAGCCCAGGCTGTTGAGGTGGGCCTTGTTGCTCCAAGAGTTCGACCACGAAATTATCGACAAGAAGGGAGCAGAAAATGTGGTCGCCGACCACCTATCAAGGATCGTGGCTGAGAGACAGGGAGGGCCACTGATCAACGACGACTATGCCAACGAGGCTCTTATGTTGGCCGAAGCTCAAGAAGAAAGCTTACCCTGGTTTGCAGACATATGCAATTATCTTGCTTGCAGAAAACTGCCTCATGACATCACGTACAATCAGAAAAAGAAGCTATTTGTGGATGCTAAAAACTACTACTGGGATGATCCTCTCCTGTTCAGAAGATGCGCTGACAACTTATACAGGAGGTGCATCCCAAAGGAAGAAACTGCGGACATCCTGAAAGAATGCCACACCTCCCCCTACGGTGGACACCTGGGTAGCGAAAGAACAACTGCAAAAGTGCTACAGTCAGGATTCTACTGGCCCTCCTTATTTAAAGATGCTGCACAATTTGTAAAAGTTTGCAAAGAGTGCCAATTTACAGGGAACATAGGGCAAAGGAATGAAATGCCAATGGCGAGCTGGATCGAAGTAGAAATCTTCGACGTGTGGGGGATTGATTACATGGGGACATTTCCTCCATCCTGAGGGTATCAATACATACTAGTGGCAGTAGATTACGTATCAAAGTGGGTGGAAGAAGTAGCAACCCAAACATGTGATGCCAAGTCGGTAATCAAGCTATTCGAGAAGACGATCTTTCCCCGGTTCGGTGTACCACACACTGTAATAAGCGACAGTGGGTCGCACTTTGGAGAAAGGCAGTTTGAAACACTCCTACGTAAGTACGGAGTGAAGCACAAGATCACTACACCCTACCACCCACAAACGTCAGGGCAGGTAGAAGTTTCCAACAGGCAAATTAAGCAGATCCTTGAGAAAATTATCAGTCGAATGAGGAAAGACTGGTCTATGAAGCTTGACGACGCACTATGGGCCTACATGACCGCCTATAAAACGCCCATCGGAACCACCCCCTACAAACTTATCTACGGAAAGTCCTGCCATCTGCCTCTGGAACTGGAACATAAGGCCCTTTGGGCGATCAAATTCTTAAACATAGACCTCAAAAAAGCAGGAGAAAAGAGATTTTTGCAGCTTCAAGAGCTCGAAGAGTTGAGGATGAGCGCCTATGAAAATGCAAAAATCTACAAACAAAGAACGAAGGTGTGGCATGATGCTCACCTGAGAAGAAAGGATGTGAGCGAAGGGGATAAAGTCCTATTATTCAAGTCCTCTATTCATCTTTTCCCTGGGAAGTTACAAACGAGATGGTCAGGACCGTTCACCGTGTCAAAGATATACCTATCAGGAATGATGGAGCTCTACGACAAGGACGATCCGACCAAAGTCTTTCAAGTGAATGGGCACAGGGTGAAAAGGTTCTATGAGGATGAAGCTTTTGTTAGGAGAGCAGAGATCAACCTGCAAGATATGGGTACAGTCGAGGGCTGAACAAGATGATCCTACTCTGGTCGAGCTGGCGACGCAAACTTCAGCGCTCCTCAGGAGGCAGCCTGAGTTTTTCTCTCTTTTCTTAGAATAGGTTGCATTTTATTTTCCTGTAAAACAAACACTACAAACCGTATGGACTATAATGAGGTCTGAGTCAGTGCACGCGCTGAGCGTACCGACTCTTCTGTTTTATGGGCCACTGCTCTATTGAGGAGTAATACCATCTGAGGTCGGGGACTTTTCTCTAGGCCAATGATGTTTTACCCTTCAGTAGCCTTTTCTTCGTCTAGTTTTTAGTTTTTGCTGCTTACCGCACCGGGTAGCATCTCAGCTAGGCGCATAACCGCTTATATCGGGCGATCGTTTCCCGGGCGTCGCAAGGGTAGCAACGGATGACAGCCCGACATGCGCTCGTATCGTGCATAAGAGTTTTGCCCTTGATTTGATTGATGGGACTGCGCGCCTCGGGAGCAGCCGGTCTAATGCCCGACGCACACCCCTGGAATGCTCGTTTTACCCCCAGCTGAGTTTTGTATATATAGTAAGGAGGGCTCAAAGTGTCGGGGCACTACACTTACTCTTTTAGCCACTTGTACCACATGTAGTAGCCCACCCTTTTGCTCACGTGTCGGCCAGCTTGCCTTCGCCCCCGTATCGGGCAATGGCTCCAAAGAGTAAAGGTATAGCCTGACAGTCCGTTTGCCCGACACAGGTTTTATATCGCGCGCTGCTTATCGGGGTTGACGAGCTTAGCCGATTTATCTTGTATCGCCCGACACATGTGAAGAACGACATGTCGGCCGATCGCGTTTGCCCGATACGCCATATCGGGCGACACATTTTCCGTCGTGACGTCCTAACGAGAAGTTGTTTCATGCAACCTTGTCGCCCGACACACCTCTGTCGGGCAGTAGGTTGTGTCACGCGGTTAACCCCATATCGTCCGATCCCGTATCACCCTGGATTTTCTTTTGATAAATGATACCCGGGCTTTTACCGCAAGACAAGTTTTAGCAGTTTTCTTTTTAACTTTTCCTGCTTAACATTTAAATGATCATTGAACTTGATAACAGGTATGGATCGTGCACAACAAACCTCCGGAAGAGTTGGCAAACACCGCAGAAGAATCGACGTCGTGGCTGAAGCAACAACAGTCGGACAGAAATACCAGAATCCCGAGACAGCGAGGCCACCATCCACCGAAAAGAAAATAAGAGAAGTGCATATCCTTATCATAGTCTGTCTTCTGCGGTGGTTTAGGGCCATCTCCAAAAGAGAAAGACAATAAAAAGGGAGAGGCCCTCTGACTACACACTCCTGGGAACGAAAACGAACTCAGATGGACTGAACTGGGATTGATGATCAGTCCTTTTGTTCATGTTCACAATGGAAGTACCAGGAGTAAAGAGGGCCAAACAATTTTGAGGGGTTACGCTTGTCCCAGCTTCTCCAAGGCACAAGCGAACCCGCTAGCTAACCTTCACTGGGCTAACATGACCTCACTCTGTCTTTTTCACTACTATGGGACAAAGTAGGGAATAAGTTTGGGGGGGTACCCATGTACCAGTGGGGGAGGTATAAAAATTTCCTTCTCCACCCTTTGTGCCATTTTGTTCTTCTCCTATATCATGTGTATGTACCCATGCTAGTATATATATCATGTGTATGTACCCATGCTAGTATAAAATGCCGTGCTCATATAAAAATTTTGAAATTTTTTGCTTATTTTGTTCTCCTACATATGTACAAAGTTGCTATAATAGTGAAAACCTGTTGCGACTTCTTGCAAAGTTTGTTTTCTATGTACTTAACGAGATACAAGTTTTGTTATATCTTCCTGATAATGCTGCCTCAAACAAAAAAAGATTATGTTTTGCCATGCCAAAAATTTCGAAAAATATAATAATCTCGCAAAATAGCTAAAAGACGAGTATGGAGAAGGAAAAAGCTGCCCAAACAGCAGAAAGCTCTTTGTTTTCCCTCACCCAACGAAAATCCCAAAAAGAGAAAGAAGCCTTATGAGGGTGAATAAAAGCATGAGAGTTGTGCCCAACAAAAGAAAAAAATATATATATACACACACTTGTTTTCCAAAAGTACCCATCTTTAGGCATGGTAGATTCGGGGCAGTGGTACATAGGATGTGAAATCACTGCTCTAAAGCCAACTGGCTTGGACTGCAGGGACCACTTGCCCGCTAACGGACCCTTACCTGGATGGACTGATGGGAAACAAGAAAAACCCCAAAAAGCCTTAGCCTACCCTATACACAATTTTCTACCCCAAAAATAAAGCTGTTTGGTGTGTAAGCTAACTTCGGAATCATACAACAAAGTCTCGCCGAAGCTGTAGAGAAGAATCTTACTTAAACAATAAGGCAGGAAAAACAAAGTCTTTTGTTCGTAGTGAGACAACATTATCTCTAAGGCATTGAGATTCTTGTTTCACCATTTGAACAGAAAGCTACTCCGAGCAGAAGAAGCATCACTAAATAAAGTTTAAATTTTGATTGAGGATAATCAAAATGCTAAATTTGGGGGAGTTGATAACACCAATTTTTGTGATGTTTTTGCCCTTTATTCTGTTATCAAAACTGCCCTTTTCTGCTATATTCCTCTCTTTTATAAGTACTTTTGCAATAATTGGCCAAGCAACACTCTTAATCCAATATTTCCATCTTTTGCAGAGTTTTTCCTCGTTTTGGTACGATAAGGCCATCCCGGCCCACAAATAACTTCAAGTCTGCATCGGCCTTCCTGACGTCCGATACGACCTCTGCCCGACAGGGTGGAGCGACACAACGATGCATGACAAGGATGCCGCGCAAGAAGAAAGCTGACAGACGACACGTCTTCTACCCGACAGGGAGCCAAATTCGCCATGACAACCCAAGCTTATCGCGCAACACAACCACCCATCGGCAGGCGCCGCCCGTCACGTGACTGACAGCCGACACCCCTGTGCCGAGCGATACCAGTATCAGCCACCCACCGACCAGCGAATAAGGAGGACACGTGGTGCTTCGAGCACCATAACTTCCCCCAACCGCTGCCTATAAATAGAAGCTACAGGAAGCCGAAAAGATGGTTCACACAGTTGGGAACTTTGAGCGATCTTCGGAGGAAAACTGCGAGAGCAAGAGTGTCGCGCCCCAGTGCTCGTGCCGGGAAACTCTAGGTGAGCTCTTCCTCATCCCGAGAGGGAGGGGATGGTTCACTTAGGACTGTCCCGGGCGACACTGCGGGCCGACATCGACCAACGTAGACGAGCGACACAAGTACCCGACAGTAGAACGTGTCGCTCCATGCCCGACACAATATCGAACCCGATACGCTTCACCCATCATGCATGCCGACCGAGAGGGTGCGCCGCCCGATGTGAGCGTATCGGCCAGGGTCCTTGAGTGATACAGTCGGCCATCATGCGTGCCGCCTGAGAGGGTGTGCCGCCTGACACTACTGTATCGGGCTAGGCTCCTGACCGGTATCGGGCTGGAGAGCCGCAGTAGCCTGTCGTCCTTCTACATCAAGAAGGCGACATATGTCTTTAATTCTATTATTTGATTCTTTATTTACGCAATGTATTAAGACTTTTAATGTTTATGGGAATAGAAAAGCTTAATTACTTGCTGCTCTATGCTTGGTGCAAAATGTTGGATGACTGCTATGTTTGATATCTGAACTCTAGCTTGCATGTTTGGATCGCGTTTCGCTTAGCTACCTAATCGTGTTTTCCTGTCGCAACAACTTCGAGATTTGTGTTGTGGCTCTAGTGTTTGGTCCGATTCTGGAGTACGAGAGTGCCTGGAACGGAGTTGCTTCAGTAACATTCCACTCTAACTTAAGTCCAGCAACCTCGAGAGGGGTGTTGATGCTTGGTTAGAGGTACCCGCTCTGAGAGGAGGGGTGCAGGATGTTACTGCTGTCGCTTGTTTTACCGAAGTCTTATCCTTCGTACCTTTCTCTAGCTCTAGTTTTATCTTTCTGTTCCTATCGCATGAAAACCCCTAAAAACTGCTAAATGACTAAAACCTTAAATCTTTCTTGTAGCTCTAGTTGGAGATAGTTTTCTTTGTTTTGTTTGTGACATCTTGTTGTTTCCCTTTTGGGAATTTATTATCTCTTTACACCTGCCGGAGAGTAGCGTGTCGATTCTGGGTTCTCAACACTACCACCCTTGTCCCTGTGTTCGACCCCATATATCTACTTCGACCCCGTAAACAAAGTTGCGGAGGCCTAGAAGGATTCGGGTTATAAATGTAAAAGTCCGACTAACTTCAAATCCACCTCCAATTTTGGACGTGCGATTTAGGCCGGTAAAATATTAACTTGTAAAGTGAGGTTAATGACACAATTTTGTGAATATATATATATATATATATGCATATATATGTATATGTATATGTATGTATATATATGTATGTATGTATATGTATATGTATATATATATATATATATATATATATATATATATATATATATATATATATATATATATATATATATATATGAGGGTGGTGGTAAGACTTGTTGGAATAAAAGGTGACAACATTTGTGTAGAAATCATATAAACAAGTCTAATGACCTAATAAATGCATTGTGGATAGTTTGAAGTGAAACCCTCTAGTTATGTAATCTAAGGTTCGACTTCCCTTAGTATGATATGTGGTTAATGATTTGTAAGAAGCAATAAAGTATGGGTCACAAAATGATGAAACATTGTGAATGGTGCATGGTCAACATATTTACATAATGCAGGGTTGTAATACATGTGTACATGTATACTATGGTGATACCAAGTGCCGATGACACAATAATCTATTATATCTAACTAATGTTGTTAAAACCTAATTCAGTCTCAAGAAGGTGGGAATTGGCGTAATTAGGGTTTGGTGATGTAACCATGATGTAAAACCCTAATCGTCTAAATGTAAAGAGTATTGACCCTAATTCTAAGGGCGGGTCATAATATTGAATAAGTATGAATGGAAATCATGATATTGTTCTCTCACTTAAATTACATGGCTTTAACCTAGTGGGTTAATTGGGTGTTATAACTTGTGAGTACCATGAAGGTGGTTAAATGATATTAGGCTTTGTCTATAAACCTTGATAAGGGAACATGGGATGTATAAATATGTCAATGTGCATACTTGGTTACATTGTCTAATTCTCAACCTTATACACTCCAAATTATGGGAGATAGTGAATGTCAGAGATTTGATATAGATGCTTGAGAACCTTATGTGAACTAAGCATGATGCCAAATCCTAAATTAGACAACTTATGATGCATGGCTTGCTTTATGTAAAGGTGTTTAATGTGTTGAAGCCCATCCTCTCTCTGAATATAATAGCGAATGATTGTTGTGGTATGTATATGTGATGTGGCACAAGTGATGGTTGGCATGGGTAATGCCTATATGCTCAATAACGCATGATGAGATAACAATGAATCATAAGTGTGATGTGATGGGTCTTAGGACCCAGTAAGTGCTTAGTGCCTGATTGAGGTGATTTCCTCTGGTACTGGAATGAGGGATTAATATCCCATGATAATATGTTGATGATGATAGCTTATGGCTGGCAGTGAAACAATGTTATGAGATGATGGGAATCAGTTTGTAGTTTAAATGATGCTGTTTGTTGTTGTAATATTATCCCCTTTCTTTTGAAGGATTTGTTTGTGGTTTGTACATTTTAACTTGATTGATTCTAAAAGACACTTTAATTGGTCTAATTAATCAAGTGGAATCTAATAATGTAGCCGACCATGTGCCATAGATCCATTTAGTGTCAGCATTTGTTGAATGGTGAAACGAGTTTAACTTTGAGCACGTATTTTTGAATATGCGGGGATGAGGATGAATATCCCCTTACGTATAAGAATATGTGACACAAGATTGGCTGAGGACCATACCTTGGAAAGAGTGCAGCTTCAGGCCATAGCTAAGTGATATTATGTTTATGAGATTTCACAGGATTGGTTGCGGGCCATAGCTAAGTGATATTATGTTTATGAGATTTCACAGGATTGGTTGCGGGCCATACCCTGGAAGAGTGTGGTTGCGGGATGTAGCTCAGTTTCACGAGCGTCGTGACCTGTGCCAAGGTGGGCTAGGTTTGCACAGTTGGACTATATGTCACCGGAAGCAGTTGACTTGTGATGTCACTGCATGTTCACTTGTACTGATCGAGGAAGGTGAGGTCGTGGATTCTGGCTCTTCCACTAGACCTTGTATGGCACTGATTTCAACATAGCAATGGTCGATTTGATTTGGGTGGTACGAATCAAATCATCAGGGCATAATGAATATGTAATCAACTGTGTAGTGTACATGTATTGAATGAAACACGGAAACATTGGATGAAACCTTGCCTTTCTTTTATACTATTTAGTTTATAATAGTTATACATGTTCTTCATATTCCTTTTTAAATAATTAGTTGTTATATTACTCATTGGAAAATGCATATTACTGCTCTATCTACTTTATCCATGAGATATATGCCATTCGGTTAATAATGTTTAACCTGCTCACTATGATAGTCTATTTACTTAGTTATCTATGATAATAATAGAGTTGACGGAGAGTTATATCTCTCGTCGCACCTATTGACTCACCCCACTGGTTAAATATCTTTTTAGGTGGATGTGCATGCTGAGTTCAGGATCATGTGTATGAGGACATAATATGAGGAGAAACTACACCTAGTGGATCATGGTATACAAATAGTGCCTAGTAATAGAGTCCTATGTGTCTTCCATGTACACTCAGGTCCTTGGGGGTATTCTTGATGTGTTTTGTAGACATGATGATCGATATGTGGTTTCTGGCTTGTGTGCCTTTGGTGGTATGTATATGCACATGAAATTATTATCTTGTGTAATAGGTTGATTGGAATATGATGATGTAGCACCTTGAATATACATTATGAAATGCAAGTGTTGGATCTTGTGTAATAATTCTCAACTCATGGTGCTTGTTGCAAATCGGTTTTAATTTCCTGTGATTTTCGATAATCTGCTGTTAATAGTTGATCGTGATTTAAGTTTTGAGTAACCTCTCTTTGTGTGGCAAAGGGTGTCATAGTCCCTAGTCAGATATTATTATGGAAACCATATAAACAATAATAATACATAAGACTAGAATATGTGTTGATTGATGAGAAAATCTCATTTGTCATGACATATGATATCAAGCCAAAGGGATAGGTACTTGTTAGATAAAAGTGTATTGGATAGACCCACTTTAAAAGTGATACATGTCGTACGATGAACATTGTGGTTCTTAGACCTTGAGAGTGGTGATTGTGGTTCTTAGACCTAAAGTCACTACACTCATCACATGTCGTTCGATGAACTTTGAAACCATCCAAAATGACCTTGAATAACAGTTGCCATAAAGGTGGGGCTCAAGTACATTGTGACACATGGGAAATGATTGTGAGTAATGTAGACAGGATTTGCCCCTCCTCCAGGAGGTGATATCCTGGCCACTTGATAAGCGAGACCGAGAAACACATGGATATTCTCATGTGAGTCAATATGTGATATGTGAGCTCATAATATGCTCTAGTTTAAGGAACATGGATTGAATGTTAAGAGGATGAGGATTCCATGCCTTTTGTTAAATCTAGATATCAATGACAAAGGAACTATATGAGTAACACTGATTACAGATGTTTGTGAATAAGAAAATGCTAGTTTGTTGACTGGAGAGCCTAGTCGACCGGCTGGTGGTTCGCAACAACTGAACATTCATGAAATATGTCTCCTCGTGTCCCTGGGTTTATGGAAACCTTAACCCATCCACTCCTATATAAGGGGATTGTCTGAGTCTCTTAGAACATACACTCCTCATCTCAACACTGTAGTAATGTGAGAGCCAGAGGCATCTTACCCGTAAAAGGGAGAGATAGACAAAGGGGGAAAAGTCGAAGCTAGCACGTTGACAACATGAAGGGACAACTCCTTCCCGTCAGTTCTAGAAGAATGATGAGGAGTTATAGGTGGTCTTCATGGAATACGTAGAGGTGTGGAGGCTGTTGTCATCACTCTAGGAGGACATCATCAACCGCCATCCATGGTACTACATGTTGGTATGTATGACCAAAGAGCCAATCATATGATGATTGTATTGGGAAATCATGTACTAATTTGATAATAAAGGTCGTTTCATCTATTATGTTGGTCTTAGTCATGAGATGATGACACAAACATGGTAGATGACTAAAGAATGATGTTACTCGACGACATATGTCTCCAGGTTGAGGACTTGAATAATGAGATCATATGTATGATAAGAGTATATACATTCTTGATATGCCCCTAATCAGATATTATCCTGGAATCAAAATAGACAACAATAATACATAAGACTATTTTTTTTGGAAATAGGTAAATAGTATTGCCAAAAGCGGTATAGCAAGCTATACAATACAAAGACAGGCACGAGGCCAACAAACAAACCAGGGGGTATTATCAACAAAATCCCCAATACATTTTAGTATTTGTACTAAGATTAGTTGTCATTTCGGGTCTAGCAGCAAAAGACCAGCATATGTCCCTACTAATGGTTCTAATCAAGTCATTTTCAACCAGAGAACCATTGTTGTGGACTCTTCTATTCCTTTCCCTCCATAAATGGTAAATGACACAAGCAAGGAACAACCCACCAACGCTCACATCCTTCTCACTTTTGTCAAATCTGCTCATGATCCAGTTGATGGCTTCATCAAGGTTGTTAGGAACCCGGTGTCCCCACTCGTTTCTAAGGCAGATGATTTACCAAATGCATCTGGAATAATTGCACTCGAAGAAAAGATGCTCATTCGTTTCAGTTCCTGTATGACACAGCAAGCAACCAGTCTCCGTCTGTATACCCCAATTTGCCATTCTTTCTTTGGTGGGCAGCCTGTCAAGCTTGGCTATAAACAAGAGAGTGCTCCACTTTGGACAATGGTACCTCCCCCAAACTACATGGAACCAAGGCACATCAGGTTCATCACTAGTGTTGATGCTGGGTAACAAAGGTATGACCCCTTCATGACCCGAAGGATCAACAGAAGGCTCCCCGTAATTTTCCCCATACAGCTTGCACATGCTTCTCCAGATCCTTGAAGGATTAATACAACCCTCCAAAGTGATGGAAGGACCATATCTGTTTCTCATCCACTGGACCCAAACATTATCGGGTTGGCTACATAATTTCCCAATCCTTTTCAGCGTACAACTCTCCATGATTTTGCGACCATCGCTAATCTGCAGGCCCCCTTTCCGGTAAGGTTTAGCCAGCTTATCCCAGGCGACGCCATGGCTGCACCCGCCCCAAAGAAAAGCTGCTGACACACTTTTGATTCTGTCCAGACAAGCAAAATGAATATCACAGAGATCCCCCCAAAATCTCAGCATGCTTTGAATGACCGTTCTGATAAGCACGATGCGACCAGCCATCGATATGTTAATACCCGACCATTTGTCCACTTTGTCTTTAATCTTATCAATCAACATACTAAAGTCTTTGACTGCACCTCTATCACCTGTGATAGGAATGCCAAGGTATCTGGTTGGCCAAACACCCCTTCTCACTCCCATGGCTCTTTTGAGTCTGCCTCTTCTTGAATCGTAGGATTTGGAGTTAAAGATCTGAGATTTAATCGTATTGATGTAAAGCCCAGTAGCACGTCCAAAGCTGGTCACAACTTTCTTGTACTCTTTCAGACGATTCACGTGCCAAGCAGAGAAAAGCAACACATCGTCCGCGAAGATGAGGTGCATCATTACTTTGTTACCTTTAATTCTGAAGCTTTTAATCTTGCACTGTTGTTCAGCTAATTTGATGGCATTAGTAAGCCCCTGCATCATGAGGGTGAATAGAAGAGGTGACAAAGGGTCACCTTGTCTAAGGCCGTTCGAAGCACGAAACAGCCCAGCCGGTGTGCCATTAACCAAAACCGAGAAAGAGGTTGTCTCAATGCATTCTTTCATCCAATCGATCCAAGTTTCAGAAAAGCCCATCGCCTCCATGATACGCCACAGAGCAACCCACCTGACAGAATCAAAGGCCTTCGTGATGTCAATCTTAATACAAGTTTTAGAGGTGGATCTCTGTTTATTAAAGTCCACCAGAAATTCATTGGCAAGCAGATCACAATCAGCAATATTTCTGCCTTTGATGAAGGCATTTTGTTCAACCGATATGAGACTGGGAAGAAAGATCTTCAATCTGGCTGCAAGGAGCTTAGAGAGGATTTTATAAAGTACTGAACAGCAGGCAATGGGCCTGTAGTCGGTAATAGAAATGGCATGCTTCGATTTAGGAATAAACTTTAAAAAGGCATGGTTTATGACTCTGACCATCCGACCACCATTGAGAAACCAATTAATGTCTTTGCAGATATCCTCCTCAATGAGATACCACATCTTCTGAAAGAATATGCTATTAAATCCGTCAGGACCCGGCGCTTTGGAGTAGTGGATAGAAAAAACAGCCTTTTTTATTTCCTCAGCCGTTGCAACTTTACATAGACCAGCATTCATGGCTGCATTTACTCTTGTCCCTGGTAGATGCTCGTCTTTAAGGTTAGAGCAGGTGCTGTGTTGATTGTACAGTTTGTTGAAGAACTCCACCGCCTCACATGCAACCTCCTCTTGACCACCCACCGTCTGCCCATCCTCATTAATGAGTTCATGAATTGTTTCTAGCATTTCCTTCTTTTTCACAGCGCTGTGATAGACTTTTGAATTCCTATCACCATCCGCAACCCATCTCATCTGGCTCCTCTGCCAATAGAACAACTCCTTAGCTTTTTCCAGTTGTCTTAATCTGTCTTCAGCTCTGCATTCCTCCTCAATAGCTAGATTATCCATCGGATGTAATCTAACTTCCAGTGCAACATTGTTGTAGATCGCCAAAGCTTCCCTAGTTAGATTAGGTAAGTTCACTTTCTCCTTCGACCATTTCTTAAGGGACATCTTCGTATGCTGCAGCTTTTTGAGAACAACAAAGAGCGGGTTACCCACCACCACAATGTCCCAGCTTTTCTCCACTATTTGTTTGAACCCCAGCCATTCATACCACATATTAAGAAATCTGAAAGGCTTAGGAGAATGAGGTGTGTTCACCAAATCCATCTTCATCCACGCATGGTCACTGAAAGGGTGTGAACCCATTCTAATGACCGCATGTAGAAAGGAAATCAACCATTGCTCATTCACTAGCCCTCTATCGAGGTGGCTAGCAATCCTTCTATTGATGCCTTGTTTGTTAGACCAAGAGGTTATCCCCCCAATGGAAGGAAGCTCCAGCAGCTTGGCAGCATCCATGGTGTCATTGAAGGCAGCCATAACTCTTTCTGGCACAGGTAGGCCACCTTTTTTCTCTCTAGCTTTGCGAACATTGTTGAAGTCCCCCAGCACAAGCCAAGGGACCTCGTTTTGGGCTGCCCCAATGATGTCCTCCCACAGAGTCCTCCGATTGCACTCCAAGTTTTCACCGTAGACACCAGTGATAATGCCAGAAAAACCTCCAGCATTGAAGCAGCTAATCGTGGTGACTTGGTCAGATATATGAATCAGTTCAATCCTCTAAACAAGAGGGTTCCAGCCAATCATAATCCTTCCTCTATCAACATGATTTAGATTGTCTAACGTCTGCTGGGATTCAGGAAAAATGGTTTTTGTCATGGATCCATTAATCCTTCTAATCTTTGTTTCAAAATAGAAAACTAAGTCAGCCTTCATCTCTCCCAGAATACCTCTGAGTCTTCTCTGCGTTGTCGGCAGAGCTTCCCCTCGCACATTCCATGCGAGAATGGACATGTCTACTTTTGTTTGGAACCACTCCCTTCCTCAGAGCAGTTCCCTTTCTTCTTCTTCTTGGCTGTGTTGCGGGTTTGCCTAGGGCTCCGACTATGCGCGTGCCCCTCAGCATTCGGTTCATCAGTAATGCTCTCCAAAACAACAAATAGATTATCATCAGTATGGTTTGCTGCTCTTATACCTTTGCCAGATTCCGTAGAGGTTGCCAGAGGAATTTTGGTGAGCACTTGGTCTTGTTAGAGTCATTGATGGTCTCAATTTCCTCAGAGATGGCTTGATCAAGGAGAGCGGTGAGGATGGTCTTTTATGTTGCTCAGATCAGAAGCAAGGGAGAGAGGATGGGGCTAGAGGTAAAATTGGAGGCAAAGAAGAGAGCAAGGGAGAGAGGATGGGGCTAGAGGTAAAATTGGAGGCAAAGAAGAGAGTATGGAGTCAAGCAGAGTCTCACAGATGTGTTTAATACATAAGACTAGAATGTGTGTTGACTGATGACAAACTCTCATTAGTCATGATATTTGGGTATCAGGTCAAACACATAGTTACTTGTTAGAGAATAGTGTACCAGACAAACCCACTTTGAGAGTGATACGTGGAAGCCATTAAATGGTAGTCAAATTTAGCTCTCAAAGTAACAGTGGTGATTTTGGTTCTTATATTCATTGCACTAATCACATGTCATTAGATGAAGTCTGACACCATCCAACATGAACTTATATAAGGGTTTCCATAAAGGTGGCGATCGAGTGTATTGTGACACATGGGGAATGACTATAAGTGATTTAGATGGGATTTGCCCCTCCTACATGAGATAATGTCCTAGCCACTGATAACACCCAAATTGAGGCGTTTATGCTAAGCATTTATTCATGATTTTGTGTCGTTATAGCCTTAATATGCCTAAAATAACTCTAAATCTGTATCTTTTAGTAATTTATATCTTTTCATAGATAAAATTGCTCAACTAGCCAATTTTGGGACTTGTAGGAACCGAACTCAAGAGGACGTCAATTCTCTAGATTTTGCCTCACAAGCGTTGCATTATGTGCACCAACTTAGGAGACAGTGGTCTCTCTAATCGATTAGCGGGCCCAAAAAACTTTTGATATCTTGGACCCTATTTTCGATGGACAATCCATTATAAAAAAACATCCCCATCAATAGGAAGATTCATCGACACAGGCCCATCAACCACCAGTAATAGCCCCTCGGGTGGATTTGTCCCGAAGGATCAAAGGTGGTGACCGCTACACCATTTTGACTACTACACTATCTTGACCACTACACTCGGCACGGCCGTGCCCAACCCGGCATGGTTGAGTCAAGGTCAAGGTGTAGCAACTGCTACACTCATCGTGACCGCTACAAGGCTTTGCGACTGCTACAACCACATTTGCAATGAGATTGTCGTGACCGCTCCACTTGTTTTGACCGTAACACAAAGAAAACTGCTACCAAATCTCATATGCTGCGACCAAGATGCCCGACACAGTCGACAAAGGCTAGCAGTCGTCTAGACAACGACATCTGTCTCGACTGCTACTTCAAGGACCCTTGCCTGGGTTTTGGGCTAAAACTATTTGCTTTATCTAAGTAAGTTGCTTAGAACTTTGATATAATCCTTTGAGGTGTTTTGTAATCATGTGACATGCTTATGTTTCAAGTTTGGTCCTGTTTAAATGTTGTTTGAGCAATGTTTGCTTGTTGTGAACCAAAGTGCAATTTACCCAAGATGAGGGGTTATCCTGTAGTTTGTCACATGATGAGTGTGTTCTTAGTGCTATAGCATCATAAGAGATAGAATTATTCTATGGGGCTTCTTGTGAAGAGTTCAAGTATCAGGTTGAGCCTGTGTGGATTATGTTTGTGCTTTATGAGCTAGATTGGTGTAAATTGAAATTTACCTATTGAAGGGTTAATATGCAATTTACCATCTCTAGATTGTTCTTACCCTCTCTTGCCATCATGAAGAGGATATAGGAAGATATGGACACCTTATTTGGATCTTGGTTGTATCGTAACATCTTTGGTGATATATGGAGCACAAGAGTGAAATGTGTTTTTCTCTTAGATGGGTTATCTTGGGTTAGAGAGACTTGGAGAGTCTGCCTATCAGTTTGTGAGTGCGTAGGGTTGTGTCCTATCAGTTTGTGTGTGTAGTGTTGTTCCCTATCAGTTTGTGAGTTGTAGAGTTGTGCACTATTGGTTTTTGAGTGTGTAGGGTTGTGCTCTATCAGTTTGTGAGTGTACATGGTTGTGCTCTATCGGTTTGTGGGTGTGTAGGGTTTTGGCATATTGGACATGACCTTGGAAGGAGATCAAGAGGGTGAGATCTAGCCTAGATATTATCATCGTGTCTTGCATGTTGTTTCATGTGGCCCCTTTCTCGTAGACACGTGTCACCTAAGCTCCTAAGGTGATGACACCTCTTCTTTGATCTCTCTTCCTTCCATCAAGTATATATCCCCCTCCTTCTTCATACAAGTAAACCCTTTCATCAATTCTTGTTCATCTCCTCTTGATGGGTGAGATTTGGAGCTTATGGATCTAGAGGAAGTCTCCATGGAGCTTGGGAGGTCGAGTTCCTTGTCCATGGTGATTCTTGGTTCAACTTCCATCATGGTGAGTTATGTTTCTTTGATGGCCACTCCTTTGAGCTCTCTTCTCCATCTTCTTCTTCCTCTCTCATCCATGGATTATACCTTGGATGAAGGATGACTAGGACGTGGTTCTCTGTCCTTCTTTCCATTCTTCTTGAGCTATCATAACCATGACATCTTCTTCTTCTTCTTCTTCTTTCTTGAGGTGAAGTTAAGATCGAGTTGGGACTCTTGATGGATCATCTTCTAGTTGAGGAACGTGTGCTTTGGAGCTTGAACTCTTTATGGAGACCTTCTTGAGGCAAGTTATATAACTCTTAACCTCCTTTGTTATTATCACTCTTTATATGAGTAAGTTTTTCTTCATCTCTAGATCGTGTACCTCTTATATGTTAGTAGTTAGTGATTATGTTGAGGACTGTTTTGATGAAGGAACTTCATTTTAGTTGCTGCCCATGCCTTGCTCTTTCTTGCATTGTTAGTATATGGACTAGTGACCGAGTTTCCTAAGGTTGAAGATGACTAATTTGACACTTAGGAGGTGAATGGCCGTCATGACTCCTGGTGCTTATACTGGAACAACATGTAATAAGTCATCATGACTTGTGGTGCATAGACCGACACGCCTTGTGACAAGTTGTCATGACTTGGAGATGCTTAGGTCAACATGCTTTGTGGATGATAATATGATATGTTTGCTTAGGCCAACATGCTTTGATGAAGCTAGCCCGTCATGCCCTAAAATTACGTAAATCGATATGATGTCTAAACTGATATAATGCCTAAACCGATATGCTTTGAGAGTGTTAGCCCGTCATGACCATGAGGGTACCTTGTGAGATGGTATGTTTGTGTGCCAAGCCATGATGACCTTGATTGAGTGAGAGGCCAACATGGCAAGCCCTAACCCTAACAACCTGTCACACCTAGCGTTGCCTGTCATACCTAGTGTTTCCCATCACACTTCAAGAGGGGCTGCCCATCACACTTTCAAAGGAGTTAAACAAATACACACCATGAGTGATAAACTGAAACACCACATGGTGGTCTAAACCGATACACCACATGGTGGTCTAAACTGATACACCACATGAGGGTCTAAATTGATACCTTGGATGAGCTTGCCTGACACACCATAATGTGGTCAAGCTGACATATGTGAATGAGGTGAAACCGATATCACATGATGAGGTTTGTGGGATATGCTTGGATATCCAATGATGTACACATATGAGAAATGCATCATATAGGAGAGTGTTGTTTTGGATAATGTATGATTAATCTTAATTACTTCTCCTAAAGTTAGTGCACCATGGAATGATGTTACTATGAGTGGTCCATCCTTAACTAAAGAACTTAGCCCCAAACTCTCCAACATTGTGGCAAGTAATGGATGAACGATTCAATGGTTGAGTTTCTATATGATAACCTTAATCATGGAATAATATGACCCATGTGCTCATCTTAATGGAAGATTATAATCCATGGTAAGTGTCTACTATATTGCCTTTTCATATAATCTTAACTTGTGAACGTGAGGTTAATGATACAACTTTGTGATATATATATATATACATATATATATATACATACATATATATACATATATATACATATATATACATATATATATACATATATATATACATATATATATGTATATATATGTATATATGTATATATATATGTACATATATATATATATATATATATATATATATATATATATATATATATATATATATATATATATATATATATATATGAGGGTGGTGATAAGCCTTGTTGGAATAAAAGGTGACAACATTTGTGTAGAAATCATATAAACAAGTCTAATGACCTAATAAATGCCTTGTGGATAGTTTGAAGTGAAATCCTCTAGTTATGTAATCTAAGGTTCGACTTCCCTTAGTGTGAGATGTGGTTAATGATATGTAAGAAGCAATAATGTATGGGTCACAAAATGATGAAACATTGTGAATGGTGCATGGTCAACATATTTACATAATGTAGGGTTGTAATACATGTGTACATGTATACTATGGTGATACCAAGTGCTGATGACACAATAATCTATTATATCTAACTAATGTTGTTCAAACCTAATTCAATCTCAAGAAGGTGGGAATTGGTGTAATTAGGGTTTGGTAATGTAACCAGGATGTAAAACCCTAATCGGCTACATGTAAAGAGTATTGACCCTAATTCTAAGGGTAGGTCATAATATTGAATAAGTATGAATGAAAAGTATGATATTGTTTTCTCTCTTAATTTACATGGCTTTAACCTAGTGGGTTAATTGGGTGTTATAATTTGTGAGTAACATGAAAGTGGTTAAATAATATTAAGCTTTGGATATGAACCTTGATAAGGGAACACGGAAAGTATAAATATGTGAATGTGCATACTTGGTTACATTATCTAATTCTTAGCATTATACACTCCAACTTATGGGAGATAGTGAATGTCAGAGATTTGAGATAGATTATTGAGAACCTTATGTGAACTAAGCATGATTCAAAATCCTAAATTAGATAACTTATGATGCATGGCTTGCTTTATGTAAAGGTGTTTAATGTGCTGAAGTGCATCCTCTCTCTGAATGTAATAGCTAATGATTGGTGTGGTATGTATATGTGATGTGGCACAAGTAACTCTTGGCATGGGTAATGCCTATATGCTCAATAAGGCATGCTGAGATAATAATGAATCACAAGTGTGATGTGATGGGTCTTAGAACCTGGTAAGGGTTTAGTGCCTGGTTGAGGTGATATCCTCTGGTACTAGAATGAGGGATTGATATTCCATGATAATATGTTGTTGATGATAGCCTTGTGGCTGGCAGTGAAACAATGTTATGAGATTATGGGAATCAGTTTGTAGTATAAATAATGATTTCTTATGTTGTAATACTAGCCCCTTTCTTTTGAAGGATTTGTTTGTGGTTTGTACATTTTAACTTGATTGATACTAAAAGACACTTTAATTGGTCTAATTAATCAAGTGGAATCTAATCATGTAGCCTGCCCTATGCCATAGATCCATTCAGTGTCAACATTTATTGAATGGTGAAACAAGTTTAACTCGGAGTGCATATTTTTGAATATGCAGGTGTGGGGACTAATATCCCCTTGCGTTCAAGAATATGTGACACATGATTGGCTGTGGGCCTTACCCTGGAAAGAGAGCGGCTTTGGGTCGTAGCTCAGTGATATTATGTTTATGAGATTTCACAAGATTGGTTGCAACCCATACCCTAGAAGAGTGCAGTTGCGGGCCATAGCTCAGTTTAACTAGCGCCATGACCTGTGCCAAGGTGAGCTAGGTTTGCACAGTTGGAATATATGTCACTGGAAGCAGTTGACTTGTGATGTCACTGTATGTTCACTTGTACTGAATAAGGAAGGTGAGGTCATAGATTCTGACTCTTCCACTAGAACTTGTATGACACCGATTTTAACTTAGTAGTGGTCGGTTGGATTTGGGTGGTACGACTCAAATCCTCAAGGCATAATGAATATGTAATCATCCATTTAGTGTAGATGTATCGAATTAAACACAAAGAACATTGGATGAAGACTTGCCTTGCTTTTATACTGTTTAGTTTATAACATTTATACATGTCCTTCATATTACTTTTTAAATAATTAGTTGTTCTATTACTCATTGGCAAATGCATATTACTGCTCTATCTACTTCATCCATGAGATAAATGTCATTCAGTTAATCATGTTCAACCTGCTCAATATGATAGTCTATTTACCTAGTTATCTGTGATAATAATAGAGCTGGCAGAGAGTTATGTCTCTCACTAGGACTATTGTCTCACCCCATTGGTTAAATATCTTTTTAGGCGGACGTGCATGCTGAGTTAAGGATCATGTGGATGAGGACATAATACGAGGATAAACTACACTTGGTGGATCATGGTATACAAATAGTGCCTAGTAATAGAGTCCTATGTGTCGTCCCTACACACTCATGTCCTTGGGGGTATTCTTGATGTGTTTTGTAGACATGATGATCGATACGTGGCTTCTGGCTTGTGTGCATTTGGTGGTATGTATATACATGTGAAATTGTAATCTGATGTAACAGGTTGATTGGAATATGATGATGTAGAACCTTGAATATATGTTATGAAATGAAAGTGTTGGCTCTTGTGTAATAATTCTCAACTCATGGTGCTTGTTGCAAATCGGTTTTAATTTCATGTCATTTTCGGTAATCCAATGATAATGGTTGATCATGATTTAAGTTTTGAGTAATCTTACTTTGTGTAGAAAAGGGTGTCACAGTTACAAGCTCTGTGCCCGTGACCTCCGTCTCGACTGTGTCATATCTTGACCGCTACACCTAGCACGGCCACATCATGCCCGACACGGTCGGGTCGAGATCGGGTTAGCGACTGAGACAAGTGTCGCGACCACTTATCGCATACACTCCCCTTCACCTATAAATACCCACCCCTTACTACTTGGAGGGGGGTTCCAACTATTCTGAGATTGTTTTGGTTCAACGAAGTGGTTCTGATACTTTGGGGTTACCAAAGCCATGTGGGAGAGTTTAAAGGTCTAAAAGGGCTGAAGTGCTCATCCTACGTTTGACCCTCCAGTTTGCTTCCATCTACCATCATTTTCCACCACCATTCACCCACCAAGCTGTTGTTTGGGGCGGAGTCAAAGAGAAAGGAGGTCAAGGAGCTCAGAAGATCAAGGAGGATGACTCAAAGATGAGATCTGACCCATACGGAGGCTAAGGAGCGAGATCCACCTCTCCTCTACAGGCTAAATTTCTTCTTCTTCTTATTTATTCTACTATACTCTTTAGTTTATGTACAAACGATGTTTCCATATTTGTTCGGTGCCAAGTACACTTGTCCAATGGCTAGTTGAGCTCCTTCTTGTCTATGTAGCCCATTTTGGGCACATTTATGTACTTTTACCTTAAGCAAGTAGTTTTATTTTAGATCTAGTATGTTTTCTATTCTATCTTCTCTTTCTGGACATGATTGCTAGTTTGATTGATCTCTTTCTTGCTTGAGCTTCTATTTCTGCCTATATCTAGATATTCATTATAGAAATGTATAAGAGAAGGTAGTTTGGATCGGAATATGAAAAGAGGATGGTTCAAGGTGATCTATGCAGAACCGTAGACATGGGCACCGTGGGCCCCAGCTCGGCATGGTCGGGCCCACTACCAGGTTCTGCCCAGATCACACATGTTCCTAGCATCTCAGAATATTCTAGACCTAAGAGGGTATCTAGAATATTCTAGGGTGTTGATTTGTCATTCTCGAGAGAGGTCTCATATCACTGATGGGTTATAGTCACGCTACGTGAAAGCGAGTGGGTTGACTCCGTCAGGAACAAACACCACAATACATACTATGTTTGGATGTAGGTTACTTGTTGAGGTATTTGAGGGTTGTCTATGCCCAAGAACGGGTGCATAGACTGCCCACTTGTGGTTACATCACCATGAACTCCTTCTCTTTGATTAGTAGATTCCTACAGACTCTATTTTGTTTTCTTTACTTTACTTTGTGACATTTTGCTAGACTTCTTCTAGTTCCATACTATTATCAACTATCGAATTGTCTTATCTGACTTAAGATAGAGATCTCAAGCATCCTAAATGTACCCACATCCCCGTGTTCGACCCCGTAATAAAGTTGCGGGGGTCCTTGAAGGTTTCTGGTTATAAATTCAAAGTCTGATCCTCCTTTAGGATCCTATCAACTTTTGGCGCCATTGTTGGGGATGTGTTTTTCTACATTTACATGACCAAAGATTTTGTTCTGTCATCCTTAAGCATGTATATATATGCATAGTTCTTCTTTTATATTACACATACTTGTTCATACATATTGAATATCTTTGCTTTTTCTTATACATCCTTTTCAGCCATGGATATTGCTTCTGCAAGACAAGTTATCTTGTCTACTTGTCCTCCCGAGTTTTTTTGTAGTTCTGACTGTTGGCAAGTAATTGAAAGTCATGCTCTACAACTAATCAAGCTATATTCGCCTCCACCATTGTCGTACATAGACGTCTCAACAAAGGGGATGGACGATCAACCATCAAACTTCCATGTTATCATGTGATAAAGATCTGATCCGAGCAGTGAAGCTAGCTGGAGAAAGTGTTGATGCACTAAACTCCTACTTATCTCCTCAGCTCCAAGAACAAGATGGTATGCTTCGACAACAACTAGAGAAGCAGGATCATCATCTCCAAGTAGCCACTGAGGTTGCAGACTACAACATAAGCATACTTCAAACTATTAAACTAGGATTCATATGAAAGCATCAGTTTGATACGGCGGATTCCCAACAGAAGTGTATGGTAGAATTGACGGATCTTGAAGGCATTGATGCTCAACAACTTCATGATAAGGATGTTGAACAAAGCAGAAGGCTTGAAGAGATCATCGACTTGGTTACCATCCAGTTGCAAATGCCATCACACAACCATGAGGATTACACTCATCAAAACCATTCCATTGGGCCTAAGTTGGAACTTGATTCACCATCCTTTTGAGACCACTAACTGGATTTGCCAGGATTGTTTTGTTAAGACCAACCTACATGGGGAAGCCCTTCATTTTACCCAGATGATTCAGTTGATCAACCAATGGAAGATACAAGCCACACACATGAATGGTTACAAGATGATGATGATGACGACTCTTATCCCCACATGGGTAGTCAAATGACCTTGCATCAGAAAGGTCAGTTTGAGGATCCCGAATCAGAAGTTGACCCAGACCAGGGTGATCTCTCATATTGAGACTTGTCACTTCACTTTGAGCAGTGTGCCAGTCATGGTTTGAAACAATTTGTTCGATGAGGATGATGATGACTATTCATCTTAGTGGAGCAAGTATACTGATAAGGATGAATTGGAGCAGCATGAGCTGACATTTTCCACATTCCCTTTTCAAGGAAAAGTTGGCATCAAGGGAGCATGATGGACAATCCACTACAACATGTCTGTTGAGCATGAGGATACTCCAGACCCCATTGAATGTGACAAGCTTGGGGTGGTAGAACCATAGGTAGATTCACATGAGGGTACTTATTATTCAGAAGATGGTTGGATGACTCAAACTATAAAAGAGAATATATCAGAACATCTAACCTCAAGTTCAAAGGTGGAGAGATAAGAGGGGAGTCCTCTAGAAGACTTACATCCCCTCCCCTCCATCTCATCACGTGTCGACATCCTAGGGCTTTCCTATTCAGATTCATACCCTGATGGGTACCTTGAGGATGATATTCTAAAGAACTCATTTCAGTACAGTTCAAGGCAATCACAACACAAAGACGAATTCACTGAGTCACCAGAGCAGGAATGATGAATGGCCCCATAGACCACCACTAGCCTTGGCTGCACGCTTTATCCACATACATGCACAAGCCGAGATCAACTTCCCGACTGGTCACCCATCCTAGTACTACTCCAAGCTGAGCATGCTTAAATATGGAGTTCTTTAGTGATGGGCTCCTTGAAAAGGAGGTGCAACTTGGTGATATGGTTAGTCCAACCATTCCTTTTAAGATCATTTTATCTGAGGCCTCAAATCTTGGGACTTTACAATCTCCCCCACTTGGACTCTTGAAGTCCTCATAAAGGCTCAACTATATGGCCTCATAATATTTCCCCAATTCAGTGCAAGCCCAACATGGCCCATGGACACCCAGCTCTTGATCACGGAATACCAACACAAGGATGGCTACATAAACCATGGACAACCCTTTCCAACATGCCTAGATCGCACAACTCAAGACTGGCTTGCCACATGCCCATGTGGGCCCCACCTACTAGAGGGGTTATGGCTCTGATACCATTTGTAACACACGGGCCCACTGCCCAAGGATCTAGTAGGGTTTTAGGAATGATGACTGGCCCCACATACCACCACTAGCCTTGACTGTGTGCTTTATCCACACTCATGCGCAAGATAAGATTAACTTCTCGACTGGTCACCCATCCTAGAACTACTCCAAGCTGAGCATGCTTAACTATGGAGTTCTTTACAGATGGGCTCCCTGAAAAGGAGGTGCACCTTGGTGATATGGGTAGTTCAACCATTCCTTTTAAGATCATTTTATCTGAGGCCTCAAATCTTGGGATATTACAAAAGAGTGAAATCACCCCTTTACTAAAAATTTAAAGAATGGACATCCATTCCAAACACACTCGAAGGTATGATGGAATGGGCATAAATTTTCCAAATTTATAAATATTGGTATACAAAAGACCATTGGAAAGTAGCAGAATAAAAATTACTGACTATATTCAATTTCATATAAAGGTTTATAAAGATACATCAAATTCTCCCTTTAGGGTTTACATCAAGATACACGAACATGATCTAGATAGAGGGAAGTCTAACTACTACAATTTTGTCTCCAAGCAACATCTCCATCAGCTAGGTCCAAGCCAAAGCTATGTTCTTCTTATCTTATCCATCACCTTGCTCAACACCTGTGTGGTTGGGAAGGCACCCAGTAAAAGGAAAAGGAAAAACAAGTATGTGTCACAAAACTAGCCTAGGATAACAAGAAAAGTAAAGAAAATAAAAATAGGCTAGGGTTCATCTCAAGATGAAGACAACAAGAGTATGAGGCTATATCAAAAGAAACGTGCCATTAACAATTATATTAGAAAGGAATTGCATGTAAGATAATTAAGTCTACTTAACTAAGTAGGGTTGAGGCACCTACTGAACCTCTAACCTTAGGTGAGGGGAGAATAAGACATTCCCAGTCACCTACAATATTATGGGGGGATAAAAACATTCCCCAGGGCGATTATTTACATGCCCTCTATGGGTGTTTGTACATAAGTACCACTACTTTAAATTAAATAGAACATAAATCTACATGCTAGAAAAATTATTTATGGCAATAATTATCATGTGAATCAATAAGCATGGTAGTGGGGTTTAAAACCCAAATAATAAGAAACTATGATCTAATTTCAAGCAAAAGAAATTAGGGTTTCAAGAAAAGAGTTAGGTTCAATTAAGCCTCATTAGGGAATATTAGGTTAAGGTAAAAATATCCCAACTAAGGTGTTATATGCACATACCTCTTCCTAAGAGCCCTAGAAACCACTTTTTAAAACCTTTAAACGAGATCAGGGTCCACTTGCCCTAATATCATAACCATGTTCATGTATTAGCATTATATACATTCATTAAAGGTTCAAAACCTCAAAGATACCAACTTTTTCTACAAACCATAGATTTAGGTCATGAAACCATCACTAATGTCTTAATTAGGGTTTTATGATCAAAATGATATATAATTTTATGTATTTTGAAGATATGGACTTTTAGATGTATTTTTGTGATTTTTAACTAATTAATTCATTTTCTAGAAAATCACCTTCAACAAAACTCGATATCAACCTTTGTATTTTTTATTATTAAAAAGAGCACATTTTTTCAAGTTCAGAACATATTTTATTTTTAATTTTGGACAAACGATTAAAAAGATATGATTTTTCTAAGATTGACCAATGAGAGAGTGACACCTCAGCAAAACAAGGTGAGAGAGGAAGAGAGAGAGAGCGAGAGAGAGAGCTAGGCCCATATGATGTGGCCCAACCAAACTCTGACCTATCCCCCAGTCAAATCTCAGGTGGACTCGCTCAAAACAAAAGCAAAACGGTTGAAAAGACTAGTTTGCCCCTAAAGATAAAATGAACTGCAAAATAGAACTGAGGGTAGAAATGAGAACCGTCCAGGGTTCAACCCCCTCAAAGGCCCTCGCGCCATGGGTGCCGAGCAAGCTCCCTAGGCTTGAGAAAAAATTGGGGAAACTGGGGACAAAGGAGTCCAACTCAAATCAACAGGAGAAGGTGACTCCAACTCTCAGGGCGAATCGGTGTGGGAGAACACAAAACCAAAGCGTGATCAAAATGACAACTTTCACAATAATTTAGAGAACGACAGTTGCAATGATCAGTAAAAGGGTATAAACGAACCATGGCTCCTATTGAACCAATCGATGCCTTGTGAAGCTTTACAGGATGCTTGGTAGACTTTTTTGAGCCTTACGGAGGGTTGTCAGGGTCAAAGCCAGGGCGGCCAATCAGTCCTCACTGGCAGTAGGGACGGAGTTGGCGGAGATGCAGAAAGGGTGTGTGGGTCATGAATAGATAAAACCAACACTAGAAAACAACCTCTGGTGATGCACTGGAGATCTAGGACCTATCTTCTAGAGGTCCAATGGTTTAGGGAAGCAAGGTGACAGAAGGAAAAGGGAGAAACAGGGAAGAACAGAGCACTGATGCGACAACTAATGGAATTGAGCCACATTGTCACAAACCCTAATATATATATAGGGTCTATGGAATTAGGAAGAGTCAGGGAAGGTATAGGAGAAGGAATCGGGGAAAAGAGGGGAAAGGAAAGGGAGAGATCGGGACCGAGAAGAAGACTCATTACTATTCATGGAATCAGAAAGGGAGGTGAAGGTAGGAGAGAAAGCAGCTGCCACACAATCAAGATCTGATGGCACAAAAAGGCCAAGTTTTTTTGGAAAAATTAAAATGTAAGGACCCTGACCTTCATTTTGGGCTTACCCTGTTTGCTTTGCCTAAACCTTGTGTCTAGATTCTTGCTAATCACATGAGGTTGTGATTAGGGTTTGTTTGTGCTTTGTTGAAGTTGGAGGTGAAACTAGCAATTTATCCAAGTTTTAGGGTTAATGTGCAAGTTTGTCACCTTGAGAGATTTTTATTTTTTCTCTCTCCTTGCATCCTCTAGGGTTTAGAGGATGGGTTGGGCTCATTGCTTGAGTAGTTTTGGGCCTTGTTGAGCTTTTTTAGGCTTTGCTTTGCCTTGTTGAGGCCTTGTGTCGTGCAAATAGCACCTTGGTGACCTGTGTCGCCGAGTGGGTTGTGTCACCCAAGGTGACCACTTTGACCTTGCCTTGGTTGTGTCACCATATCCTGGACAAGTGGTCAATCCTTTGTTAGTTGGTGGCATGACACGAGCATGTGGTTTAGCAAGGTGGCATGGCTTTGGACAAGTGGTGCCTTAGACGTGCACATGTGGAGCAACATCAAGGTGGGTTCCCCATAGACCCTCTTGTATATATAAAACCCTCTCTTTAATTGCTTAGCCCTTTAGTTCCTTTAGTTGTTCCTTTCTCCTTTGGTGATCGATACACCTTCCCTTGGTAGATCAAGCTTGGTGGTCGATCCCCTTTGGTGGAGTCTTCTTCTTCATCTAGGTGGTGGCCGAACCCTAGAAAGGTCTTGCTTCCTTGGTAAGCATCTCCCCTCTCTCCTTAGCACCTTCTTCTCCTTCTTGCTTGTTCTTTGACCATGGTGGTTATGAGCTTTGCTTCTCTTCTTGTGGTGGATGAAGGTGGGGTGCTTTGGATCTAAGAGCTTAAAGCTTGGTGCTTGGATCTTTGGAGCTTGAGGAGCTTGCTTGAGGCGGGCTACATAACTCCTAACCCTAGCTATACTACCTTCTTTTATGTTGCATGTTCATTATTGATCTTGATCGGCCTTGCATCTTGTTGGATATGTTTCTTGCTCTAGTTTGTACCTTTAATCTTGTTGGACTTAGTGGTTATGATGTTGATAGTTGTATGAACTTGGACCTTGTTGGCCGAACCTATGGATTAGGTTTTCCTTGGGGTAATACCCCTTTCTCTCCTTGGTTTTAAGAAGTGAGCTTGAGCTCTAGTGGTGTAGGAAACACCCCTCTCTTCCTTAGTCATTGAGAGGTGAGTCTATATTCTAGTTGCTTGGGAAATACCCTACTCTCACCATGGATTTGAGAGGTGAGGCTTTGGTTGTTGATGACCTAGTTGAGGTTGAAGGTTTGACCGGTATGGATGACCTACCTTGATGCCCGATATGTGATGGAGGTTGTGCAATACCCCTCCCTCTTGGTTGTTGAGAGGTGAGCCAACTTTCTTGATCTATTAGGGTCTGGTGATGGTGATCTTGAGGTTGGTGGTGACCAAACTGATATGGACCTTGTGATTTGCACGATACCCCTCTTCTAGGGTTTGTCTTGGATGATATGATAAGTTGAGTTCTGTTGGCTTTGTTGCCTAAGATGGTTTTGGGAGTAGATACCTCTGTTTTGTGCCTTGGGCGACATAGGGTGGTTTTGTGTTGCCCGATATGGTGTTTGGGTGGTGGACCCTAGTTAGGTGCCTTAGTGGTAACCGAGATGTTATGCATAACCTAGTTGGACGATAGGTCATCTCGCGGTGCCTTGGTGTCGTTTGTTGTAGTGGGCTTGTTGGGTGATACAATGTTGACCTTGGGCACCATGACCTTGGCTGATATAGTGAAGATGGATGCCCTATATGAACCCTAACCCTAATGGGAGATAGGGTCTTGACCGACACATCTAGTTGCCCGATACACCCCCTTGCTTCTTGGATGCACGATACCCTCTTGGATCAGGTTGCACGACACATTACTAGCCCTGGTTGCACGATACCCTTGGTGCATGGGTGCACGACATGGATGGTCGATATGTGTGGCTAAGTGCTCTAGTCATTAGAGTTTTGGTGGGGGATATGATCCTGCCTGCTACCCCTTTTGGGAGAGGGATGGTGCTGCCCGCCACATCTCTAGTGAGGGAAGACAGTACCTTTGGTGAGGGTTGTGCTTAATTCGGGAAACCCTAGTAGTTACTTTCTTGTACCTTGTGGATGATGGGTTATGGATGAAAGGTTGTGACAAATGATGTATGACTAGGCTATGGTGTGTAATCCGTAGGGATGTATTCCTTGATAATGATCATGCTCTTGAGATATTAGGGCATAGTGGATGCTCATGGTTTGATAACAATAATGTAATTTGTTTACAGATACATCTTTGTGCCTCATCATGGATGTTGATCCAATCATGTACCTTAAACCCTAATAGCATGATAATCATAAAGATCTATATGTTTGGTGATTTAAGTTATCACTCTTGATATGCATACTAACCATGCAGATGTATCAGATGGATTCATAGCTCGGTAAGAGCTATGAGGTTTATGTGTTTGAATAACACTGAATGATGATAATCCTCGTTGATGAGATAACATGTATCACCAGTATGATGTGAAAGGTCTGCTGACCTGATAAAGGCTGAGTGCCTAGTTGAGGTGTTATCCTCTGATCTTGAGATAAGGGATTGCTATCCCATGATGATGATGTAAGCCTTGAGAGGCAGTGGCATTCTATGACGAGGGATTAAGATCCCATAATAATGTGATAATGACAATAATAATGTAACCCGATGCTGTTATGTTTTACAACTCGGTTGCCTCAACAATCCACTTAAAATATACTAATTAATTAAAGTGGAACATATCATGTAGTTTGCCCTGGCCATAGATCCATCATCGTCAGTAGTTGGTGATGGTGAAATAGGTTTATCCTGCGGGATTACATGGAGCGCATATTGTTGAATATGCGACGTTTCTCCTAGCTGAAAGTAGGAGGATTTGAATACAACTGCGATTGTGTATAGAGCATGGTGAATAGGCCCATGGCTTAGTGATTATAGAGCATGGTGAACAGGCCCATGGCTCAGTATTATAGAAGGGTAGCCTATGGAGCTGACCCTGTGGCTGAGGCCACTTAAGCAAGAGACTGCGGTCCTGCTTTGGTTTTCGTGTACTAACCACGAAGAGGTGAGGTCATGCAGTCCGACTCTCCACATGACCTTTTATGGCACCAGTTTTTTGGGCTTTGCACCCAAAGGTTGGATTTGAGCGGGACGACTCACTTCCTCAGGGCATAATAAATCGTAATCCAACCGTATAGAATATATTGCTTAAGGCAAAACACAGAACATTGATTGAGGCCTTGCTTGTATAGTTGATCTAGTTATACCTTGCAGCTATTTGTACGATCCTTATATTTTGTGATAAGTTCTTATAAAGCTTATCTTGTCAATCATGTTCCATAAAGAAATATCTGGATATATGCCTCCTGGATATCTGGTAAGATTGTTAATAAAATAAATTCTACTCACGATGTTGCTCTTATGATCTGCTGATATCAATTATCTGCTTTACCTACTTTTTCTAAAGTTTTATAGTTTCGGCAGGGAGTTATGTTTCTCGCTGGGACTGTGTGTCTCACCCCATTGGTTTACAACCTTTTTAGGTGATCACGCTAGGCGTGGTGGCGGTCTTGAGGTTGCGATCGAGTAGTAAGACGAGTAGTAGGAGGTAAGAGATGGATATCCTGCTATTTTGGTTGTTTTGTAGTAGAGTCCTAGAGTCATCCATGTACTCTCAGGTCCTCAGAGGTGTTTTGACGATGTTTTATGATGTTTAGCTGATGTAGTCTTGTATATCCTGCTGCTGGCCTGATGTGGACCGTTATGTATGTATAGATAGGTGATGAACTATGGTGCTGACAGGATAACTGGTTCCTATAAGCTGTGGACATATATCCATGCTTGTGCATATTTATATATAACATGTTTCCTTGCAGGATGAGGATATGGATTTAATAGTTTTCTTTTATCTTCTTTCCACAAATAGTTTTAACTAACACATGTTTTCAGTAATATGTGGTTTATGGTGTTTCCACACGTTTTCGCGTGGCATTTCATTGTCTGTGTGATAGCGGGATGTAGCGTCACAAGTTTGGTATCAGAGCTCTAGGTTTGCTGAGTCTATAGGGATCTAGGACTAGGGTTGTGTCTGTTCTTGTGAGTATTCCAGATTTTCTTACAATAACCTTCTACCCTCAGTGAAAGATAAAGCTTAAAGATGTCTAGAAACTGTGAAGAACATGTTGCCGAGAGTAGCGCTGCTGCATCAGTTGATGGAGCAAGAGTGCAGACACATGAAGATCGGGTGCCTGAGGTCCCCCAACTTGACCCAGCCATTCTTGAAAATCCTGCCTATCAACATCTTATGGGGCAGTTGATTCCTACAATGGATCACATGGTGGATAGATTGCCAGTGCTTCTGCCAAGAGCACATGCTCCTAATGGTGAATCTTTGGGTATTAGGAATACCTTTGAGTGGCTTCGCCGAGTCAGAGCTTCAGATTATGCTGGAACGACTGATCCAGTGGATGCAGATATGTGGCTGACAGGTCTCGAGAAGGCCTTCTGGATCCTCGACATCCCTGAAGCAGACAAAGTTAAGCACGCTACCTACCTTCTGAAGGGTAGTGCTGGCCACTGGTGGGCCATCGAGGAGGAGAAGCGACCCGATGAGGTGATATGTTGGGAAGTTTACTATTGAGAGTTCGTCAGCCAATACTTCCCGAAGACGTATCTGGACAAGAAGATCAACCAGTTTGAGTGTCTGCACCAAGGAGCGATGAGAATCATCGAGTATGAAGCTAAGCTTATAGACTTGTTGAGGTTTTGTACTCACATGGTGACGACGAATGATGAGAGAATCAGGCAGTTTGAGAAAGGTTTGAGTGATGAGATGTCGACACCTGCTACTGCTTTAGAGAATTGGGAGTGGTTCACCACATTTGTGGAATATGTTCGGAGGATAGAATGACCAGTCAGGGAGAAGAGAGAGTCCATGTCCAAGAAAAGGCCTACTCAGTTTTGGAAAAAGAGGTTTGATAGCCACAAGAAGCCGGGGTTTTCTGTGCCTTTTGTGAGGCAAGGTTCTAGTGCACCATCACAGTGGTCTCCGAGTAAGGGAAAAGGGTGTGGATTTTCACCGTCCAGAGCTTACATCACAGCTTCAGTAGCAGTGACAAGGCCATCTAGGGCGTAGTTAGAGGATAGGTCATGCTATCTCTGTGGACAGACCAGGCATTTGAGGTCAAATTGCCTAAGGAAAGATGTCGAAGTGACACAACAGCTGAGGCAGAATCAACAGGGGTCATATAGACAAAAATCTAGTGGTAACTGAGGGCGAGGACGTGGTCAAGAACCACAGGCATGATCATCTGCTCAAGGAAGCAGAGGACGTGGACGACAGCAAGTAACAACTCGATTCTATGCTATGAGTCAGCCGGAGGCGATAGTCAACCCGCGAGTGGTGACATGTCAGATGGAGTTATTACATTCTGATTTGTCTTCGTCTTACTTTATATCTATTCTGGTTGACCTGGGTGCTACACACTCTTTTATCACATGTAGTATGCTTGATAGCTGTCTTTTACCTATTAGTTGTAAGAAGGATAACTTGTTGTTAGAAACCACTCTTGTTTGACCTGTGTTGCTTCGAGAGGAGTGTCCATCTTGTGTTCTATCTTTTTCGGGACATAGTACACAAGTGGATCTTATACCATTTGATATGAATGGATTTGATGTGATCCTTGGGATGGATACCTTAGAGAAGTATAAGGTTGTGTTGGACTGTGGTTCCAAGCAAGCGGTGTTTGTTGACGGCGGTGAGAGGTGGATCTTCCAAGGAGATAGGAAGATTCTTCCGACATGTTTAGTGTCAGCTATGGTGGCAGAGAAGTTGCTGTGACAAGGATGTAAGGCGTTCTTTGCCCATGTTGTAGATATCAAGGCAAAAGGTCTTAGACTTGAGGAGGTACCTGTTATCTGAGAGTTTGCGGATGTGTTTCCCGATGTTCCCCCACCTCGAGAGATTAACTTTGAGATCAATCTGGTGCCAGGAACACAACCAGTTGCTCAGACACCGTACATGATGGCTAGATGGCAAAGCTGAAGAAGCAGTTACAAGAGTTGCTGGATAAAGGTTTCATCAGACTGAGCACATCGCCGTGGGGTGCTCCAGTCCTGTTCGTAAAGAAGAAGGATGGATCGATGTGTTTGTGCATAGATTACCGACAGTTAAACAAAGTTACAATCAAGAACAAGTACCCGCTGCCGAGGATAGATGATATGTTCGATCAGTTGCGTGGTGCTACACTATTCTCAAAGATCGATCTGCGGTCCAGATATCATCAGTTAAGAATTAAGGATGAGGACATACCAAAGGCATCTTTTAAGATGAGGTATGGTCACTTTGAGTTCGTTGTGATGCCATTCAGGCTAATCAGTGCGCCTGCTACTTTCATGGATCTGATGAATAGAATGTTCCATCCGTTTCTAGATCAGTTTGTTGTAGTTTTTATAGATGACATCTTGATCTATAGTCGGGACAGTCAAGAGCATGAACAACATCTTCGACAAGCGTTGACTCTTCTTCACCAACATCAGTTATATGCCAAGTTTAGTAAGTGCAAGTTTTGGTTGAAAGAAGTAACTTTATTGGGTCATGTGATATCTGTAGAAGGAGTCAGAGTGGACCCTAAGAAGGTGGAGTCAGTTGCAGAATGGGAGAAACTGAAGATGCCAACTGAAGTTCGTAGTTTTCTGGGTTTAGCAGGATACTACCAGAGGTTTATAAGGAACTTCAGCGTGATCACGTTATCATTTACAAAGTTGACCAGGAAGGATGTACCTTTTGTCTGGGATGATCGTTGTCAGCAAGATTTCCAAAGTTTGAAGGAGAAGCTGACTAGTGCTCCAGTGTTGGTGATGCCAGAGTCTGGGAAAGGCTATGTTGTTTTCTGTGATGCTTCCAAGAAAGGCCTAGGATGTGTGCTGATGCAGGAAGATCATGTGGTTTCTTTTGCTTCACGATAACTTAAGAAGCATGAGGAGAACTATCTGACACATGATTTGGAGCTAGCAGTGGTGGTCCATGCATTAAAGATTTGGAGACACTATCTTTATGGGGAAGTATGTCAGATCTTTACAGATCATAAGAACCTGAAGTACATCTTCTCACAAAGTGAGCTGAACATGTGACAACGTCGCTGGATGGAGTTGATCAATGATTACGATTGCACCATTGAGTATCATCCTGGTAAGGAGAATGTGGTAGCTGATGCGCTTAGCAGAAAGTCTTCTTCTCTTCCTATGAAGAAGGCATAGTTGAGTTCCTTGGTAAGCCATAGGCGGGATATGTTTGTCTCTGTAACATCCCTGACCTGGGTTATGAATTAACCCTAGGTGTTTTTCTTAATAAAATTGATTATAGGCATGCTCTTATTTTTTGAAAAGTAATTGAGGCTCAAGAGGAACTTATATTACAATTTTAGTCCTTTTTGAAAATTGTTGAAATCAATATTTTGCTTATTTTGGACTAAAGTGCAAATTACCCAAGTTGAGGGATCTATTTGCAAATTGTGCATGATAATATGTTCCTCATATGTTGAAGCATCATGAGAGTGAAGATGATGCAGAGGTATGGCTTGTGATAGCCTGAATTCTAAGAAAGAGCTGATAATGCAATGTTTGTGCATGAAAACCTAGTTTTGGTGTAATGTGCAATTTACCCAAAACCTAGGGTGCAATATGTAAATTACCACTTCAATAAGGTCCCTAATGTTTCTTGGCATCATGTGGAGCAAAGAAAATGAGAGGGGCGCCTCATTTGAATTAAGTTGGAGGAGAGAGAATCTTGATATTAAAATAATCAAGATTTAAGCATAATGGAAACATTAATGCAAAAATAAATAAAATAATTGAAGGGCCTTCAACCAAAATTAAAATGGTGGAATTCATATGTGTGTGGAAGTCCTTGAGATTTTCAAGGACCGAAAATATCCTAAGGAGGTGAAATTCCACTCACCTTATTATAAGGAAAAGAATTTCCACTCAAAAATATATATTAATATTATAAGGGATTAAGGTGCTTAATTTCTTTTCCCTTAATCCATGGATAATGTAAGGGAGCTCGGTGGGATTGAGTTGCCTTTTCATGTAAGAAACCAAGGAGGAAGATGTGGCAATAATTTTGGAATTAAATTGATTTTTATAAAACATTTTCTCTTTCATCAATTTTCTTATAAAAGAGCCTTTTCCAACAACCTAAGGATCTTTTTTGGATTCCTTTCTTCTCCTTGCTTGCAAAACTGACCAAGAGAGCTAAGAATAGTAGGAAGGACTCCCCCAACCTGTTGGTAAGTCTTTGACCTTCGTTCTTCTTGATTTCATGGTGAAAATCATAAAACAATGTATGATTCCTTCATTTCTTCACTCCATCTTCAACCCTAGTCGATCCTTTCACTCCAAAAGCTTGAGAAACGACCTTAGGAGGTTGCTAGATCTTAAATCACCATTGGAGACGTGAAGCTTGGAGCTTGGGATCAGATTTGAAGGCGGGTTATATAACTAAAACCCTTAATCTTTGTCATTGAATTCGATTTCTCCATACAATTGATTTAATTGCTGTTAATGCAATAGGCTTGCTTGATTAATGGAGTTGCCATGGAAATGGTAGTAGCTTTTGTAAGTCTAAAAGTTGAAGATAATAACCTGTTCATAAGCACACACCTTAACCAAGAACATGAGCAAACGGTTTCACCAAACTATTTGAGACCAAACGGTTTGCAAACCGTTTGGTGTTTTGGACTCAAAACCGAATGAAGGGGTTGATCGTTTGGTTTAGTTGACCATTTGAGGTCTTAACTTAATTACATATTGGATGATGATCCAATGGATCCAATTGATTGGCTCAATGTGTGTGCATTCCTTCAATTGGAAACCCTAATCAAGTTGATTGAAGAATCCTTGATTGGTCCTAACGTTTTCAAGACAACTTGGGTCAAATGGTTTTAAAACCGTTTGGTGGGTTAGTGGATGATCTTTGACCCATGGATGATGATCTAATAGTTTTGATTGATGAATCCTTCAATTGAATAACCAATAGTCAATTCAATGATGCAATTGGAAATCGATTTGGATTGATGAATGACCTAGTGAGCCCTTGCGGTTTTGGGACTGATTTGGCCCAAACGGTCTTGAGACCAAACAGTCTTGAAACCATTTGGGGGCAAACGGTTTCAAAACCATTTGGGGTCAAATGGTTTCAAAACCATTTGGTGGCAAACAATTTCAAAACCGAATGGAGTTCAATGTGGTTCAATCACTTGGATATTGATGGTAATGATAGTTCCAATAATCCAATGATGGATAGTAATGATAATCAATGAAAGTACAAAGGTTGAAACCCTAATAGTACCTAAGTGATTAGTGTTAATTAAGGGATGAACCCTAATTGCTTATAAGATCAATGACTTGGTACACTATGTCAATCGTAGTTGTATGAACTTGGCTAAAGGGTTGATGTAACCTAATCAAGTTGAGAGGGTGATAATATGGAATTGATACATGCGTATGATTCATGTGGTGATTAAGGGTATGATCCTTAAGTAAAGAGATCATGAAACCCTAATCATGAACATAAACCCTAATTGGGATGAATAGTAAACCCTAATTATGGGTAATGGAACATGAAACCCTAATTGGGATGAATAGTAAACCCTAATTATGGGTAATGGAACATGAAACCCTAATTGGGATGAATAGTAAACCCTAATTATGGGTAATGGAACATGAAACCCTAATTGGGATGAATAGTAAACCCTAATTGTGGATTATTGAATATAGTTCCTATCATAGGGTGAATTTGATGTGAAACCCTAACTAAGGATGGTTTCATGAGAAACCATGATATTTAATGTGCTATGAAGCTCAAATCCAGGGTAATTCTATGTAATGCTTAACAAACCCTAATCTTGGGCAATATGGTGATAAACCATATCTTTGATGTGATAATGGGATGATTATCCTCATATGACATGAAATGGGAAACCCGAACCCTGGTAAGGGAATAGTGGTGTTACCCATGAATAGTGAATTCATATTTGTTGTACATGGTTCTGATATGCAATTGATATCACTGTTATCATCTGTGCTAACCATGCAAGTATGTTGAAATGATGATCATGGCCAGGTATGAGCTATGATGTTTAATTTACTATTGTGATTGTGCCTTGAGTGTCATAATATACCTTGTTTCCTGGTAAGAGGTAACAAGAGAGTTAATGGGCCTCAAGTACCATGTGTGATGCTTGTAATAGCAAGCATCATGTTTGCCTTGGTCAATTGACCTGAAGGTGATGGTTACCTGGAAAAGTGGTAACAATGCTTAATGATGAATCAAGGGTTTAATTACCCAGGGCCATATGATTATGGTGATGAAATTGTGAAGGGACGAGAATTCCCAGTTTTGAAATAAGGGATTGAGTTCCCAATGTCTTTTAAGACTATTAAGTAGTTGATGAAATTAGTACATGTTTCTTTATAGCATTGATATAATACGTTATGTTTGAGAACTTGCCTGATGCTAAAAGAATATGAAAATGTACTTAATTAATCAAGTGAAATCTGTTCATGTAGTGCTCTGACCATAGATCCATCATCGTCAGAAGTTGGTGATGGCGAAATAGGTTTTCCTATAGAATTCCTAGAGTTCACATATTCTGAATATGTGGGGGTAAATGGGCGAAAATATCCTTACGTCCTTGTGAAGAGATTGAGGGAAGGCAAACATTAAACATCTCAATCCTTCATGTGTCGGGATAGATGTATCATAAATCTCCCGATGGTTGGGATGGATGTATCATTAATCTCCCAATGAATTTTAATGTCGGGTCGATGGAGATAAACATTAATTCTATCGATTGTCGATGAGAGTGTAGTTGCCGTTGTAACTCTATAGTGAAGTTCCAGTATACCCTAGAAAGCTATTTTGAGCAGTTAACATAAGTTCAAGGCCATTTAGGAACTTTTGGTTATCTTCCTTAAGAGATTCAATGTACTTAAGATAGACACTATTGTTTACCCCAAGTCCATTGTATTGGAGCTCAAGATCAAGAAATTGTCCTTGCAAGTTATCAATGCTCTCAAGATGATTTTTTTTATTTTGCTCAAGAATATCAAGTTTAGCATACAAATCATCAATAATTGTTCCTAACCTTTTTTTAGGTTTATATTTATCAAAAGAAGAACAGGTAGAAACAAGCATATCAATAAGAGTTTCTTTAGATAACTCATGCAAGCTTACCTCACTTACCTCACTAATTTCGTCACTTGTAGAGGCCATGAGTGCAAGGTGGCACTCTCTATCTTCTTTGGAGTTTGAGCCACTTGAGGATGATTCTTCTCAATCTGCATGAGCTGCATTCTTGTGTCTTTTCTCCTTCTTTTCCTTCCTCTTGTACTTGCTCTCCTTCTTGTACTCTTCCTCCTCATTGGAGCTTCCCTTGTGGCGTGACTTCATTTATTTAGGACATTCACTCTTTTAGTGTCCCTTTTGGCCACACTTGTAGCATCTAGGAGTAGAGGAGAAGGATTGCTTTCCCTTGAAGTGCTTGACCTTGGTGTAGTTGGTTTCATGCTCACTAGGGCCATCATCTTCACTAGAAGAGGAGGGAGAGGTCTGGAAAAAAGTTTTTGTTGAAGGATGACAACCTCCACTTGAGCTTTGAAGGCACTATCTTTGATCTTCTTTTCATCCTTCTCTTCTTACTTGTCTTCTTCTTCTTGCTTGTCAAGCCTTGGCTCATGAGCTTGTAGATTGCCAATGTGCTCTTCAGCTGGGATGCCGCCAAGGATTCTCACTTCTTCAATGGAGGTCACCTAATACTCCCATGTCTTTGGTAGAGTCCTCAAGATCATGGAGTTGATATACCTCTATCCAAAGTGTTTCACAAAGCAGCTAGTCCATTGATGATGACGTTGAGCCTAGAGTACATCTCATCAATCCCTTCTTTCTCTCCCATCTTGAAGTTCTCTAGAAGGTTGTTCAACATATAGATCTTAATCTCCTTAGCTTGCTTTGTCCCCTCATAGGTGATGCACAACTTATCCCAAATCTCATAGACTGTATACCATGAGGAGATGCGGTTGAACTCCATTGGGGTAAGGGTTGCATAGAGAATGCTTATAGATTTGACATTTAGCTGGGCTTCTTTTAGTGTAGCTTCATTCCATGTTGACACAGCTCCAGTTGGCTCCTTATATGGCATGACCATCACCTTCCACATATCAAAGTTCATCCCTTGAATGTAGAACTGCATACACCTCTTCTAATAGAGGAAGTTGGGGCTGTCGATGATCGAAGGACGCATGGAGAAGCCTCCCTCCAGGTTGAGTGAACCAAGTAGGTATTTGCCCATCTTCTCATCTCGTGCGAGATTGTTGGAGAAGATCCTTAGCTCTGATACCACTTGTTGGATATAGGGTACTAGATGGAGGGTTGAATAGAGCTTCAAAACTCTCACAAGAAAAGTTAGACCTTCAAATTATATCAATTGTGACCAATCTCTTAAGAACTATTTGAAGTCCTAACTAAGCAAGCATGACAAGGATGAGAGAAATTGAAACATGCACTTGAACAAGGTGGTTTAGAGTGGTTCCGATTTTTAAACTAGGAGATAGTCAATCCACTACCTGGAGAGGTCAACTTGTAGGACTTTGCAATCTGTGTATACTTATATTCATGCATAGATACAAGGAGACCACCATACATCCAAGGACTTACCTACTCAAGACAAGAGTCCTCCACCTTCACAAGGATTTACCCACTTGATCAAGATGTCTTCAGCCTTCAACAAGGATTTACCCATACTTGCATCAAGTGTTTGACCTTGAAGGAATTTACCCACTTTTCTTGAAACTTGTCCTTGCCCTTCTCCTTCACCTGGAGAAGATCTTCACCTCTTCTTCAACCTTGAAGAAGACCAACAACAGCTTCACCTTCACTCGGAGTAGCTTAATTCAACCTTTTCTCTTTGAGAAAAGGTGTAGGGAAGATGGAAGGAATGAGATCTTTACAAGAACATGGAGGTAGCTCTCTTACAACATACCTATATCACTCATAATCACAAAATTCTTTGTCAAAGAGAGAGAAAAAGGGGATCAAAGGGTTGCAATACACACAACTATGGCAAGGACTTAGAATAGCATGAATAAGCAAACTTGGAATGAACTCCAAGGGGGTCCTATTTATAGCTGGGGGTGTTTCATTGAGTCTGGGATCACTTAAGAATGAAATATAGTCATTTTACAAGTTACAACAGATCTATTTTCACTCACAACAACTCTCCAACCATTATAATCACTTTTTCTACATTTTTTATACAGTACATTCAGTCAAGTTTCAATAAAGGTAACTCTACTGATCCACTAACTGACAAAGACAATTTTCAAACTATCAATCGAGTTTGTTCTGAGAAACTTGACTGATGAGTCCAAATCAGTTTTTCTTAGTTGATCGACTGGTCGAGTTCTATGAGTGTGCAACTCACCTGATTGGTCATTTCAGAAAATCCATCACTGGATTGGTCGAATATCCAACTCGACCGATAAACAGCCTGTGCGAAATTTTCTAATTTGACTTTTGAGTGACCAAATGTTGGAATTAAGAGTCCCTCATTTTTTATCATCTTAGTTACAAGTCATATCATCAATAGAAGTGATTACAAAATTAATCTAAGGTCATTGGGTGTGATTTCCCAAAATGCACACTTGCATTACTTTTAACTTGAACTTGAAAAAGCTAGAGGTTGTGTAATTTGATCTTTTCATGTACCTAAACCCTGAAATCAACCTTGAACAAAATTATTAGATACATAGGAATGGAATGGTTAAATCTTTATCAAAATATGGGAAATGTATAACTCTCAAGTCAACACCTATGGCATGTAATCCCTACTACCACCAAGCATGAGTAAGAAAGGTTTGTAGGTTGCTTAATGGTATTTAATTATATATATACATATATATGTATGTATGTCAAAATGAGGCAAATTACTAGTAGATAATAAAAAATCCTAGTTAGACCTATGATGAGAAGATTCTATGTCAACCTTAGGTTTAACTAGGGTTTTCCAATTATACATAACGACCAAGGGGTTAGGAGGTGATCATGCCCTAAGTACAAAAGGCTCCTGGGGTCAAGACGATACACTCCATAAGTACATAAGACCCATGGTTCAAGAGGGAATAACTCCAAAGGTACCTATACCCCTAGAGCCCTTACGGAAGTTATTGAGACCAATAACACATGAGATGTAAATTTATAGAATTCTAGAATTTTAATATTAATGGTCGACACAAAATTTCAAGGAATATTGTGCACAAACTCAATAGTTCTATGAAAAGAACCTTTCCACTTACTTAATTCGTGAAGTTAAGATGTGTGCATGTTTTGAGTCATGTTTGAAGATGATTCAAGAAAAAGTTTAATTATGAAGCAATATGTGGACGCACTGTATCTATACATGAGATGAAGGTGAATTTTGTATATGGACAACAATCAAATATTTATTTCACTTTAATTTAAGTGTAAGAAAATGGGTATCCCCCTTTTGTACACACAAATTTTACATACAAATGAATTTCATGATTTAGAATTTATGTTATGATATAAGTATGGAAGTTTTGCCTCATCATTTCACAAATATAGTTGAATAATTATTTGTATATTTGATATATAGGGGGAGATGTTGTTGTTTGTATGCTATGAGAGATGTCATTTGATGATTGTAAATGGGATATTTTGTATATAATTTGATTATTAATATAAGGAAATTCCACTAATTATTTTTGTTTAAATATTGAGATAATGACTAAACTTGCCAATGTATTGGCACCCGACTGCTAAATTTAATGTTAAATGACCAAGAGGCCACAAGTTTGAAACCCCTAGCAATAGGATGATTGAATTTCTATTAGACAAGGTGATAACCATTAAACTTATAATTTCATAAGAATGTTTTGACTCGATGACATATGGTTTGGGTTAAGGACCCAAACATGAGATCATATGTGTACTTATAATATTCATGATAATATATATACTTATAATATTCATTCTTGCTAAGTCCCTGGTAGGTAACTATTGTGGATATTGTAGGAAACAATTAATACATCTGACTAGCATGTATGATGAGTGTTGAATATTTCTAGTTAGTCACAATATTGAAAACAACTTAGATACATTGATACATGTTAAAGAATAAGTTGTATTGGACATACCCACCTTGTGAATGAAAAATGTCAGTCATGTAGTGACATGTTAGAGTCATATCTTAATGTGACCATGGTGACTATAATTCTTAGACCCAAAGTCACTATACTAATCACTCATTGTATTGCATACTTTGACACTAGACCAACATGGATCTGAATATAGGTTTCGAAGAAGGTGGTGATTGGGTGCACTATAACGCTTGTGGATTATTGTGAGTGATGTAGATGGAATTTTCCCTACTTTTTAGTGATATTCGACCATGTGATAAGAAATACTATGGAAATACATGGCCATGCTCATGTGAGTTAATATATAATAACCTCTAGAATATGTGCTACAAGGTTCACATACATCAATATTTATCATTCCTAATAAGTCACTTTCCATTTACTATTTCCAGTGAAGGGTACCTTTTCATCTTGCCTAATAAACCATATTCTATGTGATTTGATATTAGTCCAAGGTGACTCTGAACAAGGTTGCCAAAAATGTTATTATTGGATGCAATCTAACACTTGTGTATTACTAGAGCAATCTAGATGGAACTTGTCCCTGCTTTGGAGTGATATCATGACCACTTGGTAATCAATACTATGGAAATGCATGGTCGTCCTCATGTGAGTCCACATATGATAATGAGCACCAATATCGAGTTTAGACTACTCTAGTTCAAGAATCATGGATTGGATGCTAAGAATACGAAAATTCCATGCCTCAGTTTCAATCTGGATAGCAGTGACAAAGAGATTACATGGTTGTGGCAACATTGATCATCACTTTACATGTTGAAGTCATTGTCCAACTCACCCCTATCACATAGATGGATATGATGTGTTTCTACACACTGATATTTTCTTATGAAGTATGGAACATTACTACCAACATAATTTGGAACCTACTGAGTAACAAAAATAAGGATGCTTAAGAGAATCATCATTTGCAGTCAAACAAATGATTACAATGGTTCTGATTCAAAATATTGGTTGATTTCCTACCCAGTTGGGAATTGGATTGGATGGGTCAGTGGACCAATTGATCATTAATAGATTGGATGACTCTCACTTTGTAAAGTGGCCAATTTTATGACTCACTTTGTGAATCAAGCAACTAGTACCCAATAGGGAATGTTTCCATATTTAATGTGGAATAAAATTGGGAAACCAATTTAGACCAAGACTTGTGATTAAGGAAACTCACTTGATGGGTTGGCGACTCACGTCCCATATTAGTCCCAAGAAGGACCGATTTAGGTGACTAGGAATCCTTCCGGGGAAAATGTAATGGTAGTATGAGTTCCACTTTTTAAAAACTTTTAAGATTGCAATTAGGAAAGGATTTGGAATTAGAAAAATACAAGACCATGACTCTCCTATATCAAGGGTGTTAGTCCCAAAGGGTAAGGCAAGCTTTATAGAACTTCCAAGAGAATTTATACAAAAAATAACTCTGGGAGAGAGAAAGAAATCTCCCATAATGAAGTCATCCCAATATAGGAGATGAAAGGATGTTTTGAGACGACCAACACGTCAACAACTTTTTTTCGCTAAAATTTGGTGGTCAAGGTGGTGCACCACATGCTTCCTCATTTGGGTGGATGCAAATGATTAGGAACTTGTATGTAGGCTTAGGGATTGTGTTCCTATTGATAACAAGAAGGTGCTGCAAAGTAGACTACCATACATCAACTTAGTGGGAAATTCATACTTGGATCTGAAAGTTTGAGTTGTTCATCAAAAAAAGACACGTCTTGTTGAGTTTGATACTCATCTTCAAGCTATTAAATTCATAAGTCTTTACTGATTATCATACTTCTGCTTTAGTTTGATCTTCATATTCAAGCTTCTCAATCAATTGTTCCTCATTTGAGAAGGACTATGGAAGGAATGGTGTGATTGAGATAGCCCCTGATGTAGCTTTGTTTTGTGTCACGGTCAAGAGGCAAAAATTTCAAAATTTGTATTATGTTTATTTTTTCTATCTTCTTGATTGATGATATAACTTGAAATCCATGTCACACCTATTGTGCAAATGATACAAGAAATTCCTATATTTTCAATTGATTCTCGATTACTAATTCAGTTAATATTACAAAATTAGAAAATCCAAAACAAATTATTTATATGTCTACAATATATTAATAAATACATCTTAGAATAAAAAATTATACTCAATTTAGTGGTGCATTCTTCAAAGTTGAGTATGAGTTTCCAAAGTGGCTTTTCTACGGTCTCTTAATCACACAAATCATTGTTAATCCAAAACATTTAATTAGCTTGTGGAGGACTAGACCTTGAAATATTCATATTACTCTTTAATGTCAAATTTCTTGTGAGGTATGTTCTCCATCTTGATTTTATATTGGCATTTGATGATGAAATTCTAGTTTTTTTAATATTAATGCATATTTCTATTGGGACTCCCCCTTTTGAATATCATTGAAATCCCTTTTTAAATCTTAAATGTTATCCATTATGTACTCCGTTATTAATTATTGGAATCATATATCCCTTTTATATGAGTCACATGACTCCAATTGTCATATGTTGGATGTTGTATCCCCTTTTGCATATGAATATTAGCGTCACTACACTATGATCTTGTGTACTCTATTTGAATTCTAGATTTTGATAAGTAATTACTATTAGTAGTGTAACAGTGTTTTAGGAAATAGCTTTTATTCCCATCCAGGCATAATGAGATTTATTCCCCTACCACATGATATATTTATAGGAAATACATCTCACTCCCTTGCCAAAGATTGTGTGTTATTCACCTGCCATATTTATATGTTGGGCACAAAGATTTTATACCTCCTCTCATGGGTAGTGGTTGTGGTTCCCTAGATAGGATTGTAAAAGGTGCTTGTACATTGCAAATATGATCATAACCAGGACCATACCCATTTAGTTTATCAGGTATGTGTAAGGATCCAGAACCACATTACTTCAAATCAGACTGACATCACACCTTAACATGCATATAACGTTGGTATATGGAGTGTGTCTATCGATATATGATCATGCACAAAATGTTATGTTTAAAATTACAAAAAATAGATTATGCATCCATTTTAGGCCCAAAATTACTATTATGATCAACGTTAGTTCTATATGAACTCATTTGATTACTAGATACCAAAAATGAATATTTTTTTGTTGATTCTATGATATCATACATATAAGAATGATATCATTGTTCATTAAATTATTTGGAAATGAATTTGAGGTAATATATATAATTGTTTCATAAGATTCTAAACTACTCTTGACCAATGAAAGTGTACAAGAAAGTTTAGTAAGATTCTAAGTCAAGACAGACCAATGGATGCATACATCAAAATGATTAAAAGAAGTGTGAGAAAGAAGTCTATGAAGAAAATGAAAAAAGTAGTCTGTTGGATGAGGAGTTAACATACTTGAGAACTGAAAACCTTTCAAAACACCATATGTTGACCATTACAAGAAAACATCAATAGAATCTAACTTCCAATTTCCTTGGGTATCAAAACACCAATGAGATTTAAGATCATCGGTCAAGAAACCAATAGTATCTAGGATAAATCAAAGTTGTCGGATGAAGGCTAGAACCTAGACACCACCGCAGATAAGATATTATTAGAAATCTAGCAAGATTTCAGTTCTTGGATGTTGTTGTGGCTTAGATTGTGAATAGAACCATGTTTAGTGTATGGATGTCTGGCCATGTTGTGGAAAAGATTTCAATGTCATCAAATTCGTGGTGTCTAGAGTTGTCTCTTGAAGTCTTCAATGTTTACGAGTCAAAAATGCATAAAACTTGACATAGTAAACCAACACAACTGGCGCCAATGGGAGGTTGGATTGGGACATTGGTTCCTTATAGATTCGACATGCACCTTGACTCCAAGATAGTTGTGAGGGGTTCACAATGATGAGTGTTTAAAATCTAGGAGTCATAAGAGTGGCACCATAATCTGATTGGAACCTCGAGTCATGGTTTTAGTGAGATTTATGGCTCAAATGTAAAGTTTGTTAGGTTTTTCTATTTATAAATTGGTATTAGATGATATAAATCAGATCTTAGTAGGGGCTTTAGGCCATTATATGTGAAAATGATATATGTATTTATTCTATATATGAATTCAGGTCTAGCATGTATGGGTATACCCATTAATGAACAAGCTCAAATAAGGGTCCATGGGTAAGCGGGTTTGTAGGTTTACATGTATGAAAATAATATCTAGGAGGTGTTTTAGAAAGTATAGAGTTGTGGGTATGAGTGTATAATCAAACCCATTTACAACCCTATCCCTAACCCTAATTTAGTTTATTATAGTCACAAACAAAGTGGCAATGGTGAGTGCCAGGGACAAGTTGTGTGAAGGTAGTCTAAGATGGGATGGACATGTGCTACGTAGATCGACAAAGAAAGGTTATTTAGTCAAGAACAACTAGAAGAGGCAGAGGCAGATGTAAACTAACCTGGGAAGAGATTATGAAAAGAGATTTTGAATCTTTACATCATGATGAAACTATGACCCAAACAGAGCTAATTGGAAAAGAAGTATCCATGTAGCCGACCCCAACATGGTTGAAATTGAGGCTTACATGTTGATGATGATAGTCTTGTTTAATATACATGAACTTCTATAAATTGTTATTTGTTATTAAAAGGTAAGAAATTATTTTTAATGGACTTGAGTCTCTAGTTGATAATGCATCAATCTCTATTAAACACTCCTAGTTACTCATTCTTCTTATAAATCATTATATATTTTACTTAAATGATGGTGAACCCTGTTTGTAAGGGAGCACCTTTCTTGTTCTTATGGTATTTATAATTCCCTACATGTTATGTAGATACACATTCCCAATGATTACTGATGCATACCTTTTAATTTTTTTTTGTGGGTGTTGTTCTCAAAACCACCCAGGTGTAGGTACATTACAGTGTCGTGACTTAGGAATATATCATACACAATTGTTCATCTCAAGGATATCATGAAGTGGTCTAGTTTCCCTATGCTAAGGGTCACTGTGTAAATAGATGCAACACTTTAAGTATGTGCTAACACATACTTTAGGTAAGGAACCATGTATGTGGGATATCTGTGAAAAATGAAAATATTTGTTTTTTTGCTTCTTTATTATTACATGTCTCTTTGTCTGATACCATGAGTGGATCCTATATGGGGTCCCACTCTTTACAATATGGTATCAAATACTAAGCCATTAGTGACTTTAGTATTTCAAGTTATCCAATGCAGTTCATCGATTAGGTAATTAAGAAACCTTATAGGTTAATAACATGCCTATCCATGAGTTTTCAGATACCAACCAGGGCTTCATAACTCGACTAATCTGGTAAGTTCCAATATGCAAACTACCTATGTGGTTGAGATTAAATATTGGTAATTGTAGTTACCCCTACCTTCCTTGTAGAGGCATAAATGTCACCTACGTAGGAGTTGACATATTCAGTGAATATCTCATGTCTCTCATTTTTGGAAATAAAGTGTAGGTTGACTTGAATAGTCATATCTAGGTGAAACCCCAGTTATCACTTTACACCCTTTCCCTTTTGTTTTCTGGCATGCCACACATAAGTCCACTTTGCATGCTAAGCATGCATGTATGAAAATAGATGCACCTTTACATAAGCAAAATCTTCTTCAAGAGTTCACCTATCTAATCTACATAGTGGGATTAGTTTACTTAGTAATTAAGATAAATTAGTAGTGTGGCTATTAGTTACCATATCTTGTGAAGTGACCATGGTCACAAACCAGCTAGTGACTAGAATACCCTAACCCCTACCTATAGTATTGGTGACTATATGAATCCCCTATGAAAGAAGATGAGGTAATGTAGTTTATGATTACAAAGAAATGGAGAATGGTGTATGTTGTGTCTTAGTAGGATCTGATGAAGATGACCATGTGTAACATGAAACCTTCCCCCTCCAAGGTTGTAGGTCATCAATAGTTTTTGTATGCCATATTAGTTCTACTAACGGTTAGAATCTTTTAGTAGAGTGAATTGATCATAGAATAATAATATAACTATATTGTGGTGGAAGGTGGTTGATGTGATTTTCAATATGATTTTGGGGCCATTTTAGGGAACACATTAGATTGTTTGTCATCGTAAAATTAATTTTCATTATTAAACTATATGTAAAAAAATAAAATCTTATTATTTTATCGATCTTTTTTGGAAACAAGTCACAATTATAAGGATTTTTTATTACCATAGAAACACTTTTTGTGAAGAAACCAGTGAATGAAATCATTAACCCTAAGACCCATGACATTAGTGTGATATAGTGAGTACAGTGAAGAGTTTTTGGATATATAAGACCTTGTTGATCCATCTCTTTTGTCCCTTTAGATAACTAGCCAAGTTATATATTAACACTTTTAAGGGTTGGAATCTTGTATTCTTCTTTCATTATGAGTGTAGTTCAATTTAAGAAATATTTGATACTCATCACTCCTAAGAGTGTCTTTCCATCACCTTTACAAGGTATCTCGGGTTAGAAGTGTGCATATGTTCACCATATCGGGTTGTAAGTATATGAGCACTCACCATATCGGGCTAGAAGTATATACACACCATTCATATCGGGCTAGAGGTGTTATATGTGTTACCCATGTCGTGCATGAGGTATTAAGCCATCACCATGTCAGGCTAGGCATCAACAAGGGTTGTGTATCAGGCTACCATATCGTGCAATAGCATTTGCTATTCTTTACTCATATCTGGTTACCCAAATTAGGGTTTCATGTCAACTTATAAGTATTCATTTAACCTTGTATCGTGCATGGAGTCTATACTTGACTCCCTATCATTCAAGAGGTGTATACTACACCCCCATATCGTGAAACAAGGTATACAATCATATCCATATCATTTTAATGAAATAGGTGCATCATCATATCGGGTTAGAGGTGCTTGCTTGTATGCTTGCACCCGATATCACTTTTATTAGGTGATACCACCGTCTTCAAGATCTAGACCTTAGTTCTAACTGTTATAGTTCATGTCAAAAGGTCTAAGAAACTACTAGAACTCATAATCTCATCAACTATTTCAGGAAGTTTTGGAATTAAAAGTATTTCACTAAGTATAGCAATTTAGGCGATGAATAATAACATGACTGAGTTCAAGTTATATAACCCGCGAACCACTTCAAAGCTCCAAGCTCCAAAGCTCCACATTCCTAAGGTTGAAGATGACTTATGAAAAGTCCAAGGCTCGTTCACAACTCCTTCATATACAAGGAATCACCATGGATAAGAAATTGGTGAAGAAGAAAAGAAAAGAAGATCAAAACCCTAAAATCATGCTTCAATTCAAGGTTGAAGATGATCTTATCCTTACCTTAGGGTTAAGTATGAGCTCCTTCTTTCTCCTTAACACCTTTTCAAGATACACTAGTGTACTTGCACGATATGGAAACCCTCATGAACGATATGGCACTCACTTGCACGATATGCCACTCAACTCTTAACCCTATTGGCCGATATCACCTTATATGGCCAATTTCACCTACTTGGCCGATATGCTCTTGCCATGGGCGATATCCCAAGGCCTATGCACGATACCACAACATCCTTTCACGATATGGGATCTCTATGCATTATAACTTAGGGTAGGAGGGTGGTAAGGGTCACAAAATTGCACCGAGGGGTGAAACTAGGGGTATATAGACTTGTTGTTCATGAAGGAAGGCAAAAATGAGGTGTCAACATTTTGAGCTAGTAGGTGCCACGTGTCATTCATGGGTGACACGTGTACATGCATGCATAAAAATTTATATTGACATGAAAAAAAGTTGAGAGTGATCTAGGTATAAGGATTCATCCATTACTTATCTCTTTGAATAAGATATATCAACAAAATCACCACTTTATTCACAACTCATCACAACTTTGCTAAGGAAGTTGTAACCCGACACACCTCACCTCCTTGAGGTTATTTGCACGATATGGACTTTGAAAATAGTTCACAAAACGATATGGGACACCTCCTTTGGATCCTTGGCCGATAGGCACTCATATATAAGCTTTTCATCTTGATACAACTCAAGTTAAGCTTTCATATTCAACCCTTTTCTTGGTCATTTCATCACCAAGATTACCATCACTCATAATTGATTCAAACATGGTGTCTCATTAATTATTTCTCCTCTAAATGATACTATGAGGGAGTAGGAACACTCTAGAGGTGGTAATTTTCATATTAACCCCACATTTTGGGTAAAGTACAACTTGTACCAAAATTGGTGCACAATGCACCAACATTGTTTCAAACAAGTTCAGCTTGGAATTTAGGCTTTCCACAAGCCACCACTTAGCATCATTCTCTATCTTATGATTCTAAAACACATAATGCACATTCAAAATGTGACATATTGCAATATAACCCCTCAACTTGGGTAAATTGCACTTTGGTCCAAAATAAAGGAACATTGCTCAAACATCATTCAATCAGGACCAAACTTGAAACATAAGTGTGTCACATGATAACAAAACACCTTAGAGGATTATATTAAAGTTATAAGCAACTTTATTAGCCAAAACAATTAGGGTTACCTCATAACCCAGGTCAAGGTCGTTACAGGTTTGTCTTTAGGCAACTATTAGGGCATGAAGTTGAAGAAAAGGTATCTAGAAAGGATCATGTTATGGGGGCTCACTAGATTTTACTCCGCACCACTAGCTTGGTTTACGAGGACTCCCATGTCCATATGATATCGGCCTGGCCTGAGCTGAAATGGATTGTCTAAAATAGTATGCTTTTAGGCAATAGTGACCTTAGACATCTATGTTGTATATTTTTGGAAACCCTAAGTTTTTAGGTATGATGACTTGTTTGAGGATGAATACCAAATATAGTTCCTTATGTCCCATTGGACCACAAGTTTGGATAGTATATCCTTAAGATCCTAGACTTTGAAGTTGGTGTTGGTATGCTATTAGAGTGTGTAGTTGAAGCATGATGGATCCTGTACATGATTTAGTTAGACTCATCCTTTTACCCCTAGTTTAGTTTGGCCTTGCAAGTTAGATATTTTAAGGGGTGGAGTATAGTCGGTTTGATGATGTTTGGGTAGTTATATTTCGAGGATGAAATCCTCTTTCAAGTGATGGAGCCTTGTGAAATCTCAAATTCTATCAACTCTAGAATCCCTAACACCATGGTTAGGAGGTTTTTGTGCTTGGATCCTTAGTTTTGTCCAAACAAGTTATAGTTGTAACATTACATGCTTGTTAATATGTTAATTATAATATAATAGTCATCTAATGAATAATTCATGTGTTCAAATCCTATGTATATCTAATGCACATAATATGAGTAACTCACATATTAATTGTGGATATATATGATGCTAACCATGTCATGTACCTACAAACCCTAATGATATGATGAGTAAGATAAATGTAACCTAATCTTGGACTTAATATAGTCTAACAAGTATTAAGTGAAATATAAAGGTTATGTTGACATAAACCCTAAGTTGTAATAATCTAACCTTAATATATGCATCCTTAATGCCTTTCATGATATATTGGTGACATTAGGTGTCATCATCCGATAACGTACCTTGAGTCTGAATTGAGGTTTTTCTCAAAAATTCCAAAACATGGGTTTTCTCTACTTTAATGTATATAGCATACCCTAATACATGGTTATACATTGAAACTAGGAAAGGTTGATCTTGGACACAATAAAGTGATGAAAGTTGGTAGTTGAAATCAGAAGAGAGGTATGTGCATATATAACCCCTTAGATGTGATATTTGCATCCATAACCCTATTTTTCATAATTCGGCTTGAAAAGAAACCTATTTCCTTTATTATTATTTCTCTTATTCAAATAGCCTCAAAATATGATTTGAGATATTACTTATTGGGTCTTGGTACCCCAGTGCCATGTTCTATTTATATGATGATATTGTTTGCCACGAATTCTTTTCTAGCATGATGATTTTATTAGACTATTTAGCTACAGTAGTGGAACTTATGTACAACCACCCATAGTTAGGGCATGTGTTTTTGCCCTGGGGAATGTCTTATTCTCCCCCTAGGGTGTAACATCCCTGACCTGGGTTATGTGTTAACCCTAGATGATTTGCCTAATAAGGTTGACTAGATTCTTAATCTTATCTTATGAAAAGTAATTAGGACTCAAGAGGAACTTATATTTCAATTTTAGTCCTTTTGTATAATGTTGAAATAATGTTTTGCTTGATTTGGACTAAAGTAAAAATTACGCAAGTTGAGGGGTTAAATTGCAAATGTTGTATGATAATATGTTCCTCATATGTTGAAGCATCATGATATTGAAGATGATGCACATGTATGGCTTGTGGTAGTCTGAGTACCAAGAAAGAGCTGATAAAGCAATGTTTGTGCAATTTACCCAAAACCTAGGGTTCAATATGCAAATTATCACTTCAATAAGGTCCCTAATGTTTCTTGACATCATGTAGAGCAAAGAAAATGAGAGGGTGCCTTATTTGAATTAAGTTGGAGGAGAGAGAATCTTGATATTAAAATAATCAAGATTTAAGCATAATGGGAACTTTACTTCCATTTAATGCAAAAATAAATAAAATAATTGAAGGGCCTTCAACCAAAAACGAGATGGTTGAATTTGTTCAAGTGTGAACACCTTTGTGCCTTTTCTAGGACACGAAAATATCCAAGGGAAGTGGATAACTCACTCACATTATTATAAGAAAAAGAATTTCCACTCAAAAATGGATATTACTATTATAAGGGTTAAGGTGCTTAATTTCTTTTCCCTTAAATCTTGGATAATGAAGAGGTATTGCAAGATAATGAAGGTGTCTTCGTGGAAAAAGAGTTGAGGGGGAAATGGTGGAAATAATTTTGGAAATAAAGGAATTAATTCCATTTTTCTCTTTCCTTGGAAATTCCTTATATATATATCCCATTTCCAACCCATTTAAGGACTTTCCTTGGAATTCCTTTTCTCACCTTGCCTTGGCCGACCACGGGAGAGATCAGGAGAAGGAGAAGGGCGACTCTAACCTTTTAGTAAGCTTTTGATCATCTTCCGATTTGGATTCATGGTGAAAACCCTAAATCAATGCTTGATTATTGGTTTTCTTCACTCGATTTCCAATCCTAGCCAACTTCTTCATCTAAAAGCTCAAGAACGGACCTTAGGCAGTTGCTGGAACTTTATCCACCATTAGATCCATGGATTTTGGAGCTTGGAGCTTGGAGATCAGATTTTGAGGTGGGTTTTATAACTCCAACCCTAAACATTGATATTGCAATCAATTCTTCAATAATTATTGAATATTTTCTTCTATTTGGTACTCTTTTGATTCATTGCTGAAATTCCCATGAAAAACGGCTGTTGTTCTTCGATGCATGAAGGAAGATGATGATGACATCATATTGACACATTTCCCAAGAAAATTATGGGCCAAACGGTTTCAATTAAGTTGCCCAAATGGTTTACCAAACCGTTTAAGGACAAACAATTTCATTAAACCGAATGAGAGCAAACAGTTTCAAACCATTTGGTGGTGTTGACCAGGGTTGACCATTTGGAGATTTGTTGATAATGATGTTGGTTAATGACCCACTAATTATAATTGATTAGTTTCAATTGGTTCATGAGTTGAAGGTCCATCAATCACCAAACCCTAATCGGGTTAAGTGCCAATTTCTAATTTGATTGAGTTAGAACTTTGGGTTGATTGACCAAAACGGTTTCAAAACCATTTGGGAATCATCCAAACGGTCTCAAGACCGTTTGAGGGTCACCCAAGACCGTTTGTAGGTCTAGGTTTGAGTATGGTTGGGTATTTGAAGATCCAAAGATACCAAGTTGAATTGCAATCAAATGCTGATTTGATGATCAATCCAATGATCCAAACCCTAATTGGATGCCATAGTTTTGATGATATGATGGCCAAATGGTCTTAAGACCATTTGTAGGTCATCCAAACGACCTCAAGACCGTTTGAGGTCAGGTCATGTCCAATTTGGATGGTGATCCACTGGTTTCAAAGTAACTAGTTTCACAATGATTAACATTGAAGGATCATCGATTCCAAACCCTAATCCAATTGATTTTAAACCCTAATTGATGATCAAATGAGGGTTAAATCAGTTGAAGGATGATCTATTAAGATCACTTTAAGTATGGTGTTAGGTTCAATTGATGAGTGGTTATATGAATTCAATCGATCAGGGGAACAACATTGGAAACCCTAAATCAACATGAGTGGTGGAGACCATATTTGGTCCATTCAATTTTAAGGAAGTTTGGACCAAACGGTCTCAAGACCGTTTGGGACCAAATGATCCCAAACCGATTGAGGATTAAATGGTTTCAAATCCCAACTTTAGCAATCGGTTTCAAGGACCACTTTGTTAAATGGTTTCAAGTGCTAGTTTACCAAATGGTTTCAATTGTTGGTTCAACACCGTTTGAAGGTCTAAACGGTCTTAAACCGTTTGGAGGTATTACAAGCAAGACCGTTTGAGGTCTGATTGGTCAAGACCGTTTGGGGTCTAAGTGACCAAGATCATTTGAAAGATAATTAATCAAATTGTATGAACACTTAAAGTGGATAAAGGTCAATTGTTTAATTGAACAATTATATGATGTAAACCAAGGGTGATTATAATAATTGTACCCTTAATGAGATAAGGTGATTAGTATCTTATGAATAAGTCAATCTATAATGATCATGAAAGCAATGACACAATGGGATTAAGTGTCAATTCTTCTTTCAAGGTTGAGTTGACTTAGCCTAATCAAGGCTGAAGTAAGCATCATCTTATAGAAGATGAGAGAGGAGACTTCCTACATGAATGAATGTCTAGTTAGAGTATGATTCTTGAAATGGAGATCATAAACTCTAATCATGAGTACAAACCCTAATTATGAAGGTTAACCCTAACTATGTGTACTTAAGTGAAGAGTTAACCTAGATCAATCTCAGAGTAATTAACATCCTAGAGAGGATGAGAGGGGGAGAGAATGGGAGAGATGATTGATTACCTAATAATCCCTAATTCTTTCATTAAGAATAAATGTGTAATCAAGGTTTGATCCATAAAATGAGATCATGAAATCTTCATGAAAAATATTGATGTACCTTGACTCTAATCTAGGGCAAGGTTATGTGAAACCCTAATTTAGGGCAAAACTTGTGATACCATAATTTAGGGTGATGATGTAACCCTAACTTAGTGTCACAATGTGAGAAACCCTAATATAATGGGAATTGTACATTCTAACCCTAATATGGGTAATGAGGTATGTGAAACCCTACTTGGATGTAAATGGTGAACCCTAATCCCTAAAAAAGGGTAAAGGTGCATGAAACCCTAATAAAGGGTAGTGTTACTAATCCTATATGATGCCCTATCAATGAGTGATGTGTTGTGAAATCCATATTTCACATAATACTAGGTGAAACCCTGATATAGAAGGATGTGATATTAAACTCTAATGGAGAGCAATATTATGTGAAATCTATATGATATATAGAAGATGCTATGTGAACCTCAAATTATAAATATGGAGAATCCTATTCCTAATAATGGAATAGTGATTAATGTGTTAACAAATATAACACCTAGAGAGGCTGATGATGGGTATCCTTACATTAATAGGTTCTAACTCAAGGATGAGTCCATATCATTGGCAATGTTTGGACATTCTAAAGAAGTGAATTATGACCATTACATTGCATGATGAATATGATGAACTAGCACATAAAGTATTAGGATGGGAAATACCCTAATACAAGTTAATTGGATGAACTCAAGTAAGATAAAGGTGTTGAGGGAAGTGATACATCAATACATGATAGATATCACATCCAACACCCCAATATTGAAATACCTTGATGCGTTTTAAATCCAATATAATTGGACTAGTGGAATATGAAATGTGTCATGTCAATTGTTACATTGAGATGTAATGCACTTTGATGAATGTAGGATAACATGCCTTATGAAAAGGTTAATCCAAATCAACAGACTATGATACAATCATATTTTGATAAAGATGAGAGAGAAACTCATACTTAGTGTTGTATGGTGCTGATATGAAAGAGAAATCATAAACCCTAAAGAGGGAATAGTGGTATTACTTAGTGTTGTATGGTGTTGATATGAAAGAGAAATCATAAACCTTAAAGAGGGAATAGTGGTATTACTTAGTGTTGTATGGTGTTGATATGAAAGCATTATAATTGTTATCATAAATACTAATCATACAAGAATGATGAGATGAAGAGCATAGCCAGGTATGGGCTATGATGATATGTATTTTTAGAATGTTTTATAGGCTTTATAAGCCTTCATATACATTGTGTAGCAAGAATCATGATGTCCTTGGTCACATGATCTGAAGGTATTAAGTTACCTAATAAGTGGTAATAGGTATCCTATGATGAGATATGGGTTCAAATACCCAGATGCTATAATCATGATGATGCACTTGTTAAGAAGTGGAATTATACTTGATGAGTTGAGGGATTAAGATCCCAAAACTTTGTGAAAAGAGTATGGCTACATGCCATGACTCCACAATGACAATGTCAGACATTAGATATATGATCTAAGCCTGAAGAGAGTTAATGTTGTGGTAATGATTCTGTAGTGAATAAATGTTATACATGTTCTTCATATTCCTTAAATGGATAATTGACATGTTTCTCTTTCAAGTTATAACTGCAATGTTTTTTATAAGAATAATATTCTAATCTGTTAGACATTGAATTAACTGCTGTCATACAAATATGATTCCTCTGTTCATATTTTTCTTCTTTAGCTGCAATAACAATGTTTCTGGTGGAGAGTTATATCTCTCACTGGGGAAATTTACAATTGTCTCACCCCCGTGGGAACCACATTTTTAGGTGGACGCGGACGAGGAGGCAGGAATCCTTAAATAGGTGAAGGACAACAACATCAACAGTAGGGACAATAGTGAAGTCTCAGGTGGAGACAATGGCTGTTATGCCTTATGTAGATGTATATAGAGTCCTATGTGTCATCTCTGTACTCTTAGGTCCTCAGAGTAGTAGTTAGTGCTTTTGAGATTTTGGCTCAGTGCCTCGAGATTTTATACTTCCTGTGTTTAGTTTACCAGAGCAGTTGATGCTTGTAATTCTCAAAAAGAGATGATATAGGATTTGTACTTTTGGAAAATAGAATGTAAATATATTACTTTGGTTCTATGTAAGAAAGTTTTCCTTTGATGGATCTCTTGGTAAAAAGATTTTAATTTTTAGTGATTTTTGGTAATCCACTGCTTAGTGAACGCTTCTGCATTAGTTAATCATATTTTTGTGAGTCGTACGTCACAATTAAGTGGTATCAGAGCTCTAGGTTCACTGAGTCTATAGAGACATAGGACTAAGGTTGTAGAGTCTGTTCTAAGTGTTTTCCAGTTTATCTGATAGTATCTTCTGCTCACATAGGAGAAGAAGAACTTGAAGATGTCTGGACTACATGAAGAACATGCTGCTAAGAGCAGCGCTGCTGCACCAGAAGGAGGTGCAAGAGACCAGAATAGGGAAGGGCATGTACCTGAACATCCCCAGATTGACCCAACTATGATAGAAAACCCAACCCTCCATGCTCTATTTGAGAAATTCCTGACAGCCATGACACATATGGCAGACAGGATGCCATTACCTGCACATAGGGTACCATCCCATCAAGTGGGTTATGGAGCCGGCAAGACTTTCGAGAGACTTCGCCGGGTTGGAGCCATAGATTATGCTGGTACATCTGATCCAACAGATGCTGATTTGTGGCTGACAAAGCTAGAAAAGGCTTTCAGGATCCTTGATATTCCTGAAGCTGAAAAGGTAAGACATGCTGTGTACCTCCTAAAAGGAAGTGTTGGTCATTGGTGGATGATAGAGGAAGATAAGAGACCAGGTGAAGAAATTGGATGGGAGGTATTTTGATGAGAATTCGTCAATAGATATTTCCCTAAGACGTATCTAGATGAGAAGATCTCTCAATTCGAGAGGATCAAACAAGGACAGATGAACGTTAGCGAATATGAAGCTAAGTTCATGGAGTTGTTGCAGTTTTGTCTGTAAATGGCAGTTAGTGATGAGGAAAGAATTAGGCATTTTGAGAAAGTGTTGAACACTGAACTGACCACTCCTGTGTCTGATTTAGAGAACAGGGAGAGGTTTTCCACCTTTGTAGAGTCGGTAAGGAGGATCGAGAGGTCTGAAATCAAGAAACGACAGACTAGTGGCAAGAAGGTGTACACCCAGTCTCTAGGACAAAGGTCCGAAAGTTTTAAGAAACCGAAATTTTCTACATCAGCAACATCATCGAGATTCCATGCCCAGACGCAATGGACGTCAAGTAGGGGTAGGGATCGTAGTAATGTTCCAAGTAGAGCCTCCAACATAGCATCAACATCGGTGACTGGATCTCAAAGACATTTTGTGCCCAGGATCTGTTACCAATGTTGACAACCAGAACATCTGACAAGGGATTGTCCAGACAGGAATTCGATGATGACTCAACCTCAGGGGCAGAGTCAACAAGGCTCACAAAGGAGGCAATTTTCTAGTAACAATAGAGGACGTGGACAGACGTCCCAGACAGGTCAGATGAAATAGTTTTGTTTTGATATTTCATATCATGATTCTATGTGTTAAAAATAAGAAAGTAGTTGTTTTTGAGCTTCCTTTGACCAGTCCTATAAGGGCACAAGGGAGATGAGAACTCACATCTTACTCAGTGTTCCTTAAAATGCTTTATAATCTCCCTTATCTATGTGTTAAAAGATGAGATATAGAAGTGATGCCTGAAGAAAATTCAAGAATGAAAAATTCTGTGTATAATGATATGAAAAGTGAGGAATATGATAGCAAATAAAGCACATACTACCTAATCTCAATACTTGTATACCCTGGCTAGGTATATGATTATTGTAAATAAGGCAAGTATGAAACTCTTAGATTGTTATCTTTTTGATTACTCTGACCAAGTAGTCATTCTGAAACAATCTAGAGAGTATAATGAAATTAAATAGGAAGAGCTAAGTGAATTTTTCCAAATAAACTGCTTAGTGAACATTCTTAGTGAACATTCTCAGTGAATTTTTCCAAAACAAATTACTCAGTGAACATTCTCAGTGATTTTTTTTAAAACAAATTACTTAGTGAACATTTTTAGTGAATTTTTCCAAAAAAAATTACTTAGTGAACATTCTCAGTGAATTTTTCCAAAACAAATTACTTAGTGAACATTCTCAGTGAATTTTTCCAAAACAAATTACTCAGTGAACATTCTCAGTGAATTTTTCCAAAACAAATTACTTAGTGAACATTCTCAGTGAATTTTTCCAAAACAAATTACTTAGTGAACATTCTCAGTGAATTTTTCCAAAAAAAATTACTTAGTGAACATTCTCAGTGAATTTCAAAACAAATTACTTAGTGAACATTCTCAGTGAACATTCTCAGTGAATTTTTCCAAAACAAATTACTTAGTGAACATTCTCAGTGAACATTCTCAGTGAATTTTTCCAAAACAAATTACTTGGTGAACATTCTCAGTGAAATTTTCCAAAACAAATTACTTAGTGAGCATTCTCAGTGAAATTTTTTTTCCAAAACAAATCACTTAGTGAACATTCTCAGTGGAATTTCTTAGTGAATTTTTTTTCCAAATAAATTGCTCAGTGAACTTTCTCAGTGAACTTTCCCAATTAAAGTGCTAAATGAACTTTCCCAAATAAATAAAGGATTACTGAGTGAATTACCTCTGTTAGATATATAGGTTTCTCTTTTGGTAAATACTCTTGGGTGATGATAGAAGTATGTTCTTTTATGATTCTTCCTTTCAATAATATGAACATCATATGTTAGGGGTTTATGCTCTACATAAACATAAAAATTGATAAGGTTGAATTAGTGAAAGGAACTTTGTGTGAATTACAGATCTATGGTATCTCCATAACATTAAGAAGTTAGGTGGAGACTTGAGGGCATGATTAATGAATAATTTGTCCCTCCTTTTTCCTGGGATTTTGGGGACGAAATCCTTGTAAGGGGTTTATAATTTGTAACATCCCTGACCTGGGTTATGTGTTAACCCTAGATGATTTACCTAATAAGGTTGAGTAGATGCTTAATCTTATCTTATGAAAAGTAATTAGGACTCAAGAGGAACTTATATTTCAATTTTAGTCCTTTTGTATAATGTTGAAATAATGTTTTGCTTGATTTGGACTAAAGTGCAAATTACCCAAGTTGAGGGGTTAAATTGCAAATGGTGTATGATAATATGTTCCTCATATGTTGAAGCATCATGAGATTGAAGATGATACAGAGGTATGGCTTGTGGTAGTCTGAGTACCAAGAAAGAGCTGATAAAGCAATGTTTGTGCAATTTACCCAAAACCTAGGGTTCAATATGCAAATTATCACTTCAATAAGGTCCCTAATGTTTCTTGACATCATGTAGAGCAAATAAAATGAGAGGGACGCCTTATTTGAATTAAGTTGGAGGAGATAGAATCTTGATATTAAAATAATCAAGATTTAAGCATAATGGGAACTTTACTCCCATTTAATGCAAAAATAAATAAAATAATTGAAGGGCCTTCAACCAAAAAAGATATGGTTGAATTTTTTCAAGTGTGAACACCTTTGTGCCTTTGCTAGGCCACGAAAATATCCAAGGGAAGTGGATAACTCACTCACATTATTATAAGAAAAAGAATTTCCACTCAAAAATGGATATTACTATTATAAGGGTTAAGGTGCTTAATTTCTTTTCCCTTAAATCTTGGATAATGAAGAGGTATTGCAAGATAATGAAGGTGGCTTCATGGCCAAGGCGTTGAGGGGGAAATGGTGGAAATAAAGGAATTAATTCCATTTTTCTCTTTCCTTGGAAATTCCTTATATATATCCCATTTCCAACCCATTTAAGGACTTTCCTTGGAATTCCTTTTCTCACCTTGCCTTGGCCGACCATGGGAGAGCTCAGGAGCAGGAGAAGGACGAATCTAACCTGTTGGTAAGATTTTGATCATCTTCCACCTTGGATTCATGGTGAAAACACTAAATCAATGCTTGATTATTGGTTTTCTTCACTCGATTTCAAATCCTAGCCAACTTCTTCATCTAAAAGCTCAAGAACGGACCTTGGGCAGTTGCTGGAACTTTATCCACCATTAGATCCGTGGAGCTTGGAGCTTGGAGATCATATTTTGAGGTGGTTTTTATAACTCAAACCCTAAACATTGATATTGCAATCCATTCTTCAATAATTGTTGAATATTTTCTTCTATTTGGTACTCTTTTAATTCATTGCTGAAATTCCCATGAAAAATGGTTGTTGTTCTTGGATGCATGAAGGGAGATGATGATGACATCATCTTGAAACATTTCCCAATAAAATGATGGGCCAAACAGTTGAAATTAAGTTGCTCAAACGGTTTCCCAAACCGTTTGGGAGCAAACGGTTTCAAACTATTTAAGGACAAATAGTTTCATCAAACCGAATGAGAGCAAACAATTTCAAACCGTTTGGAGGTGTTGACCAGGGTTGACCATTTGGTGATTTGTTGATAATTATGTTGGTTAATGACCCACTAGTTATAATTGATTAGTTTCAATTGGTTCATGAGTTGAAGGTCCATCAATCACCAAACCCTAATCGGGTTAAGTGCCGATTTCTAATTTGATTGAGTTAGAACTTTGGGTTGATTGAACAAAACGGTTTCAAAACCATTTGGGAATCACCCAAACGGTCTCAAGACCGTTTGAGGGTCACCCAAGACCGTTTGGAGGTCTAGGGTTGAGTATGGTTGGGTATTTGAAGATCCAAATATACCAAGTTGAATTGCAATCAAATGCTGATTTGATGATCAATCCAATGATCCAAACCCTAACTGGATGCCATAGTTTTGATGATATGATGGGAAAATGGTCTCAAGACCGTTTGGAGGTCATCCAAATGACCTCAAGACCGTTTGAGGTCATGTCATGTCCAATTTGGATGGTGATCCAATGATTTCAAAGTAACTAGTTTCACAATGATTAGCATTGAAGGATCATCGATTCTAAACCCTAATCCAATTGATTATAAACCCTAATTGGTGATCAAATGAGGGTTAAATCAGTGGAAGGATGATCTATTAAGATCACTTTAAGTATGGTGTTAGGTTCAATTTATGAGTGGTTATATGAATTCAATCGATCAGGGGAACAATATTGGAAACCCTAAATCAACATGAGTGGTGGAGACCATATTTGGTCCATTCGGTTTTGAGGAAGTTTGGACCAAAAGGTCTCAAGACCGTTTGAGTCCAAATGGCCTCAAGACCATTTGGGACCAAATGGTGTCAAGACCGTTTGAGTCCAAACAGTCTCAAGACAGTTTGGGACCAAACGATCCCAAACTGGTTGAGTCTTAAACGGTTTCAAATCCCAACTTTAGCAATCAGTTTCAAGGACCACTTTGTTAAACGGTTTCAAGTGCTACTTTACCAAACGGTTTCAATTGTTGGTTCAAGACCGTTTGAAGGTCTAAACGGTCTTAAACCATTTGGAGGTATTACAAGCAAGACTGTTTGAGGTCTGATTGGTCAAGATTGTTTGGGGTCTAAGTGACCAAGATCATTTGAAAGATAATTAATCAAATCGTATGAACACTTAAAGTAGATAAAGGTCAATTGTTTAATTGAACAATTATATGATGCAAACCAAGGGTGATTATAATAATTGTACCCTTAATGAGATAAGGTGATTAGTATCTTATGAATAAGTCAATCTATAATGATCATGAAAGCAATGACACAATGGGATTAAGTGTCAATTCTTCTTTCAAGGTTGAGTTGACTTAGCCTAATCAAGGCTGAAGTAAGCATAATATTATAGAAGATGAGAGAGGAGACTTCCTACATGAATGAATGTCTAATTAGAGTATGATTATTGAAATGGAGATCATAAACTCTAATCATGAGTACAAACCCTAATTATGAAGGTTAACCCTAACTATGTGTACATAAGTGAAGAGTTAACCTAGATCAATCTCGGAGTAATTAACATCCTAGAGAGGATGAGAGGGGGAGAGAATGGGATAGATGATTTCTTACCCAATAAGCCCTAATTCTTTCATTAAGAATAAATGTGTAATCAGGGTTTGATCCATAATATGAGATCATGAAATCTTCATTAAAAAGATTGATGTACCTTGACTCTAATCTAGGGCAAGGTTATGTAAAACCCTAATTTAGGGAAAAACTTGTGAAACCATAATTTAGGGTGATGATGTAACCCTAACTTAGTGTCACAATGTGAGAAACCCTAATATAATTGGAATTGTACATTCTAACTCTAATATGGGTAATGAGGTATGTGAAACCCTACTTGGATGTAAATGGTGAACCCTAATCCCTAAAAAAGGGTAAATGTGCATGAAACCCTAATAAAGGGTAGTGTTACTAATCATGTATGATGCCCTATCAATGAGTGATGTGTTGTGAAATCCATATTTCACATAATACTAGGTGAAACCCTGATATAGAAGGATGTGATATTAAACTCTAATGGAGAGCAATACTATGTGAAATCTATATGATATATAGAAGATGCTATTTGAACCTCAAATTATAAATATGGAGAATCCTATTCCTAATAATGGAATAGTGATTAATGTGTTAACAAATATAACACCTAGAGAGGCTGATGATGGGTATCCTTACATTAATAGGTTCTAACTCAAGGATGAGTCCATATCATTGGCAATGGTTGGACATTCTAAAGAAGTGAATTATGACCAATACATTGCATGATGAATATGATGAACTAGTACATAAAGTATTAGAATGGGAAATACCCTAATAAAAGTTAATTGGATGAACTCAAGTAAGATAAAGGTGTTGAGGGAAGTGATACATCAAGACATGATAGATATCACATCCAACACCCCAATATTGAAATACCTTGATGTGTTTTAAATCCAATATAATTGGATTAGTGGCATATGAAATGTGTCATGTCAAATGTTACATTGAGATGTAATGTACTTTGATGAATGTAGGCTAACATGCCTTATGAACAGGTTAATCCAAATCAATAGACTATGATACAATCATATTCTGATAAAGATGAGAGAGAAACTCATACTTAGTGTTGTATGGTGCTAATATGAAAGAGAAATCATAAACCCTAAAGAGGGAATAGTGGTATTACTTAGTGTTGTATGGTGCTGATATGAAAGAGAAATCATGAACCCTAAAGAGGGAATAGTGGTATTACTTAGTGTTGTATGGTGTTGATATGAAAGCATTATAATTGTTATCATAAATACTAATCATGCAGGAATGATGAGATGAAGAGCATAGCCAGGTATGGGCTATGATGCTATGTATTTTAAGAATGTTTTATAGGCTTTATAAGCCTTCATATACATTGTGTAGCAAGAATCATGATGTCCTTGGTCAGATGATCTGAAGGTATTAAGTTACCTAATAAGTGGTAATAAGTATCCTATGATGAGATATGGGTTCAAATACCCAGATGCTATAATCATGATGATGCACTTGTTAAGAAGTGGAATTGTACTTGATGAGTTGAGGGATTAAGATCCCAAAACTTTGTAAAAAGAGTATGGCTACATGCCATGACTCCAAAATGACAATGCCAAGCATTAGATATATGATCTAAGCCTGAAGAGAGTTAATGCTGTGGTAATGATTCTGTAATGAATAAATGTTATACATGTTCTTCATATTCCTTAAATGGATAATTGACATGTTTCTCTTTCAAGTTATAACTGCAATGTTTTTGATAAGAATAATATTCTAATCTGTTAGACATTGAATTAACTGATGTCATACAAATATGATTGCTCTGTTCATATTTATCTTCTTTAGATGAAATAACAATGTTTCTGGCGGAGAGTTATATCTCTCGCTGGGAAATTTACAATTGTCTCACCCCCGTGGGAACCACATTTTTAGGTGGACGCAGACGAGGAGGCAGGAACCCTTCAATAGGTGAAGGACAACAATAGCAATAGTAGAGACATCAGTGAAGTCTCAGGTGGAGACACTGGCTGTTATGCCTTGTGTAGATGTATATAGAGTCCTATGTGTCGTCTCTGTACTCTCAGAACCTCAGAGTAGTAGTTAGTGCTTTCGAGATTTTGGCTCAGTGCCTCGAGATTTTATACTGCCTGTGTTTAGTTTACCAGAGCAGTTGATGCTTGTCATTCTCAGAAAGAGATGATACATGATTTGTACTTTTGGAAAATAGAATGTAAATATATTACTTTGGTTCTATGTAAGAAAGTTTTCCTTTGATGGATCTCTTGGTAAAAAGGTTTTAATTTTTAGTGATTTTTGGTAATCCACTGCTTAGTGAACGCTTCCACATTAGTTAATCATGTTTTTGCGAGTCGTACGTCACATAGGGTATGTGTTATTTCTCCCCTATATAATTTGATAGGTGACTGGGAATGTGTTATTTCTCCCCTCACCTATAGGTTGAAGGTCCAATAGGTGCCTCAACCCTATTTAGTTAAGGTAGTCAATATTAATCATGCATGCAATTCTTTTATTATATTTTTGTTATGGCAAGCTTCTATTTGATTATGCCTCATTCTCTTGACCCTCAAATCTTGTGATGAAGCTAAATATTTATATTTTAATGTTCTTTATATATTTCATTCTTGTTCATATTATTGACACATGCCTTGTTTTTCTTTCCTTTTTGCTGGGTGATTTCCCAACCACCCAGTAAGTTAAGGTGATGGATTGAACAAGGAGAATATAGCTTTTGACAAGAACTAGCTTTTGGAGATGTTGCTTTGGAGACAAGATTGAAGTAGTCTAGATTTCACTCTATCTAGATCATGTTTGTTGTATCTTGATGTAACCCAATGGGAGAATGATATATTTTTGTAATCTTTTATGTGAAATTGAATATAGTCAGAAATTTTATTTCGCTACTTCACTATTGGTCTTTTGAATACCTTTATTATAAATTTAGAAAATTTATACCTATTCCATCATATATATGAGTGTGTCTAGAATGGATTTTATTTCTTCAAATTTTTGTAAGGAGCTGATTTTGCTTCTTTACATTGGTAAAGAGGTAAGGAACAAATCAAGGTTAGTGGCTCAAGGCTACAATCAACATGAAGGTATAGATTTTGATGAAACATATGCACTTTAGCTAGACTTGAGTCCATTCATATTTTTCTTTCCTTTGCTAGGTATAAAAAATTTCTTTTGTATCAAATGGATGTTAAAAGTGCAATTTTGAATGGTAGAATTGAGGAGGAAGTGTATGCTTTACAATCCTCAAACTTTTAACATGATAGTTTATCTAACCATGTTTATTTGATGCAAAAAGCACTCTATGGCTACAATCAATGGGAAGCTATATAACTTTTTGTTAGATCATGGGTATATCATGGGGAACGTAAGGTCTACCTTATTTCTAAAGCACACTTCTAACAATTTTCTTATCATTGAAATATATGTTGATGATATCATTTTTGGCATAACTAACCTTGATCTTTGCAAAGTATTTAGTGATCTTATGCAGAGTGAATTTGAAATGAGCATGATGGGTGAGCTCAAGTTCTTCCTTGACTTTCAAATTAAGCAAACTAAAGATGGGAACTTCATCAACCAACACAAGTACACATTTGAGCTACTCAAGCACTTTGGGATGGAGAACACCAAGCCAATGGATACACCCATGTCAAACACTACCAACCTTGATAAGGATGAAGAAGGTGAGAAGGTAGATGAGAAGCTCTATAGAGGTAATGATAGGAAGTTTACTTTACCTAACTGCCTCCAGACCTGATATAATGTTAAGTGTTGGCTTGTGTGCTCACTTTCAATCAAATCCTAAGAAATTGCATCTTATAGTTGTTAAGAGGATTTAATGGTACTTAGCCAAAACTCCAAATATTTTGGTATATGGTATCCCAAGTCATGGGACTTTACTCTTATGGCTTTTAGTGACGTCTATTAGGCAAGTTGCTTGATTGATAGAAAGTGCACAAGTGACACTTGCTTTCTCCTAGGACCATGCTTGGTGTCTTGGTTCACCAAGAAATAGAGCACAATGGCATTATGAACCACCGAGTCTGAATCCATTGCATCTAGAAGTTGTAGTGCCCATGTCCTATGGATGAAGCAAATGGTCTAAGACTTTAACATTCATTTTGATGCTTCTCCTATCTATTGTGATAATACTAGTGCAATTAACTTATCATATAATCCTATCTTACATAAGCATATAGAAGTTCTCCATCATTTTCTTCATGATCATATTGCCAAAAAGGATATCTATATCACACATGTGGACACAAGAAATCAGTTGGCGGACATTTTCACTAAACCTCTAGCTAGAGATAAATTTAACTTTATTAGATCTAAACTACTCATAACTGCCTCAAATTAATTTGATATGCATTCTAGATATTTGTCATCTATCCTATATGTTTCACCTATGGTTTGATCATGATTTCTTGCTAATATGCTAAAAATTAGTTTTCCTGTTCCTTTTTCCTTATTTTTCTCTAGCTTTTGATTTTTTTGCAAATTCTTTTTTTATCAAAAAATAGTACCCAATGATGAGTTATATGTGCCTAAGTATCTTTGAAATGCAAAGTGGACTTGAAAAAAAATTAATTAGTACTCTAATGGCTAGGAATTAGAATTTCTAAGTTTGGTTTAGGTTGACCATCAGTCGAGTTGCCAACTCAACCAATATGTGGCTGAGATCTTTTTTAAAGAGCCGATCAGTCGAGTTGCCAAGTCATAGATTTTGACCGATGGACGAGCTGGAGCAAACATAAGTTAGGTTCGATCGACTTCTCTCCCTCTCAACTAGAAAAAAATAGACCGATCCAACCTTTAGCTCCCTTAAGCTCTCAATTCTAGCCCTAGTTCGACCTAGATCAACCTTCCTTGACCTCTTTCCTATCAATCCTAGGTGTGTGGATGGCGTTTGGTGGTGTTTCTCTAGATTTTGCTCTCTTTTTCCTCTCCTTTTTGTCTTTATTGGATCAAATAGGAGAAAGAGGGCGGCCCCAACTAGTGCACCTTCATCTTCTTCCAACTCTCACTTGATTCACATTGATGACACTTTATTTATCTCAAATGAGGCTCTTAATAGGTACAAGGAGATCCTTCCTAGGAACCCCTTCTTGTTTCATGCCCTATTTGAGCTACACCCATGAAGACAAGAGGTCATTCATTAAGGGTCTGACTGGTTTAGAGTAAGTAAAATTTTCTTGGAACTCATTTTCCTAGAACTGAAATTGAGTTCCAGGAAAATGAATTATAGGTGATTGGTTTGATAGATGATAATACGGAAACAGGCTTCTCCTATCAATCACCATTTAATATCTGAAGTAGGTCTCCACAGTTCTAAACCTCCGTCAATGTCCATTTAAACACTAGTAGGCCGTTCAGTTCTAGGTCTCCATTCATATCTAATCCTCAGACAAGTCTGAAAAACCCAATAACAAAAGATATCGTTGTCTAATCTTTGGAGCTCCTCAAAACGTGAATAGAGAAATAGATGGCAGGGTGTCGGCGCAGGTTTTGGGAATCAAATAAAGGGCTGATGTGCTCGCTGTTATTTGCCTGGGAATAGGTCACGTTCAACATCAGGCCGATGAGAAATCGTGGTCACACATCAGGCCGGAGACGATGCCGTGGCGTTTGCTCTTCTCAGGTTGCGCGAAGAGGGCAAGATGAAATCACAGTGTAACTCATTTTTAGATGGATTTCTTTCGGAAGTCCATAACTTCAACCTATATATATTGTTGGAAGTCCAGGGAAAACTAGGAAACTCAATTTCGGGACTTACACCGAACCAGTCAAGTAAAATTATAAAGGGAACTTGACTTCCAATATTTTCAGGACATTTTACACCAAACCAGTCAGACCCTAAGTAGCCGAGTTGTTGTACAACCACCACCTCTCAGCCTTGTGTGTCGAACGCTTGTGCTACAACAATTCCATAACTAGCACTAAAGTCGTTCATGAATTCTATGATAATTTGCATTGAAATTATGACACACTCATACCACCACCCAACACTCAAGTAGTTCTCACTTCCATGATCACCAGAAAGAAATTCCAAGTCTCTCATGATACCCTGAACATCTTCTTTTTGGGTACTGAAGTGACTGACACCTGGCGTAAGGACTATCCCGAGTATTTTGACCTAGTGAAGCCTAAAGCCTTCTACAAGCAATATGATATTACTCTCCCTGATATTGATAAATTCTTACAGAAGCCTCAATTCCCATATAGGACGAAGTGTACCCTTCCCTCCTCCACCTTATATTTCCATAACCACATACTTCCCTTAGTTGTGAACTGCAATATTCATCCAAAGAAAAATCAGAAAAAAATTACAGAAAAAATTGCGGTAATTATGTATTGGCTCTTGAAGAACATAAGAGTCAAGTGGGAAAGATACATTCTCTACCATATGACATGTTTTGACTCAGGAAAGAACACCCGTGGCACCCACCCACCCTACCTACCCATGATTTGTGGTCTTTTCCAGCTTGTCACTGACAAATCTCTTTCCCATGACCTGCACTACAAACCTACTTAGAAAGGTGTTTGAATCATTGAGGCCACTCTTTAGAATTTTGTGCTTATCCCATCCTCTGCCACACCTGGTGCCTCTACTTCTACCTATACCTATGCACCTCCACCCCCTCAGCCTACCCAACCTGCCCATGCCTCATTCCATGGATCCAATGAAACCTTTATGGACTACATGATGCATCAACAAGCTTACAACCTCCAGGTTCAGGAGCACATGCATCAGAACCTTTATGCCATCATGTCCAACATGAACCTATCTTGTGAACACCCTTATCCTGCTTACCAGCCCTACCCAGGGGTGACGATGCATCCTATGCATATGATAACTTTTACCCAATTCCTCCACCTACTTCCACTACTGCTACACCCTTTTCTATTGGTGGATCTACCCCTGGAGTGCTGCCTCTTCCCGCTGGCCCAATGGCCACCCTGCTTGCTAGTCTTGCTTCTTCTGCTCCTACCTTTCCATAGGCTAATGAGCTACATGCTCTTGGCATGTCTTGGGATGAGTAGAATGCTCGTTGACCCGATCGAGGTTTTAGTTCTCTTGCTGATGAGTAGATGCCAGACCATGCTGATGAGGAGGCTGCTGCTGACGAGGAGGCTAATGAGGATGATGGTGATCCTTTTGATGATGGCTCTAGTGGTGGATCTAGTGATGAGGATTGTGACATCCCAAATTTTAAAGCCAATTTAAAACTTAGAATGGAGATTTTCTAAATAATAATGGTTGAGAGGTTTCAGTGCAGCCGACCAAAAAAAGAGAGGTTTTAGTGCAAAAGACCAATAATAGTAATTAATATTTGAAAATTTAAAGTAATTATGAATTTCATATTTCAATTTTAATGTGCATTATGTATGCCAATTGACTCATGTTAATCCTTTTTCTTTTCTCTCTCCTACCATTTATGAGGATTAAAGAAAGTATAAGAAAAGGATAAAAGACTTGGAAATCCGAAAATATGACCATTGAATGAGATGCCTTGACCCAAAAGTTTCCCCTCTTTCCTAATATAGCTTTTAATAAGAAGACATAATCACTAATTCCCTTTTCTCTCTCCTCCAAGATAATATTCCCACAAAAGTACAAAAGATATACAATTAAATCCTTAGAAGAGGAATTTAGTAATCACCTCGTTTTGGAGTCAAGGGAAACCATTATGGAAAGATATCATAGCCTATTTCAAAATTTTATGCACTTAATTCAAGATAATGAATTTTAGTGTATTTATATGCATAAGATGAACAAAACGTAAATATAAGTATACAAGAATATTCTAGGAACCTTTTTGGGCATGTATTCCAAATTTGGACTCGTTTTGACCACATTTGACCCCCTAAATCAATTAGGAAAGCTTTTCATAAAATTTGAATAAGATTTAATAGGGATTTCATTTAATGCACGAATTAAGCCTAAAGTCCAAGAGATATACATCTGTCACGCGCTTCATTTTTTCCCCCTTCCTTATACGCGCCCATCTCCAACCGTCCATCAAGGATCTGACGACTCAGGAGTCGTCTTCTTCCTTCACATTTTTGGCAAGTCGGGGCCGTGTACAGTGATTTATTCCCGGCTCCCTTTCTCCCTCATCTCTCCATGGTTTCGCATGATTCTTTCTCCTCTGTCTTCGTCTCTCCCACCCGTATTCAACGAGCCCTTTCTCGCTCTCTCCCGTGAACTATAGAAGAAACGCCTAAAGTGGCGCTCAAGCGACTCTCACGCTATTTCTCACAGCCGCCACCACAACAACGCAAATCGAGGTTTTAGGGTTCCAAAAGGACCTTTGGTCCCCGATCCATCTTCCTCCTCTGTTAATTTGACCCCTCATGGCTCTGAACGCCGCGACCAACTTGTTTTTAGACATCGTCCTTTGCTTATACATCAACGGTTTGCCACGCTTTTACCCCAGACATTGTGGCCTATAGGGCCATCACCGAACTCCGCAGGCAGTCACCTCCATGGTATTTGAGTGACCCACAGTTGCGGAAAGCTTGGTGTTGGCCTCGCCTTGAATTCACAGACGTTTTATGCGCTTCATTAGAGCATGGTTATACCATGGTCTCGACCTCAGTCCGTTCTCCCCTATTTCCGTCGCTCTCATAGCTCGTTCCAGGGCTTTAGTTGCCCTTTTTCTTCTGCGTTTGTTGTATCAGCCTCGATGGCTCCTTGTGTTGCGTTCTACTCGTCTTCCTCACGATTTTGAGATGTTTTGGTAGTTGACCTTCTCCATTTTCGGCAGCCATGGTGCTCCTGCACGCCCTGGGCTCGAGCTTTGGCTCGTTACCTTCAGAATGATCTAGGGATGCGTCGGCAGATCCCAGCCTCCTACGGAATGTCGGAGTAGGTGTTCAACCATTGGCCTCGCGCCATGGCCGGGGAAGAAGAAACCAGGTCACAAATTGATCTAGGTAGCCCCACGATGTTAATCATCTGATTTGATGTACAAGGGCAGTTTAGGAATTTCACGCACGCATATATTTCTCATCCGTGCGACTGATTGAAATGTCTCAATGACGATTCTACCCCTTCTATTTCCATTATATGTAACACGTGCCTTGATGTTATTAGTCTTTTCACGTTTTATTAACATCGCATTATTATCGATTTTAATGATTGTCATGCCTATGGGTCTCTGCTCCCTGATTGGTCAGTATGATAATGTTTAGAGAAATTACATATGACCTCAGAAAAATGAGCAAAAATATGTTTTGAAAAGCTCTTTTGATTCTCTATCTATCAAGAGTGTTTTCAAGTGTTGTTTTATGCATCCAATCCCTTCAAGAATTCAAAGACTATGATTAGGCTTTAATGACTATGAACTTATGTACATGATATGATTAAAGGTGTTTAAGGGCTCAATCAAGTCATGCAACTTGACCCTAAGGTGCAATGCTATAGGTAAGCGGACCATGCATATTTGGCACAAGTAAATTTTGGTTGTTTGACTATTTATTTATGATTATGCACCTTAGTTGAATTCATGAATTATCAATGTCTACTTCAAGAATGCATCATGTATAATTATCATTGGTTGATTATTTGCTTCATTATAGTCTATGTTATGGCTCTAATTATAAGTATGATTATGCATTAAGATTTAAGGAATCATGTTCATGAAGGGGAAACCCTGTTATGTTTAAGAGGGAGAAATCCCACCATGGCATTAAGAGGGAGCAATCCCATCATGGTTAAGATTATGAAGAATAAATGATTAAGTCAAGAACTAAGTTAATGATGCAAAATAAGAAATTGGCTAAGTTTTTATATTTGTCTCGTTTATGGACCTGAAAAGGTCGTTATGGGCTTTTCTAGCAATCATGGGCTCCTATGGGGCATTAAGAGAGGTGGAATATAACTACTTTTCCAATTCATCATGTTAAGTATTCAAATATCATATTAATGTTAATGTTAAGATTTATGAAATTGAACTAGTTCTTATATGCTCCCGAATCATGGACCTCAAAGGGTCGTCAAGGGCTTTCCTAGCATCAAGGGCTTTCCTAGCAATCGTGTGCTCCGTAGGGGGCGTCATAGAGGGATGCATATACTTATTGTTCAATTTCTCCATATAATTTATGAATCATGAATGCTTAAGGAAATCCATGTTCAAGTTTATGTCATGTTATGTCAATTCAATTTTACCTTGTCAAATTATATTTACTTCTATGTCATATAAAGTGTCAAATATCGCTTGCTGATGTGATGTTTGTTTTGCATGGCTAGGGACGAGATGCCCGCAGGAGTTAGAGCAAGTGAAGGATAAAAGAGAAATCAAGACTAGGAGATCTTCAAACTTTGTCTGGTGGGGTGCCATTTACCTAGATGATCCAAAGATCCAGATGTCATGTATATCATGCTTAGTTATGTCACCAAGTAAATTAGATACCATAGATGTTTAAGATGTTGTTTTCTTTTACCAAGAACTATGTATGAATCATTTCATATCAATGCAAGGTGTTTATTTACTTTAATTGCAATGAATATCATTTTGTGACACTCCCCCTTGAGTAAGGATGCTTCCGCTCAATGATATAGTTATGTGGTGAAAAATGGGGTGTTACAAGGATGTTGCTGTCCCTGATGCACCTTCAGACGAAGATGACAACTATGAGTCAGAGGCCTGAGATCCTGATGCTGATGATGTTGTTGATGATGTGGACATAGATGACCTAGATGTTTCGATTTTCTAGTTTTCTAGTCTAGAGTTGATCATCTATATCTTTCTAGGATATTTAGTATTAAAAACGTCTAGGCACATTTTTTGAGATGTACTATTTTATCATCTAGTTTTCATCGTCTTGTATTGTAGTTGTTTTTTAGAACATTCTTTCTGGGTTGTAATCTTAATCCTTTATACACTTACTATTTGATTTACTATATCTCATGAGGTGGTGCCATGTTTACCATATTTTGATTATGACTTAGATTGTTTGTTTCTCTCATCTCTGTTTGGTGTATGTTTTGAGATTGCATGTTTTGGATGTCTGCTTGGTTGTGCTTGGAGAAGACCCATTTCTATGCTCTTCTAACCCCTTCCTTTTTGATAATGTAAAAAGGGGGATAGAAGTTCAATGTTTTAAAGCTCAAACCGATTGCTTTTATTGTCTAGGAGATCCTTTTCTTATTCATTATATGATTTATCATGTGACTTGCTAAAGGACCATATAGTATATATGTCATGTTGATTTGTGTAGATAGATTAACTATGCAGGTAAAAGAAAGCATAGATTGAGGGGGAGAAATTCACACTATTCAAATCATGACCTCCCTGCAATTTATAAGGCAAAGGTATAACTTTATGTGTCATTTTCAATGTGATTGAGGAATGGTTTATCAATGTCAAAAAGGAGGAGAATGTGACTTGAGAGTTATACATTGTCCATATTTTGATAATGACTTAACCATTCTATTCTTATGTATCTAATATGTTTGTTCAAGATTGATTTCAGGATTTAGGTATATGAAAAGGATCAATTTACACAAGCCCTAGCTTGTTCAAGTTCAAGTCAAAAGCAATGCAAGTGTGCATTTTAGGAAATCACTCCAAATGACCTTAGATGATTTTTAGAATCATTTGTATTGATGATATGACTTGTAACTAAGATGAGAAAAAATTAGGGACACTTAATTCCAACGTTTGATCACTCAAATGTCAATTTAGAAAATTTGTCACATGCTGTTTATCGGCCAAGTTGGGAACTCGACCGATCCAGTGATGGATTTTTTGGAGAGACCAATCGATCGAGTTGTATAATCACATAACTCAATTGACTGACTCACTGAGCAAAACTAATTTTAGCTCATCGGTTGAGTTTCTCAGAATAAACTTGACCGGTAGTTTGAAAATTGACTTTGTCACTTAATGGATAGATCGAGTTAGTTTTATTAAAACTCGACCAAATGTATTGTATGAAAAATACAGAAAAAGTGATTATAACTCTTGAGTTGTTTTGAGCAAGAATAGATCAGTTGCAACTTGGAAAATGGCTATACTTCATCCTTAAGTGATCCCACACTCAAGGGAACTCCCCCATCTATAAATGGGACCCCTTGGAGTTCATTTGGAGTTTGCTCATTCATGCTAATCTAAGTCCTTGCTATATTTGAATATGTTGCAACTCCTTGAGCCCCTTTCTCTCTCTAATTTACAAAGTATTTTATGATTATGAGTGTGTTAGGCTAGTTGTAAGAGAGATACTTCCTTGTGCTTGTAAAGCTCTCATTCCATTCCATCATCCCTACCCCTTTTCTCAAATAAGTAAAGGTGAAGCAAGATACTCTGAGTGAAGGTGAAATTGTTGTTGTTCTTCTTCAAGGTTGAAGAAGAGGTGAAGATCTTCTCCAGGTGAAGGAGAAGGGCAAGGACAAGATTCAAGAAGAGTGGGAAAATTCCTTCAAGGCCAAAGACTTGATGCAAGTGTGGGTAAGTCCTTGTAGAAGGCTAAAGAAATATTGATCAAGTAGGTATGTCCTTGTGTAGGTGGAAGGCTTTTGTCTTGAATAGGTAAGTCCTTGGATGTTGGTGGTCTCCTTGTATCCCTTATGAATAGAATATAAGTATACACAGAGTGCAAAGTCCTAGAGGTTGACCTCTCTAGGTAGTGGATTGATTCTCTCCTAGTTTGGAGAGTGGAACCACTCTAAAACACCTTGTCCAAGTGCTTGATTTATTTTCTCTCATCCTTGCTATGCTTGTTAGTTAGGACATCAAATTGCACTTAAGCTCTTGGTTTTGATTGATATAATTTGAAGGTCTAACTTATCTTGTGAGAATTTTTAAGCTCTATTCACCCCCCCTAGATCCCTAGATCCAACAAGTGGTATCAGAGTTAAGGATATTATCCAACAATCTCCCACGAGAGGAGAAGATGGGCGACAACCTACTTGGTTCACTCGACCCAGAGGGAGGCTTCTCCATGCATCCTCTGGTCTTCAAAAACACCAACTTCCTCTATTGGAAGAGGTATATGCAATTCTACATTCAAGGGATGAACTTTGATATGTGGAAGGTGATGGTCACACCATACAAGGAACCAACCGGGGATGTTGCAACATGGAGTGAAGTTGCACTTAAAGAAACCCATCTCAATGCCAAAGCAATAAGCATCCTTTATGCAACCCTTACCTCAACAGAGTTCAACCGTATCTCATCTCGGGACACTGCTTATGAGATTTAGGATAAGTTGTGCATTACCTATAAGGGTACAAAGCAAGTCAAGGAGGCTAAGATATGCATTTTGAATAGCCTTCTAGAGAAATTCAAGATGGGAAAGAAAGAAGGGATTGTGTAGATGTATTCTAGGATCAATGTCATCATCAATAGCCTAGCTACTTTGGACAACACTTTGGATAGAGGTGTAATCAACTCCAAGATCTTGAGGGCTCTACCAAAGATATGGGAGTCAAAGATAATGTCCACTGAAGAAATGAGGAACCTTGGTGACATCCCAACTGAAGAGCTCATTGGCAACCTCCAAGCCCGTGAGCCAAGGCTTGACAAGAAAGAAGAAGAATCCAAGTAAGAAGAGAAAGAATACAAGAACATCAAAGATAGTGTTTTCAAAGAACAAGTGGAGGCAGTCATCCTTCAACAACAACTTGGTTGCTGGACATTTCCCTCTTCCTTATGTCAATATGATGGACCTAGTGAGCATGAAGCCAACTACACCAAGGGCAAGAACTTCAAGGTAAAGCAATCCTCCTCCTCTACTCCTATATGCTTAAAGTGTGGACAAAATAGAGACTACAAGAGTGAATGTCCCAAGTCAAGAAAGTCACACCACAAGGGAAACTCGAAGAAGGAGGAACACTATGAGAAGGAGAGCAAGTATAGGAAGGATAAGAAGGAGAAAAGACACAAGAATGCAGCTCATGCAGCTTGGGAGGAATCATCCTCAAGTGGCACTAGCTCTGAAGAATATGGAGAGTGCCACCTTGCACTCATGGCCTCTACTAGTGAAGAAATTGGTGAGGTAGGTGAGGTAAGTGAGGTAAGCTTGCATGATTTATCTAAGGAAGCTCTCATTGATATGCTTATTTTTACCCATTCTTCTTTTTCCATATGTAAATCTAAAAGAAAAAGGTTAGAGAAAAGTATTGATGATTTGTATGATAAACTTCTTCACATTGATCTATTTGGACCAGTGAGAACTCAATCATTTCGTGGTTCCAAGTATTGCCTTGTTATTGTTGGTGATTTCTCTAGATATACTTGGACCTTCTTTATTGTTTCCAAGAGTGATACACTTGATGTTTTGTCCAGTTTTCGTAAACATGTTGAGAATGAAGCTTCTTGCCAAATCGTCTCCATCTGTAGTGATCATGGGGGAGAATTTGAAAATGATTTTTTTGAATGTTTTTGTCAAGAATCTGGCTATGCACATGACTTTTATTAACCTTTAACACCTCAAAAAAATTGGGTTGTAGAGAGGAATAATAGGTCTTTAGAGGATATGGCTAGGACCATGCCTTTAGAGTATGACACTCCAAAGAAGTTTTGGGCTGAAGGGGCCAGTACCTCATGTTTTGTGCAAAATTGGGTTTTTACACATCTTTCTCTAAATAAAACCCGCTATGAGCTATGACTTGGTAGAAAACCTTATATCAAGTATTTCTATATTTTTGATGTCCTTGTTTTGTTTTGAATATGAAAGATTCTCTCGAAAAGTTTGATCTAAAATCTTACAAGGCTTTCATTCTTGTCTATAGCACTACTAGCAAGGCTTATAGAGTATTTAATATTTTGTTGTTGTTGTGAATATATAGTATTTAATATTGATCTTGATAAAGTAGAAGAATCTATAAATATTAAGTTTATTAACACTAACCCCTCTATTCCCAAAGATATTATTCCAAATGATGATGTTGCAGGTGAGGTAATTCCTATTCTAAAAGAAGTCAACATGACCCATAAGGGAAAAGAGGTGGTTACTCAAGAAGAAGAAAAAGATGAAGAGAAGAAGGATCCAACTCTCCGATTTGCAAACAATCATACAAAAGAGAGAATTTTAGGTGATACATTTAAAAGAGTGAAGATGCGGGATGCATTCAAGAAAGAACAAGCCAACAACACCTTCGTCTCACAATTAGAGCCAAAGAACATCCAAGAAGCTCTTGGAGATGATGAATGGATCCTACCTATTCAAGAAGAGTTGGAGCAATTTGAAAAGAACAAAATTTGAACCCTAATGCCAAGACCAAGTGATATAAAGATCATTGGCACCAAGTGGGTCTACCGCAACAAGCTTGACGAAAGCGGAAAAGTGGTAAGGGACAAAGAAAGGTTAGTGGCTCAAGGCTACAATCAACATGAAGGTATAGATTTGGATGAAACATATGCACTTGTAGCTAGACTTTAGTCCTTTCATATGTTGCTTGCCTTTGTTAGTTATATAAACTTTCTTCTGTATCAAATGGATGTTAAAAGTGCGTTCTTAAATGGTAGAATTGAGGAGGAAGTGTATTCTACACAACCCCCAGGCTTTGAACATGACATTTTACCTAACCATATTTATTTGTTGCAGAAATCTCTCTATGGACTCAAAAAAGCACCTTGAGCTTGGTATGAGAAATTAAATTTTTTTTTGTTAGATCATGGGTATATTATGGTCAAAGTAGATTCTATCTTATTGGTAAAGCACACTTCTAACAATTTTCTTATCATTCAATTATATGTTGATGATATCATTTTTGGCGGCACTAACCTTGTTCTTTGCAAAGAATTTAGTGATCTTATGTAGAGTGAATTTGAAATGAGCATGATGGGTAAGCTCATGTTCTTCCTCGACTTTCAAATCAAGCAGACTAAAGATGGGAACTTCATCAACCAAGGTAGGTACACATTGAGCTACTGTTAATGCGTCACTTAGCACTTACAATCACTAAGATGTTTATCCTAGAGTTTAATCATTTTTCTACTTTCGATTAAGGCTAGTATAGAAAGAGTCGATCCAATATGACAACTTATTAAGATTATTATCTCTAATCCCAATTATTTGAAGAACTTGTTATTTGTTTTTGGTATTTTTTTAGATTTAGAACATAAAGTAAAAGTCAAGTTTTGGGGGTTGAGGATTAACACTAAGGAAAGAAATACAAGAATAAAAATGCACTTAACAAGCATATAAATTTGCCCTGTCACAAGGAAAATTAAGATTGTTGTTAGCACAAGAAATACTATTATGAATGAAAAGACAAGGAGTTTAAAGAAAGCAAAAGCAAGAAGTGAGGAATTGATGCTTTAGGGGTTTTCACCACCTTAGCCTAGGCAAAAACAAACAAATCCTTTAAAAACGACGGATTCGATGAAGGTAAGTGAATTAATAAAAATCCACTAAAGATGGACTCCACATGAGCCCATTGGTCCTGGTGCTCATGCTTCTTAGTACATCATCCTAAAAGAAGAAGATCCATGGTCATTTCAAAACTTCTATGCGATTGGGTTTGTTGTTCTAAATCTGAACTTCCACAGTCATATCCATCCAGATTAACTTTTGATCAAATCAATTAATTATTTTGATAGATCAATTAATTATCAAACCCAAAAGCCATCTAGAATTATTTTTTAAGGAAAAGTAGATAAAGCCATGGCTAAGGGGTTATTCCCATTGCCTCGATAAAGAACTACTCACTCATGGAAAAGGAGCAAAGAGAGACGGAGGGAGGAAGTGATCTAGCCATCTTCGAGTCTTACGACTACTGATCCTCGATTAGAGATAATGAAGATGGGTGCCTCTTCCTACCTTGCTCGATTGCTCAGGAGAGGGGAGGAGGAGAAAAGAAAATACTAGATCTAAAACACAACAGAATAACAGAATAACATGTAACAAAGATGCAAAGCCACTTTATTCCGGATCTAGAAGAAGAATACAAGGAAAATTACTTCAGAGCACTAATACAAGAAAACCTGAGATGCCCAAGGAGGAGGAAGTGCCCCTCCTTTTATAGGAGAAGGAGGGGGGTATACATTAGGTTTAGGGCAAAAGAAATGTCCTCCGGCGGCTGCTAACTTTCTAGATCTAGTCAATAGAGGAAACAATTGATTGCTTTGCATTCCTTTTGCATTAATTTCCAAAAACATAGATTTTAAGAGTATTTTTGGGCTAGTTAAAAATTTGGAAGCGCCCCGAAAGTATATTTTTCCTGTAGATAATTGAATTATCTTTCCAGCACATACTTGCACAATAAATTCCGCCTTGGGATGTGGGAGTTATACCAATTTTAGTGAAAGGTATATACTGAAATCAGACTCTGCGGGAAAACGTAATGCTACTTTCACTAGTTAATTGCGCAGCCAAATAAACACCAAAATTGCCTCTTTTTTGTAGCCAATAAAATTATCTTTTCATTCCATACTTTATCTTGAAATTCTGCCTTTAGACGCAAAAGATATGGCTATTTTGGTGACGAGTATCTCAGGCACTGCGGGAATATTTGAAAAACCTCATATCTTCATCTTTTATTTTCTTGATTTAATTACTTAGATAATTCCTGAAAATTAAGAAAAATATCATAGGGATTCAAGAAAAGTATATCAAGAAGATGAAAGTGCTATTTATTTTTAAATTAGATAAAATTAACAAAAAAATCCAAATTAATTATTCTAAATGAAGCAAAAATGAGAGATGAATATGCATTCATCAAAATACCCCAAACTTAAACTTTGCTCATCCCGAGCAACATTAAAATCAAGAAATACTTTCAAGACATACTCTCAACCTATCATCCTCACTCTCCTAACAACCACTTGATTCCTTCCACCAAAATATGGCCAAGCGAGCCTGACTTCCTGAATTCACAAAAAGTGACTTTTATATTTCTTACTTCACAAACTTGCATTTATTCAAGACCTGCAATAAAACAGATTTTCATTTCACCTTTGCATTTGATACTCCAATTTTTTTTTAAAGTTTTACACAAGAACAGGGCTGATTTGGATGGTTGGGGTTTTTGTAGTTTTCCCCTGGGTAGAAAATTGGAGTGAAGGAGGTATGGAAGAAGGACAGTCTCTCCTCTATTCGACTCGAGACCTTTTTATTTAGTGGACATGCAGTTACATTGACCGCATTTTTTTATTTGATTTTTGGTGATACACCCAATTGCGTGTGTATGAAAGAAGCAGAAGAGGGGGAAGTGGTGCCACCCCAAACTTAGTGTTTTGGGCATTATTGGCTTTTTTTTCTTTTTGACGAATGGAAAGATTTGGAAGTGGTGGAAGAAGAGTAGAAGAGGTTGTTCTTGTGCAACTTTTTTTTTCATCTTTTTTTTAGAGTACCATGCATTGGTTCAACTATTATCGAATCATGCAAAAAATCAAGAAAATTTATACAAGTTGTACATGATAAGAAAGCATCACTCTTGAATCCTATCAGTCCTCTATGGCTTGCCATCTTTTCCAAAGAGTGATTATTATTTGAGGTCCTAAGTGACACGAGGATTTCTAGTCATGAAAGTTTCAAAATTTTAGTTGCAAGGCAGTTACATCATTAAGGGGAGTATTTTGACAAATGATCATATCAAGGCCGACTAGATATGGGCCAATTGTACTATGAAAGGAAAGAAAAAAAAAACTATATGCAATATGTAAAACCAAGAAAAGATACTAAAAGGGAAAGAAAAAGGGGTGGAAACGTACCACCCATCCCACCCTGAACTTAAGACTTTACTCGTCCCGAGAAAAATCAAAATCCGAGATGGGGGAAAAGAATCGCTGTGGTGGAGGATGAAGGACGATGACAACAACTCCCCAAAAGAGAAGAACACAAAAAAAAATAACAAGGATGATGATATTAGAAAAGAAGGGAAAAAATAAAAAAATTATTTGGGTTGCCTCCCAAAAAGAGCCAAGTTTTATGTCATGGCCTGACAAAAGATGGATCAGTCTATTGGGATTCTGGGGAAGTTGTGGGGTCAGATAGGTTCATGCCTTTCAAAGATGAACAATTGTTTGAATATGAAGCGACAAGGTCTTCAATGGTGATGTATCTTTTAAGTCGGTTCCCATTAACCTTAAACTCACCCAAAACTTTATCCCAGAGAAGAAAAGCACCATGTGGATAAGCACACTTGACAATGTAGGGGCCATACCATCTCCACTTGAGTTTTCTAGGGAAAAGTCGTAATCTTGAATTAAAAACTAAAACTTGATCCCATTCTCTAATGTCTTTGCGCTTGATGTGACCATCATGCCACATTTTGGTTCGGTCCTTGTAGATTCTTGCATTTTTGTAGGCACTCATCCTAAGTTCATCAAGCTCATTCATTTGGAGAAAACATTTCTCTCCATCCATGGAAAGGTCAAAATTCAAACTTTTGATGGCCCAACTGGCTTTGTGCTCTAGTTCTATCGGTAAGTGACATGACTTATCATAGATCAATTTGAAGGGGGTGGTACCAATGGGTGTTTTGTAGGCAGTACGATATGCCCACAGAGCGTCATTGATTTTTAACGCCCAATCTTTCCTAGTTCGTCCAACCGTTTTTCTAAAATGAATTTGATTTGTCTATTGGATACTTCTACCTGCCCACTGGTTTGAGGATGGTAAGGAGTGGCGACTTTGTGATAAACCCCATATTTTTTCAAAAGAGCCTCAAAACTTTTCTCCAAAAAATGGGATCCCCCATCAGAAATGACGGTGCGAGGGACTCCAAATCTAGGAAAAATGACATATTTAAAGAGTTTCTTAATAGGTTTAGAGTCACATGTTTTAGTAGGTATGGCTTCAACCCACTTTGACACGTAATCGAATGCGACTAAAATGTAAGCAAACCCATAAGAAGAAGGAAATGGGCCCATATAGTCGATTCCCCAGACATCAAAAATCTCTAATTCCTGCCAAGAGGTGAGAGACATTTGGTCACGCTTGGAGATATTACCCGTCCTTTGACATTGGTCACATGAGAGCACATAATCATATGAGTCTTTGAAGATGGTGGGCCAAAAGAATCCACATTGTAGGACTTTTCTAGCCATTTTTTGGGAACTCATGTGACCACCATAGGGGCCAGAGTGACATTGTTCCAAAATGGCGATGCTTTCTTCGTGGGATACACAACGATGATATAAACCATCGGCACAAAGTCGAAACAAATAAGGTTTGTCCCAATAATAATTTTTGACGTCATGTAAACATTTAGCTTTAGAGTGTCCCGTATACTCGGGGTGCAATACACCTGCAGCTAAATAGTTTACAAAATCAGCAAACCAAGAAAATTGGGAGTCTACCTTGAGCAATTGGTCATCGGGTAAGGATTCATTTATGGGATTTTCATCAATGGGGCTATAGCTAAGTCTACTGAGGTGGTCAGCCACGACATTTTCAGATCCCTTTTTGTCTAGGATTTCTAGATCAAATTCCTGCAATAACAAAATCCATCTCATGAGTCTAGGCTTGGCATCTTTTTTGGTCATGAGGTAGCGAATAGCTGCATGATCAGTGTAAACAACAACCTTTGAACCAACAAGATATGAGTGAAATTTATCGAATGCATAGACAATGGCTATCATTTCTTTTTGATGACTGTGTAATTTCACTGAGCTTCATCTAAGGTCTTGGATGCATAATAAATGACATGGTGTTTTTTGTTAATTCTCTGTCCTAAAATGGCACCTACAACAAAATCACTAGCATCACACATGATTTCCAAGGATAAAGCCCAGTCAGGAGCACAGATGATAGGAGTGGTGGTGAGAGCCTTTTTCAAACATAGAAAGCTCTCCATGCATGCCGTATCAAAATGGAAAGGCACCTCCTTTTGAAGAAGATTGGTGAGAGGTTTTGTGATTTTGGAAAAATCACGGATGAATCGCCGATAGAAACCGGCATGTCCTAAGAAGGCTCAGATGTCTTTGAATGAGGTTGGGGGAGGCAGCTTGGTGATGACCTCAATCTTAGCTCGGTTTACTTCAATGCCCTAGTTGCTCACCTTATGGCCTAGAACAATACCCTCCTTGACCATGAAGTGACACTTCTCCCAATTAAGGAATAAGTGTGATTCAATACATCTATCAAGGACAAGGGAGAGGTTTTGAAGGCAGGAATCAAAACTGTATCCATAGATGGAGAAATCATCCATGAACACTTCCATGACATTTTCAGTTAACCCTGAAAAAATAGCAGACATACATCTTTGAAAGGTGGCCGGTGCATTGCACAGACCAAAGGGCATTCGTATAAAGGCATATGTACCAAAGGGGCATATGAAAGTGGTTTTCTCTTGATCTTCAGGATGAACGGGAATCTGATAAAAACCTGAGTAGCCATCTAGATAACAAAAGTATTATTGATGGGCTAAACGTTCAAGAACTTGATCTAGGAAGGGAAGGGGGAAGTGATATTTTCTAGTTGCTTTGTTGAGCTTCCTGTAGTCAATGCACATTCTCCATCCTGTGACTGTGCAAGTGAGTTCATTCTTCTTATTACGAATGACAGTAGTCCCTCCCTTTTTGGGAACAGCTTGAACTGGGCTGACCCATGGGGAGTCAGAGATGGGATAGATGATTCCTGCAGTCAAAAGTTTGATCACCTCTAGACAGACTACTTCCTTCATATTTGGGTTGAGTTTTCATTGTGGGTCACGAGAAGGGTTGTGGTCTTCTATCATAGGGATTTTGTGGATGCAGATGGATTGATCTATTCCAACTAAGTCTGTCATTTTGTACCCCAAGGCATCTCTTTTTTTCCTAAGTTCACCCATAAGTTTGGTTTCTTGTTCGAGGGGAAGGGAAGAGTTTATGATGAAAGGGCATAGTTCTAGCTCATCAAGAAAAACATATTTCAGACCTATGGGGAGAGTCTTCAATTCTAGGGCCTTTGGTGGTTTAGGTTTTTTTTATGGTGGAGATCATCTTAAGGTCCTCAATCTCAGCACATGGGATTTCCTCAAAGTTATCCAAATGAATCTTGAGTTGATTTGATGGTTCATTGTCAAAATCACATTCGGCGGGGATAGTGAGGGTGGTGCGTAGGGGGTCATCAACTAATTCCCATTCTTGCCTTAGTTGGGATAATTCATCAATGCAATCCAGGAGGTAAACTTCTTCCTCAAGACTAGGTCCCCTCATGCTTTCAAACACCCTAAACTCTAGGGTTTGCTTCCATAGCCTTAACAAAATGGTACCAGCCTCAACATCAATTAAGGCACGAGCAGTGGCTAACAAGGAACATATGAAAATGAGAGGGTAGCGTAAATCTTCCTTGATATCCATGATCACAAAATCACAAGGGACGCATGCATCATTTCCAACTTGAATCAGAATGTCTTCTATGATTCCCATGGGTTTAGTTGTGGATGAGTCTGCCAGTTGGATGGTCATGGCTGTGGGTAACATGTCATTGAGTCCTAGTCTTTTGCAAAGACTATATGGCATGATGGATATACTGGCTCCTAAATCTACTAGGCCTTTTCTACAAGCATTGTCACCCAAGTAGCATCCTATTCCAAAAGAACCCGGATCCTTCTATTTTTTAGGCATCTTACTTAGGATAATGTCTGATGTGGTCGTAGCAAGTTTAACAGTCTCGTATTCTTTAGTAACATACTTCCTAGTCAAGAGAGATTTCATGTACTTGGACCAGGCGGGCATGTCTGCCAAAGCATCAAGGAAGGAATGTCGATATGTATTTTTTTCATAACATCCCTAAATTTCATGAAGCGGGCATCAAGTCTTGTTTGTTTGAGGCGGACTTGATAGGGAGGTCGGGGTTTGTAGATTGGTTCTTCATCTTCTACTTGAGGGGTTTCAGGGACGGATGGTTTGGGTGTAGCTTCAGGTTCGACAACTACCATGTCCTCATCCTCGATTCTAGAGGTGGGTCTGAAGATTTTTCTGGAGGGGGAAGGGCATGCACTTTTCCCGAACGAGTAGAGACAACCTTGAGTTGTTCAGGATGTTTGGGGTTGTTTTCAGGCTGCCCTGTAAAAGTCCTGGTAGGAGGTTTTTATTGGGCAAACAGACGAGCTAGTTGGGCATCCATCGCCTTTTGATGAGCTTGTTCAACAACAATGATTTGCTCCAAGGCAACTATCCTTTCATTAGATGTAGGGGTGGTGGTAGGGACATTTGGTTGAGGAGGTGGTTGATTGAGGTTTTGAGGGGGAAGGTTTAAATTTTGAAATTGTTGTACTTGATATGGTGGTCGGGTTAGATGATTTCCTCGGTAATTTCCTTGGTTTCCAAAGTTCCTTTGATTGTTGTACGGGAATCCAGGTGGTGGTTGATTGTTACCTTGAGGGTAGGGAGGCCTTTGTTGGGTTTGGAGTTGGCTAGAGTTCTTAGCACCTGAAGGGTTCCCGTATTGAAAACCAGGGTGGTTTCTAGTTTGGTTGGGATTGTAGTAACCTTGTCCTGGTATGGTATGGATTGAATTGAGGTCTTCTGGTTGTTGTCCTATTTCAGGTTGCATGGGCATGTTGTAGAGATATTGACAGTGGAGGGTGGTATGGTCATATCCTTGGCAAATACCACAAAGAGAATCCATGACTTTTAGTTGTTGGGGTGACTCTCTAAGGGTGACGAAGGACGACTCTAACCGATCTTGTTTTAAGGCAATTAATTTGAGGCTTTCTGCTATGCTTTGGATATCATTATTAACTTCTTCCTTGGCTACCTTAAGAATTCCACCAATTCCTCTTCTAGCCCTTATTTCGAAAGCCCGTTTGACTACTTCCCATGCGCTAGTCAAACGTTGATGCATGAAATTTTCTCCAGATGAGGAATCGAGAAAGAATTTGGTATCATCATCAACACCACGGTAGAAGATCTCTATGAGTTGGGCTTAAGAGATATCATGATGGGGGCACTTCCTAAGTAAGTCTTTGAATCTCTTCCAGGCTTCTCCTAAAGACTCTCCTGGGGACATAGAAAAGTGAGTAATTTGGCCCCGAAGTTCATAGGTGAGAGAAGGGGGGTAAAATTTCTCAAGAAACTTGCTTTGTAGAACTTCCCAAGTTGTGACATTTTCTTCGCTCTCCATAGTATTGTACCAGCTACTAGCTTGGCCGGAGAGGGAATACTTGAACAACCTAAGACAAATGGCATCTTCAGAGACACCCGGAAGTTTGTTCAAAGAGCAAAGGTCAATGAACCTTTGAAGATGATCTTGGCAATTTTCCCCATTATTGTCTGAGAAGGGGTTGGCTTGCATCATGGTGATCCATTGTGTTCGGATTTCAAATTGTGGAGCAATAATGTCAGGGGGTATGAATGGATGTTGCGCATAGGCAGTTTTGGGAATAGAAAAGTCCTTTAATTGTTTTTTCCTTTTGGCTTCCCTCCTATCAGCTTCTATGGTTTCTTGTTCAGCCCTAAAGGATGCTCGCAAAGCGACTTATCTTTCTGCTTATTCAGCTTGGATAATCTCTCTTTGAGTTGCGAGAGCTTGGTCGATCCTACATGCAACTTCCTCTTCATTCATTCTTGCTAGATTTTGACGGTTTGAATGATGGAAAGTCTTTTCTATTTCCGGGTCAAACGGTTGAAAATTAACGTTCGGGCGTCACATGCACAAATGAAGCAGTTAATCGTGTGCAGAAAAAACGGACTGCCGGAATGGAAACTCGACAGAAAGAGGAGTAGCGCTTCCGGAATGTTACTCGAAAGGCATAAAAAAATAAAAAAAAGTTTTTCAAAAGATTTTTGGGGTTCGAGAAAATAATCCGTTGTCCCCGGCAATGGCACCAAATTGTTCATGCGTCGCTTAGCACTTACAATCACTAATATGTTTATCCTAGAGTTTAATCCTTTTTCTACTTCCGATTAAGGCTAGTATAGAAAGGGTCGATCCCACATGACAACTTATTAAGATTGTTATCTCTAATCCCAATTATTTGAAGAACTTGTTATTTGTTTTTGGTATTTTTTTTAAGATTTAGAACAGAAAGTAAAAGTCAAGTTTTGGGGGTTGGTGATTAACACTAAGGAAAGAAATACAAGAATAAAAATGCACTTAACAAGCATATAAATTTGCCCTGTCACAAGGAAAATTAAGATTGTTGTTAGCACAAGAAATACTATTATGAATGAAAAGACAAGGAATTTAAAGAAAGCAAAAGCAAGCGGTGATTAAATAAAGAGATGAGAATCGAGGCTTTAGGGGTTTTCACCACCTTAGCCTATGCAAAAACAAACTAATCCTTTAAAAATGACAGATTCGATGAAGGCAAGTGAATTAATAAAAATCCACTAAAGATGGACTCCACATGAGCCCATTGGTCCTGGTGCTCATGCTTCTTAGTACATCATCCTAAAAGAAGAAGATCCACGGCCATTTCAAAACTTCAATGCGATTGGGTTTGTTGTTCTAAATATGAACTTCCAAGGTCATATCCATCCAGATTAACTTTTGATCAAATCAATTAATTACTTTGATAGATCAATTAGTTATCAAACCCAAAAGCCATCTAGAATAATTTTTTAAGGAAAAATGTCGATAAAGTCATGGCTAAGGGGTTATTCCCCTTGCCTTGATAAAGAACTACTCGCTCATGGAAAAGGAGCAAAGAGAGACGGAGGGAGGAAGTGATCTAGCCATCTTCGAGTCTTATGACTACTAATCCTCGATTAGAGACAATGAATATGGCTGCCTCTTCCTACCTTGCTCGATTGCTCAGGAGAGGGGAGGAGGAGAAAAGAAAATACTAGATCTAAAACACAACGAAATAACAGAATAACATGTAACAAAGATGCAAAGCCACTTTATTCCAGATCTAGAAGAAGAATACAAGGAAAATTACTTCAGAGCACTAATACAAGAAAACCCGAGATACCCAAGGAGGAGGAAGTGCCCCTCCTTTAATAGAAGGAGGAGGGGGGTATACATTAGGTTTAGGGTAAAAGAAATGGCCTCCGGCGGCTGCTAACTTTCTAGATCTAGTCAATAGAGGAAACAATTGATTGCTTTGCATTCCTTTTGCATTAATTTCCCGCAACAGCGGTTTTGAACGTATTTTTGTGCTAGTCAAAAATTCGGAAGCGGCCCGAAAATATATTTTTCCTGTATATAATTGAATTATCTTTCCAACGCATACTTGCCAATAAATTCCACCTTAGGATGTGGGAGTTATACTAATTTTGGTGAAAGGTATATACTGAAATCAGACTCTGCGGAAAAACGTAATGCTATTTTCACTGGTTAATTGCGCAGCCAAATAAACACCAAAATAGCCACAAAATATGTCTTTTTTGTAGCCAATAAAATTCTCTTTTCATTCCATACTTTTTCTTGAAATTCCGCCTTTAGACGCAAAAGATATGGCTATTTTAGTGACGAGTATCTCAGACACTGCTGGAATATTTGAAAAGCCTCATATCTTCATCTTTTATTTTCTCGATTTAATTACTTAGATAATTCCTGAAAATTAAGAAACATATCATAAGAATTCAAGAAAAGTATATCAAGAATATGAAAGTGCTATTTATTTTTGAATTAGCTAAAATTAACAAAAAAATCCTAATTAATTATTCTAAATGAAGCAAAAATGAGAGATGAATATGCATTCATCAGCTACTCAAGCACTTTGGTATGGAGAGAACCAAGTCGATGGGCACACCCATGTCAAATGCTGCCAAACTTGATAAGGATGAAGAAGGTGAGAAGGCAGATGAGAATCTCTATAGAGGTATGATTGGAAGTTTACTTTACTTAACTACCTCTCGACATGATATAATGTTTAGTGTTGGCTTGTGTGCTCGCTTTCAATCAAATCTTAAGAAATCACATCTTATAGCTGTTAAAAGGATTTTAAGGTACTTACCCAAAACTCAAAATTTTGGTATATGGTATCCCAATCAAGGGACTTTACTATTATCACTTATAGTGATGTTGATTACGCAGGTTGCTTGATTGATAATAAAGTGCACAATTGACACTTGCTTTCTCCTAGGATCATGCTGGTTGTCTTGGTTCTCCAAGAAATGGAGCACAATTTGCATTATCAACCACCGGGGCTGAATACATTGCAACTGGGAGTTGTTGTGCCCAGGTCCTATGGATAAAGCAAATGCTCGAAGACTTTAACATTCATTTTGATGCTTCTCCTATCTATTGAGATAATACTAGTGCAAAACTTGTCATATAATCCCATCTTGCATAGTATAGCTTAGAATATAGAAGTTCACCATCATTTTCTTTGTGATCACATTACCAAAAAAGATATCTATATCACACATGTGGACATGGGAAATCAGTTGGCAGACATTTTCACTAAAACTCTAGCTAGAGAGCAATTTAACTTTATTAGATCTAAATTACTCATAACTACTTTAATGAATCTGATATGCCTTCTAGCTAGTTGTCATCTATCCTATATGTTTCGCCTATGTTTTGATCACCATTCCTAGCTAATATGCTAAAAATCAATTTTCATATTCCTTTTGCCTTATTTTTCTCTTGTTTTTGGGTATTTTTTACAAATGCTTTTTTTATCGCAAAATAGTACCCAATGATAAGTGATATGTTCAAAATGGACTTGAAAAATAAATTTAATTAGCACTCTAATGGATAGGAAATAGAATTTCTAAGTTTGGTTTAGGTTGACCATCGGTCGAGTTGCCAACTCGACCAATATGTGGCTGAGAGCTTTATTAAAGAGCCAATTGGTCAAGTTTTTGAGACATAGAACTCGAACGATGGTCGGGCTGGAGCAAACATAAGCTAGGTTTTGTAATGACCCGTTTTCAAATTAGTCATCTAATTAGGGTTTACTTGGATGATTGTATGCTTAACTAAGTTGATCATTGTTTAAATCTCGATTAGTGATGGTACTTAATTTTTTATATTTTAAATATAATGATAAGGTTTAATCATACTTTGATTCACATAATTAGGATTAAGGTTTGGAAACCCTAATCGGCCCAAATTAGGGTTTTGATGACATATGAACATAGAATTTGATAAGTAGAGTATCTCACTAAATGACTTTTAGTATTTTATATGTAACTCTGATTTAATTCAAATTTGTATATGATTTGTATATATAAAATATGAACACTCTTGAAAAATATCAGAATTTTTAAAGAATGTTCTGACCTATTTATTGGTCGAGTTTCAAACTCGACCGATCATATTTTCAGATTGATATAATGGTGTGGTAATTGAATTTTATCTTTTTATTGGTATATAAAATTGATATCAAATTTTAATTGTAGTTTACTAACTCTATTATAGACATCTTATTAAATTGGCATAATTTTTGGATGACTTTTGATCTCTACAGAGAGGGTGTCGGTCGAGTTCTGTGAAGGAAAAACTCGACCGACCATGCTGCTGACTGTAATATAGTAGTATAGTATTTGATTTTTAATTATTTATTGGTAATTGCAAATGATCTAAATTTTTTTATCGTATCTTATAAACTCAATTTCAGACATTGGGTTAAAGTTTTATGATATTTGTATGAGGTTTGAGTTCCAAAACATGTGGTTTCGGTCAAGTTTATAACTCAGCCGACCAACCAATCTGAGCAAAATAAAAATACATTGAGGAGCTTGTTTGCAAATGTTCTAAGCATCTCAATTCATCTATATCACTAAACTAACACACAAGGAGCTCTCATAACTCGTCCTTCCTGTCAAAGAAATGAAATTCTTGAGAGAGTGGAGAGCTAGGGTTTTGAGTAGAGAAAGTGGAGGAGATGATGACCTAGGGTTTCTCTATCCAAGATATGATGAAATCAAGTAAGTTTAGCTTCTTTGTATAGCATTTCATGGTGAAATTTCTCTCACATGTCGAGATTCCATCCCTCCCCTGATTTGATTCGAAATCACATCAAATCTCCCCCTTTTCTCACTCTTTCTCTTCTAATCCTCATTTCTAGGGTTTCCAAGTTGAGAGGAGAAAGAATTGGATTCTTTTGCGAGAGTTTGATTGGGTTTCCAAAAATTCTGAGGTTGACCTATGAATCTGAGGTTGACCTACGAATTTAAGGTGCTTGGTACCTAAGGTGAGTGTTTTTCTCCCTCCTAAGCTTTGTATTCATGTTGAAAGCCTAATTCAATCTGGCTAAAACAATGAGAAACCTTGTTTGTATATGTATGTGATTGGATTTGATTTGGGAAAGATATTGGGGAATCCAATTTTACTGATTTTGATTATTTCTCATTGATTGAAACTTGATTAGTTCTTGTTATATTGAGTGAGGATGCATGGGTATTCTTATGGGTAGATGACTATGGTATTTCATGTGAATTTTGCCTAAAAATCAGCCCAATGCCCGATATGCTTGGAATTGAATTGACATGTATAAAGTCATATTTGAATTGTACTAGATTGTATTATACAAGTGTATTGTTGAATGTTAATGGAATTGAATGACCACATATCCTGATTAGGATTTGTGTTGAGGAAGTGAATGAAATGAGTCAATTAATCAATGTATACTTATGATTGATGAATGAAATGTGTGAAAATGGAAACTAGGGTTTCCATGTTTGTGAATAACCCTAATGAACCCTTGAGTCATGATTAGATTACTAAATGTTATGATTCTTATGATATGTTGAACTAAGGAATGACTTCTTGAAAACCCTAAAAGTTTATTACTAAGACAATTATGAGTGATAAACCTAGAACTTGTATATGATGTTTGAAATGTGATCAAAGGCTGAAGTAGAAAGTATTAATACTTCAATTGAATATGATGAGTCTTACTAATATCATCTAAGTCTAATGCATTTGTTTTAGTATAATAAAGAATGATCATTGTTGATTATGGGAATGACATTAGTAGTCAACGTCAAGGTACACTTATCTGAATATAAGAGACAATATGAACAAGATGTACTTAATGGTGATTGCAAGATAAAGATGAAACTAATGAAGATAGTATGATGAAGTATTTTATCTTTTATTTTAATTACATGTGGCTTAACCCAAATTAAATGAAATACACTAAGAACTTTACTTTAATAAATGTTATGTAGAAGAGAAGCATTGTATGTAAAGTGAATCAAGAAAGATTGGTCCAGATAATGTAATGGACATGAAATGAAAAAAAGTTGAGACTACTGAGTATAAAATGATGGAAAAAGTTAGGAATTAGTAGATGATTCTAAGAATGTAACTCTTACCCTAAAATGATGAGTTTGATGATGCTAGTGAATGACAATCTCAAATGGGGGATTAAGAGATGCACATAATTGTAGTTGAATTCAACTAAAAGATGAAAGTCAAGTATTTGAATTGACTTACAAGAATGTGTTCTTGAATTGTGAATTGTACTCTGAGAATGGACTAATAGTACAAACTTCAATTGATAGTCAACATGTGTTGATTAGTAAACCCATATGAAGAATGTGAAATAAAAGAAGAAGGTAACTAAGTCTGTTATGCATGTATATGCATGAAATTATTGGCATCTATTCAGATTGGATGAAACAGACATATATTGTATGATAAATCTATTCTGAGTATGAGGAATGATACATGATGTCTATATGCTTTTACTATTGCTAGTTCTAATGCCTCTACTAATATTTGTTAAGAACTGTGGTATACAATGAACTGATGAGGAATATGTTGAAATGGAATTTAATATACACTCCTTACATTGAGAAACCCTGATAAGGGTAAATGTTGCATAATGAGATTATGTCTAGGGATGAAAGCCCACTGATGATGATAAAACCCTGATGGGGTAAATGATGGACAATAAGATTATGTCTTGGGCTGAAGGCCCACTATTGATGATTGCTATGAGTTGATGTAGAAGATAGAAATAATCATATTTGTTGCAATCTATAGACTTATTGTGCTTCTTGCTTTGATCATTGTCCTTATTGATAAACTTAATATGTTTCATGTTATTATATTTATGCGAGAATACAAAGATATGATATATGATGTTTTGAATTCCTGTAAGATGAGTAAAAGAGATTAATAACAAGTGAAATGATGGAACATCTAGTTAGGTGCCCTGAACACCGTGAGTTTCCCCCGAGGACCACACTGGGGAAACAAAGAGGATCTCCTTGTAGTAATCGATGAATTATGAGAAGGATTTCCGGAGTGTGGATTGAGACCTTAAAGGTTAGACCACCAGGATTTAGTAGTGAGTCATCTGGAGTGGCTCTGGCTCTAAATCCTTGCTGTGAAAGTCTATGTCTAGATGGAATAGGCTATGTTGAAATGAGATATGTGAAATGTGAAATGAAAAATATGAGAAATATTGTGATATGTGATATACTATTTTGCTGGTTCCTATCTCGTGTACCCGAGATGAGGACGTGAGCCTCTTTAGGCAACCCTGAGGTGGCCAGGGTCTGTTGTTGATATCTTAGGGTGGCCGACTAAACCCTAAGATAGTGAAGGTGAGTCATTAACATGAGAATCAGGTGTGGCAACTTCTACTTGGTGAGGTACAAGCCAAGTAGTTTCAGGGCAAATGAATAAAAGATGATAAGCCATGTAGAACATGATTTGAATGGTTGTTACATTCTTTGTACTACTACTTGATGATTTGTTATTGTTGATTATACTTCTTGTTGAGGAAAGTAATCATGTTGATACGTATATTTTCTATTTCATATTATGATATGTCATGTTGACAAGTTATAAATGATCCATTTTGAATATGAGTTGGATTGCCTTCTATTTGATAGTATTGTTTGGTAGATATGTATTATGTGTACTTCAGCTTTAGGACCACAGGATGTGTTCCTGGTCTGGCTGGTGGAGTGTCATAAAGATAATGTTATTGTTATGTATTGGTTCAAAATGCTTAGAACATGTAGTAAGATTCTTAATCTGAACTAGAAGTATCTATTGATTTGTTCATAGACATTCTCTAAAAGATGTTTCAAAGTTATAATTGGTTTAAGTGATTACCTTATATGTTGTATCATATTATCATTGCAAGTTAGAAATGACATATGATAGATCTATCTGCTAGACTTTTCAATATATGCATGTTTCTGTCAAGTTTATTATACTTAATCTGATGCTGATGCATGTACCTAGCTTGAGTGGGAGTTATCCACTCACTGGGGCTCTATATGAGTCTCATGAGGTTGTTCCAAATGTTTTTAGGTATAATGGTATCTAACAGAGAAGTCACGATAAGGAAGATATAAATAGCATAATCTAGATAGATTAGAATGTCCCTGTACTCTCTCTTTCCCGAGATGGGTTGTAGACTATGTTTGTTCATCAATGTACATGTATCTGATTTAAACTGAACAACATATGAGAATAAGATTTATTTTGGTTTTAATGGAGTTCAATAAGATTTGTGATATCTAAATGTGATGTCCTTGTTGTGACATTGATTTATGAATTTGTGAAGAAAGAAAAAGGAAAAATTTATCTGTATTTTTCATATATTGTTTAATCGCCTATGTCGAGAATTCATTGTGCATTCCATAATCTGGGTTTAGGTTTTGGGATTACCTCTAATGGTTGGTTTTTGTGCTGATCAAAAGAGTGGGTCCCGACAAGTTTAGTCAAATTTTCTCCCTCTCAACTAGAGAAAAATAGACCGATCCAACCTCTAGCTCCCTCAAGGTCCCAACCCTATCTCGGACCTCCCTCTCCCTAGCCATTGTTTGACCTAGATAAACCTTCCATGACCTCTTTCCTATCAACCCTAGGTGTGTGGACGGGTTTTGGTGGTGTTTCTCTAACTTTTGCTCTCTTTTTCCTCTCCTTTGCATCTTTATGGCATCCAATAGAAGAAAGAGGGCCGCCCCAACTAGTGCACCTTCATCTTCTTCCAACTCTCTCTTGATTCTCTTTGATGACACTTTCTTTGTCTCAAATGAGGATCTTAATAGGTACAAGGAGCTCCTTCCTAGGAACCGCTCTTAATTTAGGATTTTACTTTTACCATTGACATTTTGCATATTCACTTCAACATAACTTTCTATGTCCTTTTGATTTGCGAAAGATCTTTCTATACCAGGTACAAAAACTAGTGCATGAAACTCTACACCAACATCATCTTTGCATCGAGCTTTGATTTTTAGATAGACCAAACTTTTCACCATCGAGAAAAAGAGAAAAAAAAATAAAAAAATGGTTGAGGTAAAAATCATGAGAAGGATGAACGTAGCCATTGCATCATAGAGAGGGAGGCTTACAGAAGAAGTTGGGGCTATCCTTCAAGAAGAAATTCATACAGTCCAAGTGACTACATAAGAAGTTGAGCGATAAAAGGAGCTTAGGTAATTCTTCATTCCCTAATGTTTTACATCAAATTCTACCACCTCCTATCGATGCTCCTAATTTTGATTTTAGTACGCATTTGATCACACTTATGCAGAGCAACCCCTTTTTGGATAGATAAGGAGAAAATTGTTAAGAGAACATTCTAAAATTTTTCGACCTATGTTCAATGACTAACCAAAATGGAGTTTCTTATTAGGCTATTAGGCTATGTATTTTCAACTATACACTTGCAGACAGAGCATGGACTTGTTTCAATGCATTGTCAAGTGATCCCATCACCACTTAGTATCAATTTCATAAAAAATTCATCGAGAAATTGTATCCTCCTTCCCTTGCATGCACCACTAGAGGCCAAATAACATAGTTAAAAAATGACCCTGGTGAAACTCTTATAGAAGCATGGGAAAGATACAGTTAGCTTCTTGGCAAGTGTGCACACCAAGTATTTTAGAAACTCATCTCATTGAGTTTTTCTATGGAGGTGTTGATGATTATATGAAAATGGTTCTAGACTCCTAATATAGAGGACACATCATAATCAAAAGTTTTGATAGAATATGGAAGGCAGTGATCCTTGGAGCTGAAAATCAAGCGAATTGGGGTGGATTCTGTAGAAAAAAGAGTGTTAAAGGTATCCATTATAGAGAGTAAGTCTGATCTGAAATCTGTTACATAACCTTTAAAGCTTCCAACACTCAAGAAATATAGCCTTCAAGCATCCTTCAATGCCTACAAGAGGAGGAATTCATCACCACAACAAGAAAAGGTCAAGGAAGTAACAAAATTCTATGAAGCATGAAAAGGCAATGACCACTCAATTTTGGCTTGAAATATTCTTTTGATGTGGTAGTGAGAAATGATGCATCATAAGGACACAATAATCAAATGGTAGATTTGAACTGCATTCATTTTATTTCTGGACAAGGGTATTATACTCCCAATCAAATTAGAACTCGTCCTAGTTTTCAGTATAGCAATCCCTATGGGAGCAAGAAACTCAAAATGTCCCGTGTAGATCAGAAATCAAGTTTGCGGTCCTCAATGATTCTAGAATAACAAGTAACAAATTTTCAAAACTCAATCAAATTTTAGGGGAAACTTTCAGAATAGGAGCTACAACAAATACCAATATCACAACCAAGTCCAAAAACAACAACAATAGGGAAAATGGGCTGATTCTCCTTCTCCTGATTATAAACTTTCAGCCATTTAGAAAATCTTGCAGTTGCAAAAAATGATGATTGTTGTTCAAAAATCTCACTAGAAATCCATTGAGTATCAATTGGCTCGTCTTTCATCAAATCTTCGCCTCCCTACATGAGGTTTTGTAGTACAACTAGAAGACAACCCCAAGCCCCAGGAACAATTGAAGGTTGAAGCTACCCGATCAGGAAGTGTCTTTACCGATGCATCCACGTAGTCCCATGTGATTGACACATAATAGGGTGACTTTGTAATCATTCAAGACTTTAATATACCTATTTCAATGTCATGAGGAGTAGTGACACAAAATGAAGATATGAAAGGTATTGTGGTCATCAATGACACAGTCAAAGAAAATTTAAAACAACTTGGCATCATAGATAATAGTGTGATCATACCAATTATACCAGTGTATAGGCCTCATCCTCCATTCTAGGATACCTTAAGGAAGACATGACTAGACACTAAGTTTATGAATTTCAAGGTGGTTGTGAAAAATATTCATGAGGGTATATCATTCCTAGACTCCTTAGAAGAGATAATTACATGGTCCAAATACTTGAAGATGCTCCTCACAATGAAATGCACAACTAGGAACTGAGTAGATGGTTATGCTTGCTAGAATAATATCGTATTTAATTCAGAATAAAATGCTAAGAAAGTAGAAGGATCAATATTCTTTCAGGATTGCATGCTACATTGGTGACTATACATGTAAGAAAGGATTGGCCGACCTTGGGGCTATCATCTTCATTATGAACTATATCTTATGTTAGAGGCTAGGATTCTTATAACTAATCCTAGATGACACGATGATATAATTCAGTGCATCTTCAATGACCATCCCTATGGGAATCATTGAAGATGTCCCAGTTAAAGTGGGAAGATATTATTTGTTTTCATGTGATTTTGGTTTCATGGACAGAAAGACATATCTTAGATATCCTATTATCTTTGTCTGACTTTTGCTTGTCACATGTTGAGGTAGGAATCTTACTTCTGAGATTAGGGAAGTAAATCCTTTGATTCATGGCTTTTGAGAGCTATAAGAAACCAAGCTTGCAAGAAGTTCTTTTGTTAGATTGTATAGAAATGATGCCACTCCTCACTTAAGAGAATCTAGTATCTAAATATCCTCTAGAGACTTCCCTTGTTGATACCAATGATAGTTGTTCTATCGAAGCACAAGTACAACAATGTGTATTTCACCTTGATTCATTAGAATAAGACCCAAAAGCTGAATTTGAAGACTTTACGTAGTCTATCTTATAAAAGAGTTCGAAGAAACACAAAAGGAACCTGAGATGAAACCTTTATAATTAGTGTTGAAATATATGTTCATAGATGATCTGAAAGTCTTCCCAGTGACAATCAATTTTGACTTGACATCTAAGCTAAAAGACAAATTATTATCTAAACTAAGGCAAAGGTGAAAAGCCATAGGTTAAAGATGTGTGACCTAACTAGGGTAAGTCAAACACTATGTATGCAAAAGATCCCTATGGTGGAGGACTACAAACCATTTGTAGAGAATCAATGTAAATTTAACCTAAACATGAAGGAGTCATGATGTCATGGTGTTACTCACTTCTGGCATCATCTACCCTGTCATTAATCCATCATGGGTGAGCCCAGTACAAGTTGTCCAAAAGAAAGGAGTCAACACTGTGTTGCACAGTGAAAACAATGAACTCATCCTCACTCACACAATTACTAGGTGGAGGGTTTGCATTAATTATAGAAAGTGAAACAAATCTACATGCAAGGACTATTTTCCCTTACCCTTCCTAGACCAGGTCCAAGAGCACCTAGGTCATCAAGAATGCTTTTTCTATCTACATGATTATTTTTGATTCTATAAAATTCCAATCCACCTAGATGACCAAGAGAAGACTACTTTTACGTGTCCCTTTGGGACATATGTCTTCAGAAGAGTGCTCTTTGGGCTTTGTAATGCACCGACTACATTCCAACCTTGTATAGAAACTATGTTTTTTTTTTCTGGATTAACTAAAATATTGTGGAAGTTTTCATGGATGATTATCCATATATGGATATTCATTTAATTCATGCCTAATGCACCTCTCTTTGGTAGTCAAACTTTTTGAACAATCTCATATGGTTCTCAACTTGGGGAAATGTCATTTAGAAAGAAGGCATTGCACTAGGCCGCAAAGTCAGTAATAAAGGAATCGAAGTAGACAACCCAAAAATAGAAGTGATTGCTAAGCTTACTCCCCCAACCACATTGAAAGAAAATCGAGATTTCTTAGTTCATGTAGGTTTCTATAAAAGATTCATTAAGTACTTCTTCAAGATAGATAAGCCAATGACAAATCTATTGCTCAAGGATGCTAGATTCCACTTTGACAATGAGTGTATGAAGAGTTTCAACAATCTAAAGAAAGTTGTCATATCAACTCCCATTTTTTGGGAATCAAACTCATCTCAACCATTTGAAATTATATGTGATTCTTAAGAAGGATTTTCCTTAAGATTAGATCATTAGTTTTACTATATAAGACCCTTTCGCTTGCTGGTGGTTTCATTGCACATTGTTCTAGTAATAAATAGGGAACTATCTCTCTATTGATTTTGTCTTGTGGGATAATCACATAAAGTTTTTGCTTCATTTTTGGGGATAATGGAATCATCTACTCTAACCTATCTCTATCAAGGTTAATTTAGGATTTTACTTTTACCATTGATATTGTTGCATATTCACTTTTTACCATTGATATTGTTGCATATTCACTTTAACTTAACTTTCTACGTCAATCGAACTTGTGAAAGATCTTTCTATCTTAGGTAAAAAAACTAGTGCATGCGACTCTCCACCGGCATCGGCCTTGAATTGAGCTTTGTCTTAGGATAGACCAATCTTTTCACTATCATAACAAAGAGAACAAAACTAGAATGGTTGAGGTAAAAATCATGCCAAGGATGAATGCAACCATTGCATCTTAGAGAAAGAGGCTTACATGAAAAGTTGGGGCTATCGTTCAAGAAGAAATTCATATAATCCAAGTGACTACATAAGAGGTCGAGCAACATAAGGATCTTAGGGAGTTCTCAATTCCCTAATGTTCTACATCCTATTCTACCACCTCCAGTCGATTCCCCTAATTTGGAAATTAGGATGCATTGGATCAAACTTCTACAAAGTGGTCCCTTTTTGGGAAAACAATGATAAGATTGTCAAGAGAACATTCTAGAATTTGTCGACCTATGTTCAAAGACTAAGAAAAATGGAGTTTTTGATGATTCTATTAGACTATGTATTTACAACCATACACTTGCAGATAGAGCTAGTACTTGTTACAATGGATTGTCAGGTGTTCCCATCACCACATGGGATCAACTTCAAAATAAATTCATTGAAAAATTATATCCTCCTTTACTCGCATACACCATTAGAAGACAAATAAAATTTTTCACAGTGGACCCTCGTGAAACTCTTGTAGAAGCAAGGGAAAGATACAATGAGCTTCCCTGCAAGTGTACACACTGAGGTATTTTAGAAAATCAGCTGATTAAGTTTTTATATAAAGGTGTGGATGATTATATCAAAATCTTTCTAGACTCTCATGTAGAGGACTCTTCATGTGCTAAAGTTATGATAGTGTATGGAAGCTAGTGAGACTTGGAGCTGAAAATCAAGCTAAATGGGGCAGATCCGTAGGCACATGAGTGTTAAGGGTGAACATTGTGGAAAGCAATTCTGAGATGAAATATATTCCATAATCTCTAAAGCTTCCAGCACTTAGGAAAGATAGACTTGACACATCCTTCAATGCCTACAAGGGAAGAAATTCACTACCACAACAACAACATGCAAAGGCAATGACCACTCGATCTGGGGTTGTAATATTCTTTTCGATGTGGTAGTGAGAAATGATGCATCACAAGGACACAACAATCAAATGGTAGATATAAATTGCATTCATACAATGGTATTATACTCCTAGTCAAACTACAATCCATCCTAGTTTTTAGTATGGCAATCCTATGGGTCCAAGAAACCCAAAACAACTTGTATTAGATGAAATCAAGTTTGGGGTCCTCAAGGATTCTACAATAAGCAGTAACAAAATTTCAAAACTTAACAAAATTTGGGGGAAACTTACAAAATAGGATCTACAACCACTACCCAAATCATAACAAAGTCCCACAACAACAACAAAAGGGATAATGGTTTAATGATTCTTCATCCAATGATAAACTTTCATCCGTTGAGAAAATTTTGTAGTAGGAAAAATGATGATTGTTATCAACAAGATAATTAGAAATCCATTGAATCTAAATTGGCTCATATTTACTCAAATCTTCATCCCCCTCTATAGGAGCTTTTGCAATACATCCATAAGATAACCCCAAGCACCAAGAAAAATTGAAGGTTGCAGCTACTCGATCAAGAAGTGTCTTTACCGATCCATCCACCTAGACCCATGTCATTGGAACTATCATGGAACTGTTCTTACACTAATCTTGGTCTCACTACCTAGACAGTGGTAAAGGGATTGAAGCGCCCGCCCCTGAGTGCCCCGATAGGATCTATCACACTGCCATATACAATAAGAAATAATAACTCAAAAATTGGAGATATAAAGAACAAACTAACCCAATATGGAGATTTTTCCAATATATCCTTGTCATCAGATTATGTAGAGTGCAGAAACGATCTTATTCAGTATTTCACTTGTATTGTCTAAAATCAAGAAAATTGAGACACAATCATGCAATTTCACGATACGCTATCAAAATCAAGTAAAATAATTTATAACAAAAGAGTATATTTGGCATGACTTATATTCAAAAGAATAGCAAATGATTTCCAAAACCAATATCATTCGACAGAATGTTTGTTATTCTACATTTCAATTTTTTATTGTGAGTTCTCATTATGTTGTGATCAAATAAGCATGCTTATATATTTTTTGTGACTCTATTACCCCAACGCGATGGGGAAGGTCACTAGGCTCCTTCTCACCATAAGAAATAGGAGGACAATGTACAAGTCCCACCTCCAAATGAGGGGGTTGTTGCACTCAATATCAACATTATAAATATCATCATCATTATCAATATACAGGCAATAATAATGGGCATGTAATTTATGTTTTCATGTTTTTAAAAATATAGTATAGAAAAATAGAAGACTAATCATAGGGAATAGTAGGTCATCCAAGTAAGTAGCCAAGTATAAAATTAAGAGATAAATAAAAGTATCTTCAATACAATCAATGAGTAGTTATATAATAGCGTACCTTTCACCGAAGATTTTGAGTGCAAATCAACTAGTAATAGGTCGACCCTTTGAGTTCTATCCTAAAACACAATGTTTGGATCAAGGGTCAAGATCATGATATTCGGAAATCATGTTTCAATATTTGAGATTAGGGTTACACTTTTCCTATGTCAACCTTAGGGTTGGTTCATTCACTTATAATCAACTCATATTTCAATATATCCAACATTATTTCAAGTGTACAATATATTCGAGTGTGAATGACTTACCTAGGTTTTCTAGGATCATATGTGTTAACCCTAATTTATGATAATTATCCAAGTCATAATTAAAGATTCTAGATCTTCATCAAGGAAATAAGTTCAAGGGTCTAAATCAGGTAGGTCACAAGATATAGTACACTTATATTCACCATATGACAATTCTAGAGTCAGAATCAAGACTAGTCATCACTTTATGGCATGAAACAATATTCAAGATTTGAATAAGTCAAAATTTTAGATCTAGATTCACTAACGAGTCAAGTATGCTTTTAGAGTTTCAAATAGATTCACTAACGAGTCAAGTATGATATTTAACCACTACATTTCTGTGCAATCATGGTCGTCGACCTTCCCATCCCTCGGAAGCTGGTTGTCTGGGCTAGGATCGCGGACATGCCGATCTACTTATACCAAAACCAACTCCTCGAGATGATCGGGAATCTGATTGGGAGAGATTGAACATCATTATTGAACTACTTCACAAATTAAATGAGCAAGAGTTTAAGATCTAGGGACATAAATGAAATATATCAAGAATTATACTTCAAAAATATTTTTAAAGGGTTCATTTGATTTTTATGATCAAAATTGACTATTTATATGTAATTTTTGGAGCTAGGAGGAATTTTTTATGATTAAATTAAGATTTGGGCATTTAGTTGAATTTCTGAGTAGAGAGGAGAAGAGATACCTTAAATCAGAAAATAGGCAATCGTTGGATCACTTGATCAGGCGGCTAGGGTTGAGCCATGCTAGTGTGCGACTTTCTTAGTCCAGGGTCCGGTCCAACCTTGGTTTGGCTGGTTCACTCTTCTATTTAGCCGGTTCGTTTTGTGGTCTATTGGCGCCTTGGACCGACAGTTCGGGGACCATCTTTCCCCTTTCCAGTAGCACACGAGTAGCACATAGCCACATTAGAGGAGGCTCACCGGTGCTAGTAGAGAAGGGAGAATAGGTACCGATGGAGGGTAGTGAGGGTGCTGTCCAGATCTGCTAAGGCCTCGTGAATGTAGTGGTGGTGGTGGATTGATGGGGGGGGCAAGGAGAAGGAATGCCCAAAAGGCAATGGAAGCAACACTGCTTGGAGAAGTAGGTGTTCGGCGAGCGAAAGTAGAGCATTTTAGGCCAAGATGGCATGTGAGGCTGAGCTCTGAGCAAGGTGCACTTGCTGCGGACCTTGGGGGATCCTTTTATAGTGGTAGGGGCTAGGTTTTAGGGTTGCCAATTTTGGGCAGTGACCATGGCCGCCAGAAAGAGAGAGAGAGGTGAGGATATTGTTTTGGTGGCTGACGAGAGCAAAAAGGGTGTTCAAAGTAGGGTTTGATGAGTTTGAAATAGAGAGAGGAGCATTTTGGCTCACATAGAATTTTGATTCATTGTCACAGGAGGGAGATCCCATTCTCAGTCGTCATTTACTCCCCCTACTGATTGCGGGAGGTAGAAGATGGGTCTGTGGCCACTGGATCAGGTCGGGATCAATGAGGGGCAGATCCAAGGGCTGGGATTGCCCCTGGTTCCTTGCCTTGGATCACTGACGTGGAAAATGGTCAATTAAAAGACAAAACTAATGGTTTTCAACACATTAACTTCAAGAAATCATAGTAAACAGTAGGAATGTCCAAATGAAATGAAATCCGAAGCATAGCTTTACAAATATGTGTCGAATATATAGAAAAAGTTTAAGAACCATATGATGAAGTTTGATTGAACAATTTGTTTCTTTGGACAAAGTGATGAATGAATCAAATATATGGTGTCACAAAGTGTATAAAATTCACATTGGTCACCATATTTTGGATTTGAGTCTCAAAATTGACTATGTAGCTAAGAAAAATAATTTGGGACCATGATTGAGCATAAGGAGGGTGAAATTTGAATTAGTTCATATTAATGCTAAATTTCACTTGGTCACATCCTTCCCTCCTTAAAAAGGAATTTTGTCCCCAAAATTCAAAAACATCCTCAAAATTGGGACTACCTAAATCCAGATCATATCCTCAAATATTAGAACATCCTCAACTATATAAGAAAAATCATGTCCTCAAAGTTCAAGTAGTACAACCATCATAATTGTCATTCCTTGTTCCATATCATAATCAACTTGGTACTAATACCACTTCATCATCGAGCAATAGAGTATCAAGGTCAATGCATATATTGTCCAAAGTCATCATATGAGTAACAAATATGGAAAGCATCATATTGATCGTAATTTGGAGAAATCATATTTTAGGTCAAACAAATAGAGTTTTTGAATTAAATGTACAAGGTGACTTTCAATCCCAAAATCTCAGGGTCATAGCCTCTACATTGGCCTAGGTGGGGTTATACATCCATGATTTAAGATTTCATATTTCAACATTTTGTAACAACATCATACTTTCAATATCATTATTTCAAGCTCAAAATCAATGGGAGGTCCCACCTTAGTCCTAATGCGAGGTAAACCCTAAGTCATAAATAGAGAGGGTCAAAATATTCATCATTTCAAAAATTTCAAAATTTGGGATTTTGAAGTCATCAGTCATATATGTAGAGTGATCTCAATGTCCAAATGTGAACAAAGGATTTGTATCATTATTGAGATTGATAATCGTGAGTCACAATACAATATCAAGAGTCAAGATTTTAGACATGAAAAGTCATAGATCCAAAATTTTGAAGCTAGGGTTTAGATACCAACTGTCACGGAACCGTTCTTAGCCCAATCTTGATCTCACTGCCTAGAAAGTGGTAAAGGGATTGAAGCGCCCATCCCTGAGTGGCCCAATAGGATCTATCACACTGGTATATACAATTAGAAATAATAACTCAAAAATTGGAGATATAAAGAACAAACTAACCCAATATGGATATTTTTCTAATATATCCTTGTCATAAGAGTATGTAGAGTGCGGAAGTGATCTTATTCAATATTTCACTTGTATTGACTAAAGTAAAGAAAACCGAGACACAATCATGCAATTGCACGGTACACTATCAAAATCAAGTAAAATAGTTTATAACAAAAGAGTATACTTGGCAGGATTTATATTTAAAAGAATAACAAATGATTTCCAAAACCAACATCATTCGAAAAAATGTGTGTGATTCAACAATTCAATTTTTTATTGTGAGTTCCCATTATGGTGTAATCAAATAAGCGTGCTTATATATTTTTTGTGACTCTATTACCCCAACACGAATGGGAAGGTCACTAGGCTCCTTCTCACCATAGGAAATAGGAGGCCAATGTACAAGTCCCACCTCCAAATGAGGTGGTTGTTTCACTCAAAATCAACATTATCAATATCATCATCAATATCAATATACATGCAATAAAAATGGGCATGTAATTTATGTTTTCATGTTTTTCAAAATATAGTATAGAAAAATAGAATACTGATCATAGGGAATAGTAACTCATACAAGTAAGTAGCCAAGTATACATTCAAGAGATACATAAAAGTATCTTCAATACAATCAAGGAGTAGTTATATAATAGCATACCTTTCACTAAAGATTTGAAGTACAGATCAACTAGTAATAGGTCGACCCTTCAAGTTATATCCTAAAACACAATGTTTGGATCAAGGGTCAAGATCATGATATTTGGAGATCATGTTTCAATATTTGAGATTAGGGCTACACGTTTCCTATGTCAACCTTAGGGTTGGGTCATTCACTTATAATCAACTCATATTTCAATATATCCAACATTATTTCAAGTGTACAATATATTCGAGTGTGAATGACTTACCTAGATTTTCTAGGATCATATGTGTTAAGCCTAATTTATGATCATTATCCAAGTCATAATTCAAGTTTCTATATCTTCATCAAGGAAATAAGTTTTAAGGGTCTAAATCAGGTAGGTCACAAGATGTAGTACACTTATATTCACCATATGATTCTAGAGTCAGAATCAAGACCAGTCATCACTTTATGGCATGAAATAATATTCAAGATTTGAATAAGTCAAAATTTTAGATCTAGATTCATTAACGAGTCAAGTATGCTTTTAGAATTTCAAATAGAGACATCAGAGTTAGATAGTAAGGTTTCTAGAGATTGAACATCATTATTGAACTATATGACAAATTAAATGAGCAAGAGTTTAAGATCTAGGGACATCAGTGAAATATATCAAGAATTAGACTTCAAAAATATTTTTAATGGGTTCATTTGATTTTTCTGATCAAAATTGACTATTTATATGTAATTTTTGGAGCTAGGAGGAATTTTTTATGATTAAATTAAGATCTGGGCATTTAGTTGAATTTCTAAGTAGAGAGGAGAAGAGACACCTTAAATTGGAAAATAGGCAATCATTGGATCGCTCGATCGGGCGGCTAGGGTTGAGTCACGTTGGTGTGCGGCTTTCTTAGTCCAGGGTCCAGTCCAACCTTGGTTTGGATGGTTCACTCTTCTATTTAGCCGGTTCATTTTGTGGTCTATTGGGCGCCTTGGACCAACAGTTCTGGGACCATCTTTCCCCTTTCCAGCAGTACACGAGTAACACCGAGCCACATTAGAGGAGGCTCACCGATGCTAGCAGAGAAGGGAGAATAGGGGCTGATGGAGGGTAGTGAGGGTGTCGTCCAGATCTACTAAGGCCTCGTGAAGGTAGTGGTGGTGGTAGATTGATGGGGGGGGCAAGGAGAAGGAACGCTCAAAAGGCAATGGCGACAACACTGCTTGGAGCAGCAGGTGTTCGATGAGCAAAAGCAGACCGTTCGAGGCCAAGATGGTGTGTGAGGCTGAGCTTTGAGCAAGGTGCACTTGCTGCGGACCTTGGGGGGTCCTTTTATAATGGTAGGGGATAGGTTTTAGGGCTCCCGATTTTGGGCAGTGACCATGGCCGCCAGAAAGAGAGAGGGAGGCAAGGATCTTGTTTTGGCGGCTGACGAGAGAAAAAAGGATGTTCAAAGTAGGGTTTGATGAGTTTGAAATAGCGAGAGGAGCATTTAGGCTCGCATAGAATTTTGATTCATGGTCACAGGCGGGAGATCCCATTCTTAGTCGTCATTTACTCCTCCCCACTAATTGCAGGAGGTAGAAGACGGGTCTGGGGCCGCTGGATCAGGTCAGGATCCATGAGGAGCAGATCTAAGGGCTAGGATTGCCCTCAGATCTTTGCCTTGGATCGCTGACATGGAAAAAGGTCAATTAAAAGACAAAACTAATGGTTTTCAACACATTAACTTCAAGAAATCATAGTAAATAGTAGGAATGTCCAAATGAAATGAAATTTGAAGCATAACTTCACAAATATGTGGAGAATATATTAAAAAAGTTTGAGAACCATATGATGAAGTTTGATTGACCAATTTGTTTCTTTGGACAAAGTGATGAATGAATCAAATATGTGGTGTCACAAAGTGTATAAAATTCACATTGGTCACCATATTTTGGATTTGAGTCTCAAAATTGACTATGTAGCTAAGAAAAATAAATTGGGACCATGATTGAGCATAAGGAGGGTGACATTTGAATTAGTTCATATTAAAACTAAATTTCACTTTGTCACAGGAACATAAGAGGATCACTTTGTAATCATTCAAGACTTTGAATTACCTAATTTGGTGTATAAAGGAGTAGTGATGCATAATGCATATGTGAAAGGCATTGTGGTCATCAAAGTAAAAAACAACTTAGAACAACTACACATCATTGATTATAGTGTCATAATGCCCATTATACGAGTGTATACACCTCGTCCTTTGTTCCAAGCTCACCTAAGGTAGACATGACTAGACACTCACTTTTTGAAGTTCAAGGAGGCAAAGAAAGATATTCATGTGGATATATCTATTGACTCAAGGTCAATGTTGTTTCAAGGTCAATGTTGACTCAAGGTCTAAATTGACTAAACCTTTGTTTTGATGATGACTAATCGTTCCACTAATTTTTTTATAATGATTATACTTGAGTGATTTTGGATTAGGTATTGACACACTCCAAATTTCCTAACTTGCACATCCTATCGTGGAGAATAGACAAGTCAAAATCATTACAAGTGCAATTTTGTGGAATATGACGTATCTCTATTAGAAAAATGTTGTAAATCACTTGTAATGATTCTATGACTTGTAATTAAGCTTAGAAAAAATAAGGAGAACCTAAATTAGATGTTTAAGAACTTTTATGACACTTTGTAGAATTCATTATAGGGTGTCTTGTCAGCTGAGTTTCATCTAGGATAAACTTGATTGACACCCTTGATGAATTTTCAGAACTTCCAAGTTCGACTAAGTTTACCCATGTCAAACTCGACCGACACCCTGCATAGACAAAGTGATTTTAAGTAACAACTAAGTTTAATCAAGGTTAAACTTGTGAAAACTCAAAATTAGTTTGTCTCATAGTGCAATTGGATGTGTTTACCAAAAGTAAACTCAACCAATCGTATTGTATGGAATGTGCATAAAAAGTGCTTCTAGTTGTTGGAGTGTTGCAAAACTCGAAAAATATATCTGTTGCAACACTCAAAATGGCTAGATTTTGTCCTTAAGTGATCCCACTAGCTTGTAGGCATCCCCAACTATAAATAGTATCCCTTGGGATCCATCCAATGGTTAGCCAAGCATATGAAGGTCCATGTATTATAGTTGAGTGCCTCCTTCCACTCTCAAGATTAATCACTTATTATCCATTAGGGCGAGTAGGAGATTTGTAAGAGAGATAGTCCTACATGCATATCTTGTGAGGCTCTCACTTCCTCTACCTCCCAATCTCTCATTCAACCTTGAAGATGAGGATTCTTTCTCTTCGCTAAGAGAGGTGAAGAAGAAGAAAGGGAAGGATTCCCTTGGTGAAAGCTTCTCCTTTGCAAAGGTGAAGTCCAAGGCGGAAGATCCATGAAGACAGTGTAATTCCTTCAAGGTGGAAGACTTGTGCAAGAGTGGGTAAGTCTTTCGTGAAGGTGGAAGATTCATTCCAAAGTGGGTAATTCCTTGTAGAGGTTTCATACTATTGGTCATAAATTGATAAGTCCTTGGGTAGATTGTTGGATCCCATCTCCTCAAATGAAAGGTTGAGTATCCTTAGCTCAGAAAAGGAAGGTCATTTGTTGTATGTCTTATAATGAAATATAAGTATGAAATAGTTGAAAAATACTAGAGGTTTACCTCTATATGTAGTGGACTAACTTTATCCTAGTTTGGAGATTGGTACCAATCTACATAGCTTAAGCTCTTCTGCTTATTCAATCTCTCTCTCCCTTTCTATGTGTCAATTAGTTGCACTCAAAGTCTATACTTGCAATATTATATTAGAAATATATTCAAGGTATAATGAATTTTGTACAAGTGCATTTTTCTTTATTCACCCACCTATAGAGACCATCCTAGATCCAACAAGTGGTATTAGAGCAGGTCTTCTCCAAGCATACTTCCACAAGTAGGAGAAGAAGGGTGATTATTAAGGTGGGAGATACATCATCAACATTCCAATCCTTAATGGATCCAAATTCCTCTATTAGAAGAGAAGGTTTTATGCTATATCCAATGATCAAGTCTTGATCTATGAAGAATGGTGGACCTTCCATACAATCTACCAAAAATAAAGATAGAGGAATGGGATGAAGCTACCTTGGAGAAAGTAACCTGAATGAAAGAGCCATGATCATTCTCTATGCCTCCATGTCCCCCTATGAGTTCAACCGATTTCTTCATGTGGGATAGCCTATGAGGTATGGAGAAAGCTATGTTTCACTTATAAGGGGATAAATCAAGTGAAGGAAAGAAAAGTCTACATTCTCAAAGGCCTCCTTGAAAGTTCAAGATGTGAAAGGAGGAAAGGGTGGTCGATAAGTACTCAAGGCTCAACACCCTTCTAAATGGTCTTGTCGTCCTAGGTCATCCTAATTAGGATTGATGATACAAACCCTAGATTCGAGATCAAGAAGAGAATTTAGAAGGATTGAGAGATAAAAGAAAGAGAGGTGGGGGATAGAGAGAGTGTGTTGCTCATATTCAAAACTACACACTAGTCGAGATTGTATTGCATAATTCTTCACTTCATGGGCCTTGGCCTGTTACTTGCTAATCAGGTAAAGTGTATTATCACATTCTAAGAGGATATGAGACATAGGCATTCTGTCAAATAGGTTGAGTGCTACATTTCAACCAATACCCCACCCTACAAACTAGATGAGGGTGACTGAAGTCCCAATTTGTTTCCCTAGAACTGAAACACAACTTTCATCAAAGGTTTTGTGAAGACATATGTAGGTTGTTTAGACAAAGCAATGTAAGAAGTAACTAAGTGGACCAAAGCAACCTTATCTCTAATAAAGTGATAATAAATCATGATGTGCTTCATCCTTGAATGAAAGATTGGATTGACTAGTAGTTGCATAGCTCCAAGATTGTCATTGAGAATTTCAGCTGGTTGTAGAAGAGGTATGTGGAGGTTCCAAAGAAGAATAGAGATCCATGTGAGCTCTACTATTGTGGATGCTAAGGCCACATATTAAGCTTCACATCTAGAGAAAGCAACTTGGTATACTTTTTATCACTCCATGAAACATAGAATCTACCCAAGTGAACACAAAATATAGTTCTTGATCTTCTAGTAGAGGGCAACCTACCCAATTGGAATCACTGAATGTAGTAAGACATAGTGACTAAGCATGATGAATGTGCAATCCAATTTATAGAGATCCTTTCAAGTATCATAGGATTCATTCGACAAGAAGAAAATCATGATTAGTAGGGGAGGCTAGGGATTGACAAGCAGTGTTTACTGCATACGCAATGTTTGGCCTGGTGATGGTCATGTACTGTAGACAACCAACAATGCATCGATACAACTATTCATCCTGATAAATAGATCGATCAGTAGTCTTATAAAAGTTTAAGGCTATCAGAGTGGATGATGGTTTGCAATCACTCATGTCATCCTTCTATAGAATATCAATAATTTATTTTTCCTAAGTTAGTAGTAGACCCGATCATATGTTGAGATTTGTATTCCCAAAAAATATGAGAGATTTCCAAGGTCATGATGATTGAAAGCATTACTTAGAGCTTGTCAAAAAGTAGTGAGAACATATTTATTATTATCAGTGAGAACAATATCATCTATATACAAAATTAGATATATGATATTTACTTGATGATGATACACAAATAAAAAGGGGTCAACACTTCTATAGAGAAAGCCAAATTCTGGAAGAAACTCACAAAGTTTATTGAACCAAGCTCATGGAGCTTGTTTGTGGCCATATAGAGCTTTGCTGATCTTGCAGACATAAGTAGGATACCTTTTATTCATGAAACTAGGTGGTTGTTCAAGGTAAATAGGTTCCAATAGATCACCATTAAGGAACACATGGAAAATGTCAACCTATGTGAGCTTGCACTTGAAGGTTATATCTAGAGTGACAACAATACAAATGGTAATGGCTTTGACAATAGGACTATAAGTCTCAATATAGTCAATTCCCTCTTCTTGACGGTAGCCCTTGGCTAGTAGACAAGCTTTGATCCTCTCTAATGTGCCATCAACTTTGAGTTTGGTTTTGAATATCCATTTAGAGTCAACCATGTGACCATGAGAAGGTCGAGTAATTAGGTGTCAGGTAGCATTCTTATTCAGGGCATTTAGTTCATCTTTCATACCCTACACCCAGAGTAGGCATATAAGAGCACCTTTGAAGGAGCAAGGCAATTCAGTAATAGTTTGAGCAGTCATAGCATAGTGAGAGGTTTGATGTAGATTCCTTGCTTTAGACCTAATAATCATCGGATGTATGTTCAAATTTGAAGATCGTGGTGCATTATTTTTTTGCTAAGAGGTAGATATATTTACTACAAAGCCAGTGCCTAAATATGATATTACAGGTGGAGATATTATAAATGGTTTTGTGTTGTCGAGGTTTGGACATTGTCAAGAACATTCATATCTGGAGAATAGCATTCAGATTGATTAAGAGAATAAGTCTGAGATGGAGGGAATGGCTGGTTGTTGTCACATGAGTCAGTATCGAGACAATCATTCAAATTGAATGAATTGTATTGATCATCTATATGGGACTTGTCAATGTCACACAGATTATTAGTTATCTCATTAGAATACATATTTACATCCTCAACATAGTCAATAGATTTTAAAATAACAAAATGATTTTGAATTTGATCTTCTAAAGAAACATATGACACATTGAAAATATCAGAAAATAGTATAAGTTCACCCAGTGCAACATTCTGTGGAATATGTTCTTTGAAAGGGAACACATTTTTATTAAAAATGACATGTCTTGAGAAGTAAATTCTATTAGTACAGATGTGCAAGAATTGATATCCTTTATAAATAACATTGTAACCCAAAAAGACACATGGTAATGATATTTGTTGTAGTTTGTGTTCATTAAAGTCTCAGAGATAGGGAAAACATAAGTAGTCAAAGACAGACATCATATCATAATCAGGCATCTTTGTGTAAAGTTTGTATAAAGGAGATACTAGATCATGTGCTCTTGATGGTATACGATTAATAATATATGAAACTGAAGAAAAGGCTTTAGGCCAGTAAGAAAGAGGAACCTTAGCACCAAAATGCATAATTAGACCCAATTCAACAACATGCCTGTGTTTTCGGTCTACTAGGACAACTTTTTCATGTATATGAGGGCAGGATAACTGATGAACTATTCCATTTGCTGACATAAAATCTTGCATTTTTTGTTGACAAATTCACCTCCGTCATCAGTCATAAGAACTTGAACTTTAGTATGAAAATGGTTTTCAATCATTTTACTAAAGAAAATGAAGTGGCTAAAAAAGTTAGACATAGGTTTCATAGGATAGAATGAAGAAAAACTAGTACATTCATCAAGTAATAAAGCATAGAAATGAAATCTTTGTTTCGACATTATAGGAGACTTGCCCCACAAATCACAACAGACTTGTCCAAATGGAACAATACATTTAACATGCTTATTAGAGAAAGGCAATCTATAACTCTTGCCAATATGACTACTATTGTGAAACTCATGCTATGTATTGGATGATATAATATCTAGATATCTTCTAAGCATTTTTTACTATACGAGCATGTCTGAGTCTTTTGTGACAAGTGGTTGCAGTTGTAGCTATGCCTTTTATTGTCAGAAGAGCTTTATGCACGATAGAGTGGATTGAATACATACCATCTTTAAGAATCTCCTGGTCTGGGGTAGAGTTTGTTTTTAATGCCACTTAGAAACAAATCTTGAAAGAAAATAAAGTAGCAAGGAAAGTCACGAGTCAGTTGTGCAACATATAGTAAGATCCTCTTCATTGTAGGGACAACCAAAACTCTTTCAAGAGGTATGGCATGATTTTGAATGATTTGCGAGTTACCAGTATGAGTCATAGGTAGATAAGTACCATAAATAACCATTATAAAGTTATAACCCTTATCAGATATAGGGTTACTTAGAATACCTGCATCCTGAGCAATATGATTGGTGGTGCCAATCAACTTGCCACTTGTTCATGTTGAAGTTGTGTGGCTCAAAGATCCAATTTTCTACCATATCCTTAGCTTGATCAATAACATCATCATAATTGAGAGTCCTAGGAATATCTGGATATTGGTAGGTGTTGTAGAACTGGTGCCAACATCAAAAATCTTCACGGCCTCATTTCCCACATATCAAACATAAGATTGGGCACAAAAGGTGTTAGTGTCGAAATCTCTAGCTGGTGGCCTGATTCTCTGATTGAAACCAAGTCCTTGAGAAGGGAACTGATTGGGAGGTTTGCCTCTAAGAAGACCAGGGTTAGGATTGTACTGCTGCAAATGTGGATTGTTCATGCAGAAGTTACCTCTTCTTGAATTTCTAAGTTTGAAGCATGTTTATTATCCTAGGAAGGCTAGACTAGGTCCATAGAAGTTTTAAAGGAAGATCTTCTCCTATCACGATCATTCAAGAGAGATACAAATTCATAATAGGATGGTAGAGGTGGCTTCATCATAGATACAGTGAAGATATCAAAATTCACTCCAAGACCACTGAGGAGGAAGTAGAATTTGTCATCGTCAGATAAGGGCTTACCAATAGCATGGAGTTGATCATAGAAAACATCAAATTCACAGAGATATTTAATCATGCTTTTGTTACCTTTCTGAATCCGTAGAAAGTTTTTTGTCGACTCTAAGCTCCTTGATTGAGTCGACTCATAGAATTTCTTGGCCAATGATGTCTAAATCTGAGCCAATGTCGTTAGTCCCACCTCTACTCCAAGCAATTCTTTGGTTAGGGTTCCTATGATCCATCCAATGATCAACCTCTCTGTTTGCATCCATGGAGCATACGCAAGATCGGGTGCTTATTCCTTATTCATCCACAAGGATCTTCTTTGGTGGCTACTCAAAGATAATATCAATCAATTGGCTTCTACTATTACTTTTATTAGGCATGATAATCATAATTTGAGATCTTCAATACAAATATTCTTAGATGATAAAAATAATCTTAATCAAATCCTAGATCATACTACCGAACAAATGGGTAGAGATGATCTTGGACTTAATATTAGCCAAAGTAAAAACAAAGATAAAGGATCTTCAATTTTCAATGAAGAATCCTCTAGTTACAAAGCTAGGAGATCATGTAATCATTGCAATGATATTGGTGATTATTTGACATATTGACCTTTTAGGAAAGAACCTTAAAGTAATAGGACTTGTCCTGCTAAGCTAACCCCTCCAGACCCAAAAATAATATGGGGACCATTTCATGTTTCTTCTTGTAGATCAATTGCAATTGTATAGACATGAGCTATTTTTTTTTCGGGGACTTTATTCATCTTGCTCCCGATTCAGGCTAACTATAGAATTCCCCATGTCTACATGGTTCCCAGTTTCGTTGCTCTAGATATCGGAGGAGAATTCTTGGCATGACTCCCAATTACACTGTGGAATTACATTATTCAAAGCCCATTTAGCTAGGTTATCTGCAAGTCTGTTGGCCGTTCTTGGAATGAACGAGAGTACCATATTTTGTTTCTTCCTCATCTCTTTCCTAATAGTTGATTCCAACTGTCTGAACTGGGGGATGACAACTTTCTTGGAGTTCACAACATTACATCCTATATTGCTATCTGATTCGATGATCACTGGATCATTACTATCCTGCATCATTTTAGTGGCTTCGAGGATGGCCATTATCTCCACTTCGAGATTGTCTAATGACTATTTACAGATTATACCCCCTATAATCTAGTTCCCAGTGTGATCTCTGATAACAAAACTTATAGCTGATGTACTCCTCTTCAGTCGCACCGATCCATCCACATTAACCTTCGATGTGTTTTATGGAGGCTTGATGCATGGATTTTCAGGTGTATGTCTACTTCGTTGGATTGTATTCTCTGTTGCGAAGGCACATAAGGCTACCTGGACATGATTCCCAATTAACCGGGCCGCTTGTTGTGGTGTGGTCTTGCCATTTTAAAAGATGAACTGGTTCCTCCATTGCCATAGGAAGTGTACAATTGTCGCAAACCAAACAGAATGATGTTCATTCATTGTGTCGTCTTTCAGATTATGAGCTATCCAGGTTCTGAGGTCATCATGGTGAACTATGGAAGTAAGTTTGATAGTTATGTGGTTCCAAACCTAATTTTCAAAGTAACAATCTTGCAGAACATGGAGAGTAGACTCCTCATGTTGATTACATCTTGGACATATGATATTATTAGTGATTCCTCTCTTATGACGGTTCTTATTTGTCATCAATCCATCATGTAGGGTTTTCCATAAGCTAACCTTGATCACATGCACTTTTTTTAAGGCCCAAACTTGCTTCCAAGGTCCCTATGTTGGTTTTCTGATACTTGTTAACCGTCGTTTGTAGATTGATTTCGTTGAAAATTTCCCTTGTTTATCTGCTATGTAAGAAGAACCATCCTCTCTGGCCTCATTGTCTGGAGGTATCATCCTCATTATTTGATTTGCAGTGTTTGGTTCGAACCAGTGTCTGATGAACTATTTGTCCCAACCTGTACTAGTTGTCATTGAAGCTACTTTGAGGTCCATTAACTCCTCCGGTGCGGTGATTTTGTATCATGGGTATGGTCGTCGCTTGGACCCATTTTTCTTTCCAGACTTCTGTTGTCTCCACATTGAGAATGGTACACCCAACCAGATTGTCCATCTCCTGTAAGTTCGATCAAATGAACTTCCAAAGGCGATACCCCACAACTCGACCCTTATCTTTTAGATGATCATACTTAGCTGACATGGCTATTCTCCAATGAATCTTCCATTTGGTACAATAGTCCCAGACATTCTTCAAGAGTAGTGCTTCATTCTATATTTTAGCTGATGGGATCCCCAATCCCCCTTCATGTTTGGGTGCTATTAGTTTCCTCCATGAGATGGTGCTTATCCTCCTGTACTCAGAGTTCCTCCCCAGACGGAGTTTCTCACCAGGGTATCAATCCAATCACAAATCCCGATAGGTAGAACCGTGGTTTGCATTATATATGCTGGTATAGCTATAAGAACAGACTTAGCTAGTGTTACTCTCCTTGTAAAAGATAGACATCTGTTGGTCCAGGCCGAGATATGAGCCTCGATATTGTTGATTGTGTTCAGATATAGTGATTTGTTTACTCTTCCATGAATAACAGGTACTTCCAGGTGTTTCCCTAGATTTTTTGTGATTGGAATGCTCATCCATCTGGAAATCCTTCTTCTTGTAATATGTGGCGTGTTAGCTGAGAAGAAAATACCCGATTTGTCCTTCGTGACCATTTGCCCGGAAGCCTCTCCAAACCTTCTTAAGCATCTCAACATTTTGGTAGCTTGATACATAGATGCTTCTCCACACATGATTATGTTGTCAGTGAAGCAAAGATGTGATAACATGGGTCCCCTTCTTGTAATCTTCAGAGGTTTCCATCTCCCCTCTCGTTCCTCTTGAGCAATGTCTTGGCATAGCCTGTCTAAGTAGGGTACGAAGATGTAGGGAGAGAGAGGGTCACCTTGTCTTACTCTTCTCGTCACCTGGAATGGTTGAAGATTCTCCCCTTGCCATGCTATGGATATCTCGCTCGATGAAATGATATTCATGATGACATGAACAATGTTTTCTGGTATGGCTGTGTGTTGTAGTGTGTCCTTGACAAACACCCAGCTAAGTCTATCGTAAGACTTTGCTAGATCCAACTTGATTATCATGCTTTATTGACCGTTCTTCTTGGCACCCATAGTATGGATCACCTCTTGAGTGAGATTGATATTATCCGATATTCTCCTGCCAGGTATAAAACTGGATTGAAATGGTGACACTCAGTTATCCAGGTATGGTTTAATGCACTCTGCAATTATCTTAGACATCAGTTTAAGACTGACATTGTTTAGGGCAATTGGTCTAAGCTGGGCACACATCTCCGGTGTGTTGTTCTTGGGGATTAGGACCAGGGTTGCATTGCCCATAGCTTGTGGTATTGATATTCCCTCGAAGCATGACTCCACTGATTTATTTATATAAGTCTTGATGTTATTCCATTGATTATGAATGAACCCAGTGTCTATGCCATCAGGCCCCGACGCTTTGATCGGGTTGAACATCATGATGGTTTTATAAATCTCAGCTTCAATTGATTTTTTTGCACATTCATAACGTTGTTGATCAGTTAGTGTTGGGAACACCCCTATATAGTTGGCATCATTTTATTGCCTTCCTAGAGCCTCCTCCCCCTTGAAAAGTTTAAAGAAATGATTCCAGACATGAGCTATTGATTGTGAATTTACTTCTCAATACACATAAAAAAAGAAAGGTGGAATGTGTATGGGGTGGAAACAAGTGACAAAGGAATGGTAATATCAGAGGTAAATTTATTCTTACTCATATTCAATCATGATGTGTTTTTCCAAGTTAGTATATCTATACATATGGTTTTTGAATCAAAAGGGATATATTGTGATTCTCATCACTTTTTTCTCAAAAATTGTTTTTTATGCTTTCATAGTGAATTACTAACTTTCTTTCACATGTGTGTATATGGTTTATATTTCTAACATGCCTCTAGATATTATATTCTAAAATATGTGTGTTTTTTGACAACAGTTGTTGTCAGTCAAGTTTATCCTATTAGATACTTGATTGACAAGCACAAATGGTTGTTGCCAACCGATATTTGTCGGCTGAGAAATTCAACCCAGAAACTTGACCGAAAACATTGTACACAAAATATACAGATGGATTTTTGGATGAAAATCTCCCTATCAACCTGACTTTCTCAACCAATAGCCTTATTCTACCTTTATATATTTATTTCCAAGATTTAAATTGCCTATCTTGTATGCAACTCTATCTCTCTAACTTCTCTAAATTGGTATCCCTATATCTTACATTTACTTATCTTGAGTTGTTATGCATGTTTTGATAATAATCTCTTTGAATCTCTTGGTTGTGTCTTAAATTTCTTCTGTTGTGGTCTAATTTGCTACATCAATCTAGTTGTATATCCTTTTTTGATACAACCTTGAGTTTCTTAGTGGTACTTTTGGTAACGATGCATGTTTTCTAGTGAGTAATATCCTTTCATGCTTCTAAAACTGCATGTCTCTTTTTTTGGATATTCCTCTACATCTACTCATATCTTTTTCCTTGACTTATGTATCTTATGCTATGATCTAGATCATGCTAGTATCCTTAACTTGTGATATCATATAATAGTAGTCCATATACATGTAGTTCTAGCCTTGTTCATCTTTTGATATCTAACACATCAAGTGGTATTCAACCATATGCAATGCTTGTATCTTGTTTTCATACAAACTCAAGCTTATTCCTTAACTTGCATATCTACTATCTTGAGTTGCTCACATAGCCTTGTAATGAGTATGAAATAGAGCTAAATTATATGCATAAATTGAGTATCTGAAGATTTTATGCAGTTTTTGAATGTTTTGTCCCAGACAGATATTGGTGAAAAACCAGTGTTTTTAAGCATTAATGGCCTTCTGATCCCTGACGTATTTTGGGAAAATTCCATCACTTTGAGGCTTAAAATCATGCTTTATTACATTTCTTCAGCACATTATGTTATAATTTCAAGGAACTCTTGGTTATTTTTCCTTGATTATTGCAAGAATTACATCTTGGGTTGTTCTAATGCTTGTCTTTATATGCATGTCTTGATTTTCTTTATATACTATGCTTTGACAAGTCCCTACTTTTTCTCTTCTACTCCCCTTTCTAACAATTGATATCTCCTTTTACTAACAATTGGTGTTTTTCACCTCCCACTTTTTTAAATGAAAAAAGGGGAGAAGGCAAGTCTTATGTAAGGGGAGATGTAAAGAGGAGAAGACATATATGTAGAACATATATGAGTACAAGACATAGTTTTTATAAATATTATGAAAGCTAACCATGAAAGAGAAATATCATCAATTGAGGTGAGTATGATAACTCCATGAGCATCATTTAAGTGGGAACATATGAATTCAATTCTACTGAAACCCCTAGGTTTTTCCAAAGTTATGGTTTTTACTAAAAAGCTTTCAATACATTTATGGAATAGTAATTCATCTTCAAATGGGGGAGAATGTTGACTCAAGGTCAATGTTGAATCAAGGTCTAAATTAACTAAACCCTTTTATTATGATGACTAGTGGTTCCACTTATTTGTATTTAATGCTTCTACTTGAGTGATTCCAGATTAGGTATATACACACTACAAATGCCCTAACTTACGCAAGACAATTCAAAATCCATACTAGTGCATTTTGTGGAATATGATTTATCTCAATTAGAATATGTTATAAATCACTTATGAAGACTGTATGACTTGTATTATGTAACATACTAAATTCTAAATGTAATCTCCATGTAACCCTTTTCCATAAGTTTTCTTCTCATTTCTATCTTTTATATCCTTTTTTATGAACTAGTGGAATTTATAGTGTTTTCGTGAAAATTTGTTCAATTATTATACCAATGGAAGGGTTTATGCACAAATACCTCAGTCAAAGATTATTTAAGGATCTAAAATGCAAAATCACCACTTAAGTGGAACAATGGAAAATAAATTCATGCTAGAAGTATAAGGCCCCAAACCTCACTTAATGTGTTGAAGAAACTTAATTACAATAATTAAGTGCTTCAAACCTTAATCTAACCATGGGAGATGTTTTGAAATCATGAGATAAGCTAAAATCTCATGTTTGGTCCAATTTGGATGTTGTTTGTGCAAGTTATGCAATTTTTATGCACATTTTGGATTACATTTGCAATTTATCCAATTTGGAGGTTTCCTTTGCAAAATTTCACATTCCTTATGATCCTTTGATGTTTTCTAATCATTATAGATCTTGTTGGGGCATGGGGCACTTAGTTATACCTTGGTTTGGAGGTGTTTCTCCTCAAGGACATTTTAGGGATTTCCCCCTTTATGGATGAGCTTATCTTTAGGAGTTATCTACCAATGGCATGGTTTCTTTGTTTGGAGGTTGAGGCAGGCTTAGAGAACTGACAATTGATGGCTAGGAAATCTCTAGGAAATGTTGAACTATTGTTTGCATGGCCATAGAATCTCTAGGCTGTGGACACATGGAAAGCTCCATGGACACCGCATGCTTGACTCCTTCCTTATCCATGAAGGCTTGCATGTCAATGGGCACCCTTAGACATAGACACATGGAAAATAACTTGACACCTCATGCTTTGCTTCTTCCTTATCTATAAAGGCTTGCATGTCAATGGGAACCCTTATACATGGACACATGGAAAGTAGTTTGGACACCTCATGCCTTGCTTCTTCCTTAACCATAAAGCTTTATATACTCCATCCTTACCTCCCAACTGAAATATTTGATCCATATCACCTCCCTCCACTTACAACTTCGCCATTTCTCTATTTGAACACATATGATCTGTCCCAAGGTAGAAGAAGACACCATCTTTGTTAAGAAGGTTTTCTAGGGTTTCTTCTAAGCTAATCTAGCATTTCTAAAGTCACCTTTTGGTGTTTCTGACCAAGGCAAGTTGGTTTCTTCCCCTTCTCCTCTATTTTCCCTATTGTTCTTCTTCCTTCTACATTTTTCTAGGTCATAACCCTGACCTTCCATGGCAAAACTCCATATAAAGCTCAAAAACTCTTCTTTACATGCTCCTCTTGCTTAGGGTTTGTATCCTTGAGAAGAAGGTGATTGTTGCTCAAGTTTGGAGCTTGCACTTGGATCTACCAACCCATCATGCTTGAGTTTCCTACTGATTGAGATCAAATTTTCTTCTTAGAGGCAAATTATATGACTTGCTCCACTTTTATTGCTTATTATAAGCTTCTTAGTTCGTATTCTTATGCTTAAATGATCATCTCCATCTTTAGATGATGTTCTTATTTAGGGTTTCTTATCTTTTCTATTCTATACTTTGTTACTAGATCTAGATGAACCTGAAATGATTGGTACACCCATCCTAGGGTAATGGATGACCTAGTACAAGTTGTTGGGGGGGGGGGAGTCACGACCCGACCCCTCTCCCTCTCTCTTCCATACTTGCAACTAAATTGTTGACGTCATTTTCTAGTTGGTCAGAATTGGAAAATTCATATCTTTTAAACCACTTATCTAAAATTAATAAAAAAATATGTGTTAGAGTTGAAAATTTAAGATCTATTTAATACAAATTCTTTCGAGGTCTTATTTCAAGGTTTTTTGGAAAGTTGATTTTTGGAATATGATTCTAATACATAATATCCATAAAAATTACAACTTAATCGCCATAATTCTAAAATTGACATAAAGATATTTTTTCCTGATCAAAAGAAGCTAATTAGTCCAATGGTGAGATTTTAGAGTCTAAATTCATGAAAAAGTCTAATCTTGGGTTTTTTTTTGAAATTATGTGCAATATGTACACTAATGAATGTTAATAAATTGAAATAGGACAAAATTAAACTTGGAACATCTAAAACTGGTGGAACTTAGTATTTCAACATAGTAAATAGGTATGTGCATTCTTACACCCTAAGTTGGGATATTTGCAAAACCAAACCCTATATTCCCTAATGAGGCACTATATGAACCCTATTGTCTCTATTCATGACTCTTTTTCTAAATTGGCTCAAAAATTAATATTGATATTCTATTTATTGGTTCTTGTACCCCACTGCCATGTTTCAAATATATGATGCTTCTACTTGACATAGTTTCTCTTAGCATGTTGATTTTATTAGACTATTCAGATAATGTAGTGGCACTTATGTAAAACAACCCATAGATAGGGCATGTGTTATTTTTCCCTGGGGAATGTGTTATTCTCCCCCATATATATTTTTTTAGGTGATTGGGAATGTGTTATTTCTCCCCTCACCTATAGGTTAGGGTCCGGTAGGTGCCTCAACCCTACTTAGTTAATGTAGTCAATATTAATCATGCATGCTATTCCTTTACTATTTTAATGTTATGGCAAGCATCTATTTTGATTATACCTCATACTCTTGATCTCTTCATCTATTAATGAACTCATAGCCTTTACTTATTTGTTATTTTCTTTCTTTTGTTCTTGATCAAATTGTTGACACATACCTTGTTTTGTTTCCCTCTTGCTAGGTGATTTCCCAACCACCCGGATCTTAGACAAGGTGTTCAACAAGATCAAGGAAAATAGGACTAGGAGTAGATTCAAGACTTTCTTGAAGAATGTCTAGGTTGCTAAATCTAGATCCATTATTTTATTATCTTTCTTTTTGAAAAACTTATGTAGTGAACAATGATGAAATCCATGTAATAGCTTTAGTTTGTTTTCATTTCCTCTTCTATTGACATTTTATATGTATCTGGTGCATGCTTATTTAATTAGAATATTATACATGCATCCCTCAATGTCTATTGTCTTTGTGAAAAGATGGATGCTTTTTATTTCCTTCAAATGTTAGTAAGGAGGTGATCTCACCTCTTTACAACATGGTTTCAGAGCCTTCAGACAGCTACTAGGGCATGAAGTTGAAAGCAAGGGTTTCTAGAAAGGATCAGGGTTCTGGTACTGGCAAGATTTTCCTCCGCACCAGTAGCTTGGTTTACAAGGAGTCCCAGATCCATATGATACCTGCCTAGCCTGAGATGATATGGATTGTCTGGAATGGCATGCTTTTAGGAAATAGTACCCTTAGAGATTCTTTTCTCATCTATGTTGCTATACTCCTGGAAACCTAATATGATAACCTTGAGAGTTGACTTGTTTGACAACATGAACAACAACAACTCCAAGGGTTATGCCCAGATTGACTCTTAAAACTGAAAATGCTGAATTTAAGCTTATTGTTGATGCTCGTAGAGATAAGAGGGCTGTTTATCTCAAAGAAATTTGATTGGTTAGATATGAAAATGCTAGGTTTGCTTGGTCAAGTTAATGATTTATCTTCTAGGCCTATTTTTCCTAGTAATGATGTTCTTCTATTTTTCTTGAGAAAGATTCTTATTTAACTAAAACACTATGTTTAGAGGTCGACCTTGTTCATGCTAGAAATGATCTTGCTAGTTTGTCTTTTACTATTATATCTTTTAATGAAGACAATCATAGACTTAGAGCCTCTTTGCAGAAATTCATCAAAGGGAAAAACTACCTAAATGAAATCCTTGACCATTCTTCCAAACAAAGTGATACTAGTGGTTTGGGATTTGTATGGGGAGCACCTCAGGGCAAGAATAAAGACAAAGGTAAGAAAAAGAGTAAAGAAACCTCCTTTTTCTTTGGAGATTCTTCTAACACTAAGAACCATATAATTTGTTCTCATTACAAATGTATGATCAGTACTCCACTTATTGCCCTTACAAGCTGAAGGAGACCAACCCAAAGATGAAATGGGTCCCCAAGCTAACTCCGAATCCCAAAGTTTGAGTTGGGAACTGACACTCTCCTTCCTTGTAGGAAAAAGGAAGATGGATTGTTGATAGTGGCTACACTAAATATATGACAGGTGGTATAAGCCATTTCAACAACTTCACCAAAAAGAAAGGATGTTCGGTTACCTTTGGGTACAATAAGAAAGGCAAGGTTAAAGGTGAGGGTGATGTAGGAGAATCCTTGTGTATAAGAATGTTCTCATTGTGGATGGACTCATTACAATTTAATAAATGTAAGTCAATTATGTGATAATGGTTACCTTGTGCTATTTACTTCTTTTGAATGCTTGATTCTACATTTCCTCACCAATCAAGTCATATATAAGGGAACTATAAATGGTAATAATTATGTAATTGTTCTTAAATCTATTAACCATGTTGTTGGAAGATGCCTAGTAGTCAACTCAAATGATATTTCTCTTTGGCATTGTCAGCTTGGTCATGTAAATATGCATCAGTTAAAGAAGTTGAGCAAAAAGGACTTGGTTAAGGGACTTCCCAAATTGGATTTTGAAAAGGATGAGGATGCCAACCTTAAACCCAAGTAAAGTAAACCAAGTCATCCTTCAAATCCAAAGGAGTCCTTAGTACCAAAGAGAGATCTTGAACTTCACATTGGTATATTTAGACCAATGAGAACTCAATCTCTTTATGGTTCCAAGTGTTGCCTTGATATTGTCAATGATTTCTCTATATATACTTGGACCTTCTTTCTTGTTTCCAAAAGTTATATACTTGATGTTTTCTCTTATTTTGGTAAATGAGTTAAGAATGAAGATTCTTGTCAGATTGTTTCCATCTATAGTGATCGAGGGAAAGAATTTTAAAATGATCTTATTGAATGCTTTTGTGAAGAATCTGGCTATGCACATAACTTCTATTCACCTCAAACACCTCAACAAAATGTGGTTGTAGATAGGTAGAATATGCACTACAAGAAATGTCTAGGACCATGCTTTTAGAGTATTACACTTCAATGATGCTTATGGCTGAATCTACTAGTACCTTATGTTTTGTGCAAAATCAAGTTTTTTACACATCCTTCTTTGAAGAAAACTCCCTATGAGCTATGGCGTGGTAGGAAGCCTTCTATCGAGTATTTCCATGTTTTCGTATGCCTTTGTTTTGTTTTGAATATGAAAGATTCACTCAACAAGTTTGATTCGAAATCTTACAAGGCTTTCTTTATTGGCTATAGCACTACTAGCAAGGTTTATAGAGTGTTTAATGTTAACCTTGCTGAAGTAGAAGAATCCATTAATGTTAAGTTTATTGAGACTGACCCCTCTATTCCCAAAGATATTGTTCCAAATGATGATATTATAGATGATGTAATTCCTATTCTAAAAGAACTCATTATCTTCTGAAAGGGAAAAGAGGTGGTAACTCAAGAAGAAGAGAAAGATAAAGAGAAGAAGGATCCAACCCCCCGCTTTGCAAAGAATCATCCAAAAGAGCTGATCATAGGTGACTTATTTGAAAGAGTGAAGACGCGAGCTGCTTTCAACAAGGAACAAGCCAACAATGTTGTCATCTCATAACTCGAGCCAAAGAACATCGAAGAAGCTCTTGGGGATGATGAATAGATCCTAGCCATGTAAGAATAGTTGGAGCAATTTGAAAAGAACAAAGTATTGACCCTAGTGCAAAGACCAAGTGATAGAACGATCATTGGCACCAAGTGGGTCTACCGCAACAAGCTAGATGAAAGCTCCAAGGTGCAAACTAAAGATGGGAACTTCATCAACCAAGGAAAGTACACAAGTGAGCTATTTAGTGCTTTGGTATGGAGAACACCAAGCCAATGGACACACACATGTCTAACACCACCAAACTTGATAAAGATGAAGAAGGTGAGAAGGTAGATGAGATGCCCTATATAGGTAGGATTGGAAATTTACTTTATTTAACTACTTCTAGACCTGATATAATGTTTAGTATTGGATTATGTACTTGCCTTTAATTAAATCCCAAGAAATCACATCTTATAGATATTAAGAGGATTTTAAGGTACTTAGATAAAATCCAAAATTTTGGAATATGGTATCCCAAGTCAACAGACTTTACTCTTACAGATTATAGTGATGCAGATTACATAGGATGCTTGCTTGATGAAAAATGCACAAGTGGCACCTACTTTCTTCTAGGACCATGCTTGGTGTCTTATTTCTCCATGAAACAGAGCACAATGGCATTATCAACCACCGAGGCTGAATACATTGCAGTCGAGAGTTGTTGTGCCCAAGTCCTATGGATGAAGCAAATGCTCCAATACTTTAACATTCATTTTGATGCTTCTCCTATCTATTGTGATAACACTAGTACAATTAATTTGTCTTAAAATCCTGTATTGCATAGTAAAGACAAGCATATAGAGGTTTTTCATCATTTTCTTCATGATTACATTGCCAAAAAGGGTATCTATATCACACATGTGGACACGACAAATCAGTTGGTAGACATTTTCACTAAACCTCTAGCTAGTGAGAAACTTAATTTTATTATATCTTAACTACTCATAACTACTTTGAATGAATTTTATATGCCTTCTAGGTAGTTTCCATCTATGCTATATGCTTTTCTTATGTCTTGATCACCCATGCTTGCGAATAGGCTAAAATTAGTTTTTCATGTTCTTTCGTCTTGTTTTTCACTTGTTTTTGAGTACTTTATGCAAACACTTGTTTTATCACAAAATAGTACCCAATGATGAGTGATATGTGCCTAAGTATGTTTAAAATACAAAATGGACTTGAAAAATAAATTTAATTAGCACTCAAATGGCTAGAAATTAAAATTTCTAAAGTTGGTTCAGGTTGACCATCGGTCGTGTTGTCAACTCGACTAATCAGTGGCCGAGGGCTTTTTCAAAGAGCCATTTGGTCGAGTTTCCTAGTCACAGAACTCGACCGATGGCCAGGATGGAGCAAACTTAATTTAGGTTTGGTCAACTTTTCTCCGTCTCAACTAGATAAAAATTGACCGATCCAACCTCCAACTCCCTCAAGCTATCCACCCTAGCCTCGACTTTCCTATTCCTAGCCCTAGTTTGACCTAGATTGACCTCCCTTGGCCTCTTTCCCATCAACCCTAGGTGTGTGAACAGTTTGCCATGATGTTTCCATGGTTTTTGTTCTCTTAATCCTTCTCATTTTGTCTCCATGGTGTCAAATAGGAGAAAGAGAGACGCCCCATCTGGAGCACCATCCTCCTCCTCCAACTCACATCTTATACCCCTTGATGATACCTTCTTTGTCTCCAATGATACTCTAAATAGGTACAAGAAGCTCCTTCCTAGGAACCCCTTTCCTTTTTGTGCCCTTTTTAAGACAAGCCCATGTAGACAAAAGGTTATCGATCAAGCATCTGAGTTGTTGTACGACCACCACCTCTCCACATTGAGCGTTGAATGCTTACGCTACCACAATTCCATCACAAGCACAAAAGTCATTCATGAATTCTATGCTAATTTGCGATGGAATTAAGACACTCTCATACCCCTGCATAATTCTCAAGTATTCCTTACTTCCATGATATCCAAGAAGAAATTCCAAGTCTCTAAGGATACCCTGAATATCTTTTTCTTAGGTATTGAGGTGACTGACACTTGGAGGAAGGATTACCCAGAGTACTTTGATCTTGTTGACCCCGAGGACTTCTACAAGCAATATGATCTCACTCTTCCTGACATTCATAAATCCTTGAAGAAGCCTCAGTTTCCCTATAGGAAGAAGTGCACCCTTCCCTCCTCATCCTTAGACTTTAAGAACCGCATACTCACCCTAGTTGTCAACTGCAATATTCATCCAAAGAAAAACCAGACTAAAATTGTAGAAAATAGTGCAGTGATTATGTTATGTATCTTGAAAACATTGGAGATAGTGGACAAGATATTTCCTCCACCACATGACCTGCTTTAACTCTGGTATGAACACCCATCAAACTATTGGTATGTATGCCCATAGAGCCAGTCATATGATGATTATAACGACATACTTTGTAAATTATTTGAATAATAATAAACACAATTTTTGTCTATATGTTTAATCTATTTTGAGATAATGAGATAACATGTTAGATGTCTAAAGAATCGTATTACTCAATGATGTATCTCTTCAGGTTAAGGACATGAACAATGATATCATACAGATGTTAAGAGTATACATTCTTGTTATGTCCCTAGTCTATTATTATTATGGGAATATCCATAGACATCAATAATACATAAGACTAGAGTGTGTGTTGGTTGAAGATAGAATCTCATCAGTCACGATATATGATATCAAACCAAGCACATAGATACATATTAGAGAACAATGTATCAGACAGACCCACCATGTGGGTTATGCATGGAAACCACACATCTTTAGTCAGGATCATATCTTATTGTATTGGTGGTGATTGTGGTTCTTAGACCTAAAATCACTGCACTCATCACATGTGGTTGGGTACTCTTTGACATCATCAAACGTAGTCCTGAAACATGGGTTTTTATAACGGTGATGATTGGGTAACTTTGACACATGGGGACTTGACTGTGAGTGATAGATATAGAATTTACCCCTCCTATGGGAGTATGATATCCTGGATACTTGATAAGTGAGACTGAGAAATACATGGCCATGTACATGTGAGTCAAATATATGATATTGAGTTTGCATTTATATCAGACAGTCTGCTCTAGTTCAAGAAACATGGATTGAACGTTTGTAGAGGATAACAAGTCCATGCCTCGAGTTCAATATGGATATCACCGAAAAAGGAACTATACATTCACTATAACACTAATAATATATTATAGGTTGAAAGTTGTTCTCTAACTTTCCTTTTCACTTGGGTAGCACTGATGTGTGACTAGGCACCGCTCTTTGCTTATGAAGTCATAAGTTAGTTATGGACATTCACTGCCCACGTGAAATGGGACCTTTAGGGTCACACACATAGGATTAACTTGTAAGAGGAGTTTATCTATGAATGATGTTTGGATTGATTACTAAAGTGTTTAGGTACTCAATTAAACATTCAATCAATAGACTTGACTCAGAATCACCAAGTTCAAGTGTCAAAACAATTGATTAGAGTGTCAGATTGATTGAGAACTACATTGATTGAGTTCTTCACAACCTAGACCACCAACCGACTGGTTCACCAGGTGAACTAATTGTCTCATGGGAAATGAGATGATCAATTCACTCTAGTAAACGGATTGGTGTACATGGACCAAACAAGCAGGTGTTGGGTTTCCTAATTCGTGAGAAAAGTTTGCCATTTTACTTGTTCAATTCAATTGGGACAAGAATTAATCTTTGCATTAATTAGAAATGAATAAGGGAAGTCAATGACAAACAAGTTTGAGAAGTGAAATGATTGATTCACTAGGTGAACCAATCGGATTACCTTCCCAAATGAATGGTTTAGTTATGAAATGACCGGTTTTCCTGCTATAGTACAATCAGTTCGTGGAAAATATAGACCCTTCTACTCCCACATAGACTGGGAACCCTGACCCTGCCCTCTACTATAACTAGAGGGGTACATGGGGCTTCTCAAAATACATAATTCAAAACATCAGTTGCTCTACAAAGTTGTTGTCCTATCTGGTTTTGGTAACTGAGAGAGCGCAAGCAAGTTCTACCCATCCACGGGGGATCAATGAGGGAAAGACAACTGTAGAAAAGTGATTGGTGGTGGGAGAGTGTGTCGGTGATGTGTACATTGATAGAAGGTGATGACTCCTTCTAGTCTATTCATCAGGACAACTGGAGTTCTCAGTGGTCCATGTGGACTATCTATAGAGGCGGGAGATTTCTGCCGCTCAGGAGGATGACCATCAACTGCAGTTCGGGTCTACACTCGGAGCTGCATAGACACCGTCAAAGACTAGGTGGTTGAAGACCGTACTAGCTGTGAGGTATTGTCACTGAGCAACCCTCAGGACTAGACATATCTCACTAAACCATCCTTCCTATTGCATAGTTCTTAATGCAATCGACTAGTTATGGGTTTGTTGTTAGAATTTTTTTTTGTTTCTGCTTCCTATTTTGTCCTACAAAACCTAACAGGAACCCACCCTCCCTACCCTGCCCTGATTTGTGGTCTTTTTTAGACTACCACTGGCACATATCTTTTCCATTACCTTCATTACAAACCTTCCCAGAAAGGATTTTGCACCAGTAAGACCACATTTTTGAAGAGTGTTCCTACCCCTTCCTCTACCACACCTGAAGCCTACAACTCCACCCAGGAACCTCCACCACCTCAGCCTTCCCGACCTGCCTGCGCCTCTTTCCATATATCAAATGAAACCCTCATGATTTACATGATGCATCAACATGCATATAACCTTTAGATTCAGGATCATATGCATCAGGATCTCTGTGCTATCATGTCTACCATGAACCTCTCATGTGCACATCCTTATCCTACCTACCAACCCTACCTAGGAGGTGACTATGCATCCTATGCATATGATCACTTTTACCCTGCCCCTCTACCTACTGCTTCTACCGCTACACCCTCTATTTTTGGTGGATCGACCCCTATTGTTCTACCTCTCCCTTCTGGTACTATAGCTACCCTGCTTGCAGGACTTGGTACTTCTACTCCTTCTTATCTCCAAGCCCAGGATCTACATGACCTTGGTATGTCATGGGCTGAACAGAATGCCAGGTGACCCGGTCGTGGTTTCAGTTCCTCTGTCGATGAGGAGATGGCCGATCAGGCTGATGAGGAAGCTATTGCTACTAATGAGGAGGCATCTGAGGATGTTTGTGATGATGATTGATGGCTCTACTGATGGTTCTAGTGATGAAGGTGATGTTTTTGTCTTTGTTGCCCCTTCAGACAGAGATAATGACTATGAGCCATAAGCCTCTACTGATGATGTTGATGTTGTGGATGTAGATGACATAGATGTTTAGATTTCTTAGCTTTTAGTCTATAGATGTTGATCATATTTATCTTTCTAGACTATTATGTACTAAAAACATATGGGCACATTATCTGAGATGTATTATTTATCATCATGTTGTTTTCATTGTATTGGCTTGTAGTTTCTTTTGAGGACACACTCTCTATGTTGTAATCTTAGTCATATGTACATTGACTCTTTGATGGACTATATCTCATGAGTTGGTGTCATGTTTGCTATATTGTGATTCTGACTTAGATTGCTTGTCTCTCTCTCATCTATGTTTGGTGTATGTTATGAGATTGCATGTTTTCTGTTGTGGGTGTATGTTTTTGGTTGTCCTTGGAGAAGACATGTTTTTGTGCTCTTCTACCCCCCTTCCTTTTTGATAATGTCAAAAGGGGGAGAGAAGTTCAATGTTTTGAATTTAAACCATATTTCTTTTATTTGACTATGTGATCCTTTTCTTGTTCATTATATGCTTTATCATGTGACTTGCTAAAGGACCATGTAGTATGCATGTTATATTATTTTGTGTACAAAGACTAACTATGTATGTAAGAGAAAGCATAGATTGAGGGGGAGCAATTCACATTGTTAAAATCATGAATCCTGCTGCAATTCACAAGGAAAAGGTATGACTTTACATATCCTTTTCAATATGATTGAGGAATGGCTTGTCATTGTCAAAAGGGGGGAGAATGTTGACTTGAGAGTTATACATTGTCCATATTTTGATAATGACTTAACCATTACATTCCTATGTATCTAATATGTTTGTTAAAGATTGATTTCAGGCTTTAGGTACATGAAAAGGATCAAATTACACATTCCTAGCCTTTTCAAGTTCAAGTCAAAAGCAATGCAAGTATGCGTTTTGGGAAATCACTCCAAATGACCTTTGATTAATTTTATAATCACTTGTATTAATGATATGACTTGTAAGTAAGATGAGAAAAGATCAGGGACACTTAGTTCCAATGTTTGGTCACTCTAAAGTCAAATTAGAAAATTTGTCATAGACTATTTATCGGTCAAGTTGGAAACTCGACCAATCTAGTAATAGATTTTCTAAAATGACCAATCGGTCAAGTTGCACACTCATAGAACTTGGCCAATCAATCAACTAAGAAAAAATAATTTTGACTCACCGGTCGAGTTTCCCAAAACAAACTCGACTAATAGTTTGAAAATTGGCTTTGTCACTTAGTGAATCGATCGAGTTATCTTTAGTGAAACTCGACCGAATGTACTGCATGAAAAATGTAGAAAAAGTGATTATAATCATTGGAGAGTTTTTGTGAGTGAAAATAGATCCGTTGTAACTTGTAAAATAGATATATTTCATTCTTAAGTGTTCCTACACTCAAAGTAACACCCCTTCTATAAATAGGACCCCTTGCAGTTCATTCCAAGTTTTCTCATTCATGTTATTCTAAGTCCTTGCTATAGTTGAGTGTGTTGCAACCCTTTGAGCCCCTTTCTCTCTCTCTCTTTTACAAACAATTTCATGATTATGAGTGAGATAGGTATGTTTTAAGAGAGCTACCTCCATGTGCTTGTAAATCTCTCATTCCTTCCATCTTCCCTACTCCCTTTCTCAAAGAGCAAAGGTTGAAGCAAGCAACTCCGAATGAAGGTGATGATGTTGCTAGTCTTATTCAAGGTTGAAGAAGAGGTTAATATCTTCTCAAGGTGAAGGAGAAGGGCAAGGACAAGATTCAAGAAGAGTGGGTAAATCATTCAAGGCTAAAGACTTGATGCAAGTGTGAATAAGTCCTTGTTGAAGGCTGAAGACATCTTGATCAAGTAGGTGAGTCCTTGTGTAGGTGGAAGACTCTTGTCTTGAGTAGGTAAGTCCTTAGATGTATGGTGGTTTCCTTGTATCTATTATGAACGAATATAAGTATGCACAGATTGTAAAGTCCTAGAGGTTGACCTCTCTAGGTAGTGGATTGACTATCTCCTAGTTTGGAGATAGGAACCACTCTAAACCACCTTGTCCAAGTGCATGTTTCAATTTCTCTCATCCTTGCTATGCTTTCTTAGTTAGGACTTCAAATTGTTCTTAAGATATTGATATCAATTGATATTATTTTAAGGTCTAACTTTTCTTTTGAGAATTTTGAATCTCTATTCACCCCCCTAGAGCCCTAGATCCAACGATAGGCTCATATTATATCAACATATTTTATTTCTTCAGTTGAGGCCCTTTTAGGACATTAATAGTTGTCTTAATGTGTTTAAACAAATCACACAAGGTCGTTCATGCACCCTTTAGGGAAGTCCATCCTAGGATTTATACTTTGTTTCTTGTTAGAAGGATAGGATCTCAAGTACACCATTTCCACCCAAATAATAGGAATGAGTTGGTGAATAACTTAAAATTGTAAAGTGAACAATGTTACCATGACCATATAAACCCTTCCTCACAGATACCCAAATAGAAATGAAGACAAGGAATTGTCATCCTCTAATTATTAAATATATGTTCCTTTAACCAGATTAAACTATTTGTGATATCACGATATCAATATCATATATTGACTTACATGGGCATGGCCTTGCATTTTTGTAGTATTGCTTATCATATGGTTGAATATCACTTAAAAGGAGGGACAAATTCCATGTCCTTCATTCACAGTAATCCACAAATGTTAGAGTGCATCCAATCACCACCTTCTTAGAAACCCTTATTCAGAGCCACGTTGGGCTAGTGTCTAAGTACACAAAACAACTTGTGATTACTATAGTGACTTTAGGTCTAAGAATCATAGTCACCACAACCACATTGAGATATGACTCTCACATGTCACTAGATGACTATCATGTGTCCTTAAAAAGGTGGGTCTGTCTAGTACAACTTGTTATCTAACAAGTATCAATGTATCTATGTTTGTATTCAATATTATGACTAAATATAGATACTCATCACTCATCATAAATGCTAGTCTTGTATATTATTGTTTTCCTATAATATCCACAATAGATACCTACCATGTACATAACAATAATGAATATTATAAGTATACATATGATCTCATGTCTAAGTCGTTAACCAAAACCATATGTCATCAAGTCAAAACATTATTACAATATTATAAGTTTGATCATTATATATTTTTCTATTAGCAATTCATTCACCATGTTGCCACCGATTAATTTTATTTAACTTTGCCTCATTTTCATATATATATATATATATATATATATATATATATATATATATACAGATATATATATATCATTAAGCAACCCGCAAACCTTACTTACTTAGACTTGGTGGTAGTAGGGATTACATGCCATAGTTCATATTATATTAACATATTTTATTTAAGTTGAGCACCATTTTGGACATTAATATCTTAATGTGTTTAAACAAAACACACAAGGTCGTTCATGCACCATTTAAGGAAGGCAATCCTAAGATGTACCCTTGGTTTCTTATTAGGAGGATAGGCTCTCAAACCACAAACTGACCCCACAGGTCTTGGATTATCCTTCCTCAATAGGTTGTTCCCTACTCATAGGATGATCAACAAATCTAAACACCAAACCCTACACTTGTTTGAGGATCTTGTATTTATTATTATATAACAAATTCACTTTATATACTTTTATAGACATTCAATCATCCATGTGTACCCCATGTGCATGCATGGCCCCTGGCATCATACGTACTTGCATGCATGTAAAGACTATAGGCAGAAAGTTTTAGATAACTAACATGGGTTACCCAACTTATTTAAGATTCATCCTTTATTATCCCTAAATTTTTTCTTGTGCAGGGTTATTATTCTCCCAATTATGAGGGTTTTGATCAGGCTTAAAGTTGACCTATATAACATTGAGTTTATTTTTTTCTTATCTTACTTAAATTTTACACTCACAAGAAGGACATACATTATATGATACATTGTTTAAACTTTCTTTTAGTGTAATTTATATGTACTTTGATTAGTGGAGGATGTGTTAACATTTCTTCTTCTTGAATTCCAAACTCAAGATGAGGAAGATTGAACTCTATGGTTAGAAGGGAAAATAGATGAGGATATGACGAATATGAATACCTAAAGGTATTTTATTTAAAGAAACAACCTAGACTTCATCTAGTGGGATTCATGGGGGTCTGGGAGTCCTCTTATTCCAACTAGTGGTGTGAATAAAAAAAATCCAACCCCTAGGCTTTGATCATTTCTAGACATCATCATGTTTGAAAATTTTCCTAATAAATCTCTTATGTCTCTATGGAATATTAGAAATATAAATTACTCAAAGTAATTTATGAAGTTTGTGATTTGTTACCAACTGTGATGACCCCCTCAACAGTTATCCACCATTTAAGGAAGACCATAGGGACATGGATCGTCATCTCAATTTCCTAGGATATACACATAAGACATAACAATAAATAATCAATAAATCTAAAAAAATAACTTTATTTTATTTCAAAAGAGGATCAATGTTCCCCAATGGAGTAACATAAATTTTCAATGGAAAGGACTTCATGACCTAAGATATTACTTATATACATTTTTCTAATCCTCGTGGCTTTTACTTTATTCTGTTTGAGGCATTCATATGATTCCAATATCTCTAATCATTAATGTAATGACCCCGCCTCCCAGTAACCCCCAATTAAGAGAGACCAAGAGGTCAGAGCCATTATATCAATTAATATGATCAAAGGTTTGACAAATAATCAATAACAATTATCAAATTCTACCAACATAACTGAAAGGCTGTAATGAAATAAAACTTTGCATACCTTTTTCAAAAAGAGTTGGATATCTACTTCTATCCACATCTGGAGTCTATTCTAACTAATCCTCCTTTGTACTTTAACTTTTATTTAATTCCACATATGCCACTTTACTATTTTTCCTTTTCAATCTTGTACCTAAAATGCCGAAAAACAAAATGTCAGTCAACATATTGAAATATACCGGTATGTGGGGACAACCAAAATTTCACAAATATGGCTAACAATCTAAATATCACAATCAAGTTAATTAACAGGCCAAAATTACGCTTTTAGTGTGACTTTGTCCACCACTTTTTCCCTAACCCTGGCATACCTCCTTTTAGGTTTCACTTTTGCCATTGACTTAAGGCCACCTTCTCAATCCCGAGCTTAGTTCCTGGGGTCACCCTTCATGGTGCCCTCTAGTCATGCAATATCATAGGCCACCTTCTCAATCCCGAGCTTGGTGCCTAGGGTCACCTCTCATGGTGCCCATTGGTCTTCCCTCCTGGGCTTGACCTTTTTGCATCATCCATTAGGATGGCATGTAGGTGCAAGAATACACACTTCTATTATTATTGTGATAATCATAATGACTTTATGATTTGTGAGTATGAACATCCAAACTATTAAGTTGCATTCAGTGCGATGAATCTTCTGGGAAACACTTTGGGAAACTAATGCGTTTAACCATAATTAACCACATACCTATCAAGCCGACTTGATTGCAGAAATAATTCAACCAATTAAGAAATCAAGCAAGCACACACCAAGTTGATCCTGAAATATGCATCCAATTTTCCTATCATTGATCATGCCATCAAGATCTATTAAACCTAGCTCGCTTCCTAGGGGTTTTAGTCCACTTTTAGGGTTTCTATTGCAATTAGGGTTTCACTTCATTTTTACTATTTTAAACCCTAATTTTATACAATTACTCACAAACCCTAATTATCTCATCTATTCTTCATGAAGGATATTAAGATTATCTTTTAACAACATATAACCCTAATTTCAATTTAAAGGCACAATTAAACATCAATTAAGTCCCTTATGGCTCTTTTACATTAAAGCTACCATTTTTATCCTTTTAATTCATGACAAGACCATTAGGCGCAATTATCATCTTTGGTTCCTTCTGGATTAACAACTCATAGTTCATTATGATTTAATTCACATACAAACTCGATTTATCATTAATTCCATCTTTATCCATTAGAAAAACCTTAATTACCATATTAAGAGTATTTATCCACAATTAGGAACTCTTATACTCTAATTAGCTTAGAACCATCATTTAACAACATAATTTCATGTTTTTCAAATTAAATATGATCTTCTCCTCTTTTACCCTAAATTAGGGTTTCCAACTATTTAATCATTCATAATTTGTGTAAGAATCCTAAACCATGCGATAATTCATCTAGATCAGGTTGAAGTTCATCATTAATGTTTCAATAGGTTTCTATTACTTAATTTCATCAATTAAGTATCATGAACTTAACCATGATGTTCAATTAGGGTTTCTAATCAAATCCATAAGTACTTTTCATTAGCTTAGCACACTTTTGCAAATAGGAACGAAATCAGGCTTTCAAAGTATTTTTATTGGATTCTACATGTTCTCCTGATCAATTTTTAAATTTTGCATGTTTTCATCGGAGCTACCCAGAAATAATTATGAATTTCCAAAGAACTTACCTTTTGGGCCAATAGCAAGGTGCCACGTGTCTTTTTGATTATTTTTTTCCTGGCGATTTCCTTCCTTGGCTTCACGGACCCGCCGCTTGGATCTGGCTCCCTTGCGACCCAACCGACCCGCATGTGTGTCTTCTTCTCCACGTGGACGTGGGTTCCAGTTCCTCTATTTTAGCGGCAAAATGGAGCTTCTCCATGGGCGGTCAACCTCGCTGGTCAATTTCCCTCTCTCTGCCTTGGGTCATCGCGCAAGCATGCCGTGGGCTACGCCCCTCACGCCCAACCTCGTCGCACTCCTCGCCATGCTCCGTCAAAGGTGGCTAGGGCCTCAATTTCCCCGAGGTCATTCAGACCTGGCCACTAGCTTCCCGCCCCTTCAACATGTTCACGACGATGATAGGTGCAAAGAGACACACCTCCAGATGGAATTGCAAGAGCAAGTCCCCTCGCAGATGTTGGCCGAAAACAATGGGAGGCTTTTGCCATTTTGTTGGGGTCTAATGGCCCCTATATATATAGGCAGGTCCATGAGGAGATCCCAATCAGATTTGGGCATTTTTCTTGGTGTCCACGAAACTTACCAAGACCTAGGTCTCCTAGGTTCAGATTCTTCTCCTGAATCCATTGGACTAATTTCCATAAAGATTCATCCATTATCTTGCAAGATATTAGTTCTAGAAAGTCCACCCTCTCAGCCTCCTGTTTCCTTGTACGATTGAGGAAGGTGACAACACAACCTCTGTTGGATCCAAATCCAACAACTGCGGTGTCTCGCGTCTATATCAATTATAGATCTAATAGGAAATAAAATCGTGAGAAAAATACTTTCCTCTACACTTTATGAATTTTTGTAAAATCCATATCTCCCAAACTGAGTGTCTAGATAATCCCAAAATTTGAGGGAAACTTAGTAACGTTTAATATACCTCTCTGCCAAATTTGGGCTCATTATCCAAAAGAAAACATGCCTTTTCTTTAGGTGCAAGATATTACTCAAATATGTATATTTCTCACCTATTTTCTCTTTCTTATTTTCTTATTTCCCATTATTTCTATTCCTTGTAATCCAAGAAAGCAAGTGGGGTTCAAATTATTACTCATCATGACCAAACCCTCACTTCTCTCTTTATTTCTTGCATTATCTCCTTTATTTCAAATATTCTTGATAAATTGTTTATCTCTGGTTTTTCTCTTTTGATTTTGATTCCTTTCTCCATTAGAAATTATGTGGTCACGAAATCTTATCCAAGATGGGTCCATTATCCAAATATCCACATATTTCTTGTAATATTATTATCTCATATTTCCTTTAATAAGGCAATACTTAATTATTCATTTAGTAATTGAATTTCCTTTTTCTTTTCCTTGTTATTGGGCCCAATAGCCAATAAAGCCCATTAAGCAACCATCAAGGTTATTATAAACGAAATTCATTGATTCAAATCAAATCACATCATTAATTGCTCACTTATCTTTATTAAGAGAAATTGCATTTCTCATCAAAAGAACCCACAATTTGGGGTTATAACATCCTTCCCTTCTTATAGGAATTTTGCCCCCAAAATTCCATCAAGCAAACAAACAAATCAGGATAATCCTTTCCTTATGTCCATCATGGCTCCCATGTGGCCTCACCCTTTCCATGTGCTTCCCAAGAACCTTCATCATCTCATATTCTTCCATCTGAGTTCTTTCTTAACTTGGCATATCGTACCCTCATAGGTGACTCAGGACATTTCAGCCTCTCATAAAGCTGAATAGGTTCAGGGCTCAACACATGGCTTGGGTACCTCACATAGTGCTCTAGATCAGACTTATGGAACACATTACACATCCTGTTATCCTGAGGGGTAAGGCTAAACACAACCATCTCCACCATCCATCTCAAATGGACCCATATATCGGGAACTCAGCTTCCTCAGTTGTAACTTAGAGGGGTCAAATTTTCACATCACATACTTTCCCACAGTGAACTGCATGTCAATCTACTTTGCATCATCTCACGACTCATGTCGCCCCTGGGCTATCTTTTAGCCATTGTACGATCAAAGAGACTTCATCTGCACACATTGTGGTCCTTTCTTGACCTTTATGAGGTCCCTTCACCAACATCATCTTAATGGAGTGGTGACCGACACAACCTCTGTTGTAGAGATTCTCTACATCCCGATACTGGCTATGGTGGTTATCATCACATCTTATTGTCTCTAGGTATCACCCTGAATGAGCACACATGCTCTTATCAGACCCTCTAGTCTGGATTATACTAATCATTAGTTAGGGGTGATAAACTGTACTAACATTGAGTTCTTCATGTATCTACTTCCACCTCATGGAAGTGAATCTTTAGGTTATAAAGAACTTTTGAACTCGCATCATGGTGTAGTTGAAGCATCTCTCTCTCATATGTAGTTCAACTAGATATGTCCCCTGACAATGTTCTTTCTTTCTCATGTCATCTAGGTAAGGCGATCTACCATACCCATATTGCATCTTGACCTTCCTTGGTCTAGCGGAGACTTACCACAACATCCATAGTGATCAACTCCCAATCCCCTTCAGGGACTCTTTATCCTCCATATCAATACACTAGGTTACTGGTGCTTGTCCTTCACCTCCTATCTTACCTGGAGACAAGCCACATGCAACTTCATCTTAAGCATCTCAAGTACTACTATCACTTACTATCTTTGTAGTACCATAGTGTACGGTGATCTTAACATCATGATCTCCTGTATCTCATGATTCCTCAAGATCGATTCCTCAGAAACCCTAAACCACTCTAATCAGGGTTTTATTGCCTTCTTTTCCAGTGAAGTGTATCTGAGGTTCTACAACCATCCTTTTATTTCATCAAGGCCTAGGCTAGCTAACCAAACAACTACTAACTTTTTCAACAAACTTCATTAGTGTTAGCCAAACATATCTCCTTTTTCATACTTAGGGTTAGCCTAACAACCTCTTCTAGACGTTAGCTAACTAGGCAGCTGCATCTCAACTAGAGCATCCATTACCACCTCACATCCTTAGGTGTTAGGTAATGTTGAAGATATACACCTCTGTGTATTCTACTTATCGTCTCATCTCAAACTCTAAGTCTATCTTCATCAAGAAACTCTGAGCTCATTCTCTTGGTTTCCAAACTCAACCTTGTATAACTCATAGCTCATGATAAAACATCCTCACAAGATGATTACAAAAATACTCTTGATGTTTGTAAACCATCCACATATCATTCACTCCACCAAGGTATGTTATCATCTCTGTCCTCATATCTCATAGCAACGTTCCAACTCACATCATCCTTATCCTTGGTGTATGGCACACGTACTGTCCTATGTCTCACTCCCATAATAAGAGGAAATAAGCATTTGGCTGCAGTCTAAATACAGAGTTCTTCCCATTCTAAGAGTAGAGATGGTACATCCCACCTTGCCAGTACACCTTTAAATCCAAGTTGAAACGTGTCACATATGTCTCTTCATCACAATCATCTCGATATAAAAGTTACTTCCATGGAACACTAATCTCGAACCCACTTGGGTCACAACATAATCCTCGGTCCTCTCCTATAGGTCTGTAGGGTGCTGACACTTTTGGGGTTATCCCTCTTCTCTTATGCATCAAGAGAGTGCCCTCCTCATATGCCCTTTGGGTCTCAGGAGTTCATGAAGGTGATCAATCTCCTAACACATGGCCCTCAGACAATGATAGCTGTTACCTCCCGACCCTATGGTCATGTGAAACTAGGGAATTAGGTAACTCCTACTTCCATCAGGCTTATCCCTACCTAACCCTAGGATAGACTTAGGATCATAGAACCTTATCCAAGTCTCCATCATCTCTCTTTGCATCCTGGCTGTCTTTCCTCCTTTCATAGCGGTCATGGCAACCTACCTACCTTGGTCAGGCCCCATACCGGTTACCTCCATGGTAATACATCCACATGCACATAGAGATGGTTATCTATGGGTCTACATGTTCATTCTCATACTATGTACTTTTCACTTAGCTTCTCAAGATCCTATGAGACCTCCTTAGGTTACTACAAAATCAACAAAAAGTGGTGTACACCCTACAAAAGGGTCCCTCCCCCAGGATGGGAGGAAACTACACCTTGATAACAAAGGTCACCAATGTGCTTATGTCTAGGGTTTACATCCACATGAGCATGCTTAGCCTTAGAAAGCTACTAGGTACAAGAAGGCCACCTACTAAACCATGCTAGGTCATACTTATTCTCATCCCTCAACATTAGACCAAGAACATACCTTCCCATGTCACCAACTTAGCTATGAGGGGTTCATCAAACATACCTTTGACTCAAGGGGTTTCCCTTTCCTCTAAACATGCAGAGTGCCATGCTCGAATCTATAGAAACTCAAAACTCATCATAAGAATTAGGTACACCACTTCCCCTCTTAGGCCTAAGAACCCTAGGTTCATTTCTTTATGCAACAACTGTCCAACTGCATGCTCAACCTTTAACCACGAACCAAGCATGTACAAGGTATAACATGCACTTCCCATGATCCTTCTACTTGAACAACACTTCAGAGTGGAGCCCTCCTAAAGGTCAACCAACAAGGTATAAGGCCTCACAACTGGTTACTCAAACTTCCTAAGGGTCTAAGGCACTCTTCTTCCCATCTCAGAAGGTAAACACCTATACCATTGGCACATAGGTACCAAAAGCCTCATCTTTTCTCTCAGTTTTGGTTTCTCCAGAGGAAACCAAGATATCCTCATCCTCCAGGGATCATGCATGAGGCAAACACAACCATCCACTTAGGTCTCATCATCCTCAACTCCCCACTGTTCCTCATATCTCAGAGTCTAAGCTTCCAACCTTCTTGCTTGGGTCCTGCTCTCTCTCTCTAGAGCTAATCCTACCACCAGCCTCACTATTAGAGGTCCTCTCTCCATGAAGATGGATCAAGCTCACAAGCATACCCCTACCTGGGTGAAGCCTATGTTCAACTTATGTTTGCTCAAGATTATCCATAGTTCTTTATGCTTATCTCATAAGCTATCCATCATACTCTCCTAGCCAGGGTTTCAACCTACTTCCTGCACTACTGACGTACTCTGGGTGCATGTTATGCCCTACTTGCATAAGCTTATAGGGTTTCTATAGGTTCTCAACTAACCTTATCATTGAAGGAACTATCCTTCTCTCTAACATGCACGACCCTTCCCAGGGTTGGGTCATCAAAGGCACTAGGTCTTCCAGCCTCACATGGTTCATAACGTCATGGGCATCCAAAAGAATGTCCACACACCTGGTCTATCATGACATCATGTCATCATGCCATCTCTCTCTCTAACCACCACTTAGGGTTAGGGTTAGCATCATCCTCAGAGGATGTGCCAGGTCTCTACCTATGATGTGGGTATTTACCTCCAAGACTCATCCTCCTGACAAGAAGGTCTAGCCCCAGGTTTCTCCTGAGGGCAATGGCAACTCATGTCATACGACCTAATCATGTATCTGTTCTTTAGTTTACGCTTAATCTATTAAGCTTATGTCCATGACATCTTATTTACATGCTTTTCATTAATTTGGTGGAGGATTCCTTAAACCTTATCAACCTTACCCATACCTCAAGAGGGTGAGGAAAAGTGAGAAAACCCTAATCTTTATAATCCTTAACAACATTTGAGTTGAGAAGGGATGAACAAGATGAGAGAGTCCTAAAGGTATCTTATTTCGAGTCAAATCCTGAGACATTGGCCAGGCGGTCACACTAATCCGAGAGTCCTCGTATTCTGACTAGCGGTGCGGAGGAAAATATTGCCAGCCCCCGAACGTGATCCTTTTCTAGAAACCTCTATCCTTCGAAAAGTCCTCTAATAACTCCCTTGGGTTCTACATAATTTGTAAAATTTAATAATTATTACAGATTAAATGAGGAACCTATGCTCTGATACCAAATGTAACGACCCCGCCTCCCAGTAACCCCCAATTAAGGGAGACCAAGAGGTCAACACCATTATCCCAATTAACATGATCAAAGGTTCGACAGATAATCAATAACAATGATCAAATTCTACCAACATAACTGAAAGGCTGTAATAAAATAAAACTTTGCATACCTTTTTATAAAAAAATGGATATCTACTTATATTAACATATGGAGTCTATTCTAACTAATCCTCCTTTGTACTTTAACTTTTATTTAATTCCACATATGCCAATTTATTGTTTGTCCTTTTCAATCTGGTACCTAAAATGCCAGAAAACAAAACGTCGGTCAGCATATCGAAATATGCCGGTATGTGGGGACAACCAAAATTTCACAAATATGGTTAACAATCTAAATATCACAACCAATTTAATTAACATGCCAAAATTATGCTTTTCGTGTGACTTTCTCCACCGCTTTTGCCCTAACCCTGGCATACCCCCTTTCGGGTTTCACTTTTGCCATTGACTTAAGGCCACCTTCTCAATCCCGAGCTTGGTGCCTGGGGTCACCCTTCATGGTTCCCTCTAGTCATGCAATATCATTGGCCACCTTCTCAATCCCAAGCTTGGTGCCTGGGGTCACCTCTCATGGTGCCCATTGGTCTTCCCTCCTGGGATTGACCTTTTTGCATCATCCATCAGGGTGGCATGTAGGTGCGAGAATACACACTTCTATTATTATTGTGATAATCATAGTGACTTTATGATTTCTGAGTATGAACATCCAAACTGTTAACTTGCATTCAGTGTGATGAATCTTTCGGGAAACTCTTCGGGAAACTAATGCGTTTAACCATAATTAACCACATACTTGTCAAGCTAATTTGATTGCAGAAATAATTCAACCAATTAAGAAACCAAGCAAGAACACACCAAGTTGATCCTGAAATATGCATCCAATTTTCCTATCATTGATCATGCCATCAAGATCTATTAAACCTAGCTTGCTTCCTAGGGTTTCTAGTCCACTTTTAGGGTTTCTATTGCAATTAGGGTTTCACTTCATTTTTACCATTTTAAACCCTAATTTTATACAATGACCCACAAACCCTAATTATCTCATATATTCTTCATGAAGGATATTAAGGTTATCTTTTAACAACATATAACCCTAATTTCGATTTAAAGGCATAATTAAACATCAATTAAGTCCCTTATGCCTCTTTTACATTAAAGCTATCATTTTTATCCTTTTAATTCATGACAAGGCCATTAAGCCCAATTATCATCATTGGTTCCTTTCGGATTAACAACTCATAGTTCATTATGATTGAATTCACATATGAACTTGATTTATCATTAATTCCATCTTTATCCATTAGAAAAACCCTAATTACCATATTAAGGGTATTTATCCACAATCAGGAACTCTTATACTCTAATTAGCTTAGAACCATCATTTAACAACATATTTTCATGTTCAAATTAAATATGATCTTCTCCTCTTTTACCCTAAATTAGGGTTTCTAACTGTTTAATCATTCATAATTTGTGTAAGAATCCTAAACCATGCAATAATTCATCTAGATCAGGTTCAAGTTCGTCATTAACGTTTCAACATGTTGCTATTAATTAATTTCATCAATTAAGTATCATGAACTTAACCATGATGTTCAATTAGGGTTTCTAATCTAATCCATAAGCACTTTTCATTAGCTTAGCACACTTTTGCAAATAGGAACAAAAACAGGCTTTAAAAGTATTTTTATTGGATTCTACACGTTCTCCTGATCAATTTTTATATTTTGCATGTTTTCATCGGAGCTACCCAGAAATAATTATGAATTTCTAAAGAACTTACCTTTTGGGCCAATAGAAAGGCACCACGTGTCTTTTTGATTATTTTTTTTCCTGATGATTTCCTTCCTTGGCTTCGCGGACCCGCCACTTGGATCCAGCTCCCTTGCGACCCGACCAACCCGCGTGTGTGTCTTCTTCTCTGCGTGGATGGGGGCTCCAGTTCCTCTGTTTTAGCGGCAAAATAGAGCTTCTACATGGGCGGTCAACCTCGCTGGTCGATCTCCCTCTCTATGCCACGGGTCATCACGCAAGCACGCCGTGGGCTACGCCCCTCACGCCCAACCTCTTCGCACTCCTCGCCATGTTCCGTCGAAGGTGTCTGGGGCCTCAATTTCCCCAAGGTCATTTGGACCTGGCCACTAGCTTCCCACCCCTTCAGTAGGTTCACGACGATGATAGGTGCAAAGGGACGCACCTCCAGATGCAATTGCAAGAGCAAGTCCCCTCGCAGATGTTGGCCAAAAATAATGGGAGGCTTTTGCCATTTTGTTGGGGTCCAATGCCCCCTATATATATAGGCAGGTCGACGAGGAGATCCCAATCAGATTTGGGCATTTTGCTTGGCATGCACGAAACTTACCAAGACCTAGGTCTCCTAGGTTCATATTCTTCTCCTGAATCCACTGGACTAATTGCCATAAAGATTCGTCCATTATCTTACAATATATTAGTTCTGGAAAGTCCACCCTCTCAACCTCCTGTTTCCTTGTCCGACTGAGGAAGGTGACAACACAACCTTTGTTGGATCTGAATCCAACGACTGTGGTGTCTCGCGTCTATATCAATTATAGATCTAATATGAAATAAAATCGTGACAAAAATACTTTCCTCTACACTTTATGAATTTTTGTAAAATCCATATCTCCCAAACCGAGTGTCTAGATAATCCCAAATTTTGAGGGAAACTTAGTAACGATTTAATCTACCTCTTTGCCAAATTCGGGCTCATTATCTAAAAGAAAACATGTTTTTTCTTTAGGTGCAAGATATTACTCAAATATGTATATTTATCACCTATTTTCTCTTTCTTATTTTCTTATTTCCCATTATTTCTATTCCTTGTAATCCAAGAAAGCAAGTGGGGTTCGAATTATTACTCATCATGACCAAACCCTCACTTCTCTCTTTATTTCTTATATTATCTCCTTTATTTCAAATATTCTTGATTAATTATTTATCTCTGGTTTTTCTCTTTTGATTTTGATTCCTTTCTCCATTAGAAATTATGTGGTCACGAAATCTTATCCAAGATAGGTTCATTATCCAAATATCCACATATTTCTTTTAATATTATTATCTCATATTTCCTTTAATAAGGAAATACTTAACTATTCATTTACTAATTGAGTTTTGCTTTTTCTTTTCCTTGTTATTGGGCCCAATAGCCAATAAAGCCCATTAAGCAACCATCAAGGCTATTATAAATGAAATTCAATGATTCAAATCAAATCACATCATTATTTTCTCATTTATCTTTATTAAGAGAAATTGCATTTCTCATCAAAAGAACCTAAAATTTGGGGTTGTAACATTTAATATGTGGTAGCTACCTAATATGCCAAAAAACAAAACACAACTCAGTATATATATATGTATATATATACATATATATATATATATACATATATATATATATATATATAAAGTGTGTACGTGTCTACATATAGAATTTAAGGATATATATGTAACATTGTATCAAACATATTAAAAAAATTAGCCATATAAAATCATTCAATTATTTGTATAATTCTTTAACCTAGTTTTCCTCAATCTTTTTGGATGCACTATTTTCCCTTTAGTAAGGTATATCAAAGATCTCTTTGTTCCAACATTGGACTTGTGGGATGTGGCAATTATACCATCATTGGATTTGTCCCACCATTGGATCTCTAAAGTTCTTGGGAGTATTAATCCCCATGAAATTTATCTTAAGAGAGAGTGTTGGGTTCAAATAATTATTCTTAATATATTTGGTAAACATAGGACATTATCTTTGACTAGAATTGAATAAATATCCAAGCAATATATCATAATATCAAACATTGTGTGACTTTGGGAAATCCTCAAATTTCAATATGTGTGGTTAGCCATACGTAACAATGTACCTTTTTCATGAGAAATGAGACAGTATCAATCCATGTATTCTATTTTGCATTTGATCCAAATATATCATATCGTGGATCCAAAAAATTAATTTGAAAAGGCATATACTAAATTGTTATCATTTTATTAATATACTTTAGATTAGGGCCGAGACTAGAATTAATATTAGGTTCATGTCTCAAAACTCTATTTCTCATGTTTATGATGTAGAAATTATAACCATTAATTAATGTAACCCTAGATGTGTAGTCATAATTATTTTCCATTAAGGTCAAGTTACATCATAAAAGACACGTTGTTAACGTTCCCCACATATTATTTATAAAACTAGGGTTTTCATATATTCATTACCTTATATTCATGCATTACCCATATTTTTTGAACTATGATGAGAATTATTGAATGAAAGTACTTTATTTGGATTTCATGTCTTTGTATGATCAATTTAATGAATATACTTGATATGGTCAGGTAAGCAATATTATCAAAATATTAGGAAGATATACTTTATAAAGGGAAATATGAGGAATAGTCCTTCAACATGAGTAATGTGGAACACTCTTATTGGACCATACCACCAAGTACCCACAGTCCAACTGGATGAGTGGGTGAATCCCACATGTTGAACTAAGCTTGAGCCGATCGGTCCAAGTCTAAGCTGGCTCCTAGATCTGCTCCTTGCCCTCAATTGAGAACGAGGCTCTATGCACATGTAAATGCCCAGTGTTGCAGACGTAAATGCCCATTGTTGTTGTTACCATCAAGTTTGTTGACCATCCCATAGTTTTCAAAGGCATCGACAACATGGTTCGCCCCCCTCACACTTTTCCATCATAGTGCCCCAAGGCTCGCCTTAAAAACTTTCTCTCTCCATGTTCTCTAGTATACAATGGTGTACTGAGACGCCAAATCTAGTGTGTTTATGCCACTATTTCCCTACTCTTCAACGAGAAGCCCTTGGCCAAGGATGAGTGTTATTCATCAACATCCCCACCTAGCTTCTTGGATCTTCTCCACGTATGAGTCAAGTTGTGCTACCAAACATCAAAGCTTTCAAGACCTTACTCTCTATGCTAGGATTGTTTTTGACTTTGCCAAAGGTTCCTCCACCACTGGGAGTATTAGGTGGATTCCTCCAGACATATCCCATGTTTGATTGGGACAACCATGTCGAGTCTGTACCCCTCATCTAGATCTTTAGACCTATCCAAACAAACTCTCCAATAGTGCCACCAATTGGACACCACCTCTACAATGAATTCATCTATTTGTCCTCTTTGTGTCTTGGCAGGGTAGTCAGTGACTTTCACCCAATCATATCTATTATGTGTAGGTTTGAGGCCATCATTCACATACATCTATTCCTGGCCAAAAATGGAAATTCTAGAGTGGGTCACTTTTTTCTCAATCCCTCACTTCATTTCCTTCACGATTCTCTAATTTCCACCATTCTCTAGTTTCCTTACTTGTCTCACTCTTTCCATTACCTTGTCAATATAATAGCTATTCAAAACATAACTTGGTGGTTGGTTAGGAGCAGGCCAAAGCATAGTACCCACTACTTTAGATACATATCAAACTTCTCAGTTCAAAAAGTGACCAAGCAACTTGCCTGGTGCACTAGACAACTAGAAAAGTCTCGATAACTTGAAATTCTAGGTTTTTGTAATTTTTTTTTCATACTCCCATGATTCCTTTGTGTATTAACCAATACTATCATTGGATTTTATTATATGCACAATTTATTGAATTTTGATTTTATATACAAATGACCCCATGTTGGGACCAAAAGTTCAATCCCGCTGGTTTTTTGTTGGTTACTTTGAAATTAATGTGCTAGTAATCAAAATATAATACATTAATAAATAAATCAATAAATATATTCACTTGGAATCTTCTTTAACTTTTGTTATTTTCACTTCATATTAAGCAATGCATATTTAATCATTAAATAAAACATTAATTCCTTTAATTGGGAAAATTTCCACTCAAAGGATACATTATAAAACAAATTCAAAGAAATCAAACAATTTGAAGGGTTCCTTATGAAATTCTTAAATTCATCAATTACAATGTTATTATTTCCTTCATGACTCCATTTTATGCTCATATTATTTTCTTGAATCAGATCTAAAATTCAAAAAAATTGAAGTAGTTATAGTAAGTCATGGTTTTATCTAGTTTGGGTAAAAAGTCATTATGATAAAATTGAATGTTACAATTTTAGGTTGCTCTATTTTCGAGAGTATGTAAATGTGATATACCATGTCTTATATGATAAAATTGAATTGGGAATAATGAATACTAAATTATGCTTAAACACTGATCTTGTCGAGGTTATAATGTCATCACATCTATATATATACAAAAAAGTGTGAGATGGAATGAAATGATTGGAAATGTGATAGGCTTAATTTGATTAAATGATATACTTTCTAAACAACCACGTTTAGGGTAAATAGAAGAGTACAAGATTACTTCTAAGGTTGATAGTCCACTGATGATGATCATATGGAATGTTGTGAAAATGGGTACTAAACATGCATATTGTATTTGATACGTCATTGTGATTATCGATAAAATCATACTCTTTATTGTTAACCTTGATTCAATTCATGCAATTTTAGTTGAGCAAGAATATACACACATGATAAATTATGAATCAACTTCTCTCTAACATGACTGAGAGGATTAAATAACAAATAAAATGATGAACATGTCTAGTTAGGTGTTTTGCAAATCGTGAGTTTCCCTAGATATTCTTACACGGGAAATAAAATGGATCTCCTATAGTAATTGGACTTATGAGAAGACTTTTCTGAGTGTAGATTGGGAGCGTAAAGTTTGAACCAGTCACATAGTGTGATTCTAACTTGAAATACCATGTTGTGAATGTCTATGTTTAATAAAAGTCGAGTCTGATGAAGTATACATTTTGAAACAAGAAAAATGTGTTGATATGTGGAACTTTGTTATTTTTCCCTATGTTTTGAACTTAAGGTGAGGACCTGAGACTCTTTAAGCAAACCTACGGTAGACCAGTGTCTAATGTAGCTATCTTAGGGTGGCTAGATAAACCTTAAGATAATGATGATGAGTCATTGATACAAGAATCATGTGTGGTGAATTCCACTTTGTGAGGTACAAGCAATGCAGTTTTAGAGAAAATGAAATAAAGATAACTAGCTGTTACAACCCCAATTTTGGGTTCATTTGCTGAGAAATGTAATTTCTCATAACAAAGATAAATGAACAAATAATGATGTCTTTTTTTGTGAATAAGTGGATTTCATTTAAAATATCCTTGTTGTTTGATTTTTGGGCTTTATTGGCTATTGGGACCAATAACAAGGAAATTCAATTAATTAATGAATAAATGAATATTTGAGAAAAGAAAGAGGTAGAAACCTCTAGAAGGAAAATCCAAGGAAGGATTTCGTGCCTCTTAGATTCCTTGGGTTCCAAGGAGTCTAATGTTGCAAAGAAAAGGCAATAAGAAAAGAAAATATCAATTAAGTATTTCCTTGTTAATAAAGAAATTAAGAACATTGATGAAAGGTGGAAAATATGTGAAAAGAGGAAAGAATGGGTAATCCTTAGTGGAATTTCGTGTCACAAGGGTTCCTAATAATAAAAGGAACACTAATGAGGAAAATAAGATAGGAATAAAGAGAAATCCACAAAAGGAAATATTTTAATAAAACAAGATAATGAGAATAATGCATATTGATGCATTTAAGGATAATGAGTATTCCTTTAAAAGGAATTTCGAATTCTTAAAGTTTCTTGGGTGCCAAGGAGCCCTAATAAAGGAGAAGAAAGAGAAAATACCATAATTATAAAATAAAGAGATAATGGGAATACATGATCCATCAATTATGTAATTTTGATAAAAGGAAGTATTTTCCTAAGGAGATATACATATATATATTCGTGGCCAATAGATTAAAAGGGCAAATAAAGAGAAAGTGAAAGAGATTTTCGGGTTCCTAATATTTAAAGAAAAAGGAATATCTAAGAGATGTTGAAGAGAGAGAAGGTTGCTTTTATAATAGGAAAATGAGTTTCCATGTTGGAATATGACTTGGTTGCTTCATGGGCAAGCAGTCTGGGGCGGGGATACTCTCCCCTATAAGAGGGGTAGAGCCCTGGGCCGAGTCTAGGAAATAAACCCCACGTATCCTCCTTTCTTTATCTTCTTCTTCTCGTTTTTGGCATATACACCTTAACCTAGAGAGTATAAGCTCTAACACGTGAACCACGAGAGCCATGGTGTCGTATCAGTGTCGTGACGTTCTTTGGAAGGCCGGAGATGATCGAGCAATGACTCGTTGCTCCTGCATGTGCGCAGCACCGCCGGAGGGCTGTAGCAGGGCCGCGACCTGCAGGCCCAAGTACCCGCATATACAGCCATACTGGCTGTGGTTCGGGGCATGGAGGAGTGCGGCGGTAGGCTCTGGAGGCAAGGGGGGCCGTCATTGGCGGTCTTCGGGTCTGGGAGGAGGAAGACGAGCGGCACCAACCTCTGCTAGGGCGTCCGCAGCCGGAAGACGCGGGGAGGAAGAAGACATGGCAGTTTAGACGGTTTTTCCCTTCTTGGGCAGGCGCAGGGGATAACTTAACCGGGGGTATTCCTGTAATCTGGTTATAAAACTCAAGGCAAGCCGCATAGGGTGACGTGGCAGATCCTGATTGGCCCAAGTGAGGTAATTTTGCTAAATTCATAGCTAAATATCCGTAGCTCGAATAGGTTCGCATAAAATTTGAAAGTTGCTCAGAAAAATGAGGAGAATCTAATAAAAATAAAATTGAAATCTAATTATGATTGAAATTTGAAAAGTAATGGAGGTTATGAGCTTTAGATGTAATAGTATTTAAAGAACCCTACTTTTATATGATTAAAGTGATTAATAAGGTTTAATAGCTGAATAAAGTGGATATTAACCTGTTAATGATCAAAGAGATACATTAAGTTTGGAAAAGATGTATTGTTCACGTAATTGGTTTGATTAGAAGTTCATGCATATAAATAAGCATTAATGGGCCTTGAAACGCTAATTTTAGTGAATGAGTTTATTAATGACTTTAATTGATCAATTTGATGATTGGAGTTGAAATATGTTGAATCTAAGCTATTAGAGTATTAAAGTTCCTAATTTGTGGATAAATACCCTAAATGTAGAAATTAGGGTTTTCGATTGAATCAAGGTAGAATTAATACTAAATAGAGTTCATATGGGAATTAGACCATCATGAATTATGAGTTGTTAATCCGAAAGAAACTAAAGGTGATAATTGAGTCTAATGACCTTGAAATAGATTAAAAGGATGAAGAAGGTAGTTTTGGTGTAAAAGAGAAATAATCAACTTTAATTGCGCTTATGGTGTTGAAATTAGGGTTTATGAACTAAGAGGGCATTTAATATGATAAAAGCGTTATGGAGGCAAAAACCCGAATGAAACCCTAATGTGGTTTAGAAAACCTAAGGTGGAATCCAAGTCTAGCTTTAGAATGTTCTGGATAAATTATAACACTTGGATGTCATGCATTAATTTCAGGATACTTGTTGATTTCTTGTTGCTTGTTCTTTATCATTATTGCCTGGACAACAAGTTGCTCTGGATCAGGTATGTGGTTAATTATGAATAACCGCCTTAGTTTCCCGATGATTTTTCGGATGGTTAATCGCATTGAATGCCAATTATCTGTTGGATGTTCATACTTGCAAATTATAAAGTCACTATGAATATCACATTAATAATAGAAGTATGGATTCTCGCACCTACATGCCACCCTGATGGATGATGCCAAAGGTCAGGCCCAGATGGGTAGACCAATGGACACCTTGAGTGGTGACCCCAGGCACCAAGAAGGTGGCCTATGATATTGCATGACTAGTGGGCACCATGAGTGGTGACCCCCAGGCACCAAGCTCGGGATTGAGAAGGTGGCCATAAGTCATTGGCAAAGGGCACCCTAAGGTGGATATGCCAGGGTTAGGGCAAAAGCGGTGGAGAATGCTATACTGAAAAGTGTAAATTGGCTTGTTAATTAATTTGATTATGATTATTAAATTGTTAGCCATATTTGGAAGATTTTGTTTGTTCCCACATACCAGTATATTTCGATATACTGACCGACGTTTTGTTTGTCGGTGTTTTAGGAACAACAATTGAAAGAACAAATAGTAAAGAGATACATTACGAAAGTAAAACATAAAGTGCAAGGAGGATTAGTTAGAGTGGATTCAAGCTTGGATAGATAGATTCCCAAGGTTTTCAAAGGTAAGTAAAGTCTTAATTTTATACCAATTTTCAGTTAGTTAGTAGAATTTCATAATTGTTATTGATTATTTGTCGAACCTTTGATCCTGTTAATTGGATAACGGCACCGACCTTTCGGTCTCCCTTAATTGGGGGTTACTGGGAGGTGGGGTCATTACAATTGGTATCAGAGCGTAGGTTCCTCACTTAATCTTTAATAATTATTAAATTTTACAAATTCTATAGAACCCAAGGAAGTTATTAGAGGATTATCCGAAAGACAGAGGTGTCTAGAAAAGGATCATGAATGGGGGCTGGCAATATTTTACTCCGCACTGCTAGTCGGAATACGAGGACTCCCAGATCCGTGTGACTGCCTGGCCAAAGTCTTAGGGTATGAATCGAAATAAGATACCTTTAGGACTCTCTCATCTTGTTCATCCCTTCTCATCTCAAATTCTATTAAGGACCTTAAGGATTAGGGTTTTCTCTCTTCTCCTCACTCTCTTGAGGTATGGGTAAGGTTGATAAGGATTAAGGAATCCTCCACCAAATTAATAAAAAGCATGTAAATAAGATGTCATGTACATAATCTTAATAGAGTAAGCGTAAAGGAATAGATACATGCTTAGGTCGTATGACATGAGTTGTCATTGCCCTCAGGAGAGATCTGAGGATAGACTTCCTTGGCAGGAGGATGTGTAGAGAGAGTTAGTCTTGGAGGTAGAGACCTCCATTAAAGGTAGAGACCTAGAACATCCTTTGAGGATGATGTTAACCCTAACCCTAAGAGAAGGTTAGAGAGAGACATGATGAGATTAGATGTCATGGTAGACTGGGTGTTTGGATGGACATGCCTATGGTTTGTCATATGAGCCATGAGAGGTTAGATGGCCTAGCAACTTTGGCACCTCAACCATGAGAGGGATCGTGCATGTTTGAGCAAAGGATAGCTCCTTCCTGGATAAGGTTAGAGATGAACCTATATAAACCTTATGGGCTGTTGCAAGTAGGATATAGCTTGCAACTGAGTACATCAGTAATGTGAACAGTAGGTTAAAACTAAGGCCAGAAGGACATGATGGTTGGGTTATGAGATAAGCATATGGATAATCTCGAGCCAAACATGAGTTGAGCATAGGCTTCACCCACATAGGGGTATGCTTGTGAGCATGAGCCTTCATGGAGAGGGGACCTCTAGTAGTAGGGTTGGATGTGGAGTTAGCTCTAGAGAGAGAAAGCAAGAACCCAACATGAAAGCTTAGGTTCCGAGACTTAGGAACAGTGGATAGTAGAGGATGATGCGACCTAAGTGGATGATGGTGGTTGCCCTATGAAGGCTGATGATATCTTGGTCGCCTTTAGAGGAACCAAACCTTAGAGAAAGGATGATACTTCTGGAACCTATGTGCATATGGTATAGGAGTTTACCTGCTGAGATGAGACAAAGAGTGCCTTAGACCCTGAGGAGGTTCAAGTAACCAGTTGTGGGGCTTTATACCTAGTTGGTTGTACTTGAAGAGGACTCGACTATGAGGTATTTCTCATATAAAAGGATCATGGGAGTACATGACATACCTTGGACATGTTTGATTCGTGGTTAAGAGTTTGAGCATGCAGTTGGATATCCAAAGGAGAACCTAGGGTTCCTAGGCCTAAGAGGGGAAGTTGTGTACCCAATGATGAGATTTGAGTCTCTATAGTTTCAAGCATGGTACTCCTCATGTATAAAGGGTAAAAGAAACCCCTTACGTTAAGGGTATGTTTGATGAACCCTTCCCGACTGAGTTGATCTAATGTTGAGGGAAGAGAACAAGTATGACCTAGCATGGTGGTCTACTTGTACCCTAGTAGCTTCTAGGTTAGGTATGCTCATATGGATGTAAACCCTAAGGATGCTTGTGACCTTGTTGTCAAGAGTTGTAGTTTCCTCCCATCCTGGGAGGGGGACCCTTTAGTTGGGTGTATACCAGTTTTGTTGGAGTTAAGATAACCTAAAGAGGTTTTATAGGATCCTGAGGAAGCTAAGTGAAAAGTACATGGCATGAGTTTGAACCTTTAAGACCCATAGTTAACCCTCTCTAAGTGCATATTGATGTGTTACCGTGAAGGTAATCAGTATGGGGCCTGACCAAGGTAGGCAGGTCACCATGATCCCTGAGGAAGGATGAAAGTCAGTCATGAATGCAGAGAGAGATGATGAAGGTTTGGGTAAGGTTCTAAGTTGAACATGTACTATGTTAAAATACTAAGTCTATCCAAGGGTCAGGTAGGGATAAGACCGATGGAAGAAGGAGTTACCTAATTCCCTAGTTGCACATGACCATAGGGTCGGGAGGTAACAACTATCATTGTCTGAGGGCCATGGGTTAGGAGATTGATCACCTTCATGAACTCATGGGACCCAAAGGACAGATGAGTAGGGCACTCTCTGGATGCATAAGGGAAGAGGGATGACCCCAAAAGTGCCGGCACCCTATAGACCTAGAGGAGATGACCTAGGATTATGCTTGGACCAAGTAAGTCTGGGACCAGTTTTCCTGGAAGTAGTGCAGATATCATGATGTTTGTGATATAGAGACATAAGCTGCACGTTTCAACTTGGATTTCAAAGTGTACGGGCAAGGTGGGTTGTACCATCTCTACTCTTGGAACAGGAAGAACTCTGTATTTGGACTGCAGCCAAATGCTTATTTCTTCTTGTTATGGGAGTGAGAGATAGGACAGTACGCATGCCTTACACCAAGGATAAAGATGATGTAAGTTGGAACGTTGCTACAAGGGATAAGGATAGAAATGATAACATACCTTTGTGGAGTGAATGATACATGGATGGTTTACAACCACTAAGAGTATTAAGAAAATCATCTTGTGAGGATGTTTTATCATGAGTTATGCAAAATTTGTAAAGTTGAGTGGAATCACCACGAGGATGAGCTCAGAGTTTCTTGATGAAGACAAACGTAGAGTTTGAGATGAGATGATAAGTATAATACATGGAGGTGTATGTTACCTAACACTTAAGGATGAGAGGTGGTAATAAATGCTCTGGTTGAGATATAGCTGTCTGGTTAGCTGGAAGCTAGAAGAAGTTGAGGTTGTTTGGCTAACCCTAAGTTTGGAAAGAAGATGTGCTTTGGCTAACACCCGGACGTAATAAGATATGTTGAACAAGTTAATGGTTGTTTGGGTAGCCAGTTTAGTCCTTGATGTAGTGAAAGGATGGTGATAGAACCTCAGATACACTTCTTTGGATAGGAAGGTAATAAAACCCCTTTTGAGAGTGGTTTAGGGTTCTGAGGTATCAAGCTTGAGGAATCATAATGATACAGGAGGACATGATATACCTTGGTACTACAAGGATAGTAAGAGATAGTAGCACTTTGGATGCTTAAGATGAAGATGCATGTGGCTTGTGGCCATGCATGATAGTAGGTGAAGGATGAACACCAGTAACCCAATGCTTTGACATAGAGGATAAAGAGTCCCCTAAGGGGAATGGGAGTTCACCATTATGAAAGTTGTGGTAAGTCTCCCCTTGACCAAGGAAGGTCAAGATGCAATGTGGGTTATGGTAGATCGCCTTACCTAGATAACACGAGAAAGAAAGAATGTTGTCAAGGGACATATTCTGTTGGACTACAAAAGAGACAGAGATGGTTCAACTACACCAGGATGCGAGTTCGCAAGTTCTATAGTATAAAAAAAAGTCCACTTCCATGAGGTAGAAGTGGATGCATGATGAACTCGACGACAGTACGGTTTATCACCCCATTCTAATGGACAGAATGATCCAGACTAGAGGGTCTGATGAGAGTATATGTGCTCATTCAGGGTGATACATAGGGACAATTCTTAAGATGTGACGTTAACCACCATAGCCTTTATCGGGATTCAAGAAGTCTTATAAGGAGGTAGTGTCGGTCACCACTTTATTAAGATGATGTTGGTGAAGGAGGCCTAGTGAAGGTCATAAAAGAACCACAGTGAGTGCAGATGAAGTCGCTTGATCGAGCAATGGCTGAGAGAGAGCCCAAGGGTGACATGAGTCACGAACTGATGCAAAGCAGACTGACATGCAGTTCACTGTGGGGGAATATAATGTGAAAATCTGACCCCTCTAAGCTACAGCTGAGAGAGCTGAATCTCCGATATATGGGTCCATTTGAGATGGATTGGTGGAGATGGTTGTGTTTAACCTTACCCCTCAGGATAAAATGATGTGTTGCATGAGTCCAATCTAGAGCGCTATGTGAGGTACCCAAGCCATGAGTTGAGCCTTGAATCTATTCAGCTTTTGAGAGGCTAAAATGTCCTGAGTCACCTATGAGGGTATGTTATACCAAGGTAAGAAAGAACTCAGATGGAAGAATATGAGATGAAGGTTCTTGGAAAGCACCATGGAAAGGGGGAAGCCACATGGTAGCCCTGATGGACATAAGAAGGGTTTATCCTTTTTGTTTTCTTGCTTGATGGAATTTTGAGGACAAAATTCTCATAAGAGGGGAAGGATGTTACAACCCCAATTTTGGGTTCATTTGCTGAGAAATGTAATTTCTCATAACAAAGATAAATGAACAAATAATGATGTCTTTTGTTGTGAATAAGTGGATTTCATTTAAAATAGCCTTGTTGTTTGATTTGTGGGCTTTATTGGCTATTGGGACCAATAACAAGGAAATTCAATTAATTAATGAATAAATGAATATTTGAGAAAAGAAAGAGGTAGAAACCTCTAGAAGGAAAATCCAAGGAAGGATTTCGTGCCTCTTAGATTCCTTGGGTTCCAAGGAGTCTAATGTTGCAAAGAAAAGGCAATAAGAAAAGAAAATATCAATTAAGTATTTCCTTGTTAATAAAGAAATTAAGAACATTGATGAAAGGTGGAAAATATGTGAAAAGAGGAAAGAATGGGTAATCCTTAGTGGAATTTCGTGTCACAAGGGTTCCTAATAATAAAAGGAACACTAATGAGGAAAATAAGAGAGGAACAAAGAGAAATCCACAAAAGGAAATATTTTAATAAAACAAGATAATGAGAATAATGCATATTGATGCATTTAAGGATAATGAGTATTCCTTTAAAAGGAATTTCGAATTCTTAAAGTTTCTTGGGTGCCAAGGAGCCCCAATAAAGGAGAAGAAAGAGAAAATACCATAATTATAAAATAAAGAGATAATGGGAATACATGATCCATCAATTATGTAATTTTGATAAAAGGAAGTATTTTCCTAAGGAGATATACATATATATATATATTCGTGGTCAATAGATTAAAAGGGCAAATAAAGAGAAAGTGAAAGAGATTTTCGGGTTCCTAATATTTAAAGAAAAAGGAATATCTAAGAGATGTTGAAGAGAGAGAAGGTTGCTTTTATAATAGGAAAATGAGTTTCCATGTTGGAATATGACTTGGTTGCTTCATGGGCAAGCAGTCTGGGGTGGGGATACTCTCCCCTATAAGAGGGGTAGAGCCCTGGGCCGAGTCCAGGAAATAAAACCCACGTATCCTCCTTTCTTTATCTTCTTCTTCTCGTTTTTGGCATATACACCTTAACCTAGAGAGTATAAGCTCTAACACGTGAACCACGAGAGCCATGGTGTCGTATCAGTGTCGTGACGTTCTTTGGAAGGCCTGAGATGATCAAGCAATGACTCGTTGCTCCTGCATGTACGCAGAACCGCCGGAGGGCTGCAGCAGGGCCGCGACCTGCAGGCCCAAGTACCCGCATATACGGCCATCCTGGCTGTGGTTCGGGGGCATGAAGGAGTGTGGCGGTAGGCTCCGGAGGTGAGGGGGGCCGTCGTTGGTGGTCTTCGGGTCCGGGAGGAGGAAGACGAGCGGCGCCAACCTCTGCTAGGGCGTCCGCAGCTGGAAGACGTGGGGAGGAAGAAGACAAGGTAGTTTAGACGGTTTTGCCCTTCACGGGAAGGCACAGCGGATAACTTAACCAGGGGTATTCCTATAATCTGGTTATAAAACTCAAGGCAAGCCGCATAGGGTGACGTGGCAGATCCGGATTGGCCCAAGTGAGGTAATTTTGCTAAATTCATAGCTAAATATCCGTAGCTCGAATAGGTTCACATAAAATATGAAAGTTGCTCAGAAAAATGAGGAGAATCTAATAAAAATAAAATTGAAGTCTAATTCTGATTGAAATTCGAAAAGTAATGGAGGTTATGAGCTTTAGATGTAATAATATTTAAAGAACCCTACTTTGATATGATTAAAGTGATTAATAAGGTTTAATAGCTGAATAAAGTGGATATTAACCTGTTAATGATCAAAGAGATACATTAAGTTTGGAAAAGATGTATTGTTCACGTAATTGGTTTGATTAGAAGTTCATGCATATAAATAAGCATTAATGGGCCTTGAAACGCTAATTTTAGTGAATGAGTTTATTAATGACTTTAATTGATCAATTTGATGATTGGAGTTGAAATATGTTGAATCTAAGCTATTAGAGTATTAAAGTTCCTAATTTGTGGATAAATACCCTAAATGTAGAAATTAGGGTTTTCGATTGAATCAAGGTAGAATTAATACTAAATAGAGTTCATATGGGAATTAGACCATCATGAATTATGAGTTGTTAATCCGAAAGAAACTGAAGGTGATAATTGAGTCTAATGACCTTGAAATAGATTAAAAGGATGAAGAAGGTAGTTTTGGTGTAAAAGTGAAATAATCAACTTTAATTGCACTTATGGTGTTAAAATTAGGGTTTATGAACTAAGAGGACATTTAATATGATAAAAGCGTTATGGAGGCAAAAACCCTAATAAAACCCTAATGTGGTTTAGAAAACCTAAGGTGGAATCCAAGTCTATCTTTAGAATGTTCTGGATAAATTATAACACTTGGATGTCATGCATTAATCTCAGGATACTTGTTGATTTCTTGTTGCTTGTTCTTTATCATTATTGCCTGGACAACAAGTTGCTCTGGATCAGGTATGTGGTTAATTATGAATAACCGCCTTAGTTTCCCGATGATTTTTCGGATGGTTAATCGCATTGAATGCAAATTATCTGTTGGATGTTCATACTTGCAAATTATAAAGTCACTATGAATATCACATTAATAATAGAAGTATGGATTCTCGCACCTACATGCCACCCTGATGGATGATGCCAAAGGTCAGGCCCAGATGGGTAGACCAATGGACACCTTGAGTGGTGACCCCAGGCACCAAGAAGGTGGCCTATGATATTGCATGACTAGTGGGCACCATGAGTGGTGACCCCCAGGCACCAAGCTCGGGATTGAGAAGGTGGCCATAAGTCATTGGCAAAGGGCACCCTAAGGTGGATATGCCAGGGTTAGGGCAAAAGCGGTGGAGAATGCTATACTGAAAAGTGTAAATTGGCTTGTTAATTAATTTGATTATGATTATTAAATTGTTAGCCATATTTGCAAGATTTTGGTTGTTCCCACATACTAGTATATTTCGATATACTGACTGACGTTTTGTTTGTCGGCGTTTTAGGAACAACAATTGAAAGAACAAACAGTAAAGAGATACATTAAGAAAGTAAAACATAAAGTGCAAGGAGGATTAGTTAGAGTGGATTCAAGCTTGGATAGATAGATTCCCAAGGTTTTCAAAGGTAAATAAAGTTTTAATTTTATACCAATTTTCAGTTAGTTAGTAGAATTTCATAATTGTTATTGATTATTTGTCGAACCTTTGATCCTGTTAATTGGATAACGGCACCGACCTTTCGGTCTCCCTTAATTGGGGGGTACTGGGAGGTTGGGTCGTTACACTAGCCATATAGAATACTGGTCGAATTCTTGTTTACGTTCCTATTACTATCAGTGGATAAAAAACTGCTAGTTTATAAAAAATCAATATTTTTGAATGTTTGTTATTGTGGAAATAAATTATTATTTTATATAGATAATGTGTTGTCTTATTCTTATCTTTCTAGTATAGAATCTGATCTTAAGTTTTGGCAATTGGTTTACATAAGAAATTAATATTCATTCTTATTATGAATTGGATTTAGTTGTCATTTGAACTGTTTTTTTGGTAAAATGTTTTATGTGGACTTTAGATGCATAAGTTAAAAATATTTTCCTAGTCTGGCTCATGATATGACACAAAGATGATGTTATTGTAATATCTTGATTCTAAACACTTACATCTTGACGTGTTACCTCTACAATAAATTGTAACTCTAAAATGATTAGTATTTTCTAATTTGTTCATAGATATTCTACCAATGATGGTTAAAAAGCTTGAATATGAATAACTAAATGCCTTATAAATAATTAGATTATTTTCATAAACTAAAATTCTCTGCGTGCTAGAATTATTTATTAGTCTTTGTAATTTGTTTAAGTTTCTTTAAAGTTCTTTATATTTCATCTGATGGTGATACATATACTTAGCTTCAGTTGGAGACATCCACTCACTTGGTCTCTTTACAAGTCGCATGAAGTTGTTTCTAATGTTTTTAAGTATATTGACATCCAATGGAGAGGTCGTGACAAAGAAGATGTAAAACAAAATAATTTAGTCTGTAATGTCCTTGTATTCTCATTTTCTTTAATAGGTTGTATATTAGAATTGTTTCATTCATGCAGGTGTCACCTGATGTAAACTGAACCACATATCAATAATCAGATCTAATTTTGGTTTTAGTAGATTTTAATGATATCAACAATGATTGAAATGTTACAAGATTTTTTTTGGAAATAGGTATAAATATTTCCAAAAGAAAAGTATAGAAAAACTATATTGTACTAACAAAAAACATCAGAAAAAGTATGTGTGTATGTTATTACAAAAATCCCAATGTATTCTCACTAAATTATTGACACCTTTGTCTAAGACTTTCTTAGATTTAATTACATTTTCAATATCTCTAACTATTATTTAGAAGAACTCATTGTTGGCTTGTGAACCATGCACCCTATTATTACTTTCAATCCAAATGTAAAAGCACATAGATATGAGACAAATACCTCTGTAGGCTAGGTCAACTTTGTCTCTACTTCTATTCTTGATCCACTCAATAGTGTCATTAGGACAATTGATTTTGAATTGGCCCCATTTGTTTTTTAGCCAAACATGGGCCTAAGAGTGCTTAATGGACTGGAATTCATGGAAGATGTGCTCATGAGTTTCATCTCCATTCCCACATAAAACACTCCTTGTATCAACATCAATGCCCCACCTTCTGAGCCTATCCTTAGTTGGGAGCTTCCAAACAATGGTTGTGTAGTAGGACGTGCTCCACTTTGGGACATGGAAGGTGCCCCACACTAGCATGAATCAAGAAACCTCCGCCGATGTTGAATGTTGATCCACTTTTGTTGCTATCGGTTCGCCAAGCTGAAGAAACCATTGACATCCACATCATACAGGTGGCCCACCTGAGTCTAGAAATGACATGTAGCCTTCCAATCCCATGATTAGGAAGGTTGAAGAAGTAGGACTCTACCATACACATGCCTCATCCAATTAGTCTGTATGTTGTCTTGTTCCTTGAGGAGCGTATCCAACCATTTCCACTAGTAATGTTTATTAGACCCTCTATGCATGAGACATTTAGGTTTGCTTCTTCGTGAGGGTGAGAAATCTTCAGCCAAACTATCCCACATGTCTTCCCTTCTCAGACGAAATTAGTGATATTAGTTCATGATGTTTTAGAAAAAATAAAAAAAGCTTACATGTGTTTATTAATATTTTTTCATTCATGTTTGTCAAGAATCTATTATTTTGTTTCTTAATATGGATTTATAATTAGAATTTTTCTCTAATAGTTGGCATTTATAATAATAAAAAAGAGGTCCCAAGACATATGTATCACTAAAATTTGATCACAACATTTGGCTCGAGAATGACCAAACTTTTAAAATGCAAACAAGGTTACTTAAATCACCCTTATTCTAGTGAAAATTTTATACACAATTCTCATAGTGGTTTGTGAGTGAGAAGATAAATTTGTCTTGTAAGTAAATAGTTTTATAATATTATCTCTTGTGGATGATTCTTGGGTCTTTAGTCAATACCACTTCTACCAACTTCCTCACATGAGTAGAGGAGTAGGTTATCTAACCACTTTGGACATATAGGAATTTAAATACTATTTTTTGGGTCTCATTTTCTCTCTCACTATATCACAAATTGTAGCTTCAAGTAGTACTATTCTATAAGAAAGGTTGTGCTTTACTTCACTTATATGACAAAAAATTAATGATTTCATATGATTAGTTAAGATTAATAATCATTTTTTTATCTAAGTAGTATTTAGTCTAGTCAAACCAGCATTATCTATATCTATATAATCCTAACATGAAAACAATTATGTGTGTTAATGCAACTGTATAGTTTGTAAGTGAATAAATGTGTATTCTCCATGTGTTTTACAACCTCAAGGAGTTGGCCGAAATTTCCACAAATGAAACTAACCAGATAGGCTAGTCAAATGGTTAGATATGGGTGATTAGTTAACTAACAAAATGATGTACACAAATAACAAATGGTTATTAACATTCAAATTTACAAATTTTAAGATTTCAGATTTGCCATAAAAATTCACTACTTTTAATAGATTGAATTCAACATAAATGGGTATGCTTATTTAAACATTCAAATGGTAACATTGTATCTGGTAATGATGACCTACATTCCTTTCATTCAACATGACAAAACTTTTGTGTATAGAGTCTACTATGACACGGATCTCACACATATAAGGCAACTTCCCAACTCTTATGGATGTGTGTTTATAGAGGAAATCTGATCAAAGGAGTAAATTCCAACAACAAACCCTATCATAATAATTTAATATCATAGATTATAATATTTCATAAATGTAATACGTCCATCTATAAATTGAAAAGAAACAACAATTTATATATCCAAGTCAATATGTTACAACATTTTAATGAGATGATAGTCATGGATTCCAAAAAAGAATATTCGCTCCTCATGAAAAAATGAAATCCATAAAAAAGACAATGATACGATGAAATAATGTAAGGGGAAAGAAATCCTTGTGTAGAACACAAGTCAATAGGTCCTTAGCGTCCTTGGATGACTTAAATTGGTCAATTCCACTTCTAACTGATACATGTGGGTCAAGGATGATTTCTCCTCTTCTTTCCTTCCTCTCCAAAGGTATTGGAATGTCAATATTGAGATCAATCTCATAGATATCATATTTGGTCTTAAGAAACCAATTTCTCTACTAAGATATTAATCCTCTAATGTAATTGACATAATATTGGCCAATTTTACTATGTAGGGTCGATTTTATCAACCACTATGTCGATGTGGTGACCTTCTTGGTTGTATAAAAATTACTTATCAATAATGCGGTTAGTGATATTGGCCATTGGTCAATGTATCGACTCAATGGAACTATATGTTAGTCTTGGTGCGATACCATCAACCATAAAGTCGATGCATCAACTTTTTATCAGTAAACCATTCATTTTGTAGGATTAACATGCACTAGGACTACCCCAAGTATATAATCTATTTCTTTTAACTAGTTCCATAAAATATTTAATTTATTCTTATAAAAATAATCTTTTTGTTTATTGACGTGCATGAAAGTATATGGAAATAAGATCAATTACCACCCGAATTTCATCAAAATGTAACAAAGAATAGTGTAATTTCTCATGCATCACATCTCATCTAGATATGAGATTAGTAACAACTTCACTAGTCGAATGAGCAATTTTGAGTTCATCAAGATCACATGAAATATCCTTAATTTTCTCATTTCGGTTATCCAATAGTTTATGTAACTCACTACAACTACCCTTATAGCCTAGAATGTTAGTATTAGTTGAGGAAAGCATATCAATAAGTTCATTTTTTTTAAAAGTCAAGTTACTTTACCTCATTTTCACTCTTCTTTACTTGTCATTTCCAGGTATCAAGATCGATTAGTATCTACCCATTCTTCTCTTCATCTTAGCATATTATTGAGCATTTGTTTCCATCTTTTTTATGATTCCTGAAACCTTCAGTTTTCCTTTTGAGTGTTCCTTTATGAGAAGGCAATGGAAAAACATGTTACAATAATTGGATACCTAGACTGTTCTCAAAAGTTGAATACAAAGATATGGTGTTTTTTCTCTCTCATTCTTATCCTTCTTAATTTGTTTTATTGACAAACATCTTATTTTATTTCCTTAGTATTGGACACTCAATCCAAATATATAATTTTGTTTCAAATTCATATTATATGAGAAAATGGAGTAAGAAATTTATGTTAGATATCCTTTAAATAGTTTCTTGCACATTATATAGTTTGCTTCATTGTTAAGTATTATTTGGATAAACAAATTGAATATTTGAAGGTAAGTCTTTTCTTCTTAGGTTGATCTTTTTCTTCCCTATCACTTTGATCCTTCAAATTGACATCGTTAGTTTCCAAGTAACATATGAACTCATCCAACTTCAAGATGTTGTAGTCACAAGATACTCTGATATTTTTCACCTTCTTTTCATGTTTAGGAGTGAGTGATATCAAGATCTCGGTCACATATTGTTTTATAAAATATTTTTCAAGATATTTTAGAACTTTAATAGGATGAAAAGTCTCAAATACGTTTGAGAAATGGATTCTTTTTTTCCATTAGAAATTATTTTAATGTATGGATAAACATATTGATCTAGCATTGTTTGACTTGGTTGGTTAACATATGGGTAACTGAGAGATTTCTCTACATTTCATACAAAGAATCAATTTCAGATTAGAAGGAAAGTGTGGTGTAAATAATACTTATGTTTTTTTTGTAAAATATGTATTTCTTTCCCATGTATCCATACAATTCACGAATTGATGCTTTATAAGATGTGTACTCCTTCACCACCATATTCCACAAGCTATGGTTTATTCCTTAAATCAAGAACTACATCTTCATTTTCCAATATAAGTTATTTGTTCCACCAAAAAAGGAAGATTCATGTGATGATAGTGGAATCCTCTCCAATTTTGCTTTGATGCCTATTTAAAAGAATCTAGAGAGGTTTGAACAGACTTTGTTGACAATTTTGTGTTTCACATTAATAAAAACATTTACAAATGTTGAAAAAAAAAGAATTAAAATAGAGAACGACATGGAAGAATGAATAATCAAGTACATGATTGTTTAAACTATTATAAAACCATAAAGACTTCCTAATTCTTCCCTAGTTTGTATTTAAACAACTAGGTTAGGGGAAAATATATTTATTGATTTTAGAGGTAATACATCACAAAATTATATATCAAATAACCATTAAGGATAAAGCCATGTATAATGTCCTTTATCTCTTGGTCATGGGAGATCACTATTGTTTTATTTTCTAGGATGCAAAAAACTACCTCAATAGATTCTTTGGGTTATGGAAAATGGAAGGTCATGATGTGGTTTTTATAGCACAGACAAAGTCACCTAGAAATGGTCCCTATATTTCTATCTAGACAAAGTATGGACACATCATATTGTAGTATAGTCAGGAGTAAACCCAAAGCACAACATTTTTAAGGATTAACTAATACATGTAACCAAGAACTAGTAATTAAAACAAATATGGTTGATTGTTGACAACTCTAAGATTGTAATAGAAACACTAAGTTAGGATTGATAAATCAATGATGGAGACAATAGGTTGGAATGGATTTGACAAGCTATACCTATCATTCATTCTCTCTCACTTCATCATATTTAGAATGGAAATACTTATGTTGAGGCCAGGAGAATCCATCTTTTGGAATTATGATTAAAACCCAAAACATATAACTCTAAACTCTCCATCGTGTTACCTAGAGATCATAAATCTATCACCTCACAAAACACCTATTTGAGTTTTTTTATCAAGGATTTCATGTGAATCAAATGATATCTGTGATCCTTTGTTCAATGTTATCTTTATCCAAGATCTAATAAACATGTAAACTCGATGATTAGGAAAGAATACATGCATGAAAATAATTGATTTTAAAACATATGATGGTCCATAGAATAGTAGATCCAGTAAAGATAACAAAATTGGGTAGTAGGGCCACTCCCCACACCCTAACAAGGGGATTAATATCTCACGGAATACAAATATGAAAGGGAAGGGGAGAGATGTAACATCCTAAATTTTGATTCAAATAAACTTTAGGTTTGCATGAAATTTCTCACTAGTTAAATTCATAATTTGTACTTCAATACAAATAATTGAAGTAAAAAAAAATCTTTAGATATTATAAGAGATGGGTAGCATAGTTACTCTCTCTCTACCTTTTCATGATGATAGCTTATTCAATGATAATAATATTTTAATAAATCAAAATCTATATATGATGCACTTCATCTCTCATTAATGGAGTCTCATTATCATAATAGGTATATGAACCCTAACTGGCCTAATTTCATCTAATGGACTCAAAAATTAAACATGGCCCTAGGTGAGCATAATTGAAAACTTACACCAAGTGAGAATCAATCAAATGTCATTTAATGTACATGAGTGATAATAATTATATTTTTTAGTAATAAATTAGATTATATATTTTAGTAATAACTAATCTTTTGATCATTAAAATTAAAATTTATCACATTATATTGTTATATACCCTCTAATTAATAATATTACAAATTTGAACTCCAACCTACCTCATATGACCCCTATAAAGATTTAGGAAAGTTTCCATATAGTTCAAGCCCTAGATACACCTTGATTTAAGATCTATTTGAATTAATTCCACATTTATTTTAGATTGGATTCACAACATAAATGCTTTTAGCTAAGTCTACATAATTACTCACTTCTCACACAAAGTCAAAGTCTACATTGGAATCTTAGTCTCAAATCTAGTACAATTGGGGAATTCATACCATTTGGCCAAATCCTCCAGATAATAAGACTCTATAGTCCCCGTTTCTCCCCTCCACCTCAGATATCTTTTACCATTAGATTTTGGGTTGATAAAACCATTCTAGTAGCTCTACATCATCCTCTTGAGAAATTTGAACCCCAAATAATACAGATTTCTTTTCCCAACGACACTCATCGATGAAACTCTTCTGTAGCTCCCCTATTTTAGATCCTAGTTAGTCTCTAGAATCTCCTGATTCTATTGGATATATAAAGCCCTACGAACTTCTCATAAGATTGGCACAACCACCTCTAAGCACGTGATGAAGCCACAACCCCTATCTTCTTCCTATGATTTTATTAGAATGTCATGGGATTCTAGTAGCCTTCAGGCCATGTAATGACTGTGGAAAGTAGTTTTGAGATCCTTGACTACTGTACGAGATATCTAGGAGGTCCAAGGATGTCACCTTTCATTCCTACAGTACCCATGCATGGAATTGTGTTCTTCTAAACTAGTTAGTGGTCCATGTTCCTATCAAGAAGGTCTCAACCACCGTTCTTCCCATCCTTGCCCCTCCATCCGATCTAAGGGATCCTTTAGGTTTGAGAAGATCTCATGAGGGTTCCTACACCTTTCCAAGAATCTGTGACACCCTGCGACATGAAACCAACACCTTGGTTGACTTTCCCATGAACTTTCTCATCCATCATCGTGAGGTAGACAAAAGTGTGGAGTTTTTTGATGACCTTTCCCCAAGTGCATGAAATCCCAATGCTCATAGTGCCACGGGAAAAGTCATCCTTTCTTCCCCAGCTGAAGCATAGCCATGCTAGAGGCTTGTACCTATGTGGCACTAGCCCATTGACAAGGCCATATCTGTAAAAAATTCAAAGAGTATTCTTAATATCTAACTCGACACAATGTGATTGGATAGTTGATGTGAATCTTTTATATTTTGTAGTAGTTAATTAATAGATCAAAATATGTCAAAACAATATATCAAACTAATCAAGAAAATGTGTAGATTCCATATAACACACTTTCAATGTCTAATTCTTATCCTAGTTCAAATGGTAAGGATATTACATGAATATCATGTGATGGATTCAAGTAAACCCTTGATATCAAATATATTTTAATTATTAATTAATGTTAACTTATCTAGCTTGGTAAGTAGGGCTAATCAGTCCCAAGAACGTGGTTATTAACCTATTAAGAGAAACTAGGATCCTATAAGAGGAAGGTAAGTGGGTCTATGAACTTTTAGCATAAAGTGTTGGTTACGAATTTCCTTATGATTTATTATGATGATCAAGATGAATTATATTCATATCTATGAACTTTATGTTTAAAATTACTTGATTAAATGTCTCCTAAAAACTATTGAATTGCTATTATGCTTTCAATCTTATTTTAAGTATACAGTCATGATCATATGAATAGCTGAAGAAAAGTTATTCCAAGTTCATGATGAATCATGTAATGGGTTGTAATATTTTGTTCTCATCATGTTAATGTCGAGCCTTAGGACCTTATGAGTTCAGATGGAACATAGTGAGACATATGCAATCTTGAGCTCAATTAGAGCATTGACAATGGCAATTAGGTGCAAATAATGAGTTCAAATGTAACATCAATTGATCATGCAGACCTTGTGAGCATAATATGTGCATAACAGTAGAGGACACTATAATCAATCACTAAGAGCATAATATGCAAATCCAAGACTTATTGTTCAATTACTTTCATCTTTTTCTTTATTACCAAGTTGTTATTTTGTTATAATAATACTCAATGCCACTCACTCTAAATTGTTTTTTATAACATGCATGGCTGGGGAGGGATGTACGCAAGAGGAAAGAACAATGGAACATAGACAAGGACAATAGATATCAATGCTGATTTATGAGATTAGACCTTGTGGGGTGCCAAATATCATATGACCTATAGTTCTTTTTTTAGTTAATATGAAGATCATGTAGTATTTTAGCTTAGTTTAAAATTTACATTTTATGTTTTAGAACTTGAGACATGAGAAATGTTATTTTTATCTGGTGTTGGTTCATATACTTTTTTATTTATGAAATTGTTATTATATTTGTGACATCCTAATAAGAAGTAATCTTTTATTCAGTAAATTATAATTTTTATAAAATTGGGGTGTCACAAGAGAAGAAGTCATTATCACAAAATAAGAAGAAATTATAGATGTGGTGAGCATGAACAATTCTTAAACTTTAGAATGTAGGCATCAAACAAATAACATGAACACCTCATGGATGCTCACCAAAGCTGAATAGTGAGTAATTGATTTATCTTCCCTGCCATCTAGTATGATGATATGGCAGTGAAGTAGGCTGGTGATTGATCAATGGTGGAGGACATCATTCGGGTGAAGTAGGTTGGTGATTGATCAATGGTGAAGGACATGATTGGTTCAGATTCCTTCAAAGTTGGAGAAGTGGAGTATTAGTGAAGGTTGGGATCTCTTCATTTCAAAGGTCAATGAATGAAATGGAAGGAGAGGTCGGTGGGATCCAAAGGTGGAAACTATGGAGCAAAAATGGCATTCTTGAGATGTAATGTGTGGATCCTTTTCTTGGTGGAAATTGTATTCTATTTACCGGTAGTGGATAGGGTTTGGAATCCCTTCCATCCTCTTCAAACAGCCATAATGATATGTGGGGTCAGTGGAGGGAAGTATATGAAGGGCTTTGTGCCTCTGCAATATTTCAATTGGAGTTGGGGTGCATTAAATTAATTAGAGGATGATTGTGTTGGGTTTTAGGGGAGGCAGATAAGGCACCGAAAACAAAAATTTTCCTCCCCAAACCCAAAACAAGGAAACGCGTCAACGTATATACAATAGGAAAGGATGGTTTGTGGAATCATACCTTGTCCCGAGGCTTGCTCGGCGACAATACCTCACGCCTTGCACGGTCTTCACCTCCGATCTTAGACAGTGTCTGTGCAGCTCCTGGTCGCACCGGGACTGACGACTCCTGGTCTCACCGGGACTGTCGGGATTGACAGTTGTCCTCCGAGCGGCAAACACCTCCCACCTCTGAAGTAGTCCACACAGATCACCTGGAACTCCAATCTCCTTGTCCCACATGGAATTGGATGGAGTCACACCCTCCTATTAGCGTACTAGTCACCAACACACTCTCCTACCACGAGTCACAACTGCAGTTGTCTTTCCCTTGTTGTGCCTCCCTTATCGGGTAGCACTTGCTTGGGCTCTCTCTCGGTTACCAAAAACAGAGAGAATGACAACTTTGCAGAGCAACTGGTTTGCACTGAGTTGTGCTTTGAGAAGCCCCCAATACCCCTATATATATAGGAGGGTCATGGGACATGGTTCTCCATCCCGGGCAATGCAGGACTAAAAGCAGGAGTAGAAGGGTTCGAGATTTTCCACAAAAACAACCAACTCGCAACCTGAACCGATCGTTTCATTTCTGAAACGGTCGGTTGGGGATCTGAGCCGGTCGGTTGACACCTCAACCAATCGATTGGGACACCTCAACCGGTCAGTTCACTTCTGAACCGGTCGGTTCGTGGTCCTGGTCAGTTCCTGATTGACTTTCCATCTTTTGTTTCTAATTGGTATCAAATACCAATCTTTGTTCCAATCAAATTGGGCAAGTGAAACGAAAGGAAAATTCTCACCAATCCTACTTTCCCAACTTTCTCGGTTGCACCAGTTGAATCGATCGTTTCAACACTTGAAGTAATCGTTTCACCCTGACCATGCGCCGATCGACTCACAACCTAAGCCGATCGATTCACCAAGCTGAGCCGATTGGTTCATCACATGAGCTAATTGGTTGGGAGTGCAGATTGTGCAGAATCATTCAATTGCGGTTTCAATCAATCTGATATTCTAATCAATCTGTCCAACACCTTGAACACTATGATTTTGAGCTATCAATCAATTGAGTGTTTAATTGAACTACTAAACTCCTTTAGTAATCAATCTAAACATTGTTTGTGGACAAAACTCCTCTTCCAGGTTGAATCCTATGTGTGTGACCCTACAGGTCCATTTCACGTTGGCAGTGAAAGTCCATAACACTTGTGACTTCACAAGCCAAGAGCGGTGCCTAGTCACACATCAGTGCTACCCAAGTGAAAGTAGAAAGTTGGAGAACAACTTTCAATCCTGCAATCTGTGAATGGTGTTACAGCGAATGTATAATTCCTTTGTCACTGATATCCCGAATGAACTCGAGGCATGGGACAATCATCCTGTCAACGTTCATTCACTTTCTTGATCTCAGAGTAGATTGGAAGAGATATGTATGACATCAATATCACATACTGATTCACACATGCGTGCACACGCCTATTTCAATCCTACTCATCAAGTGGCCTTGGATATCAAACTCCCTCAGGAGGGACAAATCCCATATCTATCACTCACCCCTCAAAAGCCCCATGTGTCAAAGCCACCCAATCATCACCTTTATAACAACCCATGTTTCAGGACTGCGTTTGATGATGTCAAAGTGTGCCCAACGACATGTGTTGAGTGTAGTGATTTTAGGTCAAAGAATCACACTCACCACCATCACTGTGAGTACTGACTATGACTACCATGTCATGGTTCCATGTGTCAAACTCACGGTGGGTCTATCCGGTATACTTGTTCTCTAACAAGTACCTATGTGTTTGGTTTGATATCTCTATATCATGACTAATGAGATTCTGTCATCAACCAACACCACAATCTAGTCTTGTGTGTCATTGCTGTCTATCTACCTTCCATAATGACATCCGACTAGGGACATAACAAGAATGTACAAACTCTTAGCATCCATATGATCTCATCGTCCAGGTCCTTAACCTGAAGGCATACGTCATTGAGTACTGTCATTCTCTAGACATTGTTCTATCACTATCTCATATGACTGAACCAGAAAGAATTGGAAGCTTGCCTTTGATGTTTATCAAATCAATCTTAATGTATCCCACCAATCATCTCACGATTGGCTCTCAGGGCATACATATCAACAGATTGTAGGTCTCTCATCAGAGGAGCAGAGCATTTGTCAATGATTAAGTCTACGTGTCCATCAGAGGACTATGGTCGATCTGGAGGAACAATAATTCCATCAGCTCAAGGTATACCCATTTATTAGAGGCTTGGTGTGTAGGTCAATGAGAATGAGATTCCCATCAGAGGCTTATGTATGCCCGACCATTAGAGTGTTGGAGCAGGGAGCTCATTGTGCATAAATTTTATCCAACAACTTTCCCATCAGGGGTCATTAGATGTGTAGTTAGGGGATTTTTTAGAGTGTCTACCATCGATGCTCTATGCTAGGTTCAACACCAGGCGGACTTCTCATCGCGCCAATGGGATTTATGGAAGATGTAGCAAACTCAACGGAGGGGGGAAATTGGCCTTAGTTTGATGGCTTGTTCTTATGGAACTTTTAATCATTGGAATGTGGTCAGTCGGATCTCAAGAATTTGTCCATTTTATCAAAAGTATGACTCGTTTATTTGGTTAGTAGGAAAACATCATCCTCCACTCTGAACATGCAATGAAGTCCAAGCTTGTCATGAAAACTCTAAATATGGGCCTTATATATTAGCATAAAATTAAGAGAACCTAAATGCAAGCTTGTTCTAAAGTAAAATGAGGAAATTAGATGCAAAACAAAAAAAAAGTGCAAATAAAACTAGGATGAATATGCATTCATCAAACAACCCCAAACATAAGCTTTGTTCGGCCCAAAGTAACACAAAATATGAAACAACAATCAAACAAATACATTCAACTGATGTGATTGAATATGTAACATAATGAATCTTGGGATTATTTTCAATCGAACCCATTTTCAAGATTTTATTTCCTTCATATCCTTTTTCCCTTTTTCCTAAATTTTCCTATATTTTCTGCCCTCTTTGTCCTCAATGTTGAAAATGAGCAACCCTTAATGGTTGGAACTATATTTACCCACATTTATTTCAACGAATGGGTTTTTGCACAAATATCTTGACTAGTGTATTAATTAGAATCTAATAAAGCAAAATGCCCATTTATGAGAGATAATTAGTAGATTATATTAATTTAGAGTTTTATGGATTTTTGGGACAAGAAATGATAAATATTGTGGTTTTGAATTAGTTAATGAAAGAAATACCCCCTTTCTTTTCTCTCTCCTCCTAAATATTAATAAAGAAATAAAAAGGAGAATAGGAGTTGTGACATGAATCTTGAATGAGTTTATAATATCCATTTCTAATTTCTACTTAAGGAATTGTAAAGAAATGTCTTTTATTAAGTCACCCTTTAAAATGCATTAAGTAACACATTAAAGGCCAATATGGTGGTTGATAGCCAAAAAATGAATAAAAATGTGGTTTAATGGCATAGGAATATGCTATACATTAATGTGGGCCTGTGGTTCAAATTTTGGATAAATTGGCCATGGTTTGACCCCTCAATTTGATTTTAAACAAATTGATTAAGGTTTTATTAAGATATTAATATGCTTTCAATTATGTCCCATTATTAACCTAAAATGCGGGAATTTAAGGTGTCGGGTGTTACTATGCTAAGTCATGATAATTGTGAGTCATAGATTCTCGATCCGAAGCCCATGACGTTATCGTCTACCTCAGCCATCCGCAAGAATAGAAAATGGTTGGTAGAGTGTTTTTCCCCACTCCTTTTCTCTGTCCATTCGTCACCATTTCAGTTGATTTATTTGGCTTTGAAACTATTGTTCATTCCCTATCATTTAAAGCCATTACTCACCTACTAACTCCCCCAGACGAAGAAACACCTAAGTTGTCAGACGAAGCCTTCTCACGGCCAACTCGTCTAGGCTAATGGTCGCCACCCCACCTATAAATATCGGTGCCATTGTCTTTGACAGAACACAGGCAATTCAACTCTCCCATCAATTTGTCTTAAGCTTCTCCATATATCCACCACTACTATGATCTCCCCCTGACCTAGCAATAGCTCTCGTGGACTCTCGGCGGTGCCAGCGAGCGAATTGGATATCAAGGTGAGTTCGTCACCTTCCCATCTTCATTTTACAGCCTTCACTTCGTTGTTCAATCAAGAATTGCAAAATTGGCCAAAAACTCCCACAGATGTAGCCAATATGCTTGTAGTCTTGGAGTTGTGAGTGTAGGGGAAGATAACCCCATGTGCTTTCTCTCTTCCACCCTTACTCACCTTCTTTCTTTGGTTTTTTGCCCAAGGGCAATTTGGTCTTTTTGCTATTCTATTAAGCCGAGCCTAACCACACCATGCAAGGATGGACCCGTGCCCTGGCCAAGCATCATTGTACCTAGTCATCTTGGGCCCAGCCTCTGTGGCAATCCCCTTCACAAAACATTTAGCCAGCGTGGCATTTTCTTATTTTCTGATTCGTCGATTTAAAAAAAATCATAACTAATTACTTGATTACCAGAAAAATATAAATAAATGTTCTATGGATTCAAAAAAATGAAGCCTATCCAATAAAAATGTTTCTAGAACTTGATTTCCACGTTTTCAAGGATGGTTTTTCAAGAAACTAAAATGTCTAATTAAAAAGCCTTAAAATATGTAACTAATTCATTTTAACTCCAAATGTAAGAAATAAATATGTTTTCTTAATGAGGAGAACCCAAGTAATCAATTGGTCCAATTTTTGAGACCTAAATTGATGGTTTTCATAGGAGGTCCAAAAGTAGGATTTCTCACATAATATGCTTTATAAACCCTAATCCATGTGTATAAACTTGTATCTAAGACAAAAGTGACATTGGACACATTTAGTTGGTGAAAAGTCTTCTCTAGGAATCTCAAGTGAGGTATGTTTATATATGAGTTTGAACACTTGTCCTTCAGTTGGGCATTTTGATAACCATCCCTAGTCTTTCTAATGAGGCATATGATTAGCCCTTGATTCTTTCTATTGCCTTCTTTTGGCACATTTATTTCACTACTTGTTTGGGTTTTTTATACCCCTTGCCATGTCAATATTAATTTGTTGTTTAATATTCCCATTTTATGTATTGAGCTTGATAACTTGATGAATTATTAGCTATTGTAGTGTACCTCTGTACTAGCCACCCATAGTAGGCATGTGTAAATTTTCCCAGGGGAATGTGATAATTCTTCCCATTTTATATATATTTGGGTGCTAGGAAATGTGTTATTTCTCCCTCACCCAGAGGTTGAGGTTGGTAGGTGCCTCATCCCTACTTTAGATAATATATCATACTTTTATCATGCATACTTCAATATTAATATGTGATGTTATGACAAGTATTCTCTTTAATGTGCCCCATACTTTTGAAATTTCTTTGGCATAGTGGAATCATTACTCCATGTTTACTTCTTGCTATTTTTTGTCCTTATTTCTTTAATTGACACATACCTTTTTACATCCTCTTATTGGGTGATCCCAACCACCCATGTGTAGGATCAGAGTGCGCAACAAGAGCATGGCGAACCAGCCTAAGACTATGAAAAGGAGTTCATCCTTCCCTCATGGACCTATTTGCTAAGTTGTTTTGATGGAGACATGTTGACATAGTTTAGTTTCGCTCTACCTTAGATCCTTTATTTGTATAAAGCATATACACCCTTATTAGGAAAATTTTGATGTACTCTTTATTAAATTGAATATAGTCAAAATTTTAACTTTCACTGCTATTTATTAGATTATGTTTTCCATTTTTAGTGGAGAGGTGATCTCACTTCTTTACAGACTCACCTTCATATTATGTTCAATTACCTACCACCAGACATGGGTAAGAGATCCAACTTCATCTGATCATATAACACATATATTCATGTGTTTATTTCAATTTTTTCTTACCTAAAGCAATCACTTGACACTATCCTTAACACTAAGCCTATCTAAGAGTTTTCATGAACATTTATAGAATCCAATAGAATCAACAAGTATGCATATGATTCAACATTGAGGTGCATGAAAAGGGTATCAAAAATTATACATCACTCTATCCCTAGGTGGAAAATGAAGAGAAGAGGGGGTCAGAAGGAATATGTGAATCTCTCCTCTTATTGAATTGGGGTTGCATTTATTTGTGCACATACATGTATCACACCTCTTTTTTCTATGCATATTGGCATCTTTCTTTTAGGTTGTACCCGTCATTTACATAGCGAGGGGTATGGAAGAATGTGATAGAGTTAGAAGGGGTTGTTCCACCCCATACATGGATTTTGATACTTTTTATAGATTTTAATTTTCTTTTTAATGGATTGAAGGTAAGTAGGATGAATAATATGTGTAGAAGAGGGGTCAAATCATCATGCAACTTGATTTGAAGATCAGCGGGTTAGGTTGTTCTCTGAATCCCATTATTCCCAAATAATGACATGATAAGAGAAAATGTGGTGATTCTACGAAATTCTTTCACTAGTCAGTTTGAAGAATGATGTACTTGATCCCTCTCAGTTTGCCATCTTTTTCAAGGAATCATGATGTTTTGGATCCTATGTTGCATAGGTTGATTTCTAACATTTTTTGTTTCAAAAATTGGTCTGTGTTAGGTGTTTCTTCGAGAAAGGGGAGTTAAATAATAGAACATGTGTGGATTCATACACAAATATAAATCTAAGTTGGCTAGATAATGGCTTTGATTACTCTAGAAATAAACTTCCAAAAAAAATAAGATAAATGTAATAAGATCATATGTTATAAATAGATAGGTATGGGTAGATAGTACAATACATACCACCCACCCTCCACCCTAAATATAGATATTTCTTATCCTTGAGAAAACATTAAATTCTGAATGGAGAGGAAGAGTAGTAATGGTATGCCCATAGGTTGTAGTTGCTATCCATTCCACAAAAGTGATTCACCTAAAATCAAAATTATTAGATATTATGATATATTCATGAGTTTCACTAAATAACTGAACAAAACTATGAAGTAAGATATATATAAAACTAGAAAATAAAGTAACATTCAAAATTCCTCTCAAGAAGACCTTTGTTAAGTGTTGATGGTTTGATGCCTAAAACTCAATCAGGATAGGTTGGAAGGAGGTGTGAGCATTTGGTTAGCCTGCATATCAACAATAGTGGTATGTGTTTAATTCATTGGACATTCATAGTGAACTCTCTAGTCTTCTCACTCCAAAATATAACAACATCATTAGAAAATATGTGCTTGATGATGGAGGTCTCTAATTATGGGGTCTTGATATTTCCTAAAAAGAGAGTGAGGTGAGAATTGTGTTGCAATAATTTATCTTTGGCCTACATATATGTCACAGAGATGTTTGTTACTCTCAACCTACCCCCACTGACTAAATAGTTAGTGGCAATAGGCTTCAGGAACTCGTCCATAAAATAGTGTAGAACACATAAGCATATTATTAAAGTCATAATAGATGAGGGTGTTCTTTAAAAAGTAAATCAGTAGGGATATGAACGAACACATGAAAAATATTTAGCATCATCTGAAAGGTGGTGTTTTTCCAATAAATTTGGTATATAACACTTTGATATTTGGATAATATATGCGATAGATACATAATGTTGAAGATTTGACCATGAAAGGGGGATTTATACTTAATTGGGATGTAAAGAGATAATTTGGGTCAGTCTATCAATCGGCAACGACCAACGGCCCCTGGCTTGCTTGTGTGTGTGGCGAGTGGTGACTAGGGATGGTCGACTATCTCAGCTGAACGCTGGTAGGAGAAGCGACATGCAAAGGCAAGCAAGTGAGAGAAATTGACCACAGTCTGCACGAGGGAGGCGAGATGGCACTCTGGGATGCTTGATCGAGACTGTTAATGGTCGATCTTACAATATTACACTCATCCCTAAACTCAAGTTAGGTCTCCTTATTGTGGTAGATGATGGCTGAGAGTGAGGAGGGTGAGGGGTGAGCAAGGCAAAGCTATCATGAGGTAGGAGAGGAGTGAGTGGAGTTACAGGGAAGGTTTGACGTCCTTAAATAGGGAATTTCAGAAAGAGCAAGGGTTAGGGTTATGGAGAGGAAGCAAAAGGGGGAAAGAGGGCTGGTAAAACTCAAGGGGGCTTCGATGGAGATCACCATCCTTGTCCATGCCATCACGAGGGCTGATCTGTCGAAATGAATCTAACACTCCTTGTACTTACATGGCCCCTTTCCAGTTGAGAGTAGGGACTAGGTCTCCCATCTGCTGGATTGGGTTTCGATACTTGGATCGCTCAAATCCAACGAACCCAAGGGCCTCACAACTTGGAGTTCAGATCAAAAGAAAGAAAGAAAGAAAGAGTGGGAAAGGGAGCAACTGGGGTACACCCGTGAGTGCACTTGTCTTTGCTCTAGTTTGAAAGAAGGCCAGTCCAAGATCAGAAAAAAGGAAGAGAAATTTGGAAGAAACTAGGTGTGTTCAAAAGGTTAGAAAAACCTTATTTGAACTATGATTTGAGCAAGAAAACATGTGTTGAGGCGGTGAGAAAAAAATCTACAACATGATTATGGATTTTAAATAAGATCAAAAGTAGAGAGAAAGGAGGGTGATGAGTAAAAAAATTGTAAACTAGATTAGAATGAAGTTGAGCATCATATGTTCATTAATTGCATTCAAGGAGGGTGTTGTACAAGTTCTTAAATTTTTGTACCAACTATTTCGTATCTAAAGAACTTAAAGCTGCTACTGGTTTTTTTTCACTAGGGGAAGGTGTTTTGTACTATGGTCCCAACAACAGAAGTCAAAAGATAGCCTATGAAGGTCAAAAGTAATCAGGAGAATCAGCCCAACCAGGGAAACAACTTTTTCTACACCCTACTGCACCCTAATAGGTCATGGTACAAATTTCATGAATTTGTTGCTGAGCGTGAAGTTGATTGCATAATAAATTCCATCCACTACATCCTAATCCACCCTACCAAATAAAATGTAAACATAAAAAATAGATGCTTAAATGTATGGAATTGTAACTACATTGTACCAAACTGGCCCTAAATGTATCTGGATACAAAATTGACAGAAACATAAGTACATAGAGCAAGGTAGGTTTTTGAAGGTACATAAAAGAAGAAAGAGAAAATCTAGTTCATCATGTCCTCCTCTCCTTAAAAAGGAATTTTTTTCCTCAAAATTAGACATCCTTGAAAAGATTCTAAAGGAAGGGTCAAAATGGGAGTAGAGGAGAGTTTGGTCTTCAGCTCCTAGAATCCATACTCACAAGATTCTGACCATACAAAGTGTTCCCCTTTTTGAGTTAACCTGGTGAGGGGAAAGGCAATCTTACTGTATTTCAAAATGAAGCGATGATAGTAACCTACTAGCTCAAGGAAACTATGTATGTCAGAAATGGTCTTTGAGTTTTTCCATTCAAGAGTAGTCGAGACTTTGACAGGATCAATAGAGATCTCCCCACAGAGATGAAGTTTCCCAAGAATATGACTTTGTCAATCCAAAAATCACATTTGCCCATCTTCTCATAGAACTTCTATTACTGGAGAATGTCCAACACCAGGCTATGTTCGGATCGATATGACTCACGGTCCTTGGATAAGATAAGGATTTTATCGATGAAGACCACCACAAAGTCATCGAATAAAGGCTGGAAGACTCTATTCATTAGAGTCATGAACACAATGGGGGATATTTATTAAGAAGAAAGTCATAACCAAGAATTCAAAATGCCCATAACGAGCCCGGAAGGTTGTCTTTAGGATGTCTTCCTCTTTTAATTTAATATGGTTGTAACCAGAATGAAGGTTGATCTTTGAGAACATGAGGCCATGGAAAAGTTGATCAAAGAGGTTGTCGATCATGAGGAGGGGGTACTTGTTTTTAACAATGGCGTGATTAAACATGGATTAATTGATACACATCCTCATAGAACCATATTTCTTTCTTAGAAAGAGAATAGGTGGACCCCAAAGAGAAGAACTCAAGCATACAAAACCCTTATCAAGAAGTTTTTTGCACTTGTTTCTTTAGCTCACACAACTTAGTAGGGGCCATATGGTATGGGGACTAAGAGATGGGTGCAGAATCGGGTACAAGGTTAAAAGAGAACTCAATTTCATGAGTGGGACACAGACCAGGAAATTCTTTAGGAAAGACATTAGGATACTCATGTACCACTTCAATAGAGTCTAGAGTCGATGTATCAGGATCGAAGGTCACAATTGCCAAATATTCTCTACATCCTTTGGATATTAATGATTGACCCTTCATGAAAGAAATAAAATGGTTCATGGATCGGTCTTTCCTACCAGGAATTGTAATGATAGGGGAAAAGGGTATAGATATGATGATTTTTTAAACGGCAATCATTCATGGCATGGATCTTATACAACTGATCCATTCCATGAATGAGGTCAAAGTCCTCAATCTTAAGCAAGTTGAAGTCAGATATAATTTCATGACATCCATAAAAGAGAGGGACATCTTCTGTCACATGATAAGAGGTGTAGATCCTCCCACTAGGGATTGAAACATCAATGATATATCCTAGATCTTTCACTTTAAGCTCGAGAAACATTGAAAGACTTTAGGATATATAGGTATGAGTAGATCCAGAATCATATAGAGACACAACAAGGCAATCAAATCATATAGCATCAAGGTACCTCATGATAAAAATATGTGTAAATGTTTTGTTCCTTTATAGTTACTTTCATTATTAACAAGTAGTAACTCAAAATTAGGGATACCTTCAATCAAGCTATTTCCATTTGAGTTATTTTCCTCGACATTAATGGAAAAAGCATGAGCTTGTTGATGTTCAGGCTGCTTATGCTTGTTGTCCCATGGAAGAGGAGGGTAGGGACAAGCTCCCTTGAAGTGCCCCTCTTCCTTGCAAAAGTGGCATACTAGCTTTTGGAATCTACATGGGCCAGAGTGATAGTCCCAAAGTTGGTGCACCTGGGACCACACCCTGATCATTGTTGTCTTGACAGTCTGACTTGGCCTAGTATGTTGGTTGTTGTTGTTGTTTTCCCTTCCATGCCCTTTGTTTTGGCCACCATTTCCTCTACCACAACCCCTACCCCATCCCCTATTGTTGTTTTTGTGCATTGGTAGTCCTTTGGGGGATTGGGCAGCTGTAACTGCATCAGTAAACCCTCTGTAGACTAGGCTAGGCGTTTTCTTGGTTCCCAAACCCATAGTTCTTTTCATGGATAAGGCATGATCATAAATGTCTTAAAAGATGGTGGGGTAGGAAGTAGGCACTAAAGCTCAGAGGATGAGGCATAACCCATTGAGAAAACAATCCACCCTATTCTCTTCAGTCAACCTAGGGGCATGATGTTCCAGGAGATAGAAGTTCCTCCCATAGTCAGCTACAGACAGGTTCCCTTGGGTGAGATGTTATAATTGTTCTTGATTCTCCTTTCTCTCATAGACTGACATTAAATGGTTGGTGAAGATATGTTTAAAGGCTTCCCATTCAAGAAGGAGACCTGGCTGAGAGTGGATGTAGTTGTCCTACCATAACTTGGCTACTCCCCTAAGTTGAATGGTGGCATAGGTGATCTTTCCCCCTTTAGGGCACCTAAGGACCCTGAGTATGTTGTGAATGGAAAGGATCCAAATACATGAGCCTCTATATGTGTAGGGCATAACACATCATTAGAACCTTGGGTGAACCAAATCCCAAAATGGTGGAGCTAAGGTAGTAGGTATCATGAACCACGTGGAGGTTCTTTCTAGTGATTACTCCCAATCCGCCTAGCTATGGTGGTTGGGGTTCCTCCGCACATATGCCCACCCTATGTGAATTCAAGACTGGATTAAGTCTCTTCCTCTAAAGCTTATAGAGTCTTCTAGCATCTCATCTCTTCTTTAAGGACTAACCTTGGCTACCTAATTAGATGTGATTAGGTAGTATCTTATCTCCTTCTCTCTCTAGACTATACACTCATGGTCCCTCTACTATGGGGTAGATTAAGGATGGGTTGTAACTAAAATATGAAATTAATTTGTAATAACATGACAATGAGAATATGATGATGTTGTAGTCTTATACTAAAGTTTTGAACCATGATCACAAATCTCTCTCTAATAATGTTAATAATCCACCTTACAAATGCCTCCTAAAACACTTGCCACCTATGAAAGCACCTTGGGTATACCATTTTTAGTGGAATTGTTTGTTACCTTCAACCTACCCCCACTAACCATAGAGTCAGCGGAAATAGGCTTTAGGTGTCAGTCCATAAAATAGCATAGAAAACACAAGCATATTATTTAAGTCAGAACAGATGAGGTTGTTGTTTAAATATAAAATTCATAAGGATATGAACAATCATATGAATAATAGTTAGCACCATGTGACGACATTCCACTTGTCACTAACCTTAGGTTAGAGCTAGTTGGCGTGACAGTTTGTGGACAAGAGTAAGGAGGGTGAGGGGGGGGCAAGGTAGAGCCTTAGGGAGGTGGAGGGGAGAGAGAAAAGTTGTTGGGAAGGGTCAAGGTCCTTAAATAGGGAATTCATGAAGCTTTAGGACAAGGGTTAGGATTATGGATAGGAAGGAAAAGGGGGCACGAGGGATGGAGGCGGTCAAGGGGGGTTAGATGGAGGTGGCTAGCCTTATCCCTACCCTCACAAGGGCTGATTGGTTTAGATGGTGGGTCTCATAGACAAAAGGGGAGCATGTACATGTCTACAATGCACTTTGTGCCGCCATGTCCCCTTTCTAGCCAAGAGGAGGGAGAAGGGGCCCCATTTGTTGGATCAGGAATCGATCCTTGGCTCGTCTGAATCCAACGACCCCAAGTGCCTCACAGTTCAAGCTCAAATTGAAAGAAAGAAAGAAAGAGAGGGAGAGGGAGAAATTGGGGCATGCTCAGGAGTGGTCCGGGCTTCGCTCTAGGCCGAAAGAAGGTCAACCCAAGTTCAGAGAAAAGCAAGAGAAATTATGAATAAAAATAGTTGTATTCCAAAGGTCATAAAAACCTTATTTGAACTATGATTTGAGCAAGAAAACATGTGTTGGAATCGTGAGGAAAATGTATACAACATGAGCATGATGTCTAGGTTTGCATGTGCTTGTAAGTAAGATAAAAAATAGATATAAAGTAGGATCATGAGTAAAACATAGTAAACTAGTTTAGAAAGAAATTGAGTATCATGTGTGCATTAACTACATTCAAGGTTCATCAATATGCATCTAAACATATCCAACTACACAATCAAAAGAAAGATAAGTATATAAAGATAGGCAGGGTTTTGAAGATACCTAAGAGAAGAAAGAGAAAATCTTGTCCATCACAATGTATTTCCTCTTCAAGTTTCCATCGTGCAACATCCAAGTGTGCTCCTTGTAGTGTGTGCATTTTCATAAGCTATCAACAATAACTCATCTAACTCTTGTAGTTGAAGTAGATAGATTTCTTTTACTATAAAGAGGTCAAAGTGAGCTATTTGATGTATCATAGGCTTTGTGTTAAATCTCTACTTGTAAGTAAAAATACTTCCCATAGATTAGGTGGAAAGTTGTAGTGGCCATGGGAGTCTTGTAGGAAAAGTGTATGCCTAGAGAATGCCATTGAACTTTTGAACCAAATCTTGTCGTGTCCTGCCAATTGTTTTCCTCCAAATAGATTTGATTTGGCTATTGGAAATATCACCTGACCACTCATTTGAGAATCGTATGGAGAAGAAACACAATTAGACACACCACACTTGTGGAGGAGTGCTTCAAAACTACACTCAAGAAAATGGCATCCCCCATCTAAAATGACATTGTTGGGAACTCCAAAACATGGGAAAATAATGTCCTTGAAAAGATTTATAACTAGATTGGAGTCACAAGAGATTTTAGGATGGCTTCAACTCATTTTTAAAAATAATTAGCATAATTAAGGATGTAGGAAAAGACATAAGAGTAAGAGAGTGGACCCATGTAGTCCACACCCCTAAACATAAAAAATCTTTGTTTCATGCCAAAGATTGAGGGACATATCATCCCTCTTACAAATATTACCAGATATTTGACACTAGTGACAAGATTGGACCAAGCGATGAGAATCCTTGATGATATATGACTAGAAGAACATGCATTATAGGACCTTGAGTGTAGTCTTTTTGGATCTCATGTGGGTCCCAGTTGGGCCTAAATGAAAGTGCTCTAGAATGAAGGGAGCTTCCTCTTTAGAGATGCACTGGAAATATAGACGACCAGATCACAATCAGGAGATATAGGTCACAACCCAATAGTAATGAAAAATATCTAACATGAACCTCCTTTGGTTTGGAGAAATCAGGATATAGGAATCCCACAACTATATAATACATGAGTTCAACATACACAAGGTAAATGTAGTCACCTTCTATAAGTGATCATCAGGTATGGATTCACTGATATGGGGTATGTTACTATTTTGAAAATGCTATTTTCTAAGATGATGAACAACAATATTTTAGTACCATTCTTTTCCTTATTTTCTAGATCAAAATCTTGTAGCAATAAAATCCATATAATTAGTTTAGGATTCACATCCTTCTTTGATATTAAATACTTGATGGAAGCATCATCGATATATACTATCATTTCTGAGCCTATTAGGTAAGAGGAAAATATTTCAAAGGAGTAGAAAATGTAAATAAGCTCATTTTTAGTGGTATTGTAGTTCTTCTACACAGCTTCAGTCTTGTTGGCATAGTAGATGACATGATGTTACTTGTCAATGTGCAACTATCCCTATGACATAGTCATTGGAATACATATGATCTTGAAAATAAGAGACCAAAGTGGGGTATGTAGGATGGGATTTGAGATGAGATCTTCCTTCAAAGTGCTAAAGATCTTCATGTAGTCAGAGGTTAAGACAAAGTCCATGTCCCTTTGGAGAAGATTTGTAAGATTCTTAGTGATCTTGCTGAAGTCACGAATGAATCTCGTATAGATTCATGTGTGTGCTAAGAATGCCCAAACTTCTTTTATAGTGTTTGGAGGAGATACCTTGGCAATCATTTTGATCTTTTCATAATCAAACTAAACACCTATAGAGATGCCATTGTTTCCTCAAACAATGCCTTCCTTCATTATGAATTGGCATTTTTCACGGTGAAGATCTATATGTGCTTCCGTACAATGTTGCAAGACAAGGGAGAGATAGTTTGGGCATGTGGTAAAAGAATATTTTTAGATAGAAAAGACATCCATTATTTTTTAATTATGCTGTCTATAAGTTTGGTGAATATGGAAGTCATGCAACAATGAAAATGGAATTTATTAAAAAGCATATGTGCCAATGGGACATATGAAAGTAGTTGTTTCTTGGTCTTTGGGGTGGATGGGTATCTGGATGAATCTAGAATATCCATCCATGTAATACATGAATTCCTAGTGTCTTGATCTCTTTAGAACTTGATCAAGAAAGGAAAGAAGGAAGTGTTCCTTCCAAACTTTATTGTTGATATTACAATAGTCTATGTACATGTGTTGTTTGGTTACAATTTGGGTGGGAATAAACTCATTCTTCTCATTTAAAACAATTATGGTGCCTCTTACCTTTTACACAACCTGTAAAAGACTCACGTCTAGTGTAAATGGTTGCATTTTAGACTAGTGTGATCGTTCACACTACAAACTTGGTATGCAATTGGGGCCATCACATCTCAAAAAGATGACTAACCTCTGTACCCATACCTTAGGAGGGTTGACTCAAGGTTGTCTTATTTAAGGAAAAGGGCCTTCAACGATTGTGAGATATGCTTGAGCCTAGATTTTTCTTCTTCTATAGCACCCTTAAGAAATCATCCGTTGTGTGAGGATCCCCAATTTATTTGGTTCTCAGCTCCTCTACTCACCTCATTCCATGTATCTTCGAAGCATTTCCTCATGAAGCTACCATTGGAGGAAACATCTAGAAACTGGTTGACATCATCATCTACTCACAATAGAAGGTTTCAATAAGTTTTACATAGGTGATTCCATGATGGACATTTGTAAAACAACTCCTTGAATTGTTCCCATGCTTCAATGGGAGTTCCACATAGGAGATGTTCAAATTGAGTAATTTACCCTATAATTTGGTAGGTGAGTGAAGGAGGAAAGAATTTATTAAGGAACTACTTCTAAAATTACTCTAAAGTTTTGATGCTAAAATCATCTGAGAAATTGTACCACACCCTAGCTTTTTTGGCAAGGGGTAGTATAATAGGCATAAGATCATGGCTACCTTGGACACTCTAGCTTGTTTTCTTAGTCCACATAGATCGTTGAACTTATTATAATGATCTTGTATGTCCTCTACAATTCTCCCTACAAAGTTTTTGTTTTGCATCATCGTCACCCATTGTGTATTGATTTCCAATTTAGGTGCCATAATGTATGGTTGGACAATTGGGTTGTGGATGCCAACAACCATAAGTATAAGTGACTCTCAATGTTCTCTTTGGCATTCTGCTTTTACTAATCATCATAACTCTACTTGCATTACATCTATGGATTTGGAAACAAGTCTATCATAGTGTGCTTCAAGTGTTGATTCAACTCTGCGGTTGATCTTTATTTCAGCCATCCATGCCTTCTGTTCATGAAGGAGGAAATAGTCTAAGAGCATTGCATCTCAAGGTCTAATTTTGAAATGGATTTGACACTAGAAGAGCATCTCATGGACGATAAGCATTACCTGAATTGAGAAAACAACCAAGTTTTGATGGTTGGATATAATTTGGATTCAATAGGATATGCAATAGTTTCAACTGTAAATAATAATCCTAAATAATCCATGATGGTTAAAATGTTCATTAACTTTAGTTGTCCTCAGTAACAATGACAAAATTTTATGAGGTTTTTACTGCATGGTAAAATTCACCTAAGGAAGGTCCCTAGATTTATATCTAGACTAAGTAAAATGATCACCACCAACAAGCGGATGAATCTCATTGTTGTACAGTTCAATATCAAACCCAAAGGATAACATCATTGAGGATTAATAGATCAATGCAACCAATCAAGAACTAGTATTTAACACAAAGATGGTTGATTTCTCTAAGATTTCAATAGAAAACACAAAATTGATGGTCGATAAATAAATGGATGAAGACTCTATGTTGGAATGGGTTTCACCACTGCTACCTATCATTTATTCTCTGACAACATCATACTCAACATGAAAATAAATATCTTAAAGCTAGGAAAACCCCCTTTCAATGCTAGAATTAAAATTTGGACATTGATCACACTAAACCTGTTGTCGTGTTACCTAGAGATCAACCATTTATTGCCTCAAAAAATACGTATATGAACTTCTCATAGAAGATTTAACAAAATCAAATAATATCCTAGATCCTAGGTTCAAAGTTCTTTACAACAATGATCTAATAAATAAGTAAACTATATGATCATGTAAGACTCCAAGCATGAAAATGATTAATTCAAGATATATAAGGTCCACAAAATAGTGGACGCAATAAAGAGTACACAATTGGGTAGCGAGCCTACTTACGACACCATAGAAAGAGGACTACTCACTCATGGAAGGAAATACAAATATAAAAGGGAATAAGAGAGAAGGATTAATCATCATAGAAGAAGAGGGAATTGCAGCGATGGTATGCAAAAATCATTCTTCAACTTTAGAATGAAGGAATTCAACAAACAACAAGAAAACCTCTTAGACATTTTTTAGAGATGAAGGAGTCATCAATCTCTCTTCCTTTTGATATGGTATGTTTTTATAGAGGAGAATTAGGCAGATGATGGATCAATGGTGGAGAATGTCCTTGGTCTAGATTCTTTTTGAAGTCTTGGAAGATGATATGATCGCTTTGGCCAGTAGATCGACAAAAGCAACCAATGAAGGGGTACATGTGATTCAAAGGTGGAAGCTATAAAGGAAAAATGGCATCCAGGAAGCATAGTGAGTGGATCCTTATCTCAATGGAAGTGTTCCTCTATTTATAGGCTGGGCCTAGGGTTTGGAACCCTTCCCAGCCATTTTGCACAGTTGCCATGGATATGAGGGATCACCGGCGGGAGGTAGACGAAGGGTCTCATGCCTCTTTAATATTCCTATAGCAGTGGGGTGCATGAGTTTCATCTAAGGCTGGCTAAAAGTTTCCCATCAGAGGAGCAGAGCGATTGTTGAGGATCAAGTTTTCTTGTCCATCAGAGGATGGATGTCAAGATGAAGAGGCAATAGTTCCATAGGTGTCAGGGTCTGCCCAGCCATCAGAGGTGTGGCGTACATAGTTCTCATCGCTCGACGAGACCATGACTCCCATTTGAGGTTGACACCTCTACAGCCATCAACATGATGGAGAAGAGAACTCATGTTGTCTGGCAACATTCTTGTCGGGGGTCGGTCTATGGATAGTTAGGGAATTCATCAGAGTGTCTTCCATTGATGCTTGAGTCTAGGTTAGGTGTCAGGCTAACTTCTCATCAGACTGATGTGATTTTTGGGAGATGTAGCAACCTACCCCCAAAGGGGGATATTGGCATGATGTCAATGGCATGCTCTAATGAAAATTGGTTGATGGAATGTGGTTTGATGAAGGTTTCAATCATTGAGAAACATTTCCATTTCATGAAAAGTTCCTTAGGCCTAACATGCACAGAAGTCCAAACATGCCATGAAATCCAAGAATTTGGCTCAAAGCCATATGAATTATCATAAAATTAGGAGAAACTTATGTACAAGTGTATTCTAAAGTGAAATAAGAAAAATGAATGCAAAAATAAGCTAAATATGTAACTAGAATTAAGATGAATATGCATTTGTTAGGTCACCACTGACTATCTTCTTTTCTAGGACAAAGTAGGGAACCAAGTTTCTTCTAGAGTGGTTTTGGCTTTAATCACCTAAAACCTATATCTATAATATTTTTTCAACCAAAAAAAGATACCAGAAGAAGGAAAGTACAAATCAAATCACAAGGTATTTTTCTAAATGGGTTTATCATGATGATAGAAAATACTTTTACCTATGAGAGACACAATTGTACCACTAATACAAAACTCACTAGAAACATTTTCTCAATGTTTTATACTTTCTGAAGCATGTGTAGAAGTGATAAAATATGTCCCCCATAAATAAACAAATTACGTTTAGCATAGGGGGCTGCAAAGGAGTGTCCTTGGTTAATAGATTTGTTAGTTCAAGTCAAAAATGAAATTATGAGGCCAATTTTGTGTTCGACTTCCTTCAATGAAAGTGAAATTACAATGTGAGTTGTATCTTTGATTAATGTCAATAGAGATGTCCATCGTTTCAGTACAATAGCTAGGAAATTAAAATTAATTTATTTCAACTGTCATTCAGTCAAACTGGAGCTTGTTCGAGATAGAACAAGGAAAAAGTAAAATGTTGACCAAGATACATGCAATGTTACAATTGTTTCTTACATTTCTCCCAATTGAGCTAAGGGCTCGACCGACACCATATTGGTTGAACTAAGTTTCATAAAAAATCCTACTAACCTAAATGTCACAATAAAAGAATTTTAGATCTAATCACATAAGTAAGTTAACCTTTTTCATGGCTCCATGGGTCCTAATTAAGACGAAAATGTCTTATGGGAGCTATATCATAATAAAACATATAAAATATAGGGACAGAAATGCATTGAAAAATAAATGCCAAGTAAATAGTAATTTCTTGTATATTAAAAATTCATTTCAATTTAATCTAAGCCATATGTTCTTGAAACATTTAATTGCATAGTAAGAAAAATAGTAATTGGAAATTTTTCATTCATCGAAATAGGCCTTGTAAGGCCCATGGGGCAGCATTTATGCGTTGTTTTTCTAGAAAGTTTTTTATGTGTTAGATGTGTTCCTGGTGATGGAAAGTAACATTGTGCAACACATGAAATCACATAGAAGTAGTTATACTCACTTTTCATCCTTGAGTAAGCTACTAGCACTTTAATGTTCATGATTTAAGGGTTGTATAAAAAAATGGGAATGGTCGACCAAGGGATTTCAAAAATTTCTTGTGTGAATTTGTATGGACTTTCTGCAGATGTTCTTGTAGTTTGATAGAAAAAAAATCTAAATCGTTGATCATGAGCAAACACCTTGAGTTGAGTAACCTTGTTAGTTAAGTACTCATAACATTATCCTAACAATATTGAATGTACATATTGAGGAAGCGAATGATATTCAGGTTGACAACTAAGAATTTATTTTGACCTCTCTAGAACATTTTTTATCATTTAACCTCTCTAAAACTAAGATGAAGTATCCTCCTTGTGGTCATTCTATGATTATCTATTGTCTCATTTCCATGGATATGTACAATACTTTCATATATATAGAATATCCACTTGTTATAGTCCAAGATTAGATTAACACATCAAGATGGGAATCGAGCAGCATCCGAACTAGTAGCTTCTAGCGGACATGGTGGTTTTAGAAAAAAAGATAATATTATAATATACGAACAAAATTTTTACCAAGTCTGGCTTACTTATACATAATTATTTTAATAAAATGATGTGGCTGCTTTGACTAAACTCTAATCTATTAATTAAATCACAATTTCAAGTGGTTTCCTCAGATGTATTATGTTTAATATTTGCAACTTTTTCTATGATAGTGTTAATTTGATATACATTACATACCTATAAATATCTCATTTTTTGTTTATGATTCGAATAAGAATATTTTGACAAATTTTAAATAAAAAAAGAAATACTAGAAGAAACTACTTTTAGAGACTCTATCATCCAAAATTTAGAACACATATTCTAGTGATGAATGACACTTTTATAGTAATTTTTAGAAAACTTTATAATATAATATTAATATTATATAGAAACTACCATGTCAGTTTGTGACTACTGTTCCAGATGCTGACTATCCTCCCATCTTGGTTGTTTCACTTGAAGTGTGGTATGATTAGAGTTATTTCTTTAGTTGTGTTAAAATATATATTAGATCTATATAAAAATTTATGGTGTGGAAGTACATTTTTATTTGTTTATGATGACCATATTGTTCGTATACAACCACTATGATTTACATTCTAACAGTAATCACTATATGAAATTTATTTACTTGTCATATGGGGGGTGAGATAACTTTCTTTCTCAATCCCATGAATTTTATTTAGTTGTCATAGGCTGGTACATCTTGTTTGGTTGGTGCAACAACAATGCAAATTATCTACAAGTTACATATATCAACTCAGCTGAAATAATCATAAAAACCTGACATATTTATTTAGAAACAGAGATTACAAGGTATCATGTCATGCTATTGACCACTGGAAGAATAGAGAGCTCGTCAAAACATACATGAGAACTAAAGTGAAACTTTTGGTACTAATAGCACCCATGTTTCTTGCGGGTTTGAGAGTTTCTAGAGTTACTAAAGCATGCATCCCTGAAGAAATAGGAATTCAAATTATGAGTTTGTAAAAAAGCGATTAAAAAAAAAATTCCATGTCACAAATTGTTGTTTTTCCACATGTAGCTAAAATTTTATGGCTTTAATAATAAGTTTCTTGGAGCGGGCTATGTTAAATGTTTACCGCTTAAAATACATCAATTACACATGTGGAACTTTTGAGTGCTGACGTTTTTTCTGAAATATATGATAAGTAGTTTTAGACTTTTTCACCTATTGTACATTAAATTTTTAAAACACATAACTTCACTGCTATTCCATTAGATTCCATGACATTAATCGTATGCTAATCTACTCCATTAATTAGTTTCTACAAAATTTGTGACACAATGGGAGACATTTACAAGTGAGGGTGTTGATTCCTTGTTCTTGCATAGATATGCTTGTTTAAGGTAGTATACATTTGTTAGAGTATTCATTTAGATGTTAGCTTACGTTTTGCAACACATCACAAGAAAAAAAACCAAGCTAGAATAAACAAAGCACCTCGAAGAGGATATAAGTTTTGCCTAAAATTATTGCATACTTATCCCATCATAAAAATTGGATACAATTTTCAATTCTTGTGATATACTAATATTGATGTTTTTTTTTGGTGACCGAGAGAACCCACCCCGGGCGAGCCTGACATGGTAAACTCTCGAGGCATGAGAGGGTGTGGTCCGGTCACCCCCCTCCCGCGCCTAATCAGCGTGGATTGCCGTTCGCAAAGTGCCTTCGGTGAGGTTCGAACCCAGGTCCTTCATTGGGACTTACCGAGTTCTTACCACCCGGGCTACTATTAATATTGATGTTCAATAGCATATAATCATCTCTTTCTATTTATCTATCTATTGAGATCTAAAAAAAGATGAAACAGTCCATAATGATGTCAAATATGAGCATCAAGTAAAAGATATTTGCATTTTTATTTGTTTTTGACTGGTTGTAATTACAAACACTATATGGACATATTGATTTCTATTGTATTACAATTAAAATACTCATGATCTATTTTAATTTTAAATTTGGTAGATAAAATATATGGTGTGTTTTACATGTAGGAAAAATAGTAAAGGAGATGGAGATATGACAATGACTTTGTATTATAATATACAATTATGGTACTTGCATCATTATTATTAACCTTTATCTTAACTAAATTAACATACTCAAATATTTACATTCCTAGGTTAATTTTGTGATGATATCTTAAAACTCTATGTAACTCATAAGTTTCTATTAGATAATGTATTTTCACATTAGTTCACGTTCTATACATTTTTGAATCTATAACTCATGTATAGTTGTATTAATTGCCTTAATATGTAAAATATTTAAATGATTCAGTGCTTAATTTGTATAGTTACTTTTAAATTAGTATTTGTACACTAGTGGAATGCCTGAACACCTCACATATATATTCTACCATAGACATAATCTAGAGTATGCCCCATCCAACATACTTTCATATTTTAAAGTAGGGTTTTTATTTTTTCACGGAAGATGGATAAAGAAATAGTTTTTTATAACTTTCTACCCATTATGTATTAGTTTGCGCTCATCCGACTTACCTTGTTTCTCATGGCGGTCTTTCATATCTAGGTAAAAGAATTGGTACACTCATATTGTTGTATTTTGACATATCATCTACCAAGGTATACTTTTCCATAAGAATGGAAAACAATTATTGCATTCATTTGAACCCTTCAAATTGAAGCTATTGTGAATTTCATTGTAAAGTATTTATGTCAAACATGTTTTGGCAAGTCAACTCATTTTTAACTACTATATCTAAATGTTCATTTCAAGAATGAAAAATTTTAAAGGGCAGACATGCAGAATTTCTTCAAAACATAATCCAAGAAGTAGATTTCAAACCCAAATTTGGAATTCATAAACTTGGAAAAATAAATTTTTCCTTTGAACCATCATAGGAATCAATATAAAAAAGTATACTAGTCACGTGTACTACTACTAATAAAGTTACACATTAATGTTCAATATTAATTAACGTGGAAGGGAACTATGACATATATAGTGTGGATCATTTGATATAGTGTACACATTGGTACCCTGCAATGCAATGCATTTCCTTTGTATATCTACCAAAAATTTTAATAGCTATTTTACTTTTGGGGTTATTACTATTTCTATGTGTAATTTAACACACTCGTTGTAGCATAATACCTTGTATTGTTTAACCATGCTTTCATATGGGCTAGTTGACATTAATAAGCACAAGAAACATAAGAGACAACCATAATATCCATATTTCAAATGTTGGAATTACATAATCATGTTTTTCAAGCGTAGAGACAGTCTTTAATCTAATGGAAAATGTAAACTACTTTGGATGAGGCATGATATATTTGAATTGGATATAAAATAAAGAAAAATGACTCAAATCCACATTGGTGCATGTATAAGATAATGGAATAACAATTAATCAAATAGTTTAGGAACTCTAGAAATTAAAAAAAAATGGGATCATAGAAGGAAAAGAATGTTGCATTTCGTAAATACCTTATTCTAAAGTCAAATAACTGAATATATGTAATGGTAGATATACGGAATAGAAAATACAATTTAGTTGTATATATTAACGAAATCTGAATCTCATGGCTAGCATGACACTGCATAAATATATCAAATTTCTTTCTTCGATCACATCAATGTGATTAAATGAAAAACTATCACCATGATTCAACTAGAAAGTCATGGTAGACCATTTAGAAATCATATCAAATAAGTAATTAGGATATGACTCATCGAAGTTAAAAACAAAGTTCTGCCCAAAATTTTAAGTAGGAAAATTAAATAGAGAACATGCACATATGATAAGTTGAGAAAAAACATTTTGGATTCTTAAATCTTCTTGACAAAATATCTATACCCAAATATATGTTTTGCTAGTTGAAGTTGCATGATTCCATTAAATGATCAAGGAGGACTTATGAGCAAACAAAATTCCTTAACTTATGTTTCCATAAAGAGTATTAAAATACTGAAAGGATAATGTTACGTAAGAAATGTTATTAAGGGGGGTTATGAAAAGAATGGTGTTTCACTTTGATCTCATTTGTGTCATAAGTGTGGGACAACTCTGCCATATATAGGAAAAATACATGGTCCATCTCCTTGGTGCAAGTGAAGTCTCATGCACGATAAAATGCATGGAAGACATACATGCATCTATAGAAGTTTAGAATTTTGGAAAGGTAGTTGGTAACTTTTTTGGTCAAAGAATCTAGGCACAAAATTTTAGAAGTTCAATAGAGAAAGAAATTTCACAAAAAAAATCTCAAAGATTGTGTTTCTTAGGAATTTCATCTACTTCAAAAATATTGCAATGTATTGATTTCTTTTATATGAATTATAATCAAATTATTTGATCCATGTAATGAAATTTTCTTGTTAGTATTATAAAATTAAAATAATGCATGTATTAAGGTGGAATTATGAGTCATCCATACAAAATCCATTATCTCAATCCATGTCTATTACTTTTGATAAGACATAAGTATTCAAGAAGGTTTTTAGTATCCAATTTGATTATTTCAACATTTTACGTGGTACTAAAAGAGGTATGCATTCAATTATAGATTACTTCAACAATCCATTTAAATTTTTTTTGTCATGTAAGTATTTTGAGTTGTACTTTGTTTTGGATGAATTACGTATCAACAGTACAGTAGATTAAAATTACAAAATATTAGGAAACTCATTATTTGGCCCATTTTAACTCCTTTTCTACTCCACCCCATCATTGTAGTCCTTTTTTTCAAAATAACTTCTCTTATTAACAGTTTGGACCTATCTATTATATTTTAACTAAATTGACAACCTCAGTCCAAAAAAAATTGTTAGTGTATGGTCCGATCAATCCTTAGTTTCATCATGAGCTTGGCAAGACCATCTAGATGCACCATCAATAATATTTCTATGAGAGAAATATTTTATACCTCAAATGACTTAGAATTTGAGTTTTAATGAACATATATTTCCATTGACCCTTAGATGCCCAATATTCCTTTTCATGCTACTTCTATGAAAACTTCATATATGGATGGGGCCTCATAGAGGATCAATAAACATTGGAAAAGATTTTCATATGGCAAATTTTAGGGCTCAATGTTTTGTTACCTTTCATGAAACAAATGTGCATATGTACAAGGGGTGGGGGAAGCTCAGCTATACATGTGGCTCTAAACATGCAAAATATGACTACCAAAATCATGACAGAACATCTCAACAACATGTGCAAACATGGAAAGCTACTTAAACATATACTCTATATATTTTTAATGAATGTTATGTCATATAAGAAGTGATATATTTTTATGGAGTGGTCCTTGATCCCGATGATATTAGCACAAAGGCTAGCACCATTGGCCATGCTCCACACATATAATGAAAAGTTATAGCTAAAAAGGACATAGTACAAAGTCTCCTCCTATTTTCATAGGAAGAACATTATGCAAAGTTGGAGTCCTCTAAATTGGAGTTTATCAACTAAAGCTTGCCAAGAAATAATTTCCAAGAAATAAACAATTGTCAGTTTTGGAAAAAAAGTCTTCCTGAACCAACTGGTCAACCCAGATTCTCATGATTCCTAGGCAAATGCCCCAAAGTAATAGAAAAAAGATAGTAACACTGTCCTCAATTTTGTCAAATAGTCAAAAGCTTGCCAAGATAGAATTATCAAAGAAAAATAATTTTCTTTCTAGGGATAAACGATTCAAACATTAATCAATACGCCATAGGTGCTCATGATTTGCATGCAACATGTCCCAAGTGGATGACAGTGAGATAGCAGCAACTCCTCTAACACATGCAGATTTATTCTCTGTTTGTTGGTAGTGGGAGCTCATCAAGGTAATCTAGTAGCTCTCTAGTATTCTTAATACATGTAGAAACCATGCTCCATCAACAATGAGTATGCTCACCTTGTTTCTAGATCCAAGACCATTCTTCTAATTTGTTGTGTTTGTAGATAACAAGGAAGCTTCAATCCGGTAACCAATGGTGTGACTGGAGCATTACGGTTGTTCCATAAGTAATGTGAATGTGGATCTTCAATCGGAATTTATTTAAAGTTGTGTTGAAACTTATGTATTTCCATGCCCTTTGTGAGATATATTCATCAATTTTTTTCAATATATAGTTTCATGACAAGGACTTTTATACACTTCTCTAATAATCACACTAGTTCATTTTTGGTTTCTTCCACTAAAATTTTAAAATGGTTACTCGCGGAAATTGGCACAATACATTTTCTGCATCGGTTTCAGATATGCAGCTGTCACAATTATTTGACATTTTGAAGGTAAAAATTCAGGTACAACTTTCATTACATAGTTATTTTGGAAAACTAAAAACGTCATTGAAGGAAGGTAGGGAAGCTTCATTGCCTGACAAACATTAGGATAAAAAATCTAGCATTTTTTTCAACAAACCAGACAAAAAATCTCCCCACTTTTCTATCTGAGAAAAATATTCTTTCCAAATCAACTTGTTATATAGGTTGTGCACCCTACACTGACTTTGAATTTCAAAAGGTATGCTAACATTTTAAGTCAATTTAACTTTCTAACTGATGTTGTAAGCCTTTCACAATACTCCCCTAGGAAAAATATGTTTCCATCAAATTGGTTTGTTATCTTGGCTTTCCTTCCTAAACTGATGTTACAAGGTTCCTGTGATGCTCCCCGAATAATAAATGTTAATTCTAAATTAGCGTGTTAGTTCAGATTTTCTTCCCAAACTAACATTAAAATTCTAAAAGTTTACTGACATATGTTGTTTTCTGTATAAACCTACACCAAATATTTAACTAGGATATCGATCTATGAACAAATTCAACGTCAGATGTGAAACACAGGAGTTGCTTTGACTATGCCGACATTATGTGATCAAAACTAACACTATAGCCCTATGAATATTTCCTTCAAAATGGTTTCTTTTCCTATTTCTCTTTTCTATATACCACGAAATCCTCGACCATCAACCTAGATCTCCTTGATGTTGCAATGCTTCTAATGTTGTCTTCACAACTCTTCCTACTTCTAGACTCTACTGGTCCTATTCTTGATCACCCTACTTTTCACTGCCCCCCTTTTGCTACCTATATCGCCATCCTTCTATTTCACTATTGCTTCTAGGCTATGTTTTTACTAGCCCCTCTCACGACTTCCATCATCTTCTTCGCCAAACATGGTTGGTACCATTGCTGGTAATAGACCATCTCCCACTAACCCTCTCACCTACCATTATTGATGTTGTCCGCTGCCACTTCCCGCCCATATTGTTGGGGTCAAAACCATCACCAACAATTTGTTCTAGTATTGTCAATTGTCACTTTTTTTCAGTCTTTTCTTCATTTATCTTTTTCATTTACATATTGATCCTTGCATGATTGTTTCTTGCATTTAATTGGCTTGTATAATTAGAATGTATATATAATTTCTTACTGAGTCTGTTTGATTTCTTATTGAGTACATCGAATTAGAATGTCTTTCCTATATAAAAAGAAATGAAAATGTATGCATAATTTCTTGTTTGGTTTATATATAATGTATAATTATCCAAATGAGTATATGATGAATGTTCTTTTATTCTCTTTGTTGGGTGCATTGTCCAATTTGAGTGTAGTATGAATAAATAATCACATCTAAAAAAGAATTTTTTGTATTAATATAAATGTACCTAGATCAACTTAATTAGGCTGAACTGACATGAATGTACATAATTCTAAACTATAAAGCTTGAAACTTAATCCCTAAATCATAAACCCTAATAACTAAATAGACATGTAATTTGTTGGTTTAGACATATATCCAAAATTTACATGTTAGGTGTAAGCTTTTGATAGCCCTTATTTTGGAACTATTCTTGAATGCTTAATCTCATTTAGGATACATGATGTATAATGTGTTTGTGGATGTGAAGATATTTCAACTATATTCTATCATTTATTCATAGAATACATATGTAGGTGGCTATTTTCTCATCTATGTCAATGTACTTGAAAATTTGTATGGAAATGCTACCAAAATATATTGAAAATTGAATACATGTTATATACTTACTAGTGATATTAAGTGTTCAAGAATGTGATATATGGTACACATTATGGATTATAAATACATGTTTCCTTTTAGTCTAGAAACCCATGAAAGATTTACTTATCAGGAGTAAATTCTAGACAGTTATCAACTTGGTGTTGTTCTTTAACAGGATCTCACTTAGGATGTGAGTGTACAATGTGTATTTAGTTTTCAAGATTTTTTGAAAAAAACTTTCTTATTTGTTCTCTGACTACATATGTAGGGGGATATTTGCTCATTTACATCGGTATACTTCAAGGACAATAGGAAAATGATTCAAAAATATTCTTAAAAATCAAACAAATATTATACAGTAACAAGTGAGGTTAAGTTTTAAATAATGGAATTGGTCTTACACATTCACCAATACTAATGCTAAAAACGTTTCTAAAAAAATTAGTTGTTTGATCTCAAATCAAAATATATTGTTCCATAGTTGATGTAGGAAAGACCAAATCAATTCAATACTCATTATCTGTCCTCTGATTATAGAATCGATCGACATTGTATGTCCTTTCTAAATAGTTGTACTAGAGAATTTACAAGTGGTTTTGATGATTTTACAAGATTGTGGAGGAACATTAGAAATAATATGGACATAGGTTCCATTGCCCCTATAGTAAATGTGGTGAAGACTTGCAAGTCAACACTATTAAGGAAATCAAAATTCACATCACATGCATTGGGATTATACAAGAATATATAAAGTGGTGATCGCATGGAGTGATTTGTTGTATGAGATCAGTAGATGTTGATAGTGATACTTCTGTTTAAGAAGAAATGTCTAAAGATGTTGATACAAATGAACCAATTTTGAATGATATTGATGATGAAATGCTAGATAGTTATGGAGTAAATCTTACTAACCCACCTTCCTTATTTAGAAACATTTTATATGATGTTGAGAAACAATTATAATTATGTTGTACTAAGTTTATGAGTTTGAACATTGTGTTCAAAGGCTAACAGTAGGTGACAAATGTTTCACGTCTTTGTTGACTTTTTTGAAAGATATTCTTCCTAAAGGTAAGAAGCTTCCAATCTCAATATAGGAAACCACAATAATGTTGTTCCAAAAGGGAATGGAGGTTAAGAAGATATATGCATACCTGAATCATTGTTTGTTATTTCAAAAAGACTTTATTGATATGAAAGATTGTCTAAAGTGTGGAGTGTCAAGGTACAAAATTAAAACTTCCAATAAGACTAAGACTGCCTATTATTCTAGGGTGATGCATTGTATATCTACAATACCAAAGTTTTGATAATTCAATAGATGTGAAGAACTTGTCTTGGAATGCAGACGTAAAGACAAACAACAATGGGGTCTTATGACGTGTTTGATTCCCCAAAATAAAGAAATTGTTTTATTGTACCATCAATTTGGTGAGGAAGTTAGGAAATTAACATTTGGACTATGTATGGTGGGATGAATCCATATGTACACTAACAAACCAATATAGTGTTTGTCCATTATGATTGTTACATACAATATTCCTTTTTGGTTGTGTATGAAAAATAAGTATATCATGCTGTCATTGTTGATATTAGGGCTTACATGAACCTATGATTAATGACATATAGAAACCTTAGAAAGGAGGATTTATGACTTGTGATTCTTCACGTGGATAGACCTTATTTTCCAGACTATGTTATTTTTCTTTATTAATGACTTTCCAACATACTAAATTTTTTCTTGATACAACATAAAAGGAACCAAAGAGGAAAACATTAATTTAATATAAGTATGACGGGAAGACTATATATCTTGGGTATTGAATGTTTCTCTCAAAAGTTGTCCTTGTCAAAGTTTGCACAAAGCATTTATATCTAAGGAATGGTGTGCCCCTAAACTTATGTCAGGGGAGGATATTTACAAAATACTAAAAGACATTGTCACCATATTTGGTAAGAGGATAAATATTTACTCAAAAAGAAGTCAATCGTGGGATCTTCCTTATTATATTTCTTTGGTAATTAGGCATTGTACCGACATCATGCATGTTGATAAAAATGTGTGTGACAACATCATTCATACTCTGTTGAATATTCAAGGCAATACTAAAGATGAAATCTAATCCAGAATGAAGTTATGTGAAATCAATATAAGAAATGAATTGACAAAAATAGTTATCAACACTTGTCACACATATTCACCTCTTGCTTGTTACACTTTGTATAGACATGACAAAATATCTTCTTTGCTTATATACATTTGTCAATTTACTTAACTGTCACACTATCATCTTTAACTGATTTAGTTTCGTAACTTCCTTGTAAGCAATAAATATTTTTAGAGGTTATATATCTTCTTGGAGTATGACCTTGTGGGTTTTCACACCTTTTTAGGTGATCAATAGTGATCTCAAACTCTTGGTGGTGGGGAGGCCCAGTTTGGATATATGTAGAGCTTGTGAGGTTGGTGTGGTCTGGGTAGAGTCTAGGGTCATTCATGCACTCTTAGGTCTGGGAAGGGGGATTTATATATCGTGTATATCGACTCATATTTTTGTTGTATATCATATACAATGTACATGTTGTGTTTATTTGGACCACACATTTTGTATATATGTTGTGGCTAAGGTCATAGAATTTATGTGAAGATACATAATATATATAAGGAGTTGGACCTTTTTTTAAATGTTTCTTTCAAATGTTTGGAAATTTCATTTGGTTTTAATGATGTAGCTTTATGATAATATGGTTAATCATTATTTGATTGACATTTTAGCTTTGATTAATATCATTTTGTGTGGTGGGAAGCCGATTTGGTGGTATAAGAGCATTATATTTGATGGGTCTTGAGGGACATATGATTTAGGTTGTTGTGTCTTTTCTTACATATCCAGTATATGTAACCATAGTTTATGGTTATGCAGATATGTATGGAGAATGCGAAGAGCATGCTAAGATTAGTTATGTGTGACCTAGAGAGGGAACTAGAACACATGTACTAGAGGGAAGAGTACCGAAGAGGCAACTAGAATAGCCTATCATGCATCCTTTTGACCCAACAACCATAGTTCATCCATCGTCCAATCAATTTTTGGAAAGCTAATGGTGATGAGCACACATATGGCAGACATGATTCTTGGACCTCAAGAAAGGGAGCTTGTCTTAAATGTTGAATCTCAGGAGAGGTTGAAGTGTGTGAGCGCCACTGAGTATGCAGGCATGCTAGACCCAACAAATGTGGATATGTGGTCAACAAAGCTAGAGAAAGTGTTCAAGATCCTAAGTATCTCTGAGAAGGATGGGGTTTATCCATGCGGTCTACCTTTTAGAGGGTATTCCTGGTCACTGGTGGACCAAAGAGGAGGAGAAGAGACTAGGTGAAGTGGTTGGATATGAAGAGTTTAGGCGGGAGTTTGTCAGTTGTTACTTCCCCAAGATGGATGTAGAGGAGAAGATGGCTCAGTTCTAGTGGTTGCATCAAGGATCACCATCCGTGAATGATTGAGGCAAAGTTCATGTAGTTATTGAGGTTATCCTCACAAGGTATCGAAAGAGAAGGAGAGCATTAGAAGGTTTGAGTAGGGCTTGAATATTGAAATGGCAAGGATGACATCTACTTTGTTATCCAATGACTATTCCACATTCTTGGAGTCCCTGAGGAGGATAGAGAGGACCATTTTCGATCAGTGAGATGCTAGTTCAAGGAAAAGGTCAACCCAATCCCAAGGAAAATGTTTGGCAATTTCATGAAGTTAAGGATTTCTACCCATAGTATCAATAGGCATATCATACGTTAACATTTTCTAAGCCAAGGACAGAAGCACAAAACTAGTGGTATCCCAACAACGGGAGAGGTCACAATTTTCCACTAACTAGAGTTAATAGTTATGGTTCAATGTTTATGAAAGGGACATCTAGTTCATAGTACGACATAAGAACCTACTACAAATATTGTTAGGTTGGACTTGTGAAATGGTCTTTCCTCACGAAGAACTCGCCTTAACTGTGCTAGAACTAGCATACCTTACAACGACAATACAATATTGGTGGTAGTAGAGGATATGGTCAGACTTTGCTAACACGGTCTTCAAGACCAATAGGTAGAGGTCGAGGACGGAAACATGAAATTAGCAAATTCTATGCTATGAGTCATCCAAAAGGAGTGGTCAACCCGTGAGTCATGATAGGCCTAATGCAACTTTTTTCTATCACTAATCTGCATCTACATTTGTATCTATTTTGGTTGACCTAGTTGCGACATGCTGATTCATCTTCAGAGAGGTAATAAGTAGTTATAATTATCCTATTTGTAGTAGAACCAATATCCGCTTCTAGGAAACCCTTTTTGGGTGTTTTTGCATGTTGCAGGATGTGTATCCATATTGTGTTGTTTCTTTCTTAGGACATAAAATTCAAGTGGATATTATGCCACTTGATATGCATGGATTTGATGTGATCCTAGCGATGGATACGTTGGAGAAGTACAAGGTTGATTTGGACTGTGGTTCCAAAGGTGCAATGTTTAATCATGGGGATATGTTTTGAACATACCAAGGAGATAGAAAAATCCTTGTATCACCCCACCTTGCTAAATGAGATTACTCAAAATAAGACATGATTTATCACTAATTAAGCATATAACTAAAAAGATGCATAGTCAAAACCAGATTAAGAATCTCAAATATGTCCATGAATATGTACCTAAAGGTCCAACATCTGCATTAAGCATATACCATACCAGGTATCGTTACATATGTTCAGTGGCCTCAGCCATAACCTATTACAAAAAAAGATATAGTCCACATATATACAACATGTATGAGTGAAAACACGCTGCAAAAACTTGAGTAGATGTACATTATCTAAAAAACTTCCCCACCCAAATGTGAGAGTACATGGACGATTCTAGGACTAACTATAGAAATAGCCAACCTTCTTCTTCTACTGATCTCCAAATTGTTCCTCCTTGCTACCATGGGTCTGACGATGCTGCTGATGATCACCTAAAAAGATGTTGTGACCTACAATTTAAGACACATGTCCCAGTGAGAGACATAACTCACAACAACATTTATTGGTTACAATAGATATATGATAAATTAGTTAAACATATGTTATTGCATTAACTATAGATTAATATAATCTACATAAGAGACTAGGTAGAACTTAAAACATTAGTACGGAATTGGAATGTTAAATATAACCTTCATTGAGATCAATCATAACTAGAGTATTAGACATATTTGATTTCTCTTACTGCATTATAGAAATCTACATTATCTAGAGAAACAAGGAAAGGGCCATCATCCAATGTGAGTCGCCAAGTAACCCAAGTAGATATGTTACATGACTGAGTTACATATTTTGTTAATCCATGGATAGTTTGAGGCGTACCACTCCAATTACTAGCTAACCATGCAAAGTCACAATCAGCTCTGTACAATATCTAGGAGAACCAAAATTCTAAGATATCTTCCCCTTAGTCAGTACAAGTCCACTTTGGTAACAAAATTAGTCAAACAACAATCATCATAGTTTGCCCTGGTACATAGGCCATGATACTATAAACCTGAATATTCAACCCTAAAATATGAGGTACGACTGCATCCATCCTCAATCACATATACATACATCTCTGAGACACGACCTTGAACGCTCTCCAAAACCTTGGCATTAGGATGAAAAGGATATACCCTCCCTGTACCAGCATATACTCAACTGTATATGACTCTGAGTTCCCCTTTTGGGATACTCATTTTACTACCCAAAATGTCCTAACACTAGAATAGTTCTACGGTTCATGACACTATATGATTATGGCTTAACTTGGTTAATTAAGTGAACTGAGTGTTTTTATGTTGCATCAACTGAGTTACATGCAAACCATTATATTGTTCCTATAAAATGATTAGTACAAAACAACTCCACAAGATATAAAACGTATGAGACATATTCATTATCATAGCATCATTGTTTACCAGTCCACTTCCACTCATTAAGAGGACTAAACTTCTATTAGGGCTTAAAACATGCCGAAAGGGCATTTAGACCATACAATAGTACTTCCTACAAGAGTTTCATTATCATATACTTTGTAGAAGGTTTAACATGTCATAATAAACATGTCACTTCCAGACTTTAACATAAGGATTCATCAATCATAGGAGTTACAACATTTCCAAGAGTAACATAAAAGAGTTTCCTTTAGAATTATGAATGTATCCATTCATCATATCAACATAAAATAGAAGATAGAAGTATTAATCCATCATCCGTTAACCACTACAAGAAAGGCTCAAGGTATGGATTGGATTTTTATTACAAAATCAAAATACATAGTTAAACCATCGACCCATTTATAGAGTTAGCCAAAACATGATTGCATATACTTAAAATATTGATCAGTTTGTTGATGGACTTAAACAAAAAACACCAATTCTTTCATGAACTTAGCCTAAAGGAAAAACCATCAATTCATCAGCATATACAGGTAAACCATTGCCTCTTTCATGAACTTAGTAGAAGTCATCGACTAATGAACTAGGTTAAACATGTTTCACTGACACATAAGAAAAAAACATCAATTCTTTTATGTACTTAGAAAACCATCATTTCATAGATTCAACATAAAAATTGGTGTATGAACCAAGTGAAGCCATCCATTTAAACACAAAGTAAAACCTTAATTTCCTTTACTTAGTGAAACTATCTATTTCTACACTAAGTAACTCCATTGGTTCAAACACCAAGTATGGCCATTGGTTCATGTACTATGTAAAATAATCATTTCTTGTACTTACTGAAATCATCACTTTATGGACTTAGTAAAGACATCACTTTATTAACTAAGTAAAACCATCGATTTGAGAGCCAAGTAAAATCATCAATTCAAACACTTAGTGAAATCAATTCTTAGTACTAATTAAGAGCCATCGTTTCATACTTTCAGAACCAAGGTAGCCAACCATAGAAAGAGGAACGTCCATGTGATCAAAAGATAGTTTAACAAGACACAACTATCATACATATATGCAAGGTAGTGTACAAAAGATCATCTTTCTACATAATAACCGATTCTAGGGTATGATCTATATAGAACAATCTAAAGGTAGGCAACAAACATGTTGGAAGTTATATATATCACCTCAAGATGAAGATGAACGTCCAAACAGTAAGGTATCTCAAGAAGAGAAGATAAAAACTATAGCATTGTACTCCCAAAGATTCAAGGTAGCTTCTTTTTGAGTGATGAGAAAACGCCATCATCTCAGCCTAACTCTTGCTCTTGGGCAGATCTTTTCCACAAGAAGGTTCAAGGAGATACCTCTTTTGAGAAGGTCAAGATTGAAGTTAAGGGGACGAAACTCATCTATCCATAGGAGGAAGTGATTTCAAATGATGAGAGATGGATCCATTACTTAGTTGGTTACATTATGGGATTTAGGCCTCATCTCCCTAAATTAGAATGTCATCTTCCACATATCTGGTTTATTAAGGGATCATTGTAAGTAATGAATCTGGGTCAGGGATTCTTTCTAATTCATTTCTTAGATCAGGGTGATTTGGAAATGATTATGGATGGAGGTGCTTATGGATAAAATGATGGTCCTGATGAAGCGGCGACCATGACAAGTATTAACCAAGTTGAAGATGATGAAAGTCCATGTTTGGATCCAAATGCATGAGCTGCCTCTTGAACTTTGGGAGAAGAGCATGTTTGATAGAATTAGGTCCTATCTTGGTCATCTGCTACACACTAATAGGCTTACTCATGTCTTCAAAAGACTTGAGTTTGCGAAGCTGTAGGTCTTGATCAAGGAAGATTTGAATTTTCCTAATTTCTTGGAGGTGGCCAGCAAAGATGGGGAACCACATATGATCTTATTTGAATATGAGTGGAGACCAAAAGCTTGTGGTCCTGTGCTGACCGGGATGTGGGAGGTCATGGGAATCCGACTCTTCCATTGACCTATTTATGGTACCGATTTCGATTCTAGAAATGGTCGGTTGGAGTATGAGCGGTATACCTCATCTCCTTAGAGCTTAAATATGTTTGCAAAATATAATCAGCCGTGTAGCGTATTTGCATAGGGTTGTAATACGAGAACCACTGGTTGATGTTATACTGTTTAACATGTCTTGATACATAAATGTTATTTATGATCTTTTAATTTATATTGAATATGAGACATGCTGCCTAATCAAGTTATAGCTATAATACTTGCATAAGAATGTTGCTCTAATCTGCATAGATGTTGATTCATCTACTACTAATTTATATTATCCCACCGCTCAGTTTATTTCTTTTAAACTGCAATGATAATGTTTTGGCGGAGAGTTATATATCCCGCTGGGGCAATTTTTATAATTGTCTCACCCCCGTGGGATTCAACGTTTTTAGGTAGATGTAGACATCAAGGTAGAAACTCTTCTGAAGGAGGAGAGTAGCAGCAGCCACAAGGACAGCAGTGATCCATCAGGTGGAGACATTGGCTGTCTGGTTCTGTATAGTTAGTCATATGAGTCATCTCTATACTCTTGGGTCCTAGGAGTTAGTGTTTTGACAATTCGATCTGAGATTTTGGCTTGATGCCTCGAGATTTTTATACTGCTGATGTACAGTTTAACAGAGCAGTTAATGTGTTAACTCTTGAGAGGAATAGTACGAGAGATGTACTTGTGAGCCAGTATGTACTTGAAATACTTTGGTTCTGAATGAAAGAGTTTTCCTGTGAATGGATCTCTTGATAAATGGTTTTAATTTTTAGCGATTTTCAGTAATTCCGCTGCTAGTAATATGCTTCTGCATTAGTTAATCTAGTTTTTATGAGTTGTATGCCACACGTTAAGTGGTATCAAAGCTCTAAGTTCATTGAGTCTACAGAGACATAGGATTAAGGTTGTTGAGTCTGTTCTAGTGTCATCCAGTTATCTGATAGTGTCTTTTGCTCATATAGGAGTAGAAGAAGAACTAAAGATGTCTGGATCACATGATGAACACACTGCTGAGAGCAGTGTTGCTGCACCGGGAGGAGGTGTAAGAGACCAGGATAGGGAGGTGCCTGTCCCTGAACAACTCTAGTTGAACCAAGATGACATGGGTAACCCAGCCTTCCAGGCTATGTTTGGGCAGTTTATGGCAGCTATGACCCACATGACGGATAGAATGCCAGTACCTACACCTAGGGCACCAACCCATGATGAAAGACATGGTGCCGGTAAGACTTTTGAAAGGATGAAGAGGGTAGGAGCCTTAGAGTATGCTGGTACAGCCGATCCAGCAGATGTTGACCTATGGATGACTGAGTTGGAAAAAGCCTTCAGGATCCTCATGATTCGTGATGATGAGAGGGTCAATCATGTTGTATATCTCCTCAAAGGGAGTGATGGTCATTGGTGGACCATCGAGGAAGGCAAAAGACCTGGAGTTGTGATTGGATGGGATGAATTCAGGCGTGAATTTGTCACTAGATACTTTCCCAAGACGTATCTAGATGAGAAGATCTCTCAGTTTGAGATATTTAAACAAGGACCAATGAACATTAGCGAGTATGAGGCTAGGTTCATGGAGTTGTTGCGGTTCTGTCCGCACATGGCATCTAATGATGAGGAGAGAATTCGGCGGTTCGAGAAGGGGCTGAACGCTGAATTAACCACTCCGGTGTCTGCTTTGGAGAACCGAGAGAGGTTTGCAACTTTTGTGGAGTCTATAAGATGCATAGAGAGGTCTATAGTTGAGAAACGACAGACTAAGGGTAAGAAGGAATACCCATAGTTTCAAGGACAGAGTACTAGAAGTTTCAAGAAACCAAGGTATTCTATGCCTACACCACTACCGAGGTTCAATACCCAGACGTAGTGGATGTCGAGTAAGGGTAGAAACCGTAGTTTACCACTGAAGGGAGCTCATAGCTCAGCCTCTATGTCAGTAACAGGACCACCCAGACCACCGAGGGGGAATGTAACCTGTTATAGATGCGGGAGAGAAGGCCATGTGGTGAGAGACTGTCCTGAGAAAGTCAGGAGTGTGACCCAGCAACCAAGGCAGAGTCAGCAACGCTCTCAGAGGCAACAGCCTGAGAGTGGTGCTAGAGGACGTGGACAAGCGTCCCAAGACGGTTCATCGACATCCAATAACCGAGCATAGGGTCAACAGCAAGCGACGACTAGATTCTATGCAATGAATCAGCCTGAAGCAGTAGTCAACCCTTGAGTTGTGACAGGTCAGATGGAACTTCTTTACTCTGATATGTCTTTATCCTGCTTCGTATCTGTGTTAATTGATCTGGGTGCTACACACTCTTTTATCACTTGAGAAGTGATTGATGAATGCAATATGATTGTCAGTCATAGAGCAGATAGCTTGTTTTTAGAGACACCTTTGATGGGATCTGCAATGTGGCGGGAAGTGTGTTCTCCCTACAATCTTTTCTTTTCTGATCACTGCATTCAAGTGGATCTTATACCACTTGAGATGAAGGGTTTTGATGTAATCCTTGGGATGGACACCTTAGAGAAGTATAAGGTTGTCTTGGATTGTAGTTCCAAGGAAGTTGTGTTCACAGATGGTGGTGACACATGGATCTTTTAGGGAGATAGAAAGATTCTTCCAACCTGTCTTACATCAGCTATGGTGACTGAGAGGTTGATGAGACAAGGATGCCTTGCATTCTTAGCCCATGTGGTTGATACCACAATGGAGAGTCCTCATCCTTCTGGAGTTCTGGTAGTCAGGGAATTTGAAGATGTATTTCCTGAAGAACTTCCAGGTATTCCACCACCCTGAGAGATTGATTTTGAGATTAATCTAATCCCAGGCACGCAACCTATAGAACAAACACCGTATAGGATGGCACCTGCTAAAATGGCAGAGCTCAAGAAACAACTGCATGAGTTTCTTGAGAAGGGTTTTATCTGACTGAGTACTTCACCATGGGGTGCTCCGGTCCTCTTTGTTAAGAAGAAGGATGGGTCTATGTGATTATGCATTGACTATAAGCAGTTGAATAAAGTAACTATAAAGAACAAGTATCCTCTGCCAATGATTGATGACTTGTTTGACTAGTTGCGTGGTGCAACTATCTTTTCTAAGATAGATCTGAGGCCGGGATACCATCAGTTATGTATCAAGGAGGGTGACATACCTAAGTCTGCCTTTAGGATGAGGTATGGTCACTATGAGTTCATAGTTATGTCATTTGGACTAACTAATGCACCAACTATATTTATGGAACTCATTAATAGAATTTTTCGACCTTTTCTGGATCAGTATGTTGTCGTCTTTATATATGACATCCTGATATATAGTCGAGATGCTCAACAACATGAACAACATATTAGCCAAGCTCTGACTTTGCTAAGGGAGCATAAGTTATATTCTATGTTTAGAAAATGTGAGTTCTGGTTGCCAGAAGTTTCCTTTCTTGGACACATAATATCTGCCTCAGGTATTCATGTTGATCCTAAGAAGGTAGAATCTATCCTACAATGGGAACAACTAAAGACACCGAAAGAGATAAGAAGTTTCCTAGGACTGGATGGCTATTACAGGAGGTTCATTAAGAACTTCAGTTCAATAGCCCTACCCCTGACCAAGTTGACTAGAAAGGATATTCCTTTTGTCTGGAATGACAAGTGTCAATGATCTTTCCAGTTGCTGAAGAAAAGGTTAACAAGTGCACCTGTGTTGGTGCTACCTGAGCAAGGAAAGGGGTACATAGTCTTCTGTGATGCATCTAAGAATGGCTTAGGATGCATGTTGATGCAGGATAAGCAAGTGATTTCTTTTGCTTCTCGACAACTTAAGAAACATGAGGAAAATTATCTAACACATGATCTAGAATTAGCTGCTGTGGTCCATGCCTTGAAGATCTGGAGACATTATCTCTATGGAGAAACATTCCAGATTTTCACAGACCATAAAAACCTAAAGTATATCTTTTCTCAGCATGAGCTAAATATGAGGCAACACCACTGGATGGAGTTAATCAAGGACTACGATTATACAATTGATTATCATCCAGCGAAAACCAATGTGGTTGCTGATGCACTAAGTAGAAAATCAGCAACACCAACCCTAGATAAAGCACAACTAAACTCCTTAGTGTGCTCTAAGAGAGATATGTTTATCTCCTTAAGGCAAGACAATGTACAACTTAAAGTGTCATTGTTAGTCGGGTTGTTAACTGAGATGCACATAAAACCAACTTTGAGATACCAGATTAAAGAAGCACAGCAGACTGATTCTATGATTCAGCAAATCAGATCAGAATATGGTAGTGAGAAGCGGGAGGGCTTCCATGATTCTGATGATCATGTAGCCTATTACCATGGTAGGATGGTAGTACCTGATGTTGACAACTTAAGAAAGTTAGTCCTGGAGGGAGCCCATTCTTCAATGTATGCTATGCATCTAGGGAGCACCAAGATGTATCATAATTTAAAGGATATGTATTGGTGGCCTGGTTTGAAGAAGGATGTTGCTAAGTTTTTTATGCGGTGTTCGGTGTGTCAGCAGGTTAAGGCTGAACATCAGAAGCCCGCAGGAACAATGCAACCTATGCCTATACCGCAGTGGAAATGGGATCATGTAACCATGGACTTTGTGGTTGGTTTGCCTAGAACAGCCAAAAGTCATGATTCCATTTGGGTGATAGTTGATAGGTTGACAAAGACAACACATTTCTTGCCTATTAAAACAACCTATACAGCTAAAAAGCTGGCACATATATACATAGATGAGATAGTGCGTTTGCACGAGGTTCCAGTTACAATAGTTTCCGATAGAGGTCCTCAGTTTACGAGTCATTTTTGGGAACGAATTCATAAAGCTTTGGGCGCACAACTGAGGTTTAGTACAACTTTTCATCCTCAGAAAGATGGATAGTCTGAGAGGACGATACAAACATTGGAGGACTTGCTTAGAGCATGTGTCCTTCAATTTGTAGGGAGTTGGGATCTACATCTGAGCTTGATAGAGTTTTCTTATAACAACAACTATCAACACAGTATTGACATGGCACCATATGAGGCTTTGTATGGTAGACGTTGTAGATCTCCCCTATGTTGGTATGAAACTGGTGAGTACCAACTTTTGGGTCCTGAGCTAGTTCAACAAACAACTGAGAGGATAAAGATCATACAACAACAGTTGAAAATAGCCCAGGATAGATAGAAATCCTATGCTGACAAGCATCGTAGACCCTTAGAATTCCAAGTCGGAGATAGGGTGTACCTCAAGGTTTCACCTTGGAAAGGCATCTTGAGACTTGGAAAGAAAGGGAAGTTAGCTCCTAGATTTATGGGGCCTTATCTGTAACATCCCTGACCTGGGTTATGCTTTAACCCTAGGAGTTTTTTTGATTAAGAGAGATGATTATGTGCTTAATCTTATCTTGTGAAAAGCAATTAGGGTTCAAGAGGAACTTATGTTGCAATTCTAGTCCTTTTTGAATATTGTCGAAATCAATGTTTTGCTTGTTTTGGACTAAAGTGCAAATTACCCAAGTTGAGGGGTTTAAGTGAAAATTGTGCATGATAATATGTTCCTCATGTATTGAAGCATCATGAGAGTGAAAATGATGCAGTGGTATGGCTTATGGAAGCCTGAATACCAAGAAAGAGCTGATAAAGCAATGTTTGTGCATCAAAACCTAGTTTTGGTGTAATGTGCAATTTACCCAAAACCCAGGGTTCAATATGCAAATTACGACTTCAATAAGGTCCCTAATATTTCTTAGCATCATGTTGAGGAAATAAAATGAGAGGGGCGCCTCATTTGAATTAAGTTGGAGGAGAGAGAATCTTGATATTAAAATAATCAAGATTTAATCCTAATTGAAACTCTAATTCAATTCAGTGCAAAAATAAATATAATAATTGAAGGGCCTTCAACCAAAAACGAGATGTTTGAATTTGCTCAAGTGTGAACACCTTTTTTCCTTTGCTAGACCACAAAAATAACAAAGGGAAGTGGATAACTCACTCACCTTATTATAAGAAAAAGAAATATCCACTCACATATGGATATTAGTATAATATGATTTGAGGTGCTTAATTTGCTTTTCTTTAAAACATGGATAATTGAGAGGAATAAGGGGAAAACAAGATAGCCTCAGATCCAAGAAGTTGAGGGGGAAGAGGCAGCACTATTTTTGGGATTAAATGAATTTTACAAGGCATTTTCTCTCTCCTTGAATTTCTTATAAAAGTACCCTTTACAAGCCAAACCACGGGCTTTTTCGTTTACATTTCTTTTCCCTTGCTTGGAAAACGACCAAGACCTTTGGAGGATCAGTAGGACGACCCCTAACCTATTGGTAAGCTTCTTGACATCCTTTCACCTTGAATCCATGGTGAAAATCGAAAATCAATGCATGAATTCTTCATAACTCGATCCCCTCTTCAATTCTAACCAATTCTTTTCACTCAAAGCTTGAGGACGACCATTGGAATAGTGAAAGGAGTTTCATCCACCATTGTTGATGTGAGCGTGAAGCTTTGGAGCTCAATTGGAGGCGGGTTTTATGATTTGAACCCTTGATTTTATTATTGCATTCATTTCCTTATCAATTGGTGATCCTTTCTACATTTCTGAAATTTATTTTGGTTGATTGATGCAATCACCATGGAAATCATAGGAGATTTCGTGATTTTGGAGCTTGATGATGATGACATAATCATAAGCACACACCTCCTCAAATATTTCTTGCAAACGGTTTCAATAAAATGGTCCAAACGGTTTCACCAAACCGTTTGGAGACCAAACGGTTTCAAAACCGTTTGGTGATTTGAGTCCCAAACCGCATGAGGGTGTTGACCATTTGGATGCATTGACTGTTTGAGGATTGAACCCTAGTATGTGTTGGATGATGATCCAATGGCTCCTATTTATTAACTCAACATATGGACAAACTTTCAAATAGAAACCCTAATCGGCTAAGTGCTGATTTTGCAATTGATTGAGTTGATGTTTTGGGTTGATTGACCGAAACGGTTTCAAAACCATTTGGGAATCACTCCAACGGTCTCAAAACCATTTGGAGGTCAACCAAGACCATTTGGAGGTCTAGGGTTGAGTATGGTTGGGTATTTGAAGATCTAAAGATACCAAATTGAAATGCAATCAATTGCTGATTTGATAATCAATCCAATGATCCAAACCCTAATTGAATGTCATGGATTTTGATGATGGATTGGGAAAACGGTCTGAAGACCATTTGGTGATCATACAAACGACCTCAAGACCATTTGGGGGTCATTCAAGACCGTATGACGTCAGGTCATATCATATAATGATGATGGTTCATTGATTTCAATTGAATTGGTTCCACAATGTCAACCATTGATGGTTCCTTAGTTTCAAAACCCTAAGTGATGGTTTCTTGATTATCAACCCTAGTTTAATTGGGTTCAAAACCCTAATTGAAGGTCCAATTGAATGGTGACTCAGTGGTTCAATTGAAGAATAAATTGAGGCCCAATTGATAGTTGGTCCATGAATTGGAACCTTGAATCGATTAGGTGTTGAAGCCCCTTTTTGGTCTATTCGGTTTTGAGGAGGTTTGGACCAAACGGTCTCAAGACCGTTTGAGTCCAAATGGTCTCAAGACCATTTGGGACCAAACGACCCCAAACCGGTTGAGGCTCAAACGTTTTCAAGTGTTCACTTTAGCAAATAGTTTCAAGAGTTCACTTTAGCAAACGGTTTCAAGTAACTACTTTGCTAAATGGTTTCAAACCATTTGAACTTAATTGGTCAAGACCGTTTGAGGTCTAAGTGACCAATACCGTTTGAGGTATAAGTGACTAGGACCTTGTGAGGTTCAAAGAGGTTAAACCATTTGGACACCTAATATGATCAAAGGTCAATTAGCTACTTGATTATTAATGATGTAGATAAATGGTGATTTATGAATGTGAACCCTAACTATGTGTACCTAGTTAAAGGGCTGACCTAGTTCAATCTTGGAGTGGCTAACATCCTAAAGAGGATGAGAGGGAGAGAAATAATGAGAGAGATAATTGCTTATATCATAAACCCTAATTCTCTCATTATGAAACAATGTGTAATCATGGTTTGATGCATAATATGAGATCATGAAATCTTCACTGAAAAGATTGATGTACCTTGAATCTGATTTAGGACAAGGCTATGTGAAACCCTAAATTAGGGCAAAGCTCAGTGAAACCATAATCTAGGGTGATGATGTAACCCTAACTTAGTGTAACAATGTAAGAAGCCCTAATTTGGGTACAAGGTAAGAGAAACCTTACTTGGATGTGAATGGTAAACCTTAATCTCTAAAATGGGGTAAAGGTGCATGAAACCATGATATAGGGTAGAGCTACTAATTCTATGTGAAGACCTATCACTGGGTGATGTGTGGTGAAATCCTAATTTCACATAATACTAGGTGAAACCCTGATATAGAAGGATGATTATGTAAAACTCTATTGAAGAGCAATACTATGTGAAATCCATAAATGTATGGAATATGCTATGTGAATCCTCAAATTATAAATATGAAGAATACTATTCCTAATAATGGAATAGTGATTAATGTTTTGACAAATGTAACACCTAGAGAGGTTGATAATGGATATCCTTATATTAATAGTTCCTACCTCAAGGATGAGTCCATGTTATTGGCAATGGTTGCATATTCTAAGTGAGTGACTAATGACCATTACATTACATGATAAATGTCATGAACTGGTGCATAAAGTATTAGGATGGGGAATACCCTAATACAAGCTAAGTGGATGAACTCAAGTAAGATAAAGGTGTTGAGGGAAGTGATACATCAAGATATGATAGATATCACTTCCAACACCTCAGCACTAGTTTACCTTGATGTGTTATAAGTCCAATATAATTGGATGAATGACACATGAGATGTGTCATGTCAATTGTTACATTGAGATGTAATGCACCCTATTGAATGTAGGCTAACATGCTTTATGGAAAGGTTAATCCAAACCTATAAACTATGATGTAATCACATTCTGGTAATGATGGGAGAGAAATTCATACTGTGTGTTGATACTTCATTTAATGATGAATGATAAGAATAAATAAGTATGATTGAATACTTATGTTATCCATATTGAATCCTAGCTGTGTGAAACAATGAAAGAGGACTTGATCATTAAAAGTATGATCTTGAGAACCTTTATGGTTATTCATAAAAAACCCTAATACAGGGTAATGCTATGTGAAACCCTAATACAGGGTAATGCTATGTGAAACCCTAATACAGGGTAATGCTATGTGAAACTCTAATACAGAGCAATGCTATGTGAAACCCTAATGAAAGGTAATGCTATGTGAAACCCTAATACATGGTAATTCTATGTGAAACCCTAATATAGGGTAATGCTATGTGAAACCCTAATGCAAGGTAATGCTATGTGAAACCCTAATGTAGGGTAATGCAATGTGAAACTCTAACATAGAGAGATGTTATGTGAAGCTCAAATATAGACTAATGGGTTATGAATGTAATAAGATAACCCTTGTATTGCATGGTACATATATGTAATTATATCATGATTACTAATCATGCAGGTATGTTGAGATGATGAGCATAGCCAGGTATGGGCTATGATGTTATGTATATTGAAAATGTTCTATAGGCCTTATAAGCCTTCATATGCTTTGTTGCTTAGTGAGAGGTAACGTAGAATTATAATGTCCTTGGACAGATGACCTGAAGGTATGAAGTTACCTAATAAGTGGTAACAAGTGCTCTATGATGAGATAAGAGTTCAAATACCCATATTCTATAATCATGATGATGAACTTGTTAAGAAGTGGAAATGTACTTGATGAGTTGAGGGATTAAGATCCCAATACTTTGTGAAAAGAGTATGGCTACAGGCCATGACTCCACAATGATAATGCCAGGCATTAGATATATGATCTAAGCCTGAAGAGAGTTAATGTTGTGGTGATGATTCTATAGTGAATAAATGTTATACATGTTCTTCATATTCCTTAATGGATAAGTGACATATTGCTCTATCAAGTCATAGCTACAATGCTTCTGATAAGAATAAAGTTCTAATCTGTTAGACATTGAATTAACTGCTGTCAAATAAATATGATTCATATGTTCATATTTATCTTCTTTAGCTGCAATAATAATGTTTCTGGCGGAGAGTTATATCTCTCGCTGGGGAAATTTACAATTGTCTCACCCCCGTGGGAGCCACATTTTTAGGTGGACATGGATGAGGAGGCAGGAACCCTTCAGTAGGTGAAGGACAACAACAACAGCAGCAGGGACAACTGTGAAGTCTCAGGTGGAGACACTGGCTGTTATGCCTTGTCTAGTTGTATATAGAGTCCTATGTGTCGTCTCTGTACTCTCAGGTCCTCGGAGTAGTAGTTAGTGCTTTCGAGATTTTGGCTCAGTGCCTCGAGATTTTACACTACTTGTGTTCAGTTTAACAAGAGCAAATAATGCTTGTAAATCTCAAAAAGAGATGTTACATGATATGTACTTTTGAAAACATAATGTAAATGTGTTACTTTGGTTCTATGTGAGAAATTTTTTATATGATGGACCTCTTGGTAAAAAGGTTTTAATTTTTAGTGATTTTTAGTAATCCGCTACTTAGTGAACGCTTCCGCATTAGGTAATTATGTTTTTGTGAGTTGTATGCCACAATTAAGTGGTATCAGAGCTCTAGGTTCGCTGAGTCTACAGAGACATAGGACTAAGGTTGTTGAGTCTGTTCTAAATAGCTTCCAGTTTATTTGATAGTATCTTCTGCTCACATTGGAGAAGAAGAACTTGAAGATGTCTGGATCACATGAAGAACATGTTGCTAAGAGCAGTGCTGCTGCACCAGGAGAAGGTGCAAGAGACCATGATAGGGAGGAGCTCGTACCTGAACAACCCCAGTTCAATCAAGCTGACATGGGGAACCTAGCCTTCCAAGCCATGTTTGGGCAGTTTATAGCTACCATGACTCACATGACAGATAGGATGCCAATACCTGCACCTTGTGCACCAACCCATCATGAGGGTTATGGAGCCGACAAGACTTTTGAGCGACTTCACCTGGTTGGAGCATAGATTATGCTGGTACATCTGATCCAGCAGATGCTGATTTGTGGCTGACAGAGCTGGAAAAGGCTTTCAGGATCCTTGATATCCCTGAAGCTAAAAAGGTAAGACATGTTGTGTACCTCCTAAAAGGGAGTGCTGGTCATTTGTGGATGATAGAAGAAGATAAGAGACCAGATTTAGAAATTGGATGGGAGGTATTCCGACGAGAATTCATCAGTAGATACTTCCCTAAGACATATCTAGATGAGAAGATTTCTCAATTTGAGAGGATCAAACAAGGACAGATGAACGTTAGCGAGTATGAAGCTAAGTTCATGGAGCTATTGCGGTTTTGTCCGCAAATGGTAGTTAATGATGAGGAAAGAATTCGACATTTTGAGAAGGGGTTGAACGCTGAACTGACCATTCCTGTGTCTGCTTTAGAGAACAGGGAGAGGTTTTCCACCTTTGTGGAATCGGTAAGGAGGATAGAGAGGTCTAAAATTGAGAAACGACAGACTAGTGGTAAGAAGGTGTACACTCAGTCTCAAGGACAAAGGCCCGAAAGTTTTAAGAAACCAAGATTTTCTGCATCGGCAACATCATCGAGATTCCATGCCCAGACGCAATGGACGTCAAGTAGGGGTAGGGATCATAGTAATGTTCCAAGTAGAGCCTCCGACATAGCATCAACATCGGTAATTGGATCTCTCAGACCCTGTTTTGTACCCAGGGTCTGTTACTAATGTAGACAACCGGGACATGTAGCAAATGATTGTCCAGATGGGAATTCGATGATGACTCAACCCCAGGGGCAGAGTCAGTAAGGCTCACAAAGGAGGTAGTTTTCTAGTAACAATAGAGGACGTGGACATACGTCCCAGACAGGTCAGATGAAATATATCCATTCTGATACTTCATTTCACGATTCTATGTGTTAAAGATATGAAAGTGGTAGTTTTTGAACTTCCTTTGACTAGTCCTATAAGGACACAAGGAAGATGAGAATTTACATTTTTACTCAGTGCTTTTTAAAATGCTTTATAATCCCTCTTATCTTTGTTATTAAGATGAGATATAGAAGTGATACCTGGAGAAAATCTAGGAATGGAAAATCCTGTGTGTATAATGATATGAAAAGTGAGGAACATGATAGTAAATAAAGTACATACTACCTAATCTCAATACTTGTATACCCTGACCAGGTATATGATTATTGTAGATAAGGTGAGTATGACTCTCAGATTGTTGTCTTTTTTATTACTCTGATCAAGTAGTCATTCTGAAACAATCTAGAGAGTATAATGTAATTAAATGGGAAGAGCTAAGTGAACATTCCTAATTAAAGAGAAAAGCTAAATGAACATTCTCAATTAAATAGGAAGAGCTAAGTGAACATTCCTAATTAAATGGGAAGAGCTAAGTGAACATTCCCAATTAAAGAGAAAAGCTAAGTGAACATTCTCAATTAAATAGGAAGAGCTAAGTGAACATTCCTAATTAAATGGGAAGAGCTAAGTGAACATTACCAATTAAAGAGAAAAGCTAAGTGAAAATTCTCAATTAAATAGGAAGAGCTAAGTGAACATTCCTAATTAAATGCGAAGAGCTAAGTGAACATTCCCAATTAAAGAAAAAAGCTAAGTGAACATTCTCAATTAAATAGGAAGAGCTAAGTGAACATTCCTAATTAAATGGGAAGAGCTAAGTGAACATTCCCAATTAAAGAGAAAAGCTAAGTGAACATTCTCAATTAAATGGGAAGAGCTAAGTGAACATTCCCAATTAAAGATAAGAGCTAAGTGAACATTCCCAATTAAAAGGAAAAGCTAAGTGAGCATTCCCGATTTAATAGAGTTTTGCTAAGTGAACTTTTCCAAACAAATAAAGGATTGCTGAGTGGATTATCTCTGTTAGATATATATGTTTCTCTTTTTATAGGCACTCTTGGGTGATGATAGGAGTATGTTCTTTTATGCTTCCTCCTTTCAAACAATATGGACATCATATGTTAGGGGTTTATGCTCTGCATAAACATAAACATTGATAAGGTTGAATTAATGAAAGGAACTCTGTGTGGACTACAGATCCATGATATCTCCATGATATTAAGATATTATGTGGAGACTGGAGGGTATGATAAATGAATAATCTGTCCCTCCTTTTTCTTGGGATTTCAGGGATGAAATCCTTGTTAGGGGTTTATAATTTGTAACATCCCTGACCTGGGTTATGCTTTAATCCTAGGTGTTTTGATTAAGAGAGATGATTATATGCTTAATCTTATCTTGTGAAAAGCAATTAGGGTTTAAGAGGAACTTATGTTGCAATTCTAGCCCTTTTTGAATATTGTCAAAATCAATGTTTTGCTTGTTTTGGACTAAAGTGCAAATTACCCAAGTTGAGGGGTTTAAGTGAAAATTGTGCATGATAATATGTTCCTCATGTGTTGAAGCATCATTAGAGTGAAAATGATGCATTGGTATGGCTTATGGAAGCCTGAGTACCAAGAAAGAGCTGATAAAGCAATGTTTGTGCATTAAAACCTAGTTTTGGTGTAATGTGCAATTTACCCAAAACCCAGGGTTCAATATGAAAATTACCACTTCAATAATGTCCCTAATATTTCTTGGCATCATGTTGAGGCAATAAAATGAGAGGGGCACCTCATTTGAATTAAGTTGGAGGAGAGAGAATCTTGATATTAAAATAATCAAGATTTAATCCTAATTGAAACTCTAATTCAATTTAGTGCAAAAATAAATATAATAATTGAAGGGCCTTCAACCAAAAATGAGATGGTTGAATTTTCTCAAGTGTGAACACCTTTTTTCCTTTGCTAGACCACGAAAATATCCAAGGGAAGTGGATAACTCACTCACCTTATTATAAGAAAAAGAAATATCCACTCACATATGGATATTCGTATAATATGATTTGAGGTGCTTAATTTGATTTTCTTTAAAACATGGATAATTGAGAGGAATAAGAGGCAAACAAGATAGCCTCGGATCCAAGAAGTTTAGGGGGAAGAGGCGGCACTATTTTTGGGATTAAATGAATTTTATAAGGCATTTTCTCTCTCCTTGAATTTCTTATAAAAGTACCCTTTACAAGCCAAACCAAGGGATTTTTCGTTTCCATTTCTTTTCCCTTGCTTGGAAAACGACCAAGGAGCTTTGGAGGATCATGAGGACGACCCCCAACCTGTTGGTAAGCTTCTTGACCTCCTTTCACCTTGAATCCATGGTGAAAATAAAAAATCAATGCATGAATTATTCATAACTCGATCCCCTCTTCAATTCTAACCAATTCTTTTCACTCAAAGCTTGAGGACGACCCTTGGAAAAGTGAAAGGAGTTGTATCCACCATTTTTGACGTGATATTGAAGCTTTGGAGCTCAATTGGAGGCGGGTTTTATAACTTGAACTCTTGATTTTATTATTGCATTCAATTCCTTATCAATTGGTGATCCTTTCTACATTTCTGAAATTTATTTTGGTTGATTGATGCAATCACCATGGAAATCATAGGAGATTTCGTGAGTTTGGAGCTTGATCATGATGAAATAATCATAAGCACACACCTCCCCAAATATCTCTTGCAAACATTTTCAATAAAATGGTCCAAACGGTTTCACCAAACCGTTTGGAGACCAAACAGTTTCAAAACCGTTTGGTGATTTGAGTCCCAAACCGCATGAGGGTGTTGAAAATTTGGATGGGTTGACCATTTGAGGATTTAACCCTAGTATGTGTTGGATGATGATCCAACGGTTCCAATTTATTAACTCAACATATGGACAAACTTTCAAATAGAAACCCTAATCGGCTAAGTGTTGAGTTTGCAATTGATTGAGTTGATGTTTTGGGTTGATTGACCCAAACGGTTTCAAAACCATTTGGGAATCACCCAAACGCTATCAAAACCGTTTGGAGGTCAACCAAGACCATTTTTAGGTCTAGGGTTGAGTATGGTTGGGTATTTGAAGATCTAAAGATACCAAATTGAAATGCAATCAATTGTTGATTTGATCATCAATCCAATGATCCAAACCCTAATTGAATGTCATGGATTTTGATGATGGATTGGGAAAATGGTCTCAAGACCATTTGTATATCATCCAAACGACCTCAAGACCGTTTGGGGGTCATTCAAGACCGTATGAGGTCAGGTCATATCATATAATGATGGTGGTTCATTGATTTCAATTGAATTGGTTCCACAATGTCAACCATTGATGGTTCCGTAGTTTCAAAACCCTAAGTGATGGTTTCTTGATTATCAACCCTAGTTCAATTGGGTTCCCTAATTGAAGGTCCAATTGAATGGTGACTCAGTGGTTCAATTGAAGAATAAATTGATGGCCCAATTGATAGTTGGTCCATGAATTGGAACCTTGAATCGATTAAGTGTTGAAGCCCCTTTTTGGTCCATTCGGTTTTGAGGAGGTTTGGACCAAACGGTCTCAAGACCGTTTGAGTCCAAACGGTCTCAAGACTGTTTGGGACAAAATAGTCTCAAGACCGTTTGGGACCAAACGATCCCAAACTGGTTGAGGCTCAAACGTTTTCAAGTGTTCACTTTAGCAAACGGTTTCAAGTGTTCACTTTAGCAAACGATTTCAAGAGTTCACTTTAGCAAACGGTTTCAAGTAACCAATTTGCTAAACGGTTTCAAATTGTTTGAGGTTTAAGTGAGCAATACCATTTGAGGTCTAAGTGACTAGGACCTTGTGAGGTTCAAAGGGGTTAAACCATTTGGACACCTAATATGATCAAAGGTCAATTAGCTACTTGATTATTAATGATGTAGATAAATGGTGATTTATGAAGGTGAACCCTAACTATGTGTACCTAGTTAAAGGGATGACCTAGTTCAATCTTGGAGTGGCTAACATCCTAAAGAGGATGAGAGAGAGAGAGAAAGAATGAGAGAGATAATATCTTATATCATGAGCCCTAATTTTCTCATTATGAAACAATGTGTAATCAGGGTTTGATGTATAATATGAGATCATGAAATATTCATTGAAAAGTTTGATGTACCTTGAATCTAATTTAAGACAAGGCTATGTGAAACCCTAAATTAGGGCAAAGCTCAGTGAAACCATAATCTAGGGTGATGATGTAACCCTAACTTAGTGTAACAATGTAAGAAGCCCTAATTTGATGGGAACCCTAATTTGGGTATAAGGTAAGAGAAACCTTACTTGGATGTGAATGGTAAACCTTAATCCCTAAAATGGGGTAAAGATGCATGAAACCCTAATATACGGTAGAGATACTAATTCTATGTGAAGACCTATCACTGGGTGATGTGTGGTGAAATACTAATTTCACATAATACTAGGTGAAACCTTGATATAGAAGGATGATTATGTAAAACTCTATTGAAGAGCAATACTATGTGAAATCCATAAATGTATGGAATATTCTATGTGAATCCTCAAATTATAAATATGAAGAATACAATTCCTAATAATGGAATAGTGATTAATGTTTTGATAAATGTAACACCTAGAGAGGTTGATAATGCATATCCTTATATTAATAGTTCCTACCTCAAGGATGAGTCCATATTATTGGCAATGGTTGCATATTCTAAGTGAGTGACTAATGACCAATACATTACATGATAAATGTGATGAACTGGTGCATAAAGTATTAGGATGGGGAATACCCTAATACAAGCTAAGTGGATGAAATCAAGTAAGATAAAGGTGTTGAGGGAAGTGATACATCAAGATATGATATATATCACTTCCAACACCTCAGTACTGGTTTACCTTGATGTGTTATAAGTCCAATATAATTGGATGGATGACACATGAGATGTGTCATGTCAATTGTTACATTGAGATGTAATGCACCCTGTTGAATGTAGGCTAACATGCCTTATGGAATGGATAATCCAAACCTATAAAATATGATGTAATCATATTCTGGTAATGATGGGAGAGAAATTCATATTGTGTGTTGATACTTCATTTAATGATGAATGAGAAGAATAAATAAGTATGATTGAATACTTATGTTATCCATATTGAATCCTAGCTGTGTGAAGCAATGAAACAAGACTTGATCATTAACAGTATGATCTTGAGAACCTTTATGGTTATTCATAAAAAAACCCTAATACAGGGTAATGATATGTGAAACCCTAATACAGGGTAATGCTATGTGAAACCCTAATACATGGTAATGCTATGTGAAACCCTAATGCAAGGTAATGCTATGTGAAACCCTAATACAGGGTAATGCTATGTGAAACCCTAATATAGGGTAATGATATGTGAAACCCTAATACATGGTAATGCTATGTGAAACCCTAATGCAAGGTAATGCTATGTGAAACCCTAATGTAGGGTAATGCTATGTGAAACTCTAACACAGAGAGATGCTATGTGAAGCTCAAATACAGACTAATGGGTTATGAATGTAATAAGATAACCCTTGTATTGCATGGTACAAATACGTAATTATATCATGATTACTAATCATGCAGGTATGTTGAGATGACGAGCATAGCCATGTATGGGCTATGATGTTCTGTATATTAAAAATGTTCTATAGGCCTTATAAGCCTTCATATGCTTTGTTTCTTAGTGAGAGGTAACCTAGAATTATAATGTCCTTGGTCAGATGACCTGAAGGTATGAAGTTACCTAATAAGTGGTAACAAGTGCTCTATGATGAGATAAGAGTTCAAATACCCAAATTCTATAATCATGATGATGAACTTGTTAAGAAGTGGAAATGTACTTGATGAGTTGAGGGATTAAGATCCCAATACTTTGTGAAAAGAGTATGGCTACATGCCATGACTCCACAATGATAATGCCAGGAATTAGATAGATGATCTAAGACTGAAGAGAGTTAATGTTGTGGTGATGATTCTATAGTGAATAAATGTTATACATGTTCTTCATATTCCTTAATGGATAAGTGACATATTTCTCTATCAAGTCATAGCTACAATGCTTCTGATAAGAATAATGTTCTAATCTGTTAGACATTGAATTAACTGCTGTCAAATAAATATGATTCCTCTGTTCATATTTATCTTCTTTAGCTGCAATAATAATGTTTCTGGCGGAGAGTTATATCTCTCATTGGGGCAATTTACAATTGTCTCACCCCCGTGGGAACCACATTTTTAGGTGGATGTGGACGAGGAGGCAGGAACTCTTCAGTAGGTGAAGGATAGAAACAACAGCAACAGGGACAACAGTGAAGTCTCAGGTGGAGACATTGGCTGTTATGCCTTGTATAGATGTATATAGATTCCTATGTGTCATCTCTGTACTCTCAGGTCCTCAAAGTAGTAGTTAGTTCTTTCAAGATTTTGGCTCAGCGCCTCAAGATTTTACACTACTTGTGTTTAGTTTAACAAGAGCAAATAATGCTTGTAAATCTCAGAAAGAGATGTTACATGATATGTACTTTTGAAAATAGAATGTAAATGTGTTACTTTGGTTATATGTGAGAAAGTTTTTATATGATGGACCTCTTGGTAAAAAGGTTTTAATTTTTAGTGATTTTTAGTAATCTGCTACTTAGTGAACGCTTCTGCATTAGTTAATTATGTTTTTGTGAGTTGTATGCCACATTATCCGATCATTGAGAGGATAGGAAAGGTAGCCTATAAGCTGGAGTTACCACTTGAGTTGTGTAGATTGCACCCAGTTTTTCATATATCTATGCCGAGGAAGTGTCATCCTGACACTGAGTTAGTTCTACAACCTGTGGAGGTAGAACTAAATGATGACATATCTTATGTTGAAGGACCTGTGTTGATTCTTGACAGAAGGATCAAGAAGTTGAAAAAGAAAGACATTAGTCTTGTAAAAGTTCTCTGGAATCACTGTGGCATTGAAGAAGCTACGTGGGAACTAGAGAATGAGATGAGGAGGAAATATCCTACTCTTTTCTCTTAATGTTTTGTAGATGACTTCGGGGACGAAATCATTGTAAGGGGTGGATAAACTTATAACATCCCTGACCTGGGTTATGAATTAACCCTAGGTGTTTTGCTTAATAAAAGTGATTATAGGCATGCTCTTATCTTTTGAAAAGTAATTAAGGCTCAAGTGGAACTTATATTACAATTTTAGTTCTTTTTGAAAATTGTTGAAATCAATATTTTGCTTATTTTGGACTAAAGTGCAAATTACCCCAGTTGAGGGGTCTATTTGCAAATTGTGTGTAACATCCCTGACCTGGGTTATACTTTAACCCTAGGTGTTTTGATTAAGAAAGATGATTATATGCTTAATATTATCTTGTGAAAAGTAATTAGGGCTCAAGAGGAACTTATGTTGCAATTCTAGTCCTTTTTGAACATTGTTGAAATCAATGTTTTGCTTGTTTTGGACTAAAGTGCAAATTAACCAAGTTGAGGGGTTTAAGTGAAAATTGTGCATGATAATATGTTCTTCATGTGTTGAAGAATCATGAGAGTGAAAATGATGCAGAGGTATGGCTTATGGAAGCCTGGTACCAAAACCTACGGTTTTGGTGTAATGTGCAATTTACCCAAAACCTACGGTTCAATATGCAAATTACCACTTCAATAAGGTCCCTAAAGTTTCTTGGAATCATGTAGAGAAAATAAAATGAGAGGGGCACCTCATTTGAATTAAAATGGAGGAGAGAGAATCTTGATATTAAAATAATCAAGATTAATGCCTAATTGAAACCCTAATTCAATTTAGTGCAAAAATAAATGTATTAATTAAAGGGACTTCAACCAAAATTAAAATGGTTGGATTCATATGTGTGTGGACATCCTTGATCTTTTCAAGGACCATAAAAATATCCAAGGGAGTGGATAACTCACTCACAATTTTATAAGAAAAAGAAATATCCACTCACATATGGATATTAGTATAATATGATTTGAGGTGCTTAATTTGCTTTTCTCTAAATCATGGATAATTGAGAGGAATTGGAGGCAAAAAAGATATCCTCGGATCCAAGGAAGTTGAGGGGGGGAAGAGGCGGCCCAATGTTTGGGATTAAATGAATTTTTATAAAAGCATATTCTCTCTCATTGAATTTTTATAAAAAGACTCTTTACAAGCCAAATGAAAGGCTTTTTCGACCCCACTTCTTCTCCTTGCTTGGGAAACGACCAAGGGAGCTTGGGAGGACCAGGAGGACGACCCCCAACCTGTTGGTAAGCTTCTTGACCTTGGTTCACCTCGATTTCATGGTGGAAATCACAAACCAATGCATGAATTCTTCCTAATTTGATCCCCTCTTCAATTCTAACCATTCCTTTTCACTCAAACCTTGAGGAAGGGCCTTGGAATGGTGAAGAGATTTTCATCCACCATTTTTACCGTGATCTTGGAGCTTTGGATCTCAATTGGAGGTGGGTTTTATAACTTGAACCCTTATTATTGTTATTGCATTCAATTCCTTATCAAATAATGATCATTTCTTCATTCACAATAATTGATTTGGTTTATTGATGCAATCACCATGGAAATCACAGCAGATTTTGTGAGTTTGGATATTGATGATGATGACATAATCATAAGCACACACCTCTCCAAATATCCAAGGCAAACAGTTTCAAAAGAGTTGCTCAATCGGTTTCACAAACCGTTTGGGAGCAAACGGTTTCAAACCGTTTGAAAGGAAACAGTTTCAAACCGTTTGAGGGCAAACGGTTTCAAACCGTTTGGAGGTGTTGACCAGGGTTGACCATTTGTAGATTTTTTGATAATGATGTTGGATAATGACCCACTAATTATAATTGATTAGTTCCAATTGGTTCATGAGTTGAAGGACAATCAATCATCAAACCCTAATGGGGTTAAGTGCTGATTTCATAATTAATTGACTTGGAACTTTGGGTTGATTAGCCCAAACGGTTTCAAAACCGTTTGGGGATCACCCAAAAGGTCTCCAGACCGTTTTAGGGTCAACCAAGACCGTTTGGAGGTCTAGGGTTGAGCATGGTTGGGTATTTGAAGATCCTAACATACCAAACTGATTTGTAATCAAATGCTGATTTGATAATCAATCCAATGATCCAAACCCTAATTGGATGTCATGGATTTTTATGTCGAGATGGGAAAACGGTATCAAGACCATTTAGAGGTCATCCAAATGACCTCAAGACCGTTTGAGGTCAGGTCATGTTTAATTTGGATGGTGGTCCAATGATTTCAAAGCAACTAGTTTCACATTGACCAATAGTGAGGGTTCATTGATTTCAAACCCTAATCCAATTGATTCAAAACCCTAATTGGTGATTAAATGAGGGTTAAATCATTTGAAGGATGATCTATTAAACTTACTTGAAGTGTGATGTTAGGCTAAATTGATGAGTGGTTATATGAATTCAATCGATCAGACGATCAACATTGGAAACCCTAAATCAACATGATTGGTGGAGACCATATTTGGTCCATTCAGTTTTGAGGAGGTTTAGACCAAACAGTCTCAAGACCGTTTGAGTCCAAACGGTCTCAAGACAGTTTGGGACCAAATGGTCTCAAGATCTTTTGGGACCAAACGATCCCAAACCGGTTGAGTCTTAAACGGTTTCAACTTCAACTTTGGCAATCGGTTTCAAGTATCACTTTGTCAAACAATTTCAAGAGTTAACTTTACCAAACGGTTTCAATGGTTTGTTCAAGACCGTTTGGAGGTCTAAATGGTCTTAGAACGTTTGGAGGTATTTCAAGCAAGACCATTTGAGGTCTAATTGGTCAAGACCGTTTGGGGTCTAAGTGACCAAGATTGTTTGAAAGGTAATTAACCAAACCGTACGAACACTCAAAGTGATTAAAGGTCAATTGTTTAATTGAACAATTACATGAGTATGATTCATGTGGTGATTAAGGGTATGATCCTTATTAAAGAGATCATGAAACCCTAATCATGAGTATAAACCCTAATCGAAAGGGTTACTGAACTCTAACCCTAAATGAGGGCAATTCTAAATGAAACCCTAATCTAGGGTGAGGATGTAGCCCTAATCTAGGGTAATGATATGTGTAACTCTAATTTAGAGAAATGAGATGTAAAACCCTAATTGGGATGAACAGTGAATCTCTAATTATGGACAATTGAAAGAAATCCTAAAGGAGATGAATAGTAGACCCATATTATGGGTAACTATAGTGGAAACCATAATTAAGGATGATTCCATGTGAAATCCTATTCTAGGGTAATGCCATGAGAAACCCTAAGTTAGAAATGATGTATATGGAACATTGATGTGATGATGTGATGTGAGAATCAAATCTAGGGTGATGTCATGTAGTGATATATGATACCCTAATTGAGGGTGATTCCATGAGAAACCCTAGTTGAGGGTGATTCCATGAGAAGCCCTAGTTGAGGGTGATTCCATGAAAAACCTTGTTTAAGAATTAACACCACATGATGCTCTAATACTATGTTGTGATGAGAGGCCCTAAGAAGGGTGGAGGTATGTGAGACTCTAATGTGGAGTCATAATATATAAAGCCCTAATTCTGGGCAATATGATAAGAAACCCTAATCCCAATTTTAAGTAAGGGCATAAGGAAACCCTAATGATGAGATAGAATGAATTACCTTATAAAGGTGAAATATTTCAGGTGGTTGATTATAAACAACCTTATTGTAAGCAATGTCTTTAGCATTAGACAAGTCCATATCATTAAAGATAGTTGGACAATTCTAATGTGTGGCCTATGCATTATATGCTAAAGGTGAGAGTTTAGTGATGGAATGTATTAAGCGGGAAATACCTTAATACAAGATAAGTTGATTAACTCAAGAGAGTCCTGAATGATGAGAAAAGTGATACATCAAGATATGATAGTATCACTGTAACGACCCGGTCTCCCGGTAACCCCCAATTAAGGGAGACCCGAAGGTCAGAGCCGTTATTCAACTAACAGGATCAAAGGTTCGACAAATAATCAATAACAATTAATAAACTTTACCAACTAAACTAAAAATTGGTATATTTATTTCAGGATGTTGTGCATGATTGGTTGCTTGATTGGGATTTCTATGTTCTGGTTAATTCTGTCTTAAATCTGCAATCAAAGGTATGTGGTTACGCTTATGACTACCTGAATTGTAACATCCCAGGTTTGAGGCCTAGGATAACATGATCTTAAAAGGAATGATTGGACTACCCATATCACCAAGGTGCACCTCCTTTTCCGGGAGCCCATCTCTAAAGAACTCCATAGTTAAGCGTGCTCAACTTGGAGTAGTACTAGAATGGGTGACCAGTCGGGAAGTTGATCCTGGCTTGCGCGTGAGTGGACAAAAACGTGCAGTTAAGGCTAGTGGTGGTCTGTGGGGCCAGTCGTCATTCCTAAAACTCTACTAGAGCCTCGGACAGTGGGCTCGGGCGTTACAAATGGTATCAGACCAATAACCCCTCCAGTAGGTGGGGCCCACATGGGCATGTGGCATGCCAGTCTTGAGCCGTGCGGTCCAGGCAAGTTGGAAAGGGCTATCCGTAGAGACGAGATGGATCCGCCATTGCACTGGTAGCTGTGGACGGGAGCTGGGTGTCCATGGGTCATTGTGGGTCTGCACTGAAACGGGGTCAGATTATGAGGCCATATAGTTGAGCCTTGACGAGGACGTCAAGAGTCTAAGTGGGGGAGATTGTAACATCCCGGGTTTGAGGCCTAGGATAACATGATCTTAAAAGGAATGATTGGACTACCCATATCACCAAGGTGCACCTCCTTTTCCGGGAGCCCATCTCTAAAGAACTCCATAGTTAAGCGTGCTCAGCTTGGAGTAGTACTAGGATGGGTGACCAGTCGGGAAGTTGATCCTGGCTTGTGCGTGAGTGGACAAAAACGTGCAGTTAAGGCTAGTGGTGGTCTGTGGGGCCAGTCGTCATTCCTGAAACTCTACTAGAGCCTTGGGCAGTGGGCCGGGGCGTTACAATCACATTCATCACTTCACGGTTTATATACCTTGATGCACTTCAAATCCAATATAATTGGGTAAGAAACATATGAAGTGTGTTATGTAACTATTACAATGAAATGTAATGAGTTGATGCACTTTGATAAGTGTTAATTAATGTACCTTGAGAATGGGGTTAAGCCAAAGTGATGAATATGATGTAGTCATACCATGATGAGGATGAGAAATTAACTCATACCTTGAATTGATGATCATTAATGCTATTTGATGTGAGTAACGATCTTGAATAGTTATTCATGATATCCTTGAATGCCCCAGAGGTATGGAATAATGAATTAAGGGTTGGACAGATAATATAATCATGAAACCCTAATTAATAAGAAATGGGGAACCCTAACCCTAATTTGGGTAAATGGAATGAGAAGCCCTATTTGAGAGTAAACCCTAATTCCTGGTAAAGGAATAATGGTGTTACTATTGTATCACGGGATGTGATGAATGACTTGTATGACTGTTATCATGTCTAATAACCATGTAGGTATTATGAGATGATGAATATATCTAGGTTTGAGCTGTGACATTTATATAATAAATGTTGATTGGCTTTATGTTCCCTAATGTTGTTGTTGCTTAGTAAAAGTAGCAATGTGCATGGATTCTATGAGTCATATGAGTAAGTTGTTGCCTAGAAAGAGGTGACAAGATATTTTGTGGCCTTGAGAGCCATGTGTGATGCTTGTGTAACAAGTATCATGAATGCCTTGGTCAGATGACCTGAAGGTGATATTTACCTAATAGATGGTAATGATACTCAATGATGAGTTAAGGGTTTGAATACCCAGAACCACATGATTATGGTGATGAGATTGTAAGGGATGAGAATTCCCAATATTGAAATAAGGGACTGAGTTCCCAAGGTGTTTTAAAGACTGATAAGTATTTGATGAAAGTAGTACATGTCTTTTATAGCATTGTTGTAATAAGTCATGTTTGAGAACTTGGCTGATGCTAAAAGAATATGAAAATGTACTTAATTAATAAAGTGAAATTATATCATGTAGAGCCCTGACCATAGATCCATCATCGTCAGTAATAAGGTGATGGTGAAACGGGTGCTCTGCGGCAAAACCCGGAACGCATATTTTGAATATGTGGGGGTAAATGGGTGAAAAATATCCTTACGTCCGGTGAAGAGATTGAGGGAAGGTAAACAGCAAACCTCTCAATCCTTCATGTGTCGGGATGGATATATCATAAATCTCCCGATGGTTGGGATATATGTAACATTAATCTCCCAATGATATTTAATATAGGGTCGAGGAGATAAGCATTAAATCTCTCGATGGCCGATGAGAGTGCAGTTGACGCTGTAACTCTATAGCGAAGTTCCAGTATACCCTGGAAAGCTATTTTGAGCAGTTAACACAGTCCTGCTTGTTGTCCCGCACTGACTGGGATGTGAGAGGTCATGGGAATCTGGCTCTTCCGTTGACCTATGTATGGTACCGATTTCGACTTCGTAGTGTTCGGTTGGAGTATGAGTGGTATACCTCATCTCCTCAGGGAATACGTGTGTTTGGAAAATGAAATCAACCGTATAACATGTTTGCTTAAGGATTGAATATGGAAATTCATTATCTGATGTTACATTTCTTTTATGCAACTCTAGTTCATTGATGTTATTCATATCTATTGTATTCATATCAAGTAGATGGATGAACTATGATTCTACCATGAGTATATATAATGTTATCCTTGGGAAAGGAGATTACTTCACCTTGTTCATACATTGATTTACCTGCTATCAATTATATATAAATCCTTCTGCCCAATTTATTTTAATAAACTGCTATAATAATGTTTTGGCAGAGAGTTATATCTCCCACTGGGGCAATTTACAATTGTCTCACCCCTGTGGGATCCAATGTTTTTAGGTGGACGTGGACAAAGAAGCAGAAATCCTTTTACAGGAAAAAGGGCAGCAACAGTAATGCCAAGGACAACAGTAAGATCTCAGGTGGAGAAACTGTCTATCAAGTTTTATAGTTAGAAAGTCCTATGTGTCGTCTCTGTACTCTCAGGTCCTCAGAGTTTTTAGTCAGTGTTATTAATAAATCGATCTGAGATTTTGGCCCGATGCCTCGAGATTATTATGTTGTCTGTACATAATGTTTATAGGACAACTGATGTTGTAATATCTGAGAAGAGATGGTACATGTTATGTACGTTTGAACCATAATGTAAATGTTATACAATGGTTCTTGATGGAAGAGACTTCCTATGTTTGGATCTCTTTGCAAAAAGTTTTAATTTTTAGTGATTTTCAGTAATCCACTGCAAATGTTTCGCTTCCGCTAAAGTAAATCTTGTTTTTATGAGTTGGATTTCACATTGTGCATGATAATATGTTCCTCATATGTTGAAGCATCATGAGAGTGAAGATGATGTAGAGGTAAGGCTTGTGATAGCCTGAATTCTAAGAAAGAGCTGATAATGCAATGTTTGTGCATGAAAACCTAGTTTTGGTGTAATGTGCAATTTACCCAAAACCTAGGGTGCAATATGTAAATTACCACTTCAATAAGGTCCCTAATGTTTCTTAGCATCATGTGGAGAAAAGAAAATGAGAGGGGCGCCTCATTTGAATTAAGTTGGAGGAGAGAGAATCTTAATATTCAAATAATCAAGATTTAAGCATAATGGAAACATTAATGCAAAAATAAATAAAATAATTGAAGGGCCTTCAACCAAAATTAAAATGGTGGAATTCAGATGTGTGTGGACGTCCTTGAGCTTTGCAAGGACCGAAAATATCCTAAGGAGGTGAAATTCCACTCACCTTATTATAAGGAAAAGAATTTCCACTCAAAAATATATATTAATATTATAAAGGATTAAGGTGCTTAATTTCTTTTCCCTTAATCCATGGATAATGGAAGGGAGCTCACTGGGATTGAGTTGCCTTTACATGTAAGAAACCAAGGAGGAAGAGGTGGCAATAATTTTGGAATTAAATTGATTTTTATAAAACATTTTCTCTTTCATCAAATTTCTTATAAAAGAGCCTTTTCCAACCCACCTAAGGATCTTTTTCGGATTCCTTTCTTCTCCTTGCTTGAAAAACTAAACAAGAGAGCTAATAACAGCAGGAAGGATGCCCCCAACCTGTTGGTAAGTCTTTGACCTTCGTTCTTCTTGATTTCATGGTGAAAATCATAAAACAATGTATGATTCCTTCATTTCTTCACTCCTTCTTCAACCCTAACCGATCCTTTCACTCTAAAAGCTTGAGAAACGACCTTGGGAGGTTTCTAGAGCTTCAATCACCATTGGATCCGTGAAGCTTGGAGCTTGGGATCATATTTGAAGGTGGGTTATATAACTTAAACCCTTAATCTTTGTCATTGAATTCAATTTCTCCATACAATTGATTTAATTGCTTTTAATGCAATAGCCTTGCTTGATTAATGGAGTTGCCATGGAAATGGCAGTAGCTTTCGTAAGTCTAAAGGTTGAAGATAATAACATGTTCATAAGAACACACCTTAACCAAGAACATGGGCAAACAGTCTTGGACCTTTGGTCCAAACGGTTTCACCAAACCGTTTGAGACCAAACGGTTTGCAAACCGTTTGGTGTTTTGGACTCAAAACTAAATGAAGGGGTTGACCATTTGGTTTAGTTGACCGTTTGAGGTCTGAACTTAATTACATATTGGATGATGATCCAATGGATCCAATTGATTGGCTCAATGTGTGTGCATTCCTTCAATTGGAAACCCTAATCAAGGTGATTGAAGAATCCTTGATTGGTCCTAACGTTTTCAAGACAACTTGGGTCAAACGGTCTTGAGACCGTTTGATCCCAAATGGTCTTGAAACCGTTTGGAACCAGACGGTTTCAAAACCGTTTGGTGGGTTAGTGGATGATCTTTGACCCATGGATGCTGATCTAATAGTTTTGATTGATGAATCCTTCAATTGAATAACCAATAGTCAATTTAATGATGCAATTGGAAATCGATTTGGATTGATGAATGACCTAGTGAGCCCTTGCGGTTTTGGGACTGATTTGACCCAAACGGTCTTGAGACCGTTTGAGACCAAACTGTCTTGAAACCATTTGGGGGCAAACGGTTTCAAAACCGTTTGGGGTCAAACGGTTTCAAAATTGTTTGGTGGCAAACGGTTTCAAAACCGTTTGGTGGTGAAACCTTCAAAACCGAATGGAGTTCAATGTGGTTCAATCACTTGGATATTGATGGTAATGATAGTTCCAATAATCCAATGATGGTTAGTAATGATAATCAATGAAGGTAAAAGGTTAAAACCCTAATAGTACCTAAGTGATTAGTGTCAATTAAGGGATGAACCCTAATTGCTTATAAGATCAATGACTGGGTACACTATGTCAATCATAGTTGTATGAACTTGGCTAAAGGGTTGATGTAACCTAATCAAGTTGAGAGAGTGATAATATGGAATTGATACATGAGTATGATTCATGTGGTGATTAAGGGTATGATCCTTAAGTAAAGAGATCATGAAACCCTAATCATGAACATAAACCCTAATTGGGATGAATAGTAAACCCTAATTATGGGTAATGGAACATGAAACCCTAATTGGGACGAATAGTAAACCCTAATTATGGGTAATGGAACATGAAACCCTAATTGGGATGAATAGTAAACCCTAATTATGGGTAATGGAACATGAAACCCTAATTGGGATGAATAGTAAACCCTAATTATGGGTAATGGAACATGAAACCCTAATTGGTATGAATAGTAAACCCTAATTGTGGATTATTGAATATAGTTCCTATCATAGGGTGAATTTGATGTGAAACCCTAACTAAGGATGGTTTCATGAAAAACCCTGATATTTAATGTGCTATGAAGCTCAAATCCAGGGTAATTCTATGTAATGCTTAACAAACCCTAATCTTGGGCAATATTGTGATAAACCATATCTTTGATGTGATAATGGGATGATTATCCTCATATGACATGAAATGGGAAACCCTAACCCTGGTAAGGGAATAGTGGTGTTACCCATGAATAGTGAATGCATATTTGTTGTACATGGTTCTGATATGCAATTGATATCACTGTTATCATCTGTGCTAACCATGCAGGTATGTTGAAATGATGATCATGGCCAGGTATGAGCTATGATATTTAATTTACTATTGTGATTGTGCCTTGAGTGTCATAATATACCTTGTTGCCGGGTAAGAGGTAACAAGAGAGTTAATGGGCCTCAAGTACCATGTGTGATGCTTGTAATAGAAAGCATCGTGTTTGCCTTGGTCAATTGACCTGAAGGTGATGGTTACCTGGAAAAGTGGTAATAATGCTTAATGATGAATTAAGGGTTTAATTACCTAGGGCCATAGGATTATGGTGATGAAATTGTGAAGGGATGAGAATTCTCAGTTTTGAAATAAGGGATTGAGTTCCCAATGTCTTTTAAGACTGTTAAGTAGTTGATGAAATTAGTACATGTTTCTTTATAGCATTGGTATAATAAGTTATGTTTGAGAACTTGCCTGATGCTAAAAGAATATGAAAATGTACTTAATTAATCAAGTGAAATTTTTTCATGTAGTGCTCTGACCATAGATCCATCATCATCAGAAGTTGGTGATGGTGAAACAGGTTTTCCTATAGAATTCCTGGAGTTCACATATTCTGAATATGTAGGGGTAAATGGGAAAAAAATATCCTTACGTCCTTGTGAAGAGATTGAGGGAAGGCAAACATTAAACCTCTCAATCCTTCATGTGTCCGGATAGATGTATCATAAATCTCCCGATGGTTGGGATGGATGTATCATTAATCTCCCAATGATATTTTAATGTCGGGTCGATGGTGATAAACATTAATTCTCTCGATTGCCGATGAGAGTGTAGTTGACACTATAACTCTATAGCAAAGTTCCAGTATACCCTGGAAAGCTATTTTGAGTAGTTAACATAAGTCATGCTTCTGGTCCCGTGCTGACCGGGATGTGGGAGGTCATGGGAATCCGGCTCTTCCATTGACCTATTTATGGTACCGATTTTGATTCTAGAAATGGTCAGTTGGAGTATGAGCGGTATACCTCATCTCCTAAGAGCTTAAATATGTTTGCAAAATATAATCAGTCGTGTAGCGTATTTGCATAGGGTTGTAATACGAGAACCACTGGTTGATGTTATACTATTTAACATGTCCTGATACATAAATGTTATTTATGCTCTTTTAATTCATATTGAATATGAGACATGCTGCCTAATTAAGTTATAGATATAATACTTTCATAAGAATGCTGCTCTAATCTGCATAGATGTTGATTCATCTGCTACTGATTTATATCATCCCACCGCTCAGTTTATTTCTTTTAAACTGCAATGATAATGTTTTGGCAAAGAGTTATATCTCCCGCTGGGGCAATTTTTATAATTGTCTCACCCCCATGAGATTCAACGTTTTTAGGTAGATGCTTACATCAAGGCAGAAACTCTTCTAAAGGAGGAGAGCAGCAGCAGCCACAAGGATAGCAGTGATCCATTAGGTGGAGACATTGGCTGTATGGTTCTATATAGTTAGTCCTATGAGTCGTCTCTGTACTCTCGGGTCCTAGGAGTTAGTGTTTTGACAATGCGATATGAGATTTTGGCTTGATGCCTCGAGATTTTTATACTGTTGATGTATAGTTTAACAGAGCAGTTAATGTGTTAACTCTCGAGAGGAATAGTACGGGAGATGTACTTGTGAGCCAGTATGTACTTGAAATACTTTGGTTCTGAATGAAAGAGTTTTTCTGTGAATGGATCTCTTGATAAATGGTTTTAATTTTTAGCGATTTTCAGTAATTCTGCTGCTAGTAATATGCTTCCACATTAGTTAATCTAGTTTTTATGAGTTGAATGCCACAGTCTCTTTGCGACAGATGAATGTACGGTTTGAAGTCTCCTTGTTGGCAGGATTGTTGGCACAGATGCAAGTAAAGCCTACGTTGAGACAGCAGATCAAAGATGCACGGAAGGCAGATGCTTCAGTTCTAGTTAATCAAATCAGAGTTTGGCAGCAAAAAGTGTGATGGGTTCCATGACTCCAAGGATGGACTAGTTTGCTATCATGCTAGGATGGTGGTCCCCTATGTTGATGATTTGAGGAGGTTAGTGCTCAAAGATGCACACACATCGATGTATGCCATGCATTTAGGTGTCACCAAGATGTATCATATATAATCTATAGTATATGTATTGGTGGCCTGGCTTGAAGAGAAATGTAGCCGAGTTTGCGGTTAGGTGTGCGGTATGTCAGCAATTCAAGGCTGAGCATCAGAAGCCGGCAGGTACGTTGCAACCCATGCCGATACCGTAGTGGAAATGGGATCATATAACCATGGATTTCATAGTTGGTCTGCCGAGGACAACTAAGAATCATGATTCCATTTGGGTGATAGTGGACAAATTGACAAAGTCTGCTCATTTCATACCTATGAAGACAACATATACAACAAAGAAGCTTGCTCAGGTGTATGTGGATGAGATAGTGCGTTTGCACGGTGTGCCCACAATGATAGTCTCTGACAGAGGACCCCAGTTCACGATTCATTTTTGGGAACAATTGCACAAAGCGTTGGGAACGCAGTTGAGGTTCAGTACTGCTTTTCACCCACAGACAGATGGACAGTCTAAAAGGACTATTCAGACTTTGGAGGATCTTCTCCGAGATTGTGCTTTGCAGTTCCTAGGCAATTGGGACGTGCATCTCATTTTGATAGAGTTTCCCTACAATAATAGCTATCAGCGGAACATCGACACAGCTCCTTATGAGGCTTTATATGGCATAAAGTGTAGATCTCCTTTGTGCTGGTATGAGTTAGGTGAGTATCATCTTTTGGGTCCTGAGTTAGTATATCAAACAACAAAAAAGAATAAAATGATACAACAACAGTTGAAAGCGGCACATGACAGACAGAAGTCGTATGCAGATAATCTCCGATGTCCTTTAGAGTTCTAGGTGGGAGACAAGGTGTACCTTAAGGTCTCACCATGGAAGGGCGTGCTGAGGTTTGGCCGGAAAGGCAAGCTGACACCCAGGTATATGGGGCCATATCTGGTAATAATACGTGTTGGTAAGGTAGCTTATAAGTTAGAGCTACCACCAGAGTTGCACAGGTTACATCTAGTGTTCCATGTCAGTATGCTGAAGAAAAGTCATCCAGAGACAGGGACAATGATACAACCAGTTGAGGTTGAGCTTGATGAAGATGTGACCTATGAGTAAGGTATAGTGATGACTCTTGACAACAGAGTGAAGAAGTTGAAGAGGAAGGACCTGGTGCTTGTGAAGGTTCTTTGGCATCATTGTGGTATTGAGGAAGCCACATGGGAGATCGAGAAAGAGATGAGGAGGAAGTATCCCTCACTTTTCTCTTCGGATTTCGGGGGCGAAATCCCTTTGTAGAGCTTTATGGCTTGTAAGGACCCTGAACTTTGTTTTGAGATTACCCTGTTTTCTTTGCCTAAACCTTGTGTTTAGATGCTTGCTAATCACCTGAGGTTGTGTTCAGGGTTTGTTTGTGCTTTGTTGAAGTTGGAGGTGCAACTTGCAAATTATCCAAGTTTTAGGGTTAATGTGCAAGTTTGTCACATTGAGAGATGTTTTCTCTCTCCTTGTATCCTCTAGGGTTGAGAGGATGGGTTGGGCTCATTGCTTCAGTAGTTTTGGGCCTTGTTGAGCTTTGTTGGGCTTTGCTTTGCCTTGTTGAGGCCTTGTGTCGTGCAAAGAGCACCTTGGTGACCTGTGTTGCCCAGATGGGGTGTGTCGCCCAGATGGAGTGTGTCACCCAGTGGGTTGTGTCGCCCAAGGTGACCACTTTGACCTTGCCTTAGTTGTGTCACCATACCTTGGACAAGTGGCCAATCCTTTTTTAGTTGCTGGCATGACATGATCATGTGGTTTAGCAAGGTGGCACGGCTTTGGACAAGTGGTGCCTTGGACGTGCACATGTGGAGCAACACCAAGGTGGGCGCCCCATATACCCTCTTGTATATATACAACCCTCTCTTTAGTTTCTTAGACCTTTAGTTCCTTTATTTGCTCCTTTCTCCTTTGGTGGCCGATACACCTTCCCTTGGTAGAGCAATCTTGGTGGCCGATCCCCTTTAGTGGAGTCTTCTTCTTCCTCTAGGTGGTGGCCGAACCCTAGAAAGATCTTGCTTCCTTGGTAAGCATCTCCCCCCTCTCCTTAACACCTTCTTCTCCTTCTTACTTGTTCTTTGGCCATGGTGATTATGAGCTTTGCTTCTCTACTTGTGGTGGCTAAAGGTGGGGTACTTTGGAGTTAAGAGCTTAAAGCTTGGTGCTTGGAGCTTTGGAGCTTGAGGAGCTTGCTTGAGGCGGGTTACATAAATCCTAACCCTATCTATACTACCTTCTTTTATGTTGCATGTTCATATATGATCTTGAAAGGCCTTGCATCTTGTTGGATATGTTTCTTGCTTTAGTTTGTACCTTTAATCTTGTTGGACTTAGTGGTTATAATGTTGATAGTTGTATGACCTTGGACCTTGTTGGCCGAACCTATGGATTAGGTTTTCCTTGGGGCAATACCCCTTTCTCTCCTTGGTTTTGAGAAGTGAGCTTGAGCTCTAGTGGTATAGGCAACACCCCTCTCTTCCTTAGTCATTGAGAGGCGAGTCTATATTCTATTTGCTTGGGCAATACCCTACTCTCACCATGGATTTGAGAGGTGAGCCTTTGGTTGTTGATGACCTAGTTGAGATTGAAGGGTTGACCGATATGGATGACCTACCTTGATGCCCGATATGTGATGGAGGTTGTGCAATACCCCTCTCTCTTGGTTGTTGAGAGGTGAGCCAACTTTCTTGATCTATTAGGGTCTAATGATGGTGATCTTGAGGTTGGTGGTGACCAAACTGATATGGACCTTGTGCTTTGCACGATACCCCTCTTCTAGGGTTTGTCTTGGATGATATGATAAGTTTAGTTCTATTGGCTTTGTTTGTCAAGATGGTTTTGGGAGTAGATACCTCTATTTTGTGCCTTGGGTGACATAGGGTGGTTTTGTATTGCCCGATATGGTGTTTGGGTGGTGGACCCTTATTAGGTGCCTTAGTGGTGACCAATATGTTGTGCTTAACCTAGTTGGATGATAGGTCATCTCGCGGTGCCTTGGTGTCATTTGTTGTAGTGGGCTTGTTGGGCGATACAGTGTTGATCTTGGGTGGCATGACCTTGGCTGATATAGTGAAAATGGCTGCCCGATATGAACCCTAACCCTAATGGGCGATAGGGTCTTGACCAACACATCTAGTTGCCCGATACACCCCCTTGCTGCTTGGATGCACGATACCCTCTTGGATAAGGTTGCACGACACAACACTAGCCCTGGTTGCACGATACCCTTGGTGCATTGGTGCACGACATGGATGGCCGATATGTGTGGCTAAGTGCCCTAGTCGTTAGAGTTTTGGTGAGGGATATGATCCTACCCGCTACCCCTTTTGGGAGAGGGATGGTGCTGCCTGCCACATCTCTAGTGAGGGAAGACAGTACCTTTGGTGAGGGTTGTGCTTAACTCGGGAAACCCTAGTAGTTACTTTCTTATACCTTGTAGATGATGGGTTATGGATGAAAGGTTGTGACCAATGATGTATGACTAGGCTATGGTGTGTAATCCGTAGGGATGTATTCCTTGATAATGATCATGCTTTTGAGATATTAGGGCATAGTGGATGCTCATGGTTTGATGACAATAATGTAATTTGTTTACAGATATAGCTTTGTGCTTCATCATGGATGTTGATCCAATCATGTACCTTAAACCCTAATAGCATGATAATCATAAAGATCAATATGTTTGGTGATTTAAGTTATCACTCTTGATATGCATACTAACCATGCAGGTGTATCAGAAGGATTCATAACCAGGTAAGAGCTATGAGGTTTATGTGTTTGAATAACACTAAATGATGATAATCCTCATTGATGAGATAACATGTATCACCAGTATGATGTGAAAGATCTGTTGACCCGATAAAGGATGAGTGCCTAGTTGAGGTGTTATCCTCTGATGTTGAGATAAGGGATTCCTATCCCATGATGACGATGTAAGCCTTGAGAGGCAGTTGCATTCTGTGATGAGGGATTGAGATCCCATAATAATGTGATAATGACAGTAATAATTTAACTCGATGTTGTTATGTTTTACAACTCAGTTGCCTCAACAATCCACTTAAAATATACTAATCAATTACAGTGGAACATATCATTTAGTTTGCCCTGGACATAGATCCAGCATCATCACTAGTTGGTGATGGTGAAATAGGTTTATCCTATGGGATTACCTGGAGCGCATATTATTGAATATATGGGGTTTCTACTAGATGAAAGTAGGAGTATTTGAGTACAACTGTGGTTGTGTATAGAGCATGGTGAACAAGCCCATGGCTCAGTGATTATAGAGCATGGTGAACAGGCCCATGGTCAGTATTATAGAAGGGTAGCCTGCGGAGCTGACCCTGTGGCTGAGGCCACTCTAGCAAGAGACTGTGGTCCTACTTTGGTTTTTGTGCACTAAACATGAAGATGTGAGGTCACAGAGTCTGACTCTCCCAATGACCTTGTATGGCACCAGTTTTTTGGGCTTCGCAACCAAAGGTTGGATTTGAGCGGGACGACTCACTTCCTCAGGGCATAATAAATCGTAATCCAACCGTATAGAATATATTGCTTAAGGCAAAACACAAAACATTGATTGAGGCCTTGCTTGTATAGTTGATCTAGTTATACCTTGTAGCTATTTGTACGATCCTTATATTTTGTGATAAGTTCTTATAAAGCTTATCTTGTCAATCATGTTCCATAAAGAAATATCTGGATATATGCCTCCTGGATATCTGGTAAGATTGTTAATAAAATAAGTTCTACTCACGATGTTGCTCTTATGATCTACTGATATCAGTTATCTACTTTACCTACTTTTTTTGAAGTTTTATAGTTTTGGAAGGGAGTCATGTTTCTCGCTGGGACTGTGTGTCTCACCCCTTTGGTTTACAACCTTTTTATGTGATCACGCTAGACGTGGTGGTGGTCGTGAGGTTGCGGCCGAGTAGCAAGACGGGTAGTAGGAGGCAAGAGATGGATATGCTGCTGTTTTGGTTGTTTTGTAGTAGAGTCCTAGATTCATCCCTATACTCTCAGGTCCTCAGAGGTGTTTTGACAATGTTTTATGATGTTTAGCTGATGTAGTCTTATATATCCTGTTGTTGGCCTGATGTGGCCCGTTATGTATGTATAAATAGGTGATGAACTCTGTTTCTGACAGGACAGCTGGTTCCTATAAGCTGTGGGCATATATCCATGCTTGTACATATTTATATATAACATGTTTCTTTGCAGGATGAAGATCTGGATGTAATAGTTTTCTTTTATCTGCTTTTCGCAAATGGTTTTAATTAACCTGTGTTTTCGGTAATATGTGGTTTATGGTGTTTCTGCATGTTTTCGTGTGGCATTTCATTATCTGTGTGATAGCGGGATGTGGCGTCACAAGTTTGGTATTAGAGCTCTAGGTTCGCTGAGTCTATAGGGATCTAGGACTAGGGTTGTGTGTATTCTTGTGAGTATTCTAGATTTTCTTAAAATAACCTTCTTCCTTGAATGGAAGATAAAGCTTAAAGATGTCTGGAAACCATGAAGAACATGCTGCCGAGAGCAACATTGCTGCATCAGTTAATGGAGAAAGAGTACAGGAACATGAAGATCGGGTGCCTGAGGGCCCCCAACTTGACCCAACCATTCTTAAAAATCATGCCTATCAGTAGCTTATGGGGTAGTTGATGGCTACAATGGATCACATGGTGGATAGATTTCCAGTGCCTCTGCTAAGAGTACAAGCTCCCCATGGTGAATCTTTGAGTATTGGGAAGACCTTTGAGCGGCTTTGCTAAGTCGGAACTTCGGATTATGCTAGAATAGCTGATCTAGCGGATGAAAATATGTGGCTGACAGGTCTCGAGAAGGCCTTTCGGATCCTCGACATCTCCGAAGCAGACAAAGTTAAGCACGCTGCCTACCTTTTGAAGGGTAGTGCTGGCCACTGGTGGGCCATCAAGGAGGAGAAGCGGCTCAATGAGGTGATCTATTCGGAGGTTTTCCGCTGGGAGTTCGTCAACTAATACTTCCCAAAGATGTATCTGGATGAGAAGATCAACCACTTTGAGCGTCTGCACCAAGGATCGATGAGCATCACAGAGTATGAAGCTAAGTTTATGGACCTATTGAGGTTTTTTACTCACATGGCGATGACAGATGATGAGACAATCATGTGGTTTGAGTATCAAGCTGTCAACACCTGCGGCTGCTTTGGAGAATTGGGAGCGGTTCGCCATGTTTGTGGAATCTGTTTAGAGGATAGAATGATCAGTCAGGGAGAAGAGAGAGTCCATGACTAAGAAAAGGCCTACTCAGTTTCGGAAATAGAGGTTTGATAGCCAGAATAAGTCGGGGTTTTCGATGCCTTTTGTGAGGCAAGGTTCTAGTGCACCATCATAGTGGTCTCTGAGTAAGGGAAGAGGGTGTGGATTTTCACCATCTAGAGCTTACAACACAGCTTCAGTAGCAGTGACAGGGCTATCTAGGCCGCAGTTAGAGGACATGTCATGCTATCTCTGTGGACAGACTGGGCATTTGAGGTCAAATTGCCCAAGGAAAGATGTCAAAGTGACGCAGCAGCCGAGACAGAATCAACAGGGGTCAGATAGACAGTAGTCTAGTGGTAACCGAAGGCGTGGATGCGGTCAAGCGTCACAGGCATGATCATATACTCAAGGAAGCAGAGGATGTGGACGACAACAAGCAACAACTCGATTCTATGCTATGAGTCAGCCGGAGGCGATAGTCAATCCGCGAGTGGTGGCAGGTCAGATGGAGTTATTACATTCTAATTTGTTTTCTTCTTGCTTTATATCTGTTCTGGTTGACACGGGTGCAACACACTCATTTATCACATGTAGTATGCTTGATAGATGTCTTTTACCTGTTAGTTGTAAGAAGGATAGCTTGTTGTTAGAAACCCCTCTTGTTGGACCTGTGTTGCTTAGAGAGGAGTGTCCATCTTGTGTTCTATCTTTTTCGGGACACAGTATACAAGTGGATCTTATACCACTTGATATGAATGGATTCGATGTGATCCTTGGGATGGATACCTTAGAGAAGTATAAGGTTGTGTTGGATTGTGGTTCCAAGAAAGCATTGTTTGTTGACGGCGGTGAGAGGTGGATCTTCTAAGGAGATAGGAAGATTCTTCCGACATGTTTAGTGTCAGATATGGTGGCAGAGAAGTTGCTGCGGCAAGGATGTAAGGCATTCTTAGCCCATGTTGTGGATATCAAGGCAAAAGGTCCTAGCCTTGAGGAGGTGCCTGTTATCCAAGAGTTTGTAGATGTGTTTCCCGATGAGTTCTTCGGTGTTCCCCCACCTCGAGAGATTGACTTTGAGATCAATCTGGTGCTAGGAACACAACCAGTTGCTCAGACACCGTACAAGATGGATCCAGCCGAGATGGCAGAGCTGAAGAAGCACTTATAGGAGTTGCTGGATAAAGGTTTCATCAGACCAAGCACATCACAGTGGGGTTCTCCAGTCCTATTAATTAAGAAGAAGGATGGATCGATGCGTTTGTGCATAGATTAGTGGTAGTTAAACAAAGTTACAATCAAGAACAAGTACCTGCTACTGAGGATAGACGATCTGTTCGATAAGTTGTGTGGTGCTACAGTGTTCTCAAAGATCGATCTACGGTCCGGATATCATCAGTTAAGAATAAGGATGAGGACATACCAAAGTCATCTTTTAGGATGAGGTATGGTCACTTTGAGTTCATGGTTATGCCATTCGGGCTAACCAATGCACCTGCAGCTTTCATGGATCTTATGAATAGAGTGTTCCATCCATTTCTAGATCATTTTGTTGTAGTTTTTATAGATGACATCTTGATCTATAGTCGGGACAGTCAAGAGCAAGAACAACATCTTCAACAAGCATTTACTCTTCTTCGCCAACATCAGTTGTATGCCAAGTTCAGTAAGTGCGAGTTCTGGTTGAAAGAAGTAACTTTCTTGGGTCATGTGATATCTGCAGAAGGAGTGAGAGTGGACCCTAAGCTGGTGGAGTCAGTTGTAGAATGGGAGCAACCGAAGACGCCAAGTGAAGTTCGTAGTTTTCTGGGTTTAGCAGGATACTACTGGAGATTTATAAGGAACTTCAGCGTGATCGTGTTACCATTGACAAAGTTGACTAGGAAGGATGTACCTTTTGTCTGGGATGATCGTTGTCAGCAAACTTTCCAAAGTTTGAATGAGAAGCTGACTAGTGCTCCAGTGTTGGTGCTGCCAGAGTCTGGGAAAGGCTATGTTGTTTTTTGCGATGCTTCCAAGAAAGGCCTAGGATGTGTGCTGATGCAGGAAGATCATGTGGTTTCTTTTGCTTTGCGACAACTTAAGAAGAATGAGGAGAACTATCTGACACATGATTTGGAGCTGGCAGCGGTGGTCCATGCGTTAAAGATTTGGAGACACTATCTTTATGGGGAAGTGTGTCAGATCTTTAAAGATCATAAGAACCTGAAGTACATCTCCTCATAGAGTGAGATGAACATGCGACAATGTTGCTGGATGGAGTTGATCAATGATTACGATTGCACCATTGAGTATCATCCTAGTAAGGCGAACGTGGTAGCTGATGCGCTTAGCAGAAAGTCTTCTTCTCTTCCTATGAAGAAGGCACCGTTGAGTTCCTTGGTAAGCCATAGGTGGGATATGTTTGTCTCTTTTCGACAGATGAATGTACGGTTGGAAGTCTCCTTATTAGTAGGATTGTTGGCACAGATGCAAGTAAAGCCTACATTGAGATAGCAGATCAAAGATGCACAGTAGGCAGATGCTTCAGTTCTGTTAATCAAATCAGAGTTTGACAACAAAAAGCATGATGGGTTCCATGAGTCTGAGGATGGACTAGTTTGCTATCATGGTAGGATGGTGGTCCCCGATATTGATGATTTAAGGAGGTTAGTGCTTAAGGAAGCACACACATCGATGTATGCCATTCATCCAGGTGTTACCAAGATGTATCATAATCTGAAGTATCTATATTGGTGGCCTAGCTTGAAGAGAGATGTAGCTGAGTTTGTGGTTAGGTGTGCGGTATTCCAGCAAGTCAAGGCTGTGCATCAGAAGCTGGCAGGTACGTTGCAACCCATGCTGATACCAAAGTGAAAATGGGATCATATAACCATGGATTTCATAGTTTGTCTACTGAGGACAGCTAAGAATCATGATTCCATTTGGGTGATAGTGGAAAGATTGACAAAGTCTGCTCATTTAATACATGTGAAGACAACGTATAAAACAGAGAAGCTTGCTCAGGTGTATGTGGATGAGATAGTGCGTTTGCACGGTGTACCCGTAATGATAGTCTCTGACAGAGGACCCTAGTTCACGAGTCATTTTTGGGACCAGTTGCACAAAGCGTTGGGAACGCAGTTGAGTTCAGTACCGCTTTCCACCCACAGACAGATGGATAGTCTGAAAGGACTATTCAAACTTTGGAGGATCTTCTCCGAGCTTGTGTTTTGTAGTTCCTAGGAAATTGGGGCATGTATATTAGTTTGATAGAGTTCACCTACAACAATAACTATCAACAGAGCATCGACATGGCTCTTTTATGAGGCTTTATATGATAGAAAGTGCAGATATCCTTTGTGTGGTATGAGTCGGGTGAGTATCAGATTTTGGGCCCTGAGTTAGTGCAGCAGACAACATAAAAGATTAAAATGATACACCAACAGTTGAAAGCGGCACAGGACATATAGAAGTCCTATGCAGACAATCTCCGATGACCTTTAGAGTTCCAGGTGGGAGACAAGGTGTACCTTAACGTCTCACCATGGAAGGGGGTGCTGAGGTTTGGCCGGAAAGGCAAGCTGGCACCCATGTATATGGGGCCATATCCAGTAATAGCACGTGTTGGCAAGGTAGCTTATAAGTTAGAGCTGCCGCCAGAGTTGCATAGGTTACATCCGGTGTTCCATGTCAGTATGCTAAAGAAAAGTCATCCAAACACATGGATAGTGATACAACCAGTTGAGGTTGAGCTTGATGAAGATGTGACCTACGAGGAAGGTCTAGTGATGATTCTTGACAGAAGAGTGAAGAAGTTGAAGAGGAAGGACCTGGTTCTTGTGAAGGTTCTTTGGCATCATCGTGGCATTGAGGAAGCCACGTGGGATCTCAAGGAAGAGATGAGGAGGAAGTATCCCTCGCTTTTCTCTTCAGATTTCAGGGGCGAAATCCCTTTGTAGAGGTTTATGGCTTGTAAGGACCCTGACCTTAGTTTTGGGCTTACCCTATTTTCTTTGCCTAAACCTTGTGTTTATATGCTTGCTAATCACCCGAGGTTGTGATTAGGGTTCATTTGTGCTTTGTTGAAGTTGGAGGTGCAACTTGAAAATTATCCAAGTTTTAGGATTAATGTGCAAGTTTGTCACCTTGAGAGATGTTTTCTCTCTCCTTGCATCCTGTAGGGTTGAGATGATGGGTTGGGCTCATTGCTTGAGTAGTTTTGGGCCTTGTTGAGCTTTGTTGGGCTTTGCTTTGCCTTGTTGAGGCCTTGTGTCATGCAAAGAGCACCTTGGTGACCTCTGTCGCCCAGATGGGGTGTGTTTCCCAGATGGAGTGTGTCACCCAGTGGGCTGTGTCGCCCAAGGTGACCACTTTGACGTTTCCTTGGTTGTGTCACCATACCTTGGACAAGTGGTTGATTCTTTGTTAGTTGGTGGCATTCCATGAGCATGTAGTTTAGCAAGGTGGCATGGCTTTGGACAAGTGGTGCCTTGGACGTGCACATGTGGAGCAACACCAAGGTGGGTGCCCCATAGACCCTCTTGTATATATACAACCCTCTCTTTAGTTGCTTAGCCCTTTAGTTCCTTTAGTTGCTCCTTTCTCCTTTGATGGCCGATACACCTTCCCTTGGTAGAGCAAGCTTGGTGGACGATACCCTTTGGTGGAGTCTTCTTCTTCCTCTAGGTGGTGGCCGAACCCTAGAAAGGTCTTGCTTCCTTGGTAAGCATCTCCCCTCTCTCCTTAACACCTTCTTCTCCTTCTTGCTTGTTCTTCGGCCATGGTGGTTATGAGCTTTGCTTCTCTTCTTGTGGTGGCTGAAGGTGGGGTGCTTTGGAGCTAAGAGCTTAAAGCTTCGTTCTTGGAGCTTGAGGAGCTTGCTTGAGGTGGGTTACATAACTCCTAACTCTAGGTATACTACCTTCTTTTATGTTGCATGTTCATATATGATCTTGATCGGCCTTGCATCTTGTTGGATATGTTTCTTGCTCTAGTTTGTACCTTTAATCTTGTTGGACTTAGTGGTTATAATGTTGATAGTTGTATGACCTTGGACCTTGTTGGCCGAACCTATGGATTAGGTTTTCCTTGGGGCAATACCCCTTTCTCTCCTTGGTTTTGAGGATTCAGTATGTTACAACATCTGATTTTTCGATTTTTCCTCTCTGCACGATCATGCCCAGCTGCGCACAACCGTGTCAGCTTCTGTGCTATGAGACAAACTACTTTTTGAATGTAGACCTCAGTTAATAGTCAAAAGTCAGTCAAACTGACAAGATTGTTGACCTGACTGACTGACGTGTTAGTTTGTCTTTGACTTTCCCGCCTTTTGACCGAGTTTTCTTGCTTTTGGCAGAGTTTTCCACATTTTTCCGGCTTTCTCGCCCAGCCAGCACGACCGAACCAAGTTGAGCACGACCATGCCAAACCTGCCACACAACATTTTGGACTATAAATATGCCCGAGCCAAGTCTTTCTTTCCCACACCTTCTACCCGACTCCTCTTCTTCCCTAGAGAGGCCCTAACACTACCGTCGTCGTTTTCCCTCTTTTCCTTGCTTTCTCCACCTTCTAGCAAGCCGAAAATAGCCAACACAATAGTTGGTCACCTCCACACCACAACACCACACCTCCTTCCTCCACGCTACAAACTGAGCGCAGCCACCACCGCTCTCGCTCGCCACCACGACTGCACTATAGCAACAACAAGCCACAATAGACCACCATGGAAACAGTAGCAAGCACATCATCTCATAGCATGCTTCACCGCCTCTACCGAACTCCATCCCCTTCTTGCTTGCATAACCGTGCTGCCACTCGACACACAATTGTGCCCAGTTTCGACATGGACACATCACACCTCACCTTTATGTAAGAGTCACAACGGCCGTCTGTCATCCCCTTTTCACCGCCGTAGCAACTACTGCTGCCACCAATAGTAGATTACACACAACATCAACAAAAAATCAAGCATAGTCACCCTTTTTCCTGCTGTCACAATCTACTTTGCCATGTTCATCATACACCTACCCATCTTTGCTGGCACGACTGTGCCATAACCCCGCCTGACCGGGACGAGTGTCACCGGAATAGATCTTGCCAGCTGACCATCACCCCTCTCAACCCGACCGAGCCATCATAGGCACAACCTACCAGACTGTAGATGAGTACAACTGCTGACTCCCCCACCTCTGCCTCTACCTCTTCTCAATCAGACACACATCCATACGACTGTGCCCAGTAGGAACAGTTTGACAACATCACCGCAAGAAGAACCATGGATGTGATGCATAGCAAACTTTAGAAATTCAAACAAATAGTTTCGCACAAGAAAGGGGAAGGGAGCTCCTTCTCACTTGCAGAGCATAGCAACCACTATCTGCCCAGATAGGCATGAACAATGAACCCAATGTATGAAGATGAAATGATGTGCTCAACATCAATCGAGTTGGGTTTGCACAAGTCTGACTCTGACTACCAACAGACGTCTGCCACACCGATGGACACTTATAGTGGTGATTCGTTGGAGTAGTCTCAAGTGAGAGATGGTCTAGAGCATGTTGTGACGTTGAGATTCATAGTCTGACAAGTCATCGGGAGGGCCCATTGGTAGTAGCGGCGCACATAGCTTCATCTGTAGGGGATCAACGATGAGAGTCAGCAGAGCAATCAACATCTTTACGTCAGTCAACTTCATCATGCGATTCAACCCAAGGGAGAAGACGCCACCCTACTCCTTGTGATGTTAACCAAAACTCCTTCCCCACTCCCTTGTTCAAAAATATGAAGCAGAAGCAGTAGTTTGATGCCCTAAAGAAAGACAAGCTCGGGCTCGTGGGCCCGTGATATACCGACTGTGCCACACTCATCAAGCTTGGGATACAAGCACAGGTGGATGAATATATTACAACTATTGACCTAGACGTCCTTTCTTACACACATTGCTATACTTATCATATACTCACCTATGAGTTATATTCTATGCTCGAGACTCCAAAGGACCACCGACACAATGTGATGCATTTTCACCTACTGAACCAGAGCCGCCATGTCACCGAGGATCACCTCAATAGTTGGTTTTCAGGTTCTGCTGATGACTACGCCGAGATGTTCAGGGGATGGATGGAGTCAGGGGACAATGATTTTGACCCAAGATGCTTACTAGGGAGGACATTAACGTTGTTAGAGCTATTAAATCTTCTCACATCCACAACCTGGAACTTCGTTATCTATACCAGGTGATCGTGAATTGTATCCTGGAGAAGCAGGACAGTCAGGGGGTTCTCAATTCAGTCGACCTCTACATCTTTGGTGTGCAGCAATAGGAAGAAAAGTGAATGTGGGGAACTTCATCATCTGCCACTTTCACAACTCATTCAAGAAGCAAGTCCACTTAATGCCAATGGCAGGCATTATCACTTTCCTGGTGTGCCATCTTGGGATCAAAGATGGACATTTGTCACTTATGCAGGAAAAGGCTGAGTGGTACAAGTTGGACTTGGATTACTTAATTCGCTCAGCGGTGAACAAAGAGAGAAGCACATGCTATCTTTATATCTTTGGTGACAACATGCACAAAGTTCTATAGCTAGAAAATGCAAAGTTTGCACGAAGGACAATAGTCATGGACGTCTCTCTACTAGACGCTCAGGGAAACATTCGTCAGGCAGGCAAGACTGCAGGAGCATCTTCTTCAGCACTACCACTGCCAAAAACTCAGGAGGCCGAGCAATAGAGAAGGGAAACCTTCCACGACATCCCATATTAGGGAGGGCCCTACACCAAGATGCCTTCAGCGGACTACCAACATTCTCCTCTATAGGAGCAATATGCCCCAAATCTCAAGTTGGAGCACCTTTATGAGTTTATGATAGATTTTAGGGCTGACTCCGACAGAAAATTTGATGCACTGGAGCAAGATGTGCAGTACCTCAGACAGAGGTTCGACAGAGTCTTCCCTCCACCACCTCCTCTAACTTTTCAACAACCATTCCAGCCGTTCTACCAACTGCCCTAGGACTTTGGACAGCCATTCCAGTTTCAACAGGGGATGCAATAAGACTATGAGAATCAACCAAGCGGCATGGATGATCTGAATCAGTATATAAATAGTGACTATGAGTAGCAACTACTTTCCACACCATCTAGAGTTTTAGATTTGCTTGAGGACGAGAAATTTTTTAAGCTTGGGGTGGTGGTAGGGTGTACCACCCTCTATCTTCCTCCTTTCCCTTTTTTGTTCTTTCCTTTCATGCATGCATGTTTATCTTATATGTTCCTTGCATGTAGTGTAATTTTTTTAGCTTAGTAAGACTTTGTTTCATAATTTGTATCATGGAAATTAAGGCTATGCAATGCAAATCTTAGAATCAAATGCTTAGTCTTATGCCTAAATGCACAAATTTTCATATTAAAAACTTGCTTGATCTTTTTCTTGACTAGCTTATTGACTCCTTCCTTATGTTTGGTGAGAAATCTGAGTTTATGCACCCTTTCATAGCTCAAAACATTTTACCCTTGATCTATGTTATGAAAGGCAAATCCAAGATATAGGACTGTTGGAAAAGAGTTAGAGTCTGGTCAAAACTCCAAGCTACATTATTCACAAACTTGCCTCTACTATAAGGAGCCTTGAATCATAATTACTATTTTTTACATAGGTATCAAGTGGATAATGATGAGTTCCTGAGCTATAATCAGGTTGAATTGTTTTTCCTTGATGGTCTACGTGCCCTCTCACCTTAGATTGAGTTAAAAAGATGAAAATAAAAAATGCACAAAAGAGGCTTGTCCGCCCACGAAATCCCCAAACTATCAAAATGGTTCTCACCTAGGCTTATAAAGTAGAATACATAGAATAAAAGCCTGAATGTGAATAAATGCACACTTGTTTTCTCTTTCAGGAAAGTTGAGGGATGATGCCCAACCGGTGTATGACTGCGCTCATGAACGTGGGTATGTCATGCCTGCTAGTACCACCCCAAAGGCTCATTAGAGAGTTACTAGGAACCCATAGGAGACCTATGAGATCACCCCAGTAGCATGGTTGGTTTGAGTGTAGTATGAGGAGTCTATCTCACTGCTCTGGGCCAACTGGCTCAGACTGTAGGGCCTATTGCTTGTTACATGGACCAACCTGATGCATTTCGGGATCCTCAGAAGTCATTAGAGTCCTTTTACTTTTTTTGGTTCTTAGGACCCAAATAAGTGGGAGGTGCGTTGTTCCTGATTGGTTACATGAATACACAATATTAGCTCATTACTCATCACCCGCATGATCACCGATGTGACAGTGCTTTAATGCTGCATAATTATGATTCAAACCCTCATGAGTATCGACAGGTTGTAGTGAATTTGCTTAATCCTACTTGGACGCTCTTTGATCTTACTTTAGTAGGTTGTGCTCGATTGGTGGGGGTTTGTTCTGAAACAACATGGGTCTAAAGAATTAGTGTTTTAAACTATTTTTTTTAGCCTTAGCATTTATCACCAGGCTTAATTTTGATGTTATATTTTTGTTCTTTGCGCACAGTCTTGCTTGAGGACAAGCAAGGGTTTGAGCTTGGAGTGGTTGATAATACCCAAATTGAGGCATTCATATTAAGCCTTTATTCATGGTTTCATACTATTATAGCCTTAATATTCCCAACACAACTCTAGATTCTTATCTTTTAGTAATTTAATATTTTCATAGATAGAGTTGCTCAACTAGCCAATTTTGGGATTTGCAGACATCAAACTCCAGAAGACATCAAACTCTAGAAGACATCAATTCTCCATATTCTGCCCCACAAGCATCACATTATATTCACCAACTTAGGATATGGTGGTCCCGCTAACTGACTAGAGGGCCTAAGAAACTTTTGATATCTTGGACCCTATTTTTGATGGCTAGTCCTTTATTAGAAAGCATCCTCATCAATTAGAAGGTTCATTGACGCAGGCCCATCGACCACCAGTAATACCCCCCCTGGGGTGGTTTGTCCCCAAGGAGTAACGGTCATGACCGCTACACCGTTTTGACCACTAAACCATCTCCACCACTACATTCAGCATAGCCGTGCCCATCCCGACACAGTCTAGACGAGGTCAAGGTGTAGCGATCACTACACTTGTCCTGACCGCTATAAGGATTTCTAATCACTACAACCACATTCGCAAAGAGACTATCACGACCGCACCACTCGTCGTGATCACACCACTTGTTTTGATCGTAACATGAAGCAAACCACTATTGAATCTCATCCATCACGATCGAGACACCTGACACAGTCGGCCAAGGACAAAGGCCAACAACCGTCTCGACCACAACATCTATCTTGACCACTACAAGCTCTGCACCCACGACCTCCGTCACTGAGAGGGTATCTAGAATATTCTAGGGTGTTGATTTGTCATCCTCGAGAGAGGTATCATATCACTAATGGGTTATAGTCACACTGTGCAAAAGCGAGTGGGATGACCCCCTCAAGAACAGACACCACAATATGTACTATGTTTGGATGTGGGTTGCTTGCTGAGGTGTTTGAGGGTTGTCTACGTCTGAGAACCGGTGCATAGACTGCCGAACTTGTGGTTACATTGTAAGGAACTCCTTTTCTTTGATTAGTAGATTATGACATACTCTGTTTTGTTTTGTTTTGTTTTCTTTATTTTATTTTACTTTGTGGCATTTTACTAGACTCATTCTAGTTCCATACTCTTATAAACTATTGGATTGGCTTATCTAACTGAAGAGAGAGATCTTAAGCGTCCTAAATGTACCCACGTCCCTGTGTTTGACCCCGTATATCTACTTTGACTCCATAATACAGTTGCGGGGGTCCTTGAAGGTTTGGGGTTATAAATTCAAAGTCTGATCATCCTTCGGGAGCCTATCAACTTCTTGATAATCGAAACTAAGAAACACATGGACATGATCATGTGAGTCAATATGTTATATGTGATCTCACATGCATCTCATACAAACCACTCTAGTTCAAGGAACATGGATTGAATGTTAAGAGGATGACAATTCCATACCTTTTGGTTCAATCTAGATATCAGTGACAAAGGAACTATACGATTACGGTGACATTGATCATGGATGTAGGTTGAAGTTGTTCTCCAACTTTCCAATTACTTCGGTAGCAATGATGTGTTTCTAGATAATGTTCATTGCTTGTGATGTCATAATTTAGTTATGGACATGCACTGCCAGTGTAATTTGGAACCTATAGGGTCACAAACATAGCATGCACCTAGAATAGGATTTTACTCATGGATAAGGTTTAACCTAGTTACTAAAGTATGTAGGTAATTAACATAAACAACACTACATGACTATTGGCTGCCTGGAATATCTAGTCTACCGACTAGCTTTACGAGTTGATGGACTTGAGTGCCCAGTCGACTGACTAGAAAGTTCAACTGACTGACTAGACGATCAGTAAGAGTGGATCAAGGAATTGATGCTGACATCATCACATGAATTAATCATGTATTAAAATCCAATTATCTTGTGAATAAGAAAAATAGCCAATCAACCGATTGGAGTGTCCTGTCAACTGACTTGTGGTTTGCAACAACTAAAAATTCATGAAATCCATCCCTTCATGTCCCTGGGTTTGTAAAAACCCAAATCCATCCACTCCTATATAAAGGGGGAGGGGGTGGCCAGGGCACTTAATACTAGATACTACTCATCTCAACATCATGGTAATGTGAGAGCCATAGGCATCTTACTCGTAAAAGGGAGAGATAAATAAGGCACAAAAAGTCAATGTTATCATGTTGACAACATGAAGGGACAACTCGTTCCAGTCAGTTCTAGAAGAACGATGAGGAGTTCTTGGTGGTCTGCATGGACTACATAGAGGTGTGAAGGTTGTAGTCATCACTCTAGGAGGACATCATCAATGACCATCTGTGGTGCTACATTGGGAGGCCGCCACTGACTATTATCCTGGTGCTACTTGAGAAAGAAGCACAACGTTACAAGGATTGTCTTTGGACTTGATCCAGGACTAGGTATCTGCCTTGCAACCTTCCTTCATGTTCATAGTTATGGATGTAGTTGATTGGTTTATGGGAATATGGTGAGTTTTTTTTGTTTCCACTACCATCTTTAGTGCCATGTTTCCCTACACTACACCAAGAGACCACCTTCGAAAATAGTCTGGGTGTTGCTTGAGAAAAAGCACATAACTATAAGGATTGTCGCTGAACTTACTCTAGGACCAAGTATATGCCTTGCTATTAGGAAATACGGGAACATAGTATAGCAACGGAAACAAAAAATTTATCTATATGTATTCCCATAATAGCAAGATTGCATCAACTACTATGAAATATGAAGGATGGTTTAATGAGTTATACTTGGTCATGGTCTTGGAGCAAGTCCAATGAATACAACTCATTGTAGTTGCAACTGTCTTCTAATTGATCTTGGATGGTGGTTGTGCAGCTCTTGGTCTTTGCCACGAACAACAAACATAACAACTTCTACAACGACTCCTGCGGTCTTGCAACAGATAATGGGTTGACGTTGCTCTACTAGCAGTAGCCAAAAAACTCATGCTGCTAGAATAGTCCACACTGACCAACTAGAACTCTTGTTGTCCTACTAGAACATATAGGAAGGAGTTGTCCCTCGCATTGGTATACTAGTCACCAACTTTCTCTCCTACAACAATGATCCTCAGTTGTTCTCTAGCGTAGCTATCCCTCCCTAGTTGGGTAGGATTTGTTTGGGCTCTCTTCGTTACCGCAACTAGAGAGGACAACAATTATCAAAGCAACTGATTCTCAATTGTTTGTGTTATTGTTTTAGTCGGGAAATCCCCCAGTACCCCTCTATTTATAGGCAGGGTTAGGGCCAGGGTTCCCAATATGTTTAGGATCTATGCGGGAGTTGAAGGGACCTAAAGATCTTGAATTTTCACAACCTGCAAACCATGAGACAGTTCTATAGTGACCCATACAGTCATCTAGAACAATAAGATGATCATATCGCACTATGAGACTGTTGTTTTGTAGTTTCCTAATTGCATACAAAATTGTCAATTTGTTTCCAATTAATGCTAAACATTAATTCCCTGCATTAAAAGAATTATGCAATCACAACACTCTAATTTTCTCACTAATTCTAGAAAAGTTGCTAGATACCTTCCACCAACCCAACAAGCTAATTGGTTCACCAGGTGAACTGGTAGTCTCGCTCAGCCAAGCCAATCGGTTCACCCACTGAGCCAATCAGTTGGGTCTTATTCATGCAAAACTCCCACCAATTCAGTTCCTGATCAGTTTGACAACCTAAATGGCCATCTCACCCTATGAGACGATCACATGGTGCATCAAATGGCAGTCTCACCCTGTGAGATGATCTTCTGGTACATCAAACGGCTATCTCACCCTGTGAGATGATCGACTAGGGTGCAATTAGCTGATCTATTACGTGAATTGAGTACCTAAACACTTTAGTAATCAATACAATCATTATTGAAGACCAAACTCCTCTTCTGGATGATTTCCTTTGTGTGTGACCCTATAGGTCCCATACCCGTTGGCAGTGAATGTCCATAACTAGCTTATGACATCACATGCAAAGAGTGGTGCCTAGTGGCACATCAATGCTACCCAAGTGAATGGAAAGTTGGAGAACAATTTCAACCTACAATCTGTGTAAGGTGTTGCAGTGATTGTATAATTCCTTTGTCTCTGATATCTGGAGTGAACTCAGGGGATGGACTCGTCATCCTCTCAACATTCATCTCATGTTTCTTGAACCAAGAGCATACTGTTTGAGATAATATGACCTCAATATCATATATTTATTCACACGTGCATGCACACACGTTTCTTAGTCTTGCTTATCAACTAGCCAAGATATCATACTCTAGTAGGAGGGACAAATCCCATTTCTATCATTCACAGTCAGTCCCCATGTGTCAAAGTCACCCAATCATCATCGTTATAACAACCCATGTTTCAGGATTGCGTTTGATGATGTCAAAGCATGCCCAATGACATGTAATGAGTGCGATGATTTTAGGTCTAAGAACCATAATCATCACCTTCACTATGAGAGATGACTATGATTGCCATATGATGGTTTCCATGTATCACTCTCAAGGTGGGTCTATTCGATACACTATTATCTAACATGTATCTATGTGCTTGGTTTGATATTTCCATGTCATGACTAATAGGATTCAGTCATAAATCAACCCACACTCTAATATTATTAATTACTGGTGTCTATCTACCTTCCATAGTAACAACTGACTAGAGATATAATAAGAATTTACATACTCTTAGAATTCATATGATCTCATTCTCCTAGTCATGTACTTGAAGACATACACCATTGAGTATTGTCATTCTTTAGACATTCATAATGTTTCCTCATTATCTCATAATTAAATGAAACAAAATGAATTGGAAGCTTGCCTTTATGATTATTAATCAAATCCTTTAGGGTATATGCCATGTCAATCATCACATGATTGGATCTATGGGCATGCCTTACCAACATACTCCCACTTGCACTTAGAGACAATCACCCATGAATCATATTCTTAGTGTTTCTAAACATGTCCACCATGTTTCTACTATGCTAGTGCTAATGCAGGGGGTTACCAACATTTTTCTATTAGTTAGTATATTGCATGTTTCTTATCTCTTCTCTCTGAGATGAAACCATCGTAATATGGTATCTAATATTCCTTGACTAATAAGTAGATCCATTGTTATCATAGTATCACTATTGAGTCATTATTTGTTGGAACATTTATAAGTTTATCATATGAACTTTTAGATCCATATAGTATCATTCTGTGTTGCAACACAAGTATACTCAGCTTCTATTGTAGAAAGGTATTAACAACATTTCTCCTTTTAAATCAAACATATTCTAACTTGCGATCACTTTTGTCATTATGGAAGCTTGCATTTACGTAACCCTTTACACCCAACTATTCCTTTTATTGCTATCTTTATTTACTAGCAATCTATCCTGAAATACTTTTCAAGCATTAATGTATATCTTTAATGACTTTCCAATAAACCTTATTGGAATTTAATATCATCTTGTCATGTCCAATATGTACAAGATTATATGGGATAAGTACACTTATAACATTCATGATAGATCCACTACTACAGCCTATGGCATCTTAATCATGTGATTTCCATTCTTCATAAAAATGGGAACATATGGTTCATGAGAGACTAATCTAGATTCTCTCTCATTGAATCCTTTTCATGTTGAGCTCCTTCAACATATTGCTATTTTATGTACTCAAACTTTCATTGTGAAACATTCAATAACTATCTTATAGGTCTTGATCCTTATCTCATAAGACACTTCACTCAATCCTCCATTGCTGAAGGGGTTTTCCATGCCAGTTCTCAGTATTCATAATATTGAGATGTTATTCCTCATCATATGTGGAATACTGATATATGATCCCACTAAATCTTTTCAAATCACAAATATCATCTTTTATCTTGATTCAAGTCAAACTCTTTGACTATCTCGTCAAGTCAAAAGATCCCATCTCTGAGATGCTTGTTTCAATCCCAGATTGAACTTTATAGTTTATAGACTTTATTTGCATTCTTGAAGTTGTAAAACCATTTAGTTTGTGTTATGTACACATCCTCTGATGTATTCCCTTAAGGAATCCAATTTTTATCTTCATATGCCGAATCTCTTAGTCCATTTTACCTACAACAACAAGCTTGAAAATTGGTAAAGGAATTTCTATCATGTTCAACAACTTGAACTAATAAAAAAAACCTTTTAACCAATTTGTCCTTTTATGTTATCCATGTAGGTCTTTGCCACAAGACCCTATCTTCACATTTTGGTGTTTACCCCTCAGGTAATACTATCAAGGTCATACCTTGTTAGTTTACATGGACTCCATAATTACTCAGATTATGGTACTAGTTGATTAGTTGGCTCATCCTGTTATGATCAACCTGTCTGAGATGTTGGATTCACAATCCTCAATTCAGACGTGTTCTACTAGAACTATTTTATTCTATGTTACACGATGAACTTGAGAATCCACAACAATTTGTGATCCACTTAGTTCTTATTGTACCCCTTTTGTTGGTCTCAAACATTTTGAGTTCTACTTTTACTCCCACTAATTCTTTTGAAACTCAGTCATCCTAGTAACAAAACACTTTTGTTATTGGATTGGGATTAATAGTAATATTCAACAATCATGGTTTATGGATAAACCTTCTTCAAGAAACTATTTTCTTAATGTAGGTTTCAATCCTTTAGACATATTGGGATATTCCCATATCATACCATATATGATTTCTCATTAACCATTCAGATGGTACATGATTTAGTGATAGGTGTATATCTATGAGGATATAAGAAGATTAGATTAATTGATAATTATATCTTGGCTCATCATGGTATAATTCCTTCATTCTGACACATCATCATGCTCAGATGGATTTGACTAGTGATATATTATCACAGTTCTCTCCTGAAGGTTCTCAAGGTATTGATGCAAAATATTTCAACATTTGATCTCATCAAAGTTTCTTAATACTTTGATCAAATTTATAATTAATTTATAATCTCTTTAAACACTTCAAGAGATTTATGTTTCTATTTTACTGAGTAGATATAACCATATTATCAGTAAAAGAAATGAGGTATGAATGATTATCTATAACATTTATTCCATAAGATCTTCATGCATCATGTGTATGAGATCTGATGGAAGGCTTATCCTCCCACTACATCTAGTGAAGAATGTTATCATGGATTATGTAAATAAGGATCTGCATGTTTCCTTTGGTTCAATAACCAAGGGAATCTATATTAACATCAAAATGAAATTCTTATATGTACATCCAAGTTGACTATTGCTAATGATAGTCTTGAGTTATCAATTACAATCTTTTCATATTAGCATTGAAAAACTTATCCAAGATTTTTTTAAAAGTAAAGATCATTAGATATTTGGGCATTACCATGCAAGATCATATCTTTTGAATTAGAAACATTAACATCTTACTTTATTGATTTATCAATCTTGTCATACAATATGATTTAAAGTAAATGTTTCTATTTGTTGGCATAATGAAATAGTAGTTCTATTAACTGTATTACATGCCCTTTGGGCTAAGATAAATTTAAATGTAGACTAAAGTTTCTGCAACTCTTGCTCTGCATTGTCCATCTTTGTCCTCCATGAGGGCTTTTACTTCTTGTTAGATCCTGCACATCAAGTATGTCAGATCTCTATTTGGTATCACATACCAAGAAGAAGTAATCAAATTTATCTTATAAGTTTTATACCTAAAGTGGAGGCCTCAGTCCCTTCCTTCTTCTTCTTTAGTTCCTCTAACTAGAGTGGGTAATTTCTTTTCCAATGTCCAGGCTGGTGATAATGGTGACATTTGCCTCTTTTCTTCACTCCTCCGTTTGCTTTGAGATCTGAAGATTTGGGCTTCTAGCTAGCTTTAGAACCCTTCTTAGCTTTGCCTTTGCTTTTAGACTTCCCCTTTGTCTTCTGGATTATCATCACAGACTTGGGCTTATCTTTCTTCATTTTTCCCTCAACTATTCTCAACACTCCCAACAACTCTATAAATGACTTGTCAAAGTCGTTCATGTTGTAGTTCATGACAAATTGTATATGATTTTGGTTGAGAATGCAGAATTACATCAGTGACCAACTCTTGACCCAAGGGGAATTTAGTCTAGCTAGGTTCTCCACATACCCAATGAGCTTGAGTACATGAGGACCTACTGGGTCTCCTTCTGCCATGTTACATTAGAACAATACCTTGGAGACATCACATCTCTCTTGTCTTGCCTGATCTTGGAAAATGTTCTTGAGATGTGTGACCATCTCAATCACATCCATGTTCTCATGCTGCCTCTGCAACTCATAGTTCATTGAGCATAGCATTAGACACTTGACATCTACAACATCTTTAGTATGCTTCTTGTAAGCATCCATGTCAGCCGTAGGTGTAGTTGGAAGGGGTTCATTTGATTCTAGCATCTCTCAGACATAGAGATTGTACTCCTGTGTGAGAATGAGTCGCAATGTCCTGAACCCGTTGTGGAATTCGTTCCCATTATGTTTGTCCTTCTCAAGGTAGGCAACTTTTGCTAATTGCGTCATATGCAATTCTTGATAGATGATATACACAACTCCTTGCCATTATCATCTACATGCTTTTGGGCTTAGACGCTCTAAGAATCACCAGTTAAGTCTGACCCAATAGCCAATATGATAATAATGCACCCCACAAAGGTAGAACCTACATTACTACCATCACACTTCCATGAGGTAGATGGCACACCATGCAAAGGCATAACCTAGCTTAGTCAAACAAGTTTTTGATGTGTATTTCTAGTGGAAAGCACCTTAGACTTAATATGTTTGATTGAGGGATATATATATACATATATATACACACATATATATATATATATATATATATATATACTGTATCCAATCACCACATGCTATATCCCACAATGTAAACATATAATATAAAATAAAAAGCAATGGTTATGGCCATGTGTAATGCAATTCCTTAGAGCCACAAGGAAATACTACCACCTAGGTCAATCATCATATCACATGTATGAACCTACTGTTAGTGTAGATCTAAGCTTGCCAATCTAGATTGATTGGTTCAACCCTTGAACAGATTGTCTTGCCTCTTGTCCAGTCGGTTGGTCTTCCAATCAATGTCTGGTCACCTTCCATACGGTCGGTCTAGGCCTTTTGGGATGGTCACCTGGCCTCCTGTCCAACCAATGTTTGGACTCCTTGCAAATGGTCAGTTGGGTCCACCAGGCAGTCGTAAGGTTCTATCATCCATAGTCCTCTGGAAACTCGACTCATCTCACGAGTTGGTTGTCTGGTGATGATTATCTTCTTCGTCGTTGCAAGAAAGGAAACTATCCTATTTCTACTTTATTACATTGATTAAAGAGAAACAACGAGTTACATTCGAGGGGAGAAAAGGTAGGAAAGAATTAACTTTACATTGGGAATAAGGAGGTAGAGGTTCGGTATGCAGATTGAGATAAACAAGAATAAAACCAAACCATCCAACCACACATAGATATTGGGTTTAGTCCATAACCATGCTACACATCCACCATCATAACCACTTTTAGGGTGACACGTGTAAATTGCATATATACCATATCATATATATATATATATATATATATATATAAGTTTAGGATTATGTGGTCTTTGATTGGATACACATATGAGACTGATTAAATATTCACATTTTATGCAATAAATAAAAGATAAATAAAAAATCTGATCATATCGATTATCCTAAAACATAGTAAATTGATATGGCTCTGATACTACTGTTGGGAAATACGGGCACAGAGTATAGCAACGAAAACAAAAAAATTATCTATCTGTATTCCCATAAGAGAAAGATCACATCATTTATTATGAAATAGGAAGGATACTTTAACGAGTTATACCTTGTCATGGAGCAAGTCCAGTGACAACTACTCATTTCAGTTGCAACTGTCTTCTAGTTGCTCTTATACGGTGGTTGTGCATCTCCTGATCTTCACCACAAACAATGAACATGAAAACTTCTGCAACAACTCTTGTGGTCTCACAACGGACTGTAGGTTGACGTTGTTCCCCTAGAAGTAGCCAAAAAAACTCCTGCCTCTGGAGTAGTCCACACGAACCAACTAGAACTCCTATCGTCCTGCTAGAACAGATAGGAAGGATTTGTCCCTTCCATTAGCATACTAGTCACCAACTTACTCTCCCACAACAATGATCCTTAGTTTTTCTCTCCCGTAGATATCCCTCCCTAGTTCACCAGCCGATCAGTTCACTGAGTGAGTCGACCATTTCACCCAGTGAGACAATCAGTTGGGTCTTATTCATGTACAACTCCAGCCAATTCAATTCCTGATCAGCTTGACAACCCAAACGACCATCTCATCCACTAAAACGATCATCTAGTGCACCAAACGGTCATCTCACCCTGTGAGACGATTGACTGGGGTGCAGTTAGATGATCTATTGTGTGAATTGAATACCTAAACACTTTAGTAATCAATTCAATCATCATTGAAGACCAAACTCCTCTTCTAGATGATTTCCTTTGTGTGTGGCCCTATAGGTCCCATACCCATTAGCAGTGAATGTCCATAACTAGCTTATGACATCACAAGCAAAGAGTGGTACCTAGTGGAACATCAATGCTACCCAAGTGAACGGAAAGTTGGAGAACAATTTCAACCTACAATCTGTGTAAGGTGTTGCAACGATTGTATAATTCCTTTGTCTCTGATATCCGGAGTGAACTCGAGGCATGGACTCATCATCCTCTCAATGTTCATCTCATGTTTCTTGAACCAAGAGCGGACTGTCTGAGATAATGTGACCTCAGTATCATATATTGATTCACATGCGCATGCGCATGCATTTCTCAGTCTCGCTTATCAAATGACCAAGATATCATACTCCAGTAGGAGGGAAAAATCCCATCTTTATCAATCACAGTCAGACCCCATGTGTCAAAGTCACCCAATCATCACCAGTATAACAACTGATAACACCCAAATCTAGGCATCTATGCTAAGTTTTTATTTATGGTTTTGTGTCATTATAGCCTTAATATGCCCAAAATAACCATAGATTCTTATCTTTTAGTAATTTATATCTCTTCATAGATAAAGTTGCTCAACTAGCCAATTTTGGGACTTGCAGGCACTAAACCTGAAAAGACATCTATTCTCTAAGATTTCTCCCCAACACATGGTTTTTACAATAGCTAGGCTTCCATACATCATGACCACAGTGGACTAAGCATCACACTATGTGCACCAGCTTAGGATACGGTGGTCCCACTAACTGACTAGCGGGCCTAAGAAACTTTTGATTTCTTGGACCCTATTTCTGATGGCTAGTCCTTTATCAGAATACATCCTCATCAATCAGAAGGTTCATCGATGCAGGACACTCGACCACTGGTAATAGCCCCCTCCTCGTGGGGGTGGGTTGGATCTAGGATGTCACGACCGCGACCATAGAGGATGTCGTGACCACGACCGAGGCATCTACCTCAACCGCGGCCCGACCACGACCGTAACTGAGGTATCCACCCACGACCACAACCGCGAGATGCACCGTGAGTGAGGCATCCACCTCGACCGCGACCCAGTCAAGACTGAGACATCCACCGTGACTGCAGTCATCACCGTGGACATGGCCTATTTTTTTGCATAACTCAAATAAATTGACTATTTATTTATCATTTCAGTTCTTCTGTTAAGAAACAAAATGTTCCAAATGTTCCTGGAAATTCTTACTCCCATTGGACTATTTGTATCTATATGCATCAGGATCCCGATTCATGGATCTCTCGGCTTGAGAAATAAGAGGATCCACCACAACTGATGCGAGTAGGACCGCGACCTGGATCAACACCTCGAGTATTTCACCTAAAAATACCCACCCCTCTCCACCTGAAGAGGGGTTCCAACATTTGGAGGTTCCCAAAGCCCCATGGGAGAGTCCAGAGGTCCGAGAAGACTAAAGTGCTCACCCTACGCCTGTCTCTTCAATGTTCTTCCTTCCTCCACCATTTTCCACCATCATCCACCCATTTCCGCCCATTTCCTACCACCTACTATCATTTTACACCTTCATCCACTCACCAAGATGTTGTTCGGGGTGGATCTAGAGAGAAAGGAGGCCAAGGAGTCCAGAAGATCAAGGAGGATGACCCAAAGGATGAGATTCGGCCTCTACGAAGGCCAAGGAGTGAGAGCCAGTTCTCCTCTACGGGCTAAATCTCTTCTTCTTCTTCTTCTCCTTTCTTCTACTATTCTTCTTTGTTTCTGTACAAATGATGTTCTTCCATCTTTGTTCGGTGCCAACTATGCTTGTACATGGCTATTTGAGATCCTTCTTGGCTATGTAGCCCGTTTTGGGCATGTTTATGTACTTTTACCTTAAGCAAGTAGTTTTATTCTAGATCTAGTATGTTTCTTGTTATCTTCTCTTTCTGGTTACGATTTCTAGTTTGGTTGATCTCTTTTTTGCTTGAACTTCTATTTCTACCTATATCAAGAGATTTGTTGTAGAAATAGATAAGAGAAGGTAGTTTGGATCGGAATCTGAAAAGAGGATGGTTCAAGGTGATTTGTGTAGATCCATAGACCTGGGCACGACCAGACCCAACCCAAAATGGTCAGGCCCACTACCTAGTTCTGCCCAGATGACACTTATTCCTAGCATCTCAGAACATTCTAGACCTGAGAGGGTATCTAGAATATTCCAAGGTGCTGATTTGTCATCCTCGAGAGAGGTTTCATGTCATTGATGGGTTTTAGTCACACTACATGAGAGTGAGTGGGATGACCCCACAGGAACAGATACCACAGTACATACCATGTTTGGATGTAGGTTGCTTGCTTGGGTATTTGATGTTTGTCTATGCCTGAGAACGGGTGCATAGACTTCCCAACTTGTGGTTACATAGCCAGGAACTTCTCTCTAATTAGTAGAATCCTACAAACTCTATTTTGTTTTGTTTTCTTGGTTTTGTTTTGTTTCGTGACAATCTGCTAGATTAGTTCTAGCTCCATACTTTTATTGACTATTGGATTGGCTTATCTAACTTAAGAGCAAGATTTTAAGGGTCCTAAACATCCCCATGTCCCTGTGTTCGACCCTGTACATCTACTTTGACCCCATAATAAATTTGTGGGGGTCCTTGAAGGTTTCGGGTTATAAATTTAAAGTCTGATCACTGCTCCCCTTCGGGACTCGATCAACTTTTGGTGCCATTTTCGGGGACGTGGATTCCACGTTTACACGCCTAAAAGATTTTGTTCTATCATCCTTAAGCCTGTATATACATATGCATGGGTTTCTTTTTATTTTACACATACTTGTTCATATATACTGAATAGCTTTCCTTTTTCCTATACCTTTTTCAGCCATGGATCTTGCTTCAGCAAGACAAGTTATATTGTACAACTATCCTCCTGAGTTTTTCTATAGTTTCAACTGCTGACAAATAATTGAAGGCCGCACTCTACAACTAGTTGAGCTATACTCGCCTCCATCGTCGTCATATGTTGAAATTTCAACAAAGGAGGTGGAAGACCAACCCTCGACTTCTACGTTGACATGGGATCAATAGTTAATTAAAGCAGTGGAGCTAGCTGGAGAAAGTGTCAACGCACTAGCTCCTCATCTCCAAGAACAAATCGATCCGCTCCAGCTGCTACTAGAAAAGCATGATCATTAGTTCAAAGTAGCCACCAGAAGTATACTTCAAACTATTGAACAAGGATTCGTCCAAGTGCATCAGTCTGATACAGCGGGTTTCCAACATAAGTGCATGGCAAAATCGATGAATCTTGAAAGAATTGTTGCTCAAGTCCAACAACTTCGTGAAAAGGATGTTGAGCAGACCAGGAGGCTTCAAGAGCTCATTGATTAATTTACCATTCAATCGCAAATTCCATCACACAACAATGAAGATTACAATCATCAGGACCACTCCATTGGGTCTGAATTGGAGCATGCTTCACCAGCCTATTCAGATCGTCAACTGGATTCACCTAGATTTTTCTATGAAGATTAACCCACCTGGGGAACCCCTTCATTCTATCCAGAGGATTCAACTGATAAACCAATGGAAGATACAAGTCACATGCATGAATGATTCTACGATGATGCTGATCAAGGTAGTCAAATAGCCTCACAACATGAAGGTCAATTTGAAGAACCTGAATTAGACATTGATCTAGACCAGAGTGATACCTCTCATATTAAGACTTGTCATTTCACTTTGAGCAGCACACCAGTCATGGTTCGGAACAATTTGTTCAATGAAAGTGATGACAACTATTAATCTTAGTGGAGCAAGTGTACCGATGATGATGAATTGGATCAGCATGAGCCGATGTTGTCCACAATCCCTTTTCAAGGGAGAGTTGACGTCAAGGGAGCAGGATGGAAAATCCACTACAACATGGCTGCTGAGTATGAAGTTACCCCAGACCCTATAGAATGCAATAAGCTTGGGGTGGTGCTAGAACCACAAACAAACTTACCTGAGGTACTTCTCATTTAGAAGATGATTGGATGAATCAGCCTGTACATGAAAGTTTATATGAGCATCCAACCTCAAGTTTAGGGGAGGAGAGAGAAGAGAGGATCCCTCTAGAAGAATTTCAACCTATCCACTCCATCTTATCCTATGTCGACATCCTAGGGCCTCCCTATTCAGATTCATACATCGATGGGTACCTTGAGGATGCCCTACAGAAGAATTCATTTCAGTACAATTCAAGTAAATCCCAGCATAGAGATGACTTCACCGATTCAGCGGATTTTATTCCTCTTCTCTAGACTTAGAAGGGCCCACCTCTCTGCCTATTCTTCTCCTACATGGTGGGTCCGATCGGTGAGACACAAGTAACATGGACCCCAAAACTATAGATTTGGGATCCAAGTGTAGGATTTGCAGGGCAGTCGCCCCCTACTACCTACACAATTTCTCTTTAATTTTAAGTTTTAAAATTTTGCATAATAAAGTCAATTCAAGTTTTAACTTTCCTCTAACTATTCAAATTTAGTTTCCTTTGCATCATCATTCTTTTACGAATTATTTCATGCATTTTTTCTCCTTTTCACCCTGATAGCTGCTTTTGGTCTATCCTTTTGTAAGAAGTTATTTGGTATATCTTGTTGCTCTCCTAGGGTGTTTGAATCTGAAGCTGTTTTCAACACCTTCCACCCTTTCCTTATACGCTTATGATACTAGAAGGTGTTTAATTTAGATTTTTCACTTGGCAGTGCAAGGATCATGACTGTGGTCTGACAGCCTAGATCGTGACCTCAGTCCGGCAGTGACCATAGGGACAACCGCGATTGTAGGCCAGTGCAACCACGGGTCTTCATGACCGTGATCGCGAGCCTGCCCGTGCAGGACCTGGGTATACCTTGTCGGCTTGACTGACTAATATGTCATTTTAACCCCACCTTTTTCACCAACTACATCATTTTTGACCGAATATATTTTGTATTTTTGATAGGCTTTCCACTTTTGCCTGGGTTTTTCTCCACCTTTCCTGATTTTCCTGCCACCCCTGCACGCGGCCTAGCACGGTTGGGCCCTAGGTGGGATAATGCACCCGACCTATAAATACTTCCGGTCCGAGCCATTCTTTCCCACATCCACCACCTGAGTTCTCCCATCTCACGCATCCCATGACATGTTTCCCTCTTCCACTTGTTTCCCTTATTGTCTAGCAGACATGAAGCAGGCACAGAAGCAACTATAGTAGCAACTGCTCCAAAACCTCCCCCTCCACCCATGAACACAAGCCGCTACTCCAACACTATTGCCATCTACGCCAGGCTGCACCCAATCCCGCAACCGCAGTCACAACCGTCTAGGTCGCGATCACCTTAGTCGCGGTTGGGGTGCAAGTCGAGGTCGCCATGATCAAGGTCACTTCGGTCGTAGTTGCCTCGGTCGCGGATGGGGTATAAAACGCGATCGTTTCAGTCGATGTGGTCGAAGTCACGGTCAACATCATGGTCACCATCGCGGTCGAGGTTGATGTGCTTTAGCCCAACCATGCCAACCCTGGGCCCAGTTGTTCCGACCAGATCAGCACCATGGACATAATGAGAAATAGACTTAAGAAGCCCAAGAAGACCGTGTCGCGAAAAAAAGGGGAAGGAAGCTCCTCATCACCGGTAGAGAATGGGAGCCAATATCCACCCCGCGCTACCCGAACCACAAACCCGATGTATGAAGATGAGACTATGCTTTCCTCTTCAGCAGGGTTTGGGTCACAGGAGACCGATTCAGACTACCACCACATGTCCTCCACTCTGATGGACACCTATAGTGGTGATTCATTGTAGGAAGTCTCTAGTGAGAGAAGGTTGAGAGAACACCACGATGCTGAGCTCCATACTTTGACGGGCCATTAGAGAGCCCGTCAGTGTTGCACAAAGCTTCATCTGTAGGGGACCAACGACGAGAGTCAGTAAAATGGTCGACATCTTTACGCCGGTCAACTTCATAGCATGATTTAGTTCAGGGGAGCATATGCCACCCCACTCCTAAAGGTGTTAACCAAAGCTCCCTCCCTTCTCCCCTATTCAAAAGTATGAAGCAAAAGCAGTAGTTTGATGCTTTAATTAAAGACAAGCGCAGACTGGTAGGCCCAAGATATGTCGACCCTACAACACTCATTAGGCTCGGGATACAAGCACAAGTTGACATATATCTTACAGTTGTTGTCCTAGACGACCTTGCATATATGCAGTGCGATGCTTATCATATACTCACCTATGGGTTTTATGCTACACTTGAGACCCCAAAGGACCACCAGCACACTGTCATGCATTTTCACTTCCTGAACCAGACCTGCAAAGTCACTGAGGATCACCTCAATAGCTGGTTGTCATGCTCTACTGAGGACTACACTGAGATGTCTAGGGGCCGTCTGGAGATAGGGGGCCACAAGTTTAACGCTGCTTAGGCATGGAAAATGCTTACAGGGGAAGATAAATATGTTTCTAGAGGTGCCAAGGCTTTGCACATCCACAACCCAACACTTCATTATTTGCATCAGATGATTGTAAACTTTGTCCTGGAGAAGTAGGACAGTCAAGGGGTGCTCAGTTCAGCAGACTTCTACATTTTTGGTGTGCAGCAATAGGAAGAAAAGTGAATGTGGGGAACTTCATCATCCACCACTTTCACAACTCGGTAGGAGAAATACGCCCCAAATATCAACTCGGGGAACCTTTATGAGTTTATGACTAATTTTAGGGCTGACTCCGACAGACGGTTTGATATGCTGGAGTAGGATGTGTAGCACCTCATATAGAGGTTCGAAATAGCCATCCCTCCACTGCCTCCACCAACTTTTCAGCAGCCATTTCAACAACCCCTCCAGTCTTTCTACCAGTCGACCTGGGACTTTTGGACAGTCATTCCACCTTCAGTAAGGAATACACCAAGATTATGAGAATCCACCAGGGGGCATCAATGATTTGAACCAGTATATAAATAGTGACTACCATTAGCAGTTGTTTTCTGTGCCATCCAGAGCTTGATATTTGCTCGAGGATGAGCAAATTTGTTAAGCTTGGGGTGGTAGCAGGGAATACCACCATCTATCTTCCGCTTTTCCCTTTTATTCCTTTGCATGCATGCATGTTTATTTTCTATGTTCCTTGCATTTAGCATAAGTTTTCAGCTTTGTAAGACTTTGTTTCGTAATTTTTAGCTTTGCAGTTAAGGCTACGTGATGCAAATCTTAGAACTAAATGCTTATCTCTATGCCTAAATGCACAATTTTAATCTTAAACTACTTGACCTTTTGCTTGGCTTTCTCATTGACTCATTCCTTAAGTTTGGTAATAAATATAAGGTTTTGCACCTTTTTCATAGTTTAAAACATTATTCCCTTGATCTATGTTGTAAACGACAAGTCCAAATATAGGACCATTGGAAAGAAGCTATAGTTTGATCAAAATTCCAAGATGTGTTTTCACAAACTTGTCTCTACTCTAAGGATCCTTGAATCATAATTACTACTTTTCACACAGGTATCAAGCGGATAATGATGAGTTTTAAGTTATAATTAAGTTGAAGTGTTTTCCTTGATGGACTACGCACCCTATCACCATAGATTGAGTCAAAAAGATGAAAAATAAAAATAAAAATTTGCAAAAGAGGCTTGGCCGCCCACAAAATCCCAAATAAATATCAAAACAGTTCTCACCCAAGCATATAAAAATATAATGCAGAGAATAAAAGCCTGAGTGTGAATAAATGAGCGTTATTTTCTCTTTTAGGAGAGTTGAGGGTGGTGCCCAGTCAGTGTATGACCACACTCATGAACGCGGGTATGCTGTTCCTGGTAGTTCCACCATAAGGCTCATTAGAGAGTCACTAGGAACCCCTACAAGACTTATAAGATCATCCCAGTAGCAGGGTTGGTTCGAGCATAGTACGAGGAGTTTGTCTCACTACTTTGGGCCAACTAGCTCAGACTACAGGGAGTATTACTCGTTACATGGACTAACCTGACACAGATTGGGATCCTTAGAAGTCATTAGAGTATTTTTGGTTTTATTGCTTCTTAGGACCTGAATAAGTGGGAGGCGTGTTGTTCCCGAATGGTCTACATGAATACATGATGATGGCTCATTGCTCATCACCCGTGTGATCACTATGTGAAAATTCTTTTGTGTGTCATAATTTTGATTCAAACCCTAATGAGTATCGACATGTTGCAATGAATTTGCTTAATCTTGCCTGGACACTCTTTGATCTTACTTTAGTAGGATTGTGCTCGATTGGTGGGTTTTTTTTCTGAAATGACATGGGTCAAGAGAATTAATGTTTTGAACTATTTTTCTTAACCTTAACATTTATTGCCAAGCTTAATTTGGATGTTATCTTATTGTTCTTTGTGCACAGTCTTGCTTGAGGACAAACAAAGGTTTAAGCTTGGGGTGGTTGATAACACCCAAATTTAGGCATCTATGCTAATCTTTTATTTATGGTTTTGTGTCATTATAGCCTTAATATGCCCAAAATAACCAGAGATTCTTATCTTTTAGCAATTTATATCTTTTTATAGATAAAGTTACCCAACTAGCCAATTTTGGGACTTAGAGGCACCAAACCTGAAAAGACATCTATTATATAAGATTTCTCCCCAACACATGGTTTTTGCAATAGCTAGGCTTCCATCCATCATGACCACAGTAGACTAAGCATCACACTATGTGAACCAACTTAGGAGACGGTGGTCCCACTAACCGACTAGCGGGCCTAAGAAACTTTTGATTTCTTAGACCCTATTTCCAATGGCCAGTCCTTTATCAGAATACATCCTCATCAATCAGAAGGTTCATCGATGCAGGACACTCACCCACTGGTAATATTCCCCCCGTGGGGGTGGGTTGGATCCAGAATTCCACGACCACGACCATAGAGGATGTCACTACCGTGACCGAGGAATCCACCTCGACCACGGCCCGACTGTGACCGTAACTAAGGCATCCACCCACGACCGCGACCACGTGATGCACCGCGACCGAGGCATCCACCTCGACCAAGACCCAATCAGGACTGAGGCATCCACGGTAATCACCACGATCATGGCCTCCCACCACGACCGTGGTGAGTAGGACCGTGACCTGGATCAACACCTCAACTATTTCACCTATAAATACCCACCCCTCTCCACCTGAAGAGGGGTTCTGACATTTGGAGGTTCCCAGAGCCCCGTGGGAGGGTCCAAAGGTCTGAGAAGGCCGAAGTGCTCACCCTATTCCCATCTCTTTAGTGTGATTCTATCCTCTACCATTTTCCACCATCATCCACCCATTTCCTACCATCTACTGTCATTTTCCACCTCGATCCACTCACCAAGTTGTTGTTCGGGGTGGATCTAGAGAGAAAGGAGGCCAAGGAGTCCATAAGATCAAGGAGGATGACCCAAAGGATGAGATCCGACCTATATAGAGGCCAAGGAGTGAGAGACACTTCTCCTCTATGGGATAAATCTCTTCTTCTTCTTCTCCTTTCTTCTATTATTCTTCTTTATTTCTATACAAATGATGTTCTTCCGTCTTTGTTCGGTGCCAACTATGCTTGTCCATGGCTAGTTGAGCTCCTTCTTGGCTATGTAGCCCGTTTTGGGCATGTTTATGTACTTTTACCTTAAGAAAGTAGTTTTATTCCAGATCTAGTATGTTTCTTGTTCTATCTTCTCTTTCTGGTTACGATTGCTAGTTTGGTTGATCTCTTTCTTGCTTGAACTTCTATTTCTACGTATATCGAGAGATTTGTTGTAGAAGTAGATAAGAGAAGGTAGTTTGGATCGGAATATGAAAAGAGGATGATTCAAAGTGATCTATGCAGAGACGTAGACCTGGGCACGACCGGACCCAGCCCGGCACGATCGGGGCCACTACTTGGTTCTACCCAGATCACACATGTTCCTAGCATCTCAGAACATTCTAGACCAGAGAGGGTATCTAGAATATTCCAGGGTGCTGATTTGTCATCCCCGAGAGAGGTTTCATGTCATTGATGGGTTTTAGTCACGCTACATGAGAGCGAGTGGGATGACCCCACAGGAACATAAACCACAGTACGTACCATGTTTGGATGTAGGTTTCTTGCTCGGGTGTTCGAGGGCTGTCTACTCTCGAGAGCGGGTGCATAGACTGCCCAACTTGTAATTACATATCTAGGAACTCCTTCTCTCTGATTAGTAGAATCCTATGGATTATGTTTTCTTTTCTTTTCTTTGTTTTGTTTTATTTCGCAACAATCTGCTAGACTAGTTCTAGCTCCATACTTTTATCGACTATCAGATTGGCTTATATGACTTAAGAGTAAGATTTTATGCATCGTAAACATCCCCACGTCCATGTGTACGACCTCGTACATCTACTTCAACCTCGTAATAAAGTTTCGGGTGTCCTTGAACATTTTGGGTTATAAATTTAAAGTTCGATCACCGCTCCCCTTCGGTACTCGATCAACTTTTGGCACCATTGTCAGGGATGTGGATTCTATGTTCACACGCCTAAAAGATTTTGTTCTATCATCCTTAAGCATGTATATACATATGCATGGTTTTCTTTTTTTTTTACATATACTTGTTCATATATACTGAATAGCTTTCCTTTTTCCTATACATTTTTCATCCATGGATCTTACTTCAACAAGACAAGTTATATTGTCCACCTCTCCTCCTGAGTTTTTATGTAGTTTTGATTACTGGAAAATAATTGAAGGCTGCGCGGTATAGTTAGTTGAGCTATACTCACCTCCACCATCATCATATGTTGAAATTCCAACAAAGGAGGTGGAAGATCAGCCCTCTACTTCCCACGTTGACGTGGGATCAAGAGTTGATTAAAGTAGTGGATCTAGCCGGAGAAAGTGTCAATGCATTAGCTCCTCATCTCCAAGAACAAATCGATCCGCTCCAGCAGCTACTAGAGAAGCAAGATCATCAGCTCCAAGTAGCTACTGAGATCACAGACTGCGGTAGAAGTATACTTTAAACTGTTGAACAAGGATTCGTCCAAGTGCATCAGTCTGATACATCGAGTTTCCAATATAAGTGCATGGCAAAATCGATGAATCTTGAAAGCATTGATGCTCAAGTCCAATAGCTTTGCGAAAAGGATGTTGAGCAGAGAAGGAGGTTTCAAGAGCTCATTGATTTGTTTACCATTCAATCATAAATGCCATCACACAACCATGAAGATTACAATCATCAGGACCACTCCATTGGGCCTGAATTGGAGCATGCTTCACCAGCCTATTCAGACCGTCAACTGGATTCACTGGGATTTTTCAGTGAACACCAACCCACCTGGGGAAGCCCTTCATTCTATCCAGAGGATTCAATTGATAAACCAATGGAAGATACAAACCACATGCATGAATTGTTCTACGATGATGATGATCAGGGTAGTCAAACAACCTCACAACATGAAGGTCATTTTGAAGAACCTAAATCAGACATTGATCCAGACCAGAGTGATACCTCTCATATTGAGACTTGTCATTTCACTTTGAGCATCATGCCCATCATGGTTTATAACAATTTTTTCAATGAAAGTGATGACAACCATTCATCTTAGTGGAGCGAGTATATTGATGATGACGAATTGGACCAGCATGAGCTGATGTTGTCCACAATCCCTTTTCAAGGGAGAGTTTACATCAGGGGAACAAGATGTACAATCCACTACAACATGGCTGTTGAGCATTTAGATACCCCAGACCCCATAGAATGAAATAAGCTTGGGGTGGTAGAACCATAAATAGACTTACCTGGGGATACTTCTCGTTCAGAAAATTATTGGATGACTGCAGTCTATACATGAAAGTTTATCTGAGCATCCAACCTCAAGTTCAGGGGATGAGAGAGAAGAGAGGATCCCTCTAGAAGAATTTTAACCACTCCACTCCATATCATCCTGTGTCAACATCCTAATGCCTCGCTATTCAGATTCATACATTGATAGGTACCTTAAGGATGCCCTACAGAAGAATTCATTTCAGTACAATTCAAGTAAATCCCAGCACAGAGATGACTTCACTGAGTCAGCATATTTTATTCCTCTTCTCCAGACTCAGAAGGGCCCACCTCTCCGCCTATTCTGCTCCTGCATGGTGGGTCCAATCGGTGAGACACAGGTAACACGGATCCCAAAACTACAGATTTGGGATCTAAGTGTAGGAGTTGTAGGGCATCCACCCCCTACTACCTACACAATTTCTCTTTAATTTTAAGTTTTAAAATTTTGCATAATAAATTCAATTCAAGTCTTATCTTTCCTCTAACTATTCAAATTTAGTTTCCTTTGCATCATCTTTCTTTTACTCTTTATTTCACACATTCCCCCCTTTTCACCCTAACAACTGCTTTTGGTCTATCCTTTTATAAGAAGTTATTTGGTATATCTTGTTGCTCTCCCGCAGTGTTTGAATCCGAAGCTATTTTCAACACCTTCCACCCTAGTTTTATCCTCTTATGGTACTAGAAGGTGTTTAATTTATATTTTTCACTTGGCAATGCAAGGATCGTGACCGCGGTCCGACAACCTAGACTGTGATCGCGGTCCAACAGTGACCACAGGGATGAGTGCGACCGTGGGCTTGCCACAACCGCGACCATGGGCCAATGAAACCATGACTGCGGGCTTGCCCGTGTTGGACCTGGGTATGCCTTGTTGGCTTGACTGATTAATATGTCAAATTGACCCTGCCTTTTTCACCGACTGTAGCATTTTTGACTAAATATATTTTGTCTTTTTGACCAACTTTTTGCTTTTAACTGGGTTTTTCTCCACCTTTCCTGATTTTCCCGCCACCCCAGGACACGGCCTAGCATGGTCGGGCCCTGGGTGGGATAATGCACCCGACCTCTAAATACCCCAGGGCGGAGCCATTCTTTCCCATGCCCACCTCCTGAGTTCTCCCGTCTCACGCAGCCCTTGGCCCGTTTCCCTCTTCCACTTATTTCCCTTGCTATCTAGCAGACTTAAAGTAGGCATAGAGGCAATTGTAGCAGCAACCGCCCTGAAACCTCCCCCTCTACCCATGACCACAATCCACTACTCTGACACTGCTACCATCTACACTAGGTTGCACCCGATCCTGCAACCGCAGTCACGACCATCTAGGTCGCGATCACCTCAGTCGCGGTCGGGGTGCAAGTCGAGGTCACCGCGATTGAGGTCACCTCAGTTGCGGTTGCCTCGGTCGCGGATGGGGTATAGACCACGGTGGTTTCGGTCGAGGTGGTTGAAGTCGTGGTCAACATCATGGTCACCATTACAGTTGAGGTTGATGTGCTATAGCCCAACCGTGCCAACCCTGGGCTCAGTCACGCCGACCAGATCAACACTAGAAAATCAGCACCATGGACGCAATGAGAAATAGCCTTAAGAAGCTCAAGAAAACCGTGTCGCAAAAGAAAGGGGAAGGAAGCTCCTTGTCACCAGTAGAGTATGGGACCAATATCCACCCCACGCCACGTGAACCACAAACCCGATGTATGAAGATGAGACTATTCTTTCTGCTTCAGTAGGGTTTAGGTCATAGGAGACTGATTCAGACTACCACCACATGTCCGCCACTCCGATGGACACCTACAGTGGTGATTCATTGTAGGAAGACCGACCATCTTGTTTCTAGAACAACTTTTTATTTGTAGGATATAACATGTGATGTGACCTCAGGTGGATAGAAATTATCTATGGCTCCAAAGAATTACATTAGGGTGGCCATAACCATCACTCATGTTTTATGATTGCATGTTTCTTCTGTGGATATAATATGTATATGATACATAGTGATTGCATGTGTATTAAGTATTTATATATAAATAAAATCCCTCAATCAAATATTAAGTCTTAGATGTTTTCCATAAGCAACACACATGAAAAGCTTCATCAACTAATCATGGGCATGTCAAGCATGGTGTGCCATCTATCAAGTAGAAGTGTGATGGTATTTATGTGGGCCTACCAAACAAGGTGCATTACTATCATGTTGGCTTTTGGGTCAAGCTTAACTAGGTGACTTTAATGAGATTAAGTGCCTAGAAAAATAAATATGAGATATGACAAGGAGTTGTGCATACCATCTATTCAATAATTGCATGAGATTCAATTGGCCAATGTTGCCTAACTTAATATTTGGTTATGGACGCCAACATTGGTTGGGTAATAACTTGATTACTTTGGATCTTGACTCTTTAGAAGGTTGTATGTTGCAATCTTTTGAATCAATAGTGAGGGCTATCAATTTGAATAAAATAGTAGGAGCGATAATTAATTAAAGGCCTACTTAATATCATTAATTTTTTCTTGTAATAAAATCAAATCAAAAGGGTTCTGATAAAATGCCAATTTCTCTTGTATAAACAAATGGAAAACAACAATACATTTTCTTTGTGATTGGTCCTTGAGAAGGACAAGTTGAAGAGGAATAAGTTCTGGTTCAGGACATTGGAAAATCATTCTCACGTAAGAGTGCAAGCTCTATGTCATGGAGACACTAGATCCAGATGAACCCGCTCCCACTGTGCCTAAGGCTGACACGGATGCTTACAAGAAGAACTCCAAATATTCTGTAAATGTCAAGTGCATGATGCTATGCTAAAAAACTATGAATTGCAGAGACAACATGATAATATTGATGTTCTTGAGATGGTTACACATATAAAGAATATATACCAAGATCAAGCAAGAAAAGAGAGATATGATGTCTCAAAGGTGTTCAAGTGCAATATTGTTGAAGGAGATCCAATGGGGACCTATGTGCTCAAGTTGATTAGGTATGTGGAGAACTGAGCAAGACTAGGATTTCCCTTGGGTCAAGAATTGGCCAAAGATGTGATTCTGCAATCACTGTTGGAATCATACAACCAGTTTGTCATGAACTATAACATGAACAAGTTTGATAGCCACTATTGGAATTGTAGGGAAATATGGTGGCAAAGCAGGTAGCGAAAACAAAAATGTAACTGCCATATTCCCCTTATAACACCAGATTGCATCAACAACTATATAATGGGAATGATGGTTTTGAGAATATACATAGTCCTAGAGCAAGTCCAATGACAATATCCTCATCATAGTATGTGCCTTTATTCTAGTCACACTCAAACAATGCATGCTCCTGGTTGATCACCACATACAGTAGCTTGATGTTGTCCTCCTAGTGGGAAAAACTTCTCGCCTCTAGAGTAGTCCACACAGACCACTTTAAACTCCTTTCATTCTAGAAGAACAAACAAGAAGAATTTGTCCCTCCAGATTGGTGTACTAGCACCAAATTGCTCTCCCACAACTATTCTCCCTTGCTATCCCTCCCTTTATCGGGTACGACTTGCTTGGGTTGTCTCGATTACCACAACCAGAGAAGACAATAATTTCCAGAGGCAATCCATGTTGTGTCTAGGAAGCCCACAATATCCCTCTATTTATAGAAGGGTTAGGGTCAAGGTTCCCAGTCTGTGCGGGAGTGGAAGAGACCATGATTTAAAAAGATTTGCAACCTACAGACGGTGAAATGGTTGGTTCATAGGTGAACCGATCGGTTGGTGTGTGAGTCGACCGGTTCAACCCTTGAACTGATCATTTCATCATGTTTCCCAATCACAATTGTATTGACAATTATAATCCAATTAATGCCCAACATGATTTCAGCACTAATCCTTGATCCAAACAAATTGATCCATGGAACGAGTGATTTATAACATGAACCGATCATTTGATGACCTTGAGCTGATCCGTTCACTTAGTGAACCGGTCAGTTCATGCCCTGGTTCATCCATAATTTAGGGAATGCAATTTCCAATCAACTTGACACTCCAACCAATCGATTCAACACGTGAGCCTGTCAGTTCAGAGTTCAATCAGTGAATTGTTGTTTAAATTGAACTCGTAAACATTTTAGTAATCAAGTTAAACATCATTGATGAACAAACTCCTATTCCAAATGTATCCTAAGTGTGTGACCCTATAGGTTCTAAATTACGTTGGTAGCGAATGTCTGACATCACAAGCAAAGAGTGATATCTAGCAACACATCATTACTACCCAAGTAAATGGAAAGTTGGAGAACAACTTCAACCCTACAATCTATGATTGGTGTTACACTATTTGTATACTTCCTTTGTCACTAATATCTGGATTGAGCTTGAGGCATGGAATAGTCATCCTCTTCAACATTCAATCTCTGTTCCTTGAACTAAAACAATTTGTATGAGATATATGTAAGCTCAATTTCACATATTCATTCACATGTGCATGACCATGCATTTCTCAGTCTTGCTAATCAAGTGGCCAGGATATCATACTCCCGTAGGAGGGAAAAATCCCATCTACATCACTCACAGTCATCCCCATGTGTCACAGTGCATCCGATCATCTTCTTTATAGAAACCCTTATTCAAGGTCACAGTGGATGATGTCAAAGTACATTGAACGACATGTGATGGGTGTAGTGATTTCAGGTCTAAGAACCACAATCACCACCAACACTGTGAGAGATGATTCTGACAACCATGTAATGGTTTCCATGTGTCACTTTCATGGTGGGTCTTTCTAATAAACTATTCTCCAACAAGTATCTATGTGTTTGGATTGATATAACATATCATGACTGATGAAATTTGTCATCAACCAACACACATTCTAGTCTTATGTGTTATTGTTGTCTATCACCCTTCCACAATAACATCTGACTAGGGACAACAACAAGAATATATAGACTCTTGGCATCTTAATGATCTCATTGTTCAGGTCATCAACCTGAAAACATACATCATTGAGTAATACCATTCTTTAAACATGTATTATGTTACTTTATTATATCATAATTGAATATAATAGAAGAAATTGGAAGATTACTTTATTATTAATCAAATCATTTACAAATTATGCCATTACAATCGTCATATGATTGACTCTCTAATCATACATACCAACATAAATTACTTGGCATGTTGATAACTGCTGAAGTGCAAATGAAGAAGGACAAACCCAAATTTTCGATGATGATTAGCAGAGGAAAAGGGAATTCCAATGGTAAAGACAACACTAAGAAGACTTCTAAAGCTGACCAAAAACCCAAGTCTTCTGCATCAAAGCAAAGAAGGGTTGTGTGAGGAAGGGAATTTTTGCCACTGTCATCAGGCTGGACACTGGAAAAGGAACTACCCTCTTTACCTAGAGGAATTGAGGAAGAAGAAATAGGGGATGGAGATCTCCATTTTAGTTATATATGTTATTCAGATAAACATGTCTACTTCTTCATCTTGGGTACTAGATATGGATGTGGATCTCAAATATGTTTATATATCTAGAATCTAAAAAAAGTAAACCTTTAAGAAAGGGAGAGGTTGAACTACGTATTGCAAACGGAGCAAGAGTCATTGCCACTACAGTTAGAACCTATCATTTATCTCTACCCAGTGGGCCTATAATAGAGTTGGAGAACTGCTCTTTTGTACCTATCACTAAGAGGAACATATTTTTGTATCTTGTATTGACAAGAATGGATTCAAATTTCATATAAAGAATGATCAATGTTGTATTTCTAATGATGAGATATTTTATGGCAGTGCCCCAATGTCCTATGGTCTTTACATACTAGATCTAGGGACAAATGTTTACAACATAAATACCAAAAGGTTAAAACTTGATAACTCAAACAAAACATACCTTTGGCATTGTTGTATAGGGCACATTAATGAGAAACACATTTGTAGACTCCATAAAGATGGTTATGTAGACTCTTTTGACCTCAAATCGATAGAGACATGTGAATCTTGTTTGTTGGGTAAGATGACAAAGGCTCCTTTCACTGGACACAGTGAGAGTGAAAGTGGTCTATTAGGAGTCATACATACTGATGTATGCGGACCATTTAGCACAAATTCTATTAGGACTTACTTCTGTGGATATGCTCTAGAAACCGCAACATTTACACTTAACTGTGTACCATCTAAATCGGTCTAAAAGACACCATATGAGATATGGTATGGGAAGCATCCCAATGTGTCTTTTATGAAGATTTAGGAATGTGAAGCTTATGTGGGAAAGTGTTTCCCAAAAATCTTAGACCCAAATTGGATGAATGTTACTTTGTTGGATATCTAGGGAAACCAAAGGATATTACTTTAATACTCCTCTAACAGCAAAGTGTTTGGTTCTAGGGTGATGTATTCCTAGAAAAGAAATTTATTTCCAAAGGAATCATTGGGAGGAAAGTAGAACTCGAAGAGGTTCGAGACTAACAAGAAAACATTAAACCCATAAAGGTACAAAAGAAACATGGAAAGTGACAAACTGTTGAGGAATATCAAGCTCCTCATGTTATACATGAACCTTACAGATGTAGTAGGACACTCCTTGAACCTGAAATATTTGGTTATCTTTTGACTTAAGAAGGCGATGAGTTGGTCATATATGTTGAGACAACAACCTACATAGAAGTTGATAAGGGACCAGAGTCTGAGAAATGGATTGAGGCTACGAGACCTGAGATGGAATCCATGTACACCAATAAAGTATGGACCTTGGTGGATCCACATGAAGGGGTAAAACCCATAGGGTGAAAATGGGTCTTCAAGAAGAAGAATAACATGGATGGTAATATACAAACTTATAAAGGCCTACTGGTTGCAAAGGGTTTCAAACAAGTTGAAGGTGTTGATTATGACAAAATCTTTTCTCAACTTTCCATGGTTAAGTCCATTACGATCATGCTTGCCATTGCATCTTATTATAACTATAAGATTTGACAGATTGATGAAAAACTACATTCCTTAATGAAAATATACTTGAGGATGCGTACATGACATCACTTGAGGGTTTTATAAATCCAAAATAAGCTAATAAAGTCTACAAGCTGCAAAGGTAAATCTATGTCTTGAAGCAAGAATCTTGGAGATGGAATCTTCATTTTAACAAAATAGGCAAAGAGTTTGGTTTAGTAAAAATCAAGATGAACCATGTGCCTAGAATAAGGTTATTGGGAGCATGATTGTATTCCTCATATTGTATGTAAATGACATACTTTGATGGGGAATGACATCCCTACCTCAAAAATCGTAACAACCTATTTGGAAAATACATTCTCAATGAAGGCTTAGGTGAAACATCCTATATCTTAGGAATCAAAATCTACAACGACCTCCACTCTTCTACATGGTCCATGCAGATCATTGGGAAATCTCCATCATTCTTCTAGAACTAACAGGAAGGTGTTGTCCCTTCGTGTTGTCAATGTGATAGCATTGACTTTCTCCCCTTTGGCTATCTCTCTATTTATGGGTAAGATGCCTCTACCTTTCACATTATTGCAACATTGAGATGGGGAGTGTAAGTTCTGAGAGCCTTGGATATCCCCCCGTCCTTATATAGGAGTGGATGGGTTAGGGTTTCCCCAAACCCAGGGACATGAGGATATAGATTTCATGAATTTTCAGTTGTTGCCAACCACCAGTAGGCCGAGTAGGCTCTCTAGTCAGTTGACTGGCATTTTCCTATTCGCAAACATATTGGCTTTCAATGAGACAATCACGCTGTCAACATCAATTCCTTAATCCAGTCTTAATTATCTTCCAATCAGTCAACTGAACTTCCAGATCGGTCGACTGGACACTCCATCCAGTTGAATGACAGTCAGAGTTGTTTATATTGATTACATAAACACTTTAGTAACCAAGTGAAACCTTATTCTCATACTCCATGTGCATCCTATGCATGTGACCCTATAGGTCCCAAATTACGTTGATAGTGAATGTCCATAACTATATTATGACATCACAATCCGTGAGAGGTATCTAGCAACACTTCATTACTACCTAAGTAATTAGAAAGTTGGAAAACAACTTCAACCTACATATGTGATCAATGTTATTGTGATTGTATAGTTCCTTTGTCATTGATATCCAGATTGAATCGATGCATGGAATCATCATCCTCTTAATATTCAATCCACATTCCTTGTACTATATTAGACTTTATGAGATGCATGTGAGATCACATATCACATATTGATTCACATGAGTATGTCCATACGTTTCTCAGTCTTTCTTATCAATTGGTCAAGATATCAACTCCAATGGGAGGGAAAAATTCCATCTACATCACTCATAGTCAATCCCCATGTGTTAGAACATATACGAGCACCACCTTTATGGTAACACTTATTCAAGGTCACCTCAGATGATGTAAAATTACATCGAAGACATGTATAAATAAACACTTTGTATGTATCTATAAACAAAACATGTCCATTGAATTAGGTTTCAAGTATAAAGAGGGGGGGATGCAAAGAGAGGGCTACAAACATATAAGTAAGTTCCAAAAGAAATAATAAAAAGAATGAGGCATCAAACAATAACAAAGCATCATAAAGTTTCTTGCCATTAATCAATCTGTGATATCACAAATAAAATAGTCACATGTATATATGAAATAGACTAGATATTTACAATAGGCCCATAATACCACTAGGTTATGGCCTAAATACAAATAAGGTTGGAAACACACACCTCAATCGGAATACAAGTGCCCTAATATGAAAATGGTTGTGCCCATGCATCATTTCTCTAGATTAATAGTATAGCAACCATCATGCATAAATTGAGAAGAAACACAAATTGTTCAATCATGTTTCAATTTCGAAGTAGAAAGGCTAGCGAGGTCATAGATCCTGTATTCCATGAAACCACATACAAAATATCAAATTTCGGAACTTCCAAATGGAATAATAATAAGAATTCAATAAATCATAACTGCCCCATTTTAGAAATTTTGGAGCTATAGTCAATTAAATGTCCAAACATGCATAGGGATTTACACATACCAGGTGAATGTAAAAAATGGTTAACTCAATAGATAAAATTTGTCCTCAAAGTTGAGTTTCCATCCTAGAACACTTTAGGTATGTTCGTCAAACCAAAGTGAATGTGTGTATACCCTAATAGGCTATACATGTAATGTTTTTATACGAGTTTCACTTGCCTAGAGTCATATTAGGTTTCAATCTTATTATATGGAGAGAGGATCCAGATTGCATAGCTATATAGATAGGGATTATAACATCCATATATTATAATACATGTCCATTTGTTTACGAATGACTCATTTATTTCCCTAAAATTTTCCTATACATATTCTCTATATATTTCTAGGGTTTTAGTTTTCTAACAGAGTATTATAGACATTATCATTACAAATCATAAGTTACCAATCTACCACACATGCATCAAGCCCTTAATATTCGTTGTGGTTATCACATCCCATTGGGATTTACCAGATTCATCCTTGCATTAATCAACTCATAATCATGCTACCTCTAATAATTCATGGGACCTATATTCTTCATGAGAAGGTCATGTCATTTGTGTATGTTTTCTTATGTGCATATGCATACCTACTAACTGAATGAGTTGAGATTCCAAAACAACATGTTATTTATATTGGTGTAGAATCCATTCTTATGATCATATTTTGAAATTTTCTTAAAATATTTTCTATTATATACTATCTTACTCAAAATAGTTCGATCTAGACAGCTATACATCCTTTATCCCTTTTCTATACAAAACAACATTAAGTATATGTATGCATTCATGGTTTCTGATCTATACCTCTATTGAATTAATGATTTCATCATTTAAACACTTATAAATGAATTGGTAATTGACATGGACATGTTTTAAGGCTCTATATCACCCTATCTATCATCTAGGTATTAATGCATTATATGACTATTAACTGATACTGGTGACTAATGTTCTATTTTTTTTATTTTAATATACTAATCTGCATATATACCTAGATATGTATGTAAAACATCTTCTTACATATTGATATATATGAGTCTATAAGTATGATACATATTACCAAGATATCATCGAGTTCCCTACATTTAGGTTTTTCTCAGACTCACCTATAGTCCATGTGCTTGATATAATGATCACTTCTAGATTCCATGACCAGTTCCCATGGTTGAGGTTGGTTTATTGTGGAGTTGAGGCAAGAGGTGATGCTCTCAGAGATGGGTGACATCCAAGGGTAGTAGGGCCTCATGCAAGTCATTCTTTGTAGGTGCAGTTGTTGTCAGAGTGGGTGGAGCCTTGAGGACCATTATCCTATCCTTAGATATCATGGCCATGGAAAAAGTTGACAAAATCAAAGATGCATCAGAATTAGTAGAGGAAACCATACAAAGCTGGAGAGGGAGGCACTCCAAGAAGATACAATGCTCGGGGTGTTGCAGTGCCAATCCAGTGATCTTCAATGGTTTTTGGTGAATATATAGGGATTTTCCATCGTCAAATTTGGGACATTGATAAAGCAGGAGCTCTGTCGGTTGGTACCGTTAGGGGAGAATTGAAAAGTGGCCCTATCACTTGTGGTGTCAATAGCATCTTCACTACTGTAGGAGTTGTAGTCAGTGAAAATTAGGGAGGAAGAAAGTTGGGAGGCTCATGTGAGGCACAAAGAAAAACTTAATGTCATATGTGAAAAAATGGTGTCATCTGGGGTAGTGGATGAATTAAATTATGCAACAATGATGGGGAAGAAGGATGTGTAGAGGATGGCTGACATATGGATTAATTAGAGGAGCCTAGAGATAGAGGCATCATTAGAAGAAGCATCAGTGGGTTGCATGGTTTTTGTCATACTACTAGGAACCAAGGAAAGGAAGAACAAATAAGAGGAGGAAGAAGAAAGAATAGGAGAATAACAAGGGTGGAATCTAGGGAATTCAACTTTTATGGTAGGCACAAGGTCAAAGAAGAATACATGGCATGAAGGCATTGGGTTAGGACTAAGAGTAGATGGTCAACACTCAAGTAGGCTTCCATAGTTGTTGTTAGTGTTCCTTACTTCAAAGGTGACTGGGCACGAGGTAACTAGGGTTATCGGTGAGGAATATGGAGTGGGGAAAAAGAAATGGAGAGGGCATACAGGAGAGAAGAGGGGAGGAAGAGAAAGAGAAGAAAAAGAGAAATCCGACCCTGATTAGAGTGGCATGTCCGTCTCTAGAAACAAAAGAATTAGACCACAAGATGGAAGGGGATGACGTGCATCAAATCCAATACTAAATGTAACATGCATAAATAAATGGTATTAATGGTATCAATTAACATAATTTATTTTCAATTTCATTGAGATAGAAACTGAAGTTTGGTTGTCATGAAAAATTAGAGGTATACTAAATAGGATGTTCTAAATCCAATTTTGTCATCAATTTTATGTTTTTAAAGTGTTTTAGTATCATATTCCATTAAGTGTATATTATGTGCTGACTTAATGCATTTATTCCACTAAGTTAATAAATTGTAACATCATTCACATATTAATTTGTGTCATCATTTACTCATAGGAAGATTCCAGAAGTCAAACCTATTATTTAATGGTAGAGTTATATAATCAAATGCATGATAAACTTAATTCCATCATCTATCATATAATGAAATGACATTTTATTGCACATCATATTACTTGATCACTAACTATTAATAATATGACCTGCTTGAGGGAATAAATAAACTATTACTAACATGCTCGAAAAGGGGCCTAAGCAGAATAAGGGTTGAGTCATGATTCAGGATTCAGGTATTTTACAAATACAAAACAAAGCATTTAATTTGATCGAATACTTTCCTATAAACCTTCAAGACAAAAAAGAGTTGAGGCACCGAATACATTTCTATAAGTTAACATAATCAATACTTGTTTTATTTTCATTCATTCAAAGTCTACATTGGTGGGGCTTACTCTCAGCATATGCCCATTGATTTTTTTTCTTCCTCTTTTATTTTTGTATATTTTTATTTTGTTTTGTTTTAGAGGGTGATAAAGGGAAATAATACATATGATATACTTATAATGTTTTGAAAATATTTTAGATATAAAAGAACCCCTCTCCTTTATATAGGATAAGGTGGACATGACTCCAAAGACTTCCAAGCCTGATTAGACTCTATGTACCCCTACAAACTCTATCTCATGTATCATAGATATGATATGACTTTTGCTTCTAACAATCCACCACAAGCTAGAGCATGGGAAAATCACATGTCCATCATGGATGATAGAAAGAAATGAAAAACTTAAAAAAAGTAATGACTAAAACATATTGGCCTCTAACTTGACACGACATGGACTTTGGCATCTTTGACTTCGAAGCTTCCTCTAAGATTTGTAAACACTAGATTTTTGAGACATATGGAGCTTTGACTAGGTTTGAGCTTGTATCTTGGAGTATGCTAAGTAGCATACAAAGATCATATGGGTGACCAACTCAGTCACTACTATCATTGAAGTATTTTCTAGAAGAAGATCAATATGCGTAGCCTTGACATGAACTGTACCATAGGAATACTAGGCTTTAATAGATGGTCAACATGCTTGACAGGATTGTCAGACCGACACACAAACAAATGTGAAAAATAATACAAAATTCTCCAATCCTGGAAGACTACAGTGCTTCACAAATAGAATGACCAAGACATGTTGACGAAGAAACATACTCGCCTAATGTAGAGAGCATATGACACTCAATGGCTATGAGGGATCATCTTCTTTAGATGATAATGATGTGTGATAAGATGAATTTTTAATGATTGGTCAATGCTCAGAAACTCAAAATCTAAATGGTGACATTAGACATTGGCCTTGAACTGGAGAATGACATCTGAAAAACACTTTAAGTAGAAAAAATTCCATATGTTAACAATGCTCTTCTTCCTCCATCCTCTTCTAAATTGAACTCTGCACCTCATCTCTTCTCCTCATCCTTCTCTTCTCAAATCCTTTATATCTCCCTTATGCGCCGACCACAAAGAGACCATGAATGTGGTTGGGTTGATCAAAGACAAAGAGCAATTCCCCTTTGGCAATACTTCAATAGAAGTAGGGGGCATGGGGTGGAGAGGAAATAAATAACTAGAGAAGGATTTTCTAATTTGTTTTGGTTGGTTGACGAGCTTGAGAGAAATTGACCTCACCCTTAAGAAAGTTGGACTTTGTGTTTGAAAGGGATGAATCCTTGTACATGAGAGATGTTGATCTTGTTCTTGAGAGCAAACTTCATAACACATGTAAAGTATAGGACTTCATGTTGGCACTTTAGAGAGGTTGACTTGGCAAGGAATCTATAGTAAAAGAACCTATAACCAAATTTAGTGTAGTATGTGATATAATTACAAGATCCTTAGAAGAAAATAAATGGATCTTTGTGTAATCTAAAAAAGGAGATTTGTCTGACCCTAGGCTGAACAACAGATCCTAACAATTGATATTATTTGGTATGGAGACAACATGTGGGATGGGTAATACACTCTGTAAAGATTATTGGGGAGCTTTAATTCTTTAGCACATCATGTAGATTGACATACATGACAAGTTTGATGTTGCTCGGAGAAGTGATATGGGATAAGATGTGTTTGACATATGACATGTCGTGCCACTCACCATTAGAAGATTGAAACCGTAGTGGTGACAAGCCATGTTGACTAAATGATACATTGTGTATACTGCAGCACCATTGAGTGAATTGAAATCCTAATGGTGACAAGCCATGTTGAACACCTACATGGTGTGTTGATTGGACAAACTTTTGGTTAAACGTTGTGTGGGATGTATATACAGTGTGTTGATGACAAACTCTACCATGAATAAAGTCACACGGTGTGTAGGTCACTTAGACAATGTGTAATCTGATTCTAGGTTAGTTTTTACCTTTTAGATTTGGCCAAGACCAATGTAAAAACACAGGAGGACTTCCACCATATATCTATGGATGAATTTTGGAGGTAGATGTAGACCCTGGAGATGAAAGATCAAAATATCTTTGGTTTATGCATTTTAGAGTAGAGTCAAATGTCAGATGATGGACAAGACTTCCACCATGGAAAAGATTATTGTGGGGATGTTGATGTTGATACTGGAGAGAACTTCCACTATTGTATGTAGTTGGACCTTGATAGTTGATGAAGGGTGATGGTTACATAGTTGCATCTCAACTTCTATCTTGGGGAAGGAAAACCTAGAGAAGAAGATAAACTAGGGAAAGACATCTACATGGGGGTGTGTGACGATGATGATATGATGAAAGGGTTTAGAGTCAATGAAGGGGATGATGACCAACCCCTAATAGGAGAGAGAAATGAATATGGCCCTTCAAAGAGGGTAACTAAGATTTTCATGTAGAAGGGGTTGTGGAGATGGTCCTACAGAGTGGGCGATGGAGATAGCCCTATGGGAATCCAACATGTGGGTGGTAGACACTGTGCAACTACTCGTGGGTGGATGACATTGCTTTCCTTCTCTCTAGGTTTAGGATATATGTTTTGTACCATGTAGAAGGGAACTGATATGAATGATATATTGATAATGTTTTGACAATATGTTAGATACAAGATATCCCCTCTCCTTTATATAGGAGAAGGTGGACATGACTCTAGGGACTTCTAGACCTAACTAGACTTTGTATGTACTACATACCCTAAACCATATCTCATGTAATATGATATGACTTATACTTCTAAAAGCTTGGTTATAAAAAAGTGATTCTCAAACAAAAAGAAACTACTTAAGAAAAATTAACAGAATGAAAGAAACAAAGACATAATCTAGCCTTAGTGGTTCTGAGAAAAGGCAAATGATTTTAAAGGTTGTGGGAGGGGAGATACATAATGAATATGTGACACCTTTAAGAAGAATAAGAAAATAAAATATGACTACCATGGTTTATAGGAGAGCTTGTTTAGAAAATAAGATTTCCTTTTGGTGAGATCTCATATCAAGTTGATTTATCATCCCCTATCAGAATTTCCTATTTTTTTATAGAGAACATCAACATGTGGGATAGCACTCGAATGCATAAATAGTCAATGATACTTGGGGTCTAGGCCATATGATCTTGGTAACGACCCTAATAATTAGCTCTATCATCCCTCCCACAACATGGGATCATACACTGAAGAAGAGACATACAACAAAGTGGTGTACTCATCAATGAAATATTCAGTTGAAAATGAAAGAACTTGTGGGTGTGCGGATGACCAAATCATTATAGAAGAAAAGGCCACTTGAAAGTAAGGGTTCCAATCATGGATTGCTCCTCCTACCACCTCATGTCATACATCCAAAAAAGGCATGTGCCAAGACAATACCCACATCTATAAGTTCTTAAATAAAAAAAATCCTGAAGTGTGTGAACCATACATGACCTTAATAACAAGACCTAAAGAAAACACAACAAACCTCAATGAGATCATAAATATTTCTGATTCTAATTCCATAGCAAAATTGCCAACATGGTTTTCATGCTCGAGGGAAACTATGGGATGGACGTTGATGGACAGTTTGAGAAAATAGATTCACCACCACATTTATGAAAAAATGAGGAACCATTAATGACACTTTATACAACCATGTGGACAAGGCCAACAAGAAAAAACTAAGATCATTAATGATTTTGATGCAAATTCCTCAACAAAGTTACCACTATGGTTTTGATGTTAGAAGGGAAACCATGGGATGGAATCTGATGTATAGATTGAGAAATTATAGTTTTTACCACACTTATGTAGAAAAATGAGGAAACCCATCACATACACACTTTGGAAAATCAGGTGGATAAGACATCAAGTTTATGAATGGGGAAGATGTTGGGCATCGTGATGACACCCTTGCAGTATCATAAATCTCAATGATAATGTGGGATTTTATTTCTTTAAAAAGACTCATGCATGCAAGATATACTGTATATATTGAGAAAACTCCACCTAAAAATCAAGTATTGGAAATAACATGATTATATAGGGGATCCTCAACCGTGGATGTTCATATCCTTTCACCAATGAGGAGTTGGAAAAATTGGCAAAGAAGGGATAAGGGGGAATGTATGAATCATAACATACAAAATGATGTTAGAACTATCAAATTTATATTGGTGAATATTAACCATATGGGACAATTTCCTCACAAAATTAAGGTATTGGAATGGGTGGTGCAAGCAGGTGGGTTGGGGTAAGATGATGGCTTACATCATGTCCAATCTACGTGTCTACCTTGCTTGACTATTATTTAGGGGTGGGGCAGAAGGGATTCTCTCTCAAGGAGTGGTTCAACTCGTAGCCTAGGGCATGGTCTCAAATCACAAATTGTAGCCTTTGCAAATGATATCATGGAGATGTCATCCTCCTAGCCAGCACAAGTCTTTATCAAAATTGTAGCCTCTCAAAACTCTAGCTTAGGGGCCTACAATCTACTAGCCCCTATACATGGTGACTGAGCTTCTAGATCTATAGTGGCTAGTGGAGTGCCTAGGGTTATAATGTGTTTTGGAGTGTTTCCAAGGTTTCGAAGTGGTTGGAAGGTGGCCAAACATAAGATAAGTGGTTAGGGTCTTTCTAGACTCTTCATAATGTGGTATAGTCAAACTGGTCAAGAGTAGAAACCTAGGAAACATGTGAGATAGGTGACCCACTTTTTGGATCCTTTTAGAGCATTTTTTGAGTTATGTGGAGATGATTGGTCAACATAGGAGGGCGAGGAGTACGAGGTGCATGGCAGATAGACCCCACTTTCTTGAGCCTTTCATGATAGAGTTGACTATTCAACATGAGATGTCGAGGATTACATGACACGTGATAGGCACCCACGTTTTGGATTCATGACCCAAAATCTTAACACTCCGGTGGGCCCATGGTAGGTAAGAAAATGGGGGTGCATGTCAAATAAGCACCCCTCCTTCCTATGTTAGCTTGTAAGGACCCTGACCTCCATTTAGGGTTTACCCTGTTTGCTCTACTTAACCTTGATGCTTTGTGGCTTGCTAATCACCTTTAAGTGGTGATTAGGGTTTGGTTGTGCTTTGTTGAGAGTTGGAGGTGCTACTTGCAAATAACCCAAGTCTAGGGTTTTGTGGGCAAGTTTGCCACCTTGTGAGGTGCTCCTCTCTCTCTTTGCTTCCTCTAATGTAGAGAGGAAGGCTTGGGCTCGTTGCTTGAGTTCTTTTGGGCTTGGTTGTGCTTGTTGGGCCTTGAGGTGCCTTGCTTTGGTTGGGTTGCACCTTGTATCGAGCAAGATGGGAGTGTGTCGCCCATGGTGGTGTATCGCCCATGGTGCTGGTTGTGTGTCGCCCTAGAGCCTTTGACCAAGTTTGACCCGTTTGTGTCACCACTAGTGGACACTTGGTGCATGATGCTTGCATGTGGCAATGACCATGGACATGTGTTTAGGGCTTGCTAGAGTAGTGGCTAGTGCACTAGGACAAGTGTCCCTAGGTGGGCGACACCTTGCCATATCTTACCTTGTTTTCTCCTCCCTTTCTTTCTATATATGTGTTTCCCTTCCTTTGCAAAGGATACCTTTTAGCTCTTTAGTCTCCCTCTCCTTGGTGTGCACAACACACCCTTCTCCTTTGCAAGTTGGTGGTCGATACCCCCTTGGAGGAGCAAGCTCGGTGGCTGATATCCTTGGAGTCTCCTTCTTCCTTGCTTGGTGGTGCTTAGAGCTTGCTAAGGTGGGTTGCATAACTCCTAACCCTAACTATTCTACCTCCTTTCATGTTCTTATACGTTGCTAGCTTTGCTTTCTTGCTTAGTCTTCATGTTGGCAGAACTTGTGTTCTAGGGTTCTTAGTGAGCAACACTCTCTTCTCTCCTAGGTCTTGAGGAGTGAGATTGAGCTCAAGTAGCTTAAGCAACACCCTCCTCTCACCATGGACTTGAAGAGTGAGGTTCGTTCTAGTGGTGATCTTTGCTAGGGTTGTCCTTTTGTTGGCCGTTTGGTAGCAAGAGATGTGCAAGACCCCTCTCTTATTTAAGTTGAGAGGTGAGCCATCTTCTTGACTCTTTCTAGGGTTTCCGGTGTCCTTGTGCTTGAGGTAGAAGACGATCATGTAAGTTGTACCTTGGTCGTTATGGGCTTGGGGAGGTGCTACCCGACAGTCCTCTTGACCTAACCCCTTGTACGACACATGAAGTGTTGATGGCGGACGATGCCTTGTCTCTGTGATGGGCGTCACACCATCACCTTGCCCTGTGACGGACGTTAGGCCATGGTATAGTTCGCTAGACGATAGGTCCCTTGGTGGTAGTTGGGTTATACACCTGATTTGGACACTACTGGTTAGCTCTGTGATGGGCGTCACAATGGTGCTATGGGTGTGTCGGCCGACAGCCTTGACGAGCGTCGCGCGACATCCTATCGCCCAACAGACCTGGCTGCACGACAGACCCTGGCCGTCATTTTTGTACACGACGCCACATTGTGCCTGACATCCCATGTTGCCCAACGCTGTGCACGTCACCCTGACGCAGCGTTGCTTGTTGCTGGCTGTTATGTGATGAACGATAGATGAGGGCATGCTTCCCGTTACAGCTTTTGGTAAGGGTAGAGGGTACCTTTAGTGAGGGATTTTCCTATCATGGAAAGCCGTTATGATGGCTTATATTCTTGTTAAACGATGGTGACTCTTTGCATGCTTAATAGTATTCATTATGATAAAGCTTGCCCCTTTAACTTAACATGGCTATACACATGTAAGTGATCACCTTGATTACCTTATAAAGTTGAGATAATGGTAAGCATTTAATATGGTTTGTTTATGATGAAATCTAAGCCCATGATCACAAGTTGAGGTTAATTAATAAAGGATACAATCATTAATGTCACCTCATACTGATAACATGGTTTTCTGTTAAAGCCTATGATTATTGTGTTCACTAACCATGTAGGTGATGCATAGCCAAGTAAAAGGCTATGAGGTATATGTATATAATGAGTAACATTGTTTGGTAGTTACTCTTGATGGTAAGATAACTTGTGTTTGAGACTGCAATCCCATGATGATGATGTAAGCCTTGAGAGGCAGTGGCAATATATGATGAGGGATTGAGACTCCATGGTATGTGATGATCCTTGAGATGGATCTGGGTGATTGGCAAGAGGCCAAGTGATAACATGTGAGGTTGGATCCTTGTGATGGATCAGGTTGATGTGATTACAATAAAAGTATAATGTCGAGCTTTATTTTGTTTATTTCCTGTTATAGTTTACATATTATATAACTTGGTTGAATCTTGCAATCCATATAAAAGATACTAATTAATCACAGTGGAATATATCATGTAGTTGCCCTGGCCATAGATCCATCATCGTCAGGAGCTGGTGATGGTGAAATGGGTTATCCTACAGGTTAACCCGGAGCACATATTGTTGAGTATGCGAGGTTTCTCCTAGCCTAAAGTGAGGAGGTAAGTGTGCAATTTCGGTTGTAGACTCGGGACATGTGATGAGCATGGTGAACAGGCCCATGGCTCCGGATATGTGATATGAAGAGCATGAATGCATTCATGGCTCAGAGCATGATGAACAGGCCCGTGGCTCAGCTATACTAGCGCCGAGACCTGTACCGAGGCGGGCTAGAGTATGGGTAGCCTATGAAGCTAACCCTATGGTTGAGGCCACTTAAGCATGAGACTGCGGTCCTGCTTGTGTTGTACTCGTACACTGACTACGAGGGGGAAGGTCATGGAGTTCGGCTCTTCCATTGACCTTGTATGGCACCGGCTATGGGCTTCGTAGCCGAAAGTTGGATTTGAATGGTACGGTTCACTTCCTCAGGGCATAGGAATACGTAATTCAGCCGAATAGTATTTATTTCTTAAGGCAAAACACGGAACATTGGTTGAGGCCTTGCTTGTGCATTTAATCTTGTTATATCTTGCAGTTATTCCTGTTATGTGGCAATATATCTTATCGTGTTAATCCTGTTCCATAAAGAGATAAGTGGTGATATGTCTTGTGTACAGCCTGGTAAGCTTGATGGTACAAATAGCCTTGCGGTACAGACTGTTATTATTCTACATTTTACTTGTTATCTACCATTTTTGCTTTATCTTTTTGGTTTTATAGTTTTGGTAGGGAGTTATGTTTCTTGCTGGGACAATGTTCGATTGTCTCACTCTGCTAGTTTTCAGGTGTTCGCGCTAGACGTGGTGGTGGTCGTGGAGTTGCGGCCGAGCAGCCAGACGAGCAGTAGAAGGCAAGAGATGGATATGCTGCTATTTTGATGTTTTGCAGTAGAGTCTAGAGTCATCCCTGTACTCTCAGGTCCTTGGGAGCGTTTTGACGTTGTTTCACGATGTATAGCTGTTGATCCTTTGTATATCCTGCTGTTGGCCGAATGTGGTCCTTTATGTATATATAACAGGTGATGAACTCATGTGATGACAAGACAGCTGTTGCTCTAAGCTATGGACATGTATCAAGGCTTGTATATGTTGATATATCATGTTTCCTTGCAGGATGAGGACCCATATGTGATAGTTTCACAGTTTATCTGTTTTCCGCAATCGGTTTTAATTAACCTGTGTTTTGGTAATCTGTGGTTATGGTGATTTCCGCACGTTTTCGCGTAACACCTCGATGTCTGTGTGATAGTGGGATGTCTTGCCACAAGTTTTGGTATCAGAGCTCTAGGTTCGCTGAGTCTATAGGGATTTAGGACTAGGTTGTGTCTGTTCTCGTAAGTTGTCCAGATTTTCTTACGATCATCTTCTGCCCTCAGCGGAAGAAAAGTCAAGATGTCTGGAAACCATGAAGAACACGCTGCTGAGAACAACGATGTTGCATTAGTTGATGGAGCTTTTGGGCAGGCACATGAAGATCGGGTGCCTGAGGTCCCCCAACCTAACCCAGCCATTCTTGAACACCTTGCCTACCAACAGCTTATGGGGCATATGATGGCTACGATGAATCTCATGGTAGAAAGATTGCAGTGCCTCCTCCGAGAGCACATGCTCCCCATGGAGAAGCATCAGGTATTGGGAAGACCTTTGAGCGGCTTCGCCGAGTCAGATCTTCAGATTATGCTGGAACGGCTGATCCAGCGGATGCAGATCTGTGGCTGACAAGTCTTGAGAAGGCTTTTCGGATCCTCGACATCCCCGAAGCAGACAAAGTAAAGCATGCCGCCTACCTTCTGAAGGGTAGTGCTGGTCACTGGTGGACCATCGAGGAGGAGAAGCGGCCTGGTGAGGTGATCTGTTGGGAAGTTTTCCGGCGCAAGTTCGTCAGCAAATATTGCCTGAAGATGTATCTAGATGAGAAGATCGGACAGTTTGAGCGTTTACGACAAGGAACGATGAACATCACCGAGTATGAGGCTAAGTTCATGGATCTGTTGAGGTTTTGTCCTCACATGGCAGCAACAGATGAGGAACGTATCAGACGTTTTGAGAAAGGTTTAAGTTGTGAGCTGACAACATCTGTGTCTATGTTGGAGAATCGAGAACGGTTTGCTACGTTTGTGGAATATGTCTGGAGGATTGAAAGGTCAGTAAGGGAGAAAAGAGAATCCATGTCTAAGAAGAGGCCTGCTCAGTTCCAGGGACAGAGGTTTGGTAGCTTCAAGAAGCCAAGGCTTTCAACACCTTCAGTGATGAGAGGTCCCAGTGTACCTTCACAGTGGTCTCCGAGTAAGGGAAGAGGTTATGTTTCTTTGTCGTCTAAGGCACATAGTACAGCCTCAGTGGCAGTGACAGGGCCATCTAGGCCATGGTTTGAAGATAGGGCATGCTATCTTTGTGGTCAGACCGGGCATCTCAAGTCACATTGCCCAAATATAGATGTTGAAGTGACGCAGCAGTCGAGGCAAAATCAACAAGGATCAGATAGACAGCAACCCAGTGGTGCCAAGGGGAGAGGGCGCGGTCAAGCGTCACAAGATGGATCGTCTGCTCAAGGAAGCAGAGGACGTGGACAGCAAGCAACGACTCGATTCTATGCCATGACTCAGCCGGAGGCGATAGTCAACCCGCAAGTGGTGACAGGTCAGATGGAGTTATTTCATTCTGATATGTCTTCTTCTTGCTTTATATCTGTTCTAGTTGACCCGGGTGCTACACACTCTTTTATTGCCTATAGTATGCTTGAAAACTGTCGTTTACCTGTTAGCTGTAAGAAGGATAGTTTGTTGTTAGAAACCCCTCTTGATGGTTCCTTGATGCTTCAAGAAGAGTGTCCATATTGTGTCTTGTCTTTCTCAGGACACAACATCCAAGTGGATCTTATACCACTTGATATGCATGGTTTCGATGTTATCCTTGGGATGGATACCTTAGAGAAGTATAAGGTTGTCTTGGACTGTGGTTCCAAGCAAGCTGTGTTTGATGATGTCGGCGAGAAGTGGATCTTCCAAGGGGATAGGAAGATTCTTCCGACGTGTTTAGTATCAGCTATGGTGGCAGATAAGTTGTTACGACAAGGATGTGAGGCGTTCTTAGCTCATGTTGTGGATACTGTTGTGGCGACAAAGGCAAAAGGCCCTAGTCTCGAGGAGGTGTCGGTTGTCGGAGAGTGTGCCGATGTGTTTCCTGATGAGTTTCCTGGTGTTCCTCCACCCCGAGAGATTGATTTTGAGATCAATCTGGTACCAGGAACACAACCAGTTGCACAGACACCATATAGGATGGCTCCAATAGAGATGGCAGAACTTAAGAAGTAGTTGCAAGAGTTGTGGGAGAAAGGTTTCATCCGACCAAGTACATCGCCTTGGGGTGCTCCAGTGTTGTTCGTCAAGAAGAAGGACGGATCGATGCGGTTATGTATAGATTACCGACAGCTGAACAAGGTCACGATCAAGAACAAGTACCCGTTACCAAGGATATATGATCTGTTCGATCAGTTGCGTGGTGCGGCAGTGTTTTCAAAGATCGATCTACGGTGTGGATATCATCAGTTGAGGATTAAGGTGGATGACATAACAAAGTCAGCTTTCAGGATGAGGTATGGTTACTTCGAGTTTGTGGTTATGCCGTTTGGGCTAACCAATGCACCTGCTGCTTTCATGGACATGATGAACAAAGTGTTCCATCCGTTCTTAGATCAGTTTGTCGTAGTCTTTATAGATGACATCTTGATCTATAGTCGGGACAAGCAAGAGCATGAGCGACATCTTCGACTAGCGTTGACTCTTCTTCGCCAACATCAGTTGTATGCCAAGTTCATTAAGTGTGAGTTCTGGTTGGAAGAAGTGACTTTCTTAGGTCATGTGATATCTGCTGAAGGAGTCAAAGTAGACCCGAAGAAGGTGGAGTCCATTGTAGAATGGGAACAGCCGAAGATGCCGACTGAAGTTTGTAGTTTCCTGGGTTTAGCAGGTTACTACCGGAGGTTTATCAAGGATTTCAGTGCGATCGCGTTGCCGATGGCAAAGTTGACTAGAAACGATATACCTTTTGTCTGGGATGATCGATGTCAGCAAGCTTTCCAGAGTTTGAAGGAAAAGCTGACCAGGGCTCCAGTGTTAATCCTGCCAGAGCCTGGAAAGGGCTATGTTGTTTTCTGCGATGCTTCCAAGAAAGGTTTAGGTTGTGTGCTTATGCAGGAGGATCATGTGGTTTCTTTTGTGTTACAACCCCAATTTTTGGGTTCAAGTGGTGAGAAATATAATTTCTCATATTAAATATGTTTGAACAAATAATCATATATTTGGTTGAGAATAATTGGATTTCGTTTAAAATAGCCTTGTTGATTGATTTGTGGGCTTTATTGGCTATTGGGCCCAATAACAAGGAAATAACAAAGAAAATTCAATTAGTAAATGGATAATTGAATTTTCGAGAAAAGAAATATGTAGAAACCTCTAGAAGGCAAATCCAAAGAGGATTTCGTGCCTCTTGGGTTCCAAGGAGTCCAAAGTTGCATAAAGAAATCAATAAGAGAAGAAAAGATTAATTTAAGTATTTCTTTAATAAGAAAGAGATTGAAAATAATGTTAAAAAGTTGAAAATAAGTGGAAAAAGGTATAATTGAGTAATCCTTTGTGGAATTTCGTGTTCCAAGGATTTCTAATGATAAAAGGAATATCCGATGAGGAAAATAAAAGAGAAATAAAAAGAAATCATCAAAAAGAGATAGTTAAATGAGAAATAGGCAAGATAATGTGAAATAATGCATATAGATGCATCTAGAAAGATAATAATTATTCTTGAAAAGGGAATTTCGAAATAATGGAGTGTCTTGGGATCCAAGGAGTCCCAATAAAGAGAAAAGAAAGAGAAAAGGAAAATAAAACAAAATAAGAAGATAATGTGATAAATCATTAAATGACTGTTGTTATTATCGAAAAGAGAGATTACTTGCTTTAAGAAAAGATGATTTCGTGCTAATATATTTAGAAGGGAAGTATAAAGAAAATAAAGGAAGTGATTTTCGTATTTATAACTATCCAAGGGATAAGGAAGATCTAAGAGATAATTGTAGAGAGAGAAAGTTGCTTCTTAGAGAAGAAATCAACTTCCTATTGGAAAAAGACATGTTTGCTTTGTGGGCAAGTATTCTGAGGGTTTCTATCTACCCCTATAAAAGTAACATGCCCTGTAGCATCGAGTTACATTGTCTTTCTCTCATCTCCAACCGTGCACCCGCCCAAAAACCCTAACTAAGAGAAACAGTGAGTTTAGGCTTCTACGAGGCGGCTAAAAGGAGTTGTGATGATAGCTCGACGATCCACGGTGCAAGGAAGGAGCTTGGACGTCACAACCGTGCGCTAGCTTAGGCGCAATAGTGGCCGCACAGCTGCAATTCCAGCCATGGGTTGCAGGTCTGTGCAGGTCGAAGCGGTCGTTCTGGACACGGTATGGGCGGTGCCCCACGTGCGTGAAGGCACGGCGGAGCTAGGGCCGAGATTCCGGTGAAGTTCACGACCTGAGGAGGGAGATCAATCTCGCGCCAAGGCTGCAAAACGACAGCTAGGGCAGCCGCAGACCAACTGCTCGAGGAAGAAGAAGAGCAAGGGTGCGTTGGACGGAAATACCCCCCCCAGGGAGTGAAGGAACGACCACTTACGCGAGGGAAAATTGGTAATTGTGTTATGTTTTTAAAGCGAGCCGCATGCATGGAAACTTGGCGACGTGGCCATTTCTGATTGGTCGGAAGGTAATTTTCTTGCAAAAATCGTAGTAAAATATTCGTAGCTCGGATGACAAAAGTTTATATATGAAAGTTGATCAGAAAGATGTTAGGAATCTAAATAAAATATGTTTATAAGACAATTCCTCTTGAAATTTGAAAAGTAGTGTAATTTATCAACTTTAACATAATGATGATTAAAGAAACCCTACTTTGATATGATTAAAGTGATTAATAGGGTTTAATGGATCATTAGAGTTGATATTAACCTGTTAAATGTAAAAAGATACATTATGTTCAAAAAGGAAGAGCTTTGCACATGATTTGTCTAATTTAGAGTTTATATGCTTGAAATTGGAAAAGTACATAAAGTTATCATCTTTAGTGTTTTAATTAAGGGAAAACCCTTAGAGTTGATGATAAATGGATTTAATGATGTAATTCAAGTTGATATTAACCTGTTGTTAATAGAAATGAGAATAGGATCTAAAAAGATGATCTTTTTATATAATTGGCTTAATATAGGGTTTCATGCATGATTGTGCATTAATGAACTCGAAAATCCTAATTTAGATGAATATGTCTTTTAATTGTTTAAATGTTCAAATCCATGAATAAATAGAGATGTGATGATCCTAAGCCAATTTGAGCATAAAAGATCCTTAATGTGGATAATTTGAGTAATTAGGGTTTTTATGAGTGGAAAAGTTGTTTTAGGGTTTGTTGACCTAAAAAGGGTAAAGTTTGAGAAATTGATCTAAGAAACACTAATGCATTCTAATGAGACTTAGAAACCTTAGAAAGGTGTCCCAAGTCAATAAGGAGTTGTTTGGGATATGCTTGTGACAATTAGACATTATACATGTTTTCAGGATCAATGTTTGCTTGATTGATTGATTGGATTGCTTGATTGGACATCTAGTTGGATTTGGATAGATTGTTGCTTGAGATCTCCAAGACAAGTATGTGGTTACTTATGAATAACCGCTTAGTTTTTCGATGGTTTCTCGGACGTATAATCGCATTGAATGCAACTAAACTATTTGGATGTTCATATTGCAAATATAAAGTGACTATGACTATCACTTAATGTATATGCCTATAAACTCAGATCCTGGTTCTCTCTGTGGCATAATAGCTAACCTAGTACATGGCTGCCTATGGGTAGGTCCATCAGGTTAGAGAAAGGCCTAGTACATGGCTACCTATTGGGTAGGTCCATCAGGTTAATGGATGACCTAGTACATGGCTACCTATTGGGTAGGTCCATCAGGTCTATGGATGACCTAGTACATGGCTACCTATTGGGTAGGTCCATCAAGTCTATGGTTGACTTAGTACATGGCTACCATGGAGGTAGGACCATCAAGTCATAATGAGTTAGATATTGGGCTATCTTCGGATAGTGCCATGTGACTCTATTACCTAAAAGAGAAGTGATATCCATGTCCACTGCAGGGACAGCCCAGAGTTCGAGAATATGTATGGATTGAGTTGTATGACTTAAAATATAATATTGATTGTTAAATGATTAATTGAATGATTATATTGTTACCATAGTTGAACATTATCTGTTTCCTCCACATACCAGCTTTGGCTGACCGACGTTTTGTTTGTCGGTGTTTTAGGTACAATGAAAAGTACAAACAGTAAAGTGACACCTTGTGAATTCAAGAATTAAAGAACAAGAAGGAATTAGATAGAATAGTTCAGCTGAGGTTAGAAGTTAGTTTTTCCCAACTTTTCAAGGTATGCGAAGAAAAATTTTATTACCATTTTCAGTATAGTCTGTTAGAATTTAATAATTGTTTATGGTTATATGTCGAACCTTTGATCCGGGATTAATGGGTGCGACTTCAACCTCTTGGTCTCCCTTAATTGGGGGTTATCGGGAGGTGGGTTTGTAACATTTGGTATCAGAGCCTGGGTTCCTCAATTAACCATTAATAATTATTAAATTTTACAATCTCCATAGAACCCAAGGAAGTTATTAGAGGATTATCCGAAAGACGGAGGTGTCTAGAATGGGATCATGACCGGGGGCTGGCAAGATTTTCCTCCGCACCGCTAGTCAGAATACGAGGACTCCCGGACCCATGTGACCGCCTGGCCAAAGTCTTAGGGTATGAATCAAAATAAGATACCTTTAGGACTTCTCATCTTATTCATCCCTTCTCATCACAAAATTCTGATAAGGACCTAAAGGATTAGAGTTTCTTTCTTCTCCTCACCCTCTTGAGGTATGGGTAAGGTTAATAAGGTTTAAGGAATCCTCCACTAAATTAATGAAAGGCATGTAAATAAGATGTCATGGACATAAGCTTAATAGATTAAGCACAAAATAAATAATAGATACATGTTTAGGTCGTATGACATAAGTTGTCATGTCCTCAGAAGAGTACTGAGGCTAGACCTTCTTGTCAGGAGGATAAGTTAGTCTTGGAGATAGAGATCTCCATTGAAAATAGAGACCTAGCACATCCTATAAGGATGATGCTAACCCTAACCCTAAGTGATGGTTAGAAAGAGATGAGTTGGACCAGGTGGTTGAAGGGACATGCCTTTGGGATGCCATATGACCCATGGGCGATCTAGCACCTTTGACAAACCAACCCTGGGAAGGGTCATACATGTTAAGGTAAAGGATAGCTCCTTGGATGATGATGTTAGTGAAGGACCATAGAAACCCTATGGGCTTGTGCAAGTGGGGCATAGCTGGCACCTAGGGCACGTCATGGAGCTGACAGTAGGATGAAACCCTAGATAAGGAATCATGAGGGAGCACAAAGGGTTATGGATGATCTTGAACAAACATAAGTTCGAACTTAGGCTTCACCCATGTAGAGTATGCTTTGGAAGTTGATCCTTCATGAAGAGAGGACCTCTAATGGTGAGGTTGGATGTGGGGTTGGCTCTAGAGAGAGAGCAGGAAACCCAGCAAGAAAGTTGGAAGCCTAAAACTCTGAACAATGGATGATAGTGGTTGCCTCATGATCGATCCCTGAAAGTTGATGATACCTTGGTTGCCTTTAGAGGGACCAAACCCTAGAGAATGAAGATGAAGCATCTGGTGCCTATGTGCCTACGATATAGGTGTTTACCTTCTGAGGTAGGAAGAAGAGTTCCATAGACTTAGAAAGGTTTTGTAGCAGGTTACGAGGCCTTGTACCTTGTTGGTTAAGGATCCAAATCTAAGTGTTGCTCAAGTTGAAGGATAACAAGAAGTGCATGTCATGCCTTTTGCATGCTTGGTGCGTGGTTAAGAGATGGGGCATGCAGTTGCACACCTGCAAGTAAACCTAGGGTTCCTAGGCCTAAGAGGGGAAGTGGTATACCTAATTCTCATGATGAGAAGTTGAGTTCCTATAGAAGCGAGCATGGTAATCCTCATGTATAGAGAAAAAAGGGGAGCCCCTGAAGGTTTAGGTGTGTTTGACGAACCCCTCACAGCTAGGTTGATGATAAATAAAGGTATGATCTTGATCCAACGTCGAGGAAAGAGGATAAGTATGACCTAGCATGGTTCGGTAAGTGATCTGCTTGTGCCTTAATGGCTTGCTAGGGTTAAGTAAGCTCATGTGGATGTAAACCCTAGACCTAAGAGCTTTTGTGACCTTAGAGATAGCTTTCCTCCCATCCTGGGAGAGGAACCCCTTTGGAAGGGTGTATATCAGTTTTATTGGTTCAAGGTAACCTAAAGAGGTCTCATAGGATCTTGAGAAGTTAAGTGAAAAGTACATGGTATGAGAATGAACCAGTAGACCCATAGATATCCATCTCTATTGCATGTGAATGTGTTACCATGGAGGTAACTAGTATGGGGCTTGACCAAGGTAGGCAGGTTGCCACGATGCTTATGAACGGATGAGAGCCAGCCCATGAATGCAGAAAGAGAGATGATGAAGACTTGGGTAAGGTTCTAAGTGAACACGTACTATAATGGAGAATCCTATGTCTATCCTAGGGTCAGGTAGGGATAAGACCGATGAAAGTAGGAGTTGCCTAATTCCCCAGTTGCACATGACCATAGGGTCGGGAGGTAACAACTATCATTGTCTGAGGGCCATGGGTTAGGAGATTGATCACCTTCATGAACTCATGGGACCCAAAGGGCAGATGAGTAGGGCACTCTCTTGATGCATGAGGGAAGAGGGATGACCCCAAAAGAGTCGGTACCCTATAGACCTAGAGGAGATGACCAAGGATATAAACCTCAGTAGGTTCAAGACTAGTTTGATATCTTGCTATTTAAGATGAAGAGACATATGTGGCACGTTGCAACTTATATTTAAAGGTGTACTGACAAGGTGGGATGTGCCATCTCTACTCTTGGAACAGGAAGAACTCTGTATTTGGACTGCAGCCAAATGCTTATTTCCTCTTGTTATGGGGGTGAGAGATAGGACATTATGCATGTCATACACCAAGGATAAGAGATGATGTAGGTTGGAGCGTTGCCACGAGAAATTGGGATAGAGAAGATATCTACCCTGATAAAGTGAATGATACATGGATGGTTTGTAAACACTAAGAGGAGTGAGGTAGTCACCTTATGAGGATGTTTTTATCATGAGCTATGTGGAACTTACAAATTATACCAGGTTGAGTTTGAGCACCATGATGATGAAATTAGAGAGTGTTCTTAATGAAAATAGACATAGAATTTGAGGTGAAATACATGGAAGTGTATGTCTTCAATGTTACCTAATACCTAAGAATGTGAAGTGGTAATGGTTGCACTGGTCGAGATACATCTGACTTGAAGCTAGAAGAGGTTGTTTGGCTAACCCTAAGTTTGGAAAGGAGAGGTGTTTGGACAACACTCAAATGTAACAAGAAATGTTGAAAAGGTAAGGGTTGTTTGGTTAGCCAGTTTAGTCCTTGATACGATGAAAGGATGGTGGTAGAACCTCAAGTGCACTTTGTTGGAAAAGAAAGTGATGAAACCCTGATAAAATGGTTCAGGGTTTTGAGGTATTGATTTTGAGGAATAATGACATACAGGAAAGCATGATTGAAGATCACCTTACACCGTGATAAAATGACAATAGCACTTTGGATGCTTAAGATGAAGTTGCATGTGGTTTATGACCATGCAAGCCAGGAGGTAAAGGACGAACCCCAGTAACCCAGTGTATCGATATAGAGGACAAAAGAGTCCTTGAGAGGGAATGGGAGCTCAACACTATGGATGTTGTGATGGGTCTTCCCTGGGCCAAAGAAGGTCGAGATACAATGTGGGTTATGGTAGGTCACCTTACCTAGATAATATGAGAAAGGAAGAGTTCGGTTAAGGGACAGATCCAGTTGAACTACCCATGAGAGAGATGGTTCAACTACACCATGAAGCGAGTTCAAAGGTTCTTGAGTTTGACCTAAATGTTCACTTCCATAAAGTGGTAGTAGGTACATGAAGAACTCAATGTTAGTATAGATTATCACCCCTAACTATGGTTAGTATGATTCAGACTAAAGGGTCTGATGAGGGCATGTGTGCTCGTTCAGGGTGATATCTAGAGGCAGTTCTTGTCCTATGAAAGATGTGACAATGACCACCATAACCAGTATCGGGTTTTATAAGAAGCTCTGTAAGGGAGGTTGTGTCAGTCACCACTTCAGTAAGGTGATGTTGGTGAAAGGACCACATGATGGTTAGAAAAGGACCACATGATGGCTAGAAAAGGGACCACAGTGCCTGTAGGTAAAGTCACTTTGATTGTGCACGGGCTGAAAAGAGCCTAAAGACGATGAGAGTCATGAGCAGATGCAAAGTAGACTGACATACAAGTTACTGTGGGAGAAAATGTGACATGAAAATCCGACCCCTCTAAGTTATAACTAAGAGAGCTGAGTTCCCGATGCATGTGTTCTTTTGATATGGTTTGGTGGAGAAAGTTAAGTTTGACCTTACCCTCAAGATAAAGTAATGTGTGATGAGTTCCATGTGTCAAGTTTAGAGCACTATGTGAGGTACCCGACCATGTGCTGAGCAATGAACCTAGTGAGCCCCAAGGGAGGCTGAAATGACCTGAGTCGCCTGTGCAGTTTATAGACGCTAGGATAAAAGAACTTAGAGAAAAGAATATGTGCTGATAAAGGTTCTTTGGAAACGCCATGTGTACGGCAAAGCCACATAGGGGCCAATGGTAGACATGGAAAAGTCTTACCCTGAATTGTTTGTTTGCTTGTTTGAATTTTGAGGACAAAATTTCTATAAGAGGGGAAGGATGTTACAACCCCAATTTTTGGGTTCAAGTGGTGAGAAATATAATTTCTCATATTAAATATGTTTGAACAAATAATCATATATTTGGTTGAGAATAATTGGATTTCGTTTAAAATAGCCTTGTTGATTGATTTGTGGGCTTTATTGGCTATTGGGCCCAATAACAAGGAAATAACAAAGAAAATTTAATTAGTAAATGGATAACTGAATTTTCGAGAAAAGAAATATGTAGAAACCTCTAGAAGGCAAATCCAAAGAGGATTTCGTGCCTCTTGGGTTCCTTAGGTTCCAAGGAGTCCAAAGTTGCATAAAGAAATCAATAAGAGAAGAAAAGATTAATTAAGTATTTCTTTAATAAGAAAGAGATTGAAAATAATGTTAAAAAGTTGAAAATAAGTGGAAAAAGGTATAATTGAGTAATCCTTTGTGGAATTTCGTGTTCCAAGGATTTCTAATGATAAAAGGAATATCCGATGAGGAAAATAAAAGAGAAATAAAAAGAAATCATCAAAAAGAGATAGTTAAATGAGAAATATGCAAGATAATGTGAAATAATGCATATAGATGCATCTAGAAAGATAATGATTATTCTTGAAAAGGGAATTTCGAAATAATGGAGTGTCTTGGGATCCAAGGAGTCCCAATAAAGAGAAAAGAAAGAGAAAAGGCAAATAAAACAAAATAAGAAGATAATGTGATAAATCATTAAATGACTGTTGTTATTATCAAAAAGAGAGATTACTTGCTTTAAGAAAAGATGATTTCGTGCTAATAGATTTAGAAGGGAAGTATAAAGAAAATAAAGGAAGTGATTTTCGTATTTATAACTATCCAAGGGATAAGGAAGATCTAAGAGATAATTGTAGAGAGAGAAAGTTGCTTCTTAGAGAAGAAATCAACTTCCTATTTGAAAAAGACATGTTTGCTTCGTGGGCAAGAATTCTGAGGGTTTCTATCTACCCCTATAAAAGGAACAGGCCCTGTAGCATCGAGTTATCTTGTCTTTCTCTCATCTCCAACCGTGCACCCGCCCAAAAACCCTAACTAAGAGAAACAGCGAGTTTAGGCTTCTACAAGGCGGCTAAAAGGAGTGTTGATGATAGCTCGACGATCCACGGTGCAAGGAAGGAGCTTGGACGTCACAACCGTGTGCTAGCTTAGGCACAATAGTGGCCGCACAGCTGCAATTCCAGCCATGGGTTGTAGGTCTGTGCAGGTCGAAGAGGTCGTTCTGGACACGGTATGGGCGGCTCCCCACGTGCGTGAAGGCACGGCGGAGCTAGAGCCGAGATTCCGATGAAGTTCGCGACCTGAGGAGGGAGATCAAGCTCGCGCCAAGCCTGCAAAACGGCAGCTAGGGCAGCCGCAGACCAACTGCTCGAGGAAGAAGAAGAGCAAGGGTGCGTTGGATGGAAATACCCCCAGGGAGTGAAGGAACGACCACCTACACGAGGGCAAATTGGTAATTGTGTTATGTTTTTAAAGCGAGCCGCATGCATGGAAACTTGGCGATGTGGCAATCTCTGATTGGCCGGAAGGTAATTTTCTTGCAAAAATCGTAGTAAAATATTCGTAGCTCGGATGGCAACAGTTTATATATTAAAGTTGATCAAAAAGACGTTAGGAATCTAAATAAAATATGTTTATAAGACAATTCCTCTTGTAATTTGAAAAGTAGTGTAACTTATCAACTTTAACATAATGATGATTAAAGAAACCCTACTTTGATATGATTAAAGTGATTAATAGGGTTTAATGGATCATTAGAGTTGATATTAACCTGTTAAATGTAAAAAGATACATTATGTTCAAAAAGGAAGAGCTTTGCACATGATTTGTCTAATTTAGAGTTTATATGCTTGAAATTGGAAAAGTACATAAAGTTATCATCTTTAGTGTTTTAATTAAGGGAAAACCCTTAGAGTTGATGATAAATGGATTTAATGATGTAATTTAAGTTGATATTAACCTTTTGTTAATAGAAATGAGAATAGGATCTAAAAAGATTATCTTTTTATATAATTGGCTTAATTTAGGGTTTCATGCATGATTGTGCATTAATGAACTCGAAAACCCTAATTTAGATGAATATGTCTTTTAATTGTTTAAATGTTCAAATCCATGAATAAATAGAGATGTGATGATCCTAAGCCAATTTGAGCATAAAAGATCCTTAACGTGGATAATTTGAGTAATTAGGGTTTTTATGAGTGGAAAAGTTGTTTTAGGGTTTGTTGACCTAAAAAGGGTAAAGTTTGAGAAATTGATCTAAGAAACCCTAATGCATCCTAATGAGACTTAGAAACCTTAGAAAGGTGTCCCAAGTGAATAAGGAGTTGTTTGGGATATGCTTGTGACAATTAGACATTATACATGTTTTCAGGATCAATGTTTGCTTGATTGATTGATTGGCTTGCTTGATTGGACATCTAGTTGGATTTGGATAGATTGTTGCTTGAGATCTCCAAGACATGTATGTGGTTACTTATGAATAACCGCTTAGTTTTCCTATGGTTTCTCGGACGTTTAATCGCATTGAATGCAACTAAACTGTTTGGATGTTCATATTGCAAATATAAAGTGACTATGACTATCACTTAATGTATATGCCTATAAACTCAGATCCTGGTTCTCTCTGTGGCATAATAGCTAACCTAGTACATGGCTGCCTATGGGTAGGTCCATCAGGTTAGAGAAAGGCCAAGTACATGGCTACCTATTGGGTAGGTCCATCAGGTCAATGGATGACCTAGTACATGGCTACCTATTGGGTAGGTCCATCAGGTCTATGGATGACCTAGTACATGGCTACCTATTGGGTAGGTCCATCAGGTCTATGGTTGACTTAGTACATGGCTACCATGGAGGTAGGACCATCAAGTCATAATGAGTTAGATATCGGGCTATCTTCATATAGTGCCATGTGACTCTATTACCTAAAAGAGAAGTGATATCCATGTCCACTGCAGGGACAGCCCAGAGTTCGAGAATATGTATGGATTGAGTTGTATGACTTAAAATGTAATCTTGATTGTTAAATGATTAATTGAATGATTATATTGTTACCATAGTTGAACATTATCTGTTTCCTCCACATACCAGCTTCGGCTGACTGACGTTTTGTTTGTCGGTGTTTTAGGTACAATGAAAAGTACAAACAGTAAAGCGACACCTTGTGAATTCAAGAATTAAATAACAAGGAGGAATTAGATAGAATAGTTCATTTGAGGTTAGAAGTTAGTTTTTCCCAACTTTTCAAGGTATGCAAAGAAAAATTTTATTACCATTTTCAGTATAGTCTGTTAGAATTTAATAATTGTTTATGGTTATATGTCGAACATTTGATCCGGGATTAATGGGTGCGGCTTCAACCTCTTGGTCTCCCTTAATTGGGGTTTATCGGGAGGTGGGGTCATAACATTTGGTATCAGAGCCTGGGTTCCTCAATTAACCATTAATAATTATTAAATCTTACAAACTCCATAGAACCCAAGGGAGTTATTAGAGGATTATCCGAAAGACGGAGGTGTCTAGAAAGGGATCATGACCGAGGGCTGGCAAGATTTTCCTCCGCACCCCTAGTCAGAATACGAGAACTCCCGGACCTGTGTGACCGCCTGGCCAAAGTCTTAGGGTATGAATCGAAATAAGATACCTTTAGGACTTCTCATCTTATTCATCCCTTCTCATCACAAAATTCTAATAAGGACCTAAAGGATTAGAGTTTCTTTCTTCTCCTCACCCTCTTGAGGTATGGGTAAGGTTAATAAGGTTTAAGGAATCCTCCACTAAATTAATGAAAGGCATGTAAATAAGATGTCATGGACATAAGCTTAATAGATTAAGCACAAAATAAATAATAGATAAATGTTTAGGTCGTATGACATAAGTTGTCATGTCCTCAGAAGAGTACTGAGGCTAGACCTTCTTGTCAGGAGGATAAATTAGTCTTGGAGATAGAGATCTCCATTGCAAATAGAGACCTAGCACATCCTCTAAGTATGATGCTAACCCTAACCCTAAGTGATGGTTAGAAAGAGATGAGTTGGACCAGGTGGTTGAAGGTACATGCCTTTGGGATGCCATATGACCCATGGGTGACCTAGCACCTTTGACAAACCAACCCTGGGAAGGGTCATGCATGTTAAGGTACATGATAGCTCCTTGGATGATGATGTTAGTGAAGGACCATAGAAGCCCTATGGGCTTGTGCAAGTAGGGCATAGCTGGCACCTAGGGCACATCATGGAGCTGACAGTAGGATGAAACCCTGGATAAGGAATCATGAGGGAGCACAAAGGGTTATGGATGATCTTGAACAAACATAAGTTTGAACTTAGGCTTCACCCATGTAGAGTATGCTTTGGAAGTTGATCCTTCATGAAGATAGGACCTCTAATGGTGAGGTTGGATGTGGGGTTGGCTCTAGAGAGAGAGCAGGAAACCCAACAAGAAAGTTGGAAGCCTAAAACTCTGAACAATGGATGATAGTGGTTGCCTCATGATCGATCCCTGAAAGTTGATGATACCTTGGTTGCCTTTAGAGGGACCAAACCCTAGAGAATGAAGATGAAACATCTGGTGCCTATGTGCCTACGATATAGGTGTTTACCTTCTGAGGTAGGAAGAAGAGTTCCTTAGACTTAGAAAGGTTTTGTAGCAGGTTATGAGGCCTTGTACCTTGTTGGTTAAGGATCCAACTCTAAGTGTTGCTCGAGTTGAAGGATAACAAGAAGTGCATGTCATGCCTTTTGCATGCTTGGTGCATGGTTAAGAGATGGGGCATGCAGTTGCACACCTGCAAGTAAACCTAGGGTTCCTAGGCCTAAGAGGGGAAGTGGTATACCTAATGCTCATGATGAGAAGTTGAGTTCCTATAGAAGCAAGCATGGTAATCCTCATGTATAGAGGAAAGAGGGGAGCCCCTGAAGGTTAAGGTGTGTTTGACGAACCCCTCACAGCTAGGTTGATGATAAATAAAGGTATGATCTTGATCCAACGTCGAGGAAAGAGGACAAGTATGACCTAGCATGGTTCGGTAAGTGATCTGCTTGTGCCTTTATGGCTTGCTAGGGTTAAGTAAGCTCATGTGGATGTAAACCCTAGACCTAAGAGCTTTTGTGACCTTAGAGATAGCTTTCCTCCCATCCTGGGAGAGGGACCCCTTTGGAAGGGTGTATATCAGTTTTATTGGTTCAAGGTAACCTAAAGAGGTCTCATAGGATCTTGAGAAGTTAAGTGAAAAGTACATGGTATGAGAATGAACCGGTAGACCCATAGATATCCAACTCTATTACATGTGAATGTGTTACCATGGAGGTAACCAGTATGGGGCTTGACCAAGGTAGGCAGGTTGCCACGATGCTTATGAACGGATGAGAGCCATCCCATGAATGCAGAAAGAGAGATGATGAAGACTTGGGTAAGGTTCTAAGTGAACATGTACTATAATGGAGAATCCTAAGTCTATCCTAGGGTCAGGTAGGGATAAGACCGATGAAAGTAGGAGTTGCCTAATTCCCCAGTTGCACATGACCATAGGGTCGGGAGGTAACAACTATCATTGTCTGAGGGCCATGGGTTAGGAGATTGATCACCTTCATGAACTCATGGGACCCAAAGGGCAGATGAGTAGGGCACTCTCTTGATGCATGAGGGAAGAGGGATGACCCCAAAAGAGTCGGTACCCTATAGACCTAGAGGAGATGACCAAGGATATAAACCTCAGTAGGTTCAAGACTAGTTTGATATCTTGCTATTTAAGATGAAGAGACATATGTGGCACGTTGCAACTTATATTTAAAGGTGTACTGACAAGGTGGGATGTGCCATCTCTACTCTTGGAACAGGAAGAACTCTGTATTTGGACTGCAGCCAAATGCTTATTTCCTCTTGTTATGGGGGTGAGAGATAGGACATTATGCATGTCATACACCAAGGATAAGAGATGATGTAGGTTGGAGTGTTGCCACGAGAAATTGGGATAGAGAAGATATCTACCCTGGTAAAGTGAATGATACATGGATGGTTTGTAAACACTAAGAGGAGTGAGGTAGTCACCTTATGAGGATGTTTTTATCATGAGCTATGTGGAACTTACAAATTATACCAGGTTGAGTTTGAGCACCATGATGATGAAATTAGAGAGTGTTCTTAATGAAAATAGACATAGAATTTGAGGTGAAATACATGGAAGTGTATGTCTTCAATGTTACCTAATACCTAAGAATGTGAAGTGGTAATGGTTGCACTGGTCGAGATACATCTGACTTGAAGCTAGAAGAGGTTGTTTGGCTAACCCTAAGTTTGGAAAGGAGAGGTGTTTGGACAACACTCAAATGTAACGAGAAATGTTGAAAAGGTAAGGGTTGTTTGGTTAGCCAATTTAGTCCTTGATACGATGAAAGGATGGTGGTAGAACCTCAAGTGCACTTTGTTGGAAAAGAAAGTGATGAAACCCCGATAAAATAGTTCAGGGTTTTAAGGTATTGATTTTGAGGAATAATGACATACAGGAAAGCATGATTGAAGATCACCTTACACCGTGATAAAATGACAATAGCACTTTGGATGCTTAAGATGAAGTTGCATGTGGTTTATGACCATGCAAGCCAGGAGGTAAAGGACGAACCCCAGTAACCCAGTGTATCGATATAGAGGACAAAAGAGTCCTTGAGAGGGAATGGGAGCTCAACACTATGGATGTTGTGATGGGTCTTCCCTGGGCCAATGAAGGTCGAGATACAATGTGGGTTATGGTAGGTCGCCTTACCTAGATAATATTCACAAAGGAAGAGTTCGGTTAAGGGACAGATCCAGTTGAACTACCCATGAGAGAGATGGTTCAACTACACCATGAAGCGAGTTCAAAGGTTCTTGAGTTTGACCTAAAGGTTCACTTCCATAAAGTGGAAGTAGGTACATGAAGAACTCAATGTTAGTATAGATTATCACCCCTAACTATGGTTAGTATGATCCAGACTAAAGGGTCTGATGAGGGCATGTGTGCTCGTTCAGGGTGATATCTAGAGACAGTTCTTGTCCTATGAAAGATGTGACAATGACCACCATAACCAGTATCGGGTTTTATAAGAAGCTCTGTAAGGGAGGTTGTGTCGGTCACCACTTCAGTAAGGTGATGTTGGTGAAAGGACCACATGATGGTTAGAAAAGGACCACATGATGGCTAGAAAAGGGACCACAGTGCGTGTAGGTAAAGTCACTTTGATTGTGCAAGGGTTAAAAAGAGCCTAGAGACGATGAGAGTCGTGAGCAGATGCAAAGTAAACTGACATACAAGTTACTGTAGGAGAAAATGTGACATGAAAATCTGACCCCTCTAAGTTATAACTAAGAGAGCTGAGTTCCCGATGCATGGGTTCTTTTGATATGGTTTGGTGGAGAAAGTTAAGTTTGACCTTACCCTCAAGATAAAGTAATGTGTGATGAGTTCCATGTGTCCAGTTTAGAGCACTATGTGAGGTACCCGACCATGTGCTGAGCAATGAACCTAGTGAGCCCCAAGGGAGGCTGAAATGACCTGAGTCGCCTGTGCAGTTTATAGACGCCAGGATAAAAGAACTCAGAGAAAAGAATATGTGATGATAAAGGTTCTTTGGAAACGCCATGTGTACGGCAAAGCCACATAGGGGCCAATGGTGGACATGGAAAAGTCTTACCCTGAATTTTTTGTTTTCTTGTTTGAATTTTGAGGACAAAATTTCTATAAGAGGGGAAGGATGTTACAACCCCAATTTTTGGGTTCAAGTGGTGAGAAATATATTTTCTCATATTAAAGATGTTTGAACAAATAATCATATTTTTGGTTGAGAATAATTGGATTTCGTTTAAAATAGCCTTGTTGATTGATTTGTGGGCATTATTGGCTATTGGGCCCAATAACAAGGAAATACCAAAGAAAATTCAATTAGTAAATGGATAATTGAATTTTCGAGAAAAGAAATATGTAGAAACCTCTAGAAGGCAAATCCAAAGAGGATTTCGTGCCTCTTGGGTTCCTTGGGTTCCAAGGAGTCCAAAGTTGCATAAAAGAATCAATAAGAGAAGAAAAGATTAATTTAAGTATTTCTTTAATAAGAAAGAGATTGAAAATAATGTTAAAAAGTTGAAAATAAGTGGAAAAAGGTATAATTGAGTAATCCTTTGTGGAATTTCGTGTTCCAAGGATTTCTAATGATAAAAGGAATATCCGATGAGGAAAATAAAAGAGAAATAAAAAGAAATCATCAAAAAGAGATAATTAAATGAGAAATAGGCAAGATAATGTGAAATAATGCATATAGATGCATCTAGAAAGATAATAATTATTCTTGAAAAGGGAATTTCGAAATAATGGAGTGTCTTGGGATCCAAGGAGTCCCAATAAAGAGAAAAGAAAGAGAAAAGGCAAATAAAACAAAATAAGAAGATAATGTGATAAATCATTAAATGATTGTTGTTATTATCGAAAAGAGAGATTACTTGCTTTAAGAAAAGATGATTTCATGCTAATAGATTTAGAAGGGAAGTATAAAGAAAATAAAGGAAGTGATTTTCGTATTTATAACTATCCAAGGGATAAGGAAGATCTAAGAGATAATTGTAGAGAGAGAAAGTTGCTTCTTAGAGAAGAAATCAACTTCCTATTGGAAAAAGACATGTTTGCTTCGTGGGCAAGTATTCTGAGGGTTTCTATCTACCCCTATAAAAGGAACAGGCCCTGTAGCATCGAGTTACCTTGTCTTTCTCTCATCTCCAACCGTGCACCCGCCCAAAAACCCTAACTAAGAGAAACATCGAGTTTAGGCTTCTACGAGGCGGCTAAAAGGAGTTGCAATGATAGCTTGACGATCCACGGTGCAAGGAAGGAGCTTGGACGTCACAACCGTCACAATCGAAGTGGTCGTTCTGGACACGGTATGGGCGGCGCCCCACGTGCGTGAAGGAACGGCGGAGCTAGAGCCGAGATTCCGGTGAAGTTCGCGACCTGAGGATGGAGATCCAGCTCGCGCCAAGCCTGCAAAACGGCAGCTAGGGCAGCCGCAGACCAACTGCTCGAGGAAGAAGAAGAGCAAGGGTGCGTTGGACGGAAATACCCCCCGGGGAGTGAAGGAACGACCACTTACGTGAGGGCAAATTGGTAATTGCGTTATGTTTTTAAAGCGAGCCGCATTCATGGAAACTTGGCGACGTGGTAATCTCTGATTGGCCGGAAGGTAATTTTCTTGCAAAAATCGTAGTAAAATATTCATTGCTCGGATGACAAAAGTTTATATATGAAAGTTGATCAGAAAGACGTTAGGAATATAAATAAAATATGTTTATAAGACAATTCCTCTTGTAATTTGAAAAGTAGTGTAATTTATCAACTTTAACATAATGATGATTAAAGAAACCCTACTTTGATATGATTAAAGTGATTAATAGGGTTTAATGGATCATTAGAGTTGATATTAACCTGTTAAATGTAAAAGATACATTATGTTAAAAAAGGAAGAGCGTTGCACATGATTTGTCTAATTTAGAGTTTATATGCTTGAAATTGGAGAAGTACATAAAGTTATCATCTTTAGTGTTTTAATTAAGGGAAAACCCTTAGAGTTGATGATAAATGGATTTAATGATGTAATTCAAGTTGATATTAACCTGTTGTTAATAGAAATGAGAATAGGATCTAAAAAGATGATCATTTTATATAATTGGCTTAATTTAGGGTTTCATGCATGATTGTGCATTAATGAACTCGAAAACCCTAATTTAGATGAATATGTCTTTTAATTGTTTAAATGTTCAAATCCATGAATAAATAGAGATGTGATGATCCTAAGCCAATTTGAGCATAAAAGATCCTTAATGTGGATAATTTGAGTAATTAGGGTTTTTATGAGTGGAAAAGTTGTTTTAGGGTTTGTTGACCTAAAAAGGGTAAAGTTTGAGAAATTGATCTAAGAAACCCTAATGCATCCTAATGAGACTTAGAAACCTTAGAAAGGTGTCCCAAGTGAATAAGGAGTTGTTTGGGATATGCTTGTGACAATTAGACATTATACATGTTTTCAGGATCAATGTTTGCTTGATTGATTGATTGGCTTGCTTGATTGGACATCTAGTTGGATTTGGATAGATTGTTGCTTGAGATCTCCAAGACAGGTATGTGGTTACTTATGAATAACCACTTAGTTTTCCGATGGTTTCTCGGATGTTTAATCGCATTGAATGCAACTAAACTGTTTGGATGTTCATATTGCAAATATAAAGTCACTATGACTATCAATTAATGTATATGCCTATAAACTCAGATCCTGGTTCTCTCTATGGCATAATAGCTAACCTAGTACATGGCTGCCTATGGGTAGGTCCATCAGGTTAGAGAAAGGCCTAGTACATGGCTACCTATTGGGTAGGTCCATCAGGTCAATGGATGACCTAGTACATGGCTACCTATTTTGTAGGTCCATCAGGTCTATGGATGACCTAGTGCATGGCTACCTATTGGGTAGGTCCATCAGGTCTATGGTTGACTTAGTACATGGCTACCATGGAGGTAGGACCATCAAGTCATAATGAGTTAGATATTGGGCTATCTTCGGATAGTGCCATGCGACTCTATTACCTAAAAGAGAAGTGATATCCATGTCCACTGCAGGGATAGCCCAAAGTTTGAGAATATGTAAGGATTGAGTTGTATGACTTAAAATGTAATCTTGATTGTTAAATGATTAATTGAATGATTATATTGTTACCATAGTTGAACATTATCTGTTTCCTCCACATACCAGCTTCGGCTGACCGACGTTTTGTTTGTCGGCGTTTTAGGTACAATGAAAAGTACAAACAGTAAAGCGACACCTTGTGAATTAAAGAATTAAAGAACAAGGAGGAATTAGATAGAATAGTTCAGCTGAGGTTAGAAGTTAGTTTTTCCCAACTTTCAAGGTATGCAAAGAAAAATTTTATTACCATTTTCAGTATAGTCTGTTAGAATTTAATAATTGTTTATGGTTATATGTCGAACATTTGATCTGGGATTAATGGGTGCGGCTTAAACCTCTTGGTCTCCCTTAATTGGGGGTTATCAGGAGGTGGGGTCGTAACATTTTGCTTCGCGACAGCTTAAAAAATACGAGGAGAACTATCCGACTCATGATTTGGAGTTGGCGGCAGTGGTTCATGCGTTAAAGATTTGGAGACACTATCTTTATGGGGAAGTGTGTCAGATCTTCACGGATCATAAGAATGTGAAGTACATATTTTCGCAGCATGAGTTGAACATGCGACAACGTCGATGGATGGAGTTGATCAATGATTATGACTGCACTATCGAGTATCATCCTGGTAAGGCGAATGTGGTAGCTGATGCGCTTAGCCGAAAGTCTTCTTTTCTTTCTAAAAAAAGGGCATAGTTGAGTTCTCTAGTATGCTATAGATGGGATATGCTTGTTTCATTGCGACAGATAAATGTACAGATGGAAGTTTCCTCATTAGCTGGACTTTTAGCACAGATGCAAGTCAAGCCTACACTGAGACAGCAGATCAAAGATGCACAGCAAATAGATGATGCGGTACAGTTGATCATATCAGAGTTCGGCAGCAAAAATCATGATGGGTTCCATGAGTCCGAGGATGGGCTAGTTTTCTATCGTGATAAGCTGGTGGTTCTAGATGCTGACGATATGAGGAGGTTAGTGCTTGAGGAAGGCGGTACTGAACCTCAACTGCGTTCAGACTGTCCATCTGTCTACGGGTGGAAGGCGTGCTACGGTTTGCAGCACAGGATAGGCAGAAGAATTATGCAGACAGTCGTCGACGACCTTTGGAGTTCCAGGTAGGAGACAAAGTGTATCTTAAAGTCTCGCCATGGAAAGGTGTGCTACGGTTTGGCCGGAAGGGTAAGCTAGCACCCAGATATATGGGGCCTTACCCAGTTATAGCACGTGTTGGCAAAATAGCTTACGAGTTAGAGTTGCCTCAAGAGTTGCACAAATTACATCAAGTGTTCCATGTCAGTATGTTGAAGAAAAGTCATCCAGATTCGGGAACAATGATACTGCCAGTTGAAGTTGAGCTTGATGAAGATGTGAGCTACGAGGAAGGTCTTGTGGCAATCCTTGACAGAAGGGTTAAGAAGCTGAAGAGGAAGGACCTGGTTCTTGTGAAGGTTCTTTGGCATCATCTTGGCGTTGAGGAAGCCACATGGGAGCTTGAGGAAGAGATGAGGAGGAGGTATCCCTCACTTTTCTCTTTAGATTTTGGGGATGAAATCCCTTGAAGGGGGTTAGCTTGTAAGGACCCTGACCTCCATTTAGGGTTTACCCTGTTTGCTCTACTTAACCTTGATGCTTTGTGGCTTGCTAATCACCTTTAAGTGGTGATTAGGGTTTGGTTGTGCTTTGTGGAGAGTTGGAGGTGCTACTTGCAAATAACCCAAGTCTAGGGTTTTGTGGGCAAGTTTGACACCTTGTGAGGTGCTCCTCTCTCTCTTTGCTTCCTCTAGTGTAGAGAGGAAGGCTTGGGCTCGTTGCTTGAGTTCTTTTGGGCTTGGTTGAGCTTGTTGGGCCTTGAGGTGCCTTGCTTTGGTTGGGTTGCACCTTGTATCGAGCAAGATGGGAGTGTGTCGTCCATGGTGGTGTATCGCCCATGGTGCTGGTTGTGTGTCGCCCTAGAGCCTTTGACCAAGTTTGACCTCATTTGTGTCACCACTAGTGGACACTTGGTGCATGATTCTTGCATGTGGCAATGACCTTGGACATGTGTTTAGGGCTTGCTAGAGTAGTGGCTCGTGCACTAGGACAAGTGTCCCTAGGTGGGTGACACCTTGCCATATCTTACCTTGTTTTCTCCTCCCTTTCTTTCTATATATGTGTTTCCCTTCCTTTGAAAAGGATCCCTTTTAGCTCTTTAGTCTCCCTCTCCTTGGTGTGCACGAAACACCCTTCTCCTTTGCAAGTTGGTGGCCGATACCCCCTTAGAGGAGCAAGCTTGGTGGCTGATATCCTTGGAGTCTCCTTCTTCCTTGCTTGGTGGTGCTTGGAGCTAGGAGCTTGGATCTTGGTAAGGCGGGTTGCATAACTCCTAACCCTAACTATTCTACCTTCTTTCATGTTCTTATACGTTGCTAGCTTTGCTTTCTTTCTTAGTCTTCATGTTGGCCGAACTTGTGTTCTAGGGTTCTTAGTGAGCAACACTTTCTTCTCTCCTAGGTCTTGAGGAGTGAGCTTGAGCTCTAGTAGCTTAAGCAACACCGTCCTCTCACCATGGAATTGAAGAGTGAGCTTCGTTCTAGTAGTGATCTTTTCTAGGGTTGTCCTTGTGTTGGCCGTTTGGTAGCAAGAGATGTGCAAGACCCCTCTCTCATTTAAGTTAAGAGGTGAACCATCTTCTTGACTCTTTCTAGGGTTTCGGGTGTCCTTGTGCTTGAGGTAGAAGACGATCATGTAAGTTGTACCTTGGTCGTTATGGGCTTGGGGAGGTGCTTCCTGACAGTCCTCTTGACCTAACCCCTTGTACGACACATGAAGTGTTGATGGTGGACGATGCCTTCTCTCTGTGACAGGCGTCACACCATCACCTTGCCCTGTGACGGACGTTAGGCCATGGTATAGTTGGCTAGACGATAGGTCCCTTGGTGGTAGTTGGGTTATACACCTGATCTAGACACTGCTGGTTAGCTCTGTGATGTGCGTCACAATGGTGCTATGGGTGTGTCGGCCGACATCCTTGACGGGCATCGTGCGACATCCTATCGCCCAACAGACCTGGCTACATGACACACCCTGGCCGTCATCTTTGTACACAACGCCACGTTGTGCCTGACATCCCATGTCGCCCAACGGTGTGCACAACACCCTGACGCAGCGTTGCTTGTTGCTGTTGTTATGTGATGAACGATAGATGAGGACATGCTTCCCGTTATAGCTTTTGGTAAGGGTAGAGGGTACCTTTAGTGAGGGCTTTGCCTATCATGGAAATCCATTATGATGGCTTATATTCTTGTTAAACGATGGTGACTCTTTGCATGCTTAATAGTATTCATTATGATAAAGCTTGCCCCTTTAACTTAACATGGCTATACACATGGAAGTGATCACCTTGATTACCTTATAAAGTTGAGGTAATGGTAAGCATTTAATATGGTTTGTTTATGATGAAATCTAAGCCCATGATCACAAGTTGAGGTTAATTGATAAAGGATACAATCATTAATGTCACCTCATACTGATAACATGGTTTTCTGTTAAAGCCTATGATTATTGTGTTCACTAACCATGCAAGTGATGCATAGCCAAGTAAAAGGCTATGAGGTATATGTATATAATGAGTAACATTGTTTGGTAGTTACTCTTGATGGTAAGATAACTTGTGCTTGAGACTGCAATCCCATGATGATGATGTAAGCCTTGAGAGGCAGTGGCAATATATGATGAGGGATTGAGATCCCATGGTATGTGATGATCCTTGAGATGGATCTGGGTGATTGGCAAGAGGCCAAGTGATAACATGTGAGGTTGGATCCTTGTGATGGATCAGGTTGATGTGATTACAATAAAAGTATAATGTTGAGCTTTATGTTGTTTATTTCCTGTTATAGTTTACATATTATATAACTTGGTTGAATCTTGCAATCCATATAAAAGATACTAATTAATCACAGTGGAATATATCATGTAGTTGCCCTGGCCATAGATCCATCATCGTCAGGAGCTGGTGATGGTGAAACGGGTTCTCCTACGGGTTAACCCGGAGCGCATATTGTTGAGTATGTGAGGTTTCTCCTAGCCTAAAGTGAGGAGGTAAGAGTGCAACTTTGGTTGTAGACTCGGGACATGTGATGAGCATGGTGAATAGGCCCATGGCTCCGAATATGTGATATGAAGAGCATGAATACGTTCATGGCTCAGAGCATGGTGAACAGGCCCGTGGTTCAGCTATACTAGTGCTGAGACCTGTACCGAGGCGGGCTAGAGTATGGGTAGCCTATGAAGCTAACCCTGTGGTTGAGGCCACTTAAGCATGAGACTGCGGTCCTGCTTGTGTTGTACTCGTACACTGACTACGAGGGGGAAGGTCGTGGAGTCTGGCTCTTTCATTGACCTTGTATGGCACCGGCCATGGGCTTCGCAGCCGAAGGTTGGATTTGAATGGTACGGTTCACTTCCTCAGGGCATAAGAATACGTAATTCAGCCGAATAGTATTTATTGCTTAAGGCAAAACACAGAACATTGGTTGAGGCCTTGCTTGTGCATTTAATCTTGTTATATCTTGCAGTTATTCCTGTTATGTGGCAATATATCTTATCTTGTTAATCCTGTTCCATAAAGAGATAAGTGGTGATATGTCTTGTGTACAGCCTGGTAAGCTTGATGGTACGAATAGCCTTGCGGTACAAACTGTTATTATTCTATGTTTTACTTGTTATCTACTGCTGTTGCTTTATCCTTCTGGTTTTATAGTTTCGGCGGGGAGTTATGTTTCTCGCTGGGACAATGTTCGATTGTCTCACTCCGCTGGTTTTCAGGTGTTCGCGCTAGACGTGGTGGTGGTCGCGGAGTTGCGGCCGAGCAGCCAGACGAGCAGTAGAAGGAAAGAGATGGATATGCTGCTGTTGTGGTGTTTTGCAGTAGAGTCTAGAGTCATCCCTGTACTCTCAGGTCCTTGGGAGCGTTTTGACGTTGTTTCACGATGTATAGCTATTGATCCTCTGTATATCCTGTTGCTGGTCGGATGTGGGCCTTTATGTATATATAACAGGTGATGAACTCATGTGATGACAAGACAGTTGTTGCTCTAAGCTGTGGACACGTATCAAGGCTTGTATATGTTGATATATCATGTTTCCTTGCAGGATGAGGACCCATATGTAATAGTTTCACAGTTTATCTATTTTCCGCAATCGGTTTTAATTAACCCGTGTTTTGGTAATCTGTGGTTATGGTGATTTCCGCACATTTTCGCGTAACACCTCGTTGTCTGTGTGATAGTGGGATGTGTTGCCACAATTTGAATATATGAAATGACTAGTTATCACGAGAAATATAATTTCAAACTTTGTTGATTCAATTGGGGACTTTGTCATTTGAGCCGATAATCAAATCATGTGTCAATATTGGATCGTGAATCTAGTCAAAATTCTCACGGTCATTTGTATATGTTAAATACTGCATTTGAATTATATTTTTGCATCAAGACAACTCTACAGATGTTACTAGTAGATTCTAGACATTTGAATTGATTTCACTCACTCTATAGTGACCCTTAGTCCCTTTCATCCAAATTTTGAGTCTAACATTACACTCATAATCTATTACTAAATCTATTCTAATTTTAAAGTGTGATTAGATTTATGTATATGTTTCATTGATCTCTTCAATTGAAATGTCACATTTTTACTCGTTAGACAATCAAATGTGGTGGACTAGAAATTGAGTGTATATTCATATAAATTAGTATTTGTATGCATTAAGAAATTTTTTATATTAGATAATTTTTAAAGACATATAAATTACTAGTAAAATTGTATATATTTCTCTTTCATATGTATGCTTACATGTGTGGATATATTGAAGTTAGTTCAAAAATATTATCTATATGTTATTATACACAAGTCGATGGAAAATATTGATCAAAGACAACATAATGGTTTGTGCTACGTTCAAAATATATTGACTTGATAGAAAATATTGATATTTTCATTATTGAAGACAACATAATGGTTTGTGCTACTTACAATACATGCATTGCAATATCAAAATATATTCTTATCTTATTGAAACATCAAACTTTTATTGTATTTATCATCATAAAAATATTTTATCTATTGAATGACATATATTTGAACTCTAATGTTACATAATTGATTGTTGTTGCAATTATAAGTTTCTCACAACATGTTGTAACAAACATTGATTTAAGTATCTTTATTTTCATTTTTATGTGTATTTTCAAGAAGTATGGAAGTGGTGTTACAAGTTGGTTTTGTTCGGTCTGGTATGGTTGGCCTGTCTAACTTGTCATACCGTAGTTGTTCCCCGTAGTTTAGTAATAAAAAAAAGTTAAACATGCTTTCAGACCTTTTAAAGTAGTCAGTCACCGGTTCATTGTTCGGACCATCCGATCCGATTGATTTCAAAAATATTGCCATTGTGGGTTTGAACTTTGAACAAGTTAACTTATGAAAAAATCATGAAGTCGACAGGCTTTGGCGATAGCACCCCAAGGAAAGTGATCAACAGACACAGCTGAATAATCCCACATTTTAGAATGAGAATTGAGACGAGCCAAGAATTTCTTCAAAAGATCTCCAATCGTGGTGTAACTATAGTATCAATCTTGATACTGAACTCCAACATAAATGGTATGGGTCATAGTGGTATGCCAATGGCGTAGGTAGAGGAGGGGGTGCTAACAGGGCTGAATCCCCCAATCCATTAGAAGTTCGTTATTAAGGGATATTAGTAATTTTTTTTTGAAAACTAAAGCCTTATATATTACTTAAGCAACAACTGGATTCCTTACATAAAGCAGGGAAATCCTCAGAACAGATGATGTCTCCATCCCTCCCCAACCCAATTTTTGCTAGATTATGAGCACAACAGTTACCCTCCCTGAAAGCAAAAGAGATATTACAATACATAAACGACTCCTTAACCTCCTTAATCTTCTTGTAGATCTGCGACACAGACCCTCGCCCCTCCACTTTCTTCTTTATTCTTTGAACAACTCCCAACGCGTCCGATTCGACCCAGTTCCTCTGGATGCCCCTCTTAACAGCAATCTCCAGGTTGAAAAGGATCGTGTAGGCTTCAATAGTCGAGACATCCCAGCTCCCTTCCCTCGTCGTGGTGGCTGTGAGAATTAACCTCCCCGAATGATTCCTGAACACGGCGCCACAGCAGAGACGAGCACAACCGAGCGTAGCAACATCTGTATTAACTTTGATAGGGAGCTCCTCCGGAGGCTCCCAGCTGACCACCGATCTGTCAATAGGTCTTGTAGCCCGATCGTGATTGTCCCTAAGGGATATTAGTCATTTAAGTATGAAACAAATAATAAGAAAAAATAATAGAATCTACAGTCGCATTGTAAAAAGAAGTAACCATCAAAGAACTTGGACTTCTGATATTCCAATATGCTGTGTACGAAGTGGGACATTTCCACTTCCTCTTCACGCATCTGTCGTTGTGGGGAGGGGAGATCAGAAACTCATATTTTCCAATTCATCTGTCCAGACGCATCCACCGGACTGTCAAAATCATTTTGCCGTCATTACTACTAAGGAGTCATAGGCTGTCGATGATCCTAATTCTATCAGATCAGAAACCAACATCAATAAATCCTCTGTCTGTCAAATATTTTGCCAACTTTCGGTCTATCATATATTCATCCAGCAAGACTCAATCGTTGGTGGCTTGTTTGACCAATCTAAATCTGGCATCCGCTATCGTCACAGAGAGCAACAATGCTATGACAAATATTAGTCACGTCCACAAGAACAGTGTCGCCAGACTTGGCTCCCAGATGGAAGCGACACTGACTTTAGACTTGATATCTAGCCTTCAATTAGACAATTTATCTAGGATCCTACTCTTTGGCCTTTATTCTCAGACAGCCGTCCGCCTATCATTTTTCTACTACCACAAATCAGTTGGCCTTTGCTCAGGCGAGACACATCATTAGATGTTCATCTCGATTTAGGCCCTATTTGGTAGAGTGCAGTCGGATTGAATTGTGGGAATCAGAAAGTACATATTCTGGAAACGTTAAAATGAAACTATCAACATTTTGTTTGTTAGGGTGTACCCAAAATGTAGTGAATTATATTTCTTCTATTTGGTTGACCTTATGAATACGAACGGGTCATTATAGAAGTTGTACACAAATGAATAAAAATGTTCAGATATATTGTGTGTTTGTGCAATATAAGAACAAACACAACACATTGGACTGCAATGCACAAGCTACATACAACATGGTGAAAACAAACACACATGTTGGGTAAAAATGTTGTTGATGAAAACAAACACTCAATGAACAGATACATAGATGGATATGAATATTTAGACACAACAGGCCACGAAAACAACTATAGAAATTTTAGATCATAAATATGTAGACACAACACTGCAGATGGATGTGCACATTCTCACATAATTTTCTTGTCCAAACTAATTGTACAAGTGTCTACGAATGTGATGACTGAAAAGTAGAACAAGCACTATAAAATGTTTGCAAGCTATCGAATTTTCACAAAAAAATGACAATAGTCGTATATCAAAAGATATGACATCCAATGTACAAAATGATGCCATACACATCCAGATTAGTAGTCGACCGATCATAATAACATAGCAGCTACAAAAAATCATCCATAGCAATATCCTCCAGTCTCAGATTAGAACTCGACAACAAATATTGTCTTTAGCCGGAAACAAACAACACTTTGGTACTTAATTTGCAACAAAATGTAAATAGTCATTATTTTCAATACAATCCACATTCATTAATAAATTAATCAGTGAGTAAAACTTTGGTTGGCCAATTACTATGATCCAGAATTTTAAAAGATAACAAAGTAAGCTTTATAACAAAAACTAATAAAGCTCAACTAAAACTAAATTAAAAAAAAATTATTAGATAGAGCCCTTAGTACCACTAATTTTTATTTTATTGACAAGTAGCATCAGCAATGAATTAGCTGGAGCAACCGTCATTTAAGCTAACACATGATCTTATATTAGTACAAATAAGAACATAAACATTTCCATCAATTAAACTCCTATTGAAAATTAAGATTACCTTTACATACAACTTCCTTCATGGATAAATCATTCTAACCGTTCCATCTTCATGTTGTCACCAAGGGCCAAAAAGACCTTCCCGATCTCGATATTTGTGGTTAGTTTCATTCTCCGTTCAAACAATTTGTTTCTTTCTATTCCTTTATCTGCACCACAAAGAATCAACTCATTAATGATCTGTTTCTACATCTAGACTTCTCCAAATAGCCCAACAGATGTCAAATTTTTGTTTACAAATTTTATGAGCTTAGCCAATTGTTAAAAACATCATTTTCAGCATGTTCGGAATCTTTAAGACACTTGCTAGGATGAAGATGATGATTCTCCGCCTAGTGGAATGAATGTTTCATCCGATTCAATAGTTGCATTGAATATTGAGAAATAAGAATCTACGCCCAATGGAAATTTCCTATTGGTAGACCTCATCTAAACTCTCCTGTGGCTTTGCCATCAGAAAAATTGTCATCAAATCTTGAAAGTTGTCAACGTACTTTTTTACATAGGGTTCAACTTCAGGGTGAGCCTGAAAAATACAATCAAATATATAAGGATACTATAAAAAGATGATGATGAAAAATTCCATGGAAACTATATTTAAAAGACAATCAAAGAAATAAGGATTCTATGAAAATGTGCAATTGCCTTTATATATTCACCAGTTGTTTCCTCATCCATTTTGATAAGCCCTTTGTAAAATTCAATATTCAACCCACTAGAATTTTTTATGATGTCATTTACAATACTTCACTTTTCCTTCAATGTTATCAGACTATTCCTGACATTTGCTACCTCAACATGATCTCCAAATTGTTCTTGACCGACATTTGCAACTTGACTTAGACAGGTAGGTTTGAATGTCTTATTAGCTTTCACCACTTTTAACCTGCACCAAAAACTTACACAAGAACTTTGTCTGCTCAACATCCCAACACATGGTTTCTTTCTTCACCTAACAAGGACATATGATTCATTAAATAGTTATAAATAAACATCATTATTTAAAACCAAATTACACCACTTTTGACATGAACATGCTTATAAATTTTTGTTAGAACACAAATTGGGACTGAGCATCAGTCCAGAACTAGACTGGAGCGGACCAGATGAGACTGAGGACCATATATGTACAGATTTATGGACAGTAGACCATAATGTTTTGAAGTAAGATCGGATTGGGATAGAGACCAAACCATTTGGACTATAATTAGACATTTTTAGCATTTCATAACTTTTTAATAGTAAAAATTTGATAATTGTAATTATTTCTAACAATTATTTAACATTAATATCAAATATGCACAATACTAGTGTTTAATATGTGAGTTGTTTGAACTTTTGACATTATAAGACTTCCTATTTGAAGGCTTTTTACATTTAAAGTGGTCCATGATCTGATCTACAACCTGACCGATTTTGGACCGTACCAGACCGCAGACCGAATTTTTAGAATTTTCATACCGCAAACCAGACCGAACTCAAAATTGTCCACGACCAGACCAGACCAGAGTCTGACCATGATTTTCTCACACTTAACACAAATTATTAGCAACCTATATAAACACAAAAATATAAAAATATTTCTTAAAATGACAATCAAAATGAAAAACTTAAAATAATACAAACTTAGTTCTTAGACATCATGTTTTAGTAATCAACCCACATAAGTGTAGTCACTTCATCTCTCTTCTCAACCCAAGGTGCATTCTATGTTTATGTTCCCTAGCACTAGTCTCTGTTTTATACTCTTCATAGATGATATCTTCTTCAGCTATTAGACCATAATTTCCAACCTCAACAAAATCACTGGGATGATAAAAAATGTCTCCAACTGGATTCAAGTCCATTATATTATTGTGCAAAACACACCATGTCATGACATCTAGTGCTTGTGTTTGTGTAGGGCTTGTGGTCAACATTCTCAATCTCATCTTTAGAACCCCAAAAGCTCTTTCGACTTGATTTATGAGTAGCATGTTTCCCTTTACCACAAGTACCCTCCCCAACACTAGGTATATGGTTTCTCTAGAAAATACATACACCAAATTGCTAATAACATAGAAATATATATATAAAAGACACACATACATTAATATAAATGTAAACCAGGATGGGTGCATTTTCTTTCCCATGATATCCCTCTAATATATCAACTGATTGGCTTCTCTAAAGTTATGCAAAATCTTGTTAAGCACGCACAAATTTATAAGAAATTCACAAAAGTATAAAAGTATAAACCTAAATAGAAGGTGATTCTTTGCCATATATCCCTTCCACAACTTCCAATGATTGATTTCCCTACATAATTATACATAATAGTTGAAATGTTAATCTATACTAATATTTGACACATGCGATTTGCTTCTATAGATATTCCACAGCATGTTAGTATGTCAATAACTATGTATACACATACTCATGCATATATACACAACTATATTAACGATAAGGATTTTGTCAAATGTACCTGATGAATAAATGTTCTTTTGGTACTTGATCACTCATTGTCAAAAAGTTGACCTCTTTGTTATAATTCTTTTTAATTTTCAATTTTGAGTTACTTTGTATGTGCACAATGTTCACCAACTATTAATGCATACTTAATAGCTTTCCTTTTCTGGTTGACCATTTTCTCACATTAGTGTTCCTCTCCATGGCACTTGATATCCCCTCAAGGTCAATAGATTCTTTATCACCATCAACAAAAAGACATCATCAGTTACTTTCATCTTCCATTCTGAAGCTAACAAATTCTCGATGCTAGAAAGTTTCAAATAAGAAGTATGGTAAAAATAAATCATCACACAAAAAATAATATGATACATGTAGTGTTGCATGAAATATAAGTATATATATGCTAGCACAAGAGATATAATATGATGTTGAGGTTGAAACAAAACATCATTTAAGGCAAAATTATTATTCCCCCTACACACATGCATAGTTTGCCCACAACAAATATTCTCTTTCTATTTTCCTGGATCAATGTGAACAAATTATCTAGCAACAAGCACATCACAGTCGATTCTGAAAGTCTCTAGGGTGTGAGGTTGACTTTCAAGTCCTACCTTTTCTATATCAATCAAAATACAACAAACAATCTATTGAGAAAGTTGGAAAATCATATCATAATGGAGCAGGACATTGTTAAAAACCATGTGCCTTCTTATGATGCAAACAATTATTTTATAAATGTCTTATGATATGATATATATTTTACAAATGCTCTGTGAGGGAGTGTGGGGTAAAAACATACAATCAGACAATTAAGGATTAATTTCCTCACAGTGCTTGGATGACTATGGGATACTGGTGCATGTTAATTATAGCTAGCCTTGGGAGATGGAAAAAGGGCATCTATTTGAAGAATTGTGCCTACTTCATTATTTCATGTATATGCCTAAGTTTAGATACACTATACATAAGCCCTTTACTATTACTAGGATAACATGTATTAGCTTTCCTAAGCCAATGCCAACTCTTGTTGTTGTTTGGATACCTCTATTTCCCTATAGGGTTTCAAAATGTGCTTGATCTTATCAGCACTCAACCTTTCATATTATGGAAACACATTTGCCATTGAGTGAAGATCTTGTTCATGCTGTATATCATAATCTATTCCTTATTGTAAATTTTATGCTTACGCCATTACATGCAACAACAACGGGTGCAATTTAATTAATATGTTCAAACTAGATCTTGTTGGCTAAATGGACATCTATAAATCCCTTTGTTTTGATTATGACAAACATTTCATTCTTATTGATCTAACGAGCTACTTGAGCGTGCAGGATTAAGGTGGATGACAAAGCAACTAGGGAAATCCATATGCTTACATGTTTATGTTTTCATGCAATGTAATCGCTTTGTAAAAACTTGTACAAATATATAATGTACAAGTACTTAGATTGCATGTAAATCAAGTGTTAGATTCTCCCTAGCTAAACACCACATTTAGATAAGTCATTCCCTTCAAATAGGATCACATTTGCACACTCATACATATAGTTAGTGCCTAAATTAAAACATTGAAACAGGATCAATCTCAGTCGACACACTCCTCGACCGAGACACTCTCGGTCGACAATCTTCTCGACCGAGAAAGATCCAAAGTAGCCGTTAGACACAACAAACAAGTTCGTTGGCAGTTGGAGAAAGACGTTGCAAATCACTTGTTCCAGAGTGCCTGTCGGTCGACAAAAGTTCGACCGAGTAGGTGTCTCGGTCGACCATTCCTCGACCGAGATTGTCTCTGACAGCAACTGCATAATTAATTAATTAGCCGTTGTTAAAGCAACAACTTTGTACCTAACGGCTAGTTAAGCACTTAGAAACCCCTAGAAGTTGTCTAGAACGTCCTTAAGCATCCTTAGGCCATTCCTATAAATAGGACAAGCCATAGGACACTCAAATACACTTGCTACACTTGAGAAATCCTTGAGCATACTTTGAGCAATCTGTTTGTGAGCAATTTGAGCATTGTGACAATTGGCCATTTCATTCCTTAGCTCATAATTCGTGTCCTATAGGCTAGTATCTCCTACCCACTGCAATCACAAGTCCACACACTTGGTTAGGAGATCTATACGCTTGATCTAGGCAAATCAAGCCTTGGGCTACAAAGGATAAGTTGTAATTTCCTTTTTCTTTCTTGTTCTCTATTACCGTTTGTACTCTCCTTGCTACTCCTAGGTTGGAGGCTGCTGATTGGAGAGGGTGGAGTTCTTCTTGGTGAAGAAGGTGACTTTGAACTACTTCAGAAGGCTGGTGCAACGGGAGGTTACTTCTAGAGAGGAAGGCTACTTCAAGGGGGAGCTTGGAGTTACTTCAAGAAGGCTACCTCAAAGTTGGTGCACCTACTTCAAGTGAAGGCTGTTCAAAGGGTGTAAAGGAAAGTATTGTATTTTGTATAAATCCTTGGGAAGGTAATAAAATAAATACTTTCAAAATCCCGGTTGGGTAAGCAACCGGGTAGTGGACTGACAACTTTAGTAGTTGCTAAAGTTGGAACCACTCTAAACACCTGTCTCCTTCTTCTAATTTCAATTGTGGTTGTTTGAGTTTAATAAATTGTTAAAATTATTTAAAAACTCTATTCACCCCCCCTCTAGTGTTTTTCAATTGGTATCAGAGCAGGCTTCAAGGAACCCTAACAAGGTCTTGAAGAAATGGGTGATGGAGTGCTCAACAACCTCAACCTCGAAGGGACACTTGTTGCTAGGCCTCCAGCGTTCGATGGAACAAACTACCAATATTGGAAAAGAAGGATGCAGTTCTATTTCCAAGGCATCAATTGGGACTTATGGAGAATGGTGTCAACCCCATATGAGCTCCCTCAAATTCAATTTGCAGAATGGGATGCAAATATGGTAAAGCTGGCCCAAATGAATGCAAAAGCTGTAAGCATTTTATATTGTTCTATTTCGGTAGGAGAATTTAATAGAATATCTAATTGTGACACAGCCTATGATATTTGGCATAGACTGTCCATAACCTATGAAGGTACAATCCAAGTCAAAAATTCCAAAATTAGCATGTTTAAACAAAAATTTGAACACTTTCGTATGGATTCCAATGAATCAATTAGTGAAATGTTTGCAAAATTCTCTACTATTGTTAATGGTTTAAGTGCTCTAGGAAAACCTATCCCTGAAGAAGATCAGGTATCAAAGATCCTTCGTTCACTTCCTCCAAAATATAAGCCAAAGGTGACAGCCATTGAAGAAGCAAACGACCTCACTCGACTGAAAATGGAGCAACTTATTGGCAACTTAGAAGCTCATGAAGTACCCTAGAAGAGGAAGAAAGAAGAGCACGTGAACTTCAGCAAGGAAAGAAGAAGGATGTAGCTCTAAAAGCTTCAAAGGCTGTCACACAAAAAAGTGAGGAGTCAAGTGAAGAAGAGGGAGAAGAAGCCTTGATAGTAAATGGTAAGAAATACAAAAGATTTAAATCTAACAAAATTTCCAACTCTTCTTCTACCCCTCCTAGGTGCTTTGAATGTGGGAAGAAAGGGCATTTCAAAAATGAATGTCCTAAAGCAAAGAAAGGAAAGAAAAGCTCACACAAGAAGAAGGGAGAAAAAGCCTATAAAGCTGCATGGGACGAGTCAAGTGACAGTGAAAGCGGAGAAGAAACCGTGGATTGTCTAATGGCAAGAGAAGATGATGAAAACTCTCAAGAGGTAAGCCTACTTGATCTTTCTAAAGAAGAGTTAGTCACTAGTCTACAAGAAATTCATGATAAGTATGTTGATGTCAAGAAGAAACTAAAGAAGGTTATCAAATCAAATGATGAGCAAATTGCAAAATTAGATAATCTTTCTTCTGAAAAGAATAACATTGATCTTGAGAATTTGTCTTTAAGAACATCTTTAGATGATTGCACTAGAAAGCTACTCACTTTAGAAATAAATGTTGATCTTCTTTCTAAAGAAAAGACTGACTTGTTAGCTAAACTAAAAGATTTTCAGACTCAACCTATTTTGTGTAATCATCTAGACTATGATAATGTTATAAAAGAAAGAGATTCATTGTTATCTGATTTAGATCAAGCAAGAAATGATCTACACAAGAAAATGAATGATATTGCTCAGATGCAAAGAGAACTTTATGAGTTAAGAAGAAAAAATATACTTGATAACATTCTAAGCATTGGTACTGTTTTCAACGGAAGAAAAGGTTTGGGATATGCTCCAAAGAAAAATCAACCCAAAAGAACTCAAACTATGTTTGTACCCAAGAACACAATGGCTAGAAAGAGAAATGAAGTTGATTCTATTACTTGCCATTTTTGTTTACGTCTTGGACACTATTCCTTTTCATGCCCTTATAAAACTAAGGATTCCGAATTAGTTTGGGTCCCAAAACCTCAAACTTAGTAGAATCAAATAGAATTTAGTTGAGATATGACCAAAAAGCTCCATCTTGCTATTTATATTGTCTTATCTCAACTAAACAAAAGATTTCATGCTTATTGTTAATTTTCTGCATTGTTGTACTGAAACAGAAACTTAGTCGGTCGAAGTATTGTCGACCGAACCATTAATCAGTCGAAGTATTGTCGACCGACCGAATGTCTGAAACATATCAAAATTTACAGCAATTATTTCGGTCGAAAATTGGTCAACCGAGCTACATTTCTGTGTTTCCTGGTTTGTAATACAGTAATCTTCTCGATCGACAATTTGTCGACCGAGACATATGTTGGTCGAACAATTGTCGACCGACTGGACTTCTGATTCAGAACTCTTATACAAATCTGTACTTAAATGATTCTAACCATATCAGACCATCACATGGGTACCAAAATCTACATTTTAATGCAGAAATGGGTGGTTGACAGTGGATGTTCCAAACATATGACCGGGAACAAGGATGCATTCAAAAACTTTGAAGAAAAGAAAAGTGGAACAGTCACATTTGGAGACAATGGTAAGGGCAAAATCGTTGGAATAGGTAATGTTGGTACAAACCTCGAAATAAAGAATGTTCTACTCGTTGATGGTTTGCACCATAATTTGATAAGTGTTAGTCAATTATGTGATAGTGGTTATGATGTGTTATTTAACAAAACTTGCTGCAAGTTATTGATAGAAAACACTACAAATGTTGTTTATGAAGGAAATAGAATTGGAAATCTTTATATCCTTAAACCTAACTCTATGAAATCAGTAGTGGGAAAATGCTTGCTTGCAAATGAAAATAACTTACAAGTATGGCATAAAAAGCTAGGACATGCTAGTTCACATGTTATTAAAAAGTTAGTGAAATATGATCTTATTCATGGATTGCCTACTTTATCTTTTGATCAAATTGAAAACTGTGAACCATGCACAATGGGAAAGCAAACCAAAACCTCTTTTAAACCAAAACATGTACATAGCACCAGTAGGTCCTTAGAATTAATTCATATGGATTTATTTGGACCCATGAGGACACAATCTATTGGTGGTAAAAGATACTGCTTTGTTATTGTTGATGATTATAGTAGATACACATGGGTACACTTTATTGCAACTAAAGATGATACTATTCATGTTTTTATACAATTTTGTTCCAAAATTGAAAATCTATTACAAAGAAAAATATGTACCATTAGAAGTGATCATGGTGGAGAATTTGAAAATCATACATTTGAAGAATTTTGCACATCTCAAGGGTACACTCATAATTTTTCTGCTCCACGCACCCCACAACAAAATGGTATAGTTGAAAGGAAAAATCGATCACTACAAGAAATGGCTAGAACTATGATGCTTGAACACAATACACCCAAAACCTTTTGGGCTGAAGTTGTAAACACTGCATGCTATGTGCTAAATAGAGTAACTGTTCACTCTCATTTAAAGAAAACTCCATATGAAATAATACATTCTAAGAAACCTAGAGTTGACTATTTTCATACCTTTGGCTCTACATGCTATATCTTAAATACCAAAGATGATAGAGATAAGTTTGACTCAAAATCACACAAAGCATTTTTTTGGGATATTCCACTTCTAGCAAAGCTTTTAGAGTATATAACACTATATCTAGAAAAGTTGAGGAATCTATTCATGTTTCTTTTCATGAAGAATCCAAATCTAAAAATCTAGAAATCATAGATCTCACTAATCGATTTGAAAATTTAAACATACCAAATGATTGTGAGAAAGGTACTACAAATAATCACCAAGCTGAACCACAACCTACACCTAGGCTTATAAAAGATCATCCTCAATAATTAATTATTGGAGATCCTAATGATAAAGTAAAAACTCGGTCTTCCTTTAAAGATGTTGCAAACATGGCTTTTGTTTCTATCATTGAACCTAAAAAGATATATGAAGCTCTTAAAGATGACTATTGGATAATAGCCATGCAAGAAGAATTGAATCAATTTACTAAAAATGATGTATGGGATTTAGTTCCTAGACCACAAGATAAAACCATAATAGGAACTAAATGGGTTTTTAGGAACAAGCTAAATGAGGCAGGAGAAGTAATAAGGAATAAAGCTCGGTTAGTAGCACAAGGATATAATCAACAAGAAGGAATAGATTTTGATGAAACGTATGCACCGGTAGCTAGACTTGAAGCTATTAGAATGTTACTAGCTATTGCTACACATAAAAACATCAAACTCTACCAAATGGATGTAAAAAGTGCATTTCTAAATGGCATCATTCAAGAAGAAGTATATGTTGCCCAACCACCTGGTTTTGAAATACCGGAAAAAGGTGACTATGTTTATAAACTTAAGAAAGCACTTTATGGTTTAAAACAAGCACCTAGAAATTGGTATGAAAGACTCAAGACATATCTTTTTGATAATGGCTTTTCTATTAGAAATTCAGATTCTACTTTATTTTTCAAAACATATACATCTGATTTCCTAGTTGTGCAAATATATGTTGATGACATTATTTTTGGAGCTTCTAATGATTCATTATGCACACAATTTAGTGACATTATGCAAAAAGAATTTGAAATGAGCCTCATGGGTGAACTAACTTTCTTTCTTGGTTTTCAAATTAAGCAAACACCTGCCGGAATATTCATAAGCCAAGAAAAATATACTAAAGAACTCTTAAAACGTTTTGGGATGGATCAGTGCAAACATGCTACTACTCCTATGGCTACTTCTATTAAAATTGATAAGGATGAAAATGGGGAACCTATTGATGATTCTTTATATAGAGCCATGATTGGTAGTTTGCTTTACTTAACTGCTTCTAGACCGGACATTATGTTTCCCGTTGGTCTTTGTGCTCGATTTCAATCACAACCTATGCACTCTCATTTTCTAGCAGTTAAACGAATTCTTCGTTATCTAGCCGGCACTACTTGTTTTGGTTTATGGTATCCAAAAGGACAATCCTTGGATTTAAAGCTTATACTGATGCGGATTATGCTGGTTGTCGCCTTGATCGCAAGAGTACTAGTGGTGGTTGTTTCTTGTTAGGGAGAGCTTTAGTATCTTGGTTTAGCAAGAAACAAAATACGGTTGCCCTATCTACAACTGAAGCTGAATATATGGCAGCTGGGTCTTGTTGTGCTCAAGTGCTTTATATGCAACAAGTATTAAATGATTATGGTTTTACTCTTTCATCTACGCCTATTTTTTGTGACAACACGAGCGCTATAAACTTAGCACACAATCCTATTTTACACAGCCGAGCTAAACATATTGAAATCTGTCATCATTTTTTAAGGGATCACATCTCCAAGAATCATGTTTCCCTTCATCATGTTGATACGGAAGATCAATTGGCTGATATTTTTACAAAACCGCTTCCACTAGATCAATTTAACAAAATTAGGAAGCAACTGCTTATCACTCCTTTGGAAGATGTTTTCTTTGATATTTGTGCTACTTAAACAAAAACTCTTATTTGAATCATGATATTTTGGCTTTTAAATGGACATCTTTTTCATTAGATTTGATGGGACATCTAATTAAGGGGGAGTTTTTATTTCTAAACGGATATCCTTTTGAAATGACAAAGGGGGAGAAATAAATATAAAACTAAAACTTAGAAACACTCAATCAATGAGTTTCATAAATAAACTCTTGGCTTTACATTGAAAGTTGCTATATTCCCCAGTGAATTGGATTTCATGTTCCAAAATTCAAGGGGAATAATAAGCACACATTTTATAACCAAGAGGAAAAGCTACAAAAGGTAATCTAAATGTATGAAACTCATATGGTTCATATTTCCTTTATTTATATTTTTGGAAATGTTTGTCATCTTCAAAAAGGGGGAGATTGTTGGCTAAATGGACATCTATAAATCCCTTTGTTTTGATTATGACAAACATTTCATTCTTATTGATCTAACGAGCTACTTGAGCGTGCAGGATTAAGGTGGATGACAAAGCAACTAGGGAAATCCATATGCTTACATGTTTATGTTTTCATGCAATGTAATCGCTTTGTAAAAACTTGTACAAATATATAATGTACAAGTACTTAGATTGCATGTAAATCAAGCGTTAGATTCTCCCTAGCTAAACACCACATTTAGATAAGTCATTCCCTTCAAATAGGATCACATTTGCACACTCATACATATAGTTAGTGCCTAAATTAAAACATTGAAACAGGATCAATCTCGGTCGACAAACTCCTCGACTGAGACACTCTCGGTCGACAATCTTCTCGACCGAGAAAGATCCAAAGTAGCCGTGAGACACAACAGACAAGTTAGTTGGCAGTTGGAGAAAGACGTTGCAAATCACTTGTTCCAGAGTGCCTGTCGGTCGACAAAAGTTCGACCGAGTAGGTGTCTCGGTCGACCATTCCTCGACCGAGATTGTCTCTGACAGCAACTGCAGAATTAATTAATTAGCCGTTGTTAAAGCAACAACTTTGTACCTAACGGCTAGTTAAGCACTTAGAAACCCCTAGAAGTTGTCTAGAACGTCCTTAAGCATCCTTAGGCCATTCCTATAAATAGGACAAGCCATAGGACACTCAAATACACTTGCTACACTTGAGAAATCCTTAAGCATACTTTGAGCAATCTGTTTGTGAGCAATTTGAGCATTGTGACAATTGGCCATTTCATTCCTTAGCTCATAATTCGTGTCCTATAGGCTAGTATCTCCTACCCACTGCAATCACAAGTCCACACACTTGGTTAGGAGATCTATACGCTTGATCTAGGCAAATCAAGCCTTGGGCTACAAAGGATAAGTTGTAATTTCCTTTTTCTTTCTTGTTCTCTATTACCATTTGTACTCTCCTTGCTACTCCTAGGTTGGAGGCTGCTGATTGGAGAGGGTGGAGTTCTTCTTGGTGAAGAAGGTGACTTTGAACTACTTCAGAAGGCTGGTGCAACGGGAGGTTACTTCTAGAGAGGAAGGCTACTTCAAGGGGGAGCTTGGAGTTACTTCAAGAAGGCTACCTAAAAGTTGGTGCACCTACTTCAAGTGAAGGCTGTTCAAAGGGTGTAAAGGAAAGTATTGTATTTTGTATAAATCCTTGGGAAGGTAATAAAATAAATACTTTCAAAATCCCGGTTGGGTAAGCAACCGGGTAGTGGACTGACAACTTTAGTAGTTGCTAAAGTTGGAACCACTCTAAACACCTGTCTCCTTCTTCTAATTTCAATTGTGGTTGTTTGAGTTCAATAAATTGTTAAAATTATTTAAAAACTCTATTCACCCCCCCTATAGTGTTTTTCAGATCTAGATAAGAAGCAGAAAAATAAACAATGCATGAGAAAATAAAAATGAAGTTAGAAACACAAACCAGATCATTTGTTGGAGAACAAACGTGTTACTTAAGAAATTAGTGGTCCACAATCCTTCTGGATAGGCATCATTCTTCTGGTTGACCCCATCATGAATCTAAAGTAGGTTGTCATCTCGCTCGTGCTTGACGACGTTTAGTTGCACTACCAGCGCAGCCTAGTGATTGCATAAACCACTGTCTGACAGATCATGTTTCTAAGGAGGATAAGGAAGAACTTGATACTCATAGGAGAAGAACTCCATGTAGCAACTCAGAAGCAATGAGTGAAAGTTCTCCTTTAGGATTTCCAAAATACAAATGAAATGACTGACAGCTGATGTCCATTTGATATGTGTTTAACCTTAATGACAGGAGCCTCACTTATAGCCTTATGTTGACTTGAGAGTTATACATTACCCATATTTTGATAATGACTTAACCATTCCATTCCTATGTATCTAACATATTTGTTCAAGATTGATTTCAGGCATTAGGTACATGAAAATGACAACATTATACAAGCCCTAGCTTGTTCAAGTTCAAATCAAATGCAATGCAAGTGTGCAATTTGGGAAATCACTCCAAATAACCTTAGATAATTTTTTTAATCACTTGTATTGATGATATGACTTGTAACTAGAATGAAAAAAAATCAGGGACACTTAACTCCATGGTTTAATCACTCAAATGTCAATTTAGAAAAATTTTCACAGGTTGTTCATCGGTCGAGTTGGAAACTCAATCGATCCTATGATGGATTTTCTAAAGATGACCCATCGATCGAGTTGCACACTCACAAAACTTGACTGAATGACTCACTGAGCAAACCTGATTTTAGCTCATCAGTTGAGTTTCCCAAAACAAACTCGACCGATAGTTTGAAAATTGGCTTTGTCATTTAATGGATTGGTTGAGTTACCTTTATTAAAACTCGATCGAATGTACTGTATGAAAAATGTAGAAAAAGTGATTATAATAGTTGGTGAGTTGTTTTGGGTGAAAATAGATCTGTTGCATCTTGGAAAACGGCTATATTTTGACCCTAAGTGATCCCACACTCAAGGGAGCACCCCCAACTATAAGTAGGACCCCTTGGAGTTCATTCCAAGTTTACTCATTCATGCTATTCTAAGTCCTTTATATAGTTGAGCGTGTTGCAACTCCTTGAGCCCCTTTCTCTCTCTAATTTACACTTCATTTCGTGATTATGAGTGGGATAGGCATGTTGTAAGAGAGCTACTTCCTTGTTCTTGTAAAGCTCTCATCCATTCCATCTTCCCTACCCCTTTCCTCCATGAAGCAAAGGTGAAGCAAGCCACTCTAAGTGAAGGTGAAGTTGTTGCTGTTCTTCTTCAAGGTTGAACAAGAGGTGAAGATCTTCTTCAGGTGAAGGAGAAGGCAAAGGCTAAAGATCCAAGAAGAGTGGGTAAATATTTGAAGACAAAAGACTTGTGTAAGAGTAAGTAAGACCTTAGAAGAAGGATGAAGACTCTTGGCAATGTGAGTAAGTCCTTGGTAAGGTGGAAGACTCTTGGTGTTGGGATGGGTAAGTCCTTTGGTGGTTTTGTGTTGTAACTCTTATTGGTGAATATATAGAGAAAAGTACTTGTAAAGTCTGTGATACATCCTCCAGTCTTTGATGGAACCAACTTCCTCTATTGGAAGAGGCGTATGCAATTATACATTCAAGGCATGAACTTTGACATGTGGAAGGTCATGGTCACACCATACAAGAAGCCAACCGGGGCTGTTGCAACATGAAGTGAAGCTCCACTCAAAGAAGCCCAACTCAATGCCAAAAACATAAGCATCCTCTACGCAACCCTTACCCCAACGGAGTTCAATCAGATCTCATCTTAGGACAACGTCTATGAAATTTGGGACAAATTGTGCATCACCTATGAAGGCACAAAGCATGTCAAGGAGGCTAAGATCTACATGTTGGGCAAGAAAGAAGGGATTGCAGAGATGTACTCAAGACTGAATGTCATCATCAATGGGTTGGCTGCATTGGGCAACACTTTGGATAGAGGTGTAATCAACTCCAAGATCTTGAGGACTCTACCAAATAGATGGGAGTCAAAGGTCACCTCCATTGAAGAAGTAAGGAGCCTTGGTGACATTCCGACTAAAGAACTCATTGGCAACCTCCAAGCACATGAGCCAAGGGTGGATAAACAAGAAGAAGAAACCAAGCAAGAAAAGAAGGAAGCCAAGAAGATCAAAGATAATGCTTTCAAAGCACAAGTGGAGGCAGTCATCCTTTAACAACAACTTGCTTGCCAGACTTCTCATTCCTCCTCTAGTAAAGAGTATGGCCCAAGTGAGCATGAAGCCAACTACATCAAGGGCAAACACTTCAAGGGAAATCACGCCTCTAGATTTTACAAGTGTGGACAAAAGGGGCACTATAAGAGTGAATGCCACAACTCAAGAAAGTCACACCATAAGGGCAGCTCAAAAAAGGAAGAGGAGTACAAGAAGGACAACAATTACCATAGGAAGGATAAGAAGGAGAAGAGACACAAGAATGCAGCTCATGCAGCTTGGGAAGCTTCAACTTCAAGCAGATCAAGCTCCGAAGAAGATTGAGAGTGCCACCTTGCACTCATGGCGTCTACTAGTGAAGAAATTGGTGAGGTAAGTGAGGTAAGCTTGCATGAGTTATCTAAGGAATCTATTATTGATATGATTATTTCTACCCATTCATATTTTGCTAAATGTAAATATAAAAGAAAATGGTTAGAAAAAACTATTGATGATTTATATGATAAACTTGAAATACTTGAGCTTAATGCGAAAAGTCATCTTGAGAGCATTGATAACTTGCAAGGGAAATATCTTGATCTTGAGATCCAATACAATGGAGTTGAAGTTGAGAATGGTATCTACCTTAAGAACATTGAAACTCTTAAGGAAGAAAACCAGAATTACCTAAAGGAGCTTGAAATGATTAAAACTAAAAATGTTGAATTTAAACTTCTTGTTGATGCTCGTAGAGTTGAAAGAGATGACTATCTTAAGGAAATTCAAATTCTTAAATCTAAAAATGCTAGGTTTCTTGGTCAAGTTAATGATTTATCTTCTAGACCTATCTTACCTAGTAATGATGTTGCTTCCATTTCCCTTGAGAACGATTCATATTTAACTAGAAGCCCTTTATCTTGAGACCGATCTTGTTCATGCTAGAGATGACATTGCAGCTTATCTTCTACTGTTATTTCTCTAAATGATGATATGATAGATTAAGAGAATCTCTACAAAAATTCCTCAAAGGGAAAAACTCCCTAAATGAAATCCTTGACCATTCTATTGAACAAAGCGGTACTAGTGGTTTGGGATTTGTAGGGGGAGCTCCAAAGAGAAAGAGCAAAGCCAAAGGTAAGAAAAAGGCAAGGAGACCTCTTTCTTTGTAGGAGAGTCTTCCTTCACTAAGAATCCTATAGTTTGTTCTTATTTCAAGTGTGATGATTATTACTCTACTTATTGTCCTTACAAGCCTAAGGGGACCAACCCAAAGATGAAATGGGTCCCCAAGCTAACTATGGATCCCAAAGTTTTAGTGGGGTACCAACATTCTCCTTTATTACAAGAAAAAGGAAGATGGATTGTTGATAGTGGCCACACTAAGCATATGACAAGTGATATAAGCCATTTCAACAACTTCACCAAAAAGAAAGGAGGTTCGGTCACCTTTGGGGACAATAAGAAAGGTAAAGTCAAAGGTGAGGTGATGTAGGTGAATCCTTATGTATCAAGAATGTTGTTTTTGTGGATGGCCTACATCACAATTTAATTAGTGTTAGTCAATTATGTGACAATGGTTACCTTGTGCTATTTACTTCCTTTGAATGCTTGATTCTAGATTCTCTCACCTACATGTTTATATAAGGGAGCTAGAAGTGGTAATCTTTATGTATTGTTCTTGACTATTGATCCTATTGTTGGTAGATGCCTAGTAGTCAACTTGAATGATATTTCTCTTAGGCATCATTGCCTTGGTCATGTAAATATGCATTAGTTGAAGAAGTTGCGAAAAAAGGACTTGGTCAAGTGACTTCTCAAATTGGATTCTTAAAAGGATGAAGAATGCAAACCTTGTACCCAAGGAAAGAAAAGCAAGTCCTCCTTCAAATCCAAAGGATTCCTTAGTACCAAGAGAGCTCTTGAGCTTCTTCACATTGATCTATTTGGAACAATGAGAACTCAATCGCTTCGTGGCTCCAAGTATTGCCTTGTTATTGTCGATGATTTCTCTAGATATACTTGGACCTTCTTTCTCATTTCTAAGAGTGATACGCTTGATGTTTTCTTGAGCTTTTGTAAATGATTTGAGAATGAAGCTTCTTGCCACATTGTTTCAATCCGTAGTGATCATGGGGAAGAATTTGAAAATGAGATTTTTGAATGTTTTTGTCAAGAATCTGGCTATGCACACAATTTCTCTTCACCTCAAGACTAATTTCATTGAGACTAACCCCTCTATTCCCAAATATATTGTTCCAAATGATGATTTTGCAGGTGAAGTAACTCCTATCCTAAAAGAGCTCAACATCACCCAAAAGGGAAAGGATGTGGTAACTCAAGAAGAAGAGAAAGATGAAGAGAAGAAGGATCCAACCCCCCAGTTTGCAAAGAATCATCAAAAGGAGCTGATTTTAGGTTATCCACTTGAAAGAGTGAAGACGTAGGCTGCATTCAATAAAGAACAAGAAAATAGTGCCTTCATCCCACAACTCGAGCCTAAGAACGTCAAGGAAGCTCTTGGGGATGACGAGTGGATCCTAGCTATGCAAGAAGAGTTGGAGCAATTTGGACAGAACAAAGTTTGGACCCTAGTTCCAAGACCAAGTGATAGGAAGATCATCGACACCAAATGGGTCTACCACAACAAACTTAATGAAAGTGGAAACATGGTAAGGAACAAAGTAAGGTTAGTGATTCAAGACTACAATCAACATGAAGGTATAGATTTTGATGAAACTTATGCACCTGTAGCTAGACTTGAGTCCATTCGTATGTTGCTTTCCTTTTCTAGTTATAAAAAGTTTCTTCTGTAATAAATGGATGTTTAAAAGTGCATTTTTTAATGGTACAATTTTGTAGGAAGTGTATGTTGCACAACCTCTGGGCTTTGAACATGATAGTTTACCTAACCATGTTTATTTGTTGTAAAAAGCTCTCTATGGACTCAAACAAGCACCTAGAGCTTGGTATGAGAAATTAAAGAACTTTTTGTTAGATCATGCATATATCATGGGAAAGTGGATTCTACCTTATTTCTAAAGCACACTTCTAACAATTTTCTTATCATACAAATATATGTTGATGATATCATTTTTGGAGGAACTAACCTTGATCTTTGTAAAGAATTTAGTGATCTTATACAGAGTGAATTCAAGATGAGTATGATGGGTGAACTCACGTTCTTCCTTGGCTTTCAAGTAAACAAAATATGGGAACTTCATCAACTAAGGCAAGTAAACAAGTGAACTACTCAAGCACTTTAAGATGGAGAACACTAAGCCGATGGACACACCCATGTCAAACACTGCCAAAATTGACAAAGATGAAGAAGGTGAGAAGGTAGATGAGAATCTCTATAGAGGTATGATTGGAAGTTTACTTTACTTAACTACCTTTAGACATGATATAATGTTTAGTGTTGGCTTGTGTGCTCGCTTTCAATCAAATCCTAAGAAATCACATCTTATAGTTGTTACGAGGATTTTAAGGTACTTAGACAAAACCCAAAATTTTGGACTATGGTATCCCATGTCAAGGGACTTTACTCTTACTACTTATAGTGATGCAGATTATGCATGGTGCTTGATTGATAGAAAGTGTACAAGTGGCACTTGTTTCCTCATAGTACCATTCTTGGTGTATTGGTTCTCCAAGAAACATAGCACTGTGGCATTATCAACCACTAAGGTTGAATACATTGTAGTTGGGAGTTGTTGTGCCCAGGTCCTATGGATGAAGCAAATGCTCTAAAACTTTAACATTCATTGTATGCTTCTCCTATCTATTGTGATAATACTGGTGTAATTAACTTGTCATGTAATCCCATCTTGCATAGTAGATCTAAACATATAGAGGTTTGACATCATTTTCTCTGTGATCACATTGCCAAGAAGGATATCTATATCATGTATGTAGACACATAAAATCAGTTGGTGGACATTTTCACTAAACCTCTAGATAGAGAGGAATTTAACTTTATTATATCTAACATGCCTTCTAGCTAGTTGTCATCTATCCTATATGTTTTGCCTATGGTTTGATCACCATTGCTTGTTAATATGTTAAAATTTCAGTTTTTCATGTTCATTTTGCTTTGTTTTCTCTTGTTTTTGGGTATTTTTTGCAAACACATGTTTTACCACAAAATAGTACCCAATGATGAGTGATGTGTGCCTACGTATGTTCAAAATACACAATGGATATGAAAAAGAAATTTAATTAGCACTCTAATGGCTAGAAACTAGGATTTCTAATTTTAGGTCAGGTTGACCATCGGTCAAGTTGCCAACTCGACCGATCGGAGGTCGAGAGCTTTTTTAAAGATCCTATCGGTCGAGTTTCTGAGTTCATAGAAATCAATCGATGGCCGGGATGGAGAAAATTTAAGGTGGGTTCGGCCGACTATTCTCCCTCTCAAGTAGAGAAAAGTCGACCGATCTGACCTCCAGCTCCCCTAAGCTCTCAACCCTAGCCCCGACCTTCCTCTCCCTATCCCTACTTAGACCTAGCTTGACCTCCCTTGACCTTCCCCCTTGCTAACCTAGGTTTATGGATGAGTTTTTGTGGTGAGTATTTAACTTTTTCTCTCTCCTTCCTCTCCTTTTCGTCTATATGGCATCTAATAGGAGGAAGACGGCCACCCCAGCTAATGCACCTTCATCTTCATCCAACTCCCGCTTGATTCCATATGATGACACTTTTTGTCTCAAATGAGGCTCTTAATAGGTATAAGGAGATCCTTCCTAGGAACCCTTTTCCTTTTCGTGCCCTATATGAGCCTAGACCACAAATACAAGAGGTCATAGATCAAGTAGTGGAGTTGCTTTATGATTACCATCTCTCTTCCTTGGGTGTTAAACGCGCGTGCTATAACAATTCTATCACAAGCATAAAAGCAATTCATGAATTCTATGCAAATTTACATTGGAATTACGACACCCTTGTACCCTCACCTAATACTCAAGTATTCCTCACATCCATGATATCCGGTAAGAAATTTCAAGTATCTGAGGATACCCTGAACATCTTCTTTTCGAGTACTGAAGTGACTGACACCTGGCGTAAGGACTACCCAAAGTATTTTGACTTATTTGAGCCTGATGCCTTCTACAAGCAATATGCTCTTACTCTCCCTAACATTCATATGTTTTTAAAGAAGCCTCAATTCCCATATAGGAATAAGTGCACCCTTCCCTCCTCTGGCTTGGACCTCAAGAGACACATCCTTGCCCTAGTTGTTAACTACAATATTCACCCAAAGAAGAATCAGACTGAGATTGTAGAAAATACTACAGTGATCATGTATTGTCTCTTTAAGAACATCAAAGTCAAGTGGTCAAGATATATTCTCCATCATATGACCTACTTTGACTCAGGCAAGAACACTCGTGGCACCCACCCACCCTACCCTGCCCTGATTTGTGGTCTATTCCAGCTTGCCACTGGGAAATCTCTTTTCCACAACCTTCACTACAAAACCACCCAGAAAGGAGTTTGCATCAGTGATACCACTCTTTAGAAGTTTGTGCCTATCCTATCCTCCACCACCCCTGGTGCCTCTACCTCTGCCTCTACGCGAGTATCTCCACCACATCATCCTACCCGACTTGCATGAGCCTTGTTCCATGTGTCAAATGAAACCCTTATGGGCTACATGATGCATCAACATGTATACAACCTTCAGGTTCAGGAGCACCTACATCAGGACCTATGTTCCATCATGTCTAATATGAACATGTCATGTGCACACCCCTACCCTACCTACTAGCCTTTCCCAGGAGGTGACTATGCATCCTATGCATATGATCACTTTTACCCTACCCCTCCACCTTCACCTTCAGCTACTGCACCCCCTGTTGCTGGTGGATCTACCCCTAGTGTGTTGCCTTTGCCATCTAGCCCCTTGGCCACTCTGCTTTCTAACCTCGGTATATGTGCACCTTCCTTCCCACAAGCCAATGAGATCCATCATCTTGGCATGTCTTGGAATGAGCAGAATGCACATTGGCCCAGTCATGGTTTCGGTCCCTCTACTGATGAAGAGATGTCAGACCAGGCTGATGAGGAGGTTGTTGTTGCTGATGAGGGGGATGATGAGGATGATGGTGATGCTTCTGATGATGGCTCTGATGGCTTCATTGGTGACTCTGGTGATGAGGGTGATGTTGCTGCATCTTCAGACAGAGATGATCACTATGATCCTGATGGATCTGATGCAGATGATGTTGATATAGATGACCTAAATGTTTAGTTGTTCTAATTTTTAGTCTAGTTGTTGATCATATATATATTTCTAGGCTATTTTGTATTAAAAACATCTTGGCACATGTTCTGATATGTACTATTTTATCATCTAGCTTTCATCATTTTGGCTTGTAGTTGTAATCTGAGAACTTGCTTCCTGGGTTGTAATCTTAATCATGTGTACACTTACTCTTTGATTTATTATATCTCATGAATTGGTGCCATGTTTTACCATATTTTGATTATGACTTATCTTGTTTTTTTCTCTCGTCTCTGTTTGGTGTATGCTTTGAGATTGCATGTTATGGATGTAAGCTTGGTCGTAATTGGAAAAGATTTGTTTATGTGCTCTTCTACCCCCCTTCCTTTTTGATAATGTCAAAAGGGGGAGAGAAGTTCAAATATTTAAAATCTCAACCATATTATTTTTATTGCCTATGTGATCCTTTTTTTGTTCATTTATGCTTTATCACATGACTTGCTAAAGGACCATATAGTATATATATGTCATGTTTCTTTGTGTAGATAGACTAACCATACATGTTAGAGTAAGCATAGATTGAGGGGGAGCAATTCACATTGTTCAAATATTAAATCTCCTTACAATTCACAAGAAAAAGGTATAACTTCAATATCCTTTTCAATATGATTGAGGAATGGTTTGTCATTATCAAAAATGGGGAGAATGTTAACTTGAGAGTTATACATTGCCCATATTTTGATAATGACTTAACCATTCCAATCCTATGTATCTAATATGTTTGTTCAAGATTGATTTCAGGCTTTAGGTACATGAAAAGGAAAAAATTATACAAGCCCTAGCTTGTTCAAGTTCAAGTCAAATGCAATGCAAGTGTGCAATTTGGGAAATCACTCCAGATGACCTTAGATAATTTTTTAATCACTTTTATTGATGATATGACTTGTAACTAAGATGAGAAAAAATTAGGGACACTTAATTCCATGGTTTAATCATTCAAATGTCAATTTAGAAAATTTGTCACAGGCTATTCATCAGTCGAGTTGGAAGCTCGACCGATCCTATGATGGATTTTCTAAAGATGACCCATCGGTCGAGTTGCACACTCACAGAACTCGACCGACCGAATGACAAAACAAACCTAATTTTAGCTCATCAGTCGAGTTTCCCAGAATAAACTCAACCAATAGTTTGAAAATTGACTTTGTCATTTACTGGATCGGTCGAGTTACCTTTATTGAAACTCGACCGAATGTACTATAGGGAAAGCACAAAAAAAGTGATTATAACTGTTGATGAGTTGTTTTGGGTGAAAATAGATCTGTTGCATCTTGGAAAACTACTATATTTTGATCGTAAGTGATCCCACACTCAAGGGAACACCCCATCTATAAATAAGAGCCCTTAGAGTTCATTCTAAGTTTGCTCATTCATGCTCTTCTAAGTCCTTACTATAGTTGAGTGTGTTGCAACTCGTTAAGCCCCTTTCTCTCTCTAGTTTACACTTCATTTCGTGATTATGAGTGAGATAGGCATGTTGTAAGAGAACTACTTCCTTGTACTTGTAAAGCTCTCATCCATTCCATCTTCCCTACCCCTTTCCTCCATGAAGAAAAGGTGAAGAAAGCTACTCTAAGTGAAGGTGGAGTTGTTGTTGTTATTCTTCAAGGTTGAAGAAGAGGTGAAGATCTTCTCCAGGTGAAGGAGAAGGCAAAGGCTAAAGATCCAAGAAGAGTGGGTAAATCCTTGAAGATAGAAAACTTGTGCAAGAGTAGGTAAGACCTTGGAAGAAGGTTGAAGACTCTTGGCAAGGTGGGTAAGTCCTTCGTAAGGTGGAAGACTCTTGGTGATTGGATAGGTAAGTCCTTTGGTGGTCTTGTGTTGTAACTCTTATTGGTGAATATATAGAGAAAAGCACTTGCAAAGTCCTAGAGGTTGACCTCTCTAGGTAGTGGACTAAGTCTCTCCTAGTTTGGAGAGTGGAACCACTCTACATGACCTTGTCAAGTGCTTGCTATCAATTCCTCTCATCCTTGCTATGCTTCTTAGTTAGGACTTCAAATTGCACTTAAGATATTGGTTTTAATTGATATAATTTGAAGGTCTAATCTATCTTGTGAGAATTTTTGAAGCACTATTCACCCCCCTCTAGAGCCCTAAATCCAACACCTTACACGTACCAAAATCCTATTCCCATTAAGAGGCAATCATTCGATCACTCTTGTACACATTGTGGAAAAATCCATCAAGAAAACAATTTCCAATTAAAATTAATAAATCTATTACAAAACAAAACAATTAATTAAATTATTAATTAATTAATTACATAGTTTTATCCTAGTGCAAAAAGAAGACTGAAGATGGAAGACTTTCTCTACAATCCACAATCCACAAGCTCGAGCCCGTGCCCGACCCGACCAAGCCAGGTCAGGCTAAGTGAGGCATGGTTTGGCATGCGTGTGTGTGTTGTGTTCACCATACCTACCAAGGAGGTGAGCATACCCTCTCCTAGGACCTTTGGATACTAGTGTCACATGTGATCCTACATATAAGGATCACAAAATTTCTAGGAGTGAGCAATGCGGGATAAAACTTCTTCCCCATTTGCACTAGACACAAAAATACATTTCTCCCATGTACTAGTTGCACTACATTGGGTTAACCCATGCTATATACATAGCTTATACAACCATATATATAACAACCCCCCACAAAGCCCAATATGTAGTGTCCTGTACCATCTAGTCCTTCATACTGTGCTTTCAGCAGATACCTTTCGGTTTGAATGTACCTTAGTTATCCAACTGTGACCCTCGCAAGAACTAGGTGAACAAAAGTCTTGAACCTGACAACCGTTGAGTGCAATAGTATAGGTTGGTAACAACACAATAAAGACATGGTAGAAACAAAAATAATGCCTTAAGACCATGTATATAAATTATGTCATGATTAATATCAGAGAACAACCCACTTCTCCTATTACAGCCTATACAACATCAATCATTTAGTTGGAGTCTCAGAGGATGTACTAATAACATCTTGTCCAAAGACTTGACACCATTTAGAGACTAATCTCTTACTAACTTGAAGTCATGACTCTAACATGTTTCCCAGGAGATAGAAACACAAATGTTAGAAGCATCAACAAAAATATATAGTGTAATCTAATTCACCAGATATCTTGTTATTACCACATTGAACCCAATTTTTGAGATCTCCACTCTTTTGGGTTGGGTTGCTACTACTTGTGGATCTAAAGGGGTTTTAGTCCCATCCCCAACCTGGTTTTTTCCACTAAAGTCAAGGTAATACCTTTAGTGAAAGGATAAACTATATTATCTTTGGTACCGACGTAGTCAACAACCACAACCTCATTAGATACTAACTCCCTTATAGATTTGACTCTGACTTGGATGTGTCTACGTTGTTTTTTATTGTACTTGGAATTCTTTAACTTAGCAATAGTTGTAGTTCTATCACAGTGAACTAAAATCACAGGAAGCAACTTCTTTACCATAGGTAAACTGGACATAAGTACATGTACCCTTTCAACTTCAAATCCAATTTCATCTAAAGCATACAACTCTGACTCAAAAGTATACTGAGATAATATGGTATGTTTCTTAGACCTCCAGGAAACAACTCATCCTCCCAACATGAATACATATCCTGAGACACCATTTCTCCTAGAGTTCATGGAAATCCAACTTGCATCACTATATCCTTCGACTATTGAAGGATATTTGTCATAATGCATCCCAGGGGAACAAGTTCCCTTGATATACCTCAAAAATCTATCAAGAGCTTCCCAATGGGTCTTGTCGTGACAATTGGTGTATCTACTTAACTTGCTCATGACAAACACAATGTCTGGATGTGTGCAACTTATAAGATACATCAAAATTTTGATGATCTGAGAGTATCGTAATTGAGACACTGGAAATCCAGTCTCATTCTTGAACAAGGCATTGAATGAATCATTTGGAGTTTTAACAAGTTTAGATGTGTACTCAAACCTCTCCAATATCTTCTCAACATAGTAAGATTGAGAAAGAGACTTATAGCATCAATAGACCTTATCATTTTAAGCCATAAAATCACATCAACGACACCCATATCCTTCATCTCAAACTTGCTACACAAGAATGACTTTGTTTTATTTACTACTTTCATATCGAAACTAAAAAGTAGGATATCATTGACATATAATTATAAAAAAATGAATCCATCATTTGATGATTTTACAGTAGAGACACTTATCAAATTCATTAGAAACAAAGCCAAACGATGATATCACAGAATCAAACTTCTCATGCCATTTCTTAGGGGCTTCTTTCAAGTCATATATGACTTAACAACTTTACACACTTTGGACTCATTCCCACAACCCACAAATCCCTCAAGTTGTTCCATATATATTGCTTCTTGAAGATTATCGAGTAAGAATGCAGTCTTCACATCCATCTGATGGATACATAGATTATAAATGGAAGCCAATGCAATAAGCATTCGAAATGTGGTCATACGGGAAACAAAGGAATATTTATCAAAATAATATATTCCTTCCCTCTATGTGTAATCCTTAGCAACTAACCTAGCCTTATACTTATTGATTGTCTCATGCGCATTAAGTTTCTTCTTAAAGATCCATTTACACCCGACTTCAGAACAACCAGGAGGCAAATCCACCAATTCTCAAGTTCCATTTGAGAGAATTGATTAGATTTCATCATTAACGGCTTCTTTCTAAAACTTAGCTTTTGGAGAATCCATATCTTGTTTGTAAGATACAAGATCATCCTCAACATTGTAAGTGAGAAACTCACTTTCAAAGTCTTTGGATGTCCTAGACCATTTACTTATCCTAGGTTCAACCATTTCTTCATAATCGTCAGATTAAAAAATAGCATGTTCTAAGTCGCCCCCCACATTTGTCATCCTTTTCACATGTTCAGGAATGGAACCTGTAGTGAATGAATCCTCTTGAGATACTTTATTGGGCACACCATATTTCATAGGTAACACATCCTCAAAAAATGTTTCATCATGTAATTCCACAATTGTATTGACCTCAATGCCAGAAATATCCAATTTTACAATCAAGAATCTATAGGCATAACTTGCCTCTACATACCCCAAGAAAATGGCATCAACCATTTTTGGTCCCAATTTCTTCCTCTTGTGTTTAGCGACAAGTACCTTATCAAGGCACCCCCCCACACTCAAAGATATTTGAGACATAGTTTTCTCCCTCTCCATAACTCAAACAGACTACTTTCGACATGTTTATGGGAGACTCTATTCATAATATGGCAAGCCATATTCAAAGCTCCCCCCCCACATCAAATTGGGTAGACCTGAGGTTTGGAGTAAAGAATTGACCATATCTATAAAGGTTTGGTTTCTACATTTAGCTATCCCATTAGACTATGGTGAATACGGAGCAGTAACCTCATGAACTATACCATGCAATTGGAAAATTTCCAAAAATAAGTTTGAGGTGTATTCTCTCCCCTATCATACCTTAATCATTCAAGTGCTTTTCCAATTTGAGCTTCAACTTCTTTCTTATAAATTTTAAATTTATCCAATGTCTCATATTTACTTTTAAGTAAAAAGACATAACAGTATCTGCTAGCATCATCAATAAAAGTTATGAAATAACACTTTTGATCCCTAGTAGCAATCCCATCAAATTCACAGATATCAGTGTGCACTAAATCCAATATTTCTGAATTCATATTCATAGAATGAAAAGATTTCCCAGGAAATTTAGCTTTCATACAGATTTGACATTTATTATTACTAATGTCAGATTTGGGGTTTAAATTCAGATTCATCATATGCTTCATTGAGGTAACATTAACATGTCACAAACGTGAATGCCAAATATCAGATGATATAAGATTCATGCATACAAAACTATCATCATTAAATTTAAAATAGAATTTGAAATAGGTTGAACAAGAATCTTAAATAATTCTCAACATCACATAGATACCCCTTACCAAAAAATAAGGAATCACAAAGTTGTGTAATAATAGCCTTATTACATTTGTAGCCTACTGTGAAACCTTCCCTATCTAAAATACGCCACTAAGGATATTGCGTCGAATGGTTGGAACATGTCTGACTCTATGAAGTGTCAGAACCTTCCCTGAAGGGAACTTGAAATCCACCCATCATTTGACTTTGACTTCTACAGAGCTGGAATTTCCTAAAGTCATAGAACGACCTCTTGAGGCCTGGTAAGACACAAACATGGACTTATCATCACAAACATGTACACTAGCCCCAGTGTCAATTATCCAATAAAGTGGTTCAAAAATAGAAAGAATTTTAGATTTTATAGAAATGTACCCATCATTGAGGTTCAATGATGCAATCAACATATTGACTACAATCTCCATAGTTCCAGATGTAGCAGATTTCATTGCCTTCTTTGAAGTATAATCCTTATTCCACTAGCCAACATGTCCACAAGTTCAACAAGGTTTGTTTTTCAATTTCTTCTAGATCTTGGCCTTAGGTTTATGCACATTCTTTGTTTTCTTATCTCTAGTTTTAGCAGTAGTAAAATTGACACTAGGGTTTACATCAGTAGGTACCTTGACAGTCTTCTCTTTTAAGTGTTCTTCTTGTATGTTAATATCCCTAATTAGATCATTCATTGACAAGTCTCCTTTGTGATGCTCAAGAGTCATGCCAAACAATTCCTAGGACTTAGGGAACTTTTCTATGATGGACATAACAAAGTCTCATACAATTCCATCTTTGTATTTGAGAGTTCAAGACATAAGAGATGAAACTTGTGTATTTGATCGGAAACAGACTTACTCTCAACCATCTAAAATTTTAGAAATTTAGACACACAATACTTTACAACACCCTGGTTTTTAGTGCTAAAATTATTTACTAGTGTATCCCACAAAACCTTAGAAGTAGTGACAGACGACTTCGAGTATGAATCATATAGTTTATTATTTAAAGAAAACAAAATAACCCTTGACATGTCTTATCACCATTTGTATTATCAGGGACAGACTCATCAGATTTAGGTTCATCGTCTTCTATATATTAATCCTAATGTTTAGCCAAATTTACATCCGACTCTGCCAACAACCACAGTGGGTACCAATAAATTTCTCAGGCATATTAGTAGTATCAATTTTATTTGCAAAACCAGCATGAACAACCAATGTTAATTAACGACATTAATAATTTCATTAGGACTGTTGTAAATTTTATGTTTACGTCGTTACATGAAACATCAACATGTGCCATTTAATTAACAAGTTCAAGCCAGATCCAGATAAGAAGCAGAAGAATAAATAGTGTACGAGAAAATAAAAATGAAGTTAGGAAAATATACCAGATTGTTCGTTGGAAAATGAGCATGTTACTTAAAGAAATCAGCAGCCGACAATCCTTATGTATAGGCGTCGTTCTTCTAGTCGACTCGGTCATGAACCTGAAGAAGGTTGTCATCTTGCTCGTGCTTGAAGACATTCGATTGCACTACCAGTGCAGCCCAACGATCGTAGGAAACACGCCTGATAGATCGCGTCTCTAAGGAGGAGAAGGAAGAACTTACTACTCATAGGAGAAGAACTCCACGCGGTAACTCAGAAGCGATGATTGAATGCTCTCCATTAGGATTTGCAAAACACGAATGAAATGGATGACGATTGATATCCATTTGAGATGTATTTAACCCTAATGATTTGGGGCTTATTTATAGCATTTACACACACTGAAATCCTATTCCCATTAAGACACAATCACTCAATCGCTCTTGTACACGTTGTGAAACAATATGCAAGGAAAATACTTTTCAATTTGAATTAAAGAAAAAATTAATTTAATTAATAATTACTTAGTACATAGTTGTATCCTAATACAAAAAGAATACAAAAGACATTCTCCACAAGTCTGAGCCTGAAACTGAGCCCGGCCCGGCCAGATGCACATGTATGTGCGTGTGTGTTTTGGTCACTATACCGACCAAGGAGGTGGGTATACCCTCTCCTAGGACCTTTGGACACTAGTATCACATGTGATCCTACATATAAGGACCATAAAAGTTCTAGAAGTGAGAAATGCGGGATACAATTTCTTCTCCATTTGCACTAGACACAATACTACATTTGTCCCAAGTGCTAGCTGGTAGCTGCACTACATTCGGCTTAACCCATGCTATATACATGGCTTATACAACCATATATTAACATTCCTAAGATCAACTAGATGCCACTTTTATCTACCAATCTAGGTGTCATCTATCATAATCATTCCTAAGATCTCCTCACACCTCACACCCTACAAGTATGAGAAGCCCACGCTAGACTATCTTGCCATAAATCAACCACCATTGAAGGTCACTAATGGCCCTCATTCTGCAAGAATCATTCGACTCTCCTAAAAAACAATACACACAATATGTCCTACCTACTGCACTAGCTCAGGACGCACATCCAAAGCCCTTCCCCTGCATCTTACACCTCTGGGGAAGGGAGTCAAGGGCTTGCTTTGATGTTGTTGTTCTATGGGTATTGATAACACCAAATTTTGTGATATTTTAGACTGTTTTTCTGTTATCAAAACTGCCCTTTTAAACTGTTTTTCTCTCTTTTATATGTACTTTCACAATAATTGGCCAAACAACGCTCTTAATTCAATATTTCCATCTTTTGTAGTATTTTCCTCCTATTTTGACCCATTTATCATCAATAAGGCCATCCTGACCCACAAATAAGTTCAGCCTGCATCGGCCTTCCTGACGACCGATACAATCGCTGCCCGACAGGGTAGCGCAACACAACGACATGCGGCACGGGGATGGCAAGCAAGAAGAAACTGACGGACGATACGTCTTTTACCCGACAGGGAGCCGAGCTCGCCACGAAAACCCAAGCTTGTCGCGTGACACAGGCCACCCACCGGCAGATGCCGCCCGTCACGTGACCGACGGTCGACATCCATGTGCCGGGCGATATGTGTATCGGCCGACCACTGTCCACGCGAATAAGGAGGACACGTGGCGCTTCGAGCACCATAACTTCCCCCAACCGCTGCCTATAAATAGCAGCTACAGGAAGCCGAAAAGACAGGTCACAACGGTCGAAACAGGTTGGAACCCTAAGCAAATCTTCAGAGCAAGCTGTGAGAGCAGAAGTATCGTGCCTGAGTGTTCATGCCGGGCAACTCTAGGTGAGCTCTTCCCCGTCCCGAGAGGGAGGGGATGGTTCACTTAGGACCGTCCCGGGCGACACTGCAGGCCGATATCGGCCAACGTGGATGAGCGACACAAGTGCCCGACATTAGATGCGCCACTCCTAGCCCGACACGATATAGAACCCGATACGCTTCGCCTGTCATGGCGTGCCGCTCGAGAGGGTGTCGTCCGACTTGAGCATATCGGCCAGGGTCCTTGAACTATACAATCGGCCGTCACTGTGTGCCGCCCGAGAGGGTGTACCGCCCGACACTATTGTATCGGTCTTGGCTCCCGACTGATATCGGGCTGGAGAGCCGCTGTAGTCTGTCGTCCTTCTACATCAAGAAGGTGACCTCTATCTTTATTTCTATCATTTAATTCTTTACTTATGCAATGTAATTAAGACCCTTAATGTTTATGGAAATGGAAAAGTTTAATTACTTGCTGCTTTATGTTTGGTGCAATTGTTGGATGACTGCTATGTTTGATATCTGAACTCTAGCTTGCATGTTTGGATCATGTTTCTCTTAGCTACCGAATCGTGTTTTCCCGTCGCAACAACTTCGAGAGATGTGTTGTGGCTCTAGTGTTTGGGCTGATTCTGGAGTACGAGAGTTCCCGGAATCGGAGTTGCTTCAGTAACATTTTGCTCTAACTTAAAGTCCAGCAACCTCGAGAGGGGTGTTGATGCTTGGTTAGAGGTATCCGCTCTGAGAGGAGGGGTACATGATGTTCCTGCTGCTGCTTGTTTTACCAAAGTTTATCCTTCACACCTTGCTTTAAGATCTAGTTTTATCTTCCTGTTTCTGTTGCATGAAAACCCCTAAAAACTGCTAAATGCCTAAAATCTTAAAACCTTCTTGTAGCTCCAGTTGGAGATAGCTTTCTTTGTTTTGTTTGTGACATCTTGTTGTTTCCCCTTGGGGAATTTACTATCTCTTTGAACATACCGGAGTGTAGCGTGTCGATTCTGAGTTCCCAACACTACCACCATTGTCCCTTTGTTTGACCCCGTATATCTACTTCGACCCCGTAAGCAAAGTTGCGGGGGCCTAGAAGGATTCAGGTTATAAATGTAAAAGCTCGACTACCTCAAATCCGCCTCCTACTTTAGAATGCACGATTTAGGACATCCAGATGGTGGACCCCCTTACGAGGGCTATGAGTTGCCGGGATTCCGACTTCAAAGATCCTGAAATTGCGAAGTATCTCGACCTTTTTGACCTGTCTAACGAAGTTCTGCACGAAGAAGATGAGGTGGTGGAGTCTGTGAAGTATGCCTCTCTCGAGGAGGAGCCTCAAGAGAAGGCATCCAGAGCGAAACTTGAGTTGAAACTGTTGCCCGAAGGTTTGAAATATGAATTCTTAGATGAAGAAGAGAGAAACCATGTCATCGTAAACGCCAATATTTTGAGAAACCGACTGGACCGAGTCCTTGAGGAGTTAAGACTCCACAGGGGGGCTATAGGATATTCTGTAGAGGACATCAAAGGGCTTAGCCCCACCTTATGCATGCATCGCATCAACTTGGAAGAATCTGCCAAACCTCTGGCTCAACCCCAGAGGAAGTTGAATCAGATGCTCAAGGAAGTCGTCAAGAAAGAGATAATCAAGCTAAGGGATGAGGGGATCATTTACCCAATCATCGATAGCAACTGGGTGAGTCCGATTCACATAGTACCCAAAAAGGGCGGGGTGACAGTGGTAAAGGGTGAAAAGGGCGAAGAGGTGGCGATTAGGACCGTCACCGGATGGCGGATGTGCATAGATTACAGAAAGCTTAACCAGGCTACAAAAAAGGATCATTTTCCGCTACCTTTTATTGACCAAGTTCTTGAAAGATTAGTGCACCATGACTTTTTAGGATTTTACCAGGTACCCATCTTGCCCGACGACCAGGAGAAAACAACATTCACCTACCTCTACGACACTTATTCTTTCAGAAGGATGCCCTTCGGTCTCTGAAACGCTCCCACCACCTTTCAAAGATGCATGATATCAATGTTTTCAGATTTTCTGGAAGATATCGTAGAAGTTTTCATGGACGATTTCTCCGTCTATGGAAAGGACTTCGATACCTGCTTGAAGAATCTGTCGTTGGTTCTTCAAAGGTGCGAGGAGAACAACCTGGTCCTAAACTGGGAAAAGTGCCATTTCATGGTACAGGAGGGCATCGTTCTGGGGCATAAGATCTCAAGGCGTGGGATCGAGGTGGACACAAGCAAAGTAGAAGCAATATCTAAGCTACATGCACCGAAGTCCGTGATGGGAGTTAGAAGCTTCCTCGGGAACGCCGGTTATTACTGTAGATTCATAAAGGACTTCTCAAAGATTTCAAAGCCTCTGTCCAATCTGCTAGTAAGGGATGTTGAATTTGTTTTCTCTGATGATTGTCTCAATGCTTTTCAGGCTTTGAAAAATTCTTTAGTATCACCACCCATCCTCCAAGCGCCAGATTGGGATTTACCCTTTGAGCTTATGTGCGACGCTAGAGACTATGCGGTTGGAGCAGTCCTGGGGCAGAAGAAAGATAAAAAGTACCATGTGATCTGCTACGCTAGTCGCACGTTGGACGAAGCTCAGGTAAATTACACAACCATGGAAAAAGAGATGCTGGCAATTTTCTTCGCCTTCGATAAGTTCAGGCCGTATCTAGTTGGAGCAAATGTCAAGGTATATACATATCATGGGGCTATAAAATATCTAATGCAAAAGAAAGACACAAAGCCCAGACTATTGAGGTGGGCCTTATTGCTGCAAGAGTTCGACCATGAAATTATCGACAAGAAGGGCGCAGAAAATGTGGTCGCCGACCACCTATCAAGGATCGTAGCTGAAAGGCAAGGGGAACCACCGATCAACGATGACTATGCCGATGAAGCTCTTATGCTGGTAGAAGACAAGGAAGAAGACTTGCCATGGTTTGCAGATATCTGCAACTATCTCGCTTGTGGAGAGATGCCTCCTGACATTACTTACAATCAGAAAAAGAAATTGTTCGTGGATGCTAAAAATTACTATTGGGATGATCCTCTCCTCTTTAGAAGATGTGTTGACAATCTATACAGGAGATGCATCCCTGAGAAAGAAACCGCAAACATTCTGAAGAAGTGCCACACCTCCCCTTACGGTGGACACCTGGGTAACGAAAGAACGGCTGCAAAGGTGCTACAGTCATGTTTCTACTGGCCCTCGCTATTCAAAGATGCTGCACAATTTGTGAAAGTCTGCAAAGAGTGCCAGTCTACGGGGAATATAGGGAGGAGAAATGAAATGCCGATGGCAAGCTGGATCGAAGTAGAGATTTTCGACGTATGGGGGATTGATTACATGGGACCATTTCCCCCATCTAGGGGGTACCAATACATGCTAGTGGAAGTAGACTATGTATCGAAGTGGGTAGAAGCCGTAGCGACCCAAACATGCGACGCCAAGTCAGTAATCAAGCTATTCGAGAAGATAATCTTTCCTCGTTTCGGTGTCCCACGCACTGTAATAAGTGACGATGGGTCGCACTTCAGAGAGAGACAGTTTGAAGTACTCCTACGTAAGTATGGAGTGAAGCACAAGATCGCTACACCCTACCACCCACAAACCTCAGGGAAGGTAGAGGTTTCAATCAGACAGATTAAGCAGATCCTGGAGAAAACTGTCAGTCGAACGAGGAAAGATTGGTCCACGAAACTTGACGACGCACTATGGTCCTACAGGACCGCCTACAAAACGTCCATTGGAACCACCCCCTATAGGCTGATCTATGGAAAATCCTGCCATCTACCTCTAGAACTGGAACACAAGGCCCTTTGGGCAATCAAATTCTTAAACATGGACCTTGAAAAAGTAGGAGAGAAGAGATTTTTGTAGCTTCAAGATCTCGAAGAGCTGAGGATGAACACCTATGAAAATGCAAAAATCTACAAACAAAGAACGAAGGTGTGGCGTGATGCACACCTGAGAAGAAAGGATGTGAGCAAAGGGGATAAGGTTCTACTATTTAAATCCTCCATTCATCTTTTCCCTGGGAAGCTATAGACAAGGTGGTCAGGACTGTTTACTGTGTCGAAGATTTACCCATCAGGAATGATGGAGCTCTACGACAAAGATGATCTGAAAAAGGTCTTCAAGGTGAATGGGCACAGAGTAAAGATGTTTTATGAAGATGAAGCTTTTGTCAGGAGAGAAGAAATCGACCTGCAGGATATGGGTAATGTCGAAAGTTGAATGCGAAGAGCTTGCACCAGTCGAGCTGGCGACGCTAACTACAGCGCTCCTCGGGAGGCAGCCCGAGTTTTTCTTTCTTTCGTAGAGTAGGACGCATTTTTCTCTTCCTTGTAAAATAAACATTATGGACTGTAATAAGGCCCGAGTCAGTGCACGCGTCGAGCATACCGGCTCTTCTATTTTGTGGGCCACCGCTGTATTTATGAAGCTTTGAGGAGTAATACCTTCTGAGGTCGGGGAATTAACCCTAAGCCAATGATGTTTTACCCTTTGATCGCTGTTTCTTCGCTTCTCGGCCACTGTTTTTAAACCGTATCGGGCAGCAGCTTAGCTGGCGCACAGGACCGCTTGTATCGGGCTGTAGTCTCTCAGGAGTCGCAGCGGCCGTGACGGACGGTTTTCCTGGGCGGTGTGCATCCATATCGTGCATGCGAGTAATTGCCCTTAATGAGACTGATGGGACCATCGTCTCGGGAACGACATGTCTCAACGGCCGATGCGCGCCCCAGAACTGCCCGTTTCACCCCCAGCTGAGTTTGCTATATATAGTAAGGAGGGATCAACGTGTCGGTCTACTACACTTGCACTTTTTTGCCACCTGTACCACATGCAGTAACACGCTTTGTTCTCGTGTGTCGGCCAGCTTGCCTTCGCCCTTGTATCGGGCGATGTCTCCAAAGAGCAAATGTATAGCCCGACAGCCTGTTTGCCCGACACGGGTTTCATATCACGCGCCGCTTATCGGGTTAACGAACTTAGTCGATTTATCTTGTATCGCCCGACACATGTGAAGCACGACACGTCGGTCGATCGTATTTGCCCGATACGCCATATCGAGCGACACGTTTTCCATCGTGACGTCCTATAGGGCAGTTGTTTCATGCTACCTTGTCACCCGACATACCCATGTCAGGCAGCGTGTTATGCCGAGCAGTTTCCCCCATATCGCCCGATTTCGTATCGCCTCAGATTTTTCTTTTGATAAACGATACACCGGACTTTACATCGCGAAGAGTTTTATCGGGATTTCAATTTTTCTCCACCTAACATTTAAGTGATCAATGGACTTGATAACATGTATGGCTCACACGGAGCAGACCTTCGGTCGAGCTGATAAACAAGGCATAAGAAGCGGAATCGCAACCGCAGCTGAAGCAACAACTATCGAGCAGAAACGTATGAATCCCAAGGCAGCGGGGCCACCAACCGCCAAAAAGAGAGCAAGGGAAAATTTTCTTGATTTGGTAGCCCCAAATGAGGTTCATTTCCTTATCATAGTCTGTCTTCTGTGGTGGTTTAGGACCATCTCTAGAGACAACACAAGTCTTGCCCTGGTGGCCTCCGGATTGAAGGTGGGCATTCTGGTTCCACCTTCGCCAAAGGGGGAGTATCCACAAGTGTTTTCCAGAGCTCTCTATCTACGATAGGCCGGTTATCATTGTCATAATCTACACGGGCCTTGCGCTTCCTTCTTGAGAGCTTTGCACTTGTTCCGGCTGCATCCAGCTGGAAAATAAAATGGAGGCAGCAAAGAAGCATATTGCAGCTTCTCCAAGGCACAAGCGCAACCACCAGCTAACCTTCACTGGGCTAACATGACCTCACCCTGTCTTTTTCACTACTCTGAGACAGAGTTTGGAGTAAGTTTGGGGGAGTACCCATGTACCAGTGAAGGAGGTATAAAATTTTCTTCTTCACCTCCACCCTTTGTGCCATTTTGTTCTTCTCCTATATCATGTGTATGTACCCATGCTAGTATAAAATGCCATGCTCATATAAAAATTTTGAAAAAAATTTGCTTATTTTATTCTCTCACATATGTACAAAGTCGCTATATTAGTAAAAACCTGATGCGCCTTCTTGCCAAGTTTGTTTTCTTTATGCTTAACGAGATGCAAGTTTTGTTATATCTTTCTGATAATGCTGCCTCAAACAAAAGACTATGACTATCCATGCCAAGATTTTGAAAAAAAAAATATAATAATCTCGCAAACAGCTAAGAGACGAGCATAGAGAAGGAAAAAGCTGCCCAAACAGCAAAAATCTCTTTTGTTTTCCCTTACCTAACAAAAATCCCAAAAAGAGAAAGTAGCCTTATGAGAGTGAATAAAAGCATGAGAGTTGTGCCCAATAAAAGAAAAGAAAAAAAATATATATACACACTTGATTTTCCAAAAGTACCCATCTTTAGGCATGGTAGATCCGGGGCAATGGTACGTAGGATGTGAAATCACTTCTCTAAAGCCAACTGGCTTGGACTGCAGGGATCACTTGCCCGTTAACGGACCCTTACCTGGATGGACTGATGGGAAACAAGAAGAAAAACCCAAAAAGCCTTAGCCTACCCAACACACAACTTTCTGCCCCAAAAATAAAGCTGTTTGGTGTGGAAGCTAACTTCGGAATCATACACCAAAATCTCGCTGAAGCTGTAGAGAAAGAAATTTTTTTACTGAAATAATAAGGCAGGAAACACAGAGTTTTTATGTAGTGGGGCAACATTATCTCTAAAGGCATCGCGATTCTTGTTTTACATCTTGAACTGAAAACTACACCGAGCAAGAAGAGGCATCACAAAATAAAGTTTAAATATTGATTGAGGACAATCAAAACGCTAAGTTTGGGGGAGTTGATAACACCAAATTTTGTGATCTTTTAGACTATTTTTCTGTTATCAAAACTGCCCTTTTAAATTGTTTTCCTCTCTTTTATATGTACTTTCACAATAATTGGCCAAACAACACTCTTAATTCAATATTTCCATCTTTTGCAGTATTTTCCTCCTATTTTGACCCATTTATCGTCAATAAGGCCGCCCCGGCCCACAAATAAGTTCAACCTGCATCGGCCTTGCTGACGACCGATACGATCGCTGCCCGAAAGGGTAGCGCAACACAACGACGCACGGCACAGGGATGCCAAGCAAGAAGAAACTGACGGACGATACGTCTTTTACGCGACAGGGAGCCGAGCTCGCCACGACAACCCAAGCTTGTCGCGCGACACAGGCCACCCACCAGCAGACGCCGCCCGTCACGTGACCGACGGCCGACATACATGTGTCGGGCGATATGTGTATCGGCCGACCACCGTCCACGCGAATAAGGAGGACACGGCGCTTCGAGCACCATAACTTCCCCCAATTGCTGCCTATAAATAGCAGCTACAGGAAGCCGAAAAGACAGGTCGCAACGGTCGGAATAGGTTGGAACCCTGAGCAAATCATCGGAGGAAGCTGCGAGAGCAGAAGTATCGCGCCTGAGTGTTCGTTCTGAGAAACTCTAGGTGAGCTCTTCCCCGTCCCGAGAGGGAGGGGATGGTTCACTTAGGACCATCCCGGGCGACACTGCAGGCCGATATCGGCCAACATGGATGAGCGACACAAGTGCCCGACATTAGATGTGCCACTCCTAGCCCGACACGATATCGAACCTGATACGCTTCGCCCGTCATGGCATGCCGCTTGAGAGGGTGCCATCCGACTTGAGTGTATCGGCTGGGGTCCTTGAACGATACAATCGGCTGTCACGGTGTGCCGCCCGAGAGGGTGTACTGCCCGACACTGTTGTATCGGGCTTGGCTCCCGACCGATATCGGTCTGGAGAGCCGCTGTAGTCTGTCGTCCTTCTACATCAAGAAGGTGACCTCTGTCTTTATTTCTATCATTTAATTCTTTACTTATGCAATGTAATTAGGACCCTTAATGTTTATGGAAATGGAAAAGTTTAATTACTTGCTGCTTTATGTTTGGTGCAATTGTTGGATGACTTCTATGTTTGATATATGAACTCTAGTTTGCATATTTGGATCACGTTTCTCTTAGCTATTGAATCATGTTTTCCCGTCGCAACAACTTCGAGAGATGTATTGTGGCTCTAGTGTTTGGGCTGATTCTAGAGTACGAGAGTGCCCAGAATCGGAGTTGCTTCAGTAACATTTCGCTCTAACTTAAAGTCCAGCAACCTCGAGAGGGGTGTTGATGCTTGGTTAGAGGTATCCGCTCTGAGAGGGGGTATAGGATGTTCTTGTTGCTGCTTGTTTTACCAAAGTTTATCCTTCGCACCTTGCTTTGAGCTCTAGTTTTATCTTCCTGTTTCTGTTGCATGAAAACCCCTAAAAACTGCTAAATGCCTAAAATCTTAAAACCTTCTTGTAACTCCAGTTGGAGATAGCTTTCTTTGTTTTGTTTGTGACATCTTGTTGTTTCCCCTTGGGGAATTTACTATCTCTTTGAACCTACCAGAGTGTAGTGTGTCGATTCTGAGTTCTCAACACTACCACCCTTCTCCCTGTGTTCGACCCCGTATATCTACTTCGACCCCATAAGCAAAGTTGCGGGGGCCTAGAAGGATTTGGGTTATAAATGTAAAAGCTCGACTACCTCAAATCCGCCTCCAACTTTAGGACGCGCGATTTAGGCCGGTCAGGTATGTGAAGAATTCTCGTATCAGCACAAACTGAGTAGCAAAATAAAAAATGTGAATGGGAGGTGCGAGTTGTTGTGAAACCGGGGTAGACGGAGATTGGTAGAGAGTAAGTAGTTAAATGAGAAAGTGGTAAGGATCTCCCAGATCCCCTTCGCCCGACCTAGCTCTGGCGTTTTAGGGTGATTCTGGGCAGTCTCTCCCTGTTAACCTGTGTGGGCATCGTATCCTCTGCAGTAGAGCGAGTGAAGAGGTGTGTTACTGAAGCTACTACCCCGATGGCTAAGGAACTGATGGAAAAATGCAAAGGACTCTCAATAGAAGATGAAGAGGAAGACACGGAGGACTTTACTGATGGAACGATCAAGATCGATGAGAAATGGGGAAACCTTACAGTGGCAGCCAGACTTCTCAAGGATAGGGATTTCAATTTCTACGCTTTCCAAAGAACAATGATCCAAGTGTGGAACACGACAAGGAAAGTCTCAATCAAAATGTTGGAACACAAAATAATGTTGATCAGCTTCAAGATAAAGAGGGACAAAGAAAAAGTGATGGAGGGATGCCCGTGGAATTTTGATAACAAACTACTGCTTATGAAGGAGATAAAGCCGGGCGAACAACCATCATAAATGAAGATCGAGGAATGCTCTTTCTGGATCTGTTTCTACAACATCCCCCTGGGATACATATCTGACGAAGCTTTCTTGAAGATAGCAGAAAAAGTGGGGAAGGTAGAAGGGGTTGAACAAGAAAGAGATGACTGGGCGAGAGAAAGAAGGGTGAATATTGTTGTAAACATACATAAACCTTTGAAGACAGCACAAAGAATGGAGGACAGAGAAGGGGTTATCACAAAAATAGACCTGAGGTATGAAAAGCTGCCACATTTCTTCTTTAGATGCGGGTGTATGGGCCATACAACAAGAGACTGTGTTGTTGCTGATGAGGCTAGCCAGGAGCTATGGGGCACCTGGGTCAAAGCTTCCCCATGCAAAGCATTCAAGGCAGAAGATAGACCGGTTTCCTATGAGAGGTCGAGAAGAGAGCTATTCAAGACAACGACATACAACATTGAAGAAGGGAGGGAAGAAGAGGCAACAACCCCATCCCAAATATGCTCTAAGAAGGATGAGCGAATCAGGGAGGATGTGGGGGGGACCAGCAGGAATAAAGAAGATGAAGGAAGTCTCAGGAAGGAAAAAGCAGCAAACAAAGAACAGAGAAGGAGGTGAGTGAACCAGGCAGTTGTCAGAGCATAAAGTTTTTTACAAGAGTAGAAGATGCTCGAGGATATGCCGCCCTCAAGGAGAAGGGGAAAGTGCTTGAAAGCACAGGCCAAACAGAAACTATTAACATGGACGAAGGGAGTAAACAAAGGATGGAGGAAAGAGACAAAAGGCACAACACCGAGGCACAAAAGGAACCCGACACCATAATCGGGGGTAAAAAAACAAGTCTGCAGGAAGGAAGAAAATACAAGAAGATATACAGAGAAGGGAAGAAAGTGGTAAGCATAACAAGTGATGAAGGGGGAAATAACCAAAATATAAAGGAAAAGCAAAGCAGTGCAAAGAAAAGGGTGGCTGAAAGAGACAAGGAGACAACCAAAGACGCAGTTGAAACAAGGGAACAGAAACATAGAAGAGAGGAGGGTTGTAAGATGGTATGGGAGGGTTACTCCCAAGTAGCAGTGGCTGGGGTAGACTAGCACCGCGAAGGACAATGAAAACATTATCATGGAATTGCCAAGGTGTGGGCAACCTTGGTACAATAAGAACCCTCAGAAAATACTATTGGAGGGAGCACCCTAAATTAGTTTTCTTAATGGAAACTAAGATTAGCAATATTGACCTTGAGAAAACCCAAAGAAAGTGCAGGTACAACAATGGCCTATGTTTTAGTAGCATAGGGAGATCTGGTGGCATGGGCATTTGGTGGAGGGACATTGATGTCTCGTTGATCTCGTTCTCTCATCATCATGTTCTTGTAGAGATTAGAGATGATGGAAAAAGCTGGTTGTCCGTGGGTGTTCATGGTTGGGCGGATAACCACCTGAAATGGAAGACGTGGGAACTGATGGAAAAGCTTAGAAAAGATCACGAGGGGCAGCCTATCTTATTTATGGGGGATTTCAATGAGATCCTGTGTAGTAGTGAAAAAGATGGTGGGGCTGAGAACAATTACCGCCACACAAAGGAGTTCAGAGAAATAATCGACAAATTCTCACTTTACGACCTTGGTTTCACAGGCCAACAGTACACTTGGAGGAAGGGGCTGAATGAAGAAACTATAATAAGAGAACGGCTTGACAGGGCACTGGGGTCTGATGAGTGGGCGAGCCTTTTCCCTGAAGCGTTGATCACCCATCTCCCTTTCTTAAATTCTGACCACACACCTCTTATTCTTAATACGAGAAAGAAGGCTTACTACATCAGGAGGGCCAGGGACTTCAAGTTTGAAATTTTTTAGATGAAAGAGGGTGAGTGCAGGAGAATCATCAAAGAGGTATGGGAAAATAGCAAAGACACAAAGGTAACTGAAAAGCTTCAAAGATGCTCCGATAAGTTGAGTGTTTGGGCAAAGAACAAGTTTGGGGACATTCAAAAGAGACTAAAGAAGAAAGAAGTCGAACTGGGCAGACTACAAAAACTCCAAATGACAAACCAGAACATCGCCCGGTGCAAGACCCTTAGTGAAGAGGTAGAGGACCTCCAGGCGCAGTATGAGAGCTACTGGTTTATTAGAGAAAAGGCTAATGAGATGAAGGATGGGGACCGCAACACATCCTATTTCCATAAAAAGGCAAGACAAAGGAGGAAGAAGAATGCTATTACCAAGCTCTTTGATGACGATGGCAGCCTAAAAGAAGAGGAAGCTGAAATTATTGATGTAATAACAAAGTACTATAGTAAAATGTTTTCTACTAACAATTGTTTATGTAATGATGCTACAGAAGGGATGAAGAGAATAATCAATGACATTATGAATTATCACCTCCAAAAAGAGCCAGACAAAGACGAGATATGGCGGGCACTTCATCATATGCACCCGTCAAAGGCTCCAGGACCAGATGGTTACCACGCTGGCTTCTATCAAACTTTCTGCGATGTCATTGGTGATAATGTCACAGATTACATAAAGAGTTGGTGGAAAGACGAACAAGATTTAAATCTGATTAACAAGACAAACCTGGTGCTCATTCCAAAGTGCAACAACCCAGACAAGATGAAGGATTTCCATCCCATCAGCCTCTACAACACGATGTATAAAGCGATATCCAAAATGATGGCTAACAGGCTCAAGCCTCTCCTTGAGGAGATTGTCACACCCAACCAAAGCGCCTTCGTGCCAGGGAGACTCATCCATGATAATGCCCTCATATCGTTTGAGATGTTCCATGCCATGAAGAGGAAAAAGAAGGGCAAAAAAGCTTACATGGGGATCAAGCTTGACATGAGCAAAGCATATGATTGGCGAGTGGAATTTCATCGACAAGGTGCTCACAAACCTCAGTTTTGGGGAGCACTGGTGCAAAAAAGTGGGTGAATGCTTCAAAACGGCCTCCTTCTCTTTCATTGTTAATGGCAGGAAAAATGGTTTTCTTCAACCGTAAAGGGGCATAAGACAGGGCGACCCAATATCGCCTTATTTGTTCATACTTTATGCCGATGTTTTCTCAAACTTACTCAATAGGGAGGTGGAGTTGGGGAGTATCCACGGGATCAAGAACTGCAGGGAAGGTATACCTATATCTCATTTGTTCTTCGCAGACGACAGTGTCCTTTTTGCTAGAGAGACTGTGCAGGAGGCTACCAAGATAGCTGATGTGGTCAGCTGCTACGAGAGTGCCTCGGGTCAAAAAATTAACTACGACAAGTCAGAGACCGTGTTTAGAAAAAATGTTACCACTGAGATGAGCAATCCTATTGTAAACAAACTCCAAATGTGCAGGGTTGAAAAGCATGACAAATATCTAGGCTTACCAACGGTGGTGGGGAGATCAAAGAAAGTCGTCTTCACGAGCCTTAAAGATAGGATATGGAACAAGGTGAAAGGGTGGAAAGAAAAGTATCTAAGCCAAGCAGGAAAAGAAGTGATGATCAAATCTGTTATTCAATCCATTCCCACGTACACAATGGGGATGATGAGAATACCAGAAGGTACCGTTATGGAAATTAACAGACTGGTGGCAAATTTCTGGTGGGGGAGCTCTAATAACCAAAGGAAAATTCATTGGAGGTCGTGGGAAAGAATGTGCAAACCAAAATTGGATGGCGGCATGGGGTTCAGAAATATAGGAGTTTTCAACTTGGCTCTATTGGCCAAGCAGGTGTGGAGGGTGCACTCTAAACCCACTGCTATGGTTAGTAAGGTCCTCAAACAGAAGTACTTTAAAAAATCGGATGTGCTGAAGGCATATAGAGGTTTCAATCCTAGTTTTTCCTGGAGAAGTCTTTGGGGTTCAAAATCGCTCCTTCTGGAAGGGATTAGATTAACGGTGGGAAATGGTCACAGTGTGAACCTGTGGCTGGATGACTGTCTCCCTAATACCAAAGGCAGATGTTCGATTCCTGAGGGCTTGATGATGCACATCGATGTTAACAACTGGAGAGTCTCTGAAATCATTAACGAAGAAATCGAACAATGGAGGTGGGAGCTTATAGATGACCTTTTGCTTGCCGAGGACATCACGACTTTAAAGAGTCTGCCTATGAACATTCATGGCGGACCGAAGGTATATTGGTATCCTAACCATGATGGATGCTTCTCAGTTAGGTCAGCATATTGGTTGGGTGTCTATGGTCAGGCAGAACCCTGGTGTGGTCATAGAAAATCTTTCTCATCCCCCTGGAAGGATTTCTGGAAGCTGGACGCACCTCCAAAGCTAAAAAATTTCCTATGGAGGGCGTGTTCTAATATTATACCGACCAAAGAAACCCTTTTTCACAGACATATAACTGATGGCATTTTATGCAGCATATGCAAAAGGGAACCAGAGGATATAAACCATGCTTTATTCAATTGTAGCAATGCCATTATGGTTTGGCAATCTTACCCACATATCAAAGCTTTGGCAGATACTACCAGCATAAACTTTCTGGACGTTCTGCTGCGGTTTAAAGAGCATGAGACTAGAGGTGACTACCTTTTATTCTGCACTCTCTGCCTTGCGGTTTGGAGGTGCAGAAATAGTTTGCTTTTTGACCAAGAGAACGCCAACCCGTACCTGATGATAAGCGGGATGTTACACTGGGCTAGCTATCATGGAATTAACCCCTGCTACGACACTCCACCTCGTATAGAGAGACCTACAAGGTGCCCCACTACCTGGTTTCCCCCAAGCCCAAGAAGATATAAAGTCAACTCTGATGCGGCTTTCATCCATGGGGGGTTCATCATCCTGACTGCTGTCATCAGAGACCACAAGGGAGTTTTAATTGCCACCCAAGCAAGGACGTTCATAGCCGAGTGGTCTGTTTTCTCTGCGGAAGCCGCTGCTCTTCTGCTGGGCATGGAGCTGGCTTGTGAGATGGCCATCAGGGAGGCGGATTTTGAGTCGGACTCTTCTTCTGTGATCCATTACGTGAACAACAACATCGCCCTTCTTGGTCTGTGTATGGGAGCTGTTATGAACATCAGAAGACGGATGCAGTGTTTCCTTAAAGCTGATTTTGTCTTTGTTAAAAGAGAGGCAAACACTGCTTGTAACATCCCTGACCTGGGTTATGTTCTAACCGTAGGAGTTTTGCTTAACAAAGTTGATTATATGCTTGTACTTATCCTGTGAAAAGTAATTAGGGCTCATGAGGAACTTATGTTTCAATTTTGGTCCTGTTTGAACAATGTTAAAGCAATGATTGCTTGTTTTGGACTAAAGTGCAAATTACCCAAGTTGAGGGGTTAACTTGCAAATTGCATATGATAAGATGTTCCTCTGATGTTGAGACATCATAAGGATGAATATGATGTAGTATTATGGTTTCCACAAGCCTGGACACCAAGATAGAGCTTGTTGGACAATGTTGTGCATTAAAACCTAGTTTTGGAGTAAAGTGCAATTTACCCAAAATATAGGGTTCAATATGCAAATTACCACTTCAACAAGGTCCCTAATGTTTCTTGGCATCATGTAGAGCAAATAAAATGAGAGGGGTGCTTCATTTTAATTAAGTTGGAGGAGAGAGAATCTTGATATTAAAATAATCAAGATTAATGCCTAATTGAAACCCTAATTCGATTTAGGGCAAAAATGAATAGAAATAATTGAAGGGATTTTAACCAAAATGTTTTGGGTTGATTTTGAATAAGGATGGACGTTCCTTTGCCAAGATAAGGAACGAAAATATCCTAAGTAGGTGAAATTCCACTCACCATTATTATAAGGAAAAGAAAACCCACTCACATATGGATATTAATATAATAAGCATTAAGGTGCTTAATTTGATTTTCTTTAAATTATGGATAATGGAGAGGAATAAGATGCAATGAAGATAGCCTCTTCCTTAAGGATTTCGAGGAGAATTTGCAGGGGAAGAGGCGGCACCAATTTTGGAATTAAATGCATTTTAATAATGCATTTTCTCTTTCATTGAATTTTTATAAAAAGGCCTTTTCCTAGCCAAATGAAAGGCTATTTCGACCCCACTTCTTCTCTTAGCTTGGAAACCGACCAAGGAAGCTAGGGAGGACCAGGGGGACAAACCCCAACCTGTGGGTAAGCTCTTGACCTTCCTTCTCCTTGATTTCATGGTGGAAATCGAAAATAAATTATGGATTCCTTCTTATTTCGATCTCCTCTTCAACCCTAGCCAACTTTTGCAATCAAAAGCTTGAGGACGAGCCTAGGGGGAGTTGCAAGAGCTTCATCCACCATTAATTGCGTGAGCGTGGAGCTTTGGAGCTCAATTGGAGGCGGGTTTTATAACTCAAACCCTTAAACATTGCTATTGCATCAATTCTCTATGCTTTGTTGATTGATTTCTTCAATTTGATACACTCTTGTTTCTTTGCTGCAATTTCCATCAAGAACGGTTGCTGTTCTTGGTTGTTCGAAGGAAGGGGATGATGACATCATCCTATATGCTTATCCAAAGAAAATTACCAAGCAAAACCGTTTTGATAGCTACTCCAAATCGTTTTAATTTGATTGGCTATGCGGTTTCAGCAAACCGTTTAAGGGCAAACGGTTTGAAACCGTTTGGGAGCAAACGGTTTCAAAACCGTTTGAGATGGTTGACCAAGCGTTGACTGTTTGGGAATTTTGTTCCTAATTATGTAGGATGATAACCCTCCAAATTTGAGGGATTACTCCAACAGAATCAAGAGTTGAAGGCCAATCAATTAGGCAATCGGATTGAATTATGTGCTGATTTTCAGCCTGATTAACTTGACCTGGTTGAGCAAACGGTTTCAAGACCATTTGAGATGGTTGACCAAGCGTTGACCGTTTGGGATTCCTGTTCATAATTATTTTTATTAATAACCCTCCAAATTTGAGGGATTAACTCCAAAGGAATCGTGAGTTGAAGCCTAATCAATTAGGGAAACCTAATTGGATTAAGTGTTGATTTTCAATCTGATTTAATTGACCTTTTTGGGAAAACGGTCTCAAGACCGTTTGAGTGCGTTGACCAAGCATTGACCGTTTGGGATTACTGTTCCTAATGATGTGGTCTAATGACTCACCGAATTTGAGGGATTAACTCCCAAGGAATCATGAGTTGAAGGCTATTCGAGTAGGCAAATCCTAATTGAAAACAGTGCTGAAATTCCAATGAGTTAAGTTGAGATTTTGGGTTGATTAGCCCAAACGGTTTCAAGACCGTTTGGGGATCATCCAAACGGTCTCAAGACCGTTTGGGGATCACCCCAAGACCGTTTGGAGGTCTGGGGTCAAGTATAGTTGACCAATTGAAAGTCCAAAGGTACTAATCATATTGCAATGTAGTGCTGATCTGTTGATCAACTCGATAGACCAATCCATGATGCTTTTTCACTAGAATCCAAAGGTTGGATGGGCCAAACGGTCTCAAGACCGTTTGGAGCTCATCCAAACGGTCTCAAGACCGTTTGGTGGTCACCCAAGACCGTTTGGAGGTCTAGGGTTGAGTATGAGTGTTGTTGGATCTTCGATTCCAAACCCTAATTCAATTGAATCAAGCCCTAATTGATGACCAATTGAGGGTCAATTGAGGGTCAAATTAGTTGAAGGTTGACCTATTAAACTAAATTGAAGTATGAGCATAGGTCCAATTGATGATTGGTTCCATGAATTCAATGGTTGAAGGTCCAATGCAATCAATTGAAACACAATTAGTAGCATGATTGATGATCAACTTCAAAGCTCTAATTGGTGTTTATAAACCCTAATCCCATTGTGATCAGACCATAATTGAAGTCCCAATTGAGGGGTGAGCCATGATTCAAATGATGATTGAGTTTATGATCCAATTGGTTGAAGTTCCATTGATTAGAATTGAGTGTGGTTCAATTTGGTTAATTCAATTGGATACCTCATGTTATTGAAGGTCTAATTGATCAAACCTTTTTGAAAACCTAATGTGATTAGATGGGAGATACCTTTAATGGTACTAGTCATTAATGCATAACAAATGCATGGACCCAATACATGATGTAAACCCTAATTGAGGCTGATTCAATGTATAACCTTAATAAGAGGTTGTCTACATGTGAAATCACTAATTAGGATGTTAGTAAACCCTAGTTGAGGGTGTATCCTTGTGAAACCCTAGTGGAGGGTGTATCATTGTGAACCCTAGTTGAGGGTGTAACCTTGTGAAACCCTAGTGGAGGGTGTATCATTGTGAACCCTGGTTGAGGGTGTATCCTTGTGAAACCCTAGTTGAGGGTGTATCATTGCGATTGTTTATAGGCAACTTTATAATAAAGTTATGCCTTAAACTAAGATAAGTCCATATCATGTGAGATAGCTGGACAATTCTAATGTGTGGCCTATGAATTATATGCTAAGGGTGAGTATTCTGTGATGGAATGTATTAAGAGGGGAAATACCTTAATACAGGATAAAGTTGGTTAACTCAAGAGGGTCTGAATTAATGAGAAATGGGAAACCCTAACCCTGGTAAGGGAATAGTGGTGTTACCCTTGAATAATGATGTTATATATTGTTTTGCATGGTGCTGATATGAAATTGATGTATTACCATCTGTACTAACCATGCAGGTATGATGTGATGATGAACATAGCCAGGTATGAGCTATGACATTTTATGTATTGACATTGTTTATTGGGCCTTATGTGCCATGTTATACCTTATTGCCTAGTATGAGGTAATAAGAGAAGTAATGGGCCTTAAGTGCCATGAGAAGATGTTTATGTAATAAGCATCATATTTACCTTGGTCAGGTGACCTGAAGGTGATAATTACCTGAAAAAGTGGTAATAATGATCAATGATGAGCTAAGGGTTTGAATACCCAGAACCATATGATTATGGCATTGAGTTGCAAAGGAATGAAAATTCCCAGTATTGAAATGAGGGACTGAGATCCCCATGTCTTATAAAGACTGAGAAGTGATTAATGGAAATAGTACATGTTTTCTTTATAGCATTTGTCTTATTAAGTTATGTTTGGAAACTTGGCTGATGCTAAAAGAATATGATAATGTACTTAATTAATCAAGTGATATCATATAATGTAGTTGCCCTGATCACAGATCCATCAACGTCAGAATTAGCTGAATGGTGAAACGAGTTTACTCGGAACGCATATTTTTGAATATGTGGGGGTAATTGGGCAATTATATCCTTATGCCCCATAGGCATTGCTACGGGCTATGTCCTATGAACGGGATTGGTTACGGACCATACCCCAATAAGAGCATGGCTACGGGCCATGACTCCACAAAATAATACCGGGCATTGGCTACGGGCCATATCCTGAAGAGAGTATATGCTATGGGCTATAACTCTAATAGCGATGTTGCCAGTATACCCTGGAAAGCTATCTAGCAGAGACACAAGATGTCCTGCATGTTATCTCGTACTGACCGAGATAGTTGAGGTCATGGGAATCCGGCTCTTCCATTGACCTATGTGTGGTACCGATGCTTTACGTAACCGTGGTCGGTTGGAGTATGAGCGGTATACATCATCTCCTCAGGGCATAAGTATGATTGTAAAACGTAATCAGCCGTGTAGGATATTTGCTTAGGGTTGAATTGCGAGAATCAATGGTTGATGATACATGGTCTATTATATCATAGTTGGATAAATGATATACATGTTCTTCATATTCCTTCTTAAATGAATGACTTGCTTCTTAATCAAGTTATAATTGAAATGATTGCATAGAGAATACTGCTCTGCATATCTTATTCAATGATTTACCTACTGTTGAGTAAATATAATTCTACTGCTCAGTGTTATTCTATTATCAGCAATAACAATGTTTTTGGCGGAGAGTTATATCTCTCGCTGGGACAATTTTTATAATTGTCTCACCCCCGTGGGATTAAATTTTTAGGTAACTGTCGACGAAAAGGCAAGGAACCTATTACAGAGGAAGAGCAGCAGCAGCAGTAGCAGGGACAGCAGTAAATCCCAGGTGGGGATATGAGCTGTCAAGTTGTATATAGAAAGTCCTATGAGTCGTCTATGTACTCTCGGGTCCTAGGAGTAATGTTTTGATGGATCGATATGAGATTTTGGCTTTAAGCCTCGAGGGTTTTATACTACCTGTGTACAGTTAAGACAGAGTAGTTGATGTTTGTATTCCTCGAGAAGTAATAGTACATGAGATGTATATATGAACCAGGATGTAAGGTTTTACTTTGGTTCTGAATGAAAGAGTTTTCCTGTGAATGGATCTCTTTGCAAATGGTTTTAATTTTCACTGATTTTTGCTAATCCGCTGCAACTGATTTGCTTCCGGATGTTTTATTATTGTTAATGACACTTGTTATCTTAAATGATGGCGGGTGTCGTCACAGTTTAGTGGTATCAGAGCTCTAGGTTTGCTGAGTCTACAGAGACATAGGATTAAGGTAGTTGAATCTGTTCTAAGTGTCTTCCAGTTTATCTGATAGTGTCTTCTGCTCATATAGGAGAAGAAGAACTAAAGATGTCTGGATCACACGATGAACACGCTGCTGAGAGTAGTGTAGCTGCACCGGGAAGATGTGCAAGAGACCAGGACAAGGAGGAACCTGTACCTGATCAACCCCAGTTCAACCCAGCTGATATGGGGAACCCAGCCTTTCAGACTATGTTCGGGCAGTTTATGGCAGCTATGACCCACATGACGGATAGAATGCCAGTACCTGCACCCAGGGCACCACCCCATGATGAAAGACATGGTGCCGACAAGACCTTTGAAAGGCTGAAGAGGGTAGGAGCATTAGAGTATGCTGGTACAGATGATCCAGCAGATGCTGACCTATGGTTGACTGAATTAGAGAAAGCCTTCAGAATCCTCATGATACCTGATGATGAGAGGGTTAGGCATGTTGTATATCTCCTGAAAGGGAGTGCTGGACACTAGTGGACCATTGAGGAGGGCAAAAGACCTAGAGTTGTGATTGGATGGGATGAATTCAGGTGTGAATTTGTCACTAGATACTTTCCCAAGATGTTTCTAGATGAGAAGATATCCCAGTTTGAGAAAATTAAACAAGGACCTATGAACATTAGCGAGTATGAGGCTAGGTTCATGGAGTTGTTGCGGTTTTATCCGCACATGGCATCCAATGATGAGGAAAGAATTCGGCGATTCGAGAAGGGGTTGAACGCTGAATTAACCACTCCGGTGTCTGCTCTGGAGAACCGGGAGAGGTTTGCAACTTTTGTGGAGTCTGTAAGACGCATAGAGAGGTCTATAGTTGAGAAGCGACAAACTAAGGGTAAGAAGGAATACCCACAGTTTCAAGGGCATAGTGCTGGGAGTTTCAAGAAACCAAGGTATTCTGTGCCTACACCACCAAAGGAAGCTCACAGTTCATCTTCTATGTCAGTAACTGGACCCCCTAGACCACACCTAGAGAATAGAACTTGTCATCGATGTGGACTAGTAGGTCATCTGGCAAGGGATTGCCCAACGGGGAATGCTGTGGTGAATCAACCCCCGAGACAAAGTCAACAAGGTTCTCAGAGAAAGCAGTTTTCTAGTGGCACCTGAGGACGTGGACAAGCATCCCAGGCAGGATCTTCTGCGTCCAATAATAGAGCACAGGGACAACAACAGGCAACGGCTAGGCTCTATGCTATGAACTAGTCTGAAGCAGTAGTCAACCCTCGGGTTGTGACAGGTCAGATGGAATTACTTTAATTCTGATATGTCTTTATCCTGCTTCGTATTTGTGTTAATAGATCCGGGAGTTGAGGAGGAAATATCCTACTCTTTTCTCTTAATGTTTTGTTGATGATTTCGGTGACGAAATCCTTATAAGGGGTGGATAATTTGTAACATCCCTGACCTGGGTTATGTTCTAACCCCAGGAGTTTTGCTTAACAAAGTTGATTATATGCTTGTACTTATCCTGTGAAAAGTAATTAGGGCTCATGAGGAACTTATGTTTCAATTTTGGTCCTGTTTGAACAATGTTAAAGCAATGATTGCTTGTTTTGGACTAAAGTGCAAATTACCCAAGTTGAGGGGTTAACTTGAAAATTGCATATGATAAGATGTTCCTCTGATGTTGAGAAATCATAAGGATGAATATGATGTAGTAGTATGGTTTCCACAAGCCTGGACACCAAGATAGAGCTTGTTGGACAATGTTGTGCATTAAAACCTAGTTTTGGAGTAAAGTGCAATTTACCCAAAATCTAGGGTTCAATATGCAAATTACCACTTCAACAAGGTCCCTAATGTTTCTTGGCATCATTTAGAGCAAATGAAATGAGAGGGGTGCTTCATTTGAATTAAGTTGGAGGAGAGAGAATCTTGATATTAAAATAATCAAGATTAATGCCTAATTGAAACCCTAATTCGATTTAGGGCAAAAATGAATAGAAATAATTGAAGGGATTTTAACCAAAATGTTTTGGGTTGATTTTTAATAAGGATGGACGTTCCTTTTCCAAGATAAGGAACGAAAATATCCTAAGTAGGTGAAATTCCACTCACCATTATTATAAGGAAAAGAAAACCCACTCACATATGGATATTAATATAATAAGCATTAAGGTGCTTAATTTGATTTTCTTTAAATCATGGATAATGGAGAGGAATAAGAGGCAATGAAGATAGCCTCTTCCTTAAGGATTTTAAGGAGAATTTGAGGGGGAAGAGGCGGCACCAATTTTGGAATTAAATGCATTTTAATAATGCATTTTCTCTTTCATTGAATTTTTATAAAAAGGCATTTTCCTAGCCAAATGAAAGGCTATTTCGACCCCACTTCTTCTCTTAGCTTGGAAACCGTCCAAGGAAGCTAGGGAGGACCAGGGGGACGAACCCCAACCTGTGGGTAAGCTCTTGACCTTCCTTCTCCTTGATTTCATGGTGGAAATCGAAAATAAATTATGGATTCCTTCTTATTTCAATCTCCTCTTCAACCCTAGCCAACTTTTGCAATCAAAAGCTTGAGGACGAGCCTAGAGGGAGTTGTAAGAGCTTCATCCACCATTAATGGCGTGAGCATGGAGCTTTGGAGCTCAATTGGAGGCGGGTTTTATAACTCAAACCCTTAAACATTGCTATTGCATCAATTCTCTATGCTTTGTTGATTGATTTCTTCAATTTGATACACTCTTGTTTCTTTGCTGCAATTTCCATCAAGAACGGTTGCTGTTCTTGGTTGTTCGAAGGAAGGGGATGATGACATCATCCTATATGCTTATCCAAAGAAAATTACCAAGCAAAACCGTTTTGTCAGCTACTCCAAATCGTTTTAATTTGATTGGCTATGCGGTTTCAGCAAACCGTTTAAGGGCAAATGGTTTGAAACCGTTTGGGAGAAAACGGTTTCAAGACCGTTTTAGATGGTTGACCAAGCGTTGACCATTTGGGAATTTTGTTCCTAATTATGTAGGATGATAACCTCCAAATTTGAGGGATTAAATCCAATGGAATCGAGAGTTGAAGGCCAATCAATTAGGCAATCGGATTGAATTATGTGCTGATTTTCAACCTGATTAACTTGACCTGGTTGAGAAAACGGTTTCAAGACCATTTGATATGGTTGAACAAGCGTTGACCGTTTGGGATTCCTGTTCATAATTATGTTTATTAATAAACCTCCAAATTTGAGGGATTAACTCCAAAGGAATCGTGAGTTGAAGCCTAATCAATTAGGGAAACCTAATTGGATTAGGTGCTGATTTTCAATCTGATTTAATTGACCTTTTTGGGAAAACGGTCTCAAGACCGTTTGAGTGCGTTGACCAAGCGTTGACCGTTTGGGATTACTGTTCCTAATGATGTGTTATAATGACTCACCGAATTTGAGGGATTAAATCCCAAGGAATCATGAGTTCAAGGTTATTCGAGTAGGCAAATCCTAATTGAAAACAGTGCTGAAATTCCAATGAGTTAAGTTGATATTTTGGGTTGATTAGCCCAAACGGTTTCAAGACCGTTTGGGGATCATCCAAACGGTCTCAAGACCGTTTGGGGATCACCCCAAGACCGTTTGGAGGTCTGGGGTCAAGTATAGTTGACCAATTGAAGGTCCAAAGGTACTAATCATATTGCAATGTAGTGCTGATCTGTTGATCAACTCGATAGACCAATCCATGATGATTTTTCACTAGAATCCAAAGGTTGGATGGGCCAAACGGTCTCAAGACCGTTTGGAGCTCATCCAAACGGTCTCAAGACCGTTTGGTGGTCACCCAAGACCGTTTGGAGGTATAGGGTTGAGTATGGTTAGGTGTTTGAAGGTCTAAAGGTACCAAGTTGTTATACAATGCAATGTTGATTTGGTGATCAATCCAATGATCCAAACATTAATTGGATGGCTTGGATTTGAGTGATATGATGGGCAAACGGTCTCAAGACCGTTTGGAGGTCATCCAAACGATCTCAAGACCATTTGGTCTCAGGTCATACCCAATTTGGATAATGGTTCAATAGTTTCAAAGTAACCAATCTTGCATTGATGAGTGTTGTTGGATCTTCGATTCCAAACCCTAATTCAATTGAATCAAGCCCTAATTGATGACCAATTGAGGGTCAATTGAGGGTCAAATTAGTTGAAGGTTGACCTATTAAACTCAATTGAAGTATGAGCATGGGTCCAATTGATGATTGGTTCCATGAATTCAATGGTTGAAGGTCCAATGCAATCAATTGAAACACAATTAGTAGCATGATTGATGATCAACTTCAAAGCTCTAATTGGTGTTTATAAACCTTAATCCCATTGAGATCAGACCATAATTGAAGTCCCAATTGAGGGGTGAGCCATGATTCAAATGATGATTGAGTTGATGATCCAATTGGTTGAAGTTCCATTGATTAGAATTGAATGTGGTTCAATTTGGTTAATTCAATTGGATACCTCATGTTATTGAAGGTCTAATTGATCAAACCTTTTTGAAAACCTAATGTGATTAGGTGGGAGATACCTTTAATGGTACTAGTCATTAATGCATAACAAATGCATGGACCCAATACATGATGTAAACCCTAATTGAGGCTGATTCAATGTATAACCTTAATAAGAGGTTGTCTACATGTGAAATCACTAATTAGGATGTTAGTAAACCCTAGTTGAGGGTGTATCCTTGTGAAACCCTAGTGGAGGGTGTATCATTGTGAACCCTGGTTGAGGGTGTAACCTTGTGAAACCCTAGTGGAGGGTGTATCATTGTGAACCCTGGTTGAGGGTGTATCCTTGTGAAACCCTAGTTGAGGGTGTATCATTGCGATTGTTTATAGGCAACTTTATAATAAAGTTATGCCTTAAACTAAGATAAGTCCATATCATGTGAGATAGCTGGACAATTCTAATGTGTGGCCTATGCATTATATGCTAAGGGTGAGTATTCTGTGATGGAATGTATTAAGAGGGGAAATACCTTAATACAAGATAAAGTTGGTTAACTCAAGAGGGTCTGAATTAATGAGAAATGGGAAACCCTAACCCTGGTAAGGGAATAGTGGTGTTACCCTTGAATAATGATGTTATATATTGTTTTGCATGGTGCTGATATGAAATTGATGTATTATCATCTGTACTAACCATGCAGGTATGATGTGATGATGAACATAGCCAGGTATGAGCTATGACATTTTATGTATTGACATTGTTTATTGGGCCTTATGTGCCATGCTATACCTTATTGCCTAGTATGAGGTAATAAGAGAAGTAATGGGCCTTAAGTGCCATGAGAAGATGTTTATGTAATAAGCATCATATTTACCTTGGTCAGGTGACCTGAAGGTGATAATTACCTGAAAAAGTGGTAATAATGCTCAATGATGAGCTAAGTGTTTGAATACCCAGAACCATATGATTATGGCATTGAGTTGCAAAGGAATGAAAATTCCCAGTATTGAAATGAGGGATTGAGATCCCCATGTCTTATAAAGACTGAGAAGTGATTAATGGAAATAGTACATGTTTTCTTTATAGCATTTGTCTTATTAAGTTATGTTTGGAAACTTGGCTGATGCTAAAAGAATATGATAATGTACTTAATTAATCAAGTGATACCATATAATGTAGTTGCCCTGATCACAGATCCATCAACATCAGAATTAGCTGAATGGTGAAACGAGTTTACTTGGAATGCATATTTTTGAATATGTGGGGGTAATTGGGCAATTATATCCTTATGCCCCATAGGCATTGCTACAGGCTATGTCCTATGAACAAGATTGGTTACGGACCATACCCCAATAAGAGCATGGCTACGGGCCATGAATCCACAAAATAATATCGGGCATTGGCTACGGGCCATATCCTGAAGAGTGTATATGCTATGGGTTATAACTCTAATAGCGATGTTGCCAGTATACCCTGGAAAGCTATCTAGCAGAGACACAAGATGTCCTGCATGTTATCTCGTACTGACCGAGATAGTTGAGGTCATGGGAATTCAGCTCTTCCATTGACCTATGTGTGGTACCGATGCTTTACGTAACCGTGGTCGGTTGGAGTATGAGCGGTATACCTCATCTCCTCAGGGCATAAGTATGATTGTAAAACGTAATCAGCTGTGTAGCATATTTGCTTAGGGTTGAATTGCGAGAATCAATGGTTGATGATACATGGTCTATTATATCATAGTTGGATAAATGATATACATGTTCTTCATATTCCTTCTTAAATGAATGACTTGCTGCTTAATCAAGTTATAATTGAAATTATTGCATAGAGAATACTGCTCTTCATATCTTATTCAATGATTTACCTGCTGTTGAGTAAATATAATTCTATTGCTCAGTGTTATTCTATTATCAGCAATAACAATGTTTCTGGCGGAGAGTTATATCTCTCGCTGGGACAATTTTTATAATTGTCTCACCCCTGTGGGATTAAATTTTTAGGTAACTGCCGACAAAAAGGCAAGGAACCTATTACAGAGGAAGAGCAGTAGCAGGGACAGCAGTAAATCCCAGGTGGGGATATGAGCTGTCAAGTTGTATATAGAAAGTCCTATGAGTCATCTCTGTACTCTCGGGTCCTAGGAGTAATGTTTTGATGGATTGATCTGAGATTTTGGCTTTAAGCCTCGAGGGTTTTATACTACCTGTGTACAGTTAAGACAGAGTAGTTGATGTTTGTATTCCTCGAGAAGTAATAGTACATGAGATGTATATATGAACCAGGATGTAAGGTTTTACTTTGGTTCTGAATGAAAGAGTTTTCCTGTGAATGGATCTCTTTGCAAATGGTTTTAATTTTCACTGATTTTTGCTAATCCGCTGCAACTGATTTGCTTCCGCATGTTTTATTATTGTTAATGACACTTGTTATCTTAAATGATGGCGGGTGTCGTCACACTGCTGCTCACAAACTGGCGAAGATGGGCCTTGGTGGGACTGCTAGCTTAGTCTTATTCAATAATTTCCCTAACATATGTAAGAATGATCATTGTAATGGGCCTTAATCTCTAATGAATGGTTGTTTTTCAAAAAAAAAAAGGGTAGACGGAGATTGACATTGGAATCGATGCACGGAAATATGCAAATGGAAGAACAACATAAAGATTTACCCACTGACTTAGAAGATAGACAAAGGTACTTACCTCTTTTCGATGATCCATTATAGAGTCCTTTGCAACGAACTTGGCAAAGGCAACTGGATGACAAAGAGAGATGTGACTGCCAATGGACAAGGATATACTGATCTGATGGAGAAAGCTTCGTTGGTGTGGTACACCTAGTGAGGGAGGAAGGGGGTGAAAAGGCATAGTCATGCTACACATATACTGACACTAGATGTGTCAGTCTAAATCTGTGGGTATTCATGGATTGACATGTTTAAGTTGGGTTTGAGCGATGAAATTTGTCACCCATTGGAAATTACCTAATTCATACCCACCCGTTTAATTAGTGGGTTTCATGGGTGACTCGCAGACTTTCGGGTGTCCATTAAAATAAAATAAATATATTAATATAAATATAATATTGATACGACTCTTAAGACATGCCACATACTGACATATATCAAGTAACTAAATCAATGATGTATAATGTATACAATATAACGAAATAAAGTCTAAATGTCATGATTGATATCTTTTATGAATTGTTTATACCAATGGAAACAAAATAGTTATATTCTATATTGTCTTTATGTTGACGAACATATAGTATAATGCATGTTTTATATTTACTCACAACAATTATATTCTCTTTTTGTTTACTGTATGCAGCAGTTGATAACCATAATAATATATCAAGCATTTCTAACATAAGATCATAATATATAGTGTTGCTATATGCTTTGTGTAACATGTATATCATTTAGTTTTATAATTTTACATTGCAACAATGGTTTTTTTGTCTCTTACAATTTTTTTCAAAACAACAGAATATATATTGTATTTTGTTAGACACAAAAAGTATTGGATGTTTCTCGCATTTTCCTATGTTGGCACCAATAAATATTAATGCATCATTCTACTTTTTGTAAGAGTAAAAATTAGCAATATCTTTTCATTGTTCATATATCATGTGAGCACCGACAGGCGACCCGCAACTTGCTGGGTTGGATTAGGTGTGCTATTTCTCCACCCGTGTAACATTAAGTCTTTTTGGCCCCCACCGTGAGACTCAAATCTACAATGATCCAACCTAAACCCTACCCACTCATCTATTTGAGAGGTCTACCTACCACCCACTCGGTCATCCACCTGGTGGTTAGGTGTGAGGAGTGTTGATGTGGTAGAAAATGCATAAACATTGTAAAAGAGACAAAATAAGAGAGAGAGAAATATTTTGCATATAAATATTAAATTGTAAAGATTTAAAAAAAAATTAGGTTCATCATAAAAAATACTTTTTAACAAGAATATAGTATAACAAGAGAGCTGAGAATTATAAAAAAGTACAGTACCCACAAGTACTATACTCGGATTGACTATAATGTATAATATTAAAATTAAACTGGGTATAGTAAACATTCGTATTATGTTGGATATAGTACTTGTATTTTGAGTACAATACCTCAACAAGTAAAATATTAATATTGTACCTCCAAAAAAAGAGTAATGTACCCTGAAATGTGCGCAGTACAACCCCAAAACATTGGTAATATACTCGGGTAGATAAATAAAACAGGAAGTACACGTGATTCGTGGTACATTGCTTTCATTTTGAGATGGAATACGAGTATTTACTAGCTGATGTACTGTACTCATAATACGAATATGGTACCCAGAACATGTATATGGTACCTTAAAACACAAATGTTATATTTCTCTCATATTATCAATTTTCCAGGAGTGTGTTAATACTAGCTAGTTTTATTAAAAAGTATTTTTTACAAAGAATCTAATATTTTTATTTCATTAAAAAATACACTCCGCACTGAAAGTTGTGGACAAAAAGATTTCTCTTTCTTTAACTTCTTTCATCTTTTACTTTAATTGTTGTTGGTTGTACGGGACAAAGTGTCCACTCCTAATCCCAAGAATCGGGTGGGGAGATGGGTATATAAGTGTATGTTTAAATTTTTTCTATGACTTTTGCATGAAAAGAAAGGAGAAAAATGTAACCGACTGCGCCCGTTTAGGGGCAGTACAAATTCCAGGAATTGGACCCTCCGCGGAAAAGTTTCAGGAATTCTAACCCACCGAGCAGCACCCGACTATTCCCTAACAAATAATTTTTTTGGGTAAAACTTAACATTTGAAACATGAATCCGAATCTCATCCTACCAAACATGTTCTTAACATAAACACAACTCCCTAAAGACGCACCCTAGAGGTATGCAACCTATTAGAAGTAATTTTTTTTCTTATATCTTTGTGTGCTCTGTATATTATATTGAATTGTTTCTTATATTAGTTTGTGTAATATTTTTTTGTAATCAAAGTGTCTGATTATGATTGATGTGCTTAAGGTTAATAAACTGATAAATCAACAATCATATTTGTATACGTATAATTTGACATGTGTTCATATTCTGCCTTTTGTTGAAATTTGATTCTTGGCTCGTGGCTTTAGTTATAAACCCAATCGCGAACACCATATTGATTTTAATCGTACTAAGGGCTAGTTTGATTGGGTGTACTCAAGTCTAGTTGAGTTAGTAATGTAAAAAAATGTTCATCAAATTCACACTTTATCATCTGAATACAGCCTACCAAACTCCGCTTTGATAACCGTGTGAACGGAGAGTAGGCAGAGCAGAAGGGAAGGAGGTCCTCATACGGAGTCGCACACGGCGAGTAGTGTGGGAGACTGGAGAATGGGGAGAGGGAACTTCCCGGGGGCCGATCAAATACGAATTTCTTGTTTCATTTTTCATTGGGGATTGGTACCCTGAATGCGATTTGTTTTTAATGATTTTATGAAATTTGATGGTGACATAAACTTTAGGGTATATAATGTCAACTTCAGTCGTTACTTGTTTCATTCAGCCCCTCTACTGTAATATTTTGGATCAACCATTGTGGTCTGCCATTATATTCAGCTGATAAGTTGTTACTATTAGCCAAGGTTAATTGTTTAGCAAGTGTGCATTAGATGCTTCATACGTGCTCTTTCACTGGATAAGACGTGTGGGAATAGTCATGTAGACCGTATTTTAATATATACTTTCTGTTATGTGAGCCAATGAGTTAATGACAACGGCATAAACCTCTTTTCCTCAACGTGATTGGCATATGACGATTTCAGAAACTGCTAACATTAGGTAATTGTTTTTATCATATTCCCCTACCCAAAACTTTGAGAAACCTCCAACCACCAAAATGCAGTCGCCTCCCACCTTCCCTTGGTACGCCATCCCTCACTCACATGATAGTTTAGCTTGCCCAATGTAAATGGGAAAAAAGTGAGTAGCGTGCCAACTTACTTTGGCAGCCACTAGCGAATGATAACGAAACATTGAAGGAGTTGGTTGCGTGTTTGTCAACATCTTTCTGTTGATTCGTGTACGGATGAAGGATTAATGAGCTTCCAAAATAAGTTGGGAGGCGATAATAATTAAACCGATGAATGATCAATGCCTTAGTTTGTCATGGCAACGCTGGTCCGGCCGCCTTTTCATACTTATTTATATCAAATGAACCTACTGCCTGTCGGCGTCGGCTGAACTACCCGTGGGTATAACATTTCTGGGCAGGTTCGTTATATGAACATAAAGGGAAGGAGGTGGTTTGGTGGTTAACTTCTCTAGCGGATCAAACAAGATTGGAGGACGTACGACTAAGATTCGGATCCCCCTTATAATTGTTTTTAGCAATTAGCAAACCGTGGAGGGAAAGCGGTGAAGACAGAATAGGTGCGACAATTTAAAGAAGAAGAAAAAAGACGCAAATCTGAGAGGAAAATTCAAGACAACGGAAGAGAATGGCGAGGGTGCGGCAAAACACGATGGAAAAAGGAAAGAAGCCAAGCTTGGTCCTGTAGCTACTATGTAATTATACTGTGGCCGACGGAGAGCAGAGAGATCATGTGCAACAAACGTGGAAAAATCATACGATTCGGGTTCACTTAGTCGTTATAATTTATATGGACACTATTTAATAGAATCCGGAGAGTGAAATTTGAAGTAGCCACGCTAGTTTGTTGCAGAGTCCAGAGTGCTATTATACAGACGATTTCGTGAATCTGTTTATACAATATAGAGAGTATACGAGAAGAACAAAACTTTTACTCATGTTATTCTCGGCGTATCCACTTGAATATTATCGTCTATATCCTTACACATCCCTACAAGCTTTGCTGAAGATAATCAAGGCCCAACTCGAAGATAAAGGCTCGCATCGGAGCTTTAAGCTTTTGTAAAGATATCCACTGACTGATCTTCAGAGTTGACAAATTTAGTCACAACATTACACAAAATAACTTTTCCCTGAACATAATGAAAGTCTATTTTGAAGTTTAGTTTGTGCACAAAGAATAGGATTGATGATAATATTAGTATATATATTTTACTGGGCTTATTGTGTTATGAGCTTTAGATTTGTTTTGATTGTTACCCTATTTTCTTTTATTCCTTATTATCTGTTTGTAGAATTTTCTTAACTCTACTTCTCTTTAGAATATTCTTAACTGTCTTGTCCTATAAAAGAGAGACCACTGTAATTGTGTTGATCATCTAATGGAAAGCCTTCTATTATTTTAGATGGTATAAGAGCTTGATCATTCTTGACATCCTCCCACTAGCAGTATCAACAAGTATAGGTAAAGGAGATTCCGTAATTAAATCAGGAGTTAAGGAATATCCGGTAGAAGAATAAGTCAACATATGTTAAAAAAAGACAACATCAACAGAAATCATCCACTTCTTGGTAATCGGATCATAGCAGCGGTATCCTTTTTGTGTCCTAGAGTGCCCCAGGAAAATACACTTGGTAGCACGGGGATCCAATCTACTAAAAGTTACTTGTAAAAATATTTTGTTACAAAAGATTTCGACAGACTGAGATATTTTCTGGGCATTGAAGTTTCTCGATCATCCTCTGATCTATGTTTATCTCAGTAAAAATATGTTCTGGATCTCCTATCTGAAACAGGAATACTTGGGGCCAAGCATGTTGTTACTCCCTTGGATCCCAAGACTAACTGGGATGATGAGACTTCTCCCCCTTATCCTGGCCATCATTAATATCGCATAATGATAGGAAAACTTATATATCTTATTGTCACTAGGGTTGATATCACTTCTGCTGTTGGACTGGTTAGTAGATATCTAGATAAGCCCCGACAATGTCACTGGGATATTGTCTGCCATATTCTGAAGTATCTAAAAAGTTCTTCTGGAAAAGGCCTGCTTTACAAGAATAATGATCACTGTAACCTTACTGACTATTCTGATTCTGACTATGCTATGAGCAAGAAAGATCACAGATCTACATCTGGATATTGTATTTCTGTAGGTGGTAACTTGGTCACTTGGCAAAGCAAGAGCAAACTGTAGTTGCTCACTCAAGTGTTGAAGCGGAGTATCAAGCCATGGCTGACACTACCTGTGAACTTTTCTAGGTACGAGGTCTTCTAAAAGATTTTGGTATCTCTGATTCTAAACCTATTCTCATACACTGTGACAACAAAGCAACTATCTTTATTTCCAGTAATCCCACCTTCCATGAACGCACTAAACACATGGAGGTTGATTGTCACTTTGTTTAGGAAGTTGTCTTGTCTGGTCAGATCTCTACACCTTATACACCTACATCAGATCAAGTTGTAGACATTTTCACCAAAATTCTTTCGAAAACCATATCCACTACTCTGATGGACAAGCTTAGCATGATTGATATCTATGCTCTAGCTTGAGGGGGAGTATTAGTATATATATTTTACTGGACTTATTGTGTTATGGGATTCAGGCTTGTTTTGATTGTTAGCCCATTTTCGTTTATTCCTTATTACATTTTTCTAGAAGTTTCTTGACTCTACTTGTCTCTAGAATATTCTTAACTCTCTTGTCCTATAAAAGAGAGACCATTGTAAATGTTTTGATCATCTAATGGAAAGCCTTCTATTATTTTAGAGATAATATCTAAAACTCTTGGATTATCACAATTTAGGAGACCTGGAGTTGTTTGAGGGACTTACAAATCTTGAAAAAGATAAGACAACTAGGTCAACTCAACTATTATTAAAAAATGAGATAGGTATTCAACTTCAATACTTGATTTTACTACTATGGCTAACTTATTTCTTAGATGACCATAGATACAAGTGTTGCCTAGGAACACAAAAAAGCCAATAGTGCACATCTTGTCAGTGGACAACCAACTGAATATGCATCAGAAAAGGCACTGACATATAATTTGATATCATGTACAACGGAAAAAATTGTGAATTATACAACAGAAAAAATTGAGATGGGTTCCCGATTATGATGATATCATGTACATACAAGACCAGGTGAACCAAATTTCCATTGGATGAGTTCACAAACATAGAAGAACCAAAATGACTGGATACAAACCCTAGTTCTAGAAGATAGTGACTCATCTGATTGTATCTAGTGTGTGGTGCTTGTTTAAGGCCATACATGGACTTGTGCAATGTACATATATAAGATGGACATTCATGATCAATGGAACAAGCGTGTAATTAAGGAACACATTGCACACACCTAACTTTTTGATGCAACACTTTGATGTTATAGCAGTTGTTATAACTACCTTAATTGTAGGGGACTTTCTATCATGGCCGAAGGTTTCTAGACAATTGACATCTTCTTCTTGATTATATCTTGTTGAAACTGTCTTTCCTTCAATCTCTCTAAGGTGCCACTAGCTTTAAGTTTAGTCTTGTACACCCATTTACAACAATGACATTGAATGAAGGTTGTCGATGAATAAGTGTCTATGTTTTATTTTTTAAGTAGAGCATGTAGTTTGTTAATCATTGTCAATTTTCACCAGTATGACTAATAGCATATTCCGCTATTTTTAGCAGAAAGGGAATAATAGACATGCATAATTCACATTTTGGTTTATGTTTATGTATGCTTATCTATGTTCTAGTCTACATTGAATTTATATATATACATGTAGATATAAAATCCATCATGAATATAGGAATACACAACACTAAGGTAGTATCTTATCTCTATATGTATATGAATAAATTATTATATGTAGGGATTTATTATTTAGAGTGGAAGATACTATGTTTAAGGTGTCACTATAGTATGTGAAGTTGCCTTGGATTTTGTTAGTCTCAATATCATATACTACAATAGTGACACCATCAATGTTTGAAAAGTAGGCTAAAAATAGTAGACTTTGATGCATTAGTACAAATTATGCCTTCCACTAAATCAATACTATGTGTCAGAGTTGTCATAGAGACTTTATTATTTAGTGTAGAAGAACTACTAAGTATTAGTCACATGAGGCATCAATGTATCAAGATTTGTAAACTCTAAAAATTCAAAACAAATGTAGCACGACGTTGTTCAATGTCATATTTGATCATTTGTTTCTAAATGGAAAGATATTTTCACTAAAGGAGACATGTATACTTATACTTTCTTTGTTGGAGTGTGCAAACATATATAGCCCTTATGTTTGAGGTTGTACCCAATTGAACAAGCATGGAAGAGATCTTGAATCCAATTTGTCTTGTGTATAAAATCTCAAGTATGAACACCATAAACTTTCAAATACACATAGTACAATATAATGGGGATTGTTTTATCAAATAACTACCTATAAGGATCTTGTATTTCCATAATAGGGGTAGGAAGCATGTTTAACAAGTATGTTATTGTGGAGAAGGCTTAAGCCTAAAATATTTTTGGTATATGAGCCACAATCATCAAAGAAAGACCTAATTCAATGGCGTGATGTTGCTTTCTTTTCACTATGCCGTTCTATTCTGAGTCATAAGGACAAGGTAGACAATGTGTGATTCCCTTCTCGTCATATAAGTATTTAAGTTTTAATAACATGCTATACTCCACATCAGCTTATTATATTTGTATACTAGTACCAAATTGACTTTCTATTAGGAGAGAATGATATGAATATGTCACAATAATCACATGTATTTTTTAATTAGAATATACGATTATATCTAGTATAATCATCAATTGAAAACACAAGTAAAGAAAAATGTCCTTTGAAGGCACATGAGACTTTCCTCATACATCACAATGTATCAAATGGAATGGTCTAGCTTACCTTATGTTTTTTTGAGTTAGTAGTAGTTTCCTAGTCTCACTTAGCTCACGACTACTATATATATCATTAGTTCTTTTAGTGTGTTTTATTGATTTGTATTCCATGAGTTACTTTGGAGTATTTTGACTTGGATGTCCCAACCATCTATGCCAAAGATCTCCTATCACTTTATTGAATAATATTTTAACAGAAGACTTTTCATTGAGTAGCATTCAGTTTGTAGAGGTCATCCCTATTTCTACCCTTGTCTAGAAGACTATGGGTCATTTAATCCTTAATGTAATAATATAAATGGAGAAGATGACATAACAAAAGATGATGTGAGTCTAGATACATAGAGTAGATAGATTCCTTCTTCTTTCATATACTAGAAGAACTTATTCATTGGTATCTATGTAAGATTTTTGAATGTGATTTCTCTAGTGTGTGTGATAGGTAAGAAATATCCATCACTTGCCATTAAAATCGTGACCTTTATGAACTCTCAAGTTATTGAGATTACCATAGTTTTGGATTACATGATAAAGAGCATTGGAGTCAACATGTCATCCACTAAGATTAGGTTCATTAACTCTTAAATCAGTAAGTCGTTTGGCATGTCAAGACTCTAATACGAATTTTTCCATCAATGCCAACACTTCAATGTGTCGTGCCCCACTTTTCAATAGATCTTGTAGAAGATTATATCTCTAGCTTGACTATCATTTTTTGTCCAATGATAAGTCCTCCTTATTGTGTTGTTCAAAAATCCCCTTCCATGTGCACTAAAATAGTATTATTGTGCACCGGTCCACTTCTCTAAATTCATTTGTCATAGTTTGTTCCTTGATTGTAGCTATTTCTTCCTCTTTCCATTCCACATGACATTCCTCGTCAATAAAAACTTTTATTAAAATATTGTTAGATGTTGTCGTCAAATTGACTTATAGAACCATCCCCTCTAGTTCTATTTGAATAAAAAATCATAGTAGGATTCTAAGTCGGCCTCTTTGTTGGTTATATGCCCTAAGAGACATCATGTGATGATTGTCAAAGGGATATTTTATACTTGATTTGATCATTAGTAAAATAAAACCCACTTATTATGTTTGTTTCAGTATTGAGATCATGAATAAACTTAATAATATTCTAAGAGTGTTTTAACTTGATGACATATGGTTGGGGTGGGGACCTAAACACAAGGAATATTTTTATAATAAGGGTATTCATTGTTGTTATGTCTCTAGTCGGTTATTGCTGTGGATATTGTAAGACAACAACAATACACAATAGTAACATGTATGGGGAGTGATGATTGTGTTCTGTAGTCATGATATTAGATATTAATTCAGATAAATGGGTATTTGTTAGAGAAAAAGTTTTGTTAGATAGACACACCTTTACATTTGCGCATGGAAGTCATGTAATGACATATCAGAGTCATATCTCAATGTGACAATGGAGACTTTGATCCTGAAACCTTAAGTAAATGTAGTAACATCTATTGTTCTACTTACATTGACACTAGCCCAACGTGCTCTAAAATATGAGTTGTGAAAAAGACGTTGATTGGGTATACTGTGACATCAGGAATACAACAAGTGATGCAGATAGAATTTATGCTTCCTTTGGAATGATATCCCCAACCACTTAATAAAAGAGACTATGAAATGTATGGCCTTGCTTGTGTGAGCCAATATATGATATTAAGCTCACAATATTTCAAATAGTCTACTCTAGTTCAAGGAACATAGATTGAATGTTAAGAAGATGACATTCCATTACTCATTTTTAATATAGATATCTGAAAAAAGGGATTATATTGTCATGGCAACATTAGTCACTTTATAGGTTGTAATTATTCTCTAACTCACTCCTATTAATTGGATGGCAATAATGAGTGGCTTTACACCAATATTTGTTTGTGTTGTTTTGAACATTACTACCAATGTAATTAGGAACCTATCGGGTCAAACAAATAAGAATGCATAAGCTAAATGAAGTTTGTAATCAAACATATAATTAGGATGATTATGAATCATAAACAAGTTGATTGAACCTCTGACCCATCAATCAGAATGTCTGATCGGTGAATCAGATTGATTGATTCAATGGATCAATTGATTGTTAATTGGTCGACAACATTTTCCACTGGATCAATGTGATCGACCAATCAGGAAACATGGTCATGGAATCACAATTCAATGGGGAAAGTCTCAAATTGGAAAGAAATCCAAGTTCGAATCTGAATTGTCCTGATTGGCCGATCAACTAAATTGATCTGGAGATCAGAGTTCCCGAAGTCCATGGCTCTTAATTTGGCGATCAGAATCCAGACTAAATTTTTTAACGCTAGACTATTTTTGGGATTGCAGTTAGGAAAGGGATTTGAATTATTTCCCTAGTCCATGGTTCTCCTATATAAAGGGGAAAGTCCCAAAGGGTTTGGCATAACACTCGAGATAACTTGTGAGACAAGTTGTCTATCAAACTTCTCTTACAGAGAGAGAAATTCATCCTAAGGACTACTACCCAAGATAGGAGAAGAACATGAGTTGTGGTACGACTAGAACATCAACAAATCATGTTGCGTTTAGACTTGGGGGCCAATGTGGTGTACCATGTTCTCCCTCATCCGTATGGATGAAGTAGAGGTTGAGGCACACGTGCAGAGGCTTGAAGAAGTTGTTCCACAAGAAGACAACTACACAACAACTTGGTGGCCAATCTGAATCTCTTATTGTTTCATCTAGAATTCTTGGTGGCCATTCTAAATATAGATCAGGAAGATTGTTTTCTTCACCAACAAAAATGTGTCTAATTTTTTTATAACTAATGTGTGTAAAGGTATAACCTTTATCCCTTCCTATGTCTTTTGTTCACTAACATTTTATAGCAACGATGGATCCTACATATAGGATATAAGGGGAAGATTTTTCTATTTCTCTATGCCCCATTCCTGAAAATCCCACAGTGGTATCTGAGTGGAAGTGGTATGCTTTTAATATCAGTTTGGGTTTTGCATTGCAAACCATTCATTGGACGAATAATGTGGGAACTTGCATTCAAAATAATCACCTAGTATCATATATGATATAATATTTATTACATATGTCCATGTAACACCTTGTGAATCATTTTGTTTGGTGGATGTGGATTTGGAAATTAGATCATTGCGGTGTAGTCTGAAACATGTAGCATCTACATTTTGATTTTAATCACACATCATGTAGCATGTGTATTTCTTGCATGCCATGATATCAATGTTGAAGGTGCCTTACAAGTACAATACACATGTACACCTTGTTTGATTAAGTGTGGTCACTCCAATCATGGTGCATTGTCTACCTCAGGAAAGTGTGATAAAAAATAAGTATGTGGTCCTTCAAAGCAGGGTGCATATATTATTGTATTAGCCTTGAGTTCGACTGGATTAGGTGATCTTAATAGGATTAAGCACCCAGAGGCATTAAAAAGTCATATAAATTCATATCATGAATTATTAACATGGAGTTGTGCAACCATATATCTAAGAATTGCATATAATGCAATTGGTAAATGTTACCTACCTTAATAATTACGTTGTAAGTGTCAATGACGGTTGAGTCATGACTTAGTTTATTTTGGGTCTTAGGTCACTAAAATTTCTCATTGTAATATTTCTTATTAGTAGTGAGGGTTACTATTTTGAATTCAATATTGGGACCATAATTAATTAAAGTCCAAGCTATTTATGTCAACTTAGATATTTATGATCAAAATTAATATTCAAGTTAAAATATTGGCTCGTGCAAAATATCTTCTAGCGGATCAATGGAAAACACTAGTAAAAGTTCATTTTTAGTGCGATTAGTCCCTGAGAAAGACAAACTTAATGGGAATAACTTTAACGACCAATTCAAGACATTGAGAATTGTTCCCACACATAAGCATGAGCTCTATGTCCAAGACACACCCATACCTAATGAACCAACTCCAAATGTGTCTTGGGTGGAAAGGGAGGGCAAGAAGCATTTTGATGACTCTATGGACATCAAGTGCATTGTGGATTTTTCCATGAATCATAAGCTTTAAATGCAACATGAGAACATCGATGTTATTGAGATGAAGAATAAGCAAGGCAAGATTTGTATGATGTATCCAAGGCCATATTTTCATGCAAAATGTTAGAAAGTGATCCAGTTGGACCCATGTACTCAAGTTAATTGGGGTATGTGGAAAGTCTTATAAGACTAGTATTTTTTTGGGATCAAGAGTTGGAAAAATATGTATTCCTATAATTGCTTCTAGATTCATACAAGAAATTTGTCATGAATTACAACATGAACAATTTTTATGAGCCATTGAAAACACTACTTAGCATGTTCTGATTTGCTGAGGGGCAAATGAAGACAAGAGCAATTCTGTTTTGATGGGAAGCATAAGAAAAAGAAATGGAAAAGGAAACACTAAGAAAAGTTCTAAATCTAGCCAAAAGTCTTTTGAACTAAAAGCAAAAAGAGGAGTGGGTAAGGGAGGCAACTGTACCACCATTGTGACAAAAAAAATTCCAATGTTCAAATATGCCATATCTAAAATAAAGTAGATGCTTGAACAAAGGAGAGATGGAAACACCTATTTCAAATGGAGCATGAGTTGCTTCCACAATAGTAGGCATGTGTTTTTCATCCATACCCTTGGGCTTGTAATAGAGTTAGAGAACTACTATTTGTATCTGCCATAAATAAAAACATTGTTTATGTGTCTTGTTTTGACATGAATGGCTTTGAGTTTCTAATAAATAATGGTCGTAATTTCATTTCTAAAGATGAGATCTTCTATGAAAGTGCCCCTATGTCTTATGGTATTTATTTATTATATCTTGAGATACATGTATATAACATAAATACCAATAAGTTAAAACTCAATTACTCAAACAAAAATTATCTTTGGTATTATCATCTGGGGCACATAAATGAGAAACACGTTTCTAGACTCCACTAAGATGGTTATCTAGGCTCTTTTGATTTTTAAGCAATAGAAACATGTGAATCTTGTCTATTGGGTAAGATGAGAAAAGCATCTTTCACTAGAAATATTGAGAGAGAGGGTGACTTATTAGGACTCATATATATTGATGTGTGTGGACCTTTTAGAATAAGTTCTAGAGGTGGATATCAATATTTTATCACTTTTACTGATGACTTCACTAGATTTAGATATGTGTATCCTATGGAACATAAATAAGAATCATTTGAAAAGTTCAAGGAATTCATAAGTGAGTTACAAAAACAACTTGACAAAAGAATTAATGCACTTCGATCTGATTGATGTGGTGAATACTTAAGCTAAGAGTTTGGGGCCCTGTAAGGATTTGTGGTATTATACCATAGTGGAATCCATTTGGAAAACCAAAATACAATGGTGTATTAGAAAGACTTAATTGCACCTTGTTGGACATAGTATGATTACCGATGAGTTCATTTTATCTTCCAATTTCTTATCAAATTCGTTGAAAAGACACCATATGAGATATGGAATGGGAAACGTCCCAATATGTCTTTAATGGAATTTGGAGATGTGAAGCTTATGTCAAGAAGGAGTTATGTGAAAAACTTGGACCCAAATAGGATAAATGTATCTTTGTTAGATATCCTAAGGAAACTAAGGGCTACTACTTATGTATTCAACAAAGTGTTTATTTCCAAAACTACTGCATTCCTCAAAAATGAATTTATTTCTACAAGAACCAGTGGGAGGAAATAGAACTTGAAGAAGTATAAGACCAACAAGAAAACATTGAAACTATGAAGGTAGATAAGTACAATAAGAACCACTAATTGTTACGGAACCTCTAGTCCCTATCCTAGAATGGGAACCTTAAAGGTCTAGCAGGGCATGTCTTGATCCAGAGAGATATGGATTTCTCATGACTCAAGAAGATTATGTGTTGGTCATTAAGGATGATGAGTAAAAAACATACAATGAGGCTATTGAGGAACTAGAGTATGAGAAATGGTATGAGACCATGAGATTTAAGATGGACTCCACATATACCAACAAGTTATGGACCTTGGTGGATCCACCTGAAGGGGTAAAACTGATAAAGTGCAAATGGGTCTTCAAGAAGAAGACTGACATGGATGGTAATGTAAAAACCTACAAAGGTAGATCGGTTGAAAAAGGTTTCAAATGAGTTCATATTGTTGACTATGGTGAAACTTTTTTACCTATTTTTATGGTTAAATTCGTCAGGATCATGCTTTCCATTATAGCTTATCATGACTATGAGATTTGGCAAATGGTCGTTATAACTACTTTCCTTAACAGGAATCTTCTAGAGGATGTGTTCATGACAGAACCCAATGGTTTTATTATTCCAAATGAACTCAAAAAAAATTTTAAGATACAAAGGTCAATCTATCGATTGAAGTAAGCATCTCAGAGTTGGAATCTTTGATAAGATAGTCAAACTATTTGGCTTAATCCAAATGAAGAAGAATTTTGTATCTACAAGAAGGTTAGTGGGAGCCTGATTGTATTTATCATGTTGTATGTTGATGAGATACTATTGATGGGAAATGACATACCTACTCTACAATTGATTAAAATACAATTAAGAAATACCTCTTCTATGAAGTACTCAGGTGAAGCATCCTATATACTAGGAATAAGATATGTGGAGATATATCTAGAAGGCTTCTTGGCCTAAGAAAAAGTCACACATTGACAAAGGGCTAAAGAGGTTTAGCATGCATTGTGGGAGAGTAAACTTACTCATGTATCATAGAATAAGTCTCTATAGAACTCAATGTCCTATCTCTTTGGAAGAGAGGAGATGCATGAGTAAGATTCCATATGCCTCAACAATTAGATATATCATTTATGCAATGGCATGTCGTTACCATATGTATCCTATGCTTTGAGCATGAGGAGAAGGTATTTGACAGAAGCAGGTGATGGCACTGGATAGAAGTAAAGAGCACGCTTAATTACTTGAGAAGTACTAAGGATCGATTCCTAATGTATGGATGTGAGTAAAAGTTAGTTGTAAAAGGTTATACTAATTTAAGCTTCTAAAACAACAACGGCGATTATGTATCACAATAAGGATATGTGTGTTTTCTAAATGAAAGAGTTGTGTGATGGAAGAGTTCTAAGAAAGAGGCAATGATTGATTCTACAATAGAAGTCGAGTATGTTGCATCCTCCATTGTAACAACGAAAGAAATATGGATCAAGAAGTTCATTATTGATCTTGGATTAGTGTAAACTGTTGAAGACAATATAGAGCTTTACTGCGATAAAAATGGAGCTACTCACAAGCTAAGGAACCCAAATAACATCAGCGTTCCAAGCACATACTCAGGTGATGCCATCTCATATGTGAGATCGTCCAATGAGTAGATATAAAGATTTGTAGAATACCAATTGAAAGAAATTTTTATGATCCTCTAACTAAATCACTTTTACAACAACAACATGATGGTCATGTTCAATCGATTGCACTTAGGTTCATGAGTGATTGGCCTTAGGACAGGTGGGAAACTTTTGATTATATGACCTAAGAGCCATCATGTGATGATTGTAAAAGGAATATTTTGTACTTGATTTGATTACTAATAAAATGCATTTCCACTAATTATGTTTGTTTCAATATTGAGATATGAATAAACCTAACAATATGCTAAAAATGATTTAAATCGATTACATATAGTTTCGGTTGAGGACACGAACATGAGATCATATGTATAATAAGTGTATTCATTCTTGATATGTCCCTGGTTGGTTATTGTTGTGGATATTGTAAGACAACAATAATAAAAAAGACTAGCATGTAAGGTGAGTGATGACTACATCTCTTTAGACATGATATTGGCCACCAACTCAGATACATGGGTACTTGTTAGAGAACAATTTGTACTGGATAAACACACCTTGAGATTGAGACATGGACGTCATGTAATGATATGTCAGAGTCATATCTCAATGTGACACGATGGTCATTAGATCGATTGGACTTAGGTTCATGAGTGATAGGCTATAGTGAAAGTGGGATATTGTTGGTTACACTCCCTAAGAGAGATCATGTAATGATTGTAAAAGGCATATTTTGTACTTGATTAAATACTAATGAAAGACAATTCCACTTATTATGTTTGTTTTAGTATTAAAATAATGAATAAACCTAATAATGTCCTAAGAATGATTTATCTTGATGACATATGGTTTGTTTTGATGAACTGAAAATAATCATATGTATAATAAGTGTATTCATTCTTGTTATGTTTCTAGTTGGTTAATATCATGAATATTATAGGATATTATAAGACAACAATAGTACACAAGACTAGCATGTATGTGAGTGATGACTATGTATTTTTACTCATGATATTAGATATCAACTTAGATGCTTGGGTACTTGTTAGAAAAGAAGTTGTACTGGACAAACCTACCTTGAGACTGACACACACAAGTCATATAGTGGCATGTTAGACTCATATCTCGATATGACAATAGTGACTATGATCATATTTATAACATGATCACTCATATTTGTTATGTTCCTAGTTGGTTATTAATGTGGATATTATATGACAATGATAATACACAATACTAGCAAGTATGGTGAGTGATGACTATTTCTATTTAGTCATGATATTGTATATCACCTTAGATACTTGGTTACTTGTTAGAGAAGAAGTTTTACTGGACACAACCACCTTGAGATTGACACATGAAAGTCTATAATGACATGTCATATTTGATAGGTCTAGGGGGTAAATAGAGCTAATTCAAAATTTTAATAAAAAACTTATTGTTTAATAAATGATAGACAATCAATCAACCACAAGAAGCAAAGATATATAATGGTTCCTTTAAAAGATGTCAGTCCTCTTCCTAGTTGTTCTGAATTAAGATTTACAACAATAAACTTTTATTAACTTTGTAAGGAAAAATAAAAAGTGGAATTGTTACCCTCTTCTTTCATGGTTGTGGAAAAGTACAAAACATTCACCTCTTCTTAAATGACTACGAAAAACACCAACAAGAAAACTCCTTCTCTAACAAGCCTCCAGATATCATTCTCACAAGAAGTAGTATATGAACAATCGAACAACTTTGTAGAACAAGATGGGAAAGAGATAGAGAATAATTCTAGCTCACAACATACACAACCATCATATATCAAGCTTGAGTTACTATCACTATAATTAGGACAAGACTTAAGTGATGGAGTAAGGCAACTGAGTGGAGTTCGAATTTGTAGCTAGTAGGAAATGAATATTATCTTGCCTAAGCTCAAATATGCAATTAATGGAGTGCTCAAGTGTGCTTTGGGTGTCCATAAACCACTCCTATTTGTAGGAACTACTTAGAGATAGTTTACAATACTATTGGGAGTGTTTAGGACGTGACAAATGTTAAACAGACTGTTACAACTTCTCAAGTTAGATTTACAATGGCTAGCAGAGCACTCAAACATTTCTTTACAGAACTTCCTCAATCAAAATTTACTTTGATAGGAGGACCTCTCAGTTAAACTATACTTTGACTGAGAATTACTATTTGATAACATAGTGTGATGACTCTTTCTTGGTCTATGTACTTTGACTGGATGCATCTAGGTCGAGAAAGAGTTTGACCATTAGTTTCATTGTAAATGCACTATTAAATATTTAGGAAAACACATTAAATAATATTGTAAGAAGACCTAACTATCCAAAAGTCTTGATATAAGTGTATAATAGGGTTTAGGATAGTTAAAGTTTACCCGTAGCTTATTTTAACATGATATCCAATAATTTGTGCATTGTGCCTTGCACAAGTGTTATATATTGATTAAACATGATAAAATAATCACATTTATTTAATTAAATTTCTTCCAAACTCTTTTTAAAATTTTTCTTGATCTCTAAAATACTATATAGAATGTTAGATATGCAAAAACAAATGATGTCATCATCAAAAGAGAAAGTGTGCAAATATCCAATTTACTCAGCAGTCTCCCCCAATTTGAAGAGGACAATCATTTCAAATATAAGCAATGTTTAAAGTAAGAATATTATGCTTGAATTTGCACACCTTAATTTTCTTCAAAATTTGTGCTATTTTTCTTCAGAAATATGAACATGACATCCTTTATCAAGATAAATAATCAATAATTTATATCAAGAAAATCTTCAAGACTAAGAGAAGGAATGAATTATCCATCTTAGTCAAGAGAATAAAATTAAGAAACTCAAGGACTTATAATATTTTGCTTTATGAATTATTTCTTCCCCTTTCTCAATTATAAAAGGCTCGGGAAAATACACGACTCACCTAAGTATGATACTCACCCTTAATATAATGCTCCTTCTTAGATATAGCACATAATAACCATGGTAAAAGATAGAAAATGTCAAATTTAGCCACAAGAAATTACAATTCTCCAACACTTATGTGTGGATGCATAAGAATCCAACACTTAATTCATTTCATCATAAGGCCAATCAAAATTACAATTCTCCAATGAAAAATAAGTACATGAATAAAGATATCAAGCAACATGAATCCCAAAGGATTTTTACATATTCTCAATAAGACTAAGAAAGTATGTAGTCTATGTTGGGATCAGGTCCTTTGAATGGACAAACACCATAATATTATACAAGGGTCTCCCAACTCAAAGTCATTTAGTCACCAAGGAATAGGCTTCAAGAAAAATAGGTACCTAGGAAAATTTGAAGTGTGCAACTATGTCTTGAAGTTGTGCTTGTAATTTTTTTTTGTGATGAAGATTGGATGGTGGTTCTTCTGGTTGGGAATAATTGATGTTTTGATTGTACGGAGGAAAGTGACTAGGATAAAGATGAGAAGGGTAGTTATCGGGGGCATGAGGAGTCAATGCTCGCATGCGTTCTTTTAGATATTGCATGAAACAATGTTGGTAATCCAAGCACCTTCCAAGTTTGAAGCAACCGCTTTGAAATATGAAAGATAATTTTCATGGGTGCAAGAGGAAGGACAAAGAGGAATTGGATCTTGTGGAGCATCCACTTATGTTTGAGACCATTTATGACCAAATTCAATACCCATTTTCTCATTGTGTTGAGGATAAATCTTTAAGAAAGGCATTTTGAGGCATATCCTAAGTTGAAGATATTTTGATCAAGAGAGTGCACAATAATTTAACAAGTAATATCAGTAAAATGAGGTGACCCCTTCAAATCAAGCATCTCATGGAGAAGTATCTTAACAAAGTTAACTTGACTTTGTTTTCAGATGTCATAAATGACAAACATTCAAAATTGTGAGACTTCATATTTGTTGGCCTGAGTCATACTAATTGCACTAATGATAAGATTTTTAATGCATGCTTTATTCAGTAAAAGAGGAGGACTAGAGATTACCTCTTTTCTCATGAGAGGTAGCACCAGGAAGAAGAAGGAATTTTTAATGGAGGTGCGAGAAAGATCTTATTGCTTAATTTTTTGAAAACTATTGAGAGAATTGGTGCTAGTGAGATCAATATAGTATATCTATTATATGGCAAGCACGGTATGAATAACATATTCATCAAAGGTAAAGGAAATACCATTTACCATGGAGGCAAAGAAATAGGTGTCATTGTCTACATGAACTACTTTGTACAAAACTCATGGATATTTTTAGATGACCAAGAATAATAAGTTGCAGTAAGAAACTCTTGAAGATACTAATATTTTAAGAGTTTACCCAGTTTAACCACCCATGAAAAAAAATCGATATCATAGGTCTTCAAGGAAGAGGTACCCGTGAAGACAAGTCAAAGTACTTGTTATCGAAGGTAGAGTTGATGAAGTTTATGTCATTGGCGATCTTGGGTTGGGTTGTTGACTTCTTTCAGGAGACCTTCTTCTTGTTGCCACCACAAGATGTTGACGCCATTGGGAGTTGGTGGTGGAAAAGTGGATAAGAAGGATATAAGGGGAAATAAGTTTGGTAGTGATTTGCAACTCAATATGGTTGAATGGATGTTGTGAAACTCACACAAGGAAGAAAGGAGATGATAGCCAAGATTTTTTCTTTAAAATGGCTAAGTTGGGTGGATTTTATAGGCAATAGGTGAATCTTAATTGAACTGGAGTTTGACTGAGATACCTAATGACTATAAAATGTCTAGTTAATGGTTAATTTCAGTCGAGGAGAGCATCACTTGTGTTTTCTTAGTCGAACTTATCTTCAACTGAGACATTGGTTGTGTACAAAAAAATTGTTGATTGAGAGGGTTACTTGGTCAAATTGTTTTTCAACTGAGAGGTTTGTCGGTCAAACTGGACTTTAAACAAGAAACATTCTTTTTTAGAAATGAAAGCAATTTAACTTGGTCAATGTAATCAGTGAAATAATTGATGAAATAATTTACATATGATAGTAAACAATATACAAAGTATAAAAGCATCATTTGTTCAATTTGAAAGCATGATTGTTAGTATTTTAGTAAAAGATCAAAGTAGACATCTTCAAGAAGAATAATGTTTGATTTTTCTATAATGAATCAAAATTGTTCCAAGGCAAGAGGTTTAGTGAAAATGTCAACCAATTGATTTTCAGTATCAACATGATAAAGGCATATATCATTTTTGGCAATGTTTCACAAAGGAAATAATTTCTTATCTCTATATGTTTAGCCTAGCTATGAAAAGTGGGATTATGAGCTAAGTTTATGGAACTAGTATTATCACTGAAAATGAGAGTTATGGATAGAGAAAAATCATGATCACACAATACTCGCTTCATCCAAAACACTTGTGCACCACAACTACCAGTAGCCTTGTATTCGACTTTGGAAGTATATAGAGAAAACATATTTTATTTCTTACTAAACTAAGAAATCAAGGATTTTTCAAGTGAGAAACAAGAACCACTTATGCTCATTCGATCAAGATGACAACTAGCATAATCAGTGTCGTTATACGCTTGAACATAAAAATATTGATCATTAGGATACCAAATTCCATAATTGAATGTGGAGGACAAATATATTTGATGGAAACTAGATTTGTTTGCATTGGATTACATTGAAATCAAGCACATAAACCAATGGAAAACATGATATTTGGGCAAGAGGAAGTTAAATATAATAACCTTCCAATCATACCTCTATATAACAAATTGTCAATAGATTCACCAGTCTCATCTTTGTTAATTTTAGTAGATGTGGCCATCAGAGTTGAGGCATGTTTGCAATTATTCATGTTAAAGCAGTTTAGAAGTTCTTTTATATATTTTTGTTAAGAAAGATACCATGAGGAGTTTGATTTATTTGAAATCCAAAAGAAAAAGGTTAGTTCTCCCGTAAGGATCATTTAAATATATGGCATGATTTCACTAAATTGAGTACAAAGAGATTCTTGAAATGCATCAAATATTATATCATGCATAAAAATAAGAAAGTCCAAAATCATACTTCTTGATGAATAAAGTAAAATTTGATCTGACAATATTAAACTCATTTTGGAATAGAAAAGTTTCAAGGTGATCATATAATTTTTTTGGAGCTTGTTTTAATCCATATAAAGCCTTTTTAAGTTTATAAACATGATCAATGTGTTTAAATCTTCAAAATGAGGAGGATGAGGAACATAGTCTTTGTCTTCAATTATTCCATTTAGAAAATCACATTTTACAACCACGAATATAGTTTGAGGTTTTTATGTGTAGCTAGGGCTACGAGCATTCTAATTGATTAAAGACTATCTATATGAGCATATGTCTAAGTAAAGTATATTTCTTCTTGTTGATTGTAACCTTGAGCAATAGATCTTGTATTATTTCTAACAACTTCCCTGACTTCATTAGTTTATTCTAAAAGACCCATTTTGTCCCAATAACTATTTTATAATTATGTCTTAGAACAAAATTACATACATCATTTTTAATTAATTTTTTTGGTTTTTCTTCCATATGTATAATCCAATAATCATCTTTAAGAGCCTCATCCGCTTTCTTAGCTTCAACAATTGAGATAAAAGCTATGTTTACTTCATCTCTATAAGATGATCTTATTTTTACCTTATCAAATGGATTTCTAATGATGAGTTTTTGTGGGTGATATGTATATATTTTTAGAATAGGTTGTGGTGTTTCCACATTTTGTTATTGTGTTTGTTCATTTTCAACTTTATTATCATTTTTTATTGAGTAATTAATATTTCTTGATAGAGTAACCTAAATATCTAAGTTATTCTTGATTAAGGTTTCATGAAATCTTATATAATTTTTATTTTTTATTTTTTAGAGACAATATTACAAATTCTACAATCTTTGATTGCTGTAAAATAGCCTAAAAAGGAAACCTTTTTGTGATTCAAGATCAAATTTGTCTATATCATCTGTAGTGTTAAGGATATAGCAATGTGTTCCAAAGGTATGTAAATAATCTACTTTAGGCTTTCTAGAGAAAAGTATTTCATATGAAGTCTTCTTAATATGTGAATGTATTCAAACAAGAATCTGAACATAATAAGAAGTGTTTATTGCTTCAGACCAAAAAGAGTTAGAAGTATCATTTTCTAAAAGAATAATTCTATCCCTTGCTTGTAAGGATCGATTTCTTCTTTGACTATGTCATTTTGTTGTGGTGTTTGGGCAGAAGAAAAATTATGACTATAATCTTTTGATCTACAAAATTCTTCAAATGCATGATTTTTGAAGTCGCCGCCATGGTCACTTCTAATAGTACATATTTTTGTTTGAGGTTAATTTTCTATTCTAAAGGAAAACTTGATGAATAGTTTTTTAGTATCATCTTTGTCAAAAAGGAAATGGAATCAATAATCACAAAGTAATACATTTTACCACATGTTGATTGAGTTCGCATGAGACCAAATAAATCCATATGAATAAGTTGAAGTGGACAAGTAGCACTAAGCATAGATTTTGATTTGAAAGAAGTTTTGACTTGTTTACCTAAAGTACATGACTCACAAATTTTAGGTTTATCAAAAGAGATTTTAGGTAAATTGTAAACTAAATCATATTTTATTAATTTCCTTATCACATGAGTACTAGCATATCCTAGTCTTCTATGCCATTTAGCATCACCATTTGCAATAAGACATTTTCTTTGAATACATTTAATGGAGTAAGACCTAACTATTTATAGATTGCCTATTCTTTTTCCTTCAAAAATTCATTACTAGTGTTTTCATCAAGTAATTTTAAGAAAATTTTGTTAAATAAGACATGATATCCACTATCTCAAAGTTGAATTATGCTAAGTAGATTATGATGCAAACCATAACTAGAAACACATTTTTAACATAAATATTTGATCCAACATTACCAATTCCAATGATGGTTCCTTTTCCATTAACAACAAGGTAACAGATCCATTCCTTTGCTTTTCAAGTTCATTAAAGACATTCTTATCTCCAGTCATGTGCATTGATAAACAACTATCAACCACCCAATCCTGTAAATATAGGAGGTTTTTGGTACCCAAGTGGATTCCTTGATGATTGTATTTATAAAAATGAATGAACAAACATATATTTGTACTTCTATATCCTTAGATAAGATAGATAACTTATTTTATATGGAAAATAATATTTTAAATTTGATATTTTAATCAATTATATATCATCAAATTATTGATTTCTAACAGCCTTATTTTTGGTCAATCTGTAGTTCGACCACAGGGCCCCTCATTCAAACTATTTATCGACTGAGAGCAGTCTTTGGGTAACATAAATATGTTTATTTCCCAGATTAAGAAACATAATTAATGTAAAATCATACCAACCTGAGAAAATGACATAAAGTGATTTTTAATTAAGTGTTGGCACATATCCCAAACCTCTTCGCCCAAATTTCTTATGATATGAATGATGTATTGAGTTCAGTTGTTTTTCACAGGCTATTTTCCCATGTATTAGTACATAATCGTTCATTTTGACACTAGTTATGCCTTCTTTATCATTATTAGCCCGTGAAACACTGTTACATGAACTATTAAGTATTTTTACTGAATTATGTTAAATTATCCATTTTTATTCAGACTTGTGCTGGTTTTTCCTTGTTTCAGGCAATTTGAGAACTTATATGACAGCTTGGTGCCACTGACATGTTAGTCAATGGTACCGATATTGTACAAAATCAAAAAGAGAATTTTAGAAATCTTGGTGATACTGAGATAGAACCCAGTGCAATCGAGATGATGTTCGACGCTACTAAAATGAGGAGTCAGAACCACCGACTTTGTACCCAGAAAACATTAGTAGAAGAATTTAATGCCTTGGTACCATCGACAACCTACTCGGTAGTACTGACTTTTGCATCCAAAACAAGTCAGAATTTACCAAGATCAAATCAATGCTATCAACATACTCATCGGTAGTACCAACATTCTTCAAGTATTTCAAACCAGTCGAAAACTTGGTGCCACCGACATCCATTTGGTGGTACTGACTTTGTGCGATCATGCGGATTAAAGATTATGACAGATCCAATGGCTGAGACTTAATGATGGCCAGAGCCTCACTTATAATCTAAGGGGAGTGCAGCCAAGAAATAGATTCTATCTCTTTGCTCAGAGCATGGAGCTGAGAGAGGAGGAGACAAGGAGATACCCAAGTACCAGGCACTCTAGGTCTGTGAGGCTAATTTGCAGCCAGAACACTATGGATTGATGTGTCTTCCATAGGGGATCATCAGGATTAGTTTCTTCAAAGGCTATCGTTGGTTTTTCTTATTTTTAACTTGTTTCCTTCCTCTTCCTCTTCCTCTTTGTATTCAATGGTAGAAATCATGTGGGGCTTATCCCCCTATTCCTTAGGACCCAGGAGTAGCTCGGAATTTAATTTAGTTGACTTTTATGAATCAATAATATATATTCCCTTTAATTCTAGACATAAATCTATGATTCCTTAATGAATCGTCTATTCTTGATCACAACAATTTCTTAGATAGCTAATTGCTTCGAGAGAGGGATCAGGGGTTGGAAAGGTTATATATTTATGCAGCTAATATTGTGTCTTGAGAGAGGGCTTACGAATATGAAGGAATAACCTAGAGGTATCATTAAATCATATAGCTAATTCTTAGACCTCTACATAAGTGGAGTTTGTGTAAGTGTAGGTAGTGTATTATGTTGTAGGAGTGGGTAATACAAGCTACATCTCCTTAGTCCAGGGTTAATGGTAAATGATTATTGATGAAATGGAGTTAATTGCAATGCATACTGTAGTGAAATTGTAATCCTAAAATATCCACCAATTTCTTATCACATCCACTTAATTTAGATTTTAGTTCTTTCTTTTCGTTGTAAACAAAAAACCAATCATACTTTTTCTAGGCCTAACTGATGAGGTTACAATAAGTAATAGTTTTCAGAGAGCATTTCCCTAAGTTTGAAATTTGGGCATCATAGGCCTATACTATTTGATGCGTACACTTCCATTTTGCACATAGAGTTTAGGTGTAAGTTTATCACATACTTACCAATAAAATAACAACTCTAGCACTACCAGTGTTGTGACCAGCCACACTAGGCCATTTCTTTTTCTTTTACTTATTTTCAAATACATTCTGTGAAATTTTGCATGATTGAAAATATTTTTTTGTTATCAACTCACTAGTATTTTGTGTTCTCAAATTATCATTAAGTTTTAGGTACCATTGCATGGTTCACTCCTAAACCAGTGATTGCAAAGAGTCTACTCCAACTATTGCATATCAAAAGAGATTTTTCATAAGGCAAGAGAGTTTGGGGCTTCATATATGAAGCTCATCCAAATCCCACCACACTAGGCAGAGCAAATAGAAGTGGAAGTCATGCCCAAAATGGTAAAGACAATCTGGAGGACATGCCTGAGGAGTATATTGTATGGGATAAAATAAAGGAGCCTCAACCAAAACTCAACTAGGGCCAATCAAAAGACAAAAAATCAATATTGGCAGTTACAAGATAGATCCTAGTCTAGTGGCATTAATTAAATTGAAATCATTCCATGGTCACAATATGGAGGATCGGATGTCACACATTAAGAGATTTTTGGAAAGTTGTGATATGTTGAAGATTGACAGGGTCCCAACCACATTCATCTACTGGAAGCTATTTTCTTACTCTTTATCAGACAAAGAAAAGGTGTCATTTCTTAGACTTCTGCCAGAATTGATAAAAAGCTTGGATGAAAAGATTGACACATTCTTCTAGTGATACATACCAGAATAGAAGTGAAATGACTAGTGGGGAAGATCCATAATTTCAAGTAGCATGCTGAGGAGTCATGTTTTGAAGCTAGGGAGTCATTTCATAGCATTTTGGGTAAGGTCATTTGTCATGGGATTGACCTTTATGTCTAGGAAAAGACCTTCCATGAACACAAAGGGGAAATGACTAGTCTTGACAACACATGCGTAGGTTTCTTATTAAACAACAAGGCCACAAGGTGTCATGATATCCTAAAAAACATGGTCAGAATCGTCCTAGGGAGGAGGAGCGAGAAGCACTAGCAACAACTAAAAGTTCTATGGAATCAAGAGAGTTCACAAAAATCAAAGCTCAGATGGACATACTCGTGAGGAAGCTTGAGCAGAAATTTGGCACCTCATCTGGAGGTGAAGAAGAGGAGTGTGTGTACCTGCATAAAAAATATCAATAGGATAGGGGTCCTAGTAACATAGACACAATTGAAGACATTCTAGGAAGACTAGTGATTTAGAACTAGGCCTTGCTGGACCAGACAAAAAGGGTGCAACAAAATCAAGGGGCTCAATCTGCAATATTGAAAATTAGATCTCTCATCTAGAAGCAGAGGTGGCTTCCATAAAGAATCCCATTCAACACAAGGGTTTCCTGGGAAAACATAGAGTACTCATCGAAATTAGCAAGTAAATTTTGTCTTTATTCTCAAGGAACCAAAGCATGTTACTGAGGAGTCACCAGATTAACACACACCAGAGTCAGATTGGGTGTATGTGCCAAAAGTTCCATTTCCCCATAGCCTGTACAGAAGACCAGGGGGATGTAGAACACCAATGCATTATGCTCACACATGCACCTCAGTAGATGGATGGTCAGCAACAAGCAACAAGGACACTCTATCTACATCATTGTTTCAATATAATGAATTTCAAGCTTCCACCATTGCTATGTCCATGCCCCCAGTTCCTGGAAAAGGTGTATGTGAAACAAGATAAAGTGAAGGCTTTACTTCTCGGTAGAGCACTCATAGGAAACATGGAGGTAGCCATAATTGAGAAGGAGCAGCTACAGGCCATCCCATCCACAGGAGATATGCCAAATTCTGTCCTACGGTGGCATTGATGCAAGCTTAGGGGTGGAGATCCCTAATGCACAATATATTCCTACACACAAACAAATAGAGAAGCCACATGTTCCATTCTTGGATAGTCTGAAGCTGTGAAGGGAGGAAAAGAAATTTATGAAATTCCTGGACATGTTCCGAAAGCTCCACATCAACATTCCACTCATGGAGGTGATAGAAAAGATCCCTGCATATGGAAGATTCCTGCAGAATATCATCAATAAGAAAATATGGAGAAAAAATATAGATGTGTTGTGTGTTGATAAAGTGGTGAGTTCTGTGATACATGAAAGGTTTCCAATAAAGACAAAGGACTCATGATGTTTCTACATCCCTTGTTCTATTGGCAGCAAACACTTCCAACAAGCTCAATGTGACTCTAGGGTAAGCATAAATCTCATGCCTCTTGCTACCTTTCGGAAGTTGGATTGAAGAAACCAACTAAGACATGCATGATGATCTAGTTGGTGCTTATGGGAGGCAGCCCATTCCATTTGGTTATTTATTTTTGTTTAGAGTTTTTCATTATTTACATTTTGTATTTGTCTCAATAGATGTTTAGTTAATGTAATAAAGGTGCACTGATGCTTTTGTTTAGAGTGAAAAAATTTCTTGTGTCAATGCTACCAACACAAAGTTGGTGGTAAGGTATCCTTATCAGTTAATGGTCAACTCAACTTGATACCACCAACTTCATAGTCAGTGTCACCAACATTTCTAGTCACACCACTGACAATAGGATGTCCACAGTCTGCTTAGAATTTTCAACCACCACCACCTTATTGAGCACCTGGTACCCCCGTTCCACCTCTTGGTTTGAATTCTAACTATGAAGACATAGTCAAGTTCAAGCTTAGGGGGATGATAGAACAACTCTATCTTATTTTTATTCTCTATTTTATTTTAATTTTTGTTATTTTCAAGTAGTAGAATCCATAATCTGTCTACTATAATCATGGAGTGTAATTATCATGATTTCACCCATCATAAAAAAGAATGTGTTTCGTGCCTTTGCAATGAATTTTGAAAAATTCTAAATGTTCACATCTTATTAAGTTGCTTTTGCAATGTTTGAGGTAACACCAACCGCAAGAATTGTAATGGGTTAGTTAGCTTGAGGATGCTTAATTTGAATGGAAATCTTAATTTATAGAAGACTTATGTATGATGACGAGGTTTGAGCCCAAAACCAACCAAACAAGTAACGAGACTTAAAATGGGATTTTTAGAAATAAACCTTAAGGTTACCATATGCACATGTTAATAAGGTCATTGTCTCTTAATCATGTGATTTCACTCACCTTTCATTACATTTTATCCACCACATCAAGATGATCAAGTAACCTGAATTGTTTCCTTTTGGCTGCATTGAATGGTATGATGGGAAGTATGATAGCTAGGATCTTTATAATGCACTAGTTAGAAAATGAAAAAATATATAGATGTGCATATCAATTATTTGCATAACAAATTTCATGTAGATTATATTCTTCTTGTTCATCATGCTTTTGCATCATTCTTTGCAACATGTATCTATGTAGATGTCTCTATACACTAAATAGAAAGGATCTACATCCATCTCCCTCCCAACTAAAAAAAAGTAAATAGTGTCATATGTTGAATAATGCATGAGCATAATACATAAATCATGCTAAAATAAGAGGGACGAAAAAAAGGGAAATTCCAAACAAAAAGGAAGAAAAGGATGCCTTGAACATAATATGAATCTTTCTTCAAGAAGAAGTAAAAATAGTTTACATGTGTGCATTATTTCACCCAACACTCATCACTCATATGAGACATTCAATGCATTTGTCATTTAACCATGATAGTAGGAATTAGGATTCATGCAATTTTCATTCTTTTCATTATGTAGGTTCATCATATTTTTGTTTTTCAAAAAAAAGATTTGGACGTTACTTGCAAATTATTTTTCATAGCCACCTATTTTATGCCACCCATTGCGTTGTATGGTAGGCAATATATATTATCGATCCCCTCATTCATTTCTACATGGGGAACTGCTTCTAACATAGGCAGGTAGATAGACCATAGCAATGTTGATAGGGAATTACATGATTCATCAAGCAAATGTCCTATTGATTACGTTATTAAGTGTTCTATTAATAGTGTTTTGTTTATTAAGGGTGGACATATTTAATGAACGTGTTTGGTAATTACAAAGTAGTTATTTGTTCAATGGTTGATAAGGACCAGTTTGGGACCGTCAGTTGGGGGTATTTGAGAAATGTAATTCATAATAATTGTCCTCCTGCCGAATTACCTTAAATGGATCCAAAGGTAGTGTTTCTTGATGGCGAGAAACATTCAAGCTTTGGAAATGTTGATCCATTGAGTTATAGTTTCATTTCACAGGCTACTTTTCTTTATATTTAGTGCAAAATTGTTTGCTTTGAGATTATTTATGCCTTGTTTATCATCATTAGCCTGTGAAACACTATTGCATCAATTATTAACTGCTTTTATCGAAGTATGTTTGATTATCAATATTTGTTTGGATTTATATTGGTTTTTCCTTGTTCAGACAATTTGAGCACTGATATGATAGCTCCATGCCACCGACATGTTATTGGTGGTAGCAACATTGTGCAAAATCAAATAGGAAATTCTAAAAATCTTGGTGCTAGCAAGATAGCATTCAGTGCTATCAAGATGATGTTCGATGCTACCAAAATGAGGTGTAAGAGCTGCTCACTGTCTGCATAGAAAACTTTAATAGAAGAATTTAATACCTTAATTCCACTGATAGCGTAGTCAATCGTACTGAATTTTTCAATCCAGAATAAGTCAAAACTTGCTAAAATCAACTTGGTGCTAGTGACATACTAGTCAGTAGTGCTAACATATTTCAAGGCTTTCGATCCACCCAACAACTCGGTGCTACTGAAATCCAATCAGTGGTACTCGATTTGTTCGATCAATGAATATTAAAGATTATGATAGATCCAACTACTTAGACTTAATAACCTCTAGACTCGCTTGAGACCTAAGAGGAATTTGGCCAAAAGAGGGAAATACATTCTATCTCATTGATACAGAGCAAGGAGCTGAGAGAGGAGGAGATGAAGGAGAAGTCCACATATTGGTTTCTCCATGCACTTCCCGGAGGTGCAGATTTGCAGTCAGAACATTGTGGATCGAGGTGCCTACTAGAGAGGATCGTCAGGGGCTAGCATCTCTGAGGGTTATCATTGATTTTTCTTATGTTTAACTTGTTTTCTTCCTCTTCCTCTCCATATTTGATGGTAGAAATCATGCAGGATAATCCCCATATTCCTTAGGAAAGTAGTAGCCTGATATTGCATGGTAGCTGACATTTATTAATCAATAATGCATCTTTTTTTTATTCTAGACATAAATCTATGATTTCTTAATGAATTGTATGTTCTTAATCACCACAACCAATTTCTTAGACCGCTATTTGCTTCAGAAAAGGGATTAGGGATGGGAAAGGTTATAGATTTACACAGCTAATATCGTGCCTCGAGAGTTGTGAAAGAACAACCTAGAGGTATCACTAAAGCACCTAGATAATTCCTAAACTGCTACAGAAGTGGGGTTTGTCTTAGTGTATGTAGTGTATTCAATGTTGGAGTAGGTAATATTTGCTATAGGTCCTTAGTCCAGGGTTAAGGGTAAATTACTATTGATGAAATAGAGTTAATTTTAATGCATACTTTAGTGAAACTATAATCCTAAGGAATCCACCAACTCTGGATCACATTCACTTAATTTAGATTTTAGTTATTGCCTTTAGTATAAAAAAATCAACCAATCACACTTTTTCTAGGCCTAGATGATTAGGTTACAATTAGTAATAGTCTCTAAAGAATGTTTTTGTGAGTTTGATATTTGGGCCTCACATGCCTATATTACTCGATGTGTACACTTGCATTTTGCACACACATTTTAGGCATGTCAATGTGTATAGAATATATTCAAGATTTTTGTTTCCTTGCATTATTCTAGATATAATATCTTGTGGTTTACTATTTTCTTCAATAAATAAATAAATATATATATACATATGTGTTTAAATAAGCAACATTAGAGAACAATATATATCTTTTTCAATACTATATCATCATAGTTTTAATGATTATGTACAATAGGATGAAATTGATAGTCACTTATTTTTGCAACTAATTCAACTTTTTCAAGAGAGAGATGACTATTATTATTTTCTACCACAAGATATTCATTTTGTAACCTTTAATAGAAAATTTTAATGCACCATTTAAGAGTTTAAGAGTATCATATTCTATATTCTTTTTTTTTAAACAAGAGAAGAGCTAGTTCTGATTCATTCCACACTCTACTGCAGACAAAATAGGTTGAATATCCACCTGGTTCATGTGTTGAAACCAGTGGTGTACAATAGAAGTGAAGGTAAGCGAGTTTTTAGAAAGGATAGCATATTTTGCTAGGATGTCAGTGGGTCCATTGAAGCCGTGAGGAACATGGTGGATGAGCTCTGTTGGAGAACCCCCAAGAAGGTTCTTAGCCTCCCTAGCAAAGGGTAAGAACTGTGGAAGGGGTTTGTTTTTTGTAAGGTGATCGATGGCTTCCAGAGAGTCTGTGAAGATGTAGAAGGCGTCCCAGTAATGATCCTTGCATGATTGAGCTCCGAACAGGATCGCTTTGATTTCACTCACAAGCGGTGAGGTGGACTGGATGGTTTGATAGGAACCCAACATATGTGATTCGTCTGCATGAACAACGTGGGTGCCAATTGACGCTATATCATGACCGTGATGGTGAGCCGCGTTAGTGAAAACATATATTGATTTTGTGGCAAGCTTCTTAGTAGATGGATTAGCTACCTTTTGAGTGTTGCCTGGACTTTCTTGTAGCCTGAGGATGGACTCTGTCTGGAGCCTGATGAACTCCACCTTCTTGGATGCAGGTAGAACCTTCTGTTGGTGGATTTGTTCATTTTGACATGCCCATATGTGCCAACAGGCCCACTCTTATGGTGAAAGTGCCATCAGAAATCATAGTACACCTTTGAATCCACTCGTTTGATGGAGTGGTTGTATGGTCTTTGTTGGGTAGTAGCTGACTCCATACGTCCTGGCTTGATTTACAATCCTGTAGGGTGTGAATCATGGTGTCCTGGCTGTTATTGCAGATGGGGCATTCTTTAGGAACCTCCATGTGCCTACGATGCTTTTCCATGTTCGTCATGAGAGCTCCGTGTAGAATGAGCCAAAGGAAGAGTTTGATTCATTCTAGCAACTTGGCTTGTTAGATAGGTTTCTAGTTGCCATTCATGGTGATTTCTTTTCCTCGCCTAAGCCACCTATAGATAGATCTAGAGGTGAACAGACCACTCCTTTCAAGTGGCCAGATCTGGCCATCGTCTTCTGAATTAAGGCAAGGGGCAGGGATAGCAACTATTGCAGACCATGTGGACTCAGGAAAGAAGTTGTAGATGAAGTCCCAGTCCCACACCCCATCAGAGATCGCCATGGAGTCTACTGTGAGGTTACAGATATCCTGGGGGATTGGCCAACTTGGGTGGAATTCCAACACAGAACGACCAGCGATCCATTTGTCTTCCCAAGCATTTGTGTGTTTCCCATTGTTGATCGCTTTGTGGCTTTGTTCGGTGACCCTACTGAGATTCTTCTTGATGAAGCTCCAAGCCGGGGAATTCAACACAAATTTGAACTTTCCATTATTGGTATATTTTTTCCTTCATTACCTTAACCCAGACTTTGGAGGGGTCAGTAAGAAAGGCCCATATGTTCTTCATCATTAAAGCATCATTTTGATCTCTAGCATCCCTGATGACAAGTCCACCAATATCTTTGTTGGACTAAACCTTTTTCCATGAAACTAGTGAGGATTTCCTTTGGTTGGAAGTGCCAGACCACACAAATCTTCGGATGTGATTTTTGATGTCATCGCAAAGGTGAGGCGAAAGCTTCACAATTTTCATAGTATAGGTCAGGATGGCCGACAGAGTTGATTTGGCCAGTGTCACTTGACCCGTAAGGGACAAGTGCTTAAGGGTCCAGCTGTTCATCCTTCTCTGAATAGAAGCTAGATTGTTGCCATGGGTTTCTTTGTTAACACGATGGTGGAGAACAGGCACACCAAGATACTTCCCTAGATTACAGGTCCAAGGGAATCCCAGCTTCCTGCTGATCATTCGTTTTAGCGGTTGAGGTGTGCTCTTGCTAAAGAAGCATCACGATTTGGGCTTGGAGATTGATTTCCCCGAAGCCCTTATGAAATCCTTGAGAATAGAAGAGATGACCCGAGCCTATTTGACAGAGGCTTCACCCAATAGGAGAATATCATCTACAAAAATGACATGGGACAAATTCAATCTGCCACAAGAGAGAGTAATCAGTTTCCATCGATCTTCTTCTACAGAGCCAGAAATAGCTTGACTCAGTCGTTCCATGCACATGACAAATACATAGGGGCTGATTGGGTCTCCTTGGTGAACGCCTTGTGAAGCTTTGAAAGGAGGTAGGGGTTTGCCTTCCCACAGAATGGAGGTCCATCCCTTGCTGATGATTTCCATGATGATGGTAGTTATTTTGGTTGGTATGCATGTGCGCTGCAAGGTGTCATTGATAAAGGCCCAGTTCATCCTGTCGAAAGCCTTAGCCAGGTCCAGTTTGATGCACATACAAGGTTTCTTAGTAGCTTTAGACTTCATGGAGTGAATAGCCTCCTGAACCAGAAGGATGTTATCGCTTATTCGTCTTTCAGGGATGAATCTAGACTGCTTTGGGTTAACCCAGTCGTTCGTAAGAGGCTTTAGCCTTTCTACGATGACCTTGGAGATGATTTTGAAACAGCTATTGTTAAGGGATATGGGTCTCAAGTCACTGCAGCGCTGAGGTACATGGATATTTGGAATTAGGACCATGTAATAATCTGCTATGGTGGAGCTTATATTATCAGATGAGAAGACTTCTTGCACCGTATGGGTGATGCTTGGGCCTATAAACTCCCAGTTTTGATGGATAAAGCCAAAGTGAACCCCGTCGGGCCCTAGAGCTTTGAGAGGTGCCATGGCGAAGGTGACTATTTTGATCTCAGCACTGTCTGGGATGGAGCTCAGGTCAGTAGAAACAACTATAGGGATGACTGGGAATACATCGAGATATGTGTGTATCTGAGCAGTGTGCGTCGGGGCAGCTTGAGTCAGGAGTTCTTCAAAGAAATTATGGATTAACCCCTTCATTTCTTCACTCGTGGAGGTCCAACACCCATCATCCTTTTGAAGGTGGGTGATCTTGTTGAAGTGTTGTCTAGACTGCATGTAGGACGGATAGAATCTGGTGTTGAGATCACCATACTTCAACCAGTCGATATGAGCCCACTACTGCCAGTCCAGCTCCTCATTGAGAAGGATGTTATGGAGGCATTCCTAAAGAGGAATAGCTGGGTCCATCATAGGAATAAGGTTCAGGGATTTGAGTTGTACCTGGTGCCTACTAATGCGAGCAAGCAACTGTCATTTTTCCTTGTACAGATGGGATGATCTCATTGAGTCCCACTGAGTTTCCTTACATTTGAAGGTGTGGAGAGCATCCTGGAAGTTGCCATTTGTAGGCCAATGGCGCATGGCCTCCTCCTTGAATTCGGGAGTGAGATTCCAGCTCACCTTTATGTGGAAAAGAAATCATCTAGGCATCCTAGTTCCGCATGATAGAAGGATGGGGTGATGGTCTGAGTACAATCGAGGAAGGACCACCGCAGAGCTTTCCCTGAACTTGTGGATCCACTCGGAGTTTGCAATGGCTCGATCAGGGCATTCATGGAGGTGTTGGTGCTTGAAGGTGAAGAAAGGGCCTTGGGATTTCAACTCAGCAAGGCCAGTGGTAGAAAGGACTTCGTGGAAGTGACCGCTAGCACACCTATCAAAGTAATTACTGCCACTCTTCTCATTTATTTTAAGCAAGGTGTTGAAATCACCTAGGACTGCCCATGCAATATCCATAGAAGATGAGATCTCTTCCAATCTTTCCCAGAGATACTCCCGTATTGTAGGGTTAGGACTCCCATACACGATGGTCAAGTACTAATTGTCGTTAACATGACAGTGCACAAATTGGCAGTGATTGAGAATGAGTTCAATAGAACAGTGGTGCTGGTCCCAAGCGAGCAATATACCACTGGAGAAGCCATTGGTTTCCACCCTCTGCGAAGAGTTATAGCCTAGGCATTTGATGATCTTGTTAGTAGTTGGGCCACTGCAACGAGGTTCCACAATGGCCATTATGTTCACTTTGTGAATAGATTTCATTTCGTGGATTAATCAGATCTTCTTATGCAAGCACACACCTTGGATATTCCAGCAGATGACATTCATTGAGAAGTTATTGAAGGGTGGCACACAGTTCTACAAACTGATCTTCACCTTCCATTGTTACCTCCGTAGGGGTTTCTTGAGTGGAACCTTCAAGGTGCTTTTGAAATTCCAGCACATGTTTCGTGTGGGGAGTTGTTCTTGTAGTGCCTTACAAGTCATCAACTTGGCCTTTCTTGCGAACTCGGTCTGGGCTTTGAGTTGCTTGGAAGATGATTTTCTTGTTCCTCAGCATAACATATCCGCTATCACTCCTGCTGTGACAAGCTATGTGCTTGCTGGGGATCACATGGATCTCAATGGATTTTGCTTGGAATTGGAAGTTGCCATCTTGTGTCGAGACTGACTCCCTTCCCTTGCTTACATTATTGCCTCTGAGCTTAACAGAGGTATTAGCTTTGTGTTGCCTGGTTGTGTCTTGCGACTCTGCAGCTAGGGCGGCTTTCGCAGCTACCTCTTTATGTCACTGTTGTTGCTTAGCCTTCTTGCTAAGAATAGGTTGGAACTCGTCCTCCTCGCCGACTGGGCCAGGGGCTTCGTTGGAGGTGCTTGCAGGAATCTTGTGCTCGCTCTGCATCACCACAGATTTGTTTCCACTGGTATTTCTCCCATATGTGTTTGGCTTGCGCCGCTCGGGCATTTTGGCATGGATCACATCAGTGTAGCTGACCAACGAGACTAGGATGGGAATGGAGGTGGAGGTCAGATCACTCGGGGTGTAGTGCCATGCTTGCACTCTTTCGCGGTGTGTCCGAGGCGACCACACTTCATGCAGAAGTGAGGTAGATTCTTGTACTCCAATCTGAAGTATTATCCATTAATGAAGATGGTCAAAAGTAATGGTTTTTGTGTGTCAACCTCAACAACAATTCTCGCAAATTTTCCCCTATTGCCTAGAAGAGTATTAGCATCCACTTTGATTGTCTTGCCAATGGTGTTACCAATGTTGATAAGGAGTTGGTTTTGGTAGAGGAACATTGGAAGGTTCGTGACCCTCACCCAAATGACCAACTTGCGGGGCATCTTCTCCGACGGGTGAAAAGAGGGAGACCATGCCTGTATGGATAGGTAGTTTCCAAATACAGTCCATGGGCCCCCTAGCAGTGCCTTCTCGTTGTCCTCACGGTTGCCCAACTGGACTATGTAGTAGCCATTTTCTAGGTCAATGATCTGGAGTTGTGTTGTCGGCTTCGACAACACGCTAATCTTGTTGACAAGTGCTTGGAATCCTATCATGATCCCGATAGCTTTCACGAAAATTGCAAACTTCCATGGAGCCAGCAGTGGTTGAATGGATTCATTCTTGACTGAAAAGGCAGGAAGGACTCCAGATAGGTCGACCCGGATGTCTACCTTTGTGAGCGTGTCCGGTGAGATTGGATTAATATATGATAGGAGTCTATGGCCGTTCCCAACGTGTGAATCCTTATAGCTATGACAAATAGGGACGGTCTCTGTGACACCCCACCATCACATAGACAGTAAGGTGACATGTGAAAACGTGTAGAACCACATATTACTGAAAACACGTGTTAATTAAAACCGATCGTGGAAAGCAGATAAATAAAGAAACTTTTACATCCAGATCCTGCAAGGAAACATGTTATACAACTATTATAAGCCTGATATATGTCCATAGCTTAGGGAAAACAACTGTCTTTCCAACACATGAGTTCATCACCTGTTTATACATAATGGGCCACATCAGGCCACCAGCAGGATATATAAAGGTACATCAGGTAAACATTGTAAAACATCGTCAAAACATCTCTGAGGACCTGAGAGTACAGGGATAACTCTAGGAGTCTACTACAAAACCACCAAAATAGTAGCATGTCCATCTCTTGCCTTCTACTGCTCTTCTTCTTGCTGCTCGGGCGCAACCTCGTGACCACCACCACATCTAGCGCGACCACCTAAAAAGGTTGTAAACCAACGGGGTGAGACACACACTCCCAGCGACAAATATAACTCCCCACCGAAACTATAAAACTCCAAAGAAGGCTAAAGTAGGTAAAATAGATAACTAGTATAAGCAGATTATATGAGCAGCATACTGAGCAGGTCTTACTGTATTATTAAACTTACCAGGATATCTGGGAGGCATATAACCTGATTTTCTTTATGGAACATGATTGACAAGATAAGATTTATAAGATCTTACCACATAATATAAGGAACGTATAAGTAACTGCAAGGTATAATAAGATCAACTACACAAGCAAGGCCTCAACCAATGTTCCATGGTTTACCTTAAGAAATAAGTATTATTCGGCTGGATTGCATATTATTATGCCCTGAGGAAGTAAGCCGTACCGCTCAATTCCAACCTTCGACTGCGAAACCCAAGCTGGTGCCATAAAAGGTCAATGGAAGAGTCGGACTCCACGACCTCACCACCTCGTGGTCAGTGCACGAGTGCAAAACAAGCAGGACCGCAGTCTCAAGCTTAAGTGGCCTCATCTACAGGGCCAGGCTACCCTCTGCCTAGCCCACCTCAGTATAGGTATCGGCTCTAGTGAAACTGAGCCATGGGAATGATCACCATGCTCTGAGCCATGAACAAAATCATGCTCTTCTTATCACACAACATGAGCCATGGGCCTATTCACCATGGTCTAACATATTGAGCCACGGGCCTAAAACTTTGCTCTGGAGTCTACAACCGAAGTTGCACTATAATCCTCCTCATTTTTGGCTAGGAGAAATCACACTTATTCAACAATATGTGCTTCTAGGTTAACCCACAGGAAAACCTATTTCACCATCACTAGCTACTGACGATGATGGATCTATGGCCAAAGCAAACTACATGATATGTTCCACTGTAATTAATTATTATATTTTAAGTGGATTGTTGAGGCAACCAAGTTGTAAAACATAATGACATTGAGTTACATTAATGTTGTCATTATCACATTATCATGGGATCTCAATCCCTTATCACAGAAAGCCACTGCCTCTCAAGGCATCAATATTTTACATCATCATCTGGGATAACAATCCCTCATCTCATCATCAAGAGGATAACACCTCACTGGGCACTCATCCCTCATCAGGTCCTTAGACCTATCTCATCATACTGGTGATGCATGTTATCCCATCAATAAGAATTATCATCATGCAGCGTTATTCAAACACAAAGACCTCATAGCTCTTACCTGGCTATGAATTCACCTGATACACCTGCATTGTTAGTATTCACATCAAGAGAGATAACTTAAAATCACCAAACATAGATCTTACTGATTATTATGTCATTAGGGTTGCATATGTGCATGTCATGATTATAATCATATGTGGCATACAACTGTATCAATTATATTATGGTTATCGAATCATAAGCATCCACTTATGCCATTTATCTTATAAACATAAACAAGTATCTTGTTATCTAATCTAGCATTATCTTTAACCATCAAGCATAGCACTGGTTCACAGCCCATCATCCATATAATATCAACAACATAGGTGTGATTACAAGACAACACATCATTAGCTAGGGTTTCCAGGCTAAGCATAACCCTCACTAAAGGTACTAGTTACCCTCGCTAAAAGTGTGATGGGTAGCGCGCCCCTTACCATAGGTGGTATCGGGCAGGGTAACAACCCTCACTAAAGGCATGTCGGCCAAGGCACTTAGCCACATCTGTCGACCAACTCAAACACAAGAGTGTATCGGTCAACAAGGCCTATGGGATGTCTTGCAACCAAGGTAACATGAATGCATCGTGCAGCTGGGGTCAGGAGGTGTATTGTGCAGCTAAGCTATGTGTACATCAGGAAGCTAGTTGTGGGCTAAGGCCCTATCGACTAGCTTGAATTAGGGTTGCATCGGGCAACCATCTCACCACTGCAACGGACAAGATCATGGCGCCCAAGCCAATGCTATAACGACCACCATGTACACATCACCAAACGATACAAGGGAACCACAAGGAAGCCTACCATCCAACAAGATCGGGCACACCATATTGACCACCACTAAGGCAAGCACTAGGATTTCACCACTCAACACATATCGGGCAGCTCAAGACCAACCCAACTTGTGTCACCCAAGGCACCAAACAGAGGCACCTACAGAGATAACAACTAAGCACCATATCGGCCAAGGGGATAACACCTACTAGGAAAAAGGGTCATCTCGGTCGAGGCATATCGCCCAAGGTCACCAACAAGATTAAAATGGTCATATCGGGAACAAAGCCAACCAAACTCAACATGACCATATCGGCCAAAGCTAAACCCAAGGTGAGGGGTGTCGGGCAACATCACCACAAAGGTGTATCGTGCAAGGCACAATGGTTCATCTTGGCTTGGTCATCACTAACTTCAAGATCACCATCACAAAACCCTAACAGATCAAGAGAGTTGGCTCACCTCTCAACAATCAAGAGAGAGGGGTTTTGCACAACCTCCATCACATATCTCGAGCAACATGATAGATCATTTCCATATCGGCTAAGCTCCCAACCTCTACTATGTCAACATCCAACCAAGGCTCACCTCTCTAATCCATGGTGAGAGAAGAGTGCTGCGCAAGAAACTAGAGTATAGACTCACCTCTCAACAATCAAGTGAGAGGGGTGTTGCCTATACCACTAGAGCCGAACTCACTTCTCAAAACCAAATGGAGAGAAAGGAGTTTTGCCCAAGAAACTCTATACATATGGTTCGGCCACCAAGGTCAAGAACACACCAACAACATGAACATAGATCCACAAGATACATGGCCGATCAAGGTGAAACATAACATGAAATAAGAAAAGGAAGTAGTATAGCTAGGGTTAGGAGTTGTGTAACCCGCCTTAAGCAAACTCCAAGCTCCTAGCACCAAGCTCCCAAGATCAAGCACCACCTTCAGACACCTCAAGAAGAGAAACAAAACTTGTAACCACCATGGCCAAAGAGCGATCAAGAAAGAGAAGAAGAAGAAGGTGCTAAGGAAAGAGGGGAGATGCTCACCACAAGAAGAAGAACAAGGAACCCTAGGGCTCAACCACCACTAGAGGAAGAAGAAGACTCCAATGAGAAGGAGGAGGATCGGCCACCAACTAGCAAAGGAGATGTGTCACCCACCAAGGAAGGAAAGGAAGCAACACCAACTAAAGAGATCCTAAGCAAGAGAAAGGAGAGGCATATATAGAAGAGGGTGAAGGAGAAAACAAGGCAAGGTGTCACCCACCTAGGGACACTTTTCCAAGGGCAATGCCACCTCCTTATCTTGCCCCATACACATGTCCAAGGCAATTGCCACATGAAAGCATCATGCACCAAGTGTCCACAAGGGTGGTGACACAAACGAAGCCAAAGGTCAAGGATGGTCAAAGGTCGACACAACCACATGGGAGATACACTCTCATACCCTACACAGCCTCATGGACGACACAACCATGGCCGACACAAGGCTCCCAAACACACCCTTGTCCGATACAAGGTCCATCAAGGCAAGGCAAGGCCCAAGTAAGGCAAAACAATGCCCAACAAGGCTCAACCAAGCCCAAGGCAACTCAAGCAATGAGCCCAACCCTTCCTCTCAACTCTAGAGGAAGCAAGGAGAGAGAAAAACACCTCTCAAGGTGACAAACTTTCTCATCAACCCTAGACTTGGGTTATTTGCAAGTGGCACCTCCAACTCTCAACAAAGCACAAGCAACCTTAATCACCACTAGAGGTGATTAGCAAGCAACTAAATACAAGGTTGAGGCAAAGCAAACAGGATAAGCCCAAAATGGAGGATAGGGTCCTTACAAGCCATAAACCCCTAAAAAGGGATTTCATCCTCAAAATCTTAAGAGAAAAGCGAGGGATACTTCCTCATCATCTCTTCTTCAAGCTCCCACGTGGCTTCATCAACACCACAATGATGCCAAAGAACTTTCACAAGAACCAAATCCTTCCTCTTCAGCTTCTTTACTCTTCTGTCAAGGATCATCACTGGACCTTCCTCATAGGTCACATCTTCATCGAGCTCAACCTCAACTGGGTGTAATATTGTCCCTATGTCTGCATGACGTTTCTTCAGCATGCTGACATGAAACACCAGATGTAACATGTGCAACTCTGGCGACAGCTCTAACTTATAAGATACCTTGCCAACACATGCTATTATCAGGTACGGCCCCATAAACTTGGGTGCCAATTTGCCTTTTCGGCCAAACCTCATCACGCCTTTCCATGGTGAGACCTTGAGATACACTTTGTCTCCCACCAGGAACTCTATAGGTCATCGATGATTATCTGCGTACGACTTCTGTCTGTCATGTGCCGCTTTCAACTTTTGTTGTATCACTCTGATCTTCTCTGTTGTCTGCTGCACTAACTCAGGACCCAAAAGCTGATACTCACCAGACTCATACCAACATAGAGGAGATCTGCACTTCCTACCATATAGAGCCTCATAAGGAGCCATGTCGATGCTCCACTGGTAAGTATTGTTGTAGGCAAACTCTATCAAACTGAGATGTACGTCCCAACTTCCTAAGAACTGCAAAACACAAGCTCGGAGAAGATCCTCTAAAGTCTGAATAGTCCTTTCAGACTGTCCATCTGTCTGTGGGTGGAAAGCGGTACTGAACCTCAACTGTGTTCGCAACACTTTATGTAATTGTTCCGAGAAATGACTCGTGAACTGGGGTCCTCTGTCAGAGACTATCTTTGCGGGTACACCATGCAAATGCACTATCTCATCCACATACACCTAAGCAAGCTTCTCTGTTGTATATGTTGTCTTCGTAGGTATGAAATGAGCAGACTTTGTCAATCTATCCACTATCACCCAAATGGAATCATGATTCTTAGTTTTCCTTAGCAGACCAACTACAAAATGGATGGTTATATGATCCCATTTCCACTGCGGTATCAGCATGGGTTGTAACATACCTTCCAACTTCTGATGCTAAACCTTAACTTGCTAGCATACCGCACACTTAGCCACAAACTTGACTACATCTCTCTTCAAGCCAGGCCACCAATACATGTCCCTCAAATTATGACACATCTTGGTGACACCTGGATGCATGGTATACATCAATGTGTGTGCTTCCTCGAGCACTAACCTCCTCAAATCATCAACATCGGGGATGACCATCCTATCATGATAGCAAACTAGTCCATCCTCGGACTCATGGAACCCATCATGCTTTTCATTGCCAAACTCTGATCTTATCAACTGGACTGAAGCATCTGCCTGCTATGCATCTTTGATCTACTGTCTCAATGTAGGCTTTACTTGCATCTGTGCCAACAATCCTGCCAACAAGGAGACTTCCATCTGTACATTCATCTGCTGCAAAGAGACAAGTATATCCTGCCTATGGCATACCAAGGAACTCAACTGTGCCTTCTTCATAGAGTGGGAAGAAGGAGACTTTCTGCTAAGCGCATTAGCTACCACGTTCGCCTTACCAGGATGATACTCAATGGTACAATCATAATAATTGATCAGCTCCATCCAGCGATGTTGTCACATGTTCAGCTCACTCTGCGAGAAGATGTACTTCAAGTTCTTATGATCTGTAAAGATCTAACACACTTCCCCATAAAGGTAGTGTCTCCAAATATTTAATGCATGGACCACCGCTGCCAGCTCCAGATCATGTGTCAGATAGTTCTCCTCATGTTTCTTAAGCTGTCGTGAAGCAAAAGAAACCACATGATCCTCCTGCATTAGCACACATCCTAAGCCTTTTTTGGAAGCATCGCAGAAAACAACATAGCCCTTCCCAGGCTCTGGAAGCACCAACACCGGAGCACTAGTCAGCTTCTCCTTCAAGCTTTGGAAAGCTTACTGAAAACGATCATCCCAAACAAAGGGTACACCCTTTCTGGTCAACTTTGTTAACGATAACGTGATTATACTGAAGTTCCTTATAAACTTTCGATAGTATCCTGCTAAACCCAGAAAACTATGAACTTCTATTGACGTCTTCGATTGCTCCCAATCGATAACTGACTCCACCTTCTTAGGGTCCACTCTGACTCCTTCTGCAGATATCACATGACCCAAGAAAGTCACTTCTTTCAACCAAAACTCACACTTACTAAACTTGGCATACAACTGATGTTGGAAAAGAAGAGTCAACACTTGTCGAAGATGTTGTTCATGCTCTTGACTGTCCTGACTATAGATCAAGATGTCATCTATAAAAACTACAACAAACTGATCTAGAAACGGATAGAACACCCGGTTCATCAGATCCATGAAAGCAGTAGGCACATTGGTTAGCCCAAACGGCATAACCACAAACTCGAAGTGACCATACCTCATCCTAAAAACTGACTTTGGTATGTCCTCATCCTTAATCCTCAACTGATGATATCCAGACCATAGATCTATCTTTGAGAACACTGTAGCACCACACAACTGATCAAACAGATCATCTATCCTCAGTAACGGGTACTTATTCTTGATCGTGACTTTGTTCAACTGCCGGTAATCTATACACAACCGCATCGACCCATCCTTCTTTACGAACAGGACTGGAGCACCCTACAACAATGTGCTCGGTCTGATGAAACCTTTATCTAACAACTCTTGTAACTACTTCTTCAGTTTTGCCATCTCAGATGGAGCCATCATGTATAGTGTTTGAGCAACTGGCTGTGTTCCTAGCACCATATTGATCTCAAAATCAATCTCTCAAGGTGGGGGAACACTGGGGAACTCATTTGGAAACACATCTACAAACTCTCAGACAATAGGAACCTCCAAAAGGCTAGGACCCTTCACCTTGGTATCCACAACATGAGATAAGAGCGCCTTACATCCTTGCCGCAGTCATTTCTCTACCACCATCGCTGACACTAAGCACGTCAGAAGAATCTTCCTATCACCTTAGAAGATCCACTTCTCTCCACCGTCATCAAACACTGCCTACTTAGAACCATAATCCAACACAACCTTATATTTTTCTAAGGTATCCATCCCAAGGATCACATCCAATCCATGCATCTCAAGTAGTATAAGATCCACTTGTATACAATGTCTCGAAAAAGATAGAACACAAGATGGGCACTCCTCTCGAAGCATCGAGTAACCATCAAGATGGGTTTCTAGAAACAGGCTATCTCTCTTACAACTAACAGGTAAGAGATAGTTTTCAGGCATAGTTCATGCGATAAAAGAGTGCGTAGCACCCGGGTCAACCAGAATAGATATAAAGCAAGAAGAAGACAAATTGGAATGAAATAACTCCATATGACCTACCACAACTCGCGGGTTGACTATCGCATTTGGCTGACTCATAGCATAGAATCGAGCTATTGCTTGATGTCCACGTCCTCTACTTCCTTGGGCAGATGATCCTACTGGGGATGCTTGACCGCGTCCTCACCCTCTGCTACCAAGGGGTTGTTGTCTATCTGACCCTTGTTGATTCTGCCTCGGCTGCTGTGTCATTTCAACATCTTTCCTTGGGCAATTTGACCTCTAATGACCGATCTGACCACAAAGATGACATGACTGATATTGTTGTTGTGGCCTAGACGACCCTATCACTGCCATTGAAGTTTTACTATGTGCCTTTGACGGTGAAGAACCATATCCTCTTCCCTTACTCGGGGACCACTGTTATGGTGCACTGGAACCTCTTAACCCAAAAGGTGTTGAAAACCTTGGCTTCTTAAAGCCACCAGACCTCTGCCCTAGAAACTGTGTAGGCCTCTTCTTAGTTAGGGATTCTCTCTTCTCCCTGACTGACCGTTCAATCCTGCAGACGGACTCCACGAACGTGGAAAACCGCTCCCGATTCTCCAAAGTAGCCACAGGTGTTGTCAACTCTGCGCTCAGACCCTTCTGAAACCGTCTAATCTGCTCGTCGTCTGTCATCGCCATGTGAGGACAAAACCTCAGTAGGTCCATAAACTTGGCTTCATACTCGGTGATGCTCAATGATCCTTGGCGCAGATGCTCAAACTGGTTGATCTTCTCATCCAGATACGTTTCGGGAAGTATCTGCTGATGAACTCTCACCGGAAATCCTCCCAACTGATCAATTCACAGGGTCGCTTCTCCTCCTCGATGGCCCACTAGTGGCCAACACTACCTTTCAGAAGGTAGACAGCGTGCTTGACTTTGTCTACTTCGAGGATGTTGAGGATTCAAAAGGCCTTCTCTAGACTTGTCAGCCACAGATCTACATCCACTGGATCAGCCGTTCCAGCATAATCCGAAGCTCCGACTCGGTAAAGCCGCTCAAAGGTCTTCCCAATGCCTGATGATTCACCATGGGGAGCCTGTTCTCTTGGCAGAGGCACTGGAAATCTTTCTACCATGTGATTCATCATAGCCATCAACTGCCCCATAAGGTAGTGATAGGCAGGGTTTTCGAGAATGGCTTGGTCAAGTTGGGGGACCTCAAGCACCCAATCTTCATGTGTCTGCACTCTTGCTCCATCAACTGATCCATCATCGCTGCTCTCAGAAACATGTTCTTCATGGTTTCCAGACATCTTTAAGCTTTTTCTTCCGCTGAGGGTAGAGGATTATTGTAAGAAGATCTGGAAAACTCACAAGAATAGACACAAACCTAATCCTAGATCCATGTAGACTCAGCGAACCTAGAGCTCTGATACCAAACTAACTGTGACACCCCGCCATCACACAGACAGTAAGGTGACACACGAAAACGTGCAGAACCATATTACTGAAAACACGGGTTAATTAAAGTCGATCACTGAAAGTAGATAAACAAAGAAACTATTACATCCAGATCTTGTAAGGAAACATGTTATACAACTATTATAAGCCTGATATATGTCCACATCTTAGGGAAAACAGTTGTCCTGCCAGCACATGAGTTCATCACCTATTTATACATAATGGGCCACACCAGGACAACATCAGGATATACAAAGCTACATCAGGTAAACAACATAAAACATCGTCAAAACACCTCTGAGGACCTGAGAGTACATGGATAACTCTAGGACTCTACTACAAAACCACCAAAACAGAACATTTCCATCTCTTGCCTTCTACTGCTCTTCTTCTTGCTGCTTGGCCGCAACCTCGCGACCACCACCACGTCTAGCGCGACCACCTAAAAAGGTTGTAAACCAACGGGGTGAGACACACACTGCCAGCGATAAACATAACTCCCCACCGAAACTATAAAACTCCAAAGAAGGCTAAAGTAGGTAAAATAGATAACTATTATAAGCAGATTATATGAGCAGCATACTGAGCAGGTCTTATTGTATTATTAAACTTACCAGGATATCCGGGAGGCATATAACCTGATTTTCTGTATGGAACATGATTGACAAGATAAGATTTATAAGATCTTACCACATAACATAAGGAATGTATAAGTAATTGCAAGGTATAACAAGATCAACTACACAAGCAAGACCTCAACCAATGTTCCATGTTTTGCCTTATGCAAAAAGTACTATTTGGATGGATTACATATTATTATGCCCTGAGGAAGTGAGCCGTACTGCTCAATTCCAACCTTCGGTTGTGAAACCCAAGCCGGTGCCATAAAAGGTCAATGGAAGAGCCGGACTCCACGATCTCACCACCTCGCGGTCAGTGCTTGAGTGCAAAACAAGCAAGACTGCAGTCTCATGCTTAAGTGGCATCAGCCACAGGGTCGGGCTACCCTCTGCCTAGCCCACCTCAGTATAGGTATCGACGCTAGTGAAACTAAGCCATGGGCATGATCACCATGCTCTGATCCATGGACACAATCATGCTCTTCTTATCACACATCCTGAGCCATGGGCCTATTCACCATGCTCTAACATATTGAGCCGCGTGCCTGAAACTATGCTCTAGAGTGTACAACCGAAGTTGCTCTCTAATCCTCCTCATTTTTGTCTAGGAGAAACCACACATATTCAACAATATGCACCTCCTGGTTAACCCGCAGGAAAACCTGTTTCACCATCACCATCTATTGACGATGATGGATCTATGGCCAGGGCAAACTACATGATATGTTCCATTGTAATTAATTAGTATATTTTAAGTGGATTTTTGAGGCAACCAAGTTGTAAAACATAACAACATTGAGTTACATTAATGTTGACATTATCACATTATCATGGGATCTCAATCCCTCATCACAGAAAGCCACTGCCTCTCAAGGCATCATCATTTTACATCATCATCTGGGATAACAATCCCTCATCTCATCATCAAGAGGATAACACCTCACTTGGCACTCAGCCCTGATCAGGTCCTCAGATTTATCTCATCATACTGGTGATGCATGTTATCCCATCAACAAGAATTATCATCATGCAGCGTTATTCGAACACATATACTCATAGCTCTTACCCGGCTATGAATTCACCTGATACACCTGCATTGTTAGTATGCACATCAAGAGAGATAACTTAACATCACCAGACATAGATCTTATTGATTATTATGTCATTAGGGTTGTAGATGTGCATGTCATGATTATAATCATATGAGGCATACAACTGTATCAATTATATTATGGTTATCGAATCATAACCATCCACTTATGCCATTTATCTTATAAACATAAACAAGTATCTTGTTATTTGATCTAGCATTATCTTTAAGCATCAAGCATAGCACTGGTTCACAACCCATCATCCATATAATATCAACAACATAGGTGCAATTACAAGACAACACATCACTAGCTAGGGTTTCTAGGTTAAGCATAACCCTCACTAAAGGTACTAGTTACCCTCACTAAAAGTGTGATGGGTAGCGCGCCCCTTACCAGAGGTGGTATCGGGAAGGGTAACAACCCTCACTAAAGGCATGTCGGTCAAGGCACTTAGCCACATCTATCGGCCAACTCAAACACAAGAGTGTATCGGTCAACAAGGCTTATGGGATGTTATGCAACCAAGGTAACATGAATGCATCGTGCAGCTGGGGTCAGGAGGTGTATCATGCAACTGATCTATGTGTGCATCGGGCAGCTAGTTGTGGGCTAAGACCCTATGGTCTAGCTAGAGTTAGGGTTGCATCAGGCAACCATCTCACCACTACAAAGGCAAAGATCGTGGTGCCCAAGCCAACGTTATAACGCCCACCATGTACACATCACCAAACGATACAAGGGCACCATAAGGAAGCCTACCATCCAACAAGATCAGGCACACCATATCAACCACCACTAAGGCAAGCACTAGGGTTTCACCACTCAACATGTATCGGGCTGCTCAAGACCAACCCAACTTGTGTCACCCAAGGAACCAAACAGAGGCACCTACAAATATAATAACTAAGTACCATATCGGCCAAGGGGATAACATCTACTAGGAAAAAGGGTCATATCGGTCGAGGCATATCGCCCAAGGTCACCAACAAGATCAAGATGCTCATATCGGGCATAAAGCCGACCAAACTCAACATGACCATATCGGCCAAAGCTAAACCCAAGGTGAGGGGTGTCAGGAAACATCACCACAAAGGTGTATCGTGCAAGGCACAAAGGTTCATCTCGGCTTGGTCATCACTAACCTCAAGATCACCATCACAAAACCCTAACATATCAAGAGAGTTGGCTCACCTCTCAACAATTAAGAGATAGGGTTTTTGCACAGCCTCCATCACATATCTCGGGCAACATGATAGTACATTTCCATATCGGCTATGTTGGGTTTTAGGGGAGGCAGAGAAGGCAGCGGAAACAAAAATTTTCTCCCCCAAACCCAGAACAAGGAAACGCATCAACGTCTATAGAATAGGAAAGATGGTTTGTGAATCATACCTTGTCCCGAGGCTTACTCGGCGACAGTACCTCGCGCCTTGCGCGGTCTTCACCTCCAGTCTTGGACGGTGTCTGTGCAGCTCCTGGTTGCACCGGGACTGACGACTCCTCCTCCTACCGGACTGTCGGATGACAGTTGTCCTCCTGAGCGACAGTGACCTCCCGCCTCTAAAGTAGTCCACACGGACCACCTGGAACTCCACACTCCTTGTCCCACAAGGAAGTGGAAGGAGTCGCACCCTCCTGTTGACCTACTAGTCGCCAACACACTCTCCTGCCTCCAGTTGCAACTGTAGTTGTCTTTCCCTTACTGCACCTCCCTTTGCGGGAAGCACTTGCTCGGGCTCTCTCTCGGTTACCAAAACCAGAGAGAAGGACAACTTTACAGAGCAACTGGTTGCACTGAGTTGTACTTTGAGAAGCCCCCAATACCCCTATATATATAAGCGGGTCATGGGACAGGGTTCTCTATGCCCGACAATATGGGACTAAAGCAGGAGTAGAAGGGTTCGAGAATTTTCCACAAAAGCAACCAATTTGCAACCTGAACCGATCGATTCACAAGTGAACCGGTCGGTTGGGGACCTGAACCGGTCGGTTGGAGCACCAACCGATCAGTTGGGACACCTCAACCAGTCGGTTCACAAGTGAACCGGTCGGTTGGTGGTCCTGATCGATCCCGGATTGACTTTCCTTCTTTTGTTTCTAATTGGTAACGAATACCAATCCTTGTTCCAATCAAATTGGGCAAGTGAAACGCAAGGAAAATTATCACCGACCTGACTTTCCCAAGTTGCTCGATTGCACCAGTTGAACCGATCAGTTCAACACTTGAACCGCTCATTTTACTCTGTGCATGAGCTGATCGGTTCAACAATTGAGCCGACCGGTTCAGCAACCTCAACCGACCGGTTCATCACATGAGCCGATCGGTTGGGAGTGCAGGTTGTGCAGAATCAGTCAATTGCAATTTCAATCAATCCGACACTCCAATCAATGCATCCAACACCTTGAACATTATGATATTGAGCTATCGATTGAGTGAGTGTTTAATTGAACTACTAAACTCCTTTAGTAATCAATCTAAACATTGCTTGTGGACAAAACTCCTCTTCCAGGTTAAATCCTATGTGTGTGACCCTGCAGGTCCATTTCACGTTGGCAGTGAAAGTCCATAACACTTACGACTTCACAAGCAAAGAGCGGTGCCTAGTCACACATCAGTTCTACCCAAGTGAAAGTAGAAAATTGGAGAACAACTTTCAATCCTACAATCCATGAATGGTGTTATAGTGAATGTATAATTCCTTTGTCGCTGATATCCTGAATGAACTCGAGGCATGGAACAGTCATCCTGTCAACGTTCATTCATTTCCTTGATCTCAGAGTAGACTGAGTGAGATGTGTGTAACATCAATATCACATATTGATTCACACGTGCATGTGCATGCCTTTCTCAATTCTACTCATCAAGTGGCCAAGGACATCAAACTCCCTCAGGAGGGACAAATCCCATATCTATCACTCACCCCTCAAAAGCCCCATGTGTAGAAGCCACCCAATCATCACCTTTATAACAACCCATGTTTCAGGACTGTGTTTGATGATGTCAAAGTGTACCCAACGACATGTGTTGAGTGTAGTGATTTCAGGTCTAAGAATCACACTCACCACCATCACTGTGAGAGCTGACTGTGACTACCAAGTCATGGTTCCATGTGTCACTCTCACGGTGGGTCTGTCTAGTACCTTGTTCTCTAACAAGTACCTATCTGCTTGGTTTGATATCACCATATCATGACTAATGAGATTCTGTCATCAACCAACACACAATCTAGTCTTCAGTGTTATTGATGTCTATGGTTATTTCTACAATAACAACCGACTAGGGACTAAACAAGAATGTATACTCTTAACATCCATATGATCTCATCATTTAGGTCCTTAACCTAAAAGCATATGTCATTGAGTCAAAACATTCTTTAGACATCTACCATGTTACACCATCATCTCAAAAACAGTTTAAACATATAGATTGGAAATTGCCTTTGTTATTATTCAAATCATTTACAAAGTATCCCATTACAATCATCACATGACTTGCTCTATGGGCATACATACCAACAGACTCCCACTTTCACTTAGAGCCAGTCACCAAGGAAACACAGTCCTTGTGACCTAGCATGACCATCATGCTTCTGCTGAGAAAGGGCCTTAGTCAGTGGATCAGCTATGTTGTCTTCAGTTGGTACTTTGCAAATCTTCACATCTCCTCGTTGTACGATCTCTCGTATGAGATGGAAGCATCACAGTATGTGCTTGGACCGCTGATGTGATCTGGGCTCCTTAGCTTGTACAATAGCTCCATTATTGTCACAATAAAGCTCAATTGCATCACAGCTACTGGGAACTACACCAAGTTCAGAAATGAACTTCCCGATCCACACAGCCTCCTTTGCTGCATGTGAAGCAGCAATATACTCGGCCTCTGTAGTAGAATCGGCAACTGTTTCTTGCTTGGAACTCTTCCAGCTCACAGCTCCATTATTAAGGAAAAACACAAATCCTGACTACGATATGTAATCATCTTTATCGGTTTGGAAGCTTGCATCGGTGTAACCCTTTACAACCAGCTCTTCCTCACCGCCGTAAACAAGAAACTGATCATTAGTCCTTCGCAAGTACTTGAGGATGTTCTTTACGGCTGTCCAATGAGCATCCCCGGGATCTGACTGGTACCTGACCGTCATGCTGAGAGCATACGAGACATCTGGGCGTGTGCACAACATAGCGTACATGATGGATCTGATGGATGATGCATATGGGATCCCATTCATCCGCTCCCTCTCTTCACAAGATTGGGGACATTGAGCTCTAGAGACGGTGACTCCATGTAGTATGGGGATGTTGCCTCTCTTTGAGTTCTCCATGCTGAACCGCTTCAACACTTTGTCGATGTACGTGGTCTGACTTAGTCTGAGAAGCCTTCTAGATCTATCTCTATAGATCTTAATTCCTAGAATATAGGATGCTTCTCCTAAGTCCTTCATTGAGAAAGTTTTCCCAAGCCAAGTCTTTACCTTTTCTAAGGCTAAGACATCATTCCCCATCAAAAGTATGTCATCCACATACAATATGAGGAATGTGGTCTAGCTCCCACTAGCCTTCTTGTACACACAAGGTTCATCTTCATTTTGAATAAAGCCAAACACTTTGACTTCCTCATCAAATCGAAGATTCCAACTCCGAGATGCTTGCTTCAATCCATAGATTGACCTTTACAGTTTACAGACTTTATTGGCATTCTTTGGATCTACAAAACCTTCAGGCTGTGTCATGTACACATCCTCATGTATATTCCCGTTAAGAAATGCGGTTTTAACATCCATCTGCCAAATCTCATAGTCATAATAAGCTGCAATAGCAAGCATGATCCTGATGGACTTAATCATGGCAACTGGAGAAAAGGTTTCGTCATAGTCAACACCTTGAACTTGTCGAAATCCCTTCGCAACCAATCTGCCTTTATAAGTTTGCACATTTCCATCCATGTCGGTCTTCTTCTTGAAGACCCACTTGCACCCTATGGGTTTTACCCCTTCGGGTGGTTCCACCAAAGTCCATACTTTGTTGGAGTACATGGATTCCATCTCAGATCTCATGGCCTCAAGCCATTTCTCAGAATCTGGTCCCTCCATAGCCTCTACGTAGGTAGTTGCATCATCATCTATGATCAACTTACCACCTTCCTGAGTAACAAGGTATCCAAACCTCTCAGATTCAAGGCGGGTCCTACTAGATCTACGAGGTCCTTGTGTTACCATAGGAGAATGAGATCTCACAACACCTTTTGAATCTCCATTTTCCTCTTGTACATCTACCGGTTCAATGTTTTCTTGTTGGGCTTGAATCTCTTCAAGCTCTATATTCCTCCCACTATTTCCTTTGGAAATAAATTCCCTCTCTAGGAATACAGCATCCCTGGAAACAAACACTTTGTTGTCAGTAGGGAGGTATAAGTAATATCCCCTCGTTTCCTTGGGATATCCAACAAAATAACATTTATCGGATTTGGGTCCAAGCTTATCAGGAAACATTTTCTTGATGTAAGCCTCACAACCCCAAATCTTCATAAAAGACAAAATGGGACGCTTCCCATACCATATCTCATATGGTGTCTTTTGAACCGATTTAGATGGTACACAATTAAGTGTAAACGCGGAGGTTTCAATAGCATGACCCCAGAAGGAAATTGGAAGATCAACAAAACTCATCATTGATCACACCATATCTAACAATGTGCGATTCCTTCTTTCAGACACACCATTATGCTGTGGTGTTCCAGGAGTCCATTGTGATACAATACCATGGGCTCGCAGAAGGTCCTCAAACTCCTGGCTCAAGTATTCTCCACCTCGATCGGAACGAAGTGCTTTAATACTTTTACCAAGCTGGTTCTGTACTTCATTCATGAAATCCTTGAACCTTTCAAGGGTTTCTGACTTATGTTTCATCAGGTACACATAGCCATACCTACTAAAGTCATCAGCGAAGGTAATGAAGTACTGATACCCATTTCTGGCATTAGTTCTAAAAGGCCCACATACATCAGTATGTATGAGTCCTAATAGATCACTAGCTCTCTCACCTTTACCTGAAAAGGGAGTCTTGGTCATCTTGCCCAACAAACAAGATTCACGTGTCTCTATTGATTCATAATCAAAAGAGTCTAGATAACCATCTTTATGGAGTCTAGAAATGTGCTTCTCATTTATGTGCCCTAGACGACAATGCCAGAGATATGTTTTGTTTGAGTCGTTGAGTTTTTGCTTTTTGGTGTTTACGTTGTATACACTTGTCTCCAAGTCTATCAAGTATATACCATAAGACATAGGGGCACTGCCATAAAAGATCCCATCTTTAGAAATGGAACATTTTCCATTCTTAATAAGAAATTCAAATCCATCTTTGTCCAAACAAGAGACGGAAATGATATTCCTATTTATGGCAGGTACATAATAGCAGTTCTTTAACTCTATTATTAGCCCACTAGGTAGAGTTAACTCATAGGTTCCTACAGCACTGGCGGAAACTCTTGCCCCATTGGCAACACGTAGTTCAACCTCGCCTTTCCCCAAAGGCCTACTTCTCTTAAGATCCTTCACATTTGAGCAAATGTGAGATCCGCATCCGGTATCAAGTACCCATGACGAAGAAGTAGTAAAGTTAATCTCTATCACATATACACCAGAAGTAGAGATCTTTATCTCTGACTTCTTCTTCCATTGTTCCTTCCATCCTCTCCATGTAGAAGAAATTGGTTTGGCGAGAGAACACTTCTCTCCCTTACCTACTTTCTTCTTCACTAACGCATTAAGCGTACATAGAGTGGATTCTAAGGCTCCTGGTATATCTGGATTGTGCATAACACTTCTCACAGTCCTCAACCAGTTATGGAATTTATTCTCAATTAATTTGCCCATTTTAAAAGATGATTCTTTTGCCATTCTACAAGAGAAAATTTGCATTTGTCAAAACCTTTTTGATTTGATTTGAATAAATTTGACGATAGTTAATTAGGCCTTTAATTAATTACTGCTCCCACTGTTTTGACTCAAATTGATAGCCCTCACCATCAATTCGGAAGATTGCAGCGTACAATCTTCTAGTGGGTCAAGATCCTGAAATCCTCTGAGCCATGGACCAGTTAGGGCTGTCACCCACAACTCAGATCTCTCAGGTAGGCAACTCTTGCCAATTGCATCATATGCAACTCTTGAAAGATGTCATATGCAACTCTTTGGAATGATCATCTCCATGCCTCAAGGTACTAGATCCCATCTAGATCACCTTGTTAAGTCTGACCCAAAGCCAACACGATGAACATGCACCCTGCTAGGGCAGACCCACACATTCATCCTTCACGCTTCCACGAGATAGACGGTGCACCACGCTAGGGTGTGCCCACACTTGGTCGATCAAGTTTTTCACGTGTGTCGCATTTGGAAGGCATCTAAAACTTAATATTTAATGAGGGATTTGGTTTTTATATACATATACATATCCAATCACCACAATATATTGTATGTATCATATACATGCTATATCCCACAAAAACATGCAAAATGATAAAAAGCAATGATTATGGCCATCCTATTGTGATTCCTCGAGCCAAGAGGAATCACGGTCATCTATGTCTACATCACATGCAACCTGTACAAGATGAAATCTATACCTGCCTTTCTGGGTTTGATCAGCTCATCTCCATGACCGATCGACTCGCCATCAGGTTGGTTGTTCGGGCGCCACCAGCCGATCGACTGGCGCCTCCAACCGATCGGTTCACCGGTCGTCGTGCATCTCCTCAGGTCACCACCCGCTTGTCTCGCTCCTCGAACCGGTCGTCTGGATCACCAACTGATCGGTTCACGCCTTGAACCGATCGTCTCAGGTCGTCCACCGTTCTTTGACATAACAAGAAATAAAATCTATTCCTATTTACAATGGAATTGTGAAACCCCGAGTTACATTCGGGGGGAGCATAGGTAGGAAAAGAATTCTCGAATTATTTCGAGTTACATCAGGAATAGGAGAAGGGAATCGGTGCGCAGACCGAGATGCAAGCAACCACAAACAACCACACAAAGATATAGGATTTATTGGCCATAACCATGCTACACATCCACCACAAAACTCGTTTAAGGGCGACGTGTATCGAGTGCATTAATATTACATATCATATATGTATATTTGGGATTTGTGGATTGGACATGCATAAAGCCAATTTTATTCGCATCGTATGCAATAAATAAAGGAGACAAACCAAAATCGATCATATCGATAATCCTAAAATATAGAGCGGTTGACGTGGCTCTGATACCACTGTTGGGTTTTAGGGGAGGCAGAGAAGGCAGTGGAAACAAAATTTTTCTCCCGCAAACCCAGAACAAGGAAACACGTCAACGTCTATAGAATAGGAAAGATGGTTTGTGAATCATACCTTGTCCCGAGGCTTGCTCGGCGATAATACCTCATGCCTTGCGCGGTCTTCACCTCCAGTCTTGGACGGTGTCTGTGCAGCTCCTGGTCGCACCGGGACTGACGACTCCTCCTACCGGACTGTCAGATGACAGTTGTCCTCCTGAGCGGCAGTGACCTCCCGCCTCTAAAGTAGTCCACACGGACCACCTGGAACTCCACACTCCTTATCCCACAAGGAAGTGGAAGGAGTCGCACCCTCCTATTGACGTACTAGTCTCCAACACACTCTCCTGCCTCCAGTTGCAACTGCAGTTGTCTTTCCCTTGCTGCACCTCCCTTTGCGGGAAGCACTTGCTCGGGCTCTCTCTCGGTTACCAAAACCAGAGAGAACGACAACTTTACAGAGCAACTGGTTGCACTGTGTTGTACTTTGAGAAGCCCCCAATACCCCTATATATATAGGTGGGTCATGGGACAAGGTTCTCTGTGCCCGGCAATATGGGACTAAAGCAGGAGTAGAAGGGTTCGAGAATTTTCCACAAAAGCAACCAATTCGCAACCTGAATCGATCGGTTCACAAGTGAACCGGCCGGTTGGGGACCAGAACCAGTCGGTTGGAGCACCAACCGATCGGTTGGGACACCTCAACCGGTCAGTTCACAAGTGAACTGGACGGTTGGTGGTCCTGATCGATCCCGGATTGACTTTCCTTCTTTTGTTTCTAATTGGTATCGAATACCAATCCTTGTTCCAATCAAATTGGATAAGTGAAATGCAAGGAAAATTCTCACCGACCTGACTTTCCTCAGTTGCTTGATTGCACCAGTTGAACCGATCGGTTCAACACTTGAACCGCTCATTTTACTCTGTGCATGAGCTGACCGGTTCAACAATTGAGCCGACCGGTTCAGCAACCTCAGCCGACCGGTTCATCACATGAGCCGATCGGTTGGGAGTGCAGGTTGTGCAGAATCAGTCAATTATGATTTCAATCAATCCGATACTCCAATCAATGCGTCCAACACCTTGAACATTATGATATTGAGCTATCGATTGAGTGAGTGTTTAATTGAACTACTAAACTCCTTTAGTAATCAATCTAAACATTGCTTGTGGACAAACTCCTCTTCCAGGTTAAATCCTATGTGTGTGACCATGCAGGTCCATTTCACGTTGGCAGTGAAAGTCCATAACACTTATGACTTCACAAGCAAAGAGCGGTGCCTAGTCACACATCAGTGCTACCCAAGTGAAAGTAGAAAGTTGGAGAACAACTTTCAATCCTACAATCCGTGAATGGTGTTACAGTGAATGTATAATTCCTTTGTCACTGACATCCTGAATGAACTCAAGGCATGGAACAGTCATCTTGTCAACGTTCATTCATTTCCTTGATCTCAGAGTAGACCAAGTGAGATGTGTGTAACATCAATATCACATATTGATTCACACGTGCATGCGCATGCCTTTCTCAATCCTACTCATCAAGTGGCCAAGGACATCAAACTCCCTCAGGAGGGACAAATCCCATATCTATCACTCACCCCTCAAAAGCCCCATGTGTCAAAGCCACCCAATCATCACCTTTATAACAACCCATGTTTCAGGACTGTGTTTGATGATGTCAAAGTGTACCCAACGACATGTGTTGAGTGCAGTGATTTCAGGTCTAAGAATCACACTCACCACCATCACTGTGAGAGTTGACTGTGACTACCAAGTCATGGTTCCATGTGTCACTCTGACAGTGGGTCTGTCCGGTACCTTGTTCTCTAACAAGTACCTATGTGCTTGGTTTGATATCACCATATCATGACTAATGAGATTCTGTCATCAACCAACACACGATCTAGTCTTCAGTGTTATTTATGTCTATGGTTATTTCTACAATAACAACCGACTAGGGACTAAACAAGAATGTATACTCTTAACATCCGTATGATCTCATCATTTAGGTCCTTAACCTAAAAGCATACGTCATTGAGTCAAAACATTCTTTAGACATCTACCATGTTACACCATCATCTCAGAAACACTTTAAACATATAGATTGGAAATTGCCTTTGTTATTATTCAAATCATTTACAAAGTATCCCATTATAATCATCACATGACTTGCTCTATGGGCATACATACCAACAGGATAAGCTCCCAACCTCTACTAGGTCAACATCCAACCAAGTCTCACCTCTCTAATCCATGGTGAGAGAAGAGTGTTTCCCAAGAAACTAGAGTATAGACTCACCTCTCAACAATCAAGTGAGAGGGGTGTTTCCTATACCAATAGAGTCGAACTCACTTCTCAAGACCAAATGGAGAGAAAGGAGTTTTGCCCAAGAAACTCTATACATATGGTTTGTCCACCAAGGTCAAGAACACACCAACAACATGAACATATATCCACAAGATACATGGTCGATCAAGGTGAAACATAACATGCAACAAGAAAAGGAAGTAGTATAGCTAGGGTTAGGATTTATGTAACCCGCCTTCAGCAAACTCCAAGCTCCTAGCACCTAGCTCCCAAGCTCAATCACCACCTTCGGCCACCTCAAGAAGAGAAACATAACTTGTAACCACCATGGCCTAAGAACAAGCAAGAAAGAGAAGAAGAAGAAGAAGGTGCTAAGGAAAGAGGGGAGATGCTCACCACAAGAAGAATAACAAGGCACCCTAGGGCTCAGCCACTACTAGAGGAAGAAGAAGACTCCAAGGAGAAGGAGGAGGATCAGCCACCAACTAGTAAAGGAGATGTGTCGCCCACCAAGGAAGGAAAGGAAGCAACACCAACTAAAGGGATCCTAAGCAAGAGAAAGGAGAGGCATATATATAAGAGGGTGAAGGAGAAAACAAGGCAAAGTTTCTCCCACCTAGGGACACTTGTCCAAGGGCAATGCCACCTCCTTATCTCACCCATACACATGTCTAAGGCAATTGCCACATGCAAGAATCATGCACTAAGTGTCCACAAGGGTGGTAACACAAATGAAGCCAAAGGTCAAGGATGGTCAAAGGCTGACACAACCACATGGGCTATACACTCTCATGTCTAACACAACCTCATGGCCGACACAACCATGGCCGACACAAGGCTCCCAAACACACCCTTTCCTGATACAAGGTCCATCAAGCCATGGCAAGGCCCAAACAAGGCAAAACAAGGCTCAACCAAGCCCAAGGCAACTCAAGCAATGAGCCCAACCCTTCCTCTCAACTCTAGAGGAAGTAAGGAGAGAGAAAAACACCTCTCAAGGTGACAAACTTTCTCATCAACCCTAGACTTGGGTTATCCTCCAACTCTCAACAAAGCACATGCAACCTTAATCACCACAAGAGGTGATTAGCAAGCAACTAAACACAAGGTTTAGGCAAAGCAAATAGGATAAGCCCAAAATGGAGGACAGGGTCCTTACAGTCTCAGCATGTTCCACGCTCATGGTAACATCCTTGGGGTCAGCGATTTGTTCTGGCACAACGTCGGTGATAGTTATATCGTCAACAACGGACGGTGTTGTACTATTTGTCTCCTCAGTAGATTGAATGTTGATTTGAGGGGCCCTGGCCACGTCCTCCATGCTCACCACCACGGCCGCCTCTATGGCTCCTGAACCCTAGGCGCATCACTCTCTTTTTATCATATTCTATATTCAAACTATCAAGATTTGCATGAAGTGCATAAACAATTTTATCTAGTTTCTTTTTTTTCTTTTGCATTCAATATACTTATTATGAGTTTCTTCAAGAATACTAATAGTTTCTTCTTTAAGTAAATAGAAAACTTCTACCTCATTTTATCCTTTGTCATTTATGATTGACTTAGACAAGAGACATTCCACTTCTTCATCTTCATCGTCGCTTTCAATTTCTCCACTTGAATCATCCCATGCATCTTTGTAAGACTTGTCCTCTTTATTGCCTTTCTTCTTGAATGGAGTTTTCTTGCATTTGCAAAGTTTAGGTCATTCATCCTTTTTGTGTCCTTTCATTCCACATTCAAAACACCTAGGAGTAGAGGAAAAAGAAACACTAGAACTTCTGTTAGAATGAAATTTGTTATACTCCTTATCATTCGCAATTAAGGTCTTCATCATCACCACTTTAATTGCTACTAGGTTGAGTGGTGATCTTAGAGGCAGCTTTGGTGGTAGCTTTGAGGGAAATGTCATTCTTCTTGGATTTATTTTCTTTTGCTTCTATTTTGGCCTCCTCTTGCAACTTCACTTCATGTGTCTCCAAGTTACCAATGACTTACTCTATCAATAATGTAGATAGGTCACTAGATTCTTCAATATCAGTTACTTTCTCTTTGAACTTAGGAGCAAAGGATCTAAGATATTGGAGACATGTTACTCCTCAGTCATATGATTCCCTAAAGAATTCAAATCATTTATAAGAGAAAAAAATCTAGCATACATTTTAAGCAATAATCTCAGTTTCAGTCATGCAAAATAATTCAAACTTATGCTTCAACATATTTATTTTAGTACTCTTAACTTGTTGAGTTCCCTCATGTATCATAGAGAGCTTCCTCCATATTTTATATGTGGACTCACATGAGGAGATGTGATTAAATGCACTAGTAGACAAATAACTATAAAGAATATTATTAGCTTTTGCATTAAGTGTTGCATTCTTTATCATCTATGGATCCTAATTTCTCAGCTCCTCGATTGGAAGGACGTATGGATGAGAAATCATCTTCTACAACTTGAAGTTGATGTTGTAGAAGTAGAATTGCATCCTTCTTATCCAATATGAGTAGTTTTCCTAGTCAAACATCGACGATCGACTCACATGTGATCCTTCAAGGTTGAGATGGTTGGTCACATTCTCCCCCATACTTCAACACTTGTTAGGGCTCTTTGAATACCTGATCTAACACCAATTGACAGATATAGAAGGGGTTGAATAGAGCTAATTTGATAATTGCAATCACAAACTAGCTATTAAAGAAATTATAGACTAGCCATTGACTATAAGAGGCAAAGAAATGAAAGAAAACTAATAGATTTTGCATGAAGTGTTGCATTCTTTATCGGCTCTGGATCCCAATTTCTCATCTCCTGGGTTGGAAGTATGTATGGAAGAGCAATCATCTTCCACAACTTGAAGTTGATGTTGTAGAAGTAGAATTGCATCCTTCTTATCCAATATGGTAGTTTTCCCAATCAAACACCGACAGATGTCTCACATGTGATCCTTCAAGGTTGAGTTGGTTGAGCATGTTTTCCCCTATCCTTCAAGACTTGTTTGGACTCCTTGAATTCCCTCTCTTATATCAATTGATATATCTAGAGGGGGTGAATAGAGCTAATTTGATAATTGTAATCACAAACTAATTTTTAATGAAATTGTATACAATCAATCAAACACAAGAGGCAAAGATATATAGTGGTTTCATCAAAAGTTTTCAATTTACTACCTAGTTGTTTGCAACTAGGATTTGCAACAATCACACCTCATGAGGACAAATACAAAGTACAATTGTTACTCTCTTCTTTCATGATTATGGAAGAGTAGAAAACATTTACCTCTTCTTAAATGAATATGAAGAGCACCAACAAGAAAGCTCCTTCTTCTCTAGCAAGTCCCCAACAACATTCTTGTCAAAAGTAGCCCAACAAAGATCAAACAACCTTGTAGAACAACATTGGAGAGAGAGAGAGAGAGGGAGAACAATTTCATCTCACAACATAAACAAGTATCCAATATAAAGCTTATGAGTCACTACCACTATAATTAGGGCAACACTTATGTGGTGTAGTAAGGCACTTGAGTGGAGCTAGAACTTGTAGCTAGTGGCAAATGGAAATTCTCTAGTCTAAGCTCAAGTATGCAAGTAATGGAGTGATCAAGTGTGCTTTGGGAGTCCAGAAAGCACTTCTACTTATAGGAGCTACTTAGGGGTAGTTAAGAAAATTGTTGGGAGTATTTAGGATGTGATTGATGTTGAAGTAGCTTTTAGAATGTCTTAAATCAGATTTACAATGGCTAGTAGAGCACTCAAAAATTTCTCTACAAAATTTCCTCAGTCGAACTGCACATCGACTGAAGGACCTCTTCATCAAACTATACTTTGGATGAGAGTTGTTCTTTGCCAAAATAGTGTAACAACTATGTCTAGGTCATGGTTTGCTTCAATCGAATGCAATTTGGGTAAGAAAGAGTTCGACCAAAAAATTCCTCATAAATGCACTACCAAATATTTGGAAAACAAACTAAATATTTTTTTAATATAACCTAACTATCCTAAAGGCTTGATATAAGTGCAGAATAGGGATTAGAATAGTTAAAATTGACTCATGGCTTGATTTTACATGATATCTAATGGCTTGTACATTTCACCTTGTATAAGTTATATACATTCAATACACATGACAAAAAAATCACATTTGTTTAATCCAATTTCTTCCAAAATCTTTTCTAAATAAGTTTTGATCACTAAAACACTCGATATCATGTTAGATACATAAAAGAGAAATGTTTTCATCATCAAAAGAGAAAGCATGCATATATCCAATTTACCCAACAAGAATGATATCTCAATGTGATAGTGGTGATTGTTCTCGTTAGATTTGCAATCACTGCACTAATACATATTGTTGTGTATTTTGACACGAGCTCAATATGTTTTGATATATGAGTTTCCAAAAAGTATGACTCGGTACACCATGACACATGGGGAATACGGTGAGTGATGTAGATGGAATTTTTCCCTCCTTTGGAGTGATATCCCAACCACTTGATAATAGAGACTATGAGATGGATGACCATGATTATGTGAGTCAATATATGATATTGATCTCACAATATCTCAAATATCTGTCTCTAGTTCAAGGAACATATACTGAATGTTAGGAGGATGACACTCCATACCTCATATTTAATTTGAATATCTGTGACAAAGGGATTAAATGGTCATGGCAACATTGGTCGCTTTACCATGTAGTTGTTCTCCAACTCATTTCTATTACTTGGGTGGCAATGATGTGTGGCTAGACACTAATCTTTTCTTGTGTTATTTTGAACATCACTACCAATGTAATTAGAAACTTACCGAGTCACACACACAATGATGCATAAGGGAATTAAAGTTCATAATTAAACATATGATTAGAATGTTTCTAATCATTAAGAGGTTGATTAACCCTCTAATTGAGTGATCAAAATGTTTGATTGACTGGTCGGATTGATTGCGTCAATAGATCAATTAATTGTCAATTGGTTGATTGAGTTTTCAACTAGATTGACATGATCAACCAATCAGGAAATTGGGTTAGGCGATCACAGTTCAACTAGGTAAGTCTAAAAGAGGAAAGAAATTCATATCTAAATCTGAACTGTCTTGATCACCAACTAGTCAACATGATATAGCAATTAAAGTGCCCAATAGGACTGTGACCGACTGATCAGGTAATGTGATCATCTGATCAAAATCCAATCTGAGTTTTTCAACATTAAATTATTTTTGGGATTGTGATGAGGAAACAGATTGGAATTAAGGTTCTTGAAGCCCATGAATGTCCAACATAGGAGGGAACATACCAAAGACAAAGGGTTTGATACAATACTTGAGACAACTTGTGTGACAAGTTGGCCGTCAAACTTCTCTCTTAGATAGAGGAAGTCACCCTAAGGACTGCTTCCCAAGGTAGGAGAAGAATAGGAATTTTAGGATGACTAGCACAACAACAACTCATGTTCCTTTCCTAATTAGTGACCAAGGCAGTTCACACATTCTCCCTCATCCACATGGATGAAGTAGAGGCTGAAGCACACATGCAGATGCTTGGAGAACTAGTTCCATGAGAAGATAACCATCCAACAACTTGGTGGCCAACTCAGATCTCAAATTATTTCATCCAAATTTCCTAGTATCGATTCCAGATCTAGAAGATTGTGTTATTTATTGACAAAAGACACATCTAGTTTTCTGACAACTAATGAATGCATATTCATCTATCTTTTTGCATATTTTTTATAGTTTTTTTATTAGAACTTATCTCTTTTTAGTAATTTCTAAGACAATTTGTAATTTACTCACTTTTTGATTCATTTTGCAAATATTTATCTTTTCTATCTCTTTTTGTAGGTTCTTGAAAACAAAGATCTGACCTACTGAGCTCATGAGACGACTGTCTCGCAAAACCAGACGGTCATTTCATCTCCAAGAAGTTCCAACACCAGAGCCAGACGACCATTTGGTCCTTGGCTCAACATGCCATCTTGACACACCAGGCGGGTGTCTCAAATCAACAAGTTAATTGGCTTGTGTCACCAGCTGAGCATCCAAGCTAGCCCAGATGGCCATCTCATGACCACACTAGGCCAAATGCCCCCACCATGCTGAGGTTGTAGGGTTTCAAAGATGATTAACGCATGCAGTAGTATGAGACAGGTGTCCTATACCCAGACGATCATTTCGACGTCTTGCTTTGAGCCCAAGAAATGGAATTAAAGGGCGTCGCCACCCCCTTGCCTAGAGTTTGACTACTACCCCTCATTCCATGCCATGCCATTAGTCAAATGATCATCTCAACTGGCGAGATGGTTTTCTTGCGGCTCACGAGAAGCACAAATCAGCAACCGCCTCTCCCATTTTTTTCTCCCCCCCTTTTAGGGTTTCCACCCCTCTTTCTCCTATAGAAGGATTGGGGATTCTCTAACAAGGGGATCTTGATTTTTGTACTTTCATCTTTTAATTAAGCTTTATTGCTTTTAATTCTTAGAGTAATCTTCATTTTGTAATAAAATTTTGTTCTTGTCTTGGATCTGGATCTCACTTTATTTCTTGTTCTTACTTCTAGTTCTTTCTCTTGGAGCAGAGTATGAAGAGAGAAAGCCATTTCATAGTCACAAATACTAGTATCCTAGAAGATTAAATCCTTTTGGTGTTTGTCTTCCTACCTTCTTTCCCTTGTTTCTCCATTCCTTACCATGTCTAGTGAGTAGTTAACTTATCGAAGTGAGGGGAGTAGCCCCTTAGCCATGTGTTAATCAGATCGATTTTTGCATGACTATTTAGATGGATGATTTAAGTTTAGAAATTGTCAATTTTAATGAAGTAATTAATCATTTTTATCATGGTTTAATCTTGGTGGATACGACTGTAGAAACTGAGATTTGAATGCCTAAACCGTTTACATGGGGATTTCGATGTGACTGTGGAAAAATGCCTTTTAGGATTATGGGGTTCATGTGGTGTTTGTCTCTTGTGTTTCATTTATGAATGATTCACATACCTTCTTCTATCTTGCTTGTTGTGTATTTCTTTGATCTTGTTTTCACTATGGATATGGTGATGAAACCCCTAAGCCTCGATGTTTTTCCCATATGATTCAATCATTTCCTTCAACACTTATTTCCAACCACTTTCTTCCATCCTTGCACTTTAGTTCTTGTCCTTATATTATATTTTTAAGTGTGCTAACAGTCTCTTTCCTTTTCTTATCTTAATATAATCCTTTCATTTCCTTGATATTAGTGAAATCATTTATTCCATTTGCACTTTAATTCCTTACATTAGTGTAATCAACCACTCTCCAAATTTCGGACTTTATTTTCTTATTCAATACTCGAAAACTCCAAAAAGAAATAAAGTTCAAAATATCAATTTTGTTTAGCAAATACAATCTTGAAAATGTTGTCGTTTGGGATCGACCCTTCTATACTAGCCCTAATTGGAAAGTAAAAAAGGTTAACCTCTAGGATAATTATCTTAGTGAATTGGTGTGCTAAATGACGCATTTAAGTTTTAGCACCATTGCTAGGTACGACGGATCATTTTCTTGAATCCCAAAAAATTTTGAACAAAACTTTTTTTTCATTTGTTTTGCCTTCTAAGTACCATTCCAGAAGTGCTATTTCCTCCTTCTACTATGTATTGATTCCATTAGTACATTTTCTCTACACTCTAATATATCTATCGATTATAATTGTGAATGTGACACCCACCGAATGTTGATTTCATACCGCCAATTTTTTAACCAAAGCCAAAAAGAACCGTCCTTCATTTGAACAAACAAAACTAAGTTAGAATGGATGAAGGGAAGTTAACTATAGGATTGAGCAAGAACTTGCTTCCTAAAGAGAGCCATTATTGTCGAGCGTGTGGCTCAAGAACACACTCTATGCATAGCCTATGTGGCTGAGCAAGAGGCTTTGGAAGCCACTCAAAGCGAGGCTGAAAGACAAAAAAATAGTTAGAAGATTTTTCTACACCTAAAATCGGATATGCACAACATCCCATTGTGCCACCTGAAATTACAACCCCCCAATTCAAGATCTGCACCCAATGGATCACCATGCTTCAGACCAACCCATTTTCTGGGAACAAGGGTGAGAGTTTCCAAGATCACCTCCAATGTTTTACTGACCTTTGATTTTTGCATAAGATCCCATATGTTTATGACGACACCATTAGACTTAGATTGATCAAATACTCTCTCTCAGGGCAATCTAGTAGTTGGTATAATTCCATAGAGAGTGAAGAACATGTCACCACTTGTGAGGCACTTCAAACCAAGTTTTTGGATAAATACTTCCCTCCTTCCCTCACCTATGAAATCAGGGGAAATATCCTTCTCTTTTCAATGGTCCCAAGAGAAACTCTAGGAGAAGCTTGGGATATATTTAGGGAACTCCTTTGACATTGCCCTAACCATGAAATTTTCCAATCTCAACTCATTGAAATATTCTATTGTGTTGTTGATGATAACACCAAGAAATTCCTTGATTCCTCATCTGGAGGAAACTTCATGTCTTAGAATTTAAGCAGTGCCTAAGAGGTAGTAAAATGAGCCTATGAAACCTAGGAAAGAGGAGGAACCGGTGGGGTCCTCAAGGTAGCTAAGGCCGAGGTAAATTTGGATAGAAGCCCTTGAGATGATTTCTCTGAAGCAGGATCGCCTAGAGTCCTCTTTTAACGCTTATGAGAGGCAACCCCAACAAGTTAGAGCTGTAGAATCTCTATGTGGTATTTGCCAAGGGTATGAGAAAGCTACCCTTCAATGTCAATATCTCTATAACACTTCTATGAAGCTAGAAGTTGGTCAACAAGTGAAGGACCTAAACTCAATCCATAATACCTCAGGCCAGGCTTAGTACAATCCTAATCAAGCCAAAAACCACCCCAGATTTCAATATGGAAATCCTTCAGGAGTAGAAAACTCTTCTCAACTCCCTCCCATACAGAGACCATCTTTCCCTCAAAACAATAATTGTCCACCACCAGGCTTCCCATACAACAACCAGAGGAACTTTGGGAACCAAGGGAATTATAGGGGTAATTTCTAAAATTGAGTGCCCTACTAAGGGCAACAATTCAAAAATCTAAACCAGCCACCACCTCAACCTCAAACACAATAAAATGTCCCCACACCCTCAACTAATCATAGGGTGTCTTCCTTGGAACAAATCATCCTTGCACAACAAGATCACTAAAGGAAAAAGATGCTCTGTTATCCCACCTCATCACCCAGCAAAAACCCCATGATGGCACCTTTGTTGGATAGCCTGAGAGCAACCCAAAACACCCTAAAAAACTTAAGGTTTTCTCCACTCATTTGAGGAAGACTCATACCCACCCCCTCCTCTAGAGAAACCCATAGTTGTGCCATTGGACTTTGAGGATGATGATACAGTGGTCACTGAAACTCCCCCTTCATCTAAACCTACTATTTCTGCTCATGTCGTTCACCAGTAGAGATTTATGAGCTAGATATCCCTATTTACGAATTGTGCCCTCCATACTAAGCCCACCCGAAGCAAACTAGTCTTGATACCTATTTCATGAAATTTAGGGATTCCATGAAAAAATTGCATGTGGATATTCCTTTTCTTGATTCTTTAGCTGATATGCATGTCTGGTCTAAGTACATGAAAACTTTATTGACTAGGAAGTATACAACCAAACAACATGAGACAGTAATGCTTGCCAAAACCACTTCAGATATCATTCAAAGCAAGATTCTTTAAAATAAGAAAGATCCTGGTTATTTTGGAATTGGATGTTACCTAACTTATAATGCTTGCAAGAAGGTGCTATTATTTCTATCATGCCCTATAGTCTTTGTAGGAGGCTAGGATTTGTTTATATGCTTCCTACTACCATTAAAATCCAATTGGCCAACTCATCAATGACAAAACCTATGGGAATCATTGAAGACATACCTGTAAGGGTTGGGAAAGACACTTATGTCCCATGTCACTTTTTCATCATGGACATAAAGGAAGATTTACGCTACCCCATCATCTTTAGCCATCCCCTTTTAGCCACATCCCAAGCGTTGATTGATGTTGAGGGTGGAACTATCTTTTTGTGTCTAGGAAAACAAACCCTCCAGTTTAGGGTGTTTGTATGCGAGGACCAATCCTCCATGAAGAGGTTTATCTCCTTGATTGTGTTGAGAAGAGCCACCAGCTTAAACAAGAGTTAGAGCTAGTTGAGGATCCCCTTTAGAATGCCCTTGTGACCCCCATTGAATGTGGTTTTGAAGATGAAAAATTAGAGCAATATAGAGTTCATCTTGATGCCTTGGAGGAGATCCATAATGAAGAATCTGAGGATCTCAAAATGATCTCTCACATGGATGAGAAACTTGAACCCCCCCAATGCACCCAAAATGAAATCCCTCCCTGAAGTTCTTAAATATGTTTTCCTTGATGAACAAAAACTTTATCTCATTATCATTAATTCATATATGACCCAAGAATAGGAATCTAAGCTCATGATTGAGCTTAGGAAGAGGACGCTTCCCTAGGATACAAAATGTCTGATTTGATAGGAATTGGTCAAACTATTTGCATGCATAAGATTCCTATGGTAGAGGAATACAAGCCATCTCGAGACCCTCAAACAAAATTAAATCCAAACATGAAAGATGTTGTTCACCTAAAGGTTATCAAACTTTTGACTTCATGAGTCATCTACCCTATCTCTGATTCACCATGGGTTATCCCTATCCAAGTTGTCCCTAAGAAAAGGGAACCACTATTGTGAAAAATGATAAAGATGAACTCATTCCCACCCGTACTGGTACAGGATGGAGGATGTGTATTGATTATAGAAAACTTAATCAGTCCATTAGAAAAGATCACCTCCCTCTTACCTTTTTAGATCAAGTAGTTGAGATCCTTTCCCATCAACAATATTTCTATTATCTTGATGACTATGTAGGTTTTTATCAGATTCTCATCCATATTGACGACAAGGAGAAAACAACCTTCATCTTCCCATTTGGCACATATGCGTTCAGGAGAATGCCCTTTGGGTTGTGCAATGCCCCAACTACTTTGTAGCGGTGCATGTCCACTATCTTTGCCAGATTGACTAAGAATGGAGGTATTCATGGATGATTTCTCCGTCTATGGAAAAAGTTTTGACTCTTGTTTATTCATTTATCTCTTGTTTTGGAAAAGTGTGAGGAAGCACACTTGATTTTAAATTGGGAAAAATGTCACTTTATGGTGACAGAAGGGATTGTTTTAGGACATCGAGTTAGCAATTGTGCCATTGAAATTGATAGATCCAAGATTGAGGTCATCTCCAAACTTCCACCCCTTCTTCTGTCAAGGACATTTGTGCCTTCCTTGGGCATGCAGGTTTTTACCGTCGCTTCATATGTGATTTTTCAAAAATCACCAAACCCTTGACAAATCTTCCCCAAAAAGACACCCCCTTTGTTTTTGACAGAGCTTGCATGGCCAATTTTATATGTTTGAAGGATTTCTCACTTCTACCCCCATCATTAGGGCCCCTGATTGTGCTTTCATTTTGAATTGATGTGTGATGTTAGTGATTTTGTTGTTGGTGATATTCTTGGACAACATGTTGATAAAAAGCACCATGTGATTTTCTATGCATCCAAAAGTCTAGATGATGCCCAACGGAATTACACCACCATTGAGAAGGAAATCTAGCCATAGTCTATGCCTTTAACAAGTTCTTCTCTTACTTGGTGGGTTCCAAAATTATTGTCTATGCGTACCATGCGACCATTAGATATTTGATGACCAAAAAGAATGTCAAACCTCATCTTCTTCTTTGGGTCCTTTTACTTTAAGAGTTTGACTTAGAAATCATTGACAAGAAGGGTTGTAAGAATGTAGTTGCAGACCATTTTATCCTCCTTGACTTATTTGATGATGATGGTATCCCCATCAATGACTCTCTTCTAGATGACAAATTGTTGAAAATGGATTCCCAATATTCTTGGTTTGTAGATTATGTAAATTTTCTAGCTGCAATTGTATTACACCCTGAATATAAGGGACATTCTAGGGCTAAATTTTTACATGATGTGAAATACTACTATTGGGATGACCCCTACCTTTTTAGAATATGATTGGATGGACTTTATCACATGTGTGTCACTAAGAAAGAAGATCATCAATTCTTGAGCAGTGCCATTTCAGCCCCACTGGAGGGCACATGAGCTCTCAGAAAACCGCTAGGAAAGTGTTGCAATCTGGGTTTTTTTGGCCCACTCTATTCAAAGATTCTTATGAATTCATACTCACTTGTGATGAATGTCAGAGGACCCGAAACATATCTAAGAGATAACAAATTCCCATGACTTCTTGGTAAGAGTTTAAAATTTTTTACGCATGGGGGGTAGATTATATGGGCACGTTTCCTTCTTTTTGCAGGTAAAAATATATCTAGGTGGTTGCAGACTATGTTTCAAAATGGGTTGAAGCCATCCCCACCAAAACATGTGATTCCAAACCATTGAAGAAACTCTTCAAAGACATTATCTTTCCTAGATCTGGGGTACCTTGTATTGTGGTTTCTGATGGAGGTTGCCATTTCTTAGAAAAAAAGTTTTGAATCTCTACTGAAACGATATGGAGTCCATCACAAAGTTGCCTCTCCTTACCTCCCTCATACTAGTGGTCAAGTTGTGGTCTCAAATAGGCAGAACAATTCCATCCTAGAGAAAATTGTAAAGTACACTAGTCCAGATTGGGCTTTGAAACTTAATGATGCCTTATGGGTATACAAAACTACCTACAAAACTCCAATAGTAACCACTCCTTTCAAGTTAATTTATGGAAAAGCTTGCCCTCTACCCATAGAATTTAGACATAAGGCTAATTGGGCCATCAAAACTCTAAATTTTGACTTATCTGTCGCAAGTGAAAATCTTTTCTTCAAATGTAGGAGTTAGATGAGCTCAGGATAATAGACTGTGAGAATGCTAAAATATACAAAGATAAAACTAAATTATGGCATGATGGTCACATCAGGAGGAAGGATATTCAAGAGGGTGACCAAGTTCTTTTCTTTAACTCTAGGTTAATGTTTTTTTCCTAAAAAACTCAAAACTAGATGGTACGGGCCCTAGCTTGTCAACTGTGCCTACCCTCATGGTAGTTTTCTTATTTGGGATAAGGTGCTAGATGAGTTCAAGTTCAATGGGAATAGGCTTAAATGATACATCACCATTGAGAGCTTTCTAAGTTGTGAGGCACATCAACTCTCATTAGATGAATACCTTGATTTGAAAGACCCTCCACCACCCCAACTTGATCCCGAAATGACTCCTTGATTCAGCTATGTAGGGCCTTCAACATAAAACTAGGCATTTATTAGGAGACAACGCAATTTTTTACTTATTTTTGCATTCTCTTTGTAATTGTTTAGCTAACTTTTGTCATTCAATTTCAGATTTGTTGTCTTAAAAAAAGAAACAGTCGTCTACCCAACCTGACATCTCATCTAGATGAAGTCAAGACTTTCCACTGAGTGAGATGACTGTCTGACTCTAAATCCTTATCTTTATTATATTTTTATAAGTTGTATAGTGAGCACCAATATAAGTTTTCACATATTGTTCTCTTGTGGGTAGAATAGCCTAGACAGTCTACTTGGGAAACTAGACAATTGGAGTTGCTTGTTTTCTTGAGTCTCCTATTTTGTTTGACTTTCATTTAAGATTATCCATGTGTTTCCCTTTTTTATTATACTTTTTAGGGATTCCTTTACAACTCCATTATAGTTTTTCCTTTATACTTCCTTTTATAGTTTTCCTTATAGGTTTCCCTTTTTCATCCCTTTTGTTTCCTAGTTTTTCTTCCAAAACTAATTGAAAAATAATAATAATAATAAACAGAGAGGTCTCTTGTAGTGAGAAAGATTCTTTATTTCCATGTACATAAATGATTACTTGTTAATATGGTTTGTTTGGTTTTAGGAAAGTGGGAATACACTTACATTTCCTCTTATCGGTTTATCACTTGCTCCTTTCTTTTGATATGATTCGACCATCAGATTACAACTCACATATAAATGTTTGCACGTATGCACTTTGCACACCTAAAAACCCATGTGTCTATGTCCTGGTGCCAATCTTCATCTTGTATACTTATATGAGGTGTGGGTGTTAGTATAGGTACAACATAGCACAATATTGAATGTCAAAAGGACTTGAGGATACCCCCTCTCCTAACACTAACAACTGATTTTGGCCCATGTACTCTTGACGTAACATACAAAAATCTACCTATATAGACTCTAGAAATCATAATTCCTTAGATGTGATGCTTGTATGATTAGACCTTTAGTTTTGATAGTGACACGGTCGTCTCAGCCCTATAGGTGACCATTTCAAATTAGTAGTCATTTGAAATTCAAAATTTGACATGCCGTCATTATCCACCCCAAACGGTCATTTGCTACCAATGAGATGGTCGTCTCGCATGCCAAAAGGCAAATTCAAAGTATATTCAAACTTGCTGACTGCATTGGGAAGTGAAACGACAACATTTCCCTACAAAATGCCAATTGATCGATTGGGGCAAGTGAAACGGTCGTCTCGCCCCTACCTTTGTCTTATAAAATAAGTCGGATTGGATGATTTTCCCCAAATCTTCCCACAAGCCTCCTTAACTAGTGATCCACTTCTCCCAGTGATGTCGACCACTTCGTGGTGTCGAATGGTCATCTCTCAAAGCAGGGTTGTCTTTTGTATCCAACAACAAGTGCCCAACGGGTCACCTCAGCTACATAGACAACCGTCTAGCCCCCCTCCATGCACCGGCCACCCTAGAGACCCAACCTACCATCTCACCGGCCTTGCCAAGCAAGTCGCACAACTACTCCAGACGGCCATCTCTCTGGGCGAGACAACCATCTCGCCGCTCACTGACCAACATCTCAAATCTTTGTTCACCAATAGCTAAGCAACCGTTCTGCCTCCGAAATGTTCATCCAACTTTCGTCTCATAGTAACCCCCCTCTTCTTGAGGTGGTCTTTGTACCAATACCTCCAGACAAGACGACCGGCTAAGGAATCAACCAGGTGTCTCACTCACCATAGACATCCATTTCCCTCACCAAACCATATGCTTGTCTGGCTCTCCCTGAACAACTATTTTTCCATCCAGACGATTGAATAGCCATACCCAGACAGTCATCTCATCCTAATAGCGTCCAACCACCATGTCTAAAGGAGGATCTCAGTGTGGTTTCCTTGACCACCTCTGTAAGGGCAAGCAACCCACCAAAAATATGGTTTCTCATGAGCCGCATCATCACTCTACCTCAGGTCCTGACATTCATATTCAAGATCCCATTGGCGAGTATTCTCCTCAGGTAGCCGAGGAGATGTTTCATGACATTGATGAGGTCAAAAGACTCATCCAAGAGATAGAGGGAAGACGTCCTTCATCTTAATAGGATTCGAAGTCTACTCTGCCTCGTTTGTCCCGCATAGCCCCTATTCCAAGGAGCTATTCTCAGTTTGTCATCACCAAGCACTTCAAGAGATTTAAGGAAAAAACTGCACTTGACTTTTCACTCCTACACTGGGTTTGCAGTGTCACCCTTAATGCACTCGGGATTAGGGAAATTGTCGACAACATCTTGCATAAGAACCATATCCTCCTTTTTCCCTACCGGGTCACTTCAGTGTATAGTGACCTCACCTTGGAGTTCATCACCATTTACTATCAGTTCCACAATTCGTGGGGCAATTCCAGCTGCAAGGTGTGTGTTTTCAGTGAGGATTTTGATACCTCTGCCAGGCATCTTACCTCCATGCTACTTGAAGGAGTGGATGACTACTGGCTCTCTCGTGTCATGGAGCGCTGCCATGATATCTACCTAGACAATTACAAATTATAGAAGTAATGGGTGGATATTACTGGCCTTCCACCCAAGCTGCCCCTGGCCTTAAGGCATCCAACATCCACAACCTAATGGTTCGCTACCTTCATTGCATCTTGGCCAACACCTTCTTCGGTAGGGAAGGTACTTAGGGCACCATTACTCTTTTCGAGCTCTACAGCCTATGATGTCTCATGAATAATGAGCCTTACAACTGGGGGAGTGTGATGATTGATCATCTCAACTATTAGGCCACCCATAATACTTCTTCCTCTTTTTGCATCAGCTATATAGTCACCTACATAGTGTATTTTCTAGGCTACACTCACATCTCCTTCCTACCACTGGAGCTCAAAAATCACTTGATTGGCCTTCCACACTTCAAGGGGTGTAAGTTCCTTCGTCCTAGTGCCAATGGTTTCTACTACCAGCTCTTTAAAGACTCCCAGGTCATCCTTGAGCTTCCCCGACATGCTAGGTTTGCAACCGACATCTAGTTTTTTATTAGACTGATATGTTGGAGCATATCGCGTGATTCCTTATGGAGTATCTCGACCCAAAAGACATCCCCAAGCCCACGACCCACAAGAGGAGTGTCTTCTTGGAGGCAGACAACGACATGATTGGACCACCTCCTCCTTCTCGATGTTGCGCCAGGAGATGCACAGACACTAAAAAAGGACCCGAGGAGACTTATGGGTTTTCTAAGATCTGGGATCAGTTGAATGAGATCCAATATGAGCAACAATGCCAGGGCCAGTAGATCAACCATATGTGTAACGACCCCACCTCCTGGTAACCCCCAATTAAGGGAGACCAAGAGGTCAGAGTCATTATCCCAATTTCCTGGATCAAAGGTTCGACAAATAATCAGTAATAATTATTAAATTCTACCATGACTATACTGAAAGCTGGAATAAAATGAAAATGTTCATACCTTTTTCATGAACTTAGATATCTACTTCTATCCACATCTGGAGTCTATTCTAACTAATCCTTTTATGTCCAAAAATCTAATCTTTGATTAATAACATCAACTTAGTTTCTTAAACTCATCCTAAATCAAAAATGAGGGTTTTGATTCATTTAAAGCATTAAGGTTAGCACTTTAACTACTTTCAGATTAGGATCAGATTTAGACTCTAAAATCATTTTTATTAGATTCCTCATTTTCTGTTGATAAATTTTCATATATTACTTGTCATAATAGGAGTTACCAATATGTAATTATGAATTTCCAAAAAACTTACCTTTTTGGGCCAATCATAGAGAGCCACGTGTACTTTAATCTCCTTTTCTTGCAATTCCCTTTTTTTTTGGTTCGCGGATCCTTCTCTGACCTGCCTAACCCAGCACCCAGGTCCACCTGACCCGCCTAACCCAACATGTTTAGGGATATAGCACAAGGTTTTTAGCCCCTCCCTTATATAGGGGATAGCAACTTGTGTTCCCCCCCCCATTTGGGGAAATCCCATACAGATTAGGAAAGGCCTTCGATACTAGGTTGGTTGGAAGGGGAACTTACTCCCAAAGCCATCGGGACTGTCTCCAATCCCGCCCAATGATCGTACATCAAGAGAATCCAAATCGAACCAGACTGTGCCTATTCCCGATTCTTCTCAACTCGGGGATGAGAAGCCATCGTTGGATCTGGGATCAACGACTATTAAGCCTCACGCCAAGAACAAGGTTTCAGATAGATGTGACATTTAATTCGATTTAAGGATTATCACCTCTCTTTAGGATAATTTGTAAAATACATAACTCTTAAACCATATATCCTTTTGATCCCAAATTTTAAGAGAATGTTTACAAAGACTTAATCTACTTATATTCCAAGTTTGAAGCCGAAACTCAAAAGGAATAACTTCTTTTCTTCATTTTCAAGTCAATGAATTATGAGGCATATATTATGCATTAAAACATATATTTTATCTTTCCTCTTTTCCTATATTCTTTATTTTGATTACTCTTTCCATCAATATTCACATGTAAACGAAATCTAATCAATTTTGGCCATTAATGCCACTTTCTAGGCATTTTTATACATTTCTCATAAATATTTTGCTTAAAATTCATTATCTTTTATCTTTCTATAATTTTTGGACTTTTCTTCTTTTCTTCTCTATTATTGGATTAACAAAATAATAGGAATCACGAAATTCCTATTTAAAGGGATATTTTCAGAGAAATCCATCATTTGAAGCAAAGCATACAACCTTTTAAATTAAGTACATATTCATAAAATCATTATATTTCAATTATGAAAACATATGCAAAAATTGAGGTTGTAACATCCTTCCCCTCTAATAAGAATTTTGTCCTCAAAATTCCATCAAGCAAACAAACAATTTAGGATAAGACTTTTCCATGTCCATCATTGACCCCTATGTGACTTTACCTTATCCATGGTGCTTCTAAAGAACCTTTATCATCACTTAAGCTTTTCTCTGAGTTCTTTCACCTTGGCCTCTATAAACCTTATAGGTGACTCAGGTCATTTCAGCCTCCCTTGGGGCTTACTAGGCTCATTGCTCAGCACATGGCCCGGGTACCTCACATAGTGCTCTAAATTGGACACATGGAACTCATCACACATTACTTTATCCTGAGGGGTAAGGTCAAACATAACCTCCTCCACCAATCCATCTCAAATGAACCCATGTATCGGGGACTCAGCTCTCTTAGGTATAACTTAGAGGGGTTAGATTTTCTCATCACATACTCTCCCACAGTGAACTGCATGTCAGTCTGCTTTGCATCAGCTCACGACTCATGTCACCCCTAGGCTCTCTTTCACCCATTGCACGATCAAAGCAACCTCATCTGCACACATTGTGGTCCTTTTCTGACCTTCGCAAGGTCCCTTCACCAACATCATCTTAATGAAGTGGTGACTGACACAACCTCCCTTACAGAGCTTCTTTACATCCCGATATTGTCTATGGTGGTTATCATCACATCTTACAGAGGACAAGAATTGTCTCTAGATATCACCCTGAATGAGCACACATGCTCTCATCAGACCCTCTAGTCTGGATCAAACTAACCATTAGTTAGGGTGATAAACTGTACTAATATCGAGTTCTTCATGTACCTACTTCCACCACATGGAAGTGAATCTTTATGTTATACTCAAGAACTTTTGAACTTGCATCATGGTGTAGTTGAACCATCTCTTTCTCATACGTAGTTCAACTGAATCCGTCCCTTGACAACATTCTTTCTTTCTCATGTCATTACATCTTGACCTTCTTTGGTCCATGGGAGACTTACCCCAACATCCATATTGGTCAACTCCCATTCCCCCTTGGGGATCTCCATCCTCTATACCAACTCAGTGGGTTACTAGTGTTCATCATTCACCTCCTGGCTTGCATGAAAAAAAGCCACATGCAACTTCATCTTAAGCATCCAAAGTACTACTGTCATTTACTATCTTCATAGTACCATGGTGTATGATGATCTCAAAATCATGATCTATGTATGTCATGATTCCTCAAAATTGATTCCACAGAAACCCTAAACCACTCTAATCGGGGTTTCATCACCTTCTTTTCCAGCGAAGTGCATCTGAGGCTCTACAACCATCCTTTATTGCATCATGGCCTCGACTGGATAACCAAACCACCACTAACTTGATCAACAGATATCGTTACATCTGAGTGTTATCCAAACTTATCTCTTTTCAAACTTAGGGCTAACCTAACAACCTCTTCTATCCCCTAACTAAACTAGGCAGCTGCATCTCTACCAGAGCATCCATTACCACTTCACATCCTTAGGTGTTAGGTAATGTTGAAGACATACACATCCATATATTCCACTTATTATCTCATCTCAAACTCTAATTCTATCTCCATCAAGAAAACTCTGAGCTCATTCTCTTGGTTTTCAAACTCACCCTTGTATAACTCATAGCTCATGATAAAAACATTCCCATAAGATGACTACCTTATTTCTCTTAGTGTTTGTAAACCATCAATGTATCGTTCACTCCACAAGGGTATGTTATCATCTCTGTCCTCATACCTCATAGCAATGTTCCAACTCACAACATCTTTTATCCTTGGTGTATGGCATGCGTATTGTCCTATCTCTCACTCCCATAACAAGAGGAAATAAGCATTTGGCTGCAGTCCAAATACCAAGTTCTTCCCATTCCAAGAGTAGAGATGGTACATCCCACCTTGCCATTACACCTTCAAATTTAAACTAAAATGTGCCTCACATGCATCTCCATCATTAACATCTCAATATTCAGGTTACTTCCATGAAAAACTGGTTTTGAACCTACTTGGGTCATTATACAATCCTTAGTAATCTTCTCTAGGTATGTAGGGCGCTGTCACTTTTGGGGTCATCCCCCTTCCCTTATGCATCAGAGCGTTCCCTCTTCATCTGCCCTTTGGGTCCCATGAGTTCATTAAGGTGATCAATCTCCTAAACCATGGCCCTCAGACAATGATAGTTGTTACCTCCCGACCCTATGGTCATGTGCAACTAGGGAATTAAGTAACTCCTACTTCCATCGGTCTTATCCCTACCTGACCCTAGGATAGACTTAGGATTCTAACATAGTACATATCCACTATGAAACCTTACCCAAGTCTCCATCATCTCTCTCAGCATTTGTGGTCTGACTTACATCCTTTCATAGGGATCATGATGACCTATCTACCTCGGTCAAGCCCCAATACCGGTTATCTCCATGGTAACACATCCACATGCTCTCAGAGATGATCATCTATGGGTCTACCAGTTCACTCTCATACTATGCACTTTTCACTTAGCTTCTCAAGATCCCATGAGACCTCTTTAGGTTACCTTAAACCAACAAAATTGGTATACACCCTACAAAAGGGTCCCTCTCCCAGGATGGGAGGAAACTACATCTTGATAATAAAGGTCACAAACATCCTTATGTCTAGGGTTTACATCAACATGAGCATGCTTAACCCAACAAGCTACTAAGGCACAAGCAAACCACCTACTAAACCATGCTAGATCATATTTGTTCTCATTCCTCAGTATCAGACCAAGATCATACCTTCCCATGTCACCAACTTAGGTGTGAGGGATTCACCAAACATACCTTAAACATAAGAGGTTCCCTTTCCTCTAAACATGAGGAGTGCCATGCTCGAATCTATAGAAACTCATATCTCATTATGAGCATCAGGTACACCACTTCCCCTCTTAGTCCTAGGAACCCTAGGTTCACTTTTTTTTAATGTCCAGCTGCATGCTCAACCTTTTAACCACGAACCAAGCATGTACAGGGTATGGCATGCACTTCCTATTATCTTTCTACTCAAGCAACACCTCAGAGTTGAGTCCTCCTCAAGGACATCCAACTAGGTAAAAGGCCTCACAACTTGCTACTAAACCTCTTCATGGTCTTAAGGAACTCTTCTGCTTAACTTAGAAGGTAAACACCTATACCACAGACACATAGGTACCAGTAACCTCATCTTGTCTCTAGGGTTTGGTTCCTCTAAAGGCAACCAAGATATCATCAGCCTCCAGGGATCAGGCATGAGGCAACCACTATCATCCACTTAGGTCACATCATCCTCAACTCCCCATTGTTCCTCATATCTCAGAGTCTAAGCTTCCAACCTTCTTGCTTGGGACCTGCTCTCTATCTCTCTAGAGCAAACCCTATGAACAACGTTACTACTAGAGATCCTCTCTCCATGAAGGTGGATCGATCTCACAAGCCCACCCCTACATGGGTGAAGCTAATGTTCAAACTTATGTTTGCTCAAGATTATCCATATCCTTTTATGCTTATCTCATAAGCTATCCATCATACTCTCCTAGCCAGGGTTTTAGCCTACTGTCAGCACTACTGACATACTCTGGGTGCATACTATGCCATGCTCATATAAGCTCATAGGGTTTCTATTGGTTCTTCACTAACCTCATCATTGAAGGAGATATCCTTCACTCAAACATGCAAGACCCTTTCCAGGGTTGGGCCGCCAAAGGTACTAGGTCATCCAACCTCACATGGCTTATATGGGCATCCAAAAGCATGTCCACTCACACACCTAGTCTATCATGACATCTAACTCATCGTGCCATCTCTTTCTCTAACCACCCCTTAGGGTTAGGGTTAGCATCATCCTCAGAGTATGTGCCAGGTCTCTACTTATATTGGAGGTCTCTACCTCTAAGACTAACTTTCTCTACTCATCCTCCTGACAAGGAGGTCTAGCCTCAGGTCTCTCCTGAGGGCATGACAATATATGTCATCCGACCTAAGCATGCAACTATTATTTAGTTTAAACTTAAACTATTAAGCTTATGTCCATGCCATCTTATTTACATGCTTTTCATTCATTTGGTGGAGGAATCCTTAAACCTTATCAACTTTACCCATACCTCAAGAGGGTGAGGAAAAGAGAGAGAAGACCCTAATCCTTATAATCCTTAACAACATTAGAGTTGACAAGGAATGAACAAGATGAGAGAGTCCTAAAGGTATCTTATTTCGAGTCAAATCCTGAGACATTCGCCAGGCAGTCACACCAATTTGGGAGTACTCATATTCTGACTAGCGGTGCAGAGGAAAATCTTGCCATCCCCCAGACGTGATCCTTTTCTAGACACCTCTGTCTTTCAGAAAATCCTCTAATAACTCCCTTGGGTTCTACAGAGTTTGTAAAATTTAATAATTATTACAGATTAAATGAGGAACCTATGCTTTGATACCAAATGTAACGACCTCGCCTCCCGGTAACCACCAATTAAGGGAGACCAAGAGGTCAGAGCCGTTATCCCAATTTCCCGGATCAAAAGTTTGACAAATAATTAGTAATAATTATTAAATTCTACCATGACTATACTGAAAGATGGAATAAAATAAAACTTTGCATACCTTTTTCATGAACTTGGATATCTACTTCTATTCACATCTGGAGTCTATTCTAACTAATCCTTTTATGTCCAAAAATCTAATCTTTGATTAATAACATCAACTTAGTTTCTTAAACTCATCCTAAATAAAAAATGAGGGTCTTGATTCATTTAAATCATTAAGGTTAACACTTTAACTACTTTTAGATTAGAATCAGATTCAGACTCTAAACCCAATTTTATTATATTCCTCATTTTCTGTTGATCAATTTTCATATATTACTTGTCATAATCAGATTTACCAATATGTAATTATGAATTTCCAAAGAACTTACCTTTTTGGGCCAATCATAGATAGCCACGTGTACTTTAATCTCCTTTTCTTGCAATTCCCTTTTTTTCTAGTTCACAGATCCTTCTCTAACCCACCTAACCCCACACCCGGGTCCGGCGGTCCCCCCCCCTTTGTCATCTTTGTGACCCACGTGGACAGGGGGTTTCCGCTCCCCTATTTCCTCTGCAAAATAGAGGATGGCGGTAGTGGCTAGGCGGCGACCACCTAACTCACTGCGGCGCATCCTTGGGGCTGAAATAGTTGCACCCTCACAACCTCAGCTTGTGGGGTACCTCCGCATCATATCTTCCCTAGGCTTGCGACAGTGAGACCTCTCTACGTCACCTATATCGTGCCTACAGCCACCTACGCGAGCGGCAGCCAGGCTGGTCAACTGCCAACTTGACTCCAGTTTCAATGCTCAAAACTTCTTGACTTCTTCTTGCAAACTCGACAACAGGTTTAGGGATATAGCACAAGGTTTGCAACCCCTCCCTTATATAGGGGATAGCAACCTATGTTTCCCCCCTATTTGGGGAAATCATGTACATATTAGGAAAGGCCTTCAATACTAGTTTGGTTGGAAGGGGAACTTGCTCCTGAAGCCATCGGGACTGTCTCCAATCCCGCCCAACGATCGTACATCAAGAGAATCCAAATCGAACTAGACTGTGCCTATTCCTGATTCTTCTCAACTAGGTGATGAGTAACCATCGTTGGATCTGGGATCAACGGCTATTAAGCCTCGTGCCAAGAACAAGGTTTCAGATAAATGTGACATTTAATTCGATTTAAAGATTATCACATCTCTTTAGGATAATTTGTAAAATCCATAACTCTTAAACCGTATATCCTTTTGATCCCAAATGTTAAGGGAAAGTCTATAAAGACTTAATCTACTTGTATTCCAAGTTTGAAGCTAAAAATCAAAAGGAATAACTCCTTTTATTCATTTGCAAGTCAATGAATTATAAGGCGTATATTATGCATTAAAACATATATTTTCTCTTTCCTCTTTTCCTATATTCATTATTTTGATTAATCTTTCCATCAGTAATCACATGTAAACAAAATCTAATCAATTGTGGCCATTAATGCCACTTTCTAGGCATTTTTATACATTTCTCATAAATATATTGCTTAAAATTCATTATCTTTTCTTTCTATAATTTTTGTACTTTTCTTCTTTTCTTCTCTATTATTGGATTAACATAATAATAGGAATCACAAAATTCCTATTCAAAGGGATATTTGTAGAGAAATCCATCCTTTGAAGCAAAGCATACACCCTTTTCAATTAAGTACATATTCATAAAATCATTATATTTCAATTATGAAAACATATGAAAAAATTGAGGTTGTGACAATATGTACCTGATGCAGTACTCCCATGAGTCTTGGCATGTGGCTCAGGACCACTACACATCCAATCGACCTTAGTTTGAGGAGTATAGGGCCCATCAGGCCTACCCTGAGCCCAACTCCCCATATTGGGCAAATTACTACTACAATCCTCCATCTTTTTCTCATTATCCACCATTAGAGTGATCGTCTTCCCTCCATCTCCAATTTAGGTTTTTCTCAAGATAAGTAAAAATCTAAGTCTGGGTGGAGGTGGGTGGCATGTTTCTATTCCACCCCCTATCTTTTCCATTCTTGCATTATTTTGTCTTTTTATTTGTTTTGCATGTGTTACTTTGTTCATGGCCCTTATCTATTCGGCCATATGAGTAGACATGTATCATTGTACCCCAATTGATTTTAGTAAATCGTTTGCAAAAACTTTTACAAATTGCCATGTCTGAAACTTCCATGTCACCTAGGACCCCAAAATAGCATCACTCCTCAAGAAAAGTGGCAAGTCGTATGGAATCAATCAAAACCAAACATAACTTTTCTCTATTTTTAGATATGGATTAGCTTGACATAAATCTCATATAATGGGATTGACAAGAATACTCTATCAGATGCAATGACACTTTCAAAAAAATGTTAGAGTTATAAGCACAAGGACACCTTTTCTTTCCCCCCTTATTTTCTTTCTAACAAAGAGAAGCAAAGAATCACCTCTGGACAAAAATAAAGTTCGGGGTGGCATGCTTCCCTTATAGAAAACTCCATACCCCACAAATGTGCATGCCATTAAAAGATGCCAAAGATCACAAGAAAAATATGTGACCAATGTAGCCACAAATCCATAAATTCAATATATCCAGAGTTGAATAGAGGAGGGATCATCATCTTTTGCACCCCACTTCAACCTATTCTTGTGAAACAACTCACAAAAATAAAAAAAAATGGGAGTGTCAAAGCAAAAGTTAGATGAAGCCTATTTTTCTACAAAATCTGATTTAAAAATAAGCTATGAAATTTGTTTTGATAGAGAATATTATAACTTTGTGTTTTGTGTTTTTAGGAGATTAGGTTGCTTGGCCAAAAATTGGAGGTAAAGAATACAGTGATGTTACAAGGGTGATGAAAGGGGTTAAGCCCAGATAATGAGTATGATATAAACATACCATGGTAAGATTGAGAGATGAACTCATATCTTGAATTGATAATCTTTAATGATATATGATGAAAGTAATGATCATGAGTAAATACTTATGATATTATTGAATGCTCCTAGAGGAATGGGACAATAAATTAGGGTTGGACAGATAATATAAGCATGAAACCCTAAATAATGTGACATGGGAAATCCTAACCCTAAATTGGGTAATGGAATGGAAAATCCTATTTGATAGTAAACCCTAATCCTGATAAAGGAATGGTGGTGTTACTATTGTATCACATGATGTGATAAGTGATTTTTATGGCTGTTATCATGTGTATCAACCATACAGGTACCATGATATGATAAGCATAGCCAAATATGAGATGTGATGATTATTTGATATAGATGTTGATTGGCCTTGTGAGCCATATGAACAAGTTGTTGCCCAGTTGACCGGCCTAAATCGCGCGTCCTAAAATTGGAGGCGGATATGAGGTACTCGAGATTTTATATTTATAACCCAAACTCTTCTAGTCCCCCACAACTTTGCTTATGGGGTTGAAGTAGATATACGGGGTCGAACACAGGGACAAGGGTGGTAGTGTTGAGAACTCTGAATCGACACGCTACACTCCGGTAGGTACAAAGAGATAGTAAATTCCCCAAGGGGAAACAACAAGATGTCACAAACAAAACAAAGAAAACTATCTCCAACTGGAGTTACAAGAAGGATTTAAGGTTTTAGTCATTTAGTAGTTTTTAGGGGTTTTCATGCAACAGAAACAGAAAGATAAAACTAGAGCTTAAAGCAAGGTGCGAAGGATAAACTTTGGTAAAACAAGAAACAGCAGGAACATCCTGTAGCCCTCCTCTCAGAGCGGATACCTCTAACCAAGCATCAACACCCCTCTCGAGGTTGCTGGACTTTAAGTTAGAGTTAAATGTTTCTGAAGCAACTCCAATTCTGGGCACTCTCGTACTCCAGAATCAGCCCAAACACTAGAGCCACAACATATCTCTCGAAGTTGTTGCGACGGGAAAACACGATTCGGTATCTAAGCGAAACGCGATCCAAACATGCAAGCTAGAGTTTAGATATTAAACATAGCAGTCATACAACAATTGCACTAAACATAAAGCAGCAAGTAATTACGTTTTTCCATTTCCATAAACATTAAGGGTCTTAATTACATTACATAAGTAAAGAATTAAATAACAGAAATAAAGATAGAGGTCGCCTTCTTGATGTAGAAGGACGACAGACTACAACGGCTCTCCAGTCCGATACCGGTCAGGAGCCTAGCCCGATACCACAGTGTCGGGAGGCACACCCTCTCAGGCGACACACCGTGACGGCCGATTGTATCGTTCAAGGACCCTGGACGATACGCTCAAGTCGGGCGGCACCCTCTCGGGCGGCACGCCATGACGGGCGAAGCGTATCGGGTTCGATATCGTGTCGGGCTAGGAGTGACTCATCTAATGTTGGGCACTTATGTCGCTCATCAACGTTTGCCGATATCAGCTTGCAGTGTCGCCCGGGACGGTCCTAAGTGAACCATCCCCTCCCTCTCGGGACGGGGAAGAGCTCACCTAGAGTTTCCCAGAACGAACACTCAGGTGTGATACTTCTGCTCTCGCAGCTTCCTCTGAAAATTTGCTCAGGGTTCCGACTTGTTCCGACCTGTTCCCGTAGCTGTTATTTATAGGCAGCGGTTGGGGGAAGTTATGGTGCTTGAAGCGCCACGTGTCCTCCTTATTCGCGGGGTCGGTGGACTGCCGATACACATATCGCCCGGCACATGGATGTCAGCTGTCGGTCACGTGACGGGCGGCGCCTGCCGATGGGTGGCCTGTGTCGTGCGACAAGCTTGGGTTGTCGTGGCAAGCTCGGCTCCCTGTCGGGTAAAAGACGTGTCATCCATCAGTTTCTTCTTGTGCGGCATCCCCATGTCGTGCGTCGTTGTGTCGCGCTACCCTGTCGGGCAGCGATCATATCGGGCATCTGGAAGGCCGATGCAGGTGGAGCTTATTTGTGGGCCGGTATAGCCTCATTGATGACAAAATGTACCAAAATGAGGAAAAACTCTGCAAAAGATGGAAATATTGGATTAAGAGCGTCGTTTGGCCAATTATTGCGAAAGTACATATAAAAGAGAGGAAAACAGTTTAAAAGGGCAGTTTTGATAGTAGAAAAATAGTCTAAAACATCACAAAATTTGGCGTTATCAACTCCCCCAAACTTAGCGTTTTGATTGTCCTCAATCAATATTTAAACTTTATTTAGTGATGCTTCTTCTTGCTCGGTTTAGTTTTCAGGCCAAGAGGTAAAACAAGTATCGTAATTCCTTTAGAGATAATGCTGCCCCACTACAAACAAAAGACTTTGCGTTTCCTGCCTTATTATTTCAGTGAAATTTTTCTCTACAGCTTCAGTGAGACTTTGGTGCATGATTCTGAAGTTAGCTTACACACCAAACAGCTTTATTTTTGAGTCAGAAAGTTGTGTATAGGGTAGGCTAAGGCTTTTTGGGGTTTTTCTTGTCTCCCATCAGTCCATCCAGGTAAGGGTCTGTTAACAGGCAAGTGGTCCCTGCAGTCCAAGCCAGTTGGCTTTAGAGTAGTGATTTCACATCCTACGTACCACTGCCACGGATCTACCATGCCTAAAGATGGGTACTTTTGGAAAACAAGTGTGTATATATTTTTTTCCTTTTTCTTTTATTGGGCACAACTCTCATGCTTTTATTCATCCTCATAAGGCTTCTTTCTCTTTTGGGATTTTTGTTGGGTAAGGGAAAACAAAAGAGATTTCTGTTGTTTGGGCAGCTTTTTCCTTCTCCATACTCGTCTCTTAGCTATAATATATAGCTCTTCGCTATATATTATATTTTTCGAAATTTTTGGCACGGAAGAATGTAATCTTTTGTTCGTTTGAAGCAGCATTATCAGAAAGATATAACAAAACTTTCATTTCATTGAGCACATAGAAAACAAACTTGGTTAGAAGTCGCATCAGGTTTTTACTAATATAGTGACTTTGTACATATGTATGGAAACAAAATAAGCAAAAATTTTCAAAAAAATTTATATGAGCATGGCATTTTATACTAGCATGGGTACATACACATGATATAAGAGAAGAATGAAATGACACAAAGGGTGGAGGTGAAGCAGAAGATTTTTATACCTCCTTCACTGGTACATGGGTACTCCCCCAAACTTACTCCACACTCTATCCCAGAGTAGTGAAAAAGACAGGGTGAGGTCATGTTAGCCCAGTGAAGGTTAGTTGGTGGTTGCGCTTGTGCCTTGGAGAAGCTGCAATATGTTCTTATTGCAGTCTCCATTTTCTTTCCCAGCTGGATGTAGCTGGAACAAGCGCAAAGCCCGCAAAATTATTTGGCCTCCCCTTACTCCTGGTACTTCCGTTGTGAACATGAACAAAAGGACTGATCGTCAATCCCAATTTCAGTCCACTTGATTCCATTTTCTTTTCCAGGAGTGTGCAGTCAGAGGGCCTCTCTCTTTTTATTATCTTCCTCTTTTGGAGATGGCCCTAAACCACCGCAGAAGACAGACTATGATAAGGAAATGGACTTCTTTTGACGACCCAGCTGTCTTGGGATTTTGACGTTTCTGTCCTACTGTTGTCGCTTCAGCTTCGGCCACAGTGTCGATTCTTCTGCGGTGTTTGCCAACTCTTCCGGAGGTTTGCTGTGTATTATCCATACTTGTTATCAAGTTCAATGATCATTTGAATGTTAGGTAGGAAAATCTGAAAACTCGATAAAACTTGTTTCGTAGTAAAAAGCCCGAGTATCGTTCATCAAAAGAAAATCTGAGGCGATACAAGATCGGGCGATAAGGAGGATGTGCGCGGCACAACACTGCTCGGCACGGGTATGTAGGGTGATAAGGTCGCATGAAAACAACTGCCCGATAGGATGTCATGACGGAAAAATGTGTCACCCGATATGGTGTATCGGGAAAGCGCGATCGGCTGCCGTGTCGTCCTTCACATGCGTCGGGCGATACAAGATAAATCGACTAAGTTCGTCAACCCAATAAGCAGTGCGCGATATGAAACCTGTGTCGGGCAAACAAGTTGTCGAGCTATACCTTTGCTCTTTGGAGCCATCGCCCGATACAAGGGTAAAGGAAAGCTGGCTGACACGCGAGCAAAAAGTGTGTTACTGCATGTGGTACAGGTGGCGAAGAAGAGTGAGTGTAGTAGCCCGACCCGTTGAGCCCTCCTTACTATATATAGAAAACTCAGCTGGGGGTAAATCGGGCAGTTTTGGGGTGCACGTCGGCCATTGAGACATGTCGTTCCCGAGACGACGGTCCCATCATTCTCATTAAGGGAAATTACTCGCATGCACGATACGGATGGACACCGCCCAGGAATGCCAACCATCACGGCCGTTGCGATACCCGAGAGATTACAGCCCGATACAAGCGGTCCTGTGCACGAGCTGAGCTACTGCCCGATACGGTTAAAAACTGGCGGTCGAAAACTAAAACTAAGCAGAAAAATGTTTGACGGGAAAGACATCATCGGTTCAGGGTTAGGTCCCCGACCTCAGAAGGTATTACTCCTCAAAGCTCGTAAAATACAGCGGTGGCCCATAAAAATAGAAGAGTCACCGCATGAGGCGCACGCACTGACTCGGGCCATATTATAGTCTATAATGTTTGTAGTGTTTGTTTTATAGGAAAATAAAATGTAACCTATTCTAAGAAAGGAGAGAAAAACTCAGGCTGCCTCCCGAGGAGTGCTGAAGTTTGCGACGCCAGCTCAACTGGTGTAAGCTCTTCGCGTTCATTCTTCGATATTACCCATATCCTGCAAGTCGATCTCTGCTCTCCTGACAAAAGCTATATCTTCATAATACCTCTTTACTCTGTGCCCATTCACCTTGAAGACCTTGGTCGGATCATCTTTGTCGTAGAGTTCCATCATTCCTGATGGGTATATCTTCGACACAGTAAACGGTCTCGACCATCTTGTCTGTAACTTTCCAGGGAAAAGACGAATAGAGGATTTAAATAGTAGAACTTTATCCCCTTCGCTCACATCCTTTCTTCTCAGGTGGGCATCATGCCACACCTTCGTTCTTTGTTTGTAGATTTTTGCATTTTCATATGCGCTCATCCTCAGCTCTTCGAGCTCTTGAAGCTGCAAAAATCTCTTTTCTCCTACTTTTTCAAGGTCCATGTTTAAGAATTTGATCGCCCAAAGGGCCTTATGTTCCAGTTCTAGAGGCAGATGGCAGGATTTTCCGTAGATAAGTTTGTAGGGGGTGGTTCCAATGGGCGTTTTGTAGGCGGTCTTGTAGGCCCATAGTGCGTCGTCAAGCTTCATAGACCAGTCTTTCCTTGTTCGGCTGACAGTTTTCTCAAGGATATGCTTAATTTGCCTGTTGGAAACCTCTACCTACCCTGATGTCTGTGGGTGGTAGGGTGTAGCAATCTTGTGCTTCACTCCGTACTTACGTAGGAGTGTTTCAAATTGTCTCTCTCCAAAGTGTGACCCGCCGCCGCTTATTACAGTGTGTGGTACACCGAACCGAGGAAAGATCGTCTTCTCAAATAGCTTGATTACCGACTTGGCATCGCATGTTTGGGTTGCTACTGCTTCCACCCACTTCGATACATAGTCTACTACCACTAGTATGTATTGATACCCCTGGAAGGAGGAAACGGTCCCATGTAATCAATCCCCCACACGTTGAAGATCTCTACTTCGATCCAGTCCGCCATCGGCATTTCATTCCTCTGCCCTATATTCCCTGTAGACTGGCACACCTTGCAAACATTTACAAATTGTGCAGCATCTTTGAATAGTGAGGGCTAGTAGAAACCTGACTGTAGCACTTTTGCAGCCGTTCTTTCTCTACCCAGGTGTCCACCGTAGGGGGAGGCGTGACATTCTTTCAGGATGTTCGCGGTTTCTTCCTCAGGGATGCATCTCCTGTATAGACTATCAGCGCATCTTCTGAAGAGGAGAGGATCATCCCAATAGTAATTTTTAGCATCCGCGAATAGTTTCTTTTGATAATTGTAAGTAATGTCAGGAGGCAGTTCCCCACAAGCAAGATAGTTGCAGATATCTACAAACCAGGGCAAGTTTTCTTCTTTAGCTTCTGCCAACATAAGAGCTTAATCGGCATAGTCGTCATTGATCGGTGGTCCCCCTTGACCTTTAGCTACGATCCTCGATAGGTGGTCGGCGACCACATTTTATGCGCCCTTCTTGTCGATAATTTCATAGTCGAACTCTTGCAGCAATAAGGCCCACCTCAACAGACGGGGCTTTGTGTCTTTCTTTTACATTAGGTATTTTATTGCCCCATGATCTGTATATACCTTAACCTTTGCTCCAACGAGATATGACCTGAACTTCTCGAATACGAAGACGATTGCCAGCATCTCTTTTTCCGTGGTTGTGTAATTTACCTAAGCTTCATCCAACGTGCGACTAGCGTAGCAGATCACATGGTGCTTTTTATCTTTCTTCTACCCCAGGGATGCTCCTACCACATAGTTGTTATCGTCACACATAAGATCAAAGGGTAAATCCCAATCTGGCACTTGGAGGATGGGTGGGGATACCAAAGCGTTTCTCAAAGCCTGAAAAGAATTGAGACAGTCATCAGAGAAAACAAATTCAACATCCCTTACCAGCAGATTGGACAGAGGCTTTGAAATCTTTGAGAAGTCCTTTATGAATCTGCGGTAATAGTCGGTGTACCCGAGGAAGCTTCTAACTCCTGTCACAGACTTTGGTGCAGGAAGCTTAGATATTGCTTCTACTTTGCTTGTGTCCACCTCGATCCCACGCCTTGAGATCTTATGCCTCAGAACGATGCCCTCCTGTACAATGAAATGGCACTTTTCCCAGTTTAGGACCAGGCTATTCTCCTCGCACCTTTGAAGAACCAACGATAGATTCTTCAAGCAGGTATCGAAGTCCTTTCTATAGACGGAGAAATCATCCATGAAAATTTCTATGATATTTTCTAGAAAATCTGAAAACATCGATATCATGCATCTTTGAAAGGTGGCGGGGGCATTGCAGAGTCCGAAGGGCATCCTTCTGAAAGAATAAGTGTCGTAGAGGTAGGTGAATGTTGTCATCTCCTGGTCGTCGGGCAAGATGGGTACCTGATAAAATCCTCTTTCTTGACGACTTCCTTGAGCATCTGATTCAGCTTCCTCTGGGGTTGAGCCAGAGGCTTGGCGGATTCTTCCAAGTTGATGTGATGCATGCATAAGGCGGGGCTAAGCCCTTTGATGTCCTCTACAGAATATCCTATAGCCCCCCTATGGAGTCTTAACTCCTCAAAGAGTCGGTCCAGAAGGTTTCTCGAAAGGTTGGCATTTACGATGACAGGGTTTCTCTCTTCTTCATCTAAGAATTCATATTTCAGACCTTCGGGCAACGGTTTCAACTCAGGTTTTGCTCTGGATGCCTTCTCTTGAGGCTCCTCCTTAAGAGAGGCATACTTCACAGACTCCACCACCTCATCCTCTTCGTGCAGGTCTTCGTCAGACAGGTCAAAAAGGTCGAGATACTTTGCAACTTCACGATCTTCGAAGTCAGAATCCTGACAGCTTATAGCCCTTGCAAGGGGGTCCACTATTCGGATGCCCTCCTCTATCTCCTCACAGAATTTATCGTAGCTATCCGCGAAGCATGCAGATTCAGACAGGGAAGGACCTTTCATTGCCTCCTTCATCTTGAAGTCCAGGTGGTCGTTTCTGACCCTCAGCGTGATAATCCCCTCAGAGACATCAATCAACGCCCTTCCTGTTGCCAAGAAAGGACGTCCAAAGATGATCGGACAGCGGGGGTCCTCTGTTGTATCAATGATGACTATGTCGCAAGGAATGAAGAAATTACCGACCCTGACCGGCACATCTTCGACAACGCCGACTGGTCTCTTAAAGGTATGGTCTACTAGTTTGATCCTCATATTGGTATGAACCATGTCAGTTAAACCCAACCTTTGCGCGAAGCTCAGGGGCATGAGGCTGATGATTGCCCCTAAGTCAGCAAGACCTTTCTGTTCGATGTTGTCCCCGATGGCAAATGGGATCGTAAAAGCTCCAGGGTCCCTTCTTTTGTTTGGCCGGTCAGGCTTCACGAAGGCTGAGGAAGCAGATGCTAGGTGCATGGTCTCAACCCTTCCTCCTCTTCTTTTCTTCGTGATGAGATCCTTGAGGAATTTGGCATAGGTTGGCATCTCCTCCAAGGCGTCAAGGAAGGGGACTTCAAGATGAACTTTCCTGATCGAGTCCATGAACCTTTTGTGACGCTTTTTTAGATTTGCCTTAATCAGTTTATAAGGAAACGACAGCCTGGTAGCATAAGGATTCCTCCCACCAGATAGCTCATCGGAAGGCTTCTGTGCAGGCTCTCGAGCTTCTGCTTGTCTACCTCCGTCCTCAGCCGGAATTGCACTCTCAGGCCTTGGCTCAAGCTCTGGTCTGGCTTCATCAGTGCATTCCACCATCTTCCCAGACCTTAGTACTGCCATTCTGGCAGTTTCAGGGTAGGAGAGTGTCTTTCCTGCAGGGTCCTTTCTCAGAGCAGCCATCTGGGCCAATCGTTGATCGACCTCGCGCTGGCGCATCTGCAGACTCGCCATCTGGTGTTGCATGGAATTCAGAGCTCCAGGTCTGGCGAGTGCTCCCTGTGCCAGCTGATTGATGATAGTGTCTTGTCTTTTTATGTAAGCAAACAACTGACCAACCAAGCTGGGTTGGTGCGAAATCCCATCTCGGCCTTGACGTTCACCCTCATACAGAGATTGCTCACAACGAGACATGGTGTCAGAGCTTTATGGAATAGATCACCGTTCTTCAGAGTTCCTGAAACGGCACAAAAAATCAAGTCAGAAAATAGAATTATTATTTTGTGCAAAGAATAATGATAGTAAAATAACAAAAGAAAGAAAAGAGTGATGTCAAGCTCATTTCTAAGCTTGAGGCACGGGAGTGTAGTTAGTGGATTCGAATTCATCAACAGTGTCGTTTTGCCTTGTCCCCGACAACGGTGCCAAAAAGTTGACCGGCCTAAATCGCGCGTCCTAAAATTGGAGGCGGATATGAGGTAGTCGAGCTTTTACATTTATAACCCGAACTCTTCTAGGCCCCCGCAACTTTGCTTACGGGGTCGAAGTAGATATACGGGGTCGAACACAGGGACAAGGGTGGTAGTGTTGATAACTCTGAATCGACACGCTACACTCTGGTAGGTACAAAGAGATAGTAAATTCCCCAAGGGGAAACAGCAAGATGTCACAAACAAAACAAAGAAAACTATCTCCAACTGGAGTTACAAGAAGGATTTAAGGTTTTAGTCATTTAACAGTTTTTAGGGGTTTTCATGCAACAGAAACAGAAAGATAAAACTAGAGCTTAAAGCAAGGTGCGAAGGATAAACTTTGGTAAAACAAGCAGCAGCAGGAACATCCTGTACCCCTCCTCTCAGAGCGGATACCTCTAACCAAGCATCAACACCCCTCTCGAGGTTGCTGGACTTTAAGTTAGAGTTAAATGTTACTGAAGCAACTCCGATTCCGGGCACTCTCGTACTCCAGAATCAGCCCAAACACTAGAGCCACAACATATCTCTCAAAGTTGTTGCGACGGGAAAACACGATTCGGTAGCTAAGCGAAACGCGATCCAAACATGCAATCTAGAGTTCAGATATTAAACATAGCAGTCATACAACAATTGCACCAAACATAAAGCAGCGAGTAATTACGTTTTTCCATTTCCATAAACTTTAAGGGTCTTAATTACATTGCATAAGTAAAGAATTAAATAATAGAAATAAAGATAGAGGTCGCCTTCTTGATGTAGAAGGATGACATACTACAGCGGCTCTCCAGCCCAATACCGGTCAGGAGCCTAGCCCGATACCATAGTGTCGGGCGGCACACCCTCTCAGGTGACACACCGTGATGGCCGATTGTATCGTTCAAGGACCCTGGCCGATACGCTCAAGTCGGGCGACACCCTCTCGGGCGGCACGCCATGACGGGCGAAGCGTATCGGGTTCGATATTGTGTCGGGCTAGGAGTGACGCATCTAATGTCGGGCACTTGTGTCGCTCATCCACGTTGGCCGATATCGACCTGCAGTGTCGCCCGGGACGGTCCTAAGTGAACCATCCCCTCCCTCTCGAGATGGGGAAGACCTCACCTAGAGTTGCCCGGCACGAACACTCAGGCGCAATACTTCTACTCTTGCAGCTTCCTCCGAAGATTTGCTCAGGGTTCCGACTTGTTCCGACCTGTTCCCATAGCTGCTATTTATAGGCAGAGGTTGGGGGAAGTTATGGTGCTTGAAGCGCCACGTGTCCTCCTTATTCGCGGGGTCGGTGGACTGCCGATACACATATCGTCTGGCACATGGATGTCGGTTGTCAGTCACGTGACGGGCGGCGCCTGCCGGTGGGTGGCTTGTGTCGCACAACAAGCTTGGGTTGTCGTGGCTAGCTCGGCTCCCTGTCGGGTAAAAGACGTGTCGTCAATCAGTTTCTTCTTGCGTGGCATCCCCATGTCGCGCGTCGTTGTGTCGCGCTACCCTGTCGGGCAGCGATCGTATCGGGCATCTGGAAGGCCGATGCAGGTGGAGCTTATTTGTGGGCTGGTACGACCTCATTGATGACAAAATGTACCAAAATGAGGAAAAACTCTGCAAAAGATGGAAATATTGGATTAAGAGCGTCGTTTGGCCAATTATTGTGAAAGTACATATAAAAGAGAGGAAAACAGTTTAAAAGAGCAGTTTTGATAGCAGAAAAATAGTCTAAAACATCACAAAATTTGGCATTATCACCAGTGAAAGGTGATAACTTTATGGACTTGTGAGCCATGTGAGATGCTTGTGTAACAAGTATCATGTATACCTCGGTCTGAGTACCTAGAGGTAATAGTTACCTAACAAGTGGTAACAATGATTAGTGATGAACTGAGGGTATGAATACCCAATTTTGATAAGTAAGATAATGATGTTGTGGTGAGATGTGAACTTTCAAGTGCTGAGATAAGGGACTAAGATCCAAATGTATTATAAGTTCTGGTAAAGCAATAGATAAGAGCTTACATGTTTCTTTTTAGCATTTGTCATAATAATTCCTGTTTGAGAACTTGATTGATGCTAAAAGAATATACTAATGTACTTAATTAATCAAGTGAAATCATATCATGTAGAGCCCTGACCATAGATCCATCAGTGTCAGTATTTACTGATGGTGAAACATGTTGCTCCGCGGCAAAACCCGAAATGCATATTTTTTAATATGTGGGGGTTGATGGGCGAACATATCCTTACATCCTAATGAGGGAATTGATGGAAGGTAAGCATTAAACCTCTCAATCCTTCATTATTTTGTACCGGGATGGATGTATCATGAATCTCTCGATGATTGGGATAGATGCAATACACATCTCCCAATAATATTAATGTCAGATCGAAGGATGTAAACATGAAATCTCTCGATTGCGAAGAGAGTACATAAGCCACTATAACTCTATAGAGAAGTTGCCAGTATACCTTGGAAAGCTATGTAGTAGAGACACAAGATGTCCTGCATGTGGTCTTGCACTGACCGAGATGTGGGAGGTCTTGGAAGCTGGCTCTTCCATTGACCTTGTATGGTACCAATTTTGACTTTGCAATGGTCGGTTGGAGTATGAGTGGTATACCTCATCTCCTTAGGGCATAAATGAGATTGTAAAAATGTAATCAGCTGTATAGCATGTTTGCTTAAGGATTGAATATGGAAATTTACTGGCTGATGTTACATTTCTTTTATGCATCTCTAGTTAATAGATGTTACTTTAGGTATCACTGTTGGGCGATTCAGGGCAACAGTAATGTATATAATATATTAGATATTGGCTGTGACAGCCCGCCATCACACATACAACGAGATGACACGTGAAAATGTGTGGAACCATATATTACCGAAAACACAGGTTAATTAAAACCGATTGCAGAGAGCATAAATGAGAGTACTTTTGCATCTAGATATTGTAGAGAAACATGTTATATAAACATTCACAAGCTATGTTATAGGTACACAGCTTATCAGAACCAATTGTACCGTTCGCACCAGCATTCGACACCTATTTATACATACATAATGGCCATGTATGGCCAGTAGTAGGATATACAAAATTACAACTGCAAGACATTGCAAAACTTCGTCAAAACACCTCCGAGGACATGAGAGTACAGGGATGACTCTAGGACTCTACTACAAAACCACCCAAATAGCAACATATCCATCTCTTGCCTTCTACAACTCTTCTTGCTGCTCAGCCGCAACCTCACGACCACCACCATGTCTAGAGCGACCACCTAAAAAGGGTGTAAACCAGCGGGGTGAGACACATAGTCCCAATGAGAAACATAACTCCCCGTCGAAACTATAAAACCTCAGAAGGTTAAAGCAGATAACGGCAGATAACTAATAAAGCATATAACAAGAGCAGCATACTGAGCAAGGCTATTATAACCATCAAGCTTACCAAGATATCCGGAAGGATTGTACACGTATATGCAATTTGTAACTAGGTCAGCTATGTAAGCAAGGCCTCAATCAATGTTCCGTATTTTGTTCTAAACAAGATATACTTATTCGGCTGGATTACGTGTTATTATGCCCTGAGGATGTGAGCCTTCCCTGCTCAAATCCAACCATTGGCTGCGAAGCCCAATCCGGTGCCATACAAGGTCGAAGGATATCCGGACTCCATGACCTCACCTTTTCGTGGTCAGTACAGGAATCATCAAGCAAGACCGCAATCTAATGCTTATATGGCCTCAGCCTCTGGGTCATCTCCGCAAGCTACCCATACATATATCTGAGCCATGAACGCATCATGCTCATCATCCCATATCCTGAGCCATGGGTATGTTCACCATGCTCCATATATTCTGAGTCTGCAACTGCAGCTGCACTCAACCATCCTATTTTAGGCTAGGGGAAACCTCACATATTCAACAATATGCACTCCAGGTAATCATGCAGGATAAACCTATTTCACCATCACCAAATACTAACAGTAATGGATCTATGGCCAGGGCAAACTACATGATATGTTTATCTATAATTAATTAGTATATTTTAAGCCAATTGTTGAGGCAAAACAAAGTATAACATAGCCTTATAGAATTCATCATTATTGCCATCAACATACTATCATGGGACCTCAATCCCTCATGATATCAACCACTTCCTCTCAAGGCATCACAATTAGGCATCAGCATCCTGGGAACACATCCCTTATCACATCATCAGAGGATAACACCTCAGCTAGGCACTCAGCCTTATATCAGGTCCTCAGACCTATCAACTTGTTATTTCATTAACAAGGATTATCATCATATTGTGCTAGTCAAATCACATATACCTCATAGCTCTGACCAGGCTATGAATCCACATGAAATACCTGCATGGTTAGTGCACACATCCACAAAGATAACTGAAGCCATCATGTATTAATAGGGTTATTATTATACTATCAAGTATAAAGAAACATCCATGAGTACATCACACATAAGCTTTATCATTCACAGTATTATTATCAATCATGGGCATATATTATGCCTTATACATGTGACCATAGGCATGGGTCACATCATCATGTGAAGCAACTTCATATGCTTCCAAGCTTCTTGGTGCACAACCTATCATCTTATTTCATTATCATAGTTGCAGGTTTAAAGGTGATTACACCATAGCACATGTAATATTATTAACATGGAACTATCATCTATATACATCCTGGGTTGTCAGACCCCTTACCAAAACTCTTGCAACCCTCACAAGCATGGCGAGCAGTGCCAACCCTCATCACAGGGTATACCCAGTATCTCAATACCCTTACCAAAGGTATAACGGCTAGGATTTCCAACCCTTAAACAGCTCACCACCATATCGGACAACCACTGCACATCCTCTAACATGCATTAAGGTTCCATTAGCACGCATGGTGTCAGGTATCCATCACCAAGGTATATCGTGCAGCACTACCATGTCTATCGGACAAGGGTCTATCGGGTACCAAGCTAGGGTTAGGGTTAGGTTTCACTATCAGCTAACCTTCAACATGAGCCATATCAACCAAAGGGGTGTCTCCCAAGGTGCACCTATTGTGCAACCATCTCAGCATCATCCGAGGATTAACCCTATCAGTCAAAGGAGTGTCGCCCCAAGGTGCCCCTTCTACACGATCATCTCTGCATCGTCTAAGGACCATTCCATCATCTAGGGCACCAAGAACCATGTCGTGCATAGCCATGTAGCAGCATATCAGCTAGCATCTAGGGTTAGCATGTCAGACATCATGCCATGTCATCCATCCCCTCATATCGACCAAGATAACTAAGGTGGTGTTGTCCAAAGCTTGTGTCGAGCATCAAACTAGCATCACATAACAACCAAGATCACCTCAAGACAAGGGAGTGTATCGGGAATACTCTCTACATGAATGTATCGGGCAACCACCTATACAAGGTATATCAAGCAGCCACTCATCATAGGTTTATCACCCATCCATCAACTCCACCAAGGGTATCGACCAAAGGACCATAACGGGAACCAACTAAGCTTCTACAGGGCATATCGGCCAGGAATACAAGGATCATCCAAATGCCCAAGCAAGAATATCTACATAGGATTACACCTCAAGAACATATCATGCAACAAGGGTAGACATCTCATGTCGCCCAAAGCAACTCTAACACCCAAGCTAGGGTTAAGGCTATATATCGACCAAAGCATAAGGGGCACCAAGCCAACTATCTCATCAAGGTTTGTCACCCAAGGGTATATCTCCAAACAAGGCTATCGGGCATCACAGATCCAAGGTTATATCGTGCAAGGCACAACCCCACAAAATCATGTTCAACCTCAAGCACAACGGCACCAATCCCTAATTGATCAAGAAGTTCGGCTCTCCTCTCAACAACCAAGAGAGAGGGGTTTTGCACAACCTCTATAACAATTCAGGAAACCACAAGGATCCACCTCAACATAGGTCATCATCTATCCAAAGGCTCACCTCTCTAATCCATGGTGAGAGGAGAGTGTTGCTCAAGCAACTAGAATATAAGCTCACCTATCAACTTAAACGAGAGAGGGGTATTGCCTATATCTCTAGAGCTCAAACTCACATCTCTAGACCAAGGAGAGAAAGGGGTATTTCTCAACAAGGAAACCCTAAACCATGGTTCGGCCAACTAGGTGTAAAGTCACATAGACCATCAACAACATCAACAACATCAACAACATCATGCTCATTAAGTCCATAAGATCAACAACACGTACTAGAGAAAGATACATAACATGTAATGGCCGATCATCCACATATATGAAACATTCAACATATAGAGAAGGTAGTATAGCTAGGGTTAGAAGTTATGTAACCCGCCTTAAGAAAACTCCTTAAACTCCAAAGCTCCAAGCTTCAAGCTCCGAGCTCCAAGCACACTACTTTGGCTACCTCAAGAAAAGGAACAAGAAGCATAACCACCATGGCCGAAGAGTAGGCAAGATGGAGAAGAAGATGCTAAGGAGAGAGGGAAGATGCTTACCAAGGAAACAAGACCCACCTAGGGTTCGGTCACCAAGCTAAAGGAAGAAGAAGAAGAAGAGAGCTCCTTCAAAGAGATCGTCCACCAACCTTAGCTCCTCCAAGGGTATCGGCCACTAGGTTGTAAGGGAGAGGTGTATCGTGCACATAAGGAAGAGAGAAGCAACAAAAAGCTAAAGGGTTCCTAAGGAAGAGAAAGGCAAGGCATATATAGATGGGGGTCAAGGTTAAACCAAGGCAAGGTGTCACCTTACCAAGGGACACTTGTCCACATGTTCCACCACCTTGCAAAACACATGCACATGCCATGCCACTACTCAACCAAGGATCGGCCACATGTCCAAGCTAGGGTGACACAACCAAGGCAAGAAGGTCAAACAAGGTCAAAGGCCGACACACTACTCCTCCATGGCTGACACACCCTCATGGGTGATATCCCATGGCCAACACAAAGCACCCTTGCCCGATACAGGGCACAACCAAGCAAGGAAAGGCCGAAACAAGGGAAAACAAAGCCCAAAAGAGCTCAACCAATCCCAAGACAACTCAAGGCACGATCCCAAACCTTCCTCTCAACCCTAGAGGAAGTAAAGAGAGAGAAAGACATCTCTCAAGGTGGCAAAATTACTCTTCAACCTTAACTCAAGTTATTTTGCAAGTAGCACCTCCAGCTCTCAACTTAGCACAAGCAAACCCTAATCATCACTAAAGATGATTAGCAAACAACCAAGCACAAGGTTTAGGCAAAACAAATAGGGTAATGCCCAAAACAAAGGTCAGGGTCCTTACAAGCCATAAACCTCTACAAAGGGATTTCATCCTCGAAATCCGAAGAGAAAAGCGAGGGATACTTCCGCCTCATCTCTTCCTCAAGCTCCCATGTGGCTTCCTCAACACCATGATGATGCCAAAGAACCTTTACAAGAACCAGGTCCTTCCTCTTTAGCTTCTTTACTCTTCTATCAAGGATCGCCACTGGACCCTCCTTATAAGTCACATCTTCATCAAGCTCAACCTCAACAGGCTGTATCACTGTCCCTGTGTCTGGATGACTTTTCTTCAACATGCTGACATGGAACACTGCATGCAACCTGTGTAACTCTAGAGGCAGCTCTAACTTGTAAGCTACCTTGCCAACACGTACTATTACCGGGTATGGCCCCATATATCTGGGTGCTAGTTTACCTTTCCAGCCAAACCTTAGCACGCCTTTCCAAGGTGAGACCTTGAGATACACTTTTTCTCCCACTTGGAACTCTAAAGGTCGTCAGCGATTGTCTACATAAGACTTCTGTCTATCCTGTGCCATTTTCAACTTTTGTTGTATCACTCTGATCTTTTTTTGTTGTCTGTTTTATTAACTCAGGACCCAAAAGCTGATACTCACCGGACTCATACCAACATAAAGGGGATCTGCACTTTCTTCCATATAGAGCCTCATAAGGAGCCATATCAATGCTCCGCTGGTAACTATTGTTATAAGCGAACTCTATCAAACTGATATGTGTGTCCCAACTACCTAGGAACTACAAAACACAAGCTCAGAGAAGATCTTCCAAAGTCTGAATAGTCCTTTCAGACTGTCCATCCGTCTACGGGTGGAAGGCAGTACTAAATCTCAACTGTGTTCACAATGCTTTGTGCAACTATTCCCAGAAACGACTTGTGAACTGAGGACCTCTGTCGAAAACTATCGTTGCTGGTATACTGTGAAAACGCACTATCTCATCCACTTACACCCGAGCAAGATTCTCTATTGTATATGTCGTCTTTATCGGTATGAAATGGGCAGAGTTTGTCAGCCTGTCCACTATTACCCAAATGGAATCATGATTCCTAGCTGCCTTTGGTAGACCAACTACAAAATCCATGGTTATATGTCCCATTTCCATTGTGGCATCAGCATGGTTGCAACGTACCTGCCGGCTTCTGATGCTCAGCTTTAACTTGCTGACATACTACACACTTAGCCACAAACACAACTACATCCTTCTTCAAGCCAGTCCACCAATATAGGTCCTTTAGATTATGATACATATTGGTGACTCTTGGATGCATAGCATACATCGATGTGTGTGCCTCCTCGAGTACTAGCTTCCTTAGATTATCAACATCGGGGACCACCATTATATCATGATAGCAAACTAATCCATCCTCAGACTCATGGAACTCATCACGCTTTTCGCTACCAAGCTCTAATCTGATCAACTGTACTATATCATCTTTCTGTTGTGCATCTTTGATCTGTTGTCTTAGCGTAGGCTTGACTTGCATCTGTGCCAATAGTCCTGCCAATAAGGAAACTTCTAACTATACATTCATCTGTCACAAGGAGACAAACATATCTTGCCTATGACATACCAAGGAACTCAACTGTGCCTTCTTTGGGGAGAGAGGAGAAGACTTTCTGCTAAGCGCATCAGCTACCACATTCTCCTTACCAGGATGATACTCAATGGTGCAATCATAATCATTAATTAGCTCCATCCAACGGCGTTGTCGCATATTCAGCTCATTCTATGAAAATATGTACTTCAAGTTCTTATGATCTGTAAAGATCTGACACACTTCCTTATAAAGATAGTGTCTCCAAATATTTAACGCATGGACTACCGCTGCCAACTCCAAATCATGTGTCGGATAGTTCTCCTCATGTTTCTTAAGCTGTCGTGAAGCAAAAGAAACCACATGATCTTCCTGCATTAGCACACAACCTAAGCCTTTCTTTGAAGCATCGCAGAAGACAACATAGCCCTTTCCAGGTTCTGGAAGCACTAACACTGGAGCACTAGTCAGCTTCTCCTTCAAACTTTAGAAAGCTTGCTGACAACGATCATCCCAGACAAAAGGTACATCTTTCCTGGTCAACTTTGTCATTAGCAACACGATCGCACTGAAGTCCTTGATAAACCTCCGGTAATATCCTGCCAAACCCAGAAAACTATGAACTTCTTTCGGTGTCTTTGGTTGCTCCTAATATGCAACTGACTCCACCTTCTTAGGGTCCACCCAGACTCCATCTGCAGATATCACATGACCTAAGAAAGTCACTTCCTTCAACCAAAACTCACATTTGCTGAACTTGGCGTATAATTGATGTTGGTGAAGAAGAGCCAACGCTTGTCGAAGATGTCGCTCATGCTCTTACCTTCCCCAACTATAGATCAAAATGTCGTCTATAAAGACTACAACAAACTGATCTAGGAACAGACAGAACACTCGGTTCATCAGGTCCATGAAAGCAGCAGGTGCATTGGTTAGCCCAAACGGCATAACCACAAACTCAAAGTGACCATACCTCTTCCTAAATGTTGACTTTGGTATGTCATCCGCCTTAATCCTCTACTGATGATATCCAGACCGTAGATCGATCTTTGAGAACACTATTGCGCCATGCAACTGATCAAACAGATCGTCTATCCTCGGCAACAGTTACTTATTCTTGATCGTGACTTTGTTCAACTACCGGTAATCTATACATAACCGCGTCGACCCGTCCTTCTTCTTATCGAACAACACTGGAGCACCCCAAGGTGACGTGCTCGGTCGGATGAAACCTTTCTCCAACAACTCCTATAACTACTTCTTCAACTCTGCCATCTCTGATGGAGCCATCCTATATGGTGTCTGTTCAACTAGTTGTGTTCCTGGTACCATATTGATCTCAAAATCAATCTCTTAGGGTGGGGGAACACTGGGGAACTCATCAGGAAACACATATGCAAACTCTCGGACAAATGTTACCTCCTCAAGGCTAAGACTTTTTTCCTTGGTATCCACAATGTGAGCTAAGAAAGCCTTACAATCTTGCCGCAACAACTTTTCTGCCACCATTGCTGATACTAGACATGTCAGAATAATCTTCCTATCTCCTTGGAAGATCCACTTCTCTCTACCATCATCAAACACTACTTGCTTGGAACCACAGTCCAACACGACCTTATACTTCTCTAAGGTATCCATCCTAAGGATCATATAGAATCCATGCATCTCAAGTGGTATAAGATCCACTTGTATACTGTTCCCCAAGAAAGATAGGGCACAAAACGGACACTCTTCTCAAAGTATGGAGGAACCAACGAGTGGGGTCTCTAACAATAGGTTATCTTTCTTACAATTAATAGGTAAAGGACAGCTATCAAGCAGACTATGTGCAATAAAAGAGTGTGTAGCACCCGGGTCAACCAAAATAGATATAAAGCAAGAAGAGGACAAATCAGAATGTAATAAGTCCATCTGACATGTCACTACTCACGGGTTGACTATCGCCTCCGACTGACTCATAGCATAGAATCGAGTCGTTGCTTGTTGTCCACATCCTCTTCTTCCTTGAGTATACGCTCCTACTTGCGACGCTTGACCGCATCCTCGCGCTCTGCTACCACTGGGCTACGGTCTGTCTGATCCTTGTTGATTCTGTCTCGGCTGTTATGTTACCTCAACGTCTCTTCTTGGGCAATTTGACTTTAAATGCCCCGTCTGTCCATAGTGATAACATGACCTGCCTTCTGTCTGCGGTCTAGATGGCTTTGTTACTGCCACAGAAGTTGTACTATGCACCTTCGACGGCGAAGAAACATAACCTCTTCCCTTACTCAGGGAACATTGTGACGGTGCACTAGAACCTCTCATCGTGGAAGGTGCTGAAAACCTTGGCTTTTTGAAGCCACCAGATCTCTGTCCCTGGAACTGAACATGCCTTTTCCTAGTCATGGACTCCCTTTTCTCCTTAACAGAGTGTTCAATCCTATGGACGGAGTCCACAAACATTGCAAACCGCTCCCGATTCTCTAAAGCAGCAGTAGGTGTTGACAGCTCACCACTCAAACCGCCTGATCTGCTCATCATCCGTCGTCGCCATGTGAGGACAAAACCTCAGCAAGTCCATGAACTTGGCTTCATACTCAGTGATGCTCATCGATCCTTGGTGTAGACGCTCAAACTGGTTGATCTTCTTGTCCAGATACATCTTCTGAAAGTATCTGCTAACAAACTCTCACCAGAAGATCTCCCAACCGATCTCCTCACTAGGTCGCTTCTCCTCCTCTATGGCCCACCAATGGCCAGCACTGCCCTTCAGAAGGTAGACAACGTGCTTGACTTTGTCTACTTCGGGGATGTCAAGGATCTGGAAGATCTACATCTGTTGGATCAGCTGTCCCAACATAATCCGAAGCTCCAACTCAGCGAATCCACTCAAAGGTCTTCCCAATACTCGATGCTTCACCATGGGGAGCCTGTGCTCTTGGCTGAGGCACTGGCAATCTTTCCACCATGTGATTTATCGTAGCCATCATCTACCCCATAAGTTGTTGGTAGGCAGGATTTTTGACAATGGCTGGGTCAAGTTGGGGGACCTCAGGCACCCGATCTTCACATGCCTGCCTTCCTGCTCCATCAACTGATGCAACATCGCTACTCTAGGCAGCATGTTCTTCATGGTTTCTAGACATATTTAAGCTTTATCTTCTGTTGAGAGAAGAAGGTTATTATAAGAAGATCTGGAAAACTCACAAGAACAAACACAAACCTAGTCCTAGATCCATGTAGACTCAGCGAACCTAGAGCTCTAATACCAAACCAACTGTAACACCCCACCATCACACAGACAATTAGATGACACGTGAAAATGTGTGAAACCATATATTACCGAAAACACGGGTTAATTAAAATTAATTGCAGAGAGCATACATGAGAGTACTTTTGCATCTAGATCCTACAGAGAAACATGTGATATGAACATTCACAAGCTATGTTATAGGTACACAGCTTATCGGAACCAATTGTACCGTTCACACCAGAGTTCGACACCAGTTTATACATACATAATGGCCACATACGGCCAACAACAGGATATACAAAATTACAACTGCAAGACATCGTGAAACATTGTCAAAACACCTCTGAGGACCTGAGAGTATAGGGATGACTCTAGGACTCTACTACAAAACCACCCAAACAGCAACATATCCATCTCTTGCCTTCTACTACTCGGACGCAACCTCACGACCACCACCGCGTCTAGAGCGAACACCTAAAAAGGGTGTAAACCAGCGGGGTGAGACACACAGTCCCAGCGAGAAACATAACTCCCCACCGAAACTATAAAACCTCAGAAGGTTAAAGCAGATAACAGTAGATAACTGATAAATCATATAATAAGAGCAGCATACTAAGCAAGTCTATTATTACCATCAAGCTTACCAAGATATCCAGAAGGCATATAACCAAGAATTCTTTATGGAACATGATTGACAAGATAAGCTTTATAAAAACTTATCACAGAATATAAGGATCGTACACGTATATGCAATGTGTAACTAGGTCAGCTATGTAATCAAGGCCTCAATCAATATTCTGTATTTTGTTCTAAACAAGATATACTTATTCGACTGGATTACTTGTTATTATGCCCTGAGGAAGTGAGCCGTCCCGACTCAAATCCAACCATTGGCTACGAAGCCCGATCCGGTGCCATACAAGGTCTAAGGAGATCCAGACTCCATGACCTCACCTTCTCGTGGTCAATACACGAATCATCAAGAAAGACCGCAGTCTAATGCTTATAAGGCCTCAGCCTCTGGGTCATCTCCACAAGCTACCCATACATATATCTGAGCCATGAACGCATCATGCTCATCATCACATATCCTGAGCCATGGGTATGTTCACTATGATCCATATATCCTGAGTCTGCAACCACAGTTGCACTCAACCATCCTATTTTAGGCTAGGGGAAACCTCACATATTCAACAATATGCGCTCCAGGTAATCCCGCAAGATAAACATGTTTCACCATCACCAAATACTGACAGTAATGGATCTATGGCCAGGGAAAACTGCATGATATGTTTATCTATAATGAATTAGTATATTTTAAGCCAATTGTTGAGGCAAAACAAAGTATAACATAGCCTTATAGAATTCATCATTATTGCCATCAACATATTGTCCTAGGACCTCAATCCCTCATGATATCAACCACTGCCTCTCAAGGCATCACAATTAGGCATCAACATCCTGGGAACAAATCCCTTATCACATCATCAGAGGATAACACCTCATCTAGGCACTCAGGCTTATATCAGGTCCTCAGACCTATCAACTTGTTATTTCATTAATAAGGATTATCATCATATTGTGCTAGTCAAATCACATATACCTCATAGCTCTGACCAGGCTATGAATCCACATGAAATACCTGCATGGTTAGTGCACACATCCACAAAGATAACTGAAGCCATCATGGATTAACTGGGTTATTATTATACTATCAAGTATAAAGAAACACCCATGAGTACATCACACCTAAGCTTTATCATTCATAGTATTATTATCAATCATGGGCATATACTATGCCTTATACCTATGACCATAGGCATGCGTCACATCATCATGTGAAGCAACTTCATATGCTTCCAAGCTTCCTGGTGCACAACCTATCATCTTATTTCATTATCATAGTTGCAGGTTTCAAGGTGATTACACCATAGCACATGTAATATTATTAATATGGAATTATCATCTATATACATCCCAGGTTGTCAGAACCCTTACCAAAACTCTTGCAACCCTCACAAGCATGGTGAGCAGTTCCAACCCTCATCAAAGGGTATACCCAGTATCTCAATACCTTTACCAAAGGTATAACGACTAGGATTTCCAACCCTTAAACAGCTCACCACCATATCGGCCAACCACTGCACATCCTCTAACATGCATCAAGGTTCCATTAGCATGCATGGTGTCAGGCACCCATCACCAAGGTATATCCTGTAGCACTACCATGGCTATCGCCCAAGGGTCTATCAGGAACCAAGCTAGGGTTAGGGTTAGGTTTCACTATCAGCTAACCTTCAACATGAGCCATATCGACCAAAGGGGTGTCGCCTAAGGCACCCCTATTGTGCAACCACCTCAGCATCATTTGAGGATTAACCCTATCGGTCAAAGGAGTGTCGCCCCAAGGTGCCCCTTCTACACGATCATCTCTGCATCATCTAAGGACCATTCCATCGACCAAGGCACCAAGAACCATGTCGTGCATAGCCATGTAGCAGCATATCAGCTAGCATCTAAGGTTAGCATGTCAGACATCATGACATGTCATCCATCCCCTCATATCGACCAAGCTCACTAAGGTGGTGTCGTCCAAAGCTTGTGTCGAGCATCAAACTAGCATCACATAACGGCCAAGATCACCTCAAGACAAGGGAGTGTATCGGGAATCCTCTCTACATGGATGTATCGGGCAACCACCTATACAAGGTATATCAAGCAGCCACTCATCATAGGTGAATCACCTATCCATCAACTCCACCAAGGGTATCGACCAAAGGACCATAACAGGAACCAACTAAGCTTCTACAGGGAATATCGTCCAGGGATACAAGGATCATATAAATGCCCAAGCAAACATATCTACCAAGGATTACACCTCAAGAACATATCGTGCAACAAGGGTAGACATCTCATGTCGCCCAAAGCAACTCTAAAACCCAAGCAAGGGTCAAGGATCTATATCGACCAAAGCATAACGGGCACCAAGCCAACTATCTCATCAAGGTGTATCGCCCAAGGCTATATCTCTAAACAAGGCTATCAGGCAACACAACTCCAAGGTCATATCATGCAAGGCACAACCCCACAAGATCATGTTCAACCTCAAGCACAACGGCACCAAGCCCTAATTGATCAAGAAGGTTAGCTCACCTCTCAACAACCAAGAGAGAGGGGTTTTTCACAACCTCTATCACAATTCAGGCAACCACAAGGATCCACCTCAACATAGGTCATCATTTATCCAAAGGCTTACCTCTCTAATCCATGGTGAGAGGAGGGTGTTGCTCAAGCAACTAGAATATAAGCTCACCTCTCAACTTAAAAGAGAGAGGGGTATTACTTATATATCTAGAGCTCAAACTCACATCTCTAGACCAAGGAGAGAAAGGGGTATTGCTTAACAAGGAAACCCTAAACCATGATTCGTCCAACTAGGTGTAAAGGCACATAGACCATCAACAACATCAACAACATCAACGACATCATGCTCATTAAGTCCATAAGAGCAACAACACGTACTAGAGCAAGATACATAACATGCAATGGTCGATCATCCACATATATGAAACATGCAACATATAGAGAAGGTAGTATAGCTAGGGTTAGAAGTTATGTAACCCGCCTTAAGAAAACTCCTTAAACTCCAAAGTTCCAAGTTTCAAGCTCCGAGCTCCAAGCACACTACTTTGGCTACCTCAAGAAAAGGAACAAGAAGCATAACCACCATGGCCGAAGAGTAGGCAAGATGGAGAAGAAGATGTTAAGGAGAGAGGGAAGATGCTTACCAAGGAAACAAGACCCACCTAGGGTTCGGTCACCAAGCTAAAGGAAGAAGAAGAAGAGAGCTCCTTCAAAGAGATCTACCACCAACCTTAGATCCTCCAAGGGTATCGGCCACCAAGGTTATAAGGGAGAGGTGTATTGTGCACATAAGGAAGAGAGGAGCAACAAAAAGCTAAAGGGTTCCTAAGGAAGAGAAAGGCAAGTCATATATAGATGGGGGTCAAGGTTAAACCAAGGCAAGGTGTCACCTTACCAAGGGACACTTGTCCACACGTTCCAGCACCTTGCAAAACACATGCACATGCCATGCCACTACTCAACCAAGGATCGGCCACATGTCCAAGCTAGGGTGACACAACCAAGGCAAGAAGGTCAAACAAGGTCAAAGGCTGACACACTACTCCACCATGGCCGACACACCCTCATGGGTGATATCCCATGGCTGACACAAAGCACCCTTGCCCGATACAGGGCTCAACCAAGCAAGGAAAGGCCCAAACAAGGGAAAACAAAGCCCAAAAGAGCTCAACCAAGCCCAAGACAACTCAAGGCATGAGCCCAAACCTGCTTCTTAACCCTAGAGGAAGCAGAGAGAGAGAAAGACATCTCTCAAGGTGGCAAACTTGCTCTTCAACCTTAACTCAGGTTATTTTGCAAGTAGCACCTCCAGCTCTCAACTTAGCACAAGCAAACCCTAATCATCACTAAAGATGATTAGCAAGCAACCAAGAACAAGGTTTAGGCAAAACAAATAGGGTAATGCCCAAAACGAAGGTCAGGGTCCTTATATTGGCAATGCAACCTAGATTACCAGCCCCCAATGACGATGTTTTGGATATCAACAGGATTCGTAATCAACATCAGTAGGTTGAAGCAATAGGAAATGATGATGTTCTGAATTTAAATCGAGTCTGTGCTCAACCTCAGCCTGTTAAATCAATAAATAGTGATGGAAGGAATAGGTTACAACCTGAAATCAGGGTCTGTCACAAGTGTAGGAAACCTGGACATATCAGAAGGTATTGTCCAGAGAAGAAAAATAAGGTGATGATTCAGAAAAGGCCTATCCAAACTCAGGAACAGAGGCCTAGTAGTTCCAAAAGGAAGACGTTTTTGGTATCACCAGTACAACCAGAATCTAGTATACCAAGGCAATGGCTACCCGAAAAGGGTAAAGAACCTTCTAGACCACATCTAAAGCCCATAATTTGGTATCAATGTAGACAGGTAGGACATCTGGCAAGAAATTTCTCAGCCAAAAATGTTATGGTGAATCAACCCCTGAGTCAGAGTCAACAGGACTCTCATAAGTAGTGGTCTAGTGACAGCACACAAGGACGAAGACAGGCGTCCCAAGCTGGTTCATCTGTATATAATAACAGAAAGCGTAGTCAGCAACTAGCAATGGCAAGATTCTATGATAAGAATCAGCCTGAGGCAATGAACGATCCACGAATCATGACAGGTTAGACAAAATAATGTTATTCTAATATGTTATTTTATGGTTTCCTGAGTTAAATTGAGAAAATAATTGATTGAGCTTTCCTTGATTAGTCCTATGAGGACTTACATTTTGCATAGTAAACATTATAAATGTTTTATATTGTTCTTACCTCTATGAAAAAGGATGAGGTATAGAAGAGATGCCTGGATAAAATCCAGGAATGTTAAATCTTATGCTTGTCATATTATGAAAAGTAAGGAACATGATAGTATACAAAGTGCATACTACTTAATCTCAGTATTTATATACCCTGGCCAGGTATACAACTATTGATGATAAAGTGAGTATGGAAACTCTTAGATTGTTAACTTTTTGATTGCTCTGATCAAGTAGTCATTATGAGACAATCTAATGAGTATCATGAAATTAGAAATATGAAATGGATAAATTTGTCATATCCTATCTATAAGAAAGAGAAATATGAGATAATCTCATATGAGTATGTGTGTATGAGGAAGTAAAAAGTATACTCCTCATAAGATAAAAATGAGAACAAGGGAGATGATCCCTGTCCAATAAAGTTTATAAGTATAATAAAGATCTTTTCCCATAATGTGGAAATGGGAAATGTGATGAGATCACAAGATGCTCATGAAAATGTTAGATAATAATAAAGAAAGGAATAATGTTATGAAAACATCCTTATAAATTCCTATGTTGAGGATAAGGAACCTAGAATGAGACAAAGAGTAAATGATTCATGAATATTTGTAAATTCATGAAATAATAAAAAGAATATGATCCCTTGTTTTCTTTCCTTTCAGGGACATGGAAATCAAGTGGGTCTTAGGACACTTGATGTGCATAATATAAAAATGTGAATGTGATGGATACTTAGAAAAAGTATCAGTTTATCTTGGACTTTGGTTCCAAGGTGAAGATATATGTAACAAGTAATGTCCCAAGATGAAAGGATGATAAATATGTGATGTGTTTTCAACACATGTGATAGATACCAAGGTAAGAGATTTTGGTATCTAAAAAATGTCAAATGGTTTATGTTGGCTACCTAGAATGGTCAACCATGAAATCAGTTTAATTATACATAAAATAATATGAACATCATATGTTAGGGTTTATGCTTTGCATAAACATAACAATTGAAGATATCCTTGAGATAAGTTCTTAATTGATAAAGTAATCTCTCCTTATGATAAGAGAATGTACAACTAATGAGATAGTTAGTACAAGTAATAAGAAATCTAGTATTGTGTCACCAGGTGAGATGGTACAATCGAGGTATGAAAAGACTTATAGTCCCAAGAGGGTGACAGAACATATTGTAATCATGAAAGTGAAATGTTGAATTAAATAAGGAGCATGGGAGACTCCTCAGAAACAAGAACATGTCACACAAAATTGTAAATTAAGAAAAAGTGTTACCTGACACAGAATTAATTCCACAGTTAATAATAAAAAGGACAGTGGAGTATGTGTCTCATGTGAACCATTCTATGATAAACATATGCGGAATAACTTTGTATTGATCAAAGCTTTATGATGTCTCCATAACAATGAAATGTTATGTGGATACTAGATAGTATGATGAATGAATAATATATGTCTTCCTTTATCTGGGATTTCGGGGACGAAATCCTTGTTAGGGGTTTATAATTTGTAACATCCCTGGCCTGGGTTATGCCTTAACCCTAGGAGTTTTGCTTAAGAAAGCTAATAATATCTTTAATTTTATTTTGTGAAAAGTAATTAAGGCTCAAGAGGAACTTATGTTTCAATTTTAGTCCTTTTCAAATAATGTTGAAACAATGTTTGCTTACTTTGGACTAAAGTGCAAATTACCCAAGTTGAGGGGTTAACTTGCAAATGTTACATGATAAAATGTTCCTCATGTTTTGAAACATCATGATATTGAAGATTATATATAGGTATGGCTTGGGAAAGCCTGGGTACCAAGAAAGAGCTGATAAAGCAATGTTTGTGCATTAAAACCTAGTTTTGGTGTAATGTACAATTTACCCAAAACCTAGTGTTCAATATGAAAATTACCACTTCAAAATAGTCCCTAATGTTTCTTGGCATCATGTAGAGAAAAGAAAATGAGAGGGGCATCTCATTTGTATCACTTTGAAGGAGAGAGAATCTTGATATTAAAATAATCAAGATCTAAGCATAATTGAAACCCTAATTCAATTTAATGCAAAAATAATTATATTAATTGGTTTGCCCTTCAACCAAAAGTGTGTTGGTAGAAAATCAACAAGTGTGTACGTCCTTGTGCCTTGCAAAGGAAAATGAAATATCTACGTGAGTGGAGAACCCACTCACATTAAGAAAAGAAAAAGAAATATCCACTAACTTTAGGATATTATTATTATAAGGGTTAAGGTGCTTAATTTTCTTTTCTTTAAATCATGGATAATTGAGAGGAATAAGAGTCAAATAGTATAGCCTCGTCCCTAAGGAAGAGAAGGGGGCAACTGGCAAGGAAATTGAGGAGATAATTCCTACTTTCTCCCTCTTAAATGAATTTTCAATAAAATTCATATATATGCTCCTTTATCCTTGAAGTGAAGGGGTAATTTCGAACCCACTTCTTATATTTGCTTGAAAAATGACCAACGGAGCTTTGGAGGATCAGGAGGACGACCCCCAACATGTTGGTAAGCTTCTTGACTTCCTTTCTGTGGGCTCTGATCTCCAAAACCCGAAATAAACACATAACTTCGAATTAAACTTAGCGGAAGCGATTCAAATAGCAGCGGAATACCAAAAATCAGCGGAAATTAAAACTTTTTGAGATAAAACATTGAAACCATAAAACTTCCTTCATAAAAGGAGATAAACTGTTTACATCTCTGTCAAATTACTTTTTGAGTAATTATACACATCAAGATTCAAAATCTCAAGAATCGTAACAAAATCTCAGATCAACAACTCCAAGACCTGAGAGTACAGAGGACACATAGGACTGACTCTATCTACACCACATAGCAGGCTAAATCTCCACCTGAGATTTATTGCTTCTCCTGGTGCTGCTGCTGCTGGGACTGGTCACCTGTAGACCGGTTCCTCCGTCTTCGACGACCACCTAAAAAGTTGAAGTCTACGAGGGTGAGACAATGTTAAATAATTGTCCCAGCGGGAGTTATAACTCTCCACTAGAAGCTTTATAAATAAAAACAAAGAATAACATAAGCAGTAAAAGCTTTCAAAGTATTCCACAGCAGTTTTGGTAGTAAGCAAGAGTTCAACATTTATGAAACATGAAGAACATATGCACCATACAGTGTAACATCAATCAATTAACTCGTAGTTATCTCTAACAAGTATACTACCCTGTAGATTATGTTTTTCAAACATTATTATTATTATTATTATTATGCCCTGCGGAGATGAGGTATACCACTCATACTCCAACCGATCACTATTACGTGCCTCGGTATCATACTAGGTCATTGAAAGAGTCAGATTCTCATGACCTTCACCTTCCTCAGTCAGTAAGAGGATTACTTGCAGGAGATCTTGTGTCTCTGTTGTTATAGCTCACCAGGGTAATCTGGTCCTTCGCTATTTTAGAGTTACAGTGGCGTTCTGTACTCTCTTCGTCATCAGGAGATTTTGTGTTTACCTTCCACTGATGTGGTATCTGTACTCTCTTTGTCATCAGGAGATTTCGTGTTTACCTTCCACTGATGTGGTATGGGTTTGTAGTGAAGGATTGACGGATTACACATCTACATCAATACCTACACTAGGATGTAAGGTTCTACACATCCATATACCCCACATACTCAAAAGTATGTGATCCAGGAGTTCCCTTTGGAAAACCTGTTTCACCATCATTTGATCTCTGACAATGATGGTTCTATGATCAGGGCTCTACATAGTATGATTACACTTGATTAGTTAGGTACATTCAGTATTCTTTTAACATCATACATTGTTCTCAAACAATAACATTAGCATAGCAGCTATGAAGGGAAAATACTAAATGTAATAAGCCTAACTCACATCAATTATCATTTCTCAATACTCTCATCACAAGTCATCTCTAAAGCATGACCTTGATGGTATTTATGGCTCTCATAGCCCATTAATCTCATAAGATGCCACTGACAAGACATCAAGATATTTTACTATTCATAAAGCTAACAACATGCTTTCAATGAATGTAGCATCATCATCCATACCTAGATATGATCATCCTCATATAAGAACATGCATGGTTAATTCAACTGATGAAAGCAATTAAATTCAAGAATTATACCTTCACTCTTTCCATAAGAGCTAAGTTCCTTGATTCTCATCAATTAGAGTTTACTATTCACATTACATGTCATCACCCTAGAATTAGGGTTTACTATTCACATTATGGTGAATTGAACTCATAACATCATCATGTATGAGGAACATCATCATTGATGCTCTCAGATTTAGGTTAAGATTCATCATTTATCATAATTAGGGTTTCCATGATCTCACATAGGTGGATCATTCCCTATTCATGCATATTCATGTATATTGAAGGTATTTTACTTGAGTTTCCACCATAATTGGTACTTTCTCTCTCCTCTAACTAGTAGATGGTGATTACACCACTCTAGATTAGGTTGGGTTAAGTCCTCATTGACTAACTCAAGTCAACACATCACCATCATGTGATTAGGGTTTGATTAAAACAAGGTATCACTCAATTGAACCCATTTAAGTTGAAACGAGTGTGAACCCATTTGGATTGAAACGGGTGTGGACTCGTTTGAGTTGAAACGGGTGTGGACTCGTTTGAGTTGAAACGGGTGTGGACTCGTTTGAGTTGAAACGGGTGTGGACTCATTTGAGTTGAAACGGGTGTGAACTCGTTTCAGTTGAAATGGGTGTGGACTCGTTTGAATTGAAACGGGTGTGGACTCGTTTGAGTTGAAACGGGTGTGAACTCGTTTGAGTTGAAACGGGTGTGGGCTCATTTGAATTGAAACGGGTGTGGACTCGTTTGAGCTTAAACGTGTGTGACCCCATTTAAAAATTGAGTCAATTAGGATGAACCTCAATCAATTGGACACCAATTTGACCTTCAATTGAAAGCCAATTAGAGTTAAGTCTAACTCAATTAAGGTTTCTAATCGGCTAATCATCAATTTTCAACAATGTGAATCAAATCAAGGTTGAACCTATCAATTGAACTCCAATTGGGCCCAAACTTGGCCCAAACGGTCTTGAGATCGTTTGGATGACCTCCAAACGATCTTGAGACCGTTTGCCCAAAGTTTGACCAAAAATCAAGTTGGTTGGATAAGGGTTGAACCCTAAATAGGTCTAAAATCAGCATTTTTATCAATTCATCAACTTATTACAATTGGACCCTCAACCCATCAAATTACCTCAACTTTAGACCTTAAAACGGTCTTGGGTTGTGCCCAAACGGTCTTGAGACCGTTTGGGTCCTTCAACCCAAAACTCAACAAAATCTATATATGAAAACAGCAATTTCAGCCCAATTAGGGTTAGGATGTTGAAGTGCCTTCAACTCTCAATTGGTTAAGAATTTAACTTTGATTCTTTGCAGGAATGAAATTCAACATATTATGAACAGGAATCCCAAACGGTCAATGCTTGGTCAACTCATTCAAATGGGTTGAACCCATTTGCCCAAAAAGTTCAAGTTAATCATTTTGGAAAATCAGCACTTAATTCAATTCGATTTCCTAATTGATTGGCCTTCAACCTACGATTCCTTTGGATTTAACCCCTCAAATTTGGTGGGTCATTAGCCTACATGATTATGAACAGGAATCCCAAACGGTCAACGCTTGGTCAACGCCCTCAAATGGGTTGAACCCGTTTGCTCCAACCGACCTTGTGAACCCGTTTGCCCTTCAAACGGTTTGGTCAGAAGGGGGGGGGAACCAGGACCGTTTGATAAAGTAACTTTGGTAATCATGCCCATATTATTCAACCTCTATCAAGGATGGTTATACCACCGTTTTTCTTGCAAAAGTGCAAGGAAGAAGGGAGGTAGAAGGAGAACTAAATGCTAAAATTGCAAGAACAAATATGCATATAAAGCAAAGAGTTTAAAGTTATAAAACCCGCCTTAAGGTCATTCCTTGAGCTCCAAGCTTCCAAGATTCAAGCCTCTAATGGTGTCTTGAGATCCACAGGTCGGCCAAGGGTGCTTCTCCAAGGAAAGGTTGGGAAAATATGGCTAGAACGAGAAAGCTAAGTGAATTAGCCATGAAACCAACCTTATACAAGAATTTTCTCCATGAATTCAAGCTAGAAGGTGGTGTTCTCTTACCTAGAACAGGTTGGTCGCCCTCCTCTTCTCCATAGCTCTGTCCTAATTTGGTCTAAGAAAGGAAGTGAAGGAAACGTTCCTTTACAAACAAAGGAAGGGTGTATATATATCTTGGGGTCATTTCCAACATAAGGACAACTAGTTTCTCCTTTTCTTAATTAGGTCCCTCCTTTCTTATAGGCACGTCCCTTCTCCTTATTATAAGCCACGTTTCTCCCTTTCATACTTAAGCAAAACTCATCTTAAACCCAAGGTTCAAAGGTGAAGAAGTTCAACGTTCAACTAGGGTTCATACATGAAAGATCTCCATACCCATATATGGTGAATTTCATGCACAAAGATCACTTTTCTTATCTGATTATTAATTGATGTATCTCTTTCATCATTTCTATTCTAAATGATGCCAAGAGTCATATAAGATGCTCTAGAAGGTGTACTTTACAAATTTCACCCACAATTTGGGTAAATTACACTTTACTCCAAATTAGGGTTTTTAAGCATTAGGATCACTCCACAAGCTGCATTTGAATGCCCAAGCTTGGAAAATCCATCATGCCTCACCATATTCACTCATATGATGTCTCAACATCAAAAGAACATCTTAACCTATGAAATTGCAAGTTAAACCCTTAAAGTGGGTAACTTGCACATGGGTCCCTGCATTACAAAACAATGCTACAACTTTGTTTATAAAGGAGCAAAATTGAAAGTATATGTTCCTTTAGGAACTTAGTTACATGCCAGAGAATACTCACAGGTGTTTAATTACATAATTTAGGCAAAACTTCTAGGGTTAGGTTATAACCCAGGTCAGGGATGTTACAAATTATCCACCCCTTACAAGGATTTCGTCCCCGAAATTGATAAAACGCATTAAGAGAAAAGAGTAGGGTATTTCCTTCTCATCTCATCCTCTAGTTCCCAAGTGGCTTCTTCAACACCACGGTGGTTCCAGAGGACTTTCACAAGACTTATATCTTTCTTCTTTAACTTTTAATTATGTTATCAAGAATGGACACTGGTCCCTCCTCATATGTTATATCTTCATTCAATTTTACTTCCATAGGTTGTAGAACTGACTCGGTGTCGGGGTGACATTTCCTCAGCATGGAAATGTGAAAAACAGGATGTAACTTCTGCAACTCCTGAGGTAACTCTAGTCTATAGGCTACCTTTCCAATTCGCTCAACGATTGGATAAGGTCCCATAAATCTAGGAGCTAACTTCCCTTTTCTTCCAAAACGAAGGACTCCTTTCCACGGTGAGACCTTGAGATACACTGTGTCTCCAACCTAGAACTCTAGGGGTCTATGACGTTTATCAGCATACGACTTCTGCCTATCCTGTGCAGTCTTAAACTGTTGTTGTATAACTTTAATCTTCTATGTAGTTTGCTGCACAAGATCAGGTTCTAACAACTGGTGCTCACCAGTCTCATACCAACACAAAGGTGATCTACAACGTCTACCATACAAGGCTTCATATGGTACCATATCAATACTATGTTGATAGCTATTGTTATAGGCAAACTCTATCAAGCTCAGGTGTAGATCCCAACTCCCGGTAAACTGGAGAACACATGCTCTCAACAGGTCTTCCAAGGTCTGTATAGTCCTTTCAGACTGTCCATCAGTCTGTGGGTGAAAGGTTGTACTAAACCTTAACTTGGTGCCTAAGGCTCTGTGTAACTGCTCCCAAAAATGACTTGTGAACTGGGGACCTCTGTCAGAAACTATAGAGACAGGAACTCCGTGCAACCGCACTATCTCTTGCACATACAACTGGGATAACCTCTCAGTAGAATAGGTTGTTTTACAGGCAAGAAATGTGTTGTCTTTTTCAACCTATCAACAATTACCCAAATGGAATCATGTCCTTTGTTTGTCCTGGGTAGGCCAACAACAAAGTCCATGGTCGCACGGTCCCACTTCCACTGTGGTATGGGTAAAGGTTGCATTGTTCCTGTAGGCTTCTGGTGCTCAGCCTTAACCTGCTGACACACTGGACACCTCATCACAAACTCTGCAACATCCTTCTTCATCCTGGGCCACCAGTACATATCTTTCAAATTTTGATACATCTTGGTGCTCCCTGGATGCATAGCATACATTGAAGAATGAGCTTCTTCTAGGACTAGCTTCCTCAGGTTATCCACATCTGGCACTATCATCCTCCCATGATAGCATGCCACATGGTCATCTGAGTCATGGAAACCATCTCATTTTTCATCACCATACTCAGACCTGATCTGTTGAACTGCAACATCCTCTAACTGTGCCTCCTTTATCTACTCTCTTAGAGTAGGTTTAATATGCATCTCAACTAACAAACTGGCTAACAATGACACCTTCAACTGTACATTGTTTTGCCTTAAAGAGATAAGCGTATCTCTCCTAGAGCATACTAAAGAACTTAGTTGTGCTCCATCCATGGTTGATGTTGCTGATTTCCTACTCAAGGCATCTGCAACCACATTATCCTTGCCCAGATGGTAATTAATCGTACAGTCGTAGTCCTTGATTAACTCCATCCAGCGATGTTGTCTCATGTTAAGCTCATGCTGAGAGAAGATATACTGAAGATTCTTGTGGTCTGTGAATATCTGGAATGTTTCTCCGTAGAGATAATGCCTCCAGATTTTCAAGGCATGAACCACAGCAGCTAACTCCAGATCGTGTGTCGAATAATTCTCCTCGTGCTTCTTAAGCTGTCGGGAAGCAAAAGAAATAACTTGTTTATCCTGCATCAACACACATCCAAGTCCATTCTTGGAGGCATCACAGAAGACTATATATCCTTTTCCTTGCTCAGGTAGCACAAGCACAGGTGCACTTGTCAACCTCTCCTTCAACAGTTGGAAAGATTGTCGACACTTATCACTCCAAGAAAAAGGAACATCATTCCGGGTTAACTTGGTCAAAGGTAAGGCTATAGAACTGAAATTCTTAATAAAACTTCGATAGTAACCAGCTAACCCCAAGAAACTTCTAATCTCCGTCGGTGTTTTTGGTTGTTCCCATTGTAGAACATATTCTACCTTTTTAGGGTCAACACGAATACCCGAGGCAAATACCACATGTCCAAGAAAAGACACTTCAGGTAACCAGAACTCGCACTTGCTAAACTTAGCGTATAGCTTATGTTCTCTTAGCAAGGTCAAAGTTTGGCGAAGATGCTGCTCATGCTGCTGAGCATCCTTACTATAAATCAGAATGTCATCTATGAAGATGACAACATACTGATCAAGGAAAGGTCGGAAGATTCTATTCATGAGTTCCATAAATGCAGCTGGTGCATTAGTTAGTCCAAATGACATAATCGTGAACTCATAGTGACCATATTTTGTTCTAAAGGCAGACTTGGATATGTCACTGTCCTTAATGCGGAGTTGATGATATCCAGATCTCAAATCTATCTTTGAGAAGACTGTTGCACCACGCAACTGGTCAAAAAGATCATCAATCCTCGGCAAAGGGTACTTGTTCTTTATTGTTACTTTATTGAGTTGTCTGTAGTCAATGCACAACCACATTGACCCATCTTTCTATTTAACAAACAAAACCGGAGCACCCCAAGGTGAGGTACTCGGTCGGATGAAACCTTTCTCAAGTAACTCTTTAAGTTGTTTCTTGAGTTCTGCCATCTCGGCAGGCGTCATCCTATACGGAGTCTGGGCTATGGGTTTCGTATCTGGGACCAAATTGATCTCAAAATCAATCTCCCGAGGTGGTGGTATACCAGGAAGTTCTTCAGGAAACACATCCTTGAATTCCCTGACAATAGGAACTTCAGCAGGATTGGGACTGTCCTTGGTAACATCTACCACATGGGCCAAGAATGCATAACATCCTTGCCTCATCAGCTTATCAGCAACCATAGCTGATACAAGACAGGTGGGCAGAATCTTTCTTTCTCCTTGAAAGATCCATGTGTTGCTTTCATCAGCAAACACAGCCAACTTGGACTCACAATCCAAGACAACTCTATACCTCTCTAAGGTATCCATTCCTAGGATTATATCAAATCCTTGCATATCAAGTGGTATGAGATCCACTTGAATGCGATGATCATAAAAGAAGAGGATGCAGGGAGAACATACCTCCTGCAAAACGGCAGACCCTCTCAATGGAGTCTCCAACAACAAACTATCCTCCCTATGACTGACAGTCATATTGCAGTTGCGAATCACTCTTCGAGTGATGAAAGAGTGTGTAGCACCCGGGTCAATCAGAACAGATACTACACAAGATTTAGACATATCAGAATATAAAAGTTCCATCTAACCTGCCACTACTTGTGGATTGACCACTGCCTCTGGTGGGTTCATAGCATAGAACCTCGTTGTAGCCTGGTGTTGAGGTGGTGCTGATGATCCAGCTTGAGACGCTTGCCCGCGTCCTCGAGCTGCTCCTTGAGATTGCCTTCTCTGTGATCCCTGTTGACCTTGTCTCGGAGGTTGTGTCACACTGACAGGCTTAGATCGGCAGTCCTTCATCAAATGTCCCACCTTACCATAGTTGTAGCAACTTCTCTCCAGTTGTTGTGGTCTTGGTGGTCCAGTAACTGACATTGATGCAGAACTGTGAGTCCCTTGAGGCGGTTGACCCCGTCCTCTTCCTCTACTTGGTGACCATTGAGTTTGAGAACTCGATCTTGGTGGTGGAGGGTTAGGTGCAGAGAATCTAGGTTTCTTGGAATCCCTAGATGAAGAACCCTGGAACTGTGGATATCTTTTCTGGGTTTGCCTCTTCTCAACCACAGATCTCTCTATCCTTCGGACTGACTCAACGAAGGTAGAGAATCTCTCTCGGTTTTCTAAGGCAGACACAGGGGTTGACATATCAGCATTCAAACCCTTCTCGAATCTCCTGATTCTTTCCTCTTCTGTGGCAGCCATGTGCGGGTAGAACCGTAACAACTCCATGAACTTAGCTTCATACTCGCTAATGTTCATCATGCCCTGCCTCAATCTCTTAAACTGAGAGATCTTCTCATCTAGGAAGGTCTTCGGGAAATATCTATGAACAAATTCCCGGCGAAACTCTTCCCACGAGATCTCTATTCCAGGTCTCTTCTGCTCTTCCATGTTCCACCAGTGACCAGCGCTTCCCTTGAGAAGATAGACAGCATGTCTAACCTTCTCAGTTTCTGGGATATTAAGAATCCTGAAAGCCTTCTCCAACTCTGTCAACCACAGATCAGCATCTAGGGGGTCGGCAGTCCCAAAGTACTCAGTAGCTCCGACACGACATAGTCGCTCGAACGTTTTCCCGATACCTTTTCCTTCAGGCTGGACAGGTGCCCTAGGTGCAGGCATGGGCATCCTGTCGGTTATGTGTGTCATGGCAGTCATAAACTGCCCAAACATCATCTGAACTGCTGGGTTACCCATATCGGCTGGGTCAAACTGGGGTGGCTCCCGGGGTGGCTCAGGTGCAGGCTGTTCTATTTCTGGAACCCTTGCACCGCCTTGAGGTGCACTAGCACTACTCTCTGCCACATACTCATCATGTGGTTCTACCATCCTTATGTATCTTCTTCTCCTGAGGAGCAGAAGATTCTATTAGATAAGGAAGGAACACTAAGGATAGACTCGACATCCTAAGTCCTATGCCTCTGTAGACTCAGTGAACCTGGAGCTCTGATACCACTTAATTGCGGGCTCTGATCTCCAAAACCCAAAATAAACACATAACTTCGAATTAAACTTAGCGGAAGCGATTCAAATAGCAGCGGAATACCAAAAATCAGCGGAAATTAAAACTTTTTGAGATAAAACATTGAAACCATAAAACTTCCTTCATAAAAGGAGATAAACTGTTTACATCTCTGTCAAATTACTTTTTGAGTAATTATACACATCATGATTCAAAATCTCAAGAATCGTAACAAAATCTCAGATCAACAACTCCAAGACCTGAGAGTACAGAGGACACATAGGACTGACTCTATCTACACCACATAGCAGGCTAAATCTCCACCTGAGATTTACTGCTGCTCCTGGTGCTGCTGCTGCTGGGACTGGTCACCTGTAGACCGGTTCCTCCGTCTTCGACGACCACCTAAAAAGTTGAAGTCTACGGGGTGAGACAATTTTAAATAATTGTCCCACCGGGAGTTATAACTCTCCACTAGAAGCTTTATAAAGCAAAACAAAGAATAACATAAGCAGTAAAAGCTTTCAAAGTATTCCACAGCAGTTTTGGTAGTAAGCAAGAGTTCAACATTTATGAAACATGAAGAACATATGCACCATACAGTGTAACATCAATCAATTAACTCGTAGTTATCTCTAACAAGTATACTACACTGTAGATTATGTTTTTCAAACATTATTATTATTATTATTATTATTATTATTATTATTATTATTATTATTATTATTATTATTATTATTATTATTATGCCCTGCGGAGATGAGGTATACCACTCATACTCCAACCGATCACTATTACGTGCCTCGGTATCATACTAGGTCATTGAAAGAGTCAGATTCTCATGACCTTCACCTTCCTCAGTCAGTAAGAGGATTACTTGCAGGAGATCTTGTGTCTCTGTTGTTATAGCTCACCAGGGTAATCTGGTCCTTCGCTATTTTAGAGTTACAGTGGCGTTCTGTACTCTCTTCGTCATTAGGAGATTTTGTGTTTACCTTCCACTGATGCGGTATCTGTACTCTCTTTGTCATCAAGAGATTTCGTGTTTACCTTCCACTGATGTGGTATGGGTTTGTAGTGAAGGATTGACGGATTACACATCTACACCAATACCTACACTAGGATGTAAGGTTCTACACATCCATATACCCCACATACTCAAAAGTATGTGATCCAGGAGTTCCCTTAGGAAAACATGTTTCACCATCATTTGATCTCTGACAATGATGGTTCTATGATCAGGGCTCTACATAGTATGATTACACTTGATTAGTTAGGTACATTCAGTATTCTTTTAAAATCATACATTGTTCTCAAACAATAACATTAGCATAGCAGCTATGAAGGGAAAATACTAAATGTAACAAGCCTAACTCACATCAATTATCATTTATCAATACTCTCATCACAAGTCATCTCTAAAGCATGACCTTGATGGTATTTATGGCTCTCATAGACCATTAATCTCATAAGATGCCACTGACAAGACATCAAGATATTTTACTATTCATAAAGCTAACAACATGCTTTTAATGAATGTAGCATCATCATCCATACCTGGATATGATCATCATCATATAAGAACCTGCATGGTTAATTCAACTGATGAAAGAAATTCAATTCAAGAATTATACCTTCACTCTTGCCATAAGAGATAAGTTCCCTGATTCTCATCAATTAGAGTTTACTATTCACATTACATGTCATCACCCTAGAATTAGGGTTTACTATTCACATTATGGTGAATTGAACTCATAACATCATCATGTATGAGGAACATCATCATTGATGCTCTCAGATTTAGGTTAAGATTCATCATTTATCATAATTAGGGTTTCCATGATCTCACATAGGTGGATCATTCCCTATTCATGCACATTCATGTATATTGAAGGTATTTTACTTGAGTTTCCACCATAATTGGTACTTTCTCTCTCCTCTAACTAGTAGATGGTGATTACACCACTCTAGATTAGGTTGGGTTAAGTCCTCATTGACTAACACAAGTCAACACATCACCATCATGTGATTAGGGTTTGATTAAAACAAGGTATCACTCAATTGAACCCATTTAAGTTGAAACGAGTGTGAACCCATTTGGATTGAAACGGGTGTGGACTCGTTTGAGTTGAAATGGGTGTGGACTCGTTTGAGTTGAAACGGGTGTGAACTCGTTTGAGTTGAAACGGGTGTGGACTCGTTTGAGTTGAAACGGGTGTGGACTCGTTTGAGTTGAAATGGGTGTGGACTCGTTTGAGTTGAAATGGGTGTGGACTCGTTTGAATTGAAACGGGTGTGGACTCGTTTGAGTTGAAACGGGTGTGAACTCGTTTGAGTTGAAACGGGTGTGGACTCGTTTGAATTGAAATGGGTGTGGACTCGTTTGAGCTTAAATGTGTGTGACCCCATTTACAAATTGAGTCAATTAGGATGAACCTCAATCAATTGGACACCAATTTGACCTTCAATTGAAAGCCAATTAGAGTTAAGTCTAACTCAATTAAGGTTTCTAATCGGCTAATCATCAATTTTCAACAATGTGAATCAAATCAAGGTTGAACCTATCAATTGAACTCCAATTGGGCCCAAACTTGGCCCAAACGGTCTTGAGATAGTTTGAATTACCTCCAAACGATCTTGAGACCGTTTTCCCAAAGTTTGACCAAAATTCAAGTTGGTTGGATAAGGGTTGAACCCTAAATAGGTCTAAAATCAGCATTTTTATCAATTCATCAACTTATTACAATTGGACCCTCAACCCATCAAATTACCTCAACTTTAGACCATCAAACGGTCTTTGGTTGTGCCCAAACGGTCTTGAGACCGTTTGGAGGAACCCCCAAACGGTCTTGAGACCGTTTGGGTCCTTCAACCCAAAACTCAACAAAATCTATATATGAAAACAACAATTTCAGCCCAATTAGGGTTAGGATGTTGAAGTGCCTTCAACTCTCAATTGGTTAAGAATTTAACTTTGATTCTTTGCAGGAATGAAATTCAACATATTATGAACAGGAATCTCAAACGGTCAATGCTTGGTCAACTCATTCAAACGGGTTGAACCCGTTTGCCCAAAAAGTTCAAGTTAATCATTTTGGAAAATCAGCACTTAATTCAATTCGATTGCCTAATTGATTGGCCTTCAACCTACGATTACTTTGGAGTTAACCCCTCAAATTTGGTGGGTCATTAGCCTACATTATTATGAATAGGAATCCCAAACGGTCAATGCTTGGTCAACGCCCTCAAATGGGTTGAACCCGTTTTCTCCAACCGACCTTGTGAACCCGTTTTCCCTTCAAACGGTTTGGTCAGAAGGGGGGGAACCAGGACCGTTTGATAAAGTAACTTTGGTAATCACACCCATATTCTTCAACCTCTATCAAGGATGGTTATACCACCGTTTTTCTTGCAAAAGTGCAAGGAAGAAGGGAGGTAGAAGGAGAACTAAATGCTAAAATTGCAAGAACAAATATGCATATAAAGCAAAGAGTTTAAAGTTATAAAACCCGCCTTAAGGTCGTTCCTTGAGCTCCAAGCTTCCAAGCTTCAAGCCTCTAATGGTGTCTTGAGATCCACAGGTCGGCCAAGGGTGCTTCTCCAAGGAAAGGTTGGGAAAAGATGGCTAGAACGAGAAAGCTAAGTGAATTAGCCATGAAACCAACCTTATACAAGAATTTTCTCCATGAGTTCAAGCTAGAAGGTGGTGTTCTCTTACCTAGAACAGGTTGGTCGCCCTCCTCTTCTCCAGAGATCTTTCCTAATTCGGTCTAAGCAAGGAAATAAGAAAGGAAGTGAAGGAAACGTTCCTTTACAAACAAAGGAAGGGTGTATATATATCTTGGGGTCATTTCCAACATAAGGACAACTAGTTTCTCCTTTTCTTAATTAGGTCCCTCCTTTCTTAAAGGCACGTCCCTTCTCCTTATTATAAGCCACGTTTCTCCCTTTCATACTTAAGCAAAACTCATCTTAAACCCAAGGTCCAAAGGTGAAGAAGGTCAACGTTCAACTAGGGTTCATACATGAAAGATCTCCATACCCATATATGGTGAATTTCATGCACAAAGATCACTTTTCTTATCTGATTATTAATTGATGTATCTCTTTCATCATTTCTACTCTAAATGATTCCAAGAGTCATATAAGATGCTCTAGAAGGTTTACTTTACAAATTTCACCCACAATTTGGGTAAATTACACTTTACTCCAAATTAGGGTTTTTAAGCATTAGGATCACTCCACAAGCTGCATTTGAATGCCCAAGCTTGGAAAATCCATCATGCCTCATCATATTCACTCATATGATGTCTCAACATCAAAAGAACATCTTAACCTGTGAAATTTCAAGTTAAAGCCTTAAATTGGGTAACTTGCACATGGGTCCCTGCATTACAAAACAATGCTACAACTTTGTTTATAAAGGAGCAAAATTGAAAGTATATGTTCCTTTAGGAACTTAGTTACATGCCAGAGAATACTCACAGGTGTTTAATTACATAATTTAGGCAAAGCTTCCAAGGTTAGGTTATAACCCAGGCCAGGGATGTTACACTTTCACCTCAATTCCATGGTGGAAATCGAAAATCAATGCATGATTTCTTCTTATCTCGATCCCATCTTCAATTCTAACCATTCCTTTTCACTCAAATCTTGAGGACGAGCCTTGGGATAGTGAAAGGAGTTGCATCCACAATTGTTGACGTGAACTTGAAGCTTTGAAGCTCAATTGGAGGTGGGTTATATAACCTGAATCCTTACTATTGTTATAACTTTCAATTCCTTATCAATTGTTGATCATTTGTTCTTCTTGAAATTCACTTGATCAAATTGATAGAACCACCATGAAAATTATAGAAAAATATGAAGGATCGTAGCTTGATGATGATGACATCGTCATAAGCAAACACCTCCACAAATATCTATTGCAAACGGTTTCATAATTTTGGTCCAATCTGTTTCACCAAACCGTTTGGAGACTAAACGGTTTGCAAACCGTTTGGAGGTTTGGATCCCAAACCATTTATAAGGGTTGACCGTTTAAGGACAGGACCCTAGTACATGTTGGATGATGATATAATGGATCCAATTGATTAATTCAATATATGGGCAATCCCCCAATTAGAAACCCTAATCAGGTTAAGTGTTGAAATTTCAAGTGATTGATTTAAAACTTTGGGTTGACTAACCCAAACAGTCTCAAGACCATTTGGAGGTCACCCAAACGGTCTCATTTGATGATCAATCAAGACCATTTGGAGGTCTAGGGTTCAGTATGGTTGAGTATTTTAAGATCTAGAGATATCAAATTGAAATACAATCAATAGCTAATTTGATGATCAATTCAATGATGCAAACCCTAATTGAATTTCACATATTTTAATGATGGGATAGGGAAAATGGTATCAAGACCATTAGGAGTTCATCCAAACGACCTCAAGACCATTTAAGGTCAGGTCATATCATAATTGATGATGATTCTTTGATTTCAATTGAATCGGTTCCACAATGTTAACCATTGAAGGTTCCTTGATTTCAAAACCCTAATTGAAGGTTTCTTGATTATATATGTCCTATTTCAATTGGGTTCAAAACCCTAATTGATGGTCTAATTTAAGGATGATTCAATAGTTCAATTGATGAATGAATCAAGGATTCAATTGATAGTCGGTTCATTGATTGAAACCTTGAATTGTTTAAGTGTTGAAAGACCTTTTTGGTCCATTCGGTTTTGAGAGGGTTTGGACCAAACGGTCTTAAGACCGTTTGGGCCCAAATGGTCTCAAGACCGTTTAGGTTCAAACGATATCAAACTGTTTGGAGACCCAAGTCCATTCGGTTTCAATGCATTCCTTGCTTAAACAGTTTCAAACCGTTTGGAGCACCAATGGTCACGATTGTTTGGATGATTTAATGTGACCAAGTCAATTGAAAACTTAATATGGTGAAGGATCAGTTAACCCTATGGTTGTTACTGATTTATCTCAAAAATAATCACTAGAGTTGTACCTTTAAGGTACTGAGTGAATGGTAACCCTAGATGAGTTAATTCTTGAACCTTAAGTAAGCAATATTTCAATACACTATGTCAACCCTAATTGAATATACTTAATTGAAGATTTGGTTAACCTAATCTAACCAAGTTTGACATAGTTAATATTCTAGAAAGGATGAGATAGAGAGAGAAATCCATACATGTGTGATAATCATGTGATGGTTAAGCCTCAACATATTCAATGTGAGTAAAATATGAATTTTAGGGAATGATCCATGATAAAGAGATCATGAAACCCTAATCAAGAAGATTGATGAACCTTAACCCTAATTTAGGGCAATGCTAGGTGTAATCCTAATATAGGGTAAGGAAGTAACCCTAATTAATGGCAATGACATGAGTAACCCTAATTCAGGGTAATGTGATACAAAACCCTAATTGGGATGAATAGTAAACCCTAATTGTGGGTTATTAAATGTGAAACCCCAATCTAGGATAATGCCATGTGAAACCCTAAATTTGAATGATGTTATGTGGAACCCTGATGCAATGATGTGATGTGATACTCAAATCTAGGGTGATGCCATGTAATGATATATGAAACCATAGTGATGGTATAATGGCCAATACACTAAAGTAGGGTGTGGCTAATATAATCAAGTAAGATGAGAATGTTACACCCATGAAGGGTGAAATTGATAAACCATATGAATGGTAATGTTGCTACTCTAATGAGTAAGGGTATAAGGGACAAGATGATGCCTAGATCATTACATATTGGTATAACTCTATACATGTGTATCAACCCTATACACCTTACAAATATGAGGACAAGAAACTCTTAGGAGTGATGTATGCAACACTAAATAATGGTGTGGATAACATCCTAAGGGTTGAAATACCTAAAGTGGTGGATAGTGGTTTATTCTATATCAACAATACCTAACCATTAGATAAGTCCATATCATTAAAGATACCCTACTACAGAACACGCATTTGGCGTCGGTTGTTTAACCACTTTTAGCGATGGTTCTCAAGTGACGCCTATGTGGGCGTTGCTAAAGGTCGAACTCTTCGGCGTCAATTTTATAACCGACGCCAAAAGGCTTCGCGCCACCGAAAACGCGCCAGCAGGGCACCTATAGGCGTCGGTTAGGTATAGTAAGCCGACGCCAAAAGGGTTCGCGCCACAAAAAGGGTGCCATCTACGAAACTTTCTGCGTCGGTTTGCCAATAAAAACCGACACCATATTTCCAGACGCCACGACCGTGTTTAGTACTATAGGCGTCGAGTTTATACTAATAACCAATGCCATTTCCCGCCACGGCCGTGCTTTCCTGCACGGTCGGGTTGTTTGTCGCATTAGGCGGTGGTTTTATCCAATAACCGACGATGTAAGCCTTTGATGACGGTTTTCTATCAATAACCAACGCGTATGTTTTAATTTTTTTTTCTTATCAGTTTGCAGGCTTGCTGTGGCTGGTCAGCAGGATGAGAACCTGCAATTCAGTTTTCTGAACTACAGGTTTACGACATCCATTGATATCAGCCAACAAACAGGCCACAAACCTGCAAAATCAACAAATATACTTTTCACACAAGTAGATACATTTAGACATCAATTCAATTCTCACATTCACACATGTAGAAACATTTAAATACATATATAAACATTCAGACATGTATAAACATTCAGAAATATTCATTTACAAAATATCATTCAACATCGGTATCAGCATCCCAATTATATTTTACAGTCCCCACTGGTTGAATGGCTCTTGCCCATTCTTCTCTTACTTCATTTAATACTTCCATTGTGTATGGAGCATGTACATCTTTTAAGTATTTACCTATAGTGTGGTCAGTTTTAAACACCTGCAAAGAGAATGATGTATATATATAAGTAATAATATAAAAATAAGATTGATATATTTCATACTAACTAATGAGACTATATATAATACCTCATGTATGGTATCGATGTCCAATGCGACATAACAAGTGCAGCACGCAAAAGTGCATACAACCAATGTGGTATCGATGTCCAATGCGGCATACAATACATAAAGTGCAGCACGCACAAGTGCTTCATATTCATATAACAACATGACAGACTAACACATATATAGTGCATAACAACAACAACGCCGAATTTACATACAACACTAGCTTTGTACATATATAGTGGGACTAAGGTGACGAGTTAATAGGAGGACAAATAGTTTTCACCACGAGTTAACATTGAAGAAGGTCTACTAACCTACACTGAGCTAAACAAGTTTATCAGTACTAGCCTAAGGCACAAGTACCGTTCGTCGGGACAATGACGGTCGTGGAAGCTTAGTGGCCACTGTCCAGTTGAACGTGTAGTGGCCACTAAGCTTCCACGACCGTCATTGTCCCGATGAACGGTACGTGTGCCTTAGGCTAGTACTGATAAACTTGTTTAGCTCAGTGTAGGTTAGTAGACCTTCTTCAATGTTAACTCGTGGTGAAATCTGTTTGTCCTCCTGTTAACTCGTCACCTTAGTCCCACTATATATGTACTAAGCTAGTGTTGTATGTAAATTCGGCGTTGCTGTTGTTATGCATTATATATGTGTTAGTCTGTCATGTTGTTATATGAATCTGAAACACTTGTGCGTGCTGCACTTTATGTATTGTATTTGTATCCTGCTTCTCTTCATTGTGGCTTCTTTTGCTGTTTCATGGCTTGCTTCTTATATATCTATATAACCTTAGTGTGGGATGCTTTCTCGTTGAGCATCATTGATAGCCTAGTTAGTTAGCACATTGATTTGGTTAGTAACACTAAAGGATAATCTAGAATAGGTGAATACATAAAAATTATATTAATTAAATTGGGAGTGGTGCTTAATACCTTGAATTCATCTGTTTTTCTTTGGGTAACAAACTCCTCCCAGTCTTTGGGGTCCAAGTAGTTCCATTGTTGTGTGGCTTCCTTCTTCCTATATTTATTTTTCAAAGAGAATACAAACAAAAATTATTAGTGTAGAGTTGGTGAAATACTGATCAATGTCTAGAATTGGAATCAATCAAGAACCTATTCTCAGCATCGCGTATGTAATCTCGGGTGAGATTGGTCCTATAGTTCCTTAGGGCCCTCCCACAATGTTTAGCATTTGTATTAACTAGAAGATAATGAAACATCGAATCAGAAAATGATATTGATATTAAAAAAGCAAACATTTAGCTTCAATAAAAAAATATAAACATGCATGCCTCTAAAATTGTGATCTTTTATCAATTAACAATCCTTCATTGTGATCTCCGCGCACATATAAGTCATCATTAGCTTCAATATTTTGTGGAGTTGGCAACCCAACTAAGAATGGACTGGAGTCATCATACTTATCATAGTACTCTTCTTCATCTATAGGATCTTCAATGAACTGTCTTTTACCATGAAGAACAACCGACCATTTATCATTTGCAGGATCATCGATATAGAATATTTGTTTCACCTGTGATGCCAATATGAATGGTTCACCCTTCTCGCCAATCTTTTCAAAGTTCACTAAAGTGAAACCCAATTCATCCACTATAACTCCTTTGGTGTTATCAACCCAATTACATTTAAAGAGCGGAATTCTGAAATCTATGTAATCAAACTCCCATATGTCTTCAATGACACCGTAATATGACATTTTAGCTTCATGTGGACTCTTATCCTTTGCACTTGCAAAATACATAGTCGACGCTTGAAGAGTAACCCCACTATTTTGTACGACACTCTTATCATCTTGGCACTTTGTGTAATATGTGAACCCATTAATGTCAAACCCTTCATAAGACATAACATTCGGTTTTGGTTTAAAGGCGAGGAATTTGATAGTTTCTGTAATATCATTTGGTGTTTGAGATAGTTGATGTAAGACTTTATCTTCAAACCACTTTGTAAAAGTCTTGTTATACTCTCTAGCAAGCCACATTGAACTTGCTCGAGGATGTTGTCTCTTGATGAAATTGGTATGTTCCTCGATATAAACACTCACTTCGTCCATGTTGTGTAAAATATACAAGTGATCTTGTTCCAACTGCTCATGGTTGATTACTTTCACCCGTGATCCCAAAATTCCTTTGCCCTCCTCAATATTCTTGTCATTAACAAGAGTGTTATTACCACTCAGAAAGTCATTACAAAAATCCATAACCTCTCTCGCCACATAACCTTCAATAATACTCCCTTCAGGCCGATAACGGTTTCGAACATCACCTTTAAAAACGCTCATGTATCGTTCAAAGGGATACATCCAATGCAAGAAAATTGGTCCGAACATTTTCACTTCCCTAGTCAAGTGGACAACAAGATGTACCATGATATCAAAGAACGAAGGAGGGAAATACATCTCAAGATGACATAGGCTAACAACCACTTCTCTTTGCAAATTATCGAGAGTATCAGGGTCAATAACTTTGCTGCATAGACTGTTGAAAAAGAAACAAAGTCTGGTGATTGCAAACCTTACATACTTCGGCAATATAGATCAAATTGCCACAGGCAATATTTGTTGCATTAGAGTGTGACAATCATGAGATTTAAGACATATCAACTTCAGATCTTTCATTGATACCAATCTACGGATGTTGGATGAGTAACCCTGTGGCACCTTAACATTTACCAAGCATTCACAAAAAGCTTTCTTCTCCTTTCTAGACAACGTGTAATAAGAGGGAGGTAAGTATGTTCTTTTATTATCCATTTCACGTAATTTTGTTAATTCTGACCTTAATCCCATTTCACATAGGTCCAGTCTGGATTTTATCCCATCTTTAGTCTTACTTGGTATATTTAACAGAGTACCAATGACGCTATCACAGACATTTTTCTCAACGTGCATTACATCGATACAATGCCTGATTGTCAAAGAACTCCAATAAGGAAGATCCCAAAATATTGACTTCTTCTTGAATGAAGAATTGTCACTCTGTGTGGCCATACTACATTGTGATTTCTTACCAAATTCATTGACAATGTCTTTTACTCTTTCATAAATAACATCCCCTGGTATAGGTTTAGGTGCACTCCGTTCATCATTCCATACATTGAATGATTTGCGCTTCCTACGATACGGATGGAATTTTGAAAGAAACCATCGATGACCAAGATATACAGTCTTGCCTCCATGTTTTAGTCTTATTAAATCAGTGTTTTCTTCACATATAGGACACGCTTTAGCTCCTTTGACACTATATCCAGACAAATTCATGTATGCTGGAAAGTCATTAATAGTACAAAACAACATAGAGTGCAAATGAAATGTCTCTCTTCCTGAAGCATCATAGGTCATCACACCTTCAGCCCAAAGTTTCTTTAAGTTATCAATCATAGGTTCAAGATAAACATCGATATCATTTCCGGGTTGTTTAGGGCCCGATATCAACAACGACAGCATAACGTACTTATTTTTCATACACAGCCAAGGAGGAAGATTGTATATAACAAGCATGACTGGCCAAGTGTTATGTTGGCTGCTCAATGTCCCGTACAGATTCATCCCATCTGTACAAAGCCCAAGTCTTAGATTCCTATCTTCTTCACCAAATTTGGGGTACAATAGATCAATCTTCTTCCACTGTGGGGAATCAGACGCATGTCGTAGGATCCCATAATTATTTTTCTTAACATCTGCATGCCACCTCAAATTCTTCGCATCTTTTAGATTTGCAAACAAGCATTGAAACCGTGATATTATAGGTAGATACCACATCACCTTGGCAGGAGAACCAGTTTTGGACTCCCCCGAAGTCGTCAATTTATACCGTGACACACCACATTTTGAACAATCTTTCAAATCCACATAGTCCTTTTGAAATAATACACAATCATTCGGGCATGCGTGTATCTTCTTGGCCTCCATTCCCATTGGGCACAACAATTTCTTTACCCGGTATGTTGAGATTGGTAGCTCGTTTCCTTCAGGAAGCATTTCTTTCAACAAAGTCAACAATGAAGTGAAGCTTTTGTCGCTCCATCTATTGTTAGCTTTCAACTTATACAATCTCAACACAGCGCTAAGCTTCGAAAACTTAGCATATCCTGTGTATAACGGTATCTCAGCATAATGCACAATGTTTCTAAAGATAGGAGGTGGATCGGTGTGCTCTACCCTACAACTATCCAGCATCGCATCAACGATGTCTACTGGAACTGGTTCGTTCACATCTATGTCATCGGAGGCAATTTCTTCTTCCACCCAAGCACTGCTATCGACATCCACTGGTTTCGAGTTTGAAATCTCTCCATGCCAGTGCCATTCTGTATAGCTTTGTACAATCCTGTTGCACATGACAGGACTTTTGATTTTGTCACCAATGCTGACTTTCAAGTTGTTACCGCAATGCCTACATGGACAGTAGAACCTATCTCCAGGTTCTTTCCTATGTTCCTCGACAAATCTAATAAACTGATCAAGACCAGATATAAACTCTAGGGTGTAGCGATTGCGAATGGACATCCACGATCTATCCATTCTATGATCAAAGAGAAAACAAGTATATATTAGGACAAGATTAGGGTCTACAGTTAACAAATACATGTGATGTCATTCTTATATATAATAAATGTGTACCACCTATCCCATCCTTGAACACCTAATCTCACTAGTAAGTGTATAATGTGTATTGGGTTTTCAAGAAAATTTCAGCAGCATTTCCCCGTTGTTTTCTAAGTACATATGTACTTAGAGAACAAACGAGGAAATGCTACTGAAATTTTCTCAAAAACCCAATACACATTATACACTTACATCCTAAGTGAGATTAGGTGTTCAAGAATAGTCCCAAACCGGGGACTATCCAAGATTTACTCCTAATGAGTAAATCTTGGATGGGTTTCTAGGCCAACAAACACAATAATAGATATGTACATGTTAGGGTTTCATCACAATTAATGTTAGGGTTTCATCACAATTGATGTTAGGGTTTCATCAATGTTAGGTTTAATCAAATCAAATCAAGTTTAAATCTTAAGTACATATGTACTAACATCAAAATTTACTAAATTAGGTCAAACATTAGGATTAGAAGCACAAATATATGCAAGCAAAAGATTTGTTCGTATCCTAGGATTTACATAAAGCATTACATAAAGATTTGTTCATATCCTTACCAACAGCAAGCACAGCCACGACCGTGCTTGCTTTGGTAAGGAGCTAGGGAGAAGGATGCAAAGTGGCTAGGGCTACCTGGAGCTAGCGTGGAGAAGAGCGGCGGCAGCAGTGGCGGCGTGTAGGCAAAGAGAAGAGAAGAGCGGCGCTCGCAGTGGCACCAGGAGACGAGTAGAGAAGCAGAGAAGAACAAAGCAGCAGTGGCGGCGAGCGGCGGCAGCAGTAGAAAGAGGATGTGGTGGCGATTGCAGCGAGCAGAGGCGGACCTGCAGCAGCGGCAACGAGTAGTAGCGGGGGTTGTCAGCGATTTTAGGCAAGAGCGGCGATCACAGGAAAATTATCGCGAAGAAACAGGAAGAAAGGGGGAAGATTCGGGTGATCGTGTATATTAAGTTGGTCAACAGCGTCGGTTATCTACAAAACCAACGCCTATTACTCTTCAGCGTCAGTTGTTAGTAAAAAAATGACGTCCAATTAGACAATCTTTGCCCTAAATTATTTGGCGGGAACCATTATCAGCATCGATTATTAAAGGATTAACTGACACCGAAAGCAGAACTTTTCGCGCAAATATCCTTCTTAAATAGGCGTCGGTGAATAGTTAAAAAACTGACGTTGTATGTGACGCAAATTTTTTTCACTCAAAATTTGGATTTCGCGGGCGATTTTAGGCGTCGATTTGTTATACCCAGCCGATGTTGAATACAAAGCGGTACCCGTGTCTGGCTGGTCTTCAAATATAGACGTCGGTTTCCCTAAATAACTGACGTTGAATATTATTGGCGTCAGTTTACCTTAATAACCGACGCCCAAAAAAGTGACACTGAATGTTGTTTCTGTAGTAGTGATAGTTAGACTATTCTAATGTGTGACATATGCACTATATGATGAAAGTGATAGGTGAGAGGTTAAAAGTATTAAGAGGGAAATACCTTAATACAAGGTCAATTGATTAACTTAAGTAAGTTGGAAGTGATGAGAAAAGTGATACATCAAGACATGATAGATATCACATTTAGCATTTTAGGGTTGATATACCTTGATGCACCTCAAATCCAATATACTTGGATAAGAAACAGAAGAAGTGTGTGTTATGTAAATTGTCACAATAAAGATGTAATGAATTAAATGCACTTTGATAAGTGTTGTCTAACATACTATGAGAAAGGGGTTAAGCCCAGATAATGAGTATGATATAAACATAACATGGTAAGATTGAGAGATGAACTCATATCTTGAATTGAGAATCTTTAATGATATATGATGAAAGTAATGATCATGAGTAAATACTTATGATATTATTGAATGCTCCTAGAGGAATGGGACAATAAATTAGGGTTGGACAGATAATATAAACAAGAAACCCTAAATAATGTGACATGGGAAATCCTAACCCTAAATTGGGTAATGGAATGGAAAATCCTATTTGATAGTAAACCCTAATCCTGATAAAGGAATGTTGGTGTTACTATTGTATCACATGATGTGATAAGTGATTTTTATGGTTGTTATCATGTGTATCAACCATACAGGTACCATGATATGATAAGAATAGCCAAATATGAGCTATGATGATTATTTGATATAGATGTTGATTGGCCTTGTGAGCCATATGAACAAGTTGTTGCCCAGTGAAAGGTGACAAGACACTTTATGGCCTTGTGAGCCATGTGAGATGCTTGTATAACAAGAATCATGTATACCTCAGTCTGAGGACCTAGAGGTAATAGTTACCTAACAAGTGGTAACAGTGATTAGTGATGAATTGAGGGTATGAATAGCCAGTTTTGATAAGTAAGATAATGATGTTGCAGTGAGATGTGAACTTTCAAGTGCTGAGATAAGGGACTAAGATCCCAATGTATTATAAGTTCTGGTAAAGCAATAGATAAGAGCTTACATGTTTCTTTGTAGCATTTGTCATAATAATTCCTGTTTGAGAACTTGACCGATGCTAAAAGAATATACTAATGTACTTAATTAATCAAGTGAAATCATATCATGTAGAGCCCTGACCATATATCCATCAGTGTCAGTATTTACTGATGGTGAAACGGGTTGCTCCACGAAAAAACCCGGAATGCATATTTTTGAATATGTGGGGGTTGATGGGAGAACATATCCTTACGTCCTAATGAGGGAATTGATGGAAGGTAAGCATTAAACCTCTCAATCCTTCATTATTTTGTATCGGGATGGATGTATCACGAATCTCCCGATGATTGGGATAGATGCAGTACACATCTCCCAATAATATTAATGTCGGATCGATGGAGGTAAACATGAAATCTCTCGATTGTGAAGAGAGTATAGCAGCCACTGTAACTCTATAGCGAAGTTGCCAGTATACCCTGGAAAGCTATGTAGTAGAGACACAAGATGTCATGCATGTTGTCTCGCACTGCCCGAGATGTGGGAGGTCTTGGATGTCGGCTCTTCCATTGACCTTGTATGGTACCGATTTCGACTTCGCAATGGTCGGTTGGAGTATGAGCGGTATACCTCATCTCCTCAGGGCATAAGTGTGATTGTAAAAATGTAATCAGTCGTATAGCATGTTTGCTTAAGGATTGAATATGGAAATTTACTGGCTGATGTTATATTTCTTTTATGCATCTCTAGTTAATAGATATTACTTATATCTCTTTACATTTATTGCAACTAGGTGGATGAATTATGATTCTACCATGAGTAGATGCAATGTTCTCCTAGGGAAAGAGATTACTTCAATATGTTCATACAGTGATTTATCTGTTGTTAAACGTATATAAAATCCTTCTGCTCAGTTTTATTCTAATAAACTGCAATAATAATGTTTTTGCGGAGAGTTATATCTCTCGCTGGGGTAATTTACAAATTGTCTCACCCCCGTGGGATCCAAATTTTTAGGTGGATGCGGACAAGGAAATAGAATTCCCACAGTAGAGAAAGGATAGCATTAGCAGGGACATCAGTGAGATCTCAGGTGGAGAGTCTGGCTGTCATGTCTTATATATGTGTACATAGAGTCCTATGTGTCGTCTCTGTACTCTCAGGTCCTCGAAGTCAGTAGATAGTGCTTTTATAATCGATATGAGATTTTGGCTTGAACACCTCGAGGCTTTATGTTGCTAATGTATAGTTTGGCAAAGTAACTGTTGTATGTAATCCTCGAGAAGGGATGGTACATGGAATGTACTTGTGAACCAGGATGTATATGTAATACTTTGGTTCTTGTTATAAGAGTTTCCTAGAATTGGATCTCTTTGCAAAAAGTTTTAATTTTTAGTGATTTTCAATAATCCGCTGCAAATGATGCGCTTCCGCTCAAGTAAATCTTGTTTTTGTGAGTTGGATGCCACAGGTGCGACCGTGGAAATTGGGATTTAGAAAGCCTAAATCAGTTACATGGGAATTCGGATGTTACCGTGAAAAAATTCCTTTTAGGGTGATGGACTAGGATATGTGAACACTAGGACCAATGGGTTCATGTGGAGTTTGTCTCTTGTGTTTAATTTACAAATTATCTCATATCTTCTTCTATCTTTCTTGTCATGTATTTCTTCAGTCTTGTTTTCACTATGTCTATGGTGGTGAAACCCCTAAGCCCAGATGTTTTTCCCATCTGATTCAATCATTTCCTTCAATGTTTATTTCCAACTGCTTTCTTTCATTCTTGCACTTTAGTTCTTTTCCTTAGATAATCTTTTTATTTGTGCTAACAGTCTCTTTCCTTTTCTTATCTTAGTATTATCCTTTCATTTCCTTGCTATTAGTGTAATCATTTATTTCATTTTCACTTTAATTTCTTACATTATGCAATCAACCACTCCAAATCTCAAAATTTATTTTCTTATACAATATTTGAAATCCAAAGAAATAAAGTTCAAAAATTCAATTGTGTTTAGACAAGACGATCTTGAAAATGTTGTCCTATGGGATTGACCCTCCTATACCAACCTAAATTGGAAAGTAAAAAAGGTTAAACTCTAGGATAATTATCTTAGTGAATTGGTGTGCTAAACAACATGTATCAACAACTAGTGTGCACAAAGGTATAACCTTGGCCCCTTCTTATGTCCTTTTTTCACCAACATTTATAGCTATGACAGATCCTACAACCAAGGTATAAAGGGAAGTTCTTTTTTTGTTATTCTGCTGCACCCCTTTCTAGAAAATCCTACACTCATAGCCTTTCTTGTTTTAAAATCTTAAAATTAAGAAACTAGCTCTACAAAACTAGGTATTGGTGGTCTGAGAAGTGAAAGAATAAATCCTTCATACACGATGATTGTATTGTTATTCCATCAAGAAAACCTTCCAAACAATATGACTAATCAAGAGTTCTAACTTACAATTCCCAAAGAAGGAAATATGGATGAGTAAGTTAGGAAGAGACAAAGTTAGAGACATGTAGCCCTAATAGATACATATAGGTTGCTCAAAGATTTGGTGTGGACTATTCTACCGATGTATCTAATGTCCATATCTATCAAGATCAATAGATGAGGAAAGGGAGGGCTTGGCCTTTCGAAATAATAGGAAATAAATCAGATTCTTCCCTTCAAACATGATTTATGAGGATATCAATCTTGTGTGGACCAGATTAATTAAGAGGGAGATCTTCCATAACACGATATCAAGAAAGGATCTATGATGAACCTGATCATTTAGCAACTTGATCTTCAACAAATTGATCAGTAGAAATTAAATCAATCAATGAAGAGGAGCAAAGAGAAGGCAAAACATAAGCATCTAGACTCCATAATGAGTTGAGAAAGAGAGGTAAGGAAGTATAGTAATCAACAACAACTCAATGAGGCAATTTGGAAGTGCAATATTCATTTTCTCTCAAAAAGGAAAACCCTAAAAACAACACATTTGGATTTTTGATACAAAGGGAATGGAGCTTGCTTTAATACCATCATAGAATTAGGAAAGAACAAATTTGAATTGTCTAAGTTGGATTATCCCATAGTCTATAAAGTCCTTTTATATAAATGATTTAGTGAATACGCATCAGGCACATGCTTAGGCTAGAGGATATGATGTCCTGCTTAATAACATAAGCAATTGTTCAACTATTTAAACAATACATAGAAAACTGAGAAAGAATGGGAGTACTACACATGCTACTCATGTCATATCCACTTGAATATCATTGTATGGATATTTACACTAATTAGGCTAAATAGATACCACAAACAATCCTAGAGGGAGCAAAAGTGTGGTCTCCCCCAGGAGGTTGCCCAAGTGAGCATGCATCTACAAAAGGTGGTTGGCACTAGTGGAAGATCCAAAAGAAATCCCTTTATGTGGTGAGGGTTGGGGGGTAGTTATATAAACCTTGACTAAAGATGTTACAATTTGTTTTTGCTTAATTGAAGTAATGTACTAACTACACAAAAAACAAATTTTGTTGGTACATGATGAAAAACGATTGATTCTATTGTTTACTTCATCTATTTTTTAGCCATGCCTTACATCAAAGAAATGAGACAATTAGAAATGAAATAATTAACTATTATTTTTTTAAATAAATCATAGATACAAAGTAAACATACTAGAAAAACTATAATGTCACCCATCAACTGCTTGAACACAACAATATGTTTAATATATTGCATCTCATTTCATGTTATATTGAAACTAACTAATACTCACTAATCCCTACTTCTCAAAAGCAACCTCTCTTGTTGCCACTATTGGAAGGGAAATTGTGACCATTGGTTTGACACAGATCACATAACATGTATATTTTCCTCATTAGCTTTTGGATTTCTATGTATTCTTCTTCAATTAGGTTTTCAATCCCTAGACCAGAGGCTGATATCATATATATCAAACTGAGCTTGAACACAAGAACTCATTTATACATGCATGCTCATATTATATGTTGAAATCCTTACATTTGGTTCCATTTTCAAAACAATTTTGAAGCATATCTTCATTTACTATAATAGTTCAGTGGTTAAATTGGTTGGATCAGATAACAACAAATAATAGGACCAGATGATCTGTTGTTTATTTCAGAGTGATACAATTGTTAGGAACTATTATACAAACATTAGCATTACCCTACTCGACATGAGGGACAACATGTGCTAATGGTAATAAAGAAAGATAAATGTGAAGAAAACAAGAATGAATTCAAAATAAATAAAAACAAATACATCCATACATAAGAGGAGGTTTCTACGATCAATCACATCTATGATGCATGAACCTTTGGAAGTAGTTTTAGAAAAACCCGACTATATTAATGAAGATAGAATAACATAGTATATGCTGAAACACACACAAAGATGGATGAGCACCAATAGTGCCCATCAAATAAGATGAGAAGAAAAAGCGTAAGAAGTTAGTAAAATATAGAAATGCCTTGGAGTAAGTCCCATCATGGTGAAATCAAAAGAGTCAAAGGGAGTAGAAAAAGGACAAACAAGTGAGAAGGGACAAAGCATTACAATAAATGGTGGATCACTACAGTCATCGTAGTAAAAAATCACTCATAGATGAGGCAGCCCATAGATTCTCAATCGGCCTAAGAGATATGAAAATATTTGTAATAACCTAGATAAAATTGGTTAAATGGAAAACATCAAATGTATTTATTCTGTATTTTCCTTTTATACCCTTGATACTTTGCTATGTAGTAAAAAGGTTGGATGGGTATTGATGTAAAAGCCCACTATGGGTGAACTTTAGGTAACAAGGCATCTCAATATATATAAGAGATGCTCATTGTATCTTGAGAGTTAGCGAGAATAAATTGTATAGATCAAATTCCCACCGTCTTCCTAGCTTCCTCGGCTTTCTATGGCTTTCTGTTCTTCCCTTTTTTGCTTTCATTATTTAGGGTTTTCAATCCTTGTTTCAGCTTTTGATTTGGTATCAAAGCTTAATCGCTCTGTCTCCTCGCTTCTGCAATGGTGTCTTCATCCTCAACCACTATCTCATCCATCTCTGATCATGCATCCGTGGAGAAGTATCCCTAGCCCTCCAATGTCCATGTATTCAACTTCATTTCCCTCAAGCTCACAAATACCAACTATCTCTACTGGGAGGTCCAAGTCATAACCCTGGTCAAAGCAATGGACTCAAGTCATTTATTGACGGTACTTAGAATCCTCTGGAAAAAGCGATCATCAACGATAAAGGCACAATTACTCCAAACCCTAGATATTCTCTCTAGATGTGTACTAATAGGTTGGTCAAGGGATGAATCATGGGGAGCCTGACATAAGAAGTCCTTGGTGTCGTTGTCGGCCTTACAACAACGCGTCAGATCTGGGTTGTCCTATCAAAAAACTTCTGCAAATCGACACAATCAAGGAGCTTCAAACTTACAATAAAACTTTGGCGGATCCAAAAAGGAAGCAAATCTATTATTGAGTATATTTAGGAATTCAAGGTGATCTATGATCAACTCCATTCTATCGGTAAGCCCCTTCCTGATGATGACAAGGTCTATTATCTTCTCAGCGTGATAGACAGTGATTTTGAGAATTTCACTATACTTATGATGTCCCTTTACTGAGCTATGATGAGGTTGTCTCTCTTCTTAAGGATCATGACATGCGTCGATCCTCTACTGAAACCTATTATGTTACCAATTCCAATCTTGCCTTCGTCAAACAGAATTTCAACTACATTTACAGATCACGGGTAGAGGATATAGGAATCCATCACCACAACTCTCTCCTCCTCATTTTTGTCCATCTCAGTTTTCTTATGGATCTAGATCTCGATGCAATGGACTAGAAATTCTTGGAAACAGACCTGAGAATGGTTTCAGATCCCAGGTTTGAGGATTTAATCAAAGCAACCAACCATTAGGCTATGGAAATCAACCTCGTCCTCTGATTTTTTGTCAAATCTATGGTAAGAGAGGGCATGAAGCCATATGTTGCTGGCACACATTTGATAATACATATCAGAGTCCAGAAATCCCCAAAAATCTGATGGAGGATGTTGTTTCAGACCAGGCCAAAGCTCTAGCTACCTTGCTAGTTACTGATCAAAAAGGCAAATTCAATCTCAACGAGTGGCATATTGATTCTGGAGCAGAAAATCATGTTCGTCAAGTTGTAGGTATTCTAAAAAATGTTGTTTCTTATAAAGGATCTGATTACATTATGATTGGAGATGGTACTTTTCTCCCTATTACACATACTAGACACACACATATAATTCATAACAATCCTATTCCTATATTAAAAAAATTAGTCATTCTTGAAATGAAGAGAAACCTTTTATCAGTGGCACAACTCACCAACGATTTTCCCTGCTACTTCCTTTTCTTTCGAGACATATTTATGATTAAGAATTTGCAGAGCCACCTAACCCTGGCCCAGGGGGTCCTTAAAGGAGGAATGTACACTCTCAGGACTACATGTCTGCAGAGTTTCTTCAGTCTCAAAGGAAGTATAGCTACATCAACAATCTTCCATAAAAGACTAGGACATTTACATATTGAAGTATAATGATGTATGGAAAAGAATAAGTTGATCGCATCAACAAATAAAGAGTTAGAATTCTAAAATAGTTGTAGTCTTGGTAAAAGTCATAGAATTCCATTTTCAAATAAGCATATTAAGTGCACTAGTCCTTTTTCTTAGGTCTATTGTGACATGTAGGGAAAATCTCCTATCATGTCCAAATATGGTTGTTCATATTATGCTTTGTTTGTGGATGAATTCTCAGGACATTGTTGGTTCTTTCCATATAGAATAAATCGGATATGCATACCTATTTTGTTTCCTTTTGCAAAATGATCTCGAATCAATTTAATACAATAGTTCAGACCTTCATTACTGATGGAGGTGGCGAGTTTGTTAATCTCAAGATGAAAGAAATCATGCTTAGTCAGGGCATTGTTCATAAGTTAGCTTGCCCTCATACACATGATCAGGTTGGTTTAGTTGAAAGAAAATATTGTCATGTTGTAGAACTTGGTTTGATAATTATTTTGGAATCTAAAGTTCCAACTTGTTATTGGGAAGAGGCTTTTTCTTTAGCTGTTCATATTATAAATCGTCTACCTTCAAAGGATCATGACTATCAAGTCCCCATTACTAAGTTGTCCAATAAACACCCTGATTATAATTATCTAAGGATGTTTGGATGTTTGTGCTTCCCTTACTTGTGAGATTATAACAAACACAAGCTTGAACCCCGTTCCTTGACATGTGTTTTTCTGGGTTATAGTGGTATGTATAAAGGATATCATTATCTTCATGTTTCATCAAATAGTATCTATTTCTCAAGGCATGTGATTTTCAATGAAAATGTGTTTCCTTATAAGGATTCAATTCCTACTAATGTCTCATTGGGTGAACTAAGTGTTTTCTCCGAGTTATACAATGCTTATGATGTTGCCACTATGCCAGCTGAAGATAATATTGTACATTATACCTATCATAATTCAGGGGACACAACTCATTTACTCATAGAGATAGCATGTAACGACTAACTTACAAAACACAAATTAACTAAGCGGAAGCGAATCATTTGCAGCGGATTACTGAAAATCACTAAAAATTAAAACTTTTTGCAAAGAAATCCAATCATAGGAAATCTTTTCAACAAGAACCATAAAATAACATTTACATCATGTTTCAAAGTACATGTCTTGTACTATCTCTTCTTGAGAAATACAACATCAGTTGTTTTATGACATATATACAGACATCATAAAACCTCGAGGCATCAAGCCAAAATCTCAGATCGATTCATTAAAACACTGACTATAAACTCCGAGGATCTGAGAGTACAGAGACGACACATAGGACTTCTAGCTATATGACTTGGCAGTCAGTGCCTCCACCTGAGATCTCACTACTGTCCAAGTTGTTGCTTTCCTTTTCCTGCAAAAGAGTATCTACCTCTTTGTTCACGTCCACCTAAAACTGTTGGATCCCATGGGGGTGAGACAATTGTAAATTGCCCCAGCGAGAGATATAACTCTCCGCCAAAACATTATTATTGCAATTAAGGATATAAAACTGGGCAGATGATGAGCAGTTTAAAGCATTCTCTTAATAAGGAATAGGAAGGACATGTATATCATTTATCCTCCATATTATACCATCATATCAAACTTCTCTTGTGACACTCATTATCATGATATGTCACCCATGAGACATTCTTGTTTCAACTTATTGGCCTAAACCAATATGCTAAACAGATTTGGGTTATAATGGACATGAGAGTGTACATCATCCTGTCTTATTTAGGCATTGGTCTATACCAATCCTATATAAGTATTCCAGGCATTGGATTACACCAATCCTGTGCAACTAGTAAAAGCATTAGATTTATATTATTCATGTGTATCCATTCCAGGTATTGATCTATGTCAATCCTGTGCAACCATTCCAGGTATTGATCTATGTCAATCCTGTGCAACTATTCCAGGTATTGATCTATGTCAATCCTGTGCAACTATTCCAGGTATTGGGTTATTACCAATCATGTGTTATTATTCCAGGTATTGATCTATGTCAATCCTGTGCATTCTAGGTATTGGGAGTTAGCCAATCCTGTGTAACTATTCCAGGTATTGATCTATGTCAATCTTGTGCAACTATTCCATGTATTGGGTTATTACCAATCCTGTGTTATTATTCCAGGTATTGATCTATGTCAATCCTGTGCATTCCAGGTATTGGGAGTTAGCCAATCCTGTGTTATTATTCCAGGTATTGGGAGTTAGTCAATCTTGTGTTATTATTCCAGGTATTGGGAGTTAGCCAATCCTGTGCATTCCAGGTATTGGGAGTTAGCCAATCCTGTGTTATTATTCCAGGTATTGGGAGTTAGCCAATCCTGTGCATTCCAGGTATTGGGAGTTAGCCAATCCTGTGTTATTATTCTAGGTATCGGGAGTTAGCCAATCCTGTGTTATTATTCCAGGTATTGGGAGTTAGCCAATCCTGTGCATTCCAGGTATTAGGAGTTAGCCAATCCTGTGTTATTATTCCAGGTATTGGGAGTTAGCCAATCCTGTGCATTCCAGGTATTGGGAGTTAGCCAATCCTGTGTTATTATTCCAGGTATTGGGAGTTAGCCAATCATGTGCATTCCAGGTATTGGGAGTTAGCCAATCCTGTGTTATTATTCCAGGTATTGGGAGTTAGCCAATCCTGTGTTATTATTCTAGGTATTGGGAGTTAGCCAATCTTGTGCATTCTAGGTATTGTGAGTTAGCCAATCCTATGTTATTATTCCAGGTATTGGGAGTTAGCCAATCATGTGCATTCCAGGTATTGGGAGTTAGCCAATCATGTGTTATTATTCCAGGTATTGGGAGTTAGCCAATCCTGTGCAGCTGTTATTCCAGGTATTGATCTATGTCAATCCTGTGTAACCATTCCAGGTATTGAACTAAGTCAATCCTGTATAACCTTTAAAACATTTTATTACCTCTCACTAGGCAACAACCATCCTCATAGCTCATAAGGCCCATAAAACACCTTGTCACCTCTCACTAGGCAACATAACATATTACTTCATGTAATACAATAGTAACACCTCTATTCCCTCAATAGGGTTAGGGTTTACTATTCATCCCATCAAGGGTTTCTCATGGCATCACCCTCAATTAGGGTTTCACATGGAATCACCCTCAACTAGGGTTTCACATGGAATCACCCTCAACTAGGGTTTCACATGGAATCACCCTCAAGTAGGGTTTCCACTATGGTTACCCCCAACTTGGGTCTACTATTCATCTCCATTAGGATTTTATTCAATTATCCATAAATAGAGATTCACTATTCATCCCAATCAGGGTTAGAGTTCAATAGCCCTGTCAATTAGGGTTTATGTTCCTGGTTAGGGTTTCATGATCTCTTTACTTAAGGATCATACCCTTAATCACCTCATGAATCATATTCATGTATGAACTTCATGCTATCATCTTCTTGACTTGATTAGGTCACATCAATCCTTCAATCAAAAGCATACAACTATGATTAACATAGTGTATCAAGTCATTGGTCCTATAAGCAATTAGTGATTCATCCTTTAATTGACACTTAAGCACTTAGGTACTATTAGGGTTTCAACCATTGTAACTTCATGGATTAACATTACTAATCATCATTGGATTATTGAAACTATCATTACCTTCAATTACCAAGTGATTAAATCACCAACAACCTCCAATCAGTTTTGAGGTTTCATCACCAAACAATTTTGAAACCGAATGGTCTTTGGTCTTCAAACAGTTTGGGACCGTTTGGTCTCAAACGGTCTTGAGACCGTTTGGTCCAAACCTCCTCAAAACCGCATGGACCAGATATGGTCTCAACCAATCAAATTGGATTAGGGTTTCCAATGTTGATTTCTTCAATCATTGAATTCATGGAACCAATCATCAATTGGATCTATCCTCATACTTCAATTGAGTTAAATAGGTCAACCTACAACTGATTTAGCCCTCAATTGACCCTCAATTAGTCATCAACTAGGGTTTGAATCAATCAAATTAGGGTTTGGAATCAATGATCCTCCAACACTAATCAATGCAAGATTAGTTACTTTGAAACCTTTGAACCATCATCCAAATTGAACATGACCTGACCCCAAACGGTCTTGAGGTCATTTGGATGACCTCCAAACGGTCTTGAGACCGTTTGCCCATCATATCACTCAAATCCAAGCCATACAATTAGGGTTTGGATCATTGCAGTGCTCACCAAATCAGCAATTTATTGCAAATCAACTTGGTACCTTTAGACCTTCAAACACCTAACCATACTCAACCCTAGACCTACAAACGGTCTTGGGTGACCACCAAATGGTTTTGAAACCGTTTGGATGAGCTCCAAACAGTTTTGAAACCGTTTGGCTCATCCAACCTTTGGATTCTAGTGAAATTCCATCAAGGTTTGGTCTATTGAGTTGATCAACAAATCATCACTTAATTGCAATATGATTTGGTACCTTTGGACCTTCAATTGGTAAACTATACTTAACCCCAGACCTCCAAACGGTCTTGGGTGATCCCCAAACGGTCTTGAAACCGTTTGGGTGATCCCCAAATGATTTTGAAACCGTTTGGGCTAATCAACCCCAAAATCTCAAATTAACTCATTGGAATTTCAGCACTGATTTCAATTAGGGTTTGCCCAATTGAATAGCCTTCAACTCACAATTCCTTTGGAACTAATCCATAAAATTTGGTGAGTCATTAAAAAACATAATTAGGAACAGTAATATCAAACGGTCAACCCTTGGTCCACCATATCAAACGGTTTTGAAACCGTTTGCCCAAAAAGGTCAAGTTAATCAGGTTGAAAATCATCACTTAATCCAATTAGGTTTCCCTAATTGATTAGCCTTCAACCTAATGATTCCTTTGGATTTAACCCATAAAATTTGGTGGGTCACTAACCAACATCATTAGTAACAGTAATCTCAAACGGTCAACCCTTGGTCAACCATCGCAAACGGTTTTGAAACCGTTTGCCCAAAAAGGTCAAGTTAATCGGGTTGAAAATCAGCACTTAATCCAATTAGGTTTACCTAATTGATTTGCCTTCAACTCACGATTCCTTTAGAGTTAATCACTCAAATTTGGAGGGTTATCAAACAACATAATTATGAACAGGAATCCCAAACGGTAAACCCTTGGTCAACCATCTCAAATGGTTTTGAAACTGTTTGCTCCCAAACGGTTTGCAAACCATTTGGTCACCAAACGGTTTGGTGAAACCGTTTGGTCCAACCAAACTTTGAAACCGTTTGCCCAAGATATTTGGGGAGGTGTGTGCTTATGATGATGTCATCATCATCAAGCTCCAAACTCACGAAATCTACTGTGATTTCCATGGAAATTGCATCAATCAACTAAAGTTAATTTCGGAAATGTAGAAATGTTCACCAATTGATAAAGAATTGATTGCAATAATAAGATTAAGGGTTCAAGTTATAAAACCCGCCTCCAATTGAGCTCCAAATCTCCATGTCCACGGAAACAATGGTGGATGCAACTCCTTTCACCATTTCAAGGCTCGTCCTCAAGGTTTGAGTGAAAAGATTTGGTTAGAATTGAAGAGGAGATCGAAATAGGAAAGAATCCATAATTTATTTTCAATTTCCACCATGGAATCGTGATGAACCAAGGTCAAGAACTTACCAACAGGTTGGAGCTCGTTCTCCTGATGCTCCTATGCTCCCTTGAGCTCATCCAAAGAAAGGGAAGAAGAAAGGGCCGAAAAAGCCTTTGTTTGGGCTAGGAAAGAGTCTTTTTATAAGAAATTCCATGAGAGAGAAATGCATTATTAAAATGCATTTAATCCCAAAAATAGTACCACCTCTTCCTCCTTGGTTTGCTTGCATACAAAGGCAACTCAAAGCCACCGAACTCCCTTCCATTATCCATGGATTAAGGGAAAAGAAAATAAGCACCTTAATCCATTATAATACTAATATATCTTTTTGAGTGGGAATTCTTTAACTTATAATAAGGTGAGTGGAATTTCACCTCCTTAGGATATTTTTGTTCCTTATCTTGGCAAAAGAACGTCCATCCTTATTCAAAATCAACCAATAACATTTTGGTTGAAGGACCTTTAATTAATACAATCATTTTTGCCCTAAATTGAATTAGGGTTTCACTTAAGATTAAATCTTGATTATTTTAATATCAAGATTCTCTCTCCTCCAACTTAATTCAAATGAGATGCCTCTCTCATTTTCTTTGCTCTACATGATGCCAAGAAATATTAAGGACCTTATTGAAGTGGTAATTTGCATATTGAACCCTAGGTTTTGGGTAAATTGCACATTATACCAAAACTAGGTTTTAATGCACAAGGATTGCTTTACAAGCTTAATCTTGGTGCCCAAGCTTGTGAGAACCATTCCACTACATCATATTCATTCTTATGATGTCTCAACATCAGAGGAATATCTTATCATGCATAATTTGCAAATTAACCCCTCAACCTGGGTAATTTGCACTTTAGTCCAAAATAAGCAAACATTGCTTCAACATTGTTCAAACATGACCAAAATCAAACTGAATGCTAATGGGTGGCTCTGTTGAGCAATATAAAGAAAGGCTTGTTGCAAAGGGATATAGTCAGGAGGAAGGAATTGATTATGTGGAAACATACAGTCCAATGGTTAAGGCAGCTATCGGTTCTCACTCTAGCAGTAACATATAAATGGAGCTTACTACAAATTGACATCTACAGTGCCTTCTTGAATGGTATACAACTTTCTATTAACCCTATTTTGTGATCTTGTATTCATTTGCCTAAACTTGCACTCCTATTTTGTGACAATTTGAGTGCTATACAACTTTCTATTAACCCTATTTTTCATGCTCGCACCAAACACATCGAGATTGGTTACCATTTTATTCGAGAAAAAGTGGCTCTCAAACATATAATTACTGCTCATGTCTCATGGGGATTGGTTAAAAGGAAAACGTCAAATGTATTTATTCTTGTCTTTTCCTTTGATACCCTTGATACTTTGCTATGTAGTAAAAAAAAAAAAAGGCCGGATGGCTATTTATGTAAAAGCCCACTATGGGTGAACTGTGGGTAACGAGGCATGTCAGTATATATAAGAGAGCCTCGTTGTATCTTGAGAGTTAGCGAGAAGAAATTGAATGGAGCATATTCTCGCTGTCTTCCTAGCTTCCTCGGCTTTCTAGGGCTTTCTCGCTTGCATTATTTAAGGTTTTCAATCCCTGTTTCAGTTTCTGATTGATAGATTCCGTTTGCAGGAACACCGTAGAAACCAATTGGTTTTGTTTTTATTCATATCTACATAAAAAAGGGTTAGCGACATATCCTTCCCGTATGAGCTAATGGAGAAACTTTGTTTGCATTAGGTAAATAAATAAGCGCCCCGCCCCCACCCCCCCAATCTACTCCTTGTAATTTAGAATGCTGCTGCGATTTTTCAACCTTACTGTAAACAGATTTATATTAATGATACAACAATAATGTATGTGGCTAAATCAGATCCTATGATTTAAGATCAGTAGCTTGTTGCTCCACAGAAGACCCGGCCACGCGTTTGTGCGTCACGGAAGACCCGACAGCGGACGTTGTTGTGGTACGATTTGATGTCACTGGGAGTAGTGTGTGTGTCTCCCGGAGATATTTTGCTAACACTCGTAAACTCCTGGACGGTCTATGGCGGATTTGTTAGAACATTTGGTCTTAGGTTCTTCTAGATTTTTTTTGTTTTTCTTCTTTTTTAACAGTAAAACGGAACACGCCGCCCCGTCGGCAGTCGCCATTAACATGATAGCAAGGGAAAACATCATCATGTAGTATTCTTTGTTTGACATCGACAACCAAAGCGAATGTAAAAAGGGTGGAGAAACGACAGGCGTAGTGTGGGCATGCCAACCTACTTTGTTCACACTAAAAGGTGATGAAAGATCTAAATTAACCGGGCGCCGAAAAGGCAAAAAGAATACAGCTGGCTTCACCATGCTGCCTGGTTCTATTCGGACCAGCTGCCGTCGCCGTCGACGTCGACGTCCGGTGAACCACCAGTTGGTACGGCATTCCGGGCCGGGTTCTATTCGTTGCATGAACAAGACCAGCCGGCTGGAGTATTGGATTCGGAGGATTGCGATTTTAACGGACCGGACGAGGCAAAGAACGGATAGGGTGAGGGACTGAGAGGTACGTTTTCGAATAGCATTCGGATTCGGATTCAGATTCGGATTCATATCCATCTCACTTTTATGAGAATTAGATGGCATATTTCATAATAATAACTCACATAAATTTTACAAACGGTTGGATAATTTCAGAAAGAAGCTGATCGATGGCCGATATATAGGTGGTCCTGCACCTACCTCCGTCTCACCTATTTATTTACTCATGTGTATTGATTATATGTTGGGCGACGGAAGTTCACGGAAAGCCTCATTGACCGACCACAGCGACCCAAATTCCGCGTTTGACGCGTCCGACCCGACGGGTTTATAAGTAAGGCATTCCCAAGGCAGCAGGGCAGGTGGTGACACATTACCATTCGGACTGTGCTTGTTCGGACGTCAGACAGTCGGTCATCCTAGGTATCGCCTGGAAGCGAGGGAGACGATATCGCCGGCGGAGCCGTTAAGACTACTCCAGAGGCTAACCTACCTAGCTGGTATCACCCGGAAACGAGCGACCGGCGGAGCCGTCAAGACTAATCCAGGCCAAGGATCGTCAGAATGGTATGTACTTTTTGCTTCGATCCTTTCTCATAGTTAGAGACACATGAGATCGTCGTGAGGTTCTTAGATACGATTACCGACAGAGAAATTAGTTTGACGATCGATGTACAATCAGAAACAAGAGTTGTGGTCAATATCGATTGCCGGCCGTCGAGCAATCTGTTGGCATCCGCTCGCCGGAATGTGCGCCGGCAAATCCAAACCCAATCGAACAGGGGCCGGTGTGCCTGCGGCCCGACTACTCGTCGGCGAACCCTGTCCGCCCATCTCTTCTACAACAGCCGGCCTTTTCTATTTGACATTTCCGCTCACACGTTTCCTTGCATATCCATTCTCCGTCGCCTTTTCCCCGGCCGGCTACCTTGTTAATTAATAGAAATCCTCATTGTCATCGGCGAGTTCGTCAAGACGGAACCGTCTAGGTGAGAACGCAACCCCCGCTGAAAGGAGCAGCAATACGGCAAGTTGCCAACCCACCACTTATAGAAATAATGGAGGACACCAAGTTGTTTGTTTCGATCGACCTACACCAGATCCACACGCGCTAGCTCTATCTCACAGAACGTGTCCACTGGGGTGTTTACTTTCGGATACAATAAACGTTTATTTTGTTTCTATTTTTTTTTTTTTGCACTGCCGGGAAAGAGATTCAATTGAATTAGATGTTTAACAACTTGCTTCCCTGCAATGCATTCCCCGTGACCGTGATTTTCACGAGATTCTTCTTCTTCGTCGTCGCTTCTTCAGGGGGGGTTATTATAGTGTAGTCCGCTCCTAATCCAATAGATTCTTCTTCGTCAGTTTGACCGCATATTTTCACACTTTATTGATATCACAACGACCTGCTAACTCCATCTCTTATATTCGGTGTTTCCAGGTCCACAGCGCAGGTGCTGGTAGCGTGCTGCTGTTGCAGCAGGTGAGTGACGAGTACCCCGAGGCAGCAGACGCCGATTCAAGGAGGAGGAGGAGGAGGAAGAGGATGACCAAGCGGACGACCAACTCATCATCTCCGGCAGATACGGTACATTCGCCAACTTTACCAACGGCGGCGCCGCCACTAGTATTGTTGACACCGCCTCTCTCTCTAGAAGGCGGCCTGGCGGCAGACAAAACCGCTCCAAACCTCCTCCAACGCATCCTAGCCCTGTTTCGAACCATCCGTCCAGGATCCGACCTCACACACTTCCACCTCCCGCCTCTGTTCAACATGCCCAAGTCCCAGCTCCAGCTCTACGGCGAATCCGTCTACGCCCTCAACACCGACGACATCCTCACCCGCTGCTCCACTGCGAAGACCAGCCTCGACAGGTTCACATCCGTGCTGGCCTGGAGCATATCAACCACCCGGCCACCCATCTTCGGGCTGGCGCCGTTCAACCCTGTCCTAGGGGAGACCCACCATGTCTCCAATGGAACGCTCAATGTGATGCTCGAGCAGGTGTCGCACCACCCGCCAATATCTGCTCTGCACATGACCGATCAGGCCAGAGGGATGGAGATGGTGTGGTGCCAGAGACCGGTTCCCAAATTCAATGGAGCGAGTGTGGAAGTTGGTATCCGAGGGAAGAGGACGCTCAGGGTGCTGAATCATGGGGAGACGTACGAGATGGATTCACCGAGCCTGCTTCTCCGGTTGTTACCCTCGCCGGGAGCGGACTGGTCGGGGAAGGTTAAGGTCGAGTGCAAGGAGTCGGGGCTCGTGGCTGAGATCAACTATTGCAGGACGCGGTCCGTCATGGGGTTCGGAGGAAACTCCAGGTCGGTCAAGGGATCTGTGTTTTCCTACGGCACCAACAATTACAACCATGGTAAAAAGCAACTGGTCTGTGAGATCGAGGGACAGTGGGACAGCCGCGTCACGCTCAAGCACGTCGCCACGGGCGAGGTCACCACCTTGTACGATGCCACCGAAGCCATCGGTAACCTCGACGTGCCGGTTCTCAAGGAAGATGCTGGAGTCTCATCAGTGTCTTCCATGGAATCGGCTGTCATCTGGGGACCTGTCAGCCGCTGCATACTCCAGGGTGACTGGGACGGCGCCAGGGAGGCCAAGACGGAAGTGGAGGAGGCGGCGAGGAGGAAGAGGGCCGAATGCGACAGGAGGGACGACGGCCAGGTGTGGGAACCAAACCACTTCACGTTGACTCAGACCAAGGACGGAGAGTGGGAATGCTGGCCCAAGTCCTCCGTCGTTGAACCGGCCCCTATTATTGTCCACTCTCTCTAAGCTTGACAACATCTATATATAGACTACTCCTACCAATACATTGTACAAATACTTAGTTGGTATGGTTATTAAGCGCGGGGCACAATATTAGATAACACCTCACTCCTAACTGATCACCGACAACGAATTAGTTGCATGATTGATGCTACTTCAAACCTAAGAAATTTATACAATTTTCATCTAAGGATTTTAAATCAAAGCATTGACAACCTTGATGCCTAGCAACATAAGACAGTTTTGTCAGTTTCCCCCATTTATTCCAAACAGAATATAATTTTCAGTTTAAGTTGAATTACAACATTTTACATAAATGAACGGGCAACAAATTGGACTGTCAGTCCTTTCTGAATGGCGAAACCTCTGGATCTAAAAATAAATAAATTATTAGAGGTAGATGGAGAAACCATAAGATTCCTATTTAGTATGTTTTGAAACTGTCGAAGAAGGAAAATTGCATCCTCGGCAAGCACGACAAAGCAATCAGAAATGAAAGGTATAAAATGGTGATGATTCTCATCACACTTGTGGACCTTTGGCACTGCAACATTAGAAATGGTCTTGCATACTTTGAAGTTGTTTGGAAGGATGTCTGTTAGGGGAGAAACTCCAGTGAGATCCACATCGTCTAATCGAATAACAAGATATCAACAAGACATTGTGCATAGAGACCGTCAACATGTGTGCTAAGAAAGGCCACATGAGCTTTCATAAGCTTTTGCAAAATATCATCCAGCAGGCACAAAGCCGACCTTTCACAAAATATGATCTTGGATCTCTTTGGTGTGGATCCAATAAGCAACATAAGCAAAGTTGAGAACATCATGGGATGAATAGATGCACAACCCCCCAAGATGCATAGGAAGTATGGCCAAAACCACTGCAGATCACCAAATCCTGGGTCATCGTCAACCACTATTCGTTCTAGATAATGATAAGGGCCATGGTTAAAACAATCCAAAACAAATGTGATAGATGTTGGTAGTGTCGTTCTGAGACCAAACTTCATCTTGGGTATCTCAATGCAGGTCCGTACAAGAAGAACCTCACATTGTGGGACTTAGAGTAAGGTCAAGCGATCAATTGAGGAAAGATTTTTTGTCACACGTTTCTTGAGAAGCTCTATGGAAAAATACGAGTCCATCAAAACAGGACTGCCTAGAATGTTCATCCCACGTTCTAGCTGAGAAATGTTAGTAGGAACCAACCCTGAATCTGGCTCTCGTCTTGGGTCAATAGAAGGCAAAAAGATTTCAGCCTTCTTAGTATTGAGATGAAAACCAAAGATTGGGCCTCGCTCTTATATGAAATGAAGAGCTTTAGCAACTTCCACAGTGTCCCTAATAATAGTTCTATCATCAAGATAGAAAGAAAGAAGGTCAAGATGACATTCATCCTTTACCATTATAATAAGAAAATGTAAGGCCTAAAAAAGAGGAGGGGTCCCAATGGATTGCCTTGTTGAATACAAACTGTAGAAAAAAGAGGCTCCTTCTGATCTATATAGAGGGAGGTGGAGAACTATAGAAAAATTCAACCCAATGTACAATAGAAGGGCATGGAAGACGAACCTCTCGAAATATAATAGACTTGTCAACCATATTGAAGGCATTGCTGAAGTCAACAAGAGCTATTGTGACAATGGTCTGATGTTTTTGGTCATTGACTAGACGAGTGACAATGTGTAGAAGGGATTCAACACCACCAGAAATACCAACACCTAACTAATGATCCTTAAGGTAAGAAACTACATCTGACAAGACACACTTTGAAGTAATTTTGGATACAAGACGACACCAAATTGTACCCACAACTATAGGTTGAATATCGTTATCCATCTTGAGAAGAGGTGTCAAAGGAGCAGTGGGAACATAGGGTGCTAGAGAGGCAAGACAACGACTAGCAATTCAAAAATTGATCACAGTTGAGATTGCATTTTAGAATTCATCTTTCACTGCATCAGTTGCCCTATGCATGGCATCAATAAGATGTTGTGCTTGAAGGTCGTCACAAGCACAAGCATTCCCTTTATGGAAGGAAAATATGCATGTTCAACCATAGAACAAGAAGTGATAAAAGGAGAACAAGACATTTTAGATGAAGGTTGCATAACTGGTGCAGGAAGATAGGGATGCTTATCTACAAGATCCATATGAGTAGCACCATTGGTAGGGGAAATGTCACTAGAGGAGAGAACATGGATGACATCAAAAAATTAGCCATATTTTGTTGGTATGCATGCCCAGAGAGATAATCATATGATGATTGCAATGTCATAATATGTAAATGATTTGATTAATGAATAAAGACAAGCTTCTGATTTATTTTGTTTAATTCAGTTATGAGATAATGATGTAACATTATAAATGTCTAGATAATGATATTACTCAGTGACGTATGTCTTCAAGTACGTGACTTGTAGAATACATATATATACATATACAAATTCTAAGAGTGTATATATACATATACATATACTTATAGATATATTCTCATTATGTCCATGATCAGTTGTTATTGTGGAAGGTTGATAGACAACAATAACACATAAGATCCAAATGTGAGTTGGTTGATGATAGAATCTCATTAGTCATGATATGGAAATATCAAACCAAGTACAGAGATACATGTTAGGGAATAGTGTATCAGACATACCCACCATGAGACTGACACACGAAAGCCATAACCATGGTACTCATAGTCAGCTCTCATAGTAATGGTGGTGATTGTAGTTCTTATACCTGAAGTCACTACACTCATCACATGTCATTCGATATGCTTTGGCATCATCAAACATAATCCTGAAATATGAATTATTATAAATCTGATTGGGTGACTGTGACACATGGGGATAGACTGTGAGTGATGTAGATGGGATTTATCCCTACTAAGGGAGTATGATATCCTAGGCCTATTGATTAGAGAGACTAAAAAATGTATGCCCATACACATGTGAATCAATATATGATATAGAGCTTACATATATCTCAGATAGTCTTCTTTGATTCAAGGAACAAGATTGAATGTTGAAGAGGGTGACTACTCAATGCCTTGAGTTCAATCTAGATATCAGTGACAAATGAACTATACAAACATTATAACACCATACACAGATTGTAGGTTGAAGTTGTTCTCCAACTACCCATTTACTTGGGTAGCATTGATGTGCGACTAGGCACCGCTCATTGCTTTTGATGTCATAAGTAGTTATGGACATTCACTGCCAATGTAATATGGAACCTATAGAGTCACACACATAGGTCTTGACCTAGAAGAAGAGTTTAATCTTGAATGATAATTGAGTTGATTACTAAAGTTTTTATGTATTCCATTCACGCAACAGATCAGTTGATTGCACTGCCAACTGATCGGATCACTCTATGAGATAGCTGTTTGAAGAGCCAAACGATTAGCTCAAGTGTTGAGACGGCCGTTTGGAATGTCAAGCTGATTGGAATGAGATTTAGTTGGATCAGCGATTCACAACCGTGACATTGCATGATTGATGCTACTTCAAACCTAAGAAATTTATACAATTTCCATCTAAAGATTTTGAATCAAAGCATTGACAACCATGATACCTTAGCAACATAAGATAGTTTCGCCGGTTTCCCCATTTATTCCAAACAGAATATAATTTTCAGTTTAAGTTGAATTATAACATTTTACATAAATGTCTTAATAAAAGCACAGGCAACTAATTCGGCTGCCAATCCTTTCTAAATGACAAAACCTATGGATCTAAAAAAAAATTATCAGAGGTAGATAGAGAAACCATAAGATTCATATTTAGTATGTTTTGAAGGTTTCGAAGAAGGAAAATTGCATCCTCTGCAAGCACGACAAAGCAATCAGAAATGAAAGGTATAAAATGGTGATGATTTCCATCACACGTTGCACTATGCTTGTGGACCTTTGGCACTGTAACATTAGAAGTCGTCTTGCCTACTTTGAAATTGTTTGGAAGGATGTCTGTCAGGGGAGAAACTCCAGTGAGATCCACATCGTCTAATCAAATAACAAGATATGAGCAAGACATTGTACATGGAGATCATCATCATGTGTGCTAAGAAAGGCCACATGAGCTTTCATAAGCTTTCGCAAAATATCATCTAGTAGGCACAAAGCCGACCTTTCACAAAATATAATCTTGGATCTCTTTGGTGTGGATCTAATAAGCAACATAAGCAAAGTTGAGAACATCATGGGATGAATAGTTGCACAACCCCCCCAAGATGCACACTTAGTTGGTATGGTTATTAAGTGCGGCGCACAATATTAGATCAACACCTCACTCCTAACTGATCACCGACAACGAATTAGTTGGATCAGCGATTCACAACCATGACGTTGCATGATTGATGCTACTTCAAACCTAAGAAATTTATACAATTTTCATCTAAAAATTTTGAATCAAAGCATTGACAACCATGATGCCTTAGCAACATAAGACAGTTTTGTCGGTTTTCCCATTTATTCCAAACATAATATAATTTTCAGTTTAAGTTGAATTACAACATTTTACATAAATGTCTTAACAAAAGCATGGGCAAAAAATTGGGATGTCACTCCTTTCTAAATGACGAAACCTATAGATCTATAAATTGGGATGTCAGTCCTTTCTAAATGACGAAACCTATAGATCTATAAAAAAAATAATTGGAGGTAGATAGAGAAACCATAAGATTCAACCCTATCCTAGGGGAGACCCACCATGTCTCCAATGGAACGCTCAATGTGATGCTCGAGCAGGTGTCGCACCACCCGCCAATATCTGCTCTGCACATGACCAATCAGGCCAGAGGGATGGAGATGGTGTGGTGCCAGAGACCGGATCCCAAATTCAATGGGGCGAGTGTGGAAGTTGGTATCCGAGGGAAGAGGACGCTCAGGGTGCTGAATCATGGGGAGACGTACGAGATGGATTCACCGAGCCTGCTTCTCCGGTTGTTACCCTCGCCGGGAGCGGACTGGTCGGGGAAGGTTAAGGTCGAGTGCAAGGAGTCGGGGCTCGTGGCTGAGATCAACTATTGCAGGATGCGGTCCATCATGGGGTTCGGAGGAAACTCCAGGTCGGTCAAGGGATCTGTGTTTTCCTACGGCACCAGCAATTACAACCATGGTAAAAAGCAGCTGGTCTGTGAGATCGAGGGACAGTGGGACAGCCGCGTCACGCTCAAGCACGTCGGCACGGGCGAGGTCACCACCTTGTACGATGCCACCGAAGCCATCGGTAACCTCGACGTGCCGGTTCTCAAGGAAGATGGTGGAGTCTCATCAGTGTCTTCCATGGAATCGGCTATCATCTGGGGACCTGTCAGCCGCTGCATACTCCAGGGTGACTGGGACGGCGCCAGGGAGGCCAAGACGGAAGTGGAGGAGGCGGCGAGGAGGAAGAGGGCCGAATGCGACAGGAGGGATGACGGCCAGGTGTGGGAACCAAACCACTTCACATTGAATCAGACCAAGGACGGAGAGTGGGAATGCTGGCCCAAGTCCTCCGTCGTTGAACCGGCCCCTATTATTGTCCACTCTCTCTAAGCTTGACAACATCTATATATAGAGTACTCCTACCAATACATTGTACAAATACTTAGTTGGTATGGTTATTAAGCGCGGCGCACAATATTAGATAACACCTCACTCCTAACTGATCACCGACAACGAATTAGTTGCATGATTGATGCTACTTCAAACCTAAGAAATTTATACAATTTTCATCTAAGGATTTTAAATCAAAGCATTGACAACCTTGATGCCTAGCAACATAAGACAATTTTGTCAGTTTCCCCCATTTATTCCAAACAGAATATAATTTTCAGTTTAAGTTGAATTACAACATTTTACATAAATGAACGGGCAACAAATTGGACTGTCAGTCCTTTCTGAATGGTGAAACCTCTGGATCTAAAAATAAATAAATTATTGGAGGTAGATGGAGAAACCATAAGATTCCTATTTAGTATGTTTTGAAACTGTCGAAGAAGGAAAATTGCATCCTCGGCAAGCACGACAAAGCAATCAGAAATGAAAGGTATAAAATGGTGATGATTCTCATCACACTTGTGGACCTTTGGCACTGCAACATTAGAAATGGTCTTGCATACTTTGAAGTTGTTTGGAAGGATGTCTGTTAGGGGAGAAACTCCAGTGAGATCCACATCGTCTAATCGAATAACAAGATATCAACAAGACATTGTGCATAGAGACCGTCAACATGTGTGCTAAGAAAGGCCACATGAGCTTTCATAAGCTTTTGCAAAATATCATCCAGCAGGCACAAAGCCGACCTTTCACAAAATATGATCTTGGATCTCTTTGGTGTGGATCCAATAAGCAACATAAGCAAAGTTGAGAACATCATGGGATGAATAGATGCACAACCCCCCAAGATGCATAGGAAGTATGGCCAAAACCACTGCTAATCACCAAATCCTGGGTCATCGTCAACCACTATTCGTTCTAGATAATGATAAGGGCCATGGTTAAAACAATCCAAAACAAATGTGATAGATGTTGGTAGTGTCATTCTGAGACCAAACTTCATCTTGGGTATCTCAATGCAGGTCCGTACAAGAAGAACCTCACATTGTGGGACTTAGAGTAAGGTCAAGCGATCAATTGAGGAAAGATTTTTTGTCACACGTTTCTTGAGAAGCTCTATGGAAAAATACGAGTCCATCAAAACAGGACTGCCTAGAATGTTCATCCCACGTTCTAGCTGAGAAATGTTAGTAGGAACCAACCCTGAATCTGGCTCTCGTCTTGGGTCAATAGAAGGCAAAAAGATTTCAGCCTTCTTAGTATTGAGATGAAAACCAAAGATTGGGCCTCGCTCTTATATGAAATGAAGAGCTTTAGCAACTTCCACAGTGTCCCTAATAATAGTTCTATCATCAAGATAGAAAGAAAGAAGGTCAAGATGACATTCATCCTTTACCATTATAATAAGAAAATGTAAGGCCTAAAAAAGAGGAGGGGTCCCAATGGATTGCCTTGTTGAATACAAACTGTAGAAAAAAGAGGCTCCTTCTGATCTATATAGAGGGAGGTGGAGAACTATAGAAAAATTCAACCCAATGTACAATAGAAGGGCATGGAAGACGAACCTCTCGAAATATAATAGACTTGTCAACCATATTGAAGGCATTGCTGAAGTCAACAAGAGCTATTGTGACAATGGTCTGATGTTTTTGGTCATTGACTAGACGAGTGACAATGTGTAGAAGGGATTCAACACCACCAGAAATACCAACACCTAACTAATGATCCTTAAGGTAAGAAACTACATCTGACAAGACACACTTTGAAGTAATTTTGGATACAAGACGACACCAAATTGTACCCACAACTATAGGTTGAATATCGTTATCCATCTTGAGAAGAGGTGTCAAAGGAGCAGTGGGAACATAGGGTGCTAGAGAGGCAAGACAACGACTAGCAAGTCAAAAATTGATCACAGTTGAGATTGCATTTTAGAATTCATCTTTCACTGCATCAGTTTCCCTATGCATGGCATCAATAAGATGTTGTGCTTGAAGGTCGTCACAAGCACAAGCATTCCCTGTATGGAAGGAAAATATGCATGTTCAACCATAGAACAAGAAGTGATAAAAGGAGAACAAGACATTTTAGATGAAGGTTGCATAACTGGTGCAGGAAGATAGGGATGCTTATCTACAAGATCCATATGAGTAGCACCATTGGTAGGGGAAATGTCACTAGAGGAGAGAACATGGATGACATCAAAAAATTAGCCATATTTTGTTGGTATGCATGCCCAGAGAGATAATCATATGATGATTGCAATGTCATAATATGTAAATGATTTGATTAATGAATAAAGACAAGCTTCTGATTTATTTTGTTTAATTCAGTTATGAGATAATGATGTAACATTATAAATGTCTAGATAATGATATTACTCAGTGACGTATGTCTTCAAGTACGTGACTTGTAGAATACATATATATACATATACAAATTCTAAGAGTGTATATATATACATATACATATACTTATAGATATATTCTCATTATGTCCATGATCAGTTGTTATTGTGGAAGGTTGATAGACAACAGTAACACATAAGATCCAAATGTGAGTTGGTTGATGATAGAATCTCATTAGTCATGATATGGAAATATCAAACCAAGTATAGAGATACATGTTAGGGAATAGTGTATCAGACAGACCCACCATGAGACTGACACACGAAAGCCATAACCATGGTACTCATAGTCAGCTCTCATAGTAATGGTGGTGATTGTAGTTCTTATACCTGAAGTCACTACACTCATCACATGTCATTCGGTATGCTTTGGCATCATCAAACATAATCCTGAACTATGAATTATTATAAATCTGATTGGGTGACTGTGACACATGGGGATAGACTGTGAGTGATGTAGATGGGATTTATCCCTACTAAGGGAGTATGATATCCTAGGCCTCTTGATTAGAGAGACTAAAAAATGTATGCCCATACACATGTGAATCAATATATGATATAGAGCTTACATATATCTCAGATAGTCTTCTTTGATTCAAGGAACAAGATTGAATGTTGAAGAGGGTGACTACTCAATGCCTTGAGTTCAATCTAGATATCAGTGACAAATGAACTATACAAACATTATAACACCATACACAGATTGTAGGTTGAAGTTGTTCTCCAACTACCCATTTACTTGGGTAGCATTGATGTGCGACTAGGCACCGCTCATTGCTTTTGATGTCATAAGTAGTTATGGACATTCACTGCCAATGTAATATGGAACCTATAGAGTCACACACATAGGTCTTGACCTAGAAGAAGAGTTTAATCTTGAATGATAATTGAGTTGATTACTAAAGTTTTTATGTATTCCATTCACGCAACAGATCAGTTGATTGCACTGCCAACTGATCGGATCACTCTATGAGATAGCTGTTTGAAGAGCCAAACGATTAGCTCAAGTGTTGAGACGGCCGTTTGGAATGTCAAGCTGATTGGAATGAGATTTAGTTGGATCAGCGATTCACAACCGTGACATTGCATGATTGATGCTACTTCAAACCTAAGAAATTTATACAATTTCCATCTAAAGATTTTGAATCAAAGCATTGACAACCATGATACCTTAGCAACATAAGACAGTTTCGCCGGTTTCCCCATTTATTCCAAACAGAATATAATTTTCAGTTTAAGTTGAATTATAACATTTTACATAAATGTCTTAATAAAAGCACGGGCAACTAATTCGGCTGCCAATCCTTTCTAAATGACAAAACCTATGGATCTAAAAAAAAATTATCAGAGGTAGATAGAGAAACCATAAGATTCATATTTAGTATGTTTTGAAGGTTTCGAAGAAGGAAAATTGCATCCTCTGCAAGCACGACAAAGCAATCAGAAATGAAAGGTATAAAATGGTGATGATTTTCATCACACGTTGCACTATGCTTGTGGACCTTTGGCACTGTAACATTAGAAGTCGTCTTGCCTACTTTGAAATTGTTTGGAAGGATGTCTGTCAGGGGAGAAACTCCAGTGAGATCCACATCGTCTAATCAAATAACAAGATCTCAGCAAGACATTGTACATGGAGATCATCATCATGTGTGCTAAGAAAGGCCACATGAGCTTCCATAAGCTTTCGCAAAATATCATCTAGTAGGCACAAAGCCGACCTTTCACAAAATATAATCTTGGATCTCTTTGGTGTGGATCTAATAAGCAACATAAGCAAAGTTGAGAACATCATGGGATGAATAGTTGCACAACCCCCCCAAGATGCACACTTAGTTGGTATGGTTATTAAGTGCGGCGCACAATATTAGATCAACACCTCACTCCTAACTGATCACCGACAACGAATTAGTTGGATCAGCGATTCACAACCATGACGTTGCATGATTGATGCTACTTCAAACCTAAGAAATTTATACAATTTTCATCTAAAAATTTTGAATCAAAGCATTGACAACCATGATGCCTTAGCAACATAAGACAGTTTTGTCGGTTTTCCCATTTATTCCAAACATAATATAATTTTCAGTTTAAGTTGAATTACAACATTTTACATAAATGTCTTAACAAAAGCATGGGCAAAAAATTGGGATGTCACTCCTTTCTAAATGACGAAACCTATAGATCTATAAATTGGGATTTCAGTCCTTTCTAAATGATGAAACCTATAGATCTATAAAAAAAATAATTGGAGGTAGATAGAGAAACCATAAGATTCAACCCTGTCCTAGGGGAGACCCACCATGTCTCCAATGGAACGCTCAATGTGATGCTCGAGCAGGTGTCGCACCACCCGCCAATATCTGCTCTGCACATGACCGATCAGGCCAGAGGGATGGAGATGGTGTGGTGCCAGAGACCGGATCCCAAATTCAATGGAGCGAGTGTGGAAGTTGGTATCCGAGGGAAGAGGACGCTCAGGGTGCTGAATCATGGGGAGACGTACGAGATGGATTCACCGAGCCTGCTTCTCCGGTTGTTACCCTCGCCGGGAGCGGACTGGTCGGGGAAGGTTAAGGTCGAGTGCAAGGAGTCGGGGCTCGTGGCTGAGATCAACTATTGTAGGACGCGGTCCGTCATGGGGTTAGGAGGAAACTCCAGGTCGGTCAAGGGATCTGTGTTTTCCTACGGCACCAGCAATTACAACCATGGTAAAAAGCAGCTGGTCTGTGAGATCGAGGGACAGTGGGACAGCCGCGTCACGCTCAAGCACGTCGGCACGGGCGAGGTCACCACCTTGTACGATGCCACCGAAGCCATCGGTAACCTCGACGTGCCGGTTCTCAAGGAAGATGGTGGAGTCTCATCAGTGTCTTCCATGGAATCGGCTGTCATCTGGGGACCTGTCAGCCGCTGCATACTCCAGGGTGACTGGGACGGCGCCAGGGAGGCCAAGACGGAAGTGGAGGAGGCGGCGAGGAGGAAGAGGGCCGAATGCGACAGGAGGGATGACGGCCAGGTGTGGGAACCAAACCACTTCACATTGACTCAGACCAAGGACGGAGAGTGGGAATGCTGGCCCAAGTCCTCCGTCGTTGAACCGGCCCCTATTATTGTCCACTCTCTCTAAGCTTGACAACATCTATATATAGACTACTCCTACCAATACATTGTACAAATACTTAGTTGGTATGGTTATTAAGCGCGGCGCACAATATTAGATAACACCTCACTCCTAACTGATCACCGACAACGAATTAGTTGCATGATTGATGCTACTTCAAACCTAAGAAATTTATACAATTTTCATCTAAGGATTTTAAATCAAAGCATTGACAACCTTGATGCCTAGCAACATAAGACAGTTTTGTCAGTTTCCCCCATTTATTCCAAACAGAATATAATTTTCAGTTTAAGTTGAATTACAACATTTTACATAAATGAACGGGCAACAAATTGGACTGTCAGTCCTTTCTGAATGGCGAAACCTCTGGATCTAAAAATAAATAAATTATTGGAGGTAGATGGAGAAACCATAAGATTCCTATTTAGTATGTTTTGAAACTGTCGAAGAAGGAAAATTGCATCCTTGGCAAGCACGACAAAGCAATCAGAAATGAAAGGTATAAAATGGTGATGATTCTCATCACACTTGTGGACCTTTGGCACTGCAACATTAGAAATGGTCTTGCATACTTTGAAGTTGTTTGGAAGGATGTCTGTTAGGGGAGAAACTCCAGTGAGATCCACATCGTCTAATCGAATAACAAGATATCAACAAGACATTGTGCATAGAGACCGTCAACATGTGTGCTAAGAAAGGCCACATGAGCTTTCATAAGCTTTTGCAAAATATCATCCAGCAGGCACAAAGCCGACCTTTCACAAAATATGATCTTGGATCTCTTTGGTGTGGATCCAATAAGCAACATAAGCAAAGTTGAGAACATCATGGGATGAATAGATGCACAACCCCCCAAGATGCATAGGAAGTATGGCCAAAACCACTGCAGATCACCAAATCCTGGGTCATCGTCAACCACTATTCGTTCTAGATAATGATAAGGGCCATGGTTAAAACAATCCAAAACAAATGTGATAGTTGTTGGTAGTGTCGTTCTGAGACCAAACTTCATCTTGGGTATCTCAATGCAGGTCCGTACAAGAAGAACCTCACATTGTGGGACTTAGAGTAAGGTCAAGCGATCAATTGAGGAAAGAGTTTTTGTCACACGTTTCTTGAGAAGCTCTATGGAAAAATACGAGTCCATCAAAACAGGACTGCCTAGAATGTTCATCCCACGTTCTAGCTGAGATATGTTAGTAGGAACCAACCCTGAATCTGGCTCTCGTCTTGGGTCAATAGAAGGCAAAAAGATTTCAGCCTTCTTAGTATTGAGATGAAAACCAAAGATTGGGCCTCGCTCTTATATGAAATGAAGAGCTTTAGCAACTTCCACAGTGTCCCTAATAATAGTTCTATCATCAAGATAGAAAGAAAGAAGGTCAAGATGACATTCATCCTTTACCATTATAATAAGAAAATGTAAGGCCTAAAAAAGAGGAGGGGTCCCAATGGATTGCCTTGTTGAATACAAACTGTAGAAAAAAGAGGCTCCTTCTGATCTATATAGAGGGAGGTGGAGAACTATAGAAATATTCAACCCAATGTACAATAGAAGGGCATGGAAGACGAACCTCTCGAAATATAATAGACTTGTCAACCATATTGAAGGCATTGCTGAAGTCAACAAGAGCTATTGTGACAATGGTCTGATGTTTTTGGTCATTGACTAGACGAGTGACAATGTGTAGAAGGGATTCAACACCACCAGAAATACCAACACCTAACTAATGATCCTTAAGGTAAGAAACTACATCTGACAAGACACACTTTGAAGTAATTTTGGATACAAGACGACACCAAATTGTACCCACAACTATAGGTTGAATATCGTTATCCATCTTGAGAAGAGGTGTCAAAGGAGCAGTGGGAACATAGGGTGCTAGAGAGGCAAGACAACGACTAGCAAGTCAAAAATTGATCACAATTGAGATTGCATTTTAGAATTCATCTTTCACTGCATCAGTTGCCCTATGCATGGCATCAATAAGATGTTGTGCTTGAAGGTCGTCACAAGCACAAGCATTCCCTTTATGGAAGGAAAATATGCATGTTCAACCATAGAACAAGAAGTGATAAAAGGAGAACAAGACATTTTAGATGAAGGTTGCATAACTGGTGCAGGAAGATAGGGATGCTTATCTACAAGATCCATATGAGTAGCACCATTGGTAGGGGAAATGTCACTAGAGGAGAGAACATGGATGACATCAAAAAATTAGCCATATTTTGTTGGTATGCATGCCCAGAGAGATAATCATATGATGATTGCAATGTCATAATATGTAAATGATTTGATTAATGAATAAAGACAAGCTTCTGATTTATTTTGTTTAATTCAGTTATGAGATAATGATGTAACATTATAAATGTCTAGATAATGATATTACTCAGTGACGTATGTCTTCAAGTACGTGACTTGTAGAATACATATATATACATATACAAATTCTAAGAGTGTATATATATACATATACATATACTTATAGATATATTCTCATTATGTCCATGATCAGTTGTTATTGTGGAAGGTTGATAGACAACAGTAACACATAAGATCCAAATGTGAGTTGGTTGATGATAGAATCTCATTAGTCATGATATGGAAATATCAAACCAAGTATAGAGATACATGTTAGGGAATAGTGTATCAGACAGACCCACCATGAGACTGACACACGAAAGCCATAACCATGGTACTCATAGTCAGCTCTCATAGTAATGGTGGTGATTGTAGTTCTTAGACCTGAAGTCACTACACTCATCACATGTCATTCGGTATGCTTTGGCATCATCAAACATAATCCTGAAATATGAATTATTATAAATCTGATTGGGTGACTGTGACACATGGGGATAGACTGTGAGTGATGTAGATGGGATTTATCCCTACTAAGGGAGTATGATATCCTAGGCCTCTTGATTAGAGAGACTAAAAAATGTATGCCCATACACATGTGAATCAATATATGATATAGAGCTTACATATATCTCAGATAGTCTTCTTTGATTCAAGGAACAAGATTGAATGTTGAAGAGGGTGACTACTCAATGCCTTGAGTTCAATCTAGATATCAGTGACAAATGAACTATACAAACATTATAACACCATACACAGATTGTAGGTTGAAGTTGTTCTCCAACTACCCATTTACTTGGGTAGCATTGATGTGCGACTAGGCACCGCTCATTGCTTTTGATGTCATAAGTAGTTATGGACATTCACTGCCAATGTAATATGGAACCTATAGAGTCACACACATAGGTCTTGACCTAGAAGAAGAGTTTAATCTTGAATGATAATTGAGTTGATTACTAAAGTTTTTATGTATTCCATTCACGCAACAGATCAGTTGATTGCACTGCCAACTGATCGGATCACTCTATGAGATAGCTGTTTGAAGAGCCAAACGATTAGCTCAAGTGTTGAGACGGCCGTTTGGAATGTCAAGCTGATTGGAATGAGATTTAGTTGGATCAGCGATTCACAACCGTGACATTGCATGATTGATGCTACTTCAAACCTAAGAAATTTATACAATTTCCATCTAAAGATTTTGAATCAAAGCATTGACAACCATGATACCTTAGCAACATAAGACAGTTTCGCCGGTTTCCCCATTTATTCCAAACAGAATATAATTTTCAGTTTAAGTTGAATTATAACATTTTACATAAATGTCTTAATAAAAGCACGGGCAACTAATTCGGCTGCCAATCCTTTCTAAATGACAAAACCTATGGATCTAAAAAAAAATTATCAGAGGTAGATAGAGAAACCATAAGATTCATATTTAGTATGTTTTGAAGGTTTCGAAGAAGGAAAATTGCATCCTCTGCAAGCACGACAAAGCAATCAGAAATGAAAGGTATAAAATGGTGATGATTTTCATCACACGTTGCACTATGCTTGTGGACCTTTGGCACTGTAACATTAGAAGTCGTCTTGCCTACTTTGAAATTGTTTGGAAGGATGTCTGTCAGGGGAGAAACTCCAGTGAGATCCACATCGTCTAATCAAATAACAAGATCTCAGCAAGACATTGTACATGGAGATCATCATCATGTGTGCTAAGAAAGGCCACATGAGCTTCCATAAGCTTTCGCAAAATATCATCTAGTAGGCACAAAGCCGACCTTTCACAAAATATAATCTTGGATCTCTTTGGTGTGGATCTAATAAGCAACATAAGCAAAGTTGAGAACATCATGGGATGAATAGTTGCACAACCCCCCCAAGATGCACACTTAGTTGGTATGGTTATTAAGTGCGGCGCACAATATTAGATCAACACCTCACTCCTAACTGATCACCGACAACGAATTAGTTGGATCAGCGATTCACAACCATGACGTTGCATGATTGATGCTACTTCAAACCTAAGAAATTTATACAATTTTCATCTAAAAATTTTGAATCAAAGCATTGACAACCATGATGCCTTAGCAACATAAGACAGTTTTGTCGGTTTTCCCATTTATTCCAAACATAATATAATTTTCAGTTTAAGTTGAATTACAACATTTTACATAAATGTCTTAACAAAAGCATGGGCAAAAAATTGGGATGTCACTCCTTTCTAAATGACGAAACCTATAGATCTATAAATTGGGATTTCAGTCCTTTCTAAATGATGAAACCTATAGATCTATAAAAAAAATAATTGGAGGTAGATAGAGAAACCATAAGATTCAACCCTGTCCTAGGGGAGACCCACCATGTCTCCAATGGAACGCTCAATGTGATGCTCGAGCAGGTGTCGCACCACCCGCCAATATCTGCTCTGCACATGACCGATCAGGCCAGAGGGATGGAGATGGTGTGGTGCCAGAGACCGGATCCCAAATTCAATGGAGCGAGTGTGGAAGTTGGTATCCGAGGGAAGAGGACGCTCAGGGTGCTGAATCATGGGGAGACGTACGAGATGGATTCACCGAGCCTGCTTCTCCGGTTGTTACCCTCGCCGGGAGCGGACTGGTCGGGGAAGGTTAAGGTCGAGTGCAAGGAGTCGGGGCTCGTGGCTGAGATCAACTATTGTAGGACGCGGTCCGTCATGGGGTTAGGAGGAAACTCCAGGTCGGTCAAGGGATCTGTGTTTTCCTACGGCACCAGCAATTACAACCATGGTAAAAAGCAGCTGGTCTGTGAGATCGAGGGACAGTGGGACAGCCGCGTCACGCTCAAGCACGTCGGCACGGGCGAGGTCACCACCTTGTACGATGCCACCGAAGCCATCGGTAACCTCGACGTGCCGGTTCTCAAGGAAGATGGTGGAGTCTCATCAGTGTCTTCCATGGAATCGGCTGTCATCTGGGGACCTGTCAGCCGCTGCATACTCCAGGGTGACTGGGACGGCGCCAGGGAGGCCAAGACGGAAGTGGAGGAGGCGGCGAGGAGGAAGAGGGCCGAATGCGACAGGAGGGATGACGGCCAGGTGTGGGAACCAAACCACTTCACATTGACTCAGACCAAGGACGGAGAGTGGGAATGCTGGCCCAAGTCCTCCGTCGTTGAACCGGCCCCTATTATTGTCCACTCTCTCTAAGCTTGACAAAATCTATATATAGACTACTCCTACCAATACATTGTACAAATACTTAGTTGGTATGGTTATTAAGCGCGGCGCACAATATTAGATAACACCTCACTCCTAACTGATCACCGACAACGAATTAGTTGCATGATTGATGCTACTTCAAACCTAAGAAATTTATACAATTTTCATCTAAGGATTTTAAATCAAAGCATTGACAACCTTGATGCCTAGCAACATAAGACAGTTTTTTCAGTTTCCCCCATTTATTCCAAACAGAATATAATTTTCAGTTTAAGTTGAATTACAACATTTTACATAAATGAACGGGCAACAAATTGGACTGTCAGTCCTTTCTGAATGGCGAAACCTCTGGATCTAAAAATAAATAAATTATTGGAGGTAGATGGAGAAACCATAAGATTCCTATTTAGTATGTTTTGAAACTGTCGAAGAAGGAAAATTGCATCCTCGGCAAGCACGACAAAGCAATCAGAAATGAAAGGTATAAAATGGTGATGATTCTCATCACACTTGTGGACCTTTGGCACTGCAACATTAGAAATGGTCTTGCATACTTTGAAGTTGTTTGGAAGGATGTCTGTTAGGGGAGAAACTCCAGTGAGATCCACATCATCTAATCGAATAACAAGATATCAACAAGACATTGTGCATAGAGACCGTCAGCATGTGTGCTAAGAAAGGCCACATGAGCTTTCATAAGCTTTTGCAAAATATCATCCAGCAGGCACAAAGCCGACCTTTCACAAAATATGATCTTGGATCTCTTTGGTGTGGATCCAATAAGCAACATAAGCAAAGTTGAGAACATCATGGGATGAATAGATGCACAACCCCCCAAGATGCATAGGAAGTATGGCCAAAACCACTGCAGATCACCAAATCCTGGGTCATCGTCAACCACTATTCGTTCTAGATAATGATAAGGGCCATGGTTAAAACAATCCAAAACAAATGTGATAGATGTTGGTAGTGTCGTTCTGAGACCAAACTTCATCTTGGGTATCTCAATGTAGGTCCGTACAAGAAGAACCTCACATTGTGGGACTTAGAGTAAGGTCAAGCGATCAATTGAGGAAAGAGTTTTTGTCACACGTTTCTTGAGAAGCTCTATGGAAAAATATGAGTCCATCAAAACAGGACTGCCTAGAATGTTCATCCCACGTTCTAGCTGAGAAATGTTAGTAGGAACCAACCCTGAATCTGGCTCTCGTCTTGGGTCAATAGAAGGCAAAAAGATTTCAGCCTGCTTAGTATTGAGATGAAAACCAAAGATTGGGCCTCGCTCTTATATGAAATGAAGAGCTTTAGCAACTTCCACAGTGTCCCTAATAATAGTTCTATCATCAAGATTGAAAGAAAGAAGGTCAAGATGACATTCATCCTTTACCATTATAATAAGAAAATGTAAGGCCTAAAAAAGAGGAGGGGTCCCAATGGATTGCCTTGTTGAATACAAACTGTACAAAAAAGAGGCTCCTTCTGATCTATATAGAGGGAGGTGGAGAACTATAGAAAAATTCAACCCAATGTACAATAGAAGGGCATGGAAGACGAACCTCTCAGAATATAATAGACTTGTCAACCATATTGAAGGCATTGCTGAAGTCAACAAGAGCTATTGTGACAATGGTCTGATGTTTTTGGTCATTGACTAGACGAGTGACAATGTGTAGAAGGGATTCAACACCACCAGAAATACCAACACCTAACTAATGATCCTTAAGGTAAGAAACTACATCTGACAAGACACACTTTGAAGTAATTTTGGATACAAGACGACACCAAATTGTACCCACAACTATAGGTTGAATATCATTATCCATCTTGAGAAGAGGTGTCAAAGGAGCAGTGGGAACATAGGGTGCTAGAGAGGCAAGACAACGACTAGCAAGTCAAAAATTGATCACAGTTGAGATTGCATTTTAGAATTCATCTTTCACTGCATCAGTTGCCCTATGCATGGCATCAATAAGATGTTGTTCTTGAAGGTCGTCACAAGCACAAGCATTCCCTTTATGGAAGGAAAATATGCATGTTCAACCATAGAACAAGAAGTGATAAAAGGAGAACTAGACATTTTAGATGAAGGTTGCATAACTGGTGCAGGAAGATAGGGATGCTTATCTACAAGATCCATATGAGTAGCACCATTGGTAGGGGAAATGTCACTAGAGGAGAGAACATGGATGACATCAAAAAATTAGCCATATTTTGTTGGTATGCATGCCCAGAGAGATAATCATATGATGATTGTAATGTCATAATATGTAAATGATTTGATTAATGAATAAAGACAAGCTTCTGATTTATTTTGTTTAATTCAGTTATGAGATAATGATGTAACATTATAAATGTCTAGATAATGATATTACTCAATGACGTATGTCTTCAAGTACATGACTTGTAGAATACATATATATACATATACAAATTCTAAGAGTGTATATATATACATATACATATACTTATAGATATATTCTCATTATGTCCATGATCAGTTGTTATTGTGGAAGGTTGATAGACAACAGTAACACATAAGATACAAATGTGAGTTGGTTGATGATAGAATCTCATTAGTCATGATATGGAAATATCAAACCAAGTACAGAGATACATGTTAGGGAATAGTGTATCAGACAGACCCACCATGAGACTGACACACGAAAGCCATAACCATGGTACTCATAGTCAGCTCTCATAGTAATGGTGGTGATTGTAGTTCTTAGACCTGAAGTCACTACACTCATCACATGTCATTCGGTATGCTTTGGCATCATCAAACATAATCCTGAAATATGAATTATTATAAATCTGATTGGGTGCCTGTGACACATGGGGATAGACTGTGAGTGATGTAGATGGGATTTATCCCTACTAAGGGAGTATGATATCCTAGGCCTCTTGATTAGAGAGACTAAAAAATGTATGCCCATACACATGTGAATCAATATATGATATAGAGCTTACATATATCTCAGATAGTCTTCTTTGATTCAAGGAACAAGATTGAATGTTGAAGAGGGTGACTACTCAATGCCTTGAGTTCAATCTAGATATCAGTGACAAAGGAACTATACAAACATTATAACACCATACACAGATTGTAGGTTGAAGTTGTTCTCCAACTACCCATTTACTTGGGTAGCATTGATGTGCGACTAGGCACCGCTCATTGCTTTTGATGTCATAAGTAGTTATGGACATTCACTGCCAATGTAATATGGAACCTATAGAGTCACACACATAGGTCTTGACCTAGAAGAAGAGTTTAATCTTGAATGATAATTGAGTTGATTACTAAAGTTTTTATGTATTCCATTCACGCAACAGATCAGTTGATTGCACTGTCAACAGATCGGATCACTCTATGAGATAGCTGTTTGAAGAGCCAAACGATTAGCTCAAGTGTTGAGACGGCCGTTTGGAATGTCAAGCTGATTGGAATGAGATTTAGTTGGATCAGCGATTCACAACCGTGACATTGCATGATTGATGCTACTTCAAACCTAAGAAATTTATACAATTTCCATCTAAAGATTTTGAATCAAAGCATTGACAACCATGATACCTTAGCAACATAAGACAGTTTCGCCGGTTTCCCCATTTATTCCAAACAGAATATAATTTTCAGTTTAAGTTGAATTATAACATTTTACATAAATGTCTTAATAAAAGCACGGGCAACTAATTCGGCTGCCAATCCTTTCTAAATGACAAAACCTATGGATCTAAAAAAAAATTATCAGAGGTAGATAGAGAAACCATAAGATTCATATTTAGTATGTTTTGAAGGTTTCGAAGAAGGAAAATTGCATCCTCTGCAAGCACGACAAAGCAATCAGAAATGAAAGGTATAAAATGGTGATGATTTTCATCACACGTTGCACTATGCTTGTGGACCTTTGGCACTGTAACATTAGAAGTCGTCTTGCCTACTTTGAAATTGTTTGGAAGGATGTCTATCAGGGGAGAAACTCTAGTGAGATCCACATCGTCTAATCAAATAACAAGATATCAGCAAGACATTGTACATGGAGATCATCATCATGTGTGCTAAGAAAGGCCACATGAGCTTTCATAAGCTTTCGCTAAATATCATCTAGTAGGCACAAAGCCGACCTTTCACAAAATATAATCTTGGATCTCTTTGGTGTGGATCTAATAAGCAACATAAGCAAAGTTGAGAACATCATGGGATGAATAGTTGCACAACCCCCCAAGATGCACACTTAGTTGGTATGGTTAATAAGTGCGGCACACAATATTAGATCAACACCTCACTCCTAACTGATCACCGACAACGAATTAGTTGGATCAGCGATTCACAACCATGACGTTGCATGATTGATGCTACTTCAAACCTAAGAAATTTATACAATTTTCATCTAAAAATTTTGAATCAAAGCATTGACAACCATGATGCCTTAGCAACATAAGACAGTTTTGTCGGTTTTCCCATTTATTCCAAACATAATATAATTTTCAGTTTAAGTTGAATTACAACATTTTACATAAATGTCTTAACAAAAGCATGGGCAAAAAATTGGGATGTCACTCCTTTCTAAATGACGAAACCTATAGATCTATAAATTGGGATGTCAGTCCTTTCTAAATGACGAAACCTATAGATCTATAAAAAAAATAATTGGAGGTAGATAGAGAAACCATAAGATTCAACCCTTTCCTAGGGGAGACCCACCATGTCTCCAATGGAACGCTCAATGTGATGCTCGAGCAGGTGTCGCACCACCCGCCAATATCTGCTCTGCACATGACCGATCAGGCCAGAGGGATGGAGATGGTGTGGTGCCAGAGACCGGTTCCCAAATTCAATGGAGCGAGTGTGGAAGTTGGTATCCGAGGGAAGAGGACGCTCAGGGTGCTGAATCATAGGGAGACGTACGAGATGGATTCACCGAGCCTGCTTCTCCGGTTGTTACCCTCGTCGGGAGCGGACTGGTCGGGGAAGGTTAAGGTCGAGTGCAAGGAGTCGGGGCTCGTGGCTGAGATCAACTATTGCAGGACGCGGTCCGTCATGGGGTTCGGAGGAAACTCCAGGTCGGTCAAGGGATCTGTGTTTTCCTACGGCACCAACAATTACAACCATGGTAAAAAGCAGCTGGTCTGTGAGATCGAGGGACAGTGGGACAGCCGCGTCACGCTCAAGCACGTCGACACGGGCGAGGTCACCACCTTGTACGATGCCACCGAAGCCATCGGTAACCTCGAGGTGCCGGTTCTCAAGGAAGATGCTGGAGTCTCATCAGTGTCTTCCATGGAATCGGCTGTCATCTGGGGACCTGTCAGCCGCTGCATACTCCAGGGTGACTGGGACGGCGCCAGGGAGGCCAAGATGGAAGTGGAGGAAGCGGCGAGGAGGAAGAGGGCCGAATGTGACAGGAGGGACGACGTCCAGGTGTGGGAACCAAACCACTTCACGTTGACTCAGACCAAGGACGGAGAGTGGGAATGCTGGCCCAAGTCCTCCGTCGTTGAACCTGCCCCTATTATTGTCCACTCTCTCTAAGCTTGACAACATCTATATATAGAGTACTCCTACCAATACATTGTACAAATACTTAGTTGGTATGGTTATTAAGCGCGTCGCACAATATTAGATAACATCTCACTCCTAACTGATCACCAACAACGAATTAGTTGCATGATTGATGCTACTTCAAACCTAAGAAATTTATACAATTTTCATCTAAAATTTTTGAATCAAAGCATTGCCAACCATGATGCCTTAGCAACATAAGACAGTTTTTTCGGTTTTCCCATTTATTCCAAACAGAATATAATTTTCAGTTTAAGTTGAATTGCAATATTTTACATATATGTCTTAACAAAAGGATGTCACTCCTTTCTGAATGGCGAAACCTATGGATCTAAAAATAAAATAAAATTATTGGAGGTACAAGGAAAATTGCATCCTCTGCAAGCACGACAAAGCAATCATAAATGAAAGGTATAAAATGGTGATGATTATCATCACACGTTGCACTATGCTTGTGGACCTTTGGCACTGTAACATTTGGAAGGATGTCTGTCAGGGGAGAAACTCCAGTGAGATCCACATCGTCTAATCAAATAACAAGATATCAGTTGGACATTGTACATGGAGATCATCAACATGTGTGCCAAGAAAGGCCACATGAGCTTTCATAAGCTTTCGCAAAATATCATCCAGTAGGCACAAAGCCGACCTTTCACAAAATATAATCTTGGATCTCTTTGGTGTGGATCCAATAAGCAACATAAGCAAAGTTGGGAACATCATGGGATGAATAGTTGCACAACCCCCCAAGATGCATACGAAGTATGGCCAAAACTATTCGAGATCACCAAATCATGGGTCATTGTCAACCACTATTCGTTCCAGATAGCGACAAGGGCCATGGTTAAAACAATCCAACATAGATGTGATAGATGTTGGTAGTGTCGTTCTGAGACCAAACTTCATCTTGGGTATCTCAATGCAGGTTCGTACAAGAAGAACCTCACATTGTGGGACTTAGAGTAAGGTCAAGCAATCCATTGAGGAAAGAGTTTTTGTCACACATTTCTTGAGAAGCTCTATGGAAAAATATGAGTCCATCAAAATATGACCGCCTAGAATCTTCATCCCACGTTCTAACTGAGAAATGTTAGTAGGAAACAATCTTGAATCTAGCTCTCGTCTTGGGTCAATAGAAGGCCAAAAGATTTCTTCCTTCTTAGTATTGAGATGAAGACCAAAGATTGGGCCTCACCCTTATATGAAATGAAGAGCTTTAGGAACTTCCACAGTTTCCCTAATAACAGTTCCATCGTCAAGATAGAAAGAAAGAAGGTCAAGGTGACATTCATCCTTTACCACTATAATAAGAGAATGTAATGCCTGAAAAAGAGGGGTCCCAACGGATCACCTTGTTGAACACGGACTGTTGAAAGAAAAGGCTCCTTATCTATATAGAGGGATGCAGAGAACTATAGAAAAACTCAACCCAATGTACAATAGAAGGGCACTGAAGACGAACCTCTCGGAATATAGTAGATTTGTCAACCATATTGAAGACATTGCTGAAGTCAACACGAGCTATTGTGACAGTGGTCCGACGTTGTTGGTTATTGACTAGATGAGTGACAATGTATAGAAGGGCTTCAACACCACCAGAAATATCAACACCTAACTATTGATCCTTAAGGTAAGAAACTACATTTGACAAGACACCCTTTGAAGTAATTTTGGAATATTGATCACACGGCACCAAATCGTACCCACAACTATAGGTTGAATATCGTTATCCATATTGAGAAGAGGTATCAAAGGAGCAGTGGGAACATAGGGTGCTAGAGAGGCAAGACAATGACTAGCAAGTCAAAAATTGATCACAATTGAGATTGCATTTTAGAATTCATCTTTCACTGCATCAGTTGCCCCATGCATGACCTCCATAAGATGTTGTGCTCGAAGGTCATCACAAGCACAATCATTCCCTTTATGGAAGAAAAAAATGGCATGTTCAACCATAGAACAAGAAATGACAAAAGGAGAACAAGACATTTTAGATGAAGGTTGCATAACTAGTGTCGGAAGCTAGGGATGCTTATCTTCAAGATCCATATAAGTAGCAATATTGGTGGGGGCAATGTCACTAGAGGAGAGAACGTGGATGACATCAACAAATTAGCCATCTTTTGTTGGTATGCATGCCTAAAGAGATGATCATACGATGATTGCAGTGACATAATATGTAAATGATTTGATTAATGAATAAAGGCAAGCTTCTAATTTATTTTGTTTAATTCAGTTATGAGACAATGATGTAATATTATTAATGTCTAGAGAATGATATTACTCAGTGACATATGTCTTCAAGTACGTGACTTGTAGAATGAGATCATACAGATGTTAAGAGTGCATATATACATATACTTATACATATACATATACTTATATATATATATTCTCATTATGTCCATGACCAGTTGTTATTGTGGAAGGTTGATAGATAACAGTAACACATAAGATCCGAGTGTGAGTTCATTGATGATAGAATCTTATTAATCATGATATGGCAATATCAAGCCAAGTACACATATACATGTTAGGGAATAGTGTATTAGACAGACCCACCATGAGACTGACACACGAAAGCCATAACCATGGTACTCATAGTCATCTCTCATAGTGATGATGGTGATTGTGGTTCTTAGACCTAAAGTCACTACACTCATCACATATCATTTGGTATGATTTGTCATCATCAAACATAATCCTAAAATACAAATTATTATAAAGCTGATGATTGGGTGACTATGACACATGGGGATAGAATGTGAGTGATGTAGATGGAATTTATCCCTCCTAAGGGAGTATGATATCCTAGGCCTCTTGATTAGAGATACTAAAAAATGCATGGCCATACACATGTGAAACAATATATGATATAGAGCTTACATATATCTCAAATAGTCTTCTTTGTTTCAAGGAACAAGATTGAATGTTGAAGAGGGTGACTACTCCATCCCTTGAGTTCAATCTGGATATAAGTGACAAAGGAACTATACAAACATTATAACACCATATACAGATTGTAGGTTGAAGTTGTTCTCCAACATCCCATTTACTTGGGTAGCATTGATGTGCGACTAGGCACCGCTCATTGCTTTTGATGTCATAAGTAGTTATGGACATTCACTGCCAATGTAATATGGAACCTATAGAGTCACTCACATAGGTTTTGACCTAGAAGAGTAGTTTAATCTTGAATGATAATTGAGTTGATTACTAAAGTTTTTATGTATTCCATTCACGCAACGAATCAATTGATTGCACTGCCAACTGATCAGATCACTCCGTGAGGCACTTGTTTGAAGAGCCAAACGATTGGCTCAAGTGTTGAGACGGACGTTTGGAATGTCAGGCTAATTGGAATGAGATTAGATGATGTTCTGCATGAAATGGGCACCAAACGATCGGTTCATAGGATGATTGGTGAATCGATCAGCTCAGTTGGGCTGGAGGAAGGTTCTAGTAACTTTCTTAAATCCGTGAGGAAGTTTGATCGTTTCGATTGCTCAATAGTATTGATGTAAGGAATTAATGTTTTGCATTAATTAGAAATGATTTGCCAAATTTATGTGTAAATGTGAAACTGTAAAATGACTGACTCACACTATGAATAGCTCATACTACAAACCGATCGACTCTCATGCTAGACAACCGGTTCGGTATTCAAGAGTTGTGAAAATTCAAGATATGCCGGTTCCTTCCACTCCCACACAAACTGGGAACCTAGACCCTAACACGTCCTATAAATAGAAGGGTATTGTGTTGGTAAGGTATGCCCAGAGAGACAATCATATGATGATTGACATGACATATAATAAGGATTTGAATAGTAATAATTATAAAGGCAAGCTTCCAATTCATTATGTTTCACTCAATTATGAGATAATGAGAAAATGTTATGAATGTCTAGAGAATGTTTTTTACTCAATGACGTATGTCTTCAAGTACATGACTTGAATGATGAGATCATATAGATGTTAAGAGTAGAAATATACATTCTCATTATGTCCCTAGTCGGTTTTTACTATGGAAGGTTGATAGACACCAATAACACACAAGACTAGAGTCTGAGTTGATTGATGACATAATATCATTAGTCATGATATGGAAATTTCAAACCAAGTGCACAGATACATGTTAGGGAAAAGTGCATCAGGCATACCCATCTTGAGAGTGACACATGAATTCCATCATTGGTGGTCATAGTCATCTCTCATAGTGACGGTGGTGATTTTGATTCTTAGACCTGAAGTTACTACAATGATATGGTAATTTCTTAGATGGTGGTGATTTTGATTCATCATAGTTAAATCTCATAAGTCGTGATATGACAATTTCAAACCAAGCACACAGATACATGTTAGGGAATAATGTATCAGATAGACCCATCTTGAGAGTGACACATGGAAACCATCATTGGTGGTCATAGTCATCTCTCATAGTGAATGTGGTGATTTTGATTTTAATTCGAAGGATACTCTAGGTCGGTCAAGGGATCTGTGTTTTCTTACGGACCTGACAACTACAACAATGGAAAAAAGCAACTGGTATGTGAGATTGAGGGCCAGTGGGACAGCCGCGTCACACTCAAGAACGCCGCCACAATAAGATCACAACCTTGTAGGATGCCACCAAATCCATTGGCAATCTCCAGGTCCCGATTCTCAAGGAAGATGGTGAACTTTCATCAGTCTCACCCACGAAGTCGGCTGTTGTATGGGGATTTGTCAGCCGCTACATACTCCAAGGTGACTGGTACAGTGCTAGGGCGGCCAATACAGACGTGGAGGAGGTGGCAAGGAGCAGTGTTCTCATATGCCCCGCATGACGCTGCTTATGCGGCCCTCAGCCGCTCCACATATAACTATGCAGTGCTATTTTTGGGCATGGACCGAATATGCGGCATGTGGTCCGCATATGCGGCCGCTTAGGCCCCACATTTCATTTGGTGACTTAAGTAAATAAATAAATAAAACCTCAAATAAAATCAACCAAATTAAATGACAACTTCTTCTATATAGTTGGTTTTAAATCAGATTTTGAAATTTTACTACCTCAGAGCGGTGCAAAATATATTATTACATTTTACAATTGTTAATTTTTCATTATGCTCTTTCCTTTACTCTTTTTTTTTCCTCTTCTATTTTTCTCTAAGATTAGAACATGTTGCACTTGCCACAGTTCTTATTTTGTCTTGTATAAAAGGGGAATCTATTGTAGATATTAATTGGATATGATATTTACTTTTACAAAGTATCGAATTTGTGTGCTGCCTAGGGAGTAATTTATATTCCCTACGACTTTTTCTTCTCTATTTATTACTAACTTGATTTCTTCATATCATTTTGATGTTTTGATTTTTTTTATGTTCGTTTTCTATTTCTACTTTGAACTAACATGTGTTGTATTACTGTGATTATTCTTATTGTGTTCATTCAATAAATGTTCTACGATGAACTGCATGTGTTAGTGTGTTGTATTACTTGTATATTCTAGTACATTATATAAGCTTAGGGTTTTTTTGATTTATTTTTCTTCTTGATGATTGGAAAATATGTGTTTCTTCTTCTATGATGTAATGATCTGTTGGTACATTTGGGGCTATTAGGCTACAAAACTAGATAGTATGAAATTTATGATTATGATTTTATTTTTTTATTAAGTATATGTATAAAATATAGAATTGATTTTAAAAAAAATCCAAAAATGCATATGCCCCGCTTATGCTCCCGCATTCTGCTTATACTCTATGCGGTACCCTGACTGAACGCATACCGCATAACGCATTTCAGAACATTGACGAGGAGGAAGAGGGAGGAATGGCATGGACATGGAGGATCATACAGCGGGAAGGATCTTATTGAAACCTTGAGAGAGAAGGAATGCTCACATCACGAGGCAACTGAAGATGGAGCTCCATTTTCGGACATGCCCTCATGGAAGGGAAGCTTCTCGCCCTCCTTGTTATTCTTTAATTTGGTAACTGTGGTAAGAAAAGAGATTCTTGTCATCAGAGGAAAAGGAGAAGCGAAAATCTTGTCTTTCATCCAGATTCACATCCTCAAAGTCATTTCTATGAAGCAAGGTTCAATCCCAATATCTCAACCTAATGGCAAAGTCTCATGCAGTGCATAATTCTACTCGTAGGTAGGTCCCTGTGATGCTGTTAAAACCACACGTATAAGGGCTGCCTACATAAGGCGGTTGAAAATTGAAACATGCCCAAGAGGTCACTCTTATTCTTCCTGGATCTACATATAAACAAGGCATGCATATAAGAAATCTTCAATGATCAGGTCCCAGATTCAAGATGATTAGTGCGTACTAAATCAAATTAAGCAGTGGCAACTAGTGTTGGGGATGTTGTATCGATACAGTCCCGGACGTGACAAAAAGTTATTATGGAAGCGTTGCCGACAAGCGTATAAACCCAAATAAGAAATACCATATTTAACGTGGAAAACTCTCCCCAATACAAGGAGAGAAAAACCACGGGGAAATCTCACCAATAAGCACTATGTAATAAAGATTACAACTCACACCTCCCATATTTTATTACCCCTAAATCCGGGTAGCAACGGCCAATCGCTACTTTGTTTCAAGGCCAAGTCACTGGCCCTTTCTTATTAGCCAAGAGAGCTTCTCTGTCAGTACGCCTAATGTGTCACTAACTATCAGCCGCTACTTTGCTTTAAGGTAAAGTCACTAACCCTCTCTTATTCAACCAAGAGAGCTCCTATAATTGTTCTTGTTCTCTGATATACCCTCTACCACAGAAGGCACCAACAAGCAACTAGAGGGATCACACCTCAACCGGTGGATGGTGGGATGATCTCAATGGCCTCCCCCATGACCTCTATTTATAGGTCTTCATGCATTTGGTTGCAACTAGGAATCCTTGTCCAAAATCCTAGACCCACTCGTAGTCCAACTCCATGATGCACATAGGGAACCATACTCTTTCCTTGTTGGATTTGACTCTTATTAGGATTGGTAGCACAAACCAACCCTCTCCCAAGTCTAAATCCCACTAAGACATGGGTTGGATTATATTCCTAATCCTAACAATCTCCCCCTCCATTCCATGAGGGAGACGTGGTCTTCAACAATCATCTGGAGTATCTTATGGACCTCATCACCACCTGTGATGGATCCACTCTCCTCGAACATGTCAACATCCTGTCATTTTCATTCATCTTCTTGAAGGACAATCCTGACTTCACTCTATTCCCAAGCATCTGAGAAGATGTATTCTAGCATGCCACTTCTTTTTCCATGCCCACACTTGGAACTTTGCTGGCTCCCCCTGATCGGTCAGTCGAGCCCTCCTGGATGAAAACCATGTTTCTGACCTTCTATACCAAGGTTTAAAAACTCTTTGATGATGCTCCCCCCTGTCGATGTAAATTGACATCAAGATCCTCCATCATGGGTGTAGCAACTATATGTCCAATGTATTGCCCTCCTTCTTCACATGTGTGTTGTCTCAAAAAAGTCTTTGGAGCGACCTTCTCTAACTGGGAGTCATCGTGCTGCACATCTCTATTCATCCTATAGACCCACTTATTCTTTAGTGGTCTCCGGCCCTTGGGAAGCGCCACAATCTCCTAGGTGTCATTCTTTTGCAAAGAATTCATCTCCTCCTACATCGACCGATGCCACTGTACTATGTTATCTCTATGAGTTTGTGCCTCCTGAAAAGTCTCTAGCTCCCCCTAATCAGTAAGCAAGATATACTGAGATGCCAGATATCTGGATGAAGGATGACGAACTCTGACAGGCCTCCTCAACTGCTGCTCTGAGGACTCTGTCTGATCTTGATCTTGTTCCCCCTGGCCAGAAGTCTCTACCTATGAAGTTGAATCACTCATCTGTGCATCTGGAACTGGACCACTCGATGTGCTATCAATCTACTGCTCAGGGTGATTATGCTGCTCTTCTACATCATTAGAAGACTACACATGTGAAGAAGTTGAATCATCCTCATACTCATTGTCTGAAGAACTGTCACCTAATCCCACAGTCTCTGCATCATCAACCTCAGGCTTTGTAACTGTCTGACTCTCACAGAAAGTCACATCTTTGTGTCTAGTCATGGTCTTTTTCACTGGATCCCATAACCCGTACCCAAACTACTGATCTCCATAATCAAGAAAGATACATGGCACCGATTTATCATCCAACTTTAGTCTCTTTTTCTTTGGAATATGTGCATAAGCCTTGCACCCAAATACTCACAGATGAGCATAAGAGGAATCCTTTCCTGTCTATACCTTCTCAAGTATATCAAACCCCAAAGGAACTGATGGAGATCTATTTATCAGATAGCAGGAAGTACTCACTGCCTCACCCCAGAATGTCTTCAACTACTTTGTAGTCTTCAACATGCATATGACTTTTTCCACAATAGTACTATTCATTCTTTCATCTATACCATTGTGTTGTGGTGTGTCGGGATCTGTCCTCTCATACCGTATGCCACGATGCGTGCAATACGCCTGAAACTCCCTGGATGTGTACTCTCCTCCATTGTCCGTCTGGAGACACTTTAACTTTTCACCGATCTCCCACTGTACCATGGCATGGAACTGCTGGAAACACTAAAAAACCTAATCCTCAGTCTTCAGTAAGTAGACTCACACCTTCCTAGATGCATCATCAATGAATGTGACAAAATACTTATTGACACCCAGTGAAGCCACCTCAAACGGACCGCAGACATCCGAATGAACCAACTGTAGAAGCTTTGACTTCACCGCAGACCTTGTCTTGAAAGAAACTCGTCAATTCTTTCCTATCTGACATGCACCACATGAACTAAGGCCACTTTCCTTGCCACAAGGAATCAAACTCTTCTTGGATAGAAGATTCAAGCCCTTCTCACTCATGTGTCCTAATCGTTTGTGCCATAGATCTGTGTGGTTATCCTCAACTGTATGTATACTGCCATCTCTGAACACTTTAAGTTTGGTCTTGTACAATGTGTGAGACAATTTGCCCCGTACAATAACCAAAGCCCCCTTGGTTATCTTGCATTTTCCACCACCAAAATTAAGATGACAACCTTCTCTATAAAGAAAGAACCAGAAATCAAACTTAATCGCATATCTAGAATGTGACGAACATCCTTCAGCATGAGCATGCAACCGATACTTGTTTGAACACAAATGTCTCCAATCCTGACAATTCTAGAGAAGCTGGAATTTCCCATGTTCACTCTACCAAAGTCCCCCTTCCTGTATGAAGTAAAGAACTCCTCACATGGTGAAGAATAGTAAGAAGCTGCAATATCCACCGCCCACTCTGAATCGTCCTCATCAACATGCAAACATTGCTCCTGGACTGTTAAGACCATGTCGCCCTCATCATTCTTGTCATATGATATTTTCACTGCGGTGTTCGTGTCATCATCTTGCTTGTCTTTGGATTAAACCCGTGTTTCTTTTTCCAAACCTTGCAATCCCTTTTGAAATGACATGGCTTGCCACAATGGAAGCACCCTCTCCTACTCTTCGACGTGGATCTACCACGAGACTTCTCGTGGTCCTGGGACTCACCATGACTCTGAGATCTGCTACGGTCTCTCGCTCTGTCAGCTCTCCTACCCTCTGTGAAGTGTAACTCTGATCCGTTGTCACCTGAGGCTTATCGTCTAGTCTCTTCATTCAGCAGACTGCTCTTCACCAGGTCAAGTGTCAACTTGCCTTCTTGTGCAGAATTGCTGACTGTCACTACGAGTGTCTCCCATCTGTCCAATAGCGATCCTAGAAGAAGTAGAGCCTGGAGTTCAACATCAAAAACCATCTTCATGGACCCCAGCTGATTTACAAGGCTTTGGAATTCATATGCTCGATGACGCTTGTACCATCCTGGTACTTGAGGTTCACCAACTTTTAGATCAAGAAAGCTTTATTCGTGGAAGTCTTCTGCTCATATAACTTCTTGAGCTTTTCCCAAAAATCTTTGGCATTGGTCTCTTCTGAGACGTGATGGAACACAGAGATGTCAAACCACTTCTACACTATTCCGACGGTTTTCCTATTTAGCTTCTTCCAATCTGCATCAGACGTAGTCTCTGGCTTTTGTCCCTCTATTGGATCATACAGATCTTTACAATAGAGAATGTCTTCTATCTTGGGTTTCCAAATCTGCCAATTTGAGCTTGTCAACTTTATCATCGTTACATATTCTTATTTCCCCATCTTCGCATCTTCTTCTTTCTCCTAAATCCGGGTAGCAACCACCAACCGCTACTTTACTTCAAGGCAAAGTTGCTGACCCTCTCTTATCAGCCAAGAGAGCTGCTCTGTCAGTACACCTAATGTGTCACCGACTGTCAGCTTCTACTTTGCTTCAAGGCAAAGTCGCAGACCCTCTCTTATTCAACTAAGAGACCTCCTCCAATTATTTTTGTTCTCTGGTACCCTCTACCACTGAAGGCATCAACAAGCAACTGGAGGGATCACATCTCAACCGGTGGATGGTGGGATGATCTCAATGGCCTCCCTCAAGACCTCTATTGATAGGTCTCCATGCACGTGGTTGCAACTAGGAATCCTTGTCCAAAATCTTAGACCCACTCCTAGTCCAACTCCATGATGCACATAGGGAACCATCATCTTTCCTTGTTGGATTTGACTCTTATTAGGATTGGTAGCACAAACCAACCCTCTCCCAAGTCCAAATCCCACTAGGACATGGGCTGGATTATATTCCTAATCCTAACAACTAGAATGGAAAAGACAAGGAAGAGTTTAGCCGTCGACAATCAGTTGAGGCACCACACTTTAGACATTTTATCATGGCATGAGAACTCATTGTTGATGGAGGCACGAAGTGTCAAACTGATTCGTGATTGTATATTCTTGATCATTTAACGAATATAAAAGGAAGAACTGCGATGCTTATGTTAAAAAGCATGATGTCGTTGCACATCGTGTGTTTAACGAACTGTGTGAATGCAAATGTGTCCCAACGAGATGATAGCAATGCCATCATAAATGACGATTTTTCAAATTGTTTTGTAAATGGGAAGTATATCTAAACAGTGAATTGCAGTACTGAAAGTGTGGCAGTGACCGGTTGTCACGATGGGGAGAAGAAGAGCACAAAATAGTTTAATAGTTGGTCAGCAATTGGTATGACTGTAAACAATACCAATAGCTTTTTATAGCCTTCAAGCAGCTCGTGTTCCTTAATATGGTTTTGATTATCAACAACTTGGCCCAATTGTACATTTTAGTGTCAATACTTGTCAAGAAAAATAATTAAAATTATACAAAATAATTACTTTTTGATGAAGTTTAGCTGCTTTTAGTGTCACATGATTACATTTTGTACAACTATGCACCATCACCAAGCTATGAAACATAAATCCAAACTACAAACAACCAAGAAAATGTAATGCCTAGACGCATTTCTTATCACCATGTAACTATATCAAAGAAAACATGCATACGTGTATGTAAAGTTCAAAACATTACTTTATATATCATATAGTTACTTTTCATACCATTTGGTTACTTGTTATATGAAAAAGGCATTGTCATGTTTTGTTTGTAAATTAATTATATTATATAAAAAAGTAACAAAATTTTACATATAAAATAATTATTTTTTACTGAAATTAAATATATTGTTTGATATGTAACTATTGTATATTGAAATCAACTAGTATGAAAAGCAGATCTTTGGTACAGAAAGTAATATTTTTCTCACAAAAATTAACTATTTGATTTAAAAAGTAATATTTAGTCATGTTAACATATAGTCATCTCCCCTTGGGATGATTATGGATGTAGATATAAGTAGTTAGATTTATGTGTTATAGTCACACTTTTTCTTTCAATAGTTACATTTTCCATAGTCGCCAAGTGAGAGCTAATCGCTTAGACTTGGTAACAAAGACGTGTCTTCTGATTTTTATCACAGAAAATCGATACAATGAAAAGTATTGATCTCATACTATGCAATGTCTACAATTCATGAGCTGCCCACTGCCAATTCTTCCTGAACTATCCATCGACGAAACTAATTTTCATAATAACATGATTCCCTAGTAACATATTTGTATACAAAAAAAGGTGTTCAAATAAATGCTTTACAAATAAGTACAAAACTCATGTGGGATATTAGGTACAACTAAGTACAAAGACTCACGTGGGACATTAAGTAAAACTAAGTACAAACACTCTACGACAATGAAGCTCAGTATAAAATCATCTATAATTAAAAGACGCATTCTATGCAACCATATCTTTCGATGTCACATAATTACAATTCGTTACTTTTAATGTCACATAATTACATTCTTGTAACCACACCCCATTTAAGTTGTGAATTGACATAATACAATGGGAATTACTTCAGTATAAATTTAAGCACTGAGCTACATGTCCTTAACATGTTTCAGTTCCCTTAAGATCCCATACTACACCAAATCATCAGAGCTACTTTTTGTTTTTGTTTTTTTTTTTTTTGGTGTTACTTTCAGTACTTGATAGTTACTTTACATATGACATAATTACTATTTGTATCTTGATGTTACTTTCAGGCGTCAGATAGTTACTTTTTGTGTCTTTGTGTTACTTTTAATCTTGGATAGTTATTTTCTAACCATATAGTTATGTTTGTGTCACGATATTACTTTTAGTGTCAGATAGTTATCTTTTTTGTCATGGTGTTACTTTTAATGTTTGATAGTTACTTTTCTAACCATAGTGTTACTTTCAGTGTCAGATAGTACTTTATGTGTCATGATGTTACTTTTAGTGTCACATAGTTACTTTTTGTATCATATATTTACTTTTTGTGTCATGTTGTTACTTTCTGTGTCAGATAGTTACTTTTTATATCAATATGTTACTTAATGTGTCAAATAACTACTTTCTCTTTTTGTACTAATACGTTACTTAACGTGTCAAATAGCTACTTTCTCTTACCAATAGTTACTTAACACGTAGCTTTGTACTATATGGTATACTTTGTTTTGAGACATCTATTTCTATTTAACATATTAATCAAAGAAGTCGTAGTTGATCGTGGCATTCTTTGTATTACTAAGCAATCTTAAGTAAGTTTCTATTGTATTACTTAAACTTGTATTACAAACATTTTTTGTATGCTTCGTATGCAGCGAAATGTATAAGAATTTGGTCAAACACTTTATATGCAATACAACGAAGACAATTGCCCCTTGTAGGCAACACGTGGAAGAAAACTGCTGCGGTCAAATATCCCATTACAGAGAGCTAAAGCTTGGCAAATCTTTGTATACAACACCAGCAAGAAACGCACCGCTGGCGCTGGGAGCCGGTTCCTCTGGCCATGAATAACGACCACATGACCTTGTGTGAGGGTCATGAGAAGTAAGACCGTAGAGGAAAGCACGTGATCGACCCCACGATCGGAATTCTGTGTTTTTCTATTCCTGTACCGCATGTTGTGTCAATTTCTTAATTTTCCCTTATCAACAACGGCATGTGTGCCGCCTAAATCTTTGGAACCTAATTTGGTAGAAGCGAATTCCCGAGAGAGCGGAGGATGGACTTCTCCGTCGCTAAGAAGATGGAGCAAGCGGCGGCAGGAGCACGCCAGGGAGGGGCGAAACCAACCTAGGATGACAACAAATCGGATGGAGAATTCTAGAGAGAAGTTGGAGCTTTCTCCCTCTAACTTACTGTTGCTTAGCCTTCGGCCTCCAAGGTAGCACGGCCGTGCAAGGTCTCTATATATATATTAAAGGCATGATACATAATATCAAAAAAATATAAACATGTCAACTATATGAAGTAAATATACATGAACAATAACAATAGATATTTAAAATAAAATATATGATACATATGATCATAAATGCAACACATAAAAAATCATAATATATTATGGAGCAACTTTTTAAATTATGTTTTAAAAAATATATTAACATAAAATCATAATAACATAACAATATTTATAACTTTTTATCCAGTTTAGAGACAAATATAACATGGTAAAAATCAAATATATTATTTTTTATTTAATTTAAAATCATATGTATAATATATTCTAATTTGATTGTTCATTGTTATTGTCCTAATATATTTTACTTTGCATAATTGACATGTTTATATTTTTTGATATTATATATCGTTGATTTATATATATATATATATATATATATATATATATATATATATATATAGACACACACATATATATATTCTGCATATCAATGTGTGGTATATGTTGCTATATTGGTTTTTTTTTTCTTTTTTCTAAGTTTACAAATAAATATTATATATATATATATATATATATATATATATATATATATATATATATATATATATATATATATATATATATATATATATATATATATATATATATATATATATGGGCTTATCTTTAATTCCCGGCGGGTAACTAACAGGTAGCTACCTGACAAAACTTCCTGATATTTTTTTTTTCACACTTTCTGATATTTTTTTTTTAAAAAAAATTCTCAATTGTAGAGGAACATTTTATCTAGCTCTCCAAAAAATTTGATCAAAAAATAATATCATTTGCCCCCCCCCCCAAAATCAAAAAACCCGTCCATATATATTACTGACTGTATATATGTATATATATATACACACACATATATATTTATATATTTTTCATACTTCCTCATATTTTTTTATTTTTTTTTCACAATTGTGGAGGAATTTTTTTTCTAGCTCTCCAAAAAATTTGATCAAAAAATAATATCATTTGTCCCCCCAAAATCAAAAAACCCGTCCATATATATTACTGACTATATATTTTCTGCGCAGTTACTCTTTGCACTCAGAGTTACTCCAGCATACCATATAGTTACTCTTGCTATTCAGACGAGTTACTCCAGCATACCATATAGTTACTCTTTTGACCCGAGTTACTCCAGTGGGTAGTGAAAATTCTGACTACCCGCCGGGCAACGAATGAACAACTATATATATATATATATATATATATATATATATATATATATATAGACACACACATGTATGTATGTACTTGTTTATTTCTATAATTTGAAACGTTACTATATAATCTTAGTATAGTATCCATTAATTTAAATACTTCTATCTACATTTATAAATATTATGTATTAATGAAATATAATATTCTATTATTATTTTATTATGTTCAGGTAGTATTTAAAATATATGGTTAATTGTATATAAGTTAATGTAGATTATTTTCATTTAACAATTTAACATATATATGAACATATATAACGTACATGGTATCATAATTAAAAAAACAGTAAAAAAGTAAATAAAAAAAGAAGCAATACATCCTCATTGTTTGGAAGGATGTCTATTAGGGGAGAAACTCTAGTGAGATCCACATCGTCTAATCAAATAACAAGATATCAGCAAGACATTGTGCATGGAGACCATCAACATGTGGCTAAGAAAGGCCACATGAGCTTTCTTAAGCTTTCGCAAAATATCATCCAGCAGGCACAAAGCCGACCTTTCACAAAATATAATCTTGGATCTCTTTGGTGTGGATCCAATAAGAAACATAAGCAAAGTTGAGAACATCATGGGATGAAAGATGCACAACCCCCCAAGTTGCATAGGAAGTATGGCCAAAACCATTAAAGTTCACCAAATCATGGGTCATCATCAACCACTATTCGTTCTAGATAGCGACAAGGGCCATGGTTAAAACAATCCAAAATAGATGTGATAGATGTTGGTAGTGTCGTTTTGAGACCAAACTTCATCTTGGGTATCCCAACGCAGGTCCGTACAAGAAGAACCTCACATTGTGGGACTTAGAGTAAGGTCAATCGATCCATTGAGGAAAGAGTTTTTGTCACACGTTTCTTGAGAACCTCTATGGAAAAATATGAGTCCTTCAAAATAGGACCGCCTAGAATCTTCATCCCACGTTCTAGTTGAGAAATGTTAGTAGGAAACAACCCTGAATCTGGCTCTCATCCTGGGTCAATAGAAGGCAAAAAGATTCAAACCTTCTTAGTATTGAGATGAAGACCAAAGATTGGACCTCGCTCTTATATGAAATGAAGAGCTTTAGCAACTTCCACAGTGTCCCTAATAACCATTCCATCATCAAGATAGAAAGAAAGAAGGTGAAGGTGACATTCATCCTTTACCACTATAATAAGAGAATGTAATGCCTGAAAAAGAGGAGGGTTCCTAACGGATCGCCTTGTTGAACACGGACTATAGAAGAAAAGGCTCCTTCTTATCTATATAGAGGTATGTGGAGAACTATAGAAAAATTCAACCCAATGTACAATAGAAGGGCACTGAAGACGAACCTCTCAAAATATAGTAGATCTGTCAACCATATTGAAGGCATTGCTGAAGTCAACAAGAGCTATTGTGATAGTGGTTCAACATTATTGGTCATTGACTAGATGAGTGACAGTGTGTAGAAGGGCTTCAACACCACCAGAAATACCAACACCTAACTAATGATACTTAAGGTAAGAAACTACATCTGACAAGACACCCTTTGAAGTAATTTTGGATACAAGACAACACCAAATCGTACCCATAGATATAGGTTGAATATTTTTATTCATCTTGAGAAGAGGTGTCAATGAGCACTAGGAACATAGGGTGCTAGAGAGGCAAGACAATGACCAACAAGTCAAAAATTGATCACAGTTGAGATTGCATTTTGGAATTTATCTTTCACTGCATCAGTTGCCCCATGCATGGCGTCAATAAGATGTTGTGCTCGAAGGTTTTCATGAGCACAAGCGTTCCCTTTATGGAAGGAAAAAATGGCATGTTCAAACATAGAACAAGAAGTGATAAAAGGAGAGCAAGACATTTTCGATGAAGGTTGCATAACTAGTGTAGGAAGCTAGGGATGCTTATCTTCAAGATCCATATGAGTAGCAACATTGGTGGGGACAATGTCACTAGAGGAGAGATCTGATCGGTTGATAGAGAACACTAACACATAAGATCAGAGTGTGAGTTGGTTGATAATAGAATCTCATAAGTCATGATATGAAAATATCAAACCAAGTATAGAGATACATGTCAGCGAACAGTGTCTCGGACAGATCCACCATGAGACTGACACATGAAAGCCATAACCATGGTACTCATAGTCAGCTCTCATAGTGATGGTGGTGATTGTGGTTCTTAGACCTGAAGTCACTACACTCATCACATGTCATTCAATATGCTTTGGCATCATCAAACATAATCCTAAAATACGGATTATTATAAAGATGATGATTGGATGACTGTGACACATGGGGATAGACTATGAGTGATGTCGATGGAATTTATTCCTCCTAAGAGAGTATGATATCCTAGGACTCTTGATTAGCAAGACTAAAAAAATGCATGGCCATGCACATGTGAATCAATATGTGATATTGATCTTACATATATCTCAGATAGTCTTCTTTGTTTCAAGGAACAAGATTGAATATTAAAGAGAGTGACTACTCCATGCCTTGAGTTCAACCTGGATATCAGTGACAAATGAGCTATAAAAACATTATAACATCATACACATATTGTAGGTTGATGTTGTTCTCCAACTTCTCATTTACTTAGGTAGCATTGATGTGCGACTAGGAACCTCTCATTGCTTTTGATGCCATAAGTAGTTATTGACATTCACTGCCAATGTAATATGGAACCTATAGAGTCACACACATAGGTCTTGACCTAGAAGAGGAGATTAATCTTAAATGATAATTAAGTTGATTACTAAAGTTTTTATGTATTTCATTCACGTAACAGATCAGTTGATTGCACTTCCAACTGATCGAATCACTCTGTGAGACTGCTGTTTGAAGAGCCAAACGATTGGATCAAGTGTTGAGACAGTCGTTTGGAATGTATGGCCGATTGGAATGAGATTGGCTGATGTTCTACACGAAATGGGCACCAACCGATCAGATCATAGGATGATTGGTGAACTGATCAACTTAGTTGGGCTGGAGGAAGGTTCTAGTAACTTTCCCAAATCTATGAGGAAGTTTGATCTTTTCGATTGGTCAATTCTATTGTTGTAAGGAATTAATGTTTTGTATTGATTGGAGATGATTTGCCAAATTTGTGTATGATTGGGAAAATATAAAATGATCAACTCACACTATGAAACAACCAGCTAGCACTGCTGACACATGAAAATTGTGCGTTAAATGCAAATATACGTATCGAAGTATTATAGGCCTTGTGAGGCCCAAGTCAAACTTAGGGAAATGTGAATTTTAGAAAACTACTACTAACTGGTTGCGATCAGCTAAACCGATGGAAAAGTTGATTGGTTTTGAAAACTAGAATAAAATAAAGAGAAAATAAAAGAACAATGATTAAATGTTGGTTTAATCAAATGAGAATGGGAATCCTTAGGATTACTGTTTTACCACAAGGTATCGTTGCATACATATTCACATAAATAGCATAAATCGTCCCTTATCCCGGATAGAGGCATGTAGTCAGAATTGCTCACTTCCACAATGCAATCCACTACCTAGTTCTAGGTCAGTTCCATGCCAATAGTAACTTATACCCTAGATCTAAGTGTATTAATGAATCCTCTGGGTATCCACCATTAACCGTACATTACCTTGTCTAAGGAATTTCTAGGTTAATGTGTTAATCATGCCTTTTCAACCACTAATCCTCCGTCAAGAGCAATTAAAGGTATTAGAAATTAACTATGGTGATCAAGCATATAAATTATGATAGAGTGCACGATAACATATCCAGGAGAAATGAGAAGAATTATACTAATCCATGCAAAAATGTCATACAACGATTCCCTGGGCTACTCCCGAGTCCTAAAGATCAATGGGGATTAGCCCCGCATGTTCATCTTAACATAATACATGGAGAAGGAAGAATAAAACATGGGAAACTAATAGAGATATCATGTAACCCCTAGAACGGGTAAGAACCATATGATCCTCGGTGCGAGACGCCCGTTCTGCAGCCTTCCAGTGGTAGAATCGTCCGTCTGCGGCTCTCGAATCCTCCAGAATGTTGCTTTTGGTTCCGTTCTTTGCTCTCCTCTCCTTCAGGACTCGTACGACAGAATAGAATGTGCTACTCCTCTTTGGGCCGTCCACCCTTAGGTCTAGGTACGACTTACTGCCGCCAACAAATCCCAGTCGTTAGATCTTGATGATCTGTACAAAATTCTGATTCGACGACGTCGATACCATTGACGGGCTGTCGATCGTATCAAAACCTTAAGGCATGCATACTTTCTTCAAAATGGTATCCGTCTGCTGACTTCTCGATACTATCGACAAAGGTGTTGATAGTATCGACGATGTATTGTTTCTCCTTCTGGGCTAATTTCGATACCATCGACGATGTGGGTCGAGGGTATCGACGGGATGCTTTTCTCCAGCTCGGCCGCCTGATGCAGTGTTGATAGTATCGACAACTTTTCGATAGTATTGACAGGTTCTGGAACAAAAGGTACCTGAAAAAGAGAGAAAAACACAAGTCAATTGGGGAAATTTCATAAATCATGCAAAATAGAATAGAATAAGATCAATTTGATGCATAAAGTGTCTATAGGCTAAAGAAAGTCAATCATGCTATTATAGTCACAAAATATGACAAATAAGCACACAAAATAAGTATGAAATCATCCTATAAATACAACCCAAAATCCCTACATCAAACTCCCCTAAACTTGAATCTTGCTCGTCCTCAAGCAACAAAACTATAAAATCTGATTGAGAGGGTCAACTAAAGAACATAATCACATTGAATGATATCTCAAAATGATTCCCGCCTATGAGCCACATACCGACCTTTACCAACCACAGAACGATAACTACCCTTAAGGTGACAACAATCATTTATCAAAGATGTCCACCCCAAGATCAACGAACACTATCAAATAAAGCAGTTAATATAATAAAATCCTCCGATTTGGGCTTGGTGCATATTGTGATCTCCTATCTACGTTTCTCATTTTCTCTAACTACCATATAAATGGAAGCAACTCTCCTGATGTACATGAATGAGGAAAAAATCATGGGTGGCCTACCACTTAGAGCAACGGGTGGATGGAATAGGTGGATGTGGAAGAAATGGAAGCACATTATAGTTAATCATGCAATACAAAAATGATTAACCTATAATGATACTGATGCAGATGATAATGATCCTAATGCAAACATTTTTGGTGAAATAATGCATGCACTATCTTTCCATCTCAGAGTGAGATGGAATATCTAAGAAGACTGCATCATGTGTCCATTATTCTTAATGTTCAGGTGAAAACATGTTCCTTTCTCCCTCTTCTTCTTGATTACTTCTTAATCCTTTTTATTATTATTTTTCTTCTTCTTTTTAAACCCTCTTTTCATAAATGATTTGGATTGTTTTTCGGGCTTCCTTCTTTTTTCATAACTTGTACACTTGATGCATTCTCTTCTAAACTTTTCTGAGGGTATGGAACACATTCACCACCTTTAATGTTTTTGGAAGAATATATAGACACATGATGTAATACATGCTTACAAGATGCAATTGCAACTAAATGATGACAGTTATGCAACTAAATGACATGCGCCTAAAGATAATGTGCATGTATAACTACTCTGTAATTTTTTTTCATTTTCATGCAATTAAATGCAAAAGAACTATAATGCATGATCTATCTGTATGGAATGCAATCAAAGAGAGAAAGACAATTATGTGCTCCTAATTCTTATGGTGGAGTGTGAATGACATTGCAGTGGAACATATTACAAGATTAGTTGATAGAACCTTCAGAAAGAATTATATGTCCCTCCTTACTAACGTGTGTACAGGTTAGTCAAGGGATTTCTCTCTCTCCCTTCAAATTAAAGTCACATTAACGTTTGGTCAATTTAGGGTCAAACATCCATGTCAACCTCTTCCCATGAACCATAAGGATAAACATTCATGTTCATATGTTTTAGAGTTGACCTAGCCAATAAGTTTCACAAGCTAAGTCCTCAAGTTCTCACAAGACAAGCTATCAAAATTGTAAAATTTTCATTTATATTTTGTTTGCTCACAAGCCCCAAGATGAAAACATAAGATGACCTGCATTGCATTACAACTCCACTGATTACACTAGATAGATAGTGGATCCTAGAAAATAGTAAATCCTAGAAACAAAGACAACTAAATTTTTTAAAAGTAAAACAAATGTTGAAATAAAAACTAAATAAAAGCTAGATAAATGATGTTCTAGCATCCCCAAGCTTGAATTAGACTATGGCCTCATAGTCAAAATCCAGACTTAAAAAGTTGAACAATGATACCCTCTACTGGGGTGGTGGTGGTGGGAACTGGCTAGGATCCCAAGTGGGATACTGCCCCTGGAATGTCAGATCGGTGGGCGGCATCAGTGGTGGCTACAGGTATCCTCCAAAATACATCTGGCTCCAATAATGATCATATAATGGCTGGTGCTACATCTCCATCCTATGCAACTAGTTGTGTATGTTCTCTTAGTTCGCAAAGAGGAGGCACTCATTTTCATAGATTGCTTGCTGGTTGTCATACAGCCGGTTCTGGATGTCCTGGATACTTGTAAAAGATGTGACATGCTACTGCTGCATCTGCTGAATGTCTTGGAGCATGGAGTACATGCCCTGCATGGAATAAACATCCTCTCCACCTTAAGAAGGCTGTGGTGCATATGGCTGAGAAGAAGATGAGGCTCCAAAATTTCAGGGTTGTTTAAGTGGAGCAACTCGTCGTCGAAGGGGAATGGAGGCTTCGCCCTCCTCTTCATCATCATCGTCGCCTTCTTGCTCATCTTCCTCATTGTCTCCTCCTTCTTCGTCTTCTGTATCAACGTCAATGATTGGCCACATGTAGTCTTGGCCAGGCATGAGGTCAAAGGCGGGGTCAGGCAGCTTCCTCTCTTGAAAGACTTTTTGTACATGGCAGGTGGCGAAGACGGTGTTGTGGCGAATGTTGACTAGGCCGACATTTATGAAATGATTCAGATTAAGCGTATTCTTCCATTCCAACTTTTGGAACCCGAGGTCTAGGCCGAGGTGGATGGAGATGGGAGTGATGAGACCCCCAAAATAGATTGGGGCCTTGCGGGATGTGTTCCTCTTCACTTCCATAACTTGAGTGAGGAAGAAGGCTCCAAAATTTTAACTCTCCCTCTCTAGCAGATTATAGAGGAAGAAGAGATCCATCTCTTAAAACTTACTCTATGACAATCAGGATCTTGCAAAGAGTGTATTAGATAGCATACGGTGTAGAATCCTGATGAACGGATGCTCGAAGTCGGCTATGGATGTGTGATGCCAGCTGATCATATAGCTGTCAGGTACAATGACCAACGTCGAATACATGGCGTCATAGTTTGGCCTATGCGGCAGATGGCGTAGCTCCCCATGAGACCACCCATAGATCCCATTGAACTCATGGAGGGACATGGTGTAATCTCTATTGTAGAGGCAGAAAGAAACTGTCCCCTCTTTCCATTCAGTCCTTGCCAGTTGAAGCTCATTGGGGACAACGCAGATCTCAAGAGATGCCATAAACTCAATCACAATCTCCTTGTATGTTGGCCACCCACTAAAGAATGGATGACCCTCGACGTGGTCGGTGCAGAGCATTGCGGCTTCTCTTAGTTTCCCCTGGAGCACATATGTCGTGTTTTCCTCAAACCCCAGGTCTTTGATTAGATGACGATCACCAAACTAGGTGGGCTCGATTGTGCACTTCCATAGCTCATCGTAGACCTTCTTTATTTCCTGTGATGGGTGGACTATCCTCAGGCGAGGGATGAGTCCTCCAGCTAGGGTAGGTGGAGTGGGTATGGAAGGCCTTGATGGGGAAGCACCAGATCTCACCATGTTGCAAAAGACAATGAGCGAGAGAAAGGAGATTGAGAAGGGAAGCTCAGAGATGCTTGAAGATGACGGTCGGTGAAGCTTTCTATAGCCGCCGGATGCTCGGAGATGCTTTCTCTTTCTCTTGCTCGGAAGTGGAAGGGAGGATTCTTGGAGGTGTGTTTAGATTGAAAGGATTGATCTCCTTTTATAAGATGAAGCCGCCACTACTGTCGGTCCATCGATATTATCGAAGGGATGTTGATGGTATAGATGGAACAGTGAAATCCACGTGTTGCTGATATCGACGACCATCAATGGGTGTTGTTGGAGATGCGGATTGATGATGCATATATAGTAGCGACGGTCGTCCATAGTATCGATGACATCCACAGATCAATGTTGTAGACCGTTCGATGAAGGTGCACGCATTCATCGGATATGAGAACTGCAGATCAATGACGTCAGACATCGATACTATCGACATGTGTCAATGGTATTGACCATTTGAATGCCTTTGGTCGTTTTCGTGATGTTGCTGTTGGTGAAGACAATAGTCGATACTATCGAGATGGGTGTCAATGGTATCGACATACGTGATAAGAAACCTTATGAAATCTTTAGTAAACTCAATGGTCTTGACTATGAGTCGAAAGCATCGACCATTTTTGTTTGTAGCCACCTGACCCAGTGTCGATACAATCGATAGGACTATTGTTGGTATCGACCTGTTGAAGTTTTGTAGCCGTCTCACTGCCCCCGAGTCAATATTGTCTGTTGGATCAATGGGATCTAGAGGGGGGGTGAATAGAGCTTCACAAACTTCACAAAATCAATTAGACAACCAATTTATATTTAGTGCAGAAACTAAACCAAGTAGCAATTTGATGTCTTAAACTAGCATACAAAGTAAGGATAAGAGACAAGGAATAACAAGCACCTGGACAAGTGGTTTAGAGTGGTTCCATGTCCTAAACTTAGGAGTAATGTCAATCCACTACCTAGAGTTTGTTAGGCTCTAGGATTTGCAACTTGGTCCTCTTATATTCCACAATAAGATTACAAGATACAACAACCACACATCCAAGGACTTATTTTCTCAAGCTAAGATCTTCAACCTTACCAAGGACTTTCCCACTTTGCAAGTAGTCTTCCACCTTCTTCCAAGGACTTACCTACTCTTACACAAGTCTTCAGCCTGGCAGGGATTACCCATCTTCCTTGAGCTTTGCCTTGCTCTTCTCCTTCACTTGGAGAGCTTTTGCACCTTTCTCCTTCACTCGGAGGGCTGGAGTAGCTTTCTTTCTTCACTCTTGAAGAACAACAACATCTTCTCTTTCACTTGGAGAATAACAACAACCTCTTCTCTTTCACTCAGAGTAGAGGCTTCAATCAATCTTCATAGGAAAGTTGAGGTAGGAAGAAGGAGACGGAGAGCTTTACATCAAACAAGGGATAGCTCTCATACATAGGGACCTAACTCACTCATACTCACGAATTTTTCTTGATGGTAGAGAGAGAAAGGGTCTCAAAGGGTTAGAACACTCACAACTAAGTCTAGGACCAAGCATATGTGAATGAGCAACCTTGGAATGAACTCTAAGAGGTCCTATTTATAGTTGGGGGAGCCCCTTTAAGTTGTGGGACACTTGGATATGAAAATAGCCATTTTTTTCTCAAGGCAACAACTCTTTTTTCACTCAAAACACTCACCAACGGTCACATCACTTTATTCTAAAATTTCCGTACAGTGTAATCGGTCGAGTTTTAATAAAGGTAACTCGACCGATCCAGTAAAATACAAAACTGATATTTAAATGATCGGTCGAGTTTGTCCTAAGGAAACTTGACCGACCATTTAAAATCAAAATGGTCTTTCACTCGATCGGTCGAGTTCTGTGTAAACACAACTCGACCGATGCAATCTTCAAAAAATCGACCAAGAATGATTGGTTGAGTTTTAAGGCTTAGAAACTTGACCGACCAAGTTGATGTGATCAATTTTCTAAATTGCATCTATAGTGATTAGAACTTGGTGTTTTGTGTCCCAAACATTTTTCTCATCTAAGTTACAAGTCAACTCATAATTACAAGTGATTAAAAAAATGTTCTAAGGTCATTTACATAGAAAACCCAAAAAGCACACTTGTAGTCATTTTGACTTGAACTTGAGCCAAACTAGGGCTTTTGATTTCAGATCCTTTTCATGTACCTAATGACTGAAACAATCTTTAACACACATATTAGATACATATGAAACGAATGGTTAAGTCATTATCAAAATATGGTCAATGTTTAACCTCTAGGTCAACATTCTCCCCCTTTTTGACAATGACAAACCATTCCTCAAACATATTGAAAAGGGATATGAAAGTTATACCTTTGCCTTGAGAATTAGGAGATTCATGATGTGAACAATGTGAATTGCTCCCCCTCAATCTATTCTCCATCTAACCTGCATGGTTAGTCTATTCTACATAGAAAATAACAATATACATGCATTGAGTAATCCTTTGCAAGTCACATGATCAACAGTGAATTAACAAGAAAAGGATCAACTAAGCAAGAAAGAAATAATATAACCAGCGAAACCAATATGATTGAGTCTTAAACCAAGAGATATCTCTCCCCCCTTTGACATTATAAAAAAGGTAGGGGGGTAGAAGAGCATAAAAATAAGGTCTTCTCCAAAACTCAACCAAACATATATGCAAGATAAGAAGCAATAGTTTAAAAACTTATATCACACATCCACACAAGATAACATACAATCTAAGGCATAATCAAAATATAACTCAAGATGGCACCGAACACATTGGATGAAATAGAGTAAATATCCATAGTGCACATCAAGGATATTTCAAATCAGAAAGATGTTCATATCAGAGAAACTACATAACATCGATAAAACAAAGATAAGAAGTAGTACAACTCAGGAGAAATGTGCCAAGATGTTTCTTATAAAAAACAGTCTAGAAAGATATATATGATAAACATGCTAGACTATAAACTAAGAAACCACCTAAACAACTAAGCTATCTATATCAACAACATGTTCATCACCAGGGGTGTAGTCCTCGTCTTTGTCAGAAGGTGGAGCAGTGGCATGATTGATATGATTTTACCGTGCGTATAATGCAAGTGCACGCGTCAATGTAGTATAGGCCCTTGTGATGTCTGATTCGAACTTAGGGACACTAAATTATCGGTAGACTACTACTAGATACTCGCAATCAGCTAGACCAATTAAAAGGTTATGAGAGTTGTTGTAGAATAAAAGAAAATAAAATAAAGTAGAGCAATCAATTAAGTGTTTAGCTTAATCAATTCAAATGGAGATCTTTAGGATTGCAGTTTCACCGCGGGTTTTCATTGTATGAATTTCCACATAGTTAATCAGATTCATCTCTCAATCCGGGTAGTGGACTGTAGTTAGAATTGTTCACTATCATGATACAATTCACTACCTGAGTCTAGGTCAGTTCCACCGTCGTAGTAACCTATACCCTAAACTAGGTGCATTAAAATCGACCTCTGGGTTTCCACCATTAACCGTACATCACCTTGTTCAAGGGATTTGTTAATTAATGTGAATTTTGTCTCTTTTCAACCGTTAATTCTTCTTTCAAAGAATTTAAGGCATTAAATTATCATTATGGTGTTCAAGCATAATAATATAATTGAGAAAATGAAATCATACCACGGATTTAAGAGACAAATTATGAATTACTATGATAAAAACGTCATACAATACTTCCCCGGGCTACTCTCGGTCCTAAAGATAAAGGGGATTAGCCCCGCATGTTTATCTTAGAGCAATAAATGATTGAAGAACGGGGAAACATGGATAAAAACGTGGATAAAGTGATGAAACCCATGAACGGAGAAGATCCAATCGTTCCTCAGTGTAGAGTGCGCGATCTATAGCCTTTTGGCGGTGGAGAACGTCTTCTTCGGCTTCCGGAACGGTCGGGGCGTGCTTTTGGGCTCGGTTCTTCTCTCCACTTCTTCTCGGGATGTGTGCAACGGCTAATGACGTGATGGATGACTCCTGGCCACCGTCATTAGGTATTAACACCGAGTTATGTCGCCAAAATATCACAGCCATTGGATTTGGGCTGATTTGAAGCAAACTCTAATCTGACGGTGTTGATACCATCGACGCGGGTCGATTGTATCGACCCCTCGCGATATTGGAAAACCTTCTTTCTTTTTTTCCGTCCTGCCTGGTGCTAACTCGATACCATCAACGCGGGTCGATGGTATCGACTCCCTTAGGTGTCGGTTTTATCCGTTTTCCATCGCTGAAGCCGCGTCGATGGTATCGACTCCCTTAGGTGTCAGTTTTATCTCTTTTCCGTCGCTGAAGCTTTAAGTGTCGATAGTATCGACTTTGGTGTCAATAGTATCAACTGGTTGGTCGCTAGCAACCTGACGGTAACTCGCTACCATCGACTTCCCAGTCAATGGTATCGACTCTGTGCTTCTCCTTGCGACTGCCTGCCTGTGGCTGTGTCAATAGTATTAACTGATGTCGATGGTATCGACAGCTGCATATATGTATTTTTCCTGAAATTTCACAACAAAACCAAATCATCCAAAATATATCCTATAATTATAATCATTTATGCTCAAAACAATAAAATAAGAGAGATTTGACATTGAGAAGGATCATAGACTAAAGTAAGTGAATTATGCAATATTAACCACCAAAGTGACCAATAAACACATAAAACGCAAGTAAAACAAGTCTATAAATGTGACTCAAAATCATCGCATCAAACTCCCCTAAGCTTGAACATTGCTCGTCCTTGAGCAACAAAACTCTAGAATAGAATTGTGAGGGTCAACTAAAGAACAGTTTATCACAACCTGCTTTACCATATGATCCCTGCCAGACATTCACATTCCGGCCCTCACTAACCACAGAATGATAATTACTCTAAAGGTGACAATAATCATCCATAAAAGATATCTACCTCAAAATTGATGAACATTATCATGTAAGGCAGTTAACATAATACATCCTCCAGTCCTGACTCGGTGCATCTTGTGATCTCCTACCTATGTTGCTCGTCCTAACTACCATCTAAATGGAAGCAGCTCTCCTGGTCTTAATGAGTGAGGAGAAAATCATGGTGGCCTACCAATTCGAGCAACGGGTGGATGGAATGGATGGCTGTGGAAGAAATGGAAGCATTATACGATTTTAACATGCACAAAAACAATAATGACCTAAATGATGCATATGCAAATGAAAATGCCCTAATGCCTACATTTGGGTGGAATGATGCATGCACTATCATTCCGTCTCCAGGTGAGATGGAGTATCTAATAAAGTTACACCATGTGCTTATTCTTCTTAATATTCAAGTGAGAACATGTTCCTTTCTCCCTCTCATTCTTACTTACTTCTCAATACTCTTTTCTTCTTCTTTTCTTTTTTTTCTATTTTTTTTCTTCAAGCCCTTATTTTCATAGCTGACAATGAATTATTTGTCGGGCTCACTTATAGCTATACATTTTAAGCATTCAGAAGGTATGGAACAAGTTTATCACCTTTAATGTTTCAGAAGACATAAGATGCATGATGTACTTTATGCACAAAAATGTGTATGCAGCTACAAAATGATAGTTATGCAACTTAATGACACACACCTAAGGATAATGTGCATGTATAAATATTCTATCTTTTTTTCATTTTCATGCATAAATGTGTGAAAATAGTTGCAATGAAAGACCTATCTACGTGGGATGCAATCAAAGAGATGAAAATCGTAATGTGCTTCCAGTTCTTATGGTGGAGTATGAAAACAATGGGGTGGATAGATCACAAGATTAATTGACTGAACTTTTGGAAAATATTATGTGTCCCTTCTTACTGACCTGTGTAGTAATTAAGAGGTTTCTCTCTCTAATTTCAAATTAAGGTCTCATTATCATTTGGTCAGTTTAGGCTCAAACAACCAATTCCGTCCACCTTTCATGAATCGTAGGAATGTGCAGTTATGATTTCCTATTTTAGAGTTGACAAACCCAATTATTTTCTTAAGTCATGTGCTCAAAGTTGAAGAACACAAGCTTGCAAAAGCACTAAAAATTTTCAAATTTACCCCTGATTCCCATGTACAAACAATGAGATGGCACATTACATTAGACATCCACAATTACACTAGATAGAGTGTGCATCCTACAGAAAACTAATAACTAAGAGAAATAAATGACAAAAGACAAAGCACTAAAAACTAAAAACTATGAAAAATAAAGGATAGAAACTGTTCCAACACCCCCCCCCCCAAGCTTGAATTTGACTATGAACTCATATTCAAAAACAACCTTAAAAGGTGGAACAGTGATACTGATCATTCTGCAGGTGGAGGCGGGTACTACGGGGTCGTGGGGTCCCATGATGGGTACTGCCCCTGAAAGCTCATATCATACTGGGGCATTGGCGGAGGTTGTGGATACCCCCCAAAATAATTCTGGCTCCAGTAGTTGTCGTAGAAAGGCTGTTGTTGCATCTCCATCTTATGCAACCTGTCATGGATGTTCTGTTGGTTGGCGAAGAGGAGACACTCATTCTCGTAAATAGCTTGCTGATTCTCGAAAAGTCGGTTTGTGGCATCCTTAATATCGGAGAATGAAGTTGTATGCTATTTCTGGGTCTGATGAATATCTTGCAGCATTGAGTACATTCCTTACATCGAATAGACATCCTCTCCTTGATGAGAGGGCTGAGGTGGCGGAGGCTGTGAAGATGATGATTCACCCGGGTGGAAGCGGGGACACTTCCAGGGTGCTACTCATGCCTGAAGAGGAGTGAAAGCCTCCTCTTCCTCTTCATGCTTATCGACGTCATCATCATCGTCATCGTTACCGCCGTCTTCATCAGAGTCGTCGACGGCGATGATAGGACACCGAAAATGCTGAGCTCCCTCGATGTTGAAGACGGGGTCGGGAAGCACACATTCTTGATAATCATGATTGATGTGGCAATGTGCATAATCCAAGCCATCACGGAGTAGGAGGAGGTTGGAGCAGTGCAGATGCTGGAGGTTGACCTTGCTCCTATTGGAAAGGGGAGTAAGTTGGGAGAAATCTAACCCAAGGTAGAGGGTCAGCGGTGTGATCAACCCTCCAAAGTGGATAGGAGCCTTCCGTGTACTCCTCTTCACGGCCAACACGCACATCAAGAAGAACGCACCCCAGTTGCACTCCTCGTGCTTCAGCAGTTTTTACAGAAAGAACAAATCTGTCTCTTAGAATTTGCTAAGAGACAGGTCACCGCGAGCAAAAAGCATGGTGCAGAGCATGCGCTGCAGAATCTGCACAAACGGATGCTCGAAATCGGTGACTGCAGCATTGTGGTAGCTCACGGATTTTCCAGGAGGTGTAGTCACCAGCTGGGCGAAGATATCGTCGTAGTCCGTCCGGTTGTCTGGCCTCCGGTGCTGGTAAGCATCAAGATACCAGTTGTACACCGAATTGAACTAGGCGAGAGTAATGGTGTAGTTGTTGTTGAAGAGTCTGAACGACACCCGCCCTTTCTTCCACTCTCTATCAGTGGCGATCAAGTCATTGGGCACGACATTGATGTCCAATGATGCCATGAACTCCGCCACGAGTTCCTTGTGAGTCGGCCACTCTCCGAGGAATGGCTGGTCGTCAGCGTGGTACTCTAGCTCGTCGGGCATCTTGCCTGTGTGTCTCGCCTGCCCCTTGAGAATGTAGGCAATATTGGGCTCAATCCCAAGGTAACGAACCATGTCTCGGTTGACATAGCGGGTGGGCTCAATCTTCCTCTTCAGCAACTCCTCGTACACCTTTCAGATCTCCATGGAAGGATGGACAATCCTCAGATGAGGAATCGATGCAGGTGGCAGAGGAATGAACTCGAGAATTTCATTGGGTACCACCCGTGAAGAAGATGCTCCGTATGTACGCACCATTGTCGTCGAGAAAGAGGAATAGAAGATCGATCTTGGTGAAGACGATCTCAGAGAAGACGATCTCCGCTTGGCACAGGGCTCGGGGAAGATCATGATCCTTGGATGCTCGTAGCAGGCCTCCGGTCACACAGCAATGCACAAAGTACAAGTGGAGGGAAAGATCTCTAAAAGTGTGAATAGAATTGACAACCACACCTCTCTTTTATAACTGTCGCTGTCACTGCTGTGGACCCGTCGATACCATCGACGCGGGTCGATGGTATCGACACATGTAGCACAATCCGGTCTTCACGAGTATCGACAACTGTCGATAGCCTGATGTGGGGGCCCGGATCGATGATGTGTCGTTACCATCGACCCATCCCACATATCGACTTCCTTGATGTAGCGATTGTCGTTGATTTCCTCTCGCGGATCGGTGACATGTCGGGTCGATAGTATCCACTCTTCTTATGTTAAACACCCTTGTGAGGCCCGGCCGCTGCTTTCTACCTGTAGTTGGGTCGATACCATCGACAGGACCGTCGATGGTATCGACTTCACCGGGACAAATTTTGTCTGAAAATCTTCAGGGGTCCCGCGAGTATCGACACCCATGTTGATACTATCGACCCTATTCTGGCGATTCACTAATGGTAGGTTGATACCATCGACGAGTCCGTCGATAGTATCGACTCAGACAAATTTTTGCAGCTGTCTAACTATGTCTATGTCGATACCATCGACACAATGGTCCATGGTATCGACCTTGCCTCAGTCCTGCACATTTAATCAAACGATCAAGGTATCATTTTTACACTAAAAACAAAATTAAACCACACTAACTTGTAAATGCGAAACAAAAATAGATGAAACTACCAATGGTTGGGTTGCCTCCCAACAAGCGCCCTTATTTAACATCTTAGGCTAGATGAAACCATCAAATACATCAACTTGGATCTCTGGAGAGTGTTCCTAGGGGATCACTCGGCAGTTTGAACTCAACTCGATCCTGACCAATCCCTAATATCAATGTACATCTCCCGATAGATGTGATTACATCAACTGTCGCTTGAAACGGCCTGCCCAATAGCATCTCACAACCTTTAAGCTGCGGCATGTCCATGACAATGAAATCCACCGGGAAGATAAACCTGTCAACTTTGCAAGCACATCCTCACACACCCCGTATGGCTTCACGATAGACCCATCTGCCAACTCAATAGTCATAGCAAATTTCTTTAGTTTCTTCAACCCAAGCTTTTGAAACGTGGACAGTGGAATAAGATTAATGCTAGCACCTGAATCGCACTGTGCATAAGAGAAGTTATGGCCGCCTATAGAACATGGAATGTAGAAACTTCCTGGATCTTTCCTCTTTTGTTGTAAACTCCCACGGATAATTGAGCTCATCATCTCATTCACCCAGAAAACATCTGTGTCTTTTATCCACATTTTCTTAGTGATGATATCCTTGATGAACCTCCCATATGTAGGAATTTGTTCTATCATTTCCACTAACGAGATATTAATATGGATCTTCCTGAACATCTCCAAGAATTTCCTGTAATGTCTATGCTCTTTCTTCGGCCTCGAACAATCCGGAAAAGACACAACCGCCTCCTTTAGACGCTTATGAGGTGGCACATATGGGCTTGTCGGGGTCTCCTCCCCTAAGCTTGATTCATTGTCACCCTCTGTCGTAGGCTTTGATACATCTTTTAGAACTGGTGTAACTTGTGGCTGCTCATCTTTCTCAGTGGTCGTAGCTTCACCGTGAAGTATGGCCTTCACCTACTCTCCTTGACTAGGTGCGGGAGTGGCTGCGATGGGTTCTTGGTGGGATTTTCGGAATGGGAAATATTCGCCAGGTAGTCCATAATGACTGCGAGGATACGGTATTCTTGGTGTAGCCTCCGTATCATACATCATTTTGCCTTTTTCCTGGACCTCCACCACCGGGGTATCTACTTCCTTAATCACATATATGTACTTCATTTGATGATGTGCTTGAGCAACCTCTGCATTTCCAACCTGTCTTTGTTGATTTGTATGCTTCATGGCCGCCACTTCATTGGCAATTTGAGTCACCGTCACCTCTAGTGTCCTCATATGGGCTCCATGACTTTGCAATGTCTGCCCAAATTTAGTAAGAATCTCACCTTGGGACTGCAACTGCTTACTGAACATACTCATCATCTCTTGATTTTGTTGCACCACTTGATTAAGCAATGCGGTGCTTTTATCCTCTGTCATTGATTATGGCTTTGCATTTGGATCTTGTAGGAAGTTGTTTGGATCTTTCCATGAGAATTTCCTATCCTTCCTCCAAGCATAATCATTGTTTCTATAGCCCCGTTGTTGCATAAATTTGACCTGGGCTTACTCCTCAGATTCTTCCTCTTTCTCCACAAGCTTCTTATCTATGAGATCTAATTTGTCATTCAGCTCCTTGATGGCCCTGGACTCACCTACAACTTTAACTTGCTCTGGTGCATCCCTATCGCCCCAAGACTGCTTCTTTGCCATATTTTTCAGAATTTCCCAATAACTTGTGCCTGTGTTGTTTAGGAAGAACCCTGAACCTACAGAATCTAGGTTACTTCTATCATGCTCAAAAAGAACAAAATAGAAAATCTTGACTTGTTTCTCCTTGTCGAGCCCATGATGTGGGCACCTCCGCAGCATTATTTGGAAACGTTCCCAAGTCTCAGAATACGTCTCTCCGACTTTCTGGATAAAGTTATGGATCTTTCGTACATGATCGTTGGTCTTCTCGGGCGGAAAGAAACTTTCGAAAAATATCTCAACCATGTGATCCCATGATTCCACATACTCATCATCAAGATTGTGTAGCCATTCTCGTGCATTTCTCGCCAGAGAGTTGGGGAACAACTTCAAGTACAACGTTTCCTGTGGAAACCTTTCTATCTTGATCATATCACAGTTCTCCACAAACTGGCTTATATGAGTGACAAGATCTACATTTTTGAGCCCATGAAATGCATTTGATTTGACCAAATTTATTAATGCAGGATCAATCTTATAAGTCAAAATGTTGACTTCCTGTTTCTTAATTGGCCCCTTTGATGCGGATGAGGAAGAAGCCTTTATCTTCTCCAATATTGTCTGTTCTTCTTCCATGGCTTCTGGTTCAGAGTCGAAGTCTATTTCTTCTGGTTGGTCTTGAATGTAGTTCTCCTCGTCGTTTGGTCCCAACGGTGGAACCTCTGGTGATAGATGCGTGTAGTCTGTGCTACACGTCCTCACCATGCACTAGTACCTGCAAAATAATAATTTAGGTTCAATACCATGCTAGACGATTACTAAATATGAAATATAAACTATAAATATCAAAAATGATAAAACAGTTAATAACATAAAAAGTGGCCTAGAATGGCCACTTGTAGCACTCGTAGTGCCGACAATTGCCGTGTCCCCGGCAACGGCGCCAAAAACTTGACACAATTTTACCATGCGTATAACGCAAGTGCACTCGTCAATGTAGTATAGGCCCTTATGAGGCCCGATTCAAACTCAGGGACACTAAATTATCGGTAGACTACTACTAGCTACTCACAATCAGCTAGATCAATTAAAAGGTTATGAGAGTTGTTGTAGAATAAAATAAAATAAAATAAAGCAGAGCTATCAATTAAGTGTTTAGTTTAATCAATTCAAATGGAGATATTTAGGATTGTGGTTTCACCGCGGGTTTTCATTGTATGAATTTCCACATAGTTAATCAGATTCATCTCTCAATCTGGGTAGTGGCCTGTAGTCAGAACTGTTCACTGTCGTGATACAATTCACTACCTGAGTCTAGGTCAGTTCCACCGTCGTAGTAACCTATACCCTAAACTAGGTGCATTAAAATCGACCTATGAGTTTCCACCATTAACCGTACATCACCTTGTTCAAGGGATTTGCTCATTAATATGAATTTTGTCTCTTTTCAATCATTAATTCTTCTTTCAAAGTAATCAAAGGCAGTATATTATCATTTTGGTGATCAAGCATAATAATATAATTGAGAAAATGAAATCATACCACAGATTTAAGAGACAAATTATGAATTACTATGATAAAAACGTCATACAATGCTTCCCTGGGCTACTCCCTATCCTAAAGATAAAGGGGATTAGCCCCACATGTTCATCTCAGAGCAGGACACATTGAACAAAGGGAAAACATGGATAAAAACGTGGATAAAGTGATGAAACCCCTGAACGGAGAAGATCCAATCGTTCCTCGGTGTAGAGTGCGTGATCTACAGCCTTTCAGCGGTGGAGAACGTCTTCTTCAGCTTCCAGAACGGTCGGGGCGTGCTTCTGGGCTCCGTTCTTCTCTCCACTCCTTCTCAGGATGTGTGCAATGGCTAATGACGTGATGGATGACTATTGGCCACCATCATTAGGTATTAACATCGAGTTAGGTCGCCAAAATATCACAACCATTGAATTTGGGATGATATGAAGCAAACTCTGATCTGACGGTGTTGATACCATCGACGCGGGTCGATGGTATCGACCCCTAACGATATCGGCAAGCCTTCTTTCTTTTCTATCATCCCGCCTGGTGCTGACTCGATACCATAGATGTGGGTCGATGGTATCGACTCCCTTAGGTGTCAATCTTATCCCTTTTCTGTCGCTGAAGCTATAAGTGTCGATAGTATCGACTTTGGTGTTGATAGTATCGACTGGTTGGTCGCTAGCAACCTGATGGTAACTCGCTACCATAGACTTCCCAGTCGATGGTATCGACTCTGTACTGTTCCTTGCGGCTGCCTATGTAACATCCCTGACCTGGGTTATGAGTTAACCCTAGGTGTTTTGCCTAAATATGTAATTAAATCCTTGTTATTAACTTTGGGCATGTAATTAAGTTTCTCAGAAACATATATTTCAGTTTTTGCTCCTTTTTATATAAAGTTGTAGCATTGTTTTGTAATACAGGGATCTATGTGCAAATTACCCAGTTAGAAAGGTTAACTTGCAATTTGCACATGTTGAGATGTTCCTCTGATGTTGAGACATCATGAGAATGATGATGGTAAGGTTTGAGGGATTTCCCAAGCTTGGGCACCAAGGTGCAGCTGTGGAAGCAATCCCTGTGCTTGAAAACCCTAAATTGGAGTAAAGTGCAATTTACCCAATTTGAGGGGTGCAACTTGTAATTTACACCATAAAAAGTATTTATTAAGATTCTTGTCATCATTTAGAGAAGAAATGATGAAGAAGTCACTTTAATTGAATAATCATATAATGAAAAGCACCTTTGTGATTGAATAATCAAGGTGTATGTACAATAGCCTTTTATGTGTATGCTTAAGTTATAGGTTGATCTTCTTTGCCCTCATTTCTTGACCTTAAAAGAAGGTTGTCTTTAGAAATAATATGAAGGGACGAGCATAGAAGGATGGAGGGACTAAGTTGAAAATATGGAGAACTTATGAGCTTATGTTGAAACCTCATCCCAAGTATATAAGCTCTCTACTTTACTTAGCAAGAAAAACCCTCCCTTCGTTCCTTTCACTGTTCTTTTCACCCAAACCGACTAAAGAGGAGCTGTGGTGCTCAGGAGGACGACCAGGGAGGGCAAGGTAGGTTTGAATCCTCCCTTTTGCTTAAGTTCATGGTTAGAACTCGAATTCAAGGTCAAATTGATGGCTAGCTCACATAGCTCTACCTTTCTAGCCATCTCTTCTTGACTTTCCCTGGAGGTTTCACCTTGGCCGACCTGTGGAAGCTCAAGGACGCCATTAAAAGCTTGGAGCTCGAAATCTTGGAGCTCAAGGAGCAAGCTTTAGGCAGGTTTTATAACTCTAAACCTATGCTTTGTTATATACATCTCGTTTATGCTTTTAAATGATAGTTCTTCTTCTTCTCTACCTTCCTTTGCTACCTTGCAAGAAAATCCGTGAGAAATCCTTGCTGTTCTTGATCTAGGAGATGAAGACGTTATTTCCAAAGTTAATCCACTACTTTTCACTTTACTAAACGGTCTCCACAAATTGCTCTCTCGGTTTGCAAAACCGTGTAGTGAGCAAACGGTCTCAGGACCGTGTAAGGGAAAACGGTCTTCAAGACCATTTAGCCACATTGACCGAGCGTGGACCGTATAAGATCTCTGTTCATAATTATGTAGGCTAATGACCCACAAAATATGAGATGATAACTCCAAAGGAATCGTGAGATATGGTCTTTTAATCAACAACTTTAATTGAATTTACTCCTGATTTCCAATCTGTTGAAATCGCCCTTTTTGGGAAAACGGTCTCAAGACCGTGTAAGAACGTTGACCAAGAGTTGACCGTATGAGATTACTGTTCAAATTAATGTTGATTAACAACTCCCCAAATTTTATAGACTAATTCCAAACGAGCTAAGAGTTGAAGGATGATTACTAGGGTAAACCCTAATTGAAATCAGTACTGAAATCTCAATGAATAACTTAGTGTTTTTGGGTTGATTGACCCAAACGGTCTCAAGACCGTTTGGGGATCAATCAAACAGTCTCAAGACCGTGTGGGGAATCACCCAAGACCGTGTGAAGGTCTGGGGTCAAGTATAGTTGACCAATTGAAAGCACAAAGATACCAAATTACATTGCAATTAAGTATGGATATGATAATAAACTCAATAGATCCAACCTTGAAGAACTTACACTAGAATACAAAAGTTGGATGGGCAAACGGTCTCAAGACCGTTTGGAACTCATCCAAACGGTCTCAAGACCGTGTGGTGACAACCCAAGACCGTTTGGAGGTCTAGGGTTAAGGTAATTTGATCAATTGAGGGCCCAATTGCAATAGGTTATTGAATTAATCAAAATACTGAATTGAGACTCAATCAAGGTTCAACTCCTATCAAATCACATTAGATTTTGATGCAATCTTGGGGAAACGGTCTCAAGACCGTGTGGAGTTCATCCACATGAACTCAAGACCGTTTGGGCCAAGTTTGGGCCCAATAGAGCTCAATTGAAGGGTTCAACCTTGTGTTGATTCACATTGTTGAGTGTTGATGGTTGAACGTTGATGGACCTTAATTGAACCAACTTCAACCCTAATTGGATAACAATTGAGGGTCAATTGAGTGACCAATTGGTTAAGCATAACCCTAATTAACTCAATCTATAAGTGGTTACCATGGCTTTGACCATTTGGAGGCTTCAACATTGATAATCATAAACGATTGAAATCTTTGAACCATGTTGGAGGTCCAAACGGTTTGAGACCAAGTGGACCAAACGGTCTCAAGACCGAGTGAGGCCTCACGGTCTCAAGACCGTTTGAGACCTCATGGTCTCAAGACCGTTTGAGGTCACACGGTCTCAAGACCGAGTGAGGCCTCACAGTCTCAAGACCGTTTGGGGCCAAACGGTCTCAAGACCGTTTGGACTCAAACGATCTCAAGATCGAGATACATCAAACGGTCTCAAACCGTGTAAGCCCTCTCGGTCTTGAAGTCAAACTTGTTAAATGGTCTACACCCTCACACGGTTTGGGAAAACGACCTTGGAGGTCACACGGTCTTGGAGTCAACCCTAGCAAATGATCAACTCATCCAAACGGTCTCAAACCGTTTGGAGGTTGAAGGTTGAAACCGTTTGAGGTTTTCAAAGGTTGTTTTCACTTAATCACTTGAAGATGTAAATGGTTCAATGATGCTCTAATCTAAACCCTAATGGTAACCTAGGAAATTAGGGGACTAAGTGACTAATGAATTAACCCATGATGGTGATCAATGGGGTGAATTACCAAAATACCCTTGAGGGGTTCAATTGAGTAAAACCTTGTTCAAATCAAACCCTAATTACATGATAGTGGTGTTTTGGCTTATGTTAACCCATGAGGACTTAACCCAACCTGATCTAGAGTGGTGTTATCACCATCTACTAGTATGAGGAGAGAGAAAGTATCTTAAGAGAGAGAAAGTACCTTAAGAGAGAGAAAGTACCCTTTTTGGGTGGAAACTCAAGTAAAGAACCTTCAATACACATGAATGTGCATGATTAGGGTATGATCCACCTATGTGAGATCATGGAAACCCTAATTATGATATATGATGAATCTTAAGCTAATCTGAGAGCATCAATGATGATGTTCCTCACACATGATGATGTTAAGAGTTCAATTCACCATGTGATGTGAATAGTAAACCCTAATTCAAGGGTAATGACATGTGATGTGAATAGTAAACCCTAATTCAAGGGTAATGACATGTGATGTGAATAGTAAACCCTAATTCAAGGGTAATGACATGTGATGTGAATAGTAAACCCTAATTCAAGGGTAATGACATGTGATGTGAATAGTAAACCCTAATTCAAGGGCAATGACATGTGATGTGAATAGTAAACCCTAATTCAAGGGTAATGACATGTGATGTGAATAGTAAACCCTAATTCAAAGATGATGACATGTTATATGAGTATTAAACTCTATTTGATAAGAATCAAAGAACTTAGCTCTTATGACAAGAGTGGAAAGTATAATCATTGTTTTGAATTACCTTTATTAGTTGAATTAACCATGCAGGTTCTGATAGGGAGGTGATCATATCCAGGTATGGATGATGATACTATATTCATTAAAGGCATATTGATAGCTTTATGAATAAGTAAAGTATCTTGATGCCTTGTCAGTGGCATTCTATGATAATAATGGGCTGTGAGAGCCATGACTAACATCAAAGTCATGCTTTAGAGATGACTAGTGATGAGTATAATGAGAAATGATGATTGATGTGATTTAGGCTTGTTACATTTAGTATTCTCCTTTTATAGCTGTTATGCTACTGTTATTGTTTGAAGAACAATGTGTGATGTTAAATGAATACTGAATGTACCTAACTAATCAAGTATAATGTAGAGCCCTGATCATAGACCCATCATTATCATTGATCAAATGATGGTGAAATAGGTTTTCCTAAGGGAACTCCTGGATCACATACTTTTGAGTATGTGGGGTATATGGATGTGTAGAACCTTACATCCTAGTATAGGAAATTGATGTAGATATGTAATCCGTCAATCCTTCACTACAATCCCATACCGTATCAGTAGTAGGTAAACATGAAACCTCCTGATGATGAAGAAAACATAGATATCCGTATCAGTGGAGATAAACATGAAATCTCCTGATGACGAAGAGAGTACAGAACGCCACTGTAACTCTAGAATAGCGAAGGACCAGTTTACCCTGGTGAGCTATAATAGTAGAGACACAAGATGTCCTACAAGTGATCCTCAACTGACTAAGGAAGGTGAAGGTCATGAGAATCTGACTCTCTTAATGACCTATGTATGATACTAATGTGACTTCTTAGCAATCAGTTGGAGTATGAGTGGTATGCCTCATCTCCACAGGGCATAATATTGTTTGTAAAACATAATCAACTGCGTAGTATACATGTTAGAGATAACTATGAGTTAGTTGATTGATGATACACTGTAATAGTGCTTATATTCTTCATGTCTCATAAATGTTGAGCTCTTGTTTATAGCTTCAACTGCTATTGAATACTTTGAAAGCTTTACTGCTTAAGATATTCTTTGATATTATTATAAAGCTTCTGGTGGAGAGTTATAACTCTCGCTGGGACAATTATGTAAAATTGTCTCACCCCGTAGACTTCAACTTTTTAGGTGGACGTCGGAGACGGAGGAACCGGTCTACAGGTGACCAGTCCCAGCAGTAGCAGCAGCAGCACCAGGAGCAGCAGTAAATCTCAGGTGGAGATTTAGCCTGCCATGTGGTGTAATTAGAGTCAGTCCTATGTGTCCTCTGTACTCTCAGGTCTTGGAGTCTTTTGTTATGAGTTCTTGAGATTTTGTGTCTTGTTGTATATAATTACTCAAGAAGTAATTATCATGAGATGTAAACAGTTTATCTCTTGTTATGAAAGAAACTTGTATGGATTCAAGCTCTTGTTTCGAAAAGTTTTAATTTCCCGTGATTTTTGTCTTCCGCTGTTAATCGAATCGCTTCCGCTAAGTTTGAATCGTGTTTATATCGTGGTTTGGAGATCAGAGCCCACAATTAGTGGTATCAAAGCTCTAGGTCAGTTGAGTCTACAGAGGCATAGGACTTAGGATGTCAAGTCTATCTTTAGTACTCTTTCCCTATCTAATAGAATCTTCTACTCCTCAGGAGAAGAAGATACATAAGGATGGTTGAGCCTCATGATGAGTACGTGGCAGAGAGTAGTGCTAGTGCACCTCAAGGCGGTGCAAGGGTTCCAAGAATAGAACAACCTGCACCAGAGTCACCAAGAGAGCCACCCCAGTTTGACCCAGTCGACATGGGTAACCCAGCTGTACAGACAATGTTCAGGCAGTTCATGACTTCCATGACACACATAACCGACAGGATGCCCATGCCAACACCTAGGGCACCTGTCCAACTTGAAACACAAGGTATCGGTAAGACGTTCGAACGACTTCGTCGTGTCAGAGCTACCGAGTACTTTGGGACTACCGACCCCGCAGATGCTGATTTATGGCTGACAGAGTTGGAGAAGGCTTTTAGGATTCTTATTATCCCGGAAGCTGAGAAGGTTAGACATGCAGTCTATCTTCTCAAAGGCAGTGCTGGTCACTGGTGGAACATGGAAGAGCAGAAGAGACCTGGAGTAGAGTTCTCATGGGAAGAGTTTCGTCGGGAATTTATCAATAGATATTTTCCAAAGACCTTCCTAGATGAGAAGATCTCTCAGTTTGAGAGATTGAGGCAGGGCATGATGAACATTAGCGAATATGAAGCTAAGTTCATGGAATTGCTGCGGTTCTATCCGCACATGGCTGCTACAGATGAGGAAAGAATCAGAAGATTCGAAAAGGGTTTGAATGCTGATATATCAACCCCTGTGTCTGCCTTAGAAAACCGAGAGAGATTCTCTACCTTCGTTGAGTCAGTCCGAAGGATAGAGAGATCTGTGGTTGAGGAGAGGCAAACCCAGAAAAGATATCCACAGTTCCAGGGTTCTTCATCTAGGGATTTCAAGAAACCTAGATTCTCTGCACCTAACCCTCCACCACCCAGATCGAGTTCTCAAACTCAATGGTCACCAAGCAGAGGTAGAGGACGGAGTCAACCGCACCAAGGGATTCACAGTTCTGCATCGATGTTAGTTACTGGACCACCCCGACCACAACAACAAGAGAGGAGATGCTACAACTATGGTAAGGTGGGACACTTGATGAAGGATTGCCGTTCTAGGCCTGTCAGTGTGACACAGCCTCCGAGACAGAATCAACAAGGATCTCAGAGAATGCAATCTCAAGGAGCAGCTCGAGGACGTGGACAAGCGTATCAAGCTGGATCATCAGCACCACCTCAACACCAGGCAACAACAAGGTTCTATGCTATGAACCCACCTGAAGCAGTGGTCAATCCACGAGTAGTGGCAGGTCAGATGAAACTTTTATATTCTTATATGTATACCTCCTGTGTAGTATCTGTTCTGATTGATCTGGGTGCTACGCACTCTTTCATCACTCGAAGAGTGATTCGTAACTGCAATGTGACTGTTAGACATAGGGCAGATAGTTTGTTGTTGGAGACTCCGTTGAGTGGGTCTGCCGTTTTGCAGGAGGTATGCTCTCCCTGCATCCTTTTCTTTTCCGACCATCACATTCAAGTGGATCTTATACCACTTAATATGCAAGGATTTGATATAATCCTCGGGATGGATACCTTAGAGAGGTATAGAGTTGTCTTGGATTGTGAGTCCAAGTTGGCTGTGTTTGCTGATGAAAGCAACACATGGATCTTTCAAGGAGAAAGAAAGATTCTGCCCACTTGTCTTGTGTCAACTATGGTTGCTGATAAGTTGTTGAGGCAAGGATGTTATGCATTCTTAGCCCATGTGGTAGATGTTACCAAGGAAAGGTCCAATCCTGCTGAAGTTCCCATAGTCAGGGAATTCGAGGATGTGTTTCCTGAAGAACTTCCTGGTATACCACCACCTCGGGAGATTGATTTTGAAATCAATCTGATCCCAGATACGAAACCCATAGCCCAGACTCCGTATAGGATGGCGCCTGCCGAGATGGCAGAACTCAAGAAATAGCTTCAAGAGTTACTTGAGAAGGGTTTTATCCGACCGAGCACTTCACCTTGGGGTGCTCCGGTCTTGTTTGTTAAAAAGAAAGATGGGTCAATGCGGTTGTGCATCGACTACAGACAACTCAATAAAGTAACAATAAAGAATAAGTACCCTCTGCCAAGGATTGATGATCTCTTTGATCAGTTGCGTGGTGCAACAATCTTTTCAAAGATAGACTTGAGGTCTGGATATCATCAACTCCGTATTAAGGATAGTGACATATCCAAGTCTGCCTTTAGGACAAGGTATGGTCACTATGAGTTCACGGTTATGTCGTTTGGACTAACCAATGCACCAACTGCATTTATGGAACTCATGAATAGAGTTTTTTGACCTTTCCTTGATCAGTGTGTTGTCGTCTTCATAGATGACATTCTGATCTATAGTAAGGATGCTTAGCAGCATGAGCAACATCTTCGCCAAGCTTTGACCTTGCTAAGAGAACACAAGCTGTATGCTAAGTTTAGCAAGTGTGAGTTCTGGTTGCCGGAGGTATCTTTTCTTGGACATGTGATATCTTCCTTAGGAATTCGTGTTGACCCTACAAAGGTAGAATCTATTCTACAATGGGAACAACCGAAGACACCGACGGAGATTTGAAGTTTCTTGGGGTTAGCTGGCTATTATCGAAGGTTCATTAAGAACTTTAGTTCTATAGCCTTACCTTTGACCAAGTTGACCCGGAAAGATGTTCCTTTTTCTTGGAGTGATAAGTGTCAACAGTCTTTCCAGTTGTTGAAGGAGAGGTTGACAAGTGCACCTATGCTTGTGCTTGTGCTACCTGAACAAGGAAAAGGATATGTAGTCTTCTGTGATGCTTCCAAGAATGGACTAGGATGTGTGTTGATGCAGGATAAACAAGTGATTTCTTTTGCTTCTCGACATCTTAAGAAACATGAGGAGAATTATCCGACACACGATCTGGAGTTAGCTGCCGTGGTTCATGCCTTGAAGATCTGGAGACATTATCTCTACCGAGAAACATTCCAGGTTTTCACAGACCACAAGAACCTTAAGTATATCTTCTCTCAGCACGAGCTTAACATGAGGCAACGTCGATGGATGGAGTTAATCAAGGACTACGATTGTACAATTGATTACCATCCATGCAAGGCCAATGTTGTTGCAGATGCCTTGAGTAGGAAATCAGCAACATCTGAAAACTACTAGAGGGGGGGTGAATAAAGTTTTATAGAGATTTTAATAATTAATTAAACTCAAACAACCACAATGAAAATATTGGACAAGGAGACACAGGGTTTAGAGTGGTTCCAACTATAGCAAATACTATAGCCGTCAGTCCACTACCTGGTTTCTTACCCAACCGGGATTTGAAAAGAAATTTATTTTATTACCTCGCAAGGACTTTACATAAAATACAATTTCTTTTCCCAAACCCTTCAAGCAGCCTTCACCTAGAAGTAATCGCCCAACCTTGAAGCAGCCTTCCCTTGAAGTAGGTGCACCAACTCCCGTTGTACCAGCCTTCTGAAGTAGCTTCCCATGCGATAGCCTTCTTGAAGTAGCTTGAAGTCCCCTTCTCCACCTGAGAAGTCAACCCTCTCCAATGCGCAGCCTCCAACCCTAGGAGTAGCAAGGAGAGTACAAAAGATAAAAAGGAACAAGAAGGAAAATAGAAATTACAATACCGTTGTAAGCACAAGGCTTGATTTTCCTATATCAAGCGTTTATATCTCCTAACCAATGTGTATGACAATGTGATTGTAGTGGATAGGAGATACTAGCCTATAGGACACGAAATGGGAGCAATAGGAATGAATGGCAAGTGTAGGAATTGCTCTATTGCTCTAAAACAGATTGCAAGTGTGTATTCAAGCTCAAGTATAGCACAAGTATAGCTTAGGTGTTTTTTGGTGTCCTAAGGCATGTCCTATTTATAGGAGTGGCCTATGAATACTTAAGGACATTCTAGACAACTTCTAGGGGCTTCTAAGTGCTTAACTAGCCGTTAGATATAAGTTAAGTGCATTAGTAACGGCTAGTTACTTTATTCTGCAGTTGCTGTCAGAGACCATCTCGGTCGACAAATGGTCGACCGAGACACCTACTCGGTCGAAGTTTTGTCGACCGACAGGCTCTCTGGATCAACGTTCATTTGCAACTGCCAACTACTTTGTCAGCTGTGTCTAACGACTACTTGGGTCATTCTCGGTCGAGGAGTTTGTCGACCGAGAGTGTCTCGGTCGAGGAGTGTGGTCGACTGAGATTGACTCTGTTTTCAATCTTTTAATTAACCACTAAGCATGTGTATGAGTGTACATATGTGCTCCTATTTGAAGGGGATGACCTATCTAAGTGTGGTGATTAGCTAGGAAGATCCAACGCTTGATTTACATGCAATCTAAGTACTTGTACATTATATATTTGTACAAGTTTTTACAACAGTGATTACATTGCATGGAAATATAAATATGTAAGCTCTTTGGATTTTCCCTAGTTACTTTTTCATCCACCTTAATCCTGCACACTCAAGTAGCACGTTAGATCAACAAGAATGAAATGTTTGTCATCATCGAAACAAAGGGATTTATTATAATGTCCAATTTATCCAACAATCTCCCCCTTTTTGAAGATGACAAACATTTCCTAAAATATGAAATAAGGAAATATAAAGCATGTGAGTTTCATACCTGAAGATTACCTTTTGTAGCCATTCTTGTTTTACAAGTGAGTGCTGGCCATCAAGATGAAACTCATTTATATTTATATTTTTGATTTTATATTCTTTCTCCCCCTTTGTCATTTCAAAAAGATATCCAGGTTAAACATTTTTATTTCTTCTCCCCCTTAATTTTATATTAAGCTCCCCCTTAAATAGATATCCTATTAGGAACATGGATTTATGTCTAATTTATCCACAATTTGTTTCTCAATCATTTGCAAAGGATGTTAAGCCTTGAAATGATATGAGATTCCCTTAAGCTTATGATGAATGTATATTTATTACTCATCTATCAAGTTAAGCCCTAAATTAAATGAGAGTCATGTTAATCTTAGAGTACATAAAAAATGTCTCCAACCAAAACAAGGGATGTTAAGCCCTGATTTGTTTAGAGAGTTCCTTTAAGAGCAAGATATATTATTTTGATGAAATTCTTTTTCATACAAATTACTTTTAAGAATCTGAAGGTCATAACAAGCTCCAAATGATGTTAACAATGTTTTTGTAAGCTTCATAATCAAATAATCAAATTAGTTTTTATAAGCTCCCCCTTAATCTTACAATTTAAGAAATTTTAAGGCTTTTAAGGTCACAAATGATAAATTTTTGATTTTGACCTTTATCAAAAGTATACTAAGATTAAGTTCAATAAATTGATGTCCAATTAAGCATTTTTGTCAAAGCTTATTTTAGGTCACCCTTGACTACGACCATAGCGCCCCTTGGCTAAATTTTGTTTTAACCAAGAGGCAGATTCTGCAGATTTCCAAGGTAAGCATTCATATGTGAAGTATAATTTCTGCAGAAAGCTATAAATATCAATTTGAAGCACATTAAGATATACCTATTATGAAAACTTAATATGAGCATCATAGTGAAGTCTTTGACCTAGATTTTTCTAGAATGCATGTTTTACATTCATTATAAATGATGTTTCATATGCTTATGGGTACAGAAATATCAAATCCCATTTCTTTTTATACCTTTATCATAAGATTCTTTTAGAAACATATATTTTGAAAGAAAGATTAATGTCTTTAAAGTCAAGATATCTTTTGATTTCTTAGAATAGATAAAAACATTAATAATTTGTTCTAAGAGGCACCGTTTGTCTTGTCATAGCAATATCTTCATCACAAGCTGTGTCCACAATAATTATTATGTCAAGATGCTTTTATGCTGATGACATTTGCAATTATCCGAATCACAATGTTCATTCATGATTTGTATATATGAATCAAAGCTTATTTTAAACCAATGAAACACAATGATCATGATGAAGCATGTTAAGTGATACTCAATATGAAAACTTTTTCTTAACAATGAAAGCATGATTAATGTCTCAAGTCCTTTTTAAAGATATCAATTTGAGAAATTTTGTAACATTGTGTTCTTTTGCAAGCATTTTTAATAGTTATATCACTAATGAATTATTTTGCTTGCTTATCATCAAGAATCATGCATGTAATTATCATTATCTATTTGTGTTAACACAAAATCATGCTTAATGATGAAATAGTGAAAGCATGTCCAATAGAATGATAATTTCATGAAATACAGTGATTGTAATCATTTAAAACTAAATGTCATAACACATGATTTCTATCTAGATAGATGCTTTAAAGAATATCATGTAAACATTATAAAATAGGGATTTCTAAACTTGATTTTCAATTTAGAGAATGATGTCATTTATATTCAAAAAGATCTTCAGTCATTAACAACAAATAGATAGCCACTGATCAATCAATTATTCAGCAATTTTACTGCAGACTGAAATCAGTGACCAGGTCGGTCGACGATTTCTCGACCGACTGACTGCTCGGTCGATGATTTCTCGACCGACAAGGTTTCTGTTTTTCCTACAGAACTATTTATTGATTTCAAGTAAATGTAGACTATGTCTAACTCAAATATGCAGTTTAAGAATCAGTTTTAGTTGAGATAAAACATATGAATATCAAAGTAACATTTAGATCAAATCTCAACTAATCATATTCAAAATTTTAAGTTTTGAGGACCTTAATTGAGATAAGTTTTCAAGTTAGAGATTTAGTTACTTGAATCATTTTGTTATCCCTTTATGTTAAGTTGAGATAGACATAAGGATGTGCAATTAAAAATCTTCTGTCATATCTCAACTTAGTCTAATCAATTCAATTTGGGATTTTCGGAACCCATACTAACTCAACATTCCTTTTCTTGTATGGGCATGAAAAAGAGTAATGTCCAAGACGTGAGCAATAATGGCAACATATAGAATCAACCTCAAGTCTTTTTCTATGGTTTTGTTCTAGGTTGTTCTTTGGTACAAATGTGGCTTGATGTGCTCGTGTCTTTCTCCAACTAGGTTGTTGATAAGATTTCTCTTTGGGCTTATAGCCTAGTCCTCTTCTTCCAATTTGATGATAGGAATTATCCAATATTCTATCAAGGATTCCATTGTTGCTTAACCTACTGACTTTTTGTTGCAACTTAACGATCTCATCCATTCTTTTCTTAATGTCTAGTTTTGCTTGATCTAGATTGGATGATAAAGAATTCCTTTCTTTCACTAATTTGTCATAGTCTACATGGGTGCATAATATAGGTTGTTTTTGAAAGTCATTTAACTTTGCAAGTAATTCAACCTTTTCTTGATATAGAAGATCATAATTTGTTTCTAGAGTAAAAATCTTCACTTCACTACTACTTAGAGATGATTTCAAAGTACGGTTTTCATAAACAATGTCATTTTTTCAAAACCAAGAGTATTCAATTTAGCATATAAATCATCATTTTCGGATGTAAGAGCAAGAAGTCTAGCATTTAACTCATCGTTTGTTTTATTAGACTTCTTTAATTTCTTCTTGCACTCAATATACTTATTGTGTGTTTCTTCAAGACTAGAAATTAGCTCTTCTTTTGATAAATCAAGAAGGCTTACCTCTTCTTCTTCCTCCTCATTGGTTGTTGCAATGAAACAATTCTTATGGACCTCTTTCTTCTTTTCTTTCCATGGACAGCCGATTGTTGTATGGTACGTTCCTAAACACCAATTGCAGCTTGTTGAAAGTTGGTCCAAGTTGCTCCTTTGCCTGCGGTTGTAGTCACCTCCACCCTTCATTCTTCAAGACCTGGTTAGGGTTCCTTGAAGCCTGCTCTGATACCAATTGAAAACTACTAGAGGGGGGGTGAATAAAGTTTTATAGAGATTTTAATAATTAATTAAACTCAAACAACCATAATGAAAATATTGGACAAGGAGACACAGGGTTTAGAGTGGTTCCAACTATAGCAAATACTATAGCCGTCAGTCCACTACCCGGTTGCTTACCCAACCGAGATTTGAAAAGAAATTTATTTTATTACCTCGCAAGGACTTTACATAAAATACAATTTCTTTTCCCAAACCCTTCAAGCATCCTTCACCTAGAAGTAATCGCCCAACCTTGAAGCAGCCTTCCCTTGAAGTAGGTGCACCAACTCCCGTTGCACCAGCCTTATGAAGTAGCTTCCCGTGCGATAGCCTTCTTGAAGTAGCTTGAAGTCCCCTTCTCCACCTGAGAAGTCAACCCTCTCCAATCCATAGCCTCCAACCCTAGGAGTAGCAAGGAGAGTACAAAAGATAAAAAGGAACAAGAAGGAAAATAGAAATTACAATACCGTTGTAAGCACAAGGCTTGATTTTCCTATATCAAGCGTTTATATCTCCTAACCAATGTGTATGACAATGTGATTGTAGTGGATAGGAGATACTAGCCTATAGGACACGAAATGGGAGCAATAGGAATGAATGGCAAGTGTAGGAATTGCTCTATTGCTCTAAAACAGATTGCAAGTGTGTATTCAAGCTCAAGTATAGCACAAGTATAGCTTAGGTGTTTTTTGGTGTCCTAAGGCATGTCCTATTTATAGGAGTGGCCTATGAATACTTAAGGACATTCTAGACAACTTCTAGGGGCTTCTAAGTGCTTAACTAGCCGTTAGATATAAGTTAAGTGCATTAGTAACGGCTAGTTACTTTATTCTGCAGTTGCTGTCAGAGACCATCTCGGTCGACAAATGGTCGACCGAGACACCTACTCGGTCGAAGTTTTGTCGACCGACAGGCTCTCTGGATCAACGTTCATTTGCAACTGCCAACTACTTTGTCAGCTGTGTCTAACGACTACTTGGGTCATTCTCGGTCGAGGAGTTTGTCGACCGAGAGTGTCTCGGTCGAGGAGTGTGGTCGACCGAGATTGACTCTGTTTTCAATCTTTTAATTAACCACTAAGCATGTGTATGAGTGTACATATGTGCTCCTATTTGAAGGGGATGACCTATCTAAGTGTGGTGATTAGCTAGGAAGATCCAACGCTTGATTTACATGCAATCTAAGTACTTGTACATTATATATTTGTACAAGTTTTTACAACAGTGATTACATTGCATGGAAATATAAATATGTAAGCTCTTTGGATTTTCCCTAGTTACTTTTTCATCCACCTTAATCCTGCACACTCAAGTAGCACGTTAGATCAACAAGAATGAAATGTTTGTCATCATCGAAACAAAGGGATTTATTATAATGTCCAATTTATCCAACAACATCAACCATGAATAGAGCACAACTAAACTCTTTAGTATGCTCTAGGAGAGATATTCTTATCTCTTTAAGGCAAGACAATGTACAGTTGAAGGTGTCATTGTTAGCCGGGTTGTTAGATGAGATGCATATTAAACCTACCCTAAGAGAGTAGATTAAGGAAGCACAACTAGGTGATGCTGCAGTTCAGCAGATTAGATCTGAGTATGGAAATGAGAAGCGAGATGGTTTCCATGACTCAGATGACCAAGTAGTCTGTTATAATGGAAGGATGATAGTGCCAGATGTGGATAAATTGAGGAAGTTAGTCCTGGAAGAAGCTCATTCTTCCATGTATGCTATGCATCCAGGGAGCACCAAGATGTATCGGAATTTGAAAGATCTGTATTGGTGGCCTGGAATGAAGAAGGATGTTGCAGAGTTTGTTCTGAGGTGTCCGATGTGTCAGCAAGTTAAAGCTGAACACCGGAAACCTGCAGGAACAATGCAACCTTTACCCATACCACAGTGGAAGTGGGACCATGTGACCATGGACTTTGTTGTTGGCCTACCCAGGACGAGCAAAGGACATGATTCCATTTGGGTAGTTGTTGATAGGTTGACTAAGACAGCACATTTCTTACCTGTCAAAACAACCTATTCTGCTGAAAGGTTATCAGAATTATATGTTCAAGAGATAGTGCGTTTGCACGGAGTTCCTGTCACAATCGTTTCTGACAGAGGTCCTCAGTTTACAAGTCGTTTTTGGGAACAGTTACACAGAGCCTTAGGCACCAAGCTAAGGTTTAGTACGACCTTTCATCCACAGACTGATGGACAGTCAGAAAGGACCATACAGACTTTATAAGACCTTTTGAGAGAATGTGTTCTCCAGTTTACCAGGAGTTGGGATCTACACCTAAGCTTGATAGAGTTTGCCTATAACAATAGCTATCAGCATAGTATTGATATGGAACCTTATGAAGCCTTGTATGGTAGACGTTGTAGATCACCTCTGTGTTGGTTTGAGACTGGTGAGCGTCAGTTGTTAGGTCCTGATCTTGTGCAGCAGACCACAGAGAAAATTAAAGTAATACAACAAAAGATTAAGAATGCACAGGATAGGCAAAAATCTTATGCTGACAAGCGTCGTAGACCCTTAGAGTTCCAGGTTGGAAACTGAGTATACCTCAAAGTCTCACCTTGGAAAGGGGTCCTTCGTTTTGGAAGGAAAGGGAAGTTAGCTCCTAGATTTATGGGGCCTTATCCAATCATTGAACGGATTGGAAAGGTAGCATATAGACTAGAGCTGCCACCAGACTTACAGAGGTTACATCCTGTGTTTCACATTTCTATGCTGAAGAAATGTCACCCAGACACCGAGTCAGTGCTACAACCTATGGAGGTAGAATTGAATGATGATATATCCTATGAGGAGGGACCAGTGACAATCCTTGATAATAGAATGCAAAGGTTAAAGAAGAAATATATAAGTATTGTGAAAGTCCTCTGGAACCACCGTGGTGTTGAAGAAGCCACTTGGGAATTAGAGGATGAGATAAGAAGGAAGTATCCTGCCCTTTTCTCTTAGTATGTTTTATCGATTTCGGGGACGGAATTCTTGTAAGGGGTGGATAATTTGTAGCATCCCTGACCTGGGTTATGAGTTAACCCTAGGTGTTTTGCCTAAATATGTAATTAAATCCTTGTGATTAACTTTGGGCATGTAATTAAGTTTCTCAGAAACATATATTTCAGTTTTTGCTCCTTTTTATATAAAGTTGTAGCATTGTTTTGTAATACAGGGACCTATGTGCAAATTACCCAGTTAGAAGGGTTAACTTGCAATTTGCACATGTTGAGATGTTCCTCTGATGTTGAGACATCATGAGAATGATGATGGTAAGGTTTGAGGGATTTCCCAAGCTTGGGCACCAAGGTGCAGCTGTGGAAGCAATCCCTGTGCTTGAAAACCCTAAATTGGAGTAAAGTGCAATTTACCCAATTTGAGGGGTGCAACTTGTAATTTACACCATAAAAAGTATTTATTAAGATTCTTGTCATCATTTAGAGAAGAAATGATGAAGAGGTCACTTTAATTGAATAATCATATAATGAAAAGCACCTTTGTGATTGAATAATCAAGGTGTATGTACAATAGCCTTTTATGTGTATGCTTAAGTTATAGGTTGATCTTCTTTGCCCTCATTTCTTGACCTTAAAAGAAGGTTGTCTTTAGAAATAATATGAAGGGACGAGCATAGAAGGATGGAGGGACTAAGTTGAAAATATGGAGAACTTATGAGCTTATGTTGAAACCTCATCCCAAGTATATAAGCTCTCTACTTTACTTAGCAAGAAAAACCCTCCCTTCGTTCCTTTCACTGTTCTTTTCACCCAAACCGACTAAAGAGGAGTTTTGGAGCTCAGGAGGACGACCAGGGAGGGCAAGGTAGGTTTGAATCCTCCCTTTTGCTTAAGTTCATGGTTAGAACTCGAATTCAAGGTCAAATTGATGGCTAGCTCACATAGCTCTACCTTTCTAGCCATCTCTTCTCGACTTTACCTGGAGGTTTCACCTTGGCCTACCTGTGGAAGCTCAAGGATTCCATTAAAAGCTTGGAGATCAAAAGCTTGGAGCTCAAGGAGCAAGCTTTAGGCGGGTTTTATAACTCTAAACCTATGCTTTGTTATATACATCTCGTTTATGCTTTTAAATGATAGTTCTTCTTCTTCTCTACCTTCCTTTGCTACCTTGCAAGCAAATCCGTGAGAAATCCTTGCTGTTCTTGAGCTAGGATATGAATAAGTTATTTCCAAAGTTAATCCACTACTTTTCACTTTACTAAACGGTCTCCACAAATTGCTCTCTCGGTTTGCAAAACCGTGTAGTGAGCAAACGGTCTCAGGACCGTGTAAGGTAAAACGGTCTTCAAGACCATTTAGCCGCGTTGACCGAGCATGGACCGTATAAGATTTATGTTCATAATTATGTAGGATAATCGCCCACAAAATTTGAGATGATAACTCCAAAGGAATCGTGAGATATGGTCTTTTAATCAACAACTTTAATTGAATTTACTCCTGATTTCCAATCTGTTGAAATCACCCTTTTTGGGAAAACGGTCTCAAGACCGTGTAAGAACGTTGACCAAGTGTTGACCGTATGAGATTACTGTTAAAAATAATGTTGATTAACAACTCACCAAATTTGATGGACTAATTCCAAACGAGCTAAGAGTTGAAGGATGATTACTAGGGTAAACCCTAATTGAAATCAGTACTGAAATCTCAATGAATAACTTAGTGTTTTTGGGTTGATTGACCCAAACGGTCTCAAGACCGTTTGGGGATCAATCAAACGGTCTCAAGACCGTGTGGGGAATCACCCAAGACCGTGTGAAGGTCTGGGGTCAAGTATAGTTGACCAATTGAAAGCACAAAGATACCAAATTACATTGCAATTAAGTATGGATATGATTATCAACTCAATAGATCCAACCTTGAAGAACTTACACTAGAATACAAAAGTTGGATGGGAAAACGGTCTCAAGACCGTTTGGAACTCATCCAAACGGTCTCAAGACCGTGTGGTGACAACCCAAGACCGTTTGGAGGTCTAGGGTTAAGGTAATTTGATCAATTGAGGGCCCAATTGCAATAGGTTATTGAATTAATCAAAATACTGAATTGAGACTCAATCAAGGTTCAACTCCTATCAAATCACATTAGATTTTGATGCAATCTTGGGGAAACGGTCTCAAGACCGTGTGGAGTTCATCCACATGAACTCAAGACCGTTTGGGCCAAGTTTGGGCCCAATAGAGCTCAATTGAAGGGTTCAACCTTGTGTTGATTCACATTGTTGAGTGTTGATGGTTGAACGTTGATGGACCTTAATTGAACCAACTTCAACCCTAATTGGATAACAATTGAGGGTCAATTGAGTGACCAATTGGTTAAGCATAACCCTAATTAACTCAATCTATAAGTGGTTACCATGGCTTTGACCATTTGGAGGCTTCAACATTGATAATCATAAACGATTGAAATCTTTGAACCATGTTGGAGGTCCAAACGGTTTGAGACCAAGTGGACCAAACGGTCTCAAGACCGAGTGAGGCCTCACGGTCTCAAGACCGTTTGAGACCTCACGGTCTCAAGACCGTTTGAGGTCACACGGTCTCAAGACCGAGTGAGGCCTCACAGTCTCAAGACCGTTTGGGGCCAAACGGTCTCAAGACCGTTTGGACTCAAACGATCTCAAGATCGAGAGACATCAAACAGTCTCAAACCGTGTAAGCCCTCTCGGTCTTGAAGTCAAACTTGTTAAATGGTCTACACCCTCACACGGTTTGGGAAAACGACCTTGAAGGTCACACGGTCTTGGAGTCAACCCTAGCAAATGATCAACTCATCCAAACGGTCTCAAACCGTTTGGAGGTTGAAGGTTGAAACCGTTTGAGGTTTTCAAAGGTTGTTTTCACTTAATCACTTGAAGATGTAAATGGTTCAATGATGCTCTAATCTAAACCCTAATGGTAACCTAGGAAATTAGGGGACTAAGTGACTAATGAATTAACCCATGATGGTGATCAATGGGGTGAATTACCAAAATACCCTTGAGGGGTTCAATTGAGTAAAACCTTGTTCAAATCAAACCCTAATTACATGATAGTGGTGTTTTGGCTTATGTTAACCCATGAGGACTTAACCCAACCTGATCTAGAGTGGTGTTATCACCATCTACTAGTATGAGGAGAGAGAAAGTATCTTAAGAGAGAGAAAGTACCTTAAGAGAGAGAAAGTACCCTTTTTGGGTGGAAACTCAAGTAAAGAACCTTCAATACACATGAATGTGCATGATTAGGGTATGATCCACCTATGTGAGATCATGGAAACCCTAATTATGATATATGATGAATCTTAAGCTAATCTGAGAGCATCAATGATGATGTTCCTCACACATGATGATGTTAAGAGTTCAATTCACCATGTGATGTGAATAGTAAACCCTAATTCAAGGGTAATGACATGTGATGTGAATAGTAAACCCTAATTCAAGGGTAATGACATGTGATGTGAATAGTAAACCCTAATTCAAGGGTAATGACATGTGATGTGAATAGTAAACCCTAATTCAAGGGTAATGACATGTGATGTGAATAGTAAACCCTAATTCAAGGGCAATGACATGTGATGTGAATAGTAAACCCTAATTCAAGGGTAATGACATGTGATGTGAATAGTAAACCCTAATTCAAAGATGATGACATGTTATATGAGTATTAAACTCTATTTGATAAGAATCAAAGAACTTAGCTCTTATGACAAGAGTGGAAAGTATAATCATTGTTTTGAATTACCTTTATTAGTTGAATTAACCATGCAGGTTCTGATAGGGAGGTGATCATATCCAGGTATGGATGATGATACTATATTCATTAAAGGCATATTGATAGCTTTATGAATAAGTAAAGTATCTTGATGCCTTGTCAGTGGCATTCTATGATAATAATGGGCTGTGAGAGCCATGACTAACATCAAAGTCATGCTTTAGAGATGACTAGTGATGAGTATAATGAGAAATGATGATTGATGTGATTTAGGCTTGTTACATTTAGTATTCTCCTTTTATAGCTGTTATGCTACTGTTATTGTTTGAAGAACAATGTGTGATGTTAAATGAATACTGAATGTACCTAACTAATCAAGTATAATGTAGAGCCCTGATCATAGACCCATCATTATCATTGATCAAATGATGGTGAAATAGGTTTTCCTAAGGGAACTCCTGGATCACATACTTTTGAGTATGTGGGGTATATGGATGTGTAGAACCTTACATCCTAGTGTAGGAAATTGATGTAGATATGTAATCCGTCAATCCTTCACTACAATCCCATACCGTATCAGTAGTAGGTAAACATGAAACCTCCTGATGATGAAGAAAACATAGATATCCATATCAGTGGAGATAAACATGAAATCTCCTGATGACGAAGAGAGTACAGAATGCCAATGTAACTCTAGAATAGCGAAGGACCAGTTTACCCTGGTGAGCTATAATAGTAGAGACACAAGATGTCCTACAAGTGATCCTCTTGCTGACTGAGGAAGGTGAAGGTCATGAGAATCCGGCTCTCTTAATGACCTATGTATGATACTGATGTGACTTCTTAGCAATCAGTTGGAGTATGAGTGGTATGCCTCATCTCCACAGGGCATAATATTGTTTGTAAAACATAATCAACTGCGTAGTATACATGTTAGAGATAACTACGAGTTAGTTGATTGATGATACACTGTAATAGTGCTTATATTCTTCATGTCTCATAAATGTTGAGCTCTTGTTTATAGCTTCAACTGCTATTGAATACTTTGAAAGCTTTACTGCTTAAGATATTCTTTGATATTATTATAAAGCTTCTGGTGGAGAGTTATAACTCTCGCTGGGACAATTATGTAAAATTGTCTCACCCCGTAGACTTCAACTTTTTAGGTGGACGTCGGAGACGGAGGAACCGGTCTACAGGTGACCAGTCCCAGCAGTAGCAGCAGCAGCACCAGGAGCAGCAGTAAATCTCAGGTGGAGATTTAGCCTGCCATGTGGTGTAATTAGAGTCAGTCCTATGTGTCCTCTGTACTCTCAGGTCTTGGAGTCTTTTGTTATGAGTTCTTGAGATTTTGTGTCTTGTTGTATATAATTACTCAAGAAGTAATTATCATGAGATGTAAACAGTTTATCTCTTGTTATGAAAGAAACTTGTATGGATTCAAGCTCTTGTTTCGAAAAGTTTTAATTTCCCGTGATTTTTGTCTTCCGCTGTTAATCGAATCGCTTCCGCTAAGTTTGAATCGTGTTTATATCGTGGTTTGGAGATCAGAGCCCACAATTAGTGGTATCAAAGCTCTAGGTCAGTTGAGTCTACAGAGGCATAGGACTTAGGATGTCAAGTCTATCTTTAGTACTCTTTCCCTATCTAATAGAATCTTCTACTCCTCAGGAGAAGAAGATACATAAGGATGGCTGAGCCTCATGATGAGTACGTGGCAGAGAGTAGTGCTAGTGCACCTCAAGGCGGTGCAAGGGTTCCAAGAATAGAACAACCTGCACCAGAGTCACCAAGAGAGCCACCCCAGTTTGACCCAGTCGACATGGGTAACCCAGCTGTACAGACAATGTTCAGGCAGTTCATGACTTCCATGACACACATAACCGACAGGATGCCCATGCCAACACCTAGGGCACCTGTCCAACTTGAAACACAAGGTATCGGTAAGACGTTCGAACGACTTCGTCGTGTCAGAGCTACCGAGTACTTTGGGACTACCGACCCCGCAGATGCTGATTTATGGCTGACAGAGTTGGAGAAGGCTTTTAGGATTCTTATTATCCCGGAAGCTGAGAAGGTTAGACATGCAGTCTATCTTCTCAAAGGCAGTGCTGGTCACTGGTGGAACATGGAAGAGCAGAAGAGACCTGGAGTAGAGTTCTCATGGGAAGAGTTTCGTCGGGAATTTATCAATAGATATTTTCCAAAGACCTTCCTAGATGAGAAGATCTCTCAGTTTGAGAGATTGAGGCAGGGCATGATGAACATTAGCGAATATGAAGCTAAGTTCATGGAATTGCTGCGGTTCTATCCGCACATGGCTGCTACAGATGAGGAAAGAATCAGAAGATTCGAAAAGGGTTTGAATGCTGATATATCAACCCCTGTGTCTGCCTTAGAAAACCGAGAGAGATTCTCTACCTTTGTTGAGTCAGTCCGAAGGATAGAGAGATCTGTGGTTGAGGAGAGGCAAACCCAGAAAAGATATCCACAGTTCCAGGGTTCTTCATCTAGGGATTTCAAGAAACCTAGATTCTCTGCACCTAACCCTCCACCACCCAGATCGAGTTCTCAAACTCAATGGTCACCAAGCAGAGGTAGAGGACGGAGTCAACCGCACCAAGGGATTCACAGTTCTGCATCGATGTTAGTTACTGGACCACCCCGACCACAACAACAAGAGAGGAGATGCTACAACTATGGTAAGGTGGGACACTTGATGAAGGATTGCCGTTCTAGGCCTGTCAGTGTGACACAGCCTCCGAGACAGAATCAACAAGGATCTCAGAGAATGCAATCTCAAGGAGCAGCTCGAGGACGTGGACAAGCGTATCAAGCTGGATCATCAGCACCACCTCAACACCAGGCAACAACAAGGTTCTATGCTATGAACCCACCTGAAGCAGTGGTCAATCCACGAGTAGTGGCAGGTCAGATGAAACTTTTATATTCTTATATGTATACCTCCTGTGTAGTATCTGTTCTGATTGATCTGGGTGCTACGCACTCTTTCATCACTCGAAGAGTGATTCGTAACTGCAATGTGACTGTTAGACATAGGGCAGATAGTTTGTTGTTGGAGACTCCGTTGAGTGGGTCTGCCGTTTTGCAGGAGGTATGCTCTCCCTGCATCCTTTTCTTTTCCGACCATCACATTCAAGTGGATCTTATACCACTTAATATGCAAGGATTTGATATAATCCTCGGGATGGATACCTTAGAGAGGTATAGAGTTGTCTTGGATTGTGAGTCCAAGTTGGCTGTGTTTGCTGATGAAAGCAACACATGGATCTTTCAAGGAGAAAGAAAGATTCTGCCCACTTGTCTTGTGTCAACTATGGTTGCTGATAAGTTGTTGAGGCAAGGATGTTATGCATTCTTAGCCCATGTGGTAGATGTTACCAAGGAAAGGTCCAATCCTGCTGAAGTTCCCATAGTCAGGGAATTCGAGGATGTGTTTCCTGAAGAACTTCCTGGTATACCACCACCTCGGGAGATTGATTTTGAAATCAATCTGATCCCAGATACGAAACCCATAGCCCAGACTCCGTATAGGATGGCGCCTGCCGAGATGGCAGAACTCAAGAAATAGCTTCAAGAGTTACTTGAGAAGGGTTTTATCCGACCGAGCACTTCACCTTGGGGTGCTCCGGTCTTGTTTGTTAAAAAGAAACATGGGTCAATGCGGTTGTGCATCGACTACAGACAACTCAATAAAGTAACAATAAAGAATAAGTACCCTCTGCCAAGGATTGATGATCTCTTTGATCAGTTGCGTGGTGCAACAATCTTTTCAAAGATAGACTTGAGGTCTGGATATCATCAACTCCGTATTAAGGATAGTGACATATCCAAGTCTGCCTTTAGGACAAGGTATGGTCACTATGAGTTCACGGTTATGTCGTTTGGACTAACCAATGCACCAACTGCATTTATGGAACTCATGAATAGAGTTTTTTGACCTTTCCTTGATCAGTGTGTTGTCGTCTTCATAGATGACATTCTGATCTATAGTAAGGATGCTTAGCAGCATGAGCAACATCTTCGCCAAGCTTTGACCTTGCTAAGAGAACACAAGCTGTATGCTAAGTTTAGCAAGTGTGAGTTCTGGTTGCCAGAGGTATCTTTTCTTGGACATGTGATATCTTCCTTAGGAATTCGTGTTGACCCTACAAAGGTAGAATCTATTCTACAATGGGAACAACCGAAGACACCGACGGAGATTTGAAGTTTCTTGGGGTTAGCTGGCTATTATCGAAGGTTCATTAAGAACTTTAGTTCTATAGCCTTACCTTTGACCAAGTTGACCCGGAAAGATGTTCCTTTTTCTTGGAGTGATAAGTGTCAACAGTCTTTCCAGTTGTTGAAGGAGAGGTTGACAAGTGCACCTATGCTTGTGCTTGTGCTACCTGAACAAGGAAAAGGATATGTAGTCTTCTGTGATGCTTCCAAGAATGGACTAGGATGTGTGTTGATGCAGGATAAACAAGTGATTTCTTTTGCTTCTCGACATCTTAAGAAACATGAGGAGAATTATCCGACACACGATCTGGAGTTAGCTGCCGTGGTTCATGCCTTGAAGATCTGGAGACATTATCTCTACCGAGAAACATTCCAGGTTTTCACAGACCACAAGAACCTTAAGTATATCTTCTCTCAGCACGAGCTTAACATGAGGCAACGTCGATGGATGGAGTTAATCAAGGACTACGATTGTACAATTGATTACCATCCATGCAAGGCCAATGTTGTTGCAGATGCCTTGAGTAGGAAATCAGCAACATCTGAAAACTACTAGAGGGGGGGTGAATAAAGTTTTATAGAGATTTTAATAATTAATTAAACTCAAACAACCACAATGAAAATATTGGACAAGGAGACACAGGGTTTAGAGTGGTTCCAACTATAGCAAATACTATAGCCGTCAGTCCACTACCCGGTTTCTTACCCAACCGGGATTTGAAAAGAAATTTATTTTATTACCTCGCAAGGACTTTACATAAAATACAATTTCTTTTCCCAAACCCTTCAAGCAGCCTTCACCTAGAAGTAATCGCCCAACCTTGAAGCAGCCTTCCCTTGAAGTAGGTGCACCAACTCCCGTTGTACCAGCCTTCTGAAGTAGCTTCCCGTGCGATAGCCTTCTTGAAGTAGCTTGAAGTCCCCTTCTCCACCTGAGAAGTCAACCCTCTCCAATGCGCAGCCTCCAACCCTAGGAGTAGCAAGGAGAGTACAAAAGATAAAAAGGAACAAGAAGGAAAATAGAAATTACAATACCGTTGTAAGCACAAGGCTTGATTTTCCTATATCAAGCGTTTATATCTCCTAACCAATGTGTATGACAATGTGATTGTAGTGGATAGGAGATACTAGCCTATAGGACACGAAATGGGAGCAATAGGAATGAATGGCAAGTGTAGGAATTGCTCTATTGCTCTAAAACAGATTGCAAGTGTGTATTCAAGCTCAAGTATAGCACAAGTATAGCTTAGGTGTTTTTTGGTGTCCTAAGGCATGTCCTATTTATAGGAGTGGCCTATGAATACTTAAGGACATTCTAGACAACTTCTAGGGGCTTCTAAGTGCTTAACTAGCCGTTAGATATAAGTTAAGTGCATTAGTAACGGCTAGTTACTTTATTCTGCAGTTGCTGTCAGAGACCATCTCGGTCGACAAATGGTCGACCGAGACACCTACTCGGTCGAAGTTTTGTCGACCGACAGGCTCTCTGGATCAACGTTCATTTGCAACTGCCAACTACTTTGTCAGCTGTGTCTAACGACTACTTGGGTCATTCTCGGTCGAGGAGTTTGTCGACCGAGAGTGTCTCGGTCGAGGAGTGTGGTCGACTGAGATTGACTCTGTTTTCAATCTTTTAATTAACCACTAAGCATGTGTATGAGTGTACATATGTGCTCCTATTTGAAGGGGATGACCTATCTAAGTGTGGTGATTAGCTAGGAAGATCCAACGCTTGATTTACATGCAATCTAAGTACTTGTACATTATATATTTGTACAAGTTTTTACAACAGTGATTACATTGCATGGAAATATAAATATGTAAGCTCTTTGGATTTTCCCTAGTTACTTTTTCATCCACCTTAATCCTGCACACTCAAGTAGCACGTTAGATCAACAAGAATGAAATGTTTGTCATCATCGAAACAAAGGGATTTATTATAATGTCCAATTTATCCAACAATCTCCCCCTTTTTGAAGATGACAAACATTTCCTAAAATATGAAATAAGGAAATATAAAGCATGTGAGTTTCATACCTGAAGATTACCTTTTGTAGCCATTCTTGTTTTACAAGTGAGTGCTGGCCATCAAGATGAAACTCATTTATATTTATATTTTTGATTTTATATTCTTTCTCCCCCTTTGTCATTTCAAAAAGATATCCAGGTTAAACATTTTTATTTCTTCTCCCCCTTAATTTTATATTAAGCTCCCCCTTAAATAGATATCCTATTAGGAACATGGATTTATGTCTAATTTATCCACAATTTGTTTCTCAATCATTTGCAAAGGATGTTAAGCCTTGAAATGATATGAGATTCCCTTAAGCTTATGATGAATGTATATTTATTACTCATCTATCAAGTTAAGCCCTAAATTAAATGAGAGTCATGTTAATCTTAGAGTACATAAAAAATGTCTCCAACCAAAACAAGGGATGTTAAGCCCTGATTTGTTTAGAGAGTTCCTTTAAGAGCAAGATATATTATTTTGATGAAATTCTTTTTCATACAAATTACTTTTAAGAATCTGAAGGTCATAACAAGCTCCAAATGATGTTAACAATGTTTTTGTAAGCTTCATAATCAAATAATCAAATTAGTTTTTATAAGCTCCCCCTTAATCTTACAATTTAAGAAATTTTAAGGCTTTTAAGGTCACAAATGATAAATTTTTGATTTTGACCTTTATCAAAAGTATACTAAGATTAAGTTCAATAAATTGATGTCCAATTAAGCATTTTTGTCAAAGCTTATTTTAGGTCACCCTTGACTACGACCATAGCGCCCCTTGGCTAAATTTTGTTTTAACCAAGAGGCAGATTCTGCAGATTTCCAAGGTAAGCATTCATATGTGAAGTATAATTTCTGCAGAAAGCTATAAATATCAATTTGAAGCACATTAAGATATACCTATTATGAAAACTTAATATGAGCATCATAGTGAAGTCTTTGACCTAGATTTTTCTAGAATGCATGTTTTACATTCATTATAAATGATGTTTCATATGCTTATGGGTACAGAAATATCAAATCCCATTTCTTTTTATACCTTTATCATAAGATTCTTTTAGAAACATATATTTTGAAAGAAAGATTAATGTCTTTAAAGTCAAGATATCTTTTGATTTCTTAGAATAGATAAAAACATTAATAATTTGTTCTAAGAGGCACCGTTTGTCTTGTCATAGCAATATCTTCATCACAAGCTGTGTCCACAATAATTATTATGTCAAGATGCTTTTATGCTGATGACATTTGCAATTATCCGAATCACAATGTTCATTCATGATTTGTATATATGAATCAAAGCTTATTTTAAACCAATGAAACACAATGATCATGATGAAGCATGTTAAGTGATACTCAATATGAAAACTTTTTCTTAACAATGAAAGCATGATTAATGTCTCAAGTCCTTTTTAAAGATATCAATTTGAGAAATTTTGTAACATTGTGTTCTTTTGCAAGCATTTTTAATAGTTATATCACTAATGAATTATTTTGCTTGCTTATCATCAAGAATCATGCATGTAATTATCATTATCTATTTGTGTTAACACAAAATCATGCTTAATGATGAAATAGTGAAAGCATGTCCAATAGAATGATAATTTCATGAAATACAATGATTGTAATCATTTAAAACTAAATGTCATAACACATGATTTCTATCTAGATAGATGCTTTAAAGAATATCATGTAAACATTATAAAATAGGGATTTCTAAACTTGATTTTCAATTTAGAGAATGATGTCATTTATATTCAAAAAGATCTTCAGTCATTAACAACAAATAGATAGCCACTGATCAATCAATTATTCAGCAATTTTACTGCAGACTGAAATCAGTGACCAGGTCGGTCGACGATTTCTCGACCGACTGACTGCTCGGTCGATGATTTCTCGACCGACAAGGTTTCTGTTTTTCCTACAGAACTATTTATTGATTTCAAGTAAATGTAGACTATGTCTAACTCAAATATGCAGTTTAAGAATCAGTTTTAGTTGAGATAAAACATATGAATATCAAAGTAACATTTAGATCAAATCTCAACTAATCATATTCAAAATTTTAAGTTTTGAGGACCTTAATTGAGATAAGTTTTCAAGTTAGAGATTTAGTTACTTGAATCATTTTGTTATCCCTTTATGTTAAGTTGAGATAGACATAAGGATGTGCAATTAAAAATCTTCTGTCATATCTCAACTTAGTCTAATCAATTCAATTTGGGATTTTCGGAACCCATACTAACTCAACATTCCTTTTCTTGTATGGGCATGAAAAAGAGTAATGTCCAAGACGTGAGCAATAATGGCAACATATAGAATCAACCTCAAGTCTTTTTCTATGGTTTTGTTCTAGGTTGTTCTTTGGTACAAATGTGGCTTGATGTGCTCGTGTCTTTCTCCAACTAGGTTGTTGATAAGATTTCTCTTTGGGCTTATAGCCTAGTCCTCTTCTTCCAATTTGATGATAGGAATTATCCAATATTCTATCAAGGATTCCATTGTTGCTTAACCTACTGACTTTTTGTTGCAACTTAACGATCTCATCCATTCTTTTCTTAATGTCTAGTTTTGCTTGATCTAGATTGGATGATAAAGAATTCCTTTCTTTCACTAATTTGTCATAGTCTACATGGGTGCATAATATAGGTTGTTTTTGAAAGTCATTTAACTTTGCAAGTAATTCAACCTTTTCTTGATATAGAAGATCATAATTTGTTTCTAGAGTAAAAATCTTCACTTCACTACTACTTAGAGATGATTTCAAAGTACGGTTTTCATAAACAATGTCATTTTTTCAAAACCAAGAGTATTCAATTTAGCATATAAATCATCATTTTCGGATGTAAGAGCAAGAAGTCTAGCATTTAACTCATCGTTTGTTTTATTAGACTTCTTTAATTTCTTCTTGCACTCAATATACTTATTGTGTGTTTCTTCAAGACTAGAAATTAGCTCTTCTTTTGATAAATCAAGAAGGCTTACCTCTTCTTCTTCCTCCTCATTGGTTGTTGCAATGAAACAATTCTTATGGACCTCTTTCTTCTTTTCTTTCCATGGACAGCCGATTGTTGTATGGTACGTTCCTAAACACCAATTGCAGCTTGTTGAAAGTTGGTCCAAGTTGCTCCTTTGCCTGCGGTTGTAGTCACCTCCACCCTTCATTCTTCAAGACCTGGTTAGGGTTCCTTGAAGCCTGCTCTGATACCAATTGAAAACTACTAGAGGGGGGGTGAATAAAGTTTTATAGAGATTTTAATAATTAATTAAACTCAAACAACCATAATGAAAATATTGGACAAGGAGACACAGGGTTTAGAGTGGTTCCAACTATAGCAAATACTATAGCCGTCAGTCCACTACCCGGTTGCTTACCCAACCGGGATTTGAAAAGAAATTTATTTTATTACCTCGCAAGGACTTTACATAAAATACAATTTCTTTTCCCAAACCCTTCAAGCATCCTTCACCTAGAAGTAATCGCCCAACCTTGAAGCAGCCTTCCCTTGAAGTAGGTGCACCAACTCCCGTTGCACCAGCCTTCTGAAGTAGCTTCCCGTGCGATAGCCTTCTTGAAGTAGCTTGAAGTCCCCTTCTCCACCTGAGAAGTCAACCCTCTCCAATCCATAGCCTCCAACCCTAGGAGTAGCAAGGAGAGTACAAAAGATAAAAAGGAACAAGAAGGAAAATAGAAATTACAATACCGTTGTAAGCACAAGGCTTGATTTTCCTATATCAAGCGTTTATATCTCCTAACCAATGTGTATGACAATGTGATTGTAGTGGATAGGAGATACTAGCCTATAGGACACGAAATGGGAGCAATAGGAATGAATGGCAAGTGTAGGAATTGCTCTATTGCTCTAAAACAGATTGCAAGTGTGTATTCAAGCTCAAGTATAGCACAAGTATAGCTTAGGTGTTTTTTGGTGTCCTAAGGCATGTCCTATTTATAGGAGTGGCCTATGAATACTTAAGGACATTCTAGACAACTTCTAGGGGCTTCTAAGTGCTTAACTAGCCGTTAGATATAAGTTAAGTGCATTAGTAACGGCTAGTTACTTTATTCTGCAGTTGCTGTCAGAGACCATCTCGGTCGACAAATGGTCGACCGAGACACCTACTCGGTCGAAGTTTTGTCGACCGACAGGCTCTCTGGATCAACGTTCATTTGCAACTGCCAACTACTTTGTCAGCTGTGTCTAACGACTACTTGGGTCATTCTCGGTCGAGGAGTTTGTCGACCGAGAGTGTCTCGGTCGAGGAGTGTGGTCGACCGAGATTGACTCTGTTTTCAATCTTTTAATTAACCACTAAGCATGTGTATGAGTGTACATATGTGCTCCTATTTGAAGGGGATGACCTATCTAAGTGTGGTGATTAGCTAGGAAGATCCAACGCTTGATTTACATGCAATCTAAGTACTTGTACATTATATATTTGTACAAGTTTTTACAACAGTGATTACATTGCATGGAAATATAAATATGTAAGCTCTTTGGATTTTCCCTAGTTACTTTTTCATCCACCTTAATCCTGCACACTCAAGTAGCACGTTAGATCAACAAGAATGAAATGTTTGTCATCATCGAAACAAAGGGATTTATTATAATGTCCAATTTATCCAACAACATCAACCATGAATAGAGCACAACTAAACTCTTTAGTATGCTCTAGGAGAGATATTCTTATCTCTTTAAGGCAAGACAATGTACAGTTGAAGGTGTCATTGTTAGCCGGGTTGTTAGATGAGATGCATATTAAACCTACCCTAAGAGAGTAGATTAAGGAAGCACAACTAGGTGATGCTGCAGTTCAGCAGATTAGATCTGAGTATGGAAATGAGAAGCGAGATGGTTTCCATGACTCAGATGACCAAGTAGTCTGTTATAATGGAAGGATGATAGTGCCAGATGTGGATAAATTGAGGAAGTTAGTCCTGGAAGAAGCTCATTCTTCCATGTATGCTATGCATCCAGGGAGCACCAAGATGTATCGGAATTTGAAAGATCTGTATTGGTGGCCTGGAATGAAGAAGGATGTTGCAGAGTTTGTTCTGAGGTGTCCGATGTGTCAGCAAGTTAAAGCTGAACACCGGAAACCTGCAGGAACAATGCAACCTTTACCCATACCACAGTGGAAGTGGGACCATGTGACCATGGACTTTGTTGTTGGCCTACCCAGGACGAGCAAAGGACATGATTCCATTTGGGTAGTTGTTGATAGGTTGACTAAGACAGCACATTTCTTACCTGTCAAAACAACCTATTCTGCTGAAAGGTTATCAGAATTATATGTTCAAGAGATAGTGCGTTTGCACGGAGTTCCTGTCACAATCGTTTCTGACAGAGGTCCTCAGTTTACAAGTCGTTTTTGGGAACAGTTACACAGAGCCTTAGGCACCAAGCTAAGGTTTAGTACGACCTTTCATCCACAGACTGATGGACAGTCAGAAAGGACCATACAGACTTTATAAGACCTTTTGAGAGAATGTGTTCTCCAGTTTACCAGGAGTTGGGATCTACACCTAAGCTTGATAGAGTTTGCCTATAACAATAGCTATCAGCATAGTATTGATATGGAACCTTATGAAGCCTTGTATGGTAGACGTTGTAGATCACCTCTGTGTTGGTTTGAGACTGGTGAGCGTCAGTTGTTAGGTCCTGATCTTGTGCAGCAGACCACAGAGAAAATTAAAGTAATACAACAAAAGATTAAGAATGCACAGGATAGGCAAAAATCTTATGCTGACAAGCGTCGTAGACCCTTAGAGTTCCAGGTTGGAAACTGAGTATACCTCAAAGTCTCACCTTGGAAAGGGGTCCTTCGTTTTGGAAGGAAAGGGAAGTTAGCTCCTAGATTTATGGGGCCTTATCCAATCATTGAACGGATTGGAAAGGTAGCATATAGACTAGAGCTGCCACCAGACTTACAGAGGTTACATCCTGTGTTTCACATTTCTATGCTGAAGAAATGTCACCCAGACACCGAGTCAGTGCTACAACCTATGGAGGTAGAATTGAATGATGATATATCCTATGAGGAGGGACCAGTGACAATCCTTGATAATAGAATGCAAAGGTTAAAGAAGAAATATATAAGTATTGTGAAAGTCCTCTGGAACCACCGTGGTGTTGAAGAAGCCACTTGGGAATTAGAGGATGAGATAAGAAGGAAGTATCCTGCCCTTTTCTCTTAGTATGTTTTATCGATTTCGGGGACGAAATTCTTGTAAGGGGTGGATAATTTGTAGCATCCCTGACCTGGGTTATGAGTTAACCCTAGGTGTTTTGCCTAAATATGTAATTAAATCCTTGTGATTAACTTTGGGCATGTAATTAAGTTTCTCAGAAACATATATTTCAGTTTTTGCTCCTTTTTATATAAAGTTGTAGCATTGTTTTGTAATACAGGGACCTATGTGCAAATTACCCAGTTAGAAGGGTTAACTTGCAATTTGCACATGTTGAGATGTTCCTCTGATGTTGAGACATCATGAGAATGATGATGGTAAGGTTTGAGGGATTTCCCAAGCTTGGGCACCAAGGTGCAGCTGTGGAAGCAATCCCTGTGCTTGAAAACCCTAAATTGGAGTAAAGTGCAATTTACCCAATTTGAGGGGTGCAACTTGTAATTTACACCATAAAAAGTATTTATTAAGATTCTTGTCATCATTTAGAGAAGAAATGATGAAGAGGTCACTTTAATTGAATAATCATATAATGAAAAGCACCTTTGTGATTGAATAATCAAGGTGTATGTACAATAGCCTTTTATGTGTATGCTTAAGTTATAGGTTGATCTTCTTTGCCCTCATTTCTTGACCTTAAAAGAAGGTTGTCTTTAGAAATAATATGAAGGGACGAGCATAGAAGGATGGAGGGACTAAGTTGAAAATATGGAGAACTTATGAGCTTATGTTGAAACCTCATCCCAAGTATATAAGCTCTCTACTTTACTTAGCAAGAAAAACCCTCCCTTCGTTCCTTTCACTGTTCTTTTCACCCAAACCGACTAAAGAGGAGTTTTGGAGCTCAGGAGGACGACCAGGGAGGGCAAGGTAGGTTTGAATCCTCCCTTTTGCTTAAGTTCATGGTTAGAACTCGAATTCAAGGTCAAATTGATGGCTAGCTCACATAGCTCTACCTTTCTAGCCATCTCTTCTCGACTTTACCTGGAGGTTTCACCTTGGCCTACCTGTGGAAGCTCAAGGATGCCATTAAAAGCTTGGAGATCAAAAGCTTGGAGCTCAAGGAGCAAGCTTTAGGCGGGTTTTATAACTCTAAACCTATGCTTTGTTATATACATCTCGTTTATGCTTTTAAATGATAGTTCTTCTTCTTCTCTACCTTCCTTTGCTACCTTGCAAGCAAATCCGTGAGAAATCCTTGCTGTTCTTGAGCTAGGATATGAATAAGTTATTTCCAAAGTTAATCCACTACTTTTCACTTTACTAAACGGTCTCCACAAATTGCTCTCTCGGTTTGCAAAACCGTGTAGTGAGCAAACGGTCTCAGGACCGTGTAAGGTAAAACGGTCTTCAAGACCATTTAGCCGCGTTGACCGAGCATGGACCGTATAAGATTTATGTTCATAATTATGTAGGATAATCACCCACAAAATTTGAGATGATAACTCCAAAGGAATCGTGAGATATGGTCTTTTAATCAACAACTTTAATTGAATTTACTCCTGATTTCCAATCTGTTGAAATCACCCTTTTTGGGAAAACGGTCTCAAGACCGTGTAAGAACGTTGACCAAGTGTTGACCGTATGAGATTACTGTTAAAAATAATGTTGATTAACAACTCACCAAATTTGATGGACTAATTCCAAACGAGCTAAGAGTTGAAGGATGATTACTAGGGTAAACCCTAATTGAAATCAGTACTGAAATCTCAATGAATAACTTAGTGTTTTTGGGTTGATTGACCCAAACGGTCTCAAGACCGTTTGGGGATCAATCAAACGGTCTCAAGACCGTGTGGGGAATCACCCAAGACCGTGTGAAGGTCTGGGGTCAAGTATAGTTGACCAATTGAAAGCACAAAGATACCAAATTACATTGCAATTAAGTATGGATATGATTATCAACTCAATAGATCCAACCTTGAAGAACTTACACTAGAATACAAAAGTTGGATGGGAAAACGGTCTCAAGACCGTTTGGAACTCATCCAAACGGTCTCAAGACCGTGTGGTGACAACCCAAGACCGTTTGGAGGTCTAGGGTTAAGGTAATTTGATCAATTGAGGGCCCAATTGCAATAGGTTATTGAATTAATCAAAATACTGAATTGAGACTCAATCAAGGTTCAACTCCTATCAAATCACATTAGATTTTGATGCAATCTTGGGGAAACGGTCTCAAGACCGTGTGGAGTTCATCCACATGAACTCAAGACCGTTTGGGCCAAGTTTGGGCCCAATAGAGCTCAATTGAAGGGTTCAACCTTGTGTTGATTCACATTGTTGAGTGTTGATGGTTGAACGTTGATGGACCTTAATTGAACCAACTTCAACCCTAATTGGATAACAATTGAGGGTCAATTGAGTGACCAATTGGTTAAGCATAACCCTAATTAACTCAATCTATAAGTGGTTACCATGGCTTTGACCATTTGGAGGCTTCAACATTGATAATCATAAACGATTGAAATCTTTGAACCATGTTGGAGGTCCAAACGGTTTGAGACCAAGTGGACCAAACGGTCTCAAGACCGAGTGAGGCCTCACGGTCTCAAGACCGTTTGAGACCTCACGGTCTCAAGACCGTTTGAGGTCACACGGTCTCAAGACCGAGTGAGGCCTCACAGTCTCAAGACCGTTTGGGGCCAAACGGTCTCAAGACCGTTTGGACTCAAACGATCTCAAGATCGAGAGACATCAAACAGTCTCAAACCGTGTAAGCCCTCTCGGTCTTGAAGTCAAACTTGTTAAATGGTCTACACCCTCACACGGTTTGGGAAAACGACCTTGAAGGTCACACGGTCTTGGAGTCAACCCTAGCAAATGATCAACTCATCCAAACGGTCTCAAACCGTTTGGAGGTTGAAGGTTGAAACCGTTTGAGGTTTTCAAAGGTTGTTTTCACTTAATCACTTGAAGATGTAAATGGTTCAATGATGCTCTAATCTAAACCCTAATGGTAACCTAGGAAATTAGGGGACTAAGTGACTAATGAATTAACCCATGATGGTGATCAATGGGGTGAATTACCAAAATACCCTTGAGGGGTTCAATTGAGTAAAACCTTGTTCAAATCAAACCCTAATTACATGATAGTGGTGTTTTGGCTTATGTTAACCCATGAGGACTTAACCCAACCTGATCTAGAGTGGTGTTATAACCATCTACTAGTATGAGGAGAGAGAAAGTATCTTAAGAGAGAGAAAGTACCTTAAGAGAGAGAAAGTACCCTTTTTGGGTGGAAACTCAAGTAAAGAACCTTCAATACACATGAATGTGCATGATTAGGGTATGATCCACCTATGTGAGATCATGGAAACCCTAATTATGATATATGATGAATCTTAAGCTAATCTGAGAGCATCAATGATGATGTTCCTCACACATGATGATGTTAAGAGTTCAATTCACCATGTGATGTGAATAGTAAACCCTAATTCAAGGGTAATGACATGTGATGTGAATAGTAAACCCTAATTCAAGGGTAATGACATGTGATGTGAATAGTAAACCCTAATTCAAGGGTAATGACATGTGATGTGAATAGTAAACCCTAATTCAAGGGTAATGACATGTGATGTGAATAGTAAACCCTAATTCAAGGGCAATGACATGTGATGTGAATAGTAAACCCTAATTCAAGGGTAATGACATGTGATGTGAATAGTAAACCCTAATTCAAAGATGATGACATGTTATATGAGTATTAAACTCTATTTGATAAGAATCAAAGAACTTAGCTCTTATGACAAGAGTGGAAAGTATAATCATTGTTTTGTATTACCTTTATTAGTTGAATTAACCATGCAGGTTCTGATAGGGAGGTGATCATATCCAGGTATGGATGATGATACTATATTCATTAAAGGCATATTGATAGCTTTATGAATAAGTAAAGTATCTTGATGCCTTGTCAGTGGCATTCTATGATAATAATGGGCTGTGAGAGCCATGACTAACATCAAAGTCATGCTTTAGAGATGACTAGTGATGAGTATAATGAGAAATGATGATTGATGTGATTTAGGCTTGTTACATTTAGTATTCTCCTTTTATAGCTGTTATGCTACTGTTATTGTTTGAAGAACAATGTGTGATGTTAAATGAATACTGAATGTACCTAACTAATCAAGTATAATGTAGAGCCCTGATCATAGACCCATCATTATCATTGATCAAATGATGGTGAAATAGGTTTTCCTAAGGGAACTCCTGGATCACATACTTTTGAGTATGTGGGGTATATGGATGTGTAGAACCTTACATCCTAGTGTAGGAAATTGATGTAGATATGTAATCCGTCAATCCTTCACTACAATCCCATACCGTATCAGTAGTAGGTAAACATGAAACCTCCTGATGATGAAGAAAACATAGATATCCATATCAGTGGAGATAAGCATGAAATCTCCTGATGACGAAGAGAGTACAGAACGCCAATGTAACTCTAGAATAGCGAAGGACCAGTTTACCCTGGTGAGCTATAATAGTAGAGACACAAGATGTCCTACAAGTGATCCTCTTGCTGACTGAGGAAGGTGAAGGTCATGAGAATCCGGCTCTCTTAATGACCTATGTATGATACTGATGTGACTTCTTAGCAATCAGTTGGAGTATGAGTGGTATGCCTCATCTCCACAGGGCATAATATTGTTTGTAAAACATAATCAACCGCGTAGTATACATGTTAGAGATAACTACGAGTTAGTTGATTGATGATACACTGTAATAGTGCTTATATTCTTCATGTCTCATAAATGTTGAGCTCTTGTTTATAGCTTCAACTGCTATTGAATACTTTGAAAGCTTTATTGCTTAAGATATTCTTTGATGTTATTATAAAGCTTCTGGTGGAGAGTTATAACTCTCGCTGGGACAATTATGTAAAATTGTCTCACCCCGTAGACTTCAACTTTTTAGGTGGACGTCGGAGACGGAGGAACCGGTCTACAGGTGACCAGTCCCAGCAGTAGCAACAGCAGCACCAGGAGCAGCAGTAAATCTCAGGTGGAGATTTAGCCTGCCATGTGGTGTAATTAGAGTCAGTCCTATGTGTCCTCTGTACTCTCAGGTCTTGGAGTCTTTTGCTATGAGTTCTTGAGATTTTGTGTCTTGTTGTATATAATTACTCAAGAAGTAATTATCATGAGATGTAAACAGTTTATCTCTTGTTATGAAAGAAACTTTTATGGATTCAAGCTCTTGTTTCAAAAAGTTTTAATTTCTCGTGATTTTTGTCTTCCGCTGTTAATCGAATCGCTTCCGCTAAGTTTGAATCGTGTTTATATCGTGGTTTGGAGATCAGAGCCCACAGCTTGCCTGTGGCTGTGTCGATAGTATCGACTGATGTCGATGGTATCGACAACTGGAGATATGTGTTTTTCCTAAAATTTCACAACAAAACCAAATCAGCCAAAATAAATCCTATAATTATAATCATTTATTCTCAAAATGATAAAATAAGAGAGATTTGATACCGAGAAGGATCATAGACTAAAGTAAGTGAATTATGCAATATTAACCACCAAAGTGACCAATAAACACATAAAACACAAGTAAAACAAGTCTATAAATGTGACTCAAAATCATCACATCAATGATCATCATCAACATCATCACCATCACCTTCTTCAGAAGCATCCTCATCATCACCATCATCAACATCAACCTCCTCAGCCTGGTCAAGCATCTCCTCATCAGCAGGAGGTCCAAAAGAGTGACTAGGCCAGCGGGCATTCTGCTCAACCCAAGACATACCAAGAGCATGAAGCTCATTGGCCTGTGGGAAAGTCAGAGCAGAGTCACGCAAGGTAGCTAGCAGGGTGGCCAGGGGTCCAAGAGGCAGTAGTAGGAAGACGGGAGCGGAACTACCAGTAGAAAACGGTGGCGGAGCGACAACGGAAGGCTCGGGTGCATGGTAGTAACGCTCATATGCATAAGAAGCATAAGCACTATCGGGGTATGGCTAGTAGGTGGGGTAGGGTGAAGCACATGATAGGTTCATGTGAGGCATGCTAGAACACAGATCCTGGTGTAGGTGTTCCTGAACCTGAGGGTTGTATGCCTGTTCATGCATCATATATCCCAAAAGGGTTTCATTTGATGCACAGAAGGATGCACGACTGGGTCTAGGATGAGGTTGCGGAGGTGGAGCTTGGGTAGAGGCAGATGGTGTGGTAGAAGTGGAGGTAGTAGAAAACACAGGTACGGACTTCTGAAGAGTGGTTTCAATAATGAAGGCACCCTTTCTGGAAACCGGGTAGTGGAAGTCAGAAAAGAGACATTTTTTAGTGGCAAACTTGAAAAGACCACAGATCAAAGTTGGGTAGGGTGGATGAGTGCCTTTGATGTTCTTGCTAGTTTCAAAACATGTCATGTGGTGTAGGATGTATCTGGCTCATTTGACACCGATATTGTTTAAAAAACAATATATAATGACTGCAGTGTTCTCTGCAATGTCCATTTGATTTTTCTTGGGATGGACATTACAGTTAATCACTAAAGCCAGTATGTGCCTCTATAGATCAAGAGAATATGAGGGAAGGGTGGACTTCCTCTTGTAGGACACGTTGGGTTTCTTCAAAAACTAATGAATGTCTGATAACATCAACTCATGGTGATTGTAAAAACCTTCCGGGTCAAGAAGATTGAAATACTCTCCATAATCCTTGTGCCAAGTGTCGTTTTCCTCGTCTTTGGTAAGAAAGACATTTAAACTATCCTCGGAGATTGAGAAATAGCAACTAGCAATCATTGAGGTAAGGACTACTTCAGTATTCGGTGGAGGGATAAGCGAATCGTAGTTCTAACGCAAATTTTCGTAGAACATCGTGAACAACTTTGGTGCTAGACATGTGATTATGAAAGAAGTCACTTTCGATTGCTAGGGGAGACAGGTGGTGAGAGGCAAGAAGCCTAGAAATAGAGGTGATAATAGCTTGAAACTTAGAGGAGTCAAGCAAGGCACGAAACGGAAAGGGAGTTTGGGGTAGAAGATCCTTATACCGATTTACAGCCTCAAGAGACACAAAAAAGGTGTTAGCAAAAGGAATCAAGCAATTACATGATGAGGTAGCTTGAGCATTGCTAAGGGCAACACGTTTTCATCTTTGGGAAGCCATGGAAGCTAAAACAAGATGAAAAATGTGAAAACAAGCGAAAACAAACCTCAAATAAAAAACAAGCACCACCGATGACTCCCAGGGAGGTCAAGATCAAGGGTTCTAGGTCGACTTAGGGTTAGGAACGGAAGGTTTGGGGATAGGGTTGAGAGCACGGGGCTAGGAGAAGAGGAATCAGTCGTCTATTCTCTATTTGAGAGGGAGAATAGTCGGTCGAACCTAACTTATAAGCTGGATCTACCCGTCGATCGGTCGAGTTCTGAGAGTGTGAAACTCGACCGAACTGTCACTGAAGAACTGCTCTTAGCTCCTGATCGGTCGAGTTTTTCCTGAGGAAACTCGAGCGATGGTCAACCTGACCTAAAAGTCACAAACTTAGTTTCTAGCCATATACATGCCAATTAAATTCATTTTTCTAGTCCATTATGCACAATTAACATACTTAGGCACATGCCACTCATCATTGGGTACTATTTAGCAATAAAACAAGAAATTCGATAAAAACCCAAAAGCAAGCAAAACTAAGCATGTCAACAAACAAGTTTTCCACATTTAAGTGTATATAGGAAAAGCAAGATGATGAAAAACATGAGCAAACATAAATGATAGAGACAACTAGCTAGATCACATGGAAATATCATCTAAAGCAACAATGAGAAGTTTAGATTGAATAAAATTGAATTGATGTCTAGCTAGAGGTTTTGTAAAAATGTCCGCCAACTGATTTTCTGTATCCACATGCATGATATAAATATCCTTCTTGGCAATGTGATCACGAAGAAAGTGGTGGCGAACCTCTATATGTTTAGCACTACTATGCAATATAGGATTATAAGAAAGATTAATTGCACTAGTATTATCACAGTAGATAGGAGAAGCATCAAAATGTATGTTAAAGTCTTGGAGCATTTGCTTCATCCATAGGAATAGAGCACAACAACTCTCGGCTGCAATGTATTCAGCCTTGGTAGTTGATAATGCTACAGTGCTCTATTTCTTGGAAAACCAAGACACCAAGCATGGTCCTAGAAGGAAGCAAGTGCCACTTGTGCACTTTCTATCAACCAAACAACCTGCATAATCCGCATCACTATATGCCATAAGAGTAAAATCCCTTGATTTAGGATACCATAGTCCAAAATTTTGGGTTTTGGTTAAGTACCTCAAAATCCTCTTGATGGATATAAGATGCGGCTTCCTAGGGCTACATTGAAAGCGAGCACACAAGCCAACACTAAACATAATATAAGGTCTAGAGGCAGTTAAATAAAGTAAACTTCCAATCATACCTCTATAGATATTCTCATCTACCTTTTCACCATCTTCATCTTTATCAAGCTTGGTGGTGTTGGACATGGGTGTATCCATGGACTTCATGTTCTCCATCCCAAAGCATTTGAGTAGTTCATTTGTATACTTGCCTTGGTTGATGAAGTTTCCTTCTTTTGTTTGCTTGATTTGAAAGCCAAGGAAGAAGGTCAACTCACCCATCATTCTCATTTCAAATTCACTCTGCGTAAGAGAACTAAACTCCTGGCAAAGATCATGATCAGTCCCGCCAAAGATAATATCATCAACATAAATTTGAATTATAAGAAAATGTTTAGAAGTGTGTTTTAGAAACAAGGTAGAGTCAACTTTGCCCATGACATACCCATTATCTAACAAAGAGTTCTTTAGTTTCTCATACCAAGCTCGAGGTGCTTGCTTGAGACCATAGGGATCTTTTTGCAACAAATAAACATGATTGGGTAACTTGTCATTTTCATAGCCCGGAGGTTGAGCAAAAAATACTTCCTCCTCAATTGTACCATTCAAAAATGCACTTTTAACATCCATTTGATAAAGCAAGAAATTTTTATGACTAGCAAAGGCAAGTAGCATGCGAGTAGATTCTAATCTAGAAACAGGAGCATAAGTATCATCAAAGTCAATACCTTCCTGTTGGTTGTAACCTTGTGCCACTAACCTTGCTTTGTTTCTTACCACTTTTCCTTGCTCATCTAACTTGTTGTGGTAGACCCATTTGGCGCCAATGATTTTTCTATCATTAGGTATTGGCACTAGAGTCCACACTTGATTCTTTTCAAATTGCTCTAACTCTTCTTGCATAGCTAAGATCCACTCATCATCACCAAGGGCTTCTTTGATGTTCTTTGTCTCTAGTTGGGAGATGAAAGCACTGTCTGCTTGTTCTTTGTTGTGAGCAGCTCGTGTCTTTACTCTCTCAAATGGGTTGCCAATGATCAACTCCTTGGGATGATTCTTAGCAAAACGTGGAGTGGGATCCTTCTTTTCTTCATCCTCTTCTTCTTATTCTATCACCTACTTACCTTTGTTGTTGATGTTGAGGTCTTTAAGGATAGGAATCAAGTCAAATGCAATATCATCAACACCATGCTTGCCTACAACAAGGTTAGTCTTAATAAACTTAACATTGATAGATTCTTCAATTTTAGACAATTCAATGTTGAATACTCTAAATGCCCTGCTTGTAGTGCTATAGCCAAGGAAGAAAGCCTTATAGGATTTCAGATCAAACTTGTCGAGAGAATCCTTCGTGTTTAAAACAAAACAAGGAAATCGAAAAACATGAAAGAAATCAATGGATGGCTTTCTACCATGCCACAACTCATAGGGGTTTTTCTTCAAAGAAGGATGTGTAAAGACCTAGTTTTGCACAAAATAGGCAGTGCTAATGGCTTCGGCCCAAAACTTCTTAAGAATGTCGTATTAAAGAAGCATTGTCCTTGCCATCCCTTGAAGAGACATGTTCTTCCTCTCAACTACCCCATTTTGTTGAGGCATACGAGGAGAAGAGAAATTGTGTGAATAACCTGACTTTTCACAAAAATGCTCAAAAAGATCATTTTCAAATTCTCCCTCATGATCACCGCGGATAGAAACGATATGGCAAGAAGCTTCATTTTCAACCCATTTACAAAATCTTTAGAAAACATCAAGAGTATCACTTTTTGAAATGAGAAAGAAGGTCCAAGTATATCGAGAGAAATCATCAACAATAACAAGACAATACTTGGAACCACAAAGCGTTTGGGTTCTCATTGGTCTGAATAGATCAATATGAAGAAGCTCTAGAAGTCTTTTGGTACTCATGACTCCTTTGGAATTGAAGGAGGATTTGGTTTGCTTTCCCTGTGTACAAGGTTGGCATTCCTCATCCTTATATAAATCCAACTTAGGAAGTCCTCAAACCAAATCCTTTTTGTTCAACTTCTTCTTTTGATGCAAATTCACATGACCCAAATGACGATGCCAAAGAGAAAGATCATTTTTATTCACGACCAAGCATCTATCAAGTACGTGATTAAGAGCATCAAGAACAATATCATAAAGATTACCATTTCTAGTTCCCTTATATATGACATTGTATGTGAGGGAATCTAGAAGCAAACATTCTAAAGATGTAAACAACACAAGATATACATTATCACATAGTTGGCTTACACTAATCAAATTTTGATGTAGGCCATCAACAAGCAAAACATTCTTGATACAAATATTGTTACCTACATCACCCTCACCTATAACCTTACCCTTCTTGTTGTCACCAAAGGTTACCGATCCTCCTTTCTTCTTCATGAGTTTGTTGAAGTGGTTGATTTCACCAGTCGTGTGTTTAGAACAACCACTATTAACAATCCATCTCTTTTTGACCTACAAGAAAGAAGGATGTCGGAACCCAACTCAAGTTTTGGGGTCCGGGGTTAGCTTGGGGAACATTTCATATTTGGGTTTTTCCCCTTAGGCTTGTAAGGACAATAAGTGTAAGGACCCTGACCTTCGTTTTGGACTTACCCTGTTTGTTTTGCCTAAACCTTGTGCTTGGTTTCTTGTTAATCATCTTTGGTGGTGATTAGGGTTTGCTTGTTCTTAGTTAAGAGTTGGAGGTGCTACTTGCAAAATAACCTAAGATAGGGTTGAAGAGCAAGTTTGAAACCTTGAGAGATGTCTTCTCTCTCTTTTCTTCCTCTAGGGTTGAGAGGAAGGTTTGGGCCTTGAGTTGTATTGGGCTTGGTTGAGCTCTTTTGGGCCTTGTTCTCCCTTGTTTGGGCCTTTCTTTGCTTGGTTGAGCCCTATATCGGGCAAGGGTGCCTTGTGTCGCCCATGGGGTGTCGCCCATGAGGGTGTGTTAGCCTTTGACCTTTGTTGACCATCTTTCTTTAGTTGTGTCACCCTAGTTTGGACATGTGGCCGATCCTTGGTTGAGTTGTGGCATGGCATGGGCATGTGTTTTGCAAGGTGGTGGAATGTGTGGACAAGTGTCCTTTGGTAAGGTGACACCTTGCCTTGGTCTAACCTTGACCCCCATCTATATATGCGTTGCCTTTCTCTTCCTTAGGAACCCTTTAGCTCTTTGTTGCTCCTCTCTTCCTTGGTACACGGTACACCTACCCTTTGGAGCAAGTGGTGCCCGATCCTCTTGAAGGAGTTCTCCTTCTTCTCCCCTTAGCTTGGTGGTCGAACCCTAGGTGGGTCTTGTTCTTTGGTAAGCATCTTTTCTCTCTCCTTAGCATCTTATTCTCCATCTTGCCTACTCTTCGACCATGGTGGTCATGCTTCTTGTTCCTTTTCTTGAGGTGGCCGAAGTAGTGTGCTTGGAGCTAGGATCTTTAAGCTTGGAGCTTTGGAGCTTGAGGAGTTTGCTTAAGGCGGGTTACATAACTCCTAACCCTAACCCTAACCATACTACCTTCTTCTGTATTCATATATATTTTCATATGATCATAATCGGCCATGTATGTTCTAAGATAAGTTTCTTGCTTATTACACCTTTAATCTTGTGGTTATGGTGATCTTGTTGATATTGTTGAGGTTTTGTACCTTGCACCCTTGTTGGCCGAACTATGTCTTAGGGTTTCCTTGTTGAGCAACACTTCTTTCCCTCCTTGGTCTAGAGAAGTGAGCTTGATCTCTAGTGATATGAGAAACACCCCTCTCTCGTTTAAGTTGAGAGGTGAGCTTGTGTTCTAGTTTCTTGAGTAACACCCTCATCTCACCATGGATTTGAGAGGTGAGATTTTGATGACCTAGGTTGAGGTTGAACCTTGTGGTTGCCCGAGTTGTGATAGAGGTTGTGCAACACCCCTCTCTCTTAGTTGTTGAGAGGTGAGCCGACCTTCTTGATCAATTAGGGTTTGGTGCCCTTGTGCTTGAGGTTGAAGATGACCTTGATGGGTTGTGTCATGCACGACATAGCTTTGGGGATAGTTCTTCCTGATACCCTTCTTGTCTTGGGTTGTACATTTGGTTGATACCCTTGTGTGTTTGGGCGTTAGTGCTGCTCTAGGCAACATGAGTTATCTACCCTTCATGCACGATATGTCCTTGAGGTATAACCTTGGTAAACAAGATTGTTTGGGTGATCCTTGTATCACTGGCCATTATGCCTAGTTGAAGCTTAGTTGGTGCCTGTCATGGTCCCTTGGACGATACCCTTGATGGAGTTGTTGGATGGGCGATACACGCTTGATATGATGTTGCCCGACACAAGCTTTGGACGACATGGTTTCATGTCCGACATGCCAACCCTAGGATGCTGACCTTGTACGACACCTTCCTTGGGCATCACGGTTACACTGGCCGATAGGGTTAACCTCGGTTGATGCTAGAAGGTTGCACGATAGGGGCGCCTTGGGCGACACCCCTTTGGCCGATATGGCTCATGTTGAAGGTTAGTCGATAACCCTAACCCTAGCTTGATGCACGTTAGACCTTTGGCTGATAGCCATGGTAGTGCTGCATGATATGACCTTATGGATGGCTGCCTGACACCATGAGAGTTAGTGGAACCTTTGTGCATGATAAAGGATGAGAAGTGTTTGGTTGATATGGTGGTGTGTTGTTGTAGGGTTTGGAACCCTAGCTGGTGCACCCTTTGGTGAGGGTATGGCGCTTCTCTCCATACCTATAGTGAGGATTGCATAAGTCTTGGTGAGGGTTATGATAACTCAATATGTATATAGTTGATGGTTCTCTTTTAATAATTGATATAATGTAATCCCTTGCATCCTACAGACATGATGATAAGATGTAATGACAGGTTGTGAACCAGGAAGCTTGGAAGCTTACGATGTTGCTTCACATGTTGATATAACACATGCATATGATCACAAGTATAAGGCATAACATATGCCCATGTTTGATAATAATACTATGAATGATAAAGCTTGTGTAATATATTCTTGATAACATGATCATTCTACTAATACATGATTGTTTCAGTAATCTCTGTGAATGTGTATACTAACCATGTAGGTATTTCATGTGGATTCATTGCCTGGTAAGAGCTATGAGATATATGTGCTTTGACTAGCACAATGTGATGATAATCCTTGTTAATAAAGTGACAAGTTGATAGGTCTAAGGACCTGATATAAGGCTGAGTGCCTAGTTGAGGTGTTATCCTCTGATGATGAGATAAGGGATGCGTTCCCAGGATGCTGATGCATGATTGTGAAGCCTTGAGAGGCAATGGTTTATATCATGAGGGATTGAGGTCCCAAAACAGTATGTTGATGGCAATAATGATGTAATTCTATAAGGCTATGTTGATACCTTGTTTTGCCTCAACAATTGGATTAAAATATACTAATCAATGATAGATAAACATATCATGTAGTTTTCCCTAGCCATAGATCCATTACCGTCAGTATTTGGTGATGGTGAAATAGGTTTATCCTGCGGGATTACCTGGAGCGCATATTGTTGAATATGTGAGGTTTCCCCTAGCCTAAAATAGGAGGGTTGAGTGCAACTGTGGTTGCAGACTCAGGATATATGGAGCATGGTGAACATACCCATGGATCAGGATATGTGGTGATGAGAATGATGCGTTCATGGCTCAGATGTATATACTAGCACCTATGATGAGGTGAGCTAGTGATGGGTAGCTTGCGGAGCTAACCCAGAGGCTGAGGCCTATAAGCATAAGACTGCGGTCTTGCTTGATGATTTGTGCACTGACCACGAGAAGGTGGGGTCATGGAGTCCGAATCTCCTTAGACCCTGTATGGTATCGGATTGGGCTTCGTAGAGAATGGTTGGATTTGAGAAGGGAAGGCTCACTTCCTCAGGGCATAATAAAACATAATCCAACCAACTAGTAGATTTTACTTAGATCCAAACACGGAACATTGATTGAGGCCTTGCTTGCATAGCTGATCTAGTTGCACCTTGCAGATACGAGTACGATCCTTATATCTTGTGATAAGTTATTATAAAGCTTATCTTGTCAATCATGTTCCATAAAGAAATACTTGGTAATATGCCTCCATGGATATCCTAGTGAGCTTAATGGTAATAATAGCCTTGCTCAGTATGCTGCTCTTATTATATACTTATTCAGTTATTTGCTGTTATATCCTTTAACCTTTGAGGTTTTATAGTTGTGGCGGGGAGTTATGTTTATCGTTGGGACTGTGTCTCACCCCGCTGGTTTACACCCTTTTTAGATGATCACTCTAGACATGGTGGTGGTCGTGAGGTTGCGCCGAGCAGCAAGAAGAGTAGTAGAAGGCAAGAGATGTACATGCTGCTATTTTGGTGGTTTTTGTAGTAGAGTCCTAGAGTCATCCATGTACTCTCAGGTCCTTGGAAGTGTTTTGACGATGTTTTATGATGTTTAGCTTCTATAGCTTTTGTATATCCTGCTGTTGGCCATACGTGGTCTGTTATGTATGTATAAACATGTGATGAACTAATATGCGATGTTGCGACAGTGGGTGGCTTTAACATGTGAACATAACTGGCAGATGATCTTGCATATATGTATATATGACCTGAACTTCTTGCAGGGCCTGGTTGCAAATGTTCTATACATATGTTCCGCAATCGGTTTTAATTAACCCGTGTTTTCAATAATATATGGTTCCGCACGTTTTCACGTGTCATTGCGTTGTCTATGTGATGGCATGGTTTCATAGTTGGTTTGGTATCAGAGCTCTAGGTTCACTGAGTCTACAGGGATCTAGGACTAGGCTTGCATATGTTGTTGTGGGTTTTCTAGAGTTTCTTACGATAACCTTCTGCCCTCAACAGAAGATAAAGCTTAAAGATGTCTGGAAACCATGAAGAACAGACTGCCGAGAGCAGCGATGCTGCATCAGTTGATGGAGCAGAAGGGCAGACACATGAAGATCGGGTGCCTGAGGTCCCCCAACTTGACCCAGCCATTCTCGAGAACCCTGCCTACCAACAACTTATGGGGCAGATGATGGCTACAATGAATTACATGGTGGAAAGGTTTCCAGTGCCTCAGCCAAGAGTACAAGCTCCCCATGGTGAAGCATCGGGCATTGGGAAGACCTTTGAGCGGCTACGCCGAGTCGAAGCTTCAGATTATGCTGGGACGACTGATCCAGCGGATGCAGATCTATGGCTGACAGGTCTTGAGAAGGCCTTCTGAATCCTCGACATCCCCAAAGAAGACAAAGTCAAGCACACTGTCTACCTTCTGAAGGGCTGTGCTAGCCAATGGTGGGCCATCGAGGAGGAGAAGTGACCTGGTGAGGAGATCGGTTGGGAGATCTTCCAGCAAGAGTTCATCAACAACTACTTTCTGAAGACGTATCTGGACGAGAAGATCAACCAGTTAGAGCGTCTACGCTAAAATCCTAAGGGATCAAGAAGATGGCTCACCTCTCAACTTAAACAATAGAGGGGTCTTGCACATCTCTTATCACCAACCGGGCAACACAAGGAACAACCACCACAAAGCTCACCTTTCAAGTCTATGGTGAGAGGAGGGTGTTGCTCAAGTAACTAGAACACAAGCTCACCTCTCAACTTAAACGATAGAGGGGTATTGCCCATATTACTACCACTCTAGCTCACTCCTCAAGACCAAGGATTAGAAAGGAGTGTTGCTCACCAAGAAACCCTAGAACACATGGTTCGGTCAACAAGAACAATTAAGAAAGAAACTATACTAACAACCCATATATCCGACATGATCATAGAAACATACAAGAACATAGAAAGGAGGTAGTGTAGTTAAGGTTAGGAGTTATGTAACCCACCTTAAGCAAGCTCCAAGATCCTAGCTTCAAGCTCCAAGCACCCCCACAAGAAGGAGAGCAAGACACTCTAGGATTCGGCCACCACTAGAGGAAGAAGAAGACTCCAAGAAGGATCGGCCACCCAGCTTGCAAAAGAACAAAGTGTGTCGTGCACAAAGGGAGAGGGAGACTAAAGAACTAAAGGGATCCTTAGCAAGGGAAAGGAAACACATATATAGAAGGGGATGGGGGGATAAACCAAGGTAGAGAAAATCAAGGTGTCACCCACCTAGGGACACTTGTCCATGTGCAAAGCCACCACTCATAACATGCCCTAAAAACATGTCTAAGGCCATTGCCACATGCAAGCATCAAGCACCAAGTGTCCACTAGTGGTGACACAAACGAGGTCAAAGATGGTCAAAGATCCATGGATGACACACTTGGACGATACACCACCACCATGGCTGACACAAGCATGGTCGACACACCACTGGCCGACATAGGCCCCAAAGAAGCAAAGGCAAGGCACCACAAAGCCCAACAAGCTCAACCAAGCCTAAAGGAACTCAAGCAACGAGCCCAAACCTTCCTCTCAACACCAGAGGAAGCAAGGAGAGGGAGGAACACCTCACAAGATGGCAAACTTGCCCACAAACCCTAATCTTGGGTTATTTGCAAGTTGCACCTCCAACTTTCAACAAAGCACAACCAAACCCTAATCACTACTAAAGGTGATTAGCAAGCAACTAAGCATCAGGGTTAATCAAAGCAAACAGGGTAAACCCTAAACGGAGGTCAGGGTCCTTACACACAATGTGGGCACCCCATATCATCCATAAACATAGGGCCAAGTGGAAATATCTAACAGGGAGATAAAGAAGATCTTGGAGCATACTATCACCTCATCTAGGAAGAACTGGAGCATGCTTCTACCGGATGCACTTTGGGCATACAAAATCACCTTTAAGACTCCTATAGGCACTACACCTTTTAGGTTGGCTTATGGGTGTGCGTTCCACTTACCTATGGAGCTGGAGTAAAAGGTACATTGGGCGCTTAGGAAGCTGCACCTAAGCATTGATGAGGCAGGGAAGAAAAGATTATTGGAGCTGAATGAGTTAGAGGAATTGAGAATGAACACCTATGAGAATTCTTGGATCTACAAGGAGAGGACGAAGTAGATACATGATCGGCATATTCAGAAGAGAGTCTTCCATAAAGGTGAAAGCGTCTTGCTGTTCAATTCTAGGTTGAAGCTACATTCCAGAAATTTGATGTCCAAGTGGAGTGGACCTTTCATGATTGAGGAGGTGTGTCCACATGGATCCGTGACAGTAAGAGATGGTGATAGGACATTTTTTGTGAATGGACAGAGGCTAAAGCATTATTATGGAGAAGATTTTACGAAGAAGGTGCATGAGGTAAAACTCATTGCACTCAACTAATGAGTGAGCAGGACTTGGTCTAGCCTAAGACGATAAATAAGGGCACTTGTTGGGAGGCAACCCAACCTTGGTGTAGTTCATGTTCAGTTGGTTTCTTTTTCATTTTCCTAATTAGTTTTCATGAAAGTTTTACTTATTTTTTGTAAAAATGATACCGTGATGTGTGCGTTCAGTGTGCAGGACTGGAGCTTGGTCGATAGTGTCAAAATATTTGTTGATAGTGTTGGCCTAGAGGTTATACATTGACCATATTTTGATAATGACTTAACCATTTTATTCATATGTATATAATATGTGTGTTAAAGATTGTTTTCAGTCATTAGGTACATGAAAAGGATTTGAAATCAAAAGCCCTAGTTTGGCTCAAGTTCAAGTCAAAATGACTACAAGTGTGCTTTTTGGGTTTTCTATGTAAATGGCCTTAGAACATTTTTGTAATCACTTGTAATGATGAATTGACTTGTAACTTAGATGAAAAAAATGTTTGGGACACAAAACACCAAGTTCTAATCACTTTAGATGCAATTTAGAAAATTGATCGCAGCAACTTGGTCGGTCGAGTTTCCACGCCTTAAAACTTGACCAATCATTCTTGGTCGATTTTCTGAAGATTGCATCGGTCGAGTTGTGTTTACATAGAACTCGACAGATCGAGTGAAAGACCATTTTGATTTTAAATGGTCGGTTGAGTTTCCTCAGGACAAACTCAACCGATCATTTAAATATCGGTTTTGTCTTTTACTGGATCGGTTGAGTTACCTTTATTAAAACTCGACCTATTGCACTTTACGAAAATTGCAGAATAAAGTGATGTGAAAGTTGGTGAGTGTTTTGAGAAAAAAAAGAGTCGGTGCTTTGAGAAAAAATGGCTATTTTCGTATCCAAGTGTCCCACAACTTAAAGGGGCACCCCCAACTATAATAGGACCTCTTAGAGTTCATTCCAAGGTTGCTCATTCACATATGCTTGGTCCTAGCCTTAGTTGAGAGTGTTCTAACCCTTTGAGCCCCTTTCTCCCTCTACCTTCAAGACAAATTAGTGAGTATGAGTGAGTGAGGTCCCTATGTATGAGCGCTATCCCATGTTTGATGTAAATCTCTCCATCTCCTTCTTCCTACCACAACTACCCTATGAAGATTGATTGAAGCCTCTACTCTGAGTGAAAGAGAAGAGGTTGATGTTCTTCTCCAAGTGAAAGAGAAGATGTTGTTGTTCTTCAAGAGTGAAGAAAGCAAGTTGCTCTAGCCCTCCGAGTGAAGGAGAAAGGTGGAAAAGCTCTCCAAGTGAAGGAGAAGTGCAAGGCAAAGCTCAAGGAAGATTGGCAATCCCTGCAAGGATGAAGACTTGTGCAAGAGTAGGTAAGTCCTTAAAAGAAGGCAGAAGACTACTTGCAAAGTGGGTAAGTCCTTGGTAAGGTTGAATATCTTATCTTGAGAAACTAAGTCCTTGGATGTGTGGTTGTTGTATCTTGTAATCTTATTGTGGAATATAAGAGGACCAAGTTGCAAATCCTAGATCCTAACCAACTCTAGGTAGTGGATTCACATTTCTCCTAAATTTAGGACGTGGAACCACTCTAAACCACCTGTCCAAGTGCTTGTTATTCCTTGTCTCTTATCCTTGCTTTGTATCCTATTTTAAGACATCCAATTGCTGCTTGGTTTAGTTTCTGCACTAAATTTAAATTGGTGGTCTAATTGATTTTGTGAAGTTTGTGAAGCTCTATTCACCCCCCTCTAGAGCCCATTGATCTAACAAGTGGTATCAGAGCATGTCTTCTCCAAGCAACTTCAACAAGTTAGAGAAGATTGGCGATTCATCACTTGGATCCCTCAATCTAGAAGGGAACTTCTCCATGAGACCCCCGGTCTTCGACGACACAAACTTCCTATATTGGAAGAGGAGGATGCAATTATACCTCTAAGGTGTGAGATATGATATGTGGAAGGTTGTCCACCTCAAGTATGAAGATCCAAAGGGAGACATATCCACTTGGAATGAATCTCAAATGAAGCAAGCTCTACTCAATGCAAAAGTTGTGAGCATCTTCTACGCCGCCCTCACTCTATCCGAGTTCAACCGGATATCTTCTTGGGACACAACCCATGAGATATGGAACAAACTTTGTGTCACTTATGAAGGTACAGAGAAAGTCAAAGAAGCCAAGATCTACATGTTTGGTGGACTTCTTGAGAACTTCAAGATAGGAAAGAATGAGAGAGTCGTTAATATGTACACTAGGCTCAATGTGATCATAAATGGACTAGCTGCCCTTGGGAGTGTGTTGGACAAAGGCACTATCAACTCCAAGATCTTGAGATCACTACCTAAGAGATGGGAGCCTAAAGTCACTTCAATTGAAGAGGTATACAAGCTTAGTGAGTTGTCAACCGAGGAGATGGTTGGTAACCTTCAAGCCCATGAACCAAGGCTTGACAAGAAAGAAGAGGAGGAGAAAAGAGAAGAGAAGGAGTCCAAGAAGATGAAGGACACAACCTTCAAAGCACAAATTGAAGAAATGGTGTGGCAACAACAACTTGCACTCAAATCTCCTACTCCCTCATCAAGTGAAGATGAAGGCCCCAATGACCATGAGGCAAACCACTCAAAGGGGAATCACTTCAAGAGCAAGCCTTCTTCATCAACTCCAAGGTGCTATGAATGTGGCCAAAAGGGCCATTACAAAAGTGACTGCCCAAAGGACAAGAAGAGCCATCATAAGAGCAGACAAAAGAAAGACAAAGAGCACAAAAGAGAAAGCAAGTAAAAGAAGAAATAAAAGAGAGATAGAAGATCCAAAGATGCAGCTCATGCAGCTTGGGAGGAGTCTTCTTCAAGCTCTTCAAGCTCTGAAGATGGAGAATGCCACCTTTCCATCATGGCATCTACTAGTGAAGAAATTGGTGAGGTAAGTGAGGTAAGCAATGTTAACTTGCATGAACTGTCTAAGGAAGCTCTTATTGACATGCTTGAAAAATGCCAATCATCCTTTACTAAATGCAAATCTAAAAGGAAAAGGTTAGGCAAAATTGTTGATGATCTTTATGCCAAAATTGATATTCTTGATAACAATGAAAAATTTCTCCTTGATAGAATTAACCCTTTGCAAGGGCAACTTCTTGACCTTGAACTTCAACACAATGGAGTAGAGGTTGAAAATGGTGTCTATCTCAAAAACATTGAAAATCTTAAGATAGATAACCAAAAGTGTCTTGATGAGCTTGATGTTCTTAAAACTGAAAATGTTGAACTTAAACTCATTGATGATCCTAGGAGAAATGAAGTTTATGCTTATCAATGAGAGATTGTTTTGCTTAAATCTAAAAATGCGAAGTTACTTGCTCAAGTTAATGATTTATCTTCTAGGCCTGTTTTTCCAAGAAATGAGATTGCTAGCATTACTTTAGAAAAGGATTCATTGCATATTAAAGCCCTCTGTTTAGAGGCTGACTTGTTGCATGCTAGGGATGATCTTGCTAGACTTTCTTCTACTATCATTGATCTTAATGATGATAATGCTAAATTAAGGTCTACTTTGCAAACGTTCCTTACGGGAAAGAAATCCCTCAATGATGTCCGAGAACACTCTACCAAAAAAATTGGCACTAGTGGTTTGGGATATGATGGGACTACTCCTAAAGGAAAGAGCAAGAGCAAGAATAAGGGTAAGAAGAATACTGGGGAACCTCCTATCTTCCAAGGAGAGTCTTCTGGCTCTAAGAACCCTATGGTATGTACTTATTGCAAATGTGATTACCATTATTCTACTTATTGTGACACCATGCCATCACATAGACAACGAGATGACACGTGAAAAAGTGTGGAACCGTATATTACCAAAAACATGGGTTAATTAAAACCGATTGCGGAACATATGTACAGAACATTTGCAACCAGGCCCTGCAAGAAGTTCAGGTCATATATAGATATATGCAAGATCATCTGCCACTTATGTTCACATCTTAAAGCCACCCACTGTCGCAACATCGCATATTAGTTCATCACCTATTTATACATACATAACAGACCACGTATGACCAACAGCAGGATATACAAAAGCTATAGTAGCTAAACATCGTGAAAAATCATCAAAACACTTCCAAGGACCTGAGAGTACAGGGATGACTCTAGGACTCTACTACAAAAACCACCAAAACAGCAGCATGTACATCTCTTGCCTTCTACTGCTCTTCTTGCTGCTCGGCCGCAACCTCACGACCACCACCACGTCTAGAGCGATCACCTAAAAAGGGTGTAAACCAGCGGGGTGAGACACATAGTCCCAGCAAGAAACATAACTCTCCGCCACAACTATTAAACCTCAAAGGTTAAAGGAGATAACAACAAATAACTGAATAAGTATATAACAAGAGAAGCATACTGAGCAAGGCTATTATTACCATCACGCTTACTAGGATATTCGGGAGGCATATTACCAAGTATTTCTTTATGGAACATGATTGACAAGATAATCTTTATAAGAACTTATCACAAGATATAAGGATTGTACACATATGTGCAAGGTGTAACTAGATCAGCTATGCAAGCAAGGCCTCAATCAATGTTTCGTGTTTGGCTCTAAGTAATATATACTAGTTGGCTGGATTATGTTTTATTATGCCCTGAGGAAGTGAGCCTTCCCTGCTCAAGTCCAACCATTGGCTGCAAAGCCCAATCTGGTGCCATACAGGGTCTAAGGAGATCTGGACTCCATGACCCCACCTTCTCATGGTCAGTGCACAAATCATCAAGCAAGACCGCAATCTTATGCTTATAGGCCTCAACCTATGGGTTAGCTCCGCAAGTTACCCATCACTAGGTCACCTCATCATAGGTGCTAGTATATACATCCGAGCCATGAATGCGTCATGCTCATCACCACATATCCTGAGCCATGGGTATGTTCACCATGCTCCATATATCCTGAGTCTGCAACCACAGTTGCACTCAACCCTCCTATTTTAGGTTAGGGGAAACCTCACATATTCAACAATATGCGCTCCAGGTAATCCCGCAGGATAAACCTGTTTCAACATCACCAAATACTGACGGTAATGGATCTATAGCCAAGGAAAACTACATGATATGTTTACCTATCATTGATTAGTATATTTTAAGCCAATTGTTGAGGCAAAACAAGGTATCTACATAGCCTTATAGAATTACATCATTATTTCCATCAACATACTGTCTTGGGACCTCAATCCCTCATGATATCAACCATTGCCTCTCAAGGCATCACAATCATGCATCAACATCCTGGGAACGCATCCCTTATCTCATCATCAGAGGATAACACCTCAACTAGGCACTCAACCTTATATCAGGTCTTCATACCTATCAACTTGTCACTTTATTAACAAGGATTATCATCACATTGTGCTAGTTAAAGCACATATATCTCATAGCTCTTACCAGGCTATGAATCCACATGAAATGCATGCATGGTTAGTATACACATTCCCAGAGATTACTGAAACCATCATGGATTAGCAGAATGATCATGTTATCAAGGATATATTACACAAGCTTTATCATTCATAGTATTATTATCAAACATGCATGGGCATATGCTATGCCTTATACTTGTGATCATATGCATGTGTTATATCAACATGTGAAGCAACATCATAAGCTTCCAAGATTCCTGGTTCACAACCTGTCATTACATCTTATCATCATGTCTGTGGGATGCAAGGGATTACATTATATCAATTTTTAAAAGAGAACCATCAACTATATACATATCGGATTATCAAAACCCTCACCAAGACTTATGCAACCCTCACTATAGGTATGGCCAGCAGCACCATACCCTCACCAAAGGGTTTACCGACTAGGGTTCCAAACCCTATAGTAACTCACCACCATATCAACCAAACACTGCTCATCCTTTATCATGCACCAAGGTTCCACTAACTCTCATGGTGTCGGGCAACCATCCACAAGGTCATATCGTGCAACACTACCATGGCTATCGACGAAAGGTCTAATGTGCATCAATCTAGGGTTAGGGTTATCGACTAACCTTCAACATGAGCCATATCGGCTAAAGGGGTGTCGCCCCAGGCGCCCCTATCATGCAGCCTTCTAGCATCAACTGAGGTTAACCCTATCAGCCAAGGTAACCATGACACCCAAGGAAGGTGTCGTACAAGGTCAGCATCCTAGGGCTGGCATGTCGGGCATGAAACCATGTCATCCAATGCTTGTGTCGAGCAACATCTTATCAAGGGTGTATCGCCCATCCAACAACTCCATCAAGGGTATCGTCCAAGGGACCATGACAGACACCAACTAAGCTTCAACTAGGCATAACGGCCAGGGATACAAGGATCACCGAAACAAGCTTGTTTACCAAGGTTATACCTCAAGTGTAACATCCCTGACCTGGGTTATGGCCCAAGGAGGTGTCCCATATCGTTTTGTGAACTTTTGGCAAAGTCCATATCGTGCAAAGAACCTCAAGGAGGTGAGTTGTGTTGGGTTACAACTTCCTTAGAAAAATTGTGACGGGTTGTGCATAAAGTGATGAATCAATTAATATATCTTATTCAAAAGGATATGTAATGGCCGAATCTTTATCTCCAAATGATCCTCAACTGTTTTGCATGTCAATATAAATGTTGATGCATGCATGTACACGTGTCACCCATGCATGGACACGTGGCACCTACTAGCCCAAAATGACGACACCTCATGTTTACCTTTCTTCATGTGCAACAAGTATATATACCCCTAGTTTCACCCTTAAGAGAAATTTTTTGACCCTTACCACCCTCCTATCCTAAGGTATCGTGCATAGAGACCTTGTATCGGGTAGGAAAGCAAGGGTATCATGCATAGGCCCTTGGATATTGTCCATAGCAAAAGCATATCGGCCAAGTAGGTGAAATTGGCCATATAAGGTGATATCGGCCGATAGGGTGAAGAGTTGATTGGCATATCCTGCAAGTGAGTGCCATATCGTGCAAGTGAGTATCATATCGTGCAAGAGGGGTGGCATGTCGTGTAAGAGCACAAGGGTATCATGCATAGGCCTTGGGTATCGACCATAGCAAGTATATCGGCCATACCATGTTGATATTGTCCATAGCAAGTTGATATCGACCAATTGAAGTGATTTTGGCTACAAGTGAGGGGGTATCGGCCACAAGCAAGGTTGTGTCGGCCAAGAGGAAGTCCATATCGCCCAAGAGTGGTGGGGTGTCGGCCAAGGAGATAAGGAACTCAAAACTTAACCCTAAGGTGAGGATATGATCATCTTCAACATTGGATTGAAGCATGAATTTAGGGTTTTGATCTTCTTTTCTTTTCTTCTTCACCAATTGCTTATCCATGGTGATTCTTTGCTTATAGAGAAGTTGTGAAGTTCATCTTCAACCTTAGGAACGTGGATATTTGGAGCTTGGAGCTTTGAAGTTGTTCTTAAGGAGGGTTATATAACTTAAACCCAATTATATTATTATGCACCTTCAATTTTGTCATACTTGTTGAAATACTTGCAATTTATTTTCTCTTGAATAATTGCAGAACCTTTGAGTTCTAAAAGCTTCATGGGACTGTTGTCCATGACTTAGAATAGTAAGAGCAAGGATCTTGAGGTTGATGATGATGACATCATCAGTATCGTGCAAAAGCACACAAGCACACACCTTGAACTCGATATGGAAAAGTAGCCCTAGTTTACTTGGAAGTCGATAGTGGTGTGCATTGGTTTGTACTTTGGGTTTATAGTGGTTCAAACAGTTGTCTAGCTTGTCACTTAACCCATGGTGAAGGGCAGGCCGTGGCCATGAAGGTTTGAAGAGGTCAAGCACTCAACCACATACCTTCAACCCGATATGGGCTAAGCTAGCATACATACACCTCTAAAACGATATGGTGTGGAAGTACCTTAAATTGCAATATACTTGACAGAGAAACACATGGAGTGTTTTATGTCAAGTCATACATTGAGTAGTATGGAGTTTAATGATTAATGATTAAGTAGGCTAATGTACCTTGAAGGAAAGGTTGAGCCAACTTAATAAAGTATGAAGTGATCAACATCCTAGAGAGGATGAGAGAGAAACTCATACTTGTGAATCAAACATGTAATGTGCATTTATTAATGTTTCTTATATGTGTAAATTATGATTTAGGGTTTAATCCTTGATAATGTGATCTTGAAACCCTAATCAATAAAGAATGGGAAATCCTAACCCTAATAAGGGAATAGTGGTGTTACCCTTGTTTTGCATGGTGTTGATATGTAATTAAGATGGCTGTTATGATGTATACTAACCATGCATGTATCATGAGATGATGAGCATTTCCAGGTATGAGCTATGATGTTTATTTGATAAATATGTTTAATGGGCCTTGTGAGCCATGTGAGATGCTTGTGTAACAAGTATCATGTATACCTTGGTCAGATGACCCATGGGTATTAGTTACCTAGTAAGTGGTAACTATGGTCTGTGATGAACTAAGGGTTTGAATACTCATATTTGGTAATCATGATGATGATAATGTCAAGGGATGAGAATTCCCAGTAATGAAATAAGGGATTGAGATCCTAAATGTTATATATGTTTTAAAGATTTGAAAAGTACTTGATACATGTATTACATCTTTCTTTGTAGCAATTGTCATAATAAATGATTGAAAACTTGACTGATGCTAAAAGAATATGGTAATGTACTTAATTAATAAAGTGGAATCTTATGATGTAGATCCATGACCATAGATCCATCATCGTCAGCAGCTGGTGATGGTGAAACAAGTTTTCCCACGGGATCTCCTGGAGATCGCATATTTTTGAATATGCGGGGGTGATGGGCAAAAATATATGTACGCCCTAATGTTGGATTGACGTGAGATAAACACGAGATCTCTCAATCCTTCATTATATGTGCCGGGATGGATGTATCACGAATCTCCCGATGATGTTTAATGCCAGGATTGATGGTAGATAAACACGAGATCTCTCAATCGCCGAAGGAGTGCAGCTGCCGCTGTAGCTCTATAGCGAAGTTGCCAATATATCCTGGAAAGCTATGTAAGCAGTTGACATGGCCCTGCTTGTGGTCTCGCACTGACTGAGATGGTAAAGGTCTTGGAATCCGGCTCTTCCATTGACCTTGTATGGTACCGATTTCGACTTCACAATGGCCGATTGGAGTATGAGCGGTATACCTCATTTCCTCAGGGCATAAGTGTGATTGAAAAATGTAAGTCAGTTGTGTAGCGTATTTGCATAAGGATGAAATACAGAAATCATTGGTTGATGTTACATTGCTTAATGTATCCTAAATGGATAAATGTTACACATGTTCTTCATATTCATTATTAAAATGAATAGATGATTTACTGCTTTATTATATAGCTGCAATGCTTTAGAAGATGATATTGCTCTACTCTGGTTAAACAATGCTTGAATCTTGTTAATTAATGTAAAACAATCCTCTGCTCAGTTTTATACTATTCAACTATGATAATAATATGGTCGGTGGAGAGTTATATCTCTCGCTGGGACAATTACAATTGTCTCACCCCCGTGGGATCCAAAATTTTTAGGTGGACATGGACGAGGAGGTAGGAACTATACAGCAGAGGGAGGACATCAACATCAAGAGTAGAAGTAACATCTCAGGTTGAGTTACTGTCTGCCATGTCATGTAGATATGAGTCCTATGTGTCGTCTCTGTACTCTTAGGTCCTTGGAGTCAATACTTAGTGGTTTTATGATTGATCTGAGATTTTGGCTTGTATGCCTCGAGGTTTTATGTTGCTTGTGAATAGTTTGGTAAAGCAACTGTTGTATATATTCCTCGAGATGAGATGGTACATGGTGTGTACAATGTAAACCAAAATGTATGCAGTACTTTCGTTCTCTTCTTAAGAGTTTTCTGGAAATGGAACTCCTTGCAAATGGTTTTAATTTTTAATGATTTTTTTGTTAATCCGCTGCTTATAGTAATTCCACCATTATTTACTAGTGATGATTTGATTTGTGGTCAGATCGTCACAAAGTTTTGGTATCAGAGCGTAAGGTTCGCTGAGTCTTTAGAGACATAGGATTAAAGTCGTTGAGTCTTTTCTAGTGTCTTCCAGTTTATCTGATAGTAACTTCTGCTCATATAGGAGAAGAAGTAAAAGCTTAAAGATGGCTGGATCACACAAAGAACATGCTGCTGAAAGCAGTGTTGCCGCACCAGGAAGAGGTGCAAGGAATTTGGCTAGAGAGGAGCTAGTACCTGAGAATCCCCAGCTTAACCAAGCTTCGATAGAAAACCCAACTTTTCATGCTCTGTTTGGACAGTTCATGAATACAGTGACACATATGGTAGAACTGATGCCAGCACCAGCACCTAGGGCACCAATTCCCAATGAGGGGCATGGATCTGGTAAGACCTTTGAGCGGTTATGTCGGGTAGGAGCCACCGAGTATGCCAGTACAACTGACCCAGCAGACGCAGATTCATGGCTTACTGAGTTGGAGAAACCCTTTAGAATTCTCAGTATTCCAGAAACTGAGAAAGTTAAGCATGTTGTATGCCTGTTGCAAGGGAGTGCTAGCCACTGGTGGGCCATTGAGGAAGAGAAACGACCATGTATTGAGGTCGAATGGAGAGAGATCCAACGAGAGTTTGTTAGTAGATACTTTCCCAATACTTACTTGGTTGAAAAAATCTCTCAGTTTAAACGGATAAGGCAAGGACCAATGAACATTAGTGAGTATGAAGTTAAGTTTATGGAGCTTCTGCGGTTTTGTCCACACATGGACACTACAGAAGAGGAGAGAATTTGGCGTTTTGAGAAGTGTTTGAATGCTGATCTAACCACACCTACATATGCTCTAGAGAATAGAGAGAGGTTTGCCATGTTTGTGGAGTTATTTAGGCGGATAGAAAGGTCTGTGACGAAGAAATGTGAAACCAACAATAGGAAAATGCATACACAGTTCCAAGGACAGAGGTCTGAAAGTTTTAAGAAACTAAGGTTTTCTGCACCAATAGCACCACAGAGGTTTAGTGCTTAGACACACTGGACGTCCAACAAGGATAGAGGTAATAATCTACCACCAAGTAGAGCCCAAAGTTCAGCATCAATGTCAGTCACAGGACCATCTAGGCCGAGATGGGAAAACCTAAGCTGCTTCCAGTGTGGGAAGCCAGGACACCTGATGAAGGATTGTCCATTTGGAGACGGGAATGTAACCCAATCACTGAGGCAGAGTCAACAAGGCTCTCAGAGGCGACAGTTTAGTAGTGGCACATGAGGACATGGACATGTGTCCCAAGCTGGTTCATCTGCACTCGATAACAGGATGTATAACTGGCAACCACCAACGGTGAGATTCTATGCTATGAATCAACCAGAGGCAGTGGTCAACCCACGAGTCATGACAGGTCAGATGGAATTATTTCATTCTGATATGTCTTCATCCTTCTTTGTATCTATTTTGATTAATCCAGGTGCTACACATTCCTTTATCACTCGAGAAGTGATTCATGACTGCAATATGACTGTCAATCGTAGAATGGATAATCTGTTATTAGAAACTCCATTAGTCGGATCTGTGGTGTTGCGGGAGGTATGTTCTCCCTATGTTCTTTTCTTTTCAGAACACAACATTCAGGTGGATCTTATACCACTTGATATGCATGGGTTTGACATAATTCTTGGGATGGACACCCTAGAAAAGTATAAGGTTGTCTTGGATTGTGGTTCCAAGCAAGCTATGTTTACATACAATGGTGAGACATGGGTCTTTTAGGGGGATAGAAAGATTCTTCCAACCTGTCTAGTGTCAGCTATGGTAGCAGAAAAGTTGATGAGACAAGGATGCTTCACATTCTTGGCACATGTGGTAGATACCAGAGTAGAGAGTCCTAATCTTTCTGGAGTTCCGGTTGTTAGGGAGTTTGAGGATGTGTTTCCTGAAGAACTTCCAGATGTTCCTCCACCCCGAGAGATTGATTTTGATATTAATCTAATCCCAGGTACGCAACCTATAGATCAAACACCTTATAGGATGGTGCCAGCTGAGATGGCAGAACTTAAGAAATAGTTACAGGAGTTTCTTGAGAAAGGTGTGATTCGACCAAGTACTTCTCCGTGGGTGCTCTGGTTCTTTTTGTTAAAAAGAAATATGGGTCTATGAGATTATGCATAGACTATAGACAGCTCAACAAGGTGACAATTAAGAACAAATATCCTTTGCCAAGGATAGATGATCTGTTTGACCAATTGCGTGGTGCAACAATATTCTCTAAGATAGATTTGAGGTCAGGATATCATCAATTACGTATCAAGGAGAGTGACATACCTAAGTCAGCCTTTAGGACAAGGTATGGTCATAATGAGTTTGTAGTTATGTCGTTTAGACTAACTAATGCACCAACTGCATTCATGGAGCTAATGAATAGAATCTTCCGACCATTCCTTGATCAATTTGTAGTAGTCTTTATAGACAACATCTTGATATACAATAGAGACGGTCAACAACATGAACTACACCTTCGTCAAGCTTTTACATTATTGAGACATCACAAGCTATATGCTAAGTTTAGCAAGTGTGAGTTTTGGTTGTCAGAAGTATCTTTTCTTGGACACGTTATATCTGCTTCAAGTATTCGTGTTGATCCACAGAAAGTAGAATCTGTGTTAGAGTGGGAACAACCCAAGACACTGATGGAGATTCGTAGTTTCTTAGGCCTGGCAGGTTATTACAAGAGGTTTATTAAAGACTTCAGTTCTATAGCCTTACCCCTAACCAAGTTGACCAGGAAGGAAGTTCCTTTTGTCTGGAATGACAAGTGTCAACATTCTTTCCACTTGTTGAAAGAAAGGTTGACCAGTGCACCTGTGTTAACTTTACCTGAGCAGGGATAGGGATACATTGTTTTCTGTGATGCCTCCAAGAATGGTCTAGGATGTGTGCTGATGCAGAGTAATCATGAAATTTCTTTTGCTTCCCGACAACTTAAGAAACATGAGGAAAATTATCCGACACATGATCTAGAATTAGCTGCAGTGGTTCATATGTTGAAGATCTGGAGACATCATCTCTATGGAGAAACATTCCAATTTTTCAACGACCATAAGAACTTAAAGTATATCTTCTCACAACATGAGTTGAACATGAGACAACACTGCTGTATGGAGTTAATCAAGGACTACGATTGTATAATTGATTATCATCCAGGAAAAGCTAATGTAGTGGCAGATGCACTAAGTAGAAAATCATCATCTCCAACCATAGATAGAGCACAGTTGAACTCTTTAGTGTTCTTTAAACGAGACATGCTTGTCTCATTGAGGCAAAACAATGTACATCTTAAAGTATCTTTGTTAGCTGGATTGTTAGCTGAGATGCAAGTAAAGCCTACTCTGAAACAACAGATCAAAGAGGCACAACAAGATGATACTGTGATTCAGCAGATCAGGTTAGAGTATGGCAGTGAGAAACGGGATGGGTTTCATGAGTCAGAGGATGAGGTAGTCTGTTATCATGGTAGGATGGTAGTACCTAATGCCAATGACTTGAGGAAGTTAGTCATGGAGAAAGCTCATTCGTTCATGTATGCATTGCATCTAGGGAGTACCAAAATGTATCATAACTTAAAAGATATGTATTGGTGGCCTGGTTTGAAGAAAGATGTAGCTGAGTTTGTTATGCGGTGTCCAGTGTGTCAGTAGGTTAAAGCTGAACATCATAAGCTCGCAAGAACAATGCCACCTTTACCTATACCACAGTGGAAATGGGATCACGTGACCATGGACTTTGTGGTTGGTTTACCCAGAACATCCAAAGGTCATGATTCCATTTGGGTGATAGTTGATAGGTTGACTAAGTTAGCACATTTTTTTCCTGTCAAAACAACTTACACTGCTGAGAAACTTGCATAGATCTATATACATGAGATAGTGCGATTACACGGGGTTCCAGCTACAATTGTATCTGATAGAGGTCCCCAGTTTACTAGTCATTTTTGGGAACGACTACATAAAGCCTTGGGTACTCAGTTGAAGTTTAGCACAACTTTCCACCCTCAGACAGATGGGCAATCTGAGAGAACAATACATACATTGGAAGATTTTCTTAGAGCATGTGTTCTTCAGTTTGTAGGAAGTTGGGACATACACTTGAGCTTAATAGAGTTTTCCTACAACAATAGTTACCATACTAGTATTGATATGGTACCATATGAAGCCTTATATGGTAGACGATGTAGATCTCCATTATGCTGGTATGAAATAGGAGAATACCAACTTCTGGGTCCTGAGTTAGTACAACAGACAACTGAGAAGATTAAAGTAATACAACAACATTTGAAAGCCGCCCAGGATAGACAGAAGTCTTATGCTGACAATCGTCGTAGACCCTTAGAATTCCAAGTTGGAGACAGGGTGTATCTCAAAGTCTCTCCTTGGAAAGGTGTTCTCAGATTTGGGAAAAAGGGTAAATTGGCTCCTAGATTTATGGGACCTTATCCAGTGATAACACAGATGGGAAAGGTAGCTTATAGGTTGGAGTTGCCACATGAACTATATAAACTACATCCAGTGTTCCACGTATCTATGTTGAGAAAATGTTAACCCGATACACAGTTGGTGTTGCAACCTGTAGAGGTAGAATTAAATGAGGATATATCCTATGTGGAAGGTCCAATGATGATTCTTGATAGAAGAATCAAGAAGTTGAAAAACAAAGACATAGTTCTTGTGAAAGTTCTATGATATCACTGTGGCATTGAAGAAGCCACATGGGAGCTAGAGGAAGAAATGAGGAGGAAGTACCCTTCTCTTTTCTCTTGACATTTTGGGAACGAAATCCTTGTTAGGGGTTGATAATTGTAACATCCCTGACCTGGGTTATGGCCTAACCCTAGAATTTTTGCTTAAGTAAGTTGTTTACAAATTTGTTTTAATCTTTTGAATTGTAATTAAGACTCTTGTAGAGTTTAAATTTCAAGTTTGAGCTTATTTGCAAACTGTTTGTGCATTATATGATAGTTTGGGCATAAAGTGCAATTTACCCAAGATGAGGGGCTATATTGCAAAATGACAACTCATGTGTTCTAGAATCATAAGATAGAGAATGATGTTAAAGGATAGCTTGTGGAAATCCTAAATTCCAAGTTGTAGCTTGTTTGAATAATGTTAGTGCATTGTGCACCAATTTTGGTACAAATTGCAATTTACCCAAAATGTAGGATTAATATGCAAATTACCACCTCTAGAGTGTCCCTACTCCCTCCTAGTATCATATAGAGGAGAGAGAAATAAGTAGATCCATGTTTGATTCCATTATGAATGATGGTAATCTTAGTGAAGAAATGACCAAGGAAAAGGGTTGAATTTGAAAGCTTAACTTGAGTTGTATCAAGTTGAAAAGCTTATATATGAGTGCCTATCGGCCATGGAGCCCAAGGAGGTGTCCCATATCGTTTTTTGAACTTTTTGAAAAGGCCATATCGTGCAAATCACCTCAAGGAGGTGAGTTGTGTCGGGTTACAACTTCCTTAGAAATATTGTGACGGGTTGTGCATAAAGTGATGAATCAATTAATATATCTTATTCAAAAGGACATGTAATGGCCGAATCTTTATCTCCAAATGATCCTCAACTGTTTTTCATGTCAAGATAAATTTTGATGCATGCATGTACACGTGTCACCCATGCATGGACACGTGGCACCTACTAGCTCAAAATGATGACACCTCATTTTTACCTTTCTTCATGTGCAACAAGTATATATACCCCTAGTTTCACCCTTAAGTGAAATTTTTCGACCCTTACCACCCTACTATCCTAAGGTATCGTGCATAGAGACCTTGTATTGGGCAGGAAAGCAAAGGTATCGTGCATAGGCCCTTGGATATTGCCCATAGAAAAAGCATATCGGCCAAGTAGGTGAAATTGGCCATATAACGTGATATCGGCCGATAGGGTGAAGAATTGATTGGGATATCATGCAAGTGAGTGACATATCGTGCAAGTGAGTATCATATTGTGCAATAGGGGTGGCATGTCGTGCAAGAGCACAAGGGTATCGTGGATAGGCCTTGGGTATCGGCCATAGCAAGTATATCGACCATACCATGTTGATATTGTCCATAGCAAGTTGATATCGGCCAATTGAAGTGATTTTGGCCACAAGTGAGGGGGTGTCGGCCACAAGCAAGGTTGTGTCTGCCAAGAGGAATTCCATATCGCCCAAGAGTGGTGGGGTGTCGGACAAGGAGCTAAGGAACTCAAAACTTAACCCTAAGGTGAGGATATGATCATCTTCAACATTGGATTGAAGCATGAATTTAGGGTTTTGATCTTATTTTCTTTTCTTCTTCACCAATTTCTTATCCATGGTGATTCTTTGCATATAGAGGAGTTGTGAAGTTCATCTTCAACCTTAGGAACGTGGATCTTTGGATCTTGGAGCTTTGAAGTTGTTCTTAAGGCGGGTTATATAACTTAAACCCAATTATATTATTATGTACCTTCAATTTTGTCATACTTGTTGAACTACTTACAATTCATTTTCTCCTGAATAATTGCGGAACATTTGAGTTCTAAAAGCTTCATGGTACTGTTTTCCATGACTTAGAACAGTAAGAACAAGGATCTTGAGGTTGATGATGATGACATCATCAATATCGTGCAAAAGCACACAAGCACACACCTTCAACTCGATATGGAAAAGTAACCCTAGTTTACTTGGAAGTCGATAGTGGTGTGCATTGGTTTATACTTTGGGTTTATAGTGGTTCAAATAGTTGTCTAGCCTATCACTTAACCCATGGTGAAGGATAGGTCGTGGACATGAAGGTTTGAAGAGGTCAAGCACTCAACCACATACCTTCGACCCGATATGGGCTAAGCTAGCATACATACACCTCTAAAATGATATGGTGTGGAAGTACCTTAAATTGCAATATACTTGATGGAGAAACACATGGAGTGTTTTATGTCAAGTCATACATTGAGTAGTATGGAGTTTAATGATTAATGATTAAGTAGGCTAATGTACCTTGAAGGAAAGGTTGAGCCAACTTAATAAAGTATGAAGTGATCAACATCCTAGAGAGGATGAGAGAGAAACTCATACTTGTGAACCAAACATGTAATGTGCATTTATTAATGTTTCTTATATGTGTAAAGTATGATTTAGGTTTTAATCCTTGATAATGTGATCTTAAAACCCTAATCAATAAAGAATGGGAAACCCTAACCCGAATAAGGGAACAGTGGTGTTACCTTTGTTTTGCATGGTGTTGATATGTAATTAAGATGGTTGTTATCATGTATACTAACCATGCAGGTATCATGGGATGATGAGCATAGCCAGGTATGAGCTATGATGTTTATTTGATAAAGATGTTTAATGGGCCTTGTGAGCCATGTGAGATGCTTGTGTAACAAGTATCATGTATACCTTGGTCAGATGACCCAGTTGTATTAGTTACCTAGTAAGTGGTAACTATGGTCTGTGATGAACTAAGGGTTTGAATACCCAGATTTGGTAATAATGATGATGATAATGTCAAGGGAAGAGAATTCCCAGTAATGAAATAAGGGATTGAGATCCTAAATGTTATATGTGTTTTAAAAATTTGTAAAGTACTTGATACATGTATTACATCTTTCTTTGTAGCAATTGTCGTAATAAATGTTTGAAAACTTGACTTATGCTAAAAGAATATGGTAATGTACTTAATTAATAAAGTGGAATATTATCATGTAGAGCCCTGACCATAGATCCATCAGCATCAGTAGCTGGTGATGGTGAAATAGGTTTTCCCACGGGATCTCCTGGAGATCCAATATTTTTGAATATGCGGGGGTGATGGGTGAAAATATATGTACGCCCTAATGTTGGATTGACGTGAGATAAAAATGAGATCTCTCAATCCTTCATTATATGTGCTGGGATGGATGTATCACGAATCCCCCGATGATGTTTAATGTCGGGATTGATGGTAGATAAACACGATATCTCTCAATCGTCAAAGGAGTACATCCACCGTTGTAGCTCTATAGCGAAGGTTCCAGTATACCCTGGAAAGCTATGTAAGTAGTTGACATGGTCCTGCTTGTGGTCTTGCACTGACCGAGACGGTAGAGGTCTTGGAAGCCGGCTCTTCCATTGACCTTGTATGGTACCGATTTCGACTTCGCAATGGTTGGTTGGAGTATGAGCGGTATACCTCATCTCCTCAGGGCATAAGTGTGATTGAAAAATGTAAATCAACCGTATAGCGTATTTGCATAAGGATGAAATATGGAAATCATTGGTTGATGTTGCATTGCTTAATGTATCCTAAATGGATAAATGTTACACATGTTCTTCATATTCCTTATTAAAATGAATAGATGATTTACTGCTTTATTATATAGCTGCAATGCTTCAGAAGATGATATTTCTCTACTCTGCTTAAACAATGTTTGAATCTTGTTAATTAATGTAAAAGAATCCTATGCTCAATTTTATACTATTTAACTGTGATAATAATATGGTCGGCGGAGAGTTATATCTCTCACTGGGACAATTACAATTGTCTCACCAACATGGAATCCAAAAATTTTAGGTGGATTTGGATGAGGAGGTAGGAACTATACAACAGAGGAAGGAAAGCAACATCAAGAGTAGCAATAACATCTCAGGTTGAGTTACTGTCTGCCATGTCATGTAGATATGAGTCTTATGTGTCGTCTCTGTACTCTCAGGTCCTTGTAGTAAGTACTTAGTGGTTTTATGATCAATCTGAGATTTTTGCTTGTATGCCTCGAGGTTTTATGTTGCTTGTGTATAGTTTGGTAAAGCAACTGTTGTATATATTCCTCGAGATGAGATGGTACATGGTGTGTACAATGTAAACCATAATGTATGCAGTACGTTGGTTCTCTTCTTAAGCGTTTTCTGGAAATGGAACTCCTCGCAAATGGTTTTAATTTTTAGTGATTTTTTGTTAATCCACTTCTTGTAGTAATTCTGCCATTATTTACTGGTGATGATTTGATTTGTGGTCGGATCGTCAAATCAAGGACATATCGTACATGAAGGGTAGACAACTCATGTCGCCTAGAGAAGCACTAACGCCCAAGCACACAAGGGTATCAGCCAAAGGTACAACCCAAGACAAGAAGGGTATCAGGCAGCAGTTGTGATCAGACAAGGGTATCAGACAAGTTGTGATCGAATCGAACCATCTTCAGATAAGAGTCACCTTAACTTGTTTATCCAAATAAGAATATTCAAGAACTCTAAGTACTACATTGGATATTAAAACCCTGAAATTCTAGGTCATCACAAAGAACCTTGGTTTTGCTTCAATTTGAATGGTTTTATCAAGCCTAGATATGTTATGGATGTGTTTGTAGCATGTAGCGGCGGTGAAACTCAATTTTGCCCTAGTGACTTCATCATTAATTTAGATCTGATTCTTGAAATTCTAGGTCATCACCAAGAACCTTGGTTTTGCTTCAATTTGAATGGTTTTATCAAGCCTAGATATGTTATGGATGTGTTTGTAGCATGTAGCGGCGGTGAAACTCAATTTCACCCTAGTGACTTCATCATTAATTTAGATCTGATTTTAATCTCATTCTTTTACTTTTTGTTGCAATTCATTTAACTCAATTAAATCGACTCTTGGTTCTATTTATTAGCCTTAGTTCAACTGGATACAAACTAGCAAGGTTCTTAAAAATATTATCTCTTGGGATTCAATCCTTAACTATACTGTGATAAGACTCATTGGCTTGCAGATGATATTATTGCACATTATTTTGATAAAAATATAGAGATTTCAATCCTAAGTGAATTTCGTAGTGCGATATAAGCAATATTACACATGCATCCACAACCATGTATTGGGTCGAATATGTTTCTAAGCTCATTGTTATATGAATGTTAGCATTACTTGTATTTATGTCACAATAAAATATCTTTATATACTCACTGTAATATGAATCATGAACATAAATGTACTTGTCTGTGGATTTCCTCACTTTTGTCCCTAAATTAGGCCTAATAAGAGATATTAGGGTGAATGAACCTTAGTATTTCATAAAGTAGTCAAATTTGGTAATAACTTCATAATAATTTGTGATTATTACTATTGACATGTATTTCCATGCAGATTCCTCAGTCATTCATGGGGTTTTTCTAAGTGTGTTTCTTACTATATCAATAGTTAGACTTGTGTATGATCTACATAAACTATATTGTTAGGACAAACCAAGTCTATTGACCTAGAGACTATTACTAGGTCTGGTACGTGACCAAGGTAAACTGAAATACCTACATCTACTCCAAATTCATGCTTATATTACAATCCTCTTATATGAAGTATGTATCTCTTGTAAGATAAGAAAAACTATAAACTTATGGACTTGTATTTTGTGGAAGATAAATTTGGTTTATCTTATTACTAATTAATTACCAATGTATATGTAGAAAAATGGTTATTTAGATTTGGCACAAATCACCCCTATATCAAAGATTTTCATTGCCTATCGAGTATGTTTCGAGATTTTTAATAATAATTTGGGCCTAAACTCGACTCCTAGTGAGTAGCATGACTTTGGCTTGATGGTAGTCCCTAAAGTCCATGATAGCATTAGTGATATGGGTCCATACCTTAAGATGGGGAATTAGAGAGGGCATCGAGGAAGACACATGCAACCACAACTACGTGTTGGGTCAAATATCTTCCTATGCTCGTTGTTATATTAATGTTAGCATTGATTGTATGTGTATCATGATAAAATATATTTTTATGCTCATTATAATATTAGTCATGAATTGAAACTTACTTATATGTGGATTTTCTCGTCTTTGTCCCTAAAATAGACCTAATAGGAGGTATTCGGGTGAATGATCCTTAGTATATGACACAGTGCATCCACGACCATTTGGTTGGGTGGGTGGAATACATTAAATTGTATGACACAGTGCATCCACAACCATTCGTTGGGTTAGTTGGGTGGGTGGAATACATTAAATTGTATGACACAGTGCATCCACAACCATTCGTTGGGTGGGTGGAATACATTAAATTATATTGTTGGGTGGGTGGAACAACAAGGACATACACAAGGTGGAATACATTAAATTATCTGACACAATGCATCCACAACCATTCGTTGGGTGGGTGGAATACATTAAATTATATGCAGACACCGGCAACGCTTGGAAAATACGAGGGGGGTATGAAGAAAGAATCCCCTACCTACCCTTAGAAGAGAGGGGGAATGTCATCGCGAGACATTCTATAAGAAGAGAAGGCAATCCCTACACATTCTTCGTAGGGAAAGCAAGCAAAGCCAGCTCAACTCAAAAAGAGAAAACAGATTGTTCCAGCGTTTTTTGCTGCTAACATGGAGCTTGTCGGGGAGCCGAAGCCTGAGTGGATTCGTTGGGGTACTCCATGGTTTACTATCTAGTGCATGAGATGATGTTCGTCACGGCAGACGCACGCATGTGGCTATGCATGAATGTTTTATTTTTATTTTTCACCGTCAATCGTTCTTCATCTTTACAAGTGCTTTGATGTATAGTTTCTGGAATGTTTGCTCCAGCTATGGGGCAATGCATTTTCTGTGTAATGTTCAGCTTGTGTTCGATGAAATAAAATAGCCGCATTGTTTCATAGGACTGAAATGTGTATTGATTGATCGAGGCATGTCAATGTGTGTGTACTGTTGTTAGCAAACTATGTATTATTTATCGACCTTGCAGCTGGCTTGCTCACCGAATCAATAGGTCAGGAACATGGGCTGCGTCATGCGTACTCGGCGACCTCAATGAGCGTTAGGCGCTTCATGATAGTTTTTGCAGCGTTCTTAGTCTGGTCTGAGAAGTCGAAAACTGTTGGGAAATTAATCGTGACTTATCTAGCTGGACAGGTTGGAGCTAGTCTCACGGAATGGTGAGCTACGTGGTTAGCTCAGTAACGAGTAGGAAGAGTGCTGAGTCTAAGTTAGTTGTGCAGATCCTATGTTTGTAGATCTACTAGAAGTAGTGGCAAGTATGTGTGCCGCATAGATAGGCAAGTAGTGTTATCTTTTCTTCTGTATAAATTAGACTCTTTCGATTGAAATAAGATCATCGCTTCCTTCAGAAGAAACAACGCTGTACCTCCTCTCTTCCGTTCTCGTTTACTCCCTACCAACTCATCGTGTCTGGATGTTTGAGAAGATCCTAGCCTATAAAAATGATAAATTCGTTGACGAAGAGGTTGTGGACTTCTACATCCTCGGTACCATACTAGAGGGTTTGCATAGTCTTTGCAGGTTAGCGACCAAGCATATGTTGGATCGGTGAGCCGTCAAATTAGTCCTATTCCAAAGAAATAGGCTCTCATATCAGACTAACAGAATTGAGCTAGAGCACGCTGTCAGGGAGACCAAACTGGTCCACGTCCACCTCTCCCGCGTAGTGACCCCCCCGACGACATCGCTGCCACCACGCACATGCACGCTCGTCGTCAACCGCACTCCACAGCATCGAGCGACTCCTCTTCCCGCGGTCCGTCCAAGAGGACTTCAACCGCCGTCGCAGCCTCGCGTCCATCTCCGCCGTGCTCCCCACGGGCGAGCGACTCCTCTTCCCGCTGTCCATCCAAGAGGACTTCAATCGCCGCCGCAACCTCACATCCATCTCCGCCGTGCTCCCCACGGGTGCACCCGAGGCCGACCCGCGCACACACAGGCTCAAGAAACCAACACCTCCTGGCGTCCTTCTTCCTCCTCTTTTCCTGGCGGCTATCTTTGGAGCAGAGCACAAGAAATTCAAAGACCCCAACCAGCCGGTGAACGTTCCGATTAAGACCTACTGAGCCGCATGACCCTTGTTGAGATGAGAAGATCGAGCGCGCTGTTGCCTCTGTTGTTGTGGTCAAATCCATCTACATTGATATTCACCTCATTTTGTTCATGGAAAAGAGCTAAAAGAGCTTATTAAACTTCCGCCGTTCGTGGGTAGCATCTTAGTGGAGGTAGACAAACCAAACTAAATATTTAGACCTGTAAAGTGAGTTAATGCACTATATTTTTTATTTTGCTGTTTGCGGATCGGGATGGATTAATTGGATTTTTACGGACTGGGTTGATGTTGATTTATTTTCGTTACCCATTTTTTAGGTTTGTATCATATGTGAATTATATAGTTGCGGTTTGGACCAAGTTCCAGTAAAAATCCGACCCACTATCATGATTAGATATAGTCTAAGACGGCTGGTCCCGTGGTGAGCGTGCGACAGGTCGATGTAGATCAAATGGATAAGCTAAAAATTTGTTGTTTTGTTAGGCCCGCTCCGTAGTGGAAATACAATATGCTGGAATGATCCTCAACAGCAAAAAATCTATGCGATCCGTAAATTGTTGTTAAGAATCGAATTGGATTGGATCAGATCGATTTTTTCTGCCATACTTATGCAAAGGCCCATTGCTAGGGATGAGCATCAGGTCGAGTCACTCCGGGTTTTGGCAAGTCCATGTCTAAATCCATATTTTTAACTGGGTTTTGGGCTCTGGGTTTAGGCCCAGGTAATGTTTTAAAAATTTAATCTCTACCGGCCCGCTTAATATAGTTGGGTTTCGAGTCGGGGGTTCGGTCCAGACCAAATAACATAGTAAATGACTATATTTTCAACAAATACATAAGATAAAATATGAACATAAATTTTTAAATGTGTTCCACTAGGTACATGTAGTCTATATGTATCATTAGAGAAACTAATACACTTACAAATTGTTATATAAATTCAATGGATGAAACACATAGAATATAGATCAAACACATTTCAAATCACAATATTAGCTTATTTATTTATGTGAATGAGATTTTGTTAACATTGAATAGATGATGCATGTTTGTATTTCAATTAATGGTCTGGTAATGTCAGACTGAGGTGATTTATGGAACACATGCAAGTAGCATAAATTCAATCTTTTAGATTTAATTTCTATAAATTATAATGAACATGTTGCATACAAAATGAATGTGCATATCATAAAATTCACTTTAGTGCATGGATCTTAAAGTATAATTGATATCACTGACTACATAAATATTCATCAAATGTTATTTTGAAGTTTGATGTCAAATAACACTACTACAGAAGTGCCTTTTAGTGTCGGTTGTTTAACCCCCTTTGGCGTCGGTTTCTGAACGACGCCTATGTGGGCGCCGCTAAAAGGTTGGACACTTCAGCGTCGGTTAAAAAACCGACGCCTATTTAACATCAAGGCGTCGGTTTATTATAAAACACCGACGCCAAAAGGGTTCGCGCCACAGAAAACAGCGTCATCTAGGACGCTTTCTGCGTTGGTTATATACTAAAAAACCGACGCAGAAAAGTGTCCTAGATGACTCCCATTTCCTGTAGCGCGAACACTTTTGGCGTCGATGTTCAACAAAAAACCGACGCTGTAAGTCTGTGCTGACGGTTATCGGTAAATAACCGACGCCTATATCTATTTTTTTTATAAATCTGTTTGCAGGCCTGCTGTGGCTGGTCAGCAGGATGAGAACCTGCAGTTCAGTTTTCTGAACTGCAGGTTTACGACATCCATTGATATCAGCCTACAAACAGGCCACAAACCTGCAAAAGTCACAAGGAAAATTTCACACAAGTACATACATTCAGACATCAATTCAATTCTCACATTCACACATATAGAAACATTCAAATACATGTATTAACATTCAGAAATATTCATTTACAAAGTATCATTCATTATCGCTATCAACATCCCAATTATATCTTACAGTTGCCACTGTTTGTACTGCTATTGCCCATTCTTCTCTTACTTCATTTAATGCTTCCCTCGTATATGGAGCATGTACATTTTTTAAGCGTTTGCCTATAGTGTGGTCAGTTTTAAACACCTGCAAAGAGAATGATGTATATATATAACTAAGTAATAATATAAAAATAAGATTGATATATTTCATACTAACTAATGAGACTATATATAATACCTCATGTATGGTATCGATGTCCAATGCGGCATGTTTGATAATCATCTGCATAAATCGCATCACATAGTATGTGCATGCCCAGCCATTGTCTTGTGTAGCGCACTATAAATTGAAACATATAAAATAATACAACTAAGCACAATTCACATCAATAATATATACATTGGAGTCGGGGAGTCGGGAACTTACTTTTACGTTCTCCCAAGACAATGGCTGGTTCTTTTTCCTTGGGACCTTTCCTCCAGCATTTTTGAATGCATCTAAACCCCTACATGTTAATATAACACACTAAGTTGCATAAGTAAATAGTAATGTAATAAAAGATGTTAACGGATATAAAAAATGAAATATTTCTCACCAGAATAATGCCATTCTCATTACGTGTCCAATTTTAGTGTTTAATGTACTTCCTGCGGGATCTAGATAATAAACAGTGAACGTCCCGGGGACAATAACTAGTAACTCCCAATGTCTACCACTAGAGGTAAAAAGTTAACAATTAATAACTCAAAATGCAAAATAATAATGGAATTTTCTTAAGTCCAAATTATAAATAAAGCAAACTTACTTGACATTGAATGGAGCTATTATTATCGTCTTCATTTGATGACCAAAAATTGTAAAAGCATCTATACAGTATTGTTGAACACTATCAGGGTCTTTAGCTACCATACTAATCAATGATGGAATCAAAAATCCCACATGATCATATGCAAATTGTTTGCAATGATCTTCGATTAAGTAGCTGCAAAACATATAGACGTATGCATTAATATATAAGAAACTAGATCACCGGATCTTACACAAGGTATATGGATGTATAAACAAGATCTCACCTTATCCATGTCTCTATCATTGATGTATTCAACCAATCATACATAAACAGCTCAATAATATCTTGTATAAATAAAGAGTTGTCGTATGATTGACCTGCATAATCTACATCTAAAGAAACAATTATAGGGCAAAGTATATTATGTGCCCGTAGCCAACATGCCATTCCCCTACAAGCAGGACCTAACGGGTATTGTAGGTCAGTTGGAACCCAAGTTGGTAATGCGGGAATTGGAGGTGGAGGCCTAGGTGCTCCTGGTGTCTTCTTTTTAACCTGTATATATAATTTCAGATCAGTTGACATCATATATACACATTAACAGTCTAAATCAATGTAAATTTATCTTACAATTTCAGTCGTGTAGAGGACATCTGCTTTGGGCCACAATATGACCCCGCTTTCTGCCTCACCAAGTGTATCAATATCTGGGTGGGCATATGGCAACTCAACTTCCCTCCAATCGGGTAATACATGTATCGGGCTCACACGAATGTAGCCCTGCGGCATTGGAGTCCCATGAAACGTTGCCCCAGGAAGGGACTGGTAAGCTTGCGCCTCTGCAACAACATAGTTTTCCATTCTTAAGCGGCATGGCTTCAATGCCTACAAATTTACGTAAAGAATGTTATACATATATACATATCATCTTGAAAACATATCATCTTGAAAAGACTAGCTACAATGTCATAAACAATACATGGTTGAGCTTCTTAGCAACTATATCCTCGACTCTCTTATTCTCCTATACATGGATAAAACAAATATTAGCTTTTTATTAATGAATTTCCTTTTGCAGTAACATTATAAAAATAGAATATGTTACCTCTTCTTGAGAAAGTCCCGCTCTGGGTTTGCGCTGGGATGGCCCAAAGAATGCTTTGATGCCCACACCAGCGCCGGCACCTCTAACACGTCCAGGATGCTCTGGGTTACCCAGAGCAACTGTCAATTCATCCCTTGTGCCCTGAGGGATGAACGTGCCTTGTTTCCTCTGCTCGTGCAGCTCCCGCTAATCACCATAAACAAAAATTGGTAAGTTAACACCACAAATAATCAATATTCAAATGATTGCTCTAAGAGTTGTATTTTACCATTTTTGCAGCCGCCTCAGCAGTTTCGGGCTTCTTTATTTCACCCTTCTTGTTTTTCCTGCCAGCTATCCAGATATCATGGCGAGGGAAGGGTGTGGCCACAGACTCCTGAGTAGTCGCAGACTCCTGAGTAGCCGCAGACTCCGCCTGTAGTCTTTGGCGAACGCTTGCATAGCCTTTTGGACCCATAGTATGGTCATGTACATTCAGTGCACGCCTTGCTTTTTGTGCGTCACTGAGGGCCTAGTTAGTATGCACATTTCTAATTAGGTTAGTAGCACTAAATGTTAATCTTGAATAGGTGAATACAATGTATATTAATTAAAATGGGAGTGACGCCTAATACCTTGAATTCTTCAGATTTTCTTGAAGCAACAAAATTGTCCCAATCTTCTTTGTCCAAGAAGTTCCATTGTTCAAGGGCTGACTTCTTCTTCTTATCACCCTGTCTTATGTATTCTCTGTTCAGATTTGTCCTGTAATTCCTAAGCATCTTTCCAGCGCGTTGCATCACACTTTTACGATGCAACATCTCATCCAATGTAAACAGATTCTGTAAAATAGAAATGTTATTAACTAGTACCAAAAATATAATTGCAAATAATAGAATTTGTAATCTACAAAATAGAATTGCAAATAATAATAACTCACGCATAAATCTTTCCATATCAAGTCTTTCTTCTCCTGAGGAACTTTATGCCAATTATCATACTTAACACCACAATGGCTTCGAGTGACAACCCCAAGATAGTTTATAAAATTATTGCGGTTCACTCCAATTGCATTCCCTCCATTATCAAACTCCACAACCAATTTGGATCCACTGCCACTCAGCGCAAGTAACTTTTTCAACAGAGTGATACCCCTTTTCTTGTTAAGTTTTTGTTGCTGCACATCAAGTTGCTCAATTGCTTCAGTGGGTAGCTGTGCATCATCAACCTAAAATTTGACAAAAATAAACACACCGAATTAAGCCAATATAAAAATACAGGATATATGACATAACTAGAAGATAATGAATTTTATAGAAATACGGGATATGTTTTTAGAACTTACGTTGGTATCCTCGCCATGCTCGTCATGGACAGCATGCTCATCATGGACTTCATGCTCATCATGGACATCATTCTCATCATGGTGAGCCATCTGAAAATTTCATTAAAAAGGAAAACATTTAGCATTTGTATCAACTAGAATAAGGAAAACATTTAGCATTTGTATAAACATACATGTCTCTAAAATTGTGATCTTTTATCAATTAGCAATCCTTCAATGTACAAGTAATATAAAAAACAATGATTGTTCACATTCTAGGCCAACAAACACATGTGATGTCATTCTTATATATAATAAATGTGTACCACCTATCCCATCCTTGAACACCTAATCTCAATTGTAAGTGTATAATGTGTATTGGGTTTTCAAGAAAATTTCGGCAGCATTTCCCCGCTGTTCTCTAAGTACATATGTACTTAGAGAACAAACGGGGAAATGCTACCAAAATTTTCTCGAAAACTCAATACACATTATACACTTACATCCTAAGTGAGATTAGGTGTTCAAGAACAGTCCCAAACCGGGGACTATCCAAGATTTACTCCTAATGAGTAAATCTTGGACGGGTTTCTAGGCCAACAAACACAATAATAGATATCTACAATGAAGCCGAACTCCATACAAACATTATATAATTTAGTGATTGTTCATTCTAATTTATATCAATGTACAAGTAATATAAAAAACAATGATTGTTCACATTCTAGGCCAACAAACACATGTGATGTCATTCTTATATATAATAAATGTGTACCACCTATCCCATCCTTGAACACCTAATCTCACTAGTAAGTGTATAATGTGTATTGGGTTTTCAAGAAAATTTCGGCAGCATTTCCCCGCTGTTCTCTAAGTACATATGTACTTAGAGAACAAACGGGGAAATGCTACCAAAATTTTCTCGAAAACTCAATACACATTATACACTTACATCCTAAGTGAGATTAGGTGTTCAAGAACAGTCCCAAACCGGGGACTATCCAAGATTTACTCCTAATGAGTAAATCTTGGACGGGTTTCTAGGCCAACAAATAATGTGTTGTCATTCTTATACCTAAAATCCTAGTTCTTCAAATTAGGGTGATTATTGATGTCTTTAAAAGCATGATTGGCAATTTAGGGAAAAGTTCATCATTTAAATTCCAAGCATTCACATGTGTGCATTACAGTTCATCATTAAGCAAGAAGGGTGATTAGGATTCTCAATATACTCAACAATAAAATAAGTTAAACATGTGTGCATTACAGTTCATCATTTACATTCCAAACATGTCACATGTGTGCATTACAGTTCATCATCAAGATATCTATAACTTACTTAAACATTCAATTATGAAGTAAATATACACTTAATTAAGAATAGCATGACACACAAAGTTGCAGTCAACATCATTATGTTTTGTTCTATCATGGACTATCAGATTGGTATATCACATATGTATCAGTACATTATTAAATAAACACAATCAGTAAATAACTTTTAGCAAAAAATCTACTAGACGTGCAGCCTAGACGTGCCCTGGCGTCGCCCAAGCATCTGCCCAGAGGCCTATCTAGGCAGGGCACCTGGGCTTGGGACCCTAGGCGTGCCCTGGCACCTACTTAGGCGCTGCCTGCGTGAGTTCTAGGTTGGCGGTGGCAGAGAAAAGCAAGGCAGAGGACAAAAAAGGTGGTGAAGGTTTGTGGGTTACCTTGCACGAGGACAGCACGAGTAAAGCTGCTTCTACCGGCGGGGGCGGAGGTGACGACGACAGCACCGTAGCTGCTTCTACTGGCGGCGACGACTAGAGGAGAGCAGGGGCGGTGGGCAACGACAGGCGGCGACGAGCGGACAACAGCAGTAGCAGGGGCGGCGGAGAAGAAGGGCGCCGGAGAAGAAGGACGCCGTAGATGGGGCGCCGGAGAGAAGCGCCGGAGAGCAGCAGCAGCAGAGAAGCGCCGGAAAGTCGCCGCAACAGGGAAAATCGCCGCAATAGGGTAGCAATGAAACAGAAGAAAGGGGAAGAGTCGGGCGATCACGGGGGGTTATAAGTTCCCAAATAGCGTCGGTTGTTTCCAACAACCGACGCCTAAACATCTTTAGCGTCAGTTGGTTGAAACAACCGACGTCCAATTGGACGATATTTTCATGGAAATTTTTGGCGGGAACCACCTTCAACGTCGGTTAGACAGGGATAACCGATGCTGAAAATGACACTATTTTTTTTATCCGCGCAAATTTTCATCGCAAATAGGCGTCGGTTTTCTAGGTATATAACTGACGCTGAAAATGACACTATTTTTTTTTATCGAAAAATGGATTTCGTGGGCGACTTTAAGCGTCGGTTGTTTATAAAAAAACCGACGCTTAATACAAAGCGGTACCCATGTCTGGCTGGTCTTCGAATATAGACGTCGGTTTTATTAAACAACCGACGCCTTATATGTTAGGCGTCGGTTTTCCGTAATAACCGACGCCCAGAAAAGCGACACTGAATGCTATTTCTGTAGTAGTGTAAATCATATAAAAGATACATATCATATACAAACATGTGCTTACATATACACTTGTATATGATTAATTTGGGTATTCACATTTTTAGGTCTGAGTTTACCTTGGCCCTAACCCGGCCTATATAACATTCTGAGTCAAAATCTTAGACTCGGCTCACCGATGTAATTTATATGGATCGTGCATGGACCGGAGAACACAGATTGGGACATGGGTTGGGTTGGGCCGGGCCAAGCCCGGTTCTATATTCATCTTTATCCATTGACCGATAATTATGATGTTGGCGATTAAAAAAGCGCCCGAAGCGGACGCTTCAGTGGCCGCTTCAGCGGCCGGCTCATCTTCCTGCGTCAAACTAGGTCGAAGCGTGAAAAAAGCGAATTGGATTGATGCGGGCTCTTTTAGCCGCTTTTGCAGGTTGGTAGGGCGCTTTTGCGGATCCGCTTTAGCGGATGGGGCGGGCGCTTCAGGGAGAAAAACCCTTCAATACCAAAACCCACGATTTTATCGCCTTTCGCAGACCCCAAAACGACTTTCCTTTCCCAATTTCAGCCGATGTGAGTCTTGCACAGCCTTAGCATTGACTCCCGTCTTGGTATCACGTCGGACTGTTCGACTCCTAACCGGTGTATCCCCTGCTTCTCCTCGTTTAATAAGAGCAAGGCTTCCGATGTATCTCCTCATCCCCACCGCAGTTCTTCTCACCCCTCCGCATCGCTTCCCGGCAGAAGGCCTTTGGGCGGCATCGCTTCCCGACAGCAGGCCTTTGGGTGGCAAGCTTCAAGGCGAGAGTAGCCGAAGACTTTTGGCACGCCCAAAGGGAGGCAGAACACACGAATCGACGGCGGAAGGTGCACGGCAGAATTTTTCTTGACTGCTTGTTGACGGCAGACGGCAGACGACAGAAGTCTTCTTGACGGTGGACGGATTTTGGCAGAAGCTGCGACTGCTATTAGACAACGAACAAGTATATTCTCTATTCATGGCTGCCGCTTGTCCATTTCTATTAGATTTTTCCCTTCCCCCACCAATGCCGCCAGCGCTACTCTGTCTGCCGTTGTTCATGGCTGAATCAATGGCTACTTTTCACAGTAGTTCCTTAACTCCATCCGATGGAGTCCATAGTATTATATACATGAAAGCCACGGATATCACTTGCTTGCTACACACCTACTGTTCATCTCCTCTAAACGAGGATCCAATCAGTAACTGTTAGGTAGATTGTTCCCCTGCTTTTGATGTATGCGATCAAATTTGATTTTTTTCAAAACGTACTATAATCTGTATTAATTCAAAAGCACATCCAACTTGTTCCTGCAATGCAATGATAAATTCAAAATGTAGACAGATAAACATACTATGTACAGTCTTTCTTCCTGCAATGCGTTGAATGCTATTCACTGATAGTATTCAGATTTCAGAATCACTATTCACTTATTCAGTAATGTATCATGTGCCATTTAATTGATAATGTAATGTCTACTTAGTACTTTTTTCATGTCTACTTACTAAGTAGTACTTAGTACTTTTTTCGTGCACTGTAATGTTTAATTGACAATGTAGATACAACAACAAGTTGGATGTGAAGAGAAACAGGTTGGATGATTAATTAACAATTTAACACAGAAACAAGTTGCCAACAACATAGTAAGGTATTTCAAATACCGTATTTGATTACATAAGTAACATGTTAGTGACTGTTCTACTTATTTACTGCATATCGAAGAAGAAATGTATGCACTAGACTATACAAGAATTATTTGTTATGTACTGACAGTACAATACTATAGACTGTATTAGTTAAGAAGTATATCATTTGTTATTTTTTCCTGCAAGGCTGTAATTAATACAATAAATAACAACGCAAGCAAATAAATAACAGAAATTAATGTGCTAAATGCAATTACATGACTGTTCTAATTTCTAAATTGATTACTAATCAGAAATTAATGTGCTAAATATTGATTTAGTTTTTCTTCTATCACAATCAGAATGGTCGGTGGGGATCAAACTTTGGCTAAATCGAGTGATCCCGGGTGGAAGTATTGCACGATTCCAGATCCAAACCGAAGGGAGAAAGTGAAATGCAAGTTCTGTGGTCATATATCAAACGATGGAATTTTCTGATTGAAGAAACATCTTGCAGGTCAGCGTGGAGATGTCAACGCATGCCAGAAGGTTGATGCCGATGCGAAGAGGGAAATCACTGAATATCTGGACAAATTTGCCGCGAAGAAGAACAAGAGGGCTCAGGAGTTGAAGGATTTGCGTGGTGAGGTTGAGATTGACAAAAAAACTGATGACGTAGTTGACATCGGGGATAGGCAACTCAAGAAGCCCAAAGTTGTAGGTCAACTTGACACGTATTTGTTTAAAAACCCAGAGGAAATTGTCAAAGAAAGGGTGTCGTCAAAGCAAACAACTATAATAGATAAGTTATGTAAAGAGCGAAGGGCTAGGACATGCCAATATATAGCCCGATGGATTTATGAGGCTGGTAAAGCCCTAACTAGATTCACAATTTATTATTTCCTAACTAGTCAAATTTTAATATAATTGCTTATTTTTCTATTTAGGAATCCCGATGAATACTGTAAACCTCAACAGCTTCCAAGTGATGTTGGAAGCTATAGGTCAGTTTGGACCTGGTTTGAAGGGACCATCCTATTATGAGTTGAGGGAACCGCTACTCAGACAGGAGGTGGAAACCACTAAAGACTCCCTTGCCCTACATAGAGAAGAATGGAAGCGGTCAGGATGCTCTTTGATGACAGATGCTTGGACAGACAAACGCAAGAGAAGCATCATGAATATATGCGTCAATAGCCGCTTCGGGACCTACTTTCTTAAGGCAGTTGATTGTTCAGATGAAATACACAATGCAGACTACATATTCAACCTTGTTGATGATGCTATTGAATTGGTAGGGGAAGAAAATATTGTTCAGGTGGTTACTGACAACGCTCCAGCTAATCTTGCCGCGGGTCGCCTGCTACAGGAGAAGAGACCAATGATCTTTTGGACTCCATGTGCAGCACACTGCATCGATTTGATGTTGGAGGCAATTGGAAAGCTGACTCGGGTACAAAATATTATTAAAAAGGCAAAAACACTCACTATATTTATCTACAGCCATCATTTAACACTGAGTATCATGAGAAGCTTCTTGGGTCGTGATCTGGTCAGGCCTGGTGTCACTAGATTTGCTACAGCATTTCTGAGTTTGGAGAGCCTCTTAAAGAACATGTCAAATCTAAGAAGGATGTTCGTTTCTGAAGAGTGGCTCAATTGCAAATTCTCAAAGACTCCGGAGGGCATCAAGGATGCAACTACTGTTGGTGGGTCTCAATTTTGGAGAGGAGTTGAGTTGGTCCTAAAAATTTTCAAACCATTGGTCAATGTTCTACGACTGGTTGATGGGGAGAAAACACCTGCTATGGGCTACATACAACAAGCTATGATCTTCACGCTTGATGAACTAGATACCAAGTTAGCTGATGATGAGCCACTTCGCAAACAGGTGTTTCAGATAGTCCAACAAAAATGGGACAACAAACTGAATCGGCCCTTACATGCTGCAGGTAGTTGAACATCGCCACTCTTTTGTGCAATTAGTTTGATAGAATTATATATTAATATAGTCCACTATTTATACTGTTATACTAACACTAAAATCATACAGGTTACTATTTGAACCCAATTTTATATTGGAAAGACCCTGAGATCGATAGTAACAATATCATTATGGATGGTCTCATGGAGTGCATTGAGACCTTCTACCCTGAGCCAGATATTCAAGATGGTATCATCATGAAGAAGGAGTTACCAATGTATAGAGATGGTTCAGGTTCATTTGGAAGAGCAGCTGCTATTAGACAACGAGATGACATCCAAACAGATCCAGGTATGGGCTATAGCAGATTTTCCCCTAACATAGATCCATCTTATTCTTTACTAATAATTAGTAACTAATTTCAAATTACCTTTATCATGTAGTTCAATGGTGGATAAATTTCGGTTGTGGTACACCATACTTGCAAAAAATGGCCATTCGAGTGTTAAATCTAACATGTACATCGTCGGGGTGTGAGAGGAATTGGAGCACATTTGAGATGGTAATATAAAGAGGCCTCAAATGATTTTTGAATATACTAGCTAGTAGCTATTAATAATAAATTATGTATGAAATTCATACTATGAATACTTATTTATATTAATAACCTATTTCTTATCTAGATTCATACAAAAAGGAGAAACAGGTTGGATGTGAAGAGGCTTGAGGCATTGGTGTTTATCCAATTTAACGCCAAACTGAAGGAGCGGAGGGACAAACATGAAAAAGATTGTGACCCGATAGAGTCTGAAGATAGAGACAAGGCTAAAGATTGGATAGTAGAGTTAGGCCCAGATGAAGAAGAAATTTATCCAGGTGCTGGACTTATGTGGGGAGAAGTTGCAAAAGATAGTGGGGCAGAAGAAGTGGTGGAGACTAGGAAAAGCACAAGGAATACTACTTCAAAGGTGGATACAAAGAAAAAAGAAAACGAGGAGTACGGTGATGTTCAAACTGATTGGGATGATGACAATAACATGCCTGATGACAATGATCTTAAGGACATTGAGGCATCCTTACATGATGACTTTGTATTCACTCGTTCTAGGAGCGAGGACAATTATTTCTGATGATGTTTTTTTGTCTTTTAGCTTGTTTAATTCTATTATTGGGACACATTTTGATCCATTAAAATCATTTGAAGCAGTGAAATATTATCTAAAAAACTTGATTGTTGAGTAACAATTTTTCTTGTAGTTAGTGCAACAATAACAAGTTTTTTACAAATTTATTTAAAACATCGTGATCTGCTTTTTCAAAAAGCACCCGCTTCAGTCCGCTTCAAAACCCGCTTTCCGCCTCACGCTTCAAGGGGGCAATCTGAACGCTTCGCGCTTTTCAAAACACAGGGCAGCACTATCCCCAAAGCTATGTCGTACATGACACAACCCATCAAGGTCGTCTTCAACATCAAGCACAAGGGCACCAAACCCTAATTGATCAAGAAGGTCGGCTCACCTCTCAACAACTAAGAGAGATGGGTGTTGCACAACCTCTATCACAACTCGGGCAACCACAAGGTTCAACCTCAACCTAGGTCATCAAAAGCTCACCTCTCAAATCCATGGTGAGAGGAGGATGTTGCTCAAGCAACTAAAACACAAGCTCACCTCTCAACTTAAACGAGAGAGGGGTGTTGTTCATATCACTAGAGCTCAAGCTCACTTCTCTAGACCAAGGAGGGAAAGGAGTGTTGCTCGACAAGGAAACCCTAAGACATAGTTCGGACAACTAGGGTGCAAGGTACAAAACCTCAACCATATCAACAAGATCACCATAACCACAAGATTAAAGGAGCAACAAGCAAGAAACTTATCTTAGAACATACATGGCCGATTATGATCATATGAAAACATACATGAATACAGAAGAAGGTAGTATGGTTAGGGTTAGGAGTTATGTAACCCGCCTTAAGCAAACTCCTGAAGCTCCAAAGATCCAAGCTTCAAGCTCCTAGCTCCAAGCACACTACTTCGGCCACCTCAAGAAAAGGAAAAAGAAGCATGACCACCATGGCCGAAGAGTAGGCAAGATGGAGAAGAAGATGCTAAGGAGAGAGAAAAGATGCTTACCAAATAACAAGTCCCACCTTGGGTTTGACCACCAAAATAAGGGGAGAAGAGGGATAACTCCTTCAAGAGGATCGACCACCACTTGCTCCAAAGGGTAGGTGTATCATGCACTAAGGAAGAGAGGAGCAACAAAGAGATAAAGGGTTCCTAAGGAAGATAAAGGCAAGGCATATATATATGGGGGTCAATGTTAGACCAAAGCAAGGTGTCACCTTACCAAAGGACACTTGTCCACACGTTCCACCACCTTGCAAAACACATGCACATGCACATGCCATGCCACAACTCAACCAAGGATCGGCCACATGTCCAAACTAGGGTGACACAACCAAAGCAATATGGTCATCAAAGGTGAAAGGCCGACACACCCTCATGGGAGACACCCCAGGGGCGACACAAGGCACCCTTGCCCGATACAGGGCTCAACCAAGCAAAGCAAGGCCCAAACAGGGGAGAAAAAGGCCCAAAAGAGATCAACCAAGCCCAAGACAACTCAAGGCACAAGCCCAAACCTTCCTCTCAACCCTAGAGGAAGCAAAGAGAGCGAAGACATCTCTCAAGGTGGCAAACTTACTCTTCAACCCTATCTCAGGTTATTTTGCAAGTAGCACCTCCAGCTCTTAACTAAGCACAAGCAAACCCTAATCACCACCAAAGATGATTAGCAAGCAACCAAGCACAAGGTTTAGGTAAAACAATCAGGGTAAGCCCAAAACAAAGGTCAGGGTCCTTACAAGCCATAAACCTCTACAAAAGGATTTCGTCCCCGAAATCCGAAGAAAAAAGCGAGGGATACTTCCTCCTCATCTCTTCCTCAAGCTCCCACGTGGCTTCCTCAACACCATGATAATGCCACAGAACCTTCACAAGAGCCAGGTCCTTCCTCTTTAGCTTCTTTAATCTTCTGTCAAGGATCACCATCGGACCCTCCTCGTAGGTCACGTCTTCATCAAGCTCAACCTCAATTGTGCATCTCTGTCCCTATGTCTAGATGACTTTTCTTCAGTATACTAACATGGAACACTGGATGCAACCTATGCAACTCTGGCGGTAGTTCCAACTTGTAAGCGACCTTGCCAACATGTGCTATTACTGGATATGGCCCCATATACTTTGGTGCTAGCTTACCTTTCCGGCCAAACCTTATCACTCATTTCCAAGGTGAGACCTTGAGGTACACTTTGTCTCCCACTTGGAACTCTAAAGGTCATCGACGATTATCTGCATAAGACTTCTGTCTGTCTTGTGCTATTTTCAACTTTTGTTGTATCACTTTGATCTTCTCTGTCGTCTGCTGTACTAACTCAGGACCCAAAAGCTGATTTTCACCAGTCTCATACCAGCATAAAGGGGATATACACTTTCTTCCATATAGAGCCTCATAAGGAGCCATGTCAATATTTTGTTGGTAACTATTTTTATAAGAGAACTCTATCAAACTGAGATGCATGTACCAACTGCCTAGGAACTGCAAAACACAAGCTCGGAGAAGATCCACTAAAGTCTGAATAGTCCTTTCAGACTGTCCATCCGTCTAGGGGTGGAAGGCGGTACTGAACCTCAACTGCATTCCCAACGCTTTGTGCAATTGTTCCCAGAAATGACTCATGAACTGAGGACCTATGTCAGAAACTATTGTTGCCGGTACACCGTGAAAATGTACTATCTCGTCTACATACACCTGAGCAAGCTTCTCTGCTGTATACGTTGTTTTTACCGGTATAAAATGAGCAGACTTCGTCAACCTGTCCACTATCACCCAAATGGAATCATGATTCCTAGCTATCTTTGGTAGACCAACTACGAAATCCATGGTTATGTGATCCCATTTCCATTGTGGTATCGGAATGGATTGCAACGTACCTACCCGCTTCTGATGCTCAACTTTAACTTGCTGACATACTGCGCATTTAGCCACAAACTCAGCTACATCCTTCTTCAAACCAGACCACCAATACAGGTCCTTCAGGTTATGATACATCTTGGTGACTCCTAGATGCATAGCATACATCAACATGTGTGCTTCCTCAAGCACTAGCTTCTTTAGATTATCACCATCAGGAACCACCATTCTACCATGATAGCAAACTAGTCCATCCTCGGACTCATGGAACCCATCACACTTGTCGCTGCCAAGCTTTGATCTGATCAACTTCACTGTATCATCCGCCTGTTGTGCATCTTTGATCTGCTATCTCAGTGAAGGATTGACTTGCATCTGTGCCAACAGTCTTGCCAACAAGGAAACTTCCAACTGCACATTCATATGCCGCAAGGAGACAGACATATCCCGCCTATGGCAGACCAAGGAACTCAATTGTGCTTTCTTCGTGGGGAGGGAAGAAGACTTTCTTCTAAGTGCATTAGCTACCACATTGGCCTTGCGAATATGATACTCCATGGTGCAATCATAATCATTGATTAGATCCATCCAACGATGTTGTCGCATATTCAGCTCATTCTGCGAAAAGGTATACTTCAAGTTCTTTTGATCTGTAAAGATCTGACACACTTCCCCATAAAGATAATGTCTCCAAATCTTTAATGCATGAACCATCACTGCCAAGTCCAAATCATGTGTTGGATAGTTCTCCTCATGTTTCTTAAGCTGTCGCGAAGTAAAAGAAACCTCACAATCTTCCTGCATCAACACACAACCTAAGCCTTTCTTGGAAGCATCGCAGAAAACAACATAGCCCTTCCCAGGCTCTGGCAGCATTAGTACTGGATCACTAGTCAGCTTCTCCTTTAAACTTTGGAAAGCTTGCTGACAACGATCATCCCAAACAAGGTACATCCTTCCTGGTCAGCTTCGTCATCGGTAATGTGATTGCACTGAAGTCGATAAACCTTCGGTAGTATCCTGCTAAACCCAGAATACTACGAACCTCTGTCGGCGTCTTTGGTTGCTCCCAATCTGCAACTGACTCCACCTTTTTAGGGTCCACCCAAACTCCTTCTGCAGATATTACGTGACCCAAGAATGTCACTTCCTTCAACCATAACTCACATTTGCTGAACTTGGCATACAACTGATGTTGGCGAAGAAGAGTCGACGCTTGTCAAAGATGTCGCTCATGCTCTTGACTGTCCCGACTATAGATCAAAATGTCGTCTATAAAGACTACCACAAACTGATCTAGGAACGGACGGAATACTCGGTTCATCAGGTCCATGAAAGCAGCAGGTGCATTGGTTAGCCCGAACGACATAACCACAAACTCATAGTGACCATACCTCATCCTAAAAGCTGACTTTAGTATGTCATCCGCCTTAATTCTCAACTGATGATATCTAGACCGTAGATCGATCTTTGAGAATATTGTTGCATCACGCAACTGATCGAACAAATCATCTATCCTTGGCAACGAGTACTTATTCTTGATCATGACTTTGTTCAACTGTCGTTGATCTATGCATAGCCGCATCGATCTGTCCTTCTTCTTAACGAACAACACTGGAGTACCCCAAGGCGACGTACTCACTCAGATGAAACCTTTCTCCAACAACTTCTGTAACTACTTCTTCAACTCTGCCATCTCTGCTGGAGCCATCCTATATGGTGTTTGTGCAACTAGTTGTGTTCCTGGTACCAGATTGATTTCAAAATCAATCTCTCGAGGTGGGGGAACATTGGGATACTCATCAGGAAACACATCTGTTGTGACATCCCCAGATTTTCTAAAACTTAATCTGATGTGTCACGTCTAAATTGAAACCATCACCTCAGCGAGAATTCCAATTTAAACATCCCACACAAGGCTAAGAAGAAGAAAATCAGAGGAAGTCAAAAGGAAGCAATCAGTAGCACATGCACATGAACAATAAACAAACCACAACACATGTTCACCATTCAACATATAATTACAACATGAATTGTTACAACATTTTAGATTACATATTGAACAACAAACTTCAACATATACATGTACTACATGTAAACAACAAGATCTTAAGACAACAGGTCCACCTGCACATCAGCTTGCTACACAACTCTCTCTATCCTGGATCTTCAAGAGCATAACCACAACCTAAACAAAAAGATTACATGTGGTACACACCAGCACAATATTCAAGAATATTGTACTGAGTATGCCTACGTGTATTTTATTTACCTCTCATCATATCTTGGTAATAAGATAAAACTAATACTTGGAAGTTATAAAGAAATATAAGAAAATCCCATACTTGCACGAAGATGTTCATTAACAAAAGAGAACACATATTTTAAGCATAATTTCCATTATATCATCCATGCATTTACTACCTGAGAGTTGAATGCATTAAGGCCTTTATGATCTACTACCAAAGAGTTGGATCATTTCACAATGTGATCTACTACCAAAGAGTTGGATCACTTCCAAGTACTTTACTACCAAAGAGTTGAAGTACTTATTTACAGCACTTTACTACCAAAGAGTTGAATTGCTTAGATATAATGGAAAAGATATATTATGTTTCATGTGTTCATAGAAATAAGTATGAAGAATCAAGCAACATAGCATACAAGAACAATCATTTCAATTAATACCATATGACAAGTATTTTACTACTCATATAACACAAGCATATTGTATAATAAGCCAAGTAAGAGGTAATAGCGTACCTTGATCAAGAGATACCTAATCATCACATATATTCCTGGTGTCAACTATGTCTTGGTCAAACCCTGGTTAAGATAAGATCATATATGCCATGCATTAGATTCCCATCATCTTAACCCTATTTATATCCATTTTAGGGTTTGCTTATGTCATTATGTTATATACATTATTGCTTGTCTTCTTATCTTAGATTTATCACACTAACGTCATTTTCCAGATTATGGTTCATTATCTGAACATTAGGTTCCATATCCTTAATGTGCACATATTATTTCTAGGTTGCATCATTAACCAAGATTAGGGTTTTATAACATGCATTAAGATTCATCTTCGTATAACATAGATTCTTTTCATCATGATGATCTCACAATTAAATCTGAGGTTCAATATACTGATATGAGCTTTCTCTGTAAATTTCACCATTTATTGGGCATGCATTTATTTGTCACATTTTATTTAGGGTTATTAGCCCTAATTAGCCATATTAAGCAAATTACATTATTTTCTACATCAACGTCATTATTTCTGACATCATATGGATTATAAACATGAATATGGATTTACTGACATTTTCTCACAATTTTAGGTCATCGTTTGGTATTTATTATCCATCAAACAAGCATTACACATCTTACATGATATTGCTAAGATTTCAGTTTCAAAATACTGTTATTATAGTCCCATCTTGTTCTAATCATTTTTCTAAACATTTTGGTATATTATTTATATTTTTCGGATCATCGAGCTATTTTCTATGAATTATTGAAGATCTAGGAATTTTACCTTTTTCAACCAATCAGGGAATGCCACGTGGCTCCTAGAGCCTGCGCCCATCCCTTGCTGTTGTGGGCGGTTCTTTCTCCTGGCTTGCACTGGACCAGTTGGTTCTCGGGCGATTTAGCTGGTTCTCAGGGATTGGACCCGGTCCTCCCTTCTGCGTTCATATTCCGCCTCATGCCTGCGTGAGGGCCTCTGCTCTTCCGCACAGGGCCGCCGCCGCAGGGCTGGACCTCCAGTGAGGGATAGGTGCCGCTATCCTCCTCCTCGGCAACTCCTAAGACCTTCAAGACCTCTGACTACCCTCCTCCATATCGACATCCAGTTGGCTTTGGCGATGGTGTCTCCTCACTCCTTCTCCATGTGCTCACCGGTGCCTGCTCCTGGCGCAGTGGGGAAAAGAGGCATATGGCATGTGCTCAACCTGTAACATCTCTGAGGCTTCTGATAGCTTCACACATCCTCCAGGAACATGAAGGCACCTTCATATCCCATTGGGATGCACTCCAGGATATTCCCCGAACTCCATCTCCCTCTCCAGCAAACTAGAGCTCGGTAGCCCACGGAACCACCATCTGGCTTCCGATCAGATCCTCTACAAGATTCATGTGACTAAAGGGATCATTTTACACTTCTTAGATTTCTTCGATTGATCTCCATCCCTATTCTTCACATTTTGGCATTCACCTGAATAATGCAGTGGAGAGGCGCTAAGAAACGGGAGCTCGTTCTCCTTGTAGCAGCGTCCAAATGGCATAAAATTGAGGTCTAGGTAGATCATAATGGGGAGGAAAAAGCAACTGTCATTCCCTTTCCTTCTCTCGAGCCACAATCTATGAAGTGGTGGGGGCAGTCAAAGCTCCGTCCTCCCATGATCTGTGTTATAACCGAAGGTAGGAGAACAACTGCAAGTCGTTCGATCATCATCTAGAGGCCAGAGACTCTTCGGTCCATATTGAATCTGTGGCTCTTCCTATTTAGCGGCAACCACCACTAGATCGAAGATCTAGGGTCAAAAACTAGCCATGCAGACCCAACCTAACTGAGGGGAGCGTGACACGGATATAGATTAGGAACTTAGGTCCTCAAATCATCAATTATGCACATAATTTCACCAATTTCAAACCTAATTATCTCTCTCTAGGAGGACCCAATTGCCACCAAATTTTAACTATAGCTTCCTCCCTACTCAACGTACCTTGTACACGAATTTGGAGCCAAAAATCAACTGTTAGACCAATCAATCAAATTCCTCAAATAGGCACAAACTTATGGATCTTAATCATTATATAAATCTCAATCAACATTCCAACTTTACTAAAAAAATACTTTGGATTCTCAAAACAACTCAACATGCATGACTTCACTTGTGTCATTGGACATTTTAGGATTCCAAAAGTCCACTTTATCACATCCTACACACCTTACAAGAAATTCCGTCCTCAGAATTAAGCCAAAATCCATTTTGTCACATCATATACATCTTAAAAGAAATTTAGTCCTCAAAATTAAGCCATCCACCCACTCCAAGGAAAACCAATATGATCTCAAAACCACCTACAGGGCACCTCTCTATGTGCAACATATCCGAAAACAAAGCCCCATTTTCTTGTCCAAATCATTATTAGGAGGTTTCAAAAGCATCTAGGGCGAAACCTCACTTCATAGAAGGCTCAAACAAGAGTTTAGAAGCTTAGGTTATGTCATGACATATCTCATATGATAGGGTTACATCCTTATCTTAAATCATGCATTAATATTCAACATTATACTATCATGTTCCAAAGTAGTTAACTAACGTTAACCGATTATGTCAAGGTGTCATAATCATTATGTTGTGCTAGCTGTCAAACTATATTTTCATCTTTATTAAGCACTAAGATTAACACATCATGTAACATGTTTCATTGATATGATATTATTTCATTGTTCATATCAAATTACAAGATTTACTAGTGATTTCATCACAATATTAGCAAACAAATTCACATAAATCATCATTATTCATGTACATGGTTAACCAATTATGCCTTGATATCTATTAAACCATCTCAAGGTTTCCATTATATCATGTCTATATATCCCATCTCTAGATGATATCACATCCTTACATATATTATATCATGGTTTTTCTAAACAACTAATATGAGTGGCTCATCAAACATATATCAAAACTTTATCTAGTCCAATTGAGGTTCTCCTAACCCATACCTTGAGGGTAGTGTCATGCTCAGTATCTCTGAGCTAACTCCTCTCTATGAGTGTGTCTCATAAAAAAAACTCATCTTCCCTCTCTTAGTCTAGGGTTCTCAGGTATACCTCATTGGCACTAGAGATAGCCTTACAAGCTCTAGCCACATAAGCACAATCTAAAACATGACATGACATACTCTTCATAGGTCTTTACTCATGAGACATGCTTACCCGAAACTCTCTTATATGCACTACTAGATTCCTATGTGGGAAACCACCAACCCAAGCATGAGGCTTCACAGAAACTAACATAGCTACCTCCTCCAGGGTCTTGGACTCTCTCCCTCACCCAGATGGAAGGCACTCATATCCATGTTTGCATATGTACATGTAACCAACCTCTCTCTATATCTAGGGTTTGGTCCTCCCAAAGACATCTAGGGTTCAACAAACTATATGATTCGTACATAGAGTGACTCAACTCAATCACTCAGGAGTATTCTAGTTTAGGACATATCATATCACATATTTATCATCGTGTCATAACTTGGAGTCTAGGTTCTCTGACCTTCTCCCTGTGGGTCTCACTCTCACTGGAGTTAACCCTGAAACTGGTCCTAACACTAGAGGTCCTCCTTTTTAAAAGAGCTTGAGGCTCATGCCGACTCACAACCTTGTCTCATCTTAGCTTATCTTATCTTATTTCATAACAGCCTAGTTACTTGCATCATCAAAACTCATGTTGCATTCTCAAAACTGAACTTAAGTCCTCAAAGGCAAACATATACCATCATAAACATATTATGTCTTCTATATAAGACTTACATCATATCATCAAAACTTATATCATCTATTCCATCTATCATATATTCTAACAAGGCTCTAGACATCTAATCTAGAACTACTCTCTCTTCTAGACTGATGTCATTCAATTTCACATAGGTTACATGACCACCTCCTACTCGTACATGGGTGGGAAAACATTTTTGTAATACATATACATATTAAAATATTATATAGTTTTTCTCCGATAAAACAAGCGTCAGGAAAACTATCGAGGTTCAATCCATTTGTAATAAAAAACCAAATCCTGAAAACGAGTGTCCCACACATAGTAGAGAGTCCAGTGTCATGAAAACTAGTGAAAAGGGTGAGAACATGGTGTAGACTAGTGTAGCTACTCTAGACAACGAGCGCCATATGTCTAGGGTTTCTCTTCCCTTGATGCACGTCATTTCCAAATAGTGCAACGTCCCATACCGCTGCACTACAAGGAAAGAACGACATCTAGGGACTTGCTACTCAACAAGCACCAGTCTAGACCTAGTTCTAAGACATCTAGATGATAACCTAGAGGCTAGGTCAGATCTAGTCTCTAAAAGATGACTAATCTAACCCTAACAGATTATTAAGTTCAAGGTTCTTTAGTTTTGAGTTGCATAATGAGCAAATGTCAGGCTTTGCTATTATTGTTCATGCTCTGATACCACCTGTGACGTCCCCGTATTTTCTAAAACTTAATCTGATGTGTGACGTCTAAATTGCAACCTTCAACTCAGTGATAATTCCAATTTAAACATCCCACACAAGGCTAAGAAGAAGAAAATCAGAGGAAGTCAAAAGGAAACAATCAGTAGCACATGCACATGAACAATAAACAAACCACAACACATGTTCACCATTCAACATATAATTACAACATGAATTGTTACAACATTTGAGATTATATATTGAATAGCAAACTTCAACATATACATGTACTACATCTAAACAACAGGATCTTAAGACAATAGGTCCACCTGCACATCAACTCGCTACACAACTCTCTCTATCTTGGATCTTCAAGAGCATAACCACAACCTAAACAAAAAGATTACATGTGGTACATGTCAGCACAACATTCAAGAATATTGTACTGAGTACGCCTACGTGTCTTTTATTTACCTCTCATCATATCTTGGCAATAAGAAAAAACTAACACTTGGCAGTTATAAAGAAATATAAGAAAATCCCATACTTGCACAAAGATGTTCAGTAACAAAAGAGAACACATATTTTAAGCATAATTTCCATTATATCATCCATGCATTTACAACCTGAGAGTTGAATGCATTAAGGCCTTTATGATCTACTACCAAAGAGTTGGATCATTTCACAATGTGATCTACTACCAAAGAGTTGGATCACTTACAAGTACTTTACTACCAAAGAGTTGAAGTACTTATTTCCAGCACTTTACTACCAAAGAGTTGAAGTGCTTAGATATAATGGAACAGATATATTATGTTTCATGTGTTCATAGAAATAAGTATGGAGAATCAAGAAACATAGCATACAAGAACAATCATTTCAATCTATACCATATGCCAAGTATTTTACTACTCATATAACACAAGCATATTGTATAATAAGCCAAGTAAGAGGTAATAGCGTACCTTGATCAAGAGATACCTAATCATCACATATATTCTTGGTGTCAACTATGTCTTGGTCAAACCCTGGTTAAGATAAGATCATATATGCCATGCATTAGATTCCCATCATCTTAACCCTATTTATATCCATTTTAGGGTTTGCTTATCTCATTATGTTATATACATTATTTATTGTCTTCTTATCTTAGATTTATCATATTGACGTCATTTTCCAGATTGTGGTTCATTATCTGAACATTAGGTTCCATATCCTAAATGTGCACATATTAGCCCTAGGTTGCATCATTAACCAAGATTAGGATTTTATAACATGCATTAAGATTCATCTTCGTATAACATAGATTCTTTTCATCATGATGATCTCATAATTAAATCTGAGGTTCAATATACTGTTATGAGCTTTCTCTGTAAATTTCACCATTTATTGGGCATGCATTTATTTGTCACATTTTATTTAGGGTTATTAGCCCTAATTAGCCATATTAAGCAAATTACATTATTTTCTACATCAACATCATTATTTCTGACATCATATGGATTATAAACATGAATATGGATTTACTGACATTTTCTCACAATTTTAGGTCGATTTATTATCCATTAAACAAGAATTACACATCTTACATGATATTGCTAAGATTTCAGTTTCAAAATATTGATATTATAGTCCCATCTTGTTCTAATCATTTTTCTGAACATTTTGGTAAATTATTTATATTTTTCGGATCATCAAGCTATTTGCTATGAATTATTGAAGATCTGGGAATTTTACCCTTTTCAACCAATCAGGGAATGCCACGTGGCTCCTAGAGCCTGTGCAAATCCCTTGCTGCTATGGCCAGTTCTTTCTCCTAGCTTGCACTGGGCTGGCTGGTTCTCGGGCGGTTTAGCTGGTTCTCAGGGATTGGACCCGGTCCTCCCTTCTGCGTTCATATTCCGCCTCATGCCTGCGTGAGGGCCTCTGATCTTCCGCACAGGGCCGCCGCCGCAGTGCTGGACCTCCAGTGAGGGATAGGTGCCGCTATCCTCCTCCTCGAAAACTCCTAAGACCTTCAAGACCTCTAACTACCCTCCTCCATATCGGCAGCCAGTTGGCTTTGGTGATGGTGTCTCCTCGTTCCTTCTCCATGTGCTCACCGATGCCTGCTCCTGGCGCAGTGGGGAAAAGAGGCATATGGCATGTGCTCAACCTGCAACATCTCTGAGGCTTCTGATAGCTTCACACATCCTCCAGGAACACTAAGGCACCTTCATATCCCAGTGGGATGCGCTCCAGGATACTCCCCGAACTCCATCTCCCTCTCCAGCAAACTAGAGCTCAGTAGCCCACGGGACCACCATCTGGCTTCCGATCAGATCCTCTACAAGATTCGTGTGACTAAAGGGATCATTTTACACCTCTTAGATTTCTTCGATTGATCTCCATCCTGTTCTTCACATTTTGGCCTTCACCTGAATAATGCAGTGGAGAGGCGCTAAGAAACGAGAGCTTGTTCTCCTTGTAGCAGCGTCCAAATGGCATAAAATCGGGGTCTAGGTAGATTGTAATGGGGAGGAAAAAGCAACTGTCAGCCCCTTTCCTTCTCTCGAGCCACAATCTATGAAGTGGTGGGGGCAGTCAGAGCTCTGTCCTCCCACGAGCTATGTTATAACCGAAGGTAGGAGAACAACTGCAAGTCGTTCGATCATCATCTAGAGGCCAGAGACTCTTCGGTCCATATTAAATCTGTGGCTCTTCCTATTTAGAGGAAACCACCACTAGATCAAATATCTAGGGTCAACAACTGGCCACGCAGACCCAAATCAGCTGAGGGGAGCGTGACACTATATAGATTAGCAACTTAGGTCCTCAAATCATCAATTATGCACATTATTTCACCAATTTCAAACCTAATTATCTCTCTCTAGGAGGACCCAATTGCCACCAAATTTTAACCATAGCTTCCTCCCTACTCAACATACCTTGTACACGAATTTGGAGCCAAAACTCAACTGTTAGTCCAATCAATTAAATTCCTCAAATAGGCATAAACTTATTGATCTTAATCATTATATAAATATCAATCAACATACCAAATTTATTAAAAAAATACTTGGGATTCTCAAAACAACTCAACATGCATGACTTCACTTGTGTCATTGGACATTTTAGGATTCCAAAAGTCCACTTCATCACATATGTGAACTCTCAGAAAACTATTACCTCCTTGACACTACGACCTTTCGCCTTAGTATCCACAACGTGAGCTAAGAAAGCCTTACAACCTTGCCGCAATAACTTTTCTGCCACCATTTCTGGTACTAGACATGTTGGAAGAATCTTCATATCTCCTTGAAAGATCCACTTCTTTCCATCATCATCAAACACTGCTTGCTTGGAACCACAGTCCAACACAACCCTATACTTCTCTAAGGTATCCATCCCAAGGATCACATCGAATCCATGCATATCAAGTGGTATAAGATCCACTTATATCTTGTGTCCCGAAAAAGATAGAACACAGGATGGACACACTTCTTGAAGCATCGAGGAACCATCAAGAGGGGTTTCTAACAACAAGCTATCTTTCTTACAACTAATAGGTAAAGGACAACTATCAAGTCTACTATGTGCGATAAACTAGTGCGTAGCACCCGGGTCAACCAAAATAGATATAGAGAAAGAAGAAGAAAAATCAGAATGAAATAACTCCATCTAACATGTCACCACTTGTGGGTTGACTATCGCCTCCAACTGACTCATGGTATAGAATCAAGCCAATGCTTGTTGTCCACATGCTCTGCTTCCTTGAGCATACGATCCTGCTTGCGATGCTTGACCGTGTCCTCGCCCTCTACTAGAACTGGGCTGTTGTTTGTCGGGTCCTTGTTGATTTTGTCTCATCTGTTGTGTTACCTCAATGTCTCTTCTTGGGAAACTTGACTTTAAATGCCCCGTCTGTCCACAGTGATAACATGACATGCCTTCTATATGCGATCTAGATGGCTTTGTTACTGCCACAGAAGTTGTACTATGTGCCTTCGATGATGAAGAAACATAACATCTTCACTTACTCGGGGACCATTGTGACGGTGCACCAGAACCTCTCATCATGGAAGGTTTTGAAAACCTTGACTTCTTGAAGCCACCAAATCTTTTTCCCTGGAACTGAGCATGCCTTTTACTGGCCATGGACTCCCTTTTCTCCCTAACAGAACGTTCAATCCTGTGGGCGGACTCCACGAACGTGGCAAACCGCTCGCGATTCTCTAGAGCTGTAGCAGGTGTCGACAGTTCAACACTCAAACCTTTCTCAAACTGCCTGATCCACTCATCATCTGTCGTGGCCATGTGAGGGCAAAACCTCAATAAGTCTATGAACTTGGCTTCATACTCGGTGATGCTCATAGATCCTTGGCATAGACGCTCAAACTGGTTGATCTTCTCATCCAGATATGTCTTCATAAAGTAGCTGCCGACGAACTCTTACCGGAAGATCTCCCAACCGATCTCCTCATAGGGTCGCTTCTCCTCCTCGATGGCCCACCAGTGGCCAGCACAACCCTTCAAAAGGTAGACAGTGTGCTTGACTTTGTCTGCTTCGAGGATGTCGAGGATCAGGAAGGCCTTCTCAATACCTGTCAGCCACAGATCTGCATCCGCTGGATCAGCTGTCCCAACATAATCCGAAGCTCTGACTCGACGAAGCTGCTCAAAGGTCTTCCTAATGCCCGATGATTCACCAAAGGGAGCCGGTGCTCTTGGCTGAGACACTAGCAACCTTTCCACCATGTGATTCATTGTAGCCATCATCTTCCCCATAAGTTGTTGGTAGGCAAGGTTCTCGAGAATGGCTAGGTCATGTTGGGGGACCTCAGGCACCCGATCTTCATGTATCTGCCCTTCTGCTCCATCAACTGATGCAGCATTGCTACTCTCGGCAACATGTTCTTCATGGTTTCCAGACATCTTTAAGCTTTATCTTCTGCTAAGGGCATAATGTTATCATAAGAAAATTTGGAAAACTCACAACAACAGACGCAAGCTTAGTCCTAGATCTCTATGGACTTAGAGAACCTAGAGCTCTGATACGAAACCAACTGTGAAACCCCAACATCACATAGACAACGAGATGACACGTGAAAACATGCAGAACCATATATTACCAAAAACACAGGTTAATTAAAATCGATTGCAGAACATATGTACAAAACATTTGCAACTAGGCCCTGCAAGAAGTTCAGGTCATATATAGATATATGCAAGATCATATGCCAGTTATGTTCACATCTTAAAGCCACCCATTGTCGCAACAGCGCATATTAGTTCATCACCTTTTTATACATACATAATAGACCACGTATGGCCAGCAACAGGATATACAAAAGCTATAGCAGCGAAACATCGTGAAACATCGTCAAAACACTTCCAAGGACCTGAGAGTACATGGATGACTCTAGGACTCTACTACAAAAACCACCAAAACAACAACATGTACATCTCTTTCCTTCTACTACTATTCTTGTTGCGCGTCCGCAACCTCACGACCACCACCACGTCTAGAGCGATCACCTAAAAAGGGTGTAAACCAGTGGGGTGAGACACACAGTCCCAACAAGAAACATAACTCCCCACCACAACTATAAAACCTCAAAGGTTAAAGGAGATAACAGCAAATAACTGAATAAGTATATAACAAGAGCAGCATACTGAGCAAGGCTATTATTACCATCAAGCTTAGTAGGATATCCAGGAGGCATATTACCAAGTATTTCTTTATGGAACATGATTGACAAGATAAGCTTTATAAGAACTTATCACAAGATATAAGGATCGTACACGTATCTGCACGGTGTAACTAGATCATCTATGCAATCAAGGCCTCAATCAATGTTCTGTGTTTGGCTCTAAGTAAGATATACTAGTCGGTTGGATTATGTTTTATTATGCCCTGAGGAAGTGAGCCTTCCCTGCTCAAGTCCAACCATTGGCTGCGAAGCCCAATCCGGTGCCATACAGGGACTAAGGAGATCCATACTCCATGACCCCACCTTCTCGTGGCCAGTGCACGAATCATCAAGCAAGACCACAGTCTTATGCTTATAGGCCTCAGCCTCTGGGTTAGCTACGCAAGCTACCCATCACTAGCTCATCTCATCATAGGTGCTAGTATATACATCCGAGCCATGAACGCATCATGCTCATCACCACATATCATGAGCCATAGGTATGTTCACCATACACTATATATCCCGAGTCTGCAACCAAAATTGCACTCAACCCTCCTATTTTACGCATGGGGAAACCTCGCATATTCAACAATATGCGCTCCCGGTTATCCCGCAGGATAAACCTGTTTCACCATCACCAAATACTGACGGTAATGGATCTATGGCCAGGGAAAACTACATGATATGTTTATCTATCATTTATTAGTATATTTTAAGCCAATTGTTGAGGCAGAACAAGGTATCAACATAGCCTTATAGAATTACATCATTATTGCCATCAACATACTGTCTTGGGACTTCAATCCCTCATGATATCAACCATTGCATCTCAAGGCATCACAATCATGCATCATCATCCTGGGAACGCATCCCTTATCTCATCATCAGAGGATAACAATGAAAAAAACCACTAGAGGGGGGGTGAATAGGGTTTTATGATAATTTCAATATAATTTTAACTTAAACAACCAAAATTTAAATAACAAGAAGGAGACAAGGTTTTTAGAGTGGTTCCAACCTTAGAAAATACTAAGGTAGTCAATCCACTACCCGGTTGCTTACCCAACTGGGATTTTGAAAGTATTAATTTTATTACCTCTCAAGGAATTTACATAAAATACAATACTTTCTACACCCTTTGGACAACCTTCACCTTGAAGTAGTTGCACCAACTTGAAGCAACCTTCTTGAAGTAACTTCAAGCTCCCCCTTGAAGTAGCCTTCCTCTTTGAAGTAGCCTCCTGTTGCAACCACCTTCTAGAAGTAGTCCAAAGCCTCCTTCTTCACCAAGAAGATTAAGACCCTCTCCAATCCGCAGCCTCCAACCCTAGGAGTAGCAAGGAGAGTACAAGCAATAAGAGTGAAAAAGAAAGGAAAAAGGATATTACAGTTACCCTTTGAAGCACAAGGCTTGATTTTCCTATATCAAGCATATAGATCTCCTAACCAATGAATATTGAAGTGTTGGTTTGGTGGATAGGAGATACCAGCCTATAGGACACGATTTTAGAGCAAGAAGAAGAATAGCCAATTGCAAGTGTTGCTCAATTGCTCAAAATAGATTTCTAATGCAAGAGTAAGCTCAAAGATTGCTCAAGTGTAAAATTGGTGAATTTAGGTGTCCTAAGGCATGTCCTATTTATAGAAATGACCTACAAGTGCTTAAGGACGTTTTAGACACTTTCTAGGGGGTTCTAAGTGCTTAACTAGCCGTTAGGTACACTTTAGTTGCTTTAGCAACAACTAGTTAATTAATTCTGAATGTTGCTGTCAGAACACATCTTGGTCGAAGATTTGTCGACCGAGAGTCCTACTCGGTCGAGGGTTTTTCGACCGACAAACTCTCTGGAGCGAGTGTATGTAACGTTCATCTCCAACTGCCAACTACCTTGTCAGTTGTATCTAACGGCTACTTGGGTCTTTCTTGGTCGAGGAGTTTGTCGACCGAGAGTGTCTCGATCGAGGAATTTGTCGACCGAGATTGACCATGTTTCAATGTTTCAAATAAAGTGCTAAGTGTATGTATGAGTGTGCATATGTGACACTATTGAAGGGGATGACCTATCTAAGTGTAGTGATTAGTTAGGTAAGATCTAACGCTTGATTTACATGATGTCTAAGTACTTGTACATTATATGTTTGTACAAGTTTTACAATTGATTACATTCATGAAATAACAATAATTCAAGCATATAGATTTCCCAAATCTTTTGCCATCCACCTTATTCCTGCAACACTCAAGTAGCACGTTAGATCGACAAGAATGAAATGTTTGTCATCATCAAAACAAAGGGATTATACTAATGTACAATTTAGCCAACAATCTCCCCCTTTTTGAAGATGACAAATATTTCCTAAATATAATATAAGGAAATATAAATCATGTGAGTTTCATAACTGAAATTTACCTTTTGTAGCCATTCTTATTTTGCAAGTGAATGCTGGATGAGATTTTATGAAACTCATTATTTTATGTTTGTGATTTTATATTATTTCTCCCCCTTTGTCATTTCAAAAAGATATCCAAGATAATCATTTAGTATGACTTTGTATTTTTCTTTCTTAATTTTAAGTTTTGCTCCCCTTTAAGAGATATCCAATTAAAATCAAGGGTTTAATGCACACCAATTAATGGTAAATTTAGGCACAAATTAATTTTCCATCATTTACAAAAATTTCTACCCTTTGTGATTCATTGCATACATTACTTCCCCTTATTTGTATGCTCTACAAAAATATTCTTATCAAACATGTATTTATTCAAGTGAAGCTATAGAAAAACACTTTTATTCATAATAACTTAGTGCTTCTACAATTGACAAGATAACTCATAAAACATGTTTGCTTATGAAAAGATATCCATTACAATCATTGTAGAGATAACCATTACATTACAACCATTACAATAAACTCATAATCTCACTGAAAAGACCGAAGAATTACATCAATATCTGGGTCTTTCCCAAGAAAGGGCTCAGCTCCATAATACTTAACCAATGTCTGCCACTCCAAGGCACCTGTCTTGGTTAAGGCATAAGCTTCCAAGAAGGTGGGAACACAATCAAAATGAAAGTGGGCAGCAATGTCTTGAAGTTGAATTGGAGAGAACTGAGTATGTGTGAGATCAGGAGATGGTGGAGGTGGAACTTGGTAGTAGTTATAGGAAGGATTGTATGAATTTATCATGCCAGGATTTAGGGAGTAAGGATATTCATCAGGTTGGTTAGGAGAGAGAGCTTGCATCCTTTGGTTTAAGTAAGTCATAGCATGGCGATTGTAATCTAATTGCCTACTCAGATGATATTGGGATCCATCAATGTATGTTAAAGTGTTTGTAATGGGATCATAGGGTAGGTTGGTAGGAGGAGGTGGTGGAGGTATGTCTTGAGTGGATGTCTCCCCTTCAGTCCTAGCCCTTTTGTGGCCAAAATCAATTCCCATCTTCTCTACCGTATTTTTGCTTATCTTTTGAGGTCTTCTATCCCATGTGTAACCTAGATCCTCAATATTCTTCTTAAGAAAGTGTTGAGTGATTTGGCACACAAAGTCAGCATAAGGTGGATTTCCAGAAAACTCAAGCATATTCTTAAGGATGATGCGAATAAAATTTATGGGAATACCTTTGAGAATGGCATAGATAAGGTACATGAAAGGTGGGTACTTCACATTTGTTTTCTCTAGGATGGATATTAATGGAAACAATGAGATTTATGATCCTAGCTTCAGGTTTTAGGTTTATGGCATAATAGGTACCCCTATCTTCATGACAAGTTGTATTGGATTGAAAGATGGCTCGTTTGACATCACTAAGGCTAGTTGTAGTGTCATCTTGGGAGAGTTTGTTGAGTGGATTTCATGTGGTGAGGTCAATAAAGTCTTTATATTCTTCTACTTCTATGTTAAGCATATCAAGAATACCCTCCTCAGTAAAATGGAATCCATACCCATTCACCATGGAAGAAAAGGAATCATGGTCGGGATGTGGGGTTAAATTGGCATAGAATTCATTAACTACTTTGGAGGAGTAGGAATGGAAGGAAGGATTCAAAAAATCAGTCAAATGTTGCACCTCAAAGAGTTCCTCCAAGTCGACAATGTTGTGGAAGTCCATGACGTCAACTGGTCGTCGTGGAAGAGGAGTTCTTGAGGAGAGTTTGAGGTAGCAATCTCCTGTAGCTGCGTCGATGAAGGGGATGTCGTTGATAATCGACAGCGCTGGAGAGACCGTCCTTCCTTTCCTAGTTGCAACTTGCTCCTTTCCATGCGTAGATGATGAGGCCATTTCATTTCTTTGGACTGGAGAAGTAGCAAGCAAGACTTGGATGTAGAGAAGCTAAAGATTTCACAAAAATGCACTAGAGAGGAGCTAAAGAAGCGAGAATGTGAAGGTGTGAAGAAATGGCTCGTTTTTTGTCCTATTTATAGCAAATCAGTACCTATTTTGGTCGACCATTTGTCGACCGACGACCACAACAATCATTTCCTAGATGCTCCTCTAGCCGTTGCGATATATATATATATATATATATATATATATATATATATATATATATATATAATCAGAATGTTGCCTTTTAATTCATGCAAATGAGAGTTCACAGAGTCAGCCTCGGTCGAGCATTTTGTCGACCGACGCTTGCTCGGTCGAACATTTTGTCGACCGGAACTATGTTTGAGTTTTCATGTATAGCTTTTACTTGGTGTGTATCGGTCGAGAGAGATAGCCAACCGAGATGGTTTCGGTCGACGAATTCGTCGATTGAGATTGTCTCGGTCGAAATGTTTTGCTGACTGATAGACTGGCTGTGAATAGAATTCTGATCTAGTTTTTAATTCAAGTGATAGAATGGATTTGTAGAGCATATATATATCGTCTAGGGGAGTAATAATGTAATTATTGTTATCAATATTTGAGCAAATCTATGGTCATAATTTAATGTCCTTTTATCAAAATCACATTTTTTTACTAAGATTGAATATCATAAAATGATGTCCAAATAAGCATTGTGTCAAGCTTATTTTAGGTCGACCTTGATTGCGACCATAGCGCCCCTTGGTCAAATTTGATTTCAACCAAGAGGCAGTTTCCTACATATATATAGTTTAGATACTACATGTAACTTGATTAAATCAATTTGAAGCATTTTGATTGATACCTAGTATGAAGATGTTTGTCCTTGATTTTCCCAATGTATGTTCTATATTCATATAAGCTTTGCTACGGGTACATAAATATCAAATCCCATTTCTTCTTATATCCTTGTTTTTAGATAAGATACTTTAGAAGCAATTTTCCTTGAAAGCAATATGAATGTCTTAAGGTCAAGATTTTGCTTTTGATTTCATAGAACAAGCAAATAGATAAAACATTAGAAATTTTTGTTCTAAGAGACACTGTTTAGTTTGTCATAGCATCATCATTTAAGTCATTCACACAATAATCATTATCTATTTTGTCAAAGTACATATGTGCTATAGAGATTCACTTTCAATGATAGCATCATCTATATTTGTAATGTGTTGAATGACAATGATCATCCATTTATGGTTTGTATATATATGAATCAAAGATTATATTAAACCACTGAAATATAATGATTATGGCACTATAATTATAATAGAAAAGTAGAAGCATATCCATAGTACAATGATCAGCATGTAAATGTAATAATTATAATAATTTAAAATAAATTTCAACACATAGTTCTTGTATAGATATTCCAAGGAGCATTTAGGAAAAATCATGTGGAAACAGTAATTTCCTTGATTAAGACCATTCATAATTTTCAGTTTTCTTATCTAATATGTTTCAACGATTGTCTTCATGATTTGCAAGTTAAGTTAAGCATTAATAGCATATTAGCTTAATTGAAGGCAGGTTCGACATATTTTTTGCATATTTGAAAACACTAACCTGCTCGGTTGACCATTTCTCGACCGACTGTGTTCTCATTCGAACAATTTCTCGACCGAGAATGTTTCTGTACTGTTACAGAACTGTTTTTCAGTAATTGTTTACAAGTAAATCATGGATCATTTTCAATTCATTTAAGCAATTTGAAAATTCAGTTTAGTTGAGATAGAACATATGAATATCAAAGGAACATTTAGATCAAATCCCAACTAATTATATCCAAATCTTTATGTTTTTGAGGACCCTAATTAAATTTGTAAGGATGTATCTTTGTAGATTTATTTAAAATGTGTAGTCTCAAGTTTAGAGGTTTTAATTACTTGAATCAATCTTATTGTGTTAAGTTGAGATAGACATATAGATATACAACTAGAGTCTTTGGTCATATCTCAACTTAATCTTATTCATTTAGTTTGGGGATTTTGGAACCCATACTAACTCAACATCCTTTTTCTTGTAAGGACATGAAAAAGAATAATGTCCAAGACACAAACAATAATGACAACATATAGAATCAACCTCATATCTCTTTCTATGATTTTGTTCTAGGTTGTTCTTGGGTACATATGTGTATTTGCCTTTGGGTACATACATAGATTGACTCTTTGGCACTTGTGTTCTTCCCCAACTAGGTTTTTGATAAGATTTTCCTTTAGGATTGTAACCTAGTCCTCTCCTTCCAACTTGATGGTAAGAATCATTTAAGATTTTATCAAGAATGCCATTATTACTTAGACTACTAACTTCTTGTTGTAACTTAGCATTCTCATCCATTCTCTTCTTGATATCTAGCTTTGCTTGATCTAGATTAGATGATAAAGAATCTCTTTCTTTCACAATAGTATCATAATCTAGATGTGTACACAACACAGGTTGTTTTTGAAGATCATTTACCTGAGTTTGTAAGTTTATCTTTTCTAGAGAAAGAAGATTGCAATCTGCCTCTATTGATTTTAGCTTAATATTATGATCTTCAATGACCTTTTTAAGATCTTCATTTTCAGATGTAAGAGCAAGAAGTTTAGCATGTAACTCATTATTTTCTTTATTTGATTTCTTTAATTTCTTCTTGCACTCAATATATTTTTCATGTGTTTCTTGAAGAATAGCAATTAAATCTTCTTTAGGTAAATCAAAAAGGCTAAAATCTTCTTCTTCTTCACTTGTTGTAGAAATAAGTAAATTTTTGTGCACCTCTTCTTTCTTTTCTCTCCAAGGGCAACCAATTGTTGAGTGGCTTGTTCCTAAGAACCAATTGCAACTTGTTGAAGGTTGGTCCAAGCTACTCTTTTGCTTGCGGTTGTAGGCACCACCACCCTTCATTCTTCAAGACTCAATTAGAGCTCCTTGAAACCTTCTCTAATCAAGCATTATATCAGGTCCTCACACCTATCAACTTGTCACTTTATTAACAAGGATTATCATCACATTGTGCTAGTCAAAGCACATATTTCTCATAGCTCTTACCAGGCTATGAATCCAAACGAAATACCTTCATGGTTAGTATACACATTCGCAGAGATTACTGAAACAATCATGGATTAGCAGAATGATCATGCTATCAAGAATATATTACACAAGCTTTATCATTCATAGTATTATTATCAAACATGGGCATATGCTATGCCTTATTCTTGTGATCATATGCATGTGTTATATCAACATGTGAAGCAACATTATAAGCTTCCAAGCTTCCTAGTTCACAACCTGTCATTACATCTTATCATCATGTATGTAGGATGCAAGGGATTACATTATATCAATTATTAAAAGAGAACAATCAACTATATACATATCGGGTTATCAGAACCCTCACCAAGACTCACTACTACAGAACCTACCTTTAGTGTCAGTTATTTAAGGCCTTTAGTGTCGGTTTCTAAGAGACACCTATGTGGGCGACACTAAAAGCTCACCCATTACGCATCGGTTCCAAAACTGACGCCCAAACCCTTCGTGTGCCACCGAAAACGCACCATCAAGGGACTATAGGTGTCGGTTATTAGATAAGAAACCGACACCATACACCTTCGCGCCACAGAAAGGGCGCCAGCTTGGGCACTATCAGTGTCGGTTATAAGTAAGAAACTGACGCCATATATCTTCGAGCCACAGGATATAGGCGTCGGTTATTTATATAAAACCGACACTATAACTTTGTGTGTCAGTTTTATACAAATACCGAAGCCTGTTGTTGGCGCCAGCTTGGGCACTATCAGTGTCGGTTAGTAGTAAGAAATCGATGTCATATATCTTCGCGCCACAAGAAATAGGCGCCAGTTATTTATATTAAACCGGCACTATAACTTTGTGTGTCGGTTTTATACAAATAACCGACGCCTATTGTTTTGGTTTTTTTTGTCAGTCTGCAAACATGCTGTGGCTGGTCGGATGAGAAACCTGCAGTTCAATTATGAACTGTAGGTTTTACGACATCCATTGATATCAGCGAACAACAGGCCACAAACCTACAAAATTAACAACAAAAATATATATTCACACATGCATTTAGCAATGCAACCTGCAGTTCCATTTTATTTTCACACATTTAGAAACATTCATGTAGATAGCAATCTGTAGTTCCATTCATTCACATTCACACATGTAGAAACATTCATATAACAACCAACACTTTCATTCATTTTCACTCAGACACATGTAGAAACATCCAGACATGTAGAAACATTCACACATATATTATAATTCAGAAATTCATTTACAAAATATCATTCTTTAGTCATTATTCGCTATCAGGGTCCCAAATATATTTTAAGACCCCCACTATTTGTATGGCTGTTGCCCATTCTTCTCTTACTTCATTTAATTCTCCCATCGTATAGGGAGCATGTACATCTGGTAAGTCCTTTCCTGTAGTGGGGTCAGTTTTAAACACCTGTAAAGAGAATGATGTATATATAATTAATGAGCTATAAATAAGATTGATATATTTCGATCATATTATCTAATGAGACTATATAATACCTGAGCAATACACTCGATATCAAGTGTGGCATGTTTGATAATCATGTGCATATATCACATGACATAGAATCCACATGCCCATCCGTTGTCTTGTGTAGCACACTATAAATTCAAACATACAAAATATTAAAAAATACAACTAATTAAGCATTGTTCACATAAATAATATATACATATATTGCAGTCGGGAACTTACTTTCACGTTCTTCCAAATTATTGGTTGGTTCTTTTTCGTGGGGACCTTTCCTCCAGCCCTTTTGAACTCATCAAAACCCCTACATGTTAATGTAACACAGAACATTGCAATTAAATAGTAATGTAATAACATATGTTAACGGATATGAAAATGAAATATTTCTCACCGGAATAATGCCATTTTCATTATGTATCCAAATCTTGTATTCAATTTACTCCCCTTAGGATCTAGATAATAGACAGTGAACGTCTGGGGGACAATAACCAGTAACTCCCAATGCCTACCACTAGAGGTAAAAAAGTTAAAAATTAATAACTCAAAATCCACAATAAAAATGTAATTTTCTTAAGTCCAAATTATAATAAGCAAATTAAACTTACTCTACATTGAATGGAGTCATTATCACCGTCTTCTTATTTACAACAAAATTTGTAAAAGCCTCATAGCAGTATTGTTGAACTGACGTAGGGTCTTTAGCTACTAGACTAATCAAGATGGAATCAAAAACCCTACATGTTCGAATCCAAAATCTGCACATATCTTGTCTAAGTAGCTGCAAAATATGTATTAATTACACATGCATTAATAAATAAGAAACCAGATCACCAGATCATACAAAAGGTATATGGATGTATAAAGAAGATCTCACCTTATCCATAGCTCTATCACAGATGTATTTAGCCAATCATTTCCAAACAACTCCAAAATATCTTGTATAAATAGTTTGGTTTCGTATGACTGACCTGTAGAATCTGAATCGGAAGAAACAGTTATAGGGCAGTTTATATCATGTTCGCCTAACCATATTGCCATACCCCTACAGTTAGGACCTAACGGGACAGGTAGGTCCTGTGGAACCCAACTAGGTAATGTAGGAGGTGGAAGTGGAGGCCTAGATGATGTGGGTGTCTTCTTTTTAACCTGTATATATATATATATATATATAATTTTAGATCAACTGACATCATATACACACACTAACAATTTAACATAATGTAAATTTATCATACAGTTTCAGTAAAGACGACATCTTCTTTTCGCCACAATATCACTCCGCCTTATGCCTCACCAAGTGTTTCACAATCTGGGTGGGCATATGGCAATGGAAGATCCGCCCATCCTTGCAATATATGTACCGGTCTCACGCGAAGCCAACCAGCTGGTAATGGAGACCCGTGAAACTATTCCCCGGGTAGGGATGGGTAAGCCGACGCCTCTGCAACGACATATTCATTACTTTTTAGACGGCATCGCTTCAACCCCTACAAATTTTTGTGTAAAAAATGTTATATACATATATACATATCATCGTTTTTTGAAATGACTACAATTTCATATATACATATCATCTTGAATTAAAAAACTAGTTACGATGTCATAAAAATACTTACAGCGGATGTGCTAGGTGGTGGGTCTACATGATTACTCCCAACCTCTGCAGTAGGAGTAGAGCCTGCAGTAGGATCTATAGGTATTGTCTGCTGAGGTGCAGTCTGAGATGCCTGCCACTTTTTCATTGCTTCTTCGAGTTTCCTCTCAAATATCTTATCGACCTATATATGGATAAAAGAAATGTTAGCTTCTGATTATTGAATTCTCTTTTACAGTAACATTATAAAGAAAGAATATGTTACCTCTTCTTGTGAAAGTCCCACTTTTGGGACATGTTTGCGCTGAGATGGCCCAAAAAAAGCTTTGATGCCCACACCTGCGCCTGTAGCCCTAACACGTCCAGGATGCTCTGGGTTACCCAGAGCAACTGTCAATTCATCCCTTGTTCCCTCAGGGATGAACTTGCCTTGTTTCCTCAGCTCGTGCAGCTCCCGCTAATCGCCAAAACAAAAATTTGTAATTAAGTAAACAACACAAATAATCAATATTCGAATGATTGCTGTAAGAGTTGTATTTTACCATTTTTGCAGCCGCCTCAGCAGTTGCGGCCTTCATTATTTCTCCCTTCTTATTTTTCCTCCCAGCTATCCAGACATCATGGCGAGGCAGAGGTGTGCTACCTATGGTAGAGGACTCCTGAGTAGCAGCAGAATGAGCAGTAGCCTCAGACTGTAGTCTTTGGTGAACGCCTGCATATCCTCTTAGACCCATTGTGTGGTCGTGCACATTCATCACACACTTTGATCTTTGTGCATCACTGAGGGCCTAGTTAGTATGCACATTAATGATTTGGTTACTAACACTAAATGTTAATCTTGAATAGGTGAATACAACATATATTAATAATGAGATTGAGACTGACGCCTAATACCTTGAATTCATCAGTTTGTCTTGAAGCGACGAACGCCTCCCATTCTTCTTTGTCCAGGAAGTTCTACTGTTCAGTGGCTGTCTTCTTCCTCTTGTCAGCTTCTTTTATGTATTCTCGTGTGAGATTTGTCCTATAGTTCCTTAGGACTCTCCCACAGCGTTGCATCACACATTTACGATGCATCTTTTCATCCAATTCAAATATACTCTGCAAAATAGAATTGCTATTAACTAGTATCAAAAAATTTAGTAATCTACAAAATAGAATTGCAAATTAATAATAAATCACACATAAATCCCTCCATATTAAGTCTTTCTTCTCGTTAGAAATGTTATGCCAAGAATCTAAGTGACAACCGCAATGGCTACGAGTAACAAACCCAAGATATGAAACAAATGAATTATGATTCACACCACATGCATTTCCTGCATTATCAAAATCCACAACAAGTTTGGGTCCATTGCCCTTTTGCGCAATTAACTTCTTCATCATAGTGATGCCCCTTCTCTTGTCAACTTTTTGGTGCTGCTGATCAAGTGCATCAAGTGCTTCAGGTGGTACCTGTGCATCATCAACCTAAAATTTGACAAAATAAACACATTTACAAGATATAACTATAAATGGACATATATATATAAATATATGATATTTTTTAAAAACTTACATTGTGAGGCGGCACATTGATGTCCTCACCCTCACGGTAATCACCAGCACGGTCATCAGGAGAATGGTCAGCCATCTGCAAATTCACATTCAAATTGTAAAGTTCACATTGTAAAACAATTGAAATTGTAAAGCTCACATTGTAAAGTAATTGAAATTGTAAAGCTCACATTGTAAAGTTCACATTCACATTGTAAAGTAATTCACATTATAAATTAATCTCAAATTTTAAGTAATTCAAATTGTAAAGTTCACATATTCAGAAAAATAAAAATGTATAAAACAAAACATACCTCTAATATTGCGATTTTTTATCAATTAACAATCCTTCATTGTGATCTCCGCGCACATACAAGTCATCATTAGCTTCAATATTTGTTGGTGTTGGCAACCCAACTGAGAATGGATTGGAGTCATCATACTTATCATAGTACTGTTCTTCATCTATAGGATCTTCAATGAACTGTCTTTTACCATGAAGAACAACCGACCATTTATCATTTGTAGGATCATCGACATAAAATACTTGTTTCGCCTGTGATTCCAATATGAATGGTTCAACCTTCTCGCCAATCTTTTCAAAGTTCACTAAATTGAAACCCAATTCATCCACTATAACTCCTTTGGTGTTATCAACCCAATTACATTTGAAGAGCGGAATTCTGATATCTATGTAGTCAAATTCCCATATGTCTTCAATGACACCGTAATATGACATTTTAGCTTCACGTGGACTCTTATCCTTTTCACTTGCAAAAAACATAGTCGATGCTTGAAAGGTGACCCCACTGTTTTGGATGACACTCTTATCATCTTAGTGCTTTGTGTAATATGTGATTCCATTAATGTCATACCCTTCATAAGACATAACAATCAACTTTGGTTTAAAGGCGAGGCATTTGATAGTTTCAGTAATATCATCTGGTGTTTGAGATAGTTGATGTAAGCCTTTATCTTCAAACCACTTAATAAAAGTCTTGTTATGCTCTCTAGCAAGCCACATTGTATTGGCTCGAGGATATTGTCTTTTGATGAAATTGGTATGTTCGTCGATATAAACGTTCACTTTGTTCATGTTGTGTAAAATATACAAATGACCTTGTTCCAACTTCTCACGGCTGATTACTTTCACACGTGATTCCAAAATTCCTTTGCCAAATAGCTCGTCAATATTCTTGTCATTATCAGGAGTGTCATTACCACTGAGAAAGTCATTGCAGAAATCCATAACCTCTCTCGCCACATAAACTTCAATAATACTCCCTTCAGGCTGATAACGGTTTTGAACATCACCTTTAAAAACTCTCATGTATCGTTCAAAGGGATGCATCCAATGCAAGAAAACCGGTCCCAAGATTTTCACTTCCCTAGTCAAGTGGACAACAAGATGTACCATGATATCAAAGAACGAAGGAGGGAAATACATCTCAAGATGACATAGGGTAACAACCACTTCTCTTTGCAAATTATTGAGAGTCTCAGGGTCAATAACTTTGCTGTAGAGACTGTTGAAAAATAAACAAAGTCTGGTGATTGCAAACCTTACATGCTTCGACAATATAGATCGAATTGCCACGGGCAATATTTGTTGCATTAGAGTGTGACAATCATGAGATTTAAGACCTATCAACTTCAGATCTTTCATTGACACCAATCTACGGATGTTGGATGAGTAACCATGTGGCACCTTAACATTTACCAAGCATTCACAAAAGGATTTCTTCTCCTTTCTAGACAACGTGTAAGAAGTGGGAGGTAAGTATGTTCTTTTATTACCCATTTCACGTAATTCTGTTAATTCTGACCTTATTCCCATTTCACGTAGGTCCAGTCTGGATTTTATACCATCTTTAGTCTTACCTGGTATATTTAACAGAGTACCAATGATGCTATCACAGACATTTTTCTCAACGTGCATTACATCGATACAATGTCTGACTGTCAAAGAACTCCAATAAGGAAGATCCCAAAATATTGACTTCTTGTTGAATGAAGAATTGTCACTCCGTGTAGTACATTGTGATCTCTTACCAAATTCATTGACAAAGTCTTTTACTCTTTCATAAACAACCTCCCCTGGTATAGGTTTAGGTGCACTCTGTTCCTCATTCCATCCATTGAATGCTTTGCGCTTCCTATGATACAGATGGAATTTTGGAAGAAACCTTCGATGACCGAGATATACATTCTTACCGCCATGTTTTAGTCTTATTGAATCAGTGTTCTCTTCACATATAGGACACACTTTAGCTCCTTTGACACTATATCCTGACAAATTCCCATATGCTGGAAAGTCATTAATATTGCAAAAAAACATAGCATGCAAACGAAATGTCTCTCTTTTTGAAGCATCATAGGTCATCACACCTTCACCCCAGTGTTTCTTTAAGTCATCAATCAGAGGTTCAAGATAAACATCTATGTCATTTCTAGGTTGTTTAGGGCCCGATATCAACAACGACAACATTACATACTTATTTTTCATACACAGCCAGGGAGGAAGATTGTATATAACAAGCATGACTGGCCAAGTACTATGTTGGCTGCTCAATGTCACATACGGATGTATCCCGTCTGTACAAAGCCCAAGTCTTAGATTCCTGAATTCTTCACCAAATTCAGGGTACAATAGATCAATTTCTTCCACTGTGGGGAATCAGACGCATGTCGTAGGATCCCATCATTATTTTTCTTAACATTTGCATGCCACCTCAAATTCTTCGCATCTATCAGATTAGCAAACAAGCATTGAAACCGTGATATTATATGTAGATACCACATCACCTTGGCAGGAGAACCAATTTTGGACTCCCCCGAAGTCGTCAATTTATACCGTGACGCACCACATTTTGGACAATCTTTCAAATCTGCATAGTCCTTTTGAAATAATACACAATCATTCGGGCATGCGTGTATATTCTTGGCATCCATTCCCATTGGGCACAACAATTTCTTTACCTGGTATGTTGAGATTGGCAACTTGTTTCCTTCAGGAAGCATTTATTTCAATAAAGACAGCAATGACGTGAAGCTTTTGTCGCTCCATCTATTGTTAGCTTTCAACTTATACAATCGCAACACAGCTCTAAGCTTCGTAAATTTAGTACAACCTGTGTATAACGGCATCTCAGCATCATGCACAATGTTTCTAAAAATGGAAGGTGGATCGGTGTGCTCTACCCCACAACTATCCAGCATCGCATCAACGATGTCTACTGGCACTGGTTCATTCACATCTACGTCATCGTAGGCAATTTCTTCTTACACACAAGCACTACTATCGACATCCACTGGTTTTAGGTTTGAAATCTCTCCATGCCAGTGCCATTCTGTATAGCCTTGTATAATCCTGTTGCACATGACATGAGTTTTGATTTCATCACCAGTGTTGACTTTCAAGTTGTTACCACAATGCCTACATGGATAGTAGAACCTATCTCCAGGTTGTTTCCTATGTTCCTCGGCAAATCTAATAAACTAGTCAAGACCAGAAATAAACTCTGGGGTGCAGCGATTGCGAATGGACATCCATGATCTATCCATTCTATGATCAAAGAGAAAACAAGTATATATTAGGACAAGATTAGGGTATACTATCCAAGATTGTTCACTTTATAGACCAACAAACACATGTGATGTCATTCTTATATATAATAAATGTGTACCACCTATCCCATCCTTGAACACCTAATCTCACTAGTAAGTGTATAATGTGTATTGGGTTTTCAAAAACAATTCGGCAGCATTTCCCCGTTGTTCTCTAAGTACATATGTACTTAGAGAACAAACGAGGAAATGCTACTGAAATTTTCTTGAAAACCCAATACACATTATACACTTACATCCTAAGTGAGATTAGGTGTTCAAATACAGTCCCAAACCGGGGACTATCCAAGATTTACTCCTAATGAGTAAATCTTGGACGAGTTTCTAGGCCAACAAACACAATAATTGATATGTACATGTTAGGGTTTCATCACAATTGATGTTAGGGTTTCATCAATATTAGGGTTTAATCAAATCATATTAAAAAGGCAAACATTAAAAAGGCAAACATTTAGCATTTGTATTAACTAGAAGATAATGAAACATCAAATCTGAAAATGATATTGATATTATGTTTGCAGGCATTAGGTACATGAAAAGGATCTAAAATCCAAACCCTAGAATGGGTCAAGTTCAAGTCAAAATGGCTACAAGTGTGCATTTTGGGTTTTCTATATAAACGACCTTAGAACATCTATGTAATCACTTGTAATGATGAATTGACTTGTAACTTAGAAGAGAAAAATGTTTGGGACAAATTTCACCAAGTTCTAATCACTTTAAATGCAAATTAGAAAATGGATTACAGGCACTTGGTCGGTCGAGTTTCCCTGGATTGAAACTCGACCGATCATCCTTGGTCGATTTTCTGAAGATCGCATCGGTCGAGTTGTGCACTCACAGAACTCGACCGATCAGATAACATGCCATTTCCAATTAAATGGTCGGTCGAGTTGTGCACTCACAGAACTCGACCGATCAGGTAACAGTTGATTTACCTTTTTGCAAATAGAACGGGTTTTGATTTTCTATACAATTTTATAAAAAAAATGCACATGTATGCATATATATACTATACTTTTTGGAACCATACTAAACACCCAAATACTTTATAACACAACTATAAAACAATGATTATAGCTAAACTATTAAACAATAGACTTGTCACACATAAAACACCCTATATAACTATAAAACAAAAAAGTATTAAGATATGCATGATACAATAACTATTTTGCATCACATTACAACAGACTTATCATTGATACCTTACTAACTTATTTCTACATTTACATATCATCACTTGATCAAAAATTACAGCAGTACATTTAACCCTAAAATCAGTAACTAAACCCTAAAATCAGCATTTCTACATTACATATCATCACTTGATCATAGAACATGTATTGTATAGACAATAGAGGATTCAGCTCAATAGAAGCACAAAATCAGTACCTAAACCCTAAAATCGCACCTTTTTAGCATTTATTCTAACAGGTTTATGTACATCAATATGTATGAGCCCTAATAAAATAGTCGATCTCCCACTGCATCTAGTGATGATGCTATTGTCATATTGCCTAAAAAAAAGACTTTCATGTCACTATTTGTTCAATAACCATAAGAGTCTAGTGATGATGCCCCGGTGATATGCCCCGGTGGTGGCACAAATCGAGATTACTCAAAACAAAGCATCAAACTAATATTAATCAACCATGTTACCATCAAACATAGGAAATTAAAATTGATTCTCATAGGAAGTAAATAACTTAACAAAAAAATGCCCAGCAGCTGCTTGGGCATGCCTTGGCACTGCCCAAGCAGCTGCCGGAGCAGAGGAAGAAGGAAGAAGGAAGGGCGGGCATACCTTGAGGGTAGAGGAGAGCAGCGGCCGGAGCACAGCAGCCACCGGCGGGGGTGGCAGCAAAGAGAGGAGAAGCGCCGGTGAGGACACGGAGCAGCGGTGGCGAGGGCAGCGACGAGGGCACGGACGGCCGCCGGTGAGCACAAAGGGCAGGAGCAGGAGCACGGCCGCCGGTGAGCATGGAGCAGCGACGAGGGCAGGAGCAGGAGCATGGCAGCGGCGGTGGAGCACGGAGCAGCGGCGGAGCATGAAGCAAGAAATCGCCGGACTGGTAGAAATCAAGAATGAAATAGGGAAAGGGGAAGAGTCACTCGCGTTGGTGAGCTATTAAGTTGACAATAAGTGTCGGTTATTTAAAAAAACTGACAACTAAACCAACATTGTCGGTTCTTTTCCAAAAACCGACACATGTACTACGTTATAGTCATCGGTTTTTAACTAAAAGACAGCCGACAACTATTCCTGTCTCGCGAATAACCTTTAGTCGTCGGTTATTTGTTTAAGAACCGACGCCATATGTTAAATTTTGGAGGTAATTTTTTCATTGGAATTTTGGTTTTGGCAGTTGATTTTAGGTGTCGGTTTTTTATTAATTAACTGACACTTAATAAAAGTGGTACCCTGTCTGGTCGACCTTCATAGAGTGGATGTTGGTTTATGTTATCAACCGACACTGTAGAATTTAGGTGTCGGTTTATGTATACAACCGACACCTTGAAAAGTGACTTTATAAGCCATTTCTGTAGTAGTGACTTATGCAACCCTCACTATAGGTATGGCGAGCAGTGCCATACCCTCGCCAAAGGGTGTACCGGCTAGGGTTCCAAACCCTACAACAACTCACCACCATATCAACCAAACACTACTCATCCTTTATCATGCACGAAGGTTCCACTAACTCTCATGGTGTCAGGAAGCCATCCACAAGGTCATATCGTGCAACACTACCATGTCTATCGACCAAAGGTCTAATGTGCATCAAGCTAGGGTTAGGGTTATCGACTAACCTTCAACATGACCCATATCGACCAAAGGAGTGTCACCCAAGGTGCCCCTATCGTGCAACCTTCTAGCATCAACCGAGGTTAACCCTATCGGCCAGGGTAACCGTGATGTCCAAGGAAGGTGTCGTACAAGGTCAGCATCCTAGGGCTGGCATGTCGGGCATGAAACCATGTCGTCCAAAGCTTGTGTCAAGCAACATCTTATCAAGGGTGTATCGCCCATCCAACAACTCCATCAAGGGTATCGTCTAAGGGACCATGACAGGCACCAACTAAGCTTCAACTAGGCATAACGACTAGGGATACAAGGATCACCCAAACAAGCCTATTTACCAAGGTTATACCTCAAGGACATATCATGCATGAAGGGTAGACAACTCATGTCGCCTAGAGCAGCACTAACGCCCAAGCACACAAGGGTATCAGCCAAGGGTACAACCCAAGACAAGAAGGGTATCAGGCAGCACTATCCCCAAAGTGATGTCGTGCATGAAACAACCCATCAAGGTCATCTTCAACCTCAAGCACAAGGGCACCAAACCCTAATTGATCAAGAAGGTCGGATCACCTCTCAAAAACTAAGAGAGAGGGGTGTTGCACAACCTCTATCACAACTTGGGAAACCACAAGGTTCAACCTCAACCTAGGTCATCAAAAGCTCACCTCTCAAATCCATGGTGAGAGGAGGGTGTTGCTCAAGCAACTAGAACACAAGCTCACCTCTCAACTTAAACGAGAGAGGGGTGTTGCTCATATCACTAGAGCTCAAGCTCACTTCTCTGAACCAAGGAGGGAAAGGAGTGTTGCTCAACAAGGAAACCTTAAGACATAGTTTGGCCAACTAGGGTGCAAGGTACAAAACCTCAACCATATCAACAAGATCACCATAACCACAAGATTAAAGGTGCAACAAGCAAGAAACTTATCTTAGAACGTACATGGTCGATTATGATCATATGAAAACATACATGAATACAGAAGAGGGTAGTATGGTTAGGGTTAGGAGTTATGTAAACTGCCTTAATCAAACTCCTCAAGATCCAAAGCTCCAAATATCCAAGCTTCAAGCTCCTAGCTCCAAGCACACTACTTCGTCCACCTCAAGAAAAGGAACAAGAAGCATGACCACCATGGCCGAAGAGTAGGCAAGATGGAGAAGAAGATTCTAAGGAGAGAGAAAAGATGCTTACCAAAGAACAAGACCCACCTAGGGTTCGACCACAAATCTAAGGGGAGAAGAAGGAGAACTCCTTCAAGAGGATCGGCCACCACTTGCTCCAAAGGGTAGGTGTATTGTGCACTAAGGAAGAGAGGAGCAACAAAGAGGTAAAGGGTTCCTAAGGAAGAGAAAGGCAAGGTATGATGATGCCACAGAACCTTCACAAGAGCCAGGTCCTTCCTCTTTAGCTTCTTTACTCTTCTATCAAGGATCGCCATCAGACCCTCCTCGTAGGTCACGTCTTCATCAAGCTCAACCTCAACTGGCTGTATCTTTGTCCCTGTGTCTAGATGACTTTTCTTCAGCATACTGACATGGAACACTGGATGCAACCTGTGCAACTCTGGAGGTAGTTCCAACTTGTAAGATACCATGCCAACACGTGCTATTACTGGATATGGCCCCATATACCTAGGTGCTAGCTTACCTTTCTGGCCGAACCTTAGCAATCCTTTCCAAGGAGAGACCTTGAGATACACTTTGTCTCCCACTTGGAACTCTAAAGGTCATCAGCGATTATCTGCATAAGACTTCTATCTGTCCTGTGCTATTTTCAACTTTTTCTGTATCACTCTGATATTCTCTGTTGTCTATTGTACTAACTCAGGACCCAAAAGCTGATTTTCACCAGTGTCATACCATCATAAAGGGGATCTGCACTTTCTTCCATATAGAGCCTCATAAGGAGCCATGTCAATGCTTCGTTGGTAACTATTGTTATAAGAGAACTCTATCAAACTGAGATGCATGTCCCAACTACCTAGGAACTGCAAAATACAAGCTCGGAGAAGATCCTCCAAAGTCTGAATAGTCCTTTCAGACTATCCATCCGTTTGGGAGTGGAAGGCGGTACCGAACCTCAACTGCGTTCCCAACGCTTTGTGCAATCGTTCCCAGAAATGACTCGTGAACTGAGGACCTCTGTCAGAAACTATTGTTGCTGGTACACTGTGCAAACACACAATCTCGTCTACATACACATGAGAAAGCTTCTCTGTTGTATACGTTGTTTTTACTGGTATAAAATGAGTAGACTTCGTCAACCTGTCCACTATCACCCAAATGGAATCATGATTCCTAGCTGTCTTTGGTAGACCAACTACGAAATCCATGGTTATGTGATCCCATTTCCATTGTGGTATCAGCATGGGTTGCAACGTACCTTCCGGATTCTGATGCTCAGCTTTAACTTGTTGACATACTACGCATTTAGCCACAAACTCAGCTACATCCTTCTCCAAGCCAGACCACCAATACAGGTCCTTCAGGTTATGATACATCTTGGTGACTCCTGGATGCATAGCATACATCGACGTGTGTGCTTCCTAGAGCACTAGCTTCTTTAGATTATCACCATCGGGAACCACCATCCTACCATGATAGCAAACTAGTCCATCCTCAGACTCATGGAACCCATCACGCTTGTCGTTGCCAAGCTCTGATCTGATCAACTTCACTATATCATCCACCTGTTTTGCGTCTTTGATCTGCTGTCTCAGTGAAGGTTTGACTTGCATCTGTGCCAACAACTGCCAACAAGGAAACTTCCAACTGCACATTCATCTACCGTATGGAGACAAAAATATCCCGCCTATGGCAGACCAAGGAACTCAACTGTGCTTTCTTCGTGGGGAGGGAAGAAGACTTTCTGCTAAGCGCATCAGCTACCACATTGGCCTTGCTAGGATGATACTCAATGGTTCAATCATAATCGTTGATTAGCTCCATCCAATGATGTTGTCGCATATTCAACTCATTCTGTGAAAAGATATACTTCAAGTTCTTATGATCTGTAAAGATCTGACACACTTCCTCATAAAGATAATGTCTCCAAATCTTTAACGCATGAACCACTGCTGCCAACTCCAAATCATGTGTCGGATAGTTATCCTCATGTTTCTTAAGTTGTCACGAAGCAAAAGAAAGCACATGATCTTCCTGCATCAACACACAACCTAATCCTTTCTTGGAAGCATCACAGAAAACAACATAGCCCTTCCCAGGCTTTGTAAGCATTAGTATTGGAGCACTAGTCAGCTTCTCCTTTAAACTTTGGAAAACTTGCTGACAATGATCATCCCAAACAAAAGGTACATCCTTCCTGGTCAGCTTTGTCATTGGTAACGTGATTGCACTGAAGTCCTTGATAAACCTCCAGTAGTATCCTGCCAAACCCAGAAAACTACAAACCTCTATCTGCGTCTATGGTTGCTCCCAATCTGCAACTGACTCCACCTTTTTAGGGTCCACCCAAACTCCTTCTGCAGATATTATGTGACACAAGAATGTCACTTCCTTCAACCAGAACTCACATTTGCTGAACTTGGCATACAACTGATGTTGGAAAAGAAGAGTCAACGCTTGTCGAAGATGTCGCTCATTCTCTTGACTGTCCCAACTATAGATCAAAATGTCATCTATAAAGACTACCACAAACTGATCTAGGAACGGACGAAATACTCGGTTCATCAGGTCCATGAAAGCAGCAGGTGCATTGGTCAGCCCAAACAACATAAGCACAAACTCATAGTGACCATACCTCATCCTGAAAGCTGACTTTGGTATGTCATCCGCCTTAATTCTCAACTGATGATATCCAGACCATAGATCGATCTTTGAGAATATTGTAGCACCACGCAACTGATCGAACATATCATCTATCCTCAGCAATGAGTACTTATTCTTGATCGTGACTTTGTTCAACTGTCAGTAATCTATGCATAGCCGCATCGATCTGTCCTTCTTCTTAACGAACAAAACTAGAGCACCCCATGGCGACGTGCTCGGTCGGATGAAACCTTTCTCCAACAACTCCTGTAACTACTTATTCAAATCTTCCATCTCTACTGGAGCCATCCTATATGGTGTATGTGCAACTGGTTGTGTTCCTGGTACCATATTGATTTCAAAATCAATCTCTCAAGGTGGGGGAACACTAGGAAACTCATCAGGAAATACATCTGTGAACTCTCGGACAACTGTTACCTCCTCGAGGCTAGGACCTTTTGCCTTAGTATCCACAACGTGAGCTAAGAAAGCCTTACAACCTTGCCGCAGTAACTTTTCTGCCACCATTGCTGATACTAGACACGTCGGAAGAATCTTCCTATCTCCTTGAAAGATCCACTTCTTTCCATCATCATCAAACACTTCTTACTTGGAACCACAGTCCAACATGACCCTATACTTCTCTAAGGTATCCATCCCAAGGATCACATCGAATCCATGCATATGAAGTGGTATAAGATCCACTTGTATCTTGTGTCCCGAAAAATATAGAACACAGGATGGACACACTTATCGAAGCATGGAGGAACCATCAAGAGGGGTTTCTAACAACATGCTATCTTTCTTACAACTAACAGGTAAAGGACAGCTATCAAGCTGACTATGTGCGATAAAAGAGTGTGTAGCACCCAGTTCAACCAAAATAGATATAGAGCAAGAAGAAGACAAATCAGAATGAAATAACTCCATCTGAACTGTCACCACTTGTGGGTTGACTATCGCCTCCGACTGACTCATGGCATAGAATCGAGCTGATGCTTGTTGTCCACGTCGTCTGCATCCTTGAGCAGATGATCCTACTTGTGACGCTTGACTGCATCCTCGCCCTCTTCTAGCATTGGGCTGCTGTCTATCGGGTCCTTGTTGATTCAATCTCAGCTGTTGTGTTATCTCAACGTCTCTTCTTGGGCAAATTGACTTTAAATGCCCCGTCTGTCCACGGTGATAATATGACATGCCTTCTATCTGCGATCTATATGGCTTTGTTACTGCCACAGAAGTTGCACTATGCACCTTCAACGACGAAGAAACATAACCTCTTCCCTTACTCGGGGACCATTGTGACGGTGCACCAGAACCTCTCATCATGGAAGGTGCTGAAAATCTTGACTTCTTGAAGCCACCAAATCTTTGTCCCTAGAACTGAGCATGCCTTTTCCCGGTCATGGCCTCACTTTTCTCCCTAATAGACCGTTCAATCCTGCAGACGGACTCCATGAACGTGGCAAACCGCTCTCGATTCTCTAGAGCAGCAGCAGGTGTGGAAAGTTCAGCACACAAACCTTTCTCAAACCGCCTAATCCACTCATCATCTGTCATGGCCATGTGAGGGCAAAACCTCAGCAAGTCCATGAACTTGGCTTCATACTCGGTGATGCTCATAGATATCAATGGAGTGTTGATGGATAATTTCCTAAAGCCATCCAAAAACTTCTTAAATTGATGATCTACCTTCTTTGCTTTTAGGCTGTTCGGATATGGAACTGGGACTGTCTGTACCTTCTGATGTGGCGGCACATATGGTGTCCTCTTGTCAGTGTCTTTCCCAGAATTTGTCTCCTCTGCTGCAATTTTTGCACTATCCTTAGTAGTTTTTGTGACTTCTGCTTCCTCTGCGGCCTCACCTATAGTTGCTGGCTGTGATGTGTTTGGTTCATCGGCTTTAGAGTTTAAAATCTTCTTGCCACTCCTTAGCAAGATAGCTTTGTCTTGATGACTTCCTCTTGGAATATTAGTGTACCCTGGGAAACCCTGTTGTGTTGGCTTCTTCAAGTTTGCAAGTTCGGCTGCAATTTGTGCAATGGGCTTCTCAAGCATCCTCATCTGTACCCCATGGCTCTATAGTGTCTACCCAAACTGATTCATAAACTCTCCTTGTGACTTAATGTGCTCATCAACTCTTGATTTTTCTTAATAACATAGTTAAGCAACTCATTGCTCTTGTCCTCTATACTGGGTTGTGCCTTTTGATCCAGATCCTACAAAAAGTTGTTTGGATCCTTCTAAGAAAATTTCTTGTCCTTCCTCCACAAATAATCATTGTTCTTGTATCCTTGTTGGCACATGAACTTTGCTTGTGCTTCATCATCAGACCCATTTTCATCTTTCTCTAGGAGCTTCTTAGCTAGCAAGTCCATCTTCTCATTTAACGCTTGAATGGCCTTTGCATCACCTGTAGCTCTAACCTGCCCTGATCCATCTCTTTCACCCCAAACTTGTTTTTTAGCCATGTTCTTCAAAATCTCCCAACACTTAGAGCCTTTATTGTTTAGGAAGAAACATGTACCTGCTAAATCTAGAGTACCCCGATCATGTTGGTTTAAGCCAAAGTAGAATATCTTCACTTGGTTTTCTAAGTCTATCCCATGATGTGGGACTTTCTGCAACATGATTTGGAATTTCTCCCAAACCTATGAGTATGTATCAGCTGCTTGCTGTTTGAAATTGTGGATCTTCCTCACAAGGTCATTTGTCTTCTTAGGTGGAAAGTACCTTTCAAAGAATACCTTGATCATCTGATCCCAAGTCTTGAAGCTTTCCTCTGGCATATTATATAGCCACTCCCTTCCATTTCATGCTAATGATGACGTGAATAGCTTCAGATAAATTGTTGTCTGTGGGAACCTATCTACCTTCACCATATCACAGTTTTCCACAAAGCTGCTAATATTGGCTACTGGGTCTTCATGTTTATGTCCATTAAATGCCTACATCTTGACCATTTGAATGAACACTGGATCAATCTTGTAATTTAGGATATTGATGGCTTGCTTATTATATGGCCCTTTTTGTGTAGAGAAAGAAGAAGATTTGATCTTCTCCCAAATGGTCTGCTCTACTGGTTCTCCATTTGTGTCACCCATTTTCGAAGATTTCAGTATTGGTTCAACGTTCTTGGGTGGTGTATTAGTCAATTCATCTTCGTAACTATCACCCAGTTGTGGAATGTCAGATGTTGATTTGTCATAGTTCGTACTCCACGTACTCACCATGCACTAGTACCTAAAATATGAAAAGTAAAGTAAGAACAATGCTTGAATGAATACAAATCTGAAAGATAAGAAATTGAGTTCAAAAATTACAAATAAAATTGCAGTAAAAAGTGGCCTAGAGTGGTCACTCGCAACACCGTAGTACTGAAACTCGTCGTGTCCCCGACAATGACACTAAAAACTTAACACGCGAAAACCATGCGTTAAACGCAAGTATACGTATCGAAGTAATATAGGCCTTGTGAGGCCCAAGTCGAACTCAGGGAAACATGAATTTCAGAAAACTACTACTAACTGGTTGCGATCAGCTAAACCGATGGAAAAGTTGATTGATTTTGAAAAATAGAATAAAATAAAGAGAAAATAAAAGAGCGATGATTAAATGTTGGCTTAATAAAATGAGAATGGGAATCTTTAGGATTACGATTTCACCATAAGGTCTCACTGCATATAGATTCACATAATTATCATATATCATCCCTTATATCGGATAGAGGTCTGTAGTCAGAATTTCTCACTTTCACGATGCAATCCACACCTCGTCTAAGGAATTTCTAGGTTAACGTGTTGATCGTGCCTTTTCAACCACTAATCCTCTATCAAGAGCAATTAAAGGTATTAGAAATTAACTATGGCGATCAAGAATAGTAATAATGATAGAGTGCATGATAACATATCCTGGAGAAATGAGAAGAATTATACTAATCCATGCAAAAATGACATACAGCGATTCCCCGGGCTACTCTCGGGTCCTGAGGATCAAAGGGGATTAGCCACGTATGTTCATCTTAACAGAATACATGGAGAAGGAAGAAGGAAACATGCGAAACAAATAGAGATATCGTGTAACCCTTGGAACGAGTAAGAAACAGATGATACTCAGTGTGAGATGCCCGTTCTATAGCCTTCTGGCGGTAGAATCATCCGTCTACGACTCTCGAATCCTTCGAAATTTTGCTTTCAGCTCCGTTCTTTGCTATCCTCTCCTTCAAGACTCGTGCGGTGGAATAGAACATGCTACTCCTCTTTGTTCCGTCCTCCCTTAGGTCTAGGTACGACTTACGACTGCCAACAGACCCCATCCATTAGATCTTGATGATCTGTATAAAATTCTGATCCGACAGCATCGATACCATCGATGGGCTATCCATATTATCGACACCTTAGGGCATGCTTACTTGCTTCAAAATGGGATCCGTCTTCTGACTTCTCGATACTATCGACAAAGGTGTCGATAGTATTGACGGTGTACTATTTATCCTTCTAGGTTGATTTTGATACCATCGACGCAGTGGGTCGAGGGTATAGACATGATGATTTTCTCCAACTCAGCCGCCTGATGCAGTTTGGATAGTATCAATAGGTTCTGGAACAGAAGGTTCCTAAAAAAGAGAGAAAAACACAAGTCAATTCGGGAAATTTCATAAATCATGCAAAATAAGATAGAATAAGATCAATTTAATGCATAAAGTGTTTATAGGCTAAAGAAAGTGAATCATGCTATTATAGTCACAAAAGATGACAAATAACCACACACAAAAAGTATGAAATCAGCCTATAAATACGACCCAAAATCCCCACATCAACTGTGAATCGATCGACACTCATGCTAGACAACCGGTTCGGTATTCACAGGTTGTGAAAATTCAAGATCTTCCGGTTGCTTCTAATCCCACACAAATTGGGAACCTAGACCCTAACCCATTATATAAATAGAGGAGTATTGTGTTGGTAAGGTATGCCCAAAGAGATAATTATGTGATGATTGACGTCATATAATAAGGATTTGGCTTATAATAATTATAAAGGTAAGCTTCCAATTCATTTTGTTTCACTAGATTATGAGACAATGAGGAAATGTTATTAATGTCTAGAGATTGTTGTTTACTCAATGACGTATGTCTTCAAGTACATGACTTGAATGAGGAGATCATACATATGTTAAAAGTAGACATATGCATTCTCATTGTGTCCCTAGTTAGTTGTCATTGTGGAAGGTTGATAGACACCAGTAACACACAAGACTAGAGTGTGAGTGGGTTGATGACAGAATCTCATTACTCATGATAGGACGATTTCAAGCCAAGCACACAGATACATGCTAGGGAACAAGGTATCAGACATACCCACCTTGAGAGTGACATATGAAAATCATAATTGGTGGTCATTGTGGCAACACATCCCATTATCACACAGATAACGAGGTGTTACGCGAAACTGTGCGAAAATCACCATAACCATAGCTTAACAAAAACACGGGTTAATTAAAACTGATTGAGGAAAACTGATAAACTAGAAAACATATTATATTCCAGTCCTTATCCTACAAGAAAATAGGTTACATATATGCATACGAGTCTGGTACATATCCATAGCTTAGAACAACAACTGCTTTGTCAACACATGAGTCCAACACCTGTTCAAATACATAGAGGCCGACAACTAGCCAACTGTAGGATATACAAAGCATTATCGATCATACATCGTGAAACAACGTCCAAAACACCGCCAAGGACCTGAGAGTACATGGATGACTCTAGAATCTATCACAAAACATCCAAAACAGCAGCTCAACCAGGGCTTGCCTTCTACTGTTCCTCAGGCTGCTCGGACGCAACTCCACGACCACCTCCACGTCTAGATCGGCTACCTAAAAAGGATGTAAACCAGTGGAGTGAGACAATTGAACATTGTCCCAGCGGGAGGCATAATTCCCCTCCAAAACTACTAAACCATAGCTGAGCAGGTATATATATAAGCAACTGGCTGATAAGAGATATAGTAGGAGCAATCTATGAATTAAAGCTATCTAGCTTACCGGGTGAAATCAAGTGCAACATGAGTATCAAGACAGGTTAACCAAATTCTACTTGCCATAGAAGGATATAACAATAACTGCATAACATGACAAGAGTAACTACACAAACAAGGCCTCAACCAATGTTTCGTGTTTGTATTAAGTCATAAGACTAGACGGCTGGATTACGTATTATTATGCCCTGAGGAAGTGAACCGTACCGTTCAAATCCAACCATCGGCTGCGAATCCCATAACCGGTGCCATACAAGGTCAATGGAAGAGCCGAAATCCATGAACTCACCCCTCGTGGTCAGTACACAAGAAACAAAGCAGGACCGCAGTCTCATGCTCAAGTGGCCTCAGCCACACAGGGTCAGCTCCTCAGGCTACCCTCTGCCTAGCCTGCCTTGGTACAGGTCACAACGCTAGAAAACTGAGCCACAGGTCTAAACACCGTACTCTGAGCCATGAACGCATTCATGCTCATCATAACACATATCAGGAGCCATGGGCCATGTTCACCATGCTCATCACATATCCGAGTCTGCAACCACAGCTGCACTCATTTCCCTCTCTATTTGAGGCTAGGAGAAACCTCGCATATTCAAAAATATGCGCTCCGGGTTAACCCGCAGGAGAGCCCATTTCACCATCACCCTATCATGACTGATGATGGATCTATGGCCAGGGCAACTACATGATAGATTTCACTGTGATTAATTAGTATCTTTTAGATGGATTGCAAGATTCAACCAAGTTGTATAACATGCAAACAATAGAAAACAAACACACAACATAAATCAATATCATACTACTATTGTATTCACATCTACTGGGTTCCATTTCAAGGACCCAACATCACCTGTTATCACTTGGCCTCTTGCCAACCATCTAGATCCACCTCAAGGATCATCTCATAACATGGGATCTCAATCCCTCATCACATAGTGCCATAGCCTCTCAAGGCTTTCATCATCATTATGAAGCATCATTCATACTACACCTGTCATCACAGTATTTTCATACAACCATCCCTCATAGCCCTTCACCTGGCTATGCATTTCCTGCATGATTAGTATCATTCAATAATCAATGAGAATAACCAAGGGACTTACCATTCACAATATTACATTTAGGATTTGTCACCAAAGATCAATTAGGGTTAAGCATATCATTGATATAAGGATTATGTCTATCCTCATGAGATATCATTAAAATTTGCTATAAAAGTCACTATACCTCACTTGATGATCGTGTGCTCAAGACACATCATTATGCAACTATTTATGTACCTTACCATGCTTTGACATCATGTTAAAAAGGGACATATAACACAAGCATGATCATAGTCATTATAGTTATCATTAAGTGAGCAAGGAGTTACTAAAGGTATTAAGGGTGATTGCTAAACAAGCCACTTCCATGACACCAAGTTCCCTCACAAAAAGACCTTCTCGGGTAGGGTTCACCCTCACCCAACCCAGGGCGTGCAGCCAAGTCAGGCGTGCAGCTCACTGCTGAGCGTGCAAGGCATATCGGGCGTGCGACTCAGATAGGCGTGCAAGACATGTCGGGCGAGCAAGGGGTGTGCCGGGTGAGCAGAGGTGTCTGGCGAGCAGGGTGCCGGGCGAGCAGAGTGCTGGGCGAGCACAGTGCTGGGCGAGCACAGTGCTGGGCGAGCAGAGTGCTGGGCGAGCAGAGTGTTGGGCGAGCAGAGTGCTGGGTGAGCAGGGGTGCTGGGCGAGTAGAGTGCTGGGCGAGCAGCCCCAAAGTGAGCAGCCTGCCGAGAAGAACTAGCTCAAGGTGTGCAAGGTCCGATTGCTCACCTTCCCAAGGAAAAAAAAGGAAAAACTTTGCTCACTCATGCCGTGCAAGGGTAGCCAAACTATGAGGGATTTCGGGCAGCACCTCCACAAGCACCAAACGTTCAAGATGCATCCCATCAAGGTCATCTAACGAGCTCACCTTCTTGCCCAAGATGAGAAGAGAGTTTTGCTCAAGTCACTAAGTCACAAGCTCACCTCAATCGACTAGGAAAAAGGGGTGTTTCTCATGGCACTAGGACCCAAATCACTCTTCTAGATCAAGGGGAGAGAGGAGTGTTGCTCCCTAAACCCTAACTCATATGGATCGGCCAACATGCAAGATAACCAAAAACCAACTACTAACATGCATAGAGGCAACATTAAAGCAACATATATGAAAGGAGGGTAGAGTAGTTAGGGTTAGAAGCTATGCAACCCGCCTTAAGATCCAAGCTCCAAGGAAGAAGATGAAGAACTCCAAGCTCCACGCACCACCAAGCAAGGAGGAGGGAGAGCTCCAAGGGATATTGACCACCTTTAGCTCCTTCAAGGGTGTGTCGGCCACCATTTCTTCTACTCCAAGGGTGTGTCGACCTCCAAGCAAGGGAAAGAGGGAGTGTGTCGGACAACACAAGCAAGAAGGAGAGGGATATTGTGCACTCAAGGTGGAGGAGAGACCAAAAGATCAAAGGAGGCTAAGGCAAGGAGAAGAGCTACCTATATAGAAAGAAGGGGAGGAGAAACCAAGGTACAACCATGCCATGTGTCGTCCACCCAAGGGAAACTTGTCCTAGGGTTCAAGCCAACACATTAGCACACCAAGGGACACTTATCCAAGATAGGCACCAAATGTCCACCAACCTAGGACAAGCCACATGGGTGACACAAGCATCATCTCTCCTGGGTGACACAACCAAGCTACTGGGCGACACACCTCTGTGTTGGACGACACAAGACCTCTTTGGTCGACACACACTCACCCTAGGTCGACACAAACTCACCTTGGACGACACAAGGCAAGCCTTGGCTGACACAAGGCTCAAGCATGCCCAAACAAAGCACTTCAAGGCCCAAACAAACTCAACCAAGGTCCAAAGAACCCAAAAAACAAGCCCAAGCCTTCATCTCAACCCTAGAGGAAGCAAAGAGAGAGGGGAACACCTCTCAAGGTGGTAAACTTGCTCACAAAACCGTAAACTTGGGTTATTTACAAGTAGCACCTCCAACTTCAACAAAGCACAACCAAACCCTAATCACCACTAAAGGTGATTATTAGGTACTAAACACCAGGGTTAAGCAAGGCAAATAGGGTTAGCCCTAAACGGAGGTCAGGGTCCTTACAATCTAAACCCCTTTAAGGGATTTCATCCCCGAAATCCGAAGAGAAAAGAGAGGGGTACTTCCTCCTCATCTCTTCCTCAAGCTCCCATGTGGCTTCCTCAATGCCACGACGTTGCCAAAGAACCTTTACAAGGACCAGGTCTTTCCTCTTCAGCTTCTTGACTCTTCTGTCAAGGATCGCCATAGGACCTTCCTCGTAGGTCACATCTGCATCAAGCTCAACCTCATCTGGCTGTATCACTGTACTGGAATCTGGATGACTTTTCTTTAGCATACTGACATGAAATACTAGATGCACCCTGTGTAACTCTGGACGCAACTCTAACTCGTAAGCTACTTTACCAACGCGTGCTATGACTGGGTAAGGCCCCATATACCTGGGTGCCAACTTACCTTTCCGTCCAAACCTTAGCACACCTTTCCAGGGTGAAACCTTAAGGTATACTTTATCCCCTACTTGGAACTCCAAAGGTCGTCGACGATTGTCTGCATAAGATTTCTGCCTGTCTTGTGCCACTTTCAACTATTGTTGTATCACCTTCATCTTATCTGTCGTCTGTTGTACTAGCTCGGGACCCAAAAGCTGATACTCACCAGACTCATACCAACACAAAGGAGATCTGCACTTCCTTCCATACAAAGCCTCATAAGGAGCCATGTCAATACTCCGTTGATAACTGTTATTGTAGGCAAACTCTATCAAACCTAGGTGTACATCCCAACTACTTAAGAACTGTAAAACACAAGCTCGAAGAAGATCCTCTAGTATCTGAATAGTCCTTTCAGACTGCCCATCTGTCTACAGATGAAAGGCGAACTGAACCTCAACTGCGTACCCAATGCCTTGTGCAACTGCTCCCAGAAACGACTCGTGAACTGAGGACCTCTGTCAGAAACTATGGTTGCTGGTACACCGTGCAAATAGACTATCTCATCTACGTACACTCTGGCAAGCTTCTCGGTTGTATACGTCGTCTTCACATGTATGAAATGGGCAGATTTTGTCAGTCTGTCCACAACCACCCAAATGGAGTCATGATTTCTAGTTGTCTTGGGTAGGCCAACTACGAAATCCATGGTTATATGATCCCATTTCCATTTTGGTATTGGCAAGGGTTGCAATGTACCTGTCGGCTTCTGATGCTCAGCCTTCACTTGCTGACATACCACACATCTTGCCACGAACTTAGCTACACCTTTCTTCAAACCTGGCCACCAATACAAGTCCTTTAGACTATGGTACATCTTGGTGACACCTGGATGCATGGCATACATCGATGTGTGTGCTTCCTCAAGTACCAACTTCCTCAGCTCATCCTCATCAGGAACCACCATCCTACCATGATAGAAAACTAGTCCATCCTCGGACTCATGAAACCCATCACGCTTTCTGCTGCCAAACTCTGATCTGATCAACTGTACCGCATCACCTGTCTACTTTGCATCCTTGATCTGCTGTCTCAACATGGGCTTGACTTGCATCTGTGCTAAGAGTCTAGCCAGCGAGGAAACCTCCATCTGCACATTCATCTTTCGCAAAGAGATAAACATATCCCGCCTATGGCATACCAGAGAACTCAACTGTGCCTTCCTGGGAGAGAAAGAGGACTTTCAACTAAGCGCATCAGCTACCACATCCTAGGCCCTTCTTGGAAGCATCACAGAAAACCACATAACCTTTCCCCGGCTCTGGCAGGATCAACACTGGAGCACTGGTCAGCTTCTCCTTCAGACTCTGGAAAGCTTCCTGACATCGATTGTCCCAAACAAAAGGTACATCCTTCCTGGTCAACTTCGTCATTGGCAGAGCAATCACGCTGAAATCCTTGATAAACCTCCGATAGTATCCTGCTAGACCAAGAAAACTGCGAACTTCCGTCGGCGTCTTCGGTTGTTCCCATTCTGCAACGGATTCCACCTTCTTCGGATCTACTTTGACTCCTTCAGCGGATATCACATGACCTAAGAAGGTCACTTCCTCCAACCAGAACTCACACTTACTGAACTTGGCATACAACTTGTGTTGGTGAAGAAGAGTCAATGCTTGTCGAAGATGTTGCTCGTGATCTGACTTGTTTCGACTATAGATTAGGATGTCATCTATAGAGACTACGAAAAACTAATCTAAGAACGGACGAAACACTTTGTTCATCAGATCCATGAAAGTAGCAGGTGCATTGGTTAGCCCGAACGACATAACCACAAACTCGAAATGACCATACCTTGTTCGAAAGGCCGACTTTGGTATGTCATCCTCCTTGATCCTCAACTGGTGATATCCGGACCGTAGGTCGATCTTTGAAAACACTATAGCGCCACACAACTGATCAAACAAGTCATCTATCCTCGGCAACGGGTACTTGTTTTTGATAGTGACTTTGTTCAACTGCCGATAGTCTATGCACAACCGCATCGACCCATCCTTCTTCCTAACAAACAACATGGGAGCACCCCAAGGCGATGTGCTTGGCCGGATGAAACCTTTATCTAACAACTCTTGCAAATGTTTCTTTAATTCTTCCATCTCAACTGGAGCCATCCGGTATGGTGTCTGCGCTATTGGCTGCATTCCTGGAACCAGATTGATCTCGAAATCAATCTCTCGGGGTGGGGGAACACCAGGAAACTCCTCGGGAAACACGTCTGCAAACTCCCAGACAACTGACACTTCCTCTAGACTAGGACTCTTTGCCTTGGTAGCCACAACGATATCTACTACATGAGCTAAGAACGCCTCACATCCCTGACGTAACAGCCTATCTGCTACCATGGCTGACACCAGACACGTCGGAAGAATCTTCCTATCTCCTTGGAAGATCCACCTCTCCCTAGCATCATCAAACACTGCCTGCTTGGTACTATAGTCTAAAACGACCTTGTACCTCTCTAAGGTATCCATCCCAAGGATAACATCAAAGCCACACATATCAAGAGGTATGAGATCTACTTGAATGCGGTGTCCCGAGAAAGACAAGATACAAGACAGACACTCTTCTTGGAGCCACGAGGAACCAGCAAGAGGGGTTTCTAACAACAAGCTATCCTTCTTACGACTAACAGGTAAACGATAGTTCTCAAGCATACTATAAGCGATAAAAGAGTGCGTAGGACCCGGGTCAACCAGAACAGATATAAGGTAGGAAGAAGACATATCAGAATGAAATAACTCCATCTGACCTGCCACTACTCGCGGGTTGACTATCGCCTCTGGCTGATTCATAGCATAGAATCGAGCCGTTGCTTGCTGTCCACGACCTCTGCTTCCTTGAGCAGACGATCCGGCCTGAGACGATTGACCGCGTCCTTGACCTTTGCTACCACTAGGCTGTTGACGATCTGATCCTTGAGGGTTCTGCCTCAGTTGTTGTGTTACCTCATCATCTCTGAAGGGACAACTCGACCTGACATGCCCTATCTGACCGCAGGCATAGCATGTCCTACCATCAACTCGTGGTTTATATGGACCTATTACTGCTACGGAAGACGAACTTTGAGCCTTAGATGGTGAAGAAACATAGCCTCTTCCCCTACTAGGAGACCACTGCGAAGGTCCACCCGAACTTCTCATCACTGCCGGTGCTGAAAACCTGTGCTTCTTAAAGCCACCAAACCTTTGACCCTGAAACTGAGCAGGTCTCTTCTTAGCCATAGATTCTCTCTTCTCCCTCACAGATCGTTCAATTCTCCAAACAGATTCCACAAACATCGCAAACCGCTCCCGGTTTTCCAAAGCAGAAACCGGTGTCATCAGCTCCGCACTAAAACCCTTCTCGAAACGTCTGATCTGTTCCTCGTCCGTCGTCGCCATGTGAGGACAAAACCTCAACAGGTCCATGAACTTGGCCTCGTACTTGGTGATGCTCATCGCTCCTTGTCGCATGCTCTCAAACTGACTAATCTTCTCGTCTAGGTACATCTTGGGAAAGTACCTGCTGACGAACTCGCGCCGGAACACTTCCCAACAGATCACCTCACCAGACCGCTTTTCTTCCTCGATGGTCCACCAGTGACCATCACTACCTTTCATAAGGTAGACAGCATGCTTTACTTTGTCTTCTTTGGGGATGTTGAGGATCCGGAAAGCCTTCTCAAGACTTGTCAACCACAGATCCGCATCCGCTGGATCCGCCGTTCCAGCATAGTCCGAAGCTCTGACTCGGCGAAGCCGCTCAAAGGTCTTCCCAATACCTGATGTTTCACCATGGGGAGCCTGTGCTCTCGGAGGAGGCACTGGCAATCGCTCAACCATGAGATTCATCGTAGCCATCATCTTCCCCAAAAGTTGTTGGTAAGCAGGATGCTCAAGGATGGCTGGGTCAGGTTGGGGGACCTCATGCACCCGATCTTCATGTGCCTGCTCAAAAGCTCCGTCAACTGATGTAGCATCGCTGTTTTCAACAGCGTGTTCTTCATGGTCATCTTGGCTTTCTTCTGCTGAGGGCAGAAGATGATTGTGAGGAAATCTGGAAGACACATAAGAACAAACACAACCTAATCCTAGATCCATGTAGACTCAGCGAACCTAAAGCTCTAATACCAAAACTTGTGGCAACACATCCCATTATCACACAGATAACGAGGTGTTACGCGAAAACGTGCGGAAATCACCATAACCACAGCTTAACAAAAACACTGGTTAATTAAAACTGATTGAGGAAAACTGATAAACTAGAAAACATATTACATTCCAGTCCTTATCATGTAAGAAAACATGTTACATATATGCATACGAGTCTGGTACGTATCCATAGCTTAGAACAGCAGCTGCTTTGTCAACACATGAGTCCAACACCTGTTCAAATACATAGAGGCCTGCAACTGGCCAACTGCAGGATATACAAAGCATTATCGATCATACATCGTGAAACAACGTCCAAAACACCGCCAAGGACCTGAGAGTACAGGGATGACTCTAGACTCTATCACAAAACATCCAAAACAGCAGCTTAACTAGGGCTTGCCTTCTACTGTTCGTCAGGCTGCTCGGCCGCAACTCCACGACCACCTCCACGTCTAGCTCGGCTACCTAAAAAGGATGTAAACCAGTGGAGTGAGACAATTGAACATTGTCCCAGCGGGAGGCATAACTCCCCGCCAAAACTACTAAAACTTAGCTGAGCAGGTGTATATATATAAGCAACTGGCTGATAAGAGATATAGCAAGAGCAATCTATGAATTAAAGCTATCTAGCTTACCGGGTGAAATCAAGTGCAACATGAGTATCAAGACAGATTAACCAAATTCTACTTGCCATAGAAGGATATAACAATAACTGCATAACATGACAAGAGTAACTATACGAACAAGGCCTCAACCAATTTTTCATGTTTGTATTAAGTCATAAGACTAGATGGCTGGATTACATATTATTATGCCCTGAGGAAGTGAACTGTACCGTTCAAATCCAACCATCAGCTGCGAAGCCCATAACCGGTGCCATACAAGGTCAATGGAAGAGCCGAAATCCATGACCTCACCCCTCGTGGTCAGTGCACGAGAAACAAAGCAGGACCGCAATCTCATGCTCAAGTGGCCTCAGCCACACAGGGTCAGCTCCTCAGGCTACCCTTTGCCTAGCCCGCCTTGGTACAGGTCACGACGCTAGAAAACTGAGCCACGGGTCTAAACACCGTGCTCTGAGCCATGAACGCATTCATGCTCATCATAACACATATCAGGAGCCATGGGCCATGTTCACCATGCTCATCACATATCCGAGTCTGCAACCACAGCTGCACTCATTTCCCTCTCTATTTGAGGCTAGGAGAAACCTCGCATATTCAAAAATATGCGCTCCGGGTTAACCCGCAGGAGAACCCGTTTCACCATCACCCTATCCTGACTGATGATGGATCTATGGCCAGGGCAACTACATGATAGATTTCACTGTGATTAATTAGTATCTTTTAGATGGATTGCAAGATTCAACCAAGTTGTATAACATGCAAACAATAGAAAACAAACACACAACATAAATCAATATCATACTACTATTGTATTCACATCTACCGGGTTCCATTTCAAGGACCCAACATCACCTGTTATCACTTGGCCTCTTGCCAACCATCTAGATCCACTTCAAGGATCATCTCATAACATGGGATCTCAATCCCTCATCACATAGTGCCATAGCCTCTCAAGGCTTTCATCATCATTATGAAGCATCATTCATACTACACCTGTCATCACAGTATTTTCATACAACCATCCCTCATAGCCCTTCACCTGGCTATGCATTTCCTGCATGATTAGTATCATTCAATAATCAATGAGAATAACCAAGGGAATTACCATTCACAATATTACATTTAGGATTTGTCACCAAAGATCAATTAGGGTTAAGAATATCATTGATATAAGGATTATGTCTATCCTCATGAGATATCATTAAAATTTGCTATAAAAGTCACTATACCTCACTTGATGATCGTGTGCTCTAGACACATCATTATGGAACTATTTATGTACCTTACCATGCTTTGGCATCATGTTAAAAAGGGACATATAACACAAGCATGATCATAGTCATTATCATTTATCATTAAGTGAGCAAGGAGTTACTAAAGGTATTAAGGGTGATTGCTAAACAATCCACTTCCATGACACCAAGTTCCCTCACAAAAAGACCTTCTCGGGTAGGGTTCACCCTCACCCAACCCAGGGTGTGCAGCCAAGTCAGGCGTGCAGCTCACTGCTGAGCGTGCAAGGCATATCGGGCATGCAGCTCAGCTAGGCGTGCAAGACATGTCGGGCGAGCAAGGGGTGTGTCGGGTGAGCAGAGATGTCGGGCGAGCAGGGTGTCGGGCGAGCAGAGTGTTGGGCGAGCAGGGGTGCTGGGCGAGTAGAGTGTTGGGTGAGCAGAGTGCTGGGCAAGCAGGGGTGCTGGGCGAGCAGAGTGCTGGGCGAGCAGGGGTGTTGGGCGAGCAGCCCCAAGGTGAGCAGCCTGCCGAGCAGAACTAGCTCAAGGCGTGCAAGGTCCGATTGCTCACCCTCCCAAGGAACAAAAAGGAAAAACCTTGCTCACTCATGCCATGCAAGGGTAGCCAAACTATGAGGGCTTTCAGGCAGCACCTCCACAAACACCAAACGTTCAAGATGCATCCCATCAAGGTCATCTAACGAGCTCACCTTCTTGCCCAAGATGAGAAGAGAGTTTTTCTCAAGTCACTAAGTCACAAGCTCACCTCAATCGACTAGGAAAGAGGGGTGTTGCTCATGGCACTAGGACCCAACTCACTCTTCTAGATCAAGGGGAGAGAGGAGTGTTGCTCCCTAAACCCTAACTCATATGGATCGGCCAACATGCAAGATAACCAAAAACCAACTACTAACATGCATAGAGGCAACATTAAAGCAACATATATGAAAGGAGGGTAGAGTAGTTAGGGTTATAAGCTATGCAACCCACCTTAAGCTCCAAGCTCTAAGGAAGAAGATGAAGAACCCCAAGCTCCACGCACCACCAAGCAAGGAGGAGGGAGAGCTCCAAGGGATATCAGCCACCTTTAGCTCCTTCAAGGGTGTGTTAGCCACCACTTCTTCTACTCCAAGGGTGTGTCGACCTCCAACCAAGGGAAAGAGGGAGTGTGTCGGCCAACACAAGCAAGAAGGAGAGGGATATCGCGCACTCAAGGTGGAGGAGAGACCAAAAGATCAAAGGAGGCTAAGGCAAGGAGAAGAGCTACCTGTATAGAAAGAAGGGGAGGAGAAACCAAGGTACAACCATGCCATGTGTCGTCCACCCAAGGGAAACTTGTCCTAGGGTTCAAGCCAACACATTAGCACACCAAGGGACACTTGTCCAAGATAGGCACCAAGTGTCCACCAACCTAGGCCAAGCCACATGGGCGACACAAGCATCAGCTCTGCTGGGCGACACAACCAAGCTACTGGGCGACACACCTCTGTGTTGGACGACACAAGACCTCTTTGGTCGACACACACTCACCCTAGGTCGACACAAACTCACCTTGGACGACACAAGGCAAGCCTTGGCTGACACAAGGCTCAAGCAAGCCCAAACAAAGCACTTCAAGGCCCAAACAAACTCAACCAAGGTCCAAATAACCCAAGCCCAAACAAAGCACTTCAAGGCCCAAACAAACTCAACCAAGGTCCAAAGAACCCAAACAACAAGCCCAAGCCTTCATCTCAACCCTAGAGGAAGCAAAGAGAGGGGAACACCTCTCAAGGTGGTAAACTTGCTCACAAAACCCTAAACTTGGGTTATTTGCAAGTAGCACCTCCAACTTCAACAAAGCACAACCAAACCCTAATCACCACTAAAGGTGATTAGCAGGTACTAAAACACCAGGGTTAAGTAAGGCAAACAGGGTTAGCCCTAAACGGAGGTCAGGGTCCTTACAGTCATAGTCATCTATCATAGTAACGGTGGTGATTTTTATTCTTAGACCGAAAGTTATTACAATGATATGGCAATTTCTTAGACTATGGTGATTTTGATTCATCATTGTTAAATCTCATAAGTCATGCTATGGAAATTTAAAACCAAGTGCAAAGACACATTTTAGGGAACAATGTATCGAACAGACTTATCTTGAGAGTGACACATGGAAACCATCATTGGTGGTCATAGTCATCTCTCATAGTGACAATGGTGATCTTGATTCTGATTTGGAGGAAACTCCAGTTCGGTCAAGGGATTGTGTTTTCTTACGGACCTGACAACTACAAAAATGGTAAAAAGCAATTGGTGTGTAAAATTGAGGGCCAGTGGACAGCCACGTCACACTCAAGCACGTCACCATGGGTGAGAGCACAACCTTGTAGGATGCCACCAAAGCCATTGACAACCTCAAGGTGCCGGTTCTCAAGGAAGATGGTGAACTTTCATCAGTCTCGCCCATGAAGTCGGCTATTGTTTTAGGATCTGTCACCCGTTGCATACTCTTGGGTGACTGGGACAGTGCCAGAGCAGCCAAGATGGACGTGTAGGAGGCGGCGAGGAGGAATAGGGTGGAATGCTACAAGAGAGATGACAACCAGGTGTGGGAACCAAAGAACTTCTCATTGACTCAGACCAAAGATGGAGAGTGGGAATACTATCCCAAGACGTCCATCGTCGACCCAGCCCCTATTGTTGTCCCATCTACTTATTAAGTTCACAACATCTATAGTGATCCTGCTAATGCATTGTATAGATATTTAGTTTTTATGGTATTTAGGCGCACAAAACTAGATCAACCCAATGTTTTTAGAATCGGACATGTGATCACACCGGTGTTGAATCGAACTGGGTTGATTCGAGCTCAATTGGAGTGGTTGAACCGGTTAGATCGGAAGTAACATCAACATGACATAAAAAAAAAATTGAATCAAAAAAACCGAACCACCATAGTATACAAGTGTGTATATTTATACATACATATATGTGTGTATATATGTATCAATATATATATATATATATATGTGTGTGTGTGTGTGTGTGTGTGTCTATATATATATAATATAAATAAATATATATGTACATATACATATATGTATGTATATGTATATACATACATACACATATATATATATACTTATGTCATATATATACACATATATCATATATATATGTTATATGTATATATATATATATATATATATATATATATATATATATATATATGGGCTTATCTTTAATACCCGGCGGGTAACTAACGGGTAGCTACCCGGCAACACTTCCTGATATTTGTTTTCATACTTCCTGTTATTTTTTTTTTAATTTTTTTTTCGCAATTGTAGAGGAACATTTTATCTAGCTCTCTAAAAAATTTGATCAAAAAATAATATCATTTGCCCCCCCAAAATCATAAAACACGTCCATATATATTACTGACTGTATATATGTATATATATACAAACACACACACACACATATATATATTTTTCACACTTCCTGATACTTTTTTTTTAAAAAAAAAATTTCGCAACTGTAGAGGATAGTTTTGTCTCTCTCTCCAAAAAATTTGATCAAAAAATAATATTATTTGCCCCCCCAAAATCAAAAAACCCGTCCACATATATTACTGACTGTATATTTTCTGCGCAGTTACTCTTTTGCACTCAGAGTTACTCCAGCATACCATATAGTTACTCTTGCTATTCATACGAGTTACTCCAACATACCATATAGTTACTCTTGCTATTCATACGAGTTACTCCAACATACCATATAGTTACTCTTTTGACCCGAGTTACTCCAGCGGGTAGCGAAAATTCTGGCTACCCGCTGGGCAACGAATGAACAGCCTATATATATATATATATATATATATATATATATATATATATATATATATATATATATATATATATATATATATATATATATATATATATATATATATATATATATATATATGGATTATTTTTAATACCCGTGTGGGTAGCTACCCGCACACCCTTCCCATCACTTTTTCTAAAAACAAATTTCCACAACTGTATAGGAGCATTTTATCTAGCTCCCCAAAAAAATTGATCCAAAAATAATATCTTTTTCCTCACCAAAATTTAAAAAAATTGTCCATATATTTACTGACTATATATTTTCTGTACAGTTACTTTTTTAGTCACACTGTAACACCCATGACCTGGGTTATGTGTTAACCCTAGATTTTTTGCCTAATAAGGTTGAGTAGATACTTAATCTTATCTTGGAAAAAGTAATTAGGGCTCATGAGAAACTTATGTTTCAATTTTGGTCCTGTTTGAACAATTTTGAAGCAAAGTTTGCTTGTTTTGGATTAAAGTGCAAATTACCCAAGTTGAGGGGTTAAATTGAAAATTTCGCATGATAAGATGTTCCTATGATGTTTAGACATCATAATAATGAATATGATGTAGTGGTATGGTTTTCACAAGCTTGGGCACCAAGATTAAGCTTGTAAAGCAATCTTTGTGCATTAAAACCTAGTTTTGGTGTAATGCGCAATTCACCCAAAACCTAGGGTTCAATATGCAAATTACCACTTCAATAAGGTCCCTAATGCTCTTGGCATCATATAGAGCAAAGAAAATGAGAGGGGCGCCTCATTTGAATTAAGTTGGAGGAGAGAGAATCTTGATATTAAAATAATCAAGATTTAATCCTAAGTGAAACCCTGATTCAATTTAGGGAAAAATGAATGTATTAATTAAAAGGCCTTCAACCAAAATTAAAATGGTTGGATTCAGATGTGTTTGGATAAGCCTAAAGCCTTGCAAAGGTACGAGCATATCCTAAGGAGGTGAAATCCCACTCACCATTATTATAAGAAAAAGAATTCCCACTCAAATATGGATATTCTTATTATAAGGGTTAAGGTGCTTAATTTCTTTTCCCTTAATTCATGGATAATGGAAGGGAGTTCGGTGGGGATAGAGATGACCTTGCATTCAAGAAACCAAGGGGGAAGTGGTGGCAACAATTTTGGAATTAAAAGACTTTTATAAAGTATCTTCTCTCTCATCAATTTTCTTATAAAAGTACCCTTTCTAAGCCAAAACAAAGGCTTTTTCGGATTTCTTTCTTTCCCCTTGCTTGTAAAACGACAAAGGAGCTGTGGAGGAGCAGGAGGAATACCCCCAACCTGTTGGTAAGGTTATTTACCTCCTTTCACCTTGAATCCATGGTGAAGATCGAAAATCAATGCATGAATTCTTCATATCTCGACCTCCTCTTCAATTCTAACCAATTCTTTTCACTCAAAGATTGAGGAAGACCCTTGGGATAGTGAAAGGAGTTGCATCCACCATTTTTGCCCTGATCTTGGAGCTTTGGAGCTCAATTGGAGGCGGGTTTTATAACTTAAACCCTTGATTTTATTATTGCAATCAATTCCTTATCAATTGGTGATCAATTCTACATTTTCGAAATTAAGTTTGGTTGATTGATGCAATTTCCATGGAAATCACAGAAGGTTTCGTGGGTTTAGAGCTTTATGATGATGACATCATCATAAGCAAGCACCTCACCAAATATCAAAGCCAAACGGTTTCAATTAGTTGCTCCTGCGGTTTCACCAAAACCGTTTGAGAGAGTTGACCAAGGGTTGACCGTTTGAGAATCCTGTTCATAATTATTTTGGTTAATGACTCACCAAATGGTATGGGTTAACTCCCAAGGAATCATGAGTTGAAGGTTAATCAATTAGGCAAACCTAATTGAATTAAGTGCTGATTTTCAATCTGTTTTAACTTGACTTTTTGGGAAAACGGTTTAAAAACCATTTGAGAGCGTTGACCAAGGGTTTAACGTTTGATATTCCTAATCCTAATTATTTTGGTTAATGACTCACCAAATTTGAGGGGTTAATTCACAAGTAATCATGAGTTGAAGGCTAATCAATTAGGCAAACCCTAATTGGAATTAGTGTTGAAATTCCAATGAGTTGTTTTGAGATTTTGGGTTGATTAGCCCAAACGGTTTCAAAACCATTTGGGGATCACCCAAACGGTCTCAAAACCGTCTGGGGGTCACCCAAGACCGTTTGGAGGTCTAGGGTCAAGTATGGATATGTGTTTGAAGATCCAAAGATGTGGTATGAACCCTAATCGGCTAAGTGCTGATTTTGCAAGTGATTGAGATGATGTTTTGGGTTGATTGGCCCAAACGGTTTCAAACCCGTTTGGGGATCACCCAAATGGTTTCAAGACCGTTTGGGGATCACCCAAGACCGTTTTTAGGTCTGGGGTTAAGTATATTTGACCAATTGAAGGTCCAAAGGTACCAAATCATATTGCAATTAAGTGTTGATTTGTTGATCAACTCGATAGACCAATCCCCAATGGAATTCCACTAGAATCCAAAGGTTGGATGATCCAAACGGTGTCAAGACTCCAAACGGTTTCAAAACCGTTTGGTGGTCACCCAAGACCGTTTGTAGGTCTAGGGTTGAGTATGGTTAGGTTTTTGAAGGTCTAAACGTAGCAAGTTGATTTGCAATCAAATGCTGATTTGGTGATCAATCCAATGATCCAAACTTTAATTGGTTGACTTGTATTATGATGTGTACATGGGCAAACGGTCTCAAGACCGTTTGGAGGTCATCGAAATGACCTCAAGACCATTTGGGGTCAGGTCATACCCAATTTGGATGATGGTTCAATGGTTTCAAAGTAACTAGTCTTACATGGATTAGTATTAAAGGATCTTCAATTACAAACCCTAATTCAATTGATTCAAACCCTAATTGATGATCAATTGAGGGTCAATTGAGGGTCAAATCAGTTGAAGGTTGACCTATTAAACTCAATTGAAGTATGAGTATAGGTCCAATTGATGATTGGTTCCATGAATTCAGTGATTGAAGGAATCAACATTGGAAACCCTAATTCAATTGGATACCTTATGTTATTGAAGGTCCAATTGATCAAACCTTTTTGGAAACCTAATGTAATTAGATGAGAGATGCCCTTAATGGTACTAATCAATAATGCATAACAAATGCATGAATCCAATACATGATGTAAACCCTAATTGAGGCTGATTCCATGTATAACCCTAATAAGAGGTTGTCTACATGTGAAATCACTAATTAGGATGAATAGTAAACCCTAGTTGAGGGTGTATCCATGTAAAACCATAGTTGAGGGAGTATCCATGTGAAACCCTAACTAAGGGTGTATCCATGTGAAACCATAATTGAGGGTGATTTTATGAGAAACCCTAATTGGGAATGATTAGTAAACCCTATTTATGGGCAATGTGATATAAAACCCTAATGAAGGGTGATTCTATATGCAATCCCTATTCTAAAGAAGGGAGATGGTATGTGAAACCCTAATTCCTAATAAAAGAATAGAATTCATACTTGAATATGATTCATGAGGCAAACTCCTGTAGCACGACCGTGTAAGGTAGCACGGCCATGGTATCTTCCCTTTGCACGACCGTGCAAGGTAGCACAGGCCGTGGTGGAATCACTTTGCACGACCATGCAAGGTAGCACAGTCGTGGTGACTTTCTTTGCACGGTCGTTCCTGGCTGCACGGCCGTGGTTCTCTATGTTTGATTTAGAGTTGATTTGAATAGGACTTAACATGATAAATGTGATGAACTTGTGCATAAAGTATTACGATGGGTAGTACCCTAATACAAGATAAGTATATGAACTCAAATAAGATAAAGGTGTTGAGGGAAGTGATACATCAAGATATGATAGATATCATATCCAACACCCCAAATGTTTGTATATCTTATTGAGTTATAAGTCCAATACAATTGGATGAATGACACATGAGATGTATGATGGAAATCCTAATCCTGGTAAAGTAATAAGGGTGATACCCTTGAATTAATGATATATTTGTTTTTGCTTGGTGTTGATACATAATTGATGTACTGCTATCATATGTTCTAACCATGCAGGTACCATGAGATGATGGACATAGCCAGGTATGAGCTATGATGTGTTTTTAATTTGAATTTGTTTATTGAGCCTTGTGTGCCATAATATACCTTGTTGCCTGGTAAGAGGTAGAAAGAGAGTTAATGGGCCTCAAGTGTCATGATGGATGCTTGTGTAACAAGTATCATGCTTATCTTGGTCAGATGACCTAAAGGTGTTAGTTACTTGAGAATGTGGTAACAATGCTCAGGTGATGAGCTAAGGGTTTAAATACCCAGAATCACATGGTTAGGGTATTGAAATTGTGAAAGGATGAGAATTCCCAGTGGTGAATTGAGGGATTAAGATCCCAACACTTTATGAAAAGAGTATGGCTACGGGCCATGAATCCACAATGATAATGCCAGGCTTTAGATATATGATCTAAGCCTGAAGAGAGTTAATGCAGTGGTAATGATTTTGTAGTTTGAATAGATGTTATACATGCTCTTCATACTCATTAAAGGATAAGTGACATTTTGATTTTATCAAGTTATAGTTTCTATGCTTCTGATATAGAATAATGTTCTAATTTGTTAGACATTAAAATATCTACTGTCAAATAAATATGATTCATCTGTTCATATTTATCTTCTTAAGATGCAATAATAATGTTATTGGCGGAGAGTTATATCTTTCGTTGGGGCAATTTTTATAATTGTCTCACCCCCGTGGGAACCACATTTTTTTTAGGTGGACGCGGATGAGGAGACAGGAATCCTTCAGTAGGTGAAGGACAATAGCAGCAGGGACAATAGTGAAGTCTCAGGTGGAGACATTGGTTGTTATGTTATGTTCAAATGTATATAGAGTCCTATGTGTCGTCTCTGTACTCTCAGGTCCTCGGAGTTTTAGTTAGTGTTTTTAAGGAATCGATCTGATATTTTGGCTTGATGCACTCGAAGCTACATGTTGTCTATATTTTATGTTGGAGGAAGATGATGTTGTAAATCTCAGAAAGAGATGATGCATGATATGTACCTTTGATCCAGAATGTAAATGTGTTACTTTGGTTCTATGTGAGAAAGTTTCCTTTGATGGATCTTTCGATAAAAAGGTTTTAATTTTTAGTGATTTTCGCTAATCCGCTGCTTGACGAACGCTTCCGCATTAGTTAATCTTGTTTTTGTGAGACAGACGTCACACTTAAGTGGTATCAGAGCGAGGTTTGCTGAGTCTACAGAGACATAGGACTAAGGTTGTAGAGTCTGTTCTATGTGTCTTCCAGTTTATCTGATAGTATCTTCTGCTCACATAGGAGAAGAAGAACTTGAAGATGTCTGGACCACATGAAGAACATGCTGCAGAGGGCAGCACTGCTGCACCAGGAGGAGGTGTAGGAGACCATAATAGAGAGGATCCCGTACCGGAACAACCCCAGTTCAATCAAGCTGACATGGGGAATCCAGCCCTTCAAGCCATGTTTGGGCAGTTTATAGCTGCCATGACTCACATGACAGATAGGATGCAAATACCTGCACCTAGGGCATTGTTGGTTGTTTACACTAACGAGTTTCAATCATTAAGAATGATCTTTTACTCAACTATCTATATCCCATAAGTATACGAGAGTAGTTGTAGTCGAGGTCGAACACAAGGAGCGTTGGTTAATTAGGCACAAGAGTTATGATTTTCAATAATCTAGATCGTTGTATACAAGATGATTGGATTAGAACAACTAAATTATATATCTAAAACAAAACAGTAAATTATCACTTAAGAAAGGTTAAGATTCAGATTTAGAAGGATCTTAGACTTGGGATTTCACCATCACATCATAGCTTATATTAAAATATGAATTTAAACATGTTAATTAACTTGCAAAGGAGGTTTGTAGTCATCACTCACCTCCTGGTGAAGTGATGACGATTTTAACTCCATACATCACTCTTGTGTATGTATTTCATTTCAAATCACAAACCTTGCTCCTCAACATAATCCCATCCACTCTCGCGGTCAAGGACAAGTTGCCAAAAGAGTAACTCCATACTCTCAAACACATCTTCTCAGATTATGAAAGAAAGTATAAAACATGAAAGTATGATGGCCAATCACACAAACAAGCATTTCAGATCTGAAACAACTCTTGGAACATGCAAGAAACTAACATTTAGTACGAAATTCATATGTTCATACAAGCTATGACATGGGAGTTACTCTCCCATGTCTAAGATTTGGATTCTACTCGTCCATGATTATGTATTGCAGAAATGCTATAGAATTTTCAGAGTTTAACATGGTTTAGAGAAGGAAAATCTAGGAGAATTGAAAGTGTAACCCAAGAGAAGTAGAATTCCGTCTTGGGGACGAAATTCCACTCCTAAAGCTGCTCTAAAACGGACTGGCTCCTCTCCCGAGAAGCTGCACGAAGTTGGGGAAGCTTGGCTGCACCTTGGAGAAGACAATGGAGAAGAAGAGAAGAAGAAATGGACTCCTTTGGCAAGAAACCACCTCCTTTCCCCTCAAAATCGCCCTCCTCTGCTCTAGACTTGCTCTGGGACGAGAGAACTTCTGCAAATGACCGTCCGTAACCGCCCATTAAGTTCCCCCTTCGTTTTAAACAAAAACTCGTATTTTACAAAATGCTGAAACTACCAGGTGCACGGCGTGCACTTCAAAGTGCACGCCGTGCAACTTTCCAGAAACTTTCTTCTGGCTGAAATTCGCAGGTGCACGGCGTGCACTTTGCTGTTCTGGGCTGTTGTGTATTCTGATCATAACTTTCAGTGTGTAGGTCCGATTTACATGCCGTAAAAAGTGGTATTTGCATAATTTCGAACCCCAAAACATGTAGATACTTGAGGAGTGATCCAATAAGAGATAATATGATATATTCCTCATAATTGCATTGCAATATGTAGTACCTACAATCCAAACCATGAGACAAGTAAGAATAGATAAAAATATAGAATCTAGCATGAATGAGAGTGATAATTGAGTCAAAACAACATGGATATGCAACCAAACATGATCCAAAAGGTGATATGATTTGTGTACATCAAATCCCCCTAAGCTTAAACCATTGCTTGTCCTCAAGCAAAAAGAGCATAGAAACACAAATGAAGGAATTGTCAAGCTCATGCATAGATCAAATGAAATGAAAGATGTGTATAAGACAAAATCAACCATGATCAACATGTTTATACTCATAGCCATCCATTCAACTTAAACACCCAAGAAAGAGATTTTTAGTTTAGCAGGGGTGGTCACAATTAAATGAATCAATCAATTAAACAACACTAAGTAAAATTTGGATGACCAAGCCAAGTAATTAGTGGATGTGCAACTCAAACTCTCAACTATTAAGGATACAAAAAATGAAATATTAGTTAAAATTAACAATTTTAGTTGTACTCTCCTTCTCAAAAGTGATATGATAATGGATTATGAGTTCTGACACTCGGCTGCTAATGTAGGCTTATGCACACGTGGAATGTCGGTTGGGGTATTTTACCCTCTTTTAAGACATACCACCTAACCATCATGGCCAGATCGGACTTACACTATACTAGCATGGTATGTGGGCGGTTTAGCCATCTTTTATGGGGTATAAATATGAGATAAGCCAAAAGAAATTTTAATTTTTTTTTAAAAGATAGGAGAGTCAACTAAATTACAACATTAGCTAGTTTTCATTCATTTGTTTTGAAAAATTTTCATTGAAAGAGTGGTTGAAAATGCACTAAGAGCTTGGCAAGGGCATCTCGTATTCCAAATGATGTTGTAAAGTTGATTTACTCACAAAAATTGAAACCATTACATGTTTTAAGCAATCAAGGATGTGAAAGATGAATGTTCAGGCTAGAAGCATAAACCAAGGTTAAGCACATGTTGATGGCCAAAATGTTTCATTTGATTAATGCATGCCTTTTACAATTTCTCCAAATGATATTTCTCATCAAAAGAGGACAAATAGTTAAGCATAGGAGTTCTATCCACATATAAAAGATAAACATCATATCATACTAGATTTTCCACAAGAAGCACAAAATTGAAAACAAAAGACTGAAATGTGAACACAAAACAAAAACAAACGACAAGAAGCAAATAACATGAAAGGGAAAAGATAAAAGAACTAGGTTACCATCCGGTTCCTCCCCCCTAAGCTTGAAATTAGCAGTGTCCTCACTGCATAAATCAAACTAAAAAGGTTGCAACCGGGTACCTCATCATGGTGGAAACATCAAAGTCCATGGAGGACAAGTGCTCTGATTTGCAGCTGGAAATTGTTGTGCTAAAGATTGATGCCTCCTTGCAAATATGTCCTTGATTTGGGGCAAGAAAAAGCACCTATGAGCTGCAATAAGAATAGTCTTTTGTATGCCAATACTATTTGTCTTTTCATTCTTCTTTGAAGCATCATCAAAATATGAGTTTGGAAGAGTGTTCTCATTATAAAGCAATGTGTCATCTAGAATGTGAGGAGGAAGGACATGTGGCTTGCTTGAAGAATCAACATGTAGAGCATGTGTTGTAGCTTTCTCCCCTTTAGTTGCAACTTCATAATCATCATGGGTATCAAAATCATCATACTTTGAAGGATATACTTCTATGACAACTCCATTCTTCAATGTCACCGGCCTGAAATATGTAGGATTTGTCTCCGTTGGACTAGGCAAGAAAGGTGGAAATTTTTCTTTGCAAGAAAGAGCTTGTACTTGTGGTTGTTGTGGCTGAATGAAATTTGGGTTGACATTGTTGTAGAAGTCCGGTGGAGTGTAGCCCATTGGAGAATAAATAGAAGAAGCATAACATGTAGAAGATGAGTGTCCAAGAAACCCACATGCATCACAAATAGTATTGGTTGTTTGAACTAGTTGTGTGATTAGATTCTCAAACCTTTGTGATAAAGTGTCTATCCTTGCTGCAATCAAGTCTATAGCATCAACCATATGATCTTCCACTTGCATTTCAGAAGTAGTATGTGAAAAGGATGGGTGGTAGCTTGTAGCCGGACTCCATTGGAAATGATTTGCTGCCATATCTTCAATAATAGCATAGGCTTCTCTATAAGATTTATTCATTAGAGCTCCATTTGCAGCTGCATCAATAGACATCCTTGTATTGTAGCACAAACCATTATAGAAAGATTGCAATAGAAGACAATTGCTTAGACCATGCTGTGGACAAAGATGTTGAAGATCTTTGAACCTCTCCCATGTATCATACAAGGTCTCTCCATCCCTTTGAGAATAATTGATGAGTTGACTCCTTAGCTGCAAAGTTTTGCTAGGTGGAAAATATCTTGCCAAAAAGACATTTAGAAGCTCCTCCCAAGTGTTGATTGACTTCTTTGGCAAAGTATAGAGCCATGTCTTGGCTCTATCTTTAAGAGAGAATGGAAAAAGAATTAGGTGTATCCCATCAGTAGGAACACCATATATCTTTATGGTGCTTAGCAACTGCAAAAATTCAGCAATGTGGAGGTTTGGATCCTCCATTGGTGTCCCTCCAAATGCATTCAGCTGTAGCAATTGTATGATGGATGGGCTGATAGAAAACTCCTCTGCCTCAAATTCTGAAATATTAATAGGCCCACTCATGTGCATTGCAACTGTACCAAAGTAGTCCTTAAGAGGAAGGTCATCCTCCTTGACTAGTTCTTCATGTGAATCCAGAGGATTAGGTAGATGTGGCATAGATGGTTGTGGTGTATGTTGTGTGGATGTTGGTGGTGTATATGAGGGTGTGGAAGAATGTGGTATGGTTGTTGGTGGTATATATGATGGCGGTGAATTAGGTGTGATTGATGGTGGTGTGGATGAAGGATGCATGGATGAATGTCATTTGGATGATGGTGACATGGATGATGGTTGTGTGGGCTGTAAGTCCTCCATACATGTTTGGGTTTCACTCCTTCTTGCTCCATGAGAGCTGCAAATGATGTGTTCATTTTCTGAATGTAGAGATATGCACGGTTCAAGGATCTTTTTATGAACACCCCATATGCTCCTGCAAATAAACAAGGTGAGTGAGATACAAGAACAAACATGGAAGATACAACAAATTATGATGATCATGATGAATTATGATTTATGGATATGATGGTGGATATGAAGGTTGTGATCTAGTCTCATTTACTTATCAAAAACTCTTACTCTAACAGGAATACCGATGCTCCCCGGTAACGACGCCAAAAACTTGTTGGTTGTTTACACTAACGAGTTTCAATCATTAAGAATGATCTTTTACTCAACTATCTATATCCCGCAAGTATACGAGAGTAGTTGTAGTCGAGGTCGAACACAAGGAGCGTTGGTTAATTAGGCGCAAGAGTTATGATTTTCAATAATCTAGATCGTTGTACACAAGATGATTGGATTAGAACAACTAAATTATATATCTAAAACAAAATAGTAAATTATCACTTAAGAAAGATTAAGATTCAGATTTGGAAGGATCTTAGACTTGGGATTTCACCATCACATCATAGCTTATATTAAAATACGAATGTAAACATGTTAATTAACTTGCAAAGGAGGTTTGTAGTCATCACTCACCTCCTGGTGAAGTGATGACGATTTTAACTCCATACATCACTCTCGTGTATGTATTTCATTTCAAATCACAAACCTTGCTCCTCAACATAATCCCAGCCACTCTCGCGGTCAAGGACAAGTTGCCAAAAGAGTAACTCCATACTCTCAAACACATCTTCTCAGATTATGAAAGAAAGTATAAAACATGAAAGTATGATGGCCAATCACACAAACAAGCATTTCAGATCTGAAACAACTCTTGGAACATGCAAGAAACTAACATTTAGTACGAAATTCATATGTTCATACAAGCTATGACATGGGAGTTACTCTCCCATGTCTAAGATTTGGATTCTACTCGTCCATGATTATGTATTGCAGAAATGCTACAAAATTTTCAGAGTTTAACATGGTTTAGAGAAGGAAAATCTAGGAGAATTGAAAGTGTAACCCAAGAGAAGTAGAATTCTATCTTGGGGACGAAATTCCACTCCTAAAGCTGCTTCTAAACGGACTGGCTCCTCTCCCGAGAAGCTGCACGAAGTTGGGGAAGCTTGGTTGCACCTTGGAGAAGACAATGGAGAAGAAGAGAAGAAGAAATGGACTCCTTTGGCAAGAAACCACCTCCTTTCCCCTCAAAATCGCCCTCCTCTACTCTAGACTTGCTCTGGGACGAGAGAACTTCTGCAAATGACCGTCCGTAACCGCCCATTAAGTTCCCCCTTCGTTTTAAACAAAAACTCATATTTTACAAAATGTTGAAACTGCCAGGTGCACGGCGTGCACTTCAAAGTGCACGCCGTGCAACTTTCCAGAAACTTTCTTCTGGCTGAAATTCGCAGGTGCACGGCGTGCACTTTTGGTGCACGGCGTGCACTTTGCTGTTCTGGGCTGTTGTGTATTCTGATCATAACTTTCAGTGTGTAGGTCCGATTTACATGCTGTAAAAAGTGGTATTTGCGTAATTTCGAACCCCAAAACATGTAGATACTTGAGGAGTGATGCAATAAGAGATAATATGATATATTCCTCATAATTTCATTGCAATATGTAGTACCTACAATCCAAACCATGAGACAAGTAAGAATAGATAAAAATATAGAATCTAGCATGAATGAGAGTGATAATTGAGTCAAAACAACATGGATATGCAACCAAACATGATCCAAAAGGTGATATGATTTGTGCACATCAGGCATCAACTCACCATGAGGGCTATGGAGCTGGCAAGACTTTTGAGAGACTTCGTCGGGTTGGAGCCATAGATTATGCTGGTACATCTGATCCAACAGATGTTGATTTGTTACTGACAGAACTGGAAAAGGCTTTCAGGATTCTTGATATGCCTGAAGCTGAAAAGGTAAGACATGTTGTGTATCTCCTAAAAGGGAGTGCTGGTCATTGGTGGATGATTGAAGAAGATAAAAGACCAGGTGAAGAAGTTGGATGGGAGGTTTTCCGACGAGAATTCGTCAGTAGATACTTCCCTAAAATGTATCTAGATGAGAATATTTCTCAATTTGAGAAGATTAAAAAAGGACAGATGAACGTTAGCGAGTATGAAGCTAAGTTCATGGAGCTGTTGCGGTTTTGTCCGAAAATGGCATTTAATGATGAGGAAAGAATTCGGCATTTTGAGAAGGGGTTGAACGCTGAACTAACCACTCATGTGTCTGCTTTATAAAAAAGGGAGAGGTTTGCCACCTTTTTAGAGTCAGTAAGGAGGATAGAGAGATCTGAGATCGAGAAACAACAGACTAGTGGCAAGAAGGAATACACTCAGACTCAAAAACAGAGGTCCGAAAGTTTTAAGAAACCAAGATTTTCTGCTCCGGAAGCATCATCAAGATTCGAAACCCGGACACAATGGATGTCGAGTAAGGACAAGGATCGTAATAATATTCCAAATAGGGCCTCCAACATAGCATCAACATCAGTATCTAGACCTCACAGACCCTATTTTCCACTTAGGATCTGTTATCAATGCAGACAACTGGGACATCTAGTAAAAGATTGTCCAGGCGGGAATCCAATAATGACTCAACCTCAGGGGCAGAGTCAGCAAGGATCACAAAGGAAGCAGTTTCCTAGTAACAATAGAGGATGTGGACAGACATCCCATACAGATCAGATGAAATAGTTTTGTTATGATATTTCATATCATGATTCTTGTGTTAAAGATATGAAAGTAGTTGTTTTTGAACTTCCTTTGACTAGTCCTATAAGGACACAAGGGAGATGAGAACTTATATCTTACTCAGTGTTCCTTAAAATGTTTTATAATCTCCCTTATCTGTGTGTTGAAAGATGAGATTCAGAAATGATGCTTGGAGGAAATCTAGGAATGGAAAATCATGTGTGTATAATGGTATGAAAAGTGAGGAATATAATAGTAAATAAAGTGCATACTACCTAATTTCAATACTTGTATACCCTGGCCAGATATATGGTTATTGAAGATAAGGCAAGTATGGAACTCTTAGATTGTTATCTTTCTGATTACTCTGATCAAGTAGTCATTTTGAAACAATCTATAGAGTATAAAGAAACTAATAGGGGAGAGATATGTGGACATCCCCAACTAATAGGGAAAAGCTATGTGGACATTCCCAACTAATAGGGAAAAGCTATGTGGACATTCCCAACTAATAGGGGAGAGCTATGTGGACATCCCCAACTAATAGGGGAGAGCTATGTGGACATCCCCAACCTAAAGGGAAAAGCTATGTGGACATTCCCAACTAAGAAGGAAGATCTTTGTGGACATTCTGACACGAATTTATCGTGCGTAGAAATGCAAGTGAACGCGTCGAAGTAATATAGGCCCTTGTGAGGCCTGAGTTGAACTCAGGGACATGTGAATTATCGGCGACTACTACTAACTACGCGCAATCAGCTAGACCAATTAAAAAGTTGGAATTTTTTGTAAAATTAAAAGAAAAGAAAACAAAACAAAACGAAGCAATCGATTAAATGTTTAGTTTAATCAATTCAAGATGGGATATTTAGGATTGCGGTTTCACCACGGGTTTTCATTGTATTAAATTCTATATAGTTACTCAGATTTATCTCTCTATCCGGGTAGTGGCCTGAAATCAGAATTGCCCACTGTCGTGGTACAATTCACTACCTATGTCTAGGTCGGTTCCACCATCATAGTAACCTATACCCTAAGCTAGGTGCATTAAAATCGATCTCTCGGTATCCACCATTAACCTTACACCACCTTGTTCAAGGGATTTGTCAATTAACGTAGATTTCATCTCTTTTCAACCATTAATCCTTCTTTTAAAGTAATTAAAGGCATTAGATTATTATTATGGTGATCAAGCATAACAATATAATTGAGAAAACGAAATTATACCACAGATTTAAGAGATAAAAGATGAATTACTAAGATAAAATTTTCATACAATGAATTCCCGGGCTACTCCTGGTCCTAAAGACAAAGGGGATTAGCCCCGCATGTTCATCTCAAAGCAGAACGTGGTAGAGAAAAAAGGGAACATGGAGAAAAACATGATTGAATGGTAAAACCCCTGAACGGAGAACATCCAATTGCTCCTTGGCGTAGAATATGTGTTCTCCCACCTTTCAGTGGTGGAAAATGTCTTCTTCGGCGTCCGGAACGGCTGGGGCGTGCTTCTGGGCTCCATTCTTCTCTTCACACCTTCTCGGGACATTGTGAGCGGCTAATGACGTGATGATCTGCTCTTGGACGCCGTCATTAGGTATAATCACCGAGTTAGGTCGCCAAATAATCACAACCGTCGGATTTAGATCAATCTAAAGCAAACTTGTATCTGACAGTGTCGATACCATCGACGCGGGTCGATGGTATCGACCTTGCGCAGTATCGACAGTTCTTCTTTCCCTCTTGCTGTTGCGCCTGATGCTATCTCGATACCATCGACACGGGTCGATGGTATCGATAGACCTGTAGCGACGGTTTTGTCCTTTTGTGTTGCTGTAGCATCCTGATGGTAACTCGATACCATCGACACGGGTCACTGTAGCATCCTGACGGTGTCCTAATGCTATCTCGAAAACATCGACACGGGTCGATGTCCAGCAACCTGATGGTAACTCGATACTATCGACATCCCTGTCGCTAGTATCGACTTTCTTCTGCTCCTTGCGGCTGACAACCTGTGGTCTGGTCGATGGTATTAACCACTGTCGATGGTATCGACAACAGCAAATACTTGTTTTTCCTGAAATTTCAACACAAAACCACATAAGTCGAAACAAAATATATTCTTGTGATAATTTATGCTCAAAATACTGAAATAAGGGAATTTGACATAGAGAAGGATCATAGACCAAAGCAAATGAATTATGCAATATTAACCACAGAAATGACTAATAAATGCATAAAACACCATATAAAACAAGTCTATAAATGTGACTCAAAATCATCGAATCAAACTCCCCTAAGCTTGAACATTGCTCGCCCTCGAGCAACTAAACCTTGGAATAGAATTGCCAGAGTCAACTAAAGAACAAATCATCACAACAGACATCACCATATGGTCCCCACCGAACATTCACATTTCGGCCCTCACTAACCACAGAATGATAATTACCCTAAAGGCGACAGTAATCATCCATAAAAGATATCTACCTCAAAACTGATGAACACTATCACATATGGTAGTTAACATAATAAAATTCGCCAGTCCTTACTCGGTGCATCTTGTGATCTCCTATACTACGTTGCTCGCCCTAACTACCATCTAAATGGAAGCAGCTCTCCTGAGATTCATAAGTGAGGAGAAAATCACAGTGGCCTACCAATTCGAGCAACAGGTGGATGGAATGGGTGGCTAATGGAAGAAATGGAAGCATTATACGATTTCAACATGCACAAAACAAAAATGCCCTAAATGATGCAAATACACATGAAAAATGCCCTAATGCCTACGATTAGGTGGAATGATGCATGCACTAACATCCCATCTCAAAATGAGATGGAATATCTAACTGAGCCACATCATGTACTTACTCATCTTTAAATGCAGGTGAGATTATGTTCCTTTCTCCTTCTTATTCTACTTGCTTCTTAATAATTTCTCTCTTTTTTTTCATTTCTTCAGATTTTTTTCTTCTTCTTTTTTTCAGGCCCTTATATCCGCAAATGGCAATGAATAATTTGTTGGGCTTACTTTTTCTGCATAGCTCAAAGATTTGAATTATTTAGAAGGTATGGAACAATTTAATCACTATTAAAGAAGAAATCAGATACATGATGTGCTCTATGCATAAAAATTATGAATGCAACTAAGTGACATGCACCTAAGGGTAATGTGCATGTATTACTATTCTATTTTGTTTATTTTTCATGCCAAACATATGAAAGTGGTTGCAATGCAAGTCCTGTCTACATGAGATGCATTCAAAGAAGTTAAAATCGTACTTTACTTCCAATTCTTATGGTGGATTGTGAAAAAACAATGAGGTGGACAGATCACAAGACTAATTGACTGAACCTTTGAAAAGTATTATGTGTCCCTCCTTACTGACCTGTGTGGTAGTTAAGAGGTTTCTCTCTCTTGCTTCAAATTAGAGTCTCATTATCATTTGGTCAGTTTAGGATCAAACAACCAAATTTGTCCACTTTTCATGAATCATTAGGAATGTACAGTTGTGATTTTCTGTTTTAAAGTAGACAAAACCAATCATTTTCTTAAGTTATGAGCTCAAGGTATAACAATACAAGCTTGCGAACACTCAATTTTTTTTTAATTTCTCCCTTAATTCCCATGTACATGCAAATGAGATGACACAAGACTTAAGACATCCACAATTACACTAGATAGAACGTGGATCCTACAAACAAACTAAGATTGCAAGAAATAAATGACAAGAACAAAAGCAATAAAACTAAAAACTGAGAAAATAAAAGATAGAGTTATTCCAACTCCCCCCCTAAGCTTGAATTCAACTATGGCCTCATTGTCAAAAACAATCTTAAATGTTGGAACAGAGATACCGATTTACTCTTCAGGCGGAGGCGGGTACTGTGGAGCTGTGGGGCCCCAAGATGGGTACTCTCCCTGGAAGCTCGGATCAAACTGGGCCCTGGGTGGAGGTTGTGGATACCCTGCAAAGTAGTTCTGGCTCCAGTAGTGATCATAAAAGTGTTGTTGTTACATCTCCATCCTATGCAACCTGTCATGAATCTGTTGTTGGTTGTCGAGGGGGAGACGCTCGTTTTCGAAGATCGCCCTCTGATTGTCAAATAACCAGTTCGTTGTCTCCTGAATACTGGTATACACTGTAGTGTGATGCTGCTGCGTATGCTGTATGTCCTAAAACATAGCATACATTCCTTGCATCGAATAGACATCCTCGCTTGGCTGCGAGGGCGATGGTGGTGGCGGAGGCTGTGAAGATGAAGACGCACCCGGATGTATGCGAGGATGCTTCCTAGGTGCCACTCGTGCCCAAAGAGGAGTGTAGGCCTCCTCTTCCTCTACAGCCTCGTTGTTGTCGTCGTCGTTGCCGCCGTCTTCATCGGAGTCAGTAATGGCTATGATGGGCCATCAGAAATGTTGAGCCCCTTTGATATTGAAGACAGGATCGGGAAGCGAGCATTCTTGGTAAGCATGGTTTACATGGCAATGAGCATAAAGTAAACCATCCCAAAGTAGGATCAAGTTTGATCGGTGAAGATGCTGCACATTAACCTTGCTTCTGTTGGAGAGTGGGGTCAAAGTTGAGAAATTCCGCCCAAGGTAGTGTGCTAGCGGAGTAATGAGTCCTACAAAGTGAATTGGAGCCCTCCGCGTACTCCGCTTTACTGCCAACACTCGCTGCAGAAAGAAAGCTCCCCAGTTGCACTCTTGGCGCTTCAGGAGTTTATGCAAGAAAAATAAGTCTGTCTCCTGGAATTTGCTAAGGGACAGATCACCCCTAGCAAACAGTATGGAACACAGCATCCGGTGAAGAATCTGCATGAACGGATGCTCGAAGTCCTCTACCGCTGCATTGTGGTAGCTCACTGATTTTCCCGACGGCACCGTCACAAGCTCGGTAAAGATCGCGTCGTAGTCGGTACGGTTGTCCGACCGCCGATAGTCGTGTCGCCCATGGTTCCAGTTGTATATCTCATTGAACTAATCGAGCGTGATATTGTAGTCATTGTTGTAAAGCCAGAAAGAGACTCGGCCCTTGATCCTCTCACGATCTGTGGCGATGACGTCATTTGGCACGACACAGACGTCCAACGATGCCATGAATTCCGCCACCAGCTCCTTGTATGTAGGCCATTCACCGAAGAACGACTGGCCATCAGCATGGTACTCCATCTCGTCATCCATTCTGCCCATGTTGTGCGCCTGCCCCTTGAGAACATAGGCCAAATTGGCATCGAACCCCAAGTTGCGGATCATCTCCCGCTTGACATAGCGGGTTGGCTCGATTTTCCTCTTCATGATCTCCTCGTATATCTTCTTGACTTCTGCGGACGGATGAACAAGCTGTGGGCATGAAATCGATGCAGTAGGTGGTGGAACGAACTCTGGGATGTCCATCGGGTTGGCACGTTAAGAAGACGCACCGGCAACATGCACCATGATTGCAGCAGAAGGAGGAGTAGAGAGAGAGCTCAGTGAATATCGGAGAAATAAATCTCCACTTGATGAAGAATGTGCTCGTGGTTGCTCATCGTTGGGCTCGGATTGCTCCAAAATATGCTCGCCACAGGTGGAGAAGGATTACTCTGGAGTTGTGACGTCATATGATGACAATCCTTCTCATATATAGTCATGTTCGGCGTTTCTGTATGCCCGTCGATACCATCGATGCGGGTCGATGGTATCGACACAGATAACACAATCTGTACTGCCGCTAGTATCGACGGTCGTCGATGGTTGGATCTGCGGGGTCCGGATCGCTGACGTGTCGATACTATCGACGCGGGTCGATGGTATCGACCCGTCCCCCAGATCGACTTTCTAGTTGTTGTGATCGACGTTGATCTCCTCTCACGGATTGGTGATGTGGCGCGTCGATACTATCGACGCAAGTCGATAGTATCGATTCCTGATTAGGGAAACACCCTCGCGAGGCCCGGCCGCCGCCTTCTGTATGTGATTGTGTCGATACTATCGACAGGCCCGTCGATGGTATCAACTTTACTGAGATGATTTCTTATGAATATCTTCAGAGATCTCGTGAGTATCGACACCCATGTCGATACTATCGACCTCTGCTTGCGATCAGCCTGTTGGTGTGCCCATACCATCGACGAGGCCTTCGATGGTATCGACGCAGTGCGATTTCTGCTGTCACCAACCTGTACCTCGGTCGATACCATCGACACAAGGGTCGATGGTATCGACTGTGCCTCAGTCCTGCACATCGAGAAAACAATCACAATATCTTTTTTACACTATAAACAAAGAAAACAAATCAAACTACAAATGTGAAAGAACTAAACTAAACTACTAATGGTTGGGTTGCCTCCCAACAAGTGCCCTTATTTGACGTCTCACGCTAGATGACATGAAGCTCATCACGCATCCAGAATTGCAATGAGTTTGACCTCATTAACCTTCCTTGTATAATCTTCACCAAAATACAATTTCAACCTTTGTCCATTGACCAGAAAGGTTGTCTCACCATCGCGCACCATGATTGCGCCATGTGGCCAGACCTCCTCTATGGTGAATGGTCCACTCCATCGGGATTTCAGCTTCCCGGGATGCAACTTCAGCCTCGAGTTGAACAAAAGAACATGATCCCCTTTCTTGAAGGTGCGCATCTGAATGTGGCGATCATGGATCAACTTTGTGTGCTCCTTGTAGATCTATGAGCTTTCATATGCATTCATTTGTAGCTCATCAAGTTCATTGAGTTCAAGTAACCTCTTCTTTCCCGCTTCATCATAACTCAGATTTAGCTTCCTCAGTGCCCAATGCGCTTTATGTTCCAGTTCCACCGGTAAGTGGCAGGCCCGACCATAAGCCAGTCTAAAAGGTGTGGTGCCTATAGGTGTCTTATATGTCGTCCTGTATGCCCACAACGCATCCGGTAGAAGGCTACTCCAATTCTTCCTCATGGAAGCCACCGTACGCTCCAAGATCTTCTTAATTTCGCGATTAGAGCCTTCCACTTGTCCTTGAGTCTGCGGGTGGTACGGGGTACCAATGTTATGTTTGACCCCGTACTTTCTCAATAGTGTCGTGAACTTTTGATTCCGGAAGTGGGTACCCCCATCACTAATGATCATTCTGGGCACACCGAACCTGCAGAAAATATATTACTTAACGAACCTGCACACTACAGTGGAATCATTAGTCCTTGTAGGTATTGCCTCTACCCACTTCGACACATAATCAACATCCAAAAGAATGTACAAATTAGAATTGGAGGACACAAAGGGTCCCATAAAATCTATACCCCACAAGTCAAATACCTCAACCTCCTGGAATACATTAAGGGGCATCTCTTGTCTTTTCAAAAGGTTTCCCACCCTTTGTCATGAATCACATTGACGCACAAACTCATAAGTATCCCTAAATAAGGTAGGCCAGTATAGGCCACTTTCCAGTACTTTGGTTGCAATGCGAGAGCTTGCATGATGGCCTCCCATCGGTAGTGTGTGACAATGGCGAAGAACACTCTTGTATTCCACCTCAGGGACACACCTGCGTAAAACACCATCCCTGCATTGCTTCAAGAGAATAGGGTCATCCCAGAAATAATAACGTAAAGAATGGAAAAATTCCTTCTTCTCTTGGTACGTCCAATCATCTGGAATGATTCTGCAGGCAAGATAGTTCACAATATAAGAAAACCATGGGTCCTTAGAATTTACTTTCAAAAGTTGTTCATCCAGAAATGTCTCGTTAATGGGTATGTGTAAATCCTTTTCATCTACCCTCTCTAACCTAGACAAATGGTCCGCGACCACATTTTCAATCCCTGCCTTATCCTTGATTTCAATATCAAATTCTTGTAAAAGAAAGATCCACCTAATCAATCTAGGTTTGGCATCCTTTTTCTCCATCAAATACTTAATGGCGGCATGGTCCGTCCATACCACGACTTTTGATCCAACTAGATATTGCCGAAATTTTTCAAAAATGAAAACAATAATGAGAAATTCTTTCTCAGTAATCGTGTAATTGAGTTGGGCGTCATTCAAAGTTTTAGATGCATAAAAAATCACAGCGGGTTTATTGTCCACCCGTTGTCCCAACACAGCCCCAACGGCGAAATCAGATGCATCACACATTAATTGAAACGGCTTGGTCCAATCCGGTGTTTGCACAACCGGTGTGGAAATCCGTTTTTCCTTAAGCACGTTGAATGCATGTAGACATTTTTCATTAAAGTCAAAAACATCATCCTTTTCTAAAAGCTCAGATAAAGGTTTGGCGATTTTTGAAAAATCTTTTATAAAACGGCGATAGAACCCGGCGTGACCTAAGAAACTTCTTACCCCTTTTATTGAATTTGGTGGGGGCAATTTGGAAATTACTTCAATTTTTACCGGGTCTACCTCCAAACCTTTGCTAGACACTTTATGTCCTAGAACTATTCCTTCACTCACCATCATGTGGCATTTCTCCCAATTGAGGACCAAATGTGTGTCCTCATAACGTTGCAACACCTTATCCAGATTGTAAAGGCACTCATCAAAAGATGCACCATAAATAGAGAAATCATCCATAAAAACCTCTAGACAGCGTTCTACCATATCAGAAAAAATGGCGAGCATACAACGCTGAAAGGTCGCCGGTGCATTACACAACCCAAACGACATACGGTGGTACGTAAACGTTCCATAAGGACAAGTGAAGGTGGACTTATCTAGGTCCTTAGGATCAATCGAAATTTGATTGTACCCCAAATACCCATCCAAAAAACAAAAATGTGATCGGCCGGTGATAACCTCCTATTTTAGTCGATTACTTAGTCTTTTTCTTTAGTTTTCCATACTCTTTTTACGTTTAAACTATACATAATCCTAATTTTACCCCTTTTTGTAAATACACCATCAGACTAACTTTTTCCTTTTATATATGCAGGAAAAGCACAAAAAAATCATAAAAGAATAACTCAGCCTCAAGACCGAGTGGATTCAAACGGTCCCCAGACCGCATTCAGCCAACCGGTCCCGAGACCGCATGGAGTCAAACGGTCCCAAGACCGCATGAAGCCAACCGGTCCCGAGACCGCATGGAGTTCAAACGGTTTCAAGACCGCATGAAGCCAAACGGTCCGAGACCGCATGGAGTTCAAACGGTCTCAAGACCGCATGAAGCCAACCGGTCCCAAGACCGCATGGAGTTCAAACGGTCCCAAGACCGCATGAAGCCAACCGGTCCCGAGACCGCATGGAGTTCAAACGGTCTCAAGACTGCATGAAGCTAACCGGTCCCGAGACCGCATGGAGTTCAAACGGTCTCAAGACCGCATGAAGCCAACCGGTCCCGAGACCGCATGGAGTTCAAACGGTCTCAAGACCGCATGAAGCCAACCGGTCCCGAGACCGCATGGAGTTCAAATGGTCCCAAGACCGCATGAAGCCAACCGGTCCCGAGACCGCATGGAGTTCATACGGTCTCAAGACCGTTTGAAGCCAAACGGTCTCACGGTCCAAACGGTCTTGAGGCCCCAAACGGTCTTGAGGTCTAAACGGTCTCCAAACTGTTTGGACTTCACTCAAGGCCTATAAATAAGACCCCAAGGGTCCTCCATCGAAAAAAAAAGTCTCAGACGTCCAAAGGCTGCCCCAATCGTTCCAGAGCTCCTGCCACTTCCATCCTCCGCCCTGGGGCTGTCGTTCTGAGATCCATACTCCATCCTGAAGCTGCTTTCTCCTTCTTCGTCAAGAAGGTGGGAAGGGGAGACCTCCTCATCGTGCAACCTACGAAGACTGGTGGATTGTTGCTCTCTCTCTCCAAGGGGTTGACTTTCTTCCATCCTTTGTGGGGATGATGCTCTCTCTCTCTTCTCGCCTCCTTCTTGGTCTTAGTCATGAGGGAGTAGTCTTCTTCACTAGGGTGCGGGGAGTAGCCCCGCTACCCATACTTTCATATCATGTAAAATGTAATCCTTAGGTTGTAATGTAGAGTTCTTATCTTTGTCAGTTTGACATCAAACGATTAATGAATACTTGTTGCTTGATCTCCAACTTGTGTTATCTTTTATCTTTTAGTATGAATTGTCTACGTTTGTACTATTAGATTTGAAACTCGTTTGCATGTTGGTTCTTGATGCATGTATCCACCATGTATCTGTTTCGGTATCTAGAAGTGTATCTCAAGAAGTGGAGTAAACTCACTATCATCCGTTGCACTTTCATACTATGAAATGGAATCAGTTGACATATGGAAGTGCAACCTTGGTAAGTCGAGGAACACACTTTGCGAGGGGAATGATGTAAATTAATGTGACCATTTGATCGGGAATGGCTGGCGTTGCAACATTCCCGCACTTCTCGTAGCTAGGTTATTCGAAAGGAGACTAGGTCTACAAGGATATTAACTGACCGAACTCTTTTTGCAGGTTAAGTTTTGCTTTACATGTGTTGATCGATGTGTAGTGGCGGTGAAAAACCGATCACACCCTAGTGATCTTTATCATAGTTTAACTCTTAGATTTACTTGCTTTCTTTACTTTTCATGTTCTTAGTTTAAAACCATCAAAATCCAACTTTCTATATAAGTGCCGACTAGTGAGTAACTAAGTGAAATACTATACGTTTTCCATCTTGTTTCTTGCAACAAGACCGTTGTCTTTTGGGTTCGATCCTAAATCTGTACTATGATAAGGCTTCCATACTCTTATGGGGTTGGAGTGTTTATCTAAGCACCAGTTATAGGTAAACCTGGGGGAGAGACATCAACTCTCTCTCTCTAGGGTTTTTTGGTGCATAACCCTGGGACTCCCATTGGAAGAATAAAATCTTTTGGTGTAAGTCTCAGCTCCATCAAAAAAATGGCGCCGTTGCCAGGGACAACGGAACGTTGTTATTTCACTTAGTACCTTTCTAGTTGCTTAGGATGTTACACTTTCTTTTTGAATCATAACTCTATATCTTCTTGAAACTTTCATATTTTCACTATTATCTAAAGGTGTTCACTTTTCTCTACTCACGTAGAACACGTGCTTGCAATCACCGCATAGTCGCAGATTCTCCCCTGATCCAGAGTTCGACTCCGAGGTAGAGAGAAGTTTCCACCGCCGAATCCGTCTCAATCGCCAACGCGCTAGACAAATGGCTGACGAACAGCATCAAGCTGTTTTGGTGATGGAGAGAGTAAATGCTGCCATCGCCGCACAACGGGCACAACTTATCGCAGACACCCGTGCCCAAATACAAGCAGAGATACGAGCAGAAGAGCAAGCCCACATAAGAGCGGAGACCGAGGCAGCAACCCAAGCTGCTCAGCTCGAGTTACGAAACAAGCAACTAAGGGATTATGTTGTCCCGAAGAACTACGAGGATAACCACCCGGTCCGGCCTCCGATCATCAATATCCCAAACTTTGAGATCCAGACCCAGTGGATCCAGATTATGCAAGGAATCTCCTTCTCTGGAGGTTCAGGAGATGATTGCATGGACCATTTGAAAAGGTTTAAGGCATTATGCCGCCTGGTCCCGCAAGCTGGTATCGCTTTCGATGCAATAATGCTCCACCTGTTCCATTTCACCTTATCTGGAAGGGCCTTGAGTTGGTACAACTCATTGGACAGAGAACCCGTAATAACTACTTGGGCCCCTCTAGAGGAAAAATTCCTAGAGAAGTTCTTCCCACCCTCGCTGACTTATAAAATCAGAGGGCAAATCAATCACTTCTCCCAGCTACCTGGAGAAACCCTCACTGAGGCATGGGAGAGATTTAAAGAACTTCTGCGCAAATGCCCCCATCATGGAATTTCACAGAATCAACTGATAGAAACTTTTTACTGGGGAGTAAGCGACGATATTAAACAATTCTTAGATTCCTCATCTGGGGGAAACTTTATGAGGAAAAACTATGAAGATGCCTGGAAGATTGTTACATTAGGAGCTGAAAACCAGTCCAACTGGGGACGGTCAGCTGGAAAAGGCGTCCTTAAAGTTTTCAAAGCTGAAGAATCCATAGAAATGAAGGAAATAGCTGAGGCCTTACAAACTATTGTTCATAAACAACAAACTCTCGAGGCTTCTTTCGGAGAAATCGACAAAAAAGCCCCTTTTGTACAACAAGTTAAATCCGTCACAGGATCATGTGAAGCTTGTCATTCTTCCGACCACCCAACCTTGTCCTGTGGTATGCTATATAATGTGATGATGGATTTACATCCACCACCGCAACCTTATGAACCTATTACTGATCAATCTGGAGATCAGAGTCTGGAACAAGTTAACTCCATCCACACTATTCCCGGACAAGTTTACTACAATCCCAGTCAACCTAGGAATCATCCTGGGTTCCAATACGGGAATCCTTCCGGAACTACGAATCCGCAACATCAGACACATGGAGGATCTGATAATAGGATACCACCTGGGTTCTCAAACAATTTTAACTAAAATCAAGGGAACTCAAGAAACAATTTCCCTAGGGTTAACTACCCTAGGAACCAATCAGCCTACTATCAGTACGCTCATCCCCCGCTTCATCCGCAGTTGCATACTCAGCAGTCTCAACAACAAAACCTTCAGAAAAATGCTACTGCACAGCCGGAGGATGAGATATCTTTGATAAGACAGATGCTACAATCTCAGTAAACCATGCTGGCTAACCAACAAGCCCAACAGAAGGCAGTTGAAGCCCAGCTTGCCTAGATTGCTGCACAGTTAAAACCTCCGGCAGGCACTTTTGCCGGACAGCCTGAACCAAATTTTAAGTATGGGCAAAACAAACATGAATAGCTGAATGTCGTCACCACAAGGTCAGGACGCACTCTTCCTGAGCCTACCAAGATCACCCTGGATGATGATGAAATGCCCACTTTTATGACAAAAGAGATCTCGCAACAAGGGATTGAGAAATCCCCCGAAGGCACAAAGGACAAAAACAAAGAACAGGTGTCCGCAGAACCCGAGGTCCCGCAATTCAAACCAAGGATTCCATATCCGGGCAGTCTGCAAGAAACAAAAATGGACGCCAGGTTTCAGAAATTCAAAGAAGCAATGAAGAAACTATACATCGACATCCCACTCCTTGACGCTCTGTCCGAAGTACCAGCATGGGCGAAGTATCTCAAAACTTTACTATCACGAAAGTATATCACCAAGGAGCAGGAGACTGTCAAGCTTGCTCAAACCACTTCTGACATCATCTTGAACAAACTACCCAAAAAGAAGAAGGACCCAGGTTCCTTCGGAATCCAATGTTGCATTGGAAACACGTCTGCAAAGAAAGGATTAGCTGACCTTGGGGCCAGTATATCCATTATGCCCTACTCAATGTGCCAACGCCTTGGTTTCACCGACTTGCTGCCTACAACAATGACTATTCAACTAGTCGACTCCACAATAACCGCACCGTTGGGAATCATTGAAGATATCCCAGTAAGGATAGGAAAGGATGCCTACGTTCCGTGTGATTTTGTTATCATGGATATTAAGGAAGACTTGAGGTACCCGATCATTTTTGGCAGGCCTTTCCTAGCTACTGCCAGAGCGCTAATCGACGTCGAAGCTGGAACCATCATTCTTAGGCTCGGGAAAGAAGTAATTCAATTCCGCATCCTTGATAGTATGAAAGGTCTCCGCATCTAAGAAGAAGTCTTCCTTTTGGATGCAATTCAACAAATGTCGTAATTAGAAATCTCCGAGCCAATTGACGAACTTGAGAATGCTCTTATCAATCCGGAAGTTGAATTTTCTGCAAATGAACTAGTCCAGCAATGCCTCCAATACCTAGAAAAGATAGAAGAAGCGCCAAAGGCTACTTTTGAAGAGCTTAAAGCCATCACTACCATAGAAGTAGTAGAACCACCAAAAACCCCTGAATTGAAGACTTTACCCACAGGGCGTAAATATGTTTTCCTAGATGAGGAAGAGCTATGCCCGGTCATTATCAGCTCCACCCTTACCGAAGACCAAAAAGTCAGACTTCTGGACAAACTGAGGAAGCATAAAAAGATCATTGGATATAAAATAACTGACCTCACAGGCATAAACCCGGCTCTGTGTATGCACGAGCTTCCTATGGTTGAAGAATTTAAACCCTCTCGTGAACATCAAAGAAAACTGAACCCAAACTTGAAAGAGGTAGTTCGTCTGGAAGTCCTTAAACTACTCAAAGCTGGCATGATCTATCCTATCTTTGACTCTCAGTGGGTCATTCCAGTTCAGGTTGTTCCAAAGAAAGGGGGCACTACTGTAGTAATCAACGATAAAAATGAGCTAGTGCCTACCAGGACTGTAACGGGGTGGTGAATGTGCATTGATTATAGGAAGTTGAATAAAGCTACAAGGAAAGACCACTACCCTCTGCCTTTCCTTGATGAAGTCCTAGAACGCCTGGCCCACCAAAAGTATTTCTGTTATCTCGATGGTTACTCCGGGTTTTACCAAATACCCATACACCCAGAGGACCAAGAAAAAACCACCTTCACTTGTCCCTTTGGGACATATGCATTCAGAAGAATGTCATTCGGGCTATGTAACGCTCCTGCCACTTTCCAACGCTGCATGTCTGCTATCTTCGCCGGGTTAACTGAATCTGTTATGGAAGTCTTTATGGATGATTTCTCTGTTTACGGAGACTCCTTCGACAACTGTCTAATCAATCTTGAACGAGTTCTGCAACGCTGCGAGGAAACGAACCTTATCTTGAACTGGGAAAAATGCCATTTTATGGTAACAGAAGGTGTCGTCCTCGGACATAGGGTAAGTGATAGGGGAATCGAGGTTGACAAAGCAAAGATCGATGTTATCTCAAAGCTGTCACCTCCGAAGGACATAAGGGGAGTTCGAGCTTTCCTGGGTCATGCAGGGTTTTACAGAAGATTCATCAAAGACTTCTTGAAAATAGCTAAACCCATGACCCAACTCCTGACCAAAGATGCCGAGTTCATTTTCGACCAAGAATGTATGCAAAGCTTCTCCACCCTTAAAGAGGCATTAATCTCCGCACCTATTCTAAGGGCTCCAGACTGGTCGCAACCCTTCGAAATCATGTGCGACGCAAGTGATTATGCCATAGGGGCTATTTTAGGACAACGGATCGATAAGAAACCCTATGTCATCTACTACACATCCAAAACGCTAGACGAAGCACAGAAAAACTACACCACCACGGAAAAGGAGTTTCTGGATATCATCTACGCATTCGAAAAATTCCGCTCCTACCTGATTGGCTCTAAAGTCATCGTCTACACTGACCATTCTGCTATCCGATACCTGATCCAGAAACAGGACGCCAAACCCAGGCTTATTCGCTGGGTATGAATGCTTCAAGAATTCGACCTGGAGATCAAAGATAAAAGTGGCGTGGAGAATGTTGTGGCCGATCATCTCAGCAGGATCGAGGTTGAAGAAAAAGATAAAATCCCTATCAGAGATTCTCTTCCTGATGATCATCTTATGAAGGCCACTCATAGTTTCCCTTGGTATGCTGATATCGTTAATTATCTGGCCACAGGGATCATCCACCCGTCTGCTTCATATCAGGATAAAAGGAAGTTCCTTTACGACATAAAACGTTATCACTGGGATGAACCATACTTATTTCACCTCTGTGCCGACGGACTTTTCCGTCGGTGCCTGCCAGAAGAAGAAATAACCCCGGTCTTAGAACATTGCCATTCCGGACCCACGGGGGGGCATATGGGCGCCAAGAAAACCGCCATAAAAGTTTTACAATCTGGTTTCTTCTGGCCCACCATATCAAAAGACTCGTATGATTTCGTGAAAGCCTGCGACAAATGCCAATTTTCGGGCAACATATCAAAAAGGGATGAAATGCCCCTCACTATGTGGCAGGAAATTGAGCTTTTTGATGTGTGGGGGGTAGACTACATGGGCCCTTTCCCTTCATCCTATGGCTTCTATTACATTTTGGTCGCAGTAGATTACGTCTCAAAGTGGGTCGAAGCTATACCCACCGTATCCAGCGACTCCAAACCCATTATCAAATTGTTCAAAGATACTATTTTTCCGAGATTTGGAGTTCCAAGAACGGTCATATCGGATGGTGGAACCCATTTCCTGGAACGAAGTTTTGAAGCATTACTGAGAAAATACGGAGTCCATCACAAAGTCGCCACGCCTTACCACCCACAAACTAGTGGCCAGGTAGAAGTATCCAATAGACAGTTAAAGGCGATTCTTGAAAAAACGGTGAATAAAAACCGCACTGATTGGTCCACCAAACTTCCTGATGCCCTCTGGGCATACCGAACTGCTTACAAAACACCAATCGGAACAACTCCGTTCCGTTTGGTGTACAGGAAGTCATGTCATCTTCCAGTCGAGCTGGAACATAAAGCCTGGTGGGCCATCAAACAACTAAACTTCGACCTTAAAAGTGCAGGGGAGAACAGACAACTCCAACTACAGGAGTTAGAAGAGCTCCGAATGACAGCATATCACAGTGCCAGAATCTATAAAGAGCAAACAAAAATGTGGCACGATGGACATCTTAAGAGAAAAGATATCGTCGTTGGCGACAAAGTGCTCCTATTCAACTCCAAGCTCAAATTATTCCCCGGAAAACTTAGAACAAAATGGTCTGGACCCTTCACTATAAAACATATCTACCCAACTGGAGCTGCCATTATTATCGACAACAACGGAGGAGAAAGGACGGTCAACGGGCACCGTCTAAAAAGATATTACACTCAGGAAGACAAAATGCATCGACAAACCATCGACATCAGAGACGCTACGCCAACAGCATAACAGCCGTACAGCTTCGTTGAGCCAGCGACGTTAAACCAAGGCACTACTTGGGAGGCAACCCATGACTCCACGAATTAGTTTAGTCGTAACCCTTATCCTAATTACCTCTCACTCTATCACTTTGACACTTTGAGGACAGAGTGAGTGATAAGTTAGGGGGGGGTACATTAGACAAGGGCAAGGTATCCTCTTTTTCTAAAAACCCTCTTTCTCCTTTTTTTCCCTTTTTGGATAAAGTCACCTCAACTAACTCTAGAATCATGTTATTCCCTACAAGTAAATAGCACTTAGACATCGAATGGTGATTTATCAATTTCCATCCACTATTGATTCCATGTTTTTGCTTCAATTCTTTATCTGACTCTCCACAGGTCAAAATCAAGGCAGAAATAAGCCAAGATCTCGAGGATGAGAGGGAAATCAGGCAACTTCCAAATCAAGAAGTTCTGCAAGTGGACCACAAACCAAATAAGTGCACGTTGAAAAACTCTAAGAACAACTTTCCTCTCTTCAAAATAAAAGAGGCTTGGCCGCCTAATATAAATTCTCAAAAATCCCAAAACCCAAGCCTGTGAGTTATTGAATAAAAGCCAGAGAGACAAATAAAATTATGAGAGTTGTGCCACGCATAAGGATCTATAAAAAGAACTGACAAAGGTCTCACCCGGCCGGCACATTCCGCTGCCCTCACAAAGGCAGATGTTTCGTGCCCGGTAGTGAAACCCTAAAGTTTCTAAGTATATGAAAGGCTCATAAAGGACTCGTCCGGCCGGTACATTCAGATGCCCTCATAAAGGCAGATGTGTCGTGCCCGGTAGTGAGATTCTAAAAATCATAGACAGCCCCTCCCCCACTTGAAGAGGGAGCTACACTTCAAAGCCTTTCGACAACCCTCATACCCTCTCTAGCTTACAGTAGGTTTTTCAGAGAGGTATAAAGCTGATTAGAGTCAACAACATGCACAAAATAAAGGTGATCCCAATGCAAACTTTGAGATACGGAAAGAACCTGAGATCCAAGCAACTCTCGAAATCCGAAAGAGTCAAGGCATGCAATAAGACTTGATATGACCCCAGGGGAACTCAGGTCAAGAATTGAAGCAAGAGTATGGAAATCCTAAATAAGATCGCCTCGCCATTACATGTCTTAGCTCTATCTAACTTGAGGACAAGCTAGACTCTAAGTTAGGGGGGGTGATAACCTCCTATTTTAGTCAATTATCTTAGTCTTTTTCTTTAGTTTTCCATACTCTTTTTACGTTTAAACTATACATAATCCTAATTTTACCCCTTTTTTTGTAAATACACCATCAGACTAACTTTTTCCTTTTATATATGCAGAAAAATCACAAAAAAATCATAAAAGAATAACTCAGCCTCAAGACCGAGTGGATTCAAACGGTCCCAAGACCGCATGAAGCCAACCGGCCCCGAGACCGCATGGAGTCAAACGGTCCCAAGACCGCATGAAGCCAACCGGTCCCGAGACCGCATGGAGTTCAAATGGTTTCAAGACCGCATGAAGCCAAACGGTCCCGAGACCGCATGGAGTTCAAACGGTCTCAAGACCGCATGAAGCCAACCGGTCCCGAGACCGCATGGAGTTCAAATGGTCCCAAGACCGCATGAAGCCAACCGGTCCCGAGACCGCATGGAGATCAAACGGTCTCAAGACTGCATGAAGCTAACCGGTCCCGAGACCGCATGGAGTTCAAACGGTCTCAAGACCGCATGAAGCCAACCGGTCCCGAGACTGCATGGAGTTCAAACAGTCTCAAGACCGCATGAAGCCAACCAGTCCCGAGACCGCATGGAGTTCAAACGGTCCCAAGACCGCATGAAGCCAACCGGTCCCGAGACCGCATGGAGTTCATACGGTCTCAAGACCGTTTGAAGCCAAACGGTCTCACGGTCCAAACGGTCTTGAGGCCCCAAACGGTCTTGAGGTCCAAACGGTCTCCAAACCGTTTGGACTTCACTCAAGGCCTATAAATAAGACCCCAAGGGTCCTCCATCAAAAAAAAAAGTCTCAGACGTCCAAAGGCTGCCCCAATCGTTCCAGAGATCCTACCACTTCCATCCTCCGCCCTAGGGTTGTCGGTCTGAGATCCATACTCCATCCTGAAGCTGATTTCTCCTTCTTCATCAAGAAGGTGGGAAGGGGAGACCTCCTCATCGTGCAACCTATGAAGACTGGTGGATCGTTGCTCTCTCTCTCCAAGGGGTTGACTTTCTTCCATCCTTTGTGGGGATGATGCTCTCTCTCTCTCTCTTCTCGCCTCCTTCTTGGTCTTAGTCATGAGGGAGTAGTCTTCTTCACTAGGGTGCGGGGAGTAGCCCCGCTACCCATACTTTCATATCATGTAAAATGTAATCCTTAGGTTGTAATGTAGAGTTCTTATCTTTGTCAGTTTGACATCAAACGATTAATGAATACTTGTTGCTTGATCTCCAACTTGTGTTATCTTTTATCTTTTAGTATGAATTGTCTACGTTTGTACTATTAGATTCGAAACTCGTTTACATGTTGGTTCTTGATGCATGTATCCACCATGTATCTATTTCAGTATCTAGAAGTGTATCTCAAGAAGTGGAGTAAACTCACTATCATCTGTTGCACTTTCATACTATGAAATGGAATCATTTGACGTATAGAAGTGCAACCTTGGTAAGTCGAGGAACACACTTTGCGAGGGGAATGATGTAAAGTAATGCGACCATTTGATCGGGAATGGCTGGCGTTGCAACATTCCTGCACTTCTCGTAGCTAGGTTATCCGAAAGGAGACTAGGTCTACAAGGATACTAACTGACCAAACTCTTTTTGCAGGTTAAGTTTTGCTTTACATGTGTTGATCGATGTGTAGTGGCGGTGAAAAACCGATCACACCCTAGTGATCTTTATCATAGTTTAACTCTTAGATTTACTTGCTTTCTTTACTTTTCATGTTCTTAGTTTAAAACCATCAAAATCCAACTTTCGATATAAGTGCCGACTAGTGAGTAACTAAGTGAAATACTATACGTTTTCCATCTTGTTGCTTGCAACAAGACCGTTTTCTTTTGGGTTCGATCCTAAATCTGTACTATGATAAGGCTTTCATACTCTTATGGGGTTGGAGTGTTTATCTAAGCACCAGTTATAGGTAAACCTGGGGGAGAGACATCAACTCTCTCTCTAGGGTTTTTCGGTGCATAACCCTGGGACTCCCATTGGAAGAATAAAATCTTTTGGTGTAAGTCTCAGCTCCATCAGCTGGCTAAGCGCTCTAAAATTTGATCAATAAACGGAAGAGTAAAGTGATCCTTTAGCGTAGCGGCATTCAGTCGTCGGTAATCTATGCAAACACGCCACCCGGTTACCATGCGGGTGGTGACAGGTTCATTTAAAAGATTTTGGGTAACAGTAATTCCCCCCTTTTTAGGGACTAACTGCGTAGGACTCACCCATGTCGAGTTAGAAATAGCATAGATGATACCTGCAGAAAGAAGCTTAATCACCTCCTTCTTAACAACCTCCATCACGCTTGGGTTTAGTCGACGTTGTGTCTGAATCACCGGTTTGGCTCCCTCCTTGAGCCGAATCTTATGCTGGCACAAAGTAGGGGAGATCCCCTTGATGTCTGCAACCGACCACCCGAATGCTCCTCGGTGGTTCTTCAACACAATAAGAAGATGATCTTCCTCCTCGGCACTTAGATAAGCCGATATAATCACAGGCAACTTTTCTTCCTAAGCCAGAAATGCATACTTCAGGTGCGGTGGCAACGACTTCAACTCCAATTCTGGCGGGATGATTAAGGACAATTGAAGCGGTGGTGGGAGTTTGCCTAAGTCCTCATAGTACCTCGCATAGAAGCACGGCAGCATCTGAAGCATCTTAGCACACTCCTTCAGTGACTTGATTCTCATCCAATCATGTGTGATATTGACTAAGCAGGCTTCAAGTGGTAATTTTGGATATGCGTCAAAAACCGAATTTGTAATGGCCTCATCTTCAGTACAGAGGGGAATGTCCTCCTCCTCATCATTCAGGAAACCTACAACCTTGCTAAGGGATACCACCTTGGTCTGCTCCATGATGTCCACAGCCAATGTCCCTTTTTCCACCTTGGTCATTACATGAGCCATATCTAAAAATGGCTTCCCTAGACAAAGTGAGATATTGTAATCAAAATGCTTTACCATGTGGCACTGCTCCTTGGCTTTAGATGGTGTGGCGCTAGAAGGCATGACCATCTCGAAGCGATCATCGACTATACCCAAGGTCAAACGACCTCTCCCCATATCAAGTATCATGTCAGCAGTAGCTTGGAAAGGTCGTCCGAGTAGTAACTCATTGCCTTGTTCATCTTGCATCTCCATGACGACAAAATTTGCTGGAAATACAAATCGATCTACTTTCACTAGCACGTCTTCACAAATACCGTATGACTTGACCACAGAATTTTCCACCAGTTGGATTGTCATGTTGCTCGGCCGTGACTCTTTTAATCCCAACTTCTTGAATGTAGAGATGGGCATCAAGTTTATGCTTGCCCCATAGTCACATAGCCCTTCACAAAACTTCACTTTCCCAATGTAACATGATATGTTGAAGCAGCCTGGATCCTGCCTCTTTGGTGGCAAACTACCCATAATGAAGGCACTCACCTGCTCCTTAAGCACCACAACCTCCGTGTCTGGAATTTTCCTCTTCTTAGTTATAATGTCTTTCAGAAACTTGCCGTAGGATGGGATTTGCTCTATTGCTTCCAATAAAGGGATGTTGACTGAAAGCTTTCTGAAACTATTAAGGAACTTTTTAAACTGGGCATCCACTTTCCTTGCCTTTGCACTGTTCGGATATGGGACCGGGACAGCCTGTGCCCTTTGATGCGGTGGCACATATGGTGTCCTTTTTTGTGCCTCCTCCTCATCTGCAATAGGATTTTCACTAGCATCCACTGCTATATCCTCAATTGGTTCTGTGACCAGAATTGGTAGCTCCTCAGTGGCCTCACCTTCAATTTCTGCTTGGGGTTCGCTTGGTTCATCAGCTCTGGGGTTTAACAGCTTCTTGCCACTCCTGAGCAAGATGGCCTTTGCCTATTGGTTTCCTCCTGGAATATTAGTGTTACCTGAAAAACCTTGGTGTGCCGGCTTCTTTAGGTTGGCTATCTCGACTGTCATTTGTGCCATGGATGTCTCTATTGTCCTCATCTGAGCCCCATGGCTCTGTAGTGTCTGCCCGAACTGGTTCATAAATTCCCCCTATTGCTTTATTTGCTGGCCAAAGGTAGTCATTAATTCTTGGTTTTGCTTTATCACTTGGTTGAGCAACTCCGTGCTCTTGTCCTCCGCTACCGGTTGGGGTTTTGCATCGGGATCCTGCAAAAAGTTGTTCGGATCCTTCCAGGAGAACTTCTTATCCTTCCTCCATGAGTAGTTGTTATTTCTGTAGCCTTGTTGTTGCCGCATGAATTTAACTTGTGACTCATCCTCAGATTCAGTATCCTCCTTTGCAAGTAGTTTCTTCGCGAGAAGGTCCATCTTCTCATTCAGCTCCTTAATTGCTTTTGACTCCACTGCTACTCGAACGTGCTCAACAGCGTCCCTGTCGCCCCATGATTTCTTCTTAGCCATGTTCTTGAGGATTTCCCAACACCTTGTGTCAGTGTTGTTCAAGAAGAATCTTGAGCCTGTGGAATCGAGGTTACTTCTATCATGCTCGGAGAGAGAAAAATAGAAGATCTTGACTTGTGTCTCCTTGTCAAGCCCGTGATGCGGGCATCGCCTGAGCATGATCTGAAACCTTTCCCAGATCTCAGAATAGGTCTCTCCTGCTTTCTGCGTGAAATTGTGGATCTTCCTGATCATGTCATTGGTCTTCTCGGGCGGGAAGAACCTTTCAAAGAAAACCTCCACCATGTGGCCCATGATTCCACATATTCATCATCTAGATTGTGCAACCACTCACGTGCATTTCCCGCTAGAGAACTCGGAAATAGTTTCAAGTAAAGAGCCTCTTGTGGAAATCTGTCTATTTTTATCATGTCACAATTTTCCACAAATTGACTTATATGCGTGACTGGATCTTCGTTCTTGAGCCCATGGAATGCATTTGACTTGACCAAATTAATCAACGCAGGATCAATCTTGTATGTCAGAATGTTGATTGCCTGCTTCTTGATCGGCCCCTTTGTAGCAGATGAAGAAGGCGCCTTGATCTTCTCTTATATTGTCTGTGGCTCTGTCATCTCTTCTTGCTCGAATTCTGATTTTATTTCTTCCAGATGGTCTTGATTGTACTCCTCCTCATCTTTTGGTCCCGACAATGGAACCTCTGGTGCGTGATGGGTGTAGTCGGTGCTACGTGTCTGCACCATGCACAATACCTGAAAAATAAAAATTTAAGTTTAGTATAGTGCTTGACGATTACACAAATTAGAAAATAGACTATGATTTTTTTTTTGAAATGATAATCATCAACATCATCATCTAAGCCTCAATCCCAACTACGTTGGGGTCAGCTACATGGATCTCTCATTTCCATTCAGCTCTATCATGGGCCATATTCTGATTGAGATGTAGAGATTCAAAATCTCTCTTTATAATCTCATCCCATGTTAATTTAGGCCTTCCTCTTCTTCTATTTATAGTGTTTGGCTCAATAACATTGCTTCGTATAGGCGCACTAGTAGGTCTGCGTTGCACATGTCCGTACCATCTGAGTTGGCCCTCACGCAACTTGTCCTCAATGCTCACCACCCCCACTTTATTCCTGATATAGTCATTTCTCAAATGATCTTTTCTTGTCTTCCCACACATCCATCTCAGCATACGCATTTCAGCCACGTTCATCTTGTTGAGACCTTGTTTCTTCACCGCCCAACATTCACTCCCATAGAGCATGGCTGGTCGTATAGTTGTTCTATAAAACTTACTTTTTAACTTGAGAGGGATCTTCTGATCGCATAAAACTCCAGTTGCACTCCTCCATTTCAACCATCCTACAGTAATCCGGTGACAAACATCATTTTGGACATCCCCGTCTATTTGAATAATAGAACCTAAGTAACGAAATTTGTCACATTTTGGTATATCTACTCCGTCCAACTTGGCTCCATCATTCACACTGCGAGATTGGCTGAAATTGCAATGCATATACTCAGTTTTGCTCCTGCTAATCATCAATCCATTTGATTCCAATGCCTTTCTCCAACATTCAACTTTATCATTCAATCCATCTTTTGTTTTGTCAATCAAAACAATATCATCAGCAAATAACATACACCAAGGAATATCATCCTGAACATTCTTTGTTAACTCATCCATAACCAGAACGAATAGATATGGGCTGAGTGTGGATCCTTGGTGTACCCCAATTGTAATAGGAAAAGTTGGTGTCTCTCCTCCAGGAGTCTTGACACTTGCAGTAGAGCTATCATACATGTCTTTGATCAAGTCAATGTATTGGATAGGCACACCCTTTTTCTTCAAAACCATCCATAACACTTCTCTGGGTACTCGATCATAAGCCTTCTCTAGATCGATAAACACCATATGAAGATCTCATTTGCTTTGTCTATACTTCTCCATAAGCCTCCTTATCATAAAAATAACATATGTTGTTGATCTTCCAGGCATGAAACCAAATTGGTTGTTTGATACCCGCGTTATAGATCTTAACCTCTGCTCAATAATCCTCTCCCAAAGCTTCATCGTGTGACTCATCAGCTTGATACCTCTATAGTTTGTACAGCTCTGAACGTCACCTTTTTTCTTGTAGATTGGGACTATAATACTATTTCTCCACTCATCTGGCATCTTATTGGTCTTCATGATCTTGTTAAAGAAATTTGTTAACCATGTAACTCCCTCATCCCCCATACTCTTCTATACATCAATGGGAATATTGTCTGGTCCGCATGCCTTTCTCATTTTCATCTTTTTCAAAGCATTCTTGACCTCAAAAGGTGAAACTTGTCGTGTGTAAATGATATCTCTTGTATTCATGTCACATGAGTCGCTAACATTATATGCAGTATCTCCATTGAAAATCTTATGGAAGTAATTTCTCCACTGGTTTTTGATATCATCGTCCTTCACCAATACTCTACCATCTTCATTCTTTATGCATTTTACTTGACTCAAGTCTCTTCCTTTCCTTTCTCTTATACGAGCCATTTTATATATATCTTTTTCGCCTTCTCTAGTGTCCAGCTTCTTATACATATCATCAAAGTATCTAGACCTTGCCTCCCGAACCACCTTTTTCGCTTCTTTCTTTGCTTGCTTGTATCTTTGGAATGTTGCATCATCTCCAGATTTGGGCAAGCTCCTATAGATCTCCCTTTTCAGTTTAACAGCCTTTTGTACTTCATCATTCCACCACCAAGTCTCCTTCTGTGGAGGTCCACAACCTTTAGACTCCCCCAAAACCTCTTTGGAAATTTTTGTTATGTAGGAGCTCATGTTATGCCACATAGTATTAACATCAGACTCCAAGTTCCAAGTTACCTCCTTGATGAGTTTATCTTGAAAAGTCAATTTCTTTTCTCCTTTAAGATTCCACCACTTGATCCTGCTATCTTGGTTTCCGTTATGTTTGCCTTTATTGATCTTCATGTTAATATCCAAAACTACCAACCTATGTTGGGTCGTGAGTTCTTCGCCAGGAATCACTTTACAATCCTTGCATATGTTACGATCCACCCACCTTGTAAGGAGGTAATCAATTTGGCTACAGTTGTGCCCACTCTTGAAAGTAATCTTATGAGATTCTCTTTTCTTGAAATGGGTGTTTGCCAAAATCATATCATATGCAACTGCAAAATCTAATATCCTCTCTCCTTCTCCGTTCCTGTTGCCATATCCAAAACCACCATGAACTCTCTCAAATCCAGCATTACCACTCCCCACATGGCCATTTAGATCACTCCCAATAATAATCTTCTCCTCGATCGGTATTCCTTGCATCAATTCATCCATGTCATCCCAAAAATCCTTCTTCGCATCCTCGCTAAGGCCAACTTGGGGGGCATAAGCGCTAATAATGTTAAAAATATTTCCCCCAAGAACAACCTTGATAGCTATGATTCTATCACCCATCCTTGTAATCTTGATGACGTCATCCTTCAACATCTTATCAACGATAATACCTACGCCATTTCTATGTTTATCAATACTTGTATACCAGATTTTGTATCATGTATCTCCAATCTCTCTACAGCGTTCCCCTGTCCACTTGGTTTCCTGCAAGCAAGCTATATTGACTTTTCTCCTCATCATGGTATCCACTATCTCCAAAGATTTCCCTGTCAAAGAGCCAATATTCCAAGATCCAACTCTAATCCTTTTTTGTTGAACTTACTTCTTTACTTGCCTTCGTCAAAAATGTTGCCCCTGCACATTTTTCACTGCATTTGGGCAATGATGCGGCAGGACTAGCTTCTTTACCCACACCCGTCCAAGATGTGGAAACCCTTGCACATTTTTCACTACATCTGGGCGATGATGCAGCGGGACTAGCTTCTGTACCCACACCCGTCCAAGATGTGGAAACCCTTGTTTATCCTTCAACACAACCGGGCGTCTATGTGTCAAAACCCCTTGCATATTTATCACTGCACCCGGGTGCCAGTGCAGCACGTCTCTAGGTAGGGACGCACCAACGATATTCTTATAAGGATCCATGTCATAGAAAGAGTGACAAAGTTGAAGGATCCATGTAGGGACGCTCCAACAATATTCTTATAAGGATCCATGTCATTGAAATGATAATAATAAAAAAAATGTGACCTAGAGTGGCCGCTTGGAGCACTCGTAGTGCCGACAATTTCCGTGGCCCCGTCAATGGTGCCAAAAACTTGACACGAATTTGCCGTGCGCAGAAATGCAAGTGAACGCGTCGAAGTAATATAGTCCCTTGTGAGGCCCGAGTCGAACTCAGGGACACGTGAATTATCGGTGACTACTACTAACTACACGCAATCAACTAGACCAATTAAAAGTTGGAATTTGTTGTAAAATTAAAAGAAAAGAAAATAAAACAAAACGAAGCAATCGATTAAATGTTTAGTTTAATCAATTCAAGATGGGATCTTTTGGATTGTGGTTTCACCGCGGGTTTTCATTGTATTAAATTCTATATAGTTACTCAGATTTATCTCTCTATCCGGGTAGTGGCCTGAAATCAGAATTTCCCACTGTCGTGGTACAATTCACTACCTATGTCGAGATCAGTTCCACCGTCGTAGTAACCTATACCCTAAGCTAGGTGCATTAAAATCGATCTCTCGGTATCCACCATTAACCTTACACCACCTTGTTCAAGGGATTTGTCAATTAACGTAGATTTCATCTCTTTTCAACGATTAATCCTTCTTTCAAAGTAATTAAGGGCATTAGATTATTATTATGGTGATCAAGTATAACAATATAATTGAGAAAACGAAATTATACCACGGATTTAAGAGACAAAAGATGAATTACTATGATAAAATTGCCATACAATGAATTTACAGACTACTCCCGGTCCTAAAGACAAAGGGATTAGCCCTGCATGTTCATCTCAAAGCAGAACGTGGTAGAGAAAAAAGGGAACATGGAGAAAACGTGATTGAGTGGTAAAACCCCTAAACGGAGAAGATCCAATCGCTCCTTGGCATAGAATACATGTTCTCCCGCCTTTTGGTGGTGGAAAATGTCTTCTTTGGCGTCTGGAATGGCTGGGGTGTGCTTCTGGGCTCCGTTCTTCTCTCCACACCTTCTCGGGATGTCGTGCAGCGGCTAATGACGTGATGATCTGCTCTTATCCGCCATCATTAGGTATAATCACCGAGTTAGGTCGCCAAATAATCACAGCCGTCAGATTTAGATCAATCTAAAGCAAACTTGTATCTGACGGTGTCGATACCATCGACGCGGGTCGATGGTATCGACCTTGCACAGTATCGATAGTTCTTCTTTCCCTCTTCCTATTGCGCCTGATGCTATCTCGATACCATCGACACGGGTCGATGGTATCGACAAACCTGTAGCGACGGTTTTGTCCTTTTGTGTCTTTGTAGCTCCTCTTGTCGATAGTATCGACATAAGTGGTGATAGTATCGACTCACTTCTTGCCAGCAACATGATGGTAACTCGATACTATCGACATCCCTGTTGCTAGTATCGACTTTCTTCTGCTCCTTGCGGCTGGAAACATGTGTTCTGGTCGATGGTATCGATCACTGTCGATGGTATCGACAACAGCAGATACTTGTTTTTCCTAAAATTTCAACACGAAACCACATAAGCCGAAACAAAATATATTCTTGTGATAATTTATGCTCAAAATACTGAAATAAGGGAATTTTACATAGAGAAGGATCATAGACCAAAGCAAATGAATTATGCAATATTAACCACAGAAATGACTAATAAATGCATAAAACACCATATAAAACAAGTCTATAAATGCGACTCAAAATCATCGCATCACATTCCTAACAAAAAGGAAAAGCTATGTGAACATTCCCAATTACATAGAGTTTGATAAGTGAACTTTCCTAAATGAATAAAGGATTGCTGAGTGAATTATCTCTATTATATATATATGTTTTTCCTTTTTGATAAATATTCTTGGGTGATGATAGAAGTATGCTCTTTTATGCTTTTTCCTTTGAATAATATGGACATCATATGTTAGGGGTTTATGCTCTGCATAAACATAAACATTGATAAGGTTGAATCAATGAAAGGAACTTTGTGTGGATTACAGAATCCATGATATCTCCATGATACTAAGATATTATGCAGAGACTTGAGGGTATGACAACTGAATAATCTGTCTCTCCTTTTTCTTGGGATTTCGGGGACGAAATCCTTGTTAGGGGTTTATAATTTGTAACACCCCTGACCTGGGTTATGTGTTAACCCTAGATTTTTTGCCTAATAAGGTTGAGTAGATACTTAATCTTATCTTGGGAAAAGTAATTAGGGCTCATGAGAAACTTATATTTCAATTTTGGTCTCGTTTGAACAATGTTGAAGCAATGTTTGCTTGTTTTGGACTAAAGTGAAAATTACCCAAGCTGAGGGGTTAAATTGCAAATGTCGCATGATAAGATGTTCCTATGATGTTTAGATATCATAAGAATGAATATGATGTAGTGGTATGGTTTTTACAAGCTTGGGCACCAAGATTAAGCATGTAAAGCAATCCTTGTGCATTAAAACCTAGTTTTGGTGTAATGTGCAATTCACCCAAAACCTAGGGTTCAATATGCAAATTACCACTTCAATAAGGTCCCTAATGTTCTTGGCATCATATAGAGCAAATAAAATGAGAGGGTCGCCTCATTTGAATGAAGTTGGAGGAGAGAGAATCTTGATATTAAAATAATCAAGATTTAATCCTAAGTGAAACCCTAATTCAATTTAGGGCAAAAATGAATGTATTAATTAAAGGGCCTTCAACCAAAATTAAAATGGTTGGATTCAGATGTGTTTGGATAAGCCTAAAGCCTTGCAAAGGTACGAGCATATCCTAAGGAGGTGAAATCCCACTCACCATTATTATAAGAAAAAGAATTCTCACTCAAATATGGATATTCTTATTATAAGGGTTAAGGTGCTTAATTTATTTTCCCTTAATTCATGGATAATGGAAGGGAGTTCGTTGGGGATAGAGATGCCCTTGCATGCAAGAAACCAAGGGGGAAGTGGTGGCAACCATTTTGGAATTAAAAGACTTTTATAAAGTATCTTCTCTCTCATCAATTTTCTTATAAAAGTACCCTTTCTAAGCCAAAACAAAGGCTTTTTCAGATTTCTTTCTTTCCCCTTGCTTGAAAAACGACCAAGGAGCTGTGTAGGAGCAGGAGGACGACCCACAACCTTTTGGTAAGGTTCTTGACCTCCTTTCACCTTGAATCCATGGTGAAAATCGAAAATCAATGCATGAATTCTTCATATCTCGACCTCCTCTTCAATTCTAACCAATTCTTTTCACTCAAAGCTTGAGGAAGACTATATCCAAAGAAAAATTAGACTGAAATTGCAAAAAACACTATGGTAATTATGTATTGCCTCTTGAAGAACATAGGAATCAAGTGGGCAAGATATGTTCTCCACCATATGACTTGCTATGACTCAGGAAAGAACACCTGTGGCACCCATCCTCCCTACCCAACCCTAATCTGTGGTCTTTTTCTGCTTGCCACTGACAATTTTTTTTCCATGACCTTCATTACAAACCTGCCCAGAGTGGAATTTGCATCAGTGAGACCGCACCTCAAAATTTCGTGCCTATCCCATCCTCTACCACTCCTGGTACCTCTACCTCTACCTCTACCTCTACCTGAGAACCTCCACCACCTCAACCTACCCGACCTACGTGCGCCTTATTCCATGTATCAAATGAAACCCTTATGGGCTACATGATGCATCAATAGGCATACAACCTTCACGTTCAGGAGCACATGCATCAGGACCTCTGTGCCATCATGTCCAACATAAATATGCCATGTGCACACCCTTATCCTTCCTACCAGCACTACCCAGGCGGTGACTATGCATCCTATGCATATGATCACTTTTACCCTGCCCCTCCACATGCTTCTTGTACTGCTATACCCTCTGATATTGGTGGATCTGCCCCTGGAGTGTTGCCTCTGACAGCTGGCCCCTTGGCCACTCTGCTTGCTAGTCTTGGCAGTTTTACTCCTTCCTTCCCACATGCCAATGAGCTCCATGCTCTTGGCATGTCTTGGGATGAGCAGAATGTCTGTTGTCCTGATCAAGGTTTTGGTTCTCTTTCTGATGAGGAGATGCCAAACCAGGCTGATGAGGAGGTTTCTGCTGATGAGGAGGCTAATGAGGATGATGGTGATGCTTCTAATGAAGGCTTTGTTGGTGCCTCCAGTGATGAAGGATATGTTGTTCTCTCTATTGTACCTTCATACAGAGATGATGACTACGAGCCAAAAGCTTCGGATGCTAATGATGATAATAATGTTTTTTTAAGGAAGTCGGGAAGCTATTTATTCATCTTGCCTTCCCCCTGCAAGCAAATTTGAAAAAGGAGTACATGCACTAATAACAGAATTAAACCCGGTAGTACTACTACCATTACATAACTGGGCCTCATTATTTATTATACTACTAAACATAGCAGGAGGATTACTGTAAGTGAAGGTACCCTCGATGTTTTTGAGATGGTGTTTAGAGAGAAGATCAGAAGCTGCATTGCATTCTCTTTTGGCATAATTGACACAGTAGTCTTTCTCATCCATCAGTTTATTTATTCTTGCAACTTCATTAGCAAAGGATGGGCAGTTCATACCATCTTCCTAGATCATTTTGGTAGCATTAAGGTTGTCTGACTTAAACTCAATATTCCCTGGGAAATTGATGATGGCATGTTCCATGGCCTTGAGAATACTGGTAAGTTCTACATGGAGGACATTAATAGTTGCAACGGTTTCACCATAACCTCCAATCCATTACCCAAGTTGGTTTCTAACAACACATGCAACTACAGATTTGGAATTACCTATAGCTGCATCCGTGTTGATAGTAAACTGCCTGGCGCTAGCTGGAACCCAATGCATATTGTCAGAGGTCCCTATGCTGGTGTGGAATTAGTTTCTCCTTTTGTCCAAAATCATTTCCATGATACATCAGAACAATTATTTATGCAAATTAATGATTCCTGACCTAAGAGGATATTTTGTCTTTGAATTTCAATTCAAATCAAATAATTGAACAAATAATTGAACAAATAATCGAAATTGAATAAATTCTTCTTTTTTGGTCTGATTTTGTTTTATTTGGTAATAAAGATTATAACGAATTAAAAATAAAAATTAATGGTTTGGATCGTATATCAACTCAACGGTCAATCCTTGTGAGAAGGTTCCATTGGAACATTTATTTATTTCAAACTACAAGATCTCTTTGTTTTTTCTTAAGACTTAAGAAAAAACAAAGAGAAAGTGTGAGGAAAAATGACAAGAAGATATTGGAACATCAATTTGGAAGAGATGATGGAAGCAGGAGTTCATTTTGGCCATGGTACTAGGAAATGGAATCCTAGAATGGCATATTATATTTCTACAAAGCGTAAAGGTATTCATATTACAAATATTACTAGAACTGCTCGTTTTTTATCAGAAGCTTGTGATTTAGTTTTTGATGCCGCAAGTGGAGGAAAACTTTTTTTAATTGTTGGTACCAAAAATAAAGCAGCTGACTTAGTAGCAGCAACTGCAAGAAGGGCTCAGTGTCATTATGTTAATAAAAAATGGCTTGGTGGTATGTTAGCGAATTGGTCCACTATAGAAACGAGACTTCATAAGTTTAGGGATTTAAGAGGGGTACAAAGGATGGGGAAACTCAATCGTCTACCAAAAAGGGATGCAGCAATCGTGAAGAGACAATTATCCACCTTGCAAACATATCTTGGTGGGATCAAAGATATGACGGAGTTACCTGATATTGTAATCATCATCGATCAGCAAGAAGAATATACAGCTCTTCGGGGATGTCTTATTTTGGGGATTCCAAAAAGTTTTTTTTATCGATACAAATTGTGATCCGGATCTTGCAGATATTTCGATTCTAGCCAACGATGATGCTATAGCTTCAATCCACTTTATTCTTAACAAATTAGTATCCGCAATTTGTGAAGGGTGCTATAGCTATATAAAAAATCGTTCATTATGATTAATAATCATTATTATGATTAATTATGTTATGATTAATCATAATATGGATAAGTCAATTTTTTTGTGAATGTCATAGATTTATTGGATCAGTTATTATTCCTAGATTCAAATAAAGCAATAAAAAGTACTGGGTATATTATGTCATTTTTGAGTATCCTAACTATATGATCCATGTAGTATTCAAATAGATGAGTTAAGAAATATATGATAAGATTGAATCAAAATAATTCCTTTTTTAAAGTTCGATTTATGTCAGAGGAAAATATGAATGCTATATCATGTTCCCTTAACACACTCAAAGGATTATACGACATATCAGGTGTAGAAGTAGGCCAACATTTATATTGGCAAATAGGGGGTTTACAAGTGCATGCTCAAGTACTTATCACTTCATGGGTCGTAATTGCTATCTTATTGGGTTTGGTCACCATAGCTTCTCGGAATCCACAAACCATTCCAACGGATGGCCAAAATTTCTTTGAATATGTCCTTGAATTTATTCGAGACTTGAGCAAAATTCAGATCTGGGAAGAATATGATCCTTGGGTTCCCTTTATTGGAACTATGTTCTTATTTATTTTTGTTTCTAACTAGTCAAGCGCTCTTTTACCTTGGAAAATCATAGAGTTACCTCACGGGGAGTTAGCTGCACCAACGAATGATATAAATACCACTGTTGCTTTAGCTTTACTCATGTCAGTAGCATATTTCTATGTGGGTCTTACCAAAAAAGTGTTGAGTTATTTAAGAAAATACATTCAACCAACTCCAATACTTTTACCAATTAATATTTTAGAAGATTTTACAAAACCTTTATCACTTAGTTTTTGACTTTTTGGGAATATATTAGTTGATGAATTAGTAGTTGTTGTTCTTGTTTCTTTAGTACCTTTGGTAGTTCCTATACCTATCATGTTTCTTGGATCATTTACAAGTGGTATCCAAGCTCTTATTTTTGCAACCTTAGCCGCGACTTATATAGGGGAATCCATGGAGGGTCATCATTGATTAGCTTTCAAAATAGTTTTTTGTTAAGCTTATCCCAATTTATGCTCAGTTCATCATAATCTGCTTGGTTTGGTTGGCGAGTATAATAATAATATATGCAAATATATAGGGTCTAGAGTCGTAATAAGAAAGATGTATAGATAATGAACATAGATAGCTTGAGTGTTTAGATTTTCTAGTTTTTAGTCTAGATGCTGATCATATATATCTTTCTAGGCTACTTATACTTAAAACATCTGGGCATATTTTCTGAGTTGTACTATATTATCATCTAGTTTTCATCATTTTGGCTTGTAATTGTTTTTGAGAACATGCTTTTTGGGTTGTAATCTTAATACTTTCTACACTTACTCTTTGATTTTCTATATCTCATGAGCTAGTGCCATGTTTACAATATTATGATTATGCCATATATTTGTTACTTCTCTCATCTCTTTAGATGTATGAAATTGCATGTTGTGGATGTATGTTTGGTTGTTCTTAGAGAAGACATGTTTATGTTCTCTTCTAATCCCCTTCCATTTTTATAATGTCAAAAGGGGAGAGAAGTTCAATGTTTTGAAGCTCAACCATATTGCTTTTATTTCCTATGTGATCCTTTTCTTGTTCATTATATGATTTATAATGTGACTTGCTCAAGGACCATATAGTATATATGTCATGTTGCTTTGTGTAAATAGACTAACTATGCAGGTAAGAGTAGGCATAGATTGAGAGGGAGAATTTCACATTGTTTAAATCATGAACCCCCCTGCAATTCACAAGGCAAAGGTATAACTTTACATATCCTTTTCAATATGATTGACGAATGGTTTGTCATTATAAAAAAGGGGGAGAATGTTGACTTGAGAGTTCTACATTGTCCATATTTTGATAATGACTTAACCATTCCATTCCTATGTATCTAATATGTATGTTCAAGATTGATTTTAGGCTTTAGATACATGAAAAGAATCAATTTACACAAGCCCTAGCTTGTTTAAGTTCAAGTCAAAAGTAATGCATGTGCGCATTTTGGGAAATCACTCCAAATGACCTTAGATGATTTTTGTAATCACTTGTATTGATGATATGACTTGTAACTAAGATGAGAAAAAATTAGGGACACTTAATTCCCACTCAAATGTCAATTTAGAAAATTTTTCATAGGATGTTTATCGATCGAGTTGGAAACTCGACCGATCCAGTGATGGATTTTCTAGATATTCACTTAGCAAAACTAATTTTAACTCATCGGTCGAGTTTTTCAAACTCGACTGATAGTTTGAAAATTGGTTTTGTCACTTAGTGGATCGGTCGAGTTACCTTTATTAAAACTCGACCGAATGTACTGTACAGAAAATGCAGAAAAAGTGATTATAACCGTTGGAGAGTTGTTTGACCGAGAATAGATCTGTTACAACATGGACAATGACTATATTTTGCCCTTAAGTCATCCCACATTCAAGGGAATACCCCCAGCTAGAAATAGGACCCCTTGGAGTTCATTGCAAGTTTTCTCATCCATGCTATTCTAAGTCCTTACTATAGTTGAGTGTGTTGCAACTCCTTGAGCTCCTTTCTCTCTCTCATTTACTTATCATTTTGTGATTTTGAGTGAGTTAGGCTAGTTGTAAGAGAACTACTTCCTTATGCTTGTAAAATCTCTCATTCCATTCCATCTTCCCTACCCCTTTTCTCAAAAACGAAAAGGTGAAGCAAGCTACTCTGAGTGAAGGTGAAGTTGTTGTTGTTCTTCTTTAAGGTTGAGGAAGAGGTGAAGATCTTCTCCAGGCGAAGGAGAAGGAAAAGGCTGAAGATGCAAGAAGAGTGGGTAATTCCTTGAAGGATGAAGACTTGTGAAAGAGTAGGTAAGTCCTTAGAGGAAGGCAGAAGACTCTTTGCAAAGTGGGTAAGTCCTTGGTAAGGTTGAAGACTCTTTGTAATAGATAGGTAAGTCCTTAGGTGGGACTTGTGTTGTAACTCTTATAAGTGAATATATAGAGGAAAGCACTTGCAAAGTCCTAGAGGTTGACCTCTCTAGGTAATGAACTGACTCTCTCCTAGTTTGGAGAGTGGAACCACTCTAAAATACCTTATCCAAGTGCTTGTTTCATTTTCTCTCATCCTTGCTATACTTGTTAGTTAGGACTTCATATTGCACTTAAGCTATTGGTTTTGATTGATATAATTTGAAGGTATAACTTATCTTGTGAGAATTGTGAAGCTCAATTCACCCCCTCCTCTAGAGCCCTAGATCCAACTGAAACATGCTTGATATCTTGTAGATAACCTGACACTTAACTCTAAACATGATGATTAACTTTAAGATGATCCAAGAAAGTGAGAAACAATGTATATAGGGTTTGGTGATGTGTATGATACAAAACCCTAGTTGGCTATAGTGTGGAACTCTAAACTTAATGTGAGAATGTGATGATGTGTTCTCTTCTCTCTCTTGGATTGGTTACTAAGTTATTATACTTTCTCTATTTTGTTTATAAACCCCTAACCTTGTATGTGATATGTGATTGAATGTTATGTCTAGTGCATGCTATGATGAATATAATGTGACACAGGTTGAATAAGCCCTTATGAGGCATGTTGAGACACTTGTGATACAGGGATAATGTGAATGGGTCCTATGACCTGGCAGAGCCATATTGCCTAGTTTGAGATGTTATTCCCAATGATAAGTTGAGGGATTGGTATCCCATTGTGAATGTGATGATGTGACAAGATATGCTCTAAATGTTATAAATCTCCTGATATTGTACTATGCTCTTTCTTTTGTAGTATTTACTTTTTTTATACATTGTAACTTGATTGATGCTAAAAGATACTCTAATTGGCTTAACTAATCCAAGTAGAACTTGATCATGTAGTTTTCCCTAGCCATAGATCCTTTCCAGTGTCAGTTTTATTTGTTGGATTGGTGAAACGAGTTTAACTCAGAGTGCATATTTTTGAATAAATGGGGGGTGTAAGTCGAGTAGATCCTTACATCCATAATTACAAGTTATGTAAGATAGCCATGTGTGAACTTATCTCCTTATGATATGGATGTCCATGTGTGAGTTAGTCCTTGTTTTTAGAATGGCCATACATGAGTCGGTTATTTTAGCGTTATTACATGTACCAAGGTGGGCTAGGTGTGATTATATGTGGATGGCCATGTGTGATCCAACCCCTCTGTTTAACTATATGTGTGGCGACAGCTATCAAACCGACAGCATTATTGCACAAAACTACATGAAAATAATCGTTAACAACATATTACTGAAAGTAACTAAAAATTAAAACCTTTTTTTTAAGAGATCCACTACCAGGAAACTATTTTCAGAAAGAACCAAACTATATATACTTCATGGTTCACTTTACAAATAGAATGTTCCATCACCTTGTAAGGATATGAGATAACAGATGCTTTACCAAAATATATACAAAAGCAACATTATACATCGAGGTGTACTAGCCAAAATCTCAGATCAATCATAAAGTTGTTTACGCACTATCTCCCAAAGGATGTGAGAGTAAAGGGATGACACATAGGACTCTATATCTACAAGACACATAACAGCACACTCAACATGAGTTGTTACTGTTGTCCTTACTACTATTTCCTGCTCTCTGCTACACGATCTCTACCTCCTTGTGCACGTCCACCTAAAATGTTGTGGAACCCAAAGTGTGAGACAAAAATCCCAGTGAGAGATATAACTCTCTGCCAACAGTATTATTATCATAGATAAATCTTATGAAAGATAGCAGAAGAAACCTTTATGGAATTAAACAAGTTTAACTACTTATTATAGAGTAGTCTTCATCATTTAAGTAGTTCAAATAACTATGACTGAGCAATAGATTGTCTAATAATTCTTAAAAGGAATATGAAGAACATGTATAACATTTATCAACTATGACATATAAAACTGATTGCAACCTTAGTTATTGTTTCTGTATTTGATCCTTAAGCAAACACGCTACACAGTTGATTACATCTTTAAACAAGCCATTGTATTCCCTAAAGAGATGGGAATATACCTTCCATGTTCCAACTAACCACTGTGAAGTAAGCATCAGTGCCATAAAAGTCTTATGGAAGAGTCGAAATCCATGACCTCGCCTATCTCAATCAGTACGAGATTGTTGGTAGAGACATCTGAGTCAATCTGCATTATAGCTAGTCTAGAATATATAGACTCTTCTCTATAGAGACACAATGTGTAGCATGTTCTCTTATTAGGGTATGACCTGTAGTCAATCTTGATTATATCAGGATGTGGTCCGTAACCAATACTGATTGTTTATTGAGTCACAGTACAACCACACTCTTGTTAGGGTATGACCCAAAGCCAATCCTAATATTTAGGGTGTGGCCCACAACCGATTCTTTTTAGTTAAGGATACAAGGAGATACCTCAACTTGCACCCCGCATATTCAATAATATGCACTCTGAGTAAAACTCATTTCACCATTCAGAAAATCCTGACACTGAATGGATCTATGGCCAGGGCAACTACATTTTTAGTTCACTTGATAGATTAATTGCATTACAGCATCTTTTAGCACCAATCAAGTTACAAGCATGAATTATATATAAATGCTACATAGAAAGGTGTAACATGTCTTCAAGAAATTTTGTATCAATTGGAACATATCTTATTACACTCATCTTGGGATATCAATCCCCTAAACACTTTACTGGGAATCTCATCCCTTCAACATTATCTTTATCATGATCACATATTTGGATATCAAATCCTCATTTCATTATTAAAAAATGTCACCTTTTACCAAGCAACAATCATTTCTAGGTTATCAGACCCATATACACACACACATATATATAGAGAGAGAGAGTCGGGCTAGAACACACTCGAGTGTACAGATTGCATGAATACACTCAAGTGTGTTTGCATATAAAGACCATTTGTTTTCAAAATGAAACCATTGATCTTCACTGTCATACTATAATTAGGCTATATACAAATTTTGAGCCCATTTGGATGAGTGTAAGTCACTCATTTAAGGACAAAAAAATTGACACATGAAACTAATTTGAAATGCATAATTTTTGCGGTCTTTATAACATGACCTATAAATGTCGAAATGTACTCAAATTTTGTATATGAGGTATTAACAAGATGTTTAAGAAGATCAATAGATTAGATTTTTGAAAAAAAAATATTGCATCATGAAAAACTACTTGAGTGTATTCTTCTCCTAATACACTCGATTGTATTCTAGCATGACTATATATATATATATATATGTGTGTGTGTGTGTGTGTGTGTGTGTGTGTCATACTTATTGTACAGGTATATCACATGGCTCACAAGGCCTTATATAATATGTACTATGCTAAATCCCCATAGCTCATACATGGCTATGCTTATCGTTTCACAATATCCGCATGGTTAGGATTTTATAGAAATTTCAATATCAAGTAAATATCATGTCGATGCCATAAAGGGAATCATTCAAATTGCAACCCTCTAATAATTAGGGTTAGGGTTTTCCCTTGTAGACAATTTAGGGCTTTCAAGTTAATAAATATCAATAAAACCTTAATTCCCATCATAAGGGCTATATTATTACCATAATGTTCAAGCATACTTCATCAAATATCATCAATTGATTATCAACATGAAGTATTACTTTTCTCATATGAGTAGTACAAGTTTCCCTCTCATCCTTACTAGGATATTGTCTTCAAAAAACTTATTACATTGATTTAATCCGCTTTAGGGTTTATCATCCTACACTTAGTAAAGTGTATCCATCTCATTACTTCAAAGTTTATCCATTGAATATATTCAAGGTGTATCGGCCTACACTCATCAAGGTGTATCGTCCTATACTCATCCAGGTTTATCGGCCTTCACTCTAATCTTTGTGTCGGCCTAGACACATTCACTTGTGTTGACGTAGACACAACTACTTGTGTAGGCCAAGGCACATGTATCGGCCATGATACTCTTCATTTGTGTCAGCCATGACACCTCAAAAAGATATTGGTTTAGTGGTTCTTAGGGTGATATCGGTTGTAAGGTGCTTGAGGTATATCGTCCATAGAGTATTCTTGTGTGTCGGCCACACTATCATATTATGTATCGGCCACTCAATAAACTAGTATCGGCCACTCAATAAACTGATATGGAGTTAGGAATTCATGTATATCATTTTTCATTCATTTATCCTTGTATCGGGTTAGGGTTTCCACCAAACCGATGTTGGTTTGTGCATATTGTTTTCCCATCATCTTCAAGGTCCAACCCTTCATCCATTGCTGATCTAATTCATGGAAAATAGTCCCAAATATCCATTAAGGCTCATAGAACCATTATTCAAACAAGAAAAGTCAAAGTAGAGAAGGAACTACCAATTATTACATGATAGAAGGTAAATAATAAAAAGTTGAGTTCAAGTTATATAACCTGCCTCAAGATCAGCACAAGAGCTTCAAGCTCCAAAGCTCCACATTCCCAAGGTTGAAGATGACTTATCAAAAGTCTAAGACTTGATCACAACACTTCTATATGAAATAAGATATCATAGTAAGGAACTTGGTGAAGAAGGAAGGAAAGGAAAGAATCAAGATCCAAGAGGCATAGTCTTTCTAAGGTTGAAGATGATCATGGCTACCTTGGGAAAGTTTCTTAACCTTCCCCTTGATCTTGAGATCATAGGGTTGTCCACCAAGAAGGAGATGGTAAAGTAGTCTACATGTTTACTAGGAGGTGAAAAGAGGGTTATATATAGTTGAAGTTCATGAAAGAGAGTATGTGTAAGGTGTCATCACCATGTGTACATGGGTGATACGTGTCCTTGCATGATGAATCCATGCAACCATAATTATCTCATCATGCAAAACTCATGAGCATAATCCATATATAAGATATCGACCATTGGGTATCTTGCTTGACAAAATATAACAATCCAACATCACTTTATATGCAAACAGATACAACTTTTGTAAGGAACATGTAAATGGATAGGCTTCACCTACTAGAGGTTCTTAGCCCATTATGAACACTTTTAAAGGTTATAAAACTGATATGGGACCTTCTCTATGGCTTCCAAGCCAATAGGCACTCCCATATACACTTCATAACTCGACACAACCCCATCTAGGGTTCAAGATACTCAACATTCTTTGGTTCATTCACCACAATGAGTGTTATCATTCAATCAAGACTCAAACAAGGTTCCCCCTTCTTTCTATCTCCTATAGATGATGATAAGAGAGAGAAGGAACACTCTAGAGGTAATAATTTGCACATAAACCCTTCATTTGGGTAAATTGAAATCTTTACCAAAGTTATCATATAAAGCACAAACAATTTGCAAATAAGTTCAAAATTGAGAAATAAACTCTCCTCAAATCTTAATTACTTTTAAAAAGATTAAGACATGGTTCTAAACAACTTACTTAGTCAAAGCTTCTAGGGATATCCCAAAACCCAGTTTAAGGGTGTTACAAGTTATCAACCCCTAACAAGGAATGCATCCCCAAAATCTCAAGAGAGAAGAGAAGGGTACTTACTCCTTATATCTTCCTCCAACTCCCATGTGGCTTCTGCAACACCACGATGATGTCGAAGAACTTTCACAAGCACTATGTGTTTCTTTTTCAACTCCTTTATTCTACTATCAAGAATCAACATTGGACCTTCCACATAGAATATATCTTCATATAATTCTACCTCTACATGTTGTAATACAAGCTTTGTATGAGGGTGACATTTTCTCAACATAGATACATGAAATATTGGATATAGTCTATGCAACTCAGGTGGTAGTTCCAACTTATAGGCTACCCTTCCAATACGTGCTATCACTGGATAGGGTCCCATAAATCTAGGATCCAACTTTCCCTTCTTCCCAAATCTGAGAACACCTTTCTAAGGAGAGATCTTGAGATAAACTTTGTCTCCTACTTGGAATTCTAAAGGTCTATGACGATTATCAGCATATGACTTTTGTTTGTCATGTGTTTCCTTTAACTGTTGTTGTATCACTTTAATCTTTTATGTTGTCTGTTGCACCAGTTCAAGACCAATAAGTTGGTATTCTCCTATTTCATACTAGCATAATGGAGATCTACAACATCTACCATACAATGCTTCATATAGTGCCATATCAATGCTTTTCTGATAACTATTATTGTAAGCAAACTCTATCAAACACAAATGTATATCACAACTACCTACAAACTAAAGAGCACATGCTCTAAGCAAGTCTTCCAAGGTATGTATAGTCCTTTCAGATTTTCCATCTGTCTGAGGGTGGAAAGCAGCACTAAACTTTAACTATGTACCCAAAGTTGTTTGTAATCGTTTGACTTGTAAACTAAGGACCTTTGTTAGACACAATTGTTGTTGGGACTCCGTGCAACCGCAATATCTCATCTACATAAACATGTGCAAGTTTCTTAATAGTGTATGTTGTCTTAATAGCAAGAAAATGTACCAACTTTGTCAACCGATCAACAATCATCCAAATGGAATCGTGACCATTGGCTGTTCTAGGCAAACCAACTACGAAATCCATTGTCACATGATCCCACTTCCATAGTGGTATAGGTAATGGTTGTAATGTTCCCACAGGCTTCTGATGGTCAACTTTAACTTGCTGACACACTAGACATCGCATAACAAACTCAGCTACATCTTTCTTCAAACCAGGCCACCAATACATATCTTTTAAATTGTGATACATCTTGGTATATACCAGATGCATAGCATACATGGATGAATGAGATTCTTCCATAACTATCCTCCTAAGGTCATTAACATCAGGTACCATGATTTTACCATGGTAACAAATTGTCTCATCTTCTGACTCATGGAAGCCTTCCCACTTCTCACTGCCATACTCTGATCTGATCTGTTGTATCACTGTATCATCCTGTTGTGCTTCCTTAATCTGTTGTCTCAGTGTAGGTTTTACTTTCATCTATGCCAGCAATCTAGCTAGAAAAGATACTTCCAACTGTGCATTCATTTGTTGTAAGGATACTAGCATGTCCCTTTCATGACACACCAAAGAACTCAACTGTGCTTTATCTGTGAATAAAGATGAGGACTTTCTACTTAGCGCATCTGCCACCACATTAGCCTTTCTTGGATGATAATCAATTGTGAAATCATATTCTTTGATTAGTTCCATCTAGCGATGCTATCTCATGTTTAATTCTTGCTGCAAAAAGATGTACTTTACATTCTTATGGTCTATGAAAATCCGACACTTCTCTGCATACAGGTAATGTCTCCATATTTTCAAGACATGAATCATTGCAGCCAACTCCAGATCATGTATAGGATAATTTTCCTCATTTTTCTTAATTTGTCGAGAGGTAAAAGAAATCACTCGTTTATCCTACATCAACACACATCCTAAACAATTCTTCGAGGCATCACAAAAGACAATGTATCCTTTCCCTTGCTCATGTAACACTAACACCGGTTCATTGATCAACTTTTCCTACAATAACTAGAAAGAGCATTGACACTTGTCATTCCGAACAAAACGAACATCCTTCCTGGTTAAACTAGTTAGGGGTAATGCTACATAATTTAAGTCTTTGATGAACCTCCTATAGTAACCTACTAAACCTAGGAAACTACAAATCTTTGTTAGTGTCTTAGGTTGTTCCTATTTTAGAACAGACTCCACCAATTTAGGATCAACACAAATACCTTTAGCTAATATAATATTCCCTAGAAAAGATATTTATGACAACCAAAACTCAGACTTGCTAAACTTAGCATATAGCTTATGTTGTCTTGGCAAAGTCAATGCTTGACGAAGATGTTGTTCATGTTGTTGGATATCTCGACTGTATATTAGAATGTCATCTATAAAGACCACTATAAATTGATCAAGGAATGGCCTTAACACTATGTTTATCAAATCCATGAATGATGTTGGTGCATTAGTTAGTCTAAATGACATAACTATAAACTCATAATGACCATACCTTGTCCTAAAAGCTGACTTGGGTATGTCATCCTCCTTAATCCGTAACTGATGATATCCCAACCTCATATCTATCTTAGAGAATATTGTTGCACCATGCAAATAGTCAAACAAATCATCTATTCTTAGAAGAGGATACTTGTTCTTTATTGTCACCTTGTTTAACTATTTATAGTCTATACATAATCTCATAGATCTATCCTTTTTCTATATAAAAAGTACTGGAGCACCCAACGATGATGTACTTGGTCGGAGAAAACCTTTGTCAAGTGACTCTTGTAATTGTTTCTTTAATTCTTCCATTTTAGCTGGTGTCATCCTATAAGGTTTTTGGGCTATTGGTTGTGTACCGAGAACTAGATTGATCTCGAAATCAATCTCTCGAGGTGGAGGAATATTGGGAAATTCCTCAGGAAAAAAATCCATAAATTCCCTGACAACTGGCACTTTTGGAATACTAGGAACTTCTATTTGGTATCCACCATGTGTGCTAAGAATGCATCACACCCATGTCACAACAATCTCTCGGCTATCATTGTCGATATTAAACATGTTGGAAGAATCTTCCTGTCTCCCTGAAAGATCTATGTCTCACCACCATATGTGAACATAGCTTGCTTGGAACCACAATTTAGGACTACCTTATACTTTTCCAAGGTGTCCATCCCAAGGATTACATCAAATCCATGCATCTCAAGTGGTATAAGATCTGCTTGAATGTTGTGTTCTGAGAAAGAAAGAACACAGGGGGAACATACCTCTTGTAACAATGCAGAACCAACTAACAGAGTTTCTAACAACAAGTTATCCATTCTACGACTAACATGCAAAAGACAATAATGAATCACTTCACAAGTGATAAAGGAGTGTGTAGTGCCTGGGTCAATTAAAACATATATGAAGCAAGATGAAGACATGTCATAACAAAATAATTCCATCTGGCCTGTGACAACTCGTGAGTTGACTACTACTTCCGGCTAAGTCATAGCATACAATCTCGTCATTGACTACTTCCGACCTCGTCCTCTGTTACCTTGTGCAGATGAACCTACATGAGATGTCTGTCCACGTTCTCATCCTCCTACACCACTATTGAACTATTGCCTCTAAGAGCCTTGTTGACTCTATCTTGGTGGTTGGGTTACCTCAGTATCTCTTACTGGACAATCCCTCATCAAATGTCCTATCTGTCCACACTTGTGGCAGGTTATGGTCTCTTGATGTGGCCTAGATGGCCATATGACTAACATTGATGTTGCACTATGGGCTCCAAATAGGTAGAAAATTATGGCCTCTACCCTTACATGGCATCCACTACATCTAAGCAATGAACCTCTGTGGTGCTGATGGAATAGAAAACCTTGGTTCGTGTAGCTTATGGACCTCTATCCTTGGAACTGAGCAGTCCTTTCCTAAAATTGGACTCACGTTTCTCAGTTACTGACCTTTCTATCCTCCTAATCGATTCCACAAATGTAGCAAATCTCTCCCTATTCTCCAGAGCAGCTGTAAAAGTGGATAACTCAGTGTTCAAACCCTTTTTAAAATGTTGAATCCTCTCTTGGTCTGTAGTAGCCATGTGCAGACAAAACTGCAAAAGCTCCATGAACTTAGCTTTATACTCATTAATCTTCATAGGCACTTGCCTAGTTTGTTCAAACTGTGAGATTTTCTCATCTAGGTATGTCTGAGAAAAGTACCTATTGGTGAACTCACGTCAGAATTCCTCCCATCTGATCTCAACATTAGGCCTTTTCTCCTCTTCAATGACCCACCAATAGTCAGCACTTCCCTTCAATAGGTAGACAGCATGCCTAACTTTGTTAGCTTCTGGCATGCTAAGGATCTTAAAAGATTTTCCTAGCTCAGTGAGCCACAGATCTACATCTATTGGGTCAGTTGTTCCAGCATATTTTATAGATCCTACACAACGTAGTCGCTCAAAAGTCTTACCAGAACCCAAGGATTCTACATTGGTGACTGGTGCCCTAGGTTTTGGTGTTGGTATCCTATCTACCAGTGTGTTACCGCCATGAAACTGATAGAATTATCGCACAAAACTATGTGGAAATAATCATTAACAATGGATTACTAAAAATAATTAAAAATCAAAACCTTTTTGCCAAGAGATCCACAACTAGGAAACTCTTTTCAGAAAAAAAACCAAATCATGTATACATCATGGTTCACTTTATACATATATTGTTCCATCACCCTGTAAGGATATGTGATAACTGTTTCTTTACAAAACATATACAAAAGCAACATTATACATCGAGGCGTACTAGTCAAAATCTCATATCGATCATAAACATATTTACGCACTATCTCCCAAAGGACCTATTAGTATAGGGACAACACATATGACTCTATATCTACAAGACACATAACATCACACTCAACCTAAGTTGTTATTATTACCCTTGCTTTTGTTGCTCGCTCTCTACTTCACGAGCTCTACCTCCTCGGGCACATCCACCTAAAAAGTTGTGGAACCCACTAGGTGAGACAAAAGTCCCAGCAAGAGATATAAGTGTCCACTAATAGTATTATTATCATAGATAAATCTTGTGAAAGAGAGAAGAAGAAACCTTTATTGAATTAAATAGGTTTAACTACTTGTTATAGAGCAGTCTTCATTGTTTAAGTAGTTCAAATAACTATGACTGAGCAATAGATTGTCTAATCATTCTTAAAGGAATATGAATAACATGTGTAACATTTATCAACTAAGACATATAAAAATGATTGCAGCCTCATTCATTATTTATGTATTTTATCCTTAAGAAAATACACTACATTGCTAATTACATCTTAAACAATCCATCTTTTCCCTAAAGATATGGGAATATACCTTCCAAGCTCAAACTAATCACTACAAAGTAAGCATCAGTGCCATAAAGGTCTTATGGAAGAGCCAGAATCCATGACCTCTCCTACCTCAGTCAGTACAAGATTATTGGTAGAAACGTATGAGTCAATCTGCATTATAGCTAGCCTGGCGAATAGAGACTCATTTCTATAGAGATACAGTGTGTAGCATGTTCTCTTATCATGGTATGACCTATAGACAATCCTGATTATATCAGGATGTGGTCCATAACCAATCTAGGGTATGGCCCGTAGCCAATCATGTTAGTTAAGGATACAAGGAGATACCTCAAATTGCACCGTGCATATTCAATAATATGCACTCTAAGTAAAACTCTTTTCACCATTCAGCAAAACTAGATATTGAATAGATCTATGGCCAGGGAAACTACATTTTTAGTTCACTTGATAGATTAAATGCATTACAACATCTTTTAGCATCAATCAAGTTACAAGCATGAATTATAGATAAATGTTGCATAGAAAGGTGTAACATATCTTCAAGAAATTTTGTTTTAATTGGAACATATCTTATTGCACTCATCCTGGGATCTCAATCCCCTGAACACTTTACTGGGAATCCATCCCTTCAACATTATCTTTATCATGACCACATATTTGGGTATCAAACCCTCAGTTCTTTATTGAACAGTGTCACCTTTTACCAGGAAAAAATCATTTCTAGGTCATCAAACCCATATACATATATACATATATATATACATATATACATATAAATACATACATATATATATGTATATATATGTATATATGTATATATATGTATGTATATATATGTATGTGTATATATGTTTGTATATCATACTTGTTGTACAAGTATATCACATGGCTTCCAAGGCCTTATATAATCTGCATTATGCTAAATCATCATAGCTCATACCTGGCTATGCTTATCATTTCACAATACCCACATGGCTAGGATTTCATAGCAATTGCAATATCAAGTAAATATCATGTCTATGCCATAAAGAGAATCATTCAAATTGCAACCCTCTCATAATTAGGGTTAGGGTTTCCCCTTGTATCTGATTTTGGGCTTTCAAGTTCATAAATATCAATCAAACCTTAATTCCCATCATAAGGGATATATTATTACCAAAATTGTTCAAGCATACTTTATCAAATGTCATCAATTGATTATCAACATGAAGTATTACTTTTCTCATATGATTAGTACAATTTTCCCTCTCATCTTTACTAAAATATTTTCTTTGATGTGGTTTTTACTGCTCTGACAAATCCACCTAGGGATGAAATCCCTAAGTTTTTACTAAAACCTCATGCAATAGTACCACCCGCAAGCAGACGGGTCTTATCGCAGTATAGTTAAGGATTGAATCCCAAGGGACAACCTTTTTAAGAATCTTGTGAGTCTTATCTAGTTGAATCAAAACTAATATTTAGAACAAGAGTTGATTTGGGTTTAGTTAAACTAATTGCAAGGAAAGTAAAAGAGTGGCATTAAAACTGAGTTTAGATTAATTATGGGAATCATTGGGGTGGAATCGGGTTTCACCACCACAACACATGCAAACACATCCAAAACACATCCAGGCAAGATAAAACTATCCAAATGGAGTAGCAAACCATATGTTAGGAAATATAGTTTTCGTAAGCATCTCCATGGGCTCGATGTCTTGTTACCCACGGGTCACACACTTACTACTCCAGAGATATCCCTTTGGAAGTTCTTGTCTGGGCATCAACCATGTTAATTGATATTCAAATCCTAAGTATTGAAGTTCTCGCAACAAAGGAATATAATAGAGCATGCAAGGCAGGTGATCAATCCACAAAGCTTGCATTAAACTATTAACAACGAAATGGAAATTTATATACAAGCCATGGAATGTTATAAGATGAACATGTAAGCACAGGCAGCAGGGGCTAGTCCCCACACCCCAATGAGATGGACTACTCACTCATCATGATAGAAATAAAAAGAATAAGAGAGAGGGAATATTCTTCCATGGTCATGGTGAATAAGATGGTCATGGCTCGGTGGAGAAATGGGCTTCTACACAATGGTGGGGAAGATCTGGATGAGGAGGGGAAGAACACCAAGGCAGACGAGGATGATGTTCTCTCCTTCTTCCTTCTCTTCTCGTACTCTTGCTCATCATAGGTGGAGAGGTAGATGGATGATAGATGAAGGTGCTACAAATCTGAAATCCCACCACTTTTGTGGCTAGGAAGTAGATCTTGATGGAGCGGAGATGGTGGAGTATCAAGGACACCACATAGGTAGTTTATGGTGGTAGAGATTGTCTTCCTTTGTTGGGCACAAATCGGCAACTTGTCACCGTGGATGGAGTGGAAGAGATGCCTCCAATGAAGGAGGTGGTCGTCTATTTATAGGTGCAGGTCTGTGGAGCACTGACTTAATTGCTATGGTCACGGCCTTCAGTATCAGTCACGGGTCGTGTCGAGTGTGCATCGGATCGTGTCAAGGTATTCATGCAGTCGAGGTTTTTTCCACAGTACATACGGTCGAGGTGTTTGTGTCGTGGTTGAGGTGATTGTCACGGTCACGGTCATTTTGTATCAGTCAAGATCTATGTCGCGGTCGGGGTCGCGTGCTTCTTGGTCGTAGTCACAGAGGGGTGCCACAGTCATGCTTCCTTGAACTCGGCCTGACTGTGCCGAGCTGAGCCCGATTGTTCTGAGTGTCGGTTGACATGTCTTCTTGGTCGTGGTCGCGGCATCCTCTTGTAGGTCACGGTCGCGACATCATCTTCTTGGTCGTGGTCACGACATCCTTGAACAAACCCCCTGTGGGGGGCTATTACTATGTTTCGATGGGCCTGCATTGACGAATCCTCTGGTTGATGAGGATGCTTTCTGATGAAGGAATTGGCCATCGAAAAAGGGTTCAAATTATCAAAAGTTTCTTGGGCCTACTAGTTGTTAGAGGGACCACTATCTCCTGCACTGGTGCACATAGTGTGATGCTTAATCCTACAATAGAGATGAATGGAATTGATCAAAACTCTCAATAATCATTTGAAACTGAGGAAAATTGTATATGAGAAGATTTAGGGGCCGTATGTGAGCTTTCAGTGCTAAACATGATGAAAAATGGTGACTAAAACTAAGGTGAATATGCATTCATCAAAACACCCCAAACTTAAATGTTGCTCATCCTCGAGTAACACAAAATCTGAAACAGTCACCAATTGAATACTTTCAACTCTTGTAATTGCCTCATCTTCACATCATGTTAGTTTCTTTTTTGCTTTGTATGACTTAGCATCTCAACATCTTGAGATCACTAAACACATCTTACAATATCTTTGTTCTCGATTTTGTTTCTCAAAAGCACTTCCTCCCCACTTTCTCCAACATCAAGCATGTTCCCGATTTTGTTTCTAAAAAGCACTTCCTCCCCACTTTCTCCAACACCAAGCATGTCTAAGATCTACATAAGAGTCCAGAGATACTCGTAGAACAACAAGTGTGCATCTGATCTGACGTTGGTGTTTTTCAAAAGAGTGGTAAAAAGAGCCATTCATTGTGCCTATAGGTGGAAAAGGAAGTGAAGGGGGTATGGAAGGGAGTAGTAAATCTCTCCTCTATTTGACTCGGGATATTTATTATATGGTTGCAATTTCATTGATTGTAGCTTCTTTTTTTGTATGTGAATCTCTCCTCTATTTGACTCAAGATTTCATTTTTTTTCTTGTGTGGACATTGGCATCTTTTCTTTTTCATTTTGGTGATACGCCCCTATTACATAGAGAGGGATATGGAAGAAGTGAATAAAGAGAGGGATGGTGTGCCACCCCAAACTTAGGGTTTAGCACATTTTTTATGGCTTTTTGTTTCTTTTTTATGGATGGAGGGGTATGAAGATGGTATAAGAAATTTAGAAGAGAGTTCAGATCAAAATGCAAGTTGATTTACAATTCAGTGCATCGAGTTGTTCTCTTTATTATACTATGCTCAAATAATGACTTGATGGGGATCTGGTGGAGATTCCCTACTATTGTTCCACTAGTCAGTTAGGAAGCATGACATGTTCGATCCCTCTCAGTTCGACAGTTACTTGCCATCTCTACTGAAGAATCATGATGTTAGAGTTCATAAGCTTCACATGGTGATTTCTAACCATTGGCTAGTTTCAAAAAATGTCCCCCTTGAGGCTTTGCTTCGAATAAGGAGGGTATAATGATTCAAAATTGTATGAAAAAAGAAACTAGTCATCTTGGTAAAGGCTTTGATTGAAATAAAAGTATCAAAACTTCATCAAGTTTCTATACAAACTACTTTGAAAATTTCAAAAAATTTAAAATTTTGATCAAATTTGCCTCAAAATTGTGATGATGGAACCTTAAGTCTGAAATAGATAGGTGTGGGTGGAAGTAAAGTATGTACCACCCACCCTCCACCCTGAACTTAGAAATTTTCTCATCCCGAGCAAACTATAAATTCGAGATGGAGGGGAAAAGCTATGTTGGTTGGTCCACCAGATGTGGTTGCATTCCTTTAAGCAATGTGTCCCCCATCTGAATTCTCAAAAATGGAAAAATCAGAACTTAAGATTGCATCTTACGATGCATTATCTATCAGGTGCAAAGTTTTCTAATTAAAAATTGAAAGTAAAATCTAAGATAATGATCGGGTTGCCTCCCGACAAGCACCTTTGTTTTATGTCGTTGGTTCGACATGCTTTTTTCAACTTTCTGGTATATATGATGGTTTGGAAAGATTCAGTGATGTTTCAATACTTATATCAGATGTGGTAAAATATCTCTTCAAGCATTGGCCATTTTCCACAAACTCTTCTGACTTTTCACTCCATCAAATGAAGGCACCATGTGGGTAGATGCTCTTGACAGTGTATGATCTAGACCAATGAGAACAAAGTTTCCTTGGGAACAATCTCAGTCTTGAGTTAAACAGTAGAACTTGGTGTCCCACTTGTATGTCTTTCCTCTTCATATGACCATCATGCCATAATTTTGTGCTTTCTTTGTAGATTCGTGCATTCTCATAGGATGTCATCTGAAGCTCTTCTAGCTCTTGAAATTTAGTTGTTTGATTTCCCACCAAGCTTTGTGTTCAAGTTCTACAGGTGGGTGACATGATTTTCCATATATTAATCTAAAGGGTTTAGTTCCAAGAGGAGTCTTGAAAACAGTTCTATGAGCCCACAATGCGTCATTGATTTTTACCAACCAATCCTTTAGGTTGTGGCCCACTATCTTTTTCAGGATAGATTTGAGTTGAAGGTTTGACACCTTTACATGTCCACTCGTATGTGGGTGATAGGGAGAAGCTACCTTGTGAGTTACACCATATTTTCTCAGTAGTGCCTCAAAACATCTTTCCAGAAAATGAGAACCTCCGTCGAATATCACAGTGTGTGGATCTCCAAAATGGGAAAAAATAATATCTCTAAACATTTTAATGATAGGTTTCGAATCGCTAGTGACGGTTGGTATGGCCTATACCTATTCAGAGACATAATCCACTGCAACTAGAATGTAGCAAAATCCATGGGAGGATGGGAATGGGTCCATGTAGTCCACTCCCCAAACGTTGAAAATCTCGACTTCCTGCCAGAGCTTAAGGGGCATCTTGTCTCTTTTTGTTATGCTCCCCATCCTCTAGCAATTGTCACAAGACACGACAAAGTTGTAGGCATCCTTGGATATGGTTGGCCAAAAGAAACCACATTGTAGAACTTTCAAAGCAGTCTTCTTGGAACTCATATGGCCTCCAGTGGGGCCTGGTGGCATTGCTCTAGAACAAGCTAAGCTTCTTCCTCAGACATGCAACATTTGTAGAGACCATCAGTGCAAAGCTTGAATAGATATGGCTCATCCCAGTGATATTGCCTCACATCATCCATGAATTTCTTTGTGCGGTGTCAGTGCATTCAGGGTAGATGACTCTGGCTGCAAGGTAGTTCACATAGTCCACATACCAAGGGATATCTTCTGAAGCTTTCATGAGTTGGTCATTTGGAAGAGAGTCATTAATTGGGATCTTTTTAGTGTCCAGAGTGTGGATACAACTCAAGTGGTCTGCCACAACATTCTTTGTGTCTTTCTTATCTCTTATCTCAAGATTGAATTCTTACAAAAGGAGAATCCATCACATTAGCATGGGCTTTGCATCTTTCTTTGCTAGGAGGTAACGAATTGCATCATGATCAGTGTAGACGATGACCTTCGAACCGATGAGGTAGGATCCAAACTTGTAAAAGGCATACACAACTATTAAAAGTTCCTTCTCGATTTTTGCATAATTCCTTTGAGCTTCGTCAAGGGTCTTAGATGCATAGTAGATGACATGATGTTTCTTTTCTATATATTGACCCAAAACAACATCGACTATGTGATCACTGGAATCACACATTATTTCAAATGGTTGCTCCCAATCTAGAGCTTTAATGATAGGGGTTGATGTAAGGGCATGCTTAAGATTGTTGAAACTCTTCATACATTATTCATCAAAGTATAAATTAGTATCATTTACTACTGAGTTCGTCATAGGTTCGGTTATCTTAGAGAAATCCTTTATAAACCTTCTATGAAATCTTACATGACTAAGAAAAGTGTGGACCTCTCTTACATTGGTTGGGAGATTGAGTTTAGAAATAACTTTGATATTTGCCTTGTCTACTTCGATCCCTCGATTTATGACCCTAAGGCTGAGTAAAATGTTTGGTCCTGTTTGAATAATATTGAAACAATGTTTGTGCATTAAAACCTAGTTTTGGTGTAAAGTGCAATTTACCCAAAATTTAGGGTTCAATATGCAAATTACCACTCCAATAAGGTCCCTAATGTTTCTTGACATCCTTTAGAGTAAATAAAATGAGAGGGTCACCTCATTTGAATTAAGTTGGAGGAGAGAGAATCTTGATATTAAAATAATCAAGATTTAAGCCCAATTGAAACTCTAATTCAATTTAATGCAAAAATAAATAAAATAATTGAAGGGGCCTTCAACCAAAATTAATATGGTTGGATTCAGATGTGTTTTTACATCCTTAAGCCTTGCAAAGGCACGAGAATATCCTAAGGAGGTGAAATTCCACTCACCATTATTATAAGAAAAAGCAAATTCCACTGAAAAATAGATATTAATATTATAAGGGTTAAGGTGCTTAATTTCTTTTTCCTTTATTCTTGGATAATGGAAGGGAGATCGGTGGGGATAGAGATTACTTTGCATACAAGAAACCAAGGGGGAGATGGTTGCAATAATTTTGGAATTAAAAGACTTTTATAAAACATTTTCTCTCTCATTGAATATCTTATAAAAAGACCCTTTCCTAGCCCAAACAAAGGCTTTTTCGACCCCACTTCTTCTCTTTGCTTGCAAACCGACCAAGGGAGCTAGGGAGGACCAGGAAGAAGACCCCCAACCTGTTGGTAATGTTCTTGATCCATTTCACCTTGATTCCATGGTGGAAATCGAAAATAAATTATGGATTTCTTCTTATTTCGATCTCCTCTTCAACCCTAGCTAATCTTTTCAACCAAAAGCTTGAGGACGAGCCTAAGGGGAGTTGCAAAAGCTTCATCCACCATTGTTTCTGTGAGCTTGGATCTTTGGAGCTCAATTGGAGGCGGGTTTTATAACTTGAACCCTTGATTTTGTTATTGCATTCAATTCCTTATCAAATAATGATCATTTTCACATTCACGATAATTGATTTGGTTGATGGATGCAATCACCATGGAAACCACAGTAGGTTTCGTGATTTTAGAGCTTGAAGATGATAAGTCTCTAAATATCTAAGGCAAACGGTTTTAAAGGAGTTGCTCAAATGGTTTTCCCAAACTGTTTGGGAGTAAACAGTTTCAAACCATTTGGAATGAAACGGTTTCACTAAACCGCATAGAAGAAAACAGTTTAAGACCGTTTGGTGATGTTGACCAGGGTTGACCATTTGGGGATTTGTTCATAATGATTTAGGTTAATGATCCATCAATTATTAATTATTAACTCCAATTGGTTCATGAGTTGAAGGGCCATCAATCACCTAAACCCTAATCCGGTTGAGTGCTGATTTCATAAGTGATTGAGTTTGAAACTTGGGTTGATTGACCCAAATGGTTTCAAAACCGTTTGGGAATCACTCAAGCGGTCTCAAGACCGTTTGGAGGTCAACCAAGACCGTTTGGAGGTCTAGGGTTGAGTATGGTTAGGTATTTGAAGATTCAAACATATGGTATAATCTGTAATCGGCTAATTGCTGATTTTGCAATTGAATAAGTTGATGCTTTGAGTTGATTGACCCAAACGGTTTCAAAACCATTTGGGGATCACCCAAATGGTCTCAAGACCGTTTGGTGATCACCCAAGACCGTTTGGAGATCTAGTGTTAGGTATGGTTGAGCAATTTAAGGTCCAAAGATATTAAGTTGAAGTATAATCAATTGTTGATTTGGTGACCAATCCTAGGATCCAAACCCTAATTGAATGACATGGTTAATGATGATGTGATGGGAAAACGGTCTTAAGACCTTTTGGAGGTCATCCAAATGATCCCAAGACCGTTTGGGGGTCACCCAAGACCATTTGGAGGTCTAGGGTTGACCGTGGTTAGGTGTATGAAGATTTAAAGGTACTAAGTTGAAGTGCAATCAAATGCTGATTTGGTAATCAATCCAATGATCCAAACGCTAATTGGTTGACTTGGATTTTGATGTTGACATGGGAAAACGGTCTCAAGACCGTTTGGAGGTCATCCAAACGACCTCAAGACCGATTGGGGTTAGTTCATGCCCAGTTTGGATGGTAATCCAATAGTTTCAGAGTAATTGGTTCAACAATAATCAACATAGAAGGATCAACGTTTCCAAACCCTAACCCAAATGATTCAAACCCTAATTGATGATTAATTGAGGGTCAAATCAGTTGAAGGATGACCTAATTAACTCATTTGAAGCATTGAGATAGGTCCAATTGATGATTGGTTACATGTATTCAATGATTGAAGGAACCATCATTGGAAACCCTAATTTAATTGGAGTGGTTGAGACCCTTTTTGGTCCTTGCAGTTTTGAGGAGGTTTGGACCAAATGGTCTCAAGACCGTTTGGGACAAAACGATCCCAAACCGTTTAGGTGCATGCGGTTTCAAAACCGGTTGAGTTCATGCGGTTTCAAAAATTCAACTTTGGCAAACGGTCTTCACCACCTACTTTACTAAACGGTTTCAACCCCAGCTTTGGAAAACGGTCTCAGTGGTTTGTGAAAGACCGTTTGGAGGTCTAAACGGTCTTAGATTGTTTGTAGGTTTTTGTGCAAGACCGTTTGGGTTCTATGTACCCAAGACCATTTGGTGGATAATCAACCAAAATCGCATGAGTACTTAAAGTGGTCAAAGGACAAGTTGATCAATTTGACTAACACATGATGTAATCAAAGATGAGTATAGTAATTGTATCTTAATGGGGTAATGTGATTAGTACCCTTTGAATAATTAATCTTTAATAATCATGATAATAACATAACTCAAATGTTAATTCTCTTTCATGTTGAGTTCACTTAGCCTAATCAAGGCTGATGCAAACATCATCTTATAGAGGATAAAAGAGAAAGGACTTCCTACATGAATGTTAATCATGTAATGGACTTTTATTACAGATGAATGTCTAATTAGGTTATGATACATGATAGTGAGATCATGAAACCCTAATTATGAAGGATAATGAATCATAACCCAAACTGAGGGAATTAATGGAAGTAGTCCCAAAACATGATGATGGTATGATCCTAATTCATAGTGATGACATGACAAACCTTAATTCAAGTTACTTTAATGATCACTCCTACTTGGGGTGAATAGTAAACCCTAATTATGGGTTGTTGGTGATAAACCCTATTCTAGGGTGATGTAACGTGAATAATAAACTCTAATCATGGGTCTTTGAATATAAACCCTAATTGAGGGTGAATCCATGATAAATCCTAATTGAGGGTAATGCTATGAGAATCCTTAATTAAGATTAATGTTATGAGAAACCTTAATCTAGGGTAATGTTATGTGAAACCCTAATTGAGAGTAATATTATGGAAACCCTGAAGAATGATGTCAAGTGAGACTTAAATCTAGGATGTTGCCATATAATGATATGTGCAACCATAGTCGTGGTATAATGGCCAATATACTAAAGTAGGAAGTGGTATTTATAATCAAGTAAGATGAGGATGTTATAACCATGAAGGGTAAAGTTGATGAACTACATGAATGATAGTGTTGATACCCTAATGAATAAGAGTCTAAAAGATGATGCCCAGAACATTATATATCTAATTTCATGTATGTGTAATAATCCTACACATCTTACATAGATAAGGATATGAGACTCTTAGGAGTGATGTATGCAATATTATACAATGGAGTGAATAACATCCTATGGGTTGAGATACCTAAAGTGGTTGATAATGATTTATTCTATATCAACAATGTCTAACCATTGGATAAGTCCATATCATTAAAGATAGTTGGACAATTCCAATGAGTAATATATATACACCATACGAAGAAAGTGGCAAGTTAGAGGATAAAGTAATAAGAGGGAAACACCTTAATACAAGGTTAGTTGATCTATTTAAGTAAGATGTAAATGAGAAGAAAGTGATACATTATGGCATGATAGATATCACATTCAGCATTTCAGGGTAGACATTCCTTGATGAACCCCTAATCCAATATTCTTGGATAAGAAACACATGGAGTGTGTAATATATATAATTGTTACAATAAAGATGTAATGAACTCAATGTACTTTGATAAATGTTGATTAATAAACCTTGAGAATGGGACTAAGCCAAATCAATGAGTGTGATGCAATCATACCATGACAAGGATGAGAAATGAACTCATACCTTTAATTGATAATCATTAATGATATATGATGAGAATATTGATTATAAGCAAATACTTATGATATCTTTAAATACTCCCAGAGGTGTGGAGCAATACATTAGGGTTGAACTAATAATGTAAGCATGAAACTCTAATTAAAGCATGATGGGAAACCCCAACCCTAATTTTGGGTAAAGGGAATGAAAAGCCCTAATTGATAGATAACCCTAATCCTAATAAAGGATGGTGGTGTTACTAATGTTTCATATGATGTGACAAATGACTTACATGACTGTTATCATGTCTATTAAACATGTAGACATCATGAGATGATGAACATAGCTAGATATGAGCTATGACTTTCATATAATAAACATGTTGTATGGCCTTATGTGCCTAATGTTGTTGTTGCTTAGTAAAAGTAACAAAATGTGCATGAACCTTACGAGTTCCATGAGTCAGTTGTTGCCTAGTGAAGGGTGGCAAAACATTTAATAGGCTCTGAGAGCCATGTGAGATACTTGTGTAACAAGTATTATGCATACCTTGGTATGAGGACCTGGAGGTAATGGTTACCTAATAAGTGGTAACAGTGATAGTGATGAATTGAGGGTATGAATACCCAAAGTTGATAAGTATGATAATGATGTAGTTGAGGGATGTGAACTTTTGAAAGAAATGAAATGAGGGACTGAGATCCCAATATCCTATAAGGACTGAGAAAGTGATTGGTGAAAATAGTACATGTTTCCTTATAACATTTGTCTGAATAAGTTATATTTGAGAACTTGACTGATGCAAAAAGAATATGCTAATGTAATTAATTAATTAAGTGAAATCATATCATGTAGAGCCCTGACCATAGATCCATCATCGTCAGCAATAGTTGATGGTGAAACGGGTGCTCCGCGGAAAAACCCAAAACTCATATTTTGAATATGTGGGGGTAATGGGCAAATATATCCTGACGTCCTAATGAGGGTATTGATGAAAGGTAAATAACAAACCTCTCAATCCTTCACTACTTGCATCGGGACAGATGTATCACAAATCTCCCGGAGATTGGGACAGATGCAGTACCCATCTCCCAATAATGTTAATGCCGGATCGATGGAGATAAACATGAAATCTCACGATCGTGAAGAGAGTGCAACACGCCACTATAACTCTAATAGAGAATTGCCAGTATACCCTGGAAAGCTATATATATATAGCAGAGACACAAGATGTCCTGCATGTGATCTCGTGCTGATCGAGATATGGGAGGTCTCGGTAGCCGGCTCTACCTTTGACCTTGTATGGTACCAATTTTGACTTCACAATGATCGGTTGGAGTATGAGTGGTATACCTCATCTCCTCAGGGCATAAATGTGACTGTAAAATGTAATCCGCCGTATAGCATGTTTGCTTAAGGATTGAATACGGAAATTCATTGGCTAATGTTATATTTCTTTTGTCCATCCCTAGTCGATAAATGTTATGCATATCTATTTACATTCAATGCAAGTAGATATGTGAAATATGAATCTACCATGAGTAGATACAATGCTCTCCTTAGGAAAAGATATTACTTTACTCTATTTATTCAATGATTAATACTACTGTTAATTTATAAGAACTCTTGTTTAGCTTTAATTATAGTAAACTGCTATAACAATGTTTTGACGGAGAGTTATATCTCCAGCTGGGGAAATTTACAATTGTCTCACCCCCGTGGGATCTAATGGTTTTAGGTAAACACAGAAGAAGAAGAAGGAATCCTATAGCAAGGGAAAGGCTACAACAGTATCTAAGACAGCAGTGATGACTCAAGTGGAGGCATTGGCTGCCAATTTTTGTATAGATAGTAGTCCTATGTGTCGTATCTGTACTTTCAGGTCCTCGGAGTTTATAGTTAGTGTTTTAATGAATCAATTAGAGATTTTGGCTTGATGCCTCGAAGTTATATGCGGTCTATATATTATTTCTTGAGCAGCTGATGTTGTAAATCTCAAGAAGAGATAGTGCAAGACATGTACTTTGAAATACAATGTAAATGTTATACTTTGGTTCTTGAAGGAAAAGATTTCCTATGTGTGGATCTCTTTACAAAAAGTTTTAATTTTTAGTGATTTTCCGTAATCCACTGTTAATAATTCGTTTCCTCTTTAGTTAATCTTTTTTTTATAAGTTGGATGCCACAATTTAGTGGTATCAGAGCTCTAGGTTCGTTGAGTCTACAGAGACATAGGACTAAGGTAGTAGAGTCTGTTCTAGTGTCTTCCAGTATATATGATAGTGTCTTCTGCTCATATAGGAGGAGAAGAACTTGAAGATGACTGGGTCACATGAGGAGTTTGTTGCAGAAAGCAGCAAAGTTGCATCAAGAAGGGATGCAGGGGATCAGAGCAGAGAAGAACATACACCTGCACATCCCTAGTTTGACCTAGCCATGATATAGAGCCCAGCTTTCCTTGTTATGTTTGAGCAATTTAGGACAGCTATGATACATATAGTAGAACGTGCATTAGCAATGCAACCCACAATACCAGCCTCTAATGATGAAGTGTTGAACTCCAATAGGTTACCTGCTCAGCCTCGACCTGTTGGAGCAATGAATAATGATGAAAGAAGTAGGATACAATCTGAAACTAGGATCTACCATATGTGTAGGAAGCATGGACATATCAGACCTAATTGTCTATAAAAGGAATATAAAGGAAGAATTGAGAAAAGGCCTATCCAAATCCAGGAACAGAGGCCTGGTAGTTCCAAAAAGAAGACGTTTTTGGTACCACAAGTACAACCAGGGCCTAGTACACTAAGGAAATGGCTATCTAGAAAGGGTGAAGTAGCCTCAAAACCACATCTAGCACCCAGGATTTGCTACCAATGTAGACAGGTAGGACATTTGGCAAGAAATTGCTTAGCCAAAAACATTATGGTGAATCAACCTCTGAGGCAGAGTCAGCCTGAGGTAGTGAATAATCCATAAATCATGACAGGTTAGACAAAATAAATGTCATTTTAATATGTCTTTTTATGGTTTCCTAAGTTAATTTGAGAAGGTAATTGATTGAGCTTTCTTTGATTAGTCCTATGAGGACTTATATTTTGCATAATAAACATTATAAATGTTTTATGTTGTTCTTACCTCTATGAGAAAAAGATGAGGTATTGAAGAGATGTCTGGATAAAATCTAGTAATGTTAAGTCTTATGCTTGTGATAATATGAAAATGAGGGAATATGACAGTAAATAAGTGCATACTACCTTATCTCAGTATTTATATACCCTGGCCAGGTATACAACTATTGATGATAAAGTGAGTATGGAAACTCTTAGATTGTAATCTTTTTGATTGCTCTGATCAAGTAGTCATTTTGATACAATCTAATGAGTATCATGAAATAAAAAAATTGGAATAAATAAATGTGTCATGTCCTAAGTATGAGAAAGAGAAATCTGAGATAACCTCATATGAGCATGTTTGTATGAGGAAATAAAAGTATATTCCTCATAAAATAAGAATGGGACTAAGGGAAATGATCCCTGCCCAATAAAGATGTAAGTATAATAAAGACCTTTCCCATAATGAAGAATTAGGAAAATATGATGAGATCATGAGATGATCCTAAACATGTTAAATAATGATAAAGAAAGGAATGATGTTATGTAATCATCCTTATGAATTCCTATATTGAGGGAAAGGAACCTAGGATGAGATAAAGAATAAAAGTTTCATGAATAATTGAAAATACATGAATTAAAAAGAGGAGTATGAATCCTTGTTTTCTTTCCTTTCAGGGACATGGAAATCAAGTGGGTCTTAGGACACCTGATGTGCATAAGATAAAAATTTTCATGTGATGGATACTTAGAAAAGTATCAGTTTACCTTGGACCTTGGTTTCAAGGAAAAGATATATGTAACAAGTAATGTCCCTAGATGGAAGAAAGATAAAGATGTAATGTGTTGTTAACACATGTGATAGGTACCAAGGTAAGAAATCCTGGTATCTAAAGATATATCAGATGATTTTTGTTGACTACCTGGAATGGTCAACCATGAAATCAGATTAATATGTAAAATAATATGAACATCACATGTTAGGGTTTTATATTTTTCATAAACATAACAATTAAATATATCTTTGAGATAAATCCTTAATTGATAAGTAACCTTTCCTTATGATAAGAGAATGTACAACTAATGAGATAGTTAGTGCAGTTAATAAGGAAAGATAATATGGTGTTATCAGGTGAGATGACACAATCAGGGTATGAAAAGACTTATAATCTCAAGTGGGTGACAGAATATAATGGTGACCTTGAAAGAGAAATACTGAACCAACTAAGGAACATGGGAGTATGTGTTCCATGTGAACCATTCCATGATAAATTTGTGTGAAATAACTTTCTGTTGATCAAAAATCTATGGTGTCTCCATAATAATGAGATATTATGTGATGACATGATGATATGATGCATGAATGATATCTATTTTCCTTTATCTAGGATTTCGGGGACGAAATCCTTGTTAGGGGGGTTATAATTTGTAACATCCCTGACATGGGTTATGCCTTAACCCTAGAATTTTTGCTTAATAAAGATAATTAAACCCTTAAATTTTATTTGGTGAAAAGTAATTAAGGCTCAAGAGGATCTTATGTTTCAATTTTGGTCTTGTTTGCATAATATTGAAACAATGTTTGTGCATTAAAACCTAGTTTTGGTGTAAAGTGCAATTTACCCAAAACTTAGGGTTCAATATGCAAATTACCACTTCAATAAGGTCCCTAATGTTTCTTGACATCATTTAGAGTAAATAAAATGAGAGGGGTGCCTCATTTGAATTAAGTTGGAGGAGAGAGAATCTTGATATTAAAATATTCAAGATTTAAGCCCAATTGAAAATCTAATTCAATTTAATGCAAAAATAAATAAAATAATTGAAGGGGCCTTCAACCAAAATTAATATGGTTGGATTCAGATGTGTTCGTACATCCTTAAGCCTTGCAAAGGCACGAGCATATCCTAAGGAGGTGAAATTCCACTCATAGTTATTATAAGAAAAAGAAATTCCACTCAAAAATAGATATTAATATTATAAGGGTTAAGGTGCTTAATTTCTTTTTCCTTTATTCTTGGATAATGGAAGGGATCTCGGTGGGGATATAGATTACTTTTCATAAAAGAAACCAAGGGGGAGATGGTGGCAATAATTTTGGAATTAAAAGACTTTTATAAAACATTTTCTCTCTCATTGAATATCTTATAAAAAGACCCTTTCCTAGCCCAAACAAAGGATGTTTCGACCCATTTCTTCTCTTTGCTTGAAAACCAACCAAGGGAGATAGGGAGGACCAGGAGTACGACCCCCAACCTGTTGGTAAGGTTCTTGATCCATTTCACCTTGATTCCATGGTGGAAATCGAAAATAAATTATGGATTTCTTCTTATTTCGATCTCCTCTTCAACTCTAGCTAATCTTTTCAACCAAAATCTTGAGGAAGAGCCTAAGGGGAGTTGCAAAAGCTTCATCCACCATTGTTGCCGTGATATTGGTGCTTTGGAGCTCAATTGGAGGCGGGTTTTATAACTTGAACCCTTGATTTTGTTATTGCATTCAATTCCTTATCAAATAATGATCATTTTCACATTCACGATAATTGATTTGGTTGATGGATGCAATCACCATGGAAACCACAGCAGGTTTCATGAGTTTAGAGCTTGAATATGATAAGAACACACCTCTCTAAATATCTAAGGCAAACGGTTTCAAAGGAGTTGCTCAAACGGTTTCCCAAACCGTTTGGGAGTAAACGGTTTCAAACCGTTTGGAATGAAACGGTTTCACTAAACCGCATAGAAGCAAACTGTTTAAGACCGTTTGGTTATGTTGACCAGGGTTTACCATTTGGGGATTTGTTCATAATGATCTAGTTTAATGACCCATCAATTATTATTGATTAACTCCAATTGGTTCATGAGTTAAAGGGCCATCAATCACCTAAACCCTAATCCGGTTGAGTGCTGATTTCATAAGTGATTGAGTTTGAAACTTGGGTTGATTGACCCAAATGGTTTCAAAACCGTTTGGGAATCACCCAAACGGTCTCAAGACCATTTTTAGGTCAACCAAGACCGTTTGGAGGTCTAGGGTTGAGTATGGTTAAGTATTTGAAGATTCAAACATATGGTATAAACCCTAATCGGCTAAGTGCTGATTTTGCAATTGAATAAGTTGATGCTTTGGGTTGATTGACCCAAACGGTTTCAAAACCATTTGGGGATCACCCAAACGGTCTCAATACCGTTTGGTGATCACCCAAGACCGTTTGGAGGTCTATTTTTAGGTATGGTTGAGCAATTGAAGGTCCAAAGATATTAAGTTGAAGTATAATCAATTGCTGATTTGGTGACCAATCCTAGGATCCAAACCCTAATTGAATGACATGGTTAATGATGATGTGATGGGAAAACAGTCTCAAGACCGTTTGGAGGTCATCCAAACGATCCCAAGACCGTTTGGGGGTCACCCAAGACCGTTTGGAGGTCTAGGGTTGACCATGGTTAGGTGTTTGAAGATATAAAGGTACTAAGTTGAAGTGCAATCAAATGTTGATTTGGTGATCAATCCAATGATCCAAACTCTAATTGGTTGACTTGGATTTTGATGTTGACATGGGAAAACGGTCTCAAGACCATTTGGAGGTCATCCAAATGACCTCAAGACCGATTGGGGTCAGGTCATGCCCAATTTGGATAGTAATCCAATAGTTTCAAAGTAATTGGTTCCACAATAATCAACATAGAAGGATCAACGTTTCCAAACCCTAACCCAATTAATTCAAACCCTAATTGATGATTAATTGACTATCAAATCAGTTGAAGGATGACCTAATTAACTCATTTGAAGCATGGTGATAGGTCCAATTGATGATTGGTTACATGTATTCAATGGTTGAAGGAACCAACATTGGAAACCCTAATTTAATTAGAGTGGTTGAGACCCTTTTTGGTCTGTGTGGTTTTGAGGAGGTTTGGACCAAACAGTCTCAAAACCGTTTGGGACCAACCGGTCTCAAGACCGTTTGGGACCAAACGGTCTCAAGAACGTTTGAGACCAAATGATCCCAAACCGTTTAGGTGCATGCGGTTTCAAAAAGTCAACTTTGGAAAATGGTCTTCACCACCTACTTTACTAAATGGTTTCAACCCCAGCTTTGGAAAATGGTCTCAGTGGTTTGTGCAAGACCGTTTGGAGGTCTAAACAGTCTTAGACCGTTTGGAGGTTTTTGTGCAAGACCGTTTGGGGTCTATGTACCCAAGACCATTTGGTGGATAATCAACCAAAACCAAAATCGCATGAGTATTTAAAGTGGTCAAAGGACAAGTTGATCAATTTGACTAACACATGATGTAATCAAAGATGAGTATAGTAATTGTATATTAATGGGGTAAGGTGATTAGTACCCTTTGAATAATTAAGCTTTAATAATCATGGTGATAATAACATAACTCAAATGTCAATTCTCTTTCATGTTGAGTTGACTTAGCCTAATCAAGGCTGATCCAAACATCATCTTATAGAGGATGAGAGAGAAAGGACTTCCTACATGAATGTTAATCATGTAATGGACTTTTATTATAGATGAATGTCTAATTAGGGTATGATCCATGATAGTGAGTTCATGAAACCCTAATTATGAAGGATAATGAATCATAACCCTAACAGAGGGAATTAATGGAAGTAGTCTGAATACATGATGATGGTATGATCCTAATTCATAGTGATGACATGACAAACCTTAATTCAAGGTACTTTGATGATCACTCCTACTTGGGGTGAATAGTAAACCCTAATTATGGGTTGTTGGTAATAAACCATATTCTAGGGTGATGTAACGTGAATAGTAAACCCTAAATATGGAATGTTGGTAATAAACCCTAATCTAGGGTGAAGTGATGTGAATAGTAAATCCTAATCGTGGGTCTTTGAATATAAACCCTAATTTAGGGTGAATCCATGATAAATCCTAATTGAGGGTAATGCTATGAGAATCCTTAATTAAGACTAATGTTATGAGAAACCTTAATCTATGGTAATGTTATGTGAAACCCTAATTGAGAGTAATATTATGGAAACCCTGAAGAATGATGTGAAGTGAGACTTAAATCCAGGATGTTTCCATATAATGATATGTGCAACCATAGTCATGGTATAATGGCCAATATACTAAAGTAGGAAGTGTATTTATAATCAAGTAAGATGAGGATGTTATAACCATGAAGGGTAAAGTTGATGAACTACATGAATGATATTGTTGATACCCTAATGAATAAGAGTCTAAAAGACAAGATGATGCCCAAAACATTATATATCTAATTTCATGTATGTGTAATAATTATACACATCTTACATAGATAAGGATATGAAAATCTTAGGAGTGATGTATGCAATATTATACAATGGAGTGAATAACATCCTATGGGTTGAGATACCTAAAGTGGTTGATAATGATTTATTCAACCATTGGATAAGTCCATATCATTAAAGATAGTTAGACAATTCCAATGAGTAATATATATACACCATACGAAGAAAGTGACAAGATAGAGGATAAAGTAATCAGAGGGAAATTCCTTAATACAAGGTTAGTTGATCTATTTAAGTAAGATGTAAATGAGAAGAAAGTGATACATTATGACATGATAGATATCACATTCAGCATTTTAGGGTAGACAGTCCTTGATGAACCCCTAATCCAATATCCTTAGATAAGAAACACATGGAGTGTGTAATATATATAATTGTTACAATAAAGATGTAATGAACTCAATGTACTTTGATAAATGTTGATTAATAAACCTTGAGAATGGGACTAAGCCAAATCAATGAGTGTGATGCAATCATACCATGCTAAGGATGAGAAATGAACTCATACCTTGAATTGATAATCATTAATGATATATGATGAGAATATTGATTATAAGCAAATACTTATGATATCTTTAAATACTCCCAGAGGTATGGAGCAATACATTAGGTTTGAACTAATAATGTGAGCATGAAACCCTAATTAAAAAATGATGGGAAACCCCAACCCTAATTTTGGGTAAAGGGAATGAAAATCCCTAATTGATAGATAACCCTAATCTTGATAAAGGATGGTGGTGTTACTAATGTTTCATATAATGTGACAAATGACTTACATGACGGTTATCATGTCTATTAAGCATGTAAACATCATGAGATGATGAACATAGCTAGTATGAGCTATGACTTTCATATAATAAACATGTTGTATGGCCTTATGTGCCTAATGTTGTTGTTGCTTAGTAAAAGTAACAAAATGTGCATGAACCTTATGAGTTCCATGAGTAAGTTGTTGCCTAGTGAAAGGTGGAAAAACATTTAATGGGCTCTGAGAGCCATGTGAGATACTTGTGTAATAAGTATTATGCATACCTCGATCTGAGGACCTGGAGGTAATGGTTACCTAATAAGTGGTAACAGTGATAGTGATGAATTGAGGGTATGAATACCCAAAGTTGATAAGTATGAGAATGATGTAGTTGAGGGATGCGAACTTCCAAAAGAAATGAAATGAGGGACTGAGATCCCAATGTCCTATAAGGACTGAGAAAGTGATTGGTGAAAATAGTACATGTTTCCTTATAACATTTGTCTGAATAAGTTATATTTAAGAACTTGACTTATGCTAAAATAATATGCTATTGTACTTAATTAATTAAGTGAAATCATATCATGTAGAGCCCTGAACATAGATCCATCATCATCAGCAATAGGTGATGATGAAACGGGTGCTCTGCGGCAAAACCTGGAACGCATATTTTGAATATGTGGGGGTAATGGGTGAATATATCCTAGCATCCTAATGAGGGAATTGATGAAAGGTAAATAACAAACCTCTTAATCCTTCATTACTTACACCGGGATGGATGTATCATGAATCTCTCGAAGATTGGGATAGATGCAGTACACATCTCCCAATAATGTTAATGCCAGATCGATGGAGATAAACATGAAATCTCACGATCGCGAAGAGAGTGCAGCATGCCACTGTAACTCTAATAGCGAAGATGCCAGTATACCATGGAAAGCTATATATATAGCAGAGACACAAGATGTCCTGCATGTGATCTCGTGCTAACCGAGATATGGGAGGTCTTGGTAGCCGGCTCTACCTTTGACCTTGTATGGTACCGATTTTGACTTCGCAATGGTCGGTTGGAGTATGAGCGGTATACCTCATCTCTTCAAGGCATAAATGTGATTGTAAAATGTAATCAGCCGTATAGCATGTTTGCTTAAGGATTGAATACAGAAATTCATTGGCTGATTTTATATTTCTTTTGTCCATCCCTAGTCGATAAATGTTATTCATATCTCTTTACATTCAATGCAAGTAGATATGTGAAATATGAATCTACCATGAGTAGATACAATGCTCTCCTTAGGAAAAGATATTACTTTACTCTATTTATTCAATGATTAATGGTTTTGTTAATTTATAATAACTCCTATTTATCTTTAATTATAGTAAACTGCTATAACAATGTTTTGGCAGAGAGTTATATCTCCCGCTGGGGCAATTCACAATTGTCTCACCCCCATGGGATCCGATGTTTTTAGGTAAACACAGAAGAAGAAGCAGGAACCTTATAGCAAGGGAAAGGCTACAATAGTATCTAAGACAGTAGTGATGACTCAGGTGGAGGCATTGACTGCCAAGTTTTGTATAGATAGTAGTCCTATGTGTCGTCTATGTACTTCCAGGTCCTCGGAGTTTATAGTTAGTGTTTTAATGAATCGATCCGGGATTTTGGCTTGATGCCTCAAAGTTATATGTGGTCTATATATTATGTCTTGAGACAGCTGATGTTGTAAATCTCGAGAAGAGATAGTGCAAGACATATACTTTGAAACATAATGTAAATGTTATACTTTGGTTCTTGAAGGAAAATATTTTCTATGTGTGGATCTCTTTGCAAAAAGTTTTAAGTTTTAGTGATTTTCCGTAATCCGCTATTAATAATTCGCTTCCTCTTTAGTTAATCTTGTTTTTATAAGTTGGATGCCACATTTTCTCTATGCAATCAATCAAATATAGTTCTTTTTGCATGTTTGGTCTTTGCATACTTTCAAAAACTTTGAACTCGAGTATTTCTTTGCCCAGTCTGAGAAGAAAGGTTCCTGCTTCAACATCAATTAAAGTTCTCATAGTGGTGAGGAACAGATGGCCAAAGATAAGAGGGTATCTGGAGTCCTCTTTTATGTCCATGATTACAAAGTCGCATGGGATTTAAGAGTCTTTGCCTACCTTGACTGAAACATCCTTAATGATTCCCAAAGGGAGAGTCATGGAATTGTCTGCAAGCTATATGGTCACGCCAGTTGGGAAAGTTCTAAAAACCCTAGCCTATTGCAAAGTCTAAGTGGTATGATAGAGATTCTATCACTGAGGTCATCTAGTCCCTTCTTACATGTGGAGTCTCCAATATGGCATAAAATCCGAAAAGATCCTAGGTCTTTTTGCTTCTTGGGCATTTTTCTCTGAATAATATCGAAAGTAGTTGTTGCTAATTTGACTTTCTCATATTCCTCGGTTATATACTTCCATGTGAGGAGTGATTTTAAGTACTTAGTCCATGTTGGTAGCACATCTAGAAAGGGTATATCAACATGAAGATTCTTCTTGCTTCCTTGAACTTTATGAAACATGTGTCAAGCCTTGTCTACTTTAATCGAGCTTGGAAAGGAGGGTGAGTTTTGTATACTAGTATAACTCGCTCATGTGTGTATTCTGCTTCTACAATGATAGGTTTCTCATAACTTGCTTTGTCTTCCTTATCAGTCATTAGTGGTTCTTTCGGTTGAGATTCAGGTACTTCAGTATCTTGAACAATCACCAAGTCAAGCTCGTCTATAACTACCATAGCTGTCTTTACAGGAGGATCAGAGTAGTCTTTTCCAGATCAAGTTGAAACAGCTTTCAGTTGCTTAAGATGTTTAGGATTGTTCTTTGGTTGGCCAGCAAAAGCTCCAGCAGGTGGCTTGAGGCTAGCTGGAAGTTGAGCTAGTTGGGATTCAATAGACTTCTGATGGGCTTGCTAGTTTTCTATCATAGTTTATTGTGATTGTAGCATCTTCTCAATGGCTGACAAATTTTTGTCAGAAGAGATGGGACCAGTTTGTTGTCCTTGTTGTAGTTGTTGATGCGGGACTTGGCTGAGATTCTTGAACTGAGAGGTTTTTATACTGGTTGTAGCTTTTTTTATGAAAGTTATCCCAGAAGTTCCCTTGATTCCTAAAATTTTGTTATTGATTGTACTGGAATCCTGGTGGGCCTCGTTGTTGATTATCTGAACCGAGTTGTTGTGAGTTTTCTGCTCCCAAAGGATTTTTGTACTGAAAACCAAGATGGTTTTGGTTCTGATTCAGATTATAATACCCTTGACTAGGGATAGTGTGGATGGCATTAAGATTTTCCATCTCACCATTACCTCCTTGGGCACAAGCATTGCCCAGAATGACATCATAGAGAATATTACAGGATATAGTAGAATGATCAGTGCCTTTACATGCTTTGCAAATTGGAGAAGCTGACTTGACTTGTTCTTGTTGTCGAGGGGATGAGTGCCTCCTTTCATAGGCGTTGAAAGACGATGCAAGGTTGTCTTTCTTGGAAACTAGTTGCTTTAGAGACTTGGAAATATACTTATGCTTAAAACTACATTCTTCCATAGCTACCTTCAACACTCCTTTGCCTACGGATCTGCCCTAGTTGGCTTGATTTTTAGCTCCAAGGGTGACAACTTTCCATGCGCTATCATACACTTCTTGATATCATCATCCACCCCCTCTATAAAAGATTTTGATGAGTTGATTCTTAGGTATTCCATGGTGTGGACACTTGCATAGTAACTCATTGTATCTTTCCCATGCTTCTACCAGGGTTTCACCAAGGACCTGAATAAATTGCGTTATCTGGCCCCTAATATCATAGGTGAGGGAAGGAGGGTAGAAATTTTCCAAGAAAGCATTTTGAAGTTGTTCCCTAGTGGTGATGGAGTCACATTGCAAAGAGTTATACCAAATCTAGGCTCTATCTCCAAGGGAATATTTAAAGAGATGAATTTTAAGGGCGTCATCTTTAACTCTATTCTGCTTTGTCACAGTGCATAAATCTATGAACCTCAGAAGATGTTCTTGACTATCCTTGTCGTGCTTACCATAGAAAGGGTTGTTTTAAAGTAGTGTAATCCAATGTGACTTGATCTCAAAGTTTGCAGAAGTGATGGGAGGAGTTTACACTGGGTGTTGAACGTCAGCAACCTTAGGGATTGAAAACTCTCTAAGGTCATTTTGTAACTCGGCTTGTTGAGCTACTGCTTGAGCTACCAGGATTTCCTCTTGAACCGTAGCTTGGGCTTCTTGCATAAGCCTTTCTCTTTGTGCATTAAGGGATTGAGTTACCCTTCAAACGATTTCATCCTCTTGTGCCATCCTATATTGGTTCTCTCTACTCTGACGATGAAAGGTTCGTTCAGTATCAAGGTCAAAGCTAGCTGCAAGGCCGGTGTTGTTGGAGCGTGACATGCACTAGTCTTTGGGAGTACCTATGATGGAAAGATCTTTTGGGAGTCAGATGGATGGAGTAGAACCAAATTCAAGTAGATGATCAATAATATCAAAAGTAAAAGTAAAATCATAGATTAGTCTCAATAGATCTAGATTTAACTAGATGATTGTATTGTCCTCGGCAACGGTGCCAGAATTTGATGTGGTTTTTACTACACTAAAAAATCCACCTAGGGTTGAAATTCCTAAGTTTTTACCAAAACCACATACAATATTACCACCCACAAGCGGACGGGTCTTATCATATTATAGTTAAGGATCGAATCCCAAGGGATAACCTTTTTAAGAATCTTGCTCGTCATATCTGGTTGAATCAAGACTAATATTTAGAACAAGAGTTGATTTGGGTTTAGTTAAACTAATTGCAAGGAAAGTAAAAGAGTGGGATTAAAATTGATTTTAGATTAATAATGGGAATCACTGGGTGGATCGTAACATATGCAAGGATTGTAAAGTGATTCCTAGCGAAGAACTCACGACCCAACATAGGTTGGTAGTTTTGGATATTAACATGAAGATCAATAAAGGCAAACATAACGGAAACCAAGATAGCAGGATCAAGTGGTGGAATCTTAAAGGAGAAAAGAAATTGACTTTTCAAGATAAACTCATCAAGGAGGTAACATGTAACTTGGAGTCTGATGTTAATACTATGTGGCATAACATGATCTTCTGCATAACAAAAATCTCCAAAGAGGTTTTGGGGGAGTCTAAAGGTTGTGGACCTCCACAGAAGGAGACTTGGTGGTGGAATGATGAAGTACAAAAGGCTATTAAACTGAAAAGGGAGATCTATAGGAGCTTGCCCAAATTTGGAGATGATGCAACGTTCCAAAGATACAAGCAAGCAAAGAAAGAAGTGAAAAAGGTGGTTCGGGAGGCAAGGTCTAGATACTTTGATGATATGTATAAGAAGTTGGACACTAAGAAGGGAAAAAGATATATATAAAATGGCTCATATAAGAGAAAGGAAAGGAAGAGACTTGAGTCAAGTAAAATGCATAAAGAATGAAGATGGTAGAGTATTGGTGAAGGACGATGATATCAAAAACCAGTGGAGAAATTACTTCCATAAGCTTTTCAATGGAGATACTGCATATAATGTTAGCGACTCGTGTGACATGAATACAAGAGATATCATTTACACACGACGAGTTTCACCTTTTGAGGTCAAGAATGCTTTGAAAAAGATGAAAATGAGAAAGGCATGCGGACCAGACAATATTCCCATTGATGTATGGAAGAGTATGGGGGATGAGGGAGTTACATGGTTACCAAATTTCTTTAACAAGATCATGAAGACCAAGAAGATGCCAGATGAGTGGAGAAATAGTATTATAGTCCCAATCTACAAGAACAAAGGTGACGTTCAGAGTTGTACAAACTATAGAGGTATCAAGCTGATGAGTCACTCGATGAAGCTTTGGGAGAGGATTATTGAGCAGAGGTTAAGATCTATAACGCAGGTATCAAACAACCAATTTGGTTTCATGCCTGGAAGATCAACAACAGATGCTATTTTTTTCATAAGGAGGCTTATGGAGAAGTATATACAAAGCAAACGAGATCTTCATATGGTGTTTATCGATCTAGAGAAGGCTTATGATCGAGTACCCAGAGAAGTGTTATGGATGGTTTTGAAGAAAAAGGGTGTGCCTATCCAATACATTGACTTGATCAAAGACATGTATGATAGCTCTACTGCAAGTGTCAAGACTCCTGGAGGAGAGACACCAACTTATCCTATTACAGTTGGGGTACACCAAGGATCCACACTCAGCCCATATCTATTTGTTTTGGTTATGGATGAGTTAACAAAGAATGTTCAGGATGATATTCCTTGGTGTATGTTATTTGCTGATGATATTGTTTTGATTGACGAAACAAAAGATGGATTGAATGATAAAGTTGAATGTTGGAGAAAGGCATTGGAATCAAATGGATTGATGATTAGCAGGAGCAAAACTGAGTATATGCATTGCAATTTCAGCCAATCTCGCAGTGTGAATAATGGAGCCAAGTTGGACGGAGTAGATATACCAAAATGTGACAAATTTCGTTACTTAGTTTCTATTATTCAAATAGACGGGGATGTCCAAAATGATGTTTGTCACCGGATTACTGCAGGATGGTTGAAATGGAGGAGTGCAACTGGAGTTTTATGCGATCAGAAGATCCCTCTCAGGTTAAAAAGTAAGTTTTATAGAACAGCTATACGACCAGCCATGCTCTATGGGAGTGAATGTTGGGCGGTGAAGAAACAAGGTCTCAACAAGATGAATGTGGCTGAAATGCGTATGCTGAGATGGATGTGTGGGAAGACAAGAAAAGATCGTTTGAGAAATGACTATATCAGGAATAAAGTGGGGGTGGCGAGCATTGAGGACAAGTTGTGTGAGGGCCGACTCAGATGGTACGGACATGTGCAACGCAGACCTACTAGTGCGCCTATACGAAGCAATGTTATTGAGCCAAACACTATAAATAGAAGAAGAGGAAGGCCTAAATTAATATGGGATGAGCTTATAAAGAGAGATTTTGAATCTCTACATCTCAATCAGAATATGGCCCATGATAGAGCTGAATGGAAATGAAGGATCCATGTAGCCGACCCCAACATAGTTGGGATTGAGGCTTAGATGATGATGATGATGATGATGATGATGATGAATGGGAATCACTGGGGTGGAACCGGGTTTCACCACCACTACACATGCAAATACATCTAAAACACATCTAGGTAAGATATAACTATCCAAATGGAGTAGCAAACCATCTGTTAGGAAATAGAGTTTGTGTAAGCATCTCCATGGGCTTGATGTCACATTACCCAGGGGTCACACACTTACTACTCTGGAGATATCCCTTTGGAAGTTCTCATTCGGGCATCAACCATGCTAATTGATATTCAAATCCTAAGTATTGAAGTTCTTGCAACGAAGGAATATAATAGATCATGCAAGGCAGGTGATCAATCCACAAAGCATGCACTAAACGATTAACAATGAAATGGAAAGTTATATACAAGCCATGGAATGTTATAAGATGAACATGTAATCGTGGGTAGTAGAGGCTAGTCCCCGCACCCCAGCGAGATGGACTAATCACTCCTCATGATAGAAACAAGAGGGAAGATTCCACCATGATCATGGTGAAGAAGATGGTCACGGTGCGGTGGAGAAATGGACTTCTACACGATGGTGGGGCAGATATGGATGAGGAGGAGAAGAACACCAAGGCAGGCGAGAATGATCTTCTCTCCTTCTTATTTCTCTTCTTGTGCTCTTACTCACTGGAGGTGGAGTGGTAGATGGCTAATGGATGAAGGTGCTACAGATCTGAAATCCCACCACTTTCATGGCTAGGAAGTAGATCTTGATGGAGCGGAGATGGTGAAGTAGAAAGGACACCACATAGTTAGTCTTTGGTGGTAGAGATCGTCTTCCTTGGTTGGGCATAGAGAGGAAGCCTGTCGATGTGGATGGAGCGGAAGATATGCCTCCAATGAAGGAGGGGGTCATCTATTTATAGGTGCAGGTCTATGGAGCACTGACTTAACTACCGCAGTTGCGGCCTTCGGTATCGACCGCAGTACTCCTCAACACGATCGTTCTAGGTGTGCGCCCAATCGTGTCGAGGTGTTCGTGTGGTCGAGGACTTTTCCACGGTCGAGGCATTTTTTGTCGCGGTCGAGGTGTCTACGCCGCGGTCAAGGTGTTTGTTTTGTGGTCGAGGTGATTTTTACGGTCGAGGTCATTTTGTATCAGTCGAGTTCTATGTGGAGGTCACAATCGTGTGCTTCTTGGTCGAGGTCATGGCGGTGTGCCATGGTCACGCTTCCATGACCTCAGCCCAACTGTGCCGAGCTGGGCCCATTCGTGTCGAGTGTCAGTCGACATGTCATCTTGGCTGCTGCAGCGGTATCCTCTTATAGGTTGTGGTCGCGACATCATCTTCTTGGTCGCGGTCACGACATCCTTGAACAAACCCACCCCTGGGGGGATATTCCTATGGGTCGATGGGCATGCGTTGATGAATCCTCTAGCTGATGAGGATGCTTTCTGATGAAGGAATTGGCTATCGAAAAAAGGGTCCAAATTCTCAAAAGTTTCTTAGGCCCGCTTGTTCGTTAGCTGGACCACTGTCTCCTGCACTGGTGCACATACTACAATGCTTAATCCTGCAATGGATACGAATGGATTTGATCAAAACTCTAAAAAAATCATTTGAAAATGAGGAAAATTGTATATGAGAAGATTCATGGGGCACATGTGAGCTTTCAATGCTATACATGACGAAAAATGCCTACTAAAACTAAGATGAATATGCATTAATCAGTCTTCAGCATATTTATTACTTTGATTTAATCCTCTTTAGGGTTTATCATCCTACAATTAGTAAAGTGTATCCATCTCGTTACTTCATAGTGTATCCATTGATTATATTCAAGGTGTATCGGCCTACACTCATCAAGGTGTGTCGGCCTTTACTCATAAATGTGTATTGGCCTTCACTCTAATCTTTGTGTCAGTTTAGACACATTCACTTGTGTTAGCCTAGACACAAATACTTGTTAGACAAGGCACATCTTCGGCCATGTTACTCTTCATTTGTGTCGTCCATGACACCTCAAAAGGATATTGGTTTAGTGGTGCTTAGGGTGATATCGGTTGTAAGGTGCTTGAGGTATATCGATCATAGAGTATTCTTGTGTATCGGCCACACTATCATATTATGTATCAACCACTCAATCAACTAGTGTGTTAGCCACACCATCAATTAGGATATCGGCAACTCTATCAACTAGAGTATCAACCTAGCTATCTCTTTGTGTATTGGCCATTGCTCACTACGAGGTATTGGCCTCTAGGGTTTTGGGTTGTATCAGGTGAACCCTTATCAACACCTTAGTTTCTTTCACCTATTGACCTCGCCACTATTTGGTGTGTCATCCAAAACATCAAGGAATGTGTTGCTCACATTTCACAAGATGTGTCAGGCTAAGTGTGTTTCCCATCACACTTGTGTCGTACTAGAGGAATATTGGCTTATGAGTATATCATATTAGGGTTAATGTTGGCCTCCATATTAGAATGTGAGTATATGTTAACTTAACTATTTTCAAGGTATCAGTTTGTCTTATTCTTTGGCCTTGGGTGACAGCTTAGACAACTGTAAGGATGGTAGTCCTACATATGTAACAAACCGATGGGGAGTTAGGGTTTCCACCAAACTGATGTCAGTTTGTGCATATCATTTTCCCATCATCTTCAAGCTCCAACCCTTCGTCCATTTCTACTCTAGTTCATGGAAAACAGCCCCAAATATCCAATTAGGGCTCATAGAACCATTATTCAAACAAGAAAAGACAAAGTAGAGAAGGAATCACCAAGTATTGCATGATAGGAGGTGAATAATAATAAAGTTGAGTTTAAGTTATATAACCCACCTCAAGATAAGCACAAGAGCTTCAAGCTCCAAAGCTCCATATTCCCAAGGTTGAAGATGACTTATCAAAATTCTAAGACTTGATCACAACACTTCTATATGAAAGAAGATATCATAGTAAGGAACTTGGTGAAGAAGGAAGGAAAGAATCATGATCCAAGAGGCATAGTCTTTCTAAGGTTGAAGATGATCATGGCTTTACCATGGGAAAGTTGCTCGGCCTTCCCCTTGATACTTGATCTCCTAGGGTCATCCACCAAGAAAGAGATGGTAAAGGAGTTGAAAGGTTTACTAGAAGGTGAAAAGAGGAGTATATATAGTTGAGGTTCATGAAAGGGAGTATGTGTAAGGTGTCATCATTGTGTGTACATGGGTGACACGTGTCATGCATGGTGACTCCATGCAACCATAATTATCTTGTCATGCAAAATTCATGAGGATAATCCATAGATAAGATATCGTCCATTGGGTATCTTGCTTGACAAGATATCATAATTCAATATCACTTTATATGCAAATTGATACAACTTTTGCAAGGAACATGTAAACTAATAGGATTCACCTACTTGAGGTGCTTAGCCCGTTATGAACACTTTCAAAGGTTAAAAACCGATATGGGACCTCCTTTATGGCTTCCAAGCTAATAGGCACTCCCATATACACTTCATAACTCGACACAACCCCATCTAGGGTTCAAGATTGTGACGAACGTCTCGCGAAAATAAGATTAACTAATGCGGAAGCGTTCATCAAGCAGCGGATTAGAGAAAATCACTAAAAATTAAAACTTTTTGCAAAGAGATCCACACATAGGAAATCTTTTCCAACAAATGCCATTGTATATCATATACATTCTGTTTCAAACGTACATATCCTGTACCATCTCTTTCCAGAGACTACATCATCAGCTGCCTTATAAACATATATGCAGGCAGCATACAAATCTCGAGGCATCAAGCCAAAACCTCAGACTGATATATCAAAAACACTGACTAAAAACTTCGTGGACCTGAGAGTACAGAGACGACACATAGGACTACTATGTATATGACTAGACAGACAATATCTCCACCTGAGATCTTATTGTTGTCCCTGTTGTTATTGTTGCTGCTGCTCTTTCCCTGTTCTAGGGTTTCTGCTCTGCCTTTCATGCATACCTAAAAATGTTTCCCACGGGGGTGAGACAATTATAAAAATTGCCCCAGCGAGAGATATAACTCTCTGCCAGAAACATTATTATTGCAACTTGAGAAGATGAATATGAACATGAGAATCATATCTATTTGACAGCAAATATTTTAATGTCTAACAGATTAGAACATTATTCTATATCAGAAGCATTGCAGTTATTCCTTGATAGAATTAACATGTCACTTATCCTTTAATGAATAGGAAGAACATGTATAACATCTATTCAAACAACAGAATCATTACCACTGCATTAACTTTCTTCAGGCTTAGATCATATATCTAAAGCCTGGCATTATCAATGTGGAGTCATGGCCCGTAGCCATACTCTTTTCATAAGTGCTGGGATCTTAATCCCTCACTTCACCACTGGGTTTTTCTCATCCTTTTACAATTTCAATACCATAACCATGAAATCTTGGGTATTCAAACCCTTTGTTCATCACTTGAGCACTGTTACCTCTTTCTCAGGTAACTAACACCTTTAGGTCATTTGACCAAGGTAAGTATGATACTTGCTACACAAGCATCCATCATGGCACTTGATGCACATTAACTCTCTTGCCACCTCTTACCAGACACAAGGTATATTATGGCACACAAGGCCCAATTAACAATTCAAACTAATAATACATCATAGCTCATACCTGGCTATGCTCATCATCTCATAATACATGCATGGTTAGCACATATAATAGCAGTACATCAATTATCTATCAATACCATGCAAAAACAATGTATTAATAATTCAAGGGTATTACCCTTAATCCTTTACCAGGATTTGGATTTCCATCACACATAGCTCATCAGAACACTGTACATCTTGTCACCTTTCACTAGGCAACAACTTTATTCACATGGCTCACAAAACCATTCACATCTTGTCACCTCTCACTAGGCAACAACTTTATTCACATGGCGCACAAGGCCATTCACATCTTGTCACCTCTCACTAGGCAACAACTTTATTCACATGGCGCACAAGGCCATTCACATCTTGTCACCTCTCACTAGGCAACAACTTAAAACAAAGGCTTACAAGCCCAACTCATCTTGTTACTTCTTTCTCAGTAACAAAAACATAATGGCACATATGGCCAATCAATTCTTATCAAATAAACATCATAGCTCATACCTGGCTATGATCATCAACTCATGAGACCTACATGATTTTCACACATGATAATAGACTTATCAAGTTCACAATACATCATGCAATATAGGGTAACACCACTATTCCCTTACCAGGGTTAGGGTTTACCATCAATTAGGGCTTTCTCTCACATATCATTACCCTTCATTAAGAATAGGGTTTTCCATTATTAACCATTTAGGTTTTCAAGATCATATTATCAATGATCAAACCCTAGTTCATTGCTCCCCACATCTAGGAGCCGGCATTTATACCATAAGTATTCAATCATACTTATTTATTCTCATCAATTATCATTAAATGATTATCATCACAAGGTATGAGTATCCCTCTCATCCTTAAGTTGAGAATTAACAAAACGACCATGTTAGGTCACTTTCAATTCAGCTCTAAGTCAAGCATAGGCCACCACGGCTGTTACGACCCGCGTCGAGCTTATCCCGTAAGTAAGTTGTTCAGCATGTGTTTAGCTGATGTGTTAAGTTATAAGCCTATTTTCGTTAATAATGTTTAAAATGGACATGATATGTGCTTAGTGTGTTTTCTAGCTTCTAAAGTGTGTAGTATCTTACACTTGAAGCGTTGCCAGAGAAATCGTTCAAATCCGACCTTCGAGTCAAAAGTTGCAAGTTTTTGGGCTTCTAGGGACCCGATTGTAATTTTCAAAAGTTTGGAACTTTGCGATTTGGCCCCTAAGTTTTCTTCCTTATCCTTCCTTTCTCCCTCTCTCATTTCATTTCTCAGAAACACAGAACGCAGGAAGCGTTCTGTTCCTTGCGTGAGAAAGAGAGAGAGAGAGAGAGGGAGCTGAGGAGGGAGAAACTCTGGAGCTTCGTTTTGCTCCAATTAGTTGCTGTAGATCATTCCTTTCCCCCGTAGATCTTCATCTTCATCGATTCAAATCGATTTCGCAGCTGGAGCTGCATTTGCAAGGAAGACGGTTTGGTGATTGGGGTGCACGGTGCAGCCCCAGTTCGTTTTCTTCCTTCCTTCAGGTACGGTTTAGTTGTATGTATCGTTTGTGATCGTTTGGTGCTGTTTGCTCGAAGTTTGCCCGTCGATTCGAGAGAAATCGACTTCTGCAGGCCGTTTTTATGTTCTGTCTGTGCGCGGTTCGGCCGAGTTTCCAATTCGGTCGGCCGAGTTCTTATTAGGGCTTTTGTACAGCGTTTTCTAATCGGCCGAGTTTTTGTTTTGGATCGGTCGAGTTTCCTAATTAGATAAACGAACAGGGATTTGGTCGGCCGAGTTTGGTCCTGATCGGCCGAGTTTCCTTTGTAGGTTTTTCAAGCGGTGAGTTGGTCGGCCGAGATTGGTCGGCCGAGTTTCAGAATCTGGGAGGCGTTCGGCCGAGTTCCAAGGTGGTCGGCCGAGTTCCAAGTTGTGAGTGGCAATTCATTTAGAAATCATTATTTAACTCATTTTAAATATCTGATTGCTTCAGTAATAGTTTAATAAGTTCATTGGAACTTGAATTGTGTAATAAGAATGATGAGAAAGAGGAAATTCTGTGTTTTATAGTTATAATGTGTTATTTATGTTATTTGTTAATCAAGTATAGACTTAGATGCCCTAACACCGTAGAACCCCTAAGTGGTATCTGCAGCTTTGGGGTGAAACTCGTGTTGCAACATCATCCGTGCTTGTGTTGCGGACAAACGAGGAAAGAGAAAGATGTAGTGTCCAACAACAACGCGTGCGGAGTCACGGTGGCACTGGAAGAAAATGTGGATTATTCAACATTAATCCGTGCGGAGTCACGGTGGTAATCCCCATGAGACTCTCCGCCTGTGTGCTCAGGTTAGAGGAGGAGTCTAGAGCACTCGGAGTAGTGCATTGAGGTCGGAGAGCCTGTAGGCCGGAGAGCCTGTGGTCCTGTGGCAGAACAGGGCTGGCGTCAGACTTAGCATTTCCCGGGTGTGTCGCTAAGTCTTGTACGGTGGGGCCGTAGCATGAATTTGCTATGGATCTTTATATGCAGAGTACACTGCATATATTTAGGGCATAACAATAAAATGGATGAAAAAGCAATTAGGATCACAGTAAATTTATATAACTGTCTTTCTACTTGAACACCTGATGTTGCATAGGAATATGATTGTTTTTCTGAACATCTGCTATGTCATAGAATTGCTCTGCTTAAACTGTATACCTGTTTACTTTCAGTTATTGAACCTGACAAGTTGTTTATTGATAGCTAAGTGAAATGTTATTCACTGAGCGAGTAGGCTCACCCCTCTACTCAAACATTTTCAGGTCAGCACCAGCTTCAGAAGTCGGAAGGATCGTATCGTCCTAACGCTTAGTTAATAGAAGGTTTGTAGTTAGTCTAGTTAGAAGGTCTCTTAGTCCATTCCCCTCGATCTTCGGGACAAGGTGTGAGTGAGAGAGAGAATATGTATAAAGATGTAAATTAACTATTATGCTTTATTTTACGTTGAACAATGCAGTGTGCTGTAGACTTGGTTAATTTCCTGCCAGCTAATATAAATGCTTCCGCAGTTTGTTTAGTTTTTATTTGCAGTAATATCTTTAAATGTTTAAGAAGAAATGAAAGGTTGGTTGTGTGTAATCCCACCTGTCGTGCCCTAATCCGTGGTTTGCGGTTAATGTGAGATTGGGGCGCGACAACGGTTGTGCTACCTTGCACGGTCGTGCAAAGTGAAGCTACCACGGCCGTGCTACCCTGCACGGTCATGCTGAGTAAAGTCGCCACGGCCGTGCTGCCTTGCACGGTCGTGCTACATAGGATCATCACATGAATCATATTTATATATATATGAATTCTATTATTTGATCCTTTCAACTTGATTAGGTCACATCAACCCTTCAATCATATGCATACAACTATGATTAACATAGGGTACCAAGTCATTGGTCCTATAAGCAATTAGGGATGCATTCCCAATTAGGGTTTCTCATGAAATCACCCACAATTAGGGTTCCACATGGATGCACCCTCAATTAGGATTTCACTTGGAATCACCCTCAACTAGGGTTTCACATGGAATCACCCTCAACTAGGGTTTCACATGGAATCACCCTCAACTAGGGTTGAATTCAATAACCCTGTCAATTAGGGTTTATGTTCATGTTTAGGGTTTCATGATCTCTTTGATTAAGGATCATAACCCTTATACACCACATGATTCATATTCATGTATGAATTCATGCTATCAGCTTCTTAACTTGATTAGGTCATATCAACTCTTCAGTCGAGTACATACAACTATGATTAACATAGTGTATCAAGTCATTGATCCTATAAGCAATTAGGGATTCATCCCTTAATTGGCACTTAATCACTTAGGTACTATTAGGGTTTCAACCTTTGTACCTTCATTTATTACCATTACTAATCATCATTGGATCAATAGAACATTCATCATCTTAATTCTCAAAAATTGAATTACATTGGACCTCCATTACATAAGGTATCCAAATGAATTAGGGTTTCCAATGTTGATTCCTTCAATCATTGGATTCATGGAACCAATCATCAATTGGACCTACCCTCATACTTCAATTGAGTTTAATAGGTCAACCTACAACTGATTTGACCCTCAATTGACCATCAATTGATCATCAATTAGGGTTTGATTCAATTGAATTAGGGCTTGGAATTGATGATCCTTCAACACTAATCAATGCAGAACTAGTTGCATTGAAACCATTGAACCATCATCCAAATTGGGTATGACCTGACCCCAAACGGTCTTGAGGTCGTTTGGATGACCTCCAAACGGTCTTGAGACCGTTTGCCCATCATATCACTCAAATCCAAGCCATCTAATTAGGGTTTGGTTCATTGGATTGATCACCAAATCAGCATTGCATTGTATAACAGCTTGGTACCTTTAGACCTTCAAACACCTAACCATACTCAACCCTAGACCTCCAAACGGTCTTGGGTGACCACCAAACGGTCTTGAGGTCGTTTGGATGAGCTCCAAACGGTCTTGAGACCGTTTTCCCATCATATCACTCAAATCCAAGCAATCTAATTAGGGTTTGGTTCATTGAAGTGCTCACCAAATCAGCAATCTATTGCAGATCAACTTGATATCTTTAGACCTTCAACCACTGAACTATACTCAACCCTAGACCTCCAAACGGTCTTGGGTGACCACCAATCGGTCTTGATACCGTTTGGATGAGCTCCAAACGGTCTTGAGACCGTTTGGCCCATCCAACCTTTGGACTTTAGTGAAAAATCATCATGGATTGGTCTATCGAGTTGATCAACAAATCAGCATTTAGTTGCAGTATGATTTGGTACCTTTGGACCTTCAATTGGTCAACTATACTTGACCCCAGACCTCCAAACGGTCTTGGGGTGATCCCCAAACGGTCTTGAGACCGTTTGGGCTAATCAACCCAAAATCTCAACTTAACTCATTGGAATTTCAGCACTATTTTCAATTAGGGTTTGCCCAATTGATTAGCCTTCAACTCATGATCCCTTTTGAGTTAACCCCTCAAATTTGGAGGGTCATTAACCAACATCATTAGGAACAGTAATCCCAAACGGTCAATGCTTGGTCAACGCACTCAAACGGTCTTGAGACCGTTTGCCCAAAACGTTCAATTAAATCAGATTGAAAATCAGCACTTAATCCAATTAGGTTTCCCTAATTGATTAGGCTTCAACTCACGATTTCTTTGGAGTTAATCCCTCAAATTAGGAGGGTTATTAATAAAAAAAATTTTGAACAGGAATCCCAAACAGTCAACGCTTGGTCAACCATCTCAAACGGTCTTGAAACCGTTTTCTCAACCAGGTCAAGTTAATCAGGTTGAAAATCAGCACATAATTCAATTCGATTGCCTAATTGATTGGCCTTCAACTCTCGATTCCTTTGGATTTAATCCCTCAACTTTGGAGGGTTATCAGCCTACATAATTAGGAACAAAATTCCCAAACGGTCAATGCTTGGTCAACCATATCAAACGGTCTTGAAACCGTTTGCTCCCAAACGGTCTCAAACCGTTTGCCCTTAAACGGTTTGCTGAAACCGCATAGCCAATCAAATTAAAACGATTTGGAGTAGCTATCAAAACGGTTTTGCTTGGTAATTTTCTTTGGATAAGCATCTAGGATGATGTCATCATCCCCTTCCTTCGAAAAACCAAGAACAGCAACCGTTATTGATGTAAATTGCAGCAAAGAAACAAGAGTGTATCAAATTGAAGAAATCAATCAACAAAGCATAGAGAATTGATGCAATAGCAATGTTTAAGGGTTTGAGTTGTAAAACCCGCCTCCAATTGAGCTTCAAAGCTCCAAGCTCACGTCATTAATGGTGGATGAAGCTCTTGAAACTCCCCCTAGGCTCGTCCTCAAGCTTTTGATTGCAAAAGTTGGCTAGGGTTGAAGAGGTGATCGAAATAAGAAGGAATCCATAATTTATATTCGATTTCCACCATGAAATCAAGGAGAACGAAGGTCAAGGGCTCACCCACAGGTTGGGGACGTGCTCCCTGCTCCTCCCTAGCTCCTTGGTCGGTTTTGCAAGCAAGGGGAAGAAGCAAATCCGAAAAAGGCCTTGGTTTGGGCTTGGAAATGGCACTTTTATAAAGAAATTGATGAGAGAGAATATGCCTTATAAAAATGCATTAAATTCCAAAAATATGGCCGCCTCTTCCCCCTCAAATCCCTTAAGGACGAGGCACCTTCCTTTGCCTTTAATTCTCCTTCATTATCCTTGATTTAAAGAAAATCAAATTAAGCACCTTAATGCTTATTATATTAATATCCATATGTGAGTGGGTTTTCTTTTTCTTATAATAAGGTGAGTGGAATTTCACCTACTTAGGATATTTTCGTTCCTTATCTTGGAAAAAGAACGTTCATCCTTATTCAAAATCAACCCAAAACATTTTGGTTGAAAGCCCTTCAATTATTTTTATTCATTTTTGCCCTAAATCAAATTAGGGTTTCAATTAGGCATTAATCTTGATTATTTTAATATCAAGATTCTCTCTCCTCCAACTTAATTCAAATGAGGCACCCATCTCATTTTATTTGCTCTACATGATTCCAAGAAACATTAGGGACCTTATTGAAGTGGTAATTTGCTTATTGAACCCTAGGTTTTGGGTAAATTGCACATTACACCAAAACTGGGTTTTAATGCACAAGGATTGCTTTACAAGCTTGTGAAAACCATAACACTACATCATATTCATTCTTATGTTGTCTCAACATCATAGGAACATATTATCATGCAACATTTGCAATTTAACCCTTCAACTTGGGTAATTTGCACTTTGGTCCAAAATAAGCAAACATTGCTTCAACATTGCTCAAACAGGACCAAAATTGAAACATAAGTTTCTTATGAGGCCTAATTACTTTTCCCAAGATAAGATTAAGAATCTACTTAACCTTATTAGGCAAAACATCTAGGGTTAAATCATAACCCAGGTCAGGGATGTTACAAATTATAAACCCCTAACAAGGATTTCGTCCTCGAAATCCCAGGAAAAGGAGGAACATATTGTTCATTAATCATGCCCTCAAGTATCCACATATCATCTTAATATCATGGAGATATCATGAACTCTGTGATTCCACACAAAGCTCCTTTCATTAGTTCAACCTCATCAATGTTTATGCTGAGCATAAACCCCTAACATATGATGTCCATATCATTGAAAGGAAGAAGCATAAAAGAACATACTTCAATAATCACTCAAGAATACTTATCAAAAGGAAAAACATATATATCTAACATAGATAATTCACTTAGCAAACTCTATGTAATTGGGAATGTTCACATAGCTCTTCCTTTTAATTGGGAATGTTCACATAGCTTTTCCTTTTAATTGGGAATGTTCACATAGCTCTTTCCTTTTGATTAGGAATGTTCACATAGCTCTTCCTATTAGTTGGGAATGTTCACATAGCTCTTCCCTTTTGATTAGGAATGTTCACATAGCTCTTCCTATTAGTTGGGAATGTTCACATAGCTCTTCCCTTTTGATTAGGAATGTTCACATAGCTCTTCCTATTAGTTGGGAATGTTCACATAGCTCTTCCCTTTTGATTAGGAATGTTCACATAGCTCTTCCTATTAGTTGGGAATGTTCACATAGCTCTTCCCTTTTGATTAGGAATGTTCACATAGCTCTTCCTACTAGTTGGGAATGTTCACATAGCTCTTCCCTTTTGATTTCATTATACTCTCTAGATTGTTTCAGAATGATTGCTTGATCAGGGCAATCAAAAAGATACCAATCTAAGAGTTTCCATACTCACTTTATCATCAATAGTTGTATACCTGGCCAGGGTTTACAAATACTGAGATCAAGTAGTATGCACTTACATGCTATCATATTCCTTGCTTTTCATATCATTATACACACATGATTTTCCCTTGTTCCAACATGACTAAGTCATTTAGGAACTCTTTTAAAGCTCAAGCTTTCTATATTAAGGACTGATAATCTAGGTTGTAAGGCTAGTATCCAGTCCACTATATGCATTATTGTTGCCCTAATCTGCCCAATAAGAGCATGATCATAGGATTCTCTATCCTGATCAGGTCTTTAATGGGGATTCTCAGGCACTTGTTCTCCTCTTGCCTGGTCCCATGCACCCTCTCCTGGTGCAGCAACATTGCCCTTAGCATTGTGTTCCCCGTGTTCTCCAGTCAATTTCAAGTTCTTCTTCTCCTATGTGAGCAGAAGATACTATCAAATAAACTGGAAGACGCTTAGAACAAACTCTACAACCTTAGTCCTATGTCTCTGTAGACTCAGCGAACCTAGAGCTCTAATACCACTAAATTGTGACGACCGTCTCGCGAAAATAAGATTAACTAATGCGGAAGCGTTCATCAAGCAGCGGATTAACGAAAATCACTAAAAATTAAAACTTTTTGCAAAGAGATCCACACATAGGAAATCTTTTCCAACAAATGCCATTGTATATCATATACATTCTGTTTCAAACGTACATATCTTGTACCATCTCTTTCCAGAGACTACATCATCAGCTGCCTTATAAACATATATGCAGGCAGCATACAAATCTCGAGGCATCAAGCCAAAACCTCAGACTGATATATCAAAAACACTGACTAAAAACTCCGAGGACCTGAGAGTACAGAGACGACACATAGGACTACTATCTATATGACTAGACAAACAATATCTCCACCTGAGATCTTACTGCTGTCCCTGTTGTTGCTGTTGCTGCTGCTCTTTCCCTGTTCTAGGGTTTCTGCTCTGCCTTTCATGCATACCTAAAAATGTTTCCCACGGGGGTGAGACAATTATAAAAATTGCCCCAGCGAGAGATATAACTCTCCGCCAGAAACATTATTATTGCAACTTGAGAAGATGAATATGAACATGAGAATCATATCTATTTGACAGCAAATATTTTAATGTCTAACAGATTAGAACATTATTCTATATCAGAAGCATTGCAGTTATTACTTGATAGAATTAACATGTCACTTATCCTTTAATGAATAGGAAGAACATGTACAACATCTATTCAAACAACAGAATCATTACCACTGCATTAACTTTCTTCAGGCTTAGATCATATATCTAAAGCCTGGCATTATCAATGTGGAGTCATGGCCCGTAGCCATACTCTTTTCATAAGTGTTGGGATCTTAATCCCTCACTTCACCACTGGGTTTTTCTCATCCTTTTACAATTTCAATACCATAACCATGAAATTCTGGGTATTCAAACCCTTTGTTCATCACTTGAGCATTGTTACCTCTTTCTCAGGTAATTAACACCTTTAGGTCATTTGACCAAGGTAAGTATGATACTTGCTACACAAGCATCCATCATGGCACTTGATGCACATTAACTCTCTTGCCACCTCTTACCAGGCACAAGGTATATTATGGCACACAAGGCCCAATTAACAATTCAAACTAATAATACATCATAACTCATACCTGGCTATGCTCATCATCTCATAATACATGCATGGTTAGCACATATAATAGCAGTACATCAATTATCTATCAATACCATGCAAAAACAATGTATTAATAATTCAAGGGTATTACCCTTAATCCTTTACCAGGATTTGGATTTCCATCACACATAGCTCATCATAACACTGTACATCTTGTCACCTTTCACTAGGCAACAACTTTATTCACATGGCTCACAAAACCATTCACATCTTGTCACCTCTCACTAGGCAACAACTTTATTCACATGGCGCACAAGGCCATTCACATCTTGTCACCTCTCACTAGGCAACAACTTTATTCACATGGCGTACAAGGCCATTCACATCTTGTCACCTCTCACTAGGCAACAACTTAAAACAAAGGCTTACAAGACCAACTCATCTTGTTACTTCTTTCTTAGTAACAAAAACATAATGGCACATATGGCCAATCAATTCTTATCAAATAAACATCATAGCTCATACCTGGCTATGATCATCAACTCATGAGACCTACATGATTGTCACACATGATAATAGACTTATCAAGTTAACAACACATCATGCAATATAGGGTAACACCACTATTCCCTTACCACGGTTAGGGTTTACCATCAATTAGGGCTTTCTCTCACATATCATTACCCTTCATTAAGAATAGGGTTTTCCATTATTAACCATTTAGGTTTTCAAGATCATATTATCAATGATCAAACCCTAGTTCATTGCTCCCCACATCTAGGAGCCAACATTTATACCATAAGTATTCAATCATACTTATTTATTCTCATCAATTATCATTAAATGATTATCATCACAAGGTATGAGTATCTCTCTCATCCTTAAGTTGAGAATTAACAAAACGACCATGTTAGGTCACTTTCAATTCAGCTCTAAGTCAAGCATAGGCCACCACGGCTGTGATACCTTGCACGGTCGTGCAAAGTGAAGCTACCACGGCCGTGCTACCCTGCACGGTCATGCTGAGTAAAGTCGCCACGGCCGTGCTGCCTTGCACGGTCGTGCTACATAGGATCATCACATGAATCATATTTATATATATATGAATTCTATTATTTGATCCTTTCAACTTGATTAGGTCACATCAACCCTTCAATCATATGCATACAACTATGATTAACATAGGGTACCAAGTCATTGGTCCTATAAGCAATTAGGGATGCATTCCCAATTAGGGTTTCTCATGAAATCACCCACAATTAGGGTTCCACATGGATGCACCCTCAATTAGGGTTTCACTTGGAATCACCCTCAACTAGGGTTTCACATGGAATCACCCTCAACTAGGGTTTCACATGGAATCACCCTCAACTAGGGTTGAATTCAATAACCCTGTCAATTAGGGTTTATGTTCATGTTTAGGGTTTCATGATCTCTTTGATTAAGTATCATAACCCTTATACACCACATGATTCATATTCATGTATGAATTCATGCTATCAGCTTCTTAACTTGATTAGGTCATATCAACTCTTCAGTCGAGTACATACAACTATGATTAACATAGTGTATCAAGTCATTGATCCTATAAGCAATTAGGGATTCATCCCTTAATTGGCACTTAATCACTTAGGTACTATTAGGGTTTCAACCTTTGTACCTTCATTTATTACCATTACTAATCATCATTGGATCAATAGAACATTCATCATCTTAATTCTCAAAAATTGAATTACATTGGACCTCCATTACATAAGGTATCCAAATGAATTAGGGTTTCCAATGTTGATTCCTTCAATCATTGGATTCATGGAACCAATCATCAATTGGACCTACCCTCATACTTCAATTGAGTTTAATAGGTCAACCTACAACTGATTTGACCCTCAATTGACCCTCAATTGATCATCAATTAGGGTTTGATTCAATTGAATTAGGGCTTGGAATCGATGATCCTTCAACACTAATCAATGCAGAACTAGTTGCATTGAAACCATTGAACCATCATCCAAATTGGGTATGACCTGACCCCAAACGGTCTTGAGGTCGTTTGGATGACCTCCAAACGGTATTGAGACCGTTTTCCCATCATATCACTCAAATCCAAGCCATCTAATTAGGGTTTGGTTCATTGGATTGATCACCAAATCAGCATTGCATTGTATAACATCTTGGTACCTTTAGACCTTCAAACACCTAACCATACTCAACCCTAGACCTCCAAACGGTCTTGGGTGACCACCAAACGGTCTTGAGACCGTTTGGGCTAATCAACCCAAAATCTCAACTTAACTCATTGGAATTTCAGCACTATTTTCAATTAGGGTTTTCCTAATTGATTAGCCTTCAACTCATGATCCCTTTTGAGTTAACCCCTCAAATTTGGAGGGTCATTAACCAACATCATTAGGAACAGTAATCCCAAACGGTCAACGCTTGGTCAACGCACGCAAACGGTCTTGAGACCGTTTTCCCCAAACGTTCAATTAAATCAGATTGAAAATCAGCACTTAATCCAATTAGGTTTCCCTAATTGATTAGGCTTCAACTCACGATTCCTTTGGAGTTAATCCCTCAAATTAGGAGGGTTATTAATAAACATAAGTATGAACAGGAATCCCAAACGGTCAACGCTTGGTCAACCATCTCAAACGGGCTTGAAACCGTTTTCTCAACCAGGTCAAGTTAATCAGGTTGAAAATCAGCACATAATTCAATTCGATTGCCTAATTGATTGGCCTTCAACTATCGATTCCTTTGGAGTTAATCCCTCAAATTTGGAGGGTTATCAGCCTACATAATTAGGAACAAAATTCCCAAACAGTAAACACTTGGTCAACCATCTCAAACGGTCTTGAAACCGTTTGCTCCCAAACGGTCTCAAACCGTTTTCCCTTAAACGGTTTGCTGAAACCGCATAGCCAATCAAATTAAAACGATTTGGAGTAGCTATCAAAACGGTTTTTCTTGGTAATTTTCTTTGGATAAGCATCTAGGATGATGTCATCATCCCCTTCCTTCGAACAACCAAGAACAGAAACCGTTCTTGATGGAAATTGCAGCAAAGAAACAAGAGTGTATCAAATTGAAGAAATCAATCAACAAAGCATAGAGAATTGATGCAATAGCAATGTTTAAGGGTTTGAGTTATAAAACCCACCTCCAATTGAGCTCCAAAGCTCCAATCTCACGCCATTAATGGTGGATGAAGCTCTTGAAACTCCCCCTAGGCTCGTCCTCAAGCTTTTGATTGCAAAAGTTAGCTAGGGTTGAAGAGGAGATCGAAATAAGAAGGAATCCATAATTTATTTTCGATTTCCACCATGAAATCAAGGAGAACGAAGGTCAAGGGCTCACCCACAGGTTGGGGACGTGCTCCCTGCTCCTCCCTAGATCCTTGGTCGGTTTTTCAAGCAAGGGGAAGAAGAAAATCCGAAAAAGGCCTTGGTTTGGGCTTGGAAATGGCACTTTTATAAAGAAATTGATGAGAGAGAATATGCCTTATAAAAATGCATTAAATTCCAAAAATATGGCCGCCTCTTCCCCCTCAAATCCCTTAAGGACGAGGCACCTTCCTTTGCCTTTAATTCTCCTTCATTATCCTTGATTTAAAGAAAATCAAATTAAGCACCTTAATGCTTATTATATTAATATCCATATGTGAGTGGGTTTTCTTTTTCTTATAATAAGGTGAGTGGAATTTCACCTACTTAGGATATTTTCGTTCCTTATCTTGGCAAAGGAACGTTCATCCTTATTCAAAATCAACCCAAAACATTTTGGTTGAAAGCTCTTCAATTATTTTTATTCATTTTTGCCCTAAATCAAATTAGGGTTTCAATTAGGCATTAATCTTGATTATTTTAATATCAAGATTCTCTCTCCTCCAACTTAATTCAAATGAGACACCCATATCATTTTATTTGCTCTACATGATTCCAAGAAACATTAGGGACCTTATTGAAGTGGTAATTTGCTTATTGAACCCTAGGTTTTGGGTAAATTGCACATTACACCAAAACTGGGTTTTAATGCACAAGGATTGCTTTACAAGCTTAATCTTGGTGCCCAAGCTTGTGAAAACCATACCACTACATCATATTCATTCTTATGTTGTCTCAACATCATAGGAACATCTTATCATGCAAAATTTGTAATTTAACCCCTCAACTTGGGTAATTTGCACTTTGGTCCAAAATAAGCAAACATTGCTCAAACAGGACCAAAATTGAAACATAAGTTTCTTATGAGGCCTAATTACTTTTCCCAAGATAAGATTAAGAATCTACTTAACCTTATTAGGAAAAACATCTAGGGTTAAATCATAACCCAGGTCAGGGATGTTACAAAGATACTCAACATTCGTTGGTTCTTTCACCACAATGAGTGCTAGCATTCAACCAAGACTCAAACAAGGCACCCCCTTCTTTCTTTCTCCTCTAGATGATGCTAAGAGAGAGAAAGAACACTCTAAAGGTGATAATTTGCACATAAACCCCTCATTTGGGTAAATTTCAATCTTTAACAAAGTTATCATTTAAAGCACATACAATTTGCAAATGAGTTCAAAATTGAGAAATAAACTCTCCTTAAGTCTTAATTACTTATAAAAAGATTAAAACAAGATTCTAAACAACTTACTTAGGAAAATCCTCTAGGGTTATCCCAAAACCCAGGTCAGGGGTGTTGTGATATGTCATTTTTGCAGTTGACTGATATGTTTCTACGGTGTTCTCGTGTACTGACCACAAGGTGTGGGAAGGTCATGGATTCCAACTCTTCCATTCACCTTGTATGGCATTGATTTTGACTTAGCAATGGTTAATTGGATTTTGATGGTATGACTCAAATACTCAGGGCATAATAAAATATTTAATTAGTTGTGTAGCATATTTTCTTAGAATCAATTATGAAACATTGGTTGAGGCCTTTCTTGCTTTTGTATAGTATAGTTGGTAGCTAATGTATGTGTTCTTCATTTACCTTATAATATCTTATGATATTCTACTGCTCAGACATAGTTACTTGGACTGTTTAGATGGTAGTAACTGCCTTTCTTATATCATTACACTACTACAGAAATGGCTTATAACGTCACTTTTAAAGGCGTCGGTTTCATAAATATACCGACACCTAAACAATAGAGCGTCGGTTTATAAAATACACCGACACCAATCTGTGAAGGGCGACCAGACACAGGTATCACTTTTATTTGGTTTCGGTTACTTAATAACAAACCGACGCCGAAAATTAACTGAAAAATCCAAAATTTTCAGCAAAAAAAATTACCTCCAAAATTTTAACATATGGCGTCAGTCATTAACTAATAAACCGATGACGAAAGGTTATTCGCAAAACAGAAATTGGGTACATTTTGATCGTTGGTTTTACAACAATGACCGACACTTATGGGTTTTTTCGTGCTCTTCGCGGGAAATTTTTGACACCCTTCGAGCGTCGGATTTTAAAAAAACTGAAGACTATGGTCATTAATCGAGAACCAATTTTTTAATCAGCATTTGTAAATAGACGTCAGTTTTTTTCTAGTTAAAATTGACAATTATCATGGGGAACAGGTGTTAGTTTGTGTTGTTAAATGACACTGTTAATGTTATGTGTCGGTTTTGTTGAATAACCGACACCGAATGTTAACTTAATATCGCGCGAGTGAGCCCGACTCTTACCCTATCTCTCTGTGTTGCAATCAGCTTAGCGTCTGGCGATTTTGGCGGTGAGCAAGCAGACTCCCTCCGCGCCACCACCCACCACCGCCGTTCTCCTTACTCATCGCTTCCGTTCTCCTTGCTCGCCGTCGGCCACCTGTTGCTCGCTGCTTGCTGGCCGTTCTCCTTGCTCGCCGCTAGCCACCTACTGCTCACCTCCGGCCACCTGCTGCTCGCCGCTTGCTGGCCGTTTCCTTGCTCGCCGCCGGCCACCTACTACTCGCCGCTTGCTAGTCTCTGTCTGCCACTGTCACTCGCTGCTCCAGCGGCCTGGTCTCCTGCTCTCCGGCAGCCTGCTCTCTAACAGCCAACTCAGGCGGCCTGCTCTCTTGGTACTCCGGCGCCTCCGACGGCCTTCTCTAGTCTTACTGCTCCGGCAAACTCTGGCGGCCTGCTCTCTAACTGCTCCAACTTCGGCGCTGCCTTCCTTCTGCCTTTTGCCGCCACCACTACTTTCTCCACTGCTCTGGCCAATCAAAGGTAATGGAACCATCTCCATTTCTACATATTTAAGACATGACTTTGTGCCTAATATTAGATCCTCTAAGGGAGTGTTTATTTAAATTGAACATTGTATATGAAACAAAATATGATTGTCTAGTATTTTTTCAATGATCACTTCCATTACGGTTCAGGAGCTCGCTGGCCTTCTGCCTGCTTACCGCTCTTCCACACTCGCCTTCCCGCTCAGCCTGCCCGTTCGGCTTCCACATGCACCCATCCTTCTCACCCTCTCTCCCTTCTCCAGAGCAAGACGCCCGACTGGGCTCAAACAGAGGTAAACATCCCCAAAAACCCTCTGTCTCGCCCTCTCTCCTAGCTCCAAAGCAAGATGCTCTAATTTGTATTTACTTAAATACTGATTTGTATTTACTTATCTATTCGTTCATCTAATGATTTTTTATTCATCACATTATTTAAATTTAGGGCTTTATATTTATTCATCTACTTTTTAAAATTATTTAATCATCTCTTGATTTATATTTGTTTATCAACTGAGATGTACTTTTTTATCTATTACTTTGTATTTATTTATCTACTGATTATATTTATTTCTCTAATGTTTTGAGTTTACTTATTTAGATTTTGCTATTGTAAATCAACCTAGGAGATGAATAAATCTTGTGCTTGCATATATTTGTGCTTCTAATCCTCATGCTTGACCTAATTCGGTAAACCCTAGGAATTATAGTATAAATGCATCTAAACATTCATAAGCTATTAATGTTGATTCATTTAGGAAGCATTGATATGTTGTTATGGCTGTCCACAAATGTTTTTATAAGAAATTGTGTGTTGAATGGGGTTGTGAACAAGGAACTCGTGTTGTATTTGTTGGCCTAGAAACTCGTCCAAGATTTACTCATTAGCGGTAAATCTTGGATAGTCCCCGGTTTGGGACTGTTCTTGAAAACCTAATCTCACTTAGGATGTAAGTGTATAATGTGTATTAGGTTTTCAAGAAAATTTTGGCAACATTTCCCCGTTTTTTCTCTAAGTACATATGTACTTGGAGAACAGCGGGGAAATGCTGCCGAAATTTTCTTGAAAACCCAATACACATTATACACTTACTAGTGAGATTAGGTGTTCAAGAATGGGATAGGTGGTACACATTTAAGAATGAAATCACATGTATAAATCCTAAAGTTTTAACCATAAACTCTAATCTGTTTACCCTAGACCCTAATCTTGTTGTAATATATACTTATTTTCTCTTTGATCATAGAATGGATAGATCATGGATGTCCATTCACAATCGTTGCACCCCAGAGTTTATTTCTGGTCTTGATCAGTTTGTTAGATTTGTCGAGGAACATTGGAAACAACCTGGAGATAGGTTCTACTATCCATGTAGGCATTGCAGTAACAGCTTGAAAGTCAGTACTGGTGACGAAATCAGAAGTCATGTCATGTGCAACGGGATTGTACAAGGCTATACAGAATGGCACTGGCATGGAGAGATTTCAAACCTGAAACCAATGGATGTCGATAGCAGTGCTTGTGTAAAAGAAGAAATTGCCTCCGATGACGTAGATGTGAATGAACCATTCCAGTAGACATCGTTGATGCGATGCTGGATAGTTGTGGGGTAAAGCACATCGATCCACCTCCCATGTTTAGAAACATTGTGCATGATGCTGAGATACCATTATACACGGGTTGTAAGTTTATGAAGCTTAGCGCTGTGTTGAGATTGTATAAAGTGAAAGCTAACAATCAATGGAGTGACAAAAGCTTCACATCATTGTTGTCTTTGTTGAAAGAAATTCTTCCTGAAGAAAACGATCTTCCGATCTCAACATACCGGTTAAAGAAATTGTTGTGCCCAATGGGAATGGAGTCCAAGAAGATACACGCATGCAAGAATGATTGTGTATTATTTCAAAAGGACTATGTGGATTTGAAAGATTGTCTGAAATGTGGTGCGTCAAGGTATAAATTGACGACTTCGGGGGAGTCCAAAACTGGTTCTCCCGCCAAGGTGATGTGGTATCTACCTATAATACCACAGTTTCAATGCTTGTTTGCCAATCCTATAGATGCAAAGAATTTGAGGTGGCATGCAGATGTTAAGAAAAATAATGGTGGGATCCTACGACATGCGTCTGATTCCCCATAGTGGAAGAAGATTGATCTATTGTACCCTAAATTCGGTGAAGAGGACAGGAATCTAAGACTTGGGCTTTGTACATATGGGATGAATCTGTACGGGACATTGAGCAGCCAACATAGCATGTGACCAGTCATGCTTATTATATAAAATCTTCCTCCCTGGCTGTGTATGAAAAATAAGTATGTTATGTTGTCATTATTGATATCGGGCCCTAAACAACCTGGAAATGATATCGATGTTTATCTTGAACCTTTGATTGATGACTTAAAGAAACTCTGGGGTGAAGGTGTGATGACCTATGATGCTTCACGAAGAGAGACATTTTGTTTGCACGCTATGTTGTTTTGCACTGTGAATGACTTTCCAACATATGGGAATTTGTCTGGATATAGTGTTAAAGGATCTAAAGCGTGTCCTATATGTGAAGAGAACACTGATTCAATACGACTAAAACACGGAGGCAAGACTGTATATCTTTCTCATCGAAGGTTTCTTCCAATATTTCATCTGTATCGTAGGTTGTGCAAAGCATTCAATGGACGGAATGAGGAACGTAGTGCACCTAATCCTATATCAGGGGAGGATGTTTATGAAAGAGTGAAAAACATCGCCAATGAATTTGGTAAGAGATCACAATGTACGATGGCCACAAGGAGTGACAAGTCTTTATTCAAGAAGAAGTCAATATTTTGGGATCTTCCTTATTGGAGTTCTTTGACAGTCAGGCATTGTATCGATGTCATGCACGTTGAGAAAAATGTATGTGATAGAGTCATCGGTACTCTGTTGAATATACCAGGTAAGACTAAAGATGGGATAAAATCCAGAATGGACCTACGTGAAATGGGAATAAGGACAGAATTAACATAAGTAGTTAGTAGTGATCGGAGAATATACTTACCTCCCGCTTGTTACACATTGTCTAGAAAGGAGAAGAAAGCATTTTGTGAATGCTTGGTAAATGTTAAGGTGCCACAGGGTTACTTACATTGGTATCAATGAAAGATCTGAAGTTGATAGGTCTTAAATCTCATGATTGTCACATTCTAATGCAACAAATATTTCCTGTGGAAATTAGATCTATATTGTCGAAGCATGTAAGGTTTGCAATCACCAGACTTTGTTTCTTTTTCAACAGTCTGTGCAGCAACGTTATTGACCCTGATACTCTTGATAATTTGCAAAGAGAAGTGGTTGTTACCCTATGTCATCTTGAGATTTATTTTCCTCCGTCGTTCTTTGATATCATGGTACATCTTGTTGTCCACTTGACTAAGGAAGTGAAAATGTTGGGACCAGTTTTCTTGCATTGGATGTATCTCTTTGAACGATACATGAGCTTTTTAAAGGTGGTGTTCGAAACCGTTATCGGCCTGAAGGGAGTATTATTGAGGGTTATGTGGTGAGAGAGGTTATGGATTTTTGCAATGACTTTTCTGAGTGGTAATGACGCTCCCGTGAATGATAAGAATATTGAGGAGCATTTTGGCAAAGGAGTTTTGGGATCATGGGTGAAAGTAATCAACCGTGAGTAGTTGGAGAAAGGTCACTTGTACATTTTACACAACATCGACGAAGTGAGTGTTTATATCAAGGAACATACCAATTTCATCAAGAGGCAATATCCTCGATCCAATTCAATGTGGCTTGCTAGAGAGAATAACAAGACATTTATTAAGTGGTTTGAAGATAAAGTCTTACATCAACTATCTCAAACACCAGATAGTGTTACTAAAACAATCAAATGCCTCACCTTTAAACCAAAATTGAATGTTATGTCTTATGAAGGGTTTGACATAAATTGTTTCTCATATTACACAAAGCGTCAAGATGATAAGAGTGTCATCCAAAACAGTGGGGTCACCCTTCAAGCATCTTCATTGTTTTTTGCAAGTGCAAAGGATAAAAGTCCACGTGAAGCTAAAATGTCATATTACGGTGTCACTGAAGACATATGGGAGTTTGACTATGTAGATTTCAGAATTCCACTCTTTAAATGTAATTGGGTTGACAACAACAAAGGATTTATAGTGGATGAATTGGGTTTCACGTTAGTGAACTTTGAAAAGATTGGCGAGAAGGATGAACCATTCATATTGGCATCACACGTAAAACAAGTATTTTATATCGATGATCCTGCAAATGAAAAATGGTCGGTTGTTCTTCATGGTAAAAGACAGTTCTAAGAAGATCATATAGATGAAGAAGAGTACTATGATAAGTATATGATGACTCCAATCCATTCTCAGTTGGGTTGCCAACACCACCAAACATTGAAGTTGGGGATCACAATGACTTGAATGTTCGCGGGGATCATAATGAAGGATTGTTAATTGATAAAAGATCAAAATATTAGAGGCATGGATGTTTATATTTTTATTATGTTCCCATGATGACCGTGTTGATGATCACCGTGAGGGCGAGGACGTGCTTGCACCGCCTAACAATGTAAGTTTTAAGAATATATCCCTGAGGTTTCTATCTATATGTTCATTTATAATTATATTATGTAAGTGTGTTTCTTATCAAATTTTTAGGATACTGGTTAATAGCAATTCTATTTAATTTGCAGGCATTCGCTAAAGACTACAGGCTATGCAGGACAGCCATGACATAGCTATGCAGGCCATCGACATTGCTTTGTAAATCCAAAGCGCAACAGTTGGAGAGAAACCAAGCATCCCACACTAAGGTTATATAGATATATAGTGTGACTAAGGTGACGATCCCACCTGCTAAAACAGGTTACCGACAACTACATGTTACGACTGGGAGGTCGTGATTCAACAACCGTATGCATTAGCAGGAGGACAAACAGATTTCACCACGAGTTAACATTGAAGAAGCTCTACTAACCTACACTGAGCTAAACAACTGATAAACTTGTTTAGCTCAGTGTAGGTTAGTAGACCTTCTTCAATGTTAACTTGTGGTGAAATCTGTTTGTCCTCCTGCTAATGCATACGGTTGTTGAATCACGACCTCCCATTCATAACATGTAGTTGTCAGTAACCTGTATTAGCAGGTAGGATCGTCACCTTAGTCCCACTATATATGTACTAAGATATAGTGTTGTATGTAAATTCAGCACTGCTATTGTTATGCACTATATATGTGTTAGTCTGTCATGTTGTTATATGAATCGGAAACACTTGTGCGTGCTGCACTTTATCTATTGTATATGTATCATGCTTCCCTTCATTGTGGCTTCTTTTGCTGTTTCATGGCTCTTTAAATATGATTTTCTTGACAATGATGACAATGATTACAATGATGAATAAAGAATAACTTTGTTCTCTCATAATTAATTTTGTGTGAATGTGAATGAATTTTTATGAATTGTGTGTGAAAATCATCAATATATGAATGTTTCTACATGTGTCCGAATGTGAAAAGAGATGAAATAAATGGAACTGCAGGTTGCTACTGGTTTCTACATGTGTGTGATGAAAAAAAATAATATGAGTGTGAATCACATATATATATAATATTGTCCATCATGTTAATTTTGCAGGTTTGTGTCTTGTTGTTGGCTGATATCAATGGATGTCGTAAAACCTGCAGTTCATAACTGAACTGTAGGTTTCTCATCCTGCGACCAGCCACAGTAGGTCTGTAGACTGACAGAAAAAAAAACATAGGTGTCAGTTATTTGAACAAAACTGATGACATATGGTTACAATGTCGGTTTCCATACTAGTAACCGACGTCGATTTCCCTAATGAGGCCAGACACCACGTCCGTGCTGGCCAGCACGGCCGTGGCAGCAGACCAGACATAAAACAGGCATCGGATATATGCATAAAACCGACGACATATGGTAACAGTGTTTGTTTCCCTACTAGTAACCGACGTCGATTTCCCTAGAGGCCAGACACCACACCCGTGCTGGTCAGCACGGCCGTGGCAGCGGGTGAGATGGCGTCAGTTATCACTAATAAACCGACGCCGATAGTGCCCCAGATGGCGCCCTTTCTGTGGCGCGAAGGTATATGGTGTCGGTTTTGAAGCTAATAACCAACGTCTATACCCCCTGCTGGCGCATTTTCGGTGGCGCGCAAAGGGTTGTGGTGTCGGTTGGAGAACTGACGCGTAACGGTTGGGCTTTTAGCGGCACCCACATAGGTGTCGCTTTGAAACCGACACTAAAGGCCTTAAAAAATCGACACTAAAGGCCAGTTATGTACTAGTGTTTGTTGAATCTTTTTATCATAATTGTAGCTTTATTTATATTATTTATTTATATATGTGCTAATAATAGTGTTGGTGAAGAGTTGTATCTCCCGCTGAGATATGGATCTTGCCCCGTGGGTTCTCCACATCTTTTAGGTGGATGTGCACAAGGAACTAGAGATTTTGCAACTGAGGTAGAACAACTACAAGAAGGACACTATCTAATAAGGTTAGGTGTGATGCTAGTATGTCTTTTTGTTACAACCCCAATTTTTGGGTTTATTTGGTGAGAAATGTAATTTCTCATATTAAGAATATTTGAACAAATAATGATATGATTTATTTGGAATAAATGGATTTTGTTTACAATAGCCTTGATGATTGTGTTGTGGGCTTTATTGGCTATTGGGCCCAAATAACAAGAAAATTCAATTAGTATATGAATAATTGAATATTTGAGAAAAGAAAATATGGAAACCTCTAGAAGGCAAATCCAAAGAGGGATTTCGTGCCTCTTGGGTTCCTTGGGTTCTAAGGAGTCCAAATTTGCATAGAAAGTACAATAAGAAAAGAAAATATCAATTAAGTATTTCTTTATTAAGAAAGAAATTGAAAATAATGGTAAAATGTGGAAAACAAGTGAAATGAGGTATAATTGAGTTATACTTAGTGGAATTTCGTATCCCAAGGATTGCTAATGTTAAAAGGAATGCCAATGAGGAAAATAAAAGAGAAATAAAGAGAAATCCTTAAAAAGAGATATTTCAATAAGAATAAAATAAGATAATGAAAAATAATGTATTTAGATGCATTTAGAAGGATAATGAGTATCCAATAAAAAGGATTTTAAAATAATAGAGTTTCTTGGGATCCAAGGAGTCCCAATAAAGAGGAAAGAAAGAGAAAATACCAAAATTGTAAAATAAGAGGACAATGTGATGCATTATTAATGAATTTTGTGATATTGATAAAAAGGGAGTATTTTCTATTAAAAGGAAAACTTAATTTCGTGGCTAATGGATTAAAAGCCAAGAATAAGGAGAGTAAGGGAGAGGATTTTTGTATTCTTAAATATCCAAGTAGTAAAGAATATCAAAAGATAATAAAGAGAGAGAAAATTTGTTTCTTAATGTGGATATAATTCCTATTAGGAAAAGGCTTTGTTCCTTTGTGGGCAAGCATGCAGGGGCATGGCTACCCTCCTCTATAAAAGGATAGACCCCTTGGACAAGCCCAAGCAAATCCCATACATCTCTCTCTCCTCTCAGTCTTCTTTTTTGTGAAAAACCTAGTCGTGGAGGGTGGAACAACCTTGGGGCAAATGAGGGGCCAAGGACGGGTTAGGAAGGAAGCATGCTGCTCCCACGATGCCATACAACTACTTCGTAGTTGTCCCTACACCTAGCTAGGCGCAGAAGCTGTTGCACGGCTGCAAGAGAGGTCGACGCCATGGTTGAGGGTCTCGTGCTTGCCAAGCCTGCATCAGCCACACAAGTCACAATATGGGTGGCGCCCTAGGTGCGGTAGACGATGGTGAAGCTAGGGAGGCCATCGGCTGCGGTCCACAAGCCCTAGAGGGAGAGGGGCAGACCCCCGAAGTGCAGATAGGCGGCGCTCAAACAATGATTGTGTAAGGTTGAAGACGATAGGGCGTTTGAAAGTTTTGCCCCTCCATGCTACACAAGCGTCGGCCACTTACCCGAGGGCAAAGTGGACTTTTCTTTATGTTTTCCTAACTTGCGAGTTGCATGGCAAGGGTGACGTGGCAGCTTATCATTGGCCCAAAGTAAGTAACTTTGCAAAATTCATATCTAATAAACCGTAGCTCTGATAAATACAAATAATATATGTATTTTGATCAGGAGAAAGAGAGGAATCCAATAAATATGATATTAAAGATTGATTCCGTTCGTAATTGCAAAATTACAATAAGTTGATGAAAAGTGCATTAAAGTTAGGTTAAAAACCCTATTTATGATTAAAGGTTGAATCTAGTATGCTTAATCGGTTAATAAAGTATTAATAGCCTGTTGAATGATAATGTTAGATTCAAACCTGATCTAGATGTGAAATTGCATTATTTAGGGTTTTTACCTTATATGAGAATGATTAAAAAATTAGAAACCCTAATTTAGGGTAAAAGAGGATAAGATCATATTTAATTTGAAAAATGTGAAAATATGTTGTTAAATGATGGTTCTAAGTTATTTGAATATAAAAGTTCCTAATTGTGGGTAAATACCTTAAATGTAGTAATTAGGGTTTTCTCATGAATAAAAGGTAGAATTATGGCAAAACAAGTTCATATGTGATTAGACCATAATAAACTTTGAATTGATGATAAATACATATAATGATCTTGTCATGGATTAAAAGGATAAAAATAGTAGTTTTAATATAAAAGAGGCATAATGGGCTTAATTAATGTTTAAGTGTGCCTTTAATACAAAATTAGGGTTTTTAAGTAATTGAATAAAAATAGGGTTTAAAATAGTAAATGAAGTGAAACCCTAATTGCAATACGAAACCCTAAAATGGATACGAAAACCTTAGGAAGCGATTTCAAGTTGAATAGAAAGAATCTTGATAAAGTGTGTAGTAAATAGAGTACATGTGTTTTTCAGGATACTTGATTATGTGGTTGAATTACTTGCTTGGATTGCTTTCTTGGTTGGAATTGGCATTAGCTTGGGAAATCTAATGAACATGTATGTGGTTACGCTTATGAATAATCGCTTTAGTTTCACGGCAATTTCCGAATATTTTTATCGGCTGCTTAAAAATAATTGTCGAATGCCTTTTATTTCATGCAACTATAAAGTGACTATGATTATCACCATGAATATATATATATAACTAGCTTAGATCTGAATCCACCTCTGTGGCTTGTAAAGGCTAAAAAGGGGTAACCTAGAGTAAGGTCTAGGATATCGTAGGTTAGAAATTGGACTACCAAGTGTAGTGCCATGAGTTAAGGAGTGGGCTACTTATGGGTAGTGCCATGTGACTCAACCCTAGAAATGGGTTCACCTGTAGGTGGGACTATGAGGGGTTTAATAGGGATCTACTGTAAGGAAAGTAGCATCCAGGTCCACTGCAGGGACAGTGCAGAGGATAGGGAATGCATGGATCGCGCAGTTATATTTAAAATGTAAAATTGTTTGTTAAATGGTAATTGGCTGCAATACATTGTTATCATAATTGCACGATTATTGTTTCCCCCACATACCAGCTTGATGCTTACCGACGTTTTGTTTGTCGGCATTTTAGGAACAAAGTTAAAAGGACAAACAGTAAATCATCATATTGTGAAATACATGAATTAAAATACAAGGAGGATTAGTTAGAGTAGAATTCATATGTGGATAGAAGTTAAGAGATCCAAGTTTTCTAAAAGGTATGCAAAATTTTATTTTCTTATAGCTTTTTAGTTTAGTCTGTTAAAATTTAATAATTGTTCTTGGATAATTGTCTAACCTTTGATCCGGAAATTATGTGTGCAGCTTCGATCTCTCGGACTCCCTTAATTGGGGGTTACCGGAAGGTGGGGTCATAACATTTGGTATCAGAGCGTAGGTTCCTCACTTAACCATTAATAATTATTAAATTTTACAAACTCCATAGAACCCAAGGGAGTTATTAGAGGATTATCTGAAAGACGGAGGGGTCTAGAAAAGGATCACGATCGGGGGCTAGCAATATTTTCCTCCGCACCACTAGTCAGAATATGAGGACTCCCAGATCCGTGTGACTGCCTGGCCAAAGTCTTAGGGTATGAATCGAAATAAGATACCTTTAGGACTTTCTCATCTTATTCATCCCTTCTCATCACAAATTCTGATAAGGACCATAAGGATTAGGGTTTTCTCTCTTTTCCTCACCCTCTTGAGGTATGGGTAAGGTTGATAAGGTTTAAGGAATCCTCCACCAAATTAATGAAAATCATGTAAATAAGATGTCATGGGCATAAGCTTAATAGAGTAAGCGTAAACTAAAGAATAGATACATGTAGGTCGTATGGCATAAGTTGTCATGCCCTCAGGAGAGACCTGAGGATAGACCTTCTTGTCAAGAGGATAAGTAAAGAGAGTTAGTCTTGGAGGTAGAGACCTCCATTAAAAGTAGTGACCTGACACGTCCTCTGAGGATGGTATTAACCCTAACCCTAAGTGAAGGTTAGAGAGAGAAATGACATGAAGAGTTAGATGTCATGGTAGACCAGGTTTTTGGATGGACATGCCTTGGATGCCATATGATCCATGAGAGGTTGGATGACCGAGTACCTTTGCCGACCCAACCCTGGGAAGGGCCGTGTAGGCTAGGACAAAGGATAGCTCCTTCCTTGATGAGGATAGAGAAGAACCCATGGAAACCCCATGGGCTTATATGAGAATGGCATAGTAGGCACCCAGAGTATGTCAGTAGTGTGAGTAATAGGTTGAAACCCTGGCTGGGAGAGTTTGATGGATAGCTTATGTGATAAGCATCAGGGGTTATGGCTAACCTTGAGCAAACATAAGTTGAACATAGGCTTCACCTAGGTAGGGGTATGCTTATGAGGTTGATCCTTCATGAAGAGAAGACCTCTCATGGTGAGATTGGTTGTAGGGTTAGCTCTAGAGAGAGAGCAGGACCCCAAGCAAGAAGGTTGGGAAGCCTAGATTCTGAGATATGAGGAACAGTGGGGAGTCGAGGATGAAGCGACCCAAGTGGATAATAGTGGTTGCCTCATGCACGATCCCTGGAGGCTGATGGTATCTTGGTTGCCTTTAAAGGAACCAAACCCTAGAGAGAGGATGATGCTTCTGGTACCAATGTGCCTGTGGTATAGGTGTTTACCTTTTGAGATGGGAAGAAGAATTCTTTAGACCTGGAGAGGTTTAGTAACATGTTGTGAGGCCTTGTACCTTGTTGGTTGTCCTTGAGGAGGACTCGACCATGATGTGTTGCTCGAGTAGAAGGATGATAGGAAGTGCATGTCATGCCTTATACATGCTTGATTCATGGTTAAGAGATTGAACATGTCGTTGGCCACCCAAAAGTGAACCTAGGGCTCCTAGGCCTAAGAGGAGAAGCAATGTATCTGATGCTCATGATGAGATTTGAGTCTCTATAGTTCGAGCATGGTACTCCTCATGTGTAGAGGTAAAGGAAACCCCTTAAGTTAAGGGTATGTTTGATGAACCCCTCACCACTAAGTTGATCTAATGTTGAGGAAAGAGAAAAAGTATGACCTACCATGGTTTAGTAGGGGGTATTCTTATGCCTTAATAGTTGTTGGGTTAAGCATGCTCATGTGTATGTAAACCCTAAGGATGGTTGTGACCTTGTTTTCAAGGGATGAAGTTTCCTCCCATCCTGGGAGATGGACCCTTTTGTAGGGTGTATACCTTTTTTGGGTTAAGTTAACCTAAAGAGGTCTCATAGGATCTTGAGAAGCTAAGTGAAAGTACATGGTATGAGGATGAACCTGTAGACCCATAGATAACCATCTCTAAATGCATGTGGATGTGTTACCATAAAGGTAAATGGTAGGGGGTCTGACCAAGATAGCCAGGTTACCATGACCCCTATGAAAGAATGAAAGTCAGCCCATGAATGTAGAGAGAGATGATGAAGGCTTGGTTAAGGTTATAAATTGAACATTTACTATAAGATAATCCTAAGTCTATCCTAGGGTCAGGTAGGGATAAGACTGATGGAAATAGGAGTTGCCTAATTCCCTGGTTGCACATGACCATAGGGTCGGGAGGTAACAGCTATCATTGTATGGGGTCCATGGGTTAGGAGATTGATCACGTTCATGAACTCATGGGACCCAAAGGGAAGATGAGTAGGGCACTCTCTGGATGCATAAGGGAATAAGGATGACCCCAAAAGTGTCGGCACCCTATAGACCTAGAGGTGATGACCAAGGAATATGTGTGGACCCAAGTAGGTTCGAGACCAATTTTCCATGGAAGTAACTTTGATATCAAGATGATTGTGATGTAGAGACATAGGTGGAACATCTCAACTTGGATTTAAAGGTGTACTGGCAAGGTGTGATGTACCGTCTCTACTCTTGGAACAGGAAGAACTCTGTATTTGGACTGTATCCAAATGCTTATTTCCTCTTGTTATGGGAGTGAGAGATAGGACAGTACACATGCCATACACCAAGGATAAAAGATGATGTGAGTTGGAACGTTGCTACGAGGTATGAGGATAGAGAGGATAACATACCCTGGTAAAGTGAATGATGCATGGATGATTTTCAAACACTAAGAGGAATGAGGTAGTCACCTTACGAGGATGTTTTTATCATGAGATATGAGTCATACAAGGTTGAGTTTGATCACCAAGAAGATGAGCTCAAAGTGTTCTTGATGAATATAGACTTAGGGTTTGAAACGAGATGATAAGTGGAACACATGAAAGTGTATGTCTTCAATGTTACCTAATACCTAAGGATGTGAAGTGGTAATGGATGCTCTGGATGAGATATATCTGACTAGTTTGGCTAGAAGCTAGAAGAGGTGGTTAGGTTAACCCTAAGTTTGCAAAGGAGATATGTTTGGCTAATACTCAAATATAATGAGATCTGTTAAACAAGTTAATGGTTGTTTGGTTAGCCAGCCTAGGCATTGATATAATAAAAGGATGGTGATAGAACCTCAGATACACCTCTTTGGATAGGAAGGTGATGAAACCCTAATGAGAGTGGTTTAGGGTTTCTGAGGAATAAATCTTGAGGAATCATGACATATAGGAAAATCATGATTTTAAGATCACCACACACCATGGTACTACTGAGAGACTGAGTAGTAGCAGTACTATGGATGTTGGAGATGAGGTTGCATGTGGTATGTTGCCATGCATGACAGAAGGTGAAGGATGAGCACCGGTAACCCAGTGCATTGATATAAAGGATAAAGAGTTCCCGAGAGGAAATGGTAGTTCATCACTATGGATGTTGTAATAAGTCTCCCCTAGACCAAGGAAGGTCAAGATGCAATGTGGGTTATGGTAGATCACCTTAACTAGATGATATGAGAAAGAAAGAGTTCTGTCAAGGGACAGATCTGGTTGAACTACCCATGAGAGAGATGGTTCAACAACACCATGATGTGAGTTCAAAGGTTGTTGAGTTTGACCTAAAGGTTCCCTTCCAAAAGGTGGGAGTAGGTACATGAAGAACTCGATGTCAGTACAGTTTAATACCCCTAACCAGTGGTTAGTATGATCCAGACTAAAGGGTCTGATGAGAGCATATGTGCTCGTTCAGGGTGATAGCTAGAGACAGTTCTTGTCCTATGAAAGATGTGATGATGACCACCATAGACAGTATTAGGATTTAAAGAAGCTCTGTAAGGGAGGTTGTCTCGGTTACCACTTCAGTAAGGTGATGTTGGTGAAAGGACCATGTGATGGTTAGAAAAGGACCACAGTGTGTGTAGATGAAGTTGCTTTGATCATACAATGGCTGAAAGGAGCCTAGAGACGACGAAAGTCATGAGTAGATGCAAAGTAGACTGACATGCAGTTCACCGTGGGAGAATATGTGACATGAAAATCCGACCCCTCTAAGTTATAGCTAAGAGAGCTGAGTCCCCGATGCATGGGTTCTTTTGACATGGTTTGGTGGAGAAGGTTAAGTTTGATCTTACCCCGCAGGATAAAGTAATGTGTGATGAGTTCCATGTGTCCAATTTAGAGCACTATTTGAGGTACCCCGACCATGTGCTGAGCAATGAACCTAGTGAGCCCCAAGGGAGGCTGAAAGGGCCTGAGTCACCTGTGTAGTTTATAGACGTCGGAATGAAGAACTCAGAGAAAAGAATATGTGATGATATAGGTTCTTTGGAAGTGCCATGGGTATGGTAAAGCCACATAGGGGCCAATGATGGACATGGAAAAGACTTATCCTGAATTGATTATTTTCTTGATAGAATTTTGAGGACAAAATTCCTATAAGAGGGGAAGGATGTTACAACCCCAATTTTTGGGTTTATTTGGTGAGAAATGTAATTTCTCATATTAAGGATATTTGAACATATAATGATATGATTTTTTTGGAATAAATGAATTTTAGTTACAATAGCCTTGATAATTGTGTTGTGCGATTTATTGGCTATTGGGCCCAAATAATAAGAAAAATCAATTGGTAAATGAATAATTGAATATTTGAGAAAAGAAAATTATGGTAACCTCTAGAAGGAAAATCCAAAGAGGGACTTCGTGCCTCTTGGGGTCCTTGGGTTCCAAGGAGTCCAAAGTTGCATAGAAAGTACAATAAGAAAAGAAAAGATCAATTAAGTATTTCTTTATTAAGAAAGAAATTGAAAATAATGGTAAAATGTGGAAAACAAGTGAAATGAGGTATAATTGAGTTATCCTTAGTGGAATTTCGTATCACAAGGATTCCTAATGTTAAAAGGAATGCCAATGAGGAAAATAAAAGAGAAATAAAGAGAAATCCTCAAAAAGAGATATTTTAATAAGAATAAAACAAGATAATGAAGAATGATGCATTTAGATGCATCTAGAAGGATAATGAGTATCCAATAAAAAGGATTTTGAAATAATAGAGTTTCTTGGGATCCAAGGAGTCCCAATAAAGAGGAAAGAAAGAGAAAATACAAAATTGCAAAATAAGAGGACAATGTGATGCATTATTAATGAATTTTGTGATATTGATAAAAAGGGAGTATTTTTTGTAAAAGGAAAACTTAATTTCATGGCTAATGGATTAAAAGCCAAGAATAAGGAGAGTAAGGGAGAGGATTTTCGTATTCTTAAATATCCAAGTAGTAAAGAATATCAAAAGATAATAAAGAGAGAGAAAATTTGTTTATTAATGAAGGGATATAATTCCTATTAGGAAGAGGCTTTGTTCCTTTGTGGGCAAGCATGCGGGGGCATGGCTACCCTCCTCTATAAAAGGATAGACCCCTTGGACAAGCCCAAGAAGATCTCATACATCTCTCTCTCCTCTCAGTCTTCTTTTTCATGAAAACCCTAGTCGTGGAGGGTGGAACAACCCTAGGGCAAATGAGGGGCCAAGGATGGGTTAGGAAGGAATCATGTTTCTCCCGCGATGCCATACAACTGCTCCATAGTTGTCCCTACACCTAGCCAGGTGCAGTAGCAATTGCACGACTTCAAGAGAGGTTGGCACCATGGTTGAGGGTCGCGTGCTTGCCAAGACTGAACCAGCCACACAAGTCACAATATGGGCGGCCCCCTAGGTGCAGCGGACGATGGCAAAGCTAGGGAGGCCATCGGCGGTGGTCCACAAGCCCTAGAGGGAGAGGGGCAGACCCCCGAAGTGCAGCTGGGCGGCGCTCAAACAGTGATTGCATAAGGTTGAAGACGACGGGGTGTTTGATTGTTTTGCCCCTCCGTGCTACACAAGCGTCAACCACTTACCTGAGGACAAAGTGGACCTTTCATTATGTTTCCCTAACTTGCGAGCTGCATGGCAAGGGTGACGTGGCAGCTTATCATTGGCCCAAAGTAAGTAACTTTGCAAAATCCATATCTAATAAACCGTAGCTCAGATAAACACAAATAATATATGTATTTTGATCAGGAGAACGAGAGGAATCCAATAAAAATGATATTAAAGATTGATTTCGTTCTTAATTGCAAAAGTACAATAAGTTGATGAAAAGTGCATTAAAGTTAGGTTAAAAACCCTATTTGTTATTAATGGTTGAATCTAGTATGCTTAATCGGTTAATTTAAGTATTAATATCCTGTTGAATGATAATGTTAGATTCGAACCTGATCTAGATGTGAAATTGCATGATTTAGGGTTTTTACCTCATATGAGAGTGATTAAGCATTTAGAAGCCCTAATTTAGGGTAAAAGAGGATAAGATCATATTTAATTTGAAAATGTGAAAATATTTTGTTAAATGATGGTTCTCAGTTATTTGAATATAAAAGTTCCTAATTGTGGGTAAATACCCTAAATGTAGTAATTAGGGTTTTCTCATGAATAAAAGGTAGAATTATGGCAAAACGAGTTCATATGTGATTAGACCATAATAAACTTTGAATTGATGATAAATGCATATAATGATCTTGTCATGGATTAAAAGGATCCAAATAGTAGTTTTAATATAAAAGAGGCATAATGGGCTTAATTAATGTTTAAGTGTGCCTTTAATCTGAAATTAGGGTTTGTAAGTAATTGAATAGAAATAGGGTTTAAAATAGTAAATGAAGTGAAAACCTAATTGCAAAATGAAACCCTAAAATGGATACAAAAACCTTAGGAAGAGATGTCAAGTTGAATAGAAAGAATCTTGATAAAGTGTGTAGTAAATAGAGTACATGTGTTTTTCAAGATTCTTGATTATGTGGTTGAATTACTTGCTTGGATTGTTTTCTTGGTTGGAATTGACATTAGCTTGAGAAATCTACTGAACATGTATGTGGTTATGCTTATGAATAATCGCTTTAGTTTCATGGCGATTTCCGAATGTTTTTATCAGTTGCTTGAAAATAACTGTTGGATGCCTTTTATTTTATGCAACTATAAAGTAACTATGATTATCGCCATGAATATATATATATATATATATATAATTGGCTTAGATCTGAATCCACCTTTGTGGCTTGTAAAGGCTAAAAAGGGGTAACCTAGAGTAAGGTCTAGGTTATCATGGGTTAGAAATTGGACTACCAAGTGTAGTGCCATGAGACCCTTTAGCATGCCATTAGTTAAGGAGTGGGCTACTTACGGGTAGTGTCATGTGACTCAACCCTAAAAACTAGTTCACCTGTAGGTGGGATCATGAGGGGTTTAATGGGGATCTAATATAAGGAAAGTAGCATCCAGGTCCACTATAGGGACAACGCAGAGGATAGGGAATGCATGGATCACGCAGTTATATTTAAAATGTAAAAGTGTTTGTTAAATGGTAATTGGGTGCAATACATTGTTATCATAATTGCACGATTATTGTTTCCCCCACATACCAGCTTTATGTTGACCGACATTTTTTTTGTCGGCATTTTAGGTACAAAGCCAAAAGGACAAACAGTAAACAGTCATATTGTGAAATTTCATATGTGGATAGAAGTTTAGAGATCAAAGTTTTCTAAAAGGTGTGCAAAAGTTTATTTTCTTATAGCTTTTTAGTTTAGTCTGTTCAAATTTAATAATTGTTCTTAGTTAATTGTCGAACCTTTGATCCGGAAATTATGTATGCGGCTTCAACCTCTCGGTCTCCCTTAATTGGGGGTTAGTGAAAGGTGGGGTCATAACACTTTTGGTGTTAGAGTCCTAGATTTGTCCCTCTACACTCGGGTCTTGATGATAGTTTGGTGTGTTCTATGGTTATGATATCGATGTAATTTTTTGGGTAGTATGCCCTTTTGTTGTATATAGTTGGTAGATGTACATGCACACGTAAGTGGAACAGATATCATATGTGAAAGGAATGCTCATGGATCTTGTTGTATGCACAATGCCTCATTTTATACTATGCATATGACAGGGTATGGACCTTCTTGTAACAAGATTTCTGACATTGGTACCTTATTCAAATCGGTTTTAATTTTAGCTTTTTTGGTAATCTGTTGTTTTGTGTTAGTTTCCGCTTGAGTTTTGTGTGACCTTGTTCTCTTTGTGGCGACGGGTGTCACAGGTTGGACAGGTTAGGGATGCTAAACTAAAAAGGTCTAGCAATTGTGGACCAAGCCATCGCATGCCCTCCCCTCCACCCAAATAAAGCATTCCTAGATCCATCTAGCTTTATTGATGATGAAAGGAGCCAACTCTGATTGTCTACAGTAGAAAGCAATCTTCGCCTCCAGGACATTTCTAGCAAGAATTGCTTTACCTACAAGAAACAAGGAGAGCCCCATCCACCGATCAACAATATCACAGATATTGTCAATAATTGAAGCATACACTCTATAGGAGCATCTCCCTCCTGATATGGGGATGCCTAGGTATATAGTTGGGAAGGCACCGTCCTCTATCCCCACTGCAGTTTTCAATCTACCTCTTCTAGCGTCACATGACATGTAAAGAAACACTCTGGACTTGATATCACTAATGTAAAATCCAATGAGGTTCCTAAACCTCATGAAATATGCCTCAATTTGTTGAGGTTCCTATCATTCCCAACAACAAATAGTAGCACATCTTCGGTGAAGATGAGTGGGAAAGAATTGGAATGTTTGTGGTCCTAAAAACTACGAACTAATTCTTCTCATGTGTGTCACTAATCATAGAAGTCATAGCCTCCATGAAAATGGCAAAGAGGAAGGGGGGAAGGGGGCCTATATCAGACCGTTAGAAGCATGGAACAGGCCTTTGAGGACTCCATTAATCAAGGCCAGAAAGAAGTAGTCTGCTTACACTGCTTCATCATGCTAACCCACCGCGGGGAAATCCCTAAGGAATTCATGATATACCACAAGGCTTGCTAATTCACATGCTCATACGTCTTCAAAAGATCTATCTTGAAACGGGATTTCTTCATATTTTTCTAATGTTGAAATCAAGAAGGAATTCATCTGCAAGAAATGCACTATTTGAGATGGATCAGCCTTAAATAAAAGTCAATTGGTTAGGAGAGATGATATCAGGGATGATTCTCTTCAACCTTCTCGTAGAACTTCATGCTTGAAGAACATGTAAAACTTTATGAAGATGGCAATGATATGACTCACGATCCTTGGAAAAGATGAGGGAAATGATGAGGACTATTAGAAAGTCATCAAGAAATGATTGGAAGATTGTATTCATGAGATTCGTACAGACAGTGAAGACTCTATTCATGAAGATAGTGGAGATAGTGGAGGCATTTGTTAAGCCAAAGGTCTAGAAGGTTATCATATTTGACATTGAATTGGTGATACCCATAACGAAGGTTTTTTTATAAGATATGAGCATTCAAAGTTGGTCATAGATGTAATCAATCCTGGGAAGAAAATATTTATTTTTTATGGTGGCTTGATTAAGCATATAATAGTCAATACACATTCTCATATAGCCATCTTTCTTGTTAACAAACAAGATAGGTTCACCCAGGGAGATGAACTCAGGAGGATGAATCCCTTATCAAGAAATGTGTGTACTATTTCTTGAGCTCACACATGTTGTTCAGAGTCATCCTATATGGGTTCGAGATATGGGTATGGTTTGAGAAGCAAGATTAATTGAGAACTCAATCTCATGAGTTGGAGGCAGTCTAAGAAGTTCTTTGGTGGAGACATTTGGGTACTCACACACCACCTAAATTGAGTCAAGAGTAGATTTATCATAGTTGACTAGGGTCACAATAGCAAGATAGGATTTCACCCTTCAAATATTAAATATTGAGCTTTCATAACAAAGACAACAAGTTTTCTGTCTTAGTCCTTCCTATAGGGAATGGTAATTGCAGGAGAGTTAGGTCGAGATATGATGATCATTTTTGAATGAAAATCAATGACGGAATGGTTCTTATACAACCAATCCATCAAAATAATGAGGTTAAAATTATAGATGTCAAGCAAGATAAAATCATTCACGAGTTCATGGTGTCCATAATAGATAAGGACATTTCCACTTATATGATAGGATGTATAGATTTTTCCCTTAGGGTTTGAGACATCAAGAGAGTATCCTAGGTATTTCAATTTAAGGTCAAGTAACATTATAGGAATTCAAGGTATAAAAGTGTGATACAATCTAGAACCAAAGAGGGCAATAATAGTGATTGTTAAGGGTTAAAACACCTAGATCACAAATAAAAGTGTAAGATAGTTTATCATTTTTCAAGAACTATCATTATTAAGAAATTAATGATTAGCAATTAAAGATAGATTTCATTAAATGATTTCAAATCTGCATTAGCTTTCTCAAGATTATTGGAAAAAAAATCTGAGCTTGTTGATGTTAGGTTTCTTGCCATTGTTTGAACATGGCAGAGAAGGTAGGTAAAATCTCTTTTCAAGTGTCCATCTTCCTTTCAAAAGTGTCACAATGGATTTTGGAATCTACATTGTCCATTGTGACAGGTCCCATAGTTGGTGCACCTTGGGACCACACCATGCCCATTGTTGTTCCCACACTTTTGTCCCTACATGGGTTGATGGTTGTTGTTAAGCCCCTTCATTGACCTCTATCTTGGTTTCCATTTCCCCTAGAAAAACTTCTACCTAGACTCGGGTTGTTGTTATTCTAATGTGGTCCCTTTGGGCCTTGAGCAACTAGAACCACATTGCAAACCTATCTAGATAGGCTAGGTGTTTTTTTGGTTCTTTAACCCAAGGTTATCTCTATGGAAAAGGCTTGAATATATGTCCCATAAGTAGTGGTGGGACGGGAAGATGGTAGAAAGGCACATATATTGATGTACAACCTGTTGAGAAAATGGTCCACCCTATTTTCCTTAGGCAATCTAGGGGCATGCCATTCTAAGATATGGAAGTTCCTTCCCAAATCAGCTATAGATAGATTTTCTTGACCAAGGAGGTCAAACTATCAAATTTTCTCTTCTCTCACATAGATGCATGAAATGGTCGATGAAGATGTGCTTGAAGGCTTCTCAATTTAGGGGATGACTTGTTGGGAGTGGATGTATTGTCCCACCATAACTTAGCAATACCCCTAAGTTGGAAGGTGGAATTGGTAAGCTTATCTTCCTTCGGGAATATAAGGACCCTAAAGGTGTTTCCATGAAAAGAAGTTAGGAATCACCCTTATCTGGAACATCACTCTCATCCTCAACATGAAAAGTTTTAGGGTTCATCTTAAGAAATCACCCTTATCTAGAAAATCACTCTCATCCTCCCTTGGGTAATACTGATGTGGTGTGAGTAACCAGAGTGTGCATGAAATTCATTACAATGCACCAGTGTTCTTCCCAATCTCCTGATTACATGACCTTACTGGCTAAGGTTTCCTTAAACTCCTTAGATTCCACTTTGTCCCTCTTTTACTTGCCCTTGTCACCTTGTTTGGTGCCTGAGGTACTAGCATGGGTGGCAAAGGTCTTATGAGGCATCTGCAACAAGTATTATTAGGATAATATTTCATGATCATATTTAAAATGTAAGAATATAATTAAATCATTGTCATCATTTTATAGTCACATTACGACTTAATTCATATTTTAATCATATCCCATTCTTAGTCTACCCAAAATTAGAGGTATCATGATAGTATATTTTAGAGAGAGAAGGATATGAGATAACTAACCAATCAAATCTGATTGTCTTGGGGTAGTCCTTAAAGAAGAGATGAGATGTTATAATACTCACTAAGATTTAAGGGAAGAAACCTAATCCAGTCTTCTATCCACTTCAAGTAGGTAGGTGTGCAAAGGAACCTTAGCCCCCGCAATTAGGAAAAGAGGAGATCATTACTAGCCATAAACTATGCATTTAGCACCATACCCATTGACTTATTTTCACCATTATGGATTTTGGTTGTCCCTAGATTCATATGGAGTATTATGTGTTAAATATACATAGAGGCCTATGTGTATGGGTCTGATACCATTTGTCAAGGATCTATTTATTACCCAAATACTACCTCCCCTAATTAAAGAGTCAGTGGTGATTGGACCTAGGCGCCCGTCACTAGAATGGCACAAGAATCACATAAGCAATATATATGTAAAATGCAAAAGATTTCCATTCATCATAATGAACCATAAGATTTTAGTACATCAAAATCCCATAGGTGGTAGAAAGATATAATATAAAGAGAGACTAAGCTATTACATCATGAAGATATTTCAGCCAATTACTAGTAAAAAAGTAACACATGATGTTGATGACATTTGGGGCATCATGAAGTCCCTCATAGCATGTATATAAAAGAGTAGAAGGAGGTATACCTGGAATTATGTAATACATAAAAACAAGAAGGTAAATGTGACAGCCATGGTACACTTCTAAAAGATATAAGAGAACAAGTTTAATATTTTTTAGAGAAACATTACCATCTGTTCAATTTTAGACGATACTACAAACAAAATGAAGCAAAATCAAATAAACATAGTATTATCAATACCATTACATGTAGCATCTCCTAAATTGAGTATAGACAATAGGATCAGCCTCTCAAAGACATGAGAGTGAAGAAGGTTTTTAGGGTGAAATTTAACAAATCTTTTAGGAACTTGGACGGCTTTATGATCTGATTGAGTGTTTAGCAGCTTGTATAAGTAGAAAGATGTGATCTAAGTATCTAAAACATAAATATGTATATTTTGGTATAGGCCAACGTACATTCTTCAAGCACCTCATGCACTATCATGATCATCTTGGTTAATCCTATGACCATTCCTTAAATTGTAAGAACCTACATTGGAATGCTTGAACTTAGTATAGCTTCCCTTGACACCCTTCCCTTTATGTTTGTGTTTTCCAACATTGTTTGATGCCAGGGGATCTTCATTTACACTCATAATCAAATTAGAGGCATCCTACATAGGTGTCCCTTCAATGAACTCATCTATACAAGGATAAACTACAATGTTCACACTGTCATTCACCACCACACCTACATTAGGGTGAACCATAGTGTGCATCCCATCATTCACCACTGAATTGTTCACCTCTTCATTTCCATGTATGTTCCCTATATATGCCAACCTCATGTTTAGTTTTGTTGGTCGTATTCTTCCTCTTCCACACCTTTTCTCCTCTAGGGTCTGGAATGAATGCCTCAATAGTTAAGGTCTTCTTTGAAGTGTTCTCTACCTTATCTTCTTCCAAAGAATCCAACTTAATCATGGGTCTTGCAATAGGCATTCTTGTCTTCTTGATTGTATGATCATCTACCTTCATAATGATGCCTAGTGCTCTACCTACTATCTCAAAAATGGTTGGAACATACACAAGTAGTGGTAGATTCAAAATCCTTACCCAAGTTACAATGTAATCTGGAAGACCTTCAGTTGGTTGGAAATTCCCGTCCCATTTCCAAACCATTAGACAACTGTGAAAATAGACTAAGGTCCTCTTCTAATAGAAATCTTATAGTCAGTCCTACAAGAAAATCACAGTGTAAAAGTTAAAATTGATTTCATGCAACTTCATCCTTTTTATAGGTTTCCAAAGTAATCGCAATCGATGCTCCATTCTCATGTATCAAATGCTCTTGTCGGTCATATTCATAATGACGGCAAATTTCCATTATAGTAGTAGCATTTATTCTGCATCTAGATTGATGTATATCTATGGGCGTCCTTTATCAATAACAATTTATACATGATTTGGTTGTATATCTATAGAGTTTAGGTCATCTATGAACTCCTATCATGAGATCTCTCCTCGGCCTCCTAGCATAACATCCTTGAAAGTACTCGAGAAGCTAGTGGTTTCTTCTTTTCCTAAACTTTCTTTACTCAAATCCATGGAAGTAGGGTATTCAAATTTGCTCTTGGACTGCTATGGATCATCGTATGTCATATAGTCATTATCTACATTGAAGACTTTAACATAAATTTGTGTTCCTCCCCCTACATCAGTTCTTGCTTGATCTATTCTGTCTCACATGCAGCTATAGTGTAGATTGATTACCACCTCCATCTCGTTGAAAAACTCCACTTGGACCTATAATAACCCTATCTCCATGGTTGCTTGTTGCCTCATTGCCATCCCCAACTAATTTACCTCCCCCTCTTCCATGCATGCTTGATCTCCCATGGCCCTTACCCCAATTGATCCATGTTCCCAATCCCTGCTACTCGAGTTGTACCCCTAATTGTTGTCATTGCACCCCTAAAATCCTCGCATCCCCACCCTTAAAATACATAGAGATCACAAGTTTAAGATTGAACATATTTCACTTGGAAAATAGAGAAATAAACAAGTAATATGCAGGGCACTATTAAGGATAAAATCAATTGTTTCAAAACATATTTTAGATGCATTTACCATTATACTCAACAATTCATCATACAACCTTGTTTTGGTGACAACTTCCCATAGAAGAGTCCTTGAGGGCAATTAAGGAAAAAATCAGATAATTGATCGTGTTTCCATGTGTGGGATCTCAAATGACCAAGGTCTTTGAGATAATCCTATTTTCAACATGTATTGTGCTTCTCACTTGACATCTCAAGGAGAGAGCACCAAGCCTTATGCTGAAAACCCCATCAATTGGGTAAGGCATGATGTTTTTGTATAATGCTTATCTAGTTTATGTTTGAGGGTTTGATTAACATATAGTATAAATAATGCCAAAAAAGAGCATCATGTGATTCACTTAGTTCAAACGAGATATCATTGCCAAGCCCTACTTTAGTCATAGGTAGCAAACAATTCATAGCAAGTACTAGGGCCAATAAGAGGTAGAAGTGTGCATTGAGAGTAGAGTGATGATATGATCCTTGAAAAAGTAACATAGATTAGGTCCACTAAAAGGTGATCTATGATATAAAAGGGAAGAATGAAGGCTCTCTGATCAATAAGATTTTTATGAGATAAGCTTGTTTTATATCATTTAGATATTATCCTAGAACTAGGTTTTAAGTCATTTCAGCATATTTCTAAGACGCATGCATTTCTTCAACATAGCTCAAGTGTCAAGGCAATACCTTATATCTTGGTGAAACATCCACATTATGAGAGATAAATATCTGAATTGGAAATAGGAAAGGTATTAGATTTGAAATATATTCATGTTTCCACATGCAAGATCATGGTCAAATCATATTAGGTCACATTATGGTAAAAGGGTGAGTCTATAGTTAATATGAGTAACTCATGGCAAAAATCACAAGATCTTATCTATTCATGTCACATACATCATAAAGCTTACTGATTTCAAATTTGTATGATCATATGATAGAAACATATGTCAAATTTCCATCTTGATGAAACTATATCATGCAAGTAAATAAAAGAGTCAATTTTAGGTCAAGGTAGTCATTAGGTTACATCCATATGATCTAAGACATTTAATCACATAAAATATGAAACAAGGTTAATAATTTAGTGATTTAGGGAACAAAAGATCATGAATGACACAAGGGCAGCATAGTAGGGCATTTAGATCATTGAATAATCATAAAAACATCAATTTTGGTAAAATTAGGGGTACACCGAGTAAATTTAGGTTACAATAATATGCTCGTAGAAAGGTGACATTTTTTGATCAAAATGATATAGAAAATTGTTATTTTTTGACATAAATGTTGGAGTTATAGATTTTTTAAGGAAACCTAAAAGAAGTATTTTTGGTCAAAGATTTACCACTTGGAGATGTGGGATTGGTTGGCAAGCAGGCCCATGCTTGCATGGCATGCAGGCTGGATCTCTAGATTGGATTGTTGAGCAGTGGTTGCAAGAAATCGATGCCTTCTAGACACAGAGAGCAGGTCAAAGTGATCACACGCGAGCAAAGACTCTCATGAGCGAGTCGAGTGTGTGTCGCCATGCAAGATGCCTGTGTGGGCCTGAGGGGTCCAGAGAGAGTGTGGGAGAGGGGGATTTGGTCTCTTGATCCCTAATATTACGCTCCCTATGTTGTCCCCTACCTCGCGCTAGGGCTTCACAACCCTCGGGAAGGTGTTGGCGGTGTGGCTCGAACATGTTGTGAGCATGGTAGCACTTGGGCTGGATGAGGGAAAGCATGAGGGGCAAGAGTAAAAGCTAGGGGAGGGTTTTATATGCATGTAGGGGGTTTGAAGTTGTGGTTAGGGTTGGGAAAATAGTTGAGGGTCACTAGAGGAGGTAAAAAAGAAGGTAGGAAGCACCTTACTTGCCCCTCACAAAGGTCCCTTACACCCTATTTTTATTGTGTGGGTTAGGTAAACACAAAAGTGGGTTGAGGACAACATAGGTGAGCATGCGGCGCTCTGAAATGCTACAAGGGTGTTGCACACAATAGTGGCTGACTCAAGGTTGAAGACGACCATGGTGGTCGTTAGAAGGATTGTGGATTTGTAGCATGTGGAGATCTAACACTATGCACGCATCTTGGGCCAAGGAAGAGGATCGCGAGAAAAAGAGAAGAATTGAAGGGGGTAGTAAAGTGTTTATGAGGGCCTAAAGAGGCCGGCCCATGACCTAAAATGGTAGAAATTAGGGATAAAATAATGTTTTAAATCAAGATGTTCAAGTGGGTATAACCTTCTCATCCTAGCTTCAAATTGAGAAAAATTTAGAGTGTTGGATGTGTGAGAGTTCTACCTACACAACTAACACAAGTTGAGGGTATAAATAGATTTTTAGATGGGATAAAAAGAGGATGAAATAGAAATATTTATAAAGTATGTGCAAGCTAGGTTTTATTTCAATTTGAATGTTACCACAAATCATATGAATAAAACATAAACTCAAAATGCATCAAGATACATCAAATAATGAAATTAAAAGTAGGACTAAGGAATAAATTAAATTTAGTATAGAGAGTATTGACATGTAGAGAGAGAAAGGTCCAGTCCATCACATTGAATCTCCCATATCCCCTAAACAGCCCACTCCAACAATTGTCTAAAAACCAAACTACTTGGTGTTTGCTAGCTTAGTTCTCTTTCTTGCTCGTCATTTTATTTGAATAGGTAATGGAGAATTGTATTTGTTAGGATTATTTAGTTCTTGTTCACAATTACTGAAGTTGGTTGCTTAGTCAACTACTTGGCTTAGTCCTAGTTTTCCCAATTTAGCTAGTAGTTGTTAATCTAGTGTGGTTTAATTATTTGATTTATTATTAGTTTCTCTTCTAGTTATATAGATATCTCTAGTTGTTGTGATAATTAGGTTTCAATGTGGCCTTCTTTGATCGCTTGTCTTATAGTGTAATCAACCAAAACCAACTTCAAACCATTGAAACCTATTCTCAACACTAGGAACATAAAGAACCATACTATCTTGTGAGTCTCATCCGTCCTTGTGGATTCAACTCCCAACATGTCACTGGCATCTATATCCTGATCCTGTGAACTTATAGAACTATGCATTGAGAGTATTTTAACTAGGGTTTCATATCGAAAGCACGGTACAAATGTGCATCAGCTACTCATTGTGTTATGGAAAGACTTAAGTGTTGAATATGAAACACAAACCCGAAATGTATATACCAAACAATGATTCCACACAAGCAATACCATCAACTAAATAATCTATCAAATATGTATTGTTAGATCCTAAATGCTTAAATGTAATTAAGGAAGAGTTGCAATTTCTACATAAACATAAAAACCTATACTCATGCTCCCAGAGAACATGATGTGATCATAGTGGGTTGTATATCGGTTTCTAATAAAATTACATTTTGGTGGATCTCTTGAGAAACTCATGACTCATGAGGCATCTAAAGGTTTTTCCAAGGAAAGGTCCTTCACTATTAGAAACATTTAGCCCAATATTGTAATCTCCTGACAAAGCAATTTTATATCCATGCAACAGTTATCTATTCACCTATAAGTCATCTACATACATGTAATACTGATGCGATGATTTTGAGTCGCATTTATAGACTTATTTGATAGGTGTTTTATGCATTAATTAGTCATTTTCATGGTTAATGTTGCATATTTCATTTATTTTGGTCTATGCCACTCTTTTATGTCAAATTTCCTTATTTCGAGCATTTAGAGTATTAATTATTAAAAGAATATATTATGTGTGGATTTATGTGGTTCCGTGTGTTAATTTTAGGAAAAACAAGTATTTGCTTCCGTCGATACCATCGACGGTGGTCGATACCATCGACCGGGCCACAGGTTGCCAGCCGCAAGGACCAGAAGAAAGTCGATACTATCGACAGGAATGTCGATGGTATCGAGATACCATCAGGTTTCTGGCGAGAAGTGCATCGATACTATTGACTGGTGGAGCTACAGCGACACTTAAAGACAAAACCGTCACTATAGGTTCGTCGATACCATCGACCCGCGTTGATGGTATCGAGATGACATCAAGGGCACAGACGAGAGGAAAGAAGAGTTGTCGTAATCACGCTAGGTCCATACCATCGACTCGCGTCGATGGTATCGACACCGTCAGATATGTGTTTGTTTCAGATTGATCTCAATCGGACGGTTGTGGTTATTTTGCAACCTAATTCGGAAAATAAACCTAATGACAGAGCCCTGGACTAAAGGGAGGACGTCATTAGTTGTTGTACACATCCCGGAGAGCAAGGAGAAGAGAACGGAGCATGAGAGCACGCCCCATCCAATCCGGACGCTGAAGAAGACGAATTCCACCACTGAAAGGCGGCAGAACGTGGATTCCACACCAAGGATCGATTGGACCTTCTCCGTTCAGGGGTTTCACCACTCAATTTCATTTTTCTCATGTTTCCCCTTTTCTCTACTACATTGTGCTTTGAGATGAACATGTGGGGCTAATCCCCTTTGTCTTTAGGACCGGGAGTAGCCCGGGGATTCATTATATGACAATTTTATAATAATAATTCATATCTTATCTCTTAAATCTGTGGTATAATTTCGTGTTCTCCAATATATTGTTATGCTTGATCACCATAATAATAACCTAATGCCCTTAATTGCTTTGAAAGAAGGATTAACGGTTGAAAAGAGACGGAATTTACATTAATTGACAAATCCCTTGAACAAGGTGGTGTAAGATTAATGGTGGATACCGAGAGATTGTTTATAATGCACCTAGTTTAGGGTATAGGTTACTACGACGGTGGAACCGACCTAGACATAGGTAGTGAATAGTACAACGACAGTGGACAATTCTGATTTCAGGCCACTACCCGGATAGAGAGATAAAATTGAGTAACTATATAGAATTTAATACAATAAAAACCCGCGGTGAAACTGTAACCCTAAAGATTCCCCTTTAAATTGATTAAACCAACATTTAATCGATTGCTTGTTTTGTTTTGTTTTTATTTTCTTTTAATTCCAACAACAACTCTCAACTTTTTAATCGTCTTAGCTGATCGTGAGTAGTTAGTAGGAGTCCCCGATGATTGCACGTATCCCTGAGTTCGACTCGGGCCTCACAAAGGCCTGTACTACTCGACGCGTTCACTTGCATTTCTACGCACGGTAAATTTGTGTCAAGTTTTTGGCGCCGTTGCCGAGGATACGGCAATTTGTTGGCACTTCGAGTGTTGTGAGCGGCCACTCTAGGCCACCTTTTTATTTTCTTTTTAATTCCAAAAATTCATAATCTATTTTCTAAACATTTGCAATCGTCTAGCACTGTACTAAATTTAATCTTTCTATTTTCAGGTACTGCGTATGGTGCAGACGCGTCGTACTGACTATGCGGGTCGTGCACCAGAGGTTCCGCTGCTGGGACCAGAAGACGAGGGCAATTATAATCAAGACGAGCTGGAGGATCTAATTTCTGAACACGAACAAGAAGATATGGACGAGCCACATACAATATGGGAGAAGATCAAGGCTTCTTCCTCGTCCGCTTCCAAAGGGCCTATAAAGAAGCAAGCGATGAATATTCCGACCTACAAGATTGATCCAGCCTTGATAAATTTGGTGAAGTCTAATGCCTTCCATGGGCTCAAAAATGAGGACCCTGTCGCGCATATTAGCCAATTTGTGGAGAATTGTGATATGATTAAAATCGACAGGTTTCCACAACGTGTGCTATACTTGAAGCTCTTCCTGAGTTCACTAGCAGGAATTGCGCGAGAGTGGTTACAAAATTTGGACGATGACTATGTGGAGTCTTGGGACCACATGGTAGAGGTTTTCTTCGAGAGGTTATTTCCGCCCGAGAAGACCAATGACATGATTAGAAAGATCCATAACTTCACTCAACAAGCAGGAGAGACCTATTCTGAGACTTGGGAGAGGTTTCAGATAATGCCCAGGCGGTGCCCGCACCATGGTTTGGACAAGGAGACACAGGTCAAGATCTTCTATTTTTCTATCTCTGAGCATGATAGAAGTAACCTTGATTCAGCATGTTCTGGATTTTTCTTAAACAATACGGACACAAGGTATTGGGAGATTCTGAGAAATATGGCCAAGAAACAATCGTGGGGCGATAGGAACGTTGTTGAGCAGGTTAAAGTAGTAGGAGAATCTAAATCAATAAAAGAGTTGAATGACAAGCTAGATCTGTTGGCTAAGAAATTGCTTGCCAAAGAGGAGACATCATCTGATGAAGAAGCCCAGGTTAAGTTTATGCAACAACAGGGCTATAGAAATAACGACTATGCTTGGAGGAAGGACAATAAGTTTTCTTGGAAGGATCCGAACAATTTCTTACAAGATCCGAATGCTAAACCCCAACCGAGAGTCGAGGATAAAAGCACAGAGCTGCTAAGTCAAATGGTGCAGAAAAATCAAGAGATGATGAGTATGTTCAGCAAACAGCTGCAGTCCCAGGGTGACATTTTGACCTAGTTTGGACAGACACTACAAAGCCATGGAGCACAAATGAGGGCATTGGAGACGACTGTCACCCATATTTCGAATGAAGTGGCAGCCATAAAGCATGTCAATCAGCAGAGGCAGGCTGGGAATGCGGATGGTGGTCAAGTGCATCATCAAGTAAAATATATGTCTGTGGTCAATGAGGTAGACTCCCCAGTAGTAGAGGCTCAGAACAAGGGTAAACTGATGTTTGATACAGAGGCTACACTGGCAGTACCATATCTGCGCAGTCATTATGGATTACCGGTTGGATGTTGTCCAGTCAGGAAAGCTCGCCAAACGGCCATCTCGGTCGTGCCCATACCGATGCATGACAAACAGGTGAAGGCCATGCATTCATGTGAAACTGCATCTACGGCGGGAGAGGAGCCACTACATGTGACACTGGTTGCAAATAATTTACACGAGTCCACGCCAGAGCGAGACAATGAAGCAAGCTTAGGGGAGCATGCCCCGAAGAGCCCATATGTTCCACCGCATAAGCGTCATGATGAAAATGATGTGTTGTCATCAGGAAATCCAAGACCAAAGAAGGAGCATCGTCATTATAGGAAGTTCTTGGAAATGTTCAGAAAACTCCATGTGAATATTCCATTAGTAGAGGCGATAGACAAGATTCCTGCCTATGGAAGATTTATTAAAGAGATTATCAATAAGAAAAGGTGGATTAAAGACACTGATATTTGCTAGGTGAATGAGATGGTGATCTCCATTATCCATGGCAGTTTACCACAGAAGAGAAAAGACCCAGGAGGCTTCTACATTCCATGCTCGATAGGTGATCGACATTTTCCTAAAGCACAGTGTGATTCAGGCGCCAGCATCAATCTTATGCCTCTGGCGACATTTCAAAAGCTTGGGTTGAAGGAGATCAAGAAATCGGCTGCGACGATCGAATTGGCGGATGGGTCCATAGTGAGACCATATGGGGTGTGCGAGGATGTACTCGTCAAGGTTGATAGGTTTGTATTCCCAGTGGATTTCGTTGTTATGGACATGCCACAGCTCCAAAGTTGCGAAATGTTATTAGGAAGACCGTTTCAAGCAACGGAGGATGTGGTTACTGCCCTAGGAAGAGGTACACTGTCCTTGGGGATTGGACAGGATCGAGTTGAATTTAAACTACCGCAAGATCCTCTGAGCACACTCTCCACTAGTTAAAATATGATGAGCTGCATGTCGTCTAGCCTAAGACGTTAAATAAGGGTGCTTGTTGGGAGGCAATCCAACCATTGGTACCTTAGATTAGTTCATTTACATTCGTAGTTTAATTTGTTTTTACTTAGTTTGTAGTGTAAAAAAGATACTGTGATCATTTGCTATATGTGCAGGGCTGAGGCAGAGTCGATACCATCGACCCTTGTGTCGATGGTATCGACCATGGTACAGGTTGGCGACTGTAAGAATCGCACTGTGTCGATACCATCGACGGCCTCATCGATGGTATCGACCTACCTACAGGCAGATCGCAAAGTCAAGGTCGATGGTATCGAGATGCTTGTCGATCCCATCGAGATCTCTGGAGATTTTCAGAAGAAATCATCTCAGTGAAGTCGATACCATCGACGGGCGTGTCGATGGTATCGACACATTCAAGTGAAAAAGGCAGCGGTCGGGCCTTGCGAGGATTTTCCCTAATCAGAGAGTCGATACTATCGACTTGCATCGATAGTATCGACGCGCCACGTCAATGATCCGCGAAGGAAGATCAACGGCGATCGCATCAGCCACGAAGTCGATCCGAGGGATGGGTCGATACTATCGACCCGCGTCGATAGTATCGACGCGTCAGCAATCCGGGCCCCGCAGATCCAGCCATCGACGACCGTCGATACTAGAGGAGGTACGGATCGTGCTACCCGAGTCGATACCATCGATTCACGTCGATGGTATCGACAGGCAGACAGTAGCGCCAGCCACGGCTATATATGAGGAGTGTTTGCGTCAGATGACATCACACCTTCAGTGCAACTCCCATCCACTTGTGTCGAGCGAGTTCCAGAGCTTTGCAAGCCCGTCAACGAGCAACAATGAGCAAGTTCTTCATCGAGTGGGGATTCGAATCTCCAATCTTCACCGAGCTCCTTCTCTAATTCCCTTTCTCTCACAACCATGGTGCACATAGCTGGATCATCATCTTCACGTGCGAACCCGGCGGATATCCCAGAGTTCGTGCCACCTCCTCCCGCGTCGGTTTCATGCCCGCGGCTGATTCATCCATCCGCGTAGATGAGAAAGATCTACGAGGAGATCTTAAAGAGGAAGATAGAGCCAACCCGTTATGTTGAACGGAACATGATCCGCGACTTAGGGTTCAACGCCAACCTTGCCTACATCTTGAAGGGACAGGCACACAACACAGGCAGAATGGATGACGAATTGGAATATCATGTTGATGGCCAGCCGTTTTTTGGCGAGTGGACTACGTACAAGGAATTGGTGGCTGAGTTTATGGCGTCGTTGGATGTTTGCGTCGGGCCCAACGATGTCATTGCCACCGGCCGCGAGTGGATCAAGGGTCGTGTGTCTTTCCGGATGTTCAACATCAACTACACCCTTACGCTCAAGCAGTTCAATGAGATATTCAACTGGAACCACTCGCAACATGACTACCGGCGACCGGACAACCGCACCGACTACGACATGATCTTCGTCGAGCTGGTTACGGTGCTGTCGGGCAAGTCAGTGAGCTACCATAATGCAGCGGTAGCTGACTTCGAGCACCCTTTCGTCCGGATTCTGCACCAGATGCTGAGTTCTACGCTATTTTCTCGTGGTGATTTGGCGTTGAGCAAATTTTAGGAGACAGATCTTTTCTTTTTGTATAAACTCCTGAAGTGCCAAGAATGCAACTGGGGCACCTTCTTTCTGCAGAGAGTATTGGCAGTGAAGAGGAGTACGAGGAAAGCGCTGATTCACTTCGGCGGGCTCATCACCAAGCTGGCTTCGTACCTCGGTTTGAATCTCCAAACCCTCACTCCTCTATCTACAAGGAGCAAAGTGAACTTGCAACATCTGCATCGGTCCAATCTCATACTTCTTCAAGATGGTTTGGCGTATGCGCATTGCCACGTCAACCACGCCTATCAGGAGTGCTCATTGCCTGATCCAGTCTTCAACATCGAAGGGGCGCAACACTTCCGGTGGCCAATCATAGCCATCACCGACTCCGATGAAGAAGGCGGCAACGACGGTGGCGACGACGGAAATGACGACGAGGTTGAGGAGGAAGAGGAGGCATTTACACCTCTTTGAGCACGAGTGGCACCACAGAAGCGTCCTCGGATGCATCCGGGTGCATCTTCATCATCACAGCCTACGCCGCCACCACCACAGCCCTCGCAGCCAAGAGAGGATGCCTATTCCATGAAGGGCATGTACACTATGCTGCAAGACATCCAGCAGACACAGCAGCAGCATATGGCAATGTATGCCGGTATTCAAGACACTACAAACCGGATACTGGACAACCAAAGGGTGATGTTCGACAACGAGCGTCTTCTCCTCAACAACCAACAACAGATACATGATCGGTTGCAATAGATGGAGATGCAACAACAGTCCTTCTATGACCACTATTGGAGCCAGAGTTACTTTGGAGGCTATCCACAACCTCCACCCAGGGCCCAGTTTGATCCAAGATTCCAGGGGGAGTATCCTTCTTGGGACCCTACGGCTCTGCAGTACTCGCCCCCACCACAAGAGTAAACCGGTATCACTGTTCCAACATTTGAGTTTGTTTTTGACTATGAGGCCATAGTTGAATTCAAGCTTGGGGGGGTAGTTGGAACAGTTCTATCTTTATTTTCTCTATTTTTAGTTTTACTGCTTTGTTTTCCTGTCATTTGTTTTTTGCAATCTTAGTTTGTTGTAGGATCCACATTCTATCTAGTGTAATTGTGGATGTCTTTAATGTTGAGTCATCTCTATTGCATGTGCATGGGAATGAAGGGAAACTAAACATATTTTTAGTGTTCACAAGTTTGAGTGTTGTTTAACCTTGATCACTTAACTTAGAAAATGATTGGTTTTGTCAACTTTAAAACAGAAAATCACAATTGTATATCCCTAATGATTCATGAAAGTGGATGGAAATGTTTGTTTGAGCCTAAACTGACCAAATGATAATGAGACTGTAATTTGATGTAAGAGAGAAAAAAACCTCTTAACTACTACACAGGTCAGTAAGGAGGGACGCATAATATTTTTCTAAGGTTCAGTCAACTAGTCTTGTGATCTGTTCACCTCATTGTTTTCATAATCCACCCAAGATTTGGAAGTAACATACGATTTTAACTCGTCTTGATTGCATGGCATGTAGATAGGACTTGCATTGCAACTTTTTATATGTTTTGCATGAAAATGAAAAAAAAAATTAAAAAAAGGATTAGAATAGATATACATGCACATCACCCTTAGGTGCATGTCATGTAGTTGAATTCATAACTTTTATGCATAAAGTATGTCATGTTCCTCATTTATTCTTTAATGGTGAATTCAATTGTTCCATACCTTCCAAATAGTGCAAATATTGAGTTATGCAGAAAAAATAAGCCCAATAAATATTCATTGTCAATTATGGATATAAGGGTTTGAAAAAAAATCTAAAATTGAAAAAAAAAGTTATTTAGAAGCAAAGAGAACAAGAAGGAGAAAGGGACATAATTTCACCGGTATTTCAAGATAAGTGAGTGCATGATGTAGCTTAATTAGATATCCATCTCATGTTGAGATAGGATTGTTAGTGCATGCATCATTCCACCTGATCTTAGGCATTAGGGCATATTTCATGTGAATTTGCATCATTTAGGCCATTTTTGTTTTATGCATGTTGAAATCGTATAATACTTCCACTTCTTCCATGAGCCACCTACTTCTTCCACCCGTTGCTCGGATTGGTAGGCCACTGTGAATTTCTCCTCACTAATGAATATCAGGAGAACTACTTCCATGTAGATGGTAGTTAGGGCGAGCAACGTAGTATAGAAGATCACAAGATGCACTAAGTCTGGACCGGCGAATTTTATTATGTTAACTGCCTTATGTGATAGTGTTCATCAGTTTGAGGTTAATATCTTTTATGGATGATTACTGTCACCTTCAGGGTAATTATCATTCTGTGGTTAGTGAGGGTCAGTATGTGAATGTACGGTGGGAGTCATATGGGATGTCTGTCGTGATGCTTTGGTCTTTAGTTGACTCTGTCAATTCTATTCTAAGGTTTAGTTGCTCGAGGGAGAGCAATGTTCAAGCTTAGGGTAGTTTGATGCGATGATTTTGAGTCGCATTTATAGACTTATTTAATAGGTGTTTTATGCATTAATTAGTCATTTTCATGGTTAATGTTGCATATTTCATTTATTTTGGTCTATGCCACTCTTTTATGTCAAATTCCCTTATTTCGAGCATTTAGAGTATTAATTATTAAAAGAATATATTATGTGTGGATTTATGTGGTTCTGTGTGTTAATATCAGGAAAAACAAGTATCTGCTTCCGTCGATACCATCGACGGTGGTCGATACCATCGACCGGGCCACAGGTTGCCAGCCGCAAGGACCAGAAGAAAGTCGATACTATCGACAGGGATGTCGATGGTATCGAGATACCATCAGGTTGCTGGCGAGAAGTGTGTCGATACTATCGACCATAAAGTCGATACTATCGACTGGTGGAGCTACAGCGACACTTAAAGACAAAATCGTCGCTACAGGTTCGTTGATACCATCGACCCGCATTGATGGTATCGAGATGACATCAGGCGCACAAATGAGAGAAAAGAAGAGTTGCCGTAATCACGCTAGGTCGATACCATTGACTCGCGTCGATGGTATCGACACCGTCAAATATGTGTTTGTTTCAGATTGATCTCAATCGGACGGTTGTGGTTATTTTACAACCTAATTCGGGAAATAAACCTAATGATGGCACCCTGGACTAAAGGGAGGACGTCATTAGTTGATGTACACATCCCGGAGAGCAAGGAAAATAAAACGGAGCACGAGAGCACGCCCCAGACGATCCGGACGGTGAAGAAGATGAATTCCACCACTGAAAGGCGGCAGAACGCGGATTCCACACCAAGGATCGATTGGACCTTCTCCGTTCAGGGGTTTCACCACTCAATTTCGTTTTTCTCATGTTTTTGCTTTTCTCTACTACATTGTGCTTTGAGATGAACATGCGGGGCTAATCCCCTTTGTCTTTAGGACCGGGAGTAGCCCGGGGATTCATTGTATGACGATTTTATAATAGTAATTCATATCTTATCTCTTAAATCCGTGGTATAATTTCGTGTTCTCCAATATATTGTTATGCTTGATCACCATAATAATAACCTAATGCCCTTAATTGCTTTGAAAGAAGGATTAACGGTTGAAAAGAGACGGAATTTACATTAATTGACAAATCCCTTGAACAAGGTGGTGTAAGATTAATGGTGGATACCGAGAGATCGTTTATAATGCACCTAGTTTAGGGTATAGGTTACTACGACGGTGGAACCGACCTAGACATAGGTAGTGAATGGTACCACGACAGTGGACAATTCTGATTTCAGGCCACTACCCGGATAGAGAGATAAAATTGAGTAACTATATAGAATTTAATACAATGAAAACCCGCGGTGAAACTGTAACCCTAAAGATTCCCTTTTGAATTGATTAAACCAACATTTAATCGATTGCTTGTTTTGTTTTGTTTTTATTTTCTTTTAATTCCAACAACAACTCTCAACTTTTTAATCGGCTTAGCTGATCGCGAGTAGTTAGTAGGAGTCCCCGACGATTGCACGTATCCCTGAGTTCGACTCGGGCCTCACAAAGGCTTGTACTACTCGACGCGTTCACTTGCGTTTCTACGCACGGTAAATTTGCGTCAAATACCTTCCTTAATGGTTATCTCCGTGAGTCGATTTACACAAATAATACATTGTAACCTTAACTTGCAACTCCAACAAGACCCGAGCACTGCATTGGACACATTATGGATGATATTTGAGCTAGAATTTCCTCTTTTTTCCATTTCTATTTGGATGTGGATACTGATAAGAATGGTAAGAGGGTGGTAGAACAATCAAGTAAACTATGCATTTCATCATCAGGGATGGGGAAGATATGGTTATGTGGAGGCTCGAGAGACCTCTATTCTAGTAAACCTCTAATACAAGCTAAAAAGCATTTTATGTATTTAGATCGGTACTAGTGCTTGGTATTACAAATTTTCCAAGTTTCTATCTAACCAACATTTTAAGTAGCCATGTTTCCCCAAAACTATTCTCCTAGTTGAACAATTGTGATATAGGTGGTTGATCCTTATTCGTGATGTTGATATAATATGTACAAGTAATCATAAAGCAGTACTACTTCAATGAAAATTGTGCTAACAAAGAATTTGTTTATCGGGACCATAAGTTGTTCGTTACTTTCTAAAGTTAGTGTTGTTCATACTATGCAGGGCATGTTTTTGCAGAAATGTATGTATGCCACTATGTTACTGCAGAAAGATAATATTCTTGAATGCAATCCAGCACAAACTTATATCCTCACTAGCGATAGTAAACTCATGGACTATAAATTATGTCCCATTTCAACATCTAATAGATAATTATTTGTCTTCCATGTCTAATAGTTAACTATGGCCATGCATTTCACTACATATGAGGTCGATGTAGCATGTCAATGTGTGTTTAGTCCTACAGCTGTCCATTTTAACGTTACAAAGAGAGCACTTTGGTATGCAAAATGCGCATTGTGGTTTTGATTTAGAACTATGTCATCAAGTACGCACTTCATTTAGTAGATGTCTAGACAGTGGTTGGGTTGGTTCTCTTAGCAATAACCACATCTGACTATCATTCTTTGCTAAGATCTTATTGTCGCTTAAGAAATTGCATGAATCGGCTACATAAACCCGCTTGGCGTGCTAGTACACTAAAAACTTGAGGATTCTTTAACACTTAACTACGGTGGCTTGTTTCGAAAACATAGGTTCTCTGTACTCTTCAGTTAAATTTCTTTTTGTCATGCTAGTAACCCAGTTAACCGATACAAGTGATTTCAGTAATAGCATAGACAAACGACTATATGGTTGTCGAGATAGTTGGTTGGGTACATACTACGCATATAAAAGAATATAACATGTTATCTTCTTAGTGTTGATTGACCGTAAAACTCAGATCTTTTGGAACAGTGGTGGATGCACAGCCAGGCCACCTGAGGCTCACCCGTGGCCGGCTGTGAACTCTTGAATTACGTTGAACAATAATTGTTGGTCTCGCTCAAATCTGTCTACATGTGCAATTAATTGATCCTTAATTACTGTAGAAAGTATTAATTACTATTTGAGACATCTGTGATCATGTATGGGTCTAAGAAAGTTGTGAGGAGAGGGAATCCCAAAGACAAAGAAGTAATTGAAATGGTCAGTTGACCATGCACTTGAAAGAGTAAGAAGATGAGGAGGCGATAGAGAAAACAGTGCGGGGGCGAGTTAACCGATTGGGAGAGAGGCCCATCAATCAATCCAAAATAAGGGCATTTAGTTATGCGAGGGAGAGGAATCTTCTCTCTTTCCGAATAAAATTAGAATTAACTATTCACCTAATATTAAAGTAACGTTGTGATAGAAACTCAAATTATATAATTGAAAGTTACATGCTTGACATAGAGTAATAAGTCTCATTTTAGATAGAAAAAACTAGAAAACATGCCTTCTAGATTCACTTTTAAATAGGATGAATACATACAAACTATATGTTACATATTTTATAGGGACGTGTCATGCGTTGTTATACACAAATAAAAACAACCTACAACGATACGTCAAAATTTAACAGTTGTAGACCTTTTAGATCATTATTAAGCTATTACTGTATAATGAATATAACTTTTTATAGTTTACAAAAATACAATACAACAAATCTACATATACTACAAAAAATGTACATGGCTAGTACAAAAATAGCGGGACTGTTAATAAGAGTTAGATAGTAGTTACTAAGTTGTTGGCCTACAAAGGATTTTTCTAGGAACATATTTATCTAAGTAGCGATACAGGAAAATTTTACCACTATAAAAATTATAAGACTGTTAATAACTATTATATAGTCGACAATTGAGTTTATTCAAAAGCTTACTTAGGGTATGTGTATCACTATCCATACTAAGTGGTGCCAATCAAAAAGAACAAACTATGCAGATCTCGGCACACAGGGAGGTTCTATTTATTAATTATGAAAAGATAATTTTGAGTCTTGTACAGCTGTAAAAGAAACTAAAACCAAACCCCTATGGGTAACAAACATGTACTAATATTAAAAAAAATGATGAAAAAGTAACTGGAATTAGTGTTCGTATCTGTATGTCGTATACTTTTATTAAACATGTAATTTACATACCAACTTTTTTTTAAATACACGGATAACATTGCGGATAGAATATAACATGGCCTCGTCCATCTCCAATTTCCAGATCCACCACTGTTTTGGAATAAATTAACATGGTACCGCGTTTTCAAAAAAAAACATGGTACCGCATCTATGAATAAGGATCAAAGCAAACAAACACATCTGCACAAACAATTGTACGTTATTTTGAAGCAACGCCATTTCAATAATATAGTAGTCTGAGCTGCATATACATATAGTCCGTTGCAATTTAACTAAGCAACTGACACAATACCTTTCTATGGTAGGTGATTTTGAAAATATGGGTGCTATATACTTTAAATAATATATCTTTTTTGTCATACTATTAACTTATTAATCAATTTCAATGACCATGTAAACAAATGACTAAATGGTTCAATAATAGACCATGCAACCAAATGACTAAATGGTTCAATAATAACATGTTATATTCTTCATATGACTAGTAAACTCTGTAGATCAATTGAGGTATACAAAAATATGTGTTACCACATCTGCAACTATGAAAGCAAACAAACAACATCGACACAAACAATTGCATGTTGCTTTCAAGTAATTCCATGCTAAAAAATCAGTGTTTTGAGGTGCCATTTAATAAAGATTGTTGCAATTTGATTAAGCAACTGACCCACAAGACAGTCGTACGTAAGCACAGCAGCACCATCTCTTTGCTCTCAGTCAACTAATTGTGAGGTAGCTTTCTAGTTATATTATCCTTGGTAGCTTTCTAGTTATATTCTCCTTTCTTCTTTGTTGATTTTTCTGTTTGCCGACATCCTCATTGAAGACAAGCACAAAAACGCAACACGATCAGGCAGCACAACACCACGCTATGCTGTCAAACCTGCTCAAAATAATCGGATTGCTCATCTCAAACAAGTCTTGTTTTTTACCTTTGTGTGCCGTACTTGACACAAGATTGCTATCTGCACCTCAAATGTAATCTGATAGGCATGGTCATGTACCTAGCAGACAGTCATGCCGGCTTCTGCTAATATTTGATTTTGGTATTTGTTCATTTCAGTTGGTACCAAGAGTAAATACTGTGTTCAGTCTTGCAATTTCTTGGAATTCTCAAGTCCAACGTATCATGTTACACTCAAAAATATCAACGACATTCAAGTTGTCTTAATATAACTCCATACAAAGAATCGATCCTCCGTACAATGAACCGTTTAGAGTGTAATATGAAATCCCATGAAAAAATTAAATCACACCCCAAAAGAAAGATCATTTGACACTCCATGACCAAAGCTCAGAGTATATATATGCTCATTCAATTAGCTAACCGACAGATTTCCTCAATTATATGGTGGAATTGTGGAATTGTAGACGGTTTCTGTATGCGCGATTGGAGCCCCCGGTATCGTGCTGGACGTCACCCTTGCAGAGACCAGCGGCAGCAGCAGCATGAAGACGGGCGGCAAGGCGTAGATGATGACTCTAAAACAAAACAGGAGTTTAGTTTCAACTCCAAGCACAATACTAAAACCCAACTGAATAACAAGAGTTCAAGAAGATGGAACCTCGATATTGGCCAATAACAAACCCGATGCAGCAGAGGAGCATCAATAGTACCATCCTTGGTATTGACCGCATAGCCCTCTCCTTTTGGCATGTGCTCCAGAGAGAATTTGCCATCTTCGTGAGAGGATCTTCCCATCACATTTGATTCCTACAGAACAGAGATAAATGAAATAATGAGGGGGGAAAGAGAGATGTAACAATGTCAGATAACAAAAAAACACGCAACAATGGTGCACCAAAGATGTTGACATATCAAACAAAACCACACCAGAAGCATTACAGAATCATTCCACCAAAGCAAAATCACTCACAGGTCCAGAATAGCAAGCATGGACCAACTTACTACAACAATAGACTGGATCACATTTTAATTTTAATAGTAGTGTAGAATGACCAAAATTAGATTCAGGAAGTTAATCTGAATGGCATAGTCAACAAACAGGAACATCGTGCTGAATTCCAGAAGAAGAATAAAATTAGTTAGACACCTTTTCAAAGAAAAAACAGGGAATAGAGGGGGAAAAAACATGTGAACCCAACCATAACATGAGATTTACTCCTCGCACTCTGAGAGCTGAACGGCAAAATCTAACTGCATCCGCAATGTCCCAATTTTGCTTATCGTAAAAGTTGTGTAGCTCAGCGGATTGAGAGTATATTGCTCAAGACAAATCAATTCTCTCTCTCTCTCTCTCTCTCTCTCTCTCTCTCTCTCTCTCTCTATATATATATATATATATATATATATATATATATATATATATATTGCTACTAGCATGTTATTCAACTGGCAACTGGCAACTGGCAAGGTCATAGTGGTACATTTGTTTCCTTTTTGTGTGTTTGGGGGTTTTCAATATCACAGGTCAAGTTAGTGTAATGTTTTAAGTTCATCTGTAGGCATTGTCTATTAGTTTAGTGTGAGAAACAAACATATGCAGTTTTTTGTAATGGGGGTAAAAAGTTACAAAAATGGCACCCTTCATTATACCTAAGTTTACAGAGAAATACATGGTAGAACATGTGCCTAATGACTACTTCATGCTTGCAGTGGTGTGCATTCAACATTATAGCTGAATGCAGAAACATGACATAAATAGTGTTATTGTTATTCAGCATAAAGTTGTTTTCTGTTTGTTTAGTACATAACAATCTATGTTCATGATGAAGACAAAAAAGATGATGAATATGGCAACCTCCTAGTTCCACGTATAAGTTTACATTGAAATTCAACATGGCGGAACAAATAGACTTCTTGTACAAACACCGTTTTGATTAAAAAGTATATTTCAGTCGTGAGGAAATGCCTTGATATTTTGCACAATGGATTTAAGGCATGAAAAATTGTTTTATTCTTTCATGTCATGCATATTTTGTTCTTTTGGTAAGTTTGTCATCTTGTTCTACGACTAGAGATTCTGAATTTAATAATATAAGAGCATAACTTTAGCGAAGAAGTTTAAAAAAAAAAGCTATACCATCATGTTGTTCTATGGTAGCCAATGTTAAATGCTAAGAAACAAAGCCTCAACAAGATGAGCTTGACCCAAATGTAGACTTGCTTGAGAAATGACTGTATAAGGCGAATATTGGTGACAAGTTATGTGAAGATCACTTGAAATGGTATGGACATGAAACACAGACCGACAAATGCAACAATCAATGCAATGGTATCAAGTCGAGCACAGTGGAAAAAAGAGACATGCCTATAAAGTAGAATTTTGAATATTTACATCTTGATGTGAACATGATTCTGAGCTGGTTGGAAGAAAATGATCCATGTAACCAACATAGTTGGGATTGAGGCTTACATGATGGTGATGGTGATAGTGATGGTGATGGTGATGATGATGGCGACGACTTCGGTTCATAAAGATTCCAAAGAATTTGTACTTTAATGAATTGAATGATGTTTGAATAACAAACATACTATATGTTTCCACGTATACTACTAACTAGAAAATAAAATAACTACTTCATAACAACCAGAATAAATATTATAAAAACTTAATTGGAGTGGTTGAACTGATATATCTACATTTATAATTAAAATGAAACTTTATGTGTTTACAATTTAAAAAATTCTGAAAACCTAGTGAGAAATTGTACCTTTCAAGCTATCTAGAAGTCAAAGTGATGTCCTCATGTGTGAAGAAAACCTGATCTAATTCAAAGCTACAATTGAATTCGAATTTTGTCAACTGAGATTCCAGATTTTGAGTTCAGTCCTAATTTCAAGACTATGTCAGTGTTCATGTTGGCACTTTTTTTAGTTTATAGTGATTTAACACCATTTCAAAATATTTAATGTTGTCAAAATTCATAATAAAGTATTTTTTATACATGTACAAGCACATGTCTGCACTCTTATATTTATCAAAATTGAACCAAGTCTTTCTTTTTGACACTACTACTATCTTTCTTTTTGACACTACTACTAACACCTTTCTCATGTTTAAAAAAGTAAAAATGCACATTCAAGGGTCCAGCCAAAGATGTGACTGGCACAAGACATGTTTGTGGTGATGAAAGTTCATTGCACCATTTATACTGGTTCATTGACTGTTCTTGAGTTGTCTGTAAGGGTTAGGGTGCACAATGTGTACCCCGTATATTTATAAAGAGAACAATTACATAGAGGTCCTCATAGAATAGGAAAATAACAAGTGAATATAAAGAACTTAAATAAAACACTATTTAACCCTCTCCCTCAAGTTGGAGCATAGATATCAATCATGCCCAACTTGTCCACAAGAGAGCAGAAATGTTTCTTGGCCAGCAGCTTTGTGAAGATATCAGCAACTTGGTCTTCTGAGCGAGTAAAAGGAGCGCAGATATGACCAGTCAGAATAGATTCTCTGATAAAGTGGCAGTCAACTTCAATGTGCTTGGTCCACTCATGAAAGACAGGATTATTTGTAATAAAAATAGTTGCTTTATTATCACAATGCATAGGAATAGGAGCAGAAGATCCCACATCAAGTTCTTTTAGAAGAGATTGCACCTACAGAAGCTCACATGCAGTATGAGCCATAGCACGGTAGCTGCCTCAGCACTAGATCTAGCAACAACATTTTGCTTTTTACTTCGCCAAGTAACCAGATCTCCACCAACAAAGGTACAAAAACTAGAGGTAGATTTTCTGTCTATCTTGCTTCCAGCATAGTCAGAATCAGAATAGCCTTCAAGAGAGCAATGACCATGTTTTCTATTAAATAGGCCTTTATCAGGAGATTTCTTCAGATATCTCAAGATATGACACAGTGCTTCCCAATGACATTGTCTAGGCTTGTCAAAATTCCTGCTAACAAGACCAACAGCAGTAGAAATATTAGCTCTAGTGACAGTCAAATAGATCAATTTGCCAACCAGTCTTCTATATCTTTTACTGTCAGGATACAGAGGAGATTCATCATCATCCCAATTCACATTAGAATCTAGAGGTGTATCAGTAGGCCGAGCTTCAAGCATGCCAGTTTCCTGTAAAATATCAAAACATACTTTCGTTGTGATAGACAAGAGCATTAGCAGTCCTAGAAGCTTCAATCCTCAGAAAATATCTCAGTTTTCCAAGATCTTTAGTGACAAAATGCTTGCATAAGTAGGCTTTAGTAGCATTAATTGCAGAGGGATCACTGCTAGATAAAATAATGTCGTCAACATACACAATAAGAACCAAAATATCAGAGGACATTTTTTTAATAAAGACAGAATGATCAACATGCGATCTGAGAAAGCCATAGGTAGACATAATCTTGCTTAGTTTATCAAACTAGGCACGTGGACTCTACTTGAGTCCATAAATAGACTTTTTGAGGCGGCAGACTTTATGTGACTTCCCCTGAGCAACAAACCCAAGTGGTTGCTCCATATAGACCTCCTCTTGGAGATCACCATAAAGGAAGGCATTCTTTACGTCCAGCTGGATAAGGGGCCAATCCAGATTGATTGCCACGGAGAGCAGTTGCCGCATAGAATTTAGCCTGGCAACAGGAGAAAAAGTTTCAAAGTAATCAATACCATAAGTATGAGTGCACCCTTTCACCACGAGACGGGCCTTCAGGCATTCAACTGTTCCAGCAGGATGATACTTGACAGTGTAAACCCAACGACATCCAACAGGTTTGCAAGCAGGAGGATCAACCAGATCCCAGGTACCTCTATCAGTGAGAGTAGCCATCTCCTCGGTCAAGGCTTGTGTCTAGGCCGTACTTTGTAATGTGTCATGTACATTTTTGGGTATAGAGACAACAGAGAGAGAAGCAAAAAAATTACTAACATGAACACTCAGATGAGCAGTAGAGACATAGTTAGCAATATTATGAGATGTACATCATCTAGTACATTTCCTAAGAGCAATAGGTAAATCTAGATCAGAAGTTACCTCAGTAGGGGCAGGACCATCTGAAAGAGAAGAATGGTTGGTTGTCAGCGAAGGGGGGGTCTTTATGATTGATACGTACTATATATGTGGTGATTGGATACTTATATGCATATATAAGCATATTAAAATCCCTCAATAAAATATTAAGTTTAAGATGCATTCCAAAAGCAACACACATGAAAAATTTGATCGACTAAGTGTGGGCATGCCCTAGCGTGGGGCATCATCTATCTCGTGGAAGTGTGATGGTGAATATGTGGGTCCGTCCTAGCACGGTACATATTCATTGTGTTGGCGTTTGGGTCGGACTTAACAAGGTGACATTGATCGGATCAAGCACCTTGAGGCATAAAGATGAACATGGCAAGTAGTTGCGCATGACATCTATCCAAGAATTGCATATGATGCAATTGGAAAAAGTTGTCTACCTGAAAGATTCTAGTTGTGGGTGACAGCCCTAGTTAGCCATGGCTTAGATGAAATCAGGATATTGCTCACTAGAAGGTTGTACGCTGTAATTTTCCGAATTGATACTTGAGGGTCACCAATTTGATCAAAATAGTGGGAGCGATAATACATAAAGACCTAATTAATATCGTCAATTTTCAAATCAAATCAAATCAAAAGAGTTTTGAACAAAAATTGCAAATTTCTTTTTTTTAGAATAAATGGCTACCAACAACAATCACTTTTCGTTGCGATCAGTTCTTGAGAAGGACAAGCTGAATGGGAACAACTTCCATGACTGGTTTAGGACGTTTAGAATTGTTCTCACTCAAGAGTGAAAGCTCTATGTCCTAGATACACCAGAGCCAGAAGAACCCGCTCCTAATGCACCAAATGCTGAAAGGGATGCTTACAAAAAGCGTATTAAGGATGCCATTGATGTGAAGTGCTTGATGTTGTGCTCAATGAACTATGAGTGGCAGAGACAACATGAGAACATGGACGTCATTGAGATGGTTCAACATCTCAAGAGCATGTATCAAGACCAAGCACGACAAGAGAGATATGATGTCTCCAAGACATTGTTTGTGTGTCATGACAGAAGGAGATCCAGTAGGTCCTCACACACTCAAGATGATTGGGTATGTGGAGAACCTAACTCGACTGGGATTCCCTCTGAGTCAAGAGTTGGCTACTGATGTGATACTGCAATCATTGCCAAAATCCTACAGTCAGTTTGTGATGAACTACAACATAAACAACTTTGCAAGGCCACTAACAGAGTTGTTGGACATGTTGAGGACAGTCGAAGCACTATTGAAGAAAGACAAATCCAAATCTGTGATGATGATCAGCAAAAAGAAGGGAAAGTCTAAGGACAAGGGCAAGGGCAAAGCAAAGAAAGGTTCTGATGCTAACCAGCAGCCCAAGTCATCTTCAACTCTCAAAGTCAAGGGAGGGGTGAAAAGGGAGGCAAATGTCAACATTGTCATGAGCCAGGACATTGGAAGAGAAATTGTCCTCTACATAGATGAACTAAAGGAGGGGATGGAAGTCTCCACCTCAGTAGAAAGATCTGACATAATGATGGAATAAACTAAAGGAGGGAATAAACTTAAAATGCTTCTTTATCTCAGGTATATGATACCAGGAGAAAGATCTGACATAATGATGTGCAGTATCTGAAAAGAAGTGATGGCCTTTACGAAAGGACCAAGAAGGAACACTCATCAAGAATGGAGCAAGTGTTGCTGCCATAGATAGTAGTACCTTTTAGTTTATTTCAACTCAAAGGGCATGTAATAGAGTTATGAACTGCTATTTCATGTTGCCAATAAATAGAAATATTTTATTTCTGTATCTCGTAATGACAAGGATGTCTATCAATAAATGTTTCAATTTTAAAGATATGATCTTTTATGGCAATGCCTTATTTATCTTGTGATACTTGGTATGCATGAGATGAAATAATAATACTTAAAGGTTATTGATGACTCAAACAATTAATTAGCATTATCATCTAAACAAATGAATGAGAAATTCATCTCTAGGTTCCATGTTGATGGATAAAGCTAGACTCTCTTGGTTAATGAACCATTAAAAGATATGAATGTCTTATTATTGTTCATGATGACAAGTCAATCTTCACTAGGTGTAGTGGGAGAATGACTATTCTATTAGGTAAAATACATATTGATGTATATACATACCTATTAGAGTAAATGTTAATAATTCAGATATGGTATTTAATGAAATACCAAATATGAATATCTTGAAATGTTCTAGAATATCATAAATGAGGAACAAACTTGGTAAAAGTATTAATTCTTTGATATGATCAATGAATGAGATACTTAAACCAAATGTTTGAGGACCTTGTGAGCAATTATGATAATGTATCATAGAGAAGTCATGATTAAGGCATAATGATGTCTAAATCAAAGAAGGAATCATACTCTAAATAGTAAGAGCATGATCATCAAACAATTAACTAATCTTCTAGAATTCTTCTAAAGAACATGCTTTACACTAAATGAACGTACAAAAGGAGATTAAGAATCACAAGTGTTGTGGATTCTCAAATTCCTTATGTAACAGATACACCTCATATATCTAGTAGATAACACCTTGAGCTTGATGGATAATGAAATCCTACAAACTCAAAGGTGATTAATTGGTCATATGATGATGAGCCAATAACCTATCTAGATGATGTTGAGGAACCAGATTTTGAGTTATGGCTTGAAGCCATAAGATCCAAAATGACTTTCATGTGAACCAAATAAGGTATGACCTTAATGGTAGCACTTATAGGGATAAAACTCACAAGTGCAATTGGGCCTTAAGTGTTAAGACTGACATGGATGGCATTTGAACAGTTGATTGGTTGAGATGAATTTAAGTGAGTTCAAGGTGTTGAACCTGATGAATTTATTTAACCAATTGCAGTGGCTATAGGATCATGCTTGCTATTGGAACTTGAAGACTGAAATTTGGCATATGGATATTAAAACCGCATTCCTAGAAGGAATAACATGAGGTTGTGTATGTGACACAACCCGAAGGGTTTTATAATTTCGTTAATGCAAATGCAGTCAATAAGTTACAAGAGATTAATCAATATGATTGATTAAATACAAGCATCTCAGAATTGGAGTCTTTACTTAGATTATATAGTCAAAAGGTTTGACTGATATATCAAAATAAAGAAGGGATTTGTGATTATAAAGATTTAGTGGGAGTGTATTCATATTCCACATGATGATGAGGAATGAAACATTCTAAGAATAGAAACTGGTGTGAAAATACCTTCTTTAAGGAAATAAAGAGAAATGTCATATGTGACGAATAGAGATCTATAGAGATAGTTCTCAAAAGTCTTTTGACATGATAAAGAGAGAGCATTCATTGGTAGTCTGTACTGAAGGGTTCAGTATGCAAAGATTGAATGGGAGAAAACATGTCCACGTTACATGGAGTTAGTCTCTCAAGATGCCAAGTGTCCCAAATTCTTATGAAGAATAGGAACACATAGATAGATGCCTTATGCGTTCGCAGTTGGATCTATCATGTACGTAATCATCCCATTGTCTTGTATGTATCGGACATGACAAGAAAATAAATATGCATTCGTCATCTTGTATGTATTGGACATGACAATATGATATGCTCATCCAGTTATCTCGTATGTATTGGACATGACAAGTGGATGTTTGTCTACTTCCAGTGAGAGTCACTGGAATATAATAAAGAACTTATTTAAGTACTTGTGAAGTATTAAAGGATTAGTTCTATGGTAATAAAATGAAGAGTTGAGTGTAAATGAGTTACATTGATGCAAGCTTCCGAAATGACTGAAAATGATCGCAAAATACAAAATATAAAAGTGAATATGAGTTGTTAAATGGAATGTTCCGAGTAAAATTAAAAGTCATTTAATTCTAAAAGGGAATGCCAAGTATCCTTGTGTTATGAACAGCAGAGGATACTATATGGATCTAGAAGTTCATACAGATGAACTTATAGATATTCCAACCATTGATGACAGAGTAGAAATACTAAGTCAAACAATGGAGCTAATTGTTAGGCAAGGAATTTCATATAGCATATTATGGCAACTTCATTTCATATGAAATGTCATACAGCGAGGAGAAGTGAAACATGCAATATATCGACTAAAGCAAAGTGTTGCTAACTCACTGCATTAGCACTAGCGCAACAGAAACATGTGGGACATGTTTAGAGATCACTGAGAATATATATTCAAAGGTGATTGGCTCTAAGTGCAAGTGGGAGTCTGTTGGTATGTATGCCCTGAGAGCCAATCATATGATGATTGGACTGGTATACGTCATAATTGATTTGATAAATATCAAAGGCAAGCTTCCAATTTATTCTAGCTCAATCGATTATGAGATAAATGATGGAGCAGAATGAATGTATAAAGAATGACAATACTCAATGATGTACGTTTTCAGGTTAAAGACTTGAACAGTGAGATCATACGGATGCTAAGAGTATGTACATGCTTGTTATGTCCCTAGCCAGATGTCATTATGGAAGGTTGATAGACAACAATGACACATCAAGACTAGAGTGTGTGTTGGTTGATTACAGTGTCTCATTAGTCATGATATATGATATCAAACCAAGCACATAGATACATGTTAGAGAACAATGTATCGGACTGACCCACCATGAGAGTGACACATGGAACCATGACATGGTAGTCAGAGTCATCTCTCTCTCATAGTGATGGTGGTGATTGTGATTCTTAGACCTGAAATCACTGCAATCGTCGAATGTGATTGAGTACACTTTGACATCATCAAACACAGTCCTGAAACATGGATTGTTACAACGGTGATGATTTGGTGGCTTTGACGCATGAGATAGAGTGTGAGTGATAGATATGGGATTTGTCTCTCCTAAGGGAGTACGATGTCCCGGCAACTTGATAAGCAGAGACTGAGAAATGCATGCGCATGCACATGTGAATCAATATATGATATTGATGTCACACATATCTCAGACAGTCTGCTCTAGTTCAACAAACATGAATGAACGTTGAAAGGATGATGACTCCATGCCTTGAGTTTATTCAGGATATCAAAGACAAAGGAATTATACATTCACTTGAACACCAATCACAGACTGTAAGATTGAAAGTTATTCTCCAACTTTCCTTTTCACTTGGGTAGCAATGATGTACGACTAGGTGCCACTCTTTTCTTGTGATGTCATAAGTTAGTTATGGACATTCACTACCAACGTGAAATGGGACATATAGGGTCACACACAAAGAATTTACCTGGAAGAGGAGTTTATCCATGAATGATGTTTGGATTGATTACTAAAGTGTTTAGGTACTCAATCAAACATTCAATCGATAGACTTAACTCAGAATCATTAACTTCAAGTGTTGAACCAACTGATTTGAGTGTCAGATTGATTGAGAACCGAATTGACTGTGTTCTGCACAACCTGGACCACTAACCGACCGGTTCACTGGGTGAACCGATCGTCTCATGGCCAGTGAGACGACTGGTTCACTCTGATGAACCGATCGGTTCATTTGTCCAAACGAGCATCGTTGGATTTTCTCGGTATGTGAGAAAAAAAGGTTTTCGTTTCACTTGTTCAATTCGATTGGGACAAGAATTAATATTTGTGTTAATTAGAAACGAATAAAGAAAGTCAATTGTGGGCAAGTCTAGAAAGTGAAACAACCGGTTCATTAAGTGAACCGACTGGTTCACACTCCCAACCGACCGATTCACAAGTGAACCGATCGGCTCACCTTGCCATATGACTGTTTCATTGATGAAACGACCGGTTCGCCTGTCGAAGTACAAATTATTCATGAAAATTTTGGACCCTTCTACTCACACACAGACTGGGAACCCTGACCCTGCCCTCTACTATAAATAAAGGGGTACAGGGGGCTTCTCCAGAGACACAACTCAAAACATTAGTTGCTCTGCAAAGTTATTGTCCTCTCTGATTGTGGTAACCGAGAAAGCCCAAGTAAGTTCTACTCGTTCAGGGAGGAACAGTGAGGGAAAGACAACTGCAGAAAAGCAACTGGTAGTGGGAGAGTGTCGGTGACTAGTACGCCGACAGAAGGGGACAACTCCTTCTAGTCCATTCTTCAGGACGACTAGAGTTCTCAGTAGTCCGTGTGGACTATCTATAGAGGCGAAAAACTTCTGCAACTCAGGAGGACGACAATCAACCGCAGTCCGGGTCAAGACCAGGAGTTGCACAGACGTCGTCGAAGACAGGTGGTTGAAGATCGTGCTAGTTGCGAGGTATTTTCGCTAAACAAGCCTCATGACTAAGTATATCTCGCTAAAACCATTCTTCCCATTATATAGATGTTGATGCGATCTGCCGGTTATGGGTTTGTGGTCAAGTAAAAAAAAATCCGCCACCTACTCCGACCATGTAAAACCCAACTAATGCCACTCTGTGTGGCGCCAATATTGTATTTCTAACCACACCACTACATATAAATTGAACAACGATGAGGACTACAACCAGAGATTGTATAGTAGATGTAAGCATCTTCCTACATGTCAGGACATCAATGTTCTGACTGCCCTTCAAACTAAAGAAGAAAAAATGGATCAGAACAAGATTGTTACATGACACTAGTAAAAACCGGGTCACTTTTGGGGGTAGTTCTATAGCATATAGATTGTATTATGCAAAGGCTAGTTTTTTTGCATGTATGGAACTCCTTGGGTGCCCATCTTAGCCAGAACTGCTTGCCGCATATGACGCCTGAAGATAATTTCGCTACCGGATATGCGACAGACGGAATTATTTAGATAACAGTGAGCCGGTTATATTAACACTACAGTCAACAAACCTGTTTCACTGTCATCATTAAGGTGTTTATTAATAACTGCAGGGGAGGAACAGAGAGATAGTACCAAACAAAAAGGCTCTTGATATTAACTTTTCCTTATTTTGGCGTGTGTTATCTTTGTATGGTGAAGAAAAAGTGAAGACCAAAACAAACAGAAACGCGATTTCGGCGGATGGACGGACGGACTGACTTACTGAGAGCATGGCCTGATCGACCTTGACGAAACCCGCATCCTGTTCCTCGTGAACACGCTCGACGTGCTTCTTGATGTACTCGGGCACCTTGGCGCGGATCTTGTCCGAGACGTTTGGGAGCGGGATGGGCTTGTCGGCATGATCGTCCTCGATCATGTGCTTAATGTTATTTGATTCCATGGCGACCTCCTCGTTGATCTCGAGCTCCTCGCCGTTGGAGCTGCGGAGGGCGACCTTCTCCACGGAAGCCATCAGTGCAGCGCGGCCGAAAGAGGGAAAGAAGCGGAGAGGATTCGGAAGGAGCGGCGGCGGAAAAACCAAAGGTGGAACCCGGAGCAAGGATGGGATACTGCAGAAAGCAGAAAGTCTGGGAACCAAAGCTGCTGAGATATGTGCATATATATATATAGCAGAAAGTCTGGAAGGGACGAGCTGAGATATGTGCATATATATATAGCAGAAAGCACGTGCTACGCACGTGGTTGTATTTTGATAATACTCATTATACATGGATACAAATGGTAATGGTATAATGTCAATTGCACAAAATACATAGCACTTCACAGAAACAACTTGAAAACGTATTCTTTCCGTCATTAACCTAAAGGATTTGTAGCTTTACACAAATTCAATATTCATATATATATCAAATTTAGAATGCACTTCAAATAAAATCCACTATATGAATGAATTTTACCTTTATGTTCCATATTGAAATTGCTCATGATATTTCACAGTTTCCAAAATATAAGTAAAATATAATATGTTAGTGACAAACCTAATAAAATTGAATACATGCATATTAAGATTATTGGAAATTGTATGTGTCATACCTAAATTATGCCTGATAATATTTCTAAATAGACAACGTTTTTTGTGATGTGTCATTTTTGTTTTGAGTAGAAGCAGGTTTGATAAGAACTTTAAGATCTGCACGTGATTTAACCCCGGATAAAGCCACATATAGTTGACCATGAGAAAATACCGGTTGAGGTAAATATATTCTAACTTTTTCTAAAGTTTTTCCTTGTGCTTTGTTTATTGTCATTGCAAAACATAGCCGAATCAAAAATTGCAGTCTTTTGAAGGAAAATGGTAACTTTTCATGGTTTTTTGGCATGAGTGGGATTCTTGAAATAAATACTCTTTGACCTTTTATGTATCCTACTACAATATCTGCTTCAATAATATTCTTTTCGAAGTTCTTGCAAATAAGTCGTGTGCCATTACAAAGACCTGAGAAAGGATCTATGTTTCTGAGTAACATAACTGGATAATTTCTTTTGAGCACCAACATGTGAGGTGGAAGACCAGCAGGAGTCAAAGAGTTTAGAGATTTGTTTTCTTGAAACGGATTAGTGTTATCAATAGCAGAATCAAAGCTAAAGTACTCTATCTTGTTGCCAGGAAATAGTTTAATTAGCAGTTCAATTATTTCATCAACGAACTCATTTTTTGTAGTAAGAACCGCATGATTTGTAAGGGAGTATATATTGTCATCTTCAGCAGTAAGTTTAGGAAAAATGGCATGTACTAATTCATGCTGAGAAGACATATCACCAGTAAATGGGATTATCATGTGTTTAGGAATCTGAATTTCATCTCCAGATGTAGCATGTTCTATACCATTTCCAATAGAAAACAAATATGTACAAAATGCAGGATTTGATAAGGTTCTCATATTTTCTTTGAGTTTCAACTTTTCTACATGTTTCCATAGTTTAGATTTGACAAAACTTGCAACGATTGTTTGGTCTTTCCCTCCTTGTAGTATAATAGGTCGAATTTGTCTAAAATCACCACCAAACACAACAATTTTTCCTCTAAAAAGTTTTGTGTTACTTTTCATATCTTGGAGTAAAAGATCCAATGACTCGATTGCTTGTTTTTTTGCCATAGATACCTCATCCCATACTATAAGCTTAGTTCTTCGAAGAATCTCACCTAAACTGCTCTGTTTTGAAACATTGCATATCTTTTGTTCTTCGTGAATTAGTGGTAGCTTAAACCTTGAGTGAGTGGTTCTACCGAAAGGTAGCAAAGATGCTGCTACCCCAGAAGATGCGGTCGCAAGTGCAATGTGACCACATGATCTAACTTTGGCAAGTAAAGAACGATATAAGAATGTTTTACCCGTGCCCCCTGGACCATCAATAAAAAAGACTCCTTGTTTCTCACCGTTCAATCGATCCATAATAGTTGTATAAGCAAAAGCTTGATCACAATCTAGTTGTGAAATTGCTAGAATATCATCATCGGATAAGATAATTTTTAGTTCTTCTTCTACCTCTTTGTATAATCTTTCATGATCATCATGAAATATAGCTGGTAAAATTGAAGTCTGACAAACCTTTTCCCATTGACTCTAAGCACATGTTTATGTTCTTTAGAGCATTTTTATAAGCATAATCCCAATTCCCTATCTGACTATCATAAAAGTCTTCACTCGTTTGATTCTTAAATTTTTCCTAGAGTGTTACAGGGCTAATCGATGAATAATATACCGTGATAGTAGAAAATAAATGTCAGAGGCCAGAAGGCATTTGAAAGAGCATAGCTTCACTAAGGCATTCTTCAATATCGTCATTAGTTTGTAATAAACCAAACTTGTCAGCAGCCTCTTGAAATGTATTATATTGAGTTCCATTACAGTCTTCAAGTGAGAGAAGGACCTAGCACCTCTAATGTGATTCAACAAACAATGTAAGTAGCAAAGCTCACCTTCAATAGGTCTTGCAAAAACTACCTTTCCAATGGTGTTTCCTTTCTTTCTTTTATTCCAACATTTTGACCTTTTATCCCATACATAATGCTCCAGAATTTCTTTATATAAATACTTTTCATCTTCCTTATTGATATAGTTTGTCCTAAAATATTCAGTACGCATTGTTCTCGAATATCGCTCTTTCTGTACAATTGTTGTCAAGTCTTGATTTTTAAAAAATGTAACAGTGTGGCTATCTTCAAGATGCAGTTGTAGACATGTGACAGATGGATGCATTTCATTCAAAGGAAATTGATAAATTCTCCAAGGTGCTTCTTGTGGTGATACCCATCGTCCAGAAACATATTGAGAAATTTCATCATGCATATTTTGGATCTTATTGTTATTCATATTAAAAAATATACAATCATGTCCTTTGTATATGTACTTGTACAGGTACTTCACTGCTTTGGTTGAAGAACATATTTCAACATTGACATGACAATTGCATTTATCTAGTAGGTAAGGATTATGAGGATCAATCCAACTATTATTGATTATGGTGGAACCAACTGTTTCCAGATGATCAATATATCTTCATCGATACAGAGGGTAAGAATTTTTTTGGGTTGTTATGGAGCAAAAATCCTTTGGGTAATGCTTCTTAAATTGTCCATCTTGCATGCAAACACTTCTTGGGCTTAATTCTCCACATGGGCCATGAACCATGTGTTTTAAAACCATAGCATGCATGTGCGGATTGGATTCTTTTTTTGGTATTTCAGCAGATACGTACTGATCATATACATCAGGTATAGTGATCTTTTGACCTTTTTCTAATATGATAAGAAAATGTGCATGTGGCAGTCCCCTTTTTTTTATATTCTATCACATAAACATGAGCAATCACCCGTCCAAATATATTTCTTTTAAAAATATCAACTTTCAGTTCCTACAGTTTTTCTTTGAATATTCTAGCAAGTAGATCAGGCCTATTATGTGCCTCTTCAAATGTCAACAACTCTCTTTTTACTTTCGGCCATGATGGATTGCATGTAAAATCTAGAAAAATATCAGGTTTTCCATATCTCTGGACTAATGCCATTGCATCAAGATAACATTGTCTCATATCTCTATGACCACCAATAAAAGAAGTTGACTCTTTTTCCCACTTTCATGCCACTACTTTGTCCCTGATTAATGTTGTCAACAATTCTTTGATATAGATCAGCTCAAATTTTTTGTTGATCCCTTCTAATATATTCTAAGTAACTACTTTCAAGTTTGATGTACATATCAACAATATATTATTGTAGAAGTCTACCACAATGTAACAGAATTGACTTGTCATCACTTCTGATTTGAAACTTATAACAATAGTATTCACGATAGGAGATTGTCTTCCTTCATTTTTGTTTGTTTTCTAGAGCTAAACATAAGAAAAAGACAATCAATAAATCATAGTATCAAGTAATTAATACAATGAATATTGTATATATTACCTCTTTCCTCTTGTAGGAAAAGTTCATTCATATCATTGAAGTAAGATGCATCAAATGATGAACCATTTGTCATCCATTGACCACTCATTTTATCCTTTTGAGGAATTCTTTCATGCCAACCAATTTCACCACGTGGAAATAACAATGGATATTGCAACGGATCGTAACATCCATAGTAATAGTTGACACAATGGCTATTACCAACATGTGTGTAAACATGGATATCCCGTTGGAAATTTATATGACTACTAGTGTCATCATCATTTTCAATCCATATTGCAGCCACTTGTGAAGATGTTGGTGCATTTTGAATTCCTTAGTGCACATTTGGATTTGATGTGACAAATATTTGAACATTTTCAAAACTGTGTAGATCCCTCAAACTTCTGAAGAATTTTGTGTATGGATTGTCTTGTAATGTGCCAACCAATATATTGACTACATCCTCTCTTAGTCTTGATGATTGATGTAACCTATTTTCAATCTCATGATCAGTGTCATAAAAGTATAACTACAAATGTGAAGGTTGTCCATCTTCAGGTATCAACCTGTTTATGAAATGATATATTTGTCCTTGTACCTTGAAAGTATATATTCCTCTATTTCTCTTGGAAAGATTTTTGTCCTCATTCACACCTATAGATGTAAAAACAAATGTATTGTTGTATGTTCTTATACATTCTCTAAAGTGAATGGCGTCTTTCTTTACTGAGGTATACAAATGACACACACTAGTAGAAACGGTGGTGTAAAACCACGTTTTATTTTCTATGGACGAGATTGCGTGAAAAATTTCAAGGGTAGTCCCCTTTCTAATATTAATAGACTTTCCGTAGAAAAGGTCTCTTCCCTCTTCTCTCGCGTCTCTCCTCTCCGTTCTGCGTGCTCGCTCTGCCCCCTACCGTGCCCCTCTTTACCAACTTCTTCCGAATCGGACGCCATGTACTCACGATTGCTTCCTTATTGTGCGACCACGCCGCCCCACCGTAAAATCCTCTCCCATGACTTCCATTTCCCTGTCTACGATAAAACAACTAGGTCTATCGGGTATCCTCCCAAATCGCAGAGCCCTTGCCTCTTACTGATTTCACAATGAGCAGTGGTCAAGAGCGTCGGTGCCTGTTGCAGCGCTCCAGTAGTTGGAGTTTGTTCTAGTTCCTACAATCAACCAGAAGACCACCGCCGGGTTCCCTACTCTTGGTGGAAAGCGAATCGTCCTGGATATCAACAAATTCTGAAAGTTTGGTTGTGTGGATGCGGGGTTTGTATTCAGTTTTGATCGGTTAATAACTTCCCTTGCATTAAGTATGATACCAATTTGCTAATGGGCTTCTTCTTGCAGCATTTTGCTATGCTAGTTTGGTGAATGGTTTGATTGGAAAGAAGAAAACCAAAGACCACCGACGGAGAAGCTTGATCTTTCTTCATTACGGCAATACAAAAGTATGTCCCCTTTCTTATTTTAATCCTCTAGTTGCAAAGGCAATCGTGCCTTTGGATCTGCATGGAAGGTTTCTAATTCTATCTCCACTTATGAAAAGGAGAGCTCAACGGCATATCGTGAACCAGTGGGGAGAACATCTCGGTGAGAAACAATTTTATAGCAGCCACAGAAAACACAATCATAGTCAAGGAGGAAGCAAGGTGCTAGGCTTATTTTGATAATGATTTCCTCGATCTAGCTTTTTGGTAAATTCCTTTTGTTGATAGTAGCATTGTTCATGTGATTTTGTCACTGATCTAAACAATGATACAAATCCTCTTTTTTTCGTGTAGACTAACCATCTAGAATTGTGGATGCTTAAGATGTGTTTTTAAATTTCTTTTCGAATAATTAAAACTTGGTTTCATTTGATTTTGGTTAAAGTGTGTCTCCCCTCATGTAGTTGATAATCTATTAATTCTAGTTGGCGCAAAAAAGAGCTTTTAGAAAATTCAATGTTTGAGAACCTTAGAGCCTTAGCACCCCCCAAAAAAATTCAGTTTGTACTTAAACCTTACTGTTTCTCGGGTAAGTCTAAGAACCTTTGATTTCTCTTTCTCTAATGAACAAAATTGTAATACTTTGTCTGTAAAAATTTGTTTGTAATTGTTTTTTAATGAATAAAATTGTAATGATTTGTATTGGGGAGAGCATATCTGAGGTCTTACTTCTTGATTGGTCAAATGCTCCCTAAGGTTAGCAATGCCACATGAGAGATAGATTGCCTAACACCTTATAACTTGTATATTAATGTATTCAACCAAATCGTAGATCATATATTTTTTAAGAGTTCTATTATGCCTTTGTATGTTTTCCGTAATATAGTATAGTGTGAACTGTATATTTCTCTTGCGTCCAAGAATGCCCCTTGTACACTGATTTAATTAGTTATGCATAGTGGTCACTGTATCAGGGAGTTAGCACCAGGGTGTTGACTACCCCTACGACGTGATATGTTTGCTTAGTTTTTACCATCTGTATGGGAAGATCAATATCAAGTCTTCGACTCCAATCACAATAATTTTAGATTTTTTAATCTGTTATGCAGATCAGACGAACTATTATGTTCATTTATTTGGCTCTTTAAGTCACATGCATGACAATAACTTTATTTTCATGGTCACATCAGATTTTTTAAACCTTCCATATACAAGAGCATGAACTTTATGTGCCTATACATCACATTATGTATCCAATATAAAACATCGCATTAGTACAACTTTTGACTTTGCTTAGGATTATTTTCACCCTTAACAAAGAATTACAATTTTGTTCATTGAGAAAAAGAGAAATCAAAGCGATAAAATTTAGTTACCACATAACATTTATCACTCTTAACAAAACCTTACAATTTGGAAAATTCAGTTGTTGTTCAAAATCTTCACACCCCTTGAAATCTATAATAAATGTGCTGAGCAACATAAGATCAATGATTTAAACTTGTGTGACAACCTACTCAAATACATGGCATGTGTGTCTTATCGTAGAACAATTTTGAAGTAATAAGGAGATAGAAATTGACTAAAAAGTGGTGCATCATGCAGTAGAAGTATACTAAATATTGCAATGAACCTCAAGTTTTAAAGTCTAATGGAAGAAGTACTCCCCATTATCTCCAGAACACATCTACAAAAACCTATAGTTGTCTCATATCTCCCTTAATTGACTACCTATTTAACAACATCAACTTCATTGCCTTTTTTCTTGTTGAAGTTTTACCAATCCAAATTTGACATTAAACATACATAACATGAACTAAATCTGACCTAAGTGATCCTAATTTAACCTACTTGATCTATATCTAACCTAAATTAGAACGAAATTTCTCTTATTTGTCATAAACACACGAAGTGGCTATAATATGACCCATTCAGATGTAACATATCCAAATTACCCTTGACTGTCTTAAAGTAGGCCTAAGTTGGACAAATCAAATCTTCTTTGGGAAAATTAGCCTTTATTTGGCCTAAAGCATGTTCTCAACAACATAAATATCAATGGTTTTCACATGTGTGTCAACCAACATGAATAACTACCCTAGATGTCTTATAAGAACCACAACTTTTAATGGTATTAAAAACATGGTTGAAAACTATTGCACGCCATGAACAAGTTACCCACCTTGATTTAATTAGGCATTTAAAAGTAACATGGCAATTTCTTTTTTTATTTAGTATTGTATGTGTAACCTTGTATCATATGTCTATTTTCATAATTGCTTATGATATTGCATAAAAGACACATGCTTGAATTCTTTTTTAATTCTTAGTTTGTTCCTTATTATATTGCATCAACATTCTCTCACATTTCCTTTTGTGATATGATTTTGATTTTTCTTTTCCTACTTGTCCACGTCTACTAAATATGGACTATATTGACCTAGATTCCCCTAATATGCACTATATTGACCTGAATGAGATTTAATTTGGAAAAATCAGTCCTAATTCCCCTATATCTGACTTGCTTTTGCAAATAAGGCCTAAGTTGCCAAAGTACACCTAGTTCACCCTTATTTAAACCTATTTCAACCCTAAATGACTATACTGGATTTAATTTCACAAAATTTTGGTGTAATTTATGCGAATGTGGCCTTTAAGTGGCTGAATTCGGGCCTTAAAGGCCTTAGGTGCCAACTTCAAACACTTTTTGGGCTCAACACCCAATTTAAGGTGGCCTAATTAGAGCCTTGGACGCCTAGGCATCCTAGGCGGCTATATAATCACCTTGGTAACTATGGTCAGGGACATGAAAAAATATAGAATGGTCTATCCCTATCCATTGCATTAGTTAAACACCTGAAAAAAGGTCTAATTTATATTAAATAAGGTTTCATTGGGAGATATATGTACAATTTTGTTTCTTTCACAATAGGCTCAATCTATTTCAACTAGGTTTGTTTTTGTTCAAATAAAATTTGCTGGTGAAAATTATGACAACTTAGGTCATAGTAGGTCTGATTTAGTCAAATTAAGGCTAGTTAGGTCTCATTTGGGTTTAATTAGGCCTAATCTAGACTGAGTTATGGCAAGTTAAGTCTAATATAGGTAACATGAGATGTGATTTTGCTAAAAAAAATCGATCAGTGACAATTCGGACAACTTAGGTCATATGATATTTGATTTAGTCAAATTTAGTCAAATTAGGCCTTGTTTAGGTTAAATTAGGCCTAACCAAGTTATACCAACTGCAGTCCAACATAGATAATGTAACACGTGATTTTTGTGAATCTTAGATTGATTTAGATATGAGATAACTATTATACATTTACTTCTTAAAATATACATGCAAGTATATCTATATATATTTGTAATCCCATCTAACATAACTTAACGTTGAAAATCTTAAAATGCCTAGACCGTCTAGGCCCTAGCACCTAGGTGGCTAGGCTCCTTTTCTTTTGAATAAGGCTTGAATATATTCAAAACATATCTTCCCTGGCCCTAGAGAACCTATAATGAAAGTCTAAGCATTTGTTAAAAATTCCAGAGATCCATGACGTTGTCATTATGGAGTTAATTTTCCATGTTTTGTTAAGAAGCATGTCGTAACTGGGCTCTGCCTAGCCCACAAAGGAATCTATTTTATGTGTAAAAGCTTCTGTCTATTGGAGGGAACAACAGTGGAGTGGTTGGTAGCCTGCTTAGATGACACCAGTGAGTTAAGAGTTGTAGTTACCTCGTTCTTTTGGATGGAAAGAAGATGATACTCTATAAACTGATCTTAGGGCTAACATAAGGTGAAGACCATTTTATTCTTTAGTTCAAAGTTGAGTTTCCTATTTGTAAACAACATCACTTTTTACAAATATTTCATTTTATTGGTTGTAAACAACAATATAAGATTAGTCATTTCAGCTTGTGTGTCAGCTGATCCAAATACATGGCATGTGTGTCTTATATCTAGTGCTACTTAAAAGTAAAAAGGAGACATAAAAATTGACTAAAAAGTGGTGCATCATGAAGCGTAAGTGTCCAACATTATGAATGAAGCTCAAGCTTTAAAGTCTAATGAAAGAAGTATGTCCCATTATCTCGAAAGCACATGTACACAAACCTAGAGTTGACTTATATCTCCCTTACTTGAATACCTATTCAAATACACCAAATTCGATGCCCTCTTTCTTCTTGAAGCTTTACCAATTTAAAGTTGACATAAAACATGCCTAACATGAATTAAATCTGATATAAGTGATCCTAATTTAACCTTCTTGTTCTACATCTAACCTAAATTAGAATGAAAGTTTTCCCCTTTGTCCTAACATACCTACTTTTGGCATAAGATGACCCTTTCAGACCTAACATACCCAAGCTTTTGGTTTCAATTGGTTGCATAGAGATGAATTTTTCTATGTCTGGTCAGGCTGCTATATGTGATGGTCCCTTTGTTTGATCCCTCTATCTTATGGATTTATCAGTTATATAGATGCTTGTAGATGGGTAGGCTTTCTTGGGGCCTCTCTCTTTTGATAGTCTATGATTCAAATTTTCTTTTCTGGTATTCTTTATGGAACCTTTGGTGGAGCTGTGATTCTTCTATGTTTTGATAAGGAAGTTATCTTTTGATGCTGAGTTGAGTCTAATTGATCAGATAGTTGTTTTTTGGTGTTCCATGTTCAGATATCTTGGGCTTTTCCCTTCTCTTTCTGAATTTTTTGTTAGGTTCTCTTGCTGGATTATACTGATATGGCTCATTTCATGTATCTAATATCTGGTTATCCATAGCCTAGATGTCATATGAAAAGAAACATGATTGAGTCATGTCCATTACTTTGTAAATAGTTCTTAATATATATATATATTTATATGTTATTTTCTCTTTTATAAATAGGCTCTTAAAGTTGTAGACTATGGATACAAGTTGAATTGAGAAACCAGTTTGTTCTGAAGATTATATTGATGGGATTTATCAGTTTATTGAATATGCTAAGACTGGAATGGAAGATGGAAAAATTGTTTGTCCATGTAGGAAATGTAAAGTGGCATGGAAAAAACAGTTTCCCATTGATGAAGTGGAAAAACATTTAGTGTACAATGGATTTTTCAATGATTATAAGGATTGGATTTTCCATGGCCCAAGAAATCTGTTTGAAAATCTTACTGCAAATCGACAAACTGAAAATAATGAACAATTTTCTAATCATGAAGCTGAATTAGGAGGACAAGATGATATGTAAGGTTTATTGAGAGAGGCATTGGGAGTAAATGCTTCAAATATGGGTGATGTATCTACAGGTGAAGGTCATGACGATGACATAGGTGATGATACTCATGTAGATGATATAGATTATCACCAAAGTAATAATTCTCATATTCCAGTAGATGATGTGAAGTATAGAAAGATGGTAGAACTTTCTAATGAAGAGCTTTACCCTGGTTGCACAAACTTTTCAACGCTCTCATTTCTATTAGGGTTATTCAATCTTAAATGTATGTTTCAATGGCCAGATGGATCTTTCACTCAATTGTTAGAGCTTCTATTAGATGCCTTTCCACAGTTAACCTCATTCCCATGTTCTTATTATGAAGCTAGAAAATTGATAAAGGAGTTAGGACTTGGATATGAAAATATCCATGCATGTCCAAATGACTGCATGTTGTATTGGGATGAAAATTCAAATAAGAGTCATTGCAGTGTATGTGAAACTCCAAGATGGAAGACAAAAAAAAGTAACATAGGTGATGGTCGGAATGAAGATAGTTCTAGCTTGAAAGGAACTCCAGCTAAAGTCATGAAGTATTTTCCTCTAATTCCAAGATTGAAAAGGATGTACATGTCGTCGAAGATAGCTGAAGATATGATATGGCATGAGAAAGGTCGAGTTAAAGATGGAAAATTAAGACACCCAGCAGATGCAAAGAGATGGAAAGAGTTTGATGTGATGTATCCAGAATTTGCTTCAGACCCTCGTAGTGTGAGGATTACTCTTGCTAGTGATGGATTCAATCCCTATGGGATGCAAAATACAAATTACAGTACATGGCCAGTTATTTTGAGTGTCAATAACTTGCCCCCTTGGCTATGTATGAAACCATATTCCTTGATTCTTTCTTTGATAATCCCTGGAAAATTCAGTTCAGGAAATGATATTGATGTCTATATGCAACCCTTGTTACATGAGTTGAAATTATTATGGGATGGAATTGACACATTTGATGCTTATACTAGAGAGCCTTTTAAGATGCGAGCAGCTTTGATGTCTACCATAAGTGACTTTCCTGCATATGCTATGTTATCAGGTTGGAGTACCAAAGGTTATCTTGCATGTCCTTGTTGTGCTGAATCTACCCATTCATATCAATGTGGTTCAAAGATTTGTTATGGTGGTCATCGTAGATGGCTACCTGATAACCATCCTTTTAGACTTCAAAGCAATCTATTTGATGGCACTGAGGAGTATGGTTGTGCTCCTATACCTAAATCAGGACATGATGTACTACGGGAACAACAACGACTTTGCTTTAAATATGGAAAAGGTCCAAGGAGACATAGTAAGAAGAGAAGAAGAAATCTCAGAGTTGTATCCACAAGTAGTGTTGTTATGGATGATGATAATATAACTGACGAGGAGGGGCTTTGGAAGAAGAGAAGCATATTTTTTAATTTGCCATATTGGGAATATAATTGTCTGCGTCATAACCTTGATGTCATGCATATAGAGAAAAATGTATGTGAGAATATATTGGTAACACTCTTAAATGTGGAGGGGAAGTGCAAAAATGATGAAAATGCACGAAGATTTCTTGAGGAAAATAATATAAGAAAAAATCTTTGGCTTAGACCTCAAGAAGATGGAAGTGTTCTTATGCCCCTGGCTCCTTACTCTATGTCTACAGAAGATAAGGATAAATTTTTATATGTCTTAGCCAAGCTTAAAGTGCCTGATGGCTATGCTTCAAATCTTTCTAGATGTGTAAATTTGAAGCAAAGAAGATTGCAACACCTGAAGAGTCACGATCACCACATTCTAATGCAAGATATACTTCCTATAGCTTTACAGGCATCTGGAGTAACTCGTGTTTTTGATGTGTTGTCAGATTTGTCATATTTCTTCAAGTCATTGTGTTCTACCTGTATTGATTTGGGTGATCTTGATAAGTTACAGACAAGCATTGTTGAAACACTTTGTCATTTAGAAATGGAATTTCTTCCTCCTTTTTTCACTATTATGTTTCACCTCTTGGTTCATTTGGTTGACCAAGTTGAATATGGTGGACCAGTTCAATATGGATGGATGTATCCCATTGAAAGGTTAGATTAACTTTTTATCTATTTTTTTATTAAAATTTTACAGGAGTGAATCATGATATTATTATGTTTATAATTTCTTAAAGGTATTTAGCTCGCTTGAAGGGCTATGTCAGAAATAGAGCTCGACCAGAGGGTTCCATTGCAGAGGGATATATTTTGGAGGAGACAATTACTTTCTGTTCCAGGTATATGGAAGGTATAGAGACAACTTTTAATAAACCACAAAGAAATGATGACACTATTCCCAATAAGGATTTATACTTGTTCAACTCTGGTGGACGCCATCTTGGGGCGGTAAAAGTCATGGAGCTCGATGAAAAAAGCATGACACAAGCACATCGATATGTTCTTCTCCATTGCGAAGATATTATGAAGAACTTTAAACAGTAATATGTATTATACTTGTTGTGCAACTTCATATATAACATATTTAAGCTAAGCTAACCCACAATATTGTTGTAGAGAATTTTTATATCAAAAGAGAGATGAGAGTCTTCAAAGAGGAGTAAGGGTGGATCAATCTTTAGAAGATAAATGGATGCTAGAAGACTTTTTGAGATGGTTGAACTCCCAGGTAGTAGAAATATGGATGTCGACTTTAAGGGTTTTCTGTTAGAGAAAATCAATGTATCTAATATTAAATGTACTTGTATAGGCACCTAACATTGATGTGAGCAACAAAGAAGGAGAGTTGAAAAGGGCTCTAGCTCGTGGATTGAATGCATATGTGAAGAGGCTCACAGGTTTTATAGTCAATGGGTGGAAGTTTCGTACGGTGGATCGTGAAATAAATAAGAAGACACAAAATTCTGGAATCATGGTCGAAGCTGATGGAAATTCCTATTACGGAAAACTCAAAGATATCTATGAACTTGATTATTATGGGACTTGCAAAGTAGTGCTATTCAGATGTGATTGGGTAGATATAACTTCACCCAGGGCTTTCAAACGTGATGGGAGAAATCATCCTTGTGTTAATTTCTCTAAGTTGATGCACACAGGAAGATTCTTGAAGGATGATCCGTTTATTTTTTCATCTCAAGCTAAGAAAGTATTTTATATAGAGGATGAAATAGAAAAACCATGGTTACATGTTGTGGAGTATAAGACAAGAGATGCATTTGATGTAGGTGTAGTCCCTACATATGCCAATGATGACATTGACACATAGTTGTATCAAAAGGAAAGCTTGATGAAGCATGTTTTCTTCCTTCTTTATTAACAATTCCTTTTTTGATGGTCTGAAATTTTTAGCTCTACATTTTCTATTGTTTTTCTTCTAGAGGCTTTCATGTATTACAATTCTAGTATGGTTTGAAGCTTTGTTTCTGAAATCTTGATTCCCTATATTTTATTCAGTGATTTTGGCTTATGATAATGGATTTATTAACTGATTTTTTTATTTGAGCATGCAAGAAGGGATCTGATGTCTTGGGAATCATTTTCTTCAAGTGTTTAATTAGCATAAAATCCACTGGATGTGTTGTATGTTCTATTATGCTCTAAACCATAGAAACAATGTTGTCTTCTAATAAGATTGTGTTCAACAATAAAGAAAGAACACATTCATATATTGTTGTATTTTTCGAACTTGTAGATTTTTTTTCATTAACCAGGAAAAAATGTGGCGAAGCAAGAGAACTACAGCAACTAATAGATGTACTGAGCCAATTATAAATGACCATAATCAATCTGCATCTCAGAATCATGGTGATCCATTAAGTTAAGAAACTTTTTTGGATGAAATGGAAGAGTCCCAACCAATTCCAGCAGACCCTCAAAATGTGCAATGGACTGAAAACATATCCTTCAGTGAAGATGATTTCATAGAAACAATAGGTGATGATCATTTCTATTGTTTTCTTTATTCATTTATTGTATCATCAATTAATATTTGATGCATGTATTATTTCTTTTATTGTAGATTCTGATGGGAAGATTGTGAAAAAGAGAGGACAAATTCCCATATCTCAAGTGTGGGTTATGCAGACAAGTCTGAAAATCATTGTGAAATTCAATAAATTTAAGCAACCCATCCAAAGGGGAGGACATGTTTTGGTGAGGTTTCTTGGTGAGGTAGCAAAACGGGGAGCTCTATGCCCAATCGCTGAAGATAGTTGGCGCCATGTTAATGATTGCTATAAAGTAGAGATTGTAAAAATCACCAGGGTAAGTAAATATCACTGCTCCTTATGTAAGTAATATTGTCTTTATTTACGTGCTAATTAGCATTCTATTGTAGAAATGTGTTACAAAAAGCTATTTCTTATATAAAATAATCCTAGGATAAGTTTCACATTCCTTCTGACTTGGAGATCGATGAGATGATTCTTTCACATGTGAATGGGAAATGGAGAGCATATAGATATAATCTAAAATCTCTCTACTTTGATCCTAAGAAGACTGAACGTCAAATTGCAAGCAATGTGCCAGATAAATTGATCAAAGAACAGTGGGTTCGTTTAGTGAACTATTGGTTATCTACCAAAGGAAAGGCAAGTTGCACTCTTTGACTTAAAATAGTTTATATTTTGATTATTCTATAAATTTGTTTGATTCATGAATATGCTATTATTTGTAGAACCTGTCGACGATAGGAAAGAGATCACGTGCTCAAAAATCTCATTACCATACTACAGGTTCAAAGAGTTTTGCTCAAAAGAAATATGATTTTGTAAGTGTACATATAAGCATATGTGTTCTAAAATAAAGTTAATTAGATCATCATATTCAAGTTTAACACTTTCATGTATTTGAGTAGGAAAAAAAGGAAAATAGGGAACCTAGTATCTTGGAAGCATGGAGGATTACTCACCAAAAAAAAGATGGGAGCTATGTGAAAAATACAAATACCGAAGAATTTGTGGTTTGTTATGACATTTCTTTTTATTAATAGTATTTCATGATATAAAACCACCCAGGATTTATTGATCAATGTGATTGCAAACTAATAATTATCTTGATGAATATTATATAGGAAACTGCTGAGAAGTTGGTACATGAATGTCTCATTGAGAAACCTGAAGTGCCTAAAGCGACTATAGAAGATGAGGTGTTCAATGAAATGATGTATGATGAGGAGAACAGTAATCAACGCTTAGTTGGTTATGGACTTGGTGTATCTAGAAACCAAGTGTTTGGATTGAAAGCTGACTTGAGGAAGGGTCACTGCTTAGATGAATCTAGAAATGTCACTGAGAAATTTGCTTTTATGGAGAATGCTTATGCAAAATTGCAGGACCAGCTTCGTTGTATGAGCAGTGCATTGGCTAGGAATGGCATAATGATTAATGACCAAGTTGAAGGGGATGACAATACAACAGGAATGCATAATGAAGAGGTAGGTATATTAGAAGATTCTTTTTTAACAATTTTATTGCCATTTCCAAAGGTTTTCCCCTTATCATGTTTCACTCAATTTCTAAGAAGGTTTTTCAACTGGCTTCATTTTACCCTACTGTTTTAAGGATTCTTATTTATCTAATTAAGGTTGTTGGAAGACCCTGGCAAGGGGACATGACTGTGAGGGGATGGGAAAATAGAGAAAGTTAAGTAATGAAACTCGAGTGATAGGAAGAATAAGCATAACTTTCTAGGCTAGTTAGAGGACTGCCTGTGTGTAGCTGTTGATAACCTGTATTGTTCACGTAAGTGCAGATGCATGATCTCTTTGCATGGTTCAAGAACTACTTTGAATGAGAATAACTTTCTAGTGATAACATGACATTTTCTCATGTACTTTTATTATTGTACTTGTTTGCCAAGTTGACCCAGTTGACGATCTTATTAGCTTTTATTGAATGTTGTAGGTTGGTCTTGATGCTTCTATAGCTGAGGAAAATCAAGGCAGGGGTGCCAACAATATGAGAAATTGAGCTCGAGTTAGATAGGAGAGATATGGTTTTCTTTAAGTTTTCTACAGTGGATGATGCCATGTGTGGCTACTATCAATTTCTTATGAGATTAGTTTTTTTAAGCACAACTATTGTTCCTATGTTTTTCCCTTAACATTTGTTATCTAATTGTAATCTTCCAAGCTGACGAATGATCCGTTGCTGTCTTCATGTTATATTTCTGTAGAGACATAGATGTCTTATCTTTATTTTTCTAACTGTACTACAAATATTGGATTAATATTGTGCTAGGAATATGTCTATATATGTTGTCCAAAGTATTTGGTATCTTTTTCCAGACATCAACCAAAGAAAATGTAGGCTTTGGTGGCACTTTTTGAGAACCACTTGGCATCAGTTTATGTCCAATGCGTTTTTGGCAAGCATCTGCTTTGTTGGATCTAATATTGTGACATGGCATGCATTGAACCCAATTTTCATGACTTGTACTAAAGGTTTTTTGATAAAGTTAATTCCTGATCTTTAGATCATAAAGTTGTCATGCTACATATGAGAATTGCAAGGTACTAATCCTGCCCTAAGTAGATTGCTTTAGTGCACTATTTGTACGAGTGCAGTACAATAAATTTAGATATACCTTGCAGGTATTTTCAGGTCTGATTTCATAAAATCAAGTTTAGAGGATCCTGACAATTCGAGAGCACAATGCACTTGAGCTGAAGCAAAATATGAACAAGTCCATTCTTGTTTGGGATCTCTAAGAGAAGGAACGCCCATGAAATAACTATTGAAACTAAAAGATCCACCATCTTTAGGTTTGTTCACAAGACCTTTACCTTTCCTATCAAGCCTTTTCCTTTTTGGAAAAGTGAGTCCTTTTTATATAAATTTTATTATTTTATGTTATTGGTATCATCCATCTTTTAGTATGCATGACACCCTCATGTTTAGGCTTTATATTTTCATTTTAGTCATGATGTAAAATGAATGAACTTTTTCCAAAAGAATAGTTGTACCACAAGTGGAAGTCCATGTCTTTTTCCAAAAGAATAGTTGTACAACATTTTTATTCAGATTCCTCAATTGCGTGATTGAATATGAGAAATTGCAAAAAGCTTTTTATTAAGTTCTGTATTTGGATGACAACCACATCTTTATTCTACTAAAATTGTACTAGATAGTCATTGATGGCTTGACTTCCAAGTGAATGATTGGAACTAGTACCTTGGTTGGCGTGCATCAGAAAAGTTGGCTACAGGCATATGGTAATTATTGTTCTAGAGGTGATGATTGAGGGAACCATTGTAGTGGGATAAAGGATCAATGTGGATCCCTTGATCATTGCCTTGGTTGATGTGGCAGGGCCAATGTACAAGGCTACAAAACCACATCTTTGATATGTTAGGAGAACTTTTACGGAGATAACAAAGACTACCTCAGATGCATTCCTTTTTTATTTTATGTGAGTCTCTCCTTTATGAAAGGTTGTCATTTTTCCATTCATTTTTTATTTTCTCAAATCTCTCTGACTTGACTTGTGAGTCTAGTGGTCATCTATGTTGGTGATGTGCAAAACCTTTTGACTAATTGAGAATTATTAGTCAATTATATTACTTGTTCTAAAGCATCAGTTGATTGGGTCCATGTACCAAGGCTTGTTTATTAGTTTTTTTTTCACTTTTTCATGTGGTATGAGTTTCTTTATTACTGATCTATGAAGTTTTGTAGGATTTGTCTTTTGTCCAATTTCTACCTTGGATTTTCTAAAGTTGAGGATGAAGGCCAGCTACTTACTTGCTAGGTTGGGCATACCAATTGGTCTCAATGTTGAGGCGACCAACCTACTTGGTGCTACTTTGAAGGTAGTTCCTCAACCCCCTTAATGTCTTGGTTCTTTTTATGCCTTGCGGCTATTTAGGGATAGGTAGGAAGTGTTTTTGTTGCATTGATAGATTGGTAAATAATAGAGTAATAACCCGTACTTGAAAGGGAAAAAACTGTAAATGGTTGTGAATAGAGTAATTACCCAAGTTCAGAACCTCACTGAATATCTGAAGAACCATCATGACTATAACGTGATAAATATGGACTAGTGGATGAGCCTTCTATGATTTTACAAAGAGATATTTTTCATCTCTGGACAATCACAACTTGGAACTTTCCTGGTCATTGATATTGGACAATTTTGTGATGCAGGAAAAGCAAAAGTCAACATTTTATAGCACATAATCTTCTCCTTATTTTCCCTCAGCAGTCCTTCCCAAAGTAGGACAAGATCTGCCAAATCTTGTGTGATGTTTATGCTAGTGCTGGTAAAAAAACATGTTGGAAATATTTTGTAGATGGATCTTAAATGGAGAAGATTGTCAGTTTATATGACTTCTTTTTCCAGCTGTTTGCTGTTAGAAAATAAATTATATATATTGAAAATAACACCAGAATAACACCAACACCTACACAATGCCATGTTATGTAATAATTTGATACACTCTTTGGATGTTAGTATTTGAATAAATTCATTGGATCGAAGTGAAAGAATGAATGCATGTGTAAGCATATTGAATCACCTTTTTGTCTATGCTCATTATCAATGTGATTATGATTGAGGTTATGAACTTATCTTATGCTACCTTTTTGGTATATTGTTGACAGAAACTCAAGACCTATTTTAAAAAGAACCTCAATCTAGAGTGGAATGAAGAGCCAACTCTCATTGTCATAGAGACAATCTGTGCCATCAATATGGTATGTGTACTCTCCTATTATACTTGTATCTTGTTTTGTTATATACTACCTTTTATGTTGTTAAAAATATGTATGATGTGATCAATATTGGTATATTGTTGACAGAAACTCAAGACCTATTTTAAAAAGAACCTCAATCTTGAGTGGAATGAAGAGCCAACTCTCATTGTCATAGAGACAATCTGTGCCATCAATATGGTATGTGTACTCTCCTATTATACTTGTATCTTGTTTTGTTATATACTGCCTTTTATGTTGTTAAAAATATGTATGATGTGATCAATAATATACTGTTACTGGATAAGGATAGGTGTTTTCTCATATGCTAACGTCTTGTACAAATTTTTGTCAAACAATTTATCCATCAGTGGAGTAGTAGGTGTAGGCTGTAGAAGTATATGATTTTCTGCTACGACCATGCTAGCTTTAGCTCATGCAAGGAACATAACAAATTGTGGAGTCCTCGTCGAAGAGGTAGGCATAACTGAAGTGTTTAAAACCATTCTCCAACCAACCTGTTTTTCAGAAGTCAAAACCATGTCTTTATCATTGAAAATGGCTAGGTGAGAAGGAGTTGTGATCGGACTTATAGACCTTACTGTTGGTCTAGCAAGAATGCTCTTTGGGTGGTGACCCCTATCTAACATATCTCTCTAAATCTCTTAGGGATACTGGACTAGGATGTTGATGCATTTACAGAGTTTGAGAGCTATAAATTTTTTTAATATATGGCATACTTTTATATATAAGGGAATTTCCAGCTCAATATAATAGGGCAAACTTAGGTGTCCCTGGGAAAAGAATCTCAATTGATAATCATGATCGTCTTTACCAACATAATCCCAATTGATAGAAAAAATATATATGTAAGGTGTTGACGTGGTTCTGTCTACAAGAAACAGAACCAAAATATGAAATAGTATGTACTAGTGCATACCCTTTAGTCTAGCATCAGGGGTCACCGTAACTCTCACATCTACACCATATTGTAGAGTAGGATTTCCCTAACGTATCACATGGTTAGATCTACTACACTAGCATACTTATTACAGACTTTGCTAAAGCATCATATGATTGGAACGACTACTCCAGTTGTAAAGTAAGACCATGCCAAAAAATCATATGGACAAGTGTCAACCCAATAAATGTGTTAGCGTTACTTACCATGTTGAAGTTGGATATACACTTGGATCTTACAATATGATCAGTGGCATTTATACATAAGAACCTAGGAGCTGGCAACATCACCAATTGAACACTGAGAATTTTCTATATCTTGAAATTTTTTCTTTAGTGACCTGTCACCTTGAGTATTAGTAGATAAATTTATTCTGACAAGCTGAGTATACTAAATAAGCTAAGAAATGTCTATAACAATTTTTCAGAAAGTACAACATTCATATTCTGTCACCGACTGTCTAAATCTTAGTCTTAACAATAAAAGATGGGATAATTGCAAAAAGATTATCTTGTCTAGAGGTGAATCCCGACATTGCCTTCTTGTTGTTGATCTTTGCCAACTGATACCATATCTAGGATAAATAAAGGAGATGTCAGACTTGTAAATATGTTGTGCGGTAGGATTTGCAACTTTTAGTGCATCATTTTTGGTAGCAAGGTGCTACGTCTTAAAGTAAATCAAATTAATTAACACATATCTAACGTGTCCATTCTATTAATTAAATTTAAATGAGATTCAAGTAGGCTATAGATCGTCATCTTGAGTGCATGACGCTGAATATCAGCTTTTCAGATTACTCCATGAATTATATTTCAACTGTATAATATATTGACAAACATATAAGTTGATCAGATATTCAGCTCTGATGCGGAGGAGGTGTAGCAATGAAAAGTAGTGTGCTGAAATTTTGGATTGTGGTGACTTGTATATATACCGTGGCTGTATAGTATAGTGTTTTAAATGCTATCCATACTATAAGAGTTGTCTAATTTCTAAAAGTTTAGTTAGATTTTGCCAAATATGTTATTAAGCTGTTGAGAAGCCATGCACGATATGAAGACGGACATGAATCAAAGATGGCATAAATTTCCTTTTTACATATAATGTATCGTCTGCTTTCTGAAGCATTGTGTCGTTATACTCATAACAACAAGCCGATGATTATTTAATAGGGTGATACATATTGTAATAAATACATGCTCCCCTGTTTAATGGTATACTACTGAAACGTAAGCAAATGGCATACCCCTCGTCTCCTTGATTGGTAGTATAAACTGATCGATTTTAAGTTATCCCAACAAAAAAATATCACATGAACTTGTCCTTGACAAAAGAATTAATTAATAAAAGATAAAGTCAAATACTTGTGGAAACCACCAGATGGTGATGTAATAAATACGTGCTCCCCTGTTTAATGGTATACTACTGAAACGTAAGCAAATAGCATATCCCTTGTCTCCTTGATTTGTTAGTATATACTTATCGATTTTAAGTTATACCAATAAAAAAATATCACATGAACTTGTCCTTGACAAAAGAATTAATTATTTAAAGATAAAAGTCAAATGCTTGTGGAAACCTCCAGATGGTGATGCCGAGGATTGAATGCAGCCTATTCGATGATTATGAGTTGTTCGTACAAAGTTATAACCAGGAGAAGTCTATTCGTCACTTCTAGTCTAGCTAACAAGTTTAATACTTCTGTCAACTTTTCTTTTGTATCTATTTGAATTTTTTATGGAGGAGTTGCTTCTGAAAAGATACGTTTATGTTTACATCATATCTAAGTTGAGCATGAAGTAAATTGGCTACTTGATGCCGATTCCAGTTTTCAAAGGGCTAGCAGAATGACCTCATCTATCAGGGGTAATCCACAACACTGACAGGACTGGACAGTTGGGAGTCGAGAAGAGATATGCTCAAATAGTTGAACATGAGCCAGGGTCACTCACTCCAACATCATCAACGGATGTCTCTCATATCATAACATTTTGCACAAGACTTCTGGTGTCAGTCTTCTTATTGTGATTACGCTCATCATTCAGATCTTAAGACTCTCATACATAAAGGTTGCAAACATCAACCTGGAGGACCTACCCAACGGTAATGTAATGGGAAGATCACGCCCAGCCATCACAATAGATTCTCTAAGGAGAGACACATCTACTGATCCAAATGGACAATCATCCAAGAGGTCTTGCTGCAACTCAAGAATGACGAGTCTGAGAAACTACAGATGCAACTCAAGTACGTGGGTGAGCATTACTAATGCCAAGAAGATCCATATATAGAAGCATCTCGTCATAAATAAATCCTATAAATTTTGATTTTCTTTTCAATGTTCCTTGAACTATGATTTGAGTGTGTTCATGTTCAATTACTTTTGTTCCTTTTCTATGTTATGTTAATACCTCAATCATCTTTGGTAACTGACATATCAATGCTTCAATTTTTCAGGGATGTCTAGAAAGACGAATCGAATAAAACATAGAGTACTACAAAAAAGATGATGCTCATTGCTAGATCCAGGAACAAGCAGATGGGAGGAGGTTGTTCTTCCAAGATCTGTCGTTATGACTATGTTGCTTTTTCTTCTTTTCTTGGAAAGAACATGTTCTTCCAAGATGTAAAAAAATCCTTGTAAATACCATATAGAAATACTTATGAAAAAAAAAGAAAAGTTTTGAGTTTCCAAAAAAGAGGGTGCCTTTCAGATAAGATTGTGAATGTGTGTGGCATTTGAACAGTGGTACGTATATATATATACAGATATATATATATATATATATATATATATATATATATATATATATATATGTTACAGATAAAAACAACAAACGTGATCATTTTTCATACTGTGTATATAATATTTTACGCTAAAATTGCTTTATTCACACCATTTTGGCCTCATTTACCACGCTTCTTAGCGTACATTAGCATTTTTTCTGGAATATAAAAAAAATAATATGTCAATTTTTCCACCCTAATAAGCGTGAAAAATTATTTCCCACCCAAAAAAATATGGAAAACAATCCACGCTAAAATGTGTAAACAATTGGGCGCCAAACATTATTATGTGGAACAAATAGTACACCAAACAGCGTGGATAATTCTCAACTCTTTATTTTTCCACGCTGTTTCTACGCTTCAATAAGCGTGGATACTAAAAATATCCACGCATTTTAGCGTGGATAACTCCTATATATAGTGTGGAAAAACACTGATATTTTTCGTAGTGACAATCCTAACGGAATATCATTTGTTGTTAAAGAAATTTCTCTAACATAGCAACAGAATGTTTTGACTTCATATGGAAATCTTTTCGCATGATAGTGAATACATGGATTACATATGGGAAGAATATATGAATCTGTAGGTATCTCCAAATCTATTTTACATTTCTTCTCCACATGTGCACTTCTTTTTTCATTTCTGACGAAGAGGTCAAAGAAAATGTAGCTTCACAAACATTTGATGAAGATCCAACTTCCCACATAGAGAAAGGCTCAGACAATGAGTATCTTTCTTTTATATATTCAAATGATGGAATAATGTGAACATTTGGTGATTCATTCAAGGTTGTTCTTTGTTCACTTGTTCCATGTACAGTTTGATTAAGTTTCTCAGATTTTCTCTTCTGATAGTTCTCTCTATCCTTTCCACGCCTAGCTCTCTTTTTTTCCTCAGAGAGGTTTGCATTGTCTCTCTATGTCGTTTTCATATTTCTTCCTTCTTTTCCTCTGGTAGACCGAAATATTTCATCCTAACACATTTGAAAAAATCTGATTTTTAATGACGCATTGTGAAATATATATGGTAGTTATAGTAGTGTTGTAAACTCGTTTCCTACAAAGTAGTGGTGTAGTTTCTTTTTCAATAAAGAATAAAGGAAAACAGTAAACCAAAATATCAATATCTAAGTGTATTGTTTATATTTTTAAAATATTATATATTCTAAGTAAAATATGATGCTCCATAGAAAAAAAAATTGGGCTTTCATGTAAAATGATTATATTATGAAAATGTTCTATACTTTATTATAGATATATCTACAAACAATAATATCAAGAGGGATAATAAAAAATAGAGAAACATAGAGCGAATATAGTCAATGTACTGAAGATACATTTTTTGAAGAAAATTTTGATACTTTGTAGTCTTTGTCATTGCAAACATATTTAGTATGATCGAGAGCAACATGTCTATGTATGTGATATTTCTATAAACAATGTAACATCAAACAATTCCACTAAGTGACATTGTTTATTGTAGATTTAAAAAGTCGTATTTACACAATAAATAATCAGCATAGAAAAATACCATCAAATTAGTCAATTGTTCAACGAAAAAAAAACAAAGAATTATAAGAATAGAAAAAAACTGAATAAAAAATTCTGTTGGAACAAAGTCAACTACAGCGGTGTAGACAATAAAGAACAACTGATTAATTCGAAGTACCTTGCGAAGTGAATATTTTTCCAAAAATCGATAGCTACGAACTCGAGTTCCTGCAAGAGTCCTCTTCCCATTACCTTCCATATATCTACGAATAAAAAAATTAAATATTTAACCTTAAGCGCATTTGTAATAAAAAAATATTGCAGTAATTTTAATAAATTTGTAATTTTTTTAAAGTGGTATATTACAAACAAAAGAGTTTAAAATGACAAAATGTTTACAATATACAAAAGCAAAACAAAGAATAAGGATTTCTAGTACACGACACAAAATAGTACCACTTAGGAGGAGATATAATAGAGAAACTATAGACATGTTAGTATAAATTCAATTTTACAAAGATGCATAAGTCATGTGCATAAGAAGAATAATGTTTTCTAATATAGGCTGCAAAATAAGACAATTTAGAAGAAAATGACATTAAAAAAGCATATGAGGCTATGACCACAAAGCATGAACACTAACGTGTGTCGACTTCTGTAGATATATGTAAAAGATAAAAGATATTTTTATGGAACCCAAAGGCTTTACGATCTCCCTCTCTAAATAGCATATATCTCTAACGACTTCATTGTTTGATTAGTCAAATCCTTTGATCTATGTTGAAGTATAGGTTACAGTGGTCTGGTCCCACTGCCGGACAATTAGTTCTCAAATTCATCTCTTAGCCCGCGTTTGGCACAGGACTGGGATTCTGGAATCTGGACTGGGTTTGTCAGGGTTAGTCTGGATTCCGGTGCTGGGGCAGTCAGGATGCAGTCATATTTTGTTTGGCAACGCAGTCTGATTCTGGTCAGCTGGTCTGATTACAGTCTCACTGCAGTCTGAATCTGTTTGGCTGGAAGTCTGATTTTGTTTGGCAGCGTAGTCAGTATCTGCTTATTCTGTCATGTTCTTGCATCACTGTTTGAACAAGTACGCAGAATGTGTATTTGTGATGTCACTTCAACCTAAGTTTAGAATATATTAAAAATATATTTTATTTGTGTTGTGTGGGTGTTATTTTGTATATTTATAACAGTGCAAATAAGATATGATAATTCTAATTTTACAGAGTGATTAAAAATTAATAAAACGTTCTTGCATCACTGTTTGAATAAGTACGCAGAATGTGTATTTGTGATGTCACTTCAACCTAAGTTTAGAATATATTAAAAATATATTTTATTTGGGTTGTGTGAGTGTTATTTTGTATAATTATAACAGTGCAAATAAGACATAATAATTCTAATTTTACGGAGTGATTAAAAATTAATGAAATGTTCTTGCATCATTGTTTGAACAAGTACGCAGAATGTGTATTTGTGATGACACTTCAACCTAAGTTTAGAATATATTAAAAAAATATTTTATTTGTGTTGTGTGGGTGTTATTTTGTATATTTTTAACAGTGCAAATAAGATATGATAATTATAATTTTACATAGTGATTAAAAATTAATGAAACGTTACTATCGTCTGGAATGACATTTGCATGTGGTATATATGTAATGTTGAACATAGTTAATTGTCGTCATTAGTGTGACAAATTACATCATCGTCAGTAACAGTCAAGCTACATGAAATATGAAATTGGCCTAATATATTTTGTTCATAACATAAACAAATTACATTATTGTGAGTAAAAGTAAATGATAATAATCATATTGTCATCATTAATGAAACATAAACGATCACTGATAATAACATAATTGTTTACGGGTGATCTTCGTAAGGGGAGAAGGACAAAAAATGGGAGCAATAAACGCCCAAACAAAAGCTAAGATTTTGACAATTCACTTGGGGGGGACATGGTTGGATGTGGATCTTGATTAAAATAGGCCAACGTTATGGCCTCATCGTACTCCTCCCAAGACACTGGGCATGTTTCATCCATCGGCTGCTTGTTTTGTTGTTTGATGTCGTCTTTTGGCCAATCAAACAACAATGGAAAACGAGGAACATGCTGACAGACTTTTCCCTTCACTTGATCATCGGTCCCAACTTTGCCCTCGTCCTCGTTTGTGTGATTGCAACATAGTTTTGTGCATAATAGGTTATCTTCAACAAATTTATGAATTTTTTCCGGTGACATCAAAAGTTTTTCAAATTTTGCCCTTGCCTTTGCCTTTGCACGCGATGTCGACATCTAAAATTAATAAAAACAAAGGTATGAACAAATAACGTAATTCGTAAAGTAACTGTGGCAATAAGATAGTAATGAAGTAGGAAATTTGATCGCATTATGGTAGCAACATATAATAATGTAACACATAAGTAGAGAATGTATATTGTTGCGACGCAAAAACACAACTACATTTAGCACAAATGTTACAAGTTCATTTGTTTATTTCAATCGTCAGTGCTAAAAAAAATCCGTGGTGGGTAAGTACGACGCGTCGTCAAGAAGTTGTGTTCAATGCTTTGTTGCGCGGCCAATGTGGGGGGAGGCAATAAATCTGCCAATATGAACATATTGTCTCTTACAAACTCTCTTTTGATGTATTGCCATCACATTTGCAACTCAGGCAATGAAATGTAAGGGCCTCCTATTATGTATAAGAACTGGTGCCATGCCTCCATCTAAGCCTGTGTAGAGTATACTCCATTTACACATCTACCCACGTGATATTGGGTTCTCATCAAACCCCTGAGAACCATATCAAGCTCGTGTGACCACATAAAAGACGGTGTCGGCGGTTGGCCAGCCATATAACAGATTCTGTAAGTAATATATTTTTCAAAAGTAAGGGTGTATATCACACTTAATTGTATTATTTGGTTTGAGCTAACGTTAAGAAAAATTTCGAATAATAACATACATCATTAATAAAACACTCATCAACATGAAAAAAAATTTCCTACCACTTAAAATGTAATATGACGTTTATAAAAGTGCCTAAATTAAACAAGTGTATGATGTTCATAACATCCATTGATAGTCATTATAAACAGAGAAGTCAATGTAAATGCATTTTCCATTCAACGTTATGGAGTCATTTGAGGTGAAGGGATGTCTAGAAGCAGACGACAATCTTCCTCCAGACTGGCAATGTTGTGTTTTAAAACCTCATGCTCATACTTTTTGTTAGAGTATAATTCATCGTAGTTGTAATGCATTTCAACGAAGTCCTTCATGTTCATCGCCTGACCCCACACTGACTTGCACTCAACAGTTAGTAACATAATCTCTACTTTCAATGAATCAATTGTTGGGGGGAGATCGACTGCCCCATGGAAGTATTTGCATCGGTCTTTTCCCTAAAATGTAGTACGAGGTACAAGTTAATGGCAAACAATGCGGAACCTCGACAAGGACAGTCTATTATTTATTGATGTACTATCACACCTCACGAGTAGGACATATGTAATACATTTCGCCCTGCCTTTGACTCAGAATGGCAAAGTCATTTAACCTTGCATCCTCTGTGTTAAGCCGTAAGGCTGCATTTAGCCCACAATCACACATCGGAACCTCAGATGGAATCATCGACATATAATAAAGCAAAATTTACGATTAATAGAAAAATATGAGGTTCATGACATAGTTTTCGAAGATAATATGAAGACCATTTGTTCAAGAGTAGCTAATTGTTGCAACAGACAAGTGGAGTTCATTTGGACTTATCATAATATAGTATATCTATGTCGTATTGTATCCATCTTCTTCTGATGAAGAGTCATTATCGCTCGTAATTTGAAGTCGGTGGCGAAGATATCGGCACCTCTCACGCATACTTAAAATTTCTTCTTGTAACCTATCTGTGTCTGCTCTGGTTGAACAGATAAAGGCACAATGTTCTGACCAAAACTTGCGTTCACTATGTGCATATGCGAGTTGTGATACCATTGCATCCCTAATTACAGTCAGCGTAGCCACTGTAGGTGGTACTTGCTGCGCGGGCAACCTCATATGGCATCTGGTTTGTACAAGACCCCTACCACATGTAAAATATGGGTTGTGGGGATTGTTGTCTTCAAACCGTCCATTTGCCGCATCTGTGGCATCCATATACACTCGTACGGTGCACTGCAGACCACATGGGCACGACGGCATGTCATTGTCCATTTCTAGACAGAAAACCTAATCAGACATAATTTCACATTGTTTATAAGCAGGAAAAATTGTAGTGAACAATACAGTGTGATAAAAAAAGTTGGACGTTAGGTTACACAAAAAAGGGAGTAAGTGAAACATGTTGTAGAACATGTTTCAATGTCTACAAGTTAGAAAACAAATGTATAAATCACTGATTTTCCCACATAGAATTGGCAATAGTTTCACGCAATACATCTCCCTCTCTAGCATCGGCCTGGCTTGTTTGTTGGAGAGAACTCAATTCATTCGAGATGTCAGTGGTAGTTTGAGCCTCATCTAAGTTTTCGTCCATCAATGGATCACCATCATTTTGGCGTCGGATAAAATTGTGAACGATACAACAAGCCATTACAATCCAAGATTGAGACTGCACGCGAAAAGTCGCTCCTTTACGAAAGTAGAAAAACCACTTCTTCAACACACCAAAGGCTCGCTCGACAATGTTACGTAGTTGAGAATGTCGGTGGTTGAACATTTCCTTTTTGCTTGTGTATGACCCTCTGTTACCCCGATACTCTGGTATATGGTAAGCAACGTTTCGATATAGTGCAAGAAATTGGCTGGTGTTGGCATACCCTGCATCAACAAGATAGTACTTCCCAGCGGGTACTTTGAACCCGCCTGTGGTTGTAGCTGCGTGAAGTACCCTTTGGTGAGCAGCAGATCCCTCCCAACCAGTCATGATATATGTAAACTCCATTGAGAAGTCTACTACAGCCATGACATTCATGGAAACATTCCCTTTTCTATTCCTGTATCGGTTCTGCTTTTCGCGCTTCACCAAAACGGGAATGTGTGTCCCGTCAATTGCCCCAATGGCATCCTAAGACAAGTATATAAGAAATACGCAAGTAAATACCACACTCAACGATGACGATTGTGGTTATATTAACAATGGAATGGACAATGGTCAACTAAGTAATGGTCATACCTTGAAGTAAGGGTAAAATCTTGAACTCTCGGCGATGCGGCGGTGCGGAGTTGTGGATGTAGTTGGCATGACAATATATTCGTTGCACAAAGCACACACTGCATCCAACACCTCATTAAACTTTCTACTTATGGTCTCACCACTGTGAATGTAGTCCTCAGTAAGAACACGATTGGTATGGCCATGGCCAACCATTTGAAGGAAGTAGTAAACTGCCTCCACTGATGACACACCTCTGGTACTTTTCAACAAACCTCAGTCCTCAAGTTTGTCGACAAAGGCTAAAACCGTGTTGGGTATCATACGGTACAGATCGTACGCCCTTCTTTCATGACCAGTTATTATTTATAAAACCTTTTGATGGCCAATCCTAATACTAACCGATCTCGGTATTGGTTGGTGTGTGGGTGCGGAGTCTGAATTTTGCATGATATTGTGGGAAATTTAGTCAGCTATTTGGTAGGATATTGCGTTAGCAATGTCATTAGCCGGACCAGACATAAGATCCAGTACTTGTAGAATGTCATTAGTTGTTTCATATGGATGAATACCGGCCATCACAACTATAATTAAAAGTGATTATCTGCATCAGGAAAATATCGACATATTGCAGAAATGAAATTAGGGCTATAGCGACAAAATAGCAAATACTTACCAAATAGCAAATAACAACATAAACCAATACATAGTACCACAGTTCAGAGATTGTTCCCAACGGAATAAAATAGTTCTTAATAAATTACACAACCTCAAAAGTACGGTGGAGATTGTGGCGTGAAGGGTGATTGTGATGCAGAAGATGCAGAAGCTGTGTTCTTCATTTCCCACAAGTCTTGCAACCAAATGGTAATTTTTTGTGGGGTGTCCATAAGGCCTAGGTAAATGTTACGGTTAGCTGGATCTTTTATGGCGTGCACAAGAGTGGTAAAAAATGGGATAGGGGCGTCAGGGTAGCTTGCATGAAAGTGGTGCAAAATTGTTTGGTATTCGTCTTTATCATTAGACCTAGCAGCAATTCCGCTTCCCATCTCATGTACCTTGGCAAACACCTTTGTGAATTCGGACACGACATCATTAGACAGGACACAACTATCCTGTGAGATTGACGCTCGCTTCCTACGTCTCATCGTGGTGGGAGTCGTTGCACCAACACGTTGGTTGTGTGGTCCGCCGTTGGTATCCTCACTTTGCGTCCCAAAATTAACCACGTCTTCAGTGAAACCGGCAGGACCGGTTGGACCGGTCGGTTCTGGGCTGACAAATGAATCAGATGCATCTAGGTCAACAGCAACATCAGAAGGAGGTTGTCTATCGGTTGAGGACATTGCATGATGGCCCCTAGCTATGTTCCTCCCCCCATCAGCTCGACGTCGTGGTAGTGGTAGAATGGTTTGTTGATCAATCTCGCTAGTTCCCTGTTTGCCTAAAATAGGGGACAACTACTGATTAGGTCAATATTGACAAGTTCAATTTTATATATAATAGTCAGGGGAGTATATATTATTAGACATACCGCAAGTGCCTCCCTCCACTCTGGGGTGTCAGGCAATATTGGCTTGTGCCTGCTGTCATCCCATCCAATACCACTTTTGTTGGTCACCAGTTTTATCTTTGCATAGTCTCACCTGAGGTTCTTCCACCGAGTTTTTAACTGATCCAATGTACCCTCATTCCTCCCCATCCTGATATGCCAATCACGTAGCGTCTCCCTCCACACGTCCCTAGTAAAAATTCCATCGACGCACCTACCCATGTCATATTGTCTCTTCAATGCTGCAACCAGAGCCTCATCCAACTCTTTTGACCATAAATATGAAACCTCGGGTCGGGTGTAGCCATAGTACCAATGACACTACGATATATCACTTTAGTATGGGTGTTTAAACAAAACTGTTATACGAACCTAGTATGAAACTACGCAGTTGAAAGCAATAACTTGTTTTGAAAGCAATAACTTGTTTAAAGCAATAACCCATGTCATATTGTCTCATCAATGTCACAACCAGACATAAGATCCACATTTTGTACAACAAATTTGAAATTGTTGTTAAATTTGAAATGCTTTTAGCAAACACATCATCCAATATGTTCATTACAGGAAAACTAAATAAATAGCAAGCATTCAGCATGACATTCACATTAAACGTGTTTGTATTGCTCATGAGATATATATGGTAAGCCGAATTGAAGGTTTAACAGAGTTGCACCGCCAGCGACAGGGTCAGGGACGGTACATACAAGAAATCCAGAGGGATACAGATTAGCCGAAATAGTTGGATTACTTGCATGACATAATCAAAAAAATTGATCCAACTTAAACAAATATATTATAATAAGATATTTGTACCTAAACAACTAATGACATATGAAACATAATACATGATACATACTAACCTGAAAATACACGGACAGATGACCAAACAATATGCTACAACAATCATGTCTAAAATTCTAAATATAACCACATTCTAAATATAACCCTATCCTCGTAAATGAGGTATCTAGCAGGGAGAAGTCATATATCTAGTTCATTACACAGAAAGAGATGAGCAAGTGACACTGTCAGGGACAGAAGCAGCATAATATTGTGCTCTACAGCTAATGCTGATGTATTTCATATTTATAACATGATTAACAACACCATAATTTAGGTGATGTACAACACATTAGGAGGCATTCAGATATATGTTTCCAACTAAAACAAAAATATTACTTCATATTATTTTAAAGGGAACAAATACTGACCAAACAAATTAGGGCTTATAGAACATAATTCTTCCAACTACAAACTAGTATTTTATGAGCATATACAATGTACACTTCAGACTAGTATGTTCCAAAAAAACATAATTAATACGTAATAGGTGGATTCCAATTTTGGGAAATCATAGTAGACCTAATTGGGGGGAGGGGGCAGACCTCAGTCAAGGGATGTGTACAAGGTGCAAAAAGATATTAACACAAAGCAAAGTTGGTACTAAAGTTTACAAAATAAATGAAATGACTATGAAAAAAATCTACCTATACTAATGGGTGTACAATTTGCACGTATACAAAGCATAAGTAGTCTAGAAGCACAGTCATAACACAAATAAGAATAAGTTGAATGATCAAAATTAGGGTGTCCCAGTTCTAGTTTTGAAAAGTTGACATAAAAAAAACCTACATGAATGATTCAGACCTCAATGTAGGGCTTATAGCACATACTTGTTCCAACTTAAAGAAATATATTACATTAGATTTTTGTATACCTGAACATATAATGACCTATCAAACATAATAAATTATACATATTAACATGAAAACACAACTGAAAACACATTAATTGAATATAAACCTGAAATCACTGATTTGACGTTTATAACATGATTAACAACACCATAATTCAGGTGATCTATAGTCGGCATTCAGATATATGTTTCAACATCATATTATTTTAAATGTAAGAAATAGTGACCAATCAAATTAGGGCTTATACAATGAGCACATAATAGTCACCATTTTAAATGGATAGCACAAAATTAGGGCTTATACAAAAAAAACCCTTCATTATTGATTCACACCTCAATGTAGGGCTTGTAACACATACTTGGTCCAACTTAAACAAATATATTATATAAGATATTTGTACCTGAACAACTAATGACATATGAAACATAATACATGATACATATTAACCTAAAAACACACTGACAGATGACCAAACAATATGCTACAACAATCATGTCTAAAATTCTAAATATAACCCTGTCCTCATAAATGAGGTAACTAGCAGGGATAACTCATATATCTGGTTCATTACACAGAAAGAGATGAGCAAGTCACACTGTCAGGGACAGGAGCAGTAGAATATTGTGCTCTACATCTAATGTTGATGTATTTCATGTTTATAACATGATTAACAACACCATAATTTAGGTGATGTACAACACATTAGGAGGCATTCAGATATATGTTTCCAACTAAAACAAAAATATTACTTCATATTATTTTAAAGGGAACAAATACTGACCAAACAAATTAGGGCTTATAGCACATAATTGTTCCAACTACAAACTAGTATTTTATGAGCATATACAATGTACACTTCAGACTAGTATGTTCCAAAAAAAACATAATTAATATGTAATAGGTTGATTCCAATTTTGGGAAATCATAGTAGACCTAATTGGGGGGGGGGGCAGACCTCAGTCAAGGGATGTGTACAAGGTGCAAAAAGATATTAACACAAAGCAAAGTTGGTACTAAAGTTTACAAAATAAATGAAATGACTATGAAAAAGATCTACCTATACTAATGGGTTTACAATTTGCACGTATACAAAGCATAAGTAGTCTAGGAGCACAGTCATAACACAAATAAGAATAAGTTGAATGATCCAAATTAGGGTGTCCCAGTTCTAGTTTTGAAAAGTTGACATAAAAAAAACCTACATGAATGATTCAGACCTCAATGTAGGGCTTATAGCACATACTTGTTCCAACTTAAAGAAATATATTACATTAGATTTTTGTATACCTGAACATATAATGACCTATCAAACATAATAAATTATACATATTAACATGAAAGCACAACTGAAAACACATTAATTGAATATAAACATGAAATCACTGATTTGACGTTTATAACATGATTAACAACACCATAATTCAGGTGATCTATAGTCGGCATTCAGATATATGTTTCAACATCATATTATTTTAAATGGAAGAAATAGTGACCAATCAAATTAGGGCTTATACAATGAGCACATAATAGTCACCATTTTAAATGGATAGCACAAAATTAGGGCTTATACAAAAAAAACCCTTCATTATTGATTCACACCTCAATGTAGGGCTTGTAACACATACTTGGTCCAACTTAAACAAATATATTATATAAGATATTTGTACTTGAACAACTAATGACATATGAAACATAATACATGATACATATTAACCTAAAAACACACTAACAGATGACCAAACAATATGCTACAACAATCATGTCTAAAATTCTAAATATAACCCTGTCCTCATAAATGAGGTAACTAGCAGGGATAACTCATATATCTGGTTCATTACACAGAAAGAGATGAGCAAGTGACACTGTCAGGGACAGGAGCAGCAGAATATTGTGCTCTACATCTAATGCTGATGTATTTCATGTTTATAACATGATTAACAACACCATAATTTAGGTGATGTACAACACATTAGGAGGCATTCAGATATATGTTTCCAACTAAAATAAAAATATTACTTCATATTATTTTAAAGGGAACAAATACTGACCAAACAAATTAGGTCTTATAGCACATAATTGTTCCAACTACAAACTAGTATTTTATGAGCATATACAATGTACACTTCAGACTAGTATGTTCCAAAAAAAAACATAATTAATATGTAATAGGTTGATTCCAATTTTGGGAAATCATAGTAGACCTAATTGGGGGGGGAGACCTCAGTCAAGGGATGTGTACAAGGTGCAAAAAGATATTAACACAAAGCAAAGTTGGTACTAAAGTTTACAAAATAAATGAAATGACTATGAAAAAGATCTACCTATACTAATGGGTGTACAATTTGCACCTATACAAAGCATAAGCAGTCTAGGAGCACAGTCATAACACAAATAAGAATAAGTTGAATAATCAAAATTAGGGTGTCCCAGTTCTAGTTTTGAAAAGTTGACATAAAAAAAACCTACATGAATGATTCAGACCTCAATGTAGGGCTTATAGCACATACTTGTTCTAACTTAAAGAAATATATTACATTAGATTTTTGTATACCTGAACATATAATGACCTATCAAACATAATAAATTATACATATTAACATGAAAACACAACTGAAAACACATTAATTGAATATAAACCTGAAATCACTGATTTGATGTTTATAACATGATTAACAACACCATAATTCAGGTGATCTATAGTCGGCATTCAGATATATGTTTCAACATCATATTATTTTAAATGGAAGAAATAGTGACCAATCAAATTAGGGCTTATACAATGAGCACATAATAGTCACCATTTTAAATGGATAGCACAAAATTAGGGCTTATACAAAAAAAACCCTTCATTATTGATTCACACCTCAATGTAGGGCTTGTAACACATACTTGGTCCAACTTAAACAAATATATTATATAAGATATTTGTACCTGAACAACTAATGACATATGAAACATAATACATGATACATATTAACCTGAAAACACACTGACAGATGACCAAACAATATGCTACAACAATCATGTCTAAAATTCTAAATATAACCCTGTCCTCAAAAATGAGGTAACTAGCAGGGAGAACTCATATATCTGGTTCATTACACAGAAAGAGATGAGCAAGTGACACTGTCAGGGATAGGAGCAGCAGAATATTGTGCTCTACATCTAATGCTGATGTATTTCATGTTTATAACATGATTAACAACGGAGGAATTCAGATATATGTTTCCAACTAAAACAAAAATATTACTTCATATTATTTTAAAGGGAACAAATACTGACCAAACAAATTAGGGATTATAGCACATAATTATTCCAACTACAAACTAGTATTTTATGAGCATATACAATGTAACTACATACTAGTATGTTCCAAAAAAAACATAATTAATATGTAATAGGTGGATTCTAATTTTGGGAAAATCATAATAGACCTAATTGGGGGGGGCAGACCTCAGTCAAGAGATGTGTACAAGGTACCAAAATATATTAACACAAAGCAAAGTTGGTACTAAAGTTTACAAAATAAATGAAATGACACTGAAAACACACTGGCATATATAACATAAATCTACTTCTCGGGTTCCTTCCATGACCAAACAATATGCTAAGACAATCATGCCTATAATATAAACATGTCCTTGTAAATGAGGTTACTAGAAGGCAGAACTCATTAATGGAATTGTCAATATAAATATATAACAATTATTTTGTTCCTATCCCATTTGGTCGACCTATTTGATGTTTATAACATGATTAACATGCTGGTGTATTGATGTTTATAACATGATTAAAGCCACCATAATTCAGGTGATCTATAGTCGGCATTCAGATATATGTTTCAACATCATATTATTTTAAATGAAAGAAATAGTGACCAATAAAATTAGGGCTTATACAATGAGCACATAATAGTCACCATTTTAAATGTATAGCACAAAATTAGGCTTATAAAAAAATGAGGTAACTAGCAGGGAGAACTCATATATCTGGTTCATTACACAGAAAGAGATGACCAAGTGACACTGTCAGGGACAGGAGCAGCAGAATATTGTGCTCTACATCTAATGTTGTTGTATTTCATGTTTATAACATTCATGATGTTACTAACAGGGAGAAAAATCATGTCTACTTGATGTTTGCAGGGAGAACAATCATGTCTACATATAACCCTATCCTCGTAAATGAGGTTTCTAGCAGGGAGAACTCATTAAATAAATTGTCAATATAAATATATAGCAATATGGTCGACTTATTTCATTTCAATGCATCCATTTTTTCTGGAAATAATACATGGTCAGCCAGCAGAAATCAAGGTTGTGTTTGTATTGATCAGGAGAAGAGGGTCGGTGAAGAGGGACGGTACACATACAACAAATGTAGAGGGAAGGTACACATAAGCCGCTAGCCTACTGAAACGGCGAAGAGGGTCGGCGAAAACATACCTCTCAAGCAGCTGGGCGACTTCTGAGTACAGGGGCTCGGCTGCGGCGGCTTCAGAGAAGATTTTGTGGAGGATACGAATGTGAACAGGGAGGAGTTCGGATATGAATCGCAGCACTATATAGCAGCAGCGGCACCGCTAGCCCTTCCTAGGGTTTACTGGGTTTGCACATAGTGAAAAGGGGGGCTTTGATGGGAGATGAAAACTCCAGACGATGCTTGATTCTCGGCGTCTAGACTGGCGGTGTAGGTCGGCGATTGCAGACGACCCATCGTACCCCTCCGTCGGCTTGATTGACCGGATCTTGCGCCTACGCAACTGACCAGGCTTATCCATACGGCACTGCCCTGCCATACGAAATGATGGGTTGCTGCATGTCTTGGGAGATGTGGGAGAGGGCATCATAACTGTTGGGAGGGCGTCGACTTCTCTGGAGAGGGAGCAGAAGAGAGAGCAGAAGAGGGAGAGGGGAAACGCGAAGGGGCGGGGAGGCGTCGGGGGGTGATGACACCATCGCAGAAAGAGCGAGACGAAAATAGACTGAGATCGTGAAACCCGGGTTATGAACCGGAATCCCGCCCCTCGTGGGACTGGGAGAACCCAGGTTAGGGGGTTCCGTTATCCCAAAATGGGGATTTTTCAGAATTGCGAACCAAACAAAAATCAACCTCAAACCGGCACTTGTTTGACGGGGTTGGCACAAAAAGACAAGGCCAAATTGGTTTTCGGTCCCGTGCCAAATGTAGGCTATAGCCTCCATTTGGTTCGAGATATGGATTACAAAACCCGGACTGAGCTAGACCAGATATGTCCAGTCATCAAGGATTATCGGACCGTAGCAAATCTTGTTTCTATTTGGCACACTGATCCCATCATTAAACTGGACTGGCATCGTAACTTGTGTTTTTCAGTCTAACTGATAAAATAAAATACACAAAAAGATAGAGCCAAATCAGGACTGGGTTACGAAATCTCTCTGCTAATGTGACTGGGCCAACCCAGATTTCAAGATAATGGAACCCAAAACGAGACCATTTTAGGATTTTGAACCAAATGCGCAGGCTACAAATCGGACTGGATCGTGCAGACGTGGCGCAGACATGGCATAATAAGACAAACCGAAATCCAACTGATATGCCCTGTTGGATATTGTCGTGATTGTTGTCGCCAGCGACGTTAACAAAAAAATAGCTACAACATGTATGTAAACAATCAATGCTGAGGAATGTCAACCCAATGCTATTAAAAAATCCAGGCATACTCTACAGTATACAGTCTCATGCCGAACACGTGGCCGGCCGCATATTTTCCTGATTTTTCCTACTACCTTGTCGACTACTGAGTACGTGGTGGTGGGGGACTGCTGCCAACATCTGCGCTCTGCCAGCAATAGCCTAGATAGTAGAATAGAAACAAACAGGAAACATTAACGTGCTCCAACGGCCTGGAGCGTTGCCACGTCAGTGACGCTCAGGCATCCACGCGGTCGAGAGTCGGGGTTAAAATTTGCTGACACACACTCACCATAACACGTGTTTTGATGTGCGCATCCGGTCTCCCTAAACCACCCAGTCTTCTAACACTGTGTGCCCCCTGCCCCCATTCAGCGAATGTCCCCTCGACTGCACCCTGTCACACAAGTAAGCAAATTTCTCCCCCAAATCGCTTCTACTCACTCCCGCGCCCTCCCTTCTCCTCCGCTGGTCTTCCTTCCCACGCCCTCCCTTCTCCTCGGTGGCTCGCACCCTCCCTTCTCCTCGGCGGCTGGTCTTCCCGTGTCGTCACTCCTCCTGCTGCTCCGCGCGCCTGTACTCCACCTGCTCCCCGTGCCTTCTTATCAGATATGGATTTGCAGCCGAGTCCAGTTTTACCCTCTCAGGGAATGCGGACAAAGAGGTCGTCTGGGAGGAGACCCGAAAGAGGCTTAAGAGGGGGGAGAAGAAGGATTGCCGTAATAAGGTCGACATCTCCTCCACCGGCGACATTGCGTCCATCTCCTCCACCAGGTCCACCGGCGACAGCATGTCCACCGACGACAACTCTTCCCCCGAAGACAGCAACTCCTGCACGGACGACAACTCTTCCCCCGGAGACAGCAGCTCTCGCACCGACGACAACTCTTCCCCCGGAGACAACGGCTCCACCAGCGGCGAGAAAAAGAAAGATGCCCTCTTCCGGCTCTGCGATGAAGAAGCCTAATTCTGAAAAGGCCACAACTATTCCCCCACCGTCGAGAAAAAGGATGACCAGGTTTGCGAAGAACAAGCCTAATTCTGAAAAGTCCACAACTCCACCACCGGAGACAACAACTGCCAGCACACGCCTACAGCAAGAGAGAACCAAGAAGAGTCAGAGAAGGAAAAAAGGGGCGGAGAAAGAGGCGGAAGAACTCAACGAGGCAGAACCATCTGATGTAGATAAGCAGCCAAAGTGGTTGAAGTCTAGGTGTTCGTGGAAAATCTTCAAAGATATATGCGACACTTTAAGTGAAGAAGAACAAGCCATCTTTGCAAAAACACCTTTCAAATGCCTACTTGGCATCAAACGAGTATCAGTTAATGACACTATGTTGATAGAGGATCTGGCATCCTGTTTCAACAACCAAGATGGGACATTCAACTTCGGGAGTCAGAGATTGGAGTTTGCTGCAGATCAAATAAGACAACTTGTGGGTGGTCTTCCTGAAAGAGGTATTAATTCTGTTTAAAACTACCTATGTACATATCATTGCACTCATGTAGGTTTAATTGCGCCTATGTAATTCTGTTTAACACTGCCTATGTAATTTTGTTTAACACTACCAATGTGTGCACGACTGCGCCCATGTAGGATCCAATGCGCCCATAAAAGGGTTAATGTGCCCAGTTTAGGTGTCATTGCACCCATGTACGTATCATTGCGCCAATGTGTGCCCAACTGCGCCCATATATCTTCCTTTGCACCCATATAAAATGGGTCATTACGCCCTTATATTTTACATTGCGCCCATTTTATGTTTTGTTGCGCCCATATATCTTCCTTTGCGACCATTTTATTTGTCATTGCACCCACTTTCTGAGCTATTGTGCCCACTTTCTGAGTTATATCCAATGAGCATTTTGAGACCAATGAACCCATATATCGACACCAAAGTTACATCGAACGTTTTCATGTAATACAGACGGAAGGGTCACTTTCAAAAAGTTAATCTCCAACTCATATATCCGTCAAAAATATTTTGATGGAGATGATACAAGGTTAGCATCAATTGTGCAGAAGATACAAAGTCTTTCTCCTACAAATACGGATGAGCTGGGGAGGGACCGTGTGAAGATGTTGGTAATTGTATTATTTGGCCACTTTCTTTTCCCCTCTGACTCTAGCAGGATCATGAATTGCTTGTACCCCCTTGCTGAAAATTTAGATGACCTTGACAAATATGACTGGGTCGTCGCAGTGCAAGAACTACTTTGTATAGGATTTGATCTAGTGAAGGATAGGAAGAACGGTGGAGGATATATGAAAGGATGCACCCTGCTGCTAACGGTATTACAATTCTCCCACTTAGCATTAACAATCCGGCAGTTTCGTTGTAATTTATATTAATACCTCATTTCTTATGAACTGTCGCAGCCTTGGTTATTGAAGACGGGAAACTTCGTACGAATTGAGCACCCCAACGAGAAATTAATCATAAACATGTGGTCTTATGCAACAAGGTTGTCGGCCATACTCTGACAAAAAGATCTGAAATTAGATTCCTTGCCTTCCACGATTTTTTATGATCGTGTGGGTCAACCAGCCGTATCCAGAAGTGAACCTACCCAAGGTGCAAGCAAACAACATGCAATACCAGAAAGGCATAATGAAAAAGGCAACATGGGAGCTCTGCTTGCCAAGATTGAACAACTGAAGACCGAGCTGGCGGTGGAGAAGAGATTTGCAAAGGAGAAGGAAATAAATAACAAGAAGTTGTTCATGAGGATGCAAAAAGACTTAGATAGACTTCATGACTACTGTGACGAGTTGCACACTGCTAACATGGCAATGAAGCAAAGACTCTCCAAGATTGATGACTGCACCCAGCCTTACGTAGAGCACTGGCCAAATCATGACGAGGAAAATAAACGCAAACTGTATGTTTGGGAAGAAGCCTCACCGGAGAAGCAACAAAAACATACATTTGCCGGAGAGTTTTCCCCAAAATCTCCAGCTAAAGAACATATATATGGGCGCAATTGAAACAAATATAGGTGCAATGAAATATATATAGGCACAATGAAACAAATATAGGCACACTAGGACTTATATGGGCGCAATTGATATTACAAGGGTGCAATGAAATATATATGGCGCAATTGAAATTAAATGGGTGCAATGAAAGACATATGACCGCAATTGAAATTTTATGGGCGCAGTGAAACATATATGGGTGCAATAGACTTATATGGGCACAAATAAAGATATTTGGGCGTAATTGAAATTATATAGGAGCAATGAAACAAATATAGGCGCAATATAACTTATATGGGTGCAATTGAAATGTAAGGCAATTAAAGGCCTTTCATTGCCTTTCATTAATATAGTATTCATCACTAATTAGCATTAAAGAGTGTGCGTATTAAATGCAATGACCATTACAGAATTCTGCTAATTAGTTCTTGATAACTAACCTTGATCAGTAGAGAATTCTTCTTCCCCATGTGCATGGGGTACATTAAGATCAAATTCTGCAACATGATATTCTTGGTGTACTTCCTGTTCTTCTTCAACTACATCTTTCTCTTGTAAATATTCTTCAGATTCATCACCAAATTCTTCTGTCGCTACATCTTCCTCTTGCAAATATTCTTCAGATTCTCCATCACTGGTGTCATTGGTTTCCTCGGAAGAATAATTTTCTTCATAATCACTTCCAAGTTCTACATCTACTCACAAATTCAATTTAAATGATGTATGAGATGATAATAATTTATGATTGCTTGCAGCAGGACCACACATACTTGCAATCATAAACCTGTATGAGATACTGCAAAAAGATATATTTTTACAAAAGTAATAAATGAAGAAGTTACCTATATCAAACTCCATTTCTTCCACCAAGAATAAATGAAGTAACAAATGCAGAAGAATAAGTAGGTGGTGCGGATGAATGACAGAAATAGTTTGATGAGGAAGAAGAACATTTAGGTGGGGGGAGGGACGATTTAATGGTGTCCAACATTCTGTTTTCCCTCTTAATGGTGTCCAACATTCCGTTTTCCCTCTTAAATGTGTCAATCAATGTGCAGCAATCAGAATTTCCTTCTTAAATGTGTCAAACTTTCCCTCTTAAATGTGTCAAATAATGCAGCAGCAATCACACTTTCCCTCTTAAATGTGTCAACTCGGTGCGTTAATGTAGAATAGAAGGCAATGAAAGGCCATTTGCACCAAATCTATTGGTTAATCCATTTTCTTTCAGCAGCAGGCCTGGGGGCCCCTTTGTTTCCCTTTAAATCTGACCACTGCTCCAGAAAAATATGGAAGTCCCCACGCAAACACTGGCACAGGCCTACTGCCCACGCCCCGCGTGTGGTCCCGAGGCGCTCAGAGTCCAAACCGCTCAAAACAGGGTCCCCACTGGTTTCCCTGGGAAAACTTCTCCCACGCGCGCGTCAAAACGCGAGTTAGCCCCCAGCGCACGTCACGGGAGCATTTTCGAGAAAAATATGGAAGTCCCCACGCAAACACTGGCGCAAGCCTGCTGCCCACTCCCCACGCGTGGTCCCGAGGCGCTCAGAGTCCAAACCGCTCAAAACAGGGTCCCCACTGGCTTCACTGGGAAAACTGCTCCCACGCGCACGTCAAAACGCGAGTTATCCCCCAACGCGCATCACGGGAGCATTTTCATGAGAGTCGAGACTGATGAGAGTGGGAGGGTCCGCTGAAGACCTTTGCTTCACATGGCTGGAGGGACCACCTGTGACACGGGCAGTTAGCCTGCGTTTGGCACAGGACTGGGATTCTGGAATCTGGACTGGGTTAGTCAGGGTTAGTCTGGATTCCGGTGCTAGGGCAGGCAGGATGCAGTCTAATTTTGTTTGGCAATGCAGTCTCATTCTCGTCAGCTGGTCTGATTTCTGTCTGACTGCAGTCTGAATCTGTTTGGCTGGAAGTCTGGTTCTGTTTGGCAGCGTAGTCAATATCTGCTTATTCTGTCACGTTCTTACATCTCTGTTTGAACAAGTACGCAGAATGTGTATTTGTAATGTCAGTTCAACCTAAGTTTAGAATATATAAAAAATATATTTTATTTGTGTTGTGTGGGTGTTATTTTGTATATTTATAATAGTGCAAATAAGATATGATAATTCTAATTTTTACGTAGTGATTAAAAATTAACTGTCATGTTCTTACATCATTGTTTGAACAAGTCTGCTGATTGTGTATTTGTGATGTCACTTCAACCTAAGTTTAGAATATATTACAAATATATTTTATTTGTGTTGTGTGGGTGTTATTTTGTATATTTATAATATTGCAAATAAGATATGATAATTCTAATTTTTACGTAGTGATTAACAATTAACTGTCATGTTCTTGCATCACTGTTTGAACAAGTACACAAAATGTGTATTTGTGATGTCACTTCAACCTAAGTTTAGAATATATTAAAAATATATTTTATTTGTGTTGTGTGGGTGTTCTTTTGTATATTTATAATAGTGCAAATAAGATATGATAATTCTAATTTTAACGTAGTGATTAAAAAGTAATGAAACGTTACTGTCGTCTGGAATGACTTTTGCATGTGGTATATATGTAATGTTGAACATAGTTAATTGTCGTCATGAGTATGACAAATTACATTATCGTCAGTAACAGTCAAGCTACATGAAATATGAAATTGGCAGTCAAGCTACATGAAATATGAAATTGGCCTAATATATTTTGTTCATAACATAAACAAATTACATTATCATCAGTAAAAGCAAGTGATAATAATCATATTGTCGTCATTAGTGAAACATAAATGATCACTGATAATAACATAATTGTTTACAGGTGATCTTCATCAGGGGAGAAGGACAAAAAATGGGAGCAATAAACAGCCAAACCAAAGCTAAGATTTTGACAAGGTACTTTGGGGAGACATGGTTGGATGTGGATCTTGATTAAAATAGGCCAACATTATGGCCTCATCATACTCGTCCCATGACACTGGGCATGGTTCTTGCACCGACTGCTTATTTTGTTGTTTGATGTCGTCTTTTGGCCAATCAAACAACAATGGAAAATGAGGAACATGCTGACTGACTTTGCCCTTGATGACTTTGCCCTTGACTTGATCATCGGTCCCAATTTTGCCCTCCTCGTTTGTGTGATTGCAACATGGTTTTGTGCATAAAAGGTTATCTTCAACATATTTATGAATTTTTTTCCGGTGACATCAAAAGTTTTTCAAATTTTTCCCTTGCCCTTGCCTTTGCACGCGATGTCGACATCTAAAATTAACAAAAACAAAGGTATGAACAAATAACATAATTCGTAAAGTAACTGTGGCAATAAGATAATAATGAAGTAGGAAATTTGATCGCATTATGGTAGCAATATATAATAATGTAACACATAAGTAGAGAATGTATATTGTTGCGACGCAAAAACACAACTACATTTAGCACAAATGTTACAAGTTCATTTGTTTATTTCAATCGTCAATGCTAAAAAAATCCCTGGTGGGTAAGTGTGACGCGTCATCAAGAAGTTGCATTCAATGCTTTGTTACGCGGCCAATGTGGGGGGAGGCAATAAATCTGCCAATATGAACATATTGTCTCTTACAAACTCTCTTTTGATGTATTTCCATCGCATTTGCAACTCAAGCAATGAAATGTAAGGGCCTCTTGTTATGTATAAGAACTGGTGCCATGCCTCCATCCAAGCATGTGTAGAGTATACTCCATTTACACATCTACCCACGTGATATTGGGTTCTCATCAAGCCCCTGAGAACCATATCAAGCTCGTGTGACCAGATAAAAGACGGTGTCGGCGGTTGGCCAGCCATATAATAGATTCTGTAAGTAATATAGTTTTCAAAAGTAAGGGTGTATATCACAATTAATTGTATTATTTGGTTTGAGATAACGTTAAGAAAAAATTCGAATAATAACATACATCATTAATAAAACACTCATCAACATGAAGAAAATTTTCATACCACTTAAAAATATAATATGACGTTTATAAAAGTGCCTAAATTAAACAAGTGTATGATGTTCATAACATCCATTGATAGTCATTCTAAATAGAGAAGACAATGTAAATTCATTTGCCATTCAACGTTATGGAGTCATTTGAGGTGAAGGTATGTCCAGAAGCAGTCGACAATCTTCCTCCAGACTGGCAACGTTGCGTTCTAAAACCTCATGCTCATACTTTTTGTTAGAGTATAATTCATCGTAGTTGTAATCCATTTCAACGAAGTCCTTCATGTTCATCGCCTGACCCCACACTGACTTGCACTCAACAGTTAGTAACATAATCTCCGCTTTTAATGAATCAATTATTGGGGGGAGATCGACTGCCCAATGGAAGTATCTGCATCGGTCTTTTCCCTAAAATTTAGTACGAGGTACAAATTAATGGCAAAGAATGCGGAACCTCGACAAGGACAGTCTATTATTTATTGATGTACTATCACACCTCACGAGTAGGGCATATTTAATACATTTCGCCCGACCTTTGACTCAGAATGGCAAAGTCATTTAACCCTGCATCCTCTGTGTTAAGCTGTAAGGCTGCATTTAGCCCACAATCACACCTCGGAACCTCAGATGGAATCATTGACATCTAATAAAACAAAATTGATGATTAATAGAAAAATATCGGGTTTATGACATAGTTTTCAAAGATAATATGAAGACCATTTGTTCAGGAGTAGCTAATTGTTGCAACAGACAAGTGGATTTCATTTGGACATATCATAATATAGTATATCTATGACGTATTGTATCCATCTTCTTCTGATGAAGATTCATTATTGCTCGTAATTTGAAGTCGGTGATGAAGATATCGGCACCTGTCACACATACTTGAAATTTCTTCTTGTAACCTATCTGTGTCTGCTCTGGTTGAACAGACAAAGGCACAATGTTCTGACCAGAACTTGCGTTCACTACGTGCATATGCGAGTTGTGATACCATTGCATCCCTAATTGCAGTCAGTGTAGCCACTGTAGCTTGTACTTGCTGTGCGGTCAACCTCATATGGCATCTGGTTTGTACAAGACCCCTACCACATGTAAAATATGGCATGTGGGGATTGTTGTCTTCAAACCGTCCATTTGCCGCATCTGTGGCATCCATGTACACTCGTACGGTGCACTGCAGACCACATGGGCACGACGGCATGTCATTGTCCATTTCTAGACAGAAAACCTAATGAGATATAATTTCACATTGTTTATAAGTAGGCAAAATTGTAGTGAACAATACAGTTTGAGAACAAAAGTTGGCTGTTAGGTTACACAAAAAAGGGAGTAAGTGAAACATGATGTAGAACATGTTTTAATGTCTGCAAGTTACAAAACAAATGTATAAATCACTGATTTGCCCACATAGAATTGGCAACAGTTTCGCGCAAGACATCTCCCTCTCTAGCATCAGCCTGGCTTGTTTGTTGCAGAGAACTCAATTCGTTCGAGATGTCAGTGGTAGTATGAGGGTCATCCAAGTTTTCGTCCATCATAGGATCGCCATCATTTTGGCGCCGGATAAAATTGTGAACGATACAACAAGCCATTACAATCCGAGACTGAGACTGCACGGGAAAAGTTGCTCCTGTATAAAAGTAGGAAAACCTCTTCTTCAACACACCAAAGGCTCGCTCGACAACGTTATGTAGTTGAGCATGTCGGTGGTTGAACATTTCCTTTTTGCTTGAGTATGAGCCTCTGTTACCCCGATACTCTGCTATATGGTAAGAAACATTTCGATATGGTGCAAGAAATTGCCTGGTGTTGGCGTACCCTGCATCAACAAGATAGTACTTCCGAGTGGGTACTTTGAACCCGCCTGTAGTTGTAGCTGCCTGAAGTACCCTTTGGTCAGCAGCAGATCCCTCCCAACCAGTCATGATATATGTAAACTCCATTGAGAAGTCGACTGCAGCCATGACATTCATGGAAACATTCCCTTTTCTATTTCTATATCAGTTCTGCTTTTCGCGCTTCACCAAAACGGGGATGTGTGTCCCGTCAATTGCCCCAATGGCATCCTAAGACAAATATATAAGAAATACACAAGTAAATACCAAACTCAACGATGCCGATAGTGGTTATATTAACAATGGAATGGACAATGGTCAACTAAGTGATGGTCATACCTTGAAGTAAGGGTAAAATCTTGGACTCTCGCCGATGCGGCAGTGCGGAGTTGTGGATGCAGTTGGCATGACAATATATTCACTGCACAAAGCACACACTGCATCCAACACCTCGTTAAACTTTCTACTTATGGTCTCACCACTGTGAATGTAGTCCTCAGCAAGAACACGGTTGGTATGGCCTTGGCCAACCATCTGAAGAAAGTAGCAAACTGCCTCCACTGATGACACACCTCTGGTACTTTTCAACAAACCTCGGTCCTCAAGTTTGTCAACAAAGGCTAAAACCCTGTTGGGTAGCATACGGTACAGATCGTACGCCCTCCTTTCATGGCCGGTTATTATTTCTAAAACTTTTTGATGGCCGCTCCTAATACTAACCGATCTCGGTATTGGTTGGTGTGTGGTTGAGGCGTCTGAATTTGCCATGATATTGTGGGAAATTTGGTAGGATATTGTGTTAGCAATGTCATAAGCCGGACCAGACATAAGATTCAGTAGTTGTAGAATGTCATCAGTTGTTTCATATGGATGCATACCAGCCATCACATCTATAATTAAAAGCAATTATCCGCATGAGGGAAATATCGAGATATTGTAGAAATGAAATTAGGGCTTGTTCCATTAAAACCATTACATAGTACTATAGTTTAGAGCTTGTTCCCAACAGAATAAAATAGTACTACAACAACTGAATAAAATAGTACAACAACAACTTCTGATAAAGTTCATCAAATAAAAGGCAGGATACTGATATACTTATTAAATTAGTCAACCTCAAAAGTACGGTGGAGATTGTGGCGTGAAGGGTGATTGTGATGCAGAAGCTGTGTTCTTCATTTCCCACAAGTCTTGCAACCAAATGGTAATTTTTTGTGGGGTGTCCATAAGGCTTAGGTAAATGTTACAGTTAGATGGATCTTTTATGGCATGCACAAGAGTGGTAAAAACTGGGACAGGGGCGTCAGGGTAGGTTGCATGAAAGTGGTGCAAAATGGTTTGGTATTCGTCTTTATCATTACACCTAGCAGCAATTCCGCTGCCCATCTCATGTACCTTGGAAAACACCTTTGTGAATTCGGACACAACATCATTAGACAGGACACAACTGTCTTGTGAGCTTGATGCTCGCTTTCTACATCTGATCGTGGTGGGAGTCGTTGCACCAACACCTTGGTTGTGTGATCCGCCATTGGTGTCCTCACTTTGTGTCCCAAAATTAACCACGTCTTCAGTGAAACCGGCTGGACCGGTTGGTTCTGGGCTGACAAATGAATCAGATGCATCTAGGTCAACAGCAACATCATCTTTAGATGCAACATCAGAAGGAGGTTGTCTATCGGTTGAGGACATTACATGATGGCCCCTATCTATGTTCCTCTCCCCATCAGCTCGACGTCGTGGTAGTGGTAGAATGGTCTGTTGATCAATCTCGCTAGTTCCCCATTTGCCTAAAATAGGGGACAACTACTGATTAGGTCAAAAGTAAAAAGTTTAATTTAATATATAATAGTCAGGGGAGTATATATTATTAGACATACCGCAAGTGCCTCCCTCCACTCCGGGGTGTCAGGAAATATTGGCGTGTGCCTGTTGTCATCCCATCCAACACCACTTTTGTTGGTTACCAGTTTTATCTTTGCATAGTCTCTCCTGAGGTTCTTCCACCGAGTTTTTAACTGATCCAATGTACCCTCATTCCTCCCCATCTTGATATGCCAATCACGTAGCGTCTCCCTCCACGCGTCCCTAGTAAATACTCCATTGACGCACCTACCCATGTCATATTGTCTCCTCAATGCCGCAACCAGAGCCTCATCCAACTCTTTCGACCATACAATACGGAACCAGGGGTCGGGTGCAGCCATAATAGCAATGACACTGCGATATATCAATTTAGTGTGGGTGTTTAAACGAAACCGTCATACGAACCTAGTATGAGACTACGTAGTTGAAAGCAATAACTTGTATTGCAGTAGGCTAAGACAAGATCCATTACCCGGACCAGTCATAAGATCCAAAATGTGTACAACAAATCTTAAATTGTAGTTAAATTTGAAATGGTTGTAGCAAACGCATCATCAAATATGTTCATTACAGGAAAACTACATAAATAGCAAGCATTCAGCATGGCATTCACATTAAATGTGTTCGTATTACTCATGAGGTATACTTGGTAAGCCCAAGTGAAGGTTGAAAAGAGTTGCACGGCCAGCGACAGGGTCAGGGACGGTACATACAAGAAATTCAGAGGGAACACAAATTAGCCGAAATAGTGGTATTATTTGCAATATAATCAGCAGAATTTGTGTGTACAATAGTAACATTGTAAAAACATTGGTATATGTCTGATGTATCACAACCCTAGCACAACAACCACAATTTGCACAATTGCCGCCATATAGTTTTCTTTTCATGGCTAAGGTTATTATGATGTAATGGACATTAGGGTTCTCATATAAGTTGACAATATAAATACGCCTGTACTCAAACTCCTTAAAACTCAACACTTCTACAAGCATTCACAGCAATCCAATTTTAACATAAGATTCGAGTACAAGATTGAGCAGTTCTGCTCATACAGTGCAAACAAATCACTAATTGCAAATAGATCACTAATTGCAAACAGATCACTAATTGCAAACAGTTCTGCAAACAGTTTTGCTCATGTGTCCTGATATATAGAAGGTAATATACAGAGAAGCTAAACAATGCACTATAAGGAGCTAAGGGCATATTTGGCAACATACTTCTATAATCCCAGAAAATTAAAGATGGGAAGGATTTTTAAGCAGTATAGCAATTATAGATGATATGTGCATGATTGAAATCGAGATTCTGGACTGTCGAGTATGCTCCAGTGTGTAAAATAAAGATATGATACTCATTAATATTATTTTTTAAACAAATACTATTAATGTTACATGTCTTTTCTCCATCCAAGGTAGTATCTTGTGTGCATTTGTTTTGATCACAGCTATCCAAAAAATAAAGAACCAAAAAATAGGATTCTTCACCATGAAGAGAAAGTGATCTTACAAAAAAATGAAACCACAATGTGTTTGTGAATGAGAATGCATTCAACTTCTATTGAGAAACCCATAGCATTCTGAGAAAAGTCAAACAAAATTTGTTTGCTATGATTTTAGTCATGTATATAGTTTGATTCTTTTTTTTTCACTCTGTTTTTTCTTACTCTTGTGTAATTAGATATGTGAAACAAGATGGGCCTACAGTGATACGACCATATATACAAGGAAAAGAAAAACCAAAAATGTTACTAGGTCTAATTGGAATAGTATCAATCTCTACACAGGCAAACTATATCACATTATACAGTATCATGATTCAAGGAGATCCCAATTTAGTGAGTGATGATGGTAATCACTAGGTGGGTGTACAAACCAAGCTTAAAATTACACTAATTCTAGTGGTTGAGTGTTTTCCTAACCGAACATGTTGCTGACAAGTTGCAGGTGAACAAAAAAGTGTTGCCAAATTCGGTCCAAAGTAAGAAACTACTTGCATATTAAAAAGTAAGTCAATTTTTATAATGGTATTAGCCTGAGTTTGAGGACAATATTGATGATATTTAATTAATATACCTAATATAGTTTGACAATAAAATATTATTTGCATATACACAAAACGGACAATCTTATTATTTGAACAAAAAGAAACATGTTTTGAATAAGATACAGTTGTATACAAAATAGAATCATAGTTAAGATGTACACAGTATGTTAAAAGCATGTTTACTAACAATGCAGACACTGATTAAAATCGCTGGTTGATCTAAGAATTTTAATCCAATCTTGCCCATACTACCTATCCAAATTAGAAGAAGCTCAATAATCGAGTAAGGGTCACATTTGTACCCACCACTAACAAGACCAGGGGAGTTGAATAGTAAACCTCTATGCATGGAACTCATCATCCAATGATCAAAAGTTCCCTATATTTGGTGGTTTGAGTTACCTTTATTATAATTTTGAAATAATAATCTAATATGTGGCTATTTAAGTAACAAAGTGATGTTTGCATATAACTATATAATGTTTATGACATACATCTTATAGATTCCTATTTTTAGTATATTATATTTAATCTATTTAAATTTTAACAAATGCTAGAAATACAAGCATACACATTATATAGTGTATTTTCTTCTCTTACCATTGGAAACAAAATAGAAACACACTAGATTCAATTTTCTTAAGTAATAACCTTTTACTTACATATTCATATCTAATAAAACCGACAATATAAATAAGCATGTACTCGAACTCCTTAAAACTCAACACTTCTACAAGCATTCACAACATTCCAATTTGAACATAAGATTCCAGTACAAGATTGAGCAGTTCTGCTCATATAGTGCAAACAAATCACTAATTGCAAACAGATCACTAATTGCAAACAGTTCTGCAAACAGTTCTGCTTATGTGTCCTGATATATAGAAGGTAATATACAGAGAATCTAAACAATGCACTATAACGAGCTAAGGGCATATTTGGCAGCATACTTCTATAATCCCAAAAAAGTAAACATGGGAAGGATTTTTAAGCAGTATAGCAATTATAGCTGATATGTGCATGATTGAAATCGAGATTCTGGACTGTCGAGTATTCTCTAGTGTGTAAAATAAAGATATGATATTCATTAATATTATTTTTTAAACAAATACTATTAATGTTACATGTCTTTTCTCCATCCAAGGCAGTATCTTGTGTGCATTTGTTTTGATCACAGCTATCCAAAAAATAAAGAACCAAAAAATAGGATTCTTCACCATGAAGAGAAAGTGAACTTACAAAAAAATGAAACCACAATGTGTTTGTGAATGAGAATGCATTCAACTTCTATTGAGAAACCCATAACATTTTGAGAAAAGTCAAACAAAATTTGTTTGCTATGATTTTAGTCATGTATATAGTTTGATTCATTTTTTTTCACTCTGTTTTTTCTTACTCTTGTGTAATTAGATATGTGAAATAAGATGGGCCTACAATGATACAACCATATATACAAGGAAAAGAAAAACAAAAATGTTACTAGGTCTAATTGGAATAGTATCAATCTCTAAACAGGCAAACTATATCACATTATACAGTATCATGATTCAAGGATATCCCAATTTAGTGAGTGATGATGGTAATCACTAGGTGGGTGTACAAACCAAGCTTAAAACTACACTAATTCTAGTGGTTGAGTGTTTTCCTAACCGAACATGTTGCGGACAAGTTGCAGGTGAACAAAAAAGTGTTGCCAAATTCAGTCCAAAGTAAGAAACTACTTGCATATTAAAAAGTAACTCAATTTTTATAATGGTATTAGCCTGAGTTTGAGGACAATATTGATGATATTTAATTAAAATACCTAATGTAGTTTGACAATAAAATATTATTTGCATATACACAAAATGGACAATCTTATTATTTGAACAAAAAGAAACATGTTTTGAATAAGATACAATTGTATACAAAATAGAATCATAGTTAAGATGTACACAGTATGTTAAAAGCATGTTTACTAACAATGCAGACACTAATTAAAATCTCTGGTTGATCTAAGAATTTTTAGTCCAATCTTGCCCATACTACCTATCCAAATTAGAAGAAGCTCAATAATCGAGTAAGGGTCACATTTGTACCCACCACTAACAAGACCAGGGGAGTTGAATAGTAAACCTCCATGCATGGAACTCATCATCCAATGATCAAAAGTGCCCTATATTTGGTGGTTTGAGTTACCTTTATTATAATTTTGAAATAATAATCTAATATGTGGCTATGTAAGTAACAAAGTGATGTTTGCATATAACTATATAATGTTTATGACATACATCTTATAGATTCCTATTTTTAGTATATTATATTTAATCTATTTAAATTTTAACAAATACTAGAAATACAAGCATACACATTATATAGTGTATTTTCTTCTCTTACCATTGGAAACAAAATAGAAACACACTAGGGATTCAAATTTCTTAAGTAATAACCTTTTACTTACATATTCATATGTAATATAACCGACAATATAAATAAGCATGTACTCGAACTCCTTAAAACTCAACACTTCTACAAGCATTCACAGCATTCCAATTTGAACATAAGATTCGAGTACAAGATTGAGCAATTTTGCTCATACAGTGCAAAAAGATCACTAATTAGCTAATCAGGAGTATGTGTCCTGATATATAGAAGGTAATATACAGAGAAGCTAAACAATGCACTATAAGGAGCTAAGGGCATATTTGGCAGCATACTTCTATAATCCCAGAAAATTAAACATGGGAAGGATTATTAAGCAGTATAGCAATTATAGCTGATATGTACATGATTGAAATCGAGATTATGGACTGGAATAATTTTTGAGTTCATTCATACAGGTACTAAGGTATTTTCTATCATCATCACCACAGTAGCTTTGAGGCTCATGTTTTTTCAGTTCATTCAAGTTGGCTCCTTGCAGCCTTTTTGACAATGGAAGTCGAAGATACCATTTTGTCCCAGAAATTAGTGTAATTACGAGGTACTCTAAACTAGTCTATCATCATCACCTTGATACTTTGAATCGTTACTGAAAAGTAGGTCGGCGGAGACATATACCAATTTTACAATGTTACTGAAAACCTTGCAATGTTACTGAAAAGGGGTGGCGGATACCTACCTTGCAAGCAGGTCGGTGACTTCCCACAACAGGGGCTCGACAGCGGTGGCGGAACAGAAGATGGTATGGAGGCTTCGAAGGTGAAATGCGACGAGATCGATGATGAAGTGCACAACTATATAGCAGGCACGACACTGGTTGCCCTTCCTAGTGTTTACTGCACAATGCTTTGATGCAAGTTGACAACTCGAGAGTAGCTCGGCGCTTGCAGACGAGCCACCACAGATTTGTCGCTTGATTGACCTGCTACTCCGCCTACTCCACTGGGCAGGGTTTAGGGTACGCCAGTCGCCTGGCATGATTGCCGCTGGAAACGACCGATGGAAACGATGCCTCAGCTTTATTAATGGTGATAATAGTAATGGCGAGGATAGACCACAGAGCTCGTCTCGAGGTCTCGGGAGAGGAGGTCTCGGGACAGAAGAGAGGATAGACCACAGAGCAGAAGGAGCATAAGATAGAGCAGGTAGAGGGGAAAGGAGAAGAATGTCGGGATGGGTGTGGGGCGAGGAGAGGATCAGATCGCCTAAACTGGTATGTGAACTGGAATCCCGCCCCTCATGGGACTGAGACAACCCGGGTTGGGGGGTTCCGTTATCCCATAACGGAGGATTTTCTGGGTTGCGAACCAAACACGAACCAGCCTCAAACCGGCAGTTGTTTGGCAGGGTTGGCACTAAAAGACAACACGAAACTGGGTTTCGGTCCCGTACCAAACGCAGGCTTAGAGTCACTGGTCTGGGAAAGAGCCGACGGCTGGAAGTGTGCCACATGTGCGATCCGGAACAGGAGAGAGAAACAATCTCAACTTTAATCCCGCTACAGAGAGAGAGAGAGAGGTGTAGACCTGTCAAACGGGTGGGTGGGTTGGGTTTGGGTTGGGTCATTGCGGGTTTGGGTCTTGCGGGTACGGGTCAAAAAGACCCAGTTCTAAATAGGTGGACAAAAGAAACACTCAAATCCGACCCGGCGGGTCGCGAGTTGACTCGCAGGTGCCCACATAAATTTAAGAAGAGGGAAACATGGCTAGATGTTTGAGTATAATAAAAAAAATTATAACAACAAATAGAGAGATGGACGCCTTTGTTACCTGCCTAAGAGTTACTAATAAGAAATTTCATGCTTTTCTGATTGTGTTCAGTAGCAACCGCAAGTGAAATATGCTCTTTATGTGCCTCGTTTTTCGCTGAATTTATTATTTGTTACCAAGACTTTGCGTAACCTGAACTGTAGCCTGACTTTAGTTCCTAGTTCATATGTTTTTCAGGACCTTCGCATGAGGATGAAGATTGGTGGGGGGCATGAAGGATCTGATGGCTTGTACTACCTGGACAATCTGAAAATAATGGACGATGTGGCTCTGGCTTCTGTAATATCTTCTTCAGTATCGGCTTTACAGTGGCACTACAGACTTGGGCACCCATCATCTGAGAAACTGTGCCATATTGTATCTGATGTAGGGACAAATGTGTTTCAATGTGAATCATGTCAGTTAGGCAAACAGACTAGGGTTGTTTATCCTAAATGTTCTCAGATTAGTAGTAAAAATGTTTTTGATCTTGTTCATGCTGATGTATGGGGTCCATGTCATGTGATGAAGCTTCCACTTACGTGGAATTGCGTGCACCAACTAAAAATCCTAAAGATAGTAAGTCTTTAGGTTTAGCCTTGCATATACTAGATAAAGAACTCCACCCACGTATGCTAGGATACGTGGAAGTCTTATCGTAGTATAGTTAAGGGTCGAATCCTCAGGACAACAGTCTTGTTGCAAGCAACAAGATGGAAAACGTTAAAGTTTCACTTAATCACTCACTAGTAGGCACTTAGATCGAAAGTTGGATTTTTTTGTTTAAACTAAGAATATGTAAAGTAAAGAAAGCAAGTAAATCTAAGGAGTTAAACTATGATAAAAGTCACTAGGGTGTTATTGGTTTTTCACCGCCACTACACATGGATCAACACATGCAAAACAAAACATAACCTGCAAAAAGAGTCTAGTCAGTTAGTATCTTTGTAGACTTAGTTTCCTTTCGGAGAACTAACTACGAGAAGTGCGGGAATGTTGCAACGCCAGCCATTCCCGAACAAATGGTCACTTACTTTGCATCATTCCCATCGCAAAGTGTGTTCCTTGACTTACCAAGGTTGCACTTTCATACGTCAACTGATTCCATTTCATAGTATGAAAGTGCAACGAATGATAGTGAGTTTACTCCACTTCTTGAGATACACTTCTAGATACCGAAACAGATGCATGGTGGATACATTCACCAAGAACCAACATACAAACGAGTCTCGAATCTAATAGTACAAACGTAGACAATTCATACTAAAAGATAAAGGATAACACAAGTTGGAGATCAAGCAACATGCATTCATTAAACGTTTGATATCGAACTGAAAAGATAAGAACTCTATATTACAAATTATGGATTACATTTACATGATATGAAAACATGGGTAGCGAGGCTACTCCCCGCACCCTAGTGAAAGAGACTACTCGCTCATGACTAGGACAAAGAAGGAGGCAAGAAGAGAGAGAGAGCATCATCCCCATAAAGAAGAAAGGAAAGTCAACCCCTTGGAGAGAGAGAAACGATCCACCAACTTCACAGGTTGTGCGATGACGAGATCTCCCTCTTCCCACCTTCTTTGGCAGAGAGAGAGAAAGCAGCTTTGAGATGGAGTATGGGTCTCAGACCGGAAGCCCCAGGGCAGAGGATGGAAGTCGCAAGAGCTCTGGAGTGATTGCGGCAGCCTTTAGACGTCTGAAACTTGATGTCTGATGGAGGACCCTTGGGATCTTATTTATAGGCCTTAAGTGAAGTCCAAACGGTTTGGAAACCGTTTGGACCTCAAGACAATTTGGACCTCAAGACGTTTGGGCCTCAAGACCGTTTGGACCTTGAGACCGTTTGGACCTTGAGACCGTTTGGACCTCAAGACCGTTTGGACCTCAAGACCGTTTGGACCTTGAGACCGTTTGGACCTCAAGACCGTTTGGACCTTGAGACCGTTTGACTCCATGTGGTCTCGGGACCAGTTGGCTTCATGCGGTCTTGAGACCGTTTGAACTCCATGCGGTCTCGGGACTGGTTGGCTTCATGCGTTCTTGAGACTGTGTGACTCCATGCGGTCTCGGGACCGGTTGGCTTCATGCGGTCTTGGGACCGTTTGAACTCCATGCGGTCTCGGGACCGATTGGCTTCACGCGGTCTTGAAACCGTGTGACTCCATGTGATCTCGGGACCGGTTGGCTTCATGCGGTCTTGAGACCGTGTGAATCCATGCGGTCTCGGGACCGGTTGGCTTCATGCGATCTTGAGACCGTGTGACTCCATGCGGTCTCAGGACCGGTTGGCTTCATGCGGTCTTGGGACCGTTTGACTCCATGCAGTCTCGGGACCGGTTGGCTTCATGCTGTCTTGGGACCGTTTGACTCCATGCGGTCTCGGGACCGGTTGGCTTCATGCGGTCTTGGGACCGTTTGACTCGATGCGGTCTCAGGACCGGTTGGCTTCATGCGGTCTCGAGACCGATTGACTTCATGCGGTCTCGAGACCGATTGGCTTCATGCGGTCTTGAAGCTGAGTTAATCTTTTATGATTTTTTTTTGTTTTTCTGCATATATAAAAGGGAAAAGTTAGTCTGATGGTATATTTACAAAAAAGGGTAAATTTGAGATTATGTATAGTTTTAATTTAGAAAGAGTATGGAAAACTAAAGAAAAATACTAAGATAATCGTCCAAAATAGGAGGTTATCACCCCCCTAACTTGGAGTCTAGCTTGTCCTCAAGTTAGATAGAGCTGAGGCATGTAATGGCGAGACGATCTTATTTAGTTGAGATTTCCATACTCTTACTTCAATTCTTAACCTGAGTTCTCCTAAGGTCATAAGTCTTATTGCTTGCCTTGACTCTTTCAGGTTTCGAGAGTTGCTTGGGTCTCAGGTTCTTTCCGTATCTCGTAGCTCGCATCGGGACCACCTTTATTCTGTGCATGTTGTTGACTCTAATCAACTTTATACCTCTCTGAAAGACCTACTGGAAGCTAAAGAGGGTATGAGGGTTGGCTAAAGGCTTGAATTGTAACTCCCCCTTTAATTGGGGGAGGGGTTGTCTATGCTTTTAGGATCTCACTACCGGGCACGACACATCTGCCTTTCTGAGGGCAGCTGAATGTACCGGCCGGGTGAGTCCTTTATAAGCCTTTCATATATTTAGATACCTTAGGTTTTCACTACCGGGCACGACACATCTGCCTTTGTGAGGGCAGCTGAATGTTCCGGCTGGGTGAGACCTTTATTTATTCTTTATATAGATCCTTATTCATGGCACAACTCTCATAATTTTATTCGACTCTCTGGCTTTTATTCGGTGACTCGCAGGCTTGGGTTTTGGGGTTTTGTTTGGGAAATTATTTTTGGCGGCCAAGCCTCTTTTATTTTGAAGAGAGGAAAGTTGTTCTTATAGTTTTTCAACATGCACTTATTTGGTTTGTGGTCCACTTGTAGAACTTCTTGATTTGGAACTTGCCTGATGCCCCTGTCATCCTGGAGAGCTTGGCTTATTTCTGCCTTGATTTTGACCTATGGAGAGTCAGATAAAGAAGTGAAGCAAAAGCATGAAAATCAATAGTGGAGGTACATTATTAAATCGCCATTAAATGTCTAAGTGCTATTTACTTTTGGGGATTAACATGATTCTAGAGTTAATTGAGGGTGATTCTACTCAAAAAGGATTAATTAAAAAGGAATATGTACAAACAAAGAAAGGAGAAAATGGAGAAAGAGGGATTTAGAAAAATGATACCTCACCCTTGTCTGATGTACCCCCCTAACTTATCATGCACTTTGTCCTCAGAGTGTCAAAGTGATAGGTTGAGAAGTACAATGACAAGGGATGTAGGCTAAGGTAATTCTTCATTTGCCCCCGGGGAATGAAGTAGATTTTTTGCAAATTGTCCTCGTAGAGCGTGGTAATCCACGTCAGTCATCTCTTCTACTGGTCTGTGGAGAACGATGATGGTGTACATCCAGTAGAGGACGTGGAAGCCACAGTCATTTGATTCTCGGATTTGCTGGGGGCATTTGTGGCAGAAGGAAGGGCGGTGAAAATGCTCTTTGTCGTACGCCCTTGTATTCAGACTCAGAAAAGTGATTAACTTGTCGGCGCACTCTTTTGCCACTACCTCTGTTGGCGTCTTCGGTGTCACGACATAGTTCTTCTGTCGTGGATTGTACTGGCTATCAGAACTGTTATATATTGTAGTTGTTCCTTCAGGGAGATTTGTGGCCAGGAGCATCCAGTGCTCAAGGGTAACACGATGAACGTCGACATTGTGTGTTGTAGATAGGAGATCAACGCGTCAGTTGTGCCGAAGTTCTTGAGCTTTAGAAGATCATCTTTCATATATGGGGATGCCATGTATGTTGTTGGGTTATTTTGGCCGAGTAGAAACTGATAGGCGGCCATTAAACTTACAGATAGCGATCATTTGAATTGTAAAGTCTCTCGTAGTGTGTCTGTCATTACAAGAATGTCCCGAGACATGAATACGAGCCCATCTTTCTCGGCTGAAAGCCGCGCCATAATGAGACGTAGTTCGAAGTCTGAGAGACCTTTGCAAGCATTGTGATTGAAGTCGAAAAAGGTTGGTTTTATGGCAGACAAAGGATCGATATCACTTTTACTTTTCTCGGTGGCTAAGGCCGGCTCCTTAGGTTTTTCCGACTCTTTCAGAGTGTGGTGGAAGGGTCGCCTTTGCGGGCGTTGGATAGATGAAAAAAAATAACGAGGGACGTCATCTGGTGCCATTGTCGGGTCCTTAAAGAACCTTCTATCACAGATGAGTTCCATGGCATAACGCCCTCACAAAGAGTGAAAATCTTCAGCAATGAGGTCAGTAAAGGGGATTTCCTAGTTCAGCTTGGATGTGATGTATGGTGCAGAAAGAGCAGTCCCCAGATCCTTCGGCAGCCTGAACTACAGGGTTTAAAATTTGGAACCAAGGCTGGCTCCAGTCTTGGCGGAGAGAAGGGTGTGCAGCCCAGATTAACTTAAGCAGCCGGAAGGGAATACATCTCGCTTCACCTGCTGCTTCACCCACAAAGTTAATTGTACCGGCGGGGAGCTCAACGCCGCAAAAATTATAGACCTTGGCATCCCGAGCTTCGGTATCGACAATCATAAATAGCCAATTATTCGAGACTTGAAAGGGAACTGTAAGATAACGTGCCCATCGTGCTAAACCGGCACGCAGTCGCTCGATTGATTTTGCTCGTATGTCTTTGTATAAAAGGCCAATAGACAGAGCGGGTGAGGCGTTGAAAACCGGCTGTTGCCACTTAGAACTTCTGTACATTTCTATACAGTTGGTGAGAAGGACACTGAAGATTGCCATTGGCATCGTCGACCGAGGTCGGAGGATGTTGCGGAAGTCTTCACATGTCATCTTACACCTAGTTTTGGTATTGTGATAAATGATGTCTTCCCCTACCTTTGCATCGTCCACAATAGTGTTCAGTATGAAAATGTCCTGGGCATCTAATGTGGAGATGGCCGCCATATCCAGGTCATGCATTTTGTGCGGCAGAGGTGGTGGTGGGGGAAGCTCTTGTGGAGGGGGAGAAGCAGGTTGTTCTAAGGCATGTTCATGGCCTGGTAGATCGTCGTCCGATTCGGAGGCAGAATCGAGGTCCTCATCTGTGTCTAAGCTTACTCATTCTGCCTCGTCCTGGTCATGGGGGGAAGGCACTGAGAAAGGTGGAGCGATTGTTGTGAGTGGGCTGGCGCTGGTTCCTAAAATACATTGGTGGAACTTAGCGAAAGCCGTGTCTTTAGCAGCCTCCCCGATGGATCCCTGAGCAGAGTAATCAAGGAATTGATCCCCATATGACATGTTGACATTATCATTGTGTGGGGACTTGGGGGGTGTTCACCGTCATGGTGACCTTTGTCAAAACCTTTGTGAGAAGGTTCTGCTGCATTGCCTGGATCCTCTCCGTCATCAGATTTATCACCAGAAGAGGTGGTATCTTTGTTTGAATCATCAGATGAGTCGGAGTCGTCTTCTTCGTCACTATCGCCATCCTTGTCGGCCACTGCATTGTCTGTTGTCTTTTTACGCGCGGTCTGTTTGCACCGCCGATGGGTGGCTTGTAACTCATCGAAAGCCACTTGCAGATGCTCCTGTGTTTCGAGCAGTGCATCATGGGATTCTTTGAGGTTAGTATATCTGCCCTCGGCGGAGAGGAGACGTGCTGTAAGGTTTGTAACTTGAGCACGTAACTGCTGGATTTCATCATTAGTTGACTCCTCTTGGCAATGTTGTAGTTGTGTGAGTGTGCTGTTGATGGTGTCCAAGCGTGTGCTCAGAACTGCTTGTTGTTGTTGGAGCTCGCGGAGAGTCTCTGGCAGAGGTTGAGTCTGCGTAGAGATCTCATCAACTTGCTTTGTCGTTGCTTCTTGTTGGAGCTTCGCTCTAAGGACCAGGTCCGACAAGTTGTTGTAGTGGCTGTTGATGTGCTCAACTTGCTTAGCCACCTCATCTTGTCATTGCTGGAAGCCTTGAAGGATGGTGGGAAAGGCTCAGTGTTGTTCGTCGATTGTGGCCACCTGTCGTGATAAACCCTGGACACAAGAAAAAATAGAATGTAAGATGTTAGAAGGATCGGTGATGAGGTTTCAGACAGCGTCGAATTGACGGTCGAATTCCTCACCGATATTGGCAAAAGGGACCCCAGGAGCAGAAGGGTGGGATGGCTGGGGTCTGCGTGGGATGGTGTTAGTGTCTTGTGGAAGAGACACTGATGATGCCCCAAGCTGCGTGGTGACTGTGGATGGAGTCACCAGCAGTGTCGGGGTGGTGGTGGATGTGAAAGGTGGTGGGATTTCAGGTGAAAGCGGTGGTAGTGATAGTGATGGGGTGGAAACTACAGAGGTGAAAGGGAAAGTGGTAAAGTCGGGCATAGGGGTGGAGAAGGGATAGCCCGAAGGGAATAGGGGTGAAGAAGAGGATGTGAATGGTTGTGTGGATGTGGTGGGGAAGAGAGGAGTGGTATATGTTGGAATGGTGGAAGGTGGAGTGGTGGCGGTGGTTAGTTGATCATGTAGACTCTGAATGAAAGAGTCGATTGATGAGGTGGTTATGTTTTCTTCATGGAGGGTCTTGGCCTCTGGATTTGGCCTAGATGTTGGTGTCCCCGACAGCTGTTGGGCCTACAACTGCCTTCTGGAAGGTCGTTTGACATGTATTTTTGTTGGTCGAGCTGCCGGCTGTGATGCTCAGCTCTGTCTGTCCTGTTGTTGCTTTCTTTTTGGTTGTTTTAACCAAAGCTAGGAGTTGTGTAAGCTCCTCGTCAGAAATAAGGAGCTTTTTTGTGTCGTAGTTTGCTAGCTCCGGAAGCGGAAGGAGTGTTCTGGATGACTTGACCATAGGGCAGAAGACATAATGTAGTTTCCCATCCTTTTCCTTGATGATGAAGGAGTTCTTCAGAGTTTGTTCATTGGTAAGGATGTCGCCCTTTAGCTGTGTGCAGTGAGGTAGGGGTTTGTCCATCTTGAGGTATTTGATAATGGATGTGACATGACCCCCCATGCAGATTTCCTTCCCCAGGCCGGAAGCTGATAATTTCTGGATCATTTGTCGTCCGATATTGACTGGCCTTTTGTTAAGAATAGACCATAGAATGAAAAGATCTGACATTATAACGTTTCCCCCTTCTGTCCTGGGGAAGAGTGCGCCAGCAAGAAATTTGTGCAGGGTGCGCACAAATCCAGAGTGTATGTTTGATGCTTTGCACGTCTTCGCATCATAGGTGGGGATCCCGGTTATAGATTTCCAGAATTTGTGTCTATTGAACTTGGGATGTTCGGTTCCCACCGCCATGGCTTTTCGCAGTTGTTCCTGGTTGTCAATAAAAACTATATTCATCATATTTTCTATTAAGACAACCTTGTTGCCGAAGATTTGGGTGACAAGCCTTCTGTCACCTCCATCCCGTGATCTATCCATAATGTCTATGGACTCTTTGGTCAGAAAAGTGAAAAATTTTGTAGTGGGTTCAGAGTAGGATATTTCAGGTACTAGACACAACCTGGCGAGGTTGGCTTTTTCTAGCACATTGAAGATGCGGTTGTGTATCCCCATCTTAATTAGTATGCTGGAGAAAATGTACTTAGTGGGTTTGAGAATTTTGTCAATGGAGATTTGGTATAGATGAAGAGATTTTCTAGTGGAGGTGTTGTGGTGGTGACGGGAGTGAAGGTGGGGGTGGTAACAGGGATGGTGGTGGTAGGTTTTGCAAGGGGTTGATCCATGGCAGAGGCAGGGCAAACTTGTTTTCTTTCCCGTTTCTTGGAGGGCAGTCTGGTCGTTGTTTCCTGGACCTTGTGTTTCCCCTTTTTTTCTTTGGCAGGGGTTCCTCCTCGGAGTTAGGATTGTACTCCGATCCTTCATCATCAGAAGAAGAGATAGCAATTTCTTCTTCAGGTGCCTCAGCTAGGCACTTTTCCAGGCGATCAAGGTCGCACAGGACGTCCATCATTTTAATATTCGGTGGTGCCTTCCCGATCCTATTGAAGTCATCTCTTATCTTCTGGAGCTTAGCTTGTTCTTCCATCAGTTGCTCTGTTGTCCAGATTGCAGGGTCTTCGAATCCGATGACCTTCTTTGCTGGTGATGCCATAGATGTAGAATGAGAAATCAAGAGTTAGAATTGGATTTTATTAGTATTTATGTGTTTTTGTAGTTTTATGGAAATTAAATGAATGTGGAAGGCCAAACGGTTTGAAGACCATTTGGTCCCAAACAGTTTCAGGACCGTTTGGTCCCAAACGGTTTCAGGACCGTTTGGAAAACGAAGCGTCGTGTAGCCACCGGCGAAGGCAAAGATGAAGGCGAAACGACGCAGAGACAGCGGATGCACCGGCGACGACGGCGAAAGCGGCGGTGAACATCTACGATAAAAGCGATGGTGAAGAAGACGATAAAAACGACGGTGAAGATGACGAGGCGACTTTGTCGTCAGAGAAGCGGAAGTGCCGCGGCGGCGCTGAAGGCGATGATGTTGGTGAGGAAGGTAGCGGAAGAGAAAAAGGTCGGCCGTGCTGCCGCGGTTGCTGGACTACCTTGCAGTATGTGGTAACGACGACGGTGAGGAAGCAAAGGACGGTGGAATGAGGGTGAGGTTGTCGTGTAGAAGCACGGGAACCAGTTCGTCGGAGGCGAAACGTGCGGGAGCAGGAGGATGCAAAGGCAATGGAACATCTCTTGCACTAAAACTTGTAAACTCGAGAGTCGAAGAGAAGAGAAGGAGGGGGGTAGGGTTTATATATATAGGAAACGGTTTAGCGACCCTTTGTATTCCAAATGGTTTGAAGACTGTTTGGAGGCCAAACGGTTTCAAGACCGTTTGGAGTCCAAACAGTTTTAGGACCGGCTCCAAACGGTTTCAAGACCGTTTGGCTCCAAACGGTTTGAAGACCGTTTGGAGTCCAAACGGTTTCAGGACCGTTTGGCTCCAAACAGTTTCAAGACCGTTTGGAGTCCAAACGGTTTCAGGACTGTTTGTCTCCAAATGGTTTCAAGACCGTTTGGAAGGGTAAAGGTTGAAAAGATATTATATTTTTATGTTTGTTTTTGATATATATATTTTTATGTTATTTGTTTTTGTTTTGGTTATGTAATTTTTTTTATATTTTCATAAGGTAAAACTAGGGTAAATAAAAGAACGGGAAGTAAAGGAAAAAGTTGAAATCTTGGGTTGCCTCCCAAGTAGCGCCTTGGTTTTACGTCGTTGGCTCGACGAAGCTGTGACGTTGTTATGCGGACGGCTTAGCGTCTTTGATTTCAATTGTTTGTCTTGGCATTTTGTCATCCGGAGTGTAGTATCTTTTTAAACGATGACCGTTAACCGTCCTTTCTCCTCCATTGTTGTCGATAATGATGACAGCTCCAGTTGGATAAATATGCTTTATGGTGAAGGGCTCGGACCATTTTGTTCAAAGTTTTCCGGGAAACAACTTGAGCTTGGAGTTAAAAAGGAGTACTTTGTCACCAACGAAAATATCTTTTCACTTGAGGTGACCATCGTGCCACATTTTTGTCTGCTCCTTATATATTCTGGCGCTCTGATAGGCAGTCATGCGGAGCTCTTCTAGCTCCTACAACTGGAGCTGTCTATTCTCTCATGCGCTTTTGAGATCGAAGTTTAATTGTTTGATGGCCCACCAGGCTTTATGTTCCATCTCTACTGGCAGATGACAGGACTTCCCATACACCAAGAGGAACGGGGTTGTCCCGATAGGTGTTTTATATGTAGTTCGATATGCCCAAAGGGAATCAGGAAGTTTGGTGGACCAATCAGTGCGGTTTCTGTTCACTGTTTTTTCAAGAATCGCCTTTAGTTGTCTATTAGATACCTCTACCTGACCACTAGTTTGAGGATGGTAAGGCGTGGCGACTTTGTGATTGACTCCATATTTTTTCAGTAAGGCTTCAAAACTTCGTTCCAAGAAATGGGTCCCGCCATCCGATATGACAGTTCTCGGAACTCCAAATCTTGGGGAAATAATATCTTTGAACAATTTGATAACATGCTTGGAATCGTTGGACACTGTGGGTACAACTTCGACCCACTTTAATACGTAGTCCGCCACGACCAAGATATAAGAGAAGCCATAGGATGAGGGGAAAGGGCCCATGTAATCTACCCCCACACATCAAAAAGCTCAATTTCCTGCCACATAGTGAGGGGCGTTTCGTCTCGTTTTGATATATTGCCAGAAAATTGGCATTTGTTACATGCTTTCACGAAATCGTAAGAGTCTTTTGATATGGTGGGCCAGAAGAAACCAGATTGTAAAACTTGTATGGCAGTTTTCTTGGCACTCATATGCCCCCCCCCCGTGGGTCCGGAATGGCAATGCTCTAGGACCGGGGTTATTTCTTCTTCTGGCAAGCAACGACGGAAATGTCCGTCGGCACAAAGGTGGAACAAGTAGGGTTCGTCCCAGTAATAATGTTTTATATCATGAAGGAACTTCCTTTTATCCTGGTAGGAAGAAGATGGGTGGATAATCCTTGTGGCTAGATAATTGACGATATCAGCATACCAAGGGAAACCATGAGTGGCCTTCATAAGTTGATCATCAGGAAGAGAATCTCGGATAGGGATTTTATCTTTTTTTTCAACCTCGATCCGGCTGAGGTGATCGGCCACAACGTTCTCCACGCCACTTTTATCTTTGATCTCCAAGTTGAATTCCTGAAGCATTAGCACCCAGCGGATAAGCCTGGGTTTGGCATCCTATTTCTGAATCATGTATCGAATGGCAGAATGGTCAGTATAAACGATGACTTTAGAACCAATCAGATAAGAGCAGAATTTTTCAAACATGTAGATGATAGCCATAAACTCTTTCTCCGTGGTAGTGTAGTTTTTCTGTGCTTCGTCTAGCGTTTTGGATGCGTAGTAGATAACATAGGGTTTCTTGTCAATCTGTTGTCCTAAAACAGCCCCTATGACATAATCACTTGTGTCGCACATGATTTCGAAGGGCTGCGACCAATCTGGAGCTCTTAGAATAGGTGCGGAGATTAACACATTTTTGAGGGTGGAGAAACTTTGCATACACTCCTGATTGAATATGAACTCAGCATCTTTGGTCAGGAGTTGGGTCATGGGTTTAGCTATCTTCGAGAAATCTTTGATGAATCTTATGTAGAATCCTGCATGACCCAGGAAAGCTCGAACTCCTCTTATGTCCTTTGGAGGTGACAGCTTTGAGATAACATCGATCTTTGCTTTATCAACCTGGATTCCCCTATCAATTACCCTGTGTCCGAGGACGACACCTTCTGTTACCATGAAATGGCATTTCTCCCAATTCAAGATAAGGTTCGTTTCCTCGCAGTGTTGCAGAACTTGTCCAAGATTGATTAAACAGTTGTCGAAGGAATCTCCGTAAACTAAGAAATCGTCCATAAACACTTCCATGACGGATTCAGTTAAACCGGCGAAGATGGAAGACATACATCGTTGGAAAGTGGTGGGTGCGTTACATAACCCGAACGACATTCTTCTAAAGGCATATGTCCGAAAAGGACAGGTGAAGGTGGTTTTTTCCTGGTCCTCCGGGTGTATGGGTATTTGGTAGAACCCAGAGTAACCATCGAGATAACAAAAATATTTTTGGTGAGCTAGGCGTTCTAGGACTTCATCAAGGAAAGGTAGAGGGAAGTGGTCTTTCCTTGTGGATTTGTTCAACTTCCTATAATCAATACACATTCGCCACCCTGTTACAGTCCGGGTAGGCACTAACTCATTTTTTTCGTTGAGCACTACAGTAGTGCCCCCCTTTTTTGGAACAACCTGGACAGGGCTGACCCACTGGGAGTCAGAAATAGGATAGATCATGCCAGCTTTTAGTAATTTAAGGACCTCCAGACGAACTACCTCCTTTAGATTAGGATTCAGTTTTCTTTGATTTTCGCGAGAGGGCTTGAATTCTTCAATCATAGGAAGTCTATGCATACACAGGGCTAGATTTATGCCCGTTAGGTCAGTTATCTTATATCCAATGACCTTTTTATGCTTCTTCAGCTCGTTCAGAAGCCTTTCTTCTTGATCTCTTGTAAGGGTAGAGTTGATGATGACCGGGCATAGTTTTTCTTCATCTAAGAAAACATGTTTGAGCCCTGTAGGTAAAGTCTTCATTTCAGGGTCTTTCGGTGGCTCAGCTGCTTCTATAATAGTAACGGCTTTAAGCTCTTCAAAAATGGCCTTTGGTGCTTCTTCGGCCTTTTCTAGATGTTGGAGGCACTGCTGAACCAGTTCATTTGCCGAGAATTCAACATCCGGATTGATCAGAACATTCTCCAGTTCGTCAGCTGGCTCGGATATTTCTAACTGTGACATTTGTTGAATTGTGTCAAGAAGGAAAACCTCCTCTTGTATGTTGGGGCCTTTCATACTATTAAGGACTCAGAATTGAATTTCTTCTTTTCCGAGCCTAAGAATGATGGTGCTAGCTTCGACGTCAATAAGTGCTCTGGCAGTAGCGAGGAACGGTCTGCCAAAAATAATTGGGTACCTCAGGTATTCTTTAATATCCATGATAACGAAGTCGCATGGAACGTAAGTGTGGGCTCTGATCTCCAAACCACGATATAAACACGATTCAAACTTAGCGGAAGCGATTCGATTAACAACGGAAGACAAAAATCACGGAAAATTAAAACTTTTCGAAACAAGAGCTTGAATCCATAAAAGCTTCTTTCATAACAAGAGATAAATTGTTTACATCTCATGATAATTACTTCTTGAGTAATTATATACATCAAGATACAAAATCTCAAGAACTCATAACAAAAGACTCCAAGACCTGAGAGTACAGAGGACACATAGGACTGACTCTAACTACACCACATAGCAGGCTGAATCTCCACCTGAGATTTACTGCTGCTCCTGGTGCTGTTGCTGCTGGGATTGATCACCGGTATTCTGGTTCCTCCGTCTTCGACGACCACCTAAAAAGTTGAAGTCTACGGGGTGAGACAATTTTGAATAATTGTCCCAACGAGAGTTATAACTCTCCACTAGAAGCTTAATAAGCAGAACAAAGAATAACTTAAGCAGTAAAAGCTTTCAAAGTATTCAATAGCCATTTTAGTAATAAACAAGAGTTCAACATTTCTGAAATATGAAGAACATCTACATTATTCAATGTAACATCAATCAAGTAACTCGTAGTTAACCCTAACAGATATACTACGCTGTTGATTATGTTTTTCAAACATATTTATGCCATGTGGAGATGAGGCATACCACTCATACTCCAACTGATCGCTAATAAGTCACATCAGTATCATACATAGGTCATTAAGAGAGCCGGATTCTTATGACATCACCTTCCTCAGTCAGTTAGAGGATTGTTTGCTAGACATATGGCAGGATGTCTTTTGTTCTAGCTTACCAGGGTAAACTGGTCCTTCTCTATTTTAGAGTTACAGTGGCGTTCTGTACTCTCCTCGTCATCGGAAGATTTCTTATTTATCTCTCACCGATGCGGTGTTTGTGTTTTCTTTGGGAGATTTGTGATACATCTCACCATTTGGTTTTATAGTGAAGGATTGACGGTATCAATTCCTACACTAGGATGTAAGGATTTACGCATCCATTTCCCCCACATACTCAAGAGTATGTGATCCAGGAGTTCCCTTGGGAAAACCTGTTTCACCATCATTTGGTCTCTGACAATGATGGATCTATGATCAGGGCTCTACATTATACTTGATTAGTTAGGTACATTCAATATTCTTCTAACATCAAACATTGTTCTTCAAACAATAACATTAGCATAACATCTATAAAATGAGAATACTAAATGTAACAAGCCTAACTCTTATCAATCATGATTTCTCAATACCTTCATCACAAGTCATCTCTAAAGCCTGACCTTGATGGTATTTGTGGCTCTCATAGCCCATTTAATTCATAGGTTGCCTTTAACAAGGCAACATGATATATCACTATTCATAAAGCTAAAGCATGCTTTTAATTAATATAGGTTCATAATCCATACCTGGATATGATCATCATCTCATGACAACCTGCAAGGTTAATTCAACTGATAACAGTAAGCAATTCATTCTAGAGGTTACACTTTCACACTCATAGAAGAATCAAGTTCCCCAATTTTCATCAACCAGGGTTTACTATTCATATTACTTGTCATTACCCTAGAATTAGGGTTTACTATTCACTCCAAGGTGAATTGAGCTCTTAACATCATCATGTATGAGAAACATCATCATGAAAGCTCTTAAATAAGATTAAGATTTGCTAAACATCATAATAAGGGTTTCCATGATCTCTTATAGGTGGATCATGCCCTAATTATGCACATTCATATGTATTGAAAGTATTTTAATTGAGTTTCCACCATAAAAGGTTACTTTCTCTCTCTTAGGATACTTTCTCTCTCCTCTTACTAGTATATGGTGATAACACCACTCTAGATCAGGTTGGGTTAAGTCCTCATTGACTAGCATAAGCCAAATCATCACTATCATGTGATTAGGGTTTGACTAGAACAAGGTATTGCTCAATTAAACTCCTCAAGGGTATTTTGGTAATTTGACCTCATGATCACCTTCATGGGTCAATTCATTAATCACTTAATCCCTTAATGACCTAGGTTACCATTAAGGTTTAGATTAGATCACCATTGAACCAATTACACCATCAATTGATTAAGTACAAACCACCTTGAACACCTTCAAACGGTTTCAACCTTCAACCACCAAACGGTCTTGAGACCGTTTGGTGTCAAACGGTCTTGAGACCGTTTGGTGTCAAACGGTCTTGAGACCGTTTGGGTGCGTTGACCGTTTTGACTTTCAAACCGTTTGGAGCTCATGCGGTTTGAAACCGTTTGATCATAGTATCTTGAGATCGATTGGTCCAAACGACCTTGAGATCGTTTGAGCCCAAACGGTCTCCAAATGGTCTTGAGACCGTTTGGTCCAAATGGGCTCAAACCGTTTGGACCTCCAACAAGGTTCAAAAGTTACAAATGTTTATGGTTAAGTATGTTGAAGCCCTCAATTGGACAAAGCCATGTTAACCACTTATAAATTGAGTCAATTAGGATGAGCCTCAATCAATTGGACACCAAATTAACCCTCAATTGAAAGCCAATTATGGTTAAGTCCAATTCAATTAGGGTTTCAAATCGGATAGTCATCAATATTCAACAATGTGAATCAATTCAAGGTTGAACCTATCAATTGACCTCCAATTGGGCCCAAACTTGGCCCAAACGGTCTTGAGATCGTTTGGACATCATCCAAACGGTCTTGAGACCGTTTGCCCAAAGTTTGACCAAAAACCAAGTCAGTTGGATTAGGATTGAACTCCAATTAGGTCTAAAATCAGCATTTTTATCAATTCATCAACTTATTGCAATTGGACCTTCAAACCATTAGATTATCTCAACCCTAGACCTCCAAACGGTCTTGGGTTGTGCTCAAACGGTCTTGAGACCGTTTGGAAGAACCCCCAAATGGTCTTGAGACCGTTTGGGTCCTTCAACCCAAAACTCAACAAGAGCTATGCTTTAAAACAGTAATTTCAACCCGATTAGGGTTAGGATGTTGAAGTGCCTTCAACTCTCAATTGGTTAAGAATTAATCTTTGATTCTTTGCAGGAATGAAATTCAACATATTACCAACAGACCCTCAAACGGTCGTCCCTTGGTCAACCCTATCAAACGGTCTTGAGACCGTTTCAATCCAAATGGTCTTGCAAGACCGTTTGAGAGCAAACGGTTTGAAACCGTTTGACCTTAAACGGTTTGCAACCGTTTGGACCAAAAGGGTCCAAGGTCGTTCGATAAAGTAGCATAGGAATTCACGCCCATCATCTTCAACCTTGGTTAAGGTTGGTTATTCCACCGTTTTGCTTGCAAAAGTGCAAGGAAGAAGGGAGGTAGAAGAAGAAGTATCATGCTAATTTGCAAGAACTAAGTATGCATATAAAGCAAAGAGTTTAGAGTTATAAAACCCGCCTAAAGGTCGTTCCTTGAGCTCCAAGCTTTCAAGCTCAAAGCTTTAATGGCGTCTTTGAGCTCCACAGGTTCGGACAAGGTGAATTCTCCAAGGAAACGTTGGAAAGGAAAGGCTAGAAAGATAGAGATAGGTGAGCTAGCCATGAATCCAACCTTGAAAACGAGTTTCCTCCATGAATTCAAGCAAAAGGGATGATCTAAACTTACCTAGAACCCTTGGTCGTCCCTCTCTGCTCCAGAGCTAGCCTTGGTCGGTTGAGAAAGAAGAGAAGAAGTGAAGGAAATGAAAGGTTCGTTCACTTGTTACAAGGAAAGGGCTTATATACTTTAGGCCTTTTTACACCATAAGGACCTCTAAAGTATGGAATTTACATCTAAGTCCCTCCTTGCTCAAGGCACGTCCAAACTCATCTAAACTTATGCAAAGCTCATGAAATCTCAAGATCTAAGGGTAAAGAAAGACAACTTTCAACTAAGGTACATACATGAAAGGTTTCCATACCCATATTAGGTGATTTTTAAGCACAAGGATCATTCCACAAGCTGCATCTTGATGCCCAAGCTTGGAAAATCCTTCTTACTTCATCATATTTACTCATATGATGTCTTATTATCATAAGAACATCTTAACCTGTGAACATTGCAAGTTAACCCCTTTAACTGGGTAATTTGCACATAGGTCCCTGCACTACAAAACAATGCTACAACTTTACATATAAAGGAGCAAAATTGAAAGTAAATGTTCCTGAGGAACTTAATTACATGCTAGGGAGTATTCACAAGTATATAATTACATATTTAGGCAAAACTTCTAGGGTTAGGTTATAACACAGGTCAGGGATGTTACAGTAAGCATCCTTGCATATACTTACTGGGATATCTTCAATGATCCCCAAGGGTGCAGTTATGGTGGAATCAGCTAATTGAATAGTCATTGTTGTAGGCAGCAATTCGGTGAAACCCAGACGTTTGCACATAGAAAAAGGCATGATGGATATGCTGGCCCCTAGGTCAGCTAGTCCTTTTTTAGTAGATGTGTTGCCAATGCAACATTGGATTCCGAAGGAACCTGGGTCCTTCTTCTTTTTTGGCATTTTGTTTAAGATGATGTCAGAGGTGATCTGAGCAAGCTTAATAGTTTCTTGCTCCTCGGTGATGTACTTTCTTGATAATAAGGTCTTGAGGTATTTTGCCCAGGCTGGCACCTCAGAAAGAGCATCAAGGAGCGGGATGTCAATGTACAGTTTCTTCATCGCCTCCTTGAACTTTTGAAACCTGGTGTCCATATTTGTTTCTCGCAGTCTACCTGGATACGGGATTCTTGGTCTATATTGCAAGACTTCAGGTTCTGCGGACACTTGGTCTTTATCTTTGCCCTTTATGCCCTCTGAGGGCTTCTCAATTCCTTATTGCGAGCTCTCATTCGTCATAAAAGTGGGTGTATCATCATTATCCAGAGTGATCTTGGTAGTCTCATGAAGAGTGCGTCCCGACCTTATGGTGAAAGCATTCAACTGTTCATGTCTGTTATGTCCATGCTTAGGATTTGATTCAGGCTGCCCATCAAACATACCTGCTAGGGGCTTTAATTGTGCAGCGATCTGAGAGAGTTGAGCTTCAACTGCTTTCTGCTGAGCCTGTTGGTTAGCAGGCATAGTTTGCTGTGATTGTAACATCTTCCTTATCAAGGATATTTCATCTTCCGGTTGGGCAGGAGCATTTTTCGGAGGAATTTGTTGTTGGGCTTGTTGAGATTGTTGCGGCGGTAGCGCCATCTGAGGTTGCTGAGTATGCAGCTATGGATGGAGCGGAGGATGAGGGTGTTAGTAGGCTGATTGGTTCCTGGGGTAGTTAGCCCTAGGGAAGTTGTTCCTGGAATTCCCTTGATTTTGGTTGAAACTGTTTGGGAACCCAGGTGGTAGCCTACTAGAGGATCCTCCCTGCGTTTGATGCTGAGGATTAGCGGTCCCAGCAGGGTTCCCATACTGAAATCCTAGATGATTCCTTAGCTGATTAGGGTTGTAGTAGACTTGTCTAGGGATAGAGTGGATAGAGTTAACTTGTTCTGGTAGTTGTTCTTCCGACTGATCAGTGATAGGTTCATATGGTTGTGGTGGTGGATGCAGATCCATCATCACATTATACAGCATACCGCAGGAAAGGGTCAGATGGTCAGAAGCATGACAAGCCTCACAGGATCCTGTGACGGCCTTGACTTGTTGAACTAGAGGAGTTTTCTTCTTATCAATCTCTTCGAGAGAAGTCTCGAGAGCTTGTTGTTTGTGAACTATAGTTTTTAAGGCTTCATCTATTGCCTTCATCTCTATAGATTCTTCAGCTTTGTAGACCTTGAGGACACCTTTACCGGCTGACCGTCCCCAGTTGGACTGGTTTTCAGCTCCGAGTGTAACAATCTTCCAGGCGTCCTCATAATTCTTTCTCATGAAGTTTCCTCCAGATGAGGAATCTAAAAACTGTTTGATATCATCGCTTACTCCCCGATAGAAGGTTTCTATCAGTTGGTTCTGGGAGATTCCATGATGGGGGCATTTCCGCAAAAGTTCTTTAAACCTTTTCCATGCTTCAACAAGGGTTTCTCCAGGTAGCTGAGAGAAGTGATTGATCTGCCCTCTGATCTCAAAAGTCAGTGAGGGGGGAAAGAACTTCTCTAAGAACTTTTCCTCTAGGGGAGCCTAGGTGTTTATTATAGGTTCTCTGTCAAGTGAGTTATACCAACTCAGGGCCCTCCCAGACAGGGTGAAATGGAACAGATGAAGCATTATCGCATCAAAAGCGACTCTGGCTTGCGGAACCAGGTGGCACAATTCCTTAAACCTTTTTAGATGATCCATGCAATCATCTCCAGAACCTCCGGAGAAAGAGATGCCTTGCATGATCTGGATCCACTGGGTCCGAATCTTGAAGTTGAGGATATTGATAATTGGAGGTCGGACCAGGTGGTTATCCTCATAGTTCTTTCGGACAGCGTAGTCCCTCAATTGCTTGTTCCTTAGCTCCAACTGAGCAGCTTGGGTTGCTACCTCAGTTTCATCTCTGATGTGGGATTTCTCTTTCATACGAATCTCCACTTGGATTTGGGCACGAGTGTCCGCGATGAGTTGTGCCCGTTGAGCGGTGATGGCGGCATTTACCCTCTCCATCACCAAAGCAGTCTGGTGTTGTTCGTCGGCCATTTGTCTGGCTCGTTGGCGATTGAGACTAATGCGGTGATGGAAACTTCTCTCTACCTCGGAGTCGTACTCCGGATCAGGGGATAATCTGAGGTTATGCGATGATCGCATACACATTTTCTACCTGAGTAGAGAAAAGAAAACACCTTTAGATAATGGTAAAGATATAATGGTTTCAAGAAGATATAGAGTTATGATTAAAAAGAAAGTGTAAAATCCTAACCAACTAGGAAGGTACTAAATGAAATTACAACGTTCCGTGTCCCCGGCAACGACGCCAATTTTTTATGAAGCTTCCACTTACGTGGAATTGCGTGCACCAACTAAAAATCCTAAATATAGTAAGTCTTTAGGTTTAGCCTTGCATATAATAGATAAAGAACTCCACCCATGTATTCTAGAATATGTGGAAGTCTTATCGTAGTATAGTTAAGGGTCGAATCCTCAGGACAACGGTCTTGTTGCAAGCAATAAGATGGAAAACGTTAAAGTTTCACTTAATCACTCACTAGTAGGCACTTAGATCGAAAGTTGGATTTTGTTGTTTAAACTAAGAACATGTAAAGTAAAGAAAGCAAGTAAATCTAAGGAGTTAAACTATGATAAAAGTCACTAGGGTGTGATTGGTTTTTCACCGCCACTACACATGGATCAACACATGCAAAGCAAAACATAACCTGCAAAAAGAGTCTAGTCAGTTAGTATCTTTGTAGACTTAGTTTCCTTTTGGAGAATTAACTACGAGAAGTGTGGGAATGTTGCAACGCCAGCCATTCCTGAACAAATGGTCACTTACTTTGCATCATTCCCCTCGCAAAGTGTGTTCCTCGACTTACCAAGGTTGCACTTTCATACGTCAACTGATTCCATTTCATAGTATGAAAGTGCAACGAATGATAGTGAGTTTACTCCACTTCTTGAGATACACTTCTAGATACCAAAACAGATGCATGGTGGATACATGCACCAAGAACAAACATACAAACGAGTCTCGAATCTAATAGTACAAACGTAGACAATTCATACTAAAAGATAAAGGATAACACAAGTTGGAGATCAAGCAACATGCATTCATTAAACATTTGATGTCGAACTGAAAAGATAAGAACTCTATATTACAAATTATGGATTACCTTTACATGATATGAAAACATGGGTAGCGGGGCTACTCCCCACACCCTAGTGAAAGAGACTACTCGCTCATGACTAGGACAAAGAAGGAGGCAAGAAGAGAGAGAGCATCATCCCCATAAAGGAGAAAGGAAAGTCAACCCCTTGGAGAGAGAGAAACGATCCACCAGCTTCACAGGTTGCGCGATGAAGAGATCTCCCTCTTCCCACCTTCTTTGGCAGAGAGAGAAAGCAGCTTCGAGATGGAGTATGGGTCTCAGACCGGTAGCCCCAGGGTGGAGGATGGAAGTCGCAAGAGCTCTGGAGTGAATGAGGCATCCTTTGGACGCCTGAAACTTGATGTCTGATGGAGGACCCTTGGGGTCTTATTTATAGGCCTTAAGTGAAGTCCAAACGGTTTGGAAACCGTTTGGACCTCAAGACCGTTTGGACCTCAAGACCGTTTGGGCCTCAAGACCGTTTGGACCTTGAGACCGTTTGGACCTTGAGACCGTTTGGACCTCAAGACCGTTTGGACCTCAAGACCGTTTGGACCTTGAGACCGTTTGGACCTCAAGACCGTTTGGACCTTGAGACCGTTTGACTCCATGCGGTCTCGGGACCGGTTGGCTTCATGCGGTCTTGAGACCGTTTGAATGCGCCCGCGCTCCTCCAAGTCATGGAGGATCTTTTTGATGCCCGGGCCATGCGGTCTCGGGACCGATTGGCTTCATGCGGTCTTGAGACTGTGTGACTCCATGCGGTATCGAGACCGGTTGGCTTCATGTGGTCTTGGGACCGTTTGAACTCCATGCGGTCTCGAGACCAATTAGCTTCATGTGGTCTTGAAACCGTGTGACTCCATGCGGTCTCGGGACCGGTTGGCTTCATGTGGTCTTGAGACTGTGTGACTCCATGCGGTCTTAGGACCGGTTGGCTTCATGCGGTCTTAAGACCGTGTGACTCCATGCGGTCTCGGGACCGGTTGGCTTCATGCGGTCTGGGGACCGTTTGACTCCATGTGGTCTCGGGACCGGTTGGCTTCATGCGGTCTTGGGACCATTTGACTCCATGCGGTCTCGGGACCGGTTGGCTTCATGCGGTCTTGGGACCGTTTGACTCCATGCGGTCTCGGGACCGGTTGGCTTCATGCGGTCTTGGGACCGTTTGACTCCATGCGGTCTCGAGACCAATTGGCTTCATGCGGTCTTAGGACCGTTTGAATCCATGCGGTCTTGAAGTTGAGTTAATCTTTTATGATTTTTTGTGTGTTTTTCTGCAGATATAAAAGGGAAAAGTTAGTCTGATGGTATATTTACAAAAAGGGTAAATTTGAGATTATGTATAGTTTTAATTTAGAAAGTGTATGGAAAACTAAAGAAAAAGACTAAGATAATCGTCCAAAATAGGAGGTTATCATCATGTCCCTAGTCTATCTGGCAACAAATATTTTATTCTATCTATTGATGATTTTTCTCGGACCACTTGGTTATTTCTTCTGAAAAGTTGATCTGAAGTTTTGTCCACAATTAAATTCTTTTTTGCTGAGGTGAAAACACAATACTCTATGCCTGTTAAAATTTTTAGAACTGATAATGCTATGGAATTTGTTTAAAAAGATGTCGAGTTGTTGTGTAAATCAGTTGGCACTATACACCAGACTTCTTGTGCATACACACCTCAGCAAAATGGCATTGCTGAAAGGAAGAATAGACACTTGCTAGAGGTTGCTAGAACTATTATGTTGCATGCTAATGTACCTCGGTTATTCTGGCCAGAAGCCATCTTGACTGTCTGCTTTCTAATAAATCGGATGCCCTCTTCGGTGATTGGAAATAAAATACCTATACAAATTCTGCACCCTGATAAACCCTTGTTTGTTGTACCTCCTCGTATATTTGGCTCTACATGCTTTGTAAAATTGCTTGGTCCTACTCATGATAAACTATCTCTACGGGCTGAAAAATGTATGGGTATTCTCGTACACAGAAAGGGTATAGATGCTATAGTCCAACTACAAAGAGATGGTTTACAAGCAGCGATGTTGTCTTTTTTGAGGGTACACTGTACTACTCTACTAAAGGAGATAGTCTTCATTCTGAGCTTATTGCTTCTCCACTGCCTATTACTAGTGATTGTGTTTCTGATGCCACTACTCCTGTACAACTGACACCTCCTCTTATTGTTTATCAGCGCAAGAACATATCTCAACCTGCCCAAGAACCCCCCAATCCAAGCCAATCTTTTCCTCTAGAAGGTTCTGCATCACCTGAGGTAATCTCTGATCTTGATGTACATATTACTCTTAGGAAGGGTACTTGTTCCTGCACTATCCACAATATTGCTAACCATGTATCTACTGATCATTTAAGTGTTCATGCTAGCAACTTTGTCACTGCTTTATCTACGATTGCCATTCCAAAGACTGTACATGATGCCTTGCAAAGTACAGCTTAGACTACTGCTATGAAGGAGGAGATGCTTGCTCTTGCTGACAGACAGACTTGAGAGTGGGTGGATTCACCTCCTCAGTGTAAGCCAGAAGGCTGGAGATGGGTTTATGCTGTCAAATATCAACCAGATGGTACTGTAGAATGTCTAAAGGCACACCTTGTTGCTAAAGGGTATACATAGACTTATGGTATCGATTACTTTGAAACCTTTTCACCCATTGCTCGTCTTAATTCTATAGAGTTCTACTATCTATTAATGTTAACCTTGACTGGCCTCTAGTACAACTTGATGTTAAAATGCTTTCTTATATGGTGATCTGCAAGAGGAGGTTTATATGGAGCAACCTCTTGGGTTTGTTGCTCAAGGGGGGTCACATAAAGTCTACCGGCTGAAGAAATCTATCTATGGGCTTAAACAGAGTCCTCGAGCTTGGTTTGATAAGTTGAGAAAAATTTTGACTGCCTTTGGTTTCTGAGATCACAGGTTGATCATTCTATCTTTACAAAGAAGACTTCCTCTGGTATTGTGATACTTATAATATGCGTTGATGATATCATCCTATCTGGTAGTGATTCTATTGCTATTCAGGCTACTAAAGTCCATCTCTGCAAGCATTTTGCTACTAAAGATCTGGGAAAACTACGATATTTTCTGGGCATAGAGGTTTCCAAACATCAATTATTATGACATAAGCTACAAAGAATGTGTAACACTTCTATCAAGTACTTTTCAAACTTTATAGCACATTGGGATCTCAATCCCTTATCTCAGCATGGGCATTCTCATCACTTATGATCTCATCAAAATGATTTATGAAATATGGGTATTCAAACCCTTAGTTCATCAAAGAACACTTGTTACCACTTATCAGGTAACTAAAACACCTTTAGGTCATCTGACCAAGGTAAACATGATACTTGCTACACAAGCATCTCACATGGCTCTCAAATCCCATTTAATCTCTTGTTACCTTTCACTAGGCAACAAAGCATATTATGGCTTACAAGGCCCATGAACAATTTCAATAATAAAACATCATAGCCCATACCTGGCTATGTCCATCATCTCATGATACTTGCATGATTAGTACTCATGATAACAATTATATCAATTACATATTAGCATCATGCAATGTAATGGTAGCATCACTATTCACTCATTAGGGTTAGGGTTTCCCTAATTCGTGTCGATTAGGGATAGTCATCCCATTACCCAAAATTAGGGTTATGATTTATCATTGTATTACCCAACATTAGGGTTTTATGTACTAAAATTAGGATTTCACATACCTTCACCCTATATTAGGGTAGGATTTCATATAGCATTACATAACATTACCCTGGACTAGAGTTTCACATCACATCTCTGTATTAGGGTTTCTCATGACATCACCCTTAATTAGGGTTTCACATGTCATCACCCTTAATTAGGGTTTCACATGATATCACCTTTAATTAGAGTTTCATATCACATCACCCTAGATTAGGGTTTCACCTACCATTGCCCTAAATTAGGGTTAGGGCATATCAACCTTCTTGATTAGGGTTTCATGATCTCTCTATCAAGGATCATACCCTAAGTACATATTCTATTCATGTTGAGAGTGTTGAGGTTTAATCACTACATGATTATCATTCATATATGAATTCCTTTCTCTCTCATTCTTTCTAGGATGTTAATTACTTCAAGCTAGATTAGATTAGGTCATCCCTTTCATTCAAGTACACACATTTAGGGTTAGCATAGTGTGTTGAGATATTGCTTCCTTAAGCATCAAAGATTAACCCCTCAAAGGGTACTAATCACCCTAGTACCTTAAAGGTACAACCATTATAATTATCTTTGATAAACATCATTAACAATCATAAGGGTAATTGATGTTTCATAGATTTGAGACTATTAGATCTCCAAACGATTTTGATACTTTTGAACCTTCAAACGGTTTTGACCTCCTTAAACTTCAAATGGTTTTGAGACTTTTGCCCTCCAAACAGTCTGAAGACCGTTTGATCCAAACCACGTTGAAACTGAAAGGATCAATTAGGGTTTCCTTTAACCAATCAAATTAGGATTTGCACTCATTGAACCATCCAACATTTAGACCATTGAAAGTGGATCAAAATGTAACCCTTAGATATTCATCCATCCATGACTCTACTTGACCTCAAACGGTCTTGAGGTACTTGACCTCCAAACGGTCTTGTAATTTCTTAACCTTCAAACGGTCTTGAAGACCGTTTAGACCTTAAACGGTCTTGGTTCAAAATCTTCAATCGGTCTTAAGACCGTTACACCATCAAACCGTTTTGATTTCAAAATCCCTAAACAGTTTGAGATCGTTTGAATTAAAAATTATTAAATCCTAAACAGTTTGAAACCATTTAGACCTCGAAACGGACAACTCCTTCAAACAGTCAAAGTACCCAAATGGTTTTGAAGTTCAATTTACTCATTCGATCTTGAGATCCATTACCCAATCAGTTTTGAACTCAATTACCCATTCGGTCTTGAACTCAATTTTGAACTCAATTACCCATTCGGTCTTGAGATTAATTTCCCATTCGGTTTTTGAAGTAAACTACCCATTCGTCTTGGGTTCAACTACCCATTCGATCTTGAACTCAATTGCCCATTTGGTCTTAAAACCGAATCAACTCAATCAGTTTTGAAATCGAATTAGCTCAATCGGTTTTAAAAAGAGTTTGCCCATTCCTTTGTTGAGGTGTGTGCTTAAGATGACATCATCATATTCAAGCTTCAAACCTTCGAAATCATTTGTGATTCTTATGGTGATTTCAAAAACTAATCAAAAGGAAATCGAGAAAGAAGAAAGATTCAACACATGATGTATAAATTGTAAGCAATAATGAAATTTAAGGGTTCAAGTTATATAACCCGCCTTCAAAATTAAATCCAAGCTTCAAGCTTCACATCCTCAATGGTGAATGAAGCTTTCTCAACTGCCCAAGGTCTGTTCTCAAGTAATTGAGTGAAATGAATGGCTAAGGTTGAAGATTGAATGAAGAAAAGAAGAAATTAAGCATTGAATTTCGATTTCCACCATGAAATTAAGGTTGAAGATGACTATGGAGCTTACCTATAGGTTGGGACACGTCCTCCTATTGCTTATAAGATCCCTTGTGTTCAACCAAAGCAAGGAAAGAAAAATAAATCGAAAAATTCTTTCATGTGGGTTGAAAATGGGATGTATATAAGGGAATTTCAATGAAAGAGAAAGTGATAAATAATTCCTTCAACTCCCAAAATTGGTGCCACATACTCCCCTCCATCCCTTGCATACAAAGCCATATCCCACAACTTGTAATTCCTCTTCATTATCCATGAATTAAAAGAAGACAAATTCAGCACCTTAACCATTATAATAATAATATCCAAAATTGAGTGGATATTACTTTTTGTTAACTAATGTGAGTGGACTCTCCACTCACTTTAGATATTTCATTGCCTTTGCAAGGCACAAGGACGTCCATACTTATGGGAATTCAACCATCCATTTTTGGTTGAAAGGCACTCCCATTAATATATTTATTTTTGTATTAAATTGAATTAGGGTTTCAATTATGCTTAGATCTTGATTATTTTAATATCAAGATTCTCTCTCTTCCAAAGAGATTCAAGTGAGATGCCCATCTGATTTTCTTGTATCTAATTGATATCAAGAAACATTAGGGACTCTCTAGAAGTGGTATTTTGCATATTGAACCCTAGGTTTTGGGTAAATTGCACATTACACCAAAACTAGGTTTTAATGCACAAACATTGCTCAATGAGTTCTTTCTTGGTACTCAGGCTACCACAAGTCATAACTCTACATCATTATCATTCTTATGATGCTTCAGAACTTGAGGAACATTTATCATGTAACATTTGCAAGTTAACCCCTCAACTTGGGTAATTTGCACTTTAGTCCAAAATAGGTAAAATATTGTTTTCAACATTATTCAAAAAGGACTAAAATGAAACATAAGTTCCTCTTGAGCCTTAATTACTTTTCAAAAGATAATAGTAAGCATATAATTATCTTTCTTAAACAAAACATCTAGGGTTAAATCATAACCCAGGTCAGGGATGTTACATGGATGCTCTAAGTAATATTTTGTGATATCTAAAGAAGTCACCTGGCAAGGGCCTCCATTATAGGAAAAATGGGCACTGCTCTCTAAAAGGCTATTCTAATTCTGACTATGTAGGGAGCAAGATTTACAGGAAATCCACTTCTGGCTACGGCACATATGTAGGGGGTAATCTTGTCACCTGGCGCAACAAGAAATATAATGTTGTTGCTAGATCTAGTGTTGAAGCTAAATACAGGGCCATGACCCATACTGTCTGTGAAATCTTGTGGGTGCAGTCTCTTCTGAAAAACTTTGGTATTGAGTCTTCTTCTGCTATTCCTATGCACTGTGATAACAAAGCTGCCATTTTTATTGCCAACAATCATGTCTATCATGAGCGCACAAAACATATTGAGGTTGACTGGCACTTCATCAGGGAAGCTATTCTATCTGGGAAAATTTATACTCCTTTCACCCGTTCTGAAGACCAAGTTGCTGACATATTTACAAAGCTGCTGGCGAAGAAACACTTCTGTTCTCTGGTGGACAAGTTGGGCATGATTAACATCTATGCTCCAACTTGAGGGGGAGTGTTAATATATATATGTCTTTATTTAGTGTTTTCTTAATTTACTTTTATATATGGACCTCATTGTAAATGTTATGTTATTATAAATACAAGGGTACACACATTGTGTAACCCTAAGCTCTCCATATTCATGGTTATTCTAAAAAAAAAAAAGAAATCAAGTACGCCTATTCATGTCAATGATGGTTATCTTACTAGTATCAATTCACTAATCATGTTGATTGATTACATAGTATCCATGTTGCCATTGGTTAGGTACATACTACATATTGCATCAAGAAATCTGCATGTTTTTCTTTCAGGACAAAGATAAATGTATATGTATATAATGTACATAAAATCTAATCTGGACATTCGGGTTTTCGGGCCTGGGTTTACCTCTGCCCGTACCCGACCCAAATAAAATATGAGTTTAAATTTTAGGCCCGACCCACCCATATTATAAATCAGGTTTGGGTCTAGATCGGGTTATGCGGGCTGGGTCACGGGTCGGATCGGGCCGGCCCAACCCGATGCTCATCCCTAGTAACAGGTTGAGGCTTTTGAGCCAATGAATGATGTACGTAATAATATTTTGGTAGGATATATATATATATATATATGTGTGTGTGTGTGTGTGTGTGTGGCTTTTGTGGACTCAGATGTTTATGTTTTCCACTTGAGGTGGAATGCGTGTTTGGCTTTAATTTCCCATATTTTCTAGTAATCTGGTTGATAAGCTTTAGTTTTGCGCTTTGTTTTTAGTAATCCTATTTTGTGTGGTGATGGACGTCACACTTTATCTCTACTGAACTCATCACATTCTTTACTAAAAGACTTTGTTTTTAGTCAAAAACATCTATGGTGATAAATACAAAAAATGCATCCCCAATGACATATGTTTTATTTGTAGTGATAAATACAAAAAACAACAAAGACTTTGCTACATTTCTTCAATTGGGGATATGTGTCTCCAAACACATGGTGTTAAGAAGATATATATCCATCTTCCAATATGCCTTGATTTTCACATCCATGGTGTTCCTCCTTGTACATGCCTTAATAGACACTTTTACCCAATCAAAATTATTAACCATAGGATTGGATTTCTTTTCTTTATTTTAGTTATTGTTGCTAGCCCTACCTATGGAAGAAACTTGTTGAATGTTATTCCCTTCACAATTATGAAGAAAATCAATTTTAATACGACAACATTACAATTTGCATCTTCAAGAAGATGAACATTATATATGCTACTAGTTACTTCTGCAAAAATAACAATTTTCTAAATCTAGAAGGTTATCTTCAGATGTGAACCTAAAGTCTTGTTCCATCCTCTCTCAATTCAATGGTAGAAGTGATGGTGACCGACTTTGAGACAACCAAGTAATATTTGCAAAATAATTATATTCATGTCATACAGAAAGCTACCACTAGCATACTCAACTAACAAACGAGTATCTTATTCTCCCACTACAAGTGGATAAAATCTGGATACACTAAGAAATTACGAATGACTAAAAAGAAGAAATCGATCACATGACATTTATATTACATGATATGTAGGTAAAAGTAACAAGTTCATACATGTCACATAATTGTTTTAGTTTAATTGAATCTCAATCCCTTCTAGTACTAATAAATGGTGATCTTGATCCGACTCGGATCTAGGTTGAGTCTAGTAATGTATTCTAAATCACATGTCACGATACCCGCACGAACTGCTGCTAAAGAACAAAGATACTACAACCTTTCGTGATGAGCATGGCTTGTCGACTACAACATGGAGGACCATGTAGAAGATGGTATTAACTTGTCACTTTCAAATAAAACAGATGCATATTCCATTAATTGTAAGGAGCCACTGGGCTATACACTTTTAGACAGTCACATATTTTCAACAGGTAACAAAACTTGAGATTGCCACTTGGTAGTTGTGACTACGTGGCTAAAACTTAGAAGTGACGATGTTTTGATGAAAACTAGCTATGCTAGACGATTTGTTAAACACATGAAAACATGTAAGATTCTAAATCATTCTCTCCATGTGTGGCATATCGGATTTAGACGGTCTCTATTTTCGTTTCATTGAAATTTTTGAAAAAATATATTTAAATAAAAGGTAGTCAGACAACAAACTACACCGCTAATCCCTTTTGAATAGTAAAGTCAATCTTCTAGAAATATAACATCCACAGATAGTCAAAATATTGTTGTGCATAACTTTTTAGACCATTTTCAGACTAAAAAGATGAAGAGCAGGAAATGTACATCAATCCGCAACGTTTTAAGCCATTTTATCGAACAACTCTTAGAAACTTTACGATTTAATTAATTTAACATAAAAAATCTTGTTATTTAAATTTTCTATAAAATATGTTCCTCTAATCTGTCCTAATTTTTTATTCTGATTTTGTTTTTGTCTATATACTGCGAATGTTAGTTCGTCATTTTACAAGATACCAAATAAGTCGGCACCACGGGTGAAGTCGGTAATTCCATGTTGGGAGAAGGGTTGGGATTGGGGGGGTCAATTAAGGTATGATCATTCAAAGATGCATGGGCATTCCCATACGACCTGGTGAAGTGGTGTTTTTACTTTTCAGTTAGATTTTCCTCTCTCTTCTACATTAAAACAAAAAACGCTGGCGTGGGAGGCCCTCAGTGAAGAAGTTGTTGGAAAGTTTTCTGAGACAATGACTCGCCATTTGTAATGTTTATGCACGGTGAACAAAAGAAACATTCTAACAGAACCATTATGAATTATAAATGCATCAATCTATCCATAGTCTTTTTTTTTCTTTTCTTCACCGCATTTTAGACTCAGGCACGATCTTTCTTCTCACTTGAACTTTACCAAAATTCATCTGATATCTAAGGTGAGATCACTTTCTTGGTGGTGTTATGGTGATATTTGTTGATATGAAAAATATGGCAATCTCAACCACCACATTGTATATTGGTGCGCTGCATTTTAGAGGTTTTATCCGTACGGCCCCAAGCATTGAACGAACCACATATTCTAATTATTTAATAGAAAGCAAGCTTGTTCCTACATTTTTCTCCATATATGAAAAAATACACCCCTCCCACCCCTTCTTTGTGTGTCTCTCTAATTTTATATTCTAATTTTATTTTTATCTCTCCTCTGGTTTGCCATTAAACAAGATTCCAAGTACGAGTACTAGGTGAAGTCAGTGATCTCGTGTTGGGAGAGAAGGGGGAGGGGGTGGGGTCATGGGGAGAGAGAGGAAAATTCTGGCATGATCATTCAAAGATGCATAAGCGAATGGACTTAGTTTTGGAAACGCCGTGGCTGTTTCACGCGTCCTAGACGCGGCGGTAAACCGCCCGCACACGTCCTAGCGTCCCAATTGGCCACCTACCACTGCAGCCTTTGTCAGATCAGCTGAACCGGGCCAACTACCCCAATCGAACCAGCCGGTCTAACCTACCCCAATCGAACCGGGCCACGATATTTCCCCCCCATATTTCCCCCCGTTATTTCCCCCCAAAACCAGCCCGGCGCCCCGTGACTTCCGCTGACTTGCGCTGCGCCCAGCTCTCCCGGCGACCTTCCGCTGCGCCCACTTCCGAGGCTGCGCCCACTTCCGACGCTGCGCCGCACATCTACAAAAAATACAAAATATATTTTAAATGTATGAGAATGGTGAGTGTGTTAGGGGCTTCAACTAAAGATGGGCGTATATACCAGTAAAGTAGGCGCATTGACGTCTTAAGTAGGCACATTGTCCTATATCAATCAGGTAGGCGCATTTCTAATTAAGTTAAGCACATTTCGCATTAAAAAGGCGCACAAATAACTAAAGTAGGCACATTGACGTCTAAAGTAGGCGCATTGACGTCTAAAGTTAGCATCTGAAATAGGCGCATTAGCATCTGAAATAGGCGCATATACATCTAAAGTAGGCGCATTTCTATCAATAAAGTAGGCGCATTAGCATCTGAAATAGGCGCATTCGTCTAAAGTAGGCGCATATATGTGTAAAGTAGGCACATTACGCGCGTTCATCTAAAGTATGCGCATCTACGTCTTATATAGGCGCATAGACCTTTTATGTAGGCGCATAGACGCCTAAAGTAGGCACATTCGTCGAAAGTAGGCACACTACGAGCGTTCATCTAAAGTATGCGCATCTACGTCTTATGTAGGCGCATTCGTCTAAAGTAGGCGCATATAGGTGTAAAGTAGGCGCATTACGCGCGTTCATCTAAAGTATGCACATCTACGTCTTATGTAGGCGCATAGACCTTTTATGTAGGCGCATAGACGCCTAAATAGGCGCATTCGTCTAAAATAGGCACACTATGAGCGTTCATCTAAAGTATGTGCATCTACTTCTTATGTAGGCGCATAGACGTCTAAACTAGGCGCATAGACGTCTAAACTAGGCGCATAGACGTCTAAACTAGGCGCATTGCCATCGATCAATAAGGTAGGCGCATTAGCATCTCAAATAGGCGCATTAGTCTAAAATATGCGCATATACGTATAAAGTAGGCGCACTAACATGTAAAGTAAGTGCGTTCTTCTAAAGTATGCGCATAGACATCTTATGTAGGCGCATAGACGTCTTATGTAGGCTCATTAGCATCTGAAGTAGGCGCAGACTTTCATTCTCCAAAACTTTCGTTCTCCACAAAATTCCCTCCAAAAATTTCATTCTCCAAAACTTTCATTCTCTGCCCAACAGTTCCCTCCGTTTTATCCCTCCATTTCCACCCATTCCACATTGTAAATTGTTGGCGCGGTGCATTAATTGCAGCGGTGCATTCCATTCGTTCCCATTGCCACCAGTTTTGTCCGTTTTGTCCCTCCATTTCATTCCATTCGTTCCCATTGCCACCAGTTGCTACGGTGCATTAATTGCTCTCAACTATCAGCCTGCTACAGTGCATTAAATGCAGCCTCACCTACCACTCCAATACCACCCGCTCCACTCAAAACCACCCGCAATACAGCCGCGTTCGGGACGCGTCAGGGCCTAGCCGCGTCAACATAGGATTTTCGTAAGAGAATAGGCAATACCAGACGACATGGTGAAGTGGAAAACACCTCTCTTTTGTTTTTCATTCTCAATTATATTTCTCTCTCTTCTCAACAAAGGGCAAAATGGAACAAGCCCGGGTGGCACTCACTGAGGAAGATGGTGGGAAGTTTCGCGGTACCACGGCTCCGCTGCCTTTATGCGTGTTGCACAAGTAATGAGCATTGTTAATAGTATCATTATGAATTCTAAAATTCATCAATCTTCCCCCGGTCTTCTTCCGTTTCGTCACAGCATTTTGAACTTGGGTACAATCTTTCTTCTCATTTGAACTGTACCAAAATTCCTCTGATATCCGAGGGAGATGAGAAAATTGGAATTGTTATAATGATATTTATATTTTTAGTAAGAAAAAGGAAAGGACAAAGGAGTGAGAGCGTGAGTTTCACTTGGAAGGTTGATTCTATATTGTTACGAGAATGGGGGAGGTTTGGACTTTTAAATGAGCAACTGCTTTCGCTGGCTACCGGGCTGGGGCCGTGGGGTCTTTTTGGTCCTTTTTGATTGTTTTTGAATTGATTTTGCCTTTTAAAAAGGACTAGCAAGTAGCAACGTCCGCTTTTTTCTGTTTTGATATAAAATACACTAATCTATAAATAATTTTAGACATGAATAATGAGGGCGTGGGACTTGTAGTCCTGGCTGTCCGTGTCCTAGCGATCAGGGAAAAGTCCACGTCGTGTCTGTCAGACACGTCTGTCCCGATGAACACAGCACATTCTTCTTGGGCTCGATAGCGACAAAAATATCTGATCTTCGAGCTGCCACCGTCAACTGCTTCGCTCAAAAGCGACACAAGAGTAGATTAAGCTGGTTGGTGTAGGGGTGCTTTTCGTCCCCTTAGGCTTCTTTGGTCAAACCCGTCCAAGACAAGAAATAATAAAGAATAATAGTTCTGCAATCTATACCCACTCGCCTACTTGAGCGCAAGACTTTGAGCCGAATCTGTCACAATACAATACGGCCATGTTTGGTTGGCAGGAATGGAAATATGATGGATACCTTCCAGGTTCGGATATGAAAGGAAATGGATAGGAATGAAAAACCCAATACCACATTTGGAATTAAATCCGGACTCCGAAGGATGGGAAGAACTGATTACGCTCTTCTTGCCCCAATTTACTTGTCACATATATCTTTATCTTAGAGCCAAAGTCCAAGATAAATTGATGCCTTTCTAAGTATTCATCACATAAACATCTTTATATTATACGCATCAAGTGTCCTAAGACCAACTTCATTGCCATGTCCCTGAAAGGAAAGAGAATCAATGAATCATATTCCTCTTATTATTTCATGTATTTTCATCTATTCATGAATCATTACTCTTTTATCTCATCCTAGGTCCCTTGCCCTCAACTTAGGAATCCATAAGGATGATTACATAACATTATTTCCTTCTTTATTGTTATCTAGCATGTTTTTGATCATCTCATGATCTCGTCATAGATTTTCCCCCCATTTCTTCATTATGGAAAAGATCTTTATTATACTTACATCTTTATTGGACAGGGATCATCTCCCTTGGTCCCATTCTTGTCTTATGAGGAATATACTTTTATTTCCTCATACAAACATGCTCATATGAGATTATCTCAGATTTCTCTTTCTTATGCTTAGGACAAGACACATTTATTTATTCCATATTTCTTATTTCATGATACTCATTAGATTGTATCAAAATGACTACTTGATCAGAGCAATAAAAAAGATTACAATTTAAGAGTTTCCATACTCGCTTTATCATCAATAGTTGTATACCTGGCCAAGGTATATAAATACTGAGATAAGGCAGTATGCACTTATATACTGTCATATTCCTTCCTTTTCATATTATCACAAGTATAAGACTTGACATTACTGGATTTTATCCAGACATCTCTTCAATACCTCATCTTCTTCTTATAGAGGTAAGAGCAACATGAAACATCTATAATGTTTATTATGCAAAATATAAGTCCTCATAGGACTAATCAAAGAAAACTCAGTTAATTACCTTCTCATTTTAACTCAGGAAACCATAAAAGACATATTAAAATGACATTTATTTTGTCTAACCTGTCATGATTCGTGGATTATTCATTGCCTCAAGCTGACTCTGCCTCAGAGGTTGATTCACCATAACATTTCTGGCTGAGCAATTTCTTGCCAGATGTCCTTCATGTCTACATTAGTAGCAAATCCTGGGTGCTAGATGTGGTTTAGAGGCTTCTTTCCCCTTTCTAGATAACCATTCCCTTGTTGCACTAGGCCCTGCTGGTACTGGTGGTACCAAAAACTTCTTCTTTTTGGAACTACCATGCCTCTATTTCTGGATTTGGATAGGCCTTTTCTCAATTCTTCCTTTATATTCCTTTTCTAGACAATCAGGTCTAATATGTCCAGGCTTCCTACACATATGAAAGATCCTAGTTTCAGATTGTGTCCTATTTCTTTCATCATTATTCATTGCTCTAACAGGTTGAGGCTGAGCAGGTAACCTATTGGAGTTCAGCACTTCGTCATTAGGGGATGGTATTGTGGGTTGCATTGCTAATGAATGATCTGTTGGGTTTTGTGGAGAAAACATGCGCGGCGGAAGTAATAGAATCCACGCAACCCAAAACAGGATCTCGTCGACAACAACGTATTTAGAAGGATTGTTTGCGGGATATACCTTATCGCGGAGCAAGTCCGGCGATGTCCCGCTGCATGACAGTGCAACGTTGCTTGTCTACGCGGACGGAACTTCTCTCCCGTTTGCTGTCGCAGGTTGATCCGGTGGCGCTCCTTTGCGGCAGTGATGTCCGCCGCTCGTTGCACGTACAGGTGGTCGTCGACGTCCTCCGAATGCAGGCGTTAAGGCGTCTGCTTCTCTACTTTGTCCATGCGGATGGACGGAACTCCACGTCGCGCTTCTCAAGCCGGCGGGAAGGAGTGTGTCTCTGCGGCGGCGTGCTAGCGGCGCGTTTCCCTCCTTTCTCTCCTAAGGACGATGACGGCTAGGGTTTACGTGCGTGAGCGTAAACGAAAAAGCCTCTCTGTATCTTATATAGATATCGGCCGTCTATCCTCCTTTAAACAGGATACGAAGGGAAATAGGGTTTCCTAAACCCATCGGTAAATAGAAACGTTGCGTTAATTAAAACGCTCGTGGATTATTAGAATATTCTAGAATTCATTAATTAACCAAATAATCACATTAATTGATTAATTAATATCCGACTCCATGCAATCGCTTGGGATGGCTCTACGGGCATACATATACCAACAGACTCCCACTTGCACTTAGAGCCAGTCACTCCAATATCATTCTAATCCATTACATAAACATTTTAGTAATCAATGTGATTCGGAGCAATTCCAATCAAATCCACAATTATACTCCTATTCCAATACATCCTATGCGTGTGACCCAGTAGGCTCCAAATTACGTTGGCAGTGATATCCATAATCATATTATGATTTCACAAGCAATGATTGGTATCTAGCAAGACTTCATTGCTACCCAAGTAATTGGAGAAGTTGGAGAACAACTTGACCTATCATTCATGACTGGTATTACAGTGATTGTATAGTTCTTTTGTCGTTGATATCTGGATTGAACTCGAGTCATGGAATTGTTATCCTTTTCAACATTCAATCCATGTTCCTTGAACTAGAGCAGACTGTCTGAGATATATGTAAGCTCAATATCACATATTGACTCGCATCAGCATGGCCATGCATTTTTCAGTCTCGCTTATCAAGTGGCTGGAATATCAAACTCCCGTAGGAAGGACATATTCCATCTACATCACTCACAATCATCCCCATGTGTCACAGTGCACCCAAGCACCATCTTTATAGCAATCCTTATTCAGGACCACGGTGGATGATGTCAAAGTACACCGAACGACATGTGATAAGTGTAGTGACTTCAGGTCTAAGAACCACAATCACCACCATCATTATGAGATGTGACTCTAACTACCAATCATTGTATCCATGTGTCACTCTCAAGGTGGGTATATTCGATACACTGTTCTCTAACAAGTATCTATGTATTTGGTTTGATATCTCCATATCATGGATAATGAGATTCTTCCATCAACCAACATACATTCTAATCTTATGTGTTATTGATGTCTATGGATATTTCCACAATAACAACCGATTAGGGACAAAACAAGAATACATACTCTTAGCATACATATGATCTCATTGTTCAGGTCATCAACCCGAAGACATATGTCATTGAGTATATCATTCTATAGACATCTATAATTTTTATGGTCATCTCACAATATAAAACACAAACATATAGATTGGAAACTTGCCTTTATTGATATGATCAATGTAGTATTACAAATCGTTTACATAGTATTCCATTACAATCATAGAATGATAGTCTCTATAGGCATACATACCTACAGATTCCCACTTGCACTTATACCCAATCACTCATGAATCTCAATCCAAGTGATTGAACATGTCCGTCATGTTTCTGTTGTGAAAGTGCTTTTGTGAGCGGGTCAGCCACATTGCTTTCTGTAGGTACTCTGCAAATCTTCACATCTCCTCGTTGTACGATCTCTCGTATGAGATAGAACCTCCGTAGAATATGTTTAGAACGTTGGTGCGATCTTGGTTCTTTAGCCTATGCAATTGATCCATTGTTGTCGCAAAACAACTCAATTGCATCACCAGCGCTTGGAACCACTCCAAGTTCAGAAATGAACTTCTTGATCCACACAGCTTCCTTTGCAGCATTAGATGCGGCAATTTATTCGGCCTCTGTTATAGAATCCGCAACCGTCTATTGCTTGGAACTCTTCCAGCTCACAGCTCCGTTGTTCAGGCAAAACACAAATCCAGACTGCGATCTGTAGTCGTCTTTGTCAGTTTGGAAGCTAGCATCGGTGTAACCCTTTACCACAAGCTCTTCCTCACCGTCGTATACCAAGAATTGATCCTTAGTCCTTCTCAAGTACTTTAGGATGTTCTTTACGGCTGTCCAGTGACATTCACCTGGATCTGACTGATACCGGCTCGTCATGCTCAAAGCATACGACACATCAGGACGAGTACATAACATTGCATACATGATAGATCCAATTGCTGATGCATATGGAATCTTACTCATGCGTGCCCGTTCATCACATGAACTAGGACATTGGGATTTAGAGATTGTAACCCCATGGGACATGGGCAAGTTACCTCTCTTAGAACCCTCCATGCTAAACCTCCTTAGCACCTTGTCAATGTATGTGCTCTGGCTTAGGCCTAGAATCCTTCTAGATCTATCTCTATAGATCTTGATCCCTAGTATATAGGATGCTTCGCCTAAATCCTTCATAGAGAAAGTCTTCCCTAGCCAACCTTTTACTGTCTGATGAGTAGGGATGTCATTTCCCATCAATAGTATGTCATCCACATACAATATGAGAAATACGATTGTGCTCCCACTAACCCTTTTGTAAACACAAGGTTCATCTTCATTTTGACTAAAGCCAAACTTTTTGACTACTTCATCAAAACGTAGATTCCAGCTTCGAGATGCTTGCTTCAATCCATAGATTGACCTTTGTAGCTTACAAACTTTATTGGCTTGCTTTGGATCGATAAAACCCTCAGGTTGTGTCATGTACACATCCTCGAGTAAATTCCCATTAAGGAATGCTGTTTTAACATCCATCTGCCAAATCTCATAGTCATGATAAGCTGCAATGGCAAGCATGATCCTGATGGATTTAACCATGGCAACTGGTGAGAAGGTCTCGCCATAATCAACACCTTGAATTTGACGGAATCCTTTCGCAACCAATCTACCTTTATAGGTTTGAACATTTCCATCCATGTCAGTCTTCTTCTTAAAGACCCACTTGCACCCTATGGGTCTTACCCCTTCGGGTGGATCCACCAAGGTCCATACCTTGTTGGTGTACATGGATTCCATCTCAGATCTCATGGCTTCAAGCCATTTCTCAGATTCTGGTCCCTTAGTAGCTTCTAGATAGGAAGTTGTCTCATCTGCTATGCCCAATTCATCACTGTCTTGAGTCACAAGAAATCCAAATCTCTCAGGCTCAAGTCGTGTCCTACTAGACCTACAAGGTTCCTGTGTTACATTTAGAACTTGAAATTCCACAACAACTTGTGAGTCTTCATGTTCCTTATGTACCTCCTCAGGTTCTCTGCTTTCTTGTTGGTCTCGAACTTCTTCGAGCTCTACATTCCTCCCACTAATTCCTTTGGAAATAAATTCCTTTTCAAGAAATACAACAGTCCTAGCAAAAAACACTTTGTTGTCAGTTGGTGTGTAGAAGTAGTATCCTTTAGTTTCTTTGGGGTATCCAACAAAATAGCATTTTTTTGATTTGGGTCCAAGCTTTTCAGGAAATTGTTTCCTAACATAAGCTTCACATCCCCAAATCTTTAACATAGACAAATTGGGACGATTCCCATTCCATATCTCATATGGTGTCTTTTGAACCGATTTGGAAGGTACACAGTTAAGTGTAAACGCTGCAGTTTCAAGAGCATATCCCCAGAACGATATTGGAAGTTCGGCTGAACTCATCATTGATCGTACCATGTCTAATAATGTACGATTCCTTCTTTCTGACACACCATTATGTTGTGGTGTACCAGGTGGAGTCCATTGTGATACAATACCACGGTCTCTCAGAAGGTCCTCAAACTCTTGGCTTAAGTATTCGCCACCTCGATCTGAACGGAGTGCTTTGATACTCTTACCAAGTTTCTTCTCTACTTCATTCATGAAAGTCTTGAACATTTCAAGAGTTTGTGACTTGTGTTTCATAAGATATACGTAGCCATACCTACTGAGGTCATCAGTGAAGATAATGAAGTATTGATAGCCTCCTCTAGCATTTGATCTAAAAGGTCAACATACATCAGTATGTATGAGCCCTAGCAGATCACTGGCTCTCTCACTGTGTCCAGTGAAAGGAGTTTTGGTCATCTTCCCTAATAAGCATGCCTCACATGTCTCTAATTATTCAAAATCAAAAGAGTCTAGATAACCATCCTTATGGAGTCTAGATATGCGCTTCTCGTTTATGTGCCCAAGACGACAATGCCATAAGAATGTTTTGTTTGAGTTGTCAAGTTTTAACCTTTTAGTATTTACATTATATATGCTAGTCTCAAGTTCTAACAAGTAGATACCATAAGACATAGGGGCATTGCCATAAAAGATCTCATCTTTAGATATAGAAATAATTCCATTCTTAATGTGAAATTCAAATCCACTCTTGTCCATACAAGATACAGAAATAATATTTCTATTAATGGCAGGTACGTAATAGCAATTCTCTAATTCTATTACAAGGCCCGTAGGCAAAGATAAACTAATAACTCCAACTGCGGTGGCAGCAACTCTTGCTCCATTAGCAACCCGCAGCTTGATTGGGCCCTTTCGTAAAGGCTTACTTCTTATCAGATCTTGCATATTAGAACATATGTGAGATCCACATCCGGTATCCAGTACCCATGATGAAGAAGTATTTAAGTTTATCTCAATAACGTATATACCTGAAGTGGAGATCTTTATCCCCTGCTTCTTCTTCCTCAGTTCCTCTAGGTAGAGAGGACAGTTTCTTTTCCAATGTCCAGGCTGGTGACAATGGTGACAACTGCCTTCTTTGGAGATCCCACCTTTAGCTTTGAGCGTGGATGACTTTGGCTTCTGCCCGGCTTTAGAACTTTTCTTAGCCTTGCTTTTACCTTTTGACTTTCCCTTTGCCTTGCTGATCACCATCACAGACTTGGGCTTGTCTTTCTTCATCTGTGCTTCAGCTGTCCTCAACATGCCTAACAATTCTGACAACGGCTTGTCAAAATTGTTCATGTTGTAGTTCATGACAAAATGATTATATGATTTAGGCAATGATTGTAGAATCACATCAGTGGCCAACTCTTGACCTAGGGGAAATCCCAGCTTGGATAGACTTTCCACGTACCCAATCAAGGTGAGTATGTGGGTGCCAACTGAGTCTCCCTCTTTCATCTTGCTTTTGAACAAAGCCTTTGAGACATCATATCTCTCCTGTCTTGCTTGATGTTGATACATGTTCTTGAGATGTGTTACCATCTCCATGACATTCATGTTCTCATGTTGCTCTTGCAACTCATAGTTCATTGAGCACAACATCAGACACTTGACATCCACGTCATCATCAAGGTGCTTCTTGTAAGCATCCTTTTCAGCCTTAGGCGCATTTACGGCGGGCTCCTTTGGCTCTGGTGTTTCAAGGACATAGAGCTTACGCTCATGTGTGAGAACAATTCTCAGCGTCCTAAACCAGTTTTGAAAGTTGGTTCCGGTAAGTTTGTCCTTCTCAAGGACCGATCACAACGAGAAAGTGTGAGTGTTGGTTGCCATTTGATTGCTACAAAAGAAAAATTTGCATTTAGTCCAAAACATTTTGACTTGTAAAGATTTGATAAACGAGATTAATTAGGCCTTTAATTAATTATGCTCCCTCTATTTTATTCAAATTGATAGCCCTCACTATCAACTCAGAAGATTGCAATGCACAACCTTCTAGTGAGCCAAGACCCAAAATAATTGGATCAATGCCCAGCCAACGCTGGCGTCAAAGACCAAATACTAAGGTAGGCAACTTTTGCCAATTGCATCATATGAAACTCTTGGATAGATGATCATGCACAACTCCTTGCCATGATGCATCTGTGTGCCTCTAGGTACTTGATCCTATCAAGGTTCCCTAGTTAAGTCCAACCCATAAGCCAACACGATGAGTGTGCACCCTGCGGAGGCAGACCCACACACCCACCATCACACTTCCACGAGATAGACAGTGTACCACGCGGAGGCATGCCCACACATAGTCGATCAAGCTTTTCATGTGTGTTGCTTTATGGAAGGCAACTAAAACTTAATATTATTAATTGAGGGGTTTTATTAATACATATACATATCCAAACACCACATACTTATAGTCCGTATCATATACTACTATATCCACAACCACAAACGATAGACATACAATCACAAACACAAATACATCGGTTATGGCCATACTATTGTAATCCTTTGGAGCAACAAAGGATTACGGTTCACCTATGGTCTTATGCATCTCATGCAACACCTGTGAATCAACCTGTAAGCACGTAATAATCAACATTACAATGAACAACTTCATGGATGCTTCGTGAGGTTGGAACTTCAAGTTGTTTCTTGGAATTGGATCTTCTTGTTGCTTCTCCATGGATGCTCCTTGGAGTTGGATCTTCAGGTTGCTTCTTAGAATTGGATCTTCATGGTGCTTCTCCATGGACACTCCTTGGAGTTGGATCTTCAAGTGGCCTCCTTACATCAAGTTTACAAATACTAAAACTAATCCTATCTCTATTACATCATATGAGTACAAATATAAAAGGAAAGAATTAATTACACTTTGAAATAAGAGATGAGGCTCGGCATGCAAGCCGAATAATATATACAAAGGATCCATATGTAACCATTATACATCCATAGAATTCACAAACAAACATATCTACAAGATTGACATCCACATTCATTCACAACATTCACAAAAGGGGATATTAGGCCATAACCGTGCATGCACTTACCACATAAAACAGATTTTAAAAGCGACGTGTATGTTGTCATAGGTATATCTACATATACATATATACATATTAAAATTGCAGTACTTTTAATGTGGGACATTCCCCATTAAAAAAAAATTGACTCCCACGCAGATAATGCGGGGTACACAGGGGCAGAGCCCCTCAAAGGTCTACGGAATTTTACTTCCGTGCACTTAGGAAAATTACTATTTTCCATAGTCGACCCCGTCCAAAACGTCAAAAAACAATAGCCTGCAGCGTATGTGGAATTAGGTTTAGATTTGCACATTAGCAGCTTTAATTCGCATCGTATGCAACATAAAAATAGTAAACAACGATTCGATCATATCGAAATGAATCCAAATACGTCGTAGATCGACGTTGCTCTGATACCACTGTTGGGTTTTGTGGAGAAAACATGCACGGTGGAAGTAATAGAATCCACGCAACCCAAAACAGGATCTCGTCGACAACAACGTATTTAGAAGGATTGTTTGCGGGATATACCTTATCGCGGAGCAAGTCCGGCAATGTCCCGCTGCACGACGGTGCAACGCTGCTTGTCTACACGGACAAAACTTCTCTCCCATTTGCTGTCGCAGGTTGATCCGGTGGCGCTCCTTTGCGGAAGTGATGTCCGCCGCTCGTTGTGCGTACAGGTGGTCATCAACGTCCTCCGAACGCAGGCGTTAAGGCGTCTGCGTCTCTACTTCATCCACATGGATGGATAGAACTCCACGTCGCGCTTCTCAAGCTGGCAGGAAGGAGTGTGTCTCTGCGGCGGCGTGCTAGTGGCGCGTTTCCCTCCTTTCTCTCCTAAGGACGATGACGGCTAGGGTTTACGTGCGTGAGCATAAACGGAAAAGCCTCTCTCTATCTTATATAGATATCAGTCGTCTATCCTCCTTTAAACATGATACGAAGGGAAATAGGGTTTCCTAAACCCATTGGTAAATAGAAATGTTGCGTTAATTAAAACACTCGTGGATTATTAGAATATTTTGGAATTCATTAATTAACCAAATAATCACATTAATTGATTAATTAATATCTGAATCCATGCAATCGCTTGGGATGGCTCTACGGGCATACATATACCAACACGATCTACTATATGTATCATAGATGTCCTAAATTGCTCAAACATAGCAAGGAAAGTTGGGCTTTCTATCATGGCTAGGTCAAACTGGGGATGTGCAGGTGTATGTTCTTCTATGCTCTGATCCCCTGCATCCCTTCTTGATGCAACATTACTGCTTTCTGCAGAAAACTCCTCATGTGACCCAACCATCTTCAAGTTCTTCTTCTCCTATATGAGTAGAAGACACTATCAGATACACTGGAAGATACTAGAACAGACTCTACTACCTTAGTCCTATGTCTTTGTAGACTCAACAAACCTAGATCTCTGATACCACTAAATTGTGGCATCCAACTTATAAAACACAAGATTAATTAAGCGGAAGTGAATCATTTGCAGCGGATTACTGAAAATCACTAAAAGTTAAATTTTTTTGCAAAGAGATCCAAAAATAGGAAACTCTTCCATTAAGAACCAAAGTATAATATTTACATTCTGATCCACTAGTACACAACCTGTACTATCTTTTCTCGAGGATTACAACATCAACTGCACTATTCAACATTATATACAGACGGCATAAAAACCTCCAGGCATCAAGCTAAAATCTCAGATCGATTCATTAAAACACTAACTATAAACTCTGAGGACCTGAGAGTACAGAGACAACACATAGGACTTTCTAACTATACAACACTTGGCAGCCAGTGCCTCCACCTGAGTTATCAATGATGTCCCTGATACTGCTGCTGCTATTCTTTCTCCGCTAAAGGTTTCCTGCTTCTTCTTCTGCGTTTACCTAAAAACATTGGATCACACGGGGGTGAGACAATTGTAAATTGCCCAAACGGGAGATATAACTCTCTGCCAAAACATTTTATAGCAGTTTATTATAATTAAAACTAAATAGGAGTTCTTATAAATTAACAACAACATTAATCATTGAATAAATAGAGTAAAGTAATATCTTTTCCTAAGGAGAGCATTGTATGTACTCATGGTAGATTCATATTCCAGTCATCTAATTGAAAGAAATGTAAAGAGATATGGATAACATTTATCAACTAAAAATGCATAAAAGAAATGTAACATTAGCCAATGAGTTCCCGTATTCAATGCTTAAGCAAACATACTATACAAATGATTACATGTTACAATCACACTTATGCCCTGAGGAGATGAGGTATATCGTTCATGCTCCAACCGACCATTGCGAAGTCGAAATCGGTACCATACAAGGTCAATGGTAGAGCCGGCTACCAAGACCTCCCATATCTCAGTCAACACAAGATTACATGCAGGACATCTTGTGTCTCTGCTATATATAGCTTTCTAAGGTATACTGGAAACTTTGCTATTAGAGTTATAGTGGCGTGTTGCACTCTCTTCACGACCGTGAAATTTCATATTTATCTCCATCGATCCAACATTAACATTATTGGGAGATGTGTACTACATCTATCCCAATCTTCGGGGGATTCATGATACATCCATCCCGGTGCAAGTAATGAAGGATTGAGAGGTTTGTTGTTACGACCCGTGCCGAGCTTATCCCGTAAGTAAGTTGTTCAGCATGTGTTTAGCTGATGTGTTAAGTTATAAGCCTGTTTTTGTTAATAATGCTTAAAATGGTTATGATATGTGCTTAGTGTGTTTTCTAGCTTCTAAAGTGTGTAGGATCTTATGCTTGAAGCGTTGCCAGAGAAATCGTTCGAATCCGACCTTCGAGTTAAAAGTTGCATGTTTATGGGCTTATAGGGACCTGTTCGTAATTTTTGAAAGTTTTGAACTTTGCGATTTGGCCCCTAAGTTTCTTCCTTATCCTTTCTCTCTTCCTTATCTCGTTTCACTTTCACAGAAACGAGAGAACGCTTCTGCGTTCTCCTCCCTTGCGTGAGAAAGAGAGAAAGAGAAAGAGAGAGAGAGGGAGCTGAGAGGGGAGAAGCGCTGGAGCTTCGTTTTGCTCCGATCAGCTGTTGCAGTTCGTCCTTTCCCTCCGTGGATCTCCTTCTCCGTCAATTCGAATCGGTTTCGCAGCTGAAGCTACGTTTGCAGGGAAAACGGCTAGAAGATTGGGGTGCACGGTGCAGCCCTAACTCGTTTCCTTCTTCCCTTCAGGTGCGGTTTAGTCATATGCATCGATTGTAATCGTTTCGCGGTGTTTGTTCGAGATTTGCCCGTCGATTCGAGAGAAATCGACTTTTGCAGGCCGTTTTTATGTTCTGCCTGTGCGCGGTTCGGCCGAGTTTCAATTCGGTCGGCCGAGTTCCTTTTTAGGGCAATTGTACAGCGTTTTTGGATCGGCCGAGTTGAGTCTTTGGTCGGCCGAGTTTCCTAATTAGATAAGCGAACAACGTTTTTGTCGGCCGAGTTTGGGTTCTGATCGGCCGAGTTTCCTTGTAGGTATTTCAAGCGGTGAGTTGGTCGGCCGAGATTCTTCGGCCGAGTTTCAGAATCTGGGAAGCGTTCGGCTGAGTTCCATAGTGTTCGGCCGAGTTTCAAGTGGTGAGTGGCAGTTCATTTAGAAATCATTATTTAACTCATTTTAAAGGTCTAATTGCTTCGGTAATAGTATGATAAGTTCATTGGAACTTGAAATGCGTGATAAGAATGATGAGAAAGAGGAAATTCTGTGTTTACAGTTATAATGCGTTACTTCAGTTAAATTGTTTATCTGTTAATTATTTAATAGACCTAGATGCCCTAACACCGTAGAACCCCTTAGACGGGTCTGCAACTTTGGGGTGAAACTCGTGTTGCAACATCATCCGTGCTTGTGTCGCGGACAAACGAGGAAAGAGAGAGGCAGTGTCTAATAACAATCGTGTTTGTGTCACGATGGTACTGTGATAACAAAAGAAAACACGGTTATCTAACACCATTCGTGCTTGTGTCGCGAAGGTAACCCTGTGACTCTCCGCCGGTGTACTCAGGTTTAAGGAGGAGTCGAGAGCACACGTGGTTGTGCAGCACACGTAGATGTGCGATGAGGCCGTAGAGCCTGTGTCCTGTGCAGACCAGGACGAGTAGTCAGACTTAGCACTTCCCGGGTGTGTCGCTAAGTCTTGTACGGTGGGACCGTAGCATTGACTTGTTGCGGATCTTTATATGCAGAGTACACTGCATATATTTAGGGCATAATGATAAAATGAATAAGTAATCATTTAGGATCACAGTAAATTTATAAATCTGTTTATTTATCTGAATTACCTGTTGATGCTTAGAAATGTGGTTATTATCTGTACATCTACTATGTCAATTGAACTGCTCTGCTTGAACTGTATATCTGTTTATTTTCAGTTAATAAACCTGACGAGTTGTTTATTGATAGCTAAGTGAAATGTTATTCACTGAGCGAGTAGGCTCACCCCTCTACTCAAACATTTTCAGGTCAGCACCAGCATCCGGAGTCAGAAGGATCATATCATCCTAACGCTTAGTTGATAGAAGGTTTGTAGTTAGTCTAGTTAGAGGTCTCTTAGTCCATTCCCCTCGATCTTCGGGACAAGGTGTGAGCGAGAGAGAGAATGTGTACAAAGATGTAAATTAACTGTTATGCTTTATCTTATGTTGAACAATGTAAATTGCTGTTGACTCTGTTTATATTTCTTGTCAGTTAATAGAAATGCTTCCGCAGCTTGTTTAGTTTCATTTACAGTATAAATCAGTTTTTCTTATTAATGTTGTTAATTGTTTTAAAAAGTGATGAATGGTTGGCTTATATGTGAAATCCCACCTGCCGAGTCCTAATCTCGTGGTTTGCGGTTAATGTGAGATTGGGGCGCGACAATTTTTGGTATCAGAGCTTAGGTTTGAGTACTTAGTTACTCAAGGTCAGGGGACGATAAGAGACCAATAGGATTAAGGTTTAAGTGTCTTTCTTCTATCTGTAGTTTTCTAATAGGAAATATTCTATTATATCATTGCAGATGGCAGGAAGAGGCCTTGATCATGATGATCAGGCTGAGAGCAATGTTGGCCCTGAACTTCGGTACTTAGGTCCAGGTGGTGGTGACCACGTAGATGAAGCATCCAAGATGTACAGAATGTTTCTGGAGACCAAAAAAAGGTACAAGGCTGATAGGTGAGATTATTCTTCTACCAGCAGCAAAGATCTGATGCGATCTTATGAGCTTGTGAAGAAGCTTGGTGGCACAGAGTTTAGTGGCACCACAGATCCCGCAGAAGCTGATGAGTGGTTTAGACAGATAGAAAAGGTCTTTCGTCTGATGGAGCTTCCAGAAGACAAGAAGATCAATCATGTGGTCTACCTTTTAACTGGTGATGCGGAGTTGTGGTGGCGTGGTGTGGAAGAAAAGAGGAGAGGAACATAGCTTTCCTAGCATGATTTCTCTGAGGAGTTTCATATCAAATTCTATCCACCCACTTTTCTTAATGAGAAAATCAGGCAGTTGCAGAATATTAAGCAGGGGAACATGACAGTTACAGAATATGAAGCACTTTTCACACGATTAGCTAATTTCAGTCCGCAGCTTGTTCCAAATAACATAGAGAGATGCAGAAGGTTTCAGGAAGGGATAAGGCCAGAAATCCGGCATACAGTTTCTGCTACTAGCAGGAGGAACAGAGAGAATTTTGGTGAGTTTGTTGAGGCTGCCAGACAGGTTGAAGAATCTGTGAATGCTGATAGGGTGCCCGAGTCTAAGAAGAGATCTGCAGAGTTCAGTGGAGGACAGTCCAGTGGTGGATACAGAGGTTGAGGTAGAGGTTTCTTTTCTAAGCTTGGGCGTGGCTTTGGTTGTTTTGGCAGGCAGAGATCTGAGGATGTCGCTACTTCTAGAGGTAGAGGAGGATACAACCCAGGAAGATGGAGCAGTGTCACTAGTGGACAGTCTTCAGGGTCGTCAATGTCAGTGTCAGGTCCCCAGAGATAAGAGTTACCGCCATGTGACAAATGTGGAAGGCCACATTCTGGGCCGTGTTGGAATTCAGGTTGTTATGCCTGTGGACAGACTGGACATATCAAAAGGGATTGTCCTAAACTTCGACAAGCAGCATCACAAGCTTTCCAACCTTAATACCATGATGTTCCGAGTTCCTCTGTAGCTTCTGGTTCTAGAGGTGGTGGAGTGTCTAGTGGCAGGAGTGGTCAGAGAGGACAGTGTGGCAGAGGAAGAGCTTCAGCACGTTTCTTTTCTTTGACACCTCAGGAAGGTATAATCTCTTCACAAGTTGTTACAGGAGAGATGCTTTTGTTTAATAGTATATTAGTTTCAGTTTTGATAGATCCGGGAGCTACTCATTCTTTTATACGACGTTCTTTAGTTGGTGAACTTAATCTGTTAACTCAAGAGTTGGCAGATGAGTTAGTGTTGAGGGTTCCACTAGGTGGACCAATAGTTTTATCCGAGTTTTGTCCCGGATGTTTGTTATCTTTTGGGGGCTTTACCTTTGCTGCTAATCTCATACCCCTGGATGTAAATACCTTTCAAGTCATCTTGGGTATGGATTGTCTTGAAACATATCGAGTGCAACTCGATTGTTGGAAGAAGGAAGCTACCTTTCAACTACGGGAATTTTCTTGTGTCTTTACTGGAGACAGGAAAGTTCTGCCTACGTGCATAATATCAGCTGCTGTAGCTGATAAGATGTTACAAAAAGGATGTGAAGCGTTCCTTGCTCATGTGGTTGACACCAGAGCAGAGAAGTGCACCGCCAGTGTTTATGATGTGCCCGTGGTTTGTGAGTTTTCTGATGTTTTTCCATAAGATTTTCCAGGCCTACCTCCTGTCAGAGACTTGGATTTTGAAATTCAGATATATCCAGGTAGTCATCCAGTAGCACTGCCAGCCTATAGAATGGCACCTGCAGAGTTGAAGGAACTCAAGGTGCAGTTGCAGGAGTTGCTGGATAAGGGTTTTATTAGACCCAGTTCTTCACCGTGGGGTGCTCCAGTTCTGTTTGTTAAGAAAAAGGATGGTACCATGCGTCTCTGTATAGATTACAGGCAACTGAACAAGATCACTATAAAGAACAAGTATCCGTTGCCGAGAATAGATGATCTGTTTGATCAGTTGCGTGGAGCGACGATCTTTTCTAAGATTGATTTGAGATCTGGATATCATCAGCTTAGGATAAAGGCTTCTGATATTCCCCAAACAGCTTTCAGAACCAGGTATGGGCATTATGAGTTTTGGGTCATGTCGTTTGGGCTGACCAATGCCCCAGCAGCCTTTATGGATATGATGAATCAGATTTTCAAACCATTTCTAGATCAGTTTATTGTAGTCTTTATAGATGATATTCTGATCTATTCCAGAGACGATGAACAACATGAGCAACACTTGAGAGTAGTGTTGCAGTTGTTGAGACAACACCAGTTGTTCGCTAAATTTAGCAAGTGCAAATTCTGGTTGGTTGAGGTAGCATTTCTTGGACATGTTATCTCGAGGGATGGAGTTAGCGTGGATCCTAAGAAAGTTGAATCTGTACTTCAGTGGGAACAGCCTACGACTCCTACTGAGATCAGAAGTTTCTTAGGTTTGGCATGTTATTATAGAAGGTTTATAAAGAACTTCAGTGAGATAGCATCACCTTTGACACGCTTGACGAGGAAAGATGTACCATTTGTTTGGTCTGATAACTGTGAGAGAAGTTTTCAGATTTTGAAGAAAAGGTTGACTTCAGCACCAGTGTTGGTTTTGCCTGAAGCAGAAAAAGGCTATACAGTGTTCTGTGATGCTTCTAGGAGAGGTTTGGGCTGTGTACTGATGCAAGAAGGTAAAGTTGTTGCTTACGCATCTAGACAGCTTAAGAAAAATGAAGAGAATTACCCTGTTCATGATCTGGAGTTAGCTGCTATAGTTCATGCTCTTAAGACATGGCGTCACTACTTGTATGGTGAGACATGTCAGGTGTTTACAGACCATAAGAGCTTGAAATATATCTTCACTCAGAAGGACTTGAATTTGAGACAGCGCAGATGGCTTGAGCTGATTAAAGACTATGATGTGACAATCGATTACCATCCTGGTAAGGCGAACGTTGTAGCTGATGCCTTGAGTAGAAAGTCAAGTTCAACAGCCAATGCATTTTCTATGGCATGTTTCAAAAGAGACTTGCTTGTAGATATGCGAAAATTGAACTTGGACTTAGATGTGACTGGACAGTGTGGACTGATTGCTCAGATGCAAGTCAGACCTACTTTTTATAATCAGATAAAGGAATTACAGCAGAGTGATGATGAGTTGTGGCAAACCATGCAGGAAATGTTAGAAGGTAAGAGAACAGAGTTCAGGTTTTCTGATGAAGGCATGTTGTATCTTCATAACAGGTTGTGTGTACCTGGAAACAGTGAGTTAAAGGAGCAGATTCTTGAAGAAGCGCATACTTCTATGTATGCTATGCATCCAGGTAACACAAAGATGTACAGGAACCTCAAAGAGCTGTACTGGTGGTCTGGCATGAAAAAGGATGTGGCTGAATACGTGACTAGGTGTGGGGTGTGTCAGCAGGTTAAGGCTGAGCATCAGAAACCTGCTGGTATTTTGCAGTCGCTTCCTATACCAGAATGGAAATGGGAACACATCACGATGGACTTTGTGGTAGGATTACCTAGAACGCCTAGAGGTTCGGACTCGATATGGGTAATTGTGGATAGACTAACTAAGTCTGCTCACTTTCTTCCAGTCAAGTCAACCTTTGACGTTTCAAAGCTGGCTAAAGTTTATGTGGATGAGGTAATCAGGTTACATGGGATTCCAGTTTCCATTATTTCTGACAGAGATCCAAAGTTTACATCTAGGTTCTGGAATCAGTTACATCGTGCGTTGGGCACAAGGCTGAAGTTCAGTACAGCGTTTCACCCACAGACAGATGGGCAATCTGAGAGGACCATCCAGACCCTAGAAGACATGCTGAGAGCATGCGTGTTACAGTTTAGAGGTAACTGGGAAGAACACTTAAGCCTAATGGAGTTTGCATATAATAATAGCTACCATTCAAGTCTTGGAATAGCCCCATATGAAGCTCTTTATGGCAGGAAGTGTAGATCTCCAGTTTGTTGGTACGAGGTGGGTGAGAAGGAAATCCTTGGACCTGAGCTAGTTGATGTAACTACAGAAAAGATATCAGTGATTAGGGATCAGTTAAAAGCTGCCAGGACAGACAGAAAAGTTATGCAGAAAGACGGCGTCGACCTCTTGAGTTTGAGGTTGGAGACGAGGTCTACTTGAAGGTTTCGCCGTGGAAGGGAGTACTGAGGTTTGGCAAGAGGGGTAAGTTGACCCCTAGGTATATGGGTCCATATCCTATTGTTGAAAGGATAGGACCTGTAGCTTACAGGTTGGATTTGCCGTCTGAGTTGGCAAATCTTCATGATGTTTTCCACGTGTCTATGCTGAAAAAGTGCCATCCTGGTACATATAAGATTCTAGATTCAGAACCGGCACAGCTTAGAACAGATGTGTCCTATGTAGAAGGACCAGTGCAGATAGTTGATCACCGGATCAAAAAGCTTAAGAACCGGGGGATACCTTTAGTGAAAGTTTTATGGAGAAACCATAATCTTGAGGAAGCTACGTGGGAACTAGAGTCTGAGATGCGTGGCAAGTTTCCTTTTCTCTTCTAGGAATTTCGGGACGAAATTCTTATAAGGGAGGGAGATTTTTACGACCCGCGCCGAGCTTATCCCGTAAGTAAGCTGTTCAGCATGTGTTTAGCTGATTTGTTAAGTTATAAGCCTGTTTTTGTTAATAATGCTTAAAACGGTTATGATATGTGCTTAGTGTGTTTTCTAGCTTCTAAAGCGTGTAGGATCTTACGCTTGAAGCGTTGCCAGAGAAATCGTTCGAATCCGACCTTCGAGTTAAAAGTTGCATGTTTATGGGCTTATAGGGACCTGTTCGTAATTTTTGAAAGTTTTGAACTTTGCGATTTGGCCCCTAAGTTTCTTCCTTATCCTTTCTCTCTTCCTTATCTCGTTTCACTTTCACAGAAATGAGAGAACGCTTCTGCGTTCTCCTCCCTTGCGTGAGAAAGAGAGAAAGAGAAAGAGAGAGAGAGGGAGCTGAGAGGGGAGAAGCGCTGGAGCTTCGTTTTGCTCCGATCAGCTGCTGCAGTTCGTCCTTTCCCTCCGTGGATCTCCTTCTCCGTCAATTCGAATCGGTTTCGCAGCTGAAGCTACGTTTGCAGGGAAAACGGCTAGAAGATTGGGGTGCACGGTGCAGCCCTAACTCGTTTCCTTCTTCCCTTCAGGTGCGGTTTAGTCAAATGCATCGATTGTGATCGTTTCGCGGTGTTTGTTCGAGATTTTCCCGTCGATTCGAGAGAAATCGACTTTTGCAGGCCGTTTTTATGTTCTGCCTGTGCGCGGTTCGGCCGAGTTTCAATTCGGTCGGCCGAGTTCCTTTTTAGGGCAAATGTACAACATTTTTGGATCGGCCGAGTTGAGTCTTTGGTCGACCGAGTTTCCTAATTAGATAAGCGAACAACGTTTTTGTCGGCCGAGTTTGGGTTCTGATCGGCCGAGTTTCCTTGTAGGTATTTCAAGCGGTGAGTTGGTCGGCCGAGATTGTTCGGCCGAGTTTCAGAATCTGGGAAGCGTTCGGCCGAGTTCCATAGTGTTCAGCCGAGTTTCAAGTGGTGAGTGGCAGTTCATTTAGAAATCATTATTTAACTCATTTTAAAGGTCTAATTGCTTCAGTAATAGTATGATAAGTTCATTGGAACTTGAAATGCGTGATAAGAATGATGAGAAAGAGGAAATTCTGTGTTTACAGTTATAATGCGTTACTTCAGTTAAATTGTTTATCTGTTAATTATTTAATAGACCTAGATGCCCTAACACCGTATAACCCCTTAGACGGGTCTGCAACTTTGGGGTGAAACTCGTGTTGCAACATCATCCGTGCTTGTGTCGTGGACAAACGAGGAAAGAGAGAGGCAGTGTCTAACAACAATCGTGCTTGTGTCACGATGGTACTGCGATAACAAAAGAAAACACGGTTATCTAACACCATTCGTGCTTGTGTCGCGAAGGTAACCATGTGACTCTCCGCCGGTGTACTCAGGTTTAAGGAGGAGTCGAGAGCACACGTGGTTGTGCATCACACGTAGATGTGCGATGAGGCCGTAGAGCCTGTGTCCTGTGCAGACCAGGACGAGTAGTCAGACTTAGCACTTCCCGGGTGTGTCACTAAGTCTTGTACGGTGGGACCGTAGCATGGACTTGTTGCAGATCTTTATATGCAGAGTAGACTGCATATATTTAGGGCATAATGATAAAATGAATAAGTAATCATTTAGGATCACAGTAAATTTATAAATCTGTTTATTTATCTGAATTACCTATTGATGCTTAGAAATGTGGTTATTATCTGTACATCTGCTATGTCAATTGAACTGCTCTGCTTGAACTGTATATCTGTTTATTTTCAGTTAATAAACCTGACGAGTTGTTTATTGATAGCTAAGTGAAATGTTATTCACTGAGCGAGTAGGCTCACCCCTCTACTCAAACATTTTCAGGTTAGCACCAGCATCCGGAGTCAGAAGGATCATATCATCCTAACGCTTAGTTGATAGAAGGTTTGTAGTTAGTCTAGTTAGAGGTCTCTTAGTCCATTCCCCTCGATCTTCGGGACAAGGTGTGAGCGAGAGAGAGAATGTGTACAAAGATGTAAATTAACTGTTATGCTTTATCTTATGTTGAACAATGTAAATTGTTGTTGACTCTGTTTATATTTCTTGTCAGTTAATAGAAATGCTTCTCCAGCTTGTTTAGTTTCATTTACAGTATAAATCAGTTTTTCTTATTAATGTTGTTAATTGTTTTAAAAAGTGATGAATGGTTGGCTTATATGTGAAATCCCACCTGCCGAGTCCTAATCTCGTGGTTTGCGGTTAATGTGAGATTGGGGCGTGACAATTTTTGGTATCAGAGCTTAGGTTTGAGTACTTAGTTACTCAAGGTCAGGGGACGATAAGAGACCAATAGGATTAAGGTTTAAGTGTCTTTCTTCTATCTGTAGTTTTCTAATAGGAAATATTCTATTATATCATTGCAGATGGCAGGAAGAGGCCTTGATCGTGATGATCAGGCTGAGAGCCATGTTGGCCCTGAACTTCGGTACTTAGGTCCAGGTGGTGGTGACCACGTAGATGAAGCATCCAGGATGTACAGAATGTTTCTGGAGACCAAAGAAAGGTACAAGGCTGATAGGCGAGATTCTTCTTCTACCAGCAGCAAAGATCTGATGCGATCTTATGAGCTTGTGAAGAAGCTTGGTGGCACAGAGTTTAGTGGCACCACAGATCCCGCAGAAGCTGATGAGTGGTTTAGACAGATAGAAAAGGTCTTTCGTCTGATGGAGCTTCCAGAAGACAAGAAGATCAATCATGCGGTCTACCTTTTAACTGGTGATGCGGAGTTGTGGTGGCGTGGTGTGGAAGAAAAGAGGAGAGGAACAGAGCTTTCCTGGCAGGATTTCTCTGAGGAGTTTCATCTCAAATTCTATCCACCCACTTTTCTTAATGAGAAAATCAGGCAGTTGCAGAATATTAAGCAGGGGAACATGACAGTTACAGAATATGAAGCACTTTTCACACGATTAGCTAATTTCTGTCCGCAGCTTGTTCCAAATAACATAGAGAGATGTAGAAGGTTTCAGGAAGGGCTAAGGCCAGAAATCCGGCATACAGTTTCTACTACTAGCAGGAGGAACAGAGAGAATTTTGGTGAGTTTGTTGAGGCTGCCAGACAGGTTGAAGAATCTGTGAATGCTGATAGGGTGCCCGAGTCTAAGAAGAGATCTGCAGAGTTTAGTGGAGGACAGTCCAGTGGTGGATACAGAGGTTGAGGTAGAGGTTTCTTTTCTAAACTTGGGCATGGCTTTGGTTGTTTTGGCAGGCAGAGATCTGAGGATGTCGCTACTTCTAGAGGTAGAGGAGGATACAACCCAGGATGATGGAGCAGTGTCACTAGTGGACAGTCTTCAGGGTCGTCAATGTCAGTGTCAGGTCCCCAGAGATAAGAGTTACCGCCATGTGACAAATGTGGAAGGCCACATTCTGGGCCGTGTTGGAATTCAGGTTGTTATGCCTGTGGACATACTGGACATATCAAAAGGGATTGTCCTCAACTTTGACAAGAAGCATCACAAGCTTTCCAACCTCAATACCATGATGTTCCGAGTTCCTCTGTAGCTTCTGGTTCTAGAGGTGGTGGAGTGTCTAGTGGCAGGAGTGGTCAGAGAGGACAGCGTGGCAGAGGAAGAGCTTCAGCACGTTTCTTTTCTTTGACACCTCAGGAAGATATAATCTCTTCACAAGTTGTTACAGGAGAGATGCTTTTGTTTAATAGTATATTAGTTTCAGTTTTGATAGATCCGGGAGCTACTCATTCTTTTATACGACGTTCTTTAGTTGGTGAACTTAATCTGTTAACTCAAGAGTTGGCAGATGAGTTAGTGTTGAGGGTTCCACTAGGTGGACCAACAGTTTTATCCGAGTTTTGTCCCGGATGTTTGTTATCTTTTGGGGGCTTTACCTTTGCTGCTAATCTCATACCCCTGGATGTAAATACCTTTCAAGCCATCTTGGGTATGGATTGTCTTGAAACATATCGAGTGCAACTCGATTGTTGGAAGAAGGAAGCTACCTTTCAACTACGGGAATTTTCTTGTGTCTTTACTGGAGACAGGAAAGTTCTGCCTACGTGCATAATATCAGCTGCTGTAGCTGATAAGATGTTACAAAAAGGATGTGAAGCGTTCCTTGCTCATGTGGTTGACACCAGAGCAGAGAAGTGTACCGCCAGTGTTTATGATGTGCCCGTGGTTTGTGAGTTTTCTGATGTTTTTCCAAAAGATTTTCCAGGCCTACCTCCTGTCAGAGACTTGGATTTTGAAATTCAGATATATCCAGGTAGTCATCCAGTAGCACTGCCAGCCTATAGAATGGCACCTGCAGAGTTGAAGGAACTCAAGGTGCAGTTGCAGGAGTTGCTGGATAAGGGTTTTATTAGACCCAATTCTTCACCGTGGGGTGCTCCAGTTCTGTTTGTTAAGAAAAAGGATGGTACCATGCGTCTCTGTATAGATTACAGGCAACTGAACAAGATCACTATAAAGAACAAGTATCCGTTGCCGAGAATAGATGATCTGTTTGATCAGTTGCGTGGAGCGACGATCTTTTCTAAGATTGATTTGAGATCTGGATATCATCATCTTAGGATAAAGGCTTCTGATGTTCCCAAAACAGCTTTCAGAACCAGATATGGGCATTATGAATTTTAGGTCATGTCGTTTGGGATGACCAATGCCCCAGCAGCCTTTATGGATATGATGAATCGGATTTTCAAACCATTTCTAGATCAGTTTATTGTAGTCTTTATAGATGATATTCTGATCTATTCCAGAGACGATGAACAGCATGAGCAACACTTGAGAGTAGTGTTGCAGTTGTTGAGACAACACCATTTGTTCGCTAAATTTAGCAAGTGCGAATTCTGGTTGGTTGAGGTAGCATTTCTTGGACATGTTATCTCGAGGGATGGAGTTAGCGTGGATCCTAAGAAAGTTGAATCTGTACTTCAGTGGGAACAGCCTACGACTCCTACTGAGATCAGAAGTTTCTTAGGTTTGGCAGGTTATTATAGAAGGTTTATAAAGAACTTCAGTGAGATAGCATCACCTTTGACACGCTTGACGAGGAAAGATGTACCATTTGTTTGGTCTGATAACTGTGAGAGAAGTTTTCAGATTTTGAAGAAAAGGTTGACTTCAGCACCAGTGTTGGTTTTGCCTGAAGCAGAAAAAGGCTATACAGTGTTCTGTGATGCTTCTAGGAGAGGTTTGGGCTGTGTACTGATGCAAGAAGGTAAAGTTGTTGCTTACGCATCTAGACAGCTTAAGAAAAATGAAGAGAATTACCCTGTTCATGATCTGGAGTTAGCTGCTATAGTTCATGCTCTTAAGACATGGCGTCACTACTTGTATGGTGAGACATGTCAGGTGTTTACAGACCATAAGAGCTTGAAATATATCTTCACTCAGAAGGACTTGAATTTGAGACAGCGCAGATGGCTTGAGCTGATTAAAGACTATGATGTGACAATCGATTACCATCCTGGTAAGGCGAACGTTGTAGCTGATGCCTTGAGTAGAAAGTCAAGTTCAACAACCAATGCATTTTCTATGGCATGTTTCAAAAGAGACTTGCTTGTAGATATGCGAAAATTGAACTTGGACTTAGATGTGACTGGACAGTGTGGATTGATTGCTCAGATGCAAGTCAGACCTACTTTTTATAATCAGATAAAGGAATTGCAGCAGAGTGATGATGAGTTGTGGCAAACCATGCAGGAAATGTCAGAAGGTAAGAGAACAGAGTTCAGGTTTTCTGATGAAGGCATGTTGTATCTTCATAACAGGTTGTGTGTACCTGGAAATAGTGAGTTAAAGGAGCAGATTCTTGAAGAAGCGCATACTTCTATGTATGCTATGCATCCAGGTAACACAAAGATGTACAGGAACCTCAAAGAGCTGTACTGGTGGTCTGGCATGAAAAAGGATGTGGCTGAATACGTGGCTAGGTGTGGGGTGTGTCAGCAGGTTAAGGCTGAGCATCAGAAGCCTGCTGGTATTTTGCAGTCGCTTCCTATACCAGAATGGAAATGGGAACACATCACGATGGACTTTGTGGTAGGATTACCTAGAACGCCTAGAGGTTCGGACTCGATATGGGTAATTGTGGATAGACTAACTAAGTATGCTCACTTTCTTCCAGTCAAGTCAACCTTTGACGTTTCAAAGCTGGCTAAAGTTTATGTGGATGAGGTAATCAGGTTACATGGGATTCCAGTTTCCATTATTTCTGACAGAGATCCAAAGTTTACATCTAGGTTCTGGAATCAGTTACATCGTGCGTTGGGCACAAGGCTGAAGTTCAGTACAATGTTTCACCCACAGACAGATGGGCAATCTGAGAGGACCATCCAGACCCTAGAAGACATGCTCAGAGCATGCGTGTTACAGTTTAGAGGTAACTGGGAAGAACACTTAAGCCTAATGGAGTTTGCATATAATAATAGCTACCATTCAAGTCTTGGAATAGCCCCATATGAAGCTCTTTATGGCAGGAAGTGTAGATCGCCAGTTTGTTGGTACGAGGTGGGTGAGAAGGAAATCCTTGGACCTGAGCTAGTTGATGTAACTACAGAAAAGATATCAGTGATTAGGGATCAGTTAAAAGCTGCTCAGAACAGACAGAAAAGTTATGCAGAAAGACGACGTCGACCTCTTGAGTTTGAGGTTGGAGACGAGGTCTACTTGAAGGTTTCGCCGTGGAAGGGAGTACTGAGGTTTGGCAAGAGGGGTAAGTTGACCCCTAGGTATATGGGTCCATATCCTATTGTTGAAAGGATAGGACCTGTAGCTTACAGGTTGGATTTGCCGTCTGAGTTGGCAAATCTTCATGATGTCTTCCACGTGTCTATGCTGAAAAAGTGCCATCCTGGTACAGATAAGATTCTAGATTCAGAACCGGCGCAGCTTAGAACAGATGTGTCCTATGTAGAAGGACCAGTGCAGATAGTTGATCACCGGATCAAAAAGCTTAAGAACCGGGGGATACCTTTAGTGAAAGTTTTATGGATAAACCATAATCTTGAGGAAGTTACGTGGGAACTAGAGTCTGAGATGCGTGGGAACTAGAGTCTGAAAGGTCCTAGTCTTGAGGAGGTGCCAGTTGTCCGAGAGTTTGCAGATATGTTTCCTGAGGAGTTTCCTGGTGTTCCCCCACTCCGAGAGATTGATTTCGAGATCAATATGGTCCCAGGGACGCAGCCAGTTGCACAAACACCGTACAAGATGGCTCCAGTAGAGATGGCAGAGTTGAAGAAGCAGTTACAAGAGTTGCTAGACAAAGGTTTCATCCGACCAAGCACATCGCCTTGAGGTGCTCCTGTGTTGTTTGTCAAGAAGAAGGATGGTTCGATGCGGTTGTGTATAGACTACCGGTAGTTGAACAAGGTCACGATCAAGAACAAGTACCCGTTCTCGAGGATAGATGATCTATTTGATCAGTTGCGTGGTGCTACAGTGTTTTCGAAGATCGATCTACGGTCTGGATATCATCAGTTGAGGATAAAGGTGGATGACATACCAAAGTCAGCTTTTCAGACGAGGTATGGTCATTTTGAGTTTGTGGTTATGCCGTTTGGGCTAACCAATGCACCTGCTGCTTTCATGAACCTGATGAACAAAGTGTTCCATCCGTTCTTAGATCAGTTTGTTGTAGTCTTTATAGATGACATCTTGATCTATAGTCGGGACAGACAAGAGCATGAGCAACATCTTCGTCGAGCATTGACTCTTCTTCGCCAACATCAGTTGTATGCCAAGTTCAGTAAGTGTGAGTTCTGGTTGGAAGAGGTGACTTTCTTGGGTCACGTGGTATCTGCTGAAGGAGTCAAGGTAGATCCAAAGAAGGTAGAATCTGTTGCGGATTGGGAACAGCCGAAGATGCCGACAGAAGTTTGTAGTTTCCTGGGTTTAGCAGGATACTACCGGAGGTTTATCAAGGACTTCAGTGCGATCGCATTGCCGATGATGAAGTTGACCAGAAAGGATGTACCTTTTGTTTGAAATGATCGATGCTAGCAAGCTTTCCAGAGCCTGAAGGAGAAGCTGACCAGTGCTCCAGTGTTAATCTTGCCAGAGCCTAGGAAGGGCTATGTTGTTTTATGTGATGCTTCCAAGAAGGGCTTAGGATGTGTATTGATGCAGGAGGATCATGTGGTTTCTTTTGCCTCACGACAGCTTAAGAAACACGAGGAGAACTATCAGACTCATGACTTGAAGTTGGCAGCAGTGGTTCATGCGTTAAAGATTTGGAGACACTGTCTGTATGGAGAAGTGTGTCAGATCTTTACGGATCATAAGAACTTGAAGTACATCTTTACACAGCAAGAGTTGAACATGCGACAACGGCGATGGATGGAGTTGATCAATGACTATGACTGCACTATCGAGTATCAACCTGGTAAGGCGAATGTGGTAGCTGATGCACTTAGTCGAAAGTCTTCTTTTTCTTCCAAGAAGGCACAACTGAGTTCTCTGGTATGCCATGAGTGAGATATGCTTGTCTCTTTGCGAAAGATGAATGTGCAGATGGAGGTTTCCTTGTGATTTGGACTCTTAGCATAGATGCAAGTCAAGCCTACGTTGAGACAACAGATCAAGGATGCACAACAGACAGATGATGCGGTACAGTTGATCAGATCAGAGTTTGGTAGCAAAAAACGTGATGGGTTTCATGAGTCTGAGGATGGACTAGTTTGCTATCGTGATAGGATGGTGGTTCTTGATGTTGATGATCTGAGGAAGTTAGTGCTCGAGGAAGCACATACGTCGATGTATGCTATGCATCCAGGTGTCACCAAGATGTATCATAGTTTGAAGGACTTGTATTGGTGGCCCGGTTTGAAGAAAGATGTAGCTGAGTTCGTGGCTAGATGTGCGGTGTGTCAACAAGTGAAGGCAGAACATCAGAAGCCGGCAGGTACGTTGCAACCTTTGCCGATACCGCAATGGAAGTGGGATCATATAACCATGGATTTCGTAGTTGGTCTACCCAAGACAACTAGGAATCATGATTCCATTTGGATGATAGTGGACAGATTGACTAAGTCTACCCATTTTCTACCAGTAAAGACGACGTATACAACTGAGAAACTCGCTCGAGTATATGTGGATGGGATAGTACGTTTGCATGGTGTGCCAGTAACGATAGTTTCTGATAGAGGTCCTCAGTTTACGAGTCATTTTTTGGAGCAGTTACACAGAGCATTGGGAACGAAGTTGAGAGAGAGAAAATACTTTTATAAAAGTTTCTAGGCAACTGGGATGTACATCATTCAATGGGGTCCTCAGTTTACAATTTCTAGGCAACTGGGATGTACATCATTTACAGTTTCTGACAGAGGTCCTCAGTTTTCGATTTCCACCATGGAATCAAGGTGAAATGGATCAATAACCTTACCAACAGGTTGGGGGTCGTCCTCCTAGTCCTCTTAGCTCCCTTGGTCGGTTTCCAAGCAAAGAGAAGAAGTGGAAATAGAAAAGCCTTCCATTTGGCTTGGAAAGGGTCTTTTTATAAGAAATTCAATGAGAGAGAAAATACTTTTATAAAAGTCTTTTTATTCCAAAATTATTGCCACCATCTCCCACTTGATTTCTTGTATGCAAATTCATCTCTATCCCCACTGAGATCCCTTCCATTATCCAAGAATAAAGGGAAAAGAAATTAAGCACCTTAACCCTTATAATATCAATATCCATTTTTGATCGAGTGGAATTTCTTTTTCTTATAATAATGGTGAGTGGAATTTCACCTCCTTAGGATATGCTCCTTTGAAAGTCTTAAGGATGTCCACACACATATGAATCCAAGAATATTAATTTTGGTTGAAGGCCCCTTCAATTATTTTATTTATTTATTTGCATTAAATTGAATTAGAGTTTCAATTGGCTTAAATTTTGATTATTTTAATGTCAAGATTATCTCTCCTCCAAGATAATCCAAATGAGGCGCCCCTCTCATTTTATTTGCTCTAAATGATGTCAAGAAACATTAAAGACCTTATTGAAGTGGTAATTTGCATATTGAACCCTAGGTTTTGGGTAAATTGCACTTTACACCAAAACTATGTTTTAATGCACAAACATTGCTCTACAAGCTTTATCTTGGTGCCCAAGCTTGTAGAAACCATACAACTACATCATATTCATTCTTATGATGTCTCTACATCAGAGGAACATATTTTTATGTAACATTTGTAAGTTAACCCCTTAATTTAGGTAATTTGCACATTAGTCCAAAATAAGCAAACATTGCTTCAACATTATTCAATCAGGACCAAAATTGAAACATAAGCTCCTCTTGAGCCTTAATTACTTTTCACCAAATAAGATTAAGCATATAACCATATTTCTTAATCAAAACTCCTAGGATTAAAGCATAACCCAGGTCAGGGATGTTACAAATTATAAACCCCTAACAAGGATTTCATCCCCGAAATCCTAGATATAGGGAAACACATATTATTCATGCATCATATCATCATGTCATCACATAACATCTCATTATTATGGAGACACCATAGAGTTTTGATCAATACAAAGTTATCCCACACAAGGTTTTCAAAGAATCTTTTATACATGACACTTACTCCATAGTTCTTTATTATTGAATGTGGAGTAAATTCTGTGTCAAGTAGCACTTTCCTTATTACTTGTACTAACTATTTCATTACTTGTATATTTTATTATAATAAGGAGATGTTACTTATCAATTAAGAACTTATCTCAAAGACATCATTAATTGTTATGTTTGCGCAAAGCATAAACCCCTAACATGTGAGGTTCATAATATTTTGCATGATCAATCTGATTTCATAGTTGACCATTCCAGATAGTCAACATAGATCATCTGATATTTCTTCAGATCGCATGATTTCTTACTTTGATACCTATTATATGTACTGAAAATACATCACATCTTTATCTTCCTTTCCTCTTGGGACATTACTTGTCACATATATCTTCATCTTGGAGCCAAAGTCCAAAATAAACTGATACCTTTCTAAGTATACATCACATAAACATCTTTATATTATACACATCAAGTGTCCTAAGACCCACTTGATTTCCATGTCCCTGAAAGGAAAGAGAATCAAGGAATCATATTCCTCTTATTATTTCATGTATTTTCATCTATTCATGAATCATTACTCTTTTATCTCATCCTAGGTCCCTTGCCCTCAACATAGGAATCTATAAGGATGATTACATAACATTATTCCCTTATTTATTGTTATCTAGCATGTTTATGATCATCTCATGATCTCATAATATTTTTTTCCCATTTCTTCATTATGGAAAAGATCTTTATTATACTTACATCTTTATTGGACAGGGATCATCTCCCTTGGTCCCATTCTTGTCTTATGAGGAATATACTTTTATTTCCTCATACAAACATGCTCATCTGAGATTATCTCAGATTTCTCTTTCTTATGATTAGGACAGGACACATTTATTTATTCCATATTTCTTATTTCATGATACTCATTAGATTGTATCAAAATGACTATTTGATCAGAGCAATAAAAAAGATTACAACCTAAAAGTTTCCATACTCACTTTATCATCAATAGTTGTATACCTGGCCAGGGTATATAAATACTGAGATAAGGTAGTATGCACTTATATACTGTCATATTCCTTCCTTTTCATATTATCACAAGTATAAGACTTGACATTATTGGATTTTATCCAGACGTCTCTTCAATACCTCATCTTCTTCTCATAGAGGTAAGAGCAACATGAAACATCTATAATGTTTATTATGCAAAATATAAGTCCTCATAGGACTAATCAAAGAAAACTAAGTTAATTACCTTCTCATTTTTACTCAGGAAACCATAAAAGACATATTAAAATGACAGTTATTTTGTCTAACCTGTCATGATTCATGGATTATTCATTGCCTCAAGATGACTCTGCCTCAGAGGTTGATTCACCATAACATTTCTGGCTGAGCAATTTCTTGCCAGATGTCCTTCCTGTCTACATTGGTAGCAAATCCTGGGTGCTAGATGTGGTTTGGAGGCTTCTTTCCCCTTTCTAGATAACCATTGCCTTGGTGCACTAGGCCCTGGTTGTACTGGTGGTACCAAAAACTTCTTCTTTTTGGAACTACCAGGCCTCTGTTCCTGGATTTGGATAGGCCTTTTCTCAATTCTTCCTTTATATTCCTTTTCTGGACAATTAGGTCTAATATGTCCAGGCTTCCTACACATATGGCAGATCCTAGTTTCAGATTGTATCCTATTTCTTTCATCATTATTCATTGCTCCAACAGGTTGGGGCTGAGCAGGTAACCTATTAGAGTTCAGCACTTCGTCATTAGGGCTGGTATTGTGGGTTGCATTGCTAATGCACGATCTACTATATGTATCATAGATGTCCTAAATTGCTCAAACATAGCAAGGAAAGTTGGGCTTTCTATCATGGCTAGGTCAAACTGGGGATGTGCAGGTGTATGTTCTTCTCTGCTCTGATCCCCTGCATCCCTTCTTGACGCAACATTGCTACTTTCTGCAGCAAACTCCTCATGTGACCCAGCCATCTTCAAGTTCTTCTTCTCCTATATGAGTAGAAGACACTATCAGATACACTGGAAGACACTAGAACAGACTCTACTACCTTAGTCCTATGTCTCTGTAGACTCAGCAAACCTAGAGCTCTGATACCACTAAATTGTGGCATCCAACTTATAAAACACAAGATTAATTAAGCGGAAGTGAATCATTTACAACAGATTACTGAAAATCACTAAAAATTAAAACTTTTTGCAAAGAGATCCAAACATAGGAAACTCTTCCATTAAGAACCAAAGTATAATATTTACATTCTGATCCACTAGTACACAACATGTACTATCTTTTCTCGAGGATTACAACATCAGCTGCCCTATTCAACATTATATACAGAAGACATAAAAACCTCAAGGCATCAAGCCAAAATCTCAGATCGATTCATTAAAACACTAACTATAAACTCCGAGGACCTGAGAGTACAGAGACGACACATAGGACTTTCTAACTATACAACACTTGGCAGCCAGTGCCTCCACCTGAGTTATCACTGCTGTCCCTGATACTGCTGCTGCTGTTCTTTCTCTGCTAAAGGTTTCCTACTTCTTCTTCTGTGTTTACCTAAAACCATTTGATCCCACGGGGGTGAGACAATTGTAAATTGCCCCAGCGGGAGATATAACTCTCTGCCAAAATATTGTTATAGCAGTTTACTATAATTAAAACTAAACAGGAGTTCTTATAAATTAACAACAACATTAATCATTGAATAAATAGAGTAAAGTAATATCTTTTTCTAAGGAGAGCATTGTATCTACTCATGGTAGATTCATATTCCATTCATCTAATTGCAAGGAATGTAAAGAGATATGGAGAACATTTATCAACTAAAAATGCATAAAAGAAATGTAACATCAGCCAATGAGCTCCCGTATTCAATGCTTAAGGAAACATACTATACAGCTGATTACATCTTACAATCACACTTATGCCCTGAGGAGATGAGGTATACCACTCATGCTCCAACCGACCATTGTGAAGTCAAAATCGGTACCATACAAGGTCAATGGTAGAGCCAACTACCAAGACCTCCCATATCTCGGTCAATACGAGATTACATGCAGGACATCTTGTGTCTCTGCTATATATATATATATATATATATATATATATATATATATATATATATATATATATATATATATATATATATAGCTTTCCAAGATATACTGGAAACTGCGCTATTAGAGTTACAGTGGCATGTTGCACTCTCTTCGTGATCGTGAGATTTCATGTTTATCTCCATCGATCCGACATTAACATTACTGGGAGATGTGTATTGCATCTGTCCCAATCTTCAGGGGATTCGTGATACATCCATCCCGATGCAAGTAATGAAGGATTGAGAGGTTTATTATTTACCTTTCATCAATTCCCTCATTAGGACGTCAGGATAAAGTCGCCCATTGCCCCCCACATATTCAAAATATGCGTTCTGGGTTTTATCGCGGAGTACCCGTTTCACCATCACCTATTGCTGACGATGATAGATCTATGGTCAGGGCTCTACATGATATGATTTCACTTGATTAATTAAGTACATTAGCATATTCTTTTAGCATCAGTCAAGTTCTTAAACATAACTTATTCAGACAATCCATTAAGAAACAAGTACTATTTTCATCAATCACTTCTCAGTCTTTGTAAGACATTGGGATCTCAGTCCCTCAATTCATTTCTTTGGGAGTTCACATCCCTCAACATCATCATCATATTTATCAATCTTGGGTATTCATACCCTCAATTCATCATTATCACTGTTACCACTTGTTAGGTAACAATTTCCTCAGGTCCTCAGACTGAGGTATTCATAATACTTGTTACACAAGTATCTCACATGGCTCACAAGGCCTATTAAGTGCTTTGTCACCTTTCACTAGGCAAAAATCTATTCATAGAACTCATAAGGTCCATACACATTTTGTTACTTTTACTAACCAACAACAACATTAGGCACATAAAGCCATTCAACATATTTACTATATGAATGTCATAGCTCAAGTATGGCTATGTTCATCATCTCATGATGTCTACATGGTTAATAGACATGATATTAGTCATGTAAATCATTTATCACATCATATGAAATAATAGTAACACCACCATCCTTTATCAGGATTAGGGTTATCTATTAAATTAGGCTTTCAATTCCCTTTACCCAAAATTAGGCTTAGGGTTTCCCATCACACATTAATTAGGATTTCTTGCTCACATTATTAGTTCAATCCTAATACATTGCTCCACACCTCTGGGAGTATTTAAAGATATCATAAGTATTTTCTTATGATTACCATTCTCATCATATATCATTAATGATCATCATTTCAAGGTATAAGTTTATTTCTCATCCTTGTCATGGTATGATTACATCATACTCATTGATTTGGCTTAATCCCATTCTCAAGGTCTATTAATCAACATTTATCAAAGTACATTGAGTTCATTACATCTTTATTGTAATAATTACACATCACACACTCCATGTGTTTATTATCAAAGAATATTGGATTAGAGGTTCATCAAGGTATGTCTATACTGAAAATGCTGAATGTGATATCTATCATGTCTTGATATATCACTTTCTTCTCATATCCTTCTTACTTAAATAATTCAACTATCTTTGTATTAAGGTATTTCCCTTCTTAATACTTTATCCACTAACTTGTCACTTTCATCATATGGTACATTGGTCACATATTAGAATTGTCCAATCATCTTTAGTGATATGGACTTATCCCATGATTAAGCATTGTTGATATAGAATAAATCATTCTCTACTATTTTAGGTATGTCAACTCTTAGGATGTTATTCACTCCATTATATAATATTTCATACTTCACTCCTAAGAGTTTCATACCCTCATCATTGTAAGATAAATAGGATTGTTACACATACATGAAATTAGATATATAATGTTCTAGGCATCATCTTGTCTTTTAGACTCTTATTCATTAGGGTATCAACACTATCATTCATATAGTTCATCAACTTTACCCTTCATAGTTATAACATCCTCATCTTACTTGATTGTAATAACCACATCCTACTTTAGTGTATTGGCCATTATACCATGACTATGGTTGCACATATAATTATATGGCATCATCCTGGATTTAAGTCTCACTTCACATCATTCTTCAGGGTTTTCATAATATTACTCTTAATTAGGGTTTCACATAACATTACCCAAGAATATGGTTTCTCATAACATTAATCTTAATTAAGTATTCTCATAACATTACCCTAAATTGGGATTTATCATGGATTCATCCTCAATTAGGGTTACACCTGAAATCATCCTTAATTAGGGTTTATATTCAATAACTCACGATTAGGGTTTACTATGCACATCACTTCACCCTAGATTAGGGTTTATTATTTATATCACATCACCCTAGATTAGGGTTTATTATTTACATCACATCACCCTAGATTAGGGTTTATGTTCATTGAACCACAATTAGGATTTACTATTTACTCCAAGTAGGAGTGATCATCAAAGTACCCTCAATTAAGGTTTATCATGTCATTCATTATGAATTAAGATCATACCATCATCATGTATTAGGATTACTTCCACTAATACCCTTAATTAGGGTTATGATTCATTAATCTTCATAATTATGGTTTCATGATCTCACTATCATGGATCATACCCTAATTAGACATTCATCCATGATAAGAATCCATTACATGATTATCATTCATGTAAGAAGTCTTCTCTCTCATTTTCTATAATATGATGCTTGCATCAGCCTTGATTAGGCTAAGTCAACTCAACATGAAAGAGAATTGTCATATGGGTTATGTCTTAATCACCATGATCATTAAGACTTAATTTCTCAAAGGTTACTAATCACCCTATCTCATTAAGGGTACTATTATTATAATCACCCTTGGATTACATCATGTAATTGTTCACTTAAACAATTGACCTTTATTCACCTTAAGTGTTCATACAACTTAGTTGATTACATTTCAAATGATATTGAACTCTTAGACCTCAAACGGTCTTGACCAATCAGACATCAAACGGTCTTGGTTACATATTTGAAACCGTTTAGTAAAGGTGACCTTCAAGATCGTTTGCTAAAGGTGACCCTCAAGATCATTTGCTAAAGTACCTTTTTGAAACCGCATGAACCCAACTGGTTTGGCATCGTTTGGTCCCAAACGGTCTTGAGACCGTTTGGTCCAAACCTCCTCAAAACAACATGGACCAAAGATGGTCTCAACTACTCCAATTAAATTAGGGTTTCCAATGTTAGTTCCTTCAACCATTGAATACATGTAACCAATCATCAATTTGGACCTATCCCCATACTTCAATTGAGTTAATTAGGTCACCATTCAACTGATTTGACCCTCAATTAACCCTCAATTGATCATCAATTAGGTTTTGAATCAATTGAATTGGAGTTTGGAATTGATGATCCTTCAACATTAATCAATGTGAAACTAGTTACTTTAAAACTATTAGACCATCATCCAAATTGAACATGGCCTGACCCCAAATGGTCTTGAGGTCGTTTGTATAACCTCCAAATGGTCTTGAGACCGTTTTCCCATCACATCATCCAAATATAAGACATCCAATTAGGGTTTGGTGTAATGGATTGATCACCAAATCAACATTTGATTGCAAACCAACTTGGTATCTTTGTATCTTCAAACACCTAATCATAGTCAACCCTAGACCCCCAAACGGTCTTGGGATCATTTGGATGACCTCCAAATGGTCTTGAGACCGTTTTCCCATCACATCATCATTAACCATGTCATTCAATTAGGGTTTGGATTCTAGGATTAGTCACCAAATCATCAATTGATTATACTTCAACTTAATATCTTTGGACCTTCAATTTCTCAACCATACCTAACCATAGACCTAAAAACGGTCTTGGGTGATCACCAAACGGTCTGGAGACCGTTTGGGTGATCCCAAAACGGTTTTGAAACCGTTTGGGTCAATCAACCCAAAGCATCAACTTATTAAATTGCAAAATCAACACTTAGCCGATTAGGGTTTATACCATATGTTTGAATCTTTAAATACCTAACCATACTCAACCCTAGACCTCCAAACAGTCTTGTTTTACCTCCAAACGGTCTTGAGAACATTTGGGTGATCCCCAAATGGTTTTGAAACCGTTTGGGTCAATCGACCCAAGTTTCAAACTCAATCACTTATGAAATCAACACTCAACCCGATTTGTCTAGATATTTGATTGAAACTGTTTGGTCTAGATATTTGGAGAGGTGTGTTCTTATGATGATGTCATCATCATAAAGCTCTATACCCATGAAACCTGATGTGATTTCCATGGAGATAGCATCAATCAACCAAATCAATGATTGTAAATAAAGAAATGATCATTATTTGATGGGGAATTGAATGCAATAACAAAATTAGGGTTTCAAGTTATAAAATCCTCCTCCAATTGAGCTCCAAAGCTCCAATATCACGACAACAATGGTGGATTAAGCTTCTGCAACTCCCCCTAAGCTCGTCCTCAAGCTTTTGGTTGAAAAGATTAGCTAGGGTTGAAGAGGAGATCGAAATAAGAAGAAATCCATAATTTATTTTCGATTTCCACCATGGAATCAAGGTGAAATGGATCAATAACCTTACCAACAGGTTGGGGGTCGTCCTCCTGGTCCTCCCTATCTCCTTTGGTCGGTTTCCAAGCAAAGAGAAGAAGTGGAAACGGAAAAGCCTTCCATTTGGCTTGGAAAGGGTCTTTTTATAAGAAATTCAATGAGAGAGAAAATACTTTTATCAAAGTCTTTTTATTCCAAAATTATTGCCACCATATCCCCCTTGGTTTCTTGTATGCAAAGTCATCTCTATCCCCACCGATATCCCTTCCATTATCCAAGAATAAAGGGAAAAGAAATTAAGCACCTTAACCCTTATAATATCTATTTTTGAGTGGAATTTCTTTTCTTATAATAATGATGAGTGGAATTTCACCTCCTTAGGATATGCTCGTGCCTTTTCAAGGTTTAAGGATGTCCACACACATTTGAATCCAACCATATTAATTTTGTTTGAAGGCCCCTTCAATTATTTTATTTATTTATTTGCATTAAATTGAATTAGAGTTTCAATTGGCTTAAATTTTGATTATTTTAATGTCAAGATTCTCTCTCCTCCAAGATAATCCAAATGAGGCACCCCTCTCATTTTATTTTCCCCTCTTATTTTCTTATTGAAGTGGTAATTTGCATATTGAACCCTAGGTTTTGGGTAAATTGCACTTTATACCAAAACTAGGTTTTAATGCACAAACATTGCTCTACAAACTTTATCTTGGTGCCCAAGGTTGTGGAAACTATAACACTACATAATATTCATTCTTATGACGTCTCAACATCAGAGGAACATATTTTTATGTAACATTTGCAAGTTAACCCCTTAATTTAGGTAATTTGCACATTAGTCCAAAATAGGCAAACATTGCTTCAACATTATTCAATCAGGACCAAAATTGAAACACAAGCTCCTCTTGAGCCTTAATTACTTTTCACCAAATAAGATTAAGCATATAACCATCTTTCTTAATCAAAACTCCTAGGGTTAAAGCATAATCTAGGTCAGGGATGTTACACCACGGGTCCGCTACTAGTACTGATGATTACCTAAAAAATTATGGTGACCCACAAGTGAGACTCATGTCCCAACAAGAAATATAACGATCGATAATGCTTATTGATTACAATAGGTTATGTGATTAAAACATGTTAAGTAGATCAAGCATATTAAACAAATAGACAGATAAAGCCAAGGAATGGAATTATGAATTATAAGGGATTTATTAAGAGAAATTCTAATTAGAGTCTTAGAATCTAGCATTATTCTCAAATACCCATTGTAGATATGACTATGAGCATAAACATCATCATGAGTCTAACTAGCATTATAAATATCAATAACAGTATGAGCATATTTGAATAGTGAGATCATGTCTAACATTATAGCATGTCTACAGTCATGAACAAAACTAACAACATAAGCATATTTAACAGTATATCATATCTAACAACATAAACATAACAAATAGGATGAGAAAAGCTAACAACGTGAGCATGTCTAACAAAATATCATGTTTAACAGGATAAGCATGTCTTCATCATAAGTGGAGCTAACAACATAAGCACAACAACCAACATAAGTATGATTAGCAATAAAAGCAAACCTAACTATATAGGCATGGCTAGCAGTATGAACATTTCTACCAGTCATGAGGTACGCATGGCTAGCAGTATAAGCATTTTTAACAATAATGAGGTAATTAACATAAAAAACATAACAAATAGTATAAAATGTCTACTTTCTCTTACTGTATTAAACATCATCCAATTTGAAAGGAGTAAATAAGGTTTATCATCCAATGTGAAGTGTAATACAATAATAGATATGCTACACAACTGTTTACATATTTTATTAAGCCATGAGGAATTGAGTCATACAATCCAATTCCAACTGACCATTGCTAAGTCCAAATCAGTGTCATACAACATCTAGGAGAGCCAGACTCCTATGAAGCCCCATACCCTCGTCAGTACGAGTAACACCGTAGTGACATATAAGTTAAACTACCACCAACGACATATAGTCAAGCTGAAAACACCTAGCCCGCCTTGGTATAGGTCAGGGTGCTAGACACAAGGGTATATGAAAACTCTGCCACCAAAGTACAATGACAATTTTCCTCAAATATATCACATATTTACATCACTGAGATACGATCGTAGTTGTTCTCACATAGAGGTATGACCGTGTCCATCCTCCATACACCTTTGAATTAGGATGTCAAGGACACAGTCTCTTGCAACCCTCATACTCAACATTATGCACTCTGATTTTCCCTTAGGAAGACTCATTTCACCATCCAACAAGTTCTGACACTAGAATAGATCTAAGGCACATGAAACTACATGATTAATGTTTCACTTGATTAGTTAATTCCTATTGGGTGAATTAAGAATTTATCAAACAAATGTATAAATAAACCTAATTTATTTCTAGCAAGCATTGATAAGTAGTGACTTCATAAGATATAAAATGTATGGAGACATGTTCATAAAACCACATAGTACCATTTCATTTCCATTCAGGGGACTATGAACACCATCACACCACCGTAGGATACCAATCCTTATTACATCATGAAGAGGATTACACCTCCATTAAGATTCAATCATTACCAAATGTCATCAAGACCATTCTCATAATCACTTGCAAGAACATCATTATCTTTCCACACCTTATAACAAGGTTCAACAGACCATTACCGTACTTATGATACACATGTTTAGCATAACATTGCATTAAAGAGCAAAAAGATGTTCACAAGATAACATAGGAAGATTATATTATCTTTAAGGGCATTCCTTTATTACAACAATATTCAACTAAAGTAGGTATAATTGACCACCATCATTAGTTGTACTAGGGTTAGAATTAACAAAGCAATTTGAACTTAACATTATAAATCAACACTTTACAGCAACCTTAGGTTTATATTCATTTGAGGTCAAAGGTAAGACTACAAACTCATAGTCTTAAAACAATTGACTCTAAATTGTCAAATCAAAACCATTGGGTTAGGTGCAACAAGCACAAGCCATCAAATTATACGCAAAACTACCAGTTTCAAGGTAAACATGACCTTTGAATTATATATATTAATCACCACCATAAGATCAAGTGCATTAAGCACAACCCATCAAATCATAGACCATAAATCAGACTTAAGGTAATCAAAACCATTGCATCGTGTATATGAAGCACCACCAGTGAATCACAGTTGCATACAACACATTGAAAGGGAACGAATTGATTAAAAATTAGTTTACTCCTCTAGCCTATAACATGTCATGAGCAAAATTACATTCACTCGCCATCTCTACAGTGTGCCTTGACTTCTATAAAACATTGAAGTAAATATAAAAAATAAATATGTAATATGAAATGCAATGTGATGAAAAGAAAATGGACTGTGCAATGTGCCACAAAACTTCAATACAATTTTTTTTTTCACTTTAATAATTATTGCTCACAATCTCATAGTTTGGTTAACATCCAGTTGAATCCCTCCAATATATAGCCATTAATAAAACTACATTTGCTCTCATTTTTTATACGCACATGTAATGATAGAAAAATACAAAAATTAAAAATTAAATAAGCAACATGAAATGCATTATGAAAAAAACAAAGGGGCTAATAAGACTGATGAATGACGAACAGACAGTACACCCATAACTCCAAAATTTAAATCAAAATCAAGCTTTTACATAGTTTATATTTAATGATTACAATAATATGCATACAACTCTATAAAAGAAAACAACTCAACTATTCATAATAATATACATACGACCTGCTAAAAGACCTCAAGTAATTGTTATCTAACTACCTCCAACCTATCCTCCGGTATAAACATGGTGGAGGCACGCATCGAGCAGCCCACACGTCACTCCATCGCTGGTAAAAGAAAACAAATCAGCGCAAAGAGTTCAGTGGGCTCGTTGCGGTGGGATGGTTTCGGATGGAAAGATTGATGTGTATTGCTTTGCATAATAAACAAACAGGTAAAAAAATTCCGAGCCATATACGCCTACGCGTCCGATGGATGGATGTCTTGATGGGACGCCGGTATATAGGACACCAATCAATCTTTGACACATGGGCAGTCCCCTACCACCATCCAAAAATTAAAGAAATTAAATCAGACGTTAAACCCCACTTACCTATTTGCCGAGAGAGCAGGTAATGTATTTAATTTTTGATAAATTTAATACTTGTCCTCAAATTAGCAATAATTGCATTGCGAACTGCACTCCTTTTGGATATGAATATTTTGATGGAGGAGAGGTAGGGTGTCCGTGGACCACTGGCTCCTGTATGGGTCAAAGAAAAGAGAAGTGGGGGCGCGTTCCGCTAAAGCGGGGGTCAAAGAAAAGAGAAGCGGGGACGGAAGACCGAGCGAAGGCTCTGCTCTCCATTGACTGCTGGCGAGATAACAAATGGAGTGTAGTGGACGATGGACCAAAAGCATCATTCTACCCCGTGGCGGGTTGACCTCACCCTGCCACGCCACTTTTGGTTTCGGCTTCGGCCCTGTTTGGTAGGGTGTCCTCCGGTGCAGTTCTGTGATTTATGAAAGAAAGAATACAAAAGGATTGATTTTGATCGGTTGATCTTTTATTTGGTTACTTGCAGCATAAACGTGATGATTTTCTTTGTTACGGTTTGGTTGAGCACCGGCGATATGCAGCTGTACAGGAAAATTTAATTGCAGGACCCACATTTGCGTGTCAGAAAAGTGCAGTTGTGTTTTCAGAATTGTACCGCTCCCATGAAGGGCGCGGTACATATTCCGTGTTTTCTGGCCAAAGAGTAACCCAAGTGTGGGTCCGAAAGCAACGAATTTATCTTCCACATGCCTAACCAAACAAAATTGCTGTTAAAATTCCGGACAAATGATTGTAATGATTTTATTCAACGTCGTACCAAACCAGCCCTTCTTCGAATCCAAAAGCACAAAACTAGAGGCCTGCCTGTCAGCGTTCAGACATGGAACTCTCTAGCGTGATTTAAGGCCCCGTCTGGTAGGACTGCATTGGAAGACATGCAGTTCCAACTCAATGTGTTTTACAACTGCAAGAGTTTGGTTGGACGTAGCTGGAACCCACACTTAGAAATCCAACTGCACGGCAGTACTCATCCACGTATAAATTTCCAGAAAACTGACTGCGCCCATTTAGCTCGCGGTTGGTTTTCCATGGGACATCAGCATCTGATTTCCCGATATGGAGCAGCGGAACAGTATGCTGCTCTCCTCAATAGCATTCTCCCAATTGCAGCCAGGATTATGGCGACGAATATGAATTTTTAGGGTGGTGTTTTGACCGCAGGTGAGCATAGCTTCAGACTATATGGAACCAAACGTTAGAAAATAAGGCCCTGTTTGGTACGATGTAGTAAGATGTAGTTGGATGAATTAGAATTCTAATCAATAATAATCATGTATTTAGTTTTCCTTTCATTTTGTTTGGTATGGAATCAGCTTTTTGTTCGACAGCTGGGCGACGATAGCTGCGGCTCTTCTACAAATGCAGCTGGTTAGAAGGAAAAGAGCGTAGAAGCATGCACGCACGAATCAAAGTAATAAATGCTGCTAGCTGTTCCCAGGCTGTTGCACGCTATAGCTTTTTCTGGACCGTTAGCCACGTACATGTTTCAGACTTCCACACCCGACCACTCCCTGATCGGCCGCGGTACAAATTCACGGATTTCGGCAGCAACTGTGTAGTTGGATGTTGTTCTAATTCAACAAACTGCACCCCACTTCACTCTACCAAACGAAAAATAAAATGCTAATCGTGATGTTCTTTTGTGATGAGCTTGAACTCACCCGTACCAAACAGGCCCTAAACACATTCAGTTGAAACAGCTTCCAACCAAACGAAAGAGTTGTACATCAATTATATTGTTTTACAATTCCTGTTACCAAAATCACCTGTTGCCTTCCAACGGGTGGCAACCAAACGAGCCCTAAAGCAAGAGATAAGCACCGTGCTGTGGTTCGAGGAAACTTCCTGCCCGCGACACCCACATCTGTGGACTATGGAGTATGGATGGGGGGAGAGAGCGAACGTACAGAGGGAGTGTTGAAGGGAAACTAAAACCGAATTAGAAGACCCATTGTGCAATTTGCCACAATTTGCTCTATAAATAACGTGGAGGGGTGCCAACTGGAACGGCAAGTAGGTTTTCTCTCTCTCTTTGAAAATCTCTGCAGAGCTCTAGAACTATGGCGTCGTCGTGTCTTCCGCCTCTCTCTCTCCTCCTCCTCCTCCTCCTGACATTGGTGGTATTACCAGGGACGACGGTCGCAAAGGTGATCGAATCAATACGCCTCGTTTCTTGTGCTTATGTTTTATCAAGGTCAACTCACCGTTTCGAGTTTTGCCGACATCCCCGATACCTCTTGGATTCATCGAATAATACGCCTCCGTTGGTATCATCGAATCAATACACCTCCTCGTTTGTTGGATTCGTCGAATCAATACACCTCCTCGTTTTCTGTTCGTATGTTTCCTCATTACCAATTCATCAAGTGTTGTCTACTTCCGCAGCCTTTGTGTGTTAACAACTCCGATACAGAGCCACTACATACGCACGGCCACCTCCGAGGCCCGCTGCAGCTGGTGGATGCGCAGCTCCTGGGGTCTGTGCTAGGCCGCGGGTGGGTCAAGTTTAACTGTCTTTACCTATAGTTCTTCTATCTCTAGTTTCCCCCTTCTTTTTGTCGATTCGAAGTGACCAATTTATATCTCCTACTATGCCCTGTTTTTAACAGTGACGGGAACCTCGCTCCTGAGTACGTCGATCACATCAAAGGATTAGCAGCTCATGAAAACTTCGCCTTCGACGTCGCAAGTATGTAAAGTTTCGACCTTTATCAACTCCCATGACAAGGTCCTTTCCATCATTTGGAATTTTGATTGTATGCGTCTCTTCTTCCGCAACAACAGAGACCGACGAGACTCGGCTCCTCCCGGATTCGTGGCCATCAACGCCGTCTGCAGCAGTTGGCCGACGCGCAAGCCGTCCTCGACGTGCGAGTGGACTGGGTGTCAACCCCATCAGCGGATTCACAGGGTACCTCGACGAACGCGATTTTGCAGGTATGCACACTTCTATCTTTCCCGTGTTGGTTTCTATTGTATTTCGTTTTGTTTTGCTGGCTGGCCGTGAGAAAATTATTGTGTTTTAATCGATTTAAAAAAAAAAAACTTATTTCAACTTGAAAATCACTCATCATCGCACGACGCAGCCCTCCTCATTCTCCCGGAAAGAGATCGCCATCTCGATCTCGCTGAGGAGACCGTATGGACTCACGCAAGGTTTGGCGAGGACATCGGCATCTCCAACCTCGGAACAGGTGAGATGACGATATAATTCACTTGTCTCTGCCCTCTAATTCGATCTATCATTAAGGGTATAAATGTTAGACCTAGTATAAACAGTGCCTTTCTTTTGAACAGGAAGAGGAATGCTACGAGGACAGGCAATGAAGTTCCGACCAAAGATCTCCCAGAACAAGCTGTCCGTCAACGAGATGCCGAGAGACAACTACAAGCACTGGAGCAACGACTCCGAATTCACCGCCTCGCCAACTCAATCGCCATAGAAAAAGTCATCCTTGCAGGCTGTAATAGCCACTGAAAGTGGGAGCCCTAAAATTCTCAAATTTCCTTGGAAACCAGCATACGGGCTAAGATTTTGCAGGTTAAGATCAGAAGCCACAACACCGAAATTCCGCTGATACTGTCTACCAACAAGTGGTGTTGGAGACTGATTCGAGGATGGCCATTGAGAACTTGCTGAGTGAGAAGAATAGGTGTTGGGAAGGCAAGACACTAGAGCTATGTATTAAAAAGATGTTAAAAAGTGACTGGCAAGTAAGTTTAAGGCATATCTACAGAGAAGGAAATGAAGCTACAGATAAGATGGCCAGAAAGAGTGAAAGGGGATGCAAGTTTGTTTTTGATCCACCTATGGAATTACCTGAGTGTCTAAACAGAGACAGGGAGGGTTGGAAAAGACCAGAAAAGGCAATCCTTAGTCAGTTTTTGATACAGGTTTGAGTCATGTTGTTTGTAATGTTGTTTTTAGGTTTCTTTTTTAGTTCCGTAGCAGGTGTGTTGTTTTTGTTAGCAGGGAGATGTTGGTGTTTTGCTCTGTTAGCAGGTAGAGTCGTGTCTGTTTTGGTCTTTTCTCTTTTGTCCGGTCTATGTAGTCTGTTTTTCCTTTTTAGCCCACACGGAGGGGGTGGGATGAATAAAAGTCCCCTCGACTTCTATGAAAAAAACCAAGTGAAAAATGACATACTCAAGGCCATATTGTCTTCTATTTGGAAGTCCCCTCGACTTCTATGAAAAAAACCAAGTGAAAAATGACATACTCAAGGCCATATTGTCTTCTATTTGGATGGTAGGCTCGGGGTTGCACAGGTTGGGCCTAGAAGTTGTGTCGTTCATCCATTATTGGACCCCAGGCCTTTGGTAGAGTGGCTGACTTGTAGTTACAAGCTGGTTACGCTTCTACTATTGATATCTTGAAATCCATAGGGTTTTCCAGTGCCTCAATATGTATCATGTGTTGCTGTGAAGAAAAGGATTCTGATGACCCGTTTTTCAGCTGTTGTGTCTTCAGTGCTCTGGACCTAAGTTCTCTACTGAGCGTTAGTTCTCTGGCTTTCTGAAGCTTAAAGCGAAAGAGAAGAGTGGTGATGCTCTGTTTATTCACAAAATTTGGGAAAGGAATAATAAGATCTTCCCAATAGCAGGGAAGAGGTCTCATGTTATGTAGTCCCTCTGTTTTATGAGACTTAAATTCCATGTACAACTGATATGTTACTTCTTTTCTTTTTCCTCTCGCGTGCACCTGTTAGTCTTCCGTTTCTTTTACCATGTTTTGTAGTAAAGTCTGTGACTAAGACGGGAGAAGTAAGCGTGTTTCATGAAAAAAAAAGTATGTTAGTTATGCTTCCCTAATAAGTAAAGCAATCTCATCAACTCGGGCTTGGTTTTCTTCCTTAACACTATTGATGTTTTTTATCGGAAAAGCGTGTGACCCTCTTTTTATAGATTTTCAAAATATGTACAAAATAGAGCAAAGCTCAAGGAAAAACAGAAGCCGCAGAAATAAAACTATACAAGGACATCTATATCTTTCTTCAAACTACTCCATTTCCTATCTACACACATTTTACTATCATTGAAAACTCTACAATTCCTTTCCTCCCATAGACCATAAAAAATAACCAGAATGGTGACCCACTCCTTCTTCCTTGCAAATGAACATACATTAGTTAGAGAACTAGGGCCTCTGAGCATATAATCGTCACCTTCAACACCTTTCCACACCTATAGAGAATACTCACATCGGAACAAGATGTGAGATAGATCTTCAACATCATTTTCACATAAAACACACCTAGAAGGGAGTTGAAACCCCCCGACTTTGCATATGGTCCAGAGTAAGCAGCTTATCCAAAAATCATCTCCAGCCATGAATCTTATGCCTCATAGAAGCTTTTGATTTCCATAACCAGCTTGACCACTTCTGGGCAGGTGCAGACAGCCTAACAACCTCCCAAGTATCCCTAGATCTCGTAGGAATCTTCCCTTTAAACATAATAGCATCTTCCTTCTCAAGAAATGACAGACCTGCACTCCGAATAATATCCACATTAGCATTCACATGTCTAGACCTAGACTCAATCCAGCTTCCATTAGACATGAGGGAGCTCAAACTCGCAAACTTCCCTGTACCACTTCTCATGAGGGAGCTCAAACTCACAAACTTCCCTGGACCTAAGTTCTCTACTGAGCGTTAGTTCTCTGGCTTTCTGAAGCTTAAAGCGAAAGAGAAGAGTGGTGATGCTCTGTTTATTCACAAAATTTGGGAAAGGAATAATAAGATCTTCCCAATAGCAGGGAAGAGGTCTCATGTTATGTAGTCCCTCTGTTTTATGAGACTTAAATTCCATGTACAACTGATATGTTACTTCTTTTCTTTTTCCTCTCGCGTGCACCTGTTAGTCTTCCGTTTCTTTTACCATGTTTTGTAGTAAAGTCTGTGACTAAGACGGGAGAAGTAAGCGTGTTTCATGAAAAAAAAGTATGTTAGTTATGCTTCCCTAATAAGTAAAGAAATCTCATCAACTCGGGCTTGGTTTTCTTCCTTAACACTATTGATGTTTTTTATCGGAAAAGCGTGTGACCCTCTTTTTATAGATTTTCAAAATATGTACAAAATAGAGCAAAGCTCAAGGAAAAACAGAAGCCGCAGAAATAAAACTATACAAGGACATCTATATCTTTCTTCAAACTACTCCATTTCCTATCTACACACATTTTACTATCATTGAAAACTCTACAATTCCTTTCCTCCCATAGACCATAAAAAATAACCAGAATGGTGACCCTCTCCTTCTTCCTTGCAAATGAACATACATTAGTTAGAGAACTAGGGCCTCTGAGCATATAATCGTCACCTTCAACACCTTTCCACACCTGTAGAGAATACTCACATCAGAACAAGATGTGAGATAGATCTTCAACATCATTTTCACATAAAACACACCTAGAAGGGAGTTGAAACCCCCCGACTTTGCATATGGTCCAGAGTAAGCAGCTTATCCAAAAATCATCTCCAGCCATGAATCTTATGCCTCATAGAAGCTTTTGATTTCCATAACCAGCTTGACCACTTCTGGGCAGGTGCAGACAGCCTAACAACCTCCCAAGTATCCCTAGATCTCGTAGGAATCTTCCCTTTAAACATAATAGCATCTTCCTTCTCAAGAAATGACAGACCTGCACTCCGAATAATATCCACAATAGCATTCACATGTCTAGACCTAGACTCAATCCAGCTTCCATTAGACATGAGGGAGCTCAAACTCGCAAACTTCCCTGTACCACTTCTCATGAGGGAGCTCAAACTCACAAACTTCCCTGGACCTAAGTTCTCTACTGAGCGTTAGTTCTCTGGCTTTCTGAAGCTTAAAGCGAAAGAGAAGAGTGGTGATGCTCTGTTTATTCACAAAATTTGGGAAAGGAATAATAAGATCTTCCCAATAGCAGTGAAGAGGTCTCATGTTATGTAGTCCCTCTGTTTTATGAGACTTAAATTCCATGTACAACTGATATGTTACTTCTTTTCTTTTTCCTCTCGCGTGCACCTGTTAGTCTTCCGTTTCTTTTACCATGTTTTGTAGTAAAGTCTGTGACTAAGACGGGAGAAGTAAGCGTGTTTCATGAAAAAAAAAGTATGTTAGTTATGCTTCCCTAATAAGTAAAGCAATCTCATCAACTCGGGCTTGGTTTTCTTCCTTAACACTCTTGATGTTTTTTATCGGAAAAGCGTGTGACCCTCTTTTTATAGATTTTCAAAATATGTACAAAATAGAGTAAAGCTCAAGGAAAAACAGAAGCCGCAGAAATAAAACTATACAAGGACATCTATATCTTTCTTCAAACTACTCCATTTCCTATCTACACACATTTTACTATCATTGAAAACTCTACAATTCCTTTCCTCCCATAGACCATAAAAAATAACCAGAATGGTGACCCTCTCCTTCTTCCTTACAAATGAACATACATTAGTTAGAGAACTAGGGCCTCTGAGCATATAATCGTCACCTTCAACACCTTTCCACACCTGTAGAGAATACTCACATCGGAACAAGATGTGAGATAGATCTTCAACATCATTTTCACATAAAACACACCTAGAAGGGAGTTGAAACCCCCCGACTTTGCATATGGTCCAGAGTAAGCAGCTTATCCAAAAATCATCTCCAGCCATGAATCTTATGCCTCATAGAAGCTTTTGATTTCCATAACCAGCTTGACCACTTCTGGGCAGGTGCAGACAGCCTAACAACCTCCCAAGTATCCCTAGATCTCGTAGGAATCTTCCCTTTAAACATAATAGCATCTTCCTTCTCAAGAAATGACAGACCTGCACTCCGAATAATATCCACAATAGCATTCACATGTCTAGACCTAGACTCAATCCAGCTTCCATTAGACATGAGGGAGCTCAAACTCGCAAACTTCCCTGTACCACTTCTCATGAGGGAGCTCAAACTCACAAACTTCCCTGGACCTAAGTTCTCTACTGAGCGTTAGTTCTCTGGCTTTCTGAAGCTTAAAGCGAAAGAGAAGAGTGGTGATGCTCTGTTTATTCACAAAATTTGGGAAAGGAATAATAAGATCTTCCCAATAGCAGGGAAGAGGTCTCATGTTATGTAGTCCCTCTGTTTTATGAGACTTAAATTCCATGTACAGCTGATATGTCGCTTCTTTTCTTTTTCCTCTCGCGTGCACCTGTTAGTCTTCCGTTTCTTTTACCATGTTTTGTAGTAAAGTCTGTGACTAAGACGGGAGAAGTAAGCTTGTTTCATGAAAAAAAAGTATGTTAGTTATGCTTTTAACCTTTCATGTATGGGTGTCAGTTCCACGTTTCTTTAATTGCTTATATGGACGTGGTACCCCATTCATTATTTATGCTTCATTTTGATCTTGATTGCTACTCATGTATGATCAGTTACTTGATCCCTTAGGTTATTAAACTGTGCATTCACTTTGATAATGAAACATATCTTTTGGAATGCTTCTCTCTCTTATGATTAACAACTTAACCTAGTATAGGTTATTTAAGATAAACATAAAATTTTTCTAAATGTAAAATGGAAAGAGGTTCTCATAAATTGACCTTTTGACAGCCAGCAGGTTGAGAGCAACAAGACAAAGAGCAGATAGCAGACAGCAAGATAAATAAACTACTTCAAATAGCAGACAGCAGACAGCAGACAGCAGGATAAATAAACTACTTCAAAGCATGTATGGGATTATATAGTAACGCCTAGAGGCCATTATTTCCACAAGCCATAAAATACAACGGCGGGTGGAGCTAAATCTAAAAGAAAACAATCATGATCGTACTTGTCTAGTAAAATTTGCACCTAGGACACCTCGGAAAACGAGCAGATTCTTAATAACATCTGAAGACCAAAACAGAAAACTAAGGAATGCATCATGCAAAAATATACATCTCTTTGAGCTTTTCCTTGGAGGATAATGATGAGGCAATTGAAATGTTGGCTATGCGATGGGAATGATTATCATCGGGAAAAAAGTGAATGATGCTATTGAAATAAAATAATTCTTACTCATAACCGGTCATATAATCAAGGTCCTATCCGGACATTGGTAATGCCCACCTGCTCGACTACCTGCTGCGCCCCTATGCATATTTAAAGCAATGTTTGCAACACCGATTCTCCATGTTCCTTCATGCAAAAGCCATGCAAGAAATTATTATCTCGCTACCAAATACAAATCTACCACCTCAATTTTCGATTTCGCTCTAATGATTCCCTTCATTTTATTTCGCATTTCATATATAGCTGCAAATTATCTCAATCATCCCCCTCCTTATTCATTTCCGCCCAGAGTAAGTACTGTATGTGCCATTTGTTCATGTTGAACCAGTTCCACCCAACACTGAGTAAGTACTGTACGTACTATTTGTTCATGTTGAACCAGCTCCGCCCCTTTGATGTAAATAATGGGGTACTGTACTTTTACTTCTTACAGAAATGATGAAAATCAGAATGAGGTACTGTACTTACTAAAATGATTTGGTAGGTAATGTACTGTAAATTTGACAAATTTAAATAAAGAGTAAGAGAGTGAGTATTGTACTTGGTGGAAATTAATAGGGAGGGGGAGTGAGTACTGTACTTAGCAGAAATGATTTGGTAGGAACTCTACCCCATTCTGATTTGAGAATAATAATTAGGTATTATACTTATTGTTGAATTGTATAAATTATTAATGTTTTGTTGGGTACTGTACTTTTTGCTTCTTACAGAAATGAAAATCATAATGGGGTACTATACTTAGTGAAATGATTTGGTAGGCATTGTACTGTAAATTTGACAAATTTAAATCAAGAGTAAGAGAGTGAATATTGTACTTGGCGGAAATGAATAGGGAGGGGAAGTGATTATTGTACTTGGCGGAAATGATTTGGTAGGTAATGTGCTGTAATTTTGACAAGTTTAAATCAAAAGTAAGGGAGTGAGTACTGTACTTGGCGGAAATGGACATGGAAGTGGATGTCTAAGGAAATTTGCTGCTATATACGATATTCAAAATTTTGAATTTGAATGTTTTTACAACCTGTGATGGAATTAAATATCTGTGGATCAGTGGATATATTCTCTGCACTTTGCATGTACTTTACATGGATTTTGCATGACTTTTGCATGAGTAGTAATACAAAAACGGCTGCAGGCTGCTGGTTACATGTTCCCGAGATTCGGGTGGGCTGGCGGGTGGGGCTGTTGGGTGTGGATAGCGTTACTCTTGAAATAAAGGTTGAATGGGTTCAAACAACAAGCTAAATCACGAGTTGCAATGAAGGGGCAAAGGGTAGCGCAGTTGGACAGAGTGCTTAGAGGCAGTGCATACAGAAATTGAAAGAGGTGTCTCGAAGTCACAACTAGAGTGCAAAACTCTCCATATGAAAATTTGTCTTGCACTACATGAGATGTCATATGGTTTCAGCAATAAAAGAGATCGGTCAAGGATGTCGTGAATTAACTTTCTCAATGGGCAACAAAGCAAATGTATAGCAGAACTTGTGTCTGCTAGTTGTCCTATTTTTATTTATTCTCCTCTTAAAATCCTGAATTAAGAAATTCAGAGTCACGTTGCTGGGTACAAAGTACTAATGTGGTCAAGGACTCTCACCTTGTGGTGGTAGCGAAAGGCACAAATCCCACATGACTTAGATGCATTGCTGCTTCAAACTTCAAAGTGCCGAATTTCATATTGGACCTCGTCTCCTTGGCTCATTCATCACGCTAGATTATCTGCTTCTCATTCATCACGCTAGATTATCTGCTTACACCTTACGAGAGTTGCTGGAGATAGTAGAGAACTAACGTGTTGTGCAATGATGAGGCAGGGCATCATGTTTGTTGCTACATCAACGAGGTGCATGTAATTGCAAATGTTTAATGTTTAAAATCACCATAAATGATGGAAATGTGGAGATTCGCAAGCATAAAAACATATATACACTAAGCATGCAAATGGGACTGTGGCAATTAAAAAGCGTACAAACATACAATTTTAATCAAGTATTGGAGGTTAGAACTCATCGCTAACAAAGTAGGAAGAGGGAGAAATTTGAGGAACAAAGTAGAGCGTAGGGAAATGGATCTGTGTTTCTTACTGCATCAATATCGAACAATTTGAGGAACAAAATAGAAGGTAGGGAAATACATTCATGTTTCTTATTGCATCAACATTAATGTTTCGTTTGACAAATCAGTCGTGATTGCTCGGGCAACGATGGACAATCAGGGGCAACGGATCAATTGCTATCAATCGTGTTACCAAACATACAGTTCTCACTACTCTCATTTTACATTGTATTTTCTATTTGGAGCGTTCGACAAGCTCTACCGACCGCTCATTCTTACACGTGAAAAATTATTGTGACGAGTCACCAGTGATGGACCATCAACGACGAACCCAATGGCTTTTCCAAATGCTACATAAGTGCACCAACAAAAAATAGAAAATACCGTTCCACAATTTGGCTAAATTTCTTAATTGATGATATATCTTATTAAATTTAGTGCCTAGTCTCATAATCTGAATATTCTCTTACATATAATTTCTTTTGAACTTACCTAAATACATTGAACCCTCCTATTTTAGACCTTTCTTATTTGTTTTATCTTTTTTTATTAAATGCTCAAATGTTCATATTACACATATTCCGTTTATCCTAAGACATATTTCTTTTTGTTTCCTTCTTCTGGGTGGTGTTCCAACCCATCTAGATATAGGTGTTTTAGAAAAATATGACTCATGTGGGACATGTACCAGGAATTAGAACTTCGAGGATAGCTTCATAAGGTCATGCTTATCTATGCAACTAGTATATTAAAGAGTTATGACTTTCCCTTTTTGTAATGCCACCTTGTGGTCAGGAATAATGTATGTAATGTTTTACGGTAACATAAATAGTTCAAGTTTGTTATGACATATAATCCCTTTATTTTTGTACATCATACTTCTATAGAAATGAAAATGCACCACATTCCTTCGTACTTTTAGTATATTAGGATTGTATGAGTTTATTCCTTAGTTACATAACGAGTGGATCCCATATCGAGCCCAACTCCTCAAAAATATGGTATCAGAACATAAATCATTGATGAATCTGACTATCATAAGTGAAACTAACTTGTTCACATAGCTACACTCTGTGTAAGTAGCTAGGTGACACATAGAGGTTGTTACCCCTAAATCATAGGATACAAATTAAAATTGCAATCCATTTTTAACTTAGTCTCTCTTGACTCCTAAAAACTACTTTCGTGTTTGTGACTCAATATTACTAGCCCTGATTACCCCTACAATCTCCTTGATAATAGAATTTCCCCTATGCCAAAGATGACCTTGTAAGTGTTTAGAACCTAACTATTGGCATTGTGGGAAATCCTAAACTCTCCCTATGATGGATGGTTGACCCTGTGACAACTTGTAGGTTCCATGATGAGATTCAATATCCCTACTTGGATAAGACATTATTAGGATGAAGTGATAAAGAGTAGAGGATGTACCATATAAGGAACTGGTAGATGTTGAAACCCTATCCCTATCCCATATACTATATGTTAGAGATCATTTTTGAAGTTGTAAAATCTCTTAGAAATGAAGCAATTGTAAAATAGTCATTATGGGTTGGGTATGGTGAAAATCATGATTTGGTTATTGTATTAATTTTGGCATCAATTTTGGATTTACATCACAAACTTTTTATCGTTCAACTTATTTTCATTATCATACTATGTTTTTGCAAGAAAACTTTTCTAGATTGTATAGATGATTTCATGAACCAAGTCACCACCGATGAACTTTTGGTAGTAAGAAACCATTTAGAGAAGTTTCCCTTGACTGGTTTGATCAACCCTAAACCTAGATCTAGTGGGGATCAATGATAAGAAGAAATTAGGTATGTATGTATAAATTAGTTGATCAACCGATGTATTACCTCTTTAAGTAGCTAATTAAGTTATATATCAATTCTTTTTAAGGGGTGGGAGTCTTGCAACATATAGTTTCTAGGATTATAAATCAACCTTACATTTAACAAAACTTAATAATGGATACAATAGGTAACTCCAGGGTAATATCCTAAACAAATGTAACTACCATATGAATAGGGTAAATGGGCAAACCTAGATAAATTTCAGGAACTATGAAACTTAGGTGAATCCTTAAAATAAGTTTTGAGAACTAATTTGCACTTATTTTAAATGGTGGGCTAGGTTTATGGTAATATGTTGAGGACAAAATCATTTTAAGGGGTGGAGTGTTGAATATACAAAAACCTTGAATACAAACCCATGAGAATCATGCTTTCCTACACGACAAAGAATATGATTAACAAATAATAATTAATAAAGTTTGTGGAAAAAAGAAATGATGAGGAAATTCTCCTTGTGTAATTTTTATTATTGATAGAAGGACAACCCCCTTCTCCTATAAATAGGATAAGAGGGAAACATATAGACTCAAGACAAACCCTAATGAGCCAAAACAAAGTTGGATCCATATTACAATAGACCCAACAACTTAATTAACTAATTAAACATACTCTCTTACACTCCCCATCAAGCTGAAGCTTGAGAGAATCCCAAGTCATCTTGTAAATAGATAGACAAACTAAAGAAAAATAACACAAGATAAATCAAGCCCATAAAAGAATGTTTCTCCCCCTCAATATTACAAAAATACTCAAATACTCACATGCTCCCCCTCAAGCAGATAATATCAAAGGTAGATATGCAGGCCAGTAACATGTGCATCTTGATTAGGATGAAATGGCCTTTGAAGTAGAAACATATAACATCTAATTAGAGCATGTGGCATCATTGCAGTTGCGAGCGTCGTCAAGCTCAAATAGTGATGATACACAGAGGTAGGTAGACCAAAGAGTGTTGGTAGACATAAGTAAGTATTCAACATGCATAGAAGAGGATGGACAAGAAAAGTGTCAAAATGCATAAGGCACATGCAAGTGTGCGAGTGCTGGTACACGACACGAGAAAATAGACGACATATTTGGATAGAATACCAGTGCAAACACATAACAAGCAAAAAAAGACTCCAAGATGAGCAATAGTAGTAGAAAAGTATAAAGCTCCATCATACACATGTAATTCACTAAAGGTACCATCATCATCACATCATATAATTTCCATCATAGTAACAAGCATCACAATCCAGAGAGTACTATGTCATAGTAACATCAATATTAAACATGTGCACAACACATACAGAGAGTCAATGTGCAAATAGAGCATGGGAAACAGATAGTGCAAAATCAGAAAGTAGAAAATAAAATGTGCTAATCATAGCACAACTAGCAAGAATGACATTAGTGGATATATAATCGGTCAACAAATAGAGGAAGTGAAGTAGATAACTTCATAACAGTAGTAACTAGTCAATAGATAGCACAAGTAAAGTAGATAACTTCATATCAGCAATAACCAGTCAACAAATAGTACAAGTGAAGTAGATAACATCATAGAAGTAGTCAAGATGATGATGAAAATGTTTCTCAAGATCTTCATAATGTGGATACATCAATTATAGCAGTAGAAAGATCCATATAGAAGTAAAAATAACACCACATATCAGTGGTAAAAGTAGCATGAAGATCCATAGAGCAGCAGAACTAAAATCTTCTTCTTTCCTCCATATCATATCTTCCCTGTACTCATCATCGTCTATTCTCCCCCTCCAGACAACCAAAAAAAAGAGCAAAGGGTGGAAAGTCAAAAATAATGGTAGAGGCGGTGTTTATGTAGGATAATATGTGCAGGAGGTAACCGACAAATTGAGTCAATGTGAAACATGACCCAATTACATAGATTAGAATAAAAAAAATCAATGGATCTTCATATGACCCAAAAATGGAGACTAATTTGCCCTTGGGGTGGTAGTACAAGTATTGAGGTAGGTGATATGTATGTAGGGGTAGAAAGGGTGGGATTCAAGAAAAAAAAGCTAGAATTGCTGGAAAAGCAAGATAAATGTTGTTGATAAAGAAAGGAACTTACCTGTACACAAACCTCTATCATGTTATAATATCATTATAGATGATGTAGAACTCCTACATGTAGCATCAATAGCAGGAGACATGAGGTGTCGGTTAAGGAACACATTGTGTCACACATTGGTAGATGCAATAACAAGAAGTTGAGACGCCGTGTCTTGAAGAAGACAAGTTGTGTTGTATAGAAGCAATAGCAGATGACATATTGTGCCATTGAGGAAACACCCAGGGAAGATCACTAAGTAACACATTGGATCGTTTAGGCGACATGTTGTGTCAAAGTGCATAATTCACGATCTAAGTCATGAAAAAAAATCTCCGCCAACACGCCATTTCAGATAGAGAGATGTTGTGTTTGCATTGGAACAATAGTAGAAAACCTCGAGATGGTCGGGTGGATAAATCCTTTTGGATCTCCACCATAGAAATACAGAGATAGTATATCCCTAATATCAACTGAAAAAGAAGTTTTTTTCCACATTTGGGATTTGACCTCAATGCTGATGGTGGCATAGATGATGACGATGATGTAGATTATCAACAATGTAGATGATAGCGGTGTACATTACGACAAAAAATAGGGTAGCTATGGCGAAGCATTCGAACAAACATCACTAACTAAGTGGACGCGATCATTAACAACGGATTAACAAAAATCACTAAAAATTAAAACCATTTACAAAGAGATCAATTTCCAGGAAACTCTTATAACAAGAACTAAAGTATTAATTCACACATACATTATGGTACACAAAGTACATACCATGTATCTTTTCCTCTCGAGGATTACATATAACAGTTGCTCTGTTAAATCTACACATAAGAAACATAAAATGTCGAGGCATTCAATGCCAAAATCTTAGATCGATCATAAAAGCACTAACTACTAACTCCTAGGACCTGAGAGTACATAGACGACTGATAGGACTCATATCTACAAAACACGAAAGTTAGTATCTCCACCTGAGATGTTACTATTGTCCCTGTTGCTTCTTTCCTTCCCCTGTTGTAGGGTTTCTACCTCCTCATCCTCGTCCACCTAAAAATGTTGGATCCCATGGGGTGAGACAATTGAAAATTGTCCTAGTGAGAGATATAACTCTTCACCAGAAACATTATTAATTTAGATGAACAACAATAAACTGAACAGAGGAATCTTCATTAAACAACACAATTTAATCATTATTAAGCATAATAGAGAAATGTCACCTCTTAAAGTATGACAATTATAAAGTGATAAGGCAGTAGATCATCTATCCTTTTTAATAAGGAATATGAAGAACATGTATAATATTTATCCACTTTAGGATACAATAAGCAATGTAACATCAACCAATGATTTCCATATTTCATTCTTAAGAAAATATGCTACACAACTGATTACATTTTACAATCATACTTATGCCCTGAGGAGATGAGGTATACCACTCATGCTCCAACTGATCACAATTACATAATGCATCGGTACCATACATAGGTAAATGGAAGGGCCAGACTCCATTACCTCATATGTCTCGGTCAGTACGAGATCATATGTAGGACATCTTGTGTCTCTACTAAATAGCTTTCCAGGGTATACTGACATCTTCTCTATAGAGTTATAGCCTGTAGCATATACTCTTTTCAGGATATGGCCCATAGCCAATGCCTGGTATTTTGGAGTTATGACCCATAGCCATACTCTTATTGGGATATCATCCATAACCATTCCTGTGCACAGGATATGGCCCTCAGTAATTCCTATGAGGTGTAAGGATATTTTTTCCCATTACCCCCACATATTCAAAATATGCATTCCAGGAATTTCCATAGGAAAACCTGTTTCACCATCACCAACTACTGACGATGATGGATCTATGGTCAGGGCTCTACATGATAAGATTTCACTTGATTAATTAATTGCATTACCATATTCTTTTAGCATCAGTCATGTTTTCAAACATAAATTATTATAACAAATGCTACAAAGAATGTGTTATACTTCAATCAAATACTTCTTGAAGCTTTATTAAACATTGGGATCTCAATCCCTTGTCACATAATGGGCATTCTCATCCCTTAACATCTCATCATCACGATTATGGAATATGGGTATTGAAACCCTCAGTTCATCAAAGGACACTTGTTACCACTTATCAGGTAACTAATACCTTCAGGTCATCTGACCAAGGTAAACATGACACTTGCTACACAAGCATCTCACATGGCTTTCAAGGCCCATGTAATCTCTTGTTACCTCTTACTGGGCAACAAAGCATATTATGGCTCACAAAGCCCATAAAACAATTGCAATAATAAAGCATCATAGCTCATACCTGGCTATGCCCAACATCTCATGATACCTGCATGGTTAGTACACATAATAACAATTATATCAAATATACTATGCAATGTGATGGTAACATCACTATTCCCTCATTAGGGTTAGGGCTTCCAAATTCATGTCAATTAGGGATACTCATCCCATTTACCCAAAATTAGGGTTATGATTTATCATCATATTTCCCAAGATTAGGGTTTCATTCACTATAACCCAAAATTAGGGTTTCACATACCTTCACCCTATATTAGGGATTAAGGATTCATATAACATCATCCTAGATTAGGGTTTCACATAACATCACCCTTTATTAGGTTTTCACATAACAATACCCTGTATTAGGGTTCCATATAACAATACCGGGTATTAGGGTTTTCACATAACAATGCCCTGTATTAGGGTTCCATATAACAATACCTTGTATTAGGGTTTCACATACCTTCACCCTATACTTGGGTTAAGGAGTTCCCTTTTCATTTCTATTAAGATTTCTCAACCCATTACCCAAAGATTAGGGTTAGGGTTTCTCATTTTTCTTGATTAGGGTTTCCATTCTCCATTAATTAGGGTTTTATGATTATCTCATTAATCCAAACCCTGAATCAGTGCTTCCACATATCTTGGAGTACATAGCATTATTTAAGTAATAATTGTACTTATCATTGTTCCATGTACTTAGGAACACACATACCATCATCATCATACCTTATTAGGTTGACTTAACCTCTCACTAAGGACATTCACCTATGTTTACCATGGTGTATTGGAATTATTACTTTCATAGGCATCAAGTGATCATCACTTTAATTATCCTAGTCACTTAAATACTTTAAAAGTTCTTCCATTGAAATCATCCCTGAGATCCCTTCAATCACTTGTGGGATTAGAAGTGATTACATAACTTGAACCAATTAGACCTTCAATCAATCTTGTACCAATTGACCCTTCAAACGGTCTTGGACCCATTGACCCTTCAAACGGTCTTGGACCCATTGACCCTTAAATGGTCTTTGTCCAATCCTCCAAACGACCTGAGACCGTTTAGACCTTAAATGGTCTTGGTTCAATTAAATCTCCAAATGGTCTTGAACCTTTTGTACTTCCAAACGATCTTGAGGTGCTTGACCTCCAAACAGTCTTGAAGTCATTGACCTTCAAATGGTCTTGAAGTCATTGACCTTCAAATGGTCTTGAAGTCATTGACCTTCAAATGGTCTTGAAGTCATTGACCTTCAAACGGTCTTGATGACCATTTAGACCTCAAACGGTCTCGAGACTGTTTAGTCACCAAAAAGTGAAACCATTTGCTCAAGATTTTTGTTGAGGTGTGTGCTAAGATGACATAATCATATTCAAGCTACAAACCTTCAAAATTTGTTGTGATCTTTGTGGTGATTTCAATAATTCATCAAAAAAAAATTTGGGAATGAAAAAGGAATCAACATATGATGAAGAAATGAAATCAATAATGATGTTTAACAATTTAAGTTATATAACCCGCCTTCAAAGTTGAATCCAAGCTTCAAGCTTCACGTCTTCAATGGTGAATGAAGCTTTCTGAACTGTCCAAGGTCTGTTCTCAAGTCTTTGGATGCATAGGATGATCAAGGTTGAGCATTGAGTGGAGAAAAGAAGAAAATAAGCATTGAATTTTGATTTCCACCATGAAATCAAGGTTGAAGACGATTATGGAGCTTAACTATAGGTTGGGGAACATCCTCCTGTTTCTCCTAAGCTCCCTTGTGTTTGGCCTAAGGAAGGAGAGAAAGTAGATTCGAAAAAGAGTCTTTCATGTAGGTGAAAAATGGGATATATGTAATGGAATTTCAAGAGAGAGAAAGCAATAGAAAATTCCTTCAACTTCCAAAAATTGGTGCCACTTATCCCCCTCGAAGCCATCATACTTGCATTCAAAAACCAACCACTTTAAGCACCTTAATCATTATAATACTATTATGCATTTTTAGTGGACAATTCTTTTTAATTAACAAATGTAAGTGGATTTCTTCACCTACTTAGGATATTTAGGTGCAACTCAAGGCATTTGAACGTACTTGCACCATAGGATTTCAACCAAAGCCTTTTTAGTTGATGGTAACTTCAATTAATATATTTATTTTTGCATTAAATTGAATTAGGGTTTCAATTATACTTAAACCTTGATTATTTTAATATCAAGTTTCTCTCTCCTCCAAAGAGATTCAAATGAGACGCCCCTCGGATTTTCTTGTCTCTAATTGATACCAAGAAACATTAGGGACTCTCTAGAAGTGGTATTTTGCATATCAAACCCTAAGTTTTGGGTAAATTGCACATTACACCAAAACTAGGTTTTAATGCATAAATATTGCTTAATAAGTTCTTTCTTGGTGATGAGGTTGCCACAAGCCATACCTCTACATCATTTTCATTCTTATGATGATTTAACACTTAAGGGCCATTTTATCACATAACATTTGCAAGTTAACCCCTCAAATTGGGTAATTTGCACTTTCGTCCAAAATAGGCAAAACATTATTTTCAACATTATTAAAAAAGAACTAAAATTGAAACATAAGTTCCTCTTGAACCTTAATTACTTTTCAAAAGATAAAAGCAAGAATATAATTATCTTACTTAAACAAGACATCTAGGGTTAAAGCATAACCCAGGTCAGGGATGTTACAAATTATCCACCCCTAACAGGGATTTCGTCCCCAAAATCATCAAGAGAAAAGAGAAGGGTACTTCCTCCTCATCTCTTCCTATAGCTCCCACGTAGATTCTTCAATGCCACGATGATGCCAGAGAACTTTCAAAAGACATATGTCTTTTTTTTTCTAGCTTTTTAGTTCTTTTATCAAGGATCATCACAGGTCCTTCAACATATGACATATCATCATTTAATTCTACCTCCACAGGTTGCAAGACTAACTCTATGTCAGGATGACATCTTCCCGTCATGGAAATATGGAACACTGAATGAAAATTATGCTACTCAGGTGGAAACTCCAGCTTATAGGCTACCTTTCCAATCCGTTCAATGATTGGATAAGGCCCAATACATCTAGGAGCTAACTTTCCCTTCCTTCCAAATCTAAGTACACCTTTCCAAGGTGAGACCTTGAGATATACCCTGTCTCCAACTTGGATACCTAAAGGACTCCACCGTTTGTCGGCGTACAACTTCTGTCTATCCTGTGTAGTCTTTAATTGTTGTTGTATTACCTTAATCTTCTTAGTTGTCCGCTGCACAAGCTCAGGACCCAAAAGTTGATATTCTCCTATTTGATACCAACATAAAGGAGATCTACAACGTCTACCATATAATGCCTCATATGGTGCCATATCAATATTGTACCGATAGCTATTGTTGTAAGCAAATTCTATCAAGCTCAGGTGTAGATCCCAACTTCCTACAAACTGAAGGACACATGCCCTAAGCAAATCCTTCAAGGTTTGTATGGTCCTCTCAGATTGTCCATCTGTCTGTGGGTGAAAGGCAGTACTAAACCTTAACTGTGTACCCAAAGCTTGATGTAGTCATTCCCAAAAATGACTCGTGAACTGGGGACCTCTATCAGAAACAATAGTAGCTGGAATTCCGTGCAACCACAATATCTCATCTATATATATCTGTGCAAGCTTATCAACAATGTAGGTTGTTTTGACAGGAAGGAAATGTGATGTCTTAGCCAACCTATCAACTATCACCCATATGGAATCATGACATTTGGTTGTTCTAGGCAAACCAACCACAAAGTCCATGGTCACATGATCCCATTTCCACTGTGGTATAGGTAAAGGTTGCATTGTTCCTGTGGGCTTTTGATGTTCAGCTTTAACCTGCTCACACACCGTACACCGCATAACAAACTCAACTACATCCGTCTTCAGACCAGGCCACCAATACATCTCCTACAAGTTATGATACATTTTGGTGCTCCATGGGTGCATTGCATACATCGAAGAATGAGCTTCCTCTAAGACTAACTTCCTTAAGTCATTGGCATCAGGTACTACCATCCTACCATGGTAACATACTACTTGATACTCTGACTCATGAAAGCCATCCCGTTTCTCACTACCATACTCTGACCTAATCTGCTGAATCACAACGTCATCTTACTGTGCTTCTTTAATCTGTTGTCTCAGAGTAGGTTTTATGTGCATCTCAGCTAACAGCCTAGCTAACAACGATACCTTAAGTTGTATATTGTTTTGCCTCAAAGAGATAAGCATATCTCTTTTAAAGCAAACTAAGGAGTTCAAATTTGCTTTATCTAAGGCTGGTGATGATGATTTCCTCTTAGTGCATCAACCACTACATTAGCCTTTCCTGGATGATAATCAATTGTACAATCGTAGTCCTTGATTAACTCCAGCCAACGGCATAGTCTCATATTCAACTCATGTTGTGAGAAGATATATTTTAGATTCTTATGGTCTGTGAAAATATGGAATGTTTTTCCATAGAGATAATGTCTCCAGATCTTCAAAGCATGAAACACAATAGCTAATTCTAGATCATGTGTCAGATAATTCTCCTCATGTTTCTTAAGCTATCGAGAGGCAAAAGAAATCACTTGATTATCCTGCATCAACACACATCCTATTCCATTCTTAGATGCATCATAGAAAACTATGTACCCCTTCCCTTGCTCATGTAACACCAGCACATGTGCACTTGTCAACCTTTCTTTCAACAGCTGGAAAGAATGTGGACACTTGTCATTCCAGACAAAAGGAACCTCCTTCCTGGTCAACTTGGTTAGGGGTAAAGCTATAGAACTAAAGTTCTTAATGAACCTCCTATAATAGCCTGCCAGTCCTAGGAAACTGCATATCTCCGTCAGTGTCTTTGGATGTTCCCATTGCAGGACAAATTCTACCTTCTTAGGATCAACACAGATACCTGAGGCAGATATTACGCATCCTAGAAAAGAAACTTCTAGTAACCAGAACTCGTATTTGCTAAAATTAGCATACAACTTATGCTCTCTTAGCAAAGTTAAAGCCTGACGGAGGTGCTGCTCATGCCGCTGAGCATCTCTACTGTATATCAAGATGTCATCTATGATGACTACTATAAACTGATCAAGAAAAGGTCAAAAGATTCTATTCATGAGTTCCATAAATGTGGCTGGTGCATTAGTTAGTCCAAACGACATAACTATGTACTCATCGTGACCATACCTTGTCCTAAAGGTAGACTTAGGTATGTCGCTCTCCTTGATACACAATTGATGATATTCGGACCTCAGATCTATCTTAGAGAATATAGTTGCACCACGGAACTGATCAAACATGTCATCGATCCTTGGCAGAGGATATATATTCTTTATGGTTACTTTATTCAATTGTCTGTAATCAATGAATAATCACATAGATTCGTCCTTCTTCTTAACAAAGAGAATCGGAGCACCCCATGGTGAAGTACTCAGTCGGATAAAACCTTTCTCAAGCAACTCCTACAATTGTTTCTTGAGCTCTGCCATCTCAGCAGGTGCCATTCTATATAGTGTTTGTGCTATCGATTGCGTGCCCAGGATTAGATTAATCTCAAAGTCAATATCTCGGGGCGGTGGAATACCTAGAAGTTCCTCAGGGAACACATCTTCAAACTCCCTAACTATTAGAACTTCATAAAGATTAGGGATCTTCATTGTGGTATCTACCACATGTGCCAAGAATGCAAAGCATCCTTGTCTCATCATCTTCTCAGCTACCATATATGACACAAGACAGGTTGGAAGAATATTTCTATCTCCCTGAAAGATCCATGTGTCACCATCATCAGTGAACACAACTTGCTTGGACTCACAATACAAGACAACCTTATACTTTTCTAGGGTGTCCATACTAAGAATTATATCGAACCCATGCATCTCAAGTGGTATAAGATCCACCTGAATGCGATGTTTAGAAAAGGAAAGAATGTAGGGAGAACACACCTCCCACAAAACTACAAAACCCATCAAAGGGGTTTCTAATAACAGACTATCTTCTTTATGACTAATAATCATATTGCAGTCATGAATCACTCCTTGAGTGATAAAGGAATGTGTAGCACCCAGACAATTAAAACAAATATGAAGTAGGATGAAGACATATCAGAATGAAATAGTTCCATCTGACTTGTCACAACTCGAGGGTTGACTACTGCTTCGGGTTGATTCGTCACATAGACCATCACCATTGCTTGTTTTTGACCGTTTGCTCAGTTGTTGGGTGCTTACGAACCAGCTTGGGATGCTTGTCCACATCCTCTAGCACCACTAAAAAACTGTCGCCTATGATGACCTTGTTGACTCTGCCTCAGTGGTTGGGTTACCACTGTGTTTCCAACTAGACAATCCCTCGCTAGATGTCCTACCTGTCTACACTGGTGATAGGTTCTATTCTCTTGATATGGTCTAAAAGGTCCAGTTGCTGACGTTGATGATGTACTGGGGGCTCTATTTGGTGGTAAACTATGACCTCTACCCTTGTTGGATGTCCATCGTGTCTGGGTGTTGAACCTCGATGGTGTTGTTGGTGTAGAAAACCTTGGTTTCTTAAAACTTTCAGACCTCTATCCTTGGAACTGTGTATACACCTTCTTACTGTAGGCTTGACGCTTCTCAGTCATAGACCTTTCTATCCGCTTCACAGACTCCATAAAGGTGGAAAACCTCTCCCTATTCTCTAAGGCAGACACATGAGTGGTCAATCGTTCAACCCTTTCTCAAAATGCCAAATCCTCTCCTCATCTATAGAAGCCATATGCGGACAGAACCGTAGAAGCTCCATAAACTTAGCTTCATACTCACTAATGTTCAATGGTCCTTGCCTTATCTGCTCAAACTGAGAAATTTTCTCGTCTAGAAACATCTTGGGGAAATATCTACTGACAAATTCTCGTCGGAATTCCTCCCATCTGATTTCAACACCTGGCCTCTTGCCCTCTTCTATAGTCCACCAATGGCCAACACTACCCTTCAACAAGTACAACACATGTCTAACCTTCTCAGCTTCTGGGATATTAAGGATTCTGAAGGCCTTTTCCAGCTCAGTCAGCCATATGTCAGCATATGCTGGGTCAGCTGTACCAGCATAATAAGTGGCTCCAACCTGGCGAAGTCATTCGAAAGTCTGGTCGGATCCCTGTCCTTCATTATGGACTGGTGCCCTCGATGCAGGTGGTGGCATCCTATCTGCCATATGCATCATGGTTTCCATGAACTGCCCAAACAGATCATGGAAAGCTGGGTTTTCTAATGCAGCTTGGTTAAGCTGGGGATGTTTGGGTTCTAGTTCCTCCCTAGTACGATCCCTTGCACCTCATCTTGGTGCAGCAATGCTACTCTCAATAGTATGTTCTTCGTGTGATCTAGACATCTTTAAGTTCTTCTTCTCCTATATGAGCATAAGACACTATCAGATAAACTGGAAGACACTAGAACAGACTCAACAACCTTAATCCTATGTCTCTGTAGACTCAGCAAACCTAGAGATCTGATACCACTAAATTGTTGGGAAGCATTCGAACAAACGTCACTAACTAAGTGGAAGCGATCATTAACAACAAATTAACAAAAATCACTAAAAATTAAAACCATTTACAAAGAGATCCATTTCCAGGAAACTCTTCTAACAAGAACCAAAGTATTAATTCACACATACATTCTGGTACACAAAGTACATGCCATGTATCTTTTCCTCTCGAGGATTACATACAATAATTGCTCTGTTAAATCTACACATAAGCAACATAAAATATTGAGGCATTCAATGCCAAAATCTCAGATCGATCATAAAAGCACTAACTACTAACTCCTAGGACCTAAGAGTACATATACGACTCATAGGACTCATATCTACAAAACACGACAATCAGTATCTCCACCTAAGATGTTACTGTTGTCCCTGTTGCTACTGTCTTTCCCCTGTTGTAGGGTTTCTACCTCGTCATCCTCGTCAACCTAAAAAATGGTGGATCCCACGAGGGTGAGACAATTGAAAATTGTCCCAGCGATAGATATAACTCTTTGCCAGAAACATTATTATTTCAGATTAACAAAAATAAACTGAACAGAGGAATCTTCATTAAACAACATGATTTAATCATTATTAAGCAGAATAGAGCAATGTCACCTCTTAAAGTATGACAATTATAAAGTGATAAGGCAGTAGATCATCTATCCTTTTTAATAAGGAATATGAAGAACATGTATAATATTTATCCACTTTAGGATACAATAAGCAATGTAACATTAACCAATGATTTCCATATTTCATTCTTAAGCAAATATGCTACACGACTGATTACATTTTACAATCACACTTATGCCTTGAGAAGATGAGGTATACCGCTCATGCTCCAACCGATCACGATTACATAAAGCATCGGTACCATATATATGTCAATGGAAGGGCCAGACTCCATTACCTCATCTGTCTCGGTCAGTATGAGATCATATGTAGGACATCTTGTGTCTCTACTAAATAGATTTCCAGGGTATACTGGCATCTTCGCTATAGAGTTATAGCCTGTAGCATATACTCTATTCGGGATATGGCCCGCAACCAATGCCTGGTATTGTGGAGTTATGACCCATAGCCATACTCTTATTGGGATATGGTCCATAACCATTCCTGTGCATAGGATATGGCCCTCAGTCATTCCTATGTGGTGTAAGGATATTTTCGCCCATTACCCCCACATATTCAAAATATGCATTCCAGGAATTTCCATAGGAAAACCTATTTCACCATCACCAACTACTGACGATGATGGATCTATGGTTAGGGATCTACATGATAAGATTTCACTTGATTAATTAAGTGCATTACCATATTCTCTTAGCATCAGTCAGGTTTTCAAACATAAATTATTATAACAAATGCTACAAAGAATGGTAATACTTCTATCAAGTACTTCTCAAAGCTTTATAAAACATTGGGATCTCAATCCCTTATCACATCATGGGCATTCTCATCCCTTAACATCTCATCATCATGATTATGGAATATGGGTATTCAAACCCTCAGTTCATCAAAGGACACTTGTTACCACTTATTAGGTAACTAATACCTTCAAGTAATCTGACCAAGGTAAGCATGACACTTGCTACACAAGTGTTGGCTAAATTGGATATTATGAAAAATCCCTTTGTTTCGATGATGTCAAACATTTCATTCTTGTTGATCTAACGTGCTACTTGAGTGTTGCAGGAATGAGGTGGATGACAAAGTACTAGGGAAACTATATGCTTGAATGCTTGTAAATGTCATGAAATGTAATCAATTGTAAACTTGTACAAATATATAATGTACAAGTACTTAGACTTCATGTAAATCAAGCGTTAGATCTTCCCTAGATAAACACCACACTTAGATAGGTCATCCCCTTCAATAGTGTCACATATACACACTCATACACACACTTAGTGCCTTAGTTGAAACATTGAAACAGGGTCAATCTCGGTCGACAAATTCCTCGACCTAGACACTCTCGGTCGACAAGCTTCTCGACCGAGAAAGACCCAGGTAGCCGTTAGACACAGCTGACAAGGTAGTTGGCAGTTGGAGATGAACGTTGCTAACACTTGATCCAGAGAGCCTGTCAGTCGACAAAACTTCGACCGAGTAGGTATCTCGGTCGACAATTTGTCGACCGAGATGGACTCTGACAACAACTGCAAAATTAATTAACTAGCCGTTGCTAAAGCAACTAACTTATACCTAACGGCTAGTTGAGCACTTAGAACCCCCTAGAAAGTGTCTAGAACGTCCTTAAGCATCCATAGGCCATTCCTATAAATAGGAAAAGCCATATGACACCTTATATACACTTGTGCTACACTTGAGCTTACATACTCACATTGGCAATCTGTTTTGAGAAATAGAGCAATTCCAACATTGGCTATTCATTTCCATTGCTCCAATTTCGTGTCCTATAGGCTAGCATCTCCTATCAACAGTACTTACACTTCTACACTCATTGGTTAGGAGATCAATACGCTTGATATAGGCAAATCAAGCCATGTGCTTACAACGGTATTATAATTTCTATTTTTCCTTCTTGTTCCTTTTTATCCTTTGTACTCTCCTTGCTACTCCTAGGGTTGGAGGCTGCGGATTGGAGAGGGCTTGACTTCTCAGGTGGAGAAGGGGACTTCGGACTACTTCAAGAAGGCTGTCTCAACGGGAAGCTACTTCAAGATGAAGGCTACTTCAAGGGGAGGTTGAGGTTACTTCAAGGAAGGCTGCTTCAAGGTTGGTGAGACTACTTCTAGGTGAAGGCTGTCCGAAGGGTTTGTTGAAAGAATTGTAATTTTATGTAAAGTCCTTGCGAGGTAATAAAATTTAATTCTTTCAAAATCCTGGTTGGGTAAGCAACCGGGTAGTGGAATGACTACCTTAGTATTTGCTAAGGTTAGGAACCACTCTAAACCCTTGTCTCCTTGTCTAATATTCTTGTGGTTGGTTGTTTGAGTTAAATAATTGTTAAATTAATTTTAAAACCCTATTCACCCCCTCTAGTGGTTTTTCAATTGGTATCAGAGCAGGCTTCAAGGAACCCTAACCAGGTCTTGAAGAATGAAGGGTGGTGGTGTCTACAACCGCAAGCAAAAGAAAAGAATGGACAAATCTTCAACAAGTTGCAGTTGGTGCTTAGGAACAAGTCACACAACAATTGGTTGCCCATGGAGGTCAAAGAAGAAAGATACACACAAAGAATGTCTTATTGATACAATAAGTAAAGAAGAAGAAGAAGAGGTAAGCATTTTTGATTTATCTAGTGAAGAGCTAGTTGCTAGTCTTGAAGAGACACATAATAAATACATTGAGTGCAAGAAGAAATTAAAGAAATCTAATAAAGCAAATGATGAGTTACATGCTAAGCTTCTTTCTCTTACATCTGAAAATGAAGATCTTAAAAAGATAATTGAAGATCATAATATTAAGATAAAATCAATAGAGGCATATTGCAATCTTCTTTCTCTAGAAAAGATTAACTTGCAAACTCAAGTAAATGATCTTCAAAAACAACCTATTTTGTGTACACATCTAGATTATGATACTATCGTGAAAGAAAGAGATTCTTTATCATCTAATCTAGATCAAGCCAAGCTAGATATCAAGAAGAGAATGGATGAGATTTCTAAGTTACAACAAAAAGTTAGTAGTCTAAATAATAATGGCATTCTTGATCAAATCTTAAATGATTCTTACCATCAAGTTGGAAGGAGAGGACTAGGTTACAAGCCTAAGGGAAAATCTTATCATAAACCTAGTTGGAGAAAGACACAAGTACATCAATCTATATATATACCTAAAGGCACAAATACATATATACCCAAGAACAACCTAGACCAAAATCATAGAAAGAGATATGAGGTTGATTCTATATGTTGTCATTATTGTTTGCGCCTTGGACACTATTCTTTTTCATGTCCCTATAAGAAAAAGGATGTCGAGTTAGTATGGGTTCTAAAACCCCCAAACTAAATGAGCAAAAATAAGTTGAGATATGACCAAGGACCCTAGTTGCATATCTATATGTCTATCTCAACTTAACATAATGGGATAACAAATTAATTCAAGTATCTAAACATATAATTTAGATATATATATATATAATTCTTTTAAACCTGCATTAACAGTTCTAAAAAACAGTTCAGAAACTTGGTCGGTCGAGAAAATGTCGACCGAGCAATCTGTCGGTCGAGAAATCTTCGACCGAGCAGGTTACTGACTTTCAGTCTGCAATAAATCTGCTGAATGTGTTTTAAATTGATCAAATTGCTATCTATTTAATGACTGATTTTACATGCAAAACAAGTTGAAGACCATTTTTGAAAAATTTATAAATATAAATGAGATTATTTTGGTTGATTCTCTAAATAAGTTAAAGCTAAAAATCATGCTTAGCTTAATAAAAAGAAATTACTGTTTCATGATTTTCCTAAAGTATTTCCTGATTTATTCACATAGAAATCATGTGTTATGACATATAGCTTAAATGATCACAATCATTGTATTTCATATAATTATCATTATATGCTTTTATTGTTCTATCATTACATCATGGACCTGCTTTCACTATTTCATCATTCAGCTCATAAAGATGATGCTATGAATAGATAATGAAAATTGTATGCATGGATACATGAATGATTACTGTATGCATGGATCCTTAATGATACATAGGCAAGAAAAATGATTCATTGGTGATATGTTTCTTAGAACAAGATTTTTAATTCTTGCAAGAGCACAATGTTATAACATATAAGATAAAAATTTCTCAATTGGTATCTTTAAAGACTTGAGATATTAATCGTGCTTTCATCTTATGATGAAAATAAGGGTACAAGAAGAAATAGAATTTGATATTTATGTACCTACAGCAAAGTTTATATAAAAATTCTAGGAAAATCAAGGACGAACGTTTTCATATTGAGTATCACTTAACATGCTTCAAAATTGATATCTAATCAAGTTACATGCAGAAATTATACTTCACATATGAGTGTTCAAATTAGAAATCTGCAAAATTGCCTCTTGGTTGAAATCAAATTTGACCAAGGGGCGCTATGGTCGTAGTCAAGGCCGGCCTAAAATAAGCTTGACATTATGCTTATTTGGATATCATTTTAAATACATTAAATCTTAGTATCTTGACTTCAAATGAGTTTTAATACACAACTCTCATAAAAAGACAACTCATTATGATCTAATGATTGTGCTCTCAGAATCCTTAAATTATCTTGACTATAAGATTAAGGGGGAGCTCACACAAATCATCTTGACTAAGAAGGTTTCAAAACTTTGTAAAACATCATTTGAAGCTTTTTATGACCTTAGCATTTTTATTCTTAGATATAAAGAACTATACAAATATGATACATATCTTGTTATAAATGGAATTCTCTAAACAAATCAGGGCTTAACATCCCATGTTTTTGGTTAGAGATGCTTTTCATGTACTCTAAGCTTAAAGGACTCTCATTTCATTTTCAGGGATTAACATCCCTTGCAAAATAGATGAGAAATTAATATGCATTCATCATAAGCTTAAGGGAATCTCATATCATTTTCAGGGCTTAACATCTCTTGTAAAATGGGTGAGAAATCAATACATATGCCATGGATCTAAAAGGATCTCATATCATTTCAAGGCTTAACATCCTTTGCAAATGATTGAGAACCAAGTTGTGGCTAAATTTGACAATAATTGGATCTCTTTTTTATTAGAGTTTCTACTTAAGGGGGATCAAAGTATAAAATTAAGGGGGGATAGAATTTAAAATATGTTTCTCTTGGATATGTTTTTGAAATGACAAAGGGGGAGAAAGAACATAAAATCAAAAATATAAAAATTACAAATGAGTTTCATAACATCTTGGCCAGTACTCACTTGCAAAACAAGAATGGCTATAAAAGGTAATCTTCATGTATGAAAATCACGTGCTTTATACTTCCTTATTTTATATTTAGGAAATGTTTGTCATCTTCAAAATGGGGGAGATTGTTGGCTAAATTGGATATTATGAAAAATCCCTTTGTTTCGATGATGTCAAACATTTCATTCTTGTTGATCTAACGTGCTACTTGAGTGTTGCAGGAATGAGGTGGATGACAAAGTACTAGGGAAACTATATGCTTGAATGCTTGTAAATGTCATGAAATGTAATCAATTGTAAACTTGTACAAATATATAATGTACAAGTACTTAGACTTCATGTAAATCAAGCGTTAGATCTTCCCTAGCTAAACACCACACTTAAATAGGTCATCCCCTTCAATAGTGTCACATATGCACACTCATACACACACTTAGTGCCTTAGTTGAAACATTGAAACAGGGTCAATCTCGGTCGACAAATTCCTCGACCGAGACACTCTCGGTCGACAAGCTTCTCGACCGAGAAAGACCCAGGTAGCCATTAGACACAGCTGACAAGGTAGTTGGCAGTTGGAGATGAACGTTGCTAACACTTGATCCAGAGAGCCTGTCGGTCGACAAAACTTCGACCGAGTAGGTATCTCGGTCAACAATTTGTCGACCAAGATGGACTCTGACAGCAACTGCAAAATTAATTAACTAGCCGTTGCTAAAGCAACTAACTTATACCTAACGGCTAGTTGAGCACTTAGAACCCCCTAGAAAGTGTCTAGAACGTCCTTAAGAATCCATAGGCCATTCCTATAAATAGGACAAGCCATATGACACCTTATATACACTTGTGCTACACTTGAGCTTACATACTCACATTGGCAATCTGTTTTGAGCAATAGAGCAATTCCAACATTGGCTATTCATTTCCATTGCTCCAATTTCGTGTCCTATAGGCTAGCATCTCCTATCAACAGTACTTACACTTCTACACTCATTGGTTAGGAGATCAATACGCTTGATATAGGCAAATCAAGCCTTGTGCTTACAACGGTATTGTAATTTCTATTTTTCCTTCTTGTTCCTTTTTATCCTTTGTACTCTCCTTGCTACTCCTAGGGTTGGAGGCTGCGGATTGGAGAGGGCTTGACTTCTCAGGTGGAGAAGGGGACTTCGGACTACTTCAAGAAGGCTATCTCAACGGGAAGCTACTTCAAGATGAAGGCTACTTCAAGGGGAGGTTGAGGTTACTTCAAGGAAGGCTGCTTCAAGGTTGGTGAGACTACTTCTAGGTGAAGGCTGTCCGAAGGGTTTGGTAAAAGAATTGTAATTTTATGTAAAGTCCTTGCGAGGTAATAAAATTTAATTCTTTCAAAATCCCGGTTGGGTAAGCAACTGGGTAGTGGACTGACTACCTTAGTATTTTCTAAGGTTAGGAACCACTCTAAACCCTTGTCTCCTTGTCCAATATTCTTGTGGTTGGTTGTTTGAGTTAAATAATTGTTAAATTAATTTTAAAACCCTATTCACCCCCTCTAGTGGTTTTTCAATTGGTATCAGAGCAGGCTTCAAGGAACCCTAACCAGGTCTTGAAGAATGAAGGGTGGTGGTGTCTACAACCGCAAGCAAAAGAAAAGAATGGACAAATCTTCAACAAGTTGCAGTTGGTGCTTAGGAACAAGTCACACAACAATTGGTTGCCCATGGAGGTCAAAGAAGGAAGATACACACAAAGAATGTCTTATTGATACAATAAGTAAAGAAGAAGAAGAAGAGGTAAGCCTTTTTGATTTATCTAATGAAGAGCTAGTTGCTAGTCTTGAAGAGACACATAATAAATACATTGAGTGCAAGAAGAAATTAAAGAAATCTAATAAAGCAAATGATGAGTTACATGCTAAGCTTCTTGCTCTTACATCTGAAAATGAAGATCTTAAAAAGATAATTGAAGATCATAATATTAAGATAAAATCAATAGAGGCAGATTGCAATCTTCTTTCTCTAGAAAAGATTAACTTGCAAACTCAAGTAAATGATCTTCAAAAACAACCTATTTTGTGTACACATCTAGATTATGATACTATCGTGAAAGAAAGAGATTCTTTATCATCTAATCTAGATCAAGCCAAGCTAGATATCAAGAAGAGAATGGATGAGATTTCTAAGTTACAACAAAAAGTTAGTAGTCTAAATAATAATGGCATTCTTGATCAAATCTTAAATGATTCTTACCATCAAGTTGGAAGGAGAGGACTAGGTTACAAGCCTAAGGGAAAATCTTATCATAAACCTAGTTGGAGAAAGACACAAGTACATCAATCTATATATATACCTAAAGGCACAAATACATATATACCCAAGAACAACCTAGACCAAAATCATAGAAAGAGATATGAGGTTGATTCTATATGTTGTCATTATTGTTTGCGCCTTGGACACTATTCTTTTTCATGTCTCTATAAGAAAAAGGATGTCGAGTTAGTATGGGTTCTAAAACCCCCAAACTAAATGAGCAAAAATAAGTTGAGATATGACCAAGGACCCTAGTTGCATATCTATATGTCTATCTCAACTTAACATAATGGGATAACAAATTAATTCAAGTATCTAAACATATAATTTAGATATATATATATATATATATATATATAATTCTTTTAAACTTGCATTAACAGTTCTAAAAAACAGTTCAGAAACCTGGTCGGTCGAGAAAATGTCAACCGAGCAATCTGTCGGTTGAGAAATCTTCGAACGAGCACGTTACTGACTTTCAGTCTGCAATAAATCTGCTGAATGTGTTTTAAATTGATCAAATTGCTATCTATTTAATGACTGATTTTACATGCAAAACAAGTTGAAGACCATTTTTGAAAAATTTATAAATATAAATGAGATTATTTTGGTTGATTCTCTAAATAAGTTAAAACTAAAAATCATGCTTAGCTTAATCAAAAGAAATTACTGTTTCATGATTTTCCTAAAGTATTTCCTGATTTATTCACATAGAAATCATGTGTTATGACATATAGCTTAAATGATCACAATCATTGTATTTCATACAATTATCATTATATGCTTTTATTGTTCCATCATTACATCATGGACATGCTTTCACTATTTCATCATTCAGCTCATAAAGATGATGCTATGAATAGATAATGAAAATTGTATGCATGGATACATGAATGATTACTGTATGCATGGATCCTTGATGATACATAGGCAAGCAAAATGATTCATTGGTGATATGTTTCTTAGAATAAGATTTTTAATTCTTGCAAGAGCACAATGTTATAACATATAAGATAAAAATTTCTCAATTGGTATCTTTAAAGACTTGAGATATTAATCGTGCTTTCATCTTATGATGAAAATAAGGGTACAAGAAGAAATAGAATTTGATATTTATGTACCTACATCAAAGTTTATATAAAAATTCTAGGAAAATCAAGGACAAACGTTTTCATATTGAGTATCACTTAACATGCTTCAAAATTGATATCTAATCAAGTTACATGCAGAAATTATACTTCACATATGAGTGTTCAAATTAGAAATCTACAAAATTGCCTCTTGGTTGAAATCAAATTTGACCAAGGGGCGCTATGGTCGTAGTCAAGGCCGGCCTAAAATAAGCTTGACATTATGCTTATTTGTATATCATTTTAAATACATTAAATCTTAGTATCTTGACTTCAAATGAGTTTTAATACACAACTCTCATAAAAAGACAACTCATTATGATCTAATGATTGTGCTCTCAGAATCCTTAAATTATCTTGACTATAAGATTAAGGGGGAGCTCACACAAATCATCTTGACTAAGAAGGTTTCAAAACTTTGTAAAACATCATTTGAAGCTTTTTATGACCTTAGCATTTTTACTCTTAGATATAAAGAACTATACAAATATGATACATATCTTGTTATAAATGGAATTCTCTAAACAAATCAGGGCTTAACATCCCATGTTTTTGGTTAGAGATTCTTTTCATGTACTCTAAGCTTAAAGGACTCTCATTTCATTTTCAGGGATTAACATCCCTTGCAAAATAGATGAGAAATTAATATGCATTCATCATAAGCTTAAGGGAATCTCATATCATTTTCAGGGCTTAACATCTCTTGTAAAATGGGTGAGAAATCAATACATATGACATGGATCTAAAAGGATCTCATATCATTTCAAGGCTTAACATCCTTTGCAAATGATTGAGAACCAAATTGTGGCTAAATTTGACAATAATTGGATCTCTTTTTTATTAGAGTTTCTACTTAAGGGGGATCAAAGTATAAAATTAAGGGGAGATAGAATTTAAAATATGTTTCTCTTGGATATGTTTTTGAAATGACAAAGGGGGAGAAAGAACATAAAATCAAAAATATAAAAATTACAAATGAGTTTCATAACATCTTGGCCAGTACTCACTTGCAAAACAAGAATGGCTATAAAAGGCAATCTTCATGTATGAAACTCACATGCTTTGTACTTCCTTATTTTATATTTAGGAAATGTTTGTCATCTTCATAAAGGGGGAGATTGTTGGCTAAATTGGATATTATGAAAAATCCCTTTGTTTCGATGATGACAAACATTTCATTCTTGTAGATCTAACGTGCTACTTGAGTGTTGTAGGAATGAGGTGGATGACAAAGTACTAGGGAAACTATATGCTTGAATGCTTGTAAATGTCATGAAATGTAATCAATTGTAAACTTGTACAAATATATAATGTACAAGTACTTAGACTTCATGTAAATCAAGCGTTAGATCTTCCCTAGCTAAACACCACACTTAGATAGGTCATCCCCTTCAATAGTGTCACATATGCACACTCATACACACACTTAGTGCCTTAGTTGAAACATTGAAACATGGTCAATCTCGGTCGACAAATTCCTCAACCGAGACACTCTCGGTCGACAAGCTTCTCGACCGAGAAAGACCCAGGTAGCCGTTAGACACAGCTGACAAGGTAGTTGGCAGTTGGAGATGAACGTTGCTAACACTTGATCCAGAGAGCCTGTCGGTCGACAAAACTTCGACCGAGTAGGTATCTCGGTCGACAATTTGTCGACCAAGATGGACTCTGACAGCAACTGCAGAATTAATTAACTAGCCGTTGCTAAAGCAACTAACTTATACCTAACGGCTAGTTGAGCACTTAGAACCCCCTAGAAAGTGTCTAGAACGTCCTTAAGCATCCATAGGCCATTCCTATAAATAGGACAAGCCATAGGACACCTTATATACACTTGTGCTACACTTGATCTTACATACTCACATTGGCAATCTGTTTTGAGCAATAGAGCAATTCCAACATTGGCTATTCATTTCCATTGCTCCAATTTTGTGTCCTATAGGCTAGCATCTCCTATCCATAGTACTTACACTTCTACACTCATTGGTTAGGAGATCAATACACTTGATATAGGCAAATCAAGTCTTGTGCTTACAACGATATTGTAATTTCTGTTTTTCCTTCTTGTTCCTTTTTATCATTTATAATCTCCTTGTTACTCCTAGGGTTGGAGGCTGCGGATTGGAGAGGGCTTGACTTCTTAGGTGGAGAAGGGGACTTCAGACTACTTCAAGAAGGCTGTCTCAACGGGAAGCTACTTCAAGATGAAGGCTACTTGAAGGGGAGGTTGAGGTTACTTCAAGGAAGGCTGCTTCAAGGTTGGTGAGACTACTTCTAGGTGAAGGCTGTACGAAGGGTTTGGTGAAAGAATTGTAATTTTATGTAAAGTCCTTGTGAGGTAATAAAATTTAATTCTTTCAAAATCCCGGTTGGGTAAGAAACCGGGTAGTGGACTGACTACCTTAGTATTTGCTAAGGTTAGGAACCACTCTAAACCCTTGTCTCCTTGTCCAATATTCTTGTGGTTGGTTGTTTGAGTTAAATAATTGTTAAATTAATTTTAAAACCCTATTTACCCCCTCTAGTGGTTTTTCAATTGGTATCAGAGCAGGCTTCAAGGAACCCTAACCAGGTCTTGAAGAATGAAGGGTGGTGGTGTCTACAACCGCAAGCAAAAGAAAAGAATGGACAAATCTTCAACAAGTTGCAGTTGGTGCTTAGGAACAAGTCACACAACAATTGGTTGCCCATGGAGGTCAAAGAAGGAAGATACACACAAAGAATGTCTTATTGATACAATAAGTAAAGAAGAAGAAGAAGAGGTAAGCCTTTTTTATTTATCTAATGAAGAGCTAGTTGCTAGTCTTGAAGAGACACATAATAAATACATTGAGTGCAAGACGAAATTAAAGAAATCTAATAAAGCAAATGATGAGTTACATGCTAAGCTTCTTGCTCTTACATCTGAAAATGAAGATCTTAAAAAGATAATTTAAGATCATAATATTAAGATAAAATCAATAGAGCAAGTAAATGATCTTCAAAAACAACCTATTTTGTGTACACATCTAGATTATGATACTATCGTGAAAGAAAGAGATTCTTTATCATCTAATCTAGATCAAGCCAAGCTAGATATCAAGAAGAGAATGGATGAGATTTCTAAGTTACAACAAAAAGTTAGTAGTCTAAATAATAATGGCATTCTTGATCAAATCTTAAATGATTCTTACCATCAAGTTGGAAGGAGAGGACTAGGTTACAAGCCTAAGGGAAAATCTTATCATAAACCTAGTTGGATAAAGACACAAGTACATCAATCTATATATATACCTAAAGGCACAAATACATATATACCCAAGAACAACCTAGACCAAAATCATAGAAAGAGATATGAGGTTGATTCTATATGTTGTCATTATTGTTTGCGCCTTGGACACTATTCTTTTTCATGTCCCTATAAGAAAAAGGATGTCGAGTTAGTATGGGTTCTAAAACCCCCAAACTAAATGAGCAAAAATAAGTTGAGATATGACCAAGGACCCTAAATGCATATCTATATGTCTATCTCAACTTAACATAATGGGATAACAAATTAATTCAAGTATCTAAACATATAATTTATCTATATATATATATATATCTCTATATATATATATATATATATATAAAATCTTTTAAACCTGCATTAACAGTTCTAAAAAACAATTCAGAAACCTGGTCGGTCGAGAAAATGTCGACCGAGCAATCTGTCGGTCGAGAAATCTTCGACCGAGCAGGTTACTGACTTTCAGTCTGCAATAAATCTGCTGAATGTGTTTTAAATTGATCAAATTGCTATCTATTTAATGACTGATTTTACATGCAAAACAAGTTGAAGACCATTTTTGAAAAATTTATAAATATAAATGAGATTATTTTGGTTGATTCTCTAAATAAGTTAAAACTAAAAATCATGCTTAGCTTAATCAAAAGAAATTATTGTTTCATGATTTTCCTAAAGTATTTCCTGATTTATTCACATAGAAATCATGTGTTATGACATATAGCTTAAATGATCACAATCATTGTATTTCATACAATTATCATTATATGCTTTTATTGTTCTATCATTACATCATGGACATGCTTTCACTATTTCATCATTCAGCTCATAAAGATGATGCTATGAATAGATAATGAAAATTGTATGCATGGATACATGAATGATTACTGTATGCATGGATCCTTGATGATACATAGGCAAGCAAAATGATTCATTGGTGATATGTTTCTTAGAACAAGATTTTTAATTCTTGCAAGAGCACAATGTTATAACATATAAGATAAAAATTTCTCAATTGGTATCTTTAAAGACTTGAGATATTAATCGTGCTTTCATCTTATGACGAAAATAAGGGTACAAGAAGAAATAGAATTTGATATTTATGTACCTACAGCAAAGTTTATATAAAAATTCTAGGAAAATCAAGGACGAACGTTTTCATATTGAGTATCACTTAACATGATTCAAAATTGATATCTAATCAAGTTACATGCAGAAATTATACTTCACATATGAGTGTTCAAATTAGAAATCTGCAAAATTGCCTCTTGGTTGAAATCAAATTTGACCAAGGGGCGCTATGGTCGTAGTCAAGGCCGGCCTAAAATAAGCTTGACATTATGCTTATTTGGATATCATTTTAAATACATTAAATATTAGTATCTTGACTTCAAATGAGTTTTAATACACAACTCTCATAAAAAGACAACTCATTATGATCTAATGATTGTGCTCTCAGAATCCTTAAATTATCTTGACTATAAGATTAAGGGGGAGCTCACACAAATCATTTTGACTAAGAAGGTTTCAAAACTTTGTAAAACATCATTTGAAGCTTTTTATGACCTTAGCATTTTTACTCTTAGATATAAAGAACTATACAAATATGATACATATCTTGTTATAAATGGAATTCTCTAAACAAATCAGGGCTTAACATCCCATGTTTTTGGTTAGAGATGCTTTTCATGTACTCTAAGCTTAAAGGACTCTCATTTCATTTTCAGGGATTAACATCCCTTGCAAAATAGATGAGAAATTAATATGCATTCATCATAAGCTTAAGGGAATCTCATATCATTTTTAGGGCTTAACATCTCTTGTAAAATGGGTGAGAAATCAATACATATGCCATGGATCTAAAAGGATCTCATATCATTTCAAGGCTTAACATCCTTTGCAAATGATTGAGAACCAAATTGTGGCTAAATTTGACAATAATTGGATCTCTTTTTTATTAGAGTTTCTACTTAAGGGGGATCAAAGTATAAAATTAAGGGGAGATAGAATTTAAAATATGTTTCTCTTGGATATGTTTTTGAAATGACAAAGGGGGAGAAAGAACATAAAATCAAAAATATAAAAATTACAAATGAGTTTCATAACATCTTGGCCAGTACTCACTTGCAAAACAAGAATGGCTATAAAAGGTAATCTTCATGTATGAAACTCACATGCTTTATACTTCCTTATTTTATATTTAGGAAATGTTTGTCATCTTCAAAAAGGGGGAGATTGTTGGCTAAATTGGATATTATGAAAAATCCCTTTGTTTCGATGATGACAAACATTTCATTCTTGTTGATCTAACGTGCTACTTGAGTGTTGCAGGAATGAGGTGGATGACACAGTACTAGGGAAACTATATGCTTGAATGCTTGTAAATGTCATGAAATGTAATCAATTGTAAACTTGTACAAATATATAATGTACAAGTACTTAGACTTCATGTAAATCAAGCGTTAGATCTTCCCTAGCTAAACACCACACTTAGATAGGTCATCCCCTTCAATAGTGGCACATATGCACACTCATACACACACTTAGTGCCTTAGTTGAAACATTGAAACAGGGTCAATCTCGGTCGACAAATTCCTCGACCGAGACACTCTCGGTCGACAAGCTTCTCGACCGAGAAAGACCCAGGTAGCCATTAGACACAGCTGACAAGGTAGTTGGTAGTTGGAGATGAACGTTGCTAACACTTGATCCAGAGAGCCTGTCGGTCGACAAAACTTCGACCGAGTAGGTATCTCGGTCGACAATTTGTCGACCGAGATGGACTCTGACAGCAACTGCAGAATTAATTAACTAGCCGTTGCTAAAGCAACTAACTTATACCTAACGGCTAGTTGAGCACTTAGAACCCCCTAGAAAGTGTCTAGAACGTCCTTAAGCATCCATAGGCCATTCCTATAAATAGGACAAGCCATAGGACACCTTATATACACTTGTGCTACACTTGATCTTACATACTCACATTGGCAATCTGTTTTGAGCAATAGAGCAATTCCAACATTGGCTATTCATTTCCATTGCTCCAATTTTGTGTCCTATAGGCTAGCATCTCCTATCCATAGTACTTACACTTCTACACTCATTGGTTAGGAGATCAATACACTTGATATAGGCAAATCAAGCCTTGTGCTTACAACGATATTGTAATTTCTGTTTTTCCTTCTTGTTCCTTTTTATCATTTATACTCTCCTTGTTACTCCTAGGGTTGGAGGCTGCAGATTGGAGAGGGCTTGACTTCTCAGGTGGAGAAGGGGACTTCGGACTACTTCAAGAAGGCTGTCTCAATGGGAAGCTACTTCAAGATGAAGGCTACTTCAAGGGGAGCTTGAGGTTACTTCAAGGAAGGCTGCTTCAAGGTTGGTGAGACTACTTCTAGGTGAAGGCTGTCTGAAGGGTTTGGTGAAAGAATTGTAATTTTATGTAAAGTTCTTGTGAGGTAATACAATTTAATTCTTTCAAAATCCTGGTTGGGTAAGAAACCGGGTGGTGGACTGACTACCTTAGTATTTGCTAAGGTTAGGAACCACTCTAAACCCTTGTCTCCTTGTCCAATATTCTTGTGGTTGGTTGTTTGAGTTAAATAATTGTTAAATTAATTTTAAAACCCTATTCACCCCCCTCTAGTGGTTTTTCAACAAGCATCTCACATGTATTTCAAAGCCCATGTAATCTCTTGTTACCTCTTACTGGGCAACAAAGCATATTATGGCTCACAAAGCCCATAAAACAATTTCAATAATAAAGCATCATAGCTCATACCTAGCTATGCCCAACATCTCATGATACTTGCATGGTTAGTACACATGATAACAGTTATATCAAATACACTATGCAATGTGATGTTAACATCATTATTCCTTCATTAGGGTTAGGGCTTCCAAATTCATGTCAATTAGGGATACTCATCACATTTACCCAAAATTAAGGTTATGATTTATCATCATATTGCCCAAGATTAGGGTTTCATGCACTATAACCCAAAATTAGGGTTTCACATACCTTCACCCTATATTAGGGATTAAGGTTTCGTATAGCATCACCCTAGATTAGGGTTTCACATAATATCACCCTTTATTAGGTTTTCACATAACAATACCCTTTATTAGGGTTCCATATAACAATACCCGATATTAGGGTTTTCTCATAACAATACCCTGTATTAGGGTTCCATATAATAATACCTTGTATTAGGGTTTCACATACCTTCACCCTATATTTGGGTTAAGAATTTCCCATTTCATTTGTATTAGGATTTCTCAACCCATTGCCCAAAGATTAGCGTTAGGGTTTCTCATTTTTATCGATTAGGGTTTCCATTCTCTATTAATTAGGGTTTTATGATTATCTTATTAATCCAAACCCTAAATCAATGCTTCCACATATCTTGGAGTACATAGCATTATTTAAGTAATAATTGTACTTATCATTGTTCTATGTACTTAGAACACACATAACATCATCATCATACCTTATTAGGTTGACTTAACCTCTCACTAAGGACATTTTCCTATGTTTACCATGGTGTATTGGAATTATTACTTTCATAGGCATCAAGTGAATCACTTTAATTATCCTAATCACTTAAATACTTTAAAAGTTCTTCCATTGAAATCATCCCTGAGATCCCTTCAACCACTTGTGGGATTAGATGTGATTACATAATTTAAACAAATTAGACCTTCAAACGATCTTGAACCAATTGACCCTTCAAACGGTCTTGGACCCATTGACCTTTCAAACAGTCTTGGACCCATTGACCCTCAAACGGTGTTGGTCCAATCCTCCAAATGGTTTGAGACCATTTAGACCTTAAACGATCTTGGTTCAATTAAATATCCAAATGGTCTTGAACCTTTTGTACTTCCAAATGATCTGGAGGTACTTGACCTCCAAATGGTCTTGAAGTCATTGACCTTCAAATGATCTTGAAGTCATTGAACTTCAAACCTTCAAACAGTCTTGAAGTCATTGACCTTCGAACGGTCTTGAAGACCATTTATACCTCAAACGGTCTTGAGACCGTTTAGTCACCAAAAAGTGAAACCGTTTGCTCAAGATTTTTGTTGAGGTATGTGCTAAGATGACATCATAATTTTCAAGCTAAAAACCTTCAAAATTTGCTGTTATCTTTGTGGTGATTTCAATAATTCATCAAAAGAAAATTTGGGAATGAAAAAAGAATTAACATATGATGAAGAAATGAAATCAATAATGATGTTTAAGGGTTTAAGTTATATAAACCACCTTCAAAGTTGAATCTAGGCTTCAAGCTTCATGTCCTCAATGGTCAATGAAGCTTTCTCAACTGTCCAAGGTCCGTTCTCAAGTCTTTGGATGCAAAGGATGATCAAGGTTGAGCATTGACTGGAGAAAAGAAGAAAATAAGCATTGAATTTCGATTTCTACCATGAAATCAAGGTTGAAGATGATTATGGAGCTTACCTACAGGTTGGGGAACATCCTCCTATTGCTCCTAAGATCCCTTGTGTTCGGCCAAAGCAAGTAGAGAATGTAGATTTGAAAAAGAGTCTTTCATGTGGGTGGAAAATGGGATATATGTAAGGGAATTTCAAGAGAGAGAAAGCAATTGAAAATTCCTTCAACTTCCAAAATTGGTGCCACTTATCCCCCTCACTTCCCTGCATACGAATCCATCATCCTTGCCTTCAAAAATCTCTCATTTGTCCTTGAATCAAAAGCAACCACTTTAAGCACCTTAATCATTTTTTCGGTGAACGTAGGGTGGAGCCTCTATATTATAAAGCAAAAGTGGTTACAAAGTGTAGCCATAGAAAACAAAAGAAACTATACAGACAACAAGAAAAAACTAACTACAAAGAGCTTCTATATCCTTGATATGAGTCTCCCAAAGCTTCCTCGTATCAGTGCAAATACCCCTGAAAACTCATGAGTTTCTTTCTCTCCATATCATGTAAATTGTATAGCAAGCAGCCAACTTAACCTTTCCCTTCAAGCATAGCAGATCAGAAAAGGAATTAACAGCCACAACACATTTCTGTTGATTCTTCCAAAAATCCCAGATCTCACATGTATACTGACAATTATAGAATAGATGGGCCACACTTTCTTCCTGTACCATGCACAAAGCACATCTCAAAACCATTTGAAACCCTACCCTCTGCAGATAGTCAATCGTGGGAACCTTACCAAGAAAACACTTCCACAACAGAACAGCAAATTTTCTTGGCATATCGGACGAAACCCAGCTGCCCCAGCTGACCACTTGATGCTTTTTCCTATCCATGTCCCAGCAGTCTTTAAGGCTGTAGCTTCTCTTTCTCTTGAACAGAACATAATCCTCCCCAGAGATTAGAGGGACCACATCCTCAAGAATATTTCTAATCTGGTAGGCTCCTCTAAAATCAGGAACAATTCACTTACCTTCTTTAATACAGACTTCTACTTTGCAATTAATACCATAGCCCATTCTGAGCATACGATTAGAATCAACCAGATCGATCAACTTCTTTTTCCCCCTCAACCACGGGTCCCTCCAAAACAAAAACTTTTTACCATTGCCCAAACAGAATTCAATATCATTGAGGAGTACATCTCTTTGTTTAAGCAAATTTTTCCAGAGCCATGAAGAATTAACTCTGGGACTAACCGACCAAAGTGATTCCTCTTTAATGTATCTACCATTAATCCATCTCACCCATAAACTTTCCTTTTCAACTGCAATGTCCCACAGATTCTTTATGACTCCAACCTTTGACCAATCATCAATGAGTCTAATACCCAATCCACCTTCATTTTTAGGCCTACAAACAGCCTCCCAAGCAACCGTATGTAAGTGCTTCTTGTCCTCGGAATCCTTCCATAGAAATTCCCTCATCATTTTTTTAGGGTCCTTGATAACAAATTTGGGCAGTGGGAAAGCAGAGGTCCAAAAAATACTAAAAGCCGAGAGGGTAGATATAATCAACTCAACCCTCCCTGCTTGTGTCAGCATATTACCCTTCCATGAATCGAGTTTCATCTTAAATTTATCTACAATCGGGTGGCACATCTATTTTGTCAACCTTCCAGTAAACAGAGGAACTCCAAGGTACCGCACTGGTAACTCACTCACCTCAATGTTAAGAATATTACCCAAATCAATTCTGTCCACCCTTTTGCTCAGGAACATATGACTTTTACTATTATTCAGCTGAAGACCCGAAATCATACTGAAGGTGTAAATGATCTTTTTAGTGCAATGAGCATTACTATCATCTTCCTTAGAAAATAGGAGTAAATCATCCACAAAAATAATATGAGATACATTCACATCACCCACCGAGATAGGCTTCAGCCTTCCAGCTCGCACCTCAGAGTTAATGACAGAAGTCAACCCCTGCATTGCAATCACAAACAATAAAGGGGAGAGGGGGTCACCCTGTCTAACCCATTAGAAGCTTCAAACTCTTCAGTAGGATTACCATTCACTAAAAATCTATAAGTAGCAGTGTTAAAGGTTTCTTGCACCCATCTCACCCAACATTCAGGAAAACCCATCTTCATAAACAAGAAAATGATATAATCCCTTCGAACTGAATCATAGGCCTTGGCTAAATAAGCCTTTATACACATGCTTTGTTGGGTACCCCCAAAAGTACTTAAGATTTCATTGGCCAACATAATAGCATCACCTATCTTTCTCCCTTTCACGAAGGTAATTTGATAAATATCAATAATTGCAGGTAGATCAGAAGCTAGATGATTTGCCATAATCTTCACAATGACTTTGTAGATAGTGTTACACAGAGAAATAGGTATAAGATTCTTTAAGTTAACAACCCAAGGAGTTTTAGGGATAAGAGTGATCATCGTACTATTGCACTCCTTAAGCAATATACCAGTTTTGAAAAAATATAGAATAGCAGAGGTAATATCATCACCAACAACATTCCACATCTCCTTATAGAAAACAAAATTATATCCATCAAACCCTGGGGCCTTGTCATTGCTTAATTTCATAAACACCTCCTCCACCTCCTTCTTTGTAACAGTACTTCTTAGAAGATCATACTGGGTAGCATCGATTTTAGGCAAGATCCATTCCTCATTCCACACCACCTCATTCAACAAAGTTTTATTAAAAAGATTAGAGTAAAAATTTCTGATACTTTCTCAAATAGCATCAACTTCATAAATTATGCCTCCCTGATCATCCTCTAACATATTGATAGTATTTCTAATCCTACTCATTTTTAAAGATGCATAGAAAAAGGCTGAATTTCTGTCTCCCAGCTTGAGCCATTGTATCCTACTTTTTTGATGAAGAAGGTTTTCCTCATCTTTTAAAGCTTTGGTGACCTCCTCTCTAATAACAGATATCCTCCTCTGCTTACCTTCATTTAATGGATCAACATCAATTTCTCTTTGCAGACAGAACATGTCACTTTCAAGCTCCCTTGCTTTGGAAAATAGGTTACCCACCACTTCTTTGTTCCACTTTCTCAACGCACAAGTAGCTTCATAGAACTTTCTGTAAACTTTGTACATCAGGGTACCATCAATATCAATATTACACCAAGCTTCAAAAACGACACTCTTGAAAGATTCATGATTGACCCAAGCATTTATAAAACGAAAAGGAGAACCATTCCTCTTCCTCGAGCCAAGTCTCAACATCAGAATTTTATGATCACTTACAGCTGCTGGTAAAACTTCCCCCCAACAATAAGGAAAAATAGAAAGAAACTTTGTGTTGGTAAAGATCCGATCGACTCTAGAGAAGGTGCTAGTACCTTTTCTACTATGGCTGTCCCATGTGAAAAAGAAGCCCTTCGTTTGCATCTCAATGAGATTAACATCAACAATGGTTTTATTAAAATCAGTCATGCTACGATTCAAAGGCAGTTGTTTACCCACCTTTTCCTTCATCATTCTTACTGCATTAAAATCACTGAGAACACACCAATTAACAAGATTATAGCTTGTAATAGTGAGGAGAGAATTCTAGAGAAGAGCACGCTCATCATCAGGATTTGCTCCATAAACAACAGTCATCTCAAACTTCATCTATTTTTTACAAACAATGCAGTGGATGCACTGTTCGTTTTTCAAAGATACCTCTATGTCAATATCTACACTTTCCCAAATCACCAAGATATGAGTATATGTATAGAACTCAGAATTATCTACAAATATGACATTTGACCAGATCCTTCCAACAAAATCAGCCAGGTCATCCTTCTGTAGCCTTGATTCCAAAATCACATAGACATCAACTTTATTTCTATTAACTTTGTCCCGAATGTGAGGAACTTTATTCCCTCCTCCTCTCACATTCCAGGACATAATATTGAAGGGCTCATCCATTAGGAGGGATAGGGGGAGGGTCACCATCCACCTCAGCCGCAGCCACAGGTGTATCCACCAACTCATTATGATCTCCCCCTCATCAAAATTCGACAGGGGTGAATACTTATTTAGCGACTCAGGAATCGATCTAGTTGAGTTCTTCGCATTTCCTTTTGGCATAGATTTTCTTTTCTTCTTGATTGTTTCCCATCCAGCATCAGGAGTGGAAGTGTGTGTAACACCCCTGACCTGGGTTATGACCTAACCCTGGAAGTTTTGCCTAAATATGTAATTAATATACTTGTGAACACTCCCTGGCATGTAATTAAGTTCCTCAGGAACATTTACTTTCAATTTTGCTCCTTTTTGTATAAAGTTGTAGCATTGTGTTGTATGCAGGGACCTATGTGCAAATTACCCAGTTTAAGGGTTGAGCTTGCAAAATTCACAAGATAAGATGTTCCTTTGATGTTGAAACATCATGAGAATGGTTATGGTAAAGTTTGAGGGATTTCCCAAGCTTGAGCACCAAGGTGCAGCTGTGGAAGCAATTCCCATGCTTAGAAACCCTAATTTGGGGTAAAGTGCAATTTACCCAAATTGAGGGGTCCAACTTGTAATTTTCACCATCTAGAACATCTTTTATGACTCTTGTCATCATTTAGAGTAGAAATGATGAAAGGGATACATCATTTAATAATCAGATGGGAAAAATGATCTTTGTGATAGAAATCACCTAAAATGGGCCTAAAACCCTTTCATGAGTGTACCCTAGTTGAAGGTTGGATTCCTTTACCCTTAGATCTTGAGATTTCATGAGATTTGCATAAGGATAGGTAGGTTTGGTCGTGCCCTTGAGCAAGGAGGGACCTAGATGTGATTTCCAATCTTGAGAGGTCCTTAGGGTGTAAAAGAGGCTAAAATATATAAGCCCTTTTCCCTTGTAATTAAGTGAACGAATTTTCTTTCCTTCACTTCTCTTCCTTTCTTTCTCAAACGACCAAGGACAGCTCTGGAGCTCAGGGGGGACGACCAACCTGTTCTAGGTAAGAGAACCCCACCTTCTAAGCTCGAATTCATGGAGGAATTCACTTTCTAAGGTTGGTTTTATGGTTAGCTTACTTAGTCTTCTTGTTCTAGCCGACCAAAGCAACGTTTCCTTGGAGAATTCACCTCTGACCAAGTTGTGGAAGCTCAAGGACGCCATTAAAGCTTGGAGCTTGAAGGCTTGGAGCTCTAAGATCAACCTTTAGGCGGGTTTTATAACTCTAAACTTCATGCTTGATTATACATCCTTTTCTATGCATATAGTTGCTAGTTCTTCTTCTTCCCTATCTTTCCTTGCATCCTTGCAAGCAAAATCGTGAAGAACTGCTACTGTTCTCAAGGTAGAAGATAAGGGCGTTAATTTCTATGCTTATCCACGGTTTTTCACTTTATCAAACGACCTCCACCTATTGCTCAAAACGGTTTCAAACCGTTTGGTGGGCAAACGGTTTCAGGGTCGTTTGAGGGAAAACGGTCTTCAAGACCGTTTGGTCCCGTTGACCAAGCAAAGACCGTTTGGGAATCTTGTTCATAATTATGTAGGTTAATCACCCACAACATTTGAGAGGTTAACTCCAAAAGAATCGTGAGTTATGAGCAAGTCAATTAGCAAAACCAATTGAATTATGTGCTGATTTTCAACCTGATTAACTTGACCTGGTTGAGCAAACGGTTTCAAGACCGTTTGAGATGGTTGACCAAGCGTTGACCGTTTGGTATTCCTGTTCATAATTATGTTTATTAATAACCCTCCGAATTTGAGGGATTAACTCCAAAGGAATCATGAGTTGAAGCCTAATCAATTAGGGAAACCTAATTGGATTAAGTGCTGATTTTCAATCTGATTTAATTGAACTTTTTGGGCAAACGGTCTCAAGACCGTTTGAGTGCGTTGACCAAGCGTTGACCGTTTGGGATTACTGTTCCTAATGATGTGATATAATGACTCACCGAATTTGAGGGATTAACTCCCAAGGAATCATGAGTTGAAGGCTATTCAATTAGGCAAACCCTAATTGAAAACAGTGCTGAAATTCCAATGAGTTAAGTTGAGATTTTGGGTTGATTAGCCCAAACGGTTTCAAGACCGTTTGGGAATCACCCAAACGGTCTCAAGACCGTTTGGGGGTCACCCCAAGACCGTTTGGAGGTCTGGGGTCAAGTATAGTTGATCAATTGAAGGTCCAAAGGCACCAAACCATATTGCAATTAAGTATTGATGTGATGATCAACTCTATAGATCAAACCTTGATGAATTTTCACTAGAGTCCAAAGGATGGATGGGCAAACGGTCTCAAGACCGTTTGGAACTCATCCAAACGGTCTCAAGACCGTTTGGGCACAACCCAAGACCGTTTGGAGGTCTAGGGTTGAGATAATCTAATGGTTTGAAGGTCCAATCGCAATAAGTTGATGAATTGATACAAATACTGATTTTAGACCTAATTGGAGTTCAACCCTAGTCCAAACGACTTGGTTTTTGGTCAAACTTTGGGCAAACGGTCTCAAGACCGTTTGGAGGATATCCAAACGACCTCAAGACCGTTTGGTCCAAGTTTGAGCCCAATTGGAGGTCAATTGATAGGTTCAACCTTGAATTGATTCACATTGTTGAATATTGATGACCATCCGATTTGAAACCCTAATTGAGAAGGATTCAACCCTAATTGGATTTCAATTGAGGGTCAACTTGGTGTCCAAGTGATTAAGGTTCATCCTAATTAACTCAATTTATAAGTGGTTATCATGGATTTGGTTAATTGAGGGGTTCAACATACATATCCATGACCAATTGTAACTTTTGAACCACTTTGGAGGTCCAAACGGTTTGAGCCCATTTGGACCAAACGGTCTCAAGACCGTTTGGATCCAAACGGTCTCAAGACCGTTTGAGGCCAAACGGTCTCAAGACCGTTTGAGGCCAAACGGTCTCAAGACCGTTTGAGGCCAAACGGTCTCAAGACCGTTTGGGCTCAAACGATCTCAGGGTCGTTTGGTCCAATCGATCTCAAGTTGATTTGATCAAACGGTTTCAAACCGATTGAGCTCCAAACGGTTTGGAAGGTCAACTCTTCCAAACGGTCAACACATCCAAACGGTCCCAAGACCGTTTGGAGCAAACGGTCTCAAGACCGTTTGAGACCAAACGGTCTCAAGACCGTTTGGTGGTTGAAACCGTTTGAAGGTTGAAACCGTTTGAAGGTGTACATGGTGGTTTGTACTTAATCAATTGATGGTGTAATTAGTTCAATGGTGATCTAATCTAAACCCTAATGGTAACCTAGGTCATTAAGGGACTAAGTGATTAGCGAGTTGACCCATGATGGTGATCATGAGGCAAATTACCAAAATACCCTTGAGGGGTCTAAAGAGGTAAAACCTTGTTCTAATCAAACCCTAATCACATGATGATGATGTTTTGGCTTATGTAAGTCAATGAGGACTTAACCCAACCTAATCTAGAGTGGTGTCATCACCATCTACTAGTGAGAGGAGAGAGAAAGTATTCCAAGAGAGAGAAAGTATCCTAGAGAGAGAAAGTACCCTTTTTAAGGTGGAAACTCAAGTGAGATACTTCAAATACACATGAGTGTGCATGATTAGGGAATGACCCACCTATGTGAGGTCATGGAAACCCTAATTATGATATCTAATGGATCTTAATCTTAATTAAGAGTCTTAATGATGATGTTTCTTTTACATGATGATGTAATGAGTACCATTCACCATGGTGTGAATAGTAAACCCTAATTTTAGGGTGATGACTTGAAAGATGAATAGTAAACCCTAAATTGTTGAATTGTTTACTATTATCTGTTGAACTAACTATGCAGGTTATTATGAGATAATGGTCATACCCAGGTATGAAATACCATGTTATGTTCATTGAAAGCATGTTTTAAGCTTTATGAATAGTGAATCATCTTGATGCACTGCTAAGTGACATCTTTTGTGATTTATGGGCTGTAAGAGCCATAAACACCATCAAAGTCATGCTTGACAGATGACTTGTGATGAGATAATTGAGAACTGGTAATTGAAATGAGTTAGGCCTGCTACATTTTAGTATTCTCATATATAGCTGTGATGCTAATGTTTTTGTATGATGATATGAATACTGAATGTACCTAACTAATCAAGTGAAATGTAGAGCCCTGATCATAGATCCATCATTGTTAGAGTCTAAATGATGGTGAAACAGGTTTTCCTCAGGGAACTCCTGGATCACATACTTTTGAGTATGTGGGGTACATGGATGTGTAGAACCTTACATCCTAGTGTAGGTATTTGATGTAGATTCTTGTAGTCCGTCATACCTTCACTATAAAAGAAAAGGTGAGAGGATGATGTAGATTCTAGTAGTCCATCAGACCCCACCATAAAGTCCTAAAGGTGAGATGTATATCTACACTCCCTTAAAGACACAAATACCGTATCGGTGAAAGATAAACAAGAAATATTCCGATAGTGAAGAGAGTACAGAATGCCAATGTAACTCTAAAAATAGCGAAGGACCAGAGTACCCTGGTGAGCTATTATAAAGACATCCCGCCAGATGTCAAACAATCAATCCTCTAACTGACTGAGGAAGATGAGGTCATAAGAATCCGGCTCTCTTAATGACCTATGTATGATACTGATGTGACTTCTTAGCGATCAGTTGGAGTATGAGTGGTATGCCTCATCTCCACAGGGCATAATAATGTTTGAAAAACATAAACAACAGCGTAGTATATCTGTTAGAGTTAATTACGAGTTATTTGATTGATGTTACCTTGAATAGCATAGATGTTCTCATATTTTAATATTGATTGAACTCTTGCTTATCATCAGAACTGCCAGTGAATATCTTGAAGGCTCTTATTGCTTTAGTTATTCCTTGCTTTGCTTATAAAGCCTAGTGGAGAGTTATAACTCTCGCTGGGGCAATTATGTATAATTGTCTCACCCCGTAGACTTCTACTTTTTAGGTGGTCGTCGAAGACGAAGGAACAAGAACTCAGGTGAACAATCCCAGCAACAGCAGCATCAGGAGCAGTAAATATCTCAGGTGGAGATCTAGCCTGCTTCATGGTGTAGTTAGAGTCAAGTCCTATGTGTCCTCTGTACTCTCAGGTCCTGGAGTGTTTTGGAGTATGAATTCTTGAGAGTTTTGGTATCATGTTGTATATAATTACTCAAGAAGTAATTGTCAGTGATGTAAACAGTTAAATCCTTTTTCTATGGAAAAGGTTTGTGGTTTCAAGCTCTTGTCTCGAAAAGTTTTAATTTCCCGTGATTTTTGTCTTCCGCTGTTTACCGATTGCTTCCGCACATGATTAAATCGGGATTAATTCGTGGTTTGGAGATCGGAGCCCACAATTAAGTGGTATCAGAGCTCCAGGTTCATTCGAGTCTACAGAGGCATAGGACTTAGGAAGTCGAGTCTATCTTTAGTATTCCTTCCTTATCTAATAGAATCTTCTACTCCTCAGGAGAAGAAGATACTTAAGATGTCAGAGCCACATGATGAGAATGTGGAAGAAAGTAGTGCTAGTGCACCTCAAGGTGGTGCAGGAGTACCAGGATTGGAACAGCCTGTACCAGAACAACCTAGAGAGCCACCCCAGTTTGATCCAGATGACATGGGTAACCCAGCAGTCCAGACAATGTTTGGGCAGTTTATGACTGCCATGACACACATAACCGACAGGTTGCCTATGCCTGCACCTAGGGTACCTGCCCAGCCTGAGGGGCAAGGTATCGGGAAGACGTTCGAGCGACTACGTCGTGTCGGAGCTACCGAGTACCATGGGACTGCTGACCCCGCAGATGCTGATCTGTGGTTGACAGAGCTGGAGAAGGCTTTCAGGATCCTCAACATCCCTGAAGCTGAGAAGGTTAGACATGCTGTCTATCTTCTCAAAGGAAGTGCTGGTCACTGGTGGAACATGGAAGAGCAGAAGAGACCTGGGGTAGAGTTCTCATGGGAAGAGTTTCGTCGGGAATTTATCAATAGATATTTTCCCAAGACCTTCCTAGACGAGAAGATCTCTCAGTTTGAGAGACTGAGACAGGGTATTATGAACATTAGTGAGTACGAAGCTAAGTTCATGGAGCTGTTGCGATTTTGTCCGCACATGGCTGCCACAGAAGAAGAAAGAATCAGAAGGTTTGAGAAGGGGTTGAATGCCGACATGTCTACCCCAGTGTCTGCCTTAGAGAACCGAGAGAGATTCTCTACCTTCGTTGAGTCAGTCCGAAGGATAGAGAGATCTGTAGTTGAGAAAAGACAAACCCATAAAAGATATCCACAGTTCCAGGGTTCTTCATCTAGGGATTCCAAGAAACCTAGATTCTCTGCACCTAACCCTCCGCCACCCAGATCGAGTTTTCAAACTCAATGGACACCAAGCAGAGGTAGAGGACGAAGTCAACCACTTCAAGGGACGCACAGTTCTGCATCTGTGTCAGTTACTGGACCACCCAGACCACAGCAACAGGAAAAGAGTTGCTACAACTGTGGTAAGGTGGGACACTTGATGAAGGATTGTCGTTCTAGGGCTGTCGGTGTGACACAACAAACCCCGAGATAGAATCGACAGGGATCTCAGAATAGACAACATCAAGGAGCAGCTTGAGGACGTGGACAAGCGTCTCAAGCTGGATCATCAGCACCACCTCAACAGCAGGCTACCGCAAGGTTCTATGCTATGAACCCACCAGAAGTAGTGGTCAATCCACAAGTGGTGACAGGTCAGATGGAACTTTTATATTCTGATATGTCTAAATCTTGTGTAGTATCTGTTCTGATTGACCCGGGTGCTACGCACTCTTTCATCAATCGAAGAGTGATTCGTAACTGCAATATGACAACTAGTCATAGGGCAGATAAGTTGTTGTTGGAGACTCCGTTGAGTGGGTCTGCTGTTCTGCAAGAGGTATGCTCTCCTTGCGTACTTTTCTTTTCTAAGCATCGCATTCAAGTGGATCTCATACCGCTTGATATGCAAGGATTTGATATAATCCTAGGGATGGATAACTTGGAAAAGTATCGAGTTGTCTTGGATTGTGAATCCAAGCTGGCAATGTTTGCTGATGAAAGCAACACATGGATCTTTCAAGGTGAAAGAAAGATTCTGCCCACCTGTCTTGTATCAGCTATGGTTGCTGATAAGTTGATGAGGCAAGGATGCTACGCATTCTTAGCCCATGTGGTAGATGTTACCAAGGAGAGTTCCAAACCTGCTGAAGTTCCGATAGTCAGGGAATTCGAGGATGTGTTTCCCGAAGAACTTCCTGGTATACCACCACCCCGAGAAATTGATTTTGAGATCAATTTGGTCCCAGATACGAAACCCATAGCCCAGACTCCGTATAGGATGGCGCCTGCTGAGATGGCAGAACTCAAGAAACAGCTTCAAGAGTTACTTGAGAAGGGTTTCATCCGACCGAGTACCTCACCTTGGGGTGCTCCGGTTTTGTTTGTTAAAAAGAAAGATGGATCGATGCGGTTGTGCATTGATTATAGACAACTCAATAAAGTAACGATAAAGAATAAATATCCTTTGCCAAGGATTGATGATCTTTTCGACCAGTTGCGTGGTGCAACAGTCTTTTCTAAGATAGACTTAAGGTCTGGATATCATCAACTCCGCATTAAGGACAGTGACATATCTAAGTCTGCCTTTAGGACAAGATATGGTCACTATGAGTTCACGGTCATGTCGTTTGGACTAACCAATGCACCGGCTGCATTCATGGAACTCATGAATAGAGTCTTTCGACCTTTCCTTGATCAGTGTGTTGTCGTCTTCATAGATGACATACTGATTTATAGTAAGGATGCTCAGCAGCATGAGCAACACCTTCGCCAGACTTTGACCTTGCTAAGAGAGCATAAGCTATACGCTAAGTTTAGCAAGTGTGAGTTTTGGTTATCTGAAGTATCCTTCCTTGGACATGTGGTATCTGCCTCGGGAATTCGTGTTGACCCTGCAAAGATAGAGTCTGTTCTGCAGTGGGAACAACCGAAGACACCGACGGAGATTAGAAGTTTCTTGGGGTTAGTTGGTTATTATCGAAGGTTTATTAAAAATTTCAGTTCTATAGCCTTACCTTTGACCAAGTTAACCCGGAAGGATGTTCCTTTTGCTTGGAGTGATAAGTGTCAACAGTCTTTTCAGCTGTTGAAGGAGAGGTTGACAAGTGCACCTGTGCTTGTGTTACCTGAGCAAGGAAAGGATTATATAATCTTTTGTGATGCCTCCAAGAATGGACTTGGATGTGTGTTGATGCAGGATAACCAAGTGATTTCTTTTGCTTCCCGACAGCTTAAGAAACACGAAGAGAATTATCCGACACACGATCTGGAGTTAGCTGCTGTGGTCCATGCTTTGAAAATCTGGAGACATTATCTCTACGGAGAAACTTTCCAGATTTTCACAGACCACAAGAACCTTAAGTACATCTTCACTCAGCATGAGCTTAATATGAGGCAACGTCGCTGGATGGAGTTAATCAAGGACTATGATTGTACGATTGATTACCATCCGGGAAAGGCCAATGTGGTTGCAGATGCCTTGAGTAGGAAATCAGCAACATCAACCATGGATAGGGCACAACTAAGTTCCTTAGTATGCTCTAGAAGAGATATGCTTATCTCTTTAAGGCATGACAATGTGCAGTTGAAGGCATCATTGTTAGCTGGTCTGTTAGCTGAGATGCAGATTAAACCTACCTTAAGAGAGCAGATAAAGGAGGCACAACAAGTAGATGTTTCTGTACAGCAGATTAGATTTGAGTTTGGAAATGAGAAGCGAGAAGGTTTTCATGAGTCAGATGACCAGGTGGCATGCTATCATGGAAGGATGATAGTGCCAGATGTGGACGACCTGAGGAAATTAGTCCTGGAAGAAGCTCATTCTTCGATGTATGCTATGCATCCAGGGAGCACCAAGATGTATCGAAACTTGAAAGATATGTATTGGTGGCCTGGGATGAAGAAGGATGTAGCTGAGTTTGTTCTGAGGTGTCCTGTGTGTCAGCAGGTCAAGGCTGAACACCAGAAACCTGCAGGGACAATGCAACCCTTACCCATACCACAGTGGAAGTGGGACCATGTAACCATGGACTTTGTTGTTGGCCTACCCAGGACAAACAAAGGACATGATTCCATTTGGGTAGTTGTTGATAGGTTGACAAAGACAGCGCATTTCTTACCTGTCAAAACAACCTATACTGCTGAAAGGTTATCCCAGATATATGTCCAAGAGATAGTGCGTTTGCACGGAGTTCCTGTCACTATAGTTTCTGACAGAGGTCCCCAGTTTACAAGTCGCTTTTGGGAACAGTTACACAGAGCCCTAGGCACCAAGTTAAGGTTTAGTACAGCCTTTCATCCTCAAACTGATGGACAGTCAGAAAGGACTATACAGACCTTAGAAGATCTGTTGAGAGCATGTGTTCTCCAGTTTACCGGGAGTTGGGATCTACATCTAAGCTTGATAGAGTTTGCCTATAACAATAGCTATCAACATAGCATTGATATGGCACCATATGAAGCCTTATATGGCAGACGTTGTAGATCACCCTTGTGTTGGTATGAAACTGGTGAGCACCAGTTATTAGGCCCTGATCTTGTGCAGCAAACTACAGAAAAGATTAAAGTTATACAACAACAGCTTAAGACTGCACAAGATAGACAGAAATCATATGCCGATAAACGTCGTAGACCCCTAGAATTCCAAGATGGAGACAGAGTGTATCTCAAGGTCTCACCTTGGAAAGGAGTCCTTCGTTTTGGGAAGAAAGGAAAGTTAGCTCCTAGATTTTTGGGACCTTATCCAATTGTTGAAAAAGTTGGAAAGGTGGCCTATAGACTAGAGTTACCTCTAGAGTTGCAGAAGCTGCACCCTGTGTTTCACATTTCCATGCTGAGGAAATGTCATCCAGATACCGAGTCAGTTCTACAACCTATGGAGGTAGAATTGAATGAAGATATAACGTATGAGGAGGGACCAGTGTCAATCCTCGATAACAGAACTAAAAAGTTAAAGAAGAAGGATATAAGCCTTGTAAAAGTCCTCTGGAACCATCGTGGTGTTGAAGAAGCCACCTGGGAACTAGAAGGTGAAATGAGAAGAAAATATCCTGCTCTTTTCTTATAATATGCTTTATCGATTTCGGGGACGAAATCCTTTTGAAGGGGTAAAGAATTTGTAACACCCCTGACCTGGGTTATGACCTAACCCTGGAAGTTTTGCCTAAATATGTAATTAATATACTTGTGAACACTCCCTGGCATGTAATTAAGTTCCTCAGGAACATTTACTTTCAATTTTGCTCCTTTTTGTATAAAGTTGTAGCATTGTGTTGTATGCAGGGACCTATGTGCAAATTACCCAGTTTAAGGGTTGAGCTTGCAAAATTCACAAGATAAGATGTTCCTTTGATGTTGAAACATCATGAGAATGGTTATGGTAAAGTTTGAGGGATTTCCCAAGCTTGAGCACCAAGGTGCAGCTGTGGAAGCAATTCCCATGCTTAGAAACCCTAATTTGGGGTAAAGTGCAATTTACCCAAATTGAGGGGTCCAACTTGTAATTTTCACCATCTAGAACATCTTTTATGACTCTTGTCATCATTTAGAGTAGAAATGATGAAAGGGATACATCATTTAATAATCAGATGGGAAAAATGATCTTTGTGATAGAAATCACCTAAAATGGGCCTAAAACCCTTTCATGAGTGTACCCTAGTTGAAGGTTGGATTCCTTTACCCTTAGATCTTGAGATTTCATGAGATTTGCATAAGGATAGGTAGGTTTGGTCGTGCCCTTGAGCAAGGAGGGACCTAGATGTGATTTCCAATCTTGAGAGGTCCTTAGGGTGTAAAAGAGGCTAAAATATATAAGCCCTTTTCCCTTGTAATTAAGTGAACGAATTTTCTTTCCTTCACTTCTCTTCCTTTCTTTCTCAAACGACCAAGGACAGCTCTGGAGCTCAGGGGGGACGACCAACCTGTTCTAGGTAAGAGAACCCCACCTTCTAAGCTCGAATTCATGGAGGAATTCACTTTCTAAGGTTGGTTTTATGGTTAGCTTACTTAGTCTTCTTGTTCTAGCCGACCAAAGCAACGTTTCCTTGGAGAATTCACCTCTGACCAAGTTGTGGAAGCTCAAGGACGCCATTAAAGCTTGGAGCTTGAAGGCTTGGAGCTCTAAGATCAACCTTTAGGCGGGTTTTATAACTCTAAACTTCATGCTTGATTATACATCCTTTTCTATGCATATAGTTGCTAGTTCTTCTTCTTCCCTATCTTTCCTTGCATCCTTGCAAGCAAAATCGTGAAGAACTGCTACTGTTCTCAAGGTAGAAGATAAGGGCGTTAATTTCTATGCTTATCCACGGTTTTTCACTTTATCAAACGACCTCCACCTATTGCTCAAAACGGTTTCAAACCGTTTGGTGGGCAAACGGTTTCAGGGTCGTTTGAGGGCAAACGGTCTTCAAGACCGTTTGGTCCCGTTGACCAAGCAAAGACCGTTTGGGAATCTTGTTCATAATTATGTAGGTTAATCACCCACAAAATTTGAGAGGTTAACTCCAAAAGAATCGTGAGTTATGAGCAAGTCAATTAGCAAAACCAATTGAATTATGTGCTGATTTTCAACCTGATTAACTTGACCTGGTTGAGCAAACGGTTTCAAGACCGTTTGAGATGGTTGACCAAGCGTTGACCGTTTGGTATTCCTGTTCATAATTATGTTTATTAATAACCCTCCGAATTTGAGGGATTAACTCCAAAGGAATCATGAGTTGAAGCCTAATCAATTAGGGAAACCTAATTGGATTAAGTGCTGATTTTCAATCTGATTTAATTGAACTTTTTGGGCAAACGGTCTCAAGACCGTTTGAGTGCGTTGACCAAGCGTTGACCGTTTGGGATTACTGTTCCTAATGATGTGATATAATGACTCACCGAATTTGAGGGATTAACTCCCAAGGAATCATGAGTTGAAGGCTATTCAATTAGGCAAACCCTAATTGAAAACAGTGCTGAAATTCCAATGAGTTAAGTTGAGATTTTGGGTTGATTAGCCCAAACGGTTTCAAGACCGTTTGGGAATCACCCAAACGGTCTCAAGACCGTTTGGGGGTCACCCCAAGACCGTTTGGAGGTCTGGGGTCAAGTATAGTTGATCAATTGAAGGTCCAAAGGCACCAAACCATATTGCAATTAAGTATTGATGTGATGATCAACTCTATATATCAAACCTTGATGAATTTTCACTAGAGTCCAAAGGATGGATGGGCAAACGGTCTCAAGACCGTTTGGAACTCATCCAAACGGTCTCAAGACCGTTTGGGCACAACCCAAGACCGTTTGGAGGTCTAGGGTTGAGATAATCTAATGGTTTGAAGGTCCAATCGCAATAAGTTGATGAATTGATACAAATACTGATTTTAGACCTAATTGGAGTTCAACCCTAGTCCAAACGACTTGGTTTTTGGTCAAACTTTGGGCAAACGGTCTCAAGACCGTTTGGAGGATATCCAAACGACCTCAAGACCGTTTGGTCCAAGTTTGAGCCCAATTGGAGGTCAATTGATAGGTTCAACCTTGAATTGATTCACATTGTTGAATATTGATGACCATCCGATTTGAAACCCTAATTGAGAAGGATTCAACCCTAATTGGCTTTCAATTGAGGGTCAACTTGGTGTCCAAGTGATTAAGGTTCATCCTAATTAACTCAATTTATAAGTGGTTATCATGGATTTGGTTAATTGAGGGGTTCAACATACATATCCATGACCAATTGTAACTTTTGAACCACTTTGGAGGTCCAAACGGTTTGAGCCCATTTGGACCAAACGGTCTCAAGACCGTTTGAGGCCAAACGGTCTCAAGACCGTTTGAGGCCAAACGGTCTCAAGACCGTTTGGGCTCAAACGATCTCAGGGTCGTTTGGTCCAATCGATCTCAAGTTGATTTGATCAAACGGTTTCAAACCGATTGAGCTCCAAACGGTTTGGAAGGTCAACTCTTCCAAACGGTCAACACATCCAAACGGTCTCAAGACCGTTTGGTGGTTGAAACCGTTTGAAGGTTGAAACCGTTTGAAGGTGTACATGGTGGTTTGTACTTAATCAATTGATGGTGTAATTAGTTCAATGGTGATCTAATCTAAACCCTAATGGTAACCTAGGTCATTAAGGGACTAAGTGATTAGCGAGTTGACCCATGATGGTGATCATGAGGCAAATTACCAAAATACCCTTGAGGGGTCTAAAGAGGTAAAACCTTGTTCTAATCAAACCCTAATCACATGATGATGATGTTTTGGCTTATGTAAGTCAATGAGGACTTAACCCAACCTAATCTAGAGTGGTGTCATCACCATCTACTAGTGAGAGGAGAGAGAAAGTATTCCAAGAGAGAGAAAGTATCCTAGAGAGAGAAAGTACCCTTTTTAAGGTGGAAACTCAAGTGAGATACTTCAAATACACATGAGTGTGCATGATTAGGGAATGACCCACCTATGTGAGGTCATGGAAACCCTAATTATGATATCTAATGGATCTTAATCTTAATTAAGAGTCTTAATGATGATGTTTCTTTTACATGATGATGTAATGAGTACCATTCACCATGGTGTGAATAGTAAACCCTAATTTTAGGGTGATGACTTGAAAGATGAATAGTAAACCCTAAATTGTTGAATTGTTTACTATTATCTGTTGAACTAACTATGCAGGTTATTATGAGATAATGGTCATACCCAGGTATGAAATACCATGTTATGTTCATTGAAAGCATGTTTTAAGCTTTATGAATAGTGAATCATCTTGATGCACTGCTAAGTGACATCTTTTGTGATTTATGGGCTGTAAGAGCCATAAACACCATCAAAGTCATGCTTGACAGATGACTTGTGATGAGATAATTGAGAACTGGTAATTGAAATGAGTTAGGCCTGCTACATTTTAGTATTCTCATATATAGCTGTGATGCTAATGTTTTTGTATGATGATATGAATACTGAATGTACCTAACTAATCAAGTGAAATGTAGAGCCCTGATCATAGATCCATCATTGTTAGAGTCTAAATGATGGTGAAACAGGTTTTCCTCAGGGAACTCCTGGATCACATACTTTTGAGTATGTGGGGTACATGGATGTGTAGAACCTTACATCCTAGTGTAGGTATTTGATGTAGATTCTTGTAGTCCGTCATACCTTCACTATAAAAGAAAAGGTGAGAGGATGATGTAGATTCTAGTAGTCCATCAGACCCCACCATAAAGTCCTAAAGGTGAGATGTATATCTACACTCCCTTAAAGACACAAATACCGTATCGGTGAAAGATAAACAAGAAATCTTCCGATAGTGAAGAGAGTACAGAATGCCACTGTAACTCTAAAAATAGCGAAGGACCAGAGTACCCTGGTGAGCTATTATAAAGACATCCCGCCAGATGTCAAACAATCAATCCTCTAACTGACTGAGGAAGATGAGGTCATAAGAATCCGGCTCTCTTAATGACCTATGTATGATACTGATGTGACTTCTTAGCGATCAGTTGGAGTATGAGTGGTATGCCTCATCTCCACAGGGCATAATAATGTTTGAAAAACATAAACAACAGCGTAGTATATCTGTTAGAGTTAATTACGAGTTATTTGATTGATGTTACCTTGAATAGCATAGATGTTCTCATATTTTAATATTGATTGAACTCTTGCTTATCATCAGAACTGCCAGTGAATATCTTGAAGGCTCTTATTGCTTTAGTTATTCCTTGCTTTGCTTATAAAGCCTAGTGGAGAGTTATAACTCTCGCTGGGGCAATTATGTATAATTGTCTCACCCCGTAGACTTCTACTTTTTAGGTGGTCGTCGAAGACGAAGGAACAAGAACTCAGGTGAACAATCCCAGCAACAGCAGCATCAGGAGCAGTAAATATCTCAGGTGGAGATCTAGCCTGCTTCATGGTGTAGTTAGAGTCAAGTCCTATGTGTCCTCTGTACTCTCAGGTCCTGGAGTGTTTTGGAGTATGAATTCTTGAGAGTTTTGGTATCATGTTGTATATAATTACTCAAGAAGTAATTGTCAGTGATGTAAACAGTTAAATCCTTTTTCTATGGAAAAGGTTTGTGGTTTCAAGCTCTTGTCTCGAAAAGTTTTAATTTCCCGTGATTTTTGTCTTCCGCTGTTTACCGATTGCTTCCGCACATGATTAAATCGGGATTAATTCGTGGTTTGGAGATCGGAGCCCACAGTGTGAGTGTTCACCACCAAGATGTTTTGGGTAGAAAGAGAACCAGCAGAAGTATCTTCAAGACCAAACGTATTTCCCACTTCTCCCTTAGTTATCTTTTCTACAACATCAATGAAGATTTCCCCTTCCTCATCTTCAACCGCTTTCTTTGGAATCCATTTCTTCGACACCTTCTTGTTCGTCATCCCTTTACCTTCCTATTTGTCCAAGTCAGTACATAAAGACGACTCATGGCCATACAGACCACACGTCGAACACTTGGTAGGCTCCCACTCATATTCAAATTGAATAGTATCACTTTTCCCGTCGTCACTTACAATCTGCATTTCCTTCGGGTACGAGAAGTCTGCCGAGATGACCACCTGGATTCTAGCATAGTCCAGTCTACAGAACTCCGAGGTTAGCCTATCAGGTTGAAGAGGTCGTCCCAAAATAGATCCGATGCTACTAAACATTTCCGCATCCCACTGTTCTAACGGAAGGTTATATATCTTCATCCAGATAGGAATGCCAGTTAGCTTCATCTTTTCCAATGGCTCTCCCCTTTCCCATTTCTTAATGATCAATGGTTTCCCTGCTACGAACCAAGGTCCACCATCCACTGCCGTACTTAGATCCTCATCCGTCTCAAACATGATGATAAAGAACCCCTTACCTCTGGATCTAACTTCAATAGAACCTTTGACCTTCCAAATCATTGCGAGATGTTTTGCCAGCGCCAGCCAGTGCGGTTTGAGCCCAACAACATAGCCAACCGCCGTTCTGCTCCATCTGGCAAGGTTCCTCTCCGCAATTGCCTTAGGATAAACCAACTTTCCTTCTATCAATTACGCCTTCATCTTTGTCAGATGAATCAGACCTGCTACATTTTTGTCTTTAAAGAGCTTTGACCAATCCAACGCCTCCTTCGTCACAGCGACACCCGACAGAATATCATTCCCTTGTCTGTGCCTTGAGAAGAGCTCCCCTCTACCCGGGTCTGGAGGGTCGGCCGCTGCCGTCGCCTTGGCTATCGCCTGTGCCGTTGCCTCGGTCGTCACCTCAGTCATCGCGCTCAAGCACCTTAATCATTATAATACTATTATCCATTTTTAGTGTACAATTCTTTTTAATTAACAAATGCAAGTGGATTTCTTCACCTACTTAGGATATTTAGGTGCAACTCAAGGCATTTGGACGTCCTTGCACCATAGGATTTCAACCAAAGCCTTTTTAGTTGATGGGCACTTCAATTAATATATTTATTTTTGCATTAAATTGAATTAGGGTTTCAATTATGCTTAAACCTTGATTATTTTAATATCAAGATTCTCTCTCCTCCAAAGAGATTCAAATGAGACACCCCTCTGATTATCTTGTCTCAAATTGATACCAAGAAACAGTAGGGACTCTCTAGAAGTGGTATTTTTCATATTGAACCCTAAGTTTTGGGTAAATTGTACATTACACAAAAACTAGGTTTTAATGCACACATATTGCTTAATAAGCTCTTTCTTGGTGCTCAGGCTTCCACAAGCCATACCTCTGCATCATTTTCATTCTTATGATGCTTCAACACTTAAGGAACATTTTATCATATAACATTTTCAAGTTAACCCCTCAAATTGGGTAATTTGCACTTTAGTCCAAAACAGGCAAAACATTGTTTTCAACATTATTAAAAAAGGACTAAAATTGAAACATAAGTTCCTCTTGAACCTTAATTACTTTTCAAAAGATAAAATCAAGCATATAATTATCTTCCTTAAACAAAACATCTAGGATTAAAGCATAACCCAGGTCAGGGATGTTACAGTAGCGGTGGCATCTCCATTGGTAAGCAGTATGAATGGAGGCATGATGACTCTTATAGATCTATTAGCATGAACATCAAAGTGGATGCTTTTTTCTGATTTGATGGAATCACTACAAGGAGATGGCTCCAAGAAGAAGAAGGGGTAGGAAATCCCTGTGGGATTCCCAGCAACGCCTAATGGAGGAGTCTGTCCATAAGGGAGGCTTCTATCCTTTGCGTGCTCTCTCTCAAGGATAGGAAAGGGACAATAAAGCCTGCTTTGACACCATGTGGAAAAACAATTTGGTGGGGAATTTCTCGTGTGTGTAGGTTTTCATATTGATAGAAGGGTAGATCCCCTCTCCTATAAATAGGATAAGGGGGAAGCAAGAAGACTCAAGACAAGCCCTAGTGGGACAAACACAATTGTGTCCATGTTCCAAATAGACCCAACAACTTAATTAACTAATTAAATATACTCTTTAACACTATATACACAATTTATGGTGGCCCACTAGTCATCTAAGTTCCCTCATCGGTTGAGAAACTCACATATAGAATAGTGCCCACAAGAAGAGCCCAATAAGTCGACCCACTTTACTAGTTGATTGGTTGGAAATCAACCCCAATCACTACTAAAAGCTAGAAACATTAGAGATTTGGAAACCCAGCCAATCGTTCGTCCCTACATTCAATTCATTCGATAGAAGGATCAATAGGCAGGCCGTCAATTATCAGTCAGTTCAGTGAAATGAAAGACAACTTAAAAGATAGAAAACCACCATATCCTACCAAAAGATGATATTCTGGATTTGGTGCCATCCATATAAACAAAGATGGCAACCTAACATCAAAGGGTCATTCACACTCAATCTAAATCTCATTTTTGGTGAAATAGCAAAAGGAAAGTGAGGGAACATCATCCTTATCATGGAGTTTCCATAAATTATTATTGCTGAAGGGGAGAACTGTGGTCAAAGACCTCTGCCTACTCACCTCTTCATTCTCAGTGGAATTCTTTCTTCTATTGTCTCTTGTATTTTTGCTTTCTCTTTTGATATGAGCTAGTAGACTTCTTCACTGGGGTATGGAAAGTATCCCCATCACTCGTACCTAATTCTATATGTTACCAACCTTAGAATTTTGAGATAATTATATCGTTTTTCATTTTTTTGATTGTTGTCTTGTTGAATTAATCATTTGATTAGGATATTTGATATAATCCTAAACATAGAGTCTACAAATTTATGATTGGGTCCTCAAATGTGTAGGGAAATATGGCATCATATAGTCAATGGAAACAAAAAAAAAAACACTTCCATATTCCCCATTAAACCAGTGGATCGCATCAATAACTATATAATGTAAATGACGGTTTTGAGGATATACCTGGTCATTGAGTAATCCAGTGACATCTCCCTACCATTGTAGTCATCCATCTATCTTCTAGTTGCACTATGAATCATCTGCTGCACCTCCTAGTCATCACCACGGACAAAAGACTCAAACAACATCTACGGTAGCTCCTCTACAGATTGTAGGTTGATGATGTTCTCCTAGTTGGAAAAGAATCCATGCCTCTAGAGTAGTCCACATGGACCACCTAAAACTCTTGTTGTTCTACTAGAACAGACAAGAAAGTTGTCCTCTAATGCTGGCGTACTAGTCACCAACTTGCTCTCCCACAATTGTTCTCCCTCACTGTCCCTCCCTAGTTGGGTAGGACTTGCTTGGGCTCTCTCAGTTACCACAACCAGAGAGGACAACAATTGTCAAAGAAACTAATTCTCAATTGTGTGTGTTGGGAATCCCCCAATACCCCTCTATTTATAGGAGGGGTTAGGGTCTAGGTTCCTAGTCTTTTACAAGAGTAGAAGGGTCCAAAATTTCCATGAATCAATTACCCTACAATAGGTGAATCAATCAATTGGCAGTGTGAGAAGATCGGTTCACATAGTGAACTGGTAATTCCCAATGTTTCCCTAATTGCAATTGAATTCACAATTTGTTTCTAATTAATGTCCTACATTAATTCTTGTTCCAATTGAATTGAATAAAGTAAAACGATCAACTATTCTCATGAATCGAGAAAATCACCATAATCTTCAGTTGGCATGACCGACCCCATCTATTCACCAGGTGAACCAGTTGTCTCACCAACCTAAGAAAATTGGTTCACCCAGTGAGCCAATCGATTGGTTCCCTGACTCATGTAAAAATCAGAAAATTCAGTTTCCAATGTACCTGACACTCTTAACTAGTTGGTTCAACACTTGAATTTGATGGTTCTAAATCCAGTTAGTTAATTGGTTGTTTAATTGAATACCTAAACATCCTTAGTAATCAACTTTAGCATCATTCATGGATAAACTCCTATTCCAAGTGAATTCCTATGTGTGTGACCCTATAGGTCCCATATTAGGTTGGCACTGAATATCCATAACTAATTACGACATCACAAGCAAAGAGTGGTGCCTAGTCACATATCATTGCTATAAAAGTAAATAAAAAGTTGGAGAACAACTTGAACCTACAATATGTGTATGGTGTTTTAATATTTGTATAGTTCCTTTGTCAGTAATATCTAGATTGAACTTGAGGCATGGAGTAATTGTTGGTAAGGTATGCCCATAAAGAAAGTCATGTGATGATTGACATGTCATATACCGTAAAGGATTTAATTAATACTTATGAAAGCAAACTTCCAATTCATTTTGTTTTGCTCAGTTATGAGATAATATAGAAACACTATAAATGTCTAGAGAATCA